>CM062813.1:428691399-431408500 GCA_031772625.1 Pinus tabuliformis | reverse complement strand
CAAAATAATATTAATCTTAAAATCATTTTTCTCTAACTTTTCTAACTCGAAGGTACCAAAATGGGTAATAAATTATATAACTATCCATCTTAGATTAAAAATGAAGTTTGAAATAAATAAACATGGATTATAATTTGAATGTAAATATGATAAAAGTTGGAATACATTTATGTATTTAGTTGTAGATGGCAAGTTGAAAAGTTTTAAAGCTTGTAGAAAATTTTCAAATAGAAAAAATAGAATTGAAGAATGATTGAAAACTGTAAAACAAAGATGATTTGAAGGAGCATAATCTAAAAAATATATGTGACTATTAAAAAAAGCATATACTACCTTTCTTTCTAATTATTAATAATGAGTTAAAGGGGTAGCAAGAGGGGGAGGGATTATCATAAATCCCAAAGAAGAAACATAAACAAATTTTTCCAGTGGCCTTGGGCAAAGAACGAACAACCTTACAAAAATGTATGGCAACTTTATTTGCCTTCAGATAGCCAAAGAGTAGGACATATCTTCCATTTTTGTACTGGGAGACTCTCTATTAATCATTTACCACCTCCACATGGGATCTCTCCCTAAGAATAACGGACCTTCTCTCCTTCTTTACAAAATCTCTAGCATCCAGCTAGAATCATTCTCATATAATTCATATCATCACATTCGCCATAGTCAGAATAAGGAATTTAACGAACAAGATAATATAGATTTCCAACTAGAAGAAGGGAAACTCATGATCAATGGATATCTCAGTTAGAATCATATCCCATGATCAACGAAAATTACCAACATTACTCCATTATAACCAAGAAAAATTAGAAAAAGGGAAAATGCTCAAATCCAAATCTTAGGAAAGATAATTTCTCAACCTTTGAGAAGAAGGAAGAACCTACTCCTCTTGCTTAATGAATAATGAAGCATATCTCATATAATCCCTACTCTCTATAAATGTGTGAAACCATCTATATGGAACTTAACACATGCTACATACTTCAAAGTGACAGTTGCCTTATTTGGAGCCATGAAGTATAGTCATAGTAGAGATAGTTCAAAAATTAATTTAATTCCTTGGCATAATTATCTAACACAAAACATCATACTCCTCATAATCAACATTGCTAGTCACCTCCTGCGGTTTTCAATGTCGATCGTTGTATGGGAAGTATGGGAATTTTGAAATTCTATGTAGTCACTCATGCAAGTTCAACTCATGCTAAGGTTGCAATTTTTTTCATGTGAAATCAAATATAGTGGTCAGTGGGGTGGCCAAGGAAGAATTGGGAACTCACTACAAGCAGGCCCAGAAGCTCTCTCATTCAAGAATCATCCTCCCTCTAGTTTATCTCATCTTTAGGAATATCATGGTGGTCCTATTCTTGTAGACTTTTTTCTGAGTGTAATTCACATGTTATAGTGGAAAATAAAAGTGTTGGAGCTCATCCTTCTCCTTAAGTCAACACTTCCAGTGGTGTTGGCAGACCAAGTGGAAATTTTCTGGCCATATCACTCTTGATATTTATGTTCAAGCACACTCAAGATATTAGAATTAGTTCAAATGAAGACAATGTGCACTATTTTTCTAGTTGGTTCTTCATCCTACTCCGCCCATGAGTGGTATTCGGGCCATTTTCTCACTTGCACAGAAGAGTTTGAAACTTCTCTGAGCCTAGCCAACCAAGGAGTCTGAATGGGTATCATCTCTCTAATGGATCACCAGTGCCATCTATCTATGCACGCTCCTCCAGATTGGTACACATAAGCCTTTGAATTTCATCAATAAATTCTCACTCTGATAGAAATGGTGTAGAATCAACAGGTCAAAATTCAATGCGTGGAGGATGAGCTGTATGGGGTGTTCCTTCAACTAGCTGACCTCCAAGCTCAAAGGAACAATGAAGAATTAAGAAGTATATCAAGTAGTGCAACTAATAGCCTATAGACCAAATGTCAATTGATCCCTCCTATTAAGAAATAATAGATCCATGAAAATTTATTTTGATAAATCGTCAATTTTGTCAAGTCTATAGTAGAAGAAGTTTAAATTTTTGTACTTTGAGCGGAGTGTAGAAAAATTTTGCCAAATCATTTCGAGATAATTCCCCCCTTCTTCGTAGAATCTTTGGTCATTTTCAACAAAATCTAAATTTCCTGTGTACTTTATTGTGGCAGAGCACAGACTTAATAATTTTCTTTTCTTATTTGTGTTTAAAGAATTAATAATATTAAATAATGAGTTAATAATTATGCAACTATAAATAATTTATATATAATAAAAAAAGACGAAATTTCTATGCAAAATTATAATAATAAATTATATGAAGAATGAATATAAGAAAACTAGAGTATACAAATGTGTACAAAATAATGTACAAGTTAAATGGAACATTGAAACATTGGTTAAGGAATTCTAAACAAAATCTAGAAGTTTTGTAGGGATTTTTTGTGGAAAGGAGCATAAAATGGACATTCTTTCCCTTGGGTCAAGTGGGAATTGATAACTATTCCAAAAAATTAGGGACGATGGGGGCTTAAAAACCTCCATTGCTTATTCAAAGCATTAGCAGCATAATTTGGATGGAGATTAATATCTACCTCAACCGAGGTTATATATAAAAGTATATTTTTCCTATATTTTTGGAAGAAAGGATTAGAGTCCTATATAAGATTCGGAGGAATATTTCTACATTATGCAAAGCTATTTTGGAATCCTTTCCTATGATTGAGGAAGGATTAGCCTAGAAGGATGGAACAGGGTTTAGAGTGAGGTTTGATCAGGATCCTTGGATTTGTTGTGGGAATGGGTATCAATTACCCATAGAGTTGATCGATTTCCTCATTCGTAGTGGAAAACAAACCTTATATCAGGTGACAAATCTAGAAGCCGCAGCCATTTGGGCTCAGGGTTGGGTAGACCCCAAGCTTTGAGCATTCTGGGTGAATGGCACAGACACTAGATAAACTATATAGACGCCTTAAAAATATTTCATGTGAGAATTTCAGGCTATCCATACGAGCTTCGATGGATCCATTCAAACTCTAATCATTACAGACCCAAGGAGGGTTATCAATATATTATTGCAAACAAAGATCCTGAGAAGTTATCTTGGTGGTGGAAACCATTATGGTGATTAAAATGCCTGAAAAAAACTAGGCTCTTTTTCTGGTGCCTCTTAAAAAACAGGGTTCCTTCAGAAGAAAATTTGAAGAAACAAAAATTTGTTGGGCCTAGTTGGTGCCTGTTATGTAGAGAAGTGGAAGAATCTATAGACAACATTTTCGTCTTATGTCTAATGGTCATTACATATATGAAACAAGGTATGTAGCAAGTTATTTTTACAATGGCGCTGGAAAAGGAATTACATCAAGGAGGCTTAGCAACACTAGTGGAATGTAGTTTCCCCAACAAAACTCATAAATATTCCTCTTATGATATGTTGGGGAACTTGGTTGCACGGAACCAAAAGATTTTTTTGGAAACTGATACACAAAAGGACTTGATTATTGCACATATTCTCATTATTTATGATATTATTCCAAATGAGCTTATTATCACAAAATCTCATCTCATTACATAAGAGAAAATATATCACAGCCACCCATGGGCTTATTTCGATGGCTCTTCGCAAGATGGCAGATGTGGGGGGCATCCTGCATTCAAATGATTAACATTTTTTTCATCTTAAAGTAGGGTTAGGTCAAGAGAAAAACAATTAGGTTGAGTTGAAGAGTCTAAAATTGCTTTTAATTTCTTCCATTAAGAAAAATTGTCGGCAGCTTTAGATAATTGGTGAACCTCTTATAGTGGTCAACCGGTTTAATGAAGTATCTCGTTGTCGTTTGCACACACTTTGTCCTCTTCTATCATATCTTTTTCGTAACTAATCACTTGCCATCACATCTATGGGGAAATGAATATGGGTGTCGACAGGCTATCCAAAGAAGGTGTGTTGCATGATTGCGGATCATGTAGATACTAGAGCAGAAGGATGGCTAAAAATATGATTACTACCATCAACTATTCTTAAAGAAATTGTTGGGACCACTATAGTGAGGGAAAACATAGCTTACTTTTTCTTTTCAGGATTGGCATCAACAATGTTTTTGTTTTTTGTTATGAATGTAACAGTTTGCTTGAAACTATGGTTGTCATAGATTAGGATAGATATGTAGATGTAATTTTATGTTTTGACATTACCTTTTCGGCCTAAAGGAAACAGATGGGAAGATATGTATTTTTGAGACACTACACTATGTAATTTTCATTTTTATATTAATGGAAATTACGTTTTTTCTTCTGAAAAAGAAAAAACACAAAAACAAGACAAAAAAGATTGCAATATTGACTAAGTATGTGGAAATATTAGTATCCATATGGTAATGGAACATTAATTAAACATGAGATAAGATTAATATCCAAAACTATAGATAGAAATAAGAATTTGACTATAATAAAATTTTCATTGTTAAATAATTTAAATATTATTTTAACTATTTTATCGCTTACATTATTACATTACATTTTTTATGAAAAGTACATCAGATCAATGTAAATAGGAAATTCTTACACATATAGATACAAGAAGAAATCCCTTTCTAGAATTTAGAGGAAAACCTATGTGTAAATTGAAAAAAAGTCATCTGCACTAAAGTGTGGAAGTGTGGAATTTATTTAGTGAATAGAACTTCAAATATTTTGGATGAATATTAGAAATTTTTCCATAAGTTTTCTATGTAAACACTGTTAGGAATGATGTCTTGTGATTATAACTTTTCATGTCTATTATTTTAGTATATTATTTTATTCTTATATGTAGAAATGCATTTGAAATACATATTGGAAGTGTAGGACTATTTTAGTATATTATTTTATTATTATATGTAGAAATGCATTTCAAAATACATATTGGAGGTGTAGGACTATGAGAGATATTATTCCTTATTTAAAATACGTTTTACACTTGAAAACAATATGTTTATGGTTTTTTTTTTGTTTCCAAATATAATCATTATCTTTTAGTTAAATTTCTTCTAAATGAATTGTGACCAAAGTCCATCTCCACATATATTTATATGTAGGTATAGATATTCTTTCTTTCTATCTTTACAAAAAAAAATTAAATTTTCCAATGTCATTCTTGATTTCACTTAGGGATTTGCTAGACTAGAATTACAAGGGAAGGTTGAGGAGCCAAACCCATACCACAATCATTGAAAGAGTATTTAAAGAAGAGTCAAATGTAGGAAGCTGAGGTTTCATCTATGTTCAATATTTTCAAAAGCAAGGAACAAAGTTCAAAATGAGATTTACATCCTAAATAGAATCAAATTTCATGATGAATAAACCCTTTATACAAGGTTGGATAAATTCCTACCCGTAAATCAAAGGTTTCCAAGTTAAATTAGTAAATAGGTGAAGCTCAGACGAACAAGGTGGAAACTCATTAAGATGAAAAATGAGAGAATTTTGTAGGTAAACATGTATTCTCTCAATATATTAATTATCCATGAGGAATGTGTCAGTGGAGGTTTAATTTTCAGTCTTTGAATGGCCTTAAGAAGAATTACCTATAAATAATTAATTTCCCATCAAATTTAAGGAATAAAGAGTATCCTTAATTGTTTGAATGTAAGACATGGTGTCACCATAAATGTAGAACACAAATTTGGAGAGAGGTGCTCAAGGGTTGTGGATGGGGTTGAATCATTTAAAACGAAGACATGGGAAAAGAAACTACTAGAGATATTTGGAATTTAGCGACATAAGACATGGAGGCTTACTCAAAGTTGTGCATTTGCTAGGGTGAAACCCTGATTTCACATAGGATCTTGAGCCTTTGAAGCTTAAACATTTTATTTTCATATTCTAGTTTATTTTTCAATAATATTATGTTTTATTATTATGGTTTGTAATTTTCAATTTTTCATTTAGTAGCTTAAGTTTTTATATTTTTCAATTTATTAGTATTACAGTATTTTATACATCTCATTAACATTGGAATACATAATTCATACGATTAATGTTACATTATATTGAATATAAAATATTTAGTAACTTCTATTAATGCAACTAGGTTATATTAGAATAATTAACATGAATATATTTTATTATTATGGTTAAGCATTGGATTATTATTTTATTAACTTGAGCTTTGCATTAGGTAGATCAGGTTATCTTATTTTAGTTTATTATTATTATGTTACTTTGTACATATCATCCAAATTAGACTATAGAATTTAGCATAATAATGTAGCAATATATTAAATATTTCATCCTTATAAGTTTGTATAATGCAACCTTCCTTTTAGTACAATTGATATAAATTCATTTCATCCTCCTTTCTTAAACTAGGCTTTTATCCATTAGCATCAAGGTTATGATCAAATATGAATAATACAAGTAAAAGATAATTAACATAGATAAGGAAAGGATTTCCATGACTAATGTAAAACATGAGTAAAAATCATTGAAGACTCAAAAGAAATTGGACTAGATATATAGTTCATACTTGATTTTATGGGAGATAGTAGAAAGCACTACCATAATTAAGTGTAAAAGATAAAATTTAGAATAAAAAAAAATTAAATTACAAAAAACAATCACAACCCCATGCCCAAGTAAGAATACATTTCTTTGAACTTTATAGTGAAAGATTAAATTGACCATCTAAAACACTATGACACATATTAATTTTTTTAATCTTTGACACAAATAAACTAGATAATAAGAATCGTTTTAAAATCAATTTGTAAAATAACGTTATAATTCATTAATTTATAATAATCAAGCAAATTTTCAAAAATATCATTTCCAAATTTTGTGATTAAAAAAAAAAATAGTTTTATAATTCTTATAAATTAAAACTAAGTGATAATAATCATATTTGTATAAATATTAATTTCTCATATTTATGTATCATTAAAAGTTTTGATGAAAATTTTAAATTATAAAAAGATATATGTAAAAGTAAAAAAAAAATAAAAATTAATTTATTCTTAAATAAATATTAAAAAAAATTAATGAGAAAAATAAATAAAATATTAATATAATAAATGAGTATTAATAATATTATAAAAAATTATCATATTAATTTAATAATAATAATAATAATTATTATTATTATTATTATTATTTATACAAAAATTTTAAAACATTTATAAAAATATAAAAGTTAAAATTTATGGGGTATTTTAATTGGGTTTGACTATGAAAGTAAAGTTTTATGTGTGAGGAGGTTCAAGGTCCAATCTTTTTTTTTTCTTTTTTAGGAACCTAGATATTATAGTGATAGTGGTTGGAATCCACCCAGGCCTAATTTCCAATTTCTCTAAATAATATGCTAAACTATTTCTAAAATTATATAATAAACCTTTTTCCATCCAATTTATCATTTTCTCCGTCAGATTTATCATTTCTTTTCAGATATTATTATAATAATGTAAAATGGATAAATATATTTTAAAAATTGCATAAGATGAAATACATATATTTTTAGGAAAAAATTTGTAAATTTGATTTTTTTTCTTTTAACATATTTCTAATTATATATATATATATATATATATATATATATATATATATATATATATATATATATATATATATATATATAACTATTTTTATTTAATTAAGAGTTTCTTTTTCCACAATAAGGAAAAATAGATTAATGGTCCAAGATCTCCAAGTATATGTAAGAGTGAAAGTGTGTATTTTTAAAGGATTATCAATTAGATGGATTTTCCCTAAATAATACTAATGAGTGAGCTTTCCTTCACCAATAATAGCTAATTATAGTTATCTTTACTAATAATTTGAAAACTAAATGGTAATAAATTTTTAGATGTTTAGAACAAATCATTTTCCCGACCACTAAAACTATGAACACTTAACAATTATATAAGTGTTTTTAATATCTAGGGACAAGTTAGTTTGGGCACAACAATGATGTTGAGTGGAGAAATGAGATAGGATAGTTTATTTTCCCCATAACACATATAATTCCCTCCCTCAATACCTCTACATAACATTTCCCTCCCTCAATACCTCTCCATAACATTTCCCTTCCTCAACGCCTCTCCATAGCATTTGAGCCTATGATTTAATATTGAATGGAAAAATGCATTGCTCTAAAAATAGATTATTTCTTTCCAATGGTGTACTCTCTACAAAAGAAAGGAAGAAAAAATCCAACACCTCTTTGTAAGTTGTCCATTTAGCATTACAACTTGGGAAGAAAATTTGAGACTTTTGGGGAATTCTCAAGTATGGAATGGGGCAAATTTAAGGGATGCCTAGAAAAGATGGTGGAATCTTGCCCCGGATGAAAACATGAGAAACCAACCTTTTGATCATCTCATGGGGCATTTTTCTAGCTCGAAATCAGAGTATTTTCCAGGATTTGTCCCCTTTACATTCCCCAATTATTGTTGAATGTGCCTCTATATGTGCTTTAATTCCCCCGCCAAAACTAGTCAAGAAAACTAAGAACATTAGAGAAGAATAGATCATCGTTGAAATTATATTGGATTTATTTGATGGTGCATCCGATCCTCAGGAAAAATGTGGCTTAGGTCTTGTCATACATGTCAACAACCAAAAAATTCTGAAAGGTTCGATGGGCTTTTGCCTAGGAACGAATAATTTTGCTGAACTTCAATCACTGAAAATTTTACTATGCTCACTTATTCATATGAGGATGGGATCGGTTCAAATATTATGAGATTCACTGAATGTTATAAAATGGTTTAACGAAGATCAAATATGTCAAAATTATATTTTTATTCCATTACTAGAAGAAATTTTACTTCTAAAACAACATTTTGATCACATAATTGTCTGTCACATTTACACGGAGCAGAACACACAAGCAGAACTCCTTTCTAAGGAGGGTCTACAACAGGATATGGGCTCTTGGTGAATAACTGATGTTGAAGAAGATATGATCCATGTTTCGGATCAGTAACCATTTAAATCTTCATCTAAATGAAGGGTACCAACTACAAGCTAGTAAAACCATACACACTCACTACGAAATTCATTTGTCTCCCTCATACATAAGTTATGCTTTCTTATTTGGGGCCCGATCTCTTTTGGGAGATACTCTTGACAACATGTTTACCTCTGTCTAGCTCAAGGAAACCAACCTTATATAGATCCTTGGTAAGAGAAAAATATATTCAAGATTGAAAGCGCCGCCCCCACCCCCCCCCCACCCCACACACCCCCACCCCCAATAAAAAAACAAAAAACAATTATGTGGCTCATTTTAAAAGGAAATGCTCCAGATTGAGATATCCTTCAAAAGTGATCCCATATTGGCTAAGTAAGTTTGTATTGTTCTCCCAATATTTTGAAGCCATAGTTCATATTTTCATCCATCATCTATTCACTCAGGAAGTATGGAAGGAAATTTATAATTTTGAACATCAAATATAAAGTTGGGAAATATTCTATAGTGGGAGGTTTAAAAAATTGATTATATGCATATCACAAACCTAAGCGCAAAAGTTCGAAAAAAATAAACTAATTTTTTACCATTATGAGCCTTCATTTCTCAAAATTTCCATACAAATTCTAGCTATTTGTCATTCCTATAGAACACTCCAAATCCAATTTCCATGTCAACTTCATTTGGATCCTATCATATAGATATCTTCCAAGTGTGCCTTCTTTGGTGTGGTGGCTCAAGGGAATGCCACGAGGGGTGGTGTTGGAGTCCTTCTCTTTCTATCCTCTTAACACAAAGTTACATTCATTGTAAATATTGGTCCATCCACAAACAATTTCGCTAAATTATTTTCTCTAAAACTTCTTCTTATTCTTTTTTTCAGATTGTATAAGTACATAATATCACAAATATACACATTTATGTGGACTCAGTGTTTGCTATTATTTGGATGAGAGGCACTTACATATTGAAAATTTCACTGTTTAGCCTCTTTATTAGCACTTAGTGTATTTTACATTATCATGTTTTTATATAACCATTTATCATGCCTACAAGACAAGAAATCAAGAAGAAGATTCCCTCACAAAAGGGTAGTTTGGAATTGGACTGTGGCTCATGAAAAATTACAACATATAAACAAGGCTACAAAAATAACATTTACACAACCCTTGAGCTTAAATGAATATATTCTAGGAAGATACATTTTGATTTTTTATTATAACTATTTCTAGGAATACATATGTGATATGAATTTTCTTTTGTTAAAATGTAAATATGCTAACTTGCTTATAAAACCATATACAATAAATTTGAAAAAATAAGAATATATTTTGAGATTTTTGTTTTTCTTAATCTAATATCTTATAGACACATCCTTTTTAAATTAAGAAGATATGAATAATTCCAACCAAAATCTATTAATAAAATTTCAAGTTTTTATCCTAGAAAAATCATATCGCAAGAAATATTAATTCAAAATTGACATAATTCCAATCCACCTCTCTCCATCTACTGATTTCATTCATCTCATAGCCACCAAATTTGTACTTGGAAATTGTAATTCCTACTTGTCTCAATTGTCATTCATTTTATCTACATGAGTTTGTTCCTATTCCTTAAGGTTGTTATATCTAGATGTTTCCTAGATTGGTGTGTGGTTGAGATATTCTCTCAACCAAGTGATTGTGTGTCCATGTTAGTTTACCTATCTTGAGACAACATTAAATGTATTTGTATGTAATATTATTTTATGTGAAATATGATAGTGTGCATTGTCAAAATTTAGTTGTTTTTCATTATGGATTTTACACTCATCAAACAAACCACTAACAAGGATATACACATAGTTGTTGCATGGGATATGTTATAAAAGATTCAATTCAAATAGAATTTAATCCACAAAGGGTCATATCTATTGGAAAAATAAATCAGCAACCACACCTCCACAGCTTGCAAAGTGTTCTACCATAAGTTGTGCCACCCTAACCATTATTGTTCTGGAAGAACGTATAATTTTCTACCATTGTTTTCATGGCCAATTCCATTATGATTGTCTTTCATCTGATAATTTTTTGTTATTATTTTGGCATGTTACAAGAAGATATTATCACCCTATAGTAAGCGGGAATAGTAACCTGTACTCACATTGATCACACAACAAGAATAAAATTGCCATCAAATATGTTCCCTAGTTCATTATGTTAGTTTAACCACATAAAATGGTTGTACAAGCTTGTTACCATCATATCTATAGTTTTACAGTGAGTACTCACACTAGAATAAAGAAAATATGTTCTGAGAAGGAAATAATATTCCGCTTGTAGTAATAATCAATTCCAACTTTAATTGGTTTGTAATATCACCAATGTAACCTCAAGTTGGGATAAGGTTATAATCATTTGATATATGAATGAAAAGTAAATAAAAAGTGTAAGGTTATTAAATTATTGATTATTTAAACAATAAAATGTGTGAACATTAAAAGTGAAAGTGGATATTTAAGCAAGAAGCATCAGGTTTTGAGAAGTAATTTTTTTATTAGGTGTATATCAAATTTATCAATCTAATTCCAAGCAGTGTTTCCTTCTTTCTCAATATTTGAATAGTTTTTCTCTATAGGATTCCACAAACCTGAGGCAAATTGGATAATTTTTTCTTGATTTTGTTTGATTTTCATGAGGGCTCCTCCCCGTCCTATGTCAATGGCATTAGTTTCAACAATTTTATAGAGACTTCGATCAGAGAAGTACAGAATGGGAGGCACTTTTACCTTTTCTTTAATCTTTTTAACAACATATCTATTTGTTGTAGTCCATGGTTCTGGATTCTTTTGAAGTCTCTGATTTAGCATATTTCTATCTTATGCACAATCTTTGTAGAAATTGCAAACATAGTTGAGACAACCCAAGAATCGTTGAAGTTGGGTTCTATCTTTAATATCATCCGAGAATTTGTCTGCAAATGATATTGCATGCTATTGAAGAGAAATTTGGCCATTTTCTATGGTATGTCCAAGGAATTTGACCTTAGTATGGAAAATTTCCATATTTTTCTTGCTCAAAACTAACCCACTACTTTTGACTATCTGCTTGAATTTATTTACATGCTTGAAGTGTTCATCTAATGATTTGTAAAATACTAAATCATCATCAATATATACAATTATCTAGTCAAAATATGGCTTGAATACCAAATCCATAACATTTTGGAATTTGGAAGGAGCATGCTTGAGGTCGAATGGCATAAAATTCCATTCATAATGTCTATAGGGGACACTGAATGATGTCTTGAACCAACCTTCTTATTTGATTGATACTTGTCAAAAGCCTGATTTCATACCAAATTTTGGAATTATGTTTGCCCCTATGATTTTTAATAAAAGATTTCCCTCATTGGGGATTGTATAAGTATCATCAACCAAAAAATTATTTAACAGCCTTTAATTAGGTACTCCTCTAAACTATTCAGAAATTTTATTTACATAGAACCCATAACAATTCTAAGGGCTGTTTGGTTCTCTTATCAATTTTCTCCTCAAAAGATCATGTATCTCTTTCTGGCAAAGCTTTCTATATTTTTCATTCATGGGGATGGCTCTACTTTTACAGGATTTTCCTTTATAATATGCCTTGTAGGGAAATTATACAAAGTATTATTTCCTGTGCCAAAAAGCATTTGGTTCTTCTGCACAACATTATTTCTTTATCTATCCCTTTAATCCTTCTATTTTTCTGATGACTACATATTGCTTCAGTCCTTCTTCAATATTTAGATAGGAATTTAGATCCTTGAGCTCTTCTAGATTTTTTTTGTTTGTCCTAATTCTTGCATAGCATGGACCATGGTTGAGATTCTTGGTGTTGATACAAAAGGCAGTGTGATAGCTTGCAAATATCCCTGTTTATCTAGAACATAAATAAAATATCCAAATCTACAATCTTCTAGTCTTTTTGATCCATGGGGTTCTACACTAGCAAGGAATGGGTTTCCTAGGATGCAGTGTACTGGAATACCACCTACTACAAATTTGATGTTTATGTAGTAATTTTATAGGCATAGGGTGGCTTTAGGGACTTCATATTGCAAGTTGTATTCTTGTTTTCCCAATCCTATGACTTCTCCTTTTGCCTTAACCCAGTATTCTGCAAGAATTGAGTTTTTATTTAACACATTTAAGTGAGTTGTTGTGTCCAACAAAGTCTTTAGAATAAATATTTCCCATTGTATTTTGAATTTGAGCATGACATGGTATGGTTGGTGCTTGACCTCCATGAATTTCATGTTTCTCAATCCAAGAATTGTTCATTTGGGTAATGTAAGGGAGGTTTCCCCCTCAAAGAGGCTGATTTCTAAGGCATTGATATTTCTTTTCTATCTTTTTGTGAGTTGGTTTCACAAAAATTGTTACCAAAGCTTTGGATTCTAGGGTTTTGCTACTCCAAATAGGTCATCATGGAATTTTTTCTATAATGTTTTTTCTACGATGTTTCAAAAGCTACCAAAAAAGCTCATTTGAGCTGAAACCATTTGGAACCTTGGGTCTGAATTTTAGATATTTTATCACTATATTATTGGAGATATGATCTGAGGAAGTTAAGGTTTTTGCAAACTCCTGAATTACAATCCAAACATGTGACATTGGGAAAATCATCATAACTTTATATCTAGGCATTAGATTGAAATTTCGTAAGAAGTTATAGAAACAAGACGGATTTTAGTTTTCCATGTATCTATTTCAGATCTGAAGGTCAGAAAAATGACACATGGAACGTCATACAAGTTTTCCCTACTGAAACATTATATAATCATGTCATCTTGGGAGATTGGTCAAAACGCTTTCTTGGAGAATCCAATTTTGATCAGACTAGTGGCATTGGAAAGAGGACACAAAGGGATACCACAAGAAGAAATTTTAGACCTTGGAGATCTGCAATTACAAAGATACAATAGATTGAATATAGATCTTCTACAAAGTGAAAAAAAGGTGTGTAGTCTTTTTAAAATTTTGCATAATTTTGGGTTGAAAAAATAGTTTGAATTTCAAAGGGAATAGTGAAGTACAATTATCATTAATTGATGCCCTGAAGAAAGAAAATGGAAACACCTAGTAAGCAACCTAAAAGCTCTAGAATCACTCATGAAGAAGAGGAAGAAATGCAACATGGTATATCAAAATTACGAGACCAAGTGCGACAAATTTCACTCTCACAAAAGGTAACAGAAGCTAAGATGGATGGTTTAAAGAAAGGCGTGGAAGCTAATATGAAAGGTGTGGAAGCTAAGATGGATGGTTTAAAGAAAGGCGTGGAAGCTAATATGAAAGGTGTGGAAGCTAAGATGGATGGTTTAGAAGTAAACATTGAATATTTGAAAAAAGACATGGAAGGTTTGAAAGGAGGTGTGGCAAAGTTTCTACAAGAAATGCTTCCTAATGGTGAAAAGGTAGTAAAGGAAACTCATGATGAGAACAAAAGAAATGTTAGTCATAATTTCATAGACTCTAACATTGGATTGAAGGCCCACCATATTTCAAAGATCGATATGAGGAAGTTTGATAGCAAGGATCCCATAACATGGATACTATAGATGGAGCAATATTTCTATCTCCATAATGTGCAAAACACACAAAAGGTACTCATTGCAACTTTATATTTGGAACCAAATAAATTTGTATGGTATCGTTGGCTTTGCTCTTGTAAATAAATTGTCACTTGGGCAATTTTTATGGAAGAAATGATAGCACATTATGAGGATACAAAAAGCAACACTTTTTTTAGCGAATTGATAAACCTCAAACAAAAGGGTTCAATGATGGAGCACATTGAGGACTTCCAAAAATTGAATATAAGGGTAAAAGGTATTCCAGAGGAGCATAGGATTGATATGTTCATAGGGACTTTAAAGGATAACATCGAACATGAGGTTTTCCTTTGGGAACCTGACTCATTGGGGAAGGCATTCAGGTTGGCAACAAAAATGGAAAGCAAAATTATGGCAACAAGGAAGACTACCACTCAGAACTATAAGGATGGAAGTGTTGTTTCCCCTAGCCTTCTACAACCTACAAGGTTTACACCCCAACAATTGAAAGAAAAAAAAGAAAAGGGGATTTTCTACATTTGTGATAACAAATAATCTAAAGGTCATAAATGTGCTGAGAAGAAATTATTTTACATATATTTTGAAGAGGAGGAAGAAAATGAACAATAAACGTCAAAAGAAGAGGATATACACCAGGAACAAACCCTATATAAAGAAAAATGAATCCAACCATATCTTGTAATGCATTGCCTAGAATTACCACTCCTCAAACTATCAAGATAGAAGGACATATCAAGAACAAAAAGGCAATATTGTCGATTGATTCGGGCAGTACCCATAATTTTATTCATTGTAAGATAGCCAAGGAATTGAATTGCTTCCTATATCCAGAACCAGAGTGTCAAGTGATGGTTGCACATGGAGGAACCATAAATTTCTCTGGAAAGTGCCATAATATCAATCTATCCATGGGATAATATGTATTGAATAACCCAATGCTTTCCCTTCCAATGGGTGGTGTTGATGTTGTACTAGGAGTCCAATGGCTACAATCCTTGGGTACAATAACTTTAAATTTTCAAGAACTTTTCATGAAATTTTCTTCGCAAGGAAAGGAATTTGAATTAAGAGGTATTGCAAGGAAAACATGAAAGATAATCAGCTCTAATGGAATGGTAAAGCTTCTAAATAAATAACAACGAGGTGTAATTGTACAATTATGTTTTCTAGAGGTTCCCACATCAAAATCATCTATTTCTCCAGATCTCTAAAAAGTCTTGGAAAATCATTCCAAGGTATTTGAGACTCCCAAGGTTCTCCCAACTATTCTTGATCATGATAATGCTATTCATTTGAATCCAGGAAGTGTTCCTCCAAACATTAGGCTTTACAGATATCCCTATGACCAAAAGAGTGAAATTGAACGTATAGTTGCAAAAATGCTAGAAGCTGGTATAATTCAACTTAGTCAAAGTTCTTTCTCTGGTATAGTAGTATTGATGCACAAGAAGGATGGATCATGGTGCATGTATCCAGATTGTAGGGAAGTCAATAAGCTCACTATTAAAGATATATTTCCCATTCCTATCATTGATGAACAATTGGATGAATTTCATGGATCAATTTACTTCACCAAGTTGGATCTTCATTGGAGATATCATCAAATCAAAATGAAGACTGAAGACATTTTGAAAACAACATTTAGAACTCATGAGGGGCATTATGAATTTTTGGTCATGCCTTTTGGCATTACCAATGCACATTCTACATTTCAAGGTTTGATGAATTCCATTTTCAAACCCTTCCTTAGAAAATTTGTGTTATTAGTTTTTGATGATATACTAATCTATAGCAAGTCTTGGAAGGATCATGTTCAAGATGTTGACCAGGAACTCAAACTATTGGAGGGGAAACAATTATATGCAAAAAGCTCCAAATGTTCCTTCGGAGTATAAGAGGTGAAATATTTGGGTCATATTGTATCTCATGAAGGTGTTAAGGTAGACCCTATCAAAATTAAATACATTAAGGAATGGAAAACCCCCACATCCATAAAGCATCTGCGAGGATTTCACAGGTTGATGGTGTATTATCGCAAGTTTGTTAAGAATTATGGGAAAAGAGCAGCACCTCTAACAAGATTATTAAATAAAGATGCATTTTTATGGACTCCAGGAGAAACGAAGGCCTTTGAACATCTTAAAGAGGCAATGTACCAAGCACCGGTCTTAGTTACGTCGGACTTCACAAAATCCTTTATTATGGAATGTGATGCCTCAGGAAATGGAATTGGTGTTGTTTATGCAAGAAGAAAGACCCATTGCTTTCGAAAGTCATCCAATAAAAGGAAAGTATTTACACAAAGCTATTTGTGAGAAAGAAATGTTGGAAATACTACATGCAATTAAGAAATGGCAACCCTTCCTAATGGGAGGACACTTCAAGGTAAAAACATATCATGATAGTCTTAAATAATTTTTAGAACAAATATTATCTTTAGAAGAGTAGCAAAAATGGGTCACAAAGATGTTGAGTTATGACTTTGAAATCATATACAAAAAAGGGAAGCAAAATGTTGTGGCAAATGCACTCTCAAGAAAATATGAGGATGTGGAAGCATTGTTTTGTGCCATTTCTATCATCCAACCAGATTGGATAAATGAAGCAAGGGATGAATGGAAGAATCACAAAGAAGTGTGGGCACCCATTCAAGAGTTACAACAAGATCCTAGTACATCTGATACATTTAGTTGGAAAAATGATTTGTTATGGTATAAAGATCACTTATAACTATGTCAAAATTCAGAACTCAAACAAAAGATTCTTATGGAATTGCACACCTATCCCTTAGGAGGGCACTTGGGATTTTTAAAAACCTACCACGGGGTTAAGAAGGAGTTTTCTTGGATGGCCTTAAATCTGATATTCAAAAGTTTGTCGCAGAATGTTTGGTTTTCCAACAAAATATAGTTGAAACAATTAAGACCCGGGGTTTATTACAACCTTTATCCATTCCAAGTCAACATTGGGAGGAGGTTTCAATGGATTTTATCACAGGTTTACCGAAGTCCGAAAGAAACAGTGTCATCATGGTGGTAGTTGACAGACTTACCAAGTATGCACAATTTTGTGGATTATCTCATCCTTTTAAAACTAGTACATTTTCTAGTGCATTTATGGAAACAATTCAAAAGCTACATGGAAACCAAAAGATTATTGTAAGCGACAGAGATCCCATTTTCACTAGAAATTTTGGACATAATTATTTTCATGTATTGGTACTCAGTTAGCTCATAGCTCATCTTATCATCCTCAATCTAATGGGCAAACTGAGATAGTAACAAATGTTTGGAAGGATATCTTTGTTGCTTTGTATCTGATAAATAGACAGAATGGGTCAAATAGTTGCATTTGGCTTAATGGTGGTATAACACTTTCTTCCATACTGTAGCAAAAATGACCCCATTTATGGCACTTTATGGATATCACCCATTGTCCATGACATCATATTTAAGAGAAAATTCTAAGGTTCAAGGAGTGGAAGATCACATAGAGCATCAACAACAAGTTCTCCAACTCTTAAAGGATAACCTAACTTTGGCACATAATATAATGAAACAACAGGCAGATCAACATCACTGCGAAAAAAGTTTTGATATAGGTGATTGGGTGTTTCTATGGCTAAAACCATATAAACAAATGTCCCTCAAGAAAGCTAAGAAGGATAATAAATTATCACCAAAGTATTATGGTCCATACGAGGTGTTACAAAACATTGGTACTATGGCATAGAAATTTGAGCTTCCTGCAGTTTCTCGAGTACACTCAATTTTCCACGTTTCATGCTTAAAGAAGGTTATTGGTGACAAGCTCCCAGTTCAAACAATATTGCCAGAACTTGGTGAGGAAGGAAAAATCATATTGGAACCTGAAGCAGTCACAAAAACAAGAACTCGACATCTATGAAATCAATCAATTTAGGAGTATCTTATCAAGTGGAAGCGCTTACCCACTGAAGATTCCACATGGGAGGATAAGAATTTTATACAGAAGAATCCAGAACTAAAACGTTGAGTACAACACTTTTTTTAAGGAGAGAGGCATGTTAGGTCCCTATAATACTAGTGACTCCCCCATTACTATTGTCATTGTAGCCCTTATTGTTATTGTTGTGCCCCTATTGTCCCCATATTGTTATTATTGTGCCCCATAGAAGCCCACTATTGTTATTGTTGTGCCCTTATATTATTATTGTTATGTCGGCTTTGATTATATTGTGACCACTTAGACTCCTATATAGAAAGGAGGTTTTGACATTTGTATCATCCAAGAATTGTTCATTTGTGTAATGTAAAGGAGGTTGCCTCCTCAGAGAGGTTGATTTCTAACGCGTTGATATTTCTTTTCTATATTTTTGTGAGCTGGTTTCATAATAGATTATGATTTATATGGGAGGTAATATGTACAAGAGACTTTATATTTACTATTGTCTGACAAGCAAGACACTTGATTACTAGATTTAAAAAAATTAAAATTTGTGCAAGCTCAAGTAACTCAGTGTGGGAACAACCTGTATAGGCAGATAGAAGATGTGACGAGGTGATTCAGAAAGAATAGGATGGCAACCTTTATATTCTTGACATTCTCTTTCAATTTTTTGAGTTGGGATGGTGGATCTCCTTGGAAATGAAAGAATGGAAGAGGAGGGATTCTCTTGGATTTGTACAGAGGTGATTTTCCATATTTTTGGAGATTTGGGCATGTCCACTACCTAACATTATGGAAAGCTTAATTCTTCCCATTTTATGGCCTAGTGTTCAATCTTCTGATTTTGAGCATTTGTAATGACTACAACACTTGAATTTGAATCTTGGCTAGGAGATTGTAACACAACAGGATATAAGGTATTTGTATGTCAAAAACAAACCCTTGTATGGATTGAAATATTTGTTCTCCTTTTCTTCATACTGAATCTAGAGATTTTGATTTGTAGTTGCAAGATGTCTTTAATACATTCATCAAAGACATAGACCGAGAAATTTGGATAACAATCAAACCATATTTGTCCATTAGATAAGGGAGCAACAATCCCACCAAGTAGGGAGTCAATGTACTTGTTATGAGTGAGGCCTCTTATAGTTGTTAACACAAATGTGTTTAATCCTCTATGAGTTAATGCAGAGATCCTCACTCTTATACAACCAAGATGGACATATGAAGTATTATGTTTGAGGGCTCCCCATAAACAAAAAAAGAGATTATTTAATACAGGGATTTTGAAAATACTCATGAAGGTATTAGAAAGGAAAAATGAAAAACCCACTTGAAGTGAAATACTACGGGGTTTTGGTAAAAACATAGTTACCAATCAAATGGAAACTATTACCTCAAAACACGTACTCTAGCCCAAAAACCCCCAAAAAAACATGAAAAAACAACCCAACAATGAAAATTGTTTATGCTAGAACGATATTTTTTTTAGAGTAAATTTTCAACATTTTCTTAAACGGAAGTAAAAACCATTTTTTTTTAATGGATGAAAAACACCCTTAAAAAATGTGTTTATTCTGGAATAAGAAAAAAAATCAGGTTACAATTTTGACATTTTTTAGAAATGGAGTTAAAGAGAAAATATCCGAACTTTGAAAAATTGTAAAATTCCAACAATTCTCAGACAAGATGTTAAAGATAAAATATCATGTCTCAAATCTTGATAATTCCAGCTATTTCCATCCATGTTGTTAAAGATAAAATATCTTGACTCTTAAAAACCCTGAAATTCTAACTGTTTTCAACCATAGCATTAAAGATAAAATATCATGAGTTAGGAAAACATTAAAATCTTAACAATTTTTCAACCATGCAATTAAAACTAAAGATTATGACTACAAAAAAATCTCAAGTTTTCAAAATATTTCAAGCATAAGATTATGGAAAAATCTTATGACAAAAAACATAAAAAATGAACAACCAACAGTAAATTATTCTTTAAATGCTAAATATATAGCGATATTAAAATCTTAGCCTAAGGCAACTCGATACGTTGCAATAAAAATTTAAAAATCAACCATCAAATTGACATGTGGTGTAGGTGAACTCGACCCATTGTAATGAAAACTTGAAGACCATCCATGAAATTGATACATTGTGGGGATACTCTCGATTCATTATAACAAAAATTTTAAAATCAACTATCAAATTGCCCATAATGGGATTGGGTTGCCACATGAGCATCAAGACGAACCCTGTGGAAAAAAAATAAAAGTAAAAACCAAAATAAAAAATAAATATATAAAGAAATAAAATACAAAATATAAAAGTAAACAAAAAATAAAATATTGAAAAAAAAAACAATAAAACACAAAAAATAAGACAAAAGAAAACAAAAATTTCAATATTGATAAAAATGGCACAAAAAATAATAAAAAGAAAACATAATTTAAATATTGAAAAGAAAATAAGGAAAAAAAAAAACACAAAAAATATTAAAAAAAATTCAAATATTGAAAAAAAAATACAATAAAAAAGCACAAAAAAATAATACAAAAGAAAAAAAATTATTATAAAAAATTAAAAATAGTAAAAATAACACAAAAATAATTCAAAAGACACCAAAAATTCAAATAGAGAAGAGAAAAGAATAAAAAATAAAGAAAAAAGTAGTTTTTATAAATCTATAAATATAAAAAATTAGACAAAAAAATATTAAAAAGTAAGATACAAAAATATCATTAAAAACTTTTAAAAAACAAAGAAAGACATAATTTGACAAAAATAAAATAAATTAACAAAATAAAATAAAAAACATTTTTTTTAATAAAAAAAATACATAACTAAAAAATTCAAAAATTCAAAACAAAACAATTAAAAAATAAATAATTAAATAATTAAAGGAAATTTAATAAAAAAAATCAATATAAAACAATTAAACAATTAAAAAGTTAAAATTGAAAACAAACAAAAAAAAAAGAAAATAAAAAATTGAAAACAAAAAAAATTGAAAACAAAAAAATTAAAACAAATAATGGAAAACAAAAACAAAAAATTAAAAAAAAAAAGTTAAAAAAAAAATAAAAATAAAAATTTAATCAAAAGAAAATTAACCAAAAAAAAAAAATCAACCATGGGCAGGATTCACCACGAGTGTGTGTGTGGAGGTAGCTACATGTAGCCCACCTTCCCCGCCCGAGCCCCTAGCCAACCTTGCCAGGGGCGGGCAGGTTGATTCCTTAGGCAGGGTTGGTTGTGAGCATAGGCAGGAAGACGAGCTGCATGCAGTCACCTCCCCGCCCGTGCCTGCGGTGGACCTTGCCCGTGGCCTTTTTTTTTTTAATTAATTTTTTTGTTAATTTTTTTTAATTTTTTTTTCAATTTTTTTTTTTTTTTATTTTCAATTTTTTCAACATTTTGTTATTTTTTATTTATTTAATTTTTTTTTCATTTTTAAAATTTTTTTTTTTAATTGTTTGGTTTTTATTTGATTTTTTCATTTTTAGTTTAAATATTTTTATATTTTTATTTGCTATTTTTTATTTCTCATTTTCTTTAATTTAAATATTTATTTTTTTATATATAATTTTGTTTTTTATTATTATTATTATTATTATTATTTGGTGGTGGTTGTATTTTATTTTATTTTAGCTTTATAGATGTTTTTTTTTTTTTTTTTTTTTTTTTTTTATATTTAGAATTTAATTTTGTTTTTTTTTTCTAAGAGTTTTTTTTGTTTTTCATATATTTTTTTAGTATTTGAGTTTTTTTTTGTCATGTTTTTAAATTTTATTTTATTTTATGTTTTATTACCAACATGAAAATCACAAACATTTAAAAAATATATCAACACTTAATACATTAGAAAAGTTAATGTGTAAAAAATAAGCCCTCTAAACAAATAGGGTTGATGTTGCATCAACACTTTTCAAAATCAAGATGAAAATCACTCACATTTAAAAAAGATGTTCATACTTGATACATAAAAAAATTTAATGGAGAAATATACTTTGCAATCAAGTCAGAACTCAAGTTATTGGGACTTGGAACCATCAGGTTCAAACTCCCTTGTCTTCTAGACTTTCTTCTACATTATGTTTTATACCTCTCGAAGTGTCAAAAATCAACCCTCTAAAAAAAGCAGTTCATGCTGCATCAGCTCTTTTCAAAATCAACATGGAAATCAATAACATCTATAAAGATGTTTATACTTGATACATAAGAAAATTTAATGTGCCAAAAATATGCTTAAAAAAAAGTGTATTCTGGCAACAACACTTTTCAAAATCATGTGATTTTTAGCTACCTCAAAAAAACGGGTACCAATTCATTTTCTTGTTTGATGGGTAACTATGTTTAAAATGGAAGAAAAATAAATAGTTCTTAAAATCTCAATAAAATATGTTTATTTGTTATTTATACTGAAATGAATATTTGCAAAAAAAAAAAAATATTTTTTATTATTTTTATTATGCATAATAATTTTATTAGTATTGAATGTGTTAATTACTTAGTAATGCTTGAACCAAATATAATTGAAACTATAAGTTTGTAGAATGAAAAACAATATGACATAAAATATTTACAAATGAGCATTGGATACCACATTTTTGTCTTGCAATTCACTATCAAATCTTTATTTTGTAGTGACAGTGAGACAGTTCTAGGATCATCTTAGATGGAAGCACTAGGGAATTTTATTTTAAACATGAAGAGCAAGTTTTGAATCTTTTCCTATAAGAAGAAAAAGGTAAAATTATAGGATAATATCTCAGAGATAGATTCAATAACACTAGAAAGCCTTAAAGATATATCAAAGGTAATCATTCAAGAAAAATAAAGGCCAATATCAATAATGTAGAAGGAAAAAGACAAAATTATCTCATTAAAAAATGAATAAATTTCCCACTCAAAAATAGTAGTCAAGACTTGATCACATTGATAAAAAAGTTAAAAGGAAAAAAGAAGTCACTTGAAACCAAGTTAGAATAACTTATCGAGAGGGAAGTATCAAATTCTTAAAGTATTGATATACAAGTTGTGGAGAAAGGAGAAAATACATATCTAGTTAAAACTATGAGTCAAGGAAGCAACAACCTAGTTGAAGTAAATACATACTAAAATTTTGGCGTACAAATGATAGAAAATCCACCTGTGACTACTAACAAAAATTCATCAATCAATAAAGAAACACAAAGGCATGAAAAAAAAACTATACCAAAAATAATTCAAGAAAATACTACAAAGACACTTTATGGACATTCTAATCATAATAGAAAATACTCTAACTAGTTAGAATATCAACATTGCCAAAAGCTAAACAAGTTGGCATATCTTATAAAGAAGTTTATTACTAATAAATCTGGAAAATTTTATAAGCTCAACATTTTGCAAAAGATTAAATTAAGATGGTTAGGTCATGTTAAAATTTGAAAATTCTTTTCAGTGTTTTAACATGTATATCATCATATATCATTTATTATGATAACATAAAAAAACAAAGAATAAATAAAGATATTACAAGCAGAAATAAAAAATGTAGAAACTTTTTACTAATATGCTTTAATGATAGAGAAATTTTTTTAAATAAAATCATATTATAACATAAATAACATAAATATATATAAAATAAATAATAACTAATAATGATAACATAAAAAAACAAAGAATAAATAAAGATATTACAAGTAGAAATAAAAAATGTCGAAACTTTTTACTAATATGTTTTAATGATAGAGAATTTTTTTTAAATAAAATCATATTATAACATAAATAACAAAAATATATATAAAATAAATAATAACTAATAATTTATAAATAATAAAAAGACACATGAATGGACACATCTAAATAAAAAGATCTGACTTCTTATAAAACGGAACTTCTGCTTACTATTTATAGGGTTCCCCATTTGTAATCATGATATCAAATAATTTTATAAAAGAGAACTTCTTCCTACTATTTATAGGGTTCCCTATTTGTAATCTTTTTACTTGTACATTTATAAGTGAGTTATTTATCATAAACGGATACCTTTATTTTCCAAATATTTTGCATATCTAATCACTAACCAAATTTAATTAACACGTCTATAAATTATATAAAAAAATTTATAAAGAAACACTTTGAGCAATGAAGGGAAAGACCAAAAATGGCATGGTCGTGTTGGGTTTGCATTTGGGGAAAGGGAACCTGCCAATAAAATGTAGTATTATTACACTAGGCAAAGCTGCAAAGAAACTGAATTCGGCATAAGCAATTAAGACCCGCTTCTGACCCAATATGTATCTAAATAGGATAAAGTTCGGTAAGCTATTATTGTTCATTTTAGATATTTATGAGTCTAATATAAATAATTATGAAAATGAAGCATTTTTAGATCATGTTGGAAACTTGAAGGGATCTTCCTATCTTATAGGAAATATGTCACTAACTTATTATAAAAATTAAATATATAAACTTTAACTATTTTTATGTGGATGTCGGCCTGAGGTTGATAAAGATGAGGTGGCTAATCATTTTGGAAATGTTAATATACATAATAGTGAATATAAATAGGGTATACATTGGTATATATAATTAATACTTATTAAAATATTAGTTATATTGCTAGTATAATTAGGGTATATATTGACATTTATAATTTATATTTATTAAAATATTATTTATATCTGTATTATAATGTCAATATATATGGTAGAGTATTAAATTTCATGGTGTAATTAAGTATAAAAAAAATAATTGTAAGTTATTATGAATATTTTAGTAGAGAAGTTTATTAGAACAAATTTTATAAAAATAAAATTGTTAGGTAGGGTTTTATTTACTATTAAGAATTAATATTATTATATTTGTATATGATATATTGAAATAAATTAAAATTAAAATAGAATAAATTTAAATAAATATTATATGATTCACAAAAGGAACACAATATATATCCTTGGAAATTTAATATGGGAAATTCATCTAAAAGATGAGGATTGTGTTTTGATTTTTTCTTCCCAACAAAATGAAAAATAAACTCATTAGAGAATTTCCAAGAACAATATGCCTTACATAGTTACTACAAGGTATTATTTTTCTTATATTTTTATCTAATATTCCACTCCATTATCTTGATCAACTAGGAGATAGCGAGAATGTAATCATTTCCTTTCCAAGAGGCATAGTTTTTTGCATCTTTTAATAGCCATCTAAAGTTAGTGTTAGGTTTTTTTTCATACCTCAAATCTCAGTTAGGGTTAAATATTTCGACCATTTAGAAACTTGTTGAATGTCCATGTCTAACTCATTCCACATTTATGAGTAATGTGAATTAACATATAATCCTCTTAGTATTAAGATGATCAGCAACATTAATCAAATTGAGAGAGCATAACTTCGTGAAGCAAATTCTAATTTATGTAAAATTTTGACCCCAAAAAATACATTTTTAATGCCTCAAATGGGCTCTAAAAGTATTAGGATGTTAAATTATCAAAGAATTATTGTTAAAATCCCTTCTCTCCAAATTTTATGACTATAAAATATCAAAATGGAGTGACAAATTACACAAAAATCCATCTTAAATTAAAAATGATGCTTGGAATATAATAAAAATAAATTTGAAATAATAGTAGTTATTTAAATGGATTCTAAGATAAAATTTGAAATACATTTCTGTATTTAGTTGTAAATGGTATGTTGGAGAACTTTAAAGATAGTAAAAAATGTTAATATAGACTACAATGGATTGAAAGATATTTGAAAACTATAAGAAAAGGATGAGTTGAAGTAGCATATTCTAAAAAAAATATATATGAATACAAAAAAACATGTATATCATTTATTTTTCATGATTAATAACAAGTCTAAAATTACAAATTTATAAAAAAATTATGCAAAATTAAAATAATAAATTCAATTTAGGAGAATAAATATAAAAAAGCTAAGGTATGCAAATGGATATACAAAAGAGCCTATAAGTCAAACGGACTATTATTTATATGGAATATAAGTCAAGTATGAAGAAATATGTATATCCAAAGGTTAATAAAACATTACTTACCTAAAATACTAATTAAGCATTAAGTAACATTAGTATGTAAAGGCTATGGATACAGACAAAAAAAAATTGACTATAATGTAACTTTCATTTTAATGAAAAGTTTAAATGTTATTTAAACTATTTTATATCTTACATTATAGTATTGATGAAAATTAAAAAAATAAATTATTATGTATCCAAAAGTTGATAGAACATTGTTTACTTAGAACATTAATTTAGCATTAAGTAACATTAGTATCCAAAGGCTATGGATTTAAACAAAAAATGATTATAACACGACTTTCATTTCATTGAATAATTTAAATACTATTTAAACTATTTTATTTATATCTTAGATGAAAATTAAAAGAAATTTATTATGATCGAAACTTCACTCCATTAAAAAAATTTGAACATTATTTTAACGATTTTAGTCCTATATTATAGTATTGATAAAAACTACATCAAATCAATGTAAAGGCAACATTCTTAAACATGTAGATAGAAGAATAATTTTAGGTAGAGCATACACATTGGTTTGTGGAAGTTTTTCAAAACAATTATATGCATTGAAGTGTGGAAATTTTTTAGTGATTAGAACTTCAAAGAGTTTGATCAGGATAAGAAATTTGGACTTAAATTTTGTATATAAATAATAAAATTTTGTAAGTGTGTAAATATCATTATGGTTATAATTTTTCATTTTTATTATTTTATTATTATATGTAAATATGATTTTATATTTTTATTATTTTATTATTATATGAGGAAATGAATTTGGAAATATAGATTATAAGTGTAATATAATAATATGTATTTTTTTTGTCAAAACATGTTTTATATTTGAAAACAATATATTTAAGCTATTTTTTTTAAACATAATAATTATATTTTAGTAAAATAACTTTTAAAAGAGTTATGATAAAGTTTATTTTTCCACATATTCATATGTAGGTATTGATATTCTTCTTTTGTCACTTGTCCGACAAGTAAGTAAGGCCTAGAGAAAGAGATGATTTGGCCGGCAAGCAAGGCTAAGTTACTTTTCTCTGTTTGATACCACTACGAAGGAAGGTGGGCTCTACTCTACATGTTGGATTGTGAAACTGTGCATGGTAAAAGCGAGCCAAAAACAAGTCGTCGATCTGCTAGCATGGAATAACGAGAGTTGACAATGAGAGATCATGATGGTCGTTTCATGGTTTTGTCTCACCATTCTTCCTTCAATAACTTTTAAAAGAGTTATGATAAAGTCTATCTTTTCACATATTCATATGTAGGTATTGATATTCTTTTTTCGTCTCTTAACAAAAAAAAAGAAATTTCCCAATGCCATTCTCTATTTTACTTAAGGATTTGTAAGAACATAATTATAGAGGAAGATTAAAGAGCCAAACACATACTAGATTTGTTGAAAGAGTATTTAAATAAGGGTTAAAAGTAGGAAATTGAGGATTCATGCAAGTTCAATACACTCCAAAAACAAAGAACCAAAGTTCAAAATGAGATTTTCAACCTAAGTAGAATCAAATTCCATGATAATTAAACCATTTGCAAAAGCTTAGATAAAGTATTTTCCCTAAATCAAAGGTTTCCAAGTTAAATTAATAGATTAGTGAAGCTAAAAGGAACAAGGTATAAACTCATTGAAATGAAAAATTATAGCATTTTGTACGTAGTTAATTGTTTTCTCAATATATTCATTATCCATCCGGAATGAGGGAGTGAAGGCTAAATTTGAATTTTGGAAAGAATTTAAGAAGAATTACCTATAAATGGTTAATTGCCCAAAAATTAAGGAAGAAAAGTATCTTTGATGGTTTAAATGCAAGATATGGTGTCAACACAAAAGTAGAACAAAAATTTGGAGAAATGTGCTCAAGCGTTGTGAATGGGGTTGAATACTTTGGAGCTTAGCCATGGACAAAGAAACTACTAGGGTAGTTGTGCATTTAGCAGCATAAGACACGAAGTCTCATTTAGAGTTGTGCATTCAAAATTGTGAAACCTTATTTTCACATAGGGTCATTAATCGTATGATCCTTAAATATTTTATTTTCATATTCTAGTTTATTTTGAATAATATTATTTTTCATTATCATGGTTGGTAATTTTTCAAGTTTACATTTACTAGCTTAAGTGTTTTTATTTTTTCAATTTATTAGTATTACATTATTTTATACATGTCATTAGAATTGGACCATTGAATTCACCTTGTTAATGTTACATTATATTAATTATCTCATATTCTCATATTTACAATCATGTATTAATGCAGCTCACAACTATTGAGTTAATTAATATGATTATATTTTATCACTGCTATTGCTAATTTTTCAATTTTGTATTAAGTAGCTAAAGTTATTTTATTTTAGTTTATTAGAATTATGTTACTTTGTACATATCATTGTCATGTCACTATAGAATTCACCATAATATTGTAACAATATATGAAATATCTCGTCCTTACTAGCTTGTATGATGCAACTCATTTCTTTTATTACAACTGACATAAAGTCATCATCTCTTATTTTCAAAACTAATATTTTATCTATTAACATCAAGATTATGATGAAACTTGAATAATACAAGTAAAATATAATTAACATAATTAAAGAGAGTTTTCCTATCACCGCTTCAAACATGAGTAAAATTCATAAAAGAGATTGGACTGCTATAATTAACTACGTTTGAATTAATGGGAAATAGTGAAAAGAACTACCTTAACTAAGTAAACAAAATTAAAAAAAAACAATCATAATCTCATGCCAAGGTAAGAATAAGTTTCTATAAATTTTATTGTGACACCATCACATAAATTATATTTTTTTAAATCTATAGCACAATAAAATAGATAATAAAAATAATTTGAAATTTAATTTGTAAAATAATTCAATAATGAGTTAATGTATAATAATGAAATCAATTGGAAAAAAGTCATTTCCAAATTCATTGATTATAAACAGAAAATAATTAATTTAATTTTATAATTCTTATAAATGAAAATTATGTAATTCTTATAAATGAAAATGATGTAATAATATTTATATTTGAATATAGATATTTTGATAATTTCAAAATTATATATCATTTAAAAATTAAATGGAACTTTTAAATTGTAAAAAAAAAATAATAAATAAAAAGAAAATTATATTTACATTTAAATAAATTAATAAGTAATAATACTAATATTAATAGAATATTTAATGATGCTGAAATGGATATTGTTGATAAAATTGTCCATTTTTAAATAGAATAAAAGATGTGGAACTTTAAAATCACTTGCGACAGCTAGAGTTTTGTATTAGTCAATTGATCTATGCTTAGATTGTATGAATTTATTTGTAGATATCTACAAGAATCTGATCAACGACAAATCTTTGCATCTTTGCATAAATGGTTGTCGGGCAAGCAAGCTCTTCTTCAATTTCATAAAGTTTGATTCTAAAATTAGGATCTAGCTTCTTAGTAGTTCGAGAAGTTCATTCTCTCAATCTTCCTTTGGATGAGGAAGCATTCAGATGTGAGAAGTTTTCTTCGAAGCAAGGTTTCATTGTAAGTTTAACGGATTTTTATTGCGGCCCATTGATTTGCATTTTTTCGTTGTTGTTTTTGACAATATTCAGGACAAGAAGACCATGCAAATCTGAGCCATGGTTCTGGGATAGTGTCAATCTCTTTATGCAGCCCTAGTCTCCCACATTTGATCTAACAATGACATCAATCTCACCAACTTCAGTTTGGGGAAGGATTTTGAACCCACCCTTGCATCTTTAGAATCTCCAATTGTTATCCTTTATTAGGCCCTTACAAAGTCTTTTTGCTACAACACAAATATAAAAAATTATTATAAAACTACATATGCTTGAATTTGTGTGTATATGGACTTCCATAAGTTCTTTCCCACTAAGATCAATTGGATGGTCCGTAGAATGTATGTGTCTAGAAATTTGACTATGAAATGTTTCATTTCAATGTACAATGTGATATGAAATGAGGCATGTAATAAAAAACTTCCCCAAGAATCAAAGAAATAAAGCTCAGAAAAATGCCAAAGTTCTAATTGGTGGGAAGGAGCTAAGGGAAATCACTATATGGTATACAAAGAGGAAGAGTCTCGGGATAGAAAGGAACCAAATGATAAACCAGAAACTGATACTACCAAATAAAATGCATCAAATGCAACAAAATTCAATCAAGAAAAATCACATGCCAATGAATATTCTCTATCTCAACAAAAGTGGAAAAGAAGAAAACCCTTGTGGAAAACAAATCCACTCTAGAAATCAGAAACAATAATGCTAGAAAAGAAACTTCCTGGGTAGATCAGGTGGATGAGGAAGAATTTGAGAACAACAACATGCACTTTATGAAGAATAGCCTCTCAAAATCTATAGAAAAGACAGGTTGGAATCAAGTTTGGAATAAAGGAAAATAGTATCTCTCTAAGAAAAACAAGAAGTGAGACTAAATCAAAACAAAAATAATGAATATTGGAATGTAAATGTATCTAGGTATTGTGCATGTTTTGGAAAAACAATAACTGGAAAGAGACTAAAATTTTTGTCATAGGAAACTTTCGAAGTTTGGATTGAGCCTCCATGCTCAATTCCAAATCTACAAGGAAAATTAGGATATGTAAAGGTTTTAACTTTATAATATGATTTTTTTTAATAATATAAATCTCTACTCATATCTATATATATATATATATATATATATATATATATATATATATATATTAATTATTAATAATGTTATAATAAAAATTATAATATTATTTAAAATCTAAAATCTAACGTTATGTACATTAAATAAATTTAGAAATTTTATAATATACAAAAAGTAGTATTTTTAGATATTTTTACTATTATGAAAAATTATAATTTTCTAGTTATTTATATCTTATTTATAAACATTTTGTTAAAGTTTTTATCATTTGTTTTTCTCCGATATTACTATAATATTGTAAAATAATATATATATATATATATATATATATATATATATAAAAGTTAGATCCAATAAAATATATTTAAAAAAATGAATTATAATTTTTAATCTTTACTTAAATATAATTTTAATTATTAATTATAAATATAATTTTAATGGTTAACTATATATAGATATATTAAGAAAATAAGTTAAAGTTATTTTTAATGGATCAAACCTAATGCTATATAGAAAAACAAATTACTCTTGAAATAGTTTATTTACTCCACAAATCTCGCCATAAATAATTCCCCGTGACTTTTGAACCTAAGATTTAACGTTGAATAAAAATATAAATGGCCCTTAAAATAATTTATTCCTTTCCAAATTACTCCCATCTTGAATCTCTGCTCGTAATCTTGGAATCTAAAACTTAATAAAAACTTAACCCCAAACAACTCAACGAATCTACATCTAACTATATAAATTATAATTTCATTAACGCCGAACTGAATCATCCAATTTTCTCTGAATTTCCTCTCATTTTCCAAGTTGCCGTTTGGGCTGTCGCTTTGGCCAATATGTTGCGCCTGGCTATTCGAAGCCGCCCCTTGGAGTATCGTAATGGAAAATGAATTGCACCTGGCTCAACCATATCTAACGACACACGAAAAACAAAGACATTTTCGGAACGTGTTAAAATAACAACAGCAGCCGTGTTCACAACATGTTAAAATTTAGAGGACCATGAGTGAGCACGTAACAGTCGTGTAAGATAAGCCTTGGCAGGTTGCATGTTTAGCCGTGCAAAAGATAAAACGCTTTCGTTTCGTTGCCTGACTATGTATTAGATTCGTTCTCTACATACGCTGTTGTTGTCGCTTATAGTATAATCTCCAAAAAATCACAAATATAGAGATTGCTTATAGAGATATGACATGATAGATCATAAATACTGTTAGATCTTTCGGTTTGCTATTTATGGCGAGGAAACCTCAAAATCCGTTCCAGTAACTCAAAATCCACGAGACCCACCTCCGTAGTGTCCCAAGCTTGATATCTTCGTGTAGTTTCCACTAAAACCAAACGTATGGCTTGTATTGTGTTTATCCTCCACTGTAACATCACTATGGACTGCCACCTTCAGTTTTCATGATGTGGAAGGTACACACTGCACAGCAATAACCAGCCGTAAGGAAATGAAATTAATGGTTTTAATAATGTTCACGAGTAGCTCATAGGACTCACAGCATGACAACTTTAATTTGTTTTTATATTTATTTTAATGTCGGATTTTCAGTTACGAGTCTTGACTAGAAGGGTAGCAATCTGATTGAATTTATTTTTGTCAAATAGATGGTGCATGTTGTCAACCTTTGGACTTTTCATATTGAATGCTGATATCCTTATATGTTGTACACTCCAAGACAAAGTGTCATTCCATCTCTACCACACCTTATCACAAAAAAGGAAAGTTCTCTCTCCCCAAACTTCTTTGGGGTTCTTCCACATGCCAGTTTCACATCTAAGGTGATGTGACCTTGTCCTCAACTATGCCAATGGCACCCTTGATTTTCTTTTAATAACTAAACCTAAACAAGTTTTCTCACCATGGTCACAAGTTGGATTGAACTCTTCGATGTAGTATGTTTTTTTACGCCCATTCTGATTGATCCACATGAGAGTCCTAAATTTTTCCATCACACATTTTTTTGTTTCTTCATTGGTGTTAGGGCATTCATGGTGCTAGGACACATCCAAAATGTTTCATGAGTGATAAATATTGAATAACCATTGTGTCGTATGGAAATATAGCCTTGGAAAAGTGCTACTAGGTGACCACTAGCCTTGGAAAAGTGTCATTAGGTGACCCTCGAGAGAACCAAATGTTGTCATGATTAGTGGAACGGAACTCTTAGTCATTGACTTTTAATGTTCCCTCTTCTTTGTGGTTAGAAATATTGGCTAAAGAATATCCTTAGCGTTGCTGTCCCTTAGAACATGCAGTGCATGGGACTTCTCGATGAAGTCAGGGTCACTTCTCATCATTTTGAATATAGAGTTGAGTTTGATATATGGGAAAGGAAACAAAATGAATATGTCCTATAATGATTTTTTTACTCATCCATAATGATCAATTTGGGAACTACAAGGGCTTCACAGAATGAACCTCTGACATATCACGTGCATTTGTGGCATACTACACCATACCCTTAATTTGACTACATATTGGAAAATAAATCTAAGAATCACATTATTTAAATCCCTACCAATATAAACACAATACATCTTCCCAATTAGAAAACCCCTACTATCAATAGATATTGTAAGTATCCATTTTTTCATTAACACTTTGTATACCCCTTTATATTTTCTCATTAACTTTGAGCTCCATTTTTAAAACATGCAAATATAAAAACCCTTTACGCCATGTTATATGCTCAATATATTATGTCATGTTTTCCTCAATATATATCCCCCAATATGAACCCACATGGTATGGTATTATTCCCGCAGTGAAGCTCGTGTTGGAAACATAAAGTGAGGTTGCTTGAATTATTTATTATACATTATAATGTCATATCCAACTCCCCTTCATTATTAGAAGCTCTACCCAAACTCCAAGAATAAGATAAATCATGATGTTTTTCTACTTGCAATATTTTATTAGAGTAGTGTGTCACAATAAATAAATTTTAAAAAAATGGTATATAGTCTTGTATTTAATACTAAGATTTAATATTATTAGATTTGCACACAAAATATTGAAAAATTTAGATTAAAATAGAAGATAACAAAAACAAGTACAATATGATTTACAAAATGAACGCAATATCTACTTTTGAAAATCCATTGAGAGAGTGAGGATTGTGCCTTGATCTTTTCTTTGCAGTAAAATAAAAGGTGAACTCATTATGGAATTTCCAAGAACATTGTGGGTTATATGGATATTACAATGTCTTTTATTTCCTATGTTTTGACCCAATATCCCTATGTCACCTTGATCAAATAGGATATCACAAGTATAGAATCCCTTCCTTTCCTAGAGTCATTGTATTTTGCACATTTTGATAACTATCTAAGGTTAGTGATAGCTTTTTTGTATACATCAAATTTCAATTAGGGTTAAATATTTTGACCCTCTATAAACTTTGTGAGTGTCCACACCTATCTCATTTTTTATTTATAAGTAATGTGAGTTTACATGTCATCGACTTAGAAGTAAGGTGGTCATCAACATTAGTCAAATTTACATAGGCATAAATACACACGTCAGTCATTCCATATTTATGAGTAATATGAGTTGACATGTAATCCACTTAACACTATGGTGGTCAACAACATTAGTCAAATTGAGAGAGATATAACTTCCTCACACAAATTATAATTGATGTGAAATTTTGACATCGTAAATGAATTTTAATGCATCAAATGGGCTCTAAACATTTTATGACCTTACATTATCAAAATAATACTATTCTTAACATCCTTTTTTCTCTAATTTTTCTAACTAGAAGGTACCAAAATGGGTGAAGAAATTACATAAAGATCCATCTCAGATTAAAAATGAAGTTTGAAATATAATAAAAATGGATTATAATTAGATTGAATGTAAATAGGATAAAATTTGGAATTCATTTATGTATTTAGTTGTAGATGGCAAGTTAAAAAGTTTTAAAGCTTGTAGAAAATTTTAAAATAGAATAAATTGAATTGAAGGATGACTGAAAATTGTAAAACAAAGATGATTTGAAGGAGCATAACCTAAAAAATATATGAGCCTATAAAAATAACATGTATTGTTGAAATGTGGCAACAAGAATATTCCAATTTTAATTTGTCCTTGAATTAAAATTGAGAATTAAAATTCGAATTTAGTCTCATCAACTACTTGGAAAATAATTAATTAATTCATCTTGAGTTAATTAGTTGGAGAAATTCAAGCTAGAAGTTTTTGTGAAGTCATGCAATAGTTATCCATTTGATTGAGTAAGTTATCCCTTAATTAAGGAGATAAGGATGAGTTGTATTTGAGTTGTAATTAGTTAGCTCAGTTAACTGAGTTAATTCTAGTTAAATTAGTTCCAAATAGTTTGAGGAACTAATTGTGAGCTCAGTTAGTTAATGCATGCATGTGTGAAACTAGTGTACTCTAGATAACTGAATATTCTCTCATAAATAACTCATGCATGTCAGTTCAGAAAAAGACCCATTTGAGATTAAAGGTAGGGACAGTGTACTATCAGTTGCAAGAATTTTTCCTATAAGAAAATCTCTTCCATGCAGAAGGAATTCATTCCTTGAGTTTTGCATAGTTTTACAGTGTGTTGGAGTAGTGTGTGAGATTAGTGTCACACAAGGTTACAACTAGAACACCCAGGGAAAATAGCGCAAGAAAAAAGAAGGCTTGGAGGGTAGAGGGAAAGGAATATGAGTTTTCTAGTCTGTCTATGAGCATTGTGAGGGATTGTACTGAGAGTTGGATAGTTGTGAGAGCTAAAGCTTTGTGTAATCTTGAGATATTTCCACTTGTATGATAATACAGATAGTGGGATTTTTAGTTGAGGCTTTCCCTAGAGTATTCTTCTATGTTTCTTGTGCATTGTTTCTTCTTCTCTATTATATGTGTTCTGTTTGATCTTGCTCAAATCGATTAAGCTTCCACAAGTTTTATTGTAGAAGTAGATTAAGTATTTTTCTTTAGTCTATTGCATAATCAAGTTAATCTACAGTGAGAATTTCTACATGGTATCTGAGAAAAGGTGATCAAAGATGTGAACAGTATACTGAGAAGGGAAATTTGAAGTTTGAAGTTCTTGATTGCAGGTACAAAATCAAATTCTTATCACACCTCAAAGTTCACCAATGGTGTTAAATGGCTTGAGAATTGAATATGCACTGGATGGAAACTCGAATTACATAGCATGGAAGGATCGCATGGAAGCCGTATTAGAAGACAATGGTTTGAAGGATTTCATTGATCAAGAAATCCCCAAGCCAGCTGCAGCTAATGCACAAGAATTGGCTGAATGGAAGAAGTGTGTGGCAAAGACAAGAAGGATTCTTTTGGAGGGAGTTTGAGACCATATTGTCTCGAGTCTCCATGGGAAGGAGACTCCATTTTCAATGTGGAAGACATTGAAGGACCTATATCAAAACAATAGCGACTAGAGGAAACTGGCACTCAAGGATAAACTTCGAAAAATCAAGTGTGAGAGGGGCGACACTATTTATGCATATTTGAACAAGCTCACCACCTATAGAGATGAGCTTGGTAGTGTGGGAATAACAATAGCCAATGATGATATGGTGAACCTTGCTCTCCTCGGTCTTCCAAAGAGTTGGCATAGCTACGAGGACTCTATGAATGGAAGAGAGAAACTGCCTGATTGGGAACGACTGTGGTCAAATCTGATGCAAGAGGAGATCAGGAGGAGAACTAGAGATGGTTCTTCATCTAAGCATGACGATGAAGAAAATCTAGCCTTAGCAAGTAAGGCAAGGAAAGGGAAAGGCAAGGCTTCCCATTCCAAATCGAATTCTTCTCATGGAGGAAAGAAGATTGACAAATCTAAAGTGAGATGCTTTAATTGTCATGAGGTGGGCCATTATGGAACTAATTTTCCATAAAGGAAATCAAAGAAGGGATCCTCGAAAGGATCAGAAGGTGATGCACTCACCTATCAGTTCGAATTGGATTTTACCCTCATCACATGTATGGTTTCATCGATGGTGGGTTGTGTTTGGTATCTTGACAGTGGAGCCTCATTCCACATGACCGGCCATAAAAGTTTATTAAGTACCTTGGAGGATAAATACCCCAATATGTGCATAGAGATGGGTGATGATGGAAAGTATTGTGTTTTAGGAGAAGGCATGGTTTCTTTTCAAAGGGAGCATGGAGCTCCTCTCACCTTGACTGATGTAAACTATGTTCCTAGACTGAAGAAGAACTTGGTATCGGTTGCGATGTTGGAAGATAAAGGATACAATGTTGTCTTTTGTAAAGGAGAGGCATTCCTGAGACATATAGCCACCAGTCAGACCAACATGATTGGTATTCGAGTGAAGAATCTCTACAAACTAGAGGTAGATGATTGTGTTGCATTGAGTTCGAAAGAAGAATTGGTGCAAGGCCAATACATTGGCGAGCTAAGCCATAGACGGTTGGTCCACTTGCATCATGGGGCCTTGAAGATAATGCAACAGATCTCTACTAGACTTCCCAAAGGTAAACTTGAGCAAGTGGACACATTCAAAGGTTGTACCTTGGGAAGGTATGCCAAGTCTTCCTTTCATGATTGAGACAGTGAGCTGAAGCAATCATGGAGTGAGTTCATACTGATGTGTGTGGACCATTCTCGACAGCATCCACCACGAAAAAGAGGTATTATGTGATTTTCATTGATGAATTTTCTTGTAAATGATGGATCTATTTCATGCAGAAGAACGATCAAACCTTCTCAAAGTTTTGTGAGTTCAAAGCTTTAGTTGAGAAAGAATCAGGGAAGAAGATCAAGCTTGAGAAGAAACAATGGTGGAGAGTATGTCTCTCAATAGTTTAAGGACTTCTATGCAACGAAAGGAATTAAACGGGAGTTGACAGCACCTCATAACCCACAACAGAATGGCGTGGCCGAGAGGAAGAATAGAACGATTGTGGGTGTAGCTCGAGCGATGCTGCATGACCAAGGCCTACCACTTCATTTGTGGGTTGAGGCATACAACACATCGGTCTATTTGTAGAATAGAATCCTACATCACATACTTGGGATGAAGACAGCAAAGGAAGGTTTCTCCGAGAAGAGACCAGATGTGGGTCACTTCAGGATCTTTGGCTCATCGGTATATTCCCATGTGACCAAAGATGCCTGCAAGAAACTTGAGCTGACAGCTGAGTTGGGGATACTTGTGGGGTACACTAATACACCGCACAACTATCGAGTGTACTTGCCTACTAGTCGGAGGACAGTGGTTTGCAGAGATCTCAAGTTTGATGAGCAGAAGGCCATCTGAGTTTCCCTTGAAAGGGAGCTCCAACTATAAGCTGTGGAGAAACTTTTGGTTCCTAAGGAGGAGGAGCCTTGCACTGACGTGGAGCAGCCGCATGTAGAGGTTTCAGGAGTGGAGACATCCACTCAAGCGGAGTCTTTCAGAGAGGGATGGAAGCGCACAAGAGAAGCTGACAGATTGTTGTCAGATACGAGAGAGAATGTGGGAGAACCATCTTCTCAGTGTAGATAGAGGAGGTCACCTAATAGGTACATTGGATACATGGCCCTTATTGGGGAATGTGTTGAGACCGAGCCATCTTCCTTTGAAGAAGCAGTGTAGCAGCTGAATTGGGTTGATGCTATGGTGGAGGAGTATGACTCCATAGTTCGGAACAGTGTTTGGGATGTGATTCCAAGACTGGAGAACAAGTCACTTGTGAGTTTCTGTTGGAGTTACAAGGTAAAGCAAGCTGCTGATGGTAGTGTGGAGAAACATAAGGCAAGATTTGATGCCCATGGTTTCTCACGGGTCAAGGGGATCGACTATGATGAGACTTTCACTCCTATAGCAAGGTACTCATCTATCAGATCGATGTTGGCACTATCAGCATAGATGGGTTGGAAGATCCATCAGATGGATGTGAAGACTGCATTCCTCAATGGTAAGATTGAGGAAGAGGTGTACATAGAGCAGCCAGAAGGTTTTGAGACCTTCGATCGTGAGTAGCATGTGTGCCGACTCAAGAGAGCTTTGTACAAGCTGAAGCAAACACCTCATGCTTGGTACACCAGGATCGAAAACTACTTCACTAGGTTGGGCTTCACGAAGAGTGAAGTGGATGGGAACCTGTACCACATCATGGTAGAAGGTAAGCAGTTGTATGTTGATGATCTCATATTAACAGGTGATTATCAGTTGATCATGTCTTGTAAGGAGTAACTTGCAAGATAATTTGAGATGAAAGACATGGGTCTCATGCACTACTTCCTTGACATGGAGTTGTGGCAGAACGATGGGGAGTTGTTTATGTCTCAAGCCAAGTATGCCAATGACATACTCAAGGGATTCCACATGGATAAGTGAAAGCCCATGCGGACTCCTCTAGCAGGTAACTGGAGGAAGGAGGGTGCTACTTTAGGAGAAGTAGTAGAGGCTACTGTGTATTGGCAGCTTGTGGTTTTATTTACTGACATATGACCAGATTTGCACTATGCGGTGAACCAGCTAAGTCAAGCTATGTTTTAGCCTACCAAGATGTTTTGGAAGGCAGCTAAGAATGTTTTGAGATACCTCAGGGGCACATCTCATTATGGATTATGGTACAAAAGGACAGAGGGAGTGAAGATACAAGGCTTCACAAATGTAGATTGGGCAGGGAGTTCATCAAGAGTAATTTTCAACCTTGGGTCAGCTACAGTTTCTTGGTACAGCAAGAAATAGAGGTGAGTTTCACTCAGCTCAACAGAGGCTGAATACATGGCTGCAAGTTAGGCAACATGTGAGGTCATTTGGATGTGGAAAATTCTAGTTGGTTTGTTTGATCAGAGGATGGATCAAAATGTGATCTATTGTGGTAATCAAAGTTGTATCAAACTCTCTAAGAATCCAGTATTTCATGATAGTTCCAAGCACATCAAAATTTTGTGTAATCATCTCAGAGACTATGTGGTGATGAGGATCATGTTGTTGCAGTATATTTCAACCGAGGAGCAAGATGCTAGCATTTTGACTAAGGCATTGTCAAAGTGTAAATTTGAGTTCCATAGAGACAGGATCGGGGTGGCAGATAATCCCTTTCTTGTCGAGAGGGAGTGTTGAAATGTGGCAACAATAATATTCCAATTTTAATTTGTCCTTGAATTAAAATTCGAATTTAGTCTCACCAACTGCTTGGAAAATAATTAATTAATTCATCTTGAGTTAATTATTTGGAGAAATTCAAGCTAGAAGGTTTTGTGAAGTCATGCAATAGTTATCCCTTTGATTGAGGAAGTTATCCCTTAATTAAGGAGATAAGGATGAGTTATATTTGAGTTGTAATTAGTTAGCCCAGTCAACTAAGTTAAGTCCAGTTAAATTAATTCCAAACAGTTTGAGGAACTAATTGTGAGTTCGGTCAGTTAATGCATGCATGCATGAAACTAGTGTACTCCAGATAACTGAATATTCTCTCATAAATAACTCATGCATGTCAGTTCAAAAAAAGACCCAGTTGAGGTTAAAGGCAGGGAGAGTGTACTATCAGTTGCAAGAATTTTTCCTCTAAGAAAATCTCTTGCATGCAGAAGGAATTCATTCCTTGAGATTTGCGCAGTTTTACGGTGTGTTGGAGTAGTGTGTGAGATCAATGTCACACAAGTTTATAGCTGGAACACCCAGGGAAGCAAGGAAATATGAGGCTTGGAGGGCAGAGGGAAAGGCATATGAGTTTTCTAGTCTGTCTATGAGCAGTGTGAGGGATTGTACGAAGAGCTGGATAGCTGTGAGAGCTAAAGCTTTGTGTAATACTGAGATATTTCCCCTTGTATGATAATACATATAGCAGGGTTTTTAGCTGAGGCATTCCCCAGAGTATTCTTTTGTGTTTCATGTGTATTGATTCTTCTTCTCTATTATATGTGTTCTTTTTTATATTTATCAAATCGATTAAGCTTCCGCAAGTTTGATTGTAGAAGTAGATTAAGTATTTTGCTTTAGTCTATTGCATAATTAGGTTAATCTACAGTGAGAATTTCTACATGTATTACCCTTCTTTCTAGTGATTAATAATGAGTTAAATTGGCAATAGGAGGGGGAGGGATTTATCATAAATCCAAAAGGAGAAACAAAAACAAATTTCTTATGGGGCTTAGGGAAATGAACAAACAAACTTGCAGAAATGTATGGCCTCCTTATTGGCCTTCAGATAGTCAAAGAGCATGACATCACTTCCATTTTTGTAACGAGAGACTCTTTATTAATCATTTACCACCTCCACATGGGATCTCTCCCTAAGAATGATGCACATTCTCTCCTTCTTTGAAAAATCTTTAGCATCCAACTAGAATAATTCTCATATGAGTCATATCACCACATTCTCTATAGTCAGAATAAGGAAGTTGATGAAAAATCTAATATAGCTTGTCAGCTGGAAGAATGGAAACTCATGATCAATGGATATCTCAATTGGAATCATATCCCATGATAAAGGAAAATTACCCATATTACTCTACCATAACGAAGAAAACTTCAAAAAGGGAGAAGGATCAAATCCAAATGTTAGGAAATATCATTTCTCGACCTTTAAGAAGAAGGAAGAACCCATTCCTATTGGTTAATGAAGAGAGTGACATATCTCCTATAATCCCTACTCTCCATAAATGTGTGAAGTAGGGAAAATTTTAAGAACCCTCCCTAAATTTATATGTATAATAAATGGGCGAATCTCCATGGTATATAGGAAAAATGGAAGGCGATTTTATCAATAATATAACATGTATATATAATTTTTTGGCGAATCTCTCACTAGGCATGACGAATATTTTACTCAATTATAAAATCTTGTAAGATATTGGTATTACCATGGGTCAATACCATGGGTTATCATAAACCTGGAGCTTAAAAATTACTATTAGTAATTTATAAAAGTTAATAAAATTAATAGTTGATTTTTATTTTAACAAAGCTAAAATGTTTAACATACATTAAATTACAACATCCATTTTTACTCTTGATCCACCCCGAGAGGGATCATATATTTTTTCACTCTATGCTAGTCTGCATATGGCGATATTTGATACCTCTCGGGGTTAGTAGATCCAGAGGTTTAATTCCCCCATTTAAATAGGCTACATTCCAGGTGAATACCATGGGTCAATACCATGTGCCATTTTGGTGAATACCATGGGTCAATACCATGTGCCATTTTTATTTTTATTAATAGTAATATTAGGGTTAATAATGTTTTTTTGCATGGTATTAATAACAATCTAGTCCATGGTATTTGTCCCATAGTATTTTGCCCATAGGTTTCACCTAAATATAACGCATTTTTTGAGTGTTCGTAAATATAAGGTGACTTATGGAGTAAATATAAAAAAATGTTTTATTTGTTTACCATACCTCTCGTTTATTTATATTTTTATTAATTTACCATACCTCTTTTACAAATATGGTATTTGGCCCATAGAATTCACTTAAATAAAACCTCTTTCTTGAGCCTTGATAAATAGAATGAGGGTTATGGACTGAATATAAAAAGTGGTTTTATTTATTTACCATACGTCTAGTTTATTTATATTTTTATTTATTTACCATACCTTTTGAGTAAGTATAAAAAAACGTTTTATTTACTTACAATACCTACACTTTACTTATATTTTTATTTGTTTACACCCTTGCATGTATATAAGGTGATTTATGGAGTAAATATAAAAAATGTTTTATTTATTTACCATACCTCTCATTTATTTATATTTTTATTAATTTACCATACCTCTTCTATAAATATGGTATTTGGCCCATAGGATTCACTTAAATAAAACCTATTCTTGAAAATGGGTGGATGGATTCACTCAAATAAAATCTATTCTTGAAAATGGGCGAATGGAAGGTTGTAACTCCTAATTTCAAGGGCTAAATTTACCTTTTTTACCCTCTCCCTTAGAATAAGGTGGCCTATTTGAGGTGATTTGTAAAACGTACTATGATACAAAATATTCTCCCACTAAAAATTTAAAACCCCTTAATTTCGCCAAAGGGCGAACATTCGCCCCTAAAATTTTCTATGGTGTGAAGCCATCTAGATGGCACTCATCGCATGCTAGATACTTCAAAGTGACAGTTTCCTCATATGGAGACATGAAGTGCATTCATATTATAGTTGGTTCATAAATTAATTCCATTCCTTTGCATTATCTAACATGCAACATCGTACTCCTCATAATGGAAATTTCTAGTCACCTCCTCCAGTTTTCAATGTCAATGGCTATCTCGAAAACATGGGAATTTTTAAATTCTATGTAGTCACCCATGCAAGTTCAACTCATGCTAAGGTTGCAAAAAATTTTCCATTGAATTCAAATACAGTGGTTAGTGGGGTGGCCAAGGCAGAATTGGGAACTCACCACAGACTGGCCCAGAAGCCCTCTCAATCAAGATTCATCCTCCCTCTAATTTATTTCATATTCAGGAAAATCATGGTGGTCCTATTCTTGTAGACTTTGTTCCGAATGTAATTCACATGCTATAGTCGAAAACAAAAGTGGTTCATCTCATCCTTCTCTGTAATTCAACACTTCCAGTGGTGTTGGCAGACTCACTGGCAACTTTCTAGCCATATCACTCTTCATCTTTGCATTCAAGTGCGCTCAAAATATTATAATTAGTTCAAAAGAAGATGTTGTGCACTATTTTTATAGTTGGTTCTTTACCCTACTCTTCCCCCCAGTGGTATTCTAGTCATTTCCTCACTTGCACAGAAGAGTTTGGCACTTCTTTGATAGAAGTAGTGAAAAATCGGCAGGTCAAAATTCAATGTATGGAGGATTGATGGATGGGGTGTGCCTTCAACTAGCTGACCTCCAATCTCATAGGAACAAGTAAGACTCAAGAAGTACAAAAAGTAGTGCCCCTAACAACCTATAGACCAAATTTCAATTGATCCATCCTAATAAGAAATGATAGATCCATGTAAATGTATTTCGATAAATGTTTAATTTTGTTAAGTATGTAGTAGTACAAGTTTAAATATTGGTACTTTGAAGGAAGTGTAGAAACATTTTGCTAGATCATTTTGAGATAATTATCCCCTTCTTCATAGAAGCTTTGGTCATCTTAAACAACATGTAAATTTCCCGTGTACTTCAATGTGACCTAACACAAACTTAATAGAAATTTTTTTCTTATTTGTTTCAATAATAATAATAAATAATGAGTTAAGAATTACACAACTATAAATAATTTATACTAAAAAAAAGGACAAAATTTCTATGCAAAATTGTAATAATAAATTCTGAAAAGAATGAATATAAGAAAACCAGAGTATACAAATTTGTACAAAATAACGTACAAGTTCAATGGAACATTGCAATATTGGTTAAGGAATTATAAACAAGATCTAGAAGTTTTGTATGGAAATTTTATAGTGAGGAGCATACAATGGACATTCCTTCCCTTGGGTCAAGTGGGAATCAATAACTATTCCAAAAAGGTAGGGAGGGTGGGGGCTTAAAAACATTCATTGCTTCTTCAAAGCATTAGCAACATAGGATGGATAGTGATTAATCTCTACCTCGAGTTTACGGACTGGGGTTATATATAAAAAGTATATATTTCCTAGATATTTGGAAGAATGGATTAGAGTCCTAAATAAGAGTTGGAGGAATATTTCTACAGTATGGAAAGTTGTTTTGGAATCCTTTCTTGTGATTGAGGAAGGATTAACCTAGAAGGTAGGAACAGGGGTTAGAGTAAGGATCGATCAAGATCCTTGGATTGGTTGTGGGAATGAGTATCAATTACACATCAAGTTGATAGACTTCTTCATGCATATTCAAAAACGAACCTTAAGTCAAGTGACATATTTGAAACCCATGACCATTTGGGCTCAGGTTTGGGCTAGTCTGCAAGTTTTGAACATTCCAGGTGAATGGCACTGACACTGGATAAACTATATAAAGGCCCTAAAAATTTCTCATGTGAGAATCTTAGATTGTCTAGATGAGCTTCGATGGATCCATTCAAACTTTTGGTTATTATAGACCCGAGGAGGGTTATTAATATATTATTGCAAAAAAAGAGTCTGAGGAGTTATATTGGTGGTGGAAACCATTGTGGTGATTAAAATGCCTGACTAAATCTAGGCTTTTTTTTCTTGTGCCTCATAAAAAACATGATTTTGTCAGGAGAAAATCTGAAGAAAAGGAAATTTGTTGGACCTAGTTCATGCTAGTTATGTAAAGAAGTGGAAGAATATATAGACCACATTTTCATCTTATTTCCAATGGTCATTACAGATATGAAACAAGGTATGTAGCATGTTATCTTTCCAATGTCACTGGAAAGGGGATTCAATCAGGGAGCCTTGGTAGCGCTAGTGGAATGAAGTTTCCCTGACAAAACTCATAAATCTTCCTCTTCTAATATGTTGGGGTACTTAGGTGTGCAGGAACCGAAATATTGTTTGGGAAAATGGTACACAACATGACTTGATTATTACACAGATTCTCACTATCTATGATCTTATTCCAAATGAGCTTTTTATCACAAAATCTTGTCTTATTACAGAATAGAAGATAGATCATAGCTACCCATGGGCTTATTTTGATGGCTCTTCGCAAGATGTGGGGGAGGGTGGCATCCTACATTTAAATTATTAGCATTGCTTTCATCTTAAAGTAGATTTAGGTCAAGGGAAAAACAATTATGCTTAGCTGATGAGCTTAAACTTGCTTTTACTTTTCCCATTGAGAAGGATTATCGACATATTCAGATATTTAGTGACTCTCTTATAGTGGTCAAGTGATTTAATGAAGTATCTTGTTTTCAACTGCACACACTTCATCCTCTTCTATCATAAGTTTTTTTATTAAAAGAAATTATGAACTAATCATGTTCCATAACATCTACAAGGAAAGGAATATGGGTGTCGATAGGCTATCCAAAGAATGTGCATTGCATGACTGGGGATCATGTCAGATATTAGAGCAAAAGGATGGAGAGTAATGTGAATACTACCATCAACCATTCATAGAGCAACATCTCGGACCAGTAGAGAGAGGGCCAAAATAACTTACTTTTCCCTTCCAGGATTGGCATCAATAGTGTGTTTGTTTTTTGTTATGAATGTAACACAGACAATTTGGATGCAACTATGGTTTTAATAGATTAGTAAAGCTATGCAGAAACTGTAATGTTATATTTTTACATTATCTTTTGGACCGAAAGGAAACAAGCGGAGATTTGCATTTTTGAGACACTATAACATGTGATTTTCATTTTTATATTAATAAAAATTACAATTTTTCCTTCTTTGAAGAAGAAAAAAACAAAACAAAAAACATTCGGATATTGTTTAAGTATGTGGAAATATTAGTATCTAGATGTTAATGGAGCATTGTTTACATGGAATATTAATTAAACATGAGATGATATTAGTATCCAAAGCTATGGATAGAAATAAGAATTTGGCTAAATAGAATTTTCAGTATTAAATAATTTAAATACTATTTTAACTATTTTAACCTTTACATTATTACATTATAATTTTGATGAAAAGATATATCAGATGAATGTAAAGAGGAAATTATTAAACACACAAACGCAAGAAGAAATCCATGGAAAGAATGTACATTAGTTTCTATAACTTAAAGGAAAATCTATGTGTAAATTGAAAAAATGTTATGTGCACTAAAGTGTGGAATTTGTTTAGTGAATAGAACTTCAAATATTTGGAATGAATATTAGAAATTTTGGCATAAGTTTTCTATGTGAACACTATTAGGAATGATGTTTTGTGATTGTAATTTTTCATGTCCATTATTTTATTATTATATGTGGAAATGAATTTGGAAATACATATTGGAAGTGTAGGACTATGAGAGGTTTTATTTCTTATTTAAGATATGATTTACACTTGAAAACAATATTTTTTATGTTTCCAAATATAATTATTATCTTTTACTTAAATTTGTTCTAAATGAATTTTGACCAAAGTCCATCTCCACATATTTTTATATGTAGATGTTCATATTCTTTCTTTCTCTCTCAATAAAAAAATAAAATTTTACAATGTCATTCTCAATTTCACTTAGGGATTTGTTAGACTAGAATTAGAGAGGAATATTGAGGATCCAAACCCATACTAAAGTCATTGACAGAGTATTTAAAGAAGAGTCAAATGTAGGACGTTGAGGTTTCATCTACGTTCAATATCCCCAAAACAAAGGAGCAAAGTTGAAAATGAGATTTCCATGCTAAGTATAATCAAATTCCATGATGAATAGACCCTTTGTGCAAGCGTAGATTAATTCCTACCCCTAAATCAAAAGTTTCCAAGTTAAATTAATACATTGGTGAATCTCAAAGGGACAAGGTGGTAACTCATTAAGATGAAAAACAAGAGCATTTTGTAGGCAAACATGTATTCTCTCCATATATTCATTATCAGTGAGGAATGAGTGAGTGGAGGTTTAATTTTCAATATTTGAATGGCCTTAAGAAGAATTACTTATAAATGATTAATTTCCCATCAAATTTACGGAATAAAGAGTATCCTTAATTGTTTTAATGTAAGACATGGTATCATCACAAATGTAGAACACAAATTTGGAGAGGGGTGCTCAAGGATTGTTCATGGGGTTGAATCATTTAAAACTAAGCCCTGAGAAAATAAATTACTAGAGAGATTGTGAATTTAGTGACATAAGACATGAAGGCTTGCTCAGAGTTGTGCATTACCTAGGGTGAAAACCTAATTTCACATAGGATGTTGATCCTATGAGCCTTAAACATTTTATTTTCATATGCCAGTTTATTTTTCAATAATATTATGTTTATTATAATGGTTGGTATTTTTTGAATTTTTCTTTTTTTTGCTGAAGCAAGAATCCGACCTTCTATTTGTATGAAGCTAATAAATTGGTTACATAAAATACAACACCCCCGAAGGAGCAGAAAGCCAAAGAGTTAACTGGCACCCTGTGCATTGTGATCTGAGCCAACTGCTCGATATCCTGGCTAATGGCCCACAAAACCGAGCAACCTTCTAAACCAAACCAAGTGAAATCAAGAATTCAATAAGTGGATCTGATGGGGAAATAGAGATCACGGTGAAAATATTTCTGATCCGCAAGGTAAAAAACCGTCAAGCAGTTGTTCCGCCTAAAACTCCCCAAACCTACTCCTGAGCAGCAATGTGCAAGGAAGATATCTCGATCCCACCAACAAGCACAACAAACCTCAGCTGTAGATCTGCTACCACTAGATCCTACAGTCGTGAACGATATCAGGCTGGAAAGAAGAGTGAGGAATACCTGCCAGATAAAGGCGGTATTCTCTCTCCCCCTTGAGCCATGTGTTGAACGATTAGTGGCATCAGAAGAATTTGTGTAAAACCACTTATGGTAATGTGGATTCTCGATAACCACTGAAACCATAGCAAAACCACCTTGTACTATAGCAAAGTTGTTGGTGCCACTTTTTCGTTTTACTCTTTTTCTCCTCTTCCTTCCATCCATTTGGAAGACCCAAATCTACCAATTCTCGGGTCGCATGTTTATTAAACCCTTAAGATCCATCTTCTTAATTTTCAACTGGTTGTTTCCCCTTCATGTACTAATAATGCTCCGTGTCTATGTGAGCTAGAGTGTAGCAGTCCTCACGCAGTTGTCCTGGAGGAACCAACTCCTACGAGCAATAGTTGTTGTCTCTTGTACATAGCACCCCTTCATTGGCTAGCCGGTCTACCACTCTGTTGGAATCTCTGTACACATGAACAAAGCTAAGAGTTCTAAGTATTCTTAGGTGAGATTGAATTCATTGATAGACCTGCAAAAGTCTCCAGTGGTTCGAAACTTTGTCTGGTGCTGTGCCAGTGCCTATCCTTTTGACCGAATTAATTGTTAATTCTGAGTCTGCCTCTATGATTGTGTTATGTAAATTGTGATCAATCAGAATTTCTAAGCCTTGCTCAATGGCCATGAGTTCCGCCATGTTGTTAGTTTCCCTCCCCAAATGACTGTGAAAGTTTACTTTTATATTTCCCTCTTCGTCTCTTATGACTCCTCAGTAACCAACGTCCCCAGGGTTTCCTTTTGAGGCTCTATCTATGTTGAATTTCAAAAAGCCATGGGGAGGGGGTTGCAAGAAAGCCTTTCCTTCTGATATGTGCCTTGCTTTCTTTTTCATGCCCTGAGGGACATGTGACTAGAGCCCCAATAGTTCAAGACTGTGAGCATCCTGTTGAATATGGGGTTTCTCAGGAGGTTGCTTTAGAAGGGCATTAACTGTTCCTTTGAGTTGTTTTAGGATCTGATCCATTATGCTTTGTGTTGAGCTAGATTTAGCTTTGAAGATCCTGTTGTTGCATTCTTTCCAAACATCCTAGATCAAAAATCCTGGAATCAAAGTCCAAGCTAAATTGACTGCCTCATTATTCGAGAAATCTTTCCTCCAATTCTTTAAAGTTTCAGTAATGTCATTATCGTTCTTGACTATTTGGTTGAAGATAGAGGCCACCCAATTCCATAAGGTGGAGGTGAAAGAGCAGAGGTTGAGAAGGTGATCCATAGTTTCCTCCTGCAAACCACATAACTGGCATCTTGATGGACCAGCAAAACCTCTCTTTCTAAGATTCTCCCAAGTCAGAATCTTTTTATGCTGTACCAGCCACATGAATAGTTTGATCTTCATCTAGTGTGGGTTGTTCCAAAGGCCTTTCCAAGTCTTTTCAGGGCTTGGATAGTTAAGTCCCGTGACTATTCATTTAGCTTCTTTGAGGTTGAAGATGACCTCATTATTTCTCCCCCATCTTAGTAGATCATTCGAGGTTGAAGTCAAAATTTGCCTCTTTTCAAGAATCACTTCAGGAACTTTAGCTTCGGCCTTCAAAGGGGTCTCTTCATTATAATCTGGTGCTTTCCAAATTCTCCATTTATCTGTGTCTCTTGACTGATCCCAAAAGTCACTTGCCCTTTTCAGTCCTTTATTAATGGTATCGTTTTTGATGATGTCCAGTCCTTCTTTATAGAGGTTATGTTCTTGCTACTAGTTTTCCTCCCAGAACCAAGCTAGATTCCTATTTCTGATCTCCCAAAAACTATGTTTCTGAATGAAGGCTCTATTCTCCCAAGCATTGTTCCAAATATGAGAACCCCTGATGTGTCTTGTCATTCAAATGTGGTCCCTTTCCTGCCAGTCCATTGCATATTTTTGTTTCCAAAGCTTAGCCCAGGGATTTCTCATTTCCTTTAGCCATCGCCACCAAAGTTTTTCCCCCAAAACGTTTCTTAGAGTATCCGAGTCATGGAGACCCAAACCACCATGGGTTTTAGGTTTGCAGAGCTTGTCCCATGCTACTAGAGCCCATTTCTTTTTTTCTTCCCCTTTACCCCAAAGAAAATTTCTTTGGATATTCCTAATTTGCTGTAAAACTCCTATTGTGAAAGGAAGGCCTGAAAACATGAAAATTGGAATGGTTTATAGTACAGCCTTTGTAAGAATTAGCCTTCCTGCTAAATTCAAGGATCTGCTACTCTAGTTGTTACTCCCAAACTTCCTTACTCAAAGGTTTATCAGTGAGAGGCATTCCCAGATATTTGGGGGGAAGATAATCTCTTTGAAAGCCAAGAATTCTGGAGAGATTTCTTTGAATAGAAATATCAGTATTGAAAAAGAAAACTTTTGATTTTGTGAGGCTTACCTCAGTGCGAGCAGCCATTGAAAAATCATGCAGGATTTGTTTGAAAGCTTTGGCTTCCTTAACTGTGTGTATGCCCTGCAGCATAGTGTAGTCCACAAATTGTTGATGAGTCAATGTGTCCCTCTTCTGAGTAAGTATGAGTCCATGGATTCTTCCTTCCTCCTTGGCTGAATTGATCGCTTTGCCAAATCCTTCCATCATGAGAATGAAGAGGAATGGAGAGAGAGGATCTCCTTGCCTGAGGCCTCTCAATGGCCTGAAGGTTCTCAATGGAGAGCCATTAAGAAGGATTGAACAACTAGTTGTGGTGACCAGGGCCATGACCCACTTTATCTAGTTGTGGTCAAAGCCATAAGCTTTAAGAACTTCCTTGATGTAATACCAACTTAGCTTATCATAAGCTTTCACTATGTCCAACTGTATTATCATACTTGCTTGTTTTTTGTCTTGAGGGAATGAACCACTTCGTGAGCTTGAATGATATTATTGAGAATTTGTCTACCTTCCACATATCCAGTCTACTCCTCTGACATGAGTGTTGGAAGAAGAGGTTGAATCTGTTAGCAATAACTTTGGAAATGATTTTGTACAACAAATTGCATAAAGCTATGGGTCTGAATCTGTCTGGTGTCATGGATTTTTCCTATTTAGGGATTAATGTTATGAAGGACTCATTAAGCACTCTCAGAACTATTCTTGATTTTCTTGAGTCCTCCACAACATCAATAATGTCATGTCTAACTGTTTCCTAGCATGCTTTGAAGAAGTCTACATTGGAACAGTTCAAGCCTGGAGCTTTCCCATTGTGCATCTCTTTGATTACTTCATTGACCTCTTCTTCCGTTACTCACCTGTTGAGATTGTACTTATCTTCCCTGGTTACCAGTTTTGGAATATGCTGAGTGAAGCTCTTAGTGAATTGACATCTGTCTGCAATGGTCTCCTCTGCTATGTTTTGAAAATGTTGTACTAGAATAGATTCCATTTCCTTTTGAGTATTTAGCTCTTTCCCTTGAGGATCTATGAGTTTTGTGATCCGATTATGTGCCTTGTGATTCATGGTACACTTGTGAAAGAACCTATTATTTATCTCCCCTTCTTTAATCCATTGTACTCTTGATTTTTGTCTTTAGAAGATTTCCTCCTGCTGGCATCTATTGTCCTATTCTTGTTGAAGAGAGTCCGCTTACATTTTCCTTTCCTCTGTGAATCCTTCTATGATGAGAATTTGATTAGTTTCCTGTAAAAAAATTTCCACTTTTCTTTTGGCTTCAAAAATATTTCCAAACTCATTTTTGTTCCATTCTTTGAGCCTTAGCTTGATGTGTTTGAGTCTCTGTTGCAGGAGGAACATTTTTTTGCCTTGCGTGGGCATGTCTTCCGCCCACCATTTTCCAATATTAGTGATGAAGTCAGGGTGAGTGAGCCAGAAATTTTCAAACCTGAAAGGTTTGTTCCTCAAGGTGCCAATAAAAGAAGCTTCCAACTCAGTGGGCCAGTGGTCTAAGCCTCCAAAAGGAAGGATAATAGCTATCATGATATGACTGGAGAGAAGGAGATCCTCCGAGATTATGAATCTGTCTAATTTTGAGGCAACTTGGGAAGTTACTCCTCTCTTGTTATTCCATGTGAAGGTACCATTTATTGTGTCCATATCCACGATTCTCATGTTGTCTAACAAGTTCTGGAAGGCAATTGAGTCTCGTCCAAGTGTTCTATTCCCTCCTTTTTTCTCTGTGAGAGATCTGATCATGTTAAAATCCCCTCCCAGAATCTAAGGGATTACTGGGTGTCTCTCTCTCAGTTCCTCTAGAGAGGTGAGGAGCCTGAGTTTGTCTTCAAGAAGTTGAGGACCATAGACATTTGTGATCATGTAACAATCCTTGTCCCCCAAAGGTTGTATAACTATTGAAAGGTGGTTTCTGGATGCCTCAGCATCCATGATCTCAAATTTCTGAGGATTCCATAGAGTAATAACTCCCCCCACTGTATTATTTGGTTTGACTTCTAGGTACTCATATTTGATAAGCCGTTTGCTATGTATTTCTCTGATCTTGTCTACTGAGCATTTTGTTTCCTGTATAAACACCATGTTTGGTTTTTCTTCTTTTATTCTGTTACTTAGATTTTTTTCTTTTCTTTTACTTCCTAGTCCTCTAATGTTCCAGGTTGTAAGCTTCCTAATGATGGGTTTGTGAAAGAGAAACTGGTGAGATCTTTCATCTTACTTGAATTAACCATGAGTTTCCCACACTCTGACAAAAGTTCATTCTGTCTCTTTCTTCCTATTTTCTTGCCTGGGTTTTTGGTCGAGTGTCCTGATGTAATCTCCATTGATTTAACCCCTCTATTCTCCTAGCTGTCGTAGTTCCTTTTGACTCCTGTAGCCTTTGTTTGAGACCTTTGGAGGAATAGCTGTTGTACTCTGTCAAACACCTCTTGTGGCAGAGAGTCAATCCCTTTGCTGGTTCCCTACTCTAGAAACCTTTCTAGTTCAAGGTTCCCCCTCTTGAGAATCTCTTGTAGGTCTTGGTCCTTCGTACCTCCTTCACTTGGGGTCATCTCATGGTCCCTACCAAGTTCCATAGTGCTTGTTGGGTCTTCCTTTTGTTCACTATATTCCTGTATGATTTCCATGCTATCCTCTTTTTCTTTCTCTGTATGAATGTCCTTCGGTTCCTTATTCATTCCATTTCCCCCCCCTCTTCTTCTAAGATCTCGAAACTATTATGACTTCATAGTTTGTTCTCACTAGGTATCTTTTGGTACTTTTTCCTCCTCCTTTCCCTTTGCCTCCCACTTTGGTGAAACCTTTAGGTTCTTTTCCTGTGTTGGTTTTCAGGTTATCCACCCTTTTGTTGAGTGGGCAGTCTCTGAAGAGGTGCCCATGTTCATGAAATTTACAGCATCTGAGTGGGATGTGTTCATAGTCGACTGCCTATACCCATTCCTCATCATAAACTTCTAGGATGAATTCATCCGGGAGTGCTCTCAACAAGTCCATTTCTAGACATATGCGACCGCAGGAGGTATATTTACCTCACAGAGTCTCCTCTGATATCTTTATAAAGTTCCCTAATTTATTACCTATAGCTTTTAAGGATTCCAGTAGCCAATAATCTAAAGGTAAGGAGTATAATCTAATCCAAGGTAACATATAAAGGCCAGCACCAGCATAGAAGTAGGGTCCTCCTTCGAAAACTCTGTCTTTGTCCTCCAGGTTAGTGAAAACCATTGTAAAAAAACCCTTCGACCCAAGATGTAGATTTATTTCTCCCTTTGATTTCCAGTTATTTCTTATCCATGTGTACAACGATTTCTCCATGAGCCATATACCCATAAACTTGCATATGACTACATAAGTTGCCATGTGATCTCTGTGCACCTGTAGTATAGGATAATTTAAGACCACACGGGGTTTGATATTAGACTTGGGCTTGCAGGGTCCCGTTGTAGATATATTCTCCATTCTCTGACTATTTTCTCCAGATTTCATTTCCCTCCTAGCTTCCTTGTGGGTCCCTTCCTTTTCTAGGGATTTGATGCTTTTCAGCTTTTGAGTACCAGTGGTCTTTGTCTCTACCTCTGTTGGTTTCCGGAAATTATTTAGTCTCGTCTCTTTGCTTTTGTTTGAAACAATGTTACTATAGGAGGGAGTGGAGCTCCCTCCTCCATGCCCCTCCATAGTTACCAGCTCGCTTCTGTTGCCCCCTGTCAAAAACCCTCGTCGCTCAGTCACTTTCCCTCTCAATAAAGAACCTAGTATTCTTTGAATTTTTCATTTAGTAGCTTAAGTTTTTATATTTTTCAAGTTATTAGTACTACATTATTTTATACATCTTATTAAAATTGAAATATAGAATTCATTAGGTTAATGTTACATTATATTAAATATATCGTATTTACTAGTTTGTATTAATACAACTCAGTTCTATTGGAATAATTAACATGATTATATTTTATTATTATGGTTGATTTTTGCATTATTATTTTATTAACTTGACTTTTGCATTAAGTAGATCAAGTTATCTTATTTTAGTTTATTATTATTATGTTACTTTGTACATCTCATCAAAATTGGACTATAAAATTCAACATAATAATGTAACAATATATTAAATATCTCATCCTTATAACTTTGTATAATGCAGTCCTATTTTGAGTACAATTGATATAAATTCATTTCATCCTCCTTTTTTAAATTAGGCTTTTATCCATTATTATCAAGGTTATGATCAAATATGATAATACAAGTAAAATACAGAGGATAGGATTTTCATGACTAATGTAAAACATGAGTAAAATTCATTGAAGGCTCAAAAGGTATTGCACTAGAAATATAGTTCATACTTGATTTTATGGGAGATAGTGGAAATCATTACCATAATTAAATATAAAGATAAAACTTAAAATAAAAGAAAGTCGAATTAAGAAAAACAATACCCCATGCCCAAGTAAAAATAAATTTCTTTAAACTTTATAGTGAAACATTGAATTGGAAATCTAAAACACCATGACATTTTTTTTTAACTTTTCACACAAATAAATTAAATAATAAAAACCATTTTAAAATTAATTTGTAAAATAACCCTATAATTCGTTAATTTATAATAATCAAATAATTTTTTTAAACGTTCATTTCCAAATTTCATGATTATAAAAAGATATATTTAATTTAATTTTATAATTCTTATAAATCAAAACTGAGTAATAATTATCATGTTTGTATAGATATTTAGATAATTTCTCATATTTATGTATGATTAAAAGTTTTGATGAAAAATTTAAATTATAAAAGATACGTGTAAAACAGGAAAAAATAAAAAATTAATTTGCTCTTAAAAAAACATTAATAGAAAATAATAAAATATTTAATGTGAAGATATAATTAAATAGTAATATAATAAATTATGGTTAATAATGTTATAAAAAAAATTATAGTATAATTTAAAATTTTAAAAAAAATATGTATATAAAAATTTTAAAACATCTATAAAATTATAAAAATTTAAAATTTATGGTCCAACTTAATTTAAAATGATCATGAAAATAAAGTGTTATATATTAGGAGGTTTAAGGTTCAATCTTCATGATTCTCTTGTAGGTACCTAGAGATTATAGTGATAGTGGTTGGAATCCACCCCATATCTTTTGAGTACTGAGACAAGTCAAATTGCCAATTCCTCTAAATAATATGTTAAACTATTTCTGAAATTATATAATAAACCTTTTCCCTCCAATTTATCATTTCTTTTGGGATATTATTATAATATTGTAAAATGGATAAATATATTAAAAAAATAAAATTGCATAAGACGTATTTTTAGGGAAAAATTTGTAAATTTGAATTTTTTCTTTTCACATATTTCTAATTATAAATTTTGTAGACATTTGTATAGATATAAATAAAAATATTTTTAATATTAAGAAAATGATTTCAAATTATTTCCATTTAATTAAGAGTGTGTTTTTTCAAAATAAGGGAAAATAGATTGATGGTCCAAGATCTCCAAGTATATGTAAGAGCCAAAATGTGTCTCTTTAAAGGATTATTAATTAAATGTTTTTTTTGCCTAAGTAACACTAATGAGTTAGCTTGCTTTCACCAATAGTAGCTAATGATAAGTATCCTTACTAATGAAAGTATGGACACTTAATTATATAAGTGTTTTTAATATCTAGAGAAATAAAAAAATGGTTTATTTCCCCACAACCTATATAATTCCCTCCCTCAATACCTCCCCCATAACATTTGAACCTATAATTTAATATTGAATGGAAAATAAACTGCCAAAAAATAAATTATTCTTTTGCAAATAACTTCCACTCTTAATCTCTCCTCATAAACTTCTAACCTAAAATCTAATCAAAACTAAAGCAGAAAATAAACTAACTCATATACATCTAATTACATAAATTATAAACTCATTAACACTCAGTCTCCTCATAAACTTCTAACCTAAAATTTAATAAAAAATAAACCAAAAACAAACTAACTAATATACATCTAATTACATAAATTATAAACTCATTAACACTCCAGCTGAATCACCCAACGAGAAATATTATTTTCTCTCAATTCCCTCCAATTTTCTCACCCTGCCCTTTGATATCGTTATGGCCCATATGTTGCACCTCGCTATTCCAATCCGCCCTTTGGGCTATCGTAATGGCAAATGGCTAAAACCTGGCTCAACCGTATATAACGGCCCACAAAAATCGAAGACATTTTTGGAACGTTATGGGGTACATAACAATGGCACCCGTCTTCACAACGTGTTAAAATTTAGAGGACGTAAGTGAGCACTTAACGTTTGTGTAAGATGAGATTTGGTGGGTTGCATGTTCAGCTATGTAAAAAAAAGCCCACCCACTAAGCAACAAAAAACTTAAAAAAAATTATGTGGCCCATTTAACGCTCTAGCTTGGGATATTCTTAAAAATTGATGTTATATTGATTAAGCAAGTTTGTATTGTAATCTCAATATTCTGAAACCATAGCTTATATAGCTTATATTTTTATCCATCATATGTTCATTGGAAGTATGGAAAGAAATTTATAATAAGTATGAAAATAAATTTATAATTTTAAACATTCAGTCAAGTATGGAAAGAAATTTATAATTTTGAACATCAAATGAAGTTGGGAAATATTTTATAGGGAAGGTTTAAAAAACTGATTTTATGCATATTACAAATTTAAGCCTAAAGGCCTTCTATTGATAATGACATGGGGAGTCTAATTGGACAAAATCAACCGATTTTTTACCATGATGAAGCTTTGTTTCTCGAAATTTGCATACAAAGTTTAGTTATTTCACATTCCTATAACACACTCCAAGTCCAACTTCCATGTCAACTTCATTTGGATCCTATCATATAGACCTCTTCCACTTGTGCTTTCTTTGGTGTGGTGGTTGGGGAATCCCACAAGTGGTCGTGTTGGAGGCCTTCTCTTTCTTTCCTCTTAACATAAAGTTACATTCGTTGCAAATATTGGTCCATCCACAAACAATTTTGCTAAATTATTTGATCTAAAACTTCTTTTTCTTATTCTTTTCATATTGTCTAAGAACATAATATCACAAATCTACACATTTATACAGACTCAATGTTTGTTATTAGATGAATGAGAGGCACTTGTGGATTGAAAATTTCACTCTTTAGCCTCTTTATTAGCACTTACTGTATTTTACATTATCATTTTTTATATATATCCATTGATCATCCCTACAAGACAAGAAACCAAGAGGCAAATTCCCTCACAAAAAAGTAGTTTGGAATTGGATAATGGCCATGAGAAACTACAACATATAAAAAAAGCTACAAAATATAACATTTACACAACCCTTAAGCTTAAATAAATAGATTTTAGGAAGCTATATTTTGATTTTTTATTATAACTATTTATAGGAATATATGTGATATATAATTTTTTTTGTTAAAATGTAAAAATACTAATTTTTTATAAAACTATATACCATAACTTTCAAAAATAAAAATATATTTTTAAATTTTTATTTTTTTAATATAATTTCTTATAGACAAATACTTTTTAAAGTAAAAAAATATGAAAAATTACGACCAAAATATTTTAATAAAATTAAATTTTTTATCATAGAAAAATCATAATGCAAGAAATATAAATTCAGAATTGACATAGTTCCAATCCACCTCTCTCCATCTGCTGATTTCATTCATCCCGTAGCCAGCAACTTTGTTTTTCCATGTGGATTTTACACTCATCAAACAAACCACTAATAAGGATATACACATAGTTGTTGCATGGGATCATATATTATAAAAGCTTCAATTCAAATATAAATTAATCCACAAAGGGTCATATCTATTGGAAAAATAAACCACCCCAAACACCTCCAAAGCTGGTAAAGTGCTCTCCATTATTGTTTTCGAAGAACCTATAATTGTGCCACCCTAACCATTATTGTTTTCGAAGAACGTATAATTTTCTGCCTTTTTTTTCAATGCTATTATGATTGTCTTTCATCTAATAATTTTTATCTTTTTTTCTGGCGTGTTACAATAAGATATTATTTCCCCATAGTAAGTGGGAATGGTAACCTGTACTCACATTGATCACACAACGACAATAAAATCGCCATCAAATATGTTCCCGAGTTTGTTAAAGCAAATCTGATGCGAGGAAATAATATTCGGCTTATAGTCACAATCAAATCCAACTTTAATTGATTCGTAATATCACCAATGTAACCTCAAGTTGGGATAAGGTTATAATCATTTGATAAATGAATGAAAAAGGAAATAAAAAGGTTATAATTATTTGATAAATAAATGAAAAGGAAATAAAAAGTGAAAGGTTATTAAATTATTGATTATTTAAACCATAAAATGTATTAGCATTAAAAGTGAAAGGGGGTATTTAAGACAGAGAAACCAAAACAAATATTATTTAATACGAGGCTTTTGAAAATACCCAGGAAGGTATTAAAAAGGACAAATAAAAAACCTAATTGAAATGAAATACTACAGGATTTTGCTACAATGTTAGAAAAATAAATCATTTTTAAAATCTCAATATTTTATTTGTTTTTTACATTGAAATGAATATTTGTTAAAAAATATATATATATTTTTATTATCGATAATAAATATATTATTATTGAATGGGTTAATTATTTAGTTATCTTTGAATTAAATATAATTGGAAATATAAATTTGCAGCATGTAAATTTTTATAAATATGACATAAAATATTATATATACGTATTGGATATTATACTTTTATCTTGTAATTCATTATTAAATTTTTATCTTTATTTTGTGATTATAGTGAGATAGTTTTAGGATTATCCTAGATGGAAGTATTAGGGAATTTTATTTTAAACATGAAGAGGAAGTTTTGAACATTCCCCTTTAAGAAGAAAAAGATTATATATAGGAAAATATCTCAGAGCTAGATTCAATAACACTAGAAGGCTTTAAAGATATATCAAAAAGTAATCATTCAAGAAAAATAAAGGTCAATATCAAAGATGTAGAAGGAAAATGGCTAAATTATCTCATTAAAAAATGAATAAATTTCCCACTCAAAAATCATAGTCAAGACTGATCAGATAAAAAGGGGAAAAAAGAAACCAATTGAAAGCAAGTTAGAATAACTTATCAAGAGGGAAGCATCAAATCCTTTAAGTATGGATCTAAAAAATATTACTTTTATTATGGATAATAATTATATTAGTATTGAATGTGCTAATCATTTAGTTATTCTTGAATCAAATATAATTGAAAATATAAGTTTGTAGGATGAAAATGTTTACAAATATGACATAAAATATTTACATATGATCATTGGATACTATATTTGTATCTTGAAATTCACTATTATATCTTCATATTTATTTTGTGAAGATAGTGAGATAGTTTTAGGATTATCCTAGATGGAAGTGCTAGGGAATTTTATTTTAAACATGAAGAGGAAGTTTTGAACATTTTCCTTTAAGAAGAAAAAGATTACATTATAGAAAAGTATCTCTAAGCTAGATTCAATAACATTACAAGGCCTTAAAGATATATCGAAAAGTAATCATCCAAGAAAAATAAAGGTCAATATCAAAGATTTAGAAGGAAAATGACAAAATTATCTCATTAAAAAATGAATAAATTTTCCACTCAAAAATCATAGTCAAGACTTGATCACATCGATAAAAGAGTTAAAAGACAAAAAGAAACCACTTGAAAGCAAGTTAGAATAACCTATTGAGTGGGAAGTATCAAATCCTTTAAGTATGGATATACAAGTTGTGGAAAAAGGAACAACCTAGTTGAAGTAAATACATACTCAAATTTTGGAGTACAAATGATAGAAACTCCACCTGTGACTACTAATAAAAATTCTTCAATGAATAAAGCAAAACAAAAGCGTGAAAAAAAAAGATATACCAAAAATAAATCAAGAAAATGCTACAAGGAAAGTAAGACAAAAACATCCTAAAATGTGTAGATATTTTTATGGATTCAATAGCTCATGTAATTTTCTAAAACACAAGACAAGAATCTATTCTACTTTCAAGAGTGGAAACCAATAATGATCGATGAAAATAATAATCAGCAAGAGGAAGAATATCAATCACACATAACACATATTTCTCTAGGGAAAGAAACTACTCAAAACCCCGACTATCTATATTGCATTAATCAGAAATTCATGAAGAAAATACCATGCTTGTTCTCACTAGAATAATCCCTACAAAAGTATAATCAACTCTCTACTTCACAAACCCACTTTAACCAACACTTAGCCAATTTTTTTGTTTTTCAAGCCCCTATTTCCTTCCACAATTACTAAGAGGATCATCCCATATTTAATTAGGAAATCCTTCTTCCAAAACTGCACAATCCAAACTTTGGTCCATAACTGATTGCATGCATGATCTGTAGAACTCGGAAAATCATACAACTTATAGTACATTGTCCCTGCATTCTAGACTCAACTGGATCTTTCTGCAAACTGACATGCATGAGTTTCTCTTGAGTGAATCTCCAATTAGCTGGTGTAGCACTGAGGATGCGCCAATGCACCCTCTCACTACTAGACCTCTACTAGTTCCTCCAACAATTAGAAGTATTTTAACTAACCATCACTCAGTCAAACTGTGTTATCTAATTACAACTCCAATAAACTCATCCTAGACCCCTAAAATTTAGGGATCACACATACATGACTACAGAAAGACTTCCAACTTGAAATTCCTAAGTTAATTAAGTCAATTAAATGTAATTAACTATTTACAAGTTGCTATGAGAATAGAATTCGATTTTTAATTCACAATTTAATTCAATGACATATTAAACTAGAATTTCATGTTGCCATTGTTCAAAACTCCCTCTCAACAAGAAAGGGATTATCATCTACCCCAATCCTATCTATGAGAAACTTGAATTTACATCTTGACAATTCCTTTGTCAAAATGTCAGCATCCTGCTCCTATGTGGGAATATACTCCAACAACATAATTTACCTTTGTACACAGTCTCAAAGATGACGATAATGAAAAACTATATTTTCAGAGAGTTTGATACAACTCTCGTCATCACAGTACATCACAATTGGATCCATATGCTAACCAAACAAACCATCTAGAATCTTCCTCATCCAAATAGGCTCACAAGGTGCTTGACTAACAGTCGTGTCCTCTGCCTTTGCTGAACTGAGTGCAACTGATATTTGTTTCATGTTGTACCAAGAAAAAACTATTGACCCAATACTAAAGATCCCTCCTGATGTGCTCTTCCTATCTAATGGACTCCCTGCCCAGTCTGCATCAGTGAAGCCTTGAAGCTTCCATCCCTCTGTCTGCTTGTACCACAATCCATATTGAGTAGTACCTCTAAGGTATCTCAACACATGCTTGGATGCCTTCCAATATAGCTTTGTCGGCTTAACTATCGCTTGACTAAGTTGGTTAGCTGTATAGCACATGTTTAGGCATGTGTTCACCAAATACATGAGTGAACCCACAAGATGCTTGTAAATAGTAGCTTCCACTACTTCACCCAATGTAGCATCCTCCTTCCTCCAATTACCTGCTAAAGGAGTCTCCATGGGTTTACTTCTCTCCATGTGGAACCTTTTTAGTATATCATTGGCATACTTCCCCTAAGAGACAAAAAATTCCCCATAACCTTGTTATACTTCCATGCCTAGAAAGTAGTGCATCAACCCCAAGTCCTTCATTTTGAAATCTCTTGCAAGATACTCCTTACAAGACTTTATCAATTTATCATCACATGTCAGAATCAAATCGTCGACATATAAAACAATAATCAACAATTTTCCTTCCACCATAATATGGTACAGGTTCTCATCTGCTTCACTTTTGGTGAAGCCCAACCCAGTGAAGTAGTTATCGATCCTGGTGTACAAGCACAAGGTGCTTGCTTCAGCCCATACAATGCATGCTTGAGTCAACACACATGTGACTATCGATCGAAGGCCTCAAAACATTCAGGTTGCTCAATCTACACCTCCTCCTTAATCTTGCCATTAAGGAAGGTTGTCTTTAGATCCATCTAATGTATCTTACAACCCATCTATGTCAATCATGCCAAAATGGATCTGATTGATGAGTACCTTGAAACAAGAGCAAAGGTGTCATCATATTCAATCCCCTCTACTTAAGAAAAGCCTTGGGCCATGAACCTGGCCTTATGTTTCTTCACACTACCATAGGTTGCTTGCTTTACCTTGTAAATCCATCAAGAACTCACCATTGAATTGTTTTTCATTCTCGAGACCACATCCCAAACACAGTTACAAACAATAGAGTCATACTCCTCCACCATGGCATCATCCCAAACTGGTTGCTACACTGCCTCCTCAAAATAATATGGCTTTGTCTCAACACATATGGTCATAAGAGCCATGTATCCAATGTACCTCTCAGGTGACTTCCTGTGCCTACGTTGTAATGTGGGTGCTTCCACATTCTCTCTCACATAATGTAATAACTTGTCAGCCTCTCTGATGTTCTTTCTCCCATCTCTAGAAGACTCTGCCTGAATGGCTGTCTCCACTCCCGAATCCTCTGCATGTGGTTGCTCCACATCAATCTGATGCTCCTTAGCCTTAGGAGATAAAAGCTCCTCAACCACATGTTGTTGAATCTCCCTCTCAAGGGAGCATCACATGGCCTTCTCCTCATCGAATTTGACATCCCTGCGAACCGCTATCATCTTACTAGTCAGCAGGTAAAACCAATAATTGTGAGGTGTATCATTGTACCCCACAAATATCCCCAACTCTATTGTTGGCTCAAGATTCTTCCTTGTATCTTTGATCACATGGAAATATATCAATGACCCAAAAATCTTGAAGTGACCAACATTTGGTCTCTTCCCTGAGAAAGCCTCCTCTGGTGTACTCATCCCAAGAATACGATGTGGGCTTCTATTCTACAAATAAATAGCTATGTTGCATACCTTAGTCCATAAGTGTAGTGGTAGGCCCTAATCATGCAACATCGCCTGTGCTACCCCTACAACACTTCTATTCTTCCTTTCAGACACCCCATTCTGTTGTGGGTTATGGGGTGACGAAAACTCCTGTTAAATCCCTTATGTCACACAAAAATTCTTAAACTCATTTGAGACATACTCACTACCATTATCACTCCTCACATATTTAACCTTCTTGCTAGAAACTTTCTCAGCCAATGCATTAAATTCACAAAACTTTACGAAAGTTTGATCTTTCTTTTGCATGAAAAAGATCCAGCGTTTATGAGAAAAATCATCAGCAAATATAACATAATATCTATGTTTGGCCATGGATGTTGTCGAGAATGGTCCATACACATCTGAATGGACTCACTCTAGAATCACCTGTGCTCGACTGTCTCTGTCGTGAAAGGAAGCTTTTTTGTATTTTCCCAAAGTACACCCCTTGCATCTAGAAACTTTCTCTAAAATACCTTTAGGAAGACTGGTAGAAATTTACTGCATGATTTTCAAAGTGCCATGATGCAAGTGACCCAATTTCTTGTACCACAACTAAATGATGTCTCGGCTATACACCTTCTATGATTCATGCTCAAGGTAGAACAATCTTCTACCTCCAAATTGTAGAGATTATTCATGCAACTCCCTATCCTCTTTACCTGTCATATGGCTATGTGACAAAGGAATGCCTTTCCCTTACTAAATATCACATCATAGCCTCTATCCTTCAGCATGGAAACCAATACCAAGTTCTTCTTCACCCTGGGAACATACATAACATCTCTCAAGGTAGAGGAGCACCCAACTCCCTCTAAAAGGCAATCGTACCCAATCCAGTAGCATTATACCTCTCGTCGTCACCCATCTAGATATGCATCTAGAGATCCTGCTTCTACGAGTCACTAAAGAGCTCCTTGTTACCATTCATGTGTAAATGAACTCCACTTTATAGGTACCATACACTACCTATCATCAATGACACCATGCATGCGATGAGGGTAAATTCCAATTCCAATTGTGAGGAAAGAGCCTCATCTTCTACTCCTCCTGAGGAATTCTTCTTGGACTTCCTCAATGGACAATTTGTAGAAAAATGTCCCAGCTCGTGAAAATGAAAGCACTTGAATTTTGACATGTCCTTCTTCTTCCCTGCATGACAAGAATCTGATTTGGAATGGGACACCTTCCCCTTCCCTTCCTTTGCCTTACCTGTTAAGGCACAATTTTCCTCATCATAAGTATTTGATGAGGATCAACCCTAGTGCTCCTCTAAATCTCTTCCTGTACCAAATCTGACCACATTCGTTCCTAATCTGGCATCGTCTCCCTCCCATTAACACTTCCAAGCTCATCTCGACAATGAGTGAACCAAGGATAATTTTAGGGGCGAATGTTCGCCCTTTGGCGAAATTAAGGGGTTTTAAATTTTTAGTGGGCGAATATTTTGTATCATAGTACATTTTTACAAATCACCTCAAATAGCCCACCTTATTTTACGGGAGAGGGTAAAAAATGTAAATTTAGCCCTTGAAATTAGGACTTACAACCTTCCATTCGCCCATTTTCAAGAATAGGTTTTATTTAAGTGAATCCATTCGCCCATTTTCAAGAATAGGTTTTATTTAAGTGAATCCTATGGGCCAAATACCATATTTATAAAAGAGGTATGGTAAATTAATAAAAATATAAATAAATGAGAGGTATGGTAAATAAATAAAAAAAATTTATATTTACTCCATAAGTCACCTTATATACATGTAAGGGTGTAAACAAATAAAAATATAAGTAAAGTGGAGGTATGGTAAATAAATAAAACGTCTTTTTATACTTACTCAAAAGGTATGGTAAATAAATAAAAATATAAATAAACTAGACGTATCGTAAATAAATAAAACCTCTTTTTATATTTAGTCCATAACCCTCGTTCTATTTATGAAGGCTCAAGAAAGAGGTTTTATTTAAGTGAATCCTATTGGCCAAATACCATATTTGTAAAAGAGGTATGGTAAATTAATAAAAATATAAATAAACCAGAGGTATGGTAAACAAATAAAACATTTTTTTATATTCACTCCATAAGTCACCTTATATTTACGAACACTCAAAAAATGGGTTATTTTAGGTGAAACCTATGGCCAAAATACTATGGGACAAATACCATGGACTAGATTGTTATTAATACCATGCAAAAAACCATTATTAACCCTAATATTACAATTAATAAAAATAAAAATGGCACATGGCATTGACCCATGGTATTCACCAAAATGGCACATGGTATTCACCCATGGTATTCACCTGGAATGTAGCCTATTTAAATGGGGGAATTAAACCAGCATGTAGCCTATGCTAAGATTCACTAGGACTTTACAAAGTTTTATTATTTAGTGAAAGACTCGCCAAGATCTTACAAGATTTTATAATTGAGTAAAATATTCTAATAAAAATAAAAATGGCACATGGTATTGACCCATGGTATTCACCAAAATGGCACATGGTATTGACCCATGGTATTCACCTGGAATGTAGCCTATTTAGATGGGGGAGTTAAACCAGCATGTAGCCTATGCTAAGATTCACTAGGACTTTACAAAGTTTTATTATTTAGTGAAAGACTCACCAAGATCTTACAAGATTTTATAATTGAGTAAAATATTCGCCATGCCTGGTGAGAGATTCGCCAAAAAATTATATATACATATTATATTATTGATAAAATCACCTTCCATTTTTCCTATATACCATGGAGATTCGCCCATTTATTATATTTATAAATTTAGGGGGCGTTCTTAAAATTTTCCCTGGAGTGAACTCAACTATTTTGAAATTGAGTCACCCTTCTCCATCTTGATCTTTCTAAGTTTGTCCTTCTGTGCGAACTTCCTATGGTCATTGCTATTCTGAAATAGGCATGTCAATGGCTTCCACATAGCATACAGTGTTTCCTTTCCATGGAGACTCCATACAATATGGTCTCGAACTCCCTCAAGAATAATCTTCCTTGGCTTCGCCACACACTTTCTCCATTCAACTGAATCATTATGATACGATGTTGGAGACTTAGGAATATCTTGATCGATGAATTTATTGAGGCCATTGTCTTCCAAGACTGCTTCCATCCTATCCTTCCAGGCTATACAATTCGAGTTTCCTTCCAAGACATACTCTTCTCTCAAACCATAGAAAGTCATTTGTCGACTTTGAAGTATGAACTACAAATTCAAATTTCACCTACACAACAAAACTCAAAATATCCTCTTCTATAGTATCCTCAACTCTGATACCATGTAGATATTTCTATAGATTTAATAGCTCATGTAATTTTCTAAAACACAAGACAAGAATCTACTCTATTTTCAACAGTGGAAACCAATAATGATCGATGAAAACAACAATCAGCAAGAGGAAGAATATCAATTGCACATGACACAATATTTCTCTGGGGAGAGAAACTGCTCAAAACCCTGACTATCTTTATTGCATTAATTAGAAATCCAAGAAGAAAATACAATTTTTTTCTCACTAGAACAATCCCTGTATAAATATAATCAAGTCTTTGCATCACAAGCCCGCTCTAGCCAAAACTTAGCCAATTTTTTTTCCTTCCAAGCCCCTATTTCCTTGAGCAATTCTTAAGAGTATCAGCCTATATTTAATTGGGAAATCCTTCTCCCAAAACTACGCAATCCAAACTTGGGTCCATAACTAATTGCATGCATCACATGTACAAGTCGAAAAATCATACAACTGATAGTAATTGTCCATGCACTCTAGACTCAAATGGCTCTTTCTTTGAACTAACATGCATGAGTTTCTCTTGAGTGAATCTCCAGTTAGCTGGAGTAGAACTGAGGATGCACCAGTGCGCCACCTCACTACTAGACCTCTACTAGTTCCTCCAACAGTTAGAAAAAGTTTAACTAACCACAACTCAGTCTAATCACAACTCCAATAAATTCATCCTAGACCCCTAAAATTTAGGAATCACACATACATGACTACAGAAAGACTTCGAACTCGAAATTCCTAAGTTAATTAAGTCAATTAAACTTAATTAACTATTTATATGTTGCTATGAGAATTGAATTCGATTTTTAATTAACAATTTAATTCAAAGACAAATTAAACTAGAATTTCTTGTTTCCATTTCTCAACACAAAGACACTTTATGGACATCCTAATCATAAAGAGAGATACTCTAACTAGTTAGTATATCAACATTGCTCAAAACTAAGCAAGTAACATATCTTATAAAAAATATTATTACTAATAAATCTTGAAAATCCTATAAGCTCAACCTTTTGCAAAAGATTAAATTAAAATAGTTAGATTAGAATAGAATTTGAAAATTCTTCTCAAGGCTTAAAACTATATATCATCATATATCATTTATTGTGAGAACACAAAAAACAAGTAAAATATTACAATTAAAAATTAAAAATTAAAACTTTTTACTAATATGCTTTAATGATGAAGCATTTTTTTAAGTAAGATAATATTATAAACATGGATAACAAAAATATATAAAAAAATAATATATAATAACCAATAATTTATAATTAATGAAAAGATATATGAATGGCCATGTTACTATTTATAAGGGGGTCCCATTTGTAATCACGATATCAAATAACTCTTACTTATGCATATAAAGGAACTTCTTCGTGCTATTTATAAGGGGTCCCATTTGTAATCACGATATAAAATAACTCTTGCTTATACATTTATTTATGTTAGTTATTTATCTTAAATAGACATCTTTATTTTCTAAATATTTTGAATATTTATTTATATAAACCAAATTCGATTACTACTTATACAAATTAATAATTTTTTAACCAATGAAGGGAGAGACCAAAAATTTGTTGGGTTGGAATTTGGGGGAAAGTGAGTTTGCCCACTCGCTAAGAACGGTAAAATGTAGTATTATTACACTAGGCAACACTTCAAAGAAATTGAATTCAACGTAAGCAATTACCCAATATGCAGGTAAATAGGATAAAGTTTGGTAACCAGATATTTATAAATCTAATAACGCATAATTAAAGAAATACTTATTACATAATTATGAAAATGAAACACTTTTTATAGCATAGAACAAGTTGGAAACTTGAAGGGATCTTGGCATCCAGAATATGTCACTAATTTATTTTATATATATATAAACCTTAATATGGATGTTGGCATGAGGCTGATAAAGATGAAGTGGCTAATCATGTTCGAAATGTTAATATACATAAATAGCGCATATAAACCGGGTATATATTGATGTATATAATTTAGACTTATTAAAACATTAGTTATATGGCTAGTATAATGTTAATATATATGTTATAGTCAATGTATTAAAAAATTAAATGTAAGTTTTCATGGATATTTTAGTAGGGGGGTTTCTGATGAGTTTACGTAAATTCTTTAGTAGGTAGAGTTTTATTTAATATTAAGATTTAATATTATTATATTTATATATAAAATATTGAAATAAATTAAAACTATAATAAAAGAAATTTAAATAAATATTATATGATTCACAAAATGAATATAATATATATTTTTGGAAATTTAATACAGGAAATACATCTAAAAGATGAGGATTGTGGAGGGTAAATTTATTATGGAATTTCCAAGAACAATATAGCTCACATAGCTATTACAAGATCTTATATTTTTTATATTTTTATCTAATATCTCACTCCATTATCTTGATCAACTATGAGATAGAAAGAATGGAATCTTTTTCCTTTCCTAGAGGCATAGTATTTGGCCACCTAAGGTTAGTTTTAGGCTTTTTTCCTACCTCAAATCTCAATTAGGGTTAAATATTTCAACCCTTTAGAAACTTTTTGAATGTTTATGCCTAACTCATTCCATATTTTTGGGTAATGTGAGTTGACATATAATCCATTTAGTATTAAGATGGGCAACAACTTTAATTAAATTGAGAGAGACATAACTTCCTGACACAAATTCTAATTGATGTAAAATTTTGACCCGGAAAATGAATTTTAATGCTTCAAATAGGCTCTAAAAATATTCGGATGTTAAATTATCAATGTAAAAATTATTCCTAAAATCTCTTCTCTCCAAATTTTATGACTAGAAAATACCAAAATGGAGTGACAAATTATATAAAAATATATCTTAAATTAAAAATGATGTTTGGAATATAATAAAAATAACTTTGAAATAATAGTAGTTATATTGGAAATGTTAATATACATAAATAGTCCACATATATATATATATATATATTTATATTTATACTTATTAAAATATTAGTTAGATTGCTAGTATAATTAGGGTATACATTGACATGCATAATTTATATTTATTAAAATATTAGCTATATTTCTAGTATAATGTCAATATATATGGTAGAGTTTTAAATTTCACGGTATAGTTAAGGTATAAAAAAAAAAGTTGTAAGTTGTCATGAATATTTTAGTAGAGAAGTTTGTTAGGACATTTTTTGTTATGTAGGGTTTTATTTAATATTAAGAATTAATATTATTATATTTATATATAAAATACTGAAATAAATTTAAATTAAAATAAAATAAATCTAAACAAATACTATATGATTCACAACAGGAACACAATATATATCTTTGGAAATTTAATATGGGAAATCCATCTAAAAGATGAGGAATGTGCTTTGATTTTTTCTTCCCAATAAAGGGAAAAGTGAACTCATTATGGAATTTGCAAGAACAATATGCTTTACATAGTTACTACAATGTATTATATTTCTTATATTTTTATCTAATATCCCACTCCATTATCTTGATCAACTAGGTGATAGCAGGAATGTAGTCCTTTCTTTCCTAGAGGCATACTATTTTGCATCTTTTAATAGCCATTTAAAGTTAGTGTTAATTTTTTTTCCTATCTCAAATCTCAATTAGGGGTAAATATTTTGACCCTATAAAAACTTGTTGAATGTCCATGCCTAAATCATTCCACATTTATGAGTAATGTGAGTTGACATATAAACCATTTAGTATTAATATGGTCAACAACATTAATCAAATTGAGAGAGCATAACTTCGTGAAGCAAATTCTAATTGATATAAAATTTTGACCCCAAAAATACATTTTTAATGCCTCAAATAGGCTCTAAAGGTATTAGAATGTTAAATTATCAAAGTAACAATTATTGTTAAAATCCCTTCTCTCCAAATTTTATGACTATAAAATACCAAAATGGAGTGGAAAATTATATAAAAATCCATATTAAATAAAAAATGATGTTTGGAATATAATAAAAATAAATTTGAAATAATATTGGTTATTTAAATGGATTCTAAGATAAAATTTGAAATAAATTTGTGTATTTAGTTGTAAATGGTAAGTTGGAGAACTTTAAAAATAGTAGAAAATGTCAATATGGACTAAATTCGATTGAAGGATATTTGAAAATTATAAGGAAAAGTTGATTTGAAAGAACATAATCTTAAAAAATATATGAATACCAAAATAACATGTATATCATTTCTTTTTCCTTATTAATAATAAGTTTAAAATTAGAAAGTTATAAAATAGTTATATGGAAAAAAAGAAAAAAAAAATTAAAATTAAAATAATAAGTTCAATTTAGAAGAATAAATATAAGAAAAGCAGAATATGTAAATGGATATACAATGATAACCTATAAATCAAATAGAATATTATTTATATAAAATATAATTCAAGTATGAAGAAATATATATATCTCCAAAAGTTGATAGAACATTGCTTACATAGAACACGAATTAAGCATTAAGTAACATTAATATCTAAAATCTATGGATGCAAACAAAAAAACCTATAATGCAACTTTAATTTTATTGAATAATTTAAATTTATATTTTACATTATAGTATTGATGAAAATTAAAAGAAAAATTTTCATGATCGTGTATCTATGACATTGTTTACATAAAACACTAATTTATTATTAACATTAATAACCAAAGACTATTGATGCAAACAAAAAAATAATTATAATACAACTTTCATTTTATTGAATAATTTAAATACCATTTAAACTATTTTATATCCTACATTATAGTATTGATGAAAATTGAAAGAAATTTAGTATGATCGAAACTTCTCTCCATTAAAACATTTGAACATTACTTTAACGATGTTAGTTCTTGTATTATAGTTTTGATAATAACTACATCAAATCAATGTAAAGGGAACATTCTTAAACATGTAGATAGAAGAATAATTTCAAGTAGAGCATACACATTCGTTTGTGGAATTTTTGCAAAAATATTATATGTATTAAAGTGTGGAATTTGTTTAGTGATTAGAATTTCGAAGCTTTGGATCAAGATAAGAAATTTGGACTTAAATTTTGTATATAAATAATAAAATTGTGTATGTAAATATTATTATTATGATTTTGTATCTTTATTATCTAATTATTATATGTAAATATGATTTTATATTTTTATTATTTTATTATTATTTGTAGAAATGAAATTGTAAATATAGATTAGAAGTGTAATATAATGAGATGTTTCATTTTTTATGTTAAAAAATATTTTATATTTGAAACAATATGTTTATGCTAATTTTTTTTTCATTTTTAGACATAATAATTATTTTTTAGTCGAATCACTTTTAAAATAGTTATGATAAAGTTTATCTTTGCACATATTCATATGTTGGTATTGATATTTTTTTTGGTCTCCTAACAAAAAAAAAGAAATTTCTCAATGTCATTCTCGATTTCACTTAAAGATTTGTAAGAACATAATTAAAGAGGAAGATTAAGAAGCCAAACACATATTATATTTGTTGAAAAAGTATTTAAGTAAGGCTGAAATGTAGGAAATTGAGGTTTTATGCAAGTTCAATACAGTCCAAAAACAAAGAACGAAAGTTCAAAATGAGATTTTCAACCTAAGTAGAATAAAATTCCATGATGATTAAACCCTTTACAAAAGGTTAGATAAAGTATTTTCCCTAAATCAAAGGTTTCCAAGTTAAATTAATAGATTAGTGAAGCTCAAAGGAACAAGGTGTAAACTCATTGAAATGAAAAATTAGAGCATTTTGTAGGTACTTAATTGTTTTCTCAATATATTCATTATCCATGAGGAATGAAGGAGTGAAGGCTAAATTTGAATTTTGGAATGACTTTAAGAATAATTATTTATAAATGGTTAATTGCTCAAAAGAATTAAGGAAGAAAAAGTATCTTTGACGGTTTGAATACAAGATATGGTGTTAGCATGAAAGTAGAACAAAAATTTGGAGAAGTGTGCTCAAGGGTTTTGGATGGGGTTGAAATCTTTGGAGCTAAGCCATGGACAAAGAAACAACTAAGGTGGTTCTGCATTTAGTAACATAAGACATGAAGGCTCATTTAGAGTTGTGTATTAACTATGGTGGAACTTTATTTTCACATAGGGTCATTAATCATATGATCCTTAAACATTTTCTTTTCATATTCTAGTTTATTTTGAATAGTATTATTTTTCATTATCATGGTTGGTAATTTTTCAAGTTTGCATTTACTAGATTAAGTGTTTTTATTTTTTCAATTTATTAGTATTACATTATTTTATACATCTCATTAGAGTTGGACTATAGAATTCACCTTATTAATGTTACATTATATTAAGTATCTCAGATTCTCATATTTATGATTATGTTTTAATACACCTCACATCTACTGGGTTAAGTAACATGATTATATTTTATTACTACTATTGCTAATTTTTCAATTTTGTATTAATTAGATAGAGTTATTTCATTTTATATTATTAGAATTATCTTACTTTGTACATATCACTGTCATTCCACTATTGAATTCACCATAATATTGTAGCAATATATGAAATATCTCATCTTTACTAGCTTGTATGATGCAATTAATTTCTTTTATTACAACTCACATAAAGTCATCATCTCTTATTTTCAAAACTAATATTTTATCCATTAATATCAAGATTATGATGAAATATGAATAATAAAAGTAAAAGATAATTAACATAATGAAAGAGAAGCTTCCTATCACCACTTCAACCATGAGTAAAAGTCACTGAAAACACAAATGAGATTGGACTACTATAATTAACTATGTTTGAATTAATGGGAAATAGTGGAAAGCACTACTTTAACTCAGTAAACAAAATTAAAGAAAAACAATCATAATCACTTGCCAAGGTAAGAACAAGTTTCTGACACCATCACATAAATTAAATTTTGAAATATTTGACACAATAAAATAGATAAGAAAAATCATTTGAAATTTAATGTGTAAAATAATCCAATAATGAATTAATGTATAGTAATCAAATGAATTGGAAAAAAATCATTCCCAAATTCATTGATTATAAAAGGAAAATAGTTAATTTACTTTTGTAATTTTTATAAATGAAAATTATATAATTTTTATAAATGAAAATGATGTAATAATATTCATATTTCAATATATATATTTTGATCATTTCTTAATTATATATTATTAAATAATTTAATGGAAATTTTAAATTGTAAAAAAAAAAATAACAATAAATAAAAAGAAAATTAATTAACATTCAAATAAATTAATAACCAATAATATGAATATTAATAAAATATTTAATGAGGGTAAAATGAATATTCTTGATAAAATTGTCAATTTTTGAATAGAATAAGAAATGGGTGGAACTTTAAAATGACTTGTGATGGTTAGAGTTTTGTCTTAGTCAGTTGATCTATACTTAGATTGTACAGATTTTTTTGTAGATATCTACAAGAATTTGATCAATGACGAATCTTTGTATAAATGGTTGTCAGGCAAGCAAGCTCTTCTTCAGTTTCATAAAGTTCGATTCTAAAATTAAGATTTGGCTTCCTAGTAGTTCAAGAAGTTCATTGTCTCAATGTTCCCTTGGATGAGGAAGCATTCGGATGTAAGAAGTTTTCTTCATAGCAAGGTTTCATTTTTAAGTTTATTGGATTTTTGTCACGGCTCATTGATTTGCATAAATAAATTTCTAAGACATGGAAACCCTATTTAATGGATGATCTTAGTATGTACCCATGACTTTGTATTTTTTTGTTGTTGTTTTTGACAATATTGAGGACAAGAAGGCCATGCGAATTTGAGTCATAGTTATGGGGTAGTGTCAATCTCTTTATGCAGCTCTAGTCTCCCACCTTTGACCTAATAATGACATCAATCTCCACAACTTCAGTTTGGGGAAGACTTCTGAACCCACCCTTGCATCTTTAGAATCTCTAATTATTATCCTTTATTGGGCCCTCACAAAGTTTTGTTGCTGCAACACAGATATAAAAAATTATTATAAAACTACATATGCTTGAATTTGCATGGATATGTACTTCAATAAGTGCTTTCCCACTAAGATAAATTTGATGGCCCTAAAGAATGTCTATGTCTAAAAACGCAACTATGAAAATGTTTCATTTCGATGTACAATGTGATATGAAATGGGGCATGTAATAAAAAACTTTTCCAAGCATCAAAGCAATAAAGATCTAAAAAGATACTAATTGGTGGGAAGGAGATAAGGGCAAGCACTATATGGTATACAAAGAGGAAGAGTATGAGGATAAAAAAAACCAAAAGATAAACTAAAAACTAGTACTACCAAATAAAATTTATCAAAGGCGAAAAAATTCAATCAAGAAAAACCACATGCCAATGAGTATTCTCTGATATCAACAAAAGTTGAATAGAAGCAAACCCTCGTGGAAAACAAATCCCCTCTAGAAATCAGAAAGAATAATGTTATAAAAGAAACTTCTTGGGTAGATCAAGTGGATGAGGAAGACTTCGATAACAACAACATGCACTTGATGAATAATGGCCTCTCGCAATCTGTAGAAAAGACAGATTGGAATCAAGTTTGCAATAGAGGAGAAAAGTATATCTCTAAGAAAAACAAGTGAGACTAAATCAAAACCAAAATAATGAATATTGGAATGTAAATGTATTTGGATATTGTGGGTGTCTTGGAGAAAAATTAGTTGGAAAGAAGCTGATTTTTTTGTCATGGGAAACTTGATTGAGGTTTTGGATTGAGCCTCCATACTTAATTCCAAATTTCCAAAGAAAATTAGAATATATAAAAAATTGGCTTTGTAATACAAATTTTTTTAATAATATAAATCTCTATTTATATATATATAAAATATAAATAATTTTTAATAATATTATAATAAAAATTATAACATTTATTTAAAATCTATAAAATGTAAATATATACATATAAAAAATTTAGAGCTTTTATAATAATTATATTAATAATTTGAATTTATTACTTTTATATATTACGATAGTATTTCTAGTTATTTTTACTATTATGTAAAATTATAATTTTATTTATAAACATTTTGTTATAGGCTTTATTATTTGTTTTTTGACATTATTATAATATTGTAAAATAATTATATATATATATATATATATATATATAAAGTTAGATCCAGTGAAATATATTTTTAGAAAATGAATTATAAATTTTAATTTTTACATATATATATATATATATATAATAGTTTAAAGTTGTTTTTGTCAGACCAGGAGTAACTTCAGACTTGGCAGAAAAACTGATTCATTTATTTCATTAGGTAGCTATTGTTATATACATGAATATGACTGATCAGTTCATCTTCTTGATGACTGTTCACATTCCAAATTCACCCAATCGCAGAGGATTAGGTGTCAACATTCCCCCCCTTAATCTGAAGGGATGTTGGTGAGTCCAAGCTTCGTTTTGAATCTTTCAAGCTTTTCTCTTCCAAGCGCTTTGGTGAAGATGTCTGCAATTTGCTCATTTGTGGAACAATGATGGAGATGGATTGTTTTGGCCTCAACATGATGTTGGATAAGATGATATTTAGTATTGATGTGCTTTGTACGATCATGGAACTTTGGGTTCTTGGCCAACTTTATTGCAGAGATGTTGTCAATCATGAGTGGAGTTGATTGTACTTGTTTTACCTGCAAATCTTCAAGAATTTTCCTGAGCCACACAATTTCTTTCGTTGCTTCAGCTGCTGCCACATATTCTGCTTCTGTTGTGGAATCTGCTGGAACTGATTGTTTGCGTGATCTCCAAGAGACAGCTCCTGATCCAAGACTCATAGCATATCCTGAAGTAGATGCTCTAGTTTCTTTGTCTCTATCGAAGTCTGAATCAGAGTATCCAATCAAGCTGAAGTCGTCCACCTGTGTATACTTGATTCCAAGGTCTTGAGTTCCCTTCAAGTACCTTAGAACTCTTTTTGCAGCAGACCAATGTCCCTCACAGGGCTTTTGCATGAACCTGGAGAGAATTCCAACAGTAAATGAAATGTCTGGTCTGGTAGTAGTGAGGTAGATGAGACTTCCTACAAGCTGTCTATACCTTGTTGCATCCTCAAATTCCTTTCCTTCAATAGATGTGAGCTTTAAGTTTTGTTCCATTGGAGTAGAAAGAGGATTGCACTCTGTCATGCCAAATCTGTTTAACAAATCTCCAATGTATTTCTTTTGAGAAAGAAATATGGATTTTGGATGTTGGGTTACTTCAATGCCAAGATAGTAATGAACATAGCCCAAATCAATCATTTCAAAACTTTTTCCTAATTCTTTCTTTATGGATGCAATATAGCTTTCATTGTTCCCTGTCACTAAAAGATCATCTACATATACCACAAGATATACAACTGTTTTGCCAACTTTATTGACAAATGAAGTTGCATCATCAAGATCAAAATGATTGAAGTTGAGTTTCAGAAGATGCTCAGTTAGTTTTTCATACCAGGCTCGTGGTGCTTGTTTGAGGCCATACAAGGACTTCACAAGTTTGCATACTTTATGTTCATGTCCTTTCACAACAAATCCTTCAGGCTGGGACATAAAAGCATTCTCTTTTAGATCTCCATTCAAGAATGCAGTTTTTACATCCATTTGATGGAGTTTCCAACCGTTTTGAGCAGCTAGTGCAAAGAGTGTCCGGATGGTGGCCCATTTTGCTGTGGGAGCAAAAGTTTCCTCATAATCGGCCCCTTCCTTCTGTGCAAAGCCTTTTGCCACAAGCCTAGCTTTATGCTTGTCAAGTGAGCCATCAACTTTGTATTTGTTCTTGTAGACCCACTTGCAGCCAATTGGTTTGGTTCCAAATGGAGGATCAACCAGCTTCCAAGTGCCATTCTTTATGAGGGCATCATACTCCTTTTTCATCGCTTCTTTCCATTCATCATGAGAAGCAGCTTCTTTGAAGGAAGTTGGTTCAAAATCTATAGACAAGTTCAATTCACAATCATAAGTAACATCCATATCAACAGGTGAATTAGAGTCGTCTACATCACCTCCATTTTGTCGGTTTGAATTTCTAGTTCCTGTTTTTCCAATTTCATCAGGATGAACACTTTCAAGTGTCTTTGTCAACCACTTTGGGGGACCTTTCCGAGATGGTCCAGGCTGCTCTGTTGGTTGAGTTGGGACTGAATCAAGATTGAGTCTCCCAATTCTATCAATTACATCACTTAAAGCATCATCCGTTGTTTGAGTTTCATGCAGGGAAGATTGTTCTTCAGAAGAAGATTCCACATGTTGATCTAGTATAGGAATCCCCCCTTCAAGATGTGGAATCTGATTATCAAATTCTTGAAATGATTTTGTTTTTGCGAATCTATCCAAGCGATCAAGTTGCCGCTCAACAACATTGTCAGATTTGGATGATTCCAGAAAAATGACATCTCTAGATACAACAAACTTTTTATTTACTTCATCATAGAGGCGGTATGCTTTAGAGGTGTTTGAATACCCTAGGAAGATACACTTACGACTTCTAGCACCAAGTTTGTTTCTATGTACCTTTGGTATCAAAGCATAACAGGTGGAACCAAAGATCCTGAGATGTTTTACCGAAAGAACATGTCCATACCACAATTCATAAGGAGTCTTGTTTCTTATAGCATTAGATGGACATCTATTCTTTATATATGTATCACATAGAACAGCATCAGCCCAAAACATTATCTTTACATTTTTGAAAAAGAGCATGGATCGTACCATATTCAAGATTGTTCTATTCATTCTTTCAGCTACACCATTCTGTTGGGGATTATAAGGCATAGTTGTTTGATGTTTAATCCCATGTTGGCGAAGATAGTGTTCAAATTCATTTGATGTATATTCTTTTCCATTATCAGTGCGAATAGACCCAATATGAGATTGTGCATCATTTTCAATCCATTTATGAAAATTCTTGAATGTTTGAAAAGCATCAGATTTGTTCTTCAATAAATAAACCCAACACATTCTGGTGTAATCGTCAATAAATGTCATGATATATTTATTTCCATTTGCAGAAGGAATAGGCATTGGACCACATAAATCTGAAAGAATGAGTTCAAGCTTCCTATGTGCTCTTGAATGTGAATCATGAAAAGACTGTTTGCTATGCTTTCCTAGAATGCAAGCATCACATTGCTTATGTTTCCTAGGAATTGTAGGCAAACCAGCAACACCATTTTTCTTCAATAAGCGGACACTGTCATAGTTTAAATGTCCAAATCTAGCATGCCATAATAAACTTGATGGAAGTGTACCTTCTTCATGATGAGAAATATATGAGAAATGTTGTGCATGAGCAGAGGTTCCTTACAGTTTGAGAAGCCTTTCTTTTTCTATTCCCCTCATGACAACTGAGTGGTCAGATGCTTTTCTTACCTCAAGCTTGCCATCAAACATATGAATGGAGTGACCTTGCTGGCGGATGTGGACCAAGGACAGCAAGTTTCTCTTGAGCTGTGGAAGATATAGAACACGATCCAGAAGAAAGTCTGGAAGACCAGGCAGTTTAAGCCTGATTGTGCCAAGCCCTGATGGCTTGATTTTTGACTGATATGCAAAGTATACTGCTCCATCAACATTGTCAGTGAAATCTTCAAAAAAATATTTTCTATGAGTCATATGACAGGTTGCTCCTGAATCAAGCAACCAATCATTTTTCGAAGAAGCAAGTGAAGCATTAAACAAATCTTCATTTACTCCAATGTTACATTGTGCCTCAATATAGTGAGCGGATTCAGGTGCTTTACCTTTGTCTGTATCATCAGTTTTACCTTTCTGCTGGTTTCTTTTCTGCTCAATTTTGTCCCATGGTAGCTTGCATGTAGAAGCATCATGTGATCCATTTCGTTTGCAGCGAATGCAATGTAAGTCTGCCTTTTCTCCTTGAGAATGTCTGCCCCCCCTGCCTCTAAAGTATCTTCCTCTTCCTCTTCGTCCACCTCTTCCTCTTGTAGAATCTTGAGCATGATGCTTTTCTTTATGAGCAAGGCAAACAGTCTCTTCAGAAGATTCAGGGACTGTCTTCTTTCCAAAGGCTTTCTCTCTTTCAGCAAACGTTTTCACAAGAGAATCAAAGGTTATATCTTTAAGATTTCCATTTGCTTGTAGAGACTCAAGATAATTGGAGTAAGTAGGATAGAGTGCCTTGAGAAAAGAAATAAGAGGGATATCCAGCTCAACCTTAGTGGATTTAATATCATGCATTATAGACTTTACTTCAAATGCAAGAGCAAGAGGATCATTATTTTTCAGTTCAAGAGTGAAGAGTTTAATCATGAGCTGAACAACTTCAAGTGCAGAATGTGAGTCATAGAGTTCTTTCAGCTTTTGTAAATCTTCAAAGGCAGTTGAATATGATGAAATATGGCGACTTACTTCTTCATTTACAGATGTTGCGATTAATGCATAGGCTTTGCTGTTCTTGTTTTCCCAAATGACAAGCTCTTTGTCTGATGTAGGTTACACTAGGTCATTTTCTCCTTCTCCGATGCACACACCCTTCCACAACTCATTGAAGATGAGGGTGTGTTCTATCATCCAGGACCATTCAGGATAGTTCTCCTTGCCAGTGAGAACTATTCCTACCATAGAGATGATTGAATACATTATGTAAAAAAATGCTTCTGCTGATATACAGTGAAATTGTACTCAAAAGGGAAAAAAAAAAATTCAAACACTTTTACGTATTGTTTCTTCAAATCCCTCCAAGGATCCTCATATAATATATCCACCATATTCGATATCTACAAACTATTCAAACAACGTCCAAAAATTTTCTCAAGCAAGATGGTGAATATATATATATATATATATATATATATATCTGTGTGTGTGTGTGTGTGTGTGTGTGTGTGTGTGTGTGTATGCTGGTCAATCATCAGGCGTCCAAAACTCAAACGCTGGTCAACATCATTCAAGCCACAGTTCAATGGGACAGTGCATTCAAAACATATATAAACCACGCATTAATTCAGCACCGCTATAATATAAGCCACAGAAAATTAATTCAGCACCGCTATAAAAAGAACACTGCATACAGCTATTCACGTCTTTGTCAGCACCATTATCTCAAAAAAAAAAGGAGCACTGCACGATAGCCTCGTTCTGAAACACTGCTATCTCAAAAAAAAAAGAACAACGCATACAGCATTCAGGTCTTTGTCAGCACCATTATCATTGAGAAAATTCATGTTAAAAATTATCTCCCGTCAGCTTTAAGCGTATTGATTAACCAATCCAATCCTTCACAACAGGCCTTCACCCTTTATTGCTGAAGTAATATTCATGTTAAAAATTATCTCCCGCCAGAAACTATATAACAATGATTACATAAAGGACTATGAAGGAAAGTTGTAAGCAGAAATATACACTTTAACCCTCCAATCCTAGGGCTAGCAAGTCCACATATCGAGGCATCCTTCTAACCGTAAGGACCTCAAACCCGAAGGACCTCAAATAGAGAAGCAGGGGTGGCGTTGTTCAGAGAATAATCAGGTCGGAAATTCCCATAACATGGATGGTCACCAAGAACCTGAGTTGCTATTCAGGAGAAGCTCAATCCTCGTAACCCTTCTTTGCCATCTCTCGGCTGAGCAAAAACGTACAGATGCATGGAAAACCTACTGGGTTCCATGTTGAAGAACATTGGTCGCAGAGCTACAACCTCTAGAATGCTAGGGTTTCGAATGATTCCAGTCGGCGTGAGGGAAGAGGGAAGATCGTTACCATCGTAACTTCCACCCTAATTGGCCACCCAGATTCACCTTAACACAATGTCTTAACAAATGTCTCAACACAGAATACGACCCCTTCAGCACAACATGCAGTGACACGCTTCAACGGATGTATTCAGGAATGAATGAGATTTGCAGAGTTTCGACAAAGATTTTAGCATAGAAGCGAAATGAGCTCGGAGAGGCCATCATCAGGACAGAAGGGAATATGGCAGTGGCAAATCATTTCAGGACAGAGGCAGAGGAGCGCTCAGTGGACAGAATGACAAAGGCATTTGAGGACAGAGCTCAGGCCAGCGTACAGCCCACAGTAGCAAAACTGAAGGGAGTTACAACTATTTTTAAACCTAGCTCTGATACCATGTCAGACCAGGAGTAACTCCAGACTTGGCAGAAAAACTGATTCATTTATTTCATTAGGTATCTATTGTTATATACATGAATGTGACTGATCAGTTCATCTTCTTGATGACTGTTCACATTCCAAATTCACCCAATCGCAGAGGATTAGGTGTCAACAGCTTTTAATTGATTAATAAATTTTTAAATGTTTACGCAAACTATAAAAACTTTCACAATTATATAAATGTTTTTAATCTTTAAGGGGAATTTAATTTAGGCACAACAATAATGTTGAATGGAAAAATAAGTTACCCTGGAAATAGTTTATTTTCTCACATATATCTCTCACTTTCACGACTCCTCATAAAATTTAAATTTAAAACCTAATGTTATATAGAAAAACAAATTACTCTTAAAATAGTTTATTTGCCGCACAAATCTCGGCATAAATAATTCCCGTGACTTTTGAACCTAATATTTAATGTTCAATAAAAATATAAATAGCCCTGAAAATAATTTATTCCTTTCCAAATTACTCCCACCTTGAATCTCTCATCATAATCTTGAAATCTAAAACTTAATAAAAACTTAACACCAAACAACTCAACGAATCCACATCTAATTATATAAATTATAATTTCATTAATGCCCAACTGAATCATCCAACCAGAGATATCATTTTCTCTCAATTTCCTCTTGTTTTCCAATCTTCCCTTTAGGGTGTCTCTTTAGCCGAGATGTTGAGCCTCGCTATTCCAAGCAGCTCCTTGGCGTATCGTAATGGAAAATGTCTTGCACCTCAACGGTATCTAATGGCACACGACAAATAAGGACATTTTTGGAACATTGTGTGGCAGATAAAACCAACAGTCATGTTCACAACGTGTTAAAATTTAGAGGACCATGAGTGAGCACGTAACAGTCGTGTAAGATGAGCTTTAGCGGGTTGCATGTTTAGCTATGCAAAATATAAAATGCTTTCGTTTCGTTGGATGACTATGTACTATATTCCTTCTGTACATACGTTCTTGTTGCCGCTTATAGAGATACGATATATTATAACTATAACTATTTTAAAGAATTTGTGATATGCCTTTTCCTTTTGTTAAAATGCAAGGATACTAGCTTGTTTATAAAATTAATACAATAACTTTAAAAAAAATAAAAATATATTTTCAATTTTTTATTTTAATCTAAGACAAAAAACGTAAAAAGATATAAAAAATTCCAACCAAAATATATTAATAAAATTAAAAGTTTTTATCCCGGAAAAAACATACGGTAAGAAATATTAATTCAGAATTGACATAATTCCAATCCGCTCTCTCCATCTACTGATTTCATTCATTTCATAGCCACCCACTTTGATTTTCCGTGTGGATTTTATACTCATCAAACAAACCACTAACAAGGATATACACATAGTTGTTGCATGGGATCATATATTATAAAAGCTTCAATTCAAATATAAATTAATCCACAAAGGGTCATATCTATTGGAAAAATAAACCACCCCAAACACCTCCAAAGCTTGTAAAGTGCTCTCCATTATTGTTTTCGAAGAACCTATAATTGTGCCCCCCTAACCATTATTGTTTTCGAAGAACATATAATTTTCTGCCACTTTTTTCAATAGCCAATGCTATTATGATTCTCTTTCATCTAATGATTTTTATCTTTTTTCTGGCGTGTTACAATAAGATATTATTTCCCCATAGTAAGTGGGAATGGTAACCTGTACTCACATTGATCACACAACGAGAATAAAATCGCCATCAAATATGTTCCCGAGTTTATTAAAGCAAATCTGATGCGAGGAAATAATATTCGGCTTATAGTCACAATCAAATCCACCTTTAATTGATTCGTAAAATCACCAATGTAACCTCAAGTTGGGATAAGGTTATAATCATTTGATAAATGAATGAAAAGGAAATAAAAAGGTTATAATTATTTGATAAATAAATGAAAAGGAAATATAAAGTGAAAGGTTATTAAATTATTGATTATTTAAACCATAAAATGTATTAGCATTAAAAGTGAAAGGGGTATTTAAGACAGAGAAGCCAAAACAAATATTATCTAATACGAGGCTTTTGAGAATACCCAGGAAGGTATTAATAAGGAAAAATAAAAAACCTAATTGAAGTGAAATACTACAGAATTTTGCTAAAATGGATGAAAAATAAATCATTTTTAAAATCTCAATGTTTTTTTTGTTTTATACATTGAAATGAATATTTGTAAAAAAAAATATTATTTTTATTATCGATAATAAATATATTTATTGAATGTGTTAATTATTTAGTTATTTTTGAATTAAATATAATTGGAAATATAAATTTGCAGCATGAATTTTTTTATAAATATGACATAAAATATTTATATATAAGTATTGATATTATACTTTTATCTTGTAATTCACTATTAAATTTTTATCTCTATTTTTTGATGATAGTGAGATAGTTTTAGGATTATCCTAGATGGAAGTATTAGGGAATTTTATTTTAAACATGAAGAGGAAGTTTTTAACATTCCTCTTTAAGAAGAAAAAGATTATATATAGGAAAATATCTCAGAGCTAGATTCAATAACACTAGAAGGCTTTAAAGATATATCAAAAAGTAATCATTGAAGAAAAATAAAGGTCAATATCAAAGATGTAGAAGGAAAATGACAAAATTACCTCATTAAAAAATGAATAAATTTCGCACTCAAAAATCATAGTCAAGACTAATCACATCGATAAAAAAAGTTGAAAGGAAAAAAGAAACCACTTGAAAGCAAGTTAGAATAACTTATCAAGAGGGAAGCATCAAATCCTTTAAGTATGGATCTAAAAAAATATTATTTTTTATATGGATAATAATTATATTAGTATTGAATGTGCTAATCATTTATTTATTCTTGAATCAAATATAATTGAAAATATAAGTTTGTAGGATGAAAATGTTTACAAATATGACATAAAATATTTACATATGATCATTGGATACTATATTTGTATCTTGCAATTCACTATTAAATCTTCATATTTATTTTGTGATGATAGTGAGATAATTTTAGGATTATCCTAGATGGAAGTGCTAGGAAATTTTATTTTAAACATGAAGAGGAAGTTTTGAACATTTTCCTTTAAGAAGAAAAATATTACATTATAGAAAAATATCTCAAAAATAGATTCAATAACATTAGAAGGACTTAAAGATATATCAAAAAGTAATAATTCAAGAAAAATAAAGGTCAATATCAAAGACGTAGAAGGAAAAGGAAAAAATTATCTCATTAAAAAATGAATAAATTTCCCACTCAAAAATCATAGTCAAGATTTGATCACATCGACAAAAAAGTTAAAAGGCAAAAATAAACCACTCAAAATAAAGTTAGAATAACTTATCGAGAGGGAAGCATCAAATCCTTTAAGTATGGATATACAAGTTGTGGAGAAAGGAACAACCTAGTTGAAGTAAATAAATACTCAAATTTTGGAGTACAAATGATAGATACTCCACCTGTGACTACTAATAAAAATTATTCAATCAATAAAGCAACACAAAGGCATGAAAAAAATATATATACCAAAAATAAATCAAGAAAATGCTACAAGGAAAATAAGAGAAAATCATCCTACAAAGTGTTGATATTTCTGTATTTTCAACATCTCGTGTAATTTTCTAAAACACAAGACAAGAATCTACTCTACTTTCAATAGGGGAAACCAATAATTATCGATGAAAAAAATAATCATCAAGAGGAAGAATATCAATCGCATGTAACACAATTTTCTCTAGGGAAAGAAACTACTTAAAACCATGATTATCTATGTTGCATTAATTGGAAATCCAAGAAGAAAATACAATGCTTGTTCTCACTAGAACAATCCCTGCATAAGTGTAACCAACTCTCTCCCTCACAAACCCGCTCTAACCAACATTTAGCCAATTATGCTACCTGCTAAGACCCTATTTCCTTGCACAATTCCTAAGAGGATCAACCCATATTTAATTGGGAAATCCTTCTTCCAAAACTACGAAATCCAAAATTAGCTCAATAACTAATTGCATGCATGATCTGCACATCTCGAAAAATCATACAACTTATAGTACATTGTCCCTACACTCTAGACTCAATTGGTTCTTTCTTTGAACTAACATGCATGAGTTTCTCTTGAGTGAATCTCTAGTTAGCCTGAGTAGCACTAAGGATTCACCAATGCACCAACTCACTCCTAGACCTTTATTACTTCCTCCAACTGTTAGAACTAGTTTAAATGACCATAACTCAGTCAACCTAAGTTATATAATTACAACTCCAATAAACTCGTCCTGGACCCCTAAAATTTAGGGATCACACATTCATGACTATAGGAAGACTTCCAACTTGAAATTCCTAAATTACTTAAGTCAATTAAACATAATTAACTATTTACAAGTTACCATGAGAATAGAATTTGATTTCTAATTCACAATTTAATGCAAGGACAAATTTAACTGGAATTTTTTGTTGCCATTTCTCAACACTCCCTCTCAAAAAGAAAGGATTATCAACTACGCTAATCCTTTCTCTTTGAAACTTGCATTTACATCTTGACAATGCCTTTGTCAAAATATCAACATCCTGCTCCTCTATGGGAATGTACTTTAACAAAATAATCTGGCTTTGTACACAATCTGGAAGATGACGATACTAGATATCAATAAGCTTGGACTGATCATGAAAAACTGGATTCTTAGAAAGTTTGATACAACTTTGATTATCATAGTAAACCACAGTTGGATCCATCTGCTGACCAAACAAACCAACCAGAATCTTCCTCATTGAGATAGTCTGAGAAGTTTCTTGACTAGCCGCCATGTACTTTGCCTTTCCTGAACTAAGTGCAACTAATCTCTATTTCCTGTTGTACCAAGAAACATTTACTGACCCAATACTAATGATCCCTCCTTATGTATTCTTCCTGTGATATGGACTCTCTTCACAATCTACATCAATGAAGCCTTAAAGCTTCACTCCCTCTATGAATCTGTACCACAATCAATACTAAGAAGTGCCTTTGAGGTATCTCACCACATGCTTGGTTTCCTTCCAATACAACTTGATCGGCTTAACCATCGCTTGACTACGTTGGTTAACTGCTTAGGACATGTTTGGTTGTGTGTTCACCAAATACATGAGTGAGCCCACAAGCTTCCTGTAAATAGTAGCTTCCACTACTTCACCTGAAGTAGCATCCTCCTTCCTCCAGTTACCTACTAGAGGCATCACCATGGGTTTATTTCTCTCCATGTGGAAACTTTCTAGTATCTCGTTGGCATACTTTCCATAAGAGACAAAAAATTCCCCATCACCTTGCCATACTTACATGCCTATAAAGTAGTGCATGAGCCCCAAGTCCTTCATTTTGATCTCTCTTGCAAGATCCTCCTCACAAGACTTGATCATCTTATCATAGCCTATCAGAATCAAATCTTAGATATATAAAACAATAATCAACAATTTACCTTCCACAATAATATGGTACAAGTTCACATCTACTTCACTTTTGGTGAAGCCCAACCCGATGAAGTAGTTATCGATTCTGGTGTACCAAGCATGGGGTGCTTACTTCACCCCATACATCGTCACTTGAGTCAGCGCACATGAAACTCATGGTCAAAGGTATCAAAACCTTTAGGATGCCCAATATACACCTCCTCCTCAATCTTGCCATTAAGGAAGGTTGTGTTTACATCCATCTGATGTATCTTCCAATGCATCTGCGTTGATAATGAAAAAAAGGATCTGATTGATGAGTACCTTGCAACGGGAGCAAATATCTCATCGTAGTCAATCCCCTCTACCTAAGAAAAGCCTCGGGCCATGAACCTAGCCTTATGTTTCTCCACACTACCATCTGTTGCTTGCTTTACCTTGTAAAGCCATCGGGAACTCACCACTAACTTGTGTCATTCTTCGGACCACATCCCAAACAATGTTACAAACAATGGAGTCATACGCCTCCAACATGGCATCAACCCAAACAAGTTGTTACACTACCTCCTCAAAAGAAGATGGCTCTGTCTCAACACATCTGCTCATAAGAGCCATGTATCTAGAGTACCTCTCAGGTCACCTCCTCTGCATGCATTGTTATGTGGGTGATCCCATATTCTCTCTCACATCCTACAATAATCTGTCAACCTCTCTGGTGCACTTTCTCCCATCTCTAGAAGAATATACCTAAGTGGATGTGTCCACTCTCGGATCCTCTACAGATGGTTGTTCCACTTGAATCTGAGGCTCCTCAACCTTAGGAGCTAAAATCTCCTCAACTACATGTAGCTAAAGCTCCCTCTCAAGGGAACATCACATGGCCTTCTCCTCATCGAATGAAAAGTAAATGAAAGGTTATAATCATTTGATAAATGAGTGAAAATGAAATAAAAAGTGAAAGGTTATTAAATTATTTATCATTTAAACCCTAAAACGTGTTAACATTAAAAGTGAAAGGGGATATTTAAGCCGGAGAAATCAATAAAGAGATTATTTAATACAAGGCTTTTGAAAATTCTCATGAAGGTATTAAAAAGGAAAAATGGAAAACGTACTTGAAGCGAAATTTGAAAATACTCATGAAGGTATTAAAAAGGAAAAATTAAAAACCTACTTAAAGTGAAATATACTACAAGAGTTTTGCTAAAATGCAAGAAAAATAAATAATTTTTAAAATCTCAATATTTATTTGTTAATTACATTGAAATGAATACTTGTAAAAAAAAATATTATTTTTATTATGGATAATAATTATATTAGTATTGAATGTGTTAATTATTTAGCTATTCTTGAATCAAATATAATTGAAAATATAAATTTGTGGGATGAAAAACTTTACAAATATGACATAAAATATTTACAAATTAGCATTAGAAACTACACTTTTGTCTTGCAATTCACTATTAAATATTTATATTTATTTTTTTATGATAGTGAGATCGTTTAAGGATTATCCTAGATGGAAGTAGTGGGGAATTTTTTTTTAAACATGAAGATGGATTTTTGAACATTTTCCTTTAAGAAGAAAAAGATAACATTATAGGAGAATATATCAAAGCTAGATTCATTGACACTAGAAGGCCTTAAAGATGTATCAAAAAGTAATCATTCAAGAAAAATAAAGGTCAATATCAAAGATGTCAAAGGAAAATGAATAAATTATCTCATTAAAAAATGAATAAATTTCCCACTCAAAAATCATAGTCAAGACTTGATTACGTCGACAAAAAAGTTAAAAGGCAAAAAGAAACCACTCGAAAGAAAGTTAGAATAACTTACCGAGAGGGGAGAATCAAATCCTTTAAGTATGGATATACAAGTTGTGGAGAAAGGAACAACCTAGTTGAAGTAAATACATACTCAAATTTTGGAGTAAAAATGATAGAAACTCCACCTGTGACTACTGATAAAAAGTCTTCAATTAATAAAGCAATGCACAAAGGAGTGAATTTTTTTTTACCAAAAATAAATCAAGAAAATGCTACAAGGAAAATAAGAGAAATTCATCCTACAAAGTGTAGATATTTCTGTAGATTCAAAAACTCATGTACTTTTTTAAAACACAAGACAACAATCTACTCTATTTTCAACAGTGGAAACCAATAATGATCGATGAAAACAATAATCAGCAAGAGGAAGAATATCAATCATACATAACACAATATGTCTCTAGGGAAATCAATTACTCAAAACCCTGACTATCTATGTTGTATTAATCAAAAATCCAGGAAGAAAATACAATGTTTGTTCTCATTAGAACAATCCCTGCATAAGTATAATAAACTCTCTACCTCACAAGCCCTCTCTAACCAACACTTAGCCAATTCTACTGCCTGCCAAGGCTTTATTTCCTTGCGTAATTCCTAAGAGGATCAGCCCATATTTAATTGGGAAATCCTTCTTCCAAGACTGCGTAATCCAAACTTAGGTCCATAACTAATTTTATGCATGATTTGTAGAACTTAGAAAAGCATACAACTAATAGTACATTGTCCCTACACTCAAGACTCAACTGGGTCTTTCTCTGAACTAGTATGCATGAGTTTCTCTTGAGTGAATCTCTAGTTAGTTGGAGTAGCACTGAGGATGCACTAGTGTGCCAACTCACTACTAGACCTCTACTAGTTCCTCCAATAGTTAGAACTAGTTTAACTGACCATAACTCAGTCAAAATGAGTTATCTAATTACAACCCCAATAAACTCATCATGGACATCGAAAATTTAGGGATCACACATACATGACTATGAAATACTTCCAACTCGGAATTCCTAACTTAATTAAGTCAGTTAAACTTAATTAACTATTTACAAGCTGTTATGATAATATAATTTGATTTTTAATTAACAATTTAATTCAAGGGCAAATTAAACTGGAATTTCTTGTTTCCAGTTCTCAACACTCCCTCTCAACAAGAAAGGAATTATCATCTACCTCGGTCTTGTCGTTGTGAAAGCCAAATTTACATCTTGACAATGCCTTTGTCAAAATGTCAGCATCTTGCTCCTCTATGGGAATGTACTCCAACAACATAATCCGCTTTTGTGCACAATCTCGAAGATGATGATGCCAGATATCAATATTCTTGGACCAATCATGAAAAACTATATTTTCAAAGAGTTTGATACAACTCTAATTATCACAGTAAATCACATTTGGATCCATCTATTAACCAAACAAACCAATCAGAATATTCCTAATCGAGATAGCCTCACAAGTTGCTTGACTAGAAGCCATGTACTCTACCTTTTCTCAACTAAGTACAAATGATCTTTGTTTCTTGTTGTACTAAGAAACAATTGCTAACCTAATACTGAACATCCCTCCTAATGTGCTCTTCCTCTCGGATGGACTCCCTTCCCAATCTGCATCAGTGAAGCTTTGAAGCTTCACTCCCTCTATTCATCTTTACCACAATCCATACTGAGTAGCCCATACGAGGTATCTCAACACATTCTTGGTTGTCTTCCAATATAGCTTGGTTGGCTTAATCGACGCTTGAATAAGCTGGTTAACTGCATAGCACATGTTCAGCTATGTGTTCACCAAATACATGAGTAAACCCACAAGCTGCCTGTAAATAGTAGCTTCCACTACTTCCCCTCAAGTATAATCCTCCTTCCTTTATTTGTCTGCTAGAAGAGTCTCTTGCCCTGAGAAACAAAATGTTCCCCATCACCTTGCCATACTGCCATGCCTAGAAAGTAGTGCATGATCCTTAAGTCCTTCATTTAGAACTCTCTTGCAAGATCCTCCTTGTAAGGCTTGATTAGCTTAGCTTCACCTATCAAAATCAAATTGTCGGCATATAAAACGATAATCAAAAATTTATTTTCCACCACAATATGGTACAAGTTCGCATCGACTTCACTTTTGGTGAACCCCAACCCGATGAAGTAATTATTGATCCTGGTGTACCAAGCACGAGGTGCTTGCTTTAGCCCATACAATGCTCGCTTCAGTCAGCACACATGTGACTCATTGTCAAAGGTATCAAAACCTTCAAGTTTCTCAATGTACATCTCGTCATCAATATTTCCATTAAGGAATATTGTCTTTACATCCATATGATGTATCTTCCCCATCTGCAGTGATAGTGCCAAAATGAATCTGATTAATGAGTACCATGCAATAGGAAGAAAGGTCTCATCATAGCTAATCCCCTCTACCTAAGAAAATTCTTAGGCCACAAACCTAGCCTTATGTTTCTCCACACTACCATTTGATGCTTGCTTTACCTTGTAAAGCCATCAAGAACTCACCACTGACTTGTCTGTCAGTCTTGGGAACACATCCCAAACACTATTACGAATAATGGATTCATACTCCTCCACCATGGAATCAACCCAAACCGGTTGTTGCACTGCCTCCTCAAAATAATATGGCTTTGTCTCAACACATTCGCTCATAAGATCCATGTATCTAATGTACCTCTTAGATGACCTCCTCTACCTGTGTTGAGATGTGGGTGCTCCCACATTCCCTCTCACATCCTGCAATAAACTATCAGCCACTCTGGTGCACTTTCTCCCATCTCTGGAAGACTATGCCTAAGTGGATGTCTCCACTCTCGAATCCTCTGCATGTGGGTGCTCCACATCAATCTAAGGTGCCTCAACCTTAGGAGATAAAATCTCTTCAAAAGCATGTAGTTGAATCTCCCTCTTGAGGGAACATTGCATGGCCATATCCTCATCGAATCTGACATCCCTGTGAACCACAATCATCCTATTGGTCAGCAGTTACACTCGATATTTGTGAGGCGTATGAGTGTACCCCACAAATATCCCCAACTATGTTGTTGGCTCAATATTCGTCCATGTATATTTGGTGACATGGAAATATACCGATGACCCAAAAATCCTGAAGTGACCAACATCTGGTCTGTTCCCTGAGAAAGCCTCCTCTGGTGTACTCATCCCAAGAATCTGATGTGAGCTCTTGTTCTACAAATAAATAGCTATGTTGCACCCCTAAACTCATCAATGTAGTGGTAGGCCCTGACCATGCAACATCACCTTTTTTGCCCTTAAAATGCTTCTATTCTTCCTTTCGGTCAGCCCATTCTACTGTGGGTTATGGTTGTTGTCAAATCCCCTTTAATCCCTTCTGTTGCACATAAGTTCTTAAACTCATTTGAGACATACTCGCCACCATTATCACTCCTCATAGCTTTAACCTTCTTGCCAGACTCTTTCTTGACCAAGACTTTAAATTCACAAACTTTGTGAAAGTTTGATCTTTCTTCTGCATCAAATAGATCCATCATTTATGAGAGAAATCATAAAAAGATATAACATAATACTTGTGTTTAGTCATATACGTTGTCAAGAATGGTCCACATACATTTGAATGGACTCACTCTAGAATCGCCTATGCTTGACTATCTCTATCGTGAAAGGAATCTTTGCTATATTTTCCCAAAGTACACCCCTTGCATGTATCAACTTGCTCTAGTGTACCTTTGGGAAGACCATTATAAATTTTCTACATGATATCCAAAGCGCCATGATGCAAGTGACCCAACTGCCTATGCCAAAACTCACCGATGTATTAGCTCTACACCTTCTCTACTTTCATGCTCAAGGTAACATAATCTTATACCTCCAACTTGTAGAGATTCTTCACCTAAATCCATATCCTCTTTACATGTCCTGTGGCTATGTTGTGAAGGAATGCCTTTCCCTTCCTAAAGATCACATCATAGCCTCTATCCTACAGCATGCAAACCGATACCAAGTTTTTCTTCAACCCAGGAACATACATAACATCTCTAAAGGTCATAGGAGGACTCAAATCACTCTGAAAGGTAACCGTACCCAATCCAGTAGCATTATACCTCCAGGTCGTCACCCATCTCCATATGCATCTGGAGATCCTTCTCCTCCAATTTGCTAAAGCGTTCCTTGTTACCAACCATGTGGAAAGAAACTCCACTGTCTAGGTACTATACACTACCCATCATTGATGACACCATGCATACTATGAGGGTAAAGTTCAATCTGAATTGTGAGGCAAGAGCCTCACCTATCGCTCCTCTTGAGGACTTCTTCTTGGACTTCTTGAGCGGACAATTTGTAGCAAAATTTAGCAAGCTCGTGACAATGAAATCACTTGAATTTCAACATATCCTTCTTCTTGCCTCCATGACAAGAATTTGATTTGGAATGGGATGCATTCCCCTTCCCTTTATTTTCCTTATCCGCTAAGGTACAATTTTTCTCATCATCATTCTTTGATGAGGTTTCATCCCTAGTGCTCCTTTGAATATCTTCCTGTACCAAATCTGACCACTGTCGTTCCTAATCTTGCAGATACTCCCTCCCATTGACAGAGCCCTGATAACTATGCCTACTCTTGGGGAGTCTTGGAAGAGCTAGGATCACCATGTCATCCTCAGCAATAGTAATCCCAACACTTCCAAGCTCATCTTGACAATGAGTGAACTTGGTCAAGTATTTCAGAATTGAGTCACCCTTCTCCATCTTGATCTTTCTAAGTTTGTCATTCAGTGGAAACTTCCTATGGTCATTTTTATTCATAACCAGGTATGTCAATGCCTTCCACATAGCATATGGATTTTCCTTGCCATGGAGACTTGAGATAATGTGGTCTCGAACTCCCTCAAGAATAATCTCCCTCGCCTTTTCCACACACTTTCTCCATTCGGAAAGATCATTAGCATCCAATTTTGGAGGCTTAGGAATGCCTTGCTCAATGAAATCCTTGATGCCATTGTCTTCCAACATTGCTTCCATCATGTCCTTCCAGGCAATATAATTCAAGTTACCTCCCAATGCATACTCAAGTCTCAAACCATAAAAAGCCATTTTTTGATTCTAAAGTATGAATTGAAAATTCGAATTTTACCTACACAACCAAACACGAAATCTCCTCTTCTATACTATCTTTAGCTATTATAACATGTAGATAATTTTGTAGATTCAACAGCTCATGTAATTTTCTAAAACACGAGACAAGAATCTACTTTACTTTCCACAATGGAAACCAATAATGATTGATGAAAACAATAATCAACAAGAGGAAGAATATCAATTGCACATAACACAATATTTCTTTGGGGAAAGAAACTGCTCAAAACCCTGACTATCTATATTACATTAATCATAAATCCAAGAAGAAAATACAATGGTTGTTCTCACCAGAACAGTCCTTGCATAAGTATAATCAACTCTCTGCATCACAAGCTCACTCTAGCCAACACTTAGCCATTTTTTTTGCCTATCAAGCCCCTATTTCCTTGCATAATTCATAAGAGGATCAACCCATATTTAATTGGTAAATCCTTCTTCCAAAACTGCACAATCCAAACTTAGGTCCATAACTAATTGCATGCATGATCTGTACAATTCAGAAAATCATATAGCTGACAATACATTGTCCCTACACTCTAGACTCAACTCAGTCTTTCTCAGAACTGACATGCATGAGTTTCTCTTGAGTGAATCTCTAGTTAGCTGGAGTAGCATTGAGGATGCACCAGTGCACCAACTCACTACTAGACCTCTACCAGTTTGTCCAACAGTTAGAACTAGTTTAACTAAACATAACTCAGTCAAACTAAGTTATCTAATTACAACTCCAATAAACTCATCCTGGACCCGTAAAATTTAGGGATCACACATACATGACTATAGAAAAACTTCCAACTCCAAATTACTAAGTTAATTAAGTCAATTAAAATTAATTAACTATTTACAAATTACTATAAGAATAGAATTCAATCTTGAATTAACAATTTAATTCGAGAAAAAAATAAACTAGAATTTCTTGTCATTTCTCAACAAAAAGACACTTTACGGACATCCTAATCATAAAAATAAATACTCTAACCAATTAATATATTAGCAATGCTCAAAGCTAAACAAGTAATGTATCTTATGAAAAATGTTATTACTAATAAATCTTGGGAATCTTATAAGCTCAACATTTTAAAAGAGATTTAATTAAAATAGATTATATTAAAATTTAAAAATTCTTCTAAGTGATTAGAAGTTTATATCATCATATATCACTTTTTATGACAACATTAAAAATAAAAATTATTACAAGTAAAAATAAAAATTTAAAACTTTTTACTAATATGCTTTAATGATAAAGCATTTTTTAAGTAAACTAATATTATAAGCATAGATAACAATAAAGCATTTTTTAATTAAAATAATATTATAAGCATAGATAACAAAAATGTATATGAAATAATATGTAATAACCAATCATTTATAATTAATGAAAAAACATATAAATGGACATTTTATATCTTACTCATACATTTATATATGTTAGTTATTTATCTTATATAGATATCTTTATTTTCCTAAGATTTTGAATATTTAATTACTAAACCAAATTTGATTACCACTTATAAAAACTATACAATGTTTTAACCAATGAAGGGATTGACCAAAAATGGCATGACCGTGTTGGGTTGGAATTTGGGGAAGGGAGCTTGCCCACTCGCTAAGAACGATAAAATGTAGCATTATTACACTAGGCAAAACTTCAAAGAAATTGAATTCAACCTAAGCAATTAAGACCCGCTTATGACCCAATATATATGTAAATAGGATAAAGTTTGGTAAGCAGGTATTTATGAACCTAATAATGAATAATTAAAGAAATACTTGTTACATAACTATGAAAATGAAACACGTTTTAGAGCATGTTGGAAACTTGAAGGGATCTTGGGATCTTCCTACGAAATATGTGAAGGGATCTTGGGATCTTCTTAGGAAATATGTCACGAATGTATTAAGAAAAAAATAAATATATAAACTTTAACCTTTCATTTTATATGGATGTGGGCATGAGGTTGATAAGAAGAAGTGCCTAATCAGGTTGGAAATGCTAATATACATAAATAGCGCATATAAATAGGGTATACATTGATGTATATAATTTAGATTTATTAAAATACTCGTTATATTGCTAGTATAATGTTAATATATATGGTAGAGTTTTAAATTTTATGATATAGTTAAGGTATAAAAAATTTAATTGTAAGTTGTCATGGATATTTTACTAGAAGAGTTTTTTATTAGTTTATATAAAAAAATTGTTAAATAAAGTTTTATTTAATATGAAGATTTAATATTATTATATTTATATATAGAATATTGAATTAAATTTAAACTATAATAGGAGAAATCTAATATGATCCATAAAATGAACACAACATATATCTTTAGAAATTTAATATGGAAAATATATTCAAAAGATGAACATTGTGGCTTTATTTTTTCTTTCTAATAAAATGAAAGGTGAATTTATTATGGAATTTCCAAGAACAATATAGCATATATAGCTATTACAAGGTGTTATATTTCTTATATTTTTATTTAATATCTCATCTTGATGAACTAGGAGATAGAAAGAATGGAATCCTTTCCTTTCCTATAGGTATAGCATTTTGCATCTTTTAATGGTCATCTAAAGTTAGTGTTAGGTTTTTTTCATACCTCAAATCTCAATTAGGGTTAAATATTTCAACCTTCTAAGAACATGTTGAATGTCTATGCCTAACTCATTCCATATTTATGAGTAATGTGAGTTGACATATAATCCACTTAGTATTAAGATGGTGAACAACATCAATTAAATTGAAAGAGACATAATGTCTTAGCACAAATTCTAATTGATGTAAAATTTTGACCCCAAAAATGCATGTTAATATCTCAAATAGGCTCTAAAAGTATTAGAATGTTAAATTATCAAAGTAAGAATTATTCCTAAAATCCCTTCTCTCCAAATTTTATGACTAGAAAATACCAAAATTGAGTGACAAACTACACAAAAATCCATCTTAAATTAAAAATGATGGTTGGAATATAATAAAAATAACTTTGAAATAATATTAGTTATATAAATGGATTCTAATTACATTGAATAGGATAAAATTTGAAATACATTTGCTTATTTAGTTGTAAAAGGGAAATTGGAGAACTTTAAAGATAATAGAAAATTTTAATATAGACTAAATTGGGTTGAAGGATATTTGAAAACTAAAAAAACGGTGATTTGAAAGAGTATAAACTAAGAAAATATATAAATATCAAAAGAACAAATATATCATTTATTTCTCATGATTAATCTCAACTTTAAAATTATAAAGTTGTAAAAAAGTTATATAGAAAAAAGTAAAATTAAAATAAAATTAAAATAATATATTCAATTTAGAAAAATAAACATTAGACAAATAAAATAAGGTATGTAAATGGATATACAAAATAGCCTATAAATCAAATGAAATATTATTTATATAAAATACAATATTCCATTTGCCTTATATAAAATATAAGTCAAATATAAAGTCAAATATAAAGAAATATGAGTACGCAAAGGTTAATAAAACATTATTTATATAAAACATTAATTGAAAATTAATTAATATTAACATCCAAAAACTCTCAATGCAAACAAAAATTGATTATAATGCAACCTCATTTTATTGAATCATTTAAATACTATTTAAACTATTTTATATCCTACATTATATTATTAGTAAAAATTAAAAGAAATCAATTATGATCAAAACTTCACTCCATTAAAAAAATTGAATATTATTTTAACGATGTTAGTTACTATATTATAATTTTGATAAAAACTACATTGATTTAAAATCAATGTAAAGGGAACTTTTTAAACATGTAGATAGAAGAAGAATTTCATGTAAAGCATATTTTTTCAAAAAAAATATTTGAGTGTGAAAGTTTGAATTTGTTTAGTGATTATAACTTCAAAGAGTTGGGATGAATATAAGAAATTTGGACTTAAATTTTGTATGTAAATAACAATTTTTTATTTTTATTGTTTTTTGTTCACTATTGGTTTACGGATACCCATGATCAGTGGATCTGCTATGTCCAGGATCGAACAATGCTAGGGTGGATCCCACTCGAAGGGGGTCACACCCTTGGCCTATTTATTGACCTGATCACAAGAGCTTTCGGGTTTCGACCCTGTGACCTCCCATTGGCGAGGCCCCGGCTTGACCGATTGAGCTAACCCTTGGGGCTCGTAAATAACAAAAAATTTATGTATACGAAAATATCATTATTGTTATGAGTTTGTATTTTTATTATTTTATTATTATATGTAGAAATCAATATGGAAATATAGATTAGAAGTGTAGTATAATGAGATGTTTCATTTTTTATGTCAAAACACGATTTACACTTGAAAACAATATCTTTATGGTAATTTTTTTTTTTAAATATAATCATTAGTTTTTAGTCAAATCACTTCTAAAAAAAGTTGTGATGAAGTTTATTTTTCCACATAATCATATGTAGGTATTGATATCCTTTTTTGGTTTAAAAAAAAATCCCAATGCCATTCTTGATTTCACTTAAGGATTTGTAAGATCATAATTAGATATAAAGATTAAGGAACCAAACATACACTAGATTCATTAAAAAGGTATTTAAATAAGGGTCAAATGTAAGAAAATTGGGTTTCATGTAAGTTTAATACGTGCCAAAAACAAAGAACCAAAGTTCAAACTGAGATTTGCAACATAAGTAGAATCCAATTCCATGATGAGTAAACCCTTTGTACATGGCTAGATTAGTATTGACGCTAAATCAAAAGTTTCCAAGTTAAATTAATATATTGGTGAATCTCAAAGGAACATGGTGTAAACTCATTGAAATGACAAATTAGAGAATTTTGTAGGTAGTTAATTTTTTCTCAATATATTCATTATCCATGAGGAATGAGGGAGTGAAGGCTAAATTTTGATTTTTGGAATGACTTTAAGAATAATTACCTATAAAAGGTTAATTGCCCAAAAAATTTAATGGAGAAAGAGTATCTTTGATGGTTTGAATGCAAGGTATTGTGTCACCACAAAAGTAGAACAAAATTTTGGGGAGGTGAGCTCAAGGGTTTTGGATGGGGGTTGAATCTTTTGGAGCTCAGACATGGACAAAGAAACTACTAAGGTGGTTGGGCATTTAGAAACATAAGACATGAAGACTCATCTAGAGTTGTGCATTAGTTATGGTGAAACCTTAATTTCACACAGGGTTGTTAATTGTATGATCCTTAAACATGGACAAAGAAACTACTAAGGTGGTTGGGCATTTAGAAACATAAGACATGAAGACTCATCTAGAGTTGTGCATTAGTTATGGTGAAACCTTAATTTCACACAGGGTTGTTAATTGTATGATCCTTAAACGTTTCCTTTTCATATTCTAGTTTATTTTGTAATAATATTATTTTTCATTATCATGGTTGGTAATTTTTCAAGTTTGCATTTACTAGCTTAAGGGTTTTTATTTTTCAATTTATTAGTATTACATTATTTTATACATCTCATTAGCATCGGAATATAGAATTTACCTTGTTAATGTTACATTATATTAAGTATCTCATATTTATGATCATGTATTAATGAAATTCACGTCTATTGGGTTAATTGACATAATTATACTTTATTATTATTGTTGCTAACTTTTAAATTTTGCATTAAGTAGCCCAAGTTATTTTATTTTAGTTTATTATAATTATGCTACTTTGTACATATCACTATCATGACACATTAGAAATTACCATAATATTTGTAAAAATATATGAAATATCTCATCCATATTGACTTGTATGATGCAACTCATTTCTTTTATTACAATTGACATAAAGTCATTATGTCTCATTTTCAAAACCCATTAACATAAAGATTAAGATGAAATATAAACAATGCAAGTAAAAGATGATTAAGATAATGAAAGAGAGGCTTCCTATCCCCACTTCAAACATGAGTAAAAGTCATTGAAGTCTCAAAAGGATTAGAATACCATAATTAACTATGTTTGAATTAATGGAAATAACTACCATAAATAATTATAAAGATAAAATTTAAAATAAAAAAAATTAAAGTCTAGAAAAGCAATCATAATCCCATAATCCCATGCGAAGGTAAGAATAACTTTTTATAAATTTTATTGTGACACCATCACACATTATATTTTTGAAATCTTTGAAACAATAAAATACATAATAAAAACCATTTGAAGTTTAATTTGTAAAATTGTCCAATAATTAATTATAATACTGAAATGAATTGGAAAGAAAATAATTAATTTAATTTTTTAATTCTTATAAATGAAAATTATATAATTCTTATAAATGGAAATAAGGTAATCATCTTCATATTTGAATATAGAGATTTTGATCATTTCTCAATTATATATTATGATGGAAATTTAAAATGGTACAAGGAAAAATAAAAAGCAATAAATAAATAGAAACGTAATTTACATTTAAATAAATTAATAAGCAATAATATGAATATTAGTAAAAAAATTAATGAGGGTGCAATGAATATTGTTGATAAAATCGCTAATTTTTAAATAGAATAAGAGATGGGTGGAACTATGAAATCACTTGTGATAGCTAGAGTTTTGTCCTAGCTGGTCGATCTATGTTTAAACTGTGTGATTTTCTTTGCGAATATCTGCAGGAATATGATCAATAGTGAATCTTACTGATTCGATGATGTAGATAGCTTTTTTGTGTAGGAATGGTTGTCAAGAAAGCAAGATCCTTTTCAATTCCATAAAGTTCGATTCTAAAATCAGGATCTAGCTGAACCTAATAGTTGAAGAAGTTCCTTCCCTCAATGTTCCTTTGGATGGGGAATAATTTAGATGTGAGAAGTTTTCTTTTGAGCGAGGTTTCATTTGTAAGTTTAATGAATTTTTGTTCTGGCTAATGGATTTGCATAAATGGATCTCTAAGACATTGAAACCCCATTTATTTGATTATCTTAGTATTTATCCCATGGCTTGGTATTTTTTTGTTGTTGTTTTTGACAATATTAAGGATAAGAAGGCTATTTGTGAATTCAAGTCATGGTTCTGGGGTAGTGTTAGTCTCTCTATGCAACCCTAGTCTCCCACTTTGATGTAACAATGGCATCAATCTCCACAGCTTCAGTTTTGGTAAAGCTTTTGAACCTACCCTTGCATCTTTAGAATCTCCAATTGTTATCCTATATTGGGAATTCCCTTGCAAAGTTTTGTTGCTGCAACGCAAATATAGGAGATTATTATAAAACTACTTATGCTCAAATTTGTGTGGATATGGACTTCAATAAGTGCTTTCACACTGAGATCAATTTGATGGCCCCAAAGAATCTTTGGGTCCAAAAACTAGACTATGAAAATGTTTCATTTCAATCTACATCATGATATGTAATGGGGCATGTAATAAAAAAACTTCCCCAAGCCTCAAAGCAATAAAAGTCATAAAAAAATACCAAAGGTCCAATTGGTGGGAAGGAGCTAAGGGTGATCACTATATGGTATACAAAGAGGAAGAGTCTTAAGATAAGAAGGAACCAAAAGATAAACAGAAATTGATACTACCAAATAAAATGCATGGAAACAAAAGTCAATCAAGAAAAATCACATGCCAGTGAATATTCTTTGATCTCAACAAAAGTGGAAAAGAATCAAACCCTCGTGGAAAACAAATGCCCTTTAGAAACCATAAAGAATAATGCTAGAAAGGAAACTTCTTGGATAGATTAGGTGGATGAGGAAGACATTGAGAAAGACAACATGCACTTGAAAAATTATTTCTCCAAGAAAAACAAGAAGTGACACTAAATCAAAGCAAACATAGTGAATATTGGAATGTAAATGTGTTTGAATATTGTGGGTGTTTTGGAAAAAAATAGTTAGAAAGAAACTGAAATTTCTATGTTATGAGAAACTCGCTTGAAATTTTGGATTAAGCCTCCATGCTCAACACCAAACCTACAAAAAAAAATTAAAATATACAAAAATTTTGACTTTATAATATAATTTATTTTAATAATATAAATCTCTACTAATTTTATACATATAATAAATAATTATTAATTATATTATAATAAAAATATAATATTGATTTAAAATCTATAAAGTAAACATATACTTTTATAATAATTATATTAATAAGTTGAATTTATTAATTCTATATCATTACAAAAATTAGTATTAATATTACCATTATGGAAAATTATAATTTTCGAGTTACTCATATCTTACTTTTTGGTTTTGATGTGTGTAAAGGACAATCCTTTTTACCTCAAATTCATAATTAACTTAAAAGTTATATATTTCTAAATTATACAATAAACATTTTGTTATAGGCTTTATCCTTTGTTTTTCTCGGATATTATAATATGGTAAAATAATTAATATGTATAAAAAATTAGATTCAGCGAAATATATTTTTAAAAAATAGATTATAAATTTTAATGTTTACTTATAAATTATATATATATTTTTATAAATATAAAAAGAATTAAAAAAATAATTTAAAGCTGTTTTATTTGATTAAAAATTTATTAATAAATTTTTAAACGTTTAAAACCAATTGTTTGCGTGACCATTCAAACCATGAAAATTTGACAATTATACAAATATTTTTAATACTTAGGGAGAATGTAATTTAGGCAAACAGTGATGTTGAATGAAGAAATGAGCTGCCCATGAAATAGGTTATTTCCTGGGTACAACTCCAACCTTCAACGGCTCTTCACAGAGTTTAAACATAAATCTTAATATTTTATGGAAAAACAAGTTACTCTTGAAATAGTTTATTTGCGCTACAACTCGGACCATAAATATTTCTCCGTAACTTTTAAACGTAAAATTAATGTTAAATGAAAAGAGAAACTATTTTTAGTTGGGTTAGTTGGGTGAAACTTACCATATCAGGGTTTAAATTATATTGAGTATATTATTTTGCTATAAGATTATTTTGTTATAATGTGTGGAGATTGCTATAGTTTGTGGAGATTCCCTTTAATTAGTATATCTGTTTGCAGATTATTGAATGTACTTTGTATATCTATTTGCAGATTGTTGAATGTACTCTTGGTATAAAGTCAACTAAATCATCCCACCAGGGAAATCATTTTCTCTCAATTTCTTCCCCTTTTCCAATCTGCCCTTTGGAATGTCGTTCTGGCCAATATGTTGCGCCTGGCTATTCCAAGCCAGCCCTCGGGGCATCGTAATGGCAAATGTCTTGCACCTGGCTCTACCATATATAACGGCACACAAAAAAGAGACATTTTTGGAACGTTGGGGAGATAACAACAGCAGTCGTTTTCACAACGTTGTGGGGGAGATAACAACAGCAATCGTTTTCACAACATGTTAAAATTTAGAGGATCATGGGTGAGCACTTAACGTTTATGTAAGATGAGATTTGGCGGATTGCATGTTCAGCTGTGCAAAAGATAAAACGCTTTCGCTACGTTGGATGACTATGTATTAGATTCCTTCTGTACATACGATGTTATTGTCGCCTATAGAGATATGATATATGATAGATTGCATATAATCTCTACAAAATCACAAATAGCAGTTATGTCATAAATACTCTTAGATCTTTTCGGTTTGGTATTTATGGCGAGGAAACCTCAAACTCCCGTTGGCCAGTACCTCAAAATCAACGAGACCCACCTCCGTAGTGTCCCCAGCTTGATATCTACGTGTAGTTTCCACTAAAACCAAAAGGATGGCCTGCATTGTGTTTATCCTCTGCTATACCATCACTATGCATTGTCACCTTAGGTTTTCATGATTTGGAATGTACAAGGCCATAACCTCCCAGCAAGGAATTTCATCACTGAGACATTGAATAACGATCGTGCCATATGGAATGGGACTCTCAATCATTGATTTAAATTTATGTGGCATGAGGTATGGGGAATAAGTATCTGAGAAGGGAATGTCAAGTTGAGAGTGACAATAATATAATATATTAAAATTTAATATATATTAAAAAAAAAAATATTTATTTCCATCCAAAATTTGCTAATCAAATTTCATCTTATAATGAAGTTTGTAAAAGATTGAACTCTGAAATATTGCTAGAAAAAATCAAAATATTTAAACCATCAACAATTTGCCAATGAAATTCCTTGCCACCAAAAAAACATGTGGAACTCCCAAATCCAAACAAAACTATTATTACTTTATTATTATGTGATTTCATGCAACACTATATTATATTCAACTTTGAAATTCAAGTTTGGAAATTTATAAAATTAAACTTAGTAACAAGCTACTCTTTCTTCTAACGATCACTATAATTTGTTGAATCTTAACATTAAAGCTTCAAGAAAGTAGACTTATTTGCAATTGTTGAACTTCAATATTTGCAGTAGAAGCTACCAAGGAATGACTGACAATTGTCTATATTTTGTTGAAACCTCTACTACATCTCCACGTATTTGTCACTTTACAGTGCCCATGCAGTCCAGCCCTCTGACCTGACATGTATCACTTAGAAAATAAACAAACTGTACCTTCTATACTCAAACTAGGTACCCGAAAGGTGAAGATCTACTCAAAATAGGTACCCAAAAGGTGAAGATCTTCTCAAAATAGGTACCTAAAACGTCAAAATTTGTTGTAGTGAAGCTCCAGAAAAGCTCCATAGTACATTAGTCAAAATTTATTGTAGTGAAGCTCCCGAAAAGCTCCACAGTACCTGTTGAAGCTCCTAATGATTTTGGAATGTTTCCTACCAGCTCCCAACCTCCTAGGAGCGTGGAAACGTGGGGTATGTACTCTCCAATGCGTGGGAGTGATACCTATGTTACTATGCTTTTAGTGTTCCCTCTTCTTTGTGGTTAGCAAGATTGGTTAAAGAATCTCCCTGGTGTTGTTGTGCATTAGAACATGCAATGCATGGGACTTCTCAATGAAGTCAAGGCCACTTCATATCCTTTTGAATATAGACTTGAGTTTGATACATGGGAAAGAATCCAAAATGAAGATTTCCAATAATGATTTTTATACTCATCCATGATGATAAATTTGGGAACATAAGTGAGGTTGCTTGAATTATTCAGTATACATTATAGCATTATATCGGCTCCCCTTAATTATTAGAAGATTTACACAAACTCCAAGAATAAGATAAATCATGATGTTTTTCTACATGCACTAGCATCCCTACACCTACATCCCCTTAACCTAGAAATGTTATTATCATTATACAACATATATGGTTTAAAAGTGTTGACAAAGAATTATAAATTAAAATGAGATAAACTTTATACTTATGCCGCATCCCCTAATTTTTCTACACAAGCACATTACGACATTACCATGGTGATTACACTACTTTACTTTTTTATATATTAATACTAATATGTGCAGTGATTTCTATCTCCAAATTATTTACCGGAACCCTTTCCACTTAGACTACATTAAAAGGGGTAATCTTGGGACCAATTGTGGCATTTATTGTTGCTATAATATTCATATCCTCACTTGTAATATGAATCTTAGACCTTGGTTCCAATAGTTTAATATTATGGTTTAACTATATACGTCTTACTTTGTCTTATTGTTTCTCTAGTATTCATATCCTCACTTGTAATATGCATCTTAGACCTTGGTTCCAACAGTGCAAGATTATGGTTTAACTATATATGTTTTAATTTGTCTCTTTTGACCATTAGTATAGGTATATTATATTCAAAAAGGGGTCTCTACTCCTTGCCACCCTACTTGGGGTGAATTCTAAAGGGTACCACTTATATAGTCATTCCTATGACCTTAATAACATGTGACTTGGTCATATTTTTTCTTACCTTGATCGTCAATCTAATTCTTTCCCTCAAAAGTTCTCTGCCCACCATTTTTTTTAGTTGTATCATAATTATTAACTGCCCCATGGACACTCTTACCTTGTGGCCACCTAGTAAGCTATACTTCTCATGGGTTGCATTATGTATTGGAAATGGGCTCGCACTCTAGCGAGACCCTAGACGTCTATCTCGATCTATGTTGTATATTAGTCAAGGTTTAATCAATGGCGAAAACATGCTCTAAAGGCAGTTAGGGTAACAAACTACCCTGGCCTCTGCCTTGTAGTTCCCATTTGCAAATCTATCAAGTCATAGATCGAGATTTGTAACTCATATGATTAAACCCTAGTCTCTTGTGATGGTTTTGTGTCAAATTCCTCTTGACATTTCTCAGTTTTTTTTTCTCAGTTAAGGCAGGGTGTTCCAAAGCTTAACATCCATAATAATCATGCAATTGCCTTAGCTTGCAGTTCCAAGATTAATTAATAATTTTTCCCTTACCTCTCTTTGGTATGGTTTCAATTCAAAACTTCACTCCTTCCCTTCAAGGTAAGGCCCAAGGCGTTGAAGAATCTAAGGAAAGTGCAGTTAATGTGATTCTTCTTTTCATGATAACTATTTGTGAGGTGTTTTCCAATCTTTATTCTTATTCCAATCTTCATGTATTCTTATTATAATGTGTCTTTATTAGTTCATCAAATAGGTACCAAAACAAAGAGACAAAATGTCGGCATTCTTCCAAGGCCAAAACCTCTCCCTCTTGGAGTGGAAAACCCGCACAAAAAATCTTCTTATAGAGATTCCAGTTGATGAATACCAAGACCTTAACCCTTGACTTACTAGGCCACTCCAAGACCAAGACACCAATCCTCCTCCTTGACACTATTGAGATCATCATCATTATTGCAACATCACTGAGGTCTTCATCACCAAGATCTTCATATGTATAGGAGAGTTGTATGTAGATCCACTGATGACATGTCAGTCTCATCATAATTGTTTCTTCACCGAGATCATAACCTTTGTGACTGTGTCTTCATCAAGAACAAGGTCATGACTGTGATAGGATTATGACTGCTCCTTATTATATTTCGAGATAGTGTTTCACTATGAGACCCTTCCATCATCATTATGTTGATACTGTGATTATCCATGTTAACAAGACTATTGAGATCTTTATTGAGAATGTAATTGTGTTCTCTTTTCACCGAGATCATCCTTGTCACTGCCATCATTGTACCTTCCTATTATGATGATACTGTGAGAGCGTGTATCCCCTGTAATATCCATCCGAAAACATGTAGACACCTTCTCAACCGAAATGTTGTAACATAGTCTTCATCTGAGGTTCTTGTTCCATTACTTGTCACTGTAATTATTAGCGAAATTTCAGAGATATCAGAAGTTGCAGAGGCTTACACAAAGTTCTGTCTTTTTGTGACTCTAGCCACATATTTATAGGTGTTATGTATCTATATTTAGCCGACATGTAAGGGTGAACCGACGTGTCCCTATTTCTAAGCTAACTTGTCATTAATATCTATTTTGAGACCAACTTAATTGTTTTCTTCATCGTTTTGTAGGACGACTTCTTCATGCTTGTCTTGGAGGATTGTGCTTGTATTAGAGGGATGTTTTAGACTTGTATATATTTCATATATTCTGAAGAAGAGCTCTTTACACATGTCTTTGACTCATTGACTTTCCTAGACCTATGGAATGAGCAAGAAACTCATTCTTATAATTTACAAAATAATATTTCTTTTTCTTGACAAGTACAAAGATCAAAATTACATTTGTAAATACCGAACCTAGTTACACTTTCTTCAACACTCCCTCTTAACTAGGGAAGTATTTATAATGGTACTTGGTCATTCTCAATCTGAAGAATTTATCATAAGAAGAATCGAATTGGTAACCCATCTATTATAGCATCATAGTAACCAAAATTGTTTATAGCAAGACCTTGATTAATAGCTCTATCTCTCATAAGATCAGTGCACAATGTTGGCGAGACCAATGATCTATAGACACCTTTGTCATTATCTCTCAAGGTATGTACCCACTCAGGTGTTCAGTGAGTATGACCTTCTAGGACTACTTTTATCTTGGCTTCCCAACCCTCAAAGAATATCGGTCCTCTTGCCTACTCTTATCTTGGATGCCCTACACATCCTCAAAGAGAATCGGATGCCAGATGATTATCCAATCCTCCATTATTTCTTCCTTTGTGAAGACAATAATGTTGTGTCTACCATGTGTCTACATTCATGTTCATGGCCTTCACCTAGAATTATGGTTATTAGTCCTTGTCTAGTGCATGACACATGAAATAGAAAAACACAATTGTCACTCCTTTTTAATCAAGGGTGATCTGATCCAAGCTCCCTCTTGATCGGGGACCTGTCAGAGCTCCCTCTTAACTAGGGTCTCTTCTTTACATCAACAACTTCTTCTTCATGGGTCCTTCAGCTGTTTGATCAACTTCTCTCCTTGTTGTCATGAAAAATAGTTGAGCTTCTTTCTTGTAGCACAACAGCCATCGATCACTTTTCTCCTTAGTTTTTTATGTCATTTCTTTCTTCATATTTGGAACCTTTGTCATATGACTACTTATTTCTTGTCATTTTTCATCCATTCATCACATGAATTCTAGTTGTACTTGTAAGTAGCCCTACATGAACTTATCCATATATTATTCAAGAAATAAAAAAATATAACATTAAATCAAATCGTACCTTACTAGGTAGCTCTTCACCTGACATCTTTCAGTAGGTATCAACATCCTTCATTCATTTTGACACATCTCCAAAGATATCAATTATTAAGGGTCTACATATTTTCCATCAGAGTCTTCATATCTTTCAGGGAGATTTTCTAGTCAAGTCTTCTTGATATTTTGGATGTTGATTGCCTTCATCATGGTTGCATATCTCATTATATCTTCCTTACTTAGGTGTCTTTTAATCGGAGTTTCTTAGTTGTGATCAGTCACTTCATACTTCATATAAGGACATATTATGTTGATTTCATCTAGTGTGTCTTATGTGTTCTTTCATTCTTTCAGAGAAGGATATCCTTTTTCTCTTGACCATGCTTCTCAAGATAAAAGTGATGATCAATTTTCCCTGCAATCATATGATATGGCATTATAATATTAAACACAAGTATACATACCTTATTTTTACCTCCAGGTCATCAAGGCTTCTTACAGAAGCTTCCTTGATTGAAGAGATCTTCAATCCCTTGATATGCTTCATGTCATCATATCATCTTCTCATGGATTTCATAAGTTGGAGTTCTTTTTGAAACACTTGCTTACTCTCTAGATTAGTGAACCTACGCTGAGGATTCCATCAGAGAATTTTTAGGATCTTGTATATCCTCAATTGGCAAATGTTTCCCTTTAGAAGTATGATGAAATTTTTCCTAGATGACTTCTTCCTTTTCTTCAATGTCCACTGGGGTTCCTAATATCTATATCCTTCATGTTTTTTCTATCATGGATTTTTTCCTTCATGATTCTCATGGAGATGTCATGAGTTCTTGTCTCTAATGCTTCCATGATACCACGATGCATCTTATCATTGTCATATCTTATAGAATAAGCTTATGATAAGACTCTTTTGTGAGGGATATCATCTTACTCATGAGATATTTGTTACTCCCTCTTTTCATGGCCCTTTTCCTTCATCTTCCTCCATATGTCTATTGATATGAGCTTCCATCATTTTAGCTATGCCTATTCTGCCTTAATTTCAGACCAAAATTTCCTTTCCTTTCTACACATGACTTAGTTCTTTATCCATTCAATGATTTTGTCATCAAGTTGTCTTTCTCTATTTATCATAGAGAACATAAGTTGTCGAATGAGTTAACCTTCTTATCCCATGGATGTTTGTTACCTTGATTATCTATTATGGTTATATTCCTTTCTAGGTCTTGTAGATGGAAGATATCCTACACTCTTTGATACACTTTACTTTCATGTAGAGCAGATTTCATTTTCAGATAATGAGTTTATCATCTACATCACTTTGATATCGTCAATTTTGCTATGTGAGGGGATCTTTCATAATTCTCCCTTTTTATAAATTCAAGGAGACATTTTCATTACTTCATCTACTTAGAGGACTCTGTCTATCCTCCTTCTTCATGCAAGGAATTTTGATAACCCATCCAATTCATAGAAGTCCTTTCAATCATGAAGACATTTTACCCAAACTTGAATATAGAATGAAAAGATACTTGTCATGTGAAGATGAAATCTTCACCTTAATGCTTTCTTGAAATATCTCCTTCAATGATATTCTTGCTTGAGATGCCTTGTACAATTTAGTTCCAAGACTTTTCTTGATACTTCCTTTCCTTGTTCAACACCAAGCACTACTTCTTTTATAATATGTTGAGATTACTTAATTCCTTGTGAGGGTATGAAATTGAAATCAAGAATTTGAGAGTACTTTGATGATGCCCATCTGAGATGTGGCATTGTGTTCTCCTACTGCAGTGATATTGTTGTAATGCATGATGTGATTGTGTATCCTTGTAACCTTATTGTAGTGTTCCTTGTTGGAGTAGAATCTCGTAGATCCTTTCAAGCATGAACAAAGAGTTCGTTTGAGACCTTCAATACCAAGCACTGAAACTATGTTAGACTATAAGTTATTGAGATTTATGTGAGATGACATAGGTTGTAATGACACCCATTCTTGAGGCTAGCACCGAGACTGTGTTTTCCTTTTGTTGAAGATTAGGACTGTTTCTTGGGTTTTTGACTTTCTCCAAGATGAAATGATTTTTCGACTTTTAGGTTCTTTGAGTTATCTTGCTTTGTAGACATCTTGATAAGGTTCTTGTTGTTGACTTAATACTTCCATATTGACAAAAAAATTAACTTTTTTTTATTCCCTTCTTGCAGACGGATCCTTGTATGTCTCTTTTGTTTCCCTTCCTTTTGACTTCAGCACCTTAGCTTCGATACCATGTTGAAGAATCTAGGGAAAACGTAGTTAATATGATTCTTCTTTTCATGATAACTATTTGTGAGGAGTTTTTCAATTTTCCTTATTATTCTAATCTTCACTTATTATTATTATAGTGTGTCTTCGTTAGTTCATCAAATAGCTACCGAAACAAAGAGACAATACCACAAGATGTTTAAATTCTGCTAGGGCCAAAACCTCTCCCTCTTGGAGAGGAAAACCCACACAAAAATTCTTCTTATAGAGATTCCAATCGACTAATACCAAGACCTTGACCCTTGACTTAATAGGCCACTCCAAGACCAACACACCAATCTTCTTCCTTGACATTGTTTAGATCATCATCATTGTTGCAGCATCACCAAGGTATTCATCACTAAGATATTAATATGTATGGAGAGTTGTATGTAGATCCATTGATGACATGTTAATCTCATCATAATTGTTCCTTCATCGAGATCATAACCTTTGTGACTGTGTCTTCATCAAGAACAAGGTCATGACTGTGATAGGATTATGACTGCTCCTTACTGTATTTCGAGATAGTGTTTCACTATGAGATCCTTCCATCATCATTATGCACTATGATATCCTTCCATCATCATTATGTTGATACTGTGATTATCCATGTTACCAAGACTATTGAGATCTTTATTGAGAACATAATTGTGTTCTCTTTTCACTGAGATCACCCTTGTCACTGCCATCACTACACCTTCTTATTATGCTGAGACTGTGAGAGTGTGTATCCCCTATAATATCCATCTGAAAACATGTAGACACCTTCTCAACTGAAATGTTATAACATAGCCTTCATCCGAGATTCCTGTTCCATTACTTGTCACTGTAATTATTAGCGAAATTTCAGAGATATCCAAAGTTGCAGAGGCTTATACGAAGTTCTGTCTTTTTGTGACTCTAACCACATATTTATAGGTGTTATTTATATGTATTTAGCCGACATGTAAGGGTGAACTGATGTGTCCCTATTTCTGAGCCAAATTGTCATTAATGTTTATTTTGAGGCCGACTTAACTGTTTTCTTCATCATTTTGTAGGTAGACTTCTTCGTGCTTGTCTTGGAGGATTGTTCTTGTCTTGGAGGGATGTTCTAGAACTGTATATATTTCATATATTCTCAAGAAGATCTCTTTACACATGTATTTGACTCTTTGAATTTCCTAGATCTATGGAATGAGAAAGAAACTCATTCTTATAATTTACAAAACAATATTTCTTTTTCTTAACAAGTACAAAGATCAAAATTACATTTGTAAATACCAAACCTAGTTACACTTTATATTAATATTTATTTGGAGGTCGACTTAACTATTTTATTCATCATTTTGTAGGCAGACTTATTTGTGCTTGTCTTGGAGGATTGTTTTTGTCTTGGAGGGATGTTTTAGAGTTGTGTATATTTCATATATGCTCAAGAAGAGCTCTTTACACATGTCTTTGACTCTTTGACTTTCCTAGACCTATGGAATGAGAAAGAAACTCATTCTTATAATTTACAAAATAATATTTCTTTTTCTTGACAAGTACAAAGATCAAAATTACATTTGTAAATACAGAACCTAGTTACACTTTCTTCAACAGTGTTTTTTTTTTTCTCCACAATAATCATACAATTGCTTTAGCTTCATCTTAGTTAATAATTTTTCCCTGATTCAAAACTTCACTCCTTCCCTTCAAGGTAATGTGCAAGGTTCTAAATGTTAAATGCTCATTTTCTTCCATTACGGGTTTTTTTTCTTCGAGGGATCTTTTTGGTATTTAATGATGGTTTCCTACCCTTTTCTTCATAAATAATATTGTGATTACAATGTTTTTAGTTTTAGATGTTATAAGAGACAAATATTTAGGTTTTGCTTCTCTGCAACAGCCTAACTAGGTGCTTAATTACTTAATACTCTTTCACAGGTCAAAGAGGTTTCCTACATGCTCAACTTAACTATTTAGCAAGGAAACCTTGGATGTTAGGATCTCTGCAAGGAACCCCTTTTCTAGCCATCGTTGTTCTTCTTGGACTATGCACTATAAAACGTATGTTTTTTAATACTTTTGGACAATGAGCTTGGGTATGTAATACAATATTTTCCTTATACCATAACAAGGGTTACTTTCTATTATTCTTTATTAGTTTCTTCTTGTATAAAATATGTGGCCTATGTTGGCATGAACAAGAGAATACTATGATATTGTTTGTTTCCAAGGAATATAATACTTTGTGCTTAGAATTTTTCCATTTATCAGTAATTGTCAATTTATGCCTACAAATTGATTATATTTGAAAATTATTTAAGGCTCGTCTTAAAGGATGGAACCCTAAACACCCTATTGATTCATGAATGTTTAAATATGTATACAAAGACTCTTCCTTTTCTTTCTCTATACACTTTCATGTTACAAAATTTACTTCTTAGTGTCTGTAGATTGTTCACTTACAACTTCTATTCTTTTTATTTTAGAAATCAACCCTTATGGCTGCAAGAAAGTTTTACCAAAACTTTCATGCTAAATTTACATGGATGACTCTTCTTTTCCTTTATCAATGCCATTATTATATTTTATTCTTTCTCTTCTTTTCCTGGAAAGTTTAAAACTAGGTTGTAGGCCTAAAGGACTCCTGTCCTAGGGGACAACCAAGACCTCTTAGGACCTACTACAAAATTTCCCAAGATTTCCTAGTGGACCAATTATATGGGTTTCTACCCTTGAGAGAGAGAGAGAGAGAGAGAGAGAGAGAGAGAGAGAGAGAGAGAGAGAGAGAGAGAGAGAGAGAGAGAGAGAGAGAGTTACAGTAATTCCACTGCCACATATCAATTCCAAATAAAAAATACATGGGCTTGATGATAGCATATTTTCCCTACATTTCATTCAATAATGACTAAGGACTGAACATTCTTCCTGTCTAGCCTTTCAATTCTGAAACTTGGCATTATATGTTCTAGGTGGATCTCTACGAGAAATATCCCTCTTCAGTTTTGGTAGTTCTTGCTTTCATATAACATGTTATTACACACACGCAGAGTTGTAGAATCCATTTTCTTATAAACATTCATCAAACTTAGTTTATTTAACATTCATAAGAAAACACAATATTTACATATTAATTACCTATCTATTTATTCTCATCCAAACCAAAAGAGAAAGATTTACTCAATAGAGATTCATTTTAGAAATAAACCATTAAATATAAAATTTAACATCCATTTACTTATCTAGAACTTCCCGAAAACAAGATAAAGGCTTCAATGTTCCACCCAACCATGAAGTAGCTTTAACAGTTGGTTCCCCCCGAGCTCCACTCCTTATTGTCAGTAAAATAATTCATAGGTCTTGTACATAACTCACCTCCTGAACCCTTACAAGCATCTCGGTAATGCGTTGGGTTAAAACCAGTCTTTCTCTCCCACTATTCCTACTTACAAAAGTAATTGTCTTTATCTCCCGCAGTTCTCCTATATAGATTCCACTTCATGACATTTATCTCCAATCACGAAAATTCTTCGGTGGCCTATCTCTACCCAATTCTCTGAATCTTGGGAAAAGGAGGATTATTTTTCTTTTCTTTCCTTTCCTACCCCACTTCTTGGGCATAATTAATTTCAAAAAAATTCTTGATAGTTAGGATTTAGTTCTCACATGACACCCTTAATCCCATTTTCAAGAGTGTTAACACAGAAAAATAATTTCTTCTTTCATTGTTCAGAATAATTATTTACATCAGCATATCATATCATTTGTCTATTAACTTTCTAGCCATAGTTAAGTGTAAAAGTCATAAAGTAACTTGTTCATGGGTATTATATCTCCCCTCCTCTTAAAAGGGTACATCATCCTCTATGTTTTCAAGACTCCCTTCTCTCTAGAACAACAAAGGAAAGCATCATTCATTTCATCCTCCATCTCCCAGGTGGCCTCCTCAAAACCAAAGTTCTTTCATTGCACTTTATCCTCGATATGGCTCAATTTGGAGTAAAAATCACTCATGTTTCCTTTCTCATATACAATTTTAGCATGTCCCTACACATGCTTCGCAGGTGCTATTAATTTCTCACTTTTGTACCCAACAAGGGTCAAAAATATTAACATAAGCACATCAACATTCGTAATTAGCAACAATATTTTATCATACAATTATATAGTGGATATTCCAAGTGACATGGAATCTATTTAATAGTTTTATTATGAAACCTCATATTATGATAATTTTCCAATTCCATTTTTATAAAATGAGCATAGTATTTTTACGGATGATATACTTACCTTCCTTGCAACTATTGTTTGTCATATCCAATAGCATCATCATGCTTCCCTCATGATTCCATAATATTAATTGTACATTAGTCATGCATTTTTAAAGCTTAGGGTAACTTTATTTCTATGTCATTTCCACAGTTGTCTTATCATTTTCTTATTATTTGAGTGGACTCAGTCATGTCCATTTTAATTAATTATCCAATTTATTCTATTCCCTTCTTCCACCATTTATGTTTTGTATAAGGTTTGGTCAACATTTTATGTCTTCTATTTTCTTTTCTTTTTCCCATTTGTCCTTCTAGAGCTCTTTTTTCAATCCCTTTTCCTTCTTGACATTCAAAAACCATTGAGAATAAACCACGAAAGACAAAATCCAAAGAAACACCCATAAGAACAACAAGGAAAAATCAAGAAGCAGCATGTTCATGCTTTGAATTCAATGAAAGACAATGAAAAAAAAAGAATTTGCATCAATAAATCATGCAAACATATTCCTCCTAACACACCTCACTCTCAAATTCCTCACAACTCACTTCCTATATTTTTTTATTTTTTTTTGCATTCATTCTTCTCTGCACTACAGATTATTGGTCATGTTTAGAGGTTATATTTTTTTACTTATGTGTAACAGCTATGGATTTAGTTCCTTTTTCACTTCCATGCATGTCATTTTTCATAGCACACATCATGTTAGTATAGTTTTCTTGACATAATTATTATCTTCTGTAATCTCATCAGCTCGTACTCATATCATAAATTTAATCCACCATTTAACAATACTTCTAATGTTCCCATCATCAAAATTCATATTGGATATTTTTAGAATACTTATCTATAGAACCATTAACTGGTAGCATATGACACTTATGAAGTTGGCACAACACGCACACTAACAGGCATAATTGTCAAGTGTGCCGATCTCCCATTAGCACCCCCCCCTTTTCTTCTAGGGCTTTTTTTCTTAAAATTACCTACCATAACTACATTGGCTCCCCAACTAGTTTTCCATTTGTTCTTGGTCACACTTTTACCATTATTCACTATTAATCATCTAATTCATGTTAGGGCACATGCAAAACCATTATTGTATGCATTCCATTATTTGACATATTTTTAATGAAAAAGCATATATTGTTACTCATTATCTTATCACATATTTCCTGAGTTCTTAAAAAAACACATCTAGCTAGTAGAACTAGGTTAAGATATTTTCCCATCTTAGTAATGGCTACGTCATTTCGCCATAAACATTTTGCATTTTCTGCTAGGTAGCTTCAAGAAATCTAGCCGGTTTTTTTCATCCTTATCCCACTACAAAAACTTAAATCATTTTTTTATGTGAGTTGTAATTAACAGCCATTTCATTCAAACATAATTTTCTTGTCAAATTAAATTTCTTTATGTCGTGCATTTGTTGTAAATCAGTCAATTAAAGAAAGTTGCGATGAATTTACTATATGATTTGCAATCCTCATAAAGGTTTTATGCCCACTGCATCCTTCAAGTATATGTTAATCCAAGGTGACTTTGACCTTTCTAAGGTCTGTGGCAATTTCTTCTTAGGAAATTTACATGTTCTCAAGATTAACTTTGGTATTGATTCGTCCATACTAACTAAATTTGGCAAAAAAAACCCTATATTTTACTATTTGTAGCACCATTCATAAGAACTTCCATATCTATTTAGTGTCTTGAAGTAACCCAAAATTTGTTGTCTTGTTATTTTCAACTTAAAAGTATCTATTACTTCATTTGCTTTGCTATTTTTAAGGCTAATAGTATTGCAAACATGAAATATTATGATATTATTTTTCAACTTGCTAATATGTTGATCATTTGAAAATAATTTTAAACAATAATTACCTATCTTTTCATGCATATTTTTATTTAAAATTCTTATTGACCATGCTTTGTGCCGCAATTTTCGGCGTATTTTGTTGTCACTTTTGCTAGGAAATTCCCCATCGTACAGTCACATGCTCGATGATTCAGGAAATTTATGCTTATATTTAAAAAAAAAAAAACTTTGTGACTCCTTAATCGAACGAGTAGAAAGTATTCCTTTCAATTCCATAAAGGTTATAGAATGATAGGAAAAATTCTTACGACGCCATGGAAAAAGTTAAGACTTTCAATGATTCCTACTACAATCTCCATTCTTAATGGTTATTAAAAAATTCTTAACCATTCTACAATTGTAGCATGTTTCTAGTGTTTCTCCCACAAGGAAATGCCTTGGTTAAGAATCTTTCTTAATCTACTAAGTCTTCTAGCTACGATAGTTTTTTTACAATCATTTATTATCGCAATTGGCACACTCATACTTGAGTTATTCTACTATACTTTTTTTTTCTTTGGGTGCTTGTATATATATACAAGTTTATACAAATGTCAACGTTGATTTCATGTCCCCAATTTTGTAAGCGCAGGAATTTCGCCCAATTTTAGTAATAATATTAAAAATGGGAAAATATTATTTTGGAAAAGGGTGGAAATTATTATTTTATTGGAGATTGGTGAAAAATTATTATTTTATTAAAATTGAGGAAAAATTTAGTGGCGAATAGCTTCCACGAATAAAATAATAATTAAAAAGGGAGTCTAGAAGCATGGGGAGAAATTATAAAAGGAGGATGGACTCATTTGTTAATCATATTTTATCCATCTAATTTCTTGAGATCGAACTCTCTCTTGGAGGTTGTTCAACACAAGAGAAGAAAAGTTGTTTAGATCAAGAGTTTCAAGAGAAATTCACCCTCATGTTGGAGAACTTCGAGTGTCTCCATAGTGAGGCCTTAGGGAGTCTAATTTATGACTTCCATTGGAGATAGTTGCAAATATTTCCCTCAGCCATTCACACTACTTGGGTATAGAAGAAGAACTATAGTGATTATTTGGAGTAGCTCTCTTTATTTGCAGGTTCTGGGCATTTGCAGGAATTTTTCTCTTAGCGGGAGGAGGAGATTGGCAGGAATTTACAGGGATAATACAATGATATATTACATGGTCGAATTCTTATTTTTCTTCGGCTTCACTGGGGTTGTTAGGTAGAATCTATGTAGAGGTTTGGGGATGGAAATTTAGCTGGAATATTAGATCTATTTCTAGAGGATCTTTTTAGTTATTTCTAGAGGTAGATTTGGATCATTTTTTGAGGTTATTTCCTGTTAGATGCAAATTTAGGTAGTCGAGGATTCTCACGCTAAATTTAGCCTTTAGGGATTAGCTAGAATCTGCACAAGATTTTTCTAGGTTTTTTTGTGTTTTGTGAAAGGATTCAATGGTTAAAATTTCATAATTTTTTGGGTAGTATTCAGTATAGAAATCAACATTCCTTTAGCAGTGGGTTTTATGAGTAAAGTGGGTAATTCACACCACTTGGTGGGCTTGAAATTGGCTTGGGGTTAAGCCAAACTATTTCTCGGTTTTTATGGATTTGGTGTGAGGAGACTCACATTAAAATTTCAGAATTTTTGGAGTGGTATTGAGGGAAGAAACACCAGTTCACCTCTAGCAGCAGCAACAAAATTTTTTGGGAGTGAAAGTTACTAGTTTGAGCCATTTTCAACCTTAAGGATATACATATTTCACCTAGGTTTTCATGCTTCCAAAAGAAATCCTAGGTTCTATCATTCTAGTCTATTTGTACTTATTTCTAGCATTGATATTAATATAACAACTCAAATTTACTACTCATATTTTGTGGTCATTTTGCATGCATGTGTGAATTTCTTGTTGTTGTAGCTTAGTGCATGTCTCTATTATTTATTGTTATTTTCCATTGGGAACATTACACTTGAGTATACCCAAATAGACTCCATAAATACACCATATATTTTAGTTTTGTAATATAGATTTATCAACCTCTCTTATAATCATGTTTTGTGTTGATATATGCATACCTTAACAGTGTCCTATATACTCTTTTATTTTGTTTATATATTCTAGGTTTTCCTTCATTCCAATCACAAATTCCAAATCTATTTATTTATAATGAAGGTTTTCATACCTTCCAACTATATATAGTGTGATTATTCTCTTAACTAAACCATTAAGTATATGTATAAACATATAATTTTGTAATCCTTGTCATTACATAGCTTTTCTCCAACATCCTTCATTCAGAATTTACACACTTAATGTTTAACTAAATTTTATATAATTTTTGTATGACTTTTAGTTTAACCCTTTATAACATCATTGTGAGCTTCTTCCCATTTCAGTTTACCAGTTTACTCTTCCGTTGTAGTCACTAACTTTTAATTTCCCTATACATATTTCTTTCATCCTTCTCATTTTCTTAACACTTTCTTTTCGCAACACCTTTTTGTAACACCTAGTGCTTGGAACTATTTCTTAATAAGTTTTCATAGATATCTAATACATGACATCTATGTATATCAATCTTATAAGTTATGTACCCAAAATTGTTTGGTGCAAAACAGAATAAATTCTCACCATATTAGTAGTACAATAGAGGTTTGGCTTAAGTGAAGCATAGATATCTTTTTTTGATTCGAAAATGTCTCGAAAATTAAAAAAAAAAAATAGACACACCTAGTAAACAACCAGAAATCTCTATTATGACGCATGAAGAAGAGGAAGAAATGCAACATGATATATCAAAATTATGAGACCAAGTGCAACAAATTTCGCTCTCGTAAAGAGTAACCAAAAATGAATTGGAAGCGATGATGAATGTTAAGATGGATGGTTTAGAAGTAAAAATAAAAAGGGACATGGAAGGTTTGACAGATGGTTTAAAAGTAGATATGGGAGTTTTTAAAGTAGACATGGATGCGATGAATGTCAAATTGGAATGGTTGAAAAATTTGTTGCAAGAAAGGCTTCCTGGTGGTGACATGGTAATCCATGAAAATCATGATGAGGACAAAACAAACATGCATTATGATTTTAGAGACTCCAATGTTGGGTTCAAGACCCACCACATTCCAAAGATCGATATGAGGAATTTCGATGGCAAGGATCTAGTAACATGGATACTATAGATGATGCAATATTTTGATCTTCGTGATGTGCAACAAACCCAAAAGGTACACATTACATATTTATATTTAGAACCTAGTTAGTTTGTATGGTATCGATGAATTTTTTCTCGTAAACCACTTGCCACTTGGTCAATTTTATGAAGAAAATGATAAATCATTATGAGGATACAAATATCAACACCTTCTTTAGCCAATTGATAAATCTCAGACAAAAGGGTTCAAGGACAGAGCACATTGAGGACTTCCAAAAATTGAATATCAAGGTGACTAATATTCTATAGGAGCATATGATTGATGTCTTCATAGGGAATTTAAAGGATAACATCCAACGTGAGGTTTGCCTTTGGGAACCTCATTCATTGGAGAAGGAATTCAGGGTGGCAAGAAAAGTTGAAAGAAAAATTATGGCAACAAGGAAGTCTACCACTCAAAAATATAAATATGGAAGTGTTGTTGCTCCTAGCCTTCCACAACCTACAATCTTGATACCGCAAAAATTCGAGGAAAAAAGAGAAAACGGGATTTGTTATAGTTGTGATATAAAATACACTAAAGGTCATAAGTGTGATGAGAAGAAATTATTATATTCAGACTATGAAGAGGAGGAAGAAAAGGAACAAGAAACATCAAAAGAGGAGGATATACATCATGAACCAATCCTAGAGAAAGAAGAGAAATGAATCCAACCATATTTTGTACTGCATTTGTGGGAATTGCCACTCCTCAAACTCTCAAGATAGAAGGATATATCAAGAAGAAAAAAGTAAAAGTGTTGATTAATTTGGGTAATACCCATAATTTTTTTCATTGTAAGATAGCCAAGGATTTGAATTGCTTTCCATATCCATCACTAGAGTTTGAAGTGATGGTTGCAAATGGAGGAACTATAGATTTCTCTGGAAAGTGCCATAATATCAAGCTAACCATTGTAGAAATTTACAGGGTAAGTTCCTCAAACAAAACACTAAAGGACACCGCTCACAAACAGATCACAGATCAAATACACCAGTATTCCTGACATGGTTAAAACCCTCAAAGACAGAAACATTCCATGGCTTGAACTAATGAAACCACTTCAGGAAATTTATTATTAAAAGAACAAAAATTTACATAAGCTTCTCTCATGAATGGTTCCCCTACAAATGACCCTCCATGCTCTTTAAATAGAGATCATGGACCAATCGGGTGTTAAGCCATAGATCAAGTGTCGGTAATACCGAGGAGAGAATGAACCGTCGGATCACTTCATGTCTAGAACATATCATGACCATTGGATTGTAAGTTAAAAATGTACATAGTAAAGAAACACACTTTACCTAACTCTACACTAGACTGAGTTATACTTAACTATTTCCTATGTTCCGGAATATCCTAACATCCCCCCTTAAGAACAACTTGGGATAGGATTGAAGGATGTACAAATATGACACAATAGGAGAAGGAAGGAGGCATTAGAGCCTATTCCCCTTTAGTGACAACTTCTTAAACTCCAACCATAAATCGAAGTTTATTAAACTTTGCCTCTATGACAGCCTTTGTAAAGATGTCTGCAACTTGATCATCTATTGAACAATATTGCACTTCAAGAACATGGTCAAGGATGAGCTTTCTGATGAAGTGCATGTGTAGTTCAATGTGTTTGCTACATTGATGTTGGACTGGATCTTTGCACAGTTGAATGGCACTTTATTTATCACACCAAAGTGTAGTCGGATGATGATGCTAAAAGCTAAACCCCAACAGGATTTGACGAAGCCACAGGGCTTCCTTACTAGCTTCTACGACACCACAATACTCTTCTTCTGCTGAAGAAAGAGAAATGGCACTTTGTTTCTTGCAAGCCTATGTAATAGGTCTTGAACCAAGAGTGAACACATAACCTGCAGTAGACTTCTAATCATCAGGGTCACCAGCCCAATTGGAATCAGTGAAACCAACCAATAGAGGAGATGCTTCTACACTGTAATGAATCCCAAACTGAGTTGTACCTTGAACATAACGAAGTATTCTTTTAGCTGCTTTCCAATGACTTTCATGTGGTTTTTCCATAAATTGATCAATAAGGCCAATAGCAAAGGAAAGGTCACGATGAGTATGAGTTAGATACAAATGTTTTCCTACAAGTTGATGGTATAAGGTAGCATCAACTTCAAGGGAAGTACAAGCGACTGAAAGTTTGGCTCCAGACTGAAAGGGAGAAGGGGCTGGCTTACAGTCTTCCATGTGAAAGTGGCATAGATGATCACAGGCATACTTGGACTCGGAAAGGGAAATACCTTACTTGGTTTGCAAGACTTGAAGACTAAGAAAATAATGCAAGTGTCCTAAGTCTGTCATTTCAAACTTCTTTTTAAGGCTATACTTCACATGGCTTATAAGGTTCGGATCACTACTAGTAAGGATAAGATCATCAACATAAAGAACAAGAATGATAAGAGACTTTCCCACTTTCTTGGTGTAGATAGTATTATCAGAATGACACCTAGAAAAGCCAGTCTTTAAAAGAAAGCTATCCATTTTGGCATAACAAGCCTGAGGGGCTTGCTTGAGATAATAAATGGATTTCTTAAGTTGACATACAAGGCTGGAGTCTTTTTGTATAAATCCAGTAGGTTGTTCCATATAGATTTCTTCATGCAAGTCCCCATGCAAGAAGGCAGATTTAACATCCATCTAATGGGTTTCCCATTTGAAAGAGGCAGCAAGCGAAAGAACAAGGTGGATAGAGTTCGTTTTCACAACACGGGAGAAGGTTTTAGTATAGTCAATGTCTTCAACTTATGAAAATCCCTTAGCAACAAGATGAGCTTTATATTTATCAACTTTTCTATCTGGTCCATACTTGGTTTTGTAAACCCATTTGCATCTAACAAGTTTTCATCCCTTTGGAAGAGGAATAAGATCCCATGTATCATTTGCCAATAATGAACGATATTCTTCATTCATAGCTGTGTCCCAATCTAGATGGGTTGAAGCTTCTGCAAAGGTGTCAGGATCATAATTTTTTGAAGCTTGAGCCAGTAAAGAAGAGGCTCTATCGAACTGAGAATGTGTACATCGTTGATCTATAGGATCACCTGCAAGAGCACCTGCTGCATCCCGAGTAGCACGGACCCATTTTGGACACTGAGGATCTAAAGGAGGATCCTGAGAAGGTGGTGGAGGATTTTCATCCTCACTGTCATCATCTGAAGAAGAAAGATTTTTAGAAGTAGAAGGGATAGAGAGAGGTGGCACATTCATTGAACTAGGCTCGTAGGCCGATATATTTTCAGCAAATTTTACATCTCTTCTAATGAAAAAATTTTTGGACTTAAGTGGAATAAGTTTATATCTTTTGACATCTTCAGAATATCCAACAAAAATACATTTTTCACTCTTAGGTTCAAAAGCTTTATGTTTCTCATCTGGAATATGGGCCCATGCTTCACTTCCAAAAACACGAAAGTGACTTACATCTGGCTTAATTGAACTCCATGCTTCTTCTAGAGTGATATTCTTTAAAGCCTTAGTAGGAGTTCGATTTAGTATGTAATTTGCACAATTAATTACTTCTGCTGAAAAATTAAGACTAAGTCCTTTAGATTGAAGCATACAATTAGCCATTTCGTTTAAGGTGCGATTCTTCCTTTCAGATACACCATTTAGTTGTGGAGTATATGGAATAGTATGTTGCATTTCAATTCCATTCTCAGTGAAAATTTTGATGAATTTGTTGTTAACATATTCTCCGTCATTATCAAATCCTAGCTTAAGAATTTGATGTCCAGATTGCTTTTCAACAAAGGCCTTAAAGGCCAAGAACATGTTAAATACTTCACTCTTGATTTTTAAGAAGTATACTGAAGTGAATCTGGAGAAATCATCAATGAAAGTTAAGAAATACTTGTAGCCAGAGAATGAAACAACTGGAAGTGGACCACATAAGTCACTATGCACAAGCTGTAAAGGGGCTGAGGTGTGCCAAGAGGCACATTTTTCAAAACTATCCCGATGATGTTTTCGAGTACACATCCGAAACAAACACCATCTCTGCAAGATACCATTGGAAGAACTATCACCATATTTTCCTTACATATATTTTGAAGAGAGCGATAGTTTAAGTGACCAAATCGCTCATGCCAAATTTTTCTCACTTCATCATTATGAGCAACAAATAATGAGGGAAGATTTGATGACCCAAAGTTGTTAAACTTATACAACCTTGTAGAATCATCAACAACGCCAATAGCTAAAACCTATCTAGGATCTCTTAGGTCCTTAATTACAACATCGTGAGGTGAAAATTCAATGATTTTTCCTTCACCTCAATGAGTTATCTGATATATAGATATAAGGTTGTAGGATAAGATTGGAACACATAATACATCATTAAATTGACCATTGTCTAGATGAACAATTCCAGTCCCTACAACACTAAGAGATCTATCATCACCAAAATATATATGTTTGGTGTTAAAATCATTTAAAGAAGAAAACATGTGATAAGATGCTACAGAATCAATGAGCCACTCATGAGAACGATAAGAAGCAAATACATTTAGTGCATAACCAAACCAAGATGCTTGACAACCACATGCAGAAAGTGTTATTCTTGAAGATGAAGTTGAAGTTGAAGAGTGTTCCAAATGGATGTTATGCCTCTTCATTGTTGCTTCCAAGGCTTCCATCTTCTTGAAGCATTTGGATTCTAAGTGGCCATCTCGATTAGAAAAGTGGCAATGTCTATCAGTCTTCTTCCCTTTGTTTTTATTTGCCTTATCATTTTGTTGAAATGATTTTTCATTTTGAGACTGCAATTGCTTAGGACCCTTGTTTGGTTTAGGAGCATTCTTTTTAGGATACTTCTTCTTAGGATTCTTTGAATTTGGTTGTTGCTAGGTTGCTAAGGCTTTCGTAGAAGAGTTTCCAAGATTAAGAAGACCAATATATAAGAGCTTTTCTTGTTCTCTTATTAAAGAATCACAAAAGGCATCAAAAGATGGGGACTTGTAGTCTTGTCCTTGAAAAATAAAGGCTTCTCTAGTAGAATGGAAGGTGGAAAAAACATAGAGTAGGCTGGTCCCAAATTAGTAAGAATGGAATAGATAAGGCTACTATCTTCTTTCTTAACCTTAACACCTTCCAATAGAAGTCTAAGGGTCTTGAACTTGGACAAAAAATCTTCAATGGAAGAAAAATTATTGCGGTCCAATGTAAGAAACTCATTTTCGAGTTGGTGGGCTCTAATTTCATTTTTAATTCCAAAAAATTTAGTGAGTTGTTTCATTGCTTCATTAGGAGTATCAAGTTCTGTGATATGCAATCTAAGGTCTAGAGAAATAGACATCCCTATCAAACCATGTGCTTGATTCCTATTTTCCCATTTGGCTGCCTTATTTTCATCTTGACGTTTGGTTTATTGGAATAAGGCCATTCTGTAAAGACCTTTACTTCTAAGTAAATCCAAAATGTAGGACCACCATTGGAAGTAGTTGGTGCTATCAAAAATAACTTGGCATGGACTTTCCATTTTATCAAAAACTAAAGTTGTAGATGCTGAAACTAAGTGTTCCAATGGAAATATCTCGAAAAATTACGCTGATTAAAAAAGCAGCTCTGAAAACGGCTTCTGAATGAAGAAGTTATGGATTTTTGAAGAAAAGTTGTTGAATATGCCAACAAAGTGCGTAAATGTGCGGAAGTGAATGATAATGTTATATTTAAAAAAAAAACCCCTCCTTTCCAAACTTAATCTAATTAGCTCACTTTAAAAAAAAAAAAATTATGTGACTCACTTTTATAAATAAGTGAAAATCACTTTTACAATGGTACTTTATGAGCTAACCACTAAATTGTAACTTAAATAAAAGATAAAGAGACTTTATAATTATAAGTGAATCACTTTTTATAATGGGTCAGAACACTTTTACATAAAGTAACTTTAAAACATAAGTTACATGTGTTTTTTTTTCTAAAGTAACTCAACAAAAAGAAAGACTTGAACTCAAGAACTCTATTCTCATAAAGTAACTTTGGACCGAGTTAGTTTAAAAGGTTAGTAATTTTTGGAAAAGAGAAAGGACACTTTTTTAGTCACTGAAGCTTTGGGGTGTGTGCTTACTTGAAAAAACTCTTTTTTTCCTACAAAATAAAAACCACAAAACCCAACATGCACATAGAAAAAAAAACAAACCTTACAGCTTGAAGTTAGCTTTAGCCAAAAACTAAATATTTTCCTCAATGTTTCTAATTTTTCGAGATCACACTAAGGCGCAGCGGAAAGGAGAATACGCATGAGAAAAATCCTTCCTTTTTGTTTCTGATTTTCCCAGATCACACAAATTCGCAGGGCAAAGAGCATACACAGAAATGAAAGGTATAGATCCAATAAGAAAAAATAGAGAGCTAAATAAACTGAAATAAACAGAGAGATGAATAGCTAGAACTACAAATAAAGATTGTATACCTCCAAATCTTTAAAATGACGTAGCTAGGGCTACCAGAAATATTTTTGCGTGAAACGAAAGGGGTTCCTCTCTAGAACAGATGCTCCTAACACAATAAAGTAGTCCTCTTGGCCCAAAAGTAGTCAAAAATAGTAGGTCTAGGAAACGACAACTGGATGTAGTTGTACTGGCTTCAAATTTGGATCACCAATGGATGCGGCCTTCAAATAGCTCTAATACCATGTAGGAATTTACAGGGTAAGTTCCTCAAATGGAACACCAAAGGACATTGCTCACAAATAGATCACAGATCAAATACACTAGTATTCTTGATGTGGTTAAAACCCTCCAAGAAGGAAATAGTCCACGGCTTGAGCCAACACAACCACTTCAGGCAATTTATTAATAAAAGAATGAAAATTTACATAAGCTTCTCTCATGAACGGTTCCCCTATAAATGACCCTCCATGCTCTTTAAATAGAAATCATGGACCAATTGGGTGTTAAGCCATGAATCAAGTGTTGGTAATATCAAGGAGAGAATGAACCGTCAGATCACTTCATGTCTAGAACATATCGTGACCGTCAGATTTTAAGTTACAAATGTACATGGTAAAGAAACCCACTTTACCTAACTCTACACTAGAACAAGTTATACTTAACTATTTCCTATGTGTCAGAATATCTTAAGAACCATGGGGGTAAATGTATTGAATAGTCCAATGCTTTTCATTCCAATGGGTGGTATTGATGTTGTACTAGGAGTCCAATGGTTAAAATCTTTGGGGATGATAGCTTTTAATTTTCAAGAAATTTCTTGAAATTTTTGAAGGAAGGAAAGGAATTTGAATTAAGGGGTATCACATGGAAACTAGCGAAGATAATCATATCTAATGTAATGAAAAGTATTCTAAAGAAAGAAAAATGAGGTGTAATTGCATAATTATGCTCACTAGAGGTTCAAACATTGAAATCATCTATTTCTCCAAATCTCCAAAACATATTGGGCAATCATTGGAAGTTATTTGAGACTCCCAAAGGCCTCCCACCTATTCATGATCATGATCATGTTATTCACTTGATTCTAGGAAGTGTTCCTTCAAACATCAAGCCTTACAAATATCCCTATGCCCAAAATAGTGAAACTGAACATACGGTTGTAGAAATGCTAGAGGTCGGTATAATTCAACCTAGTCAAAGTTATTTCTCTGCTCCATCTGTATTGTTGTGCAAGAAGGATGGATCATGGCGTATGTGTCAAAATTATAGGGACATCAACAAGCTCATTATTACAGATAGAGTCCCCATTCATGTCATTGATGAATTGTTGGATGAATTACATGGAGAAATTTACTTCACCAAGTTGGATCTTCATTCAGGATATCATCAAATTAGAATGAAGACTAAAGAAATTCTAAAAACAACATTCAAAACTCATGAAGGTCATTATCAATTTTTGGTCATGCCTTTTGGCCTTACTAATGCACCTTCCACATTTCAAGGTTTGACGAATTCCATTTTCAAACCCTTCCTTAGAAAAAGTTTGTTAGTATTTTTTGATGATATACTAATCTACAGTAAGTCTTGGAAGGATCATGTTTAGTGTGTTAATAAGGTGCTCAAACTATTGGAGGAGAAACAATTATATGTAAAAACCTCCAAATGTTTCTTTGGAGTACAGGAGGTGGAATATTTGGGTCATATTGTATCTCATTAGGGTGTTAAGGTAGACCCTAGGAAAATTAAATCCATTAAGAAATGGAAAATCCCCATAACCCTAAATCATCTTCGATGCTTTCTCAGGTTGACAAGGTATTATCACAAGTTTGTTAAGAATTATGGGAGAAAAATAGCACCTCTAACAACACTACTAAATAAAGATGCATTATTTTGGTCTCCAAAAGAAACTAAGGCCATTGAACATCTTAAAGAGGCAATGTTCCAAGCACCAGACTTAGCTATGCCAGACTTCACAAAAAAAATTATTATGAAATGTGATGCTTCAGGAAATGTAATTGGTGTTGTTTTAATGCAATAAAGAATCCTTGTTGCTTTTGAAATTTGTCCAATCAAAGGAAATTATTTACAAAAACATATTTATGAGAAGGAAATGTTAGTAATACTACATGAACTAAAGTAATGATGACCTTACCTAATGGGAAGATGCTTCAAGGTAAGAAAATATCATGATAGTCTTAAATACGTTTTGGAACAAATAGTATCTTCAGAAGAGCAAAAAAAATGGGTCACAAATATTTTGGGCTATGACTTTGAAATCATCTACAAAAAAGGAAGAAAAATGTTATTCCAGATGCACTCTCAATAAAGGATGAGGATGTGGAAGCATTTATTTGTTACATTTCTATTATCCAACTTGATTGGATAACTGAATCAAGGGATGAATGGAAGAATGAAGAAGAGGTGTGGGCACTCATTCAAAAGTTGCAACAAGATCCTAGTATATCTTATACATTTATCTAGAAAAATGATTCATTATGGTACATAGATAATTTATATCTTTGTATGAATTCCAAACTCAAGCAAAAGATTCTTTTCAAATCGCACACCCCCCCTTTAGGAGGGCACTCAGGATTTTCAAAAACTTACCACAGGGTTAAGAAGGAATTTTTTTTGGACGACCTTAAATCTGATATTTAGAAGTTTGTGATATAATGTATGGTTTTCCAAGAAAAAAAATAGACAATCTTGTTACAACCTTTAGTCATTCCAATTCAGCATTGGCAGGAGGTCCCAATGGATTTTATCACAATTTTACCCAAGTCTAAAGGAAAGAGTGTCATCATGGTGGTAGTTGATAGGATTACCATGGATGCACACTTTTGTGAATTAACTCATCCTTTTAAATCAAATAAAGCTGCTATTGCATTTATGGAAACAATTCAAAAGCTACATGGAAACCCAAATATTATTGTAAGTGAAAGAGATCCCATTTTCACTGGAAATTTTTGGATGAAAAATATTTTCCTTCATTGGTACTCAATTAGCTCATAGCTCATCTTCTCATCCTCAATGTGATGGGAAAACTGAGGTAGTGAACAAATGTTTGGAAGGATATCTTCATTACTTTGTATCTGATAAACAAACATAATGGTTCAAGTGGTTACCTCTGGCTAAATGGTGGTATAACACTTCCCTCCATACTGCAGCAAAAATTACCCCATTTATGGCACTTTATGGATATCATCCAACATCCATCACACCATCTTCAAGAGATAATTTTAAGATTCAAGTAGTGAAAGATCACAATGAGCATCAACAAAAAGTTCTTCAACTATTAAAGGATAACCTCACTCTGGTGTAGAATTGAATGAAACAACATGTAGATCAGCATCGCAATGAAAGATTTTTTGATGTAGGTGGTTGCCTATTTTTACAGCTACAAGCATACAAACAAATGTCCCTCAATAAAGATAAAAAGGATAATAAATTATCACCCAGGTATTATGGTCCTTACAAGGTGTTGCAAAAGATTGGTACTATGACATACAAATTGAGTTGCTTCCATCATCTCGAGCACACCCATTTTTCTGTGTTTCATGCTTAAAGAACATTATCAGTGACAAGCTCCCAATTCAAATAGTATTTCCAAAAATTGATGAAGAAGGAAAAATCATATTTGATCCTAAATAAGCCATGGAAAGAAGAACTCAACACTGCGGAATTGATTAACTTCAAAGTATCTCATTAAGTGGAAGAACTTACCTGCTAAAGATTCCACAAGCGAGGATGATAATTTTATACAGAAGCATCCAGAACTACTCAAGCACTGAGGACAACACTTTTTTCAAGGGGAGGGGCATGTTAGGTCCATATAATACTAGTGTATCCCCCTTATTGTTATTGTTAATGTAGCCCCCTATTGTTATTGTTGTACCCATGTATCCCCTATATTGTTATTGTTGTGCCCCATAGAAGCCCACTATTATTATTGTTGTGCCCTTACATTATTATTGTTACGTAGGCTCTAACTATACTATAACCCCTTAGACTCATATATATACCAAGGAGGTCTAATCATTTATATCATCCCACAATTGTTCATTTATGTGATGTAAAGGATGTTTCCCCCTTGAAGATGCTATTTCTCAAGTCGTTGATCTATATTTCCTTCAGTTTTGTGAGTTGTATGCATAACACAAAATTATACCAAACCCAATGTTGTATTGTAATATTTTTCTTGATTTCCCAATAAAGAAATTTTCTTTTCTAGATTTTGAATGCTAGCTACTTCAAACTTACACTTATCAATTGTGGCATTAGAAATAGTTAGGATAACAAAAATTAAATAAGTTAGTCTGGCCCCTTTTGTATCAAGTACATTTTCATTAATGGTACAAATTAATCCCTATATTATCTAGCTCAACTGTTTTCCTCTTCTAGGTTTGTTTCACTACAATTGACTGACTCTTATTATAGGTTATAAGTTATATACTAAAAACAAATTTGACAAGATTTAGGATACTTTTTTCTCCCTAAGATGTTATATTCTCTATATTGCATGTTGTGACTACTTGTTTCATTCAACAATTGTATCCTTAAAACATTTCTCCTTTTTTTGTGCTTAGTTTAGGGGTAATCAAATCCTCTTAACTCAATAAATCTACTTGGAAGTGTTTTGGTTTGTTGTGTTGTTTACTCTAGGGTTTTCTCAACATATTTGTTTCTCCTTTGTGTTTATACTTTTTTATAGAAGCTGCTTGAAAATTTTCTAGTTGTGATATTTTTCCTTGTTAAGTTTATCTTTTTGTTCTTTCTTTCAAGCTTATTCTTCTCATGTTCGTTTTACATCTACTTCAAGTCTTTCATTTTCAATATTTTCAACCTCTTCCTTAATTTATTTTCTCTCTCCATATGCTTTATTAGCTCCCTTTTTTTCTTTATCATACTCATATTTGATTCTCTATTCTTCTTCCTATATTATTCTTTCTTTGACATTTTTCTTTTCCTTTGCTTCTTTCTTTAATAACATTTCCTCTTTAACTAGTTTATGTTTTATCCTTTCCATTTTTTTAAGGCATATTGTAGGTGGAATTAAATTCTTTCTATTTTATCCTTTATCACACTTCCTTCCATATTATAACATTCCCAAATGGAAACATGAACCCATCTCTTGTATGCATAAGGCCAAGTTATTAACATCGTGATGGTGTGTTTGGAAGCTAGATCCAAGTGATCTTGTTTAATAAATTTCCCTTATGGAAATCTATACTCTAATGTTGTGATTTTATCTTGTATTACATGTTTGGGGTTGAGTAACCCATAATTCCCAATATACATGTTGTACAAGATAAAGTTCCTTTTTCAAGAATCCTTGGATAGTGTAGAATTGAAGCCTTGCAAGATTGTCTAACAAAGAATATCTCCCAAAATCAACATATTAGGAACATATTTTGGTAAAATATGGTGAGGATTAGCGACACCATGGATTCTTAAACATGTGAAATTATATTGTAAACACCAATTTCCTATGCACCTCAGTTGTCTAGTTACTAAAATATAGGCACATAGCTAAGCATAATTCATCTTATATTTATTTTCCCATATTGCTTGGTAGTACACATGTAATAGTGTCTTTTCCATGTTATATGTCTAGTTTAACCTTGGGAAAGGGTTGCTGGCACATATTATATCCACAAAATAAGAAGTTTTATAGAATGTTGGTAGAATCCTAAATTTAGATTTTTCTTTTGGGCACTATCAATAGCTCTATTTAATGAGTGCAAAAAAGTGGCATCCCTATTGAATATTCCTCATGTTGGGATACTTATATGAACCAAAGGCACCAATGCATCCTTAAAGTGAATATAATTTTGTTCCACATACAATATACACATAAGAGCCATGGCATAGATTTATGGGTCTCTTAGATTAATCATTGTGTATGTCCCATCTATCTTTCCAAAAATAAAATCAACTTCATCCCACCAACTTGTTAAGATATTCTTAATGTCATGATATTGATGAAACTTTTCCACTAGGCCAATCATCATATGCTTTTTAGGCGATGTAACCTATAGTACGTTTTAAGCTTAAAATATTGATAATAGGTTGCACACCTACCCTCATCATATGTTATAACTTTATTTCCAACATTGATGAGACTAACTATTCTTGTTATGGCTTCTAATCATGGAATTATATGGGTTCTAGTTGTAATGGTATGTAGATTTGATCTCGTAATATTAATAAATACCATGTCAACTACATCTAGATAGTCCTCTTAACCCAACCTAGTAAAATGGATTTGAGAATATATTAGGGCTTCTTTCTGTATTCAAGCTTCTGTGATCCATAATGAATTAAACAAAGTCTTTCGGTAGAAATCACATGAGAGAATTTTTTGGCTGACGCGTTTCGAACCAACAAGTGTGGTTCATCATCAGGACCAGATGAAGAGGCAGACCATGGAAAAGGCTTAAATAGAGAGCAATGTAGAGACATAATTTCAAGTAATGACTATATTTGAACAATAGTGTTTAAATTATAATATTAATTTATTAATATATTAAAAACAAATATTATCAAGTAACAACTATATTAAATGACTAGTTTAAAAAAAATGATATTATTTCATTAATTTATTAAAAATATTAATAGGTAACAACTATATTAAATGGATATTTTTTGAAAAATAATATTTAAATAATGATATCAGTTTATTAATTTATTAAAATATTAATATGTAACGGCTATATTAAACAGCTATTTTTTGAAAAAAATATTTAAATAATGATATTATTTCATTAATTTATTAAAAATATTAATAGGTAACGGCTATATTAAACGGATAGTTTTTAAAAAATAATATTTAAATAATGATATTAGTTTATTAAATATTACTAATTTTTGAAAAATTCTTTCATATGATTTCTACTGAAAGACTTTGTTTAATATATTAGGTCTTTTGTGTCCTTGTATAGGGGGCACATAGGTTTATTGTCAAGTTTAGACAATTAAATTATAATAAAATATTATGTTATGGTCTCCACATCCCTGTCTAATTTCTTAATTGGTTCACTTATTTCTCTATTTCTCTTAGGATTTTTCTTTCGGGACCTAGAGAAGATATCCTAAGAGGCATATTATTTGAAGTAGGAATGAAACTAAAATTACAAACTTCACACATTATTTGTTTATAATTTTAGTAGTTAACAAAATGTAAGCTATGTATAAGAAATGAAATTTATCACTTTGAATTTTAGCTTAAAAAGGGAAGTGGTTGTCTAAGGAAGGGAACGAGGGGGAGTGGTGGTGTTGTTGAATATTTACCTAGTAAATTAAATATAAATAATAAAATACCAAAACTCCACTAGTATAGAGAGCTCTTATAACTGCTAAATGATTAAATTTTATAACCCAAGCATTCAAATAAAATAGTGTAATACTAACTCTAATAGTTCTCAAATAACATAATTTACTCTAAAAGTACAAAATTTAAAATGATTTCTAATAACATAGTATGTGCATAATCTCTATTTTTATAGAATTTAATTTTAAGCTATGATCAATATGATCTTGCACATTTATATATTTGGAAATATTTTGAGCATTATTTTCATAAGTGTCATTTTAGCTACCATTTACCAAAACATTAATTGTGGGATGGTGCTCTCAGCAACTATTGGAAGTGTTTCTAACTTATTTGGAATTGTGATTGCATTTTCATTTTCACAAAAATTTTAACAATGGAGCAATAAATTAATCCATGTTTTTTGATACTTCTATTGAAGAACACATGAAAAATTTGTTTTCCATTTTGAAACAACTACAATGCATTAGTCATCAATAATCATGTTTCATTTCAAAGTTGAAAAGTAACTCCAACTATTTGAGAAATATTGGGCTTTGCTTCATTTTCTTGGAAAGGATCTTTAAATTTAAGCATTTTTTTAATTGGAAGATAAAATCTAATTTTATATCCATTTGAAAAACATAAAACTATAGCAATGCTTATCAGATATATTTTAACAGTTTTGTCAAAGTGGCTTTTCGCTTTCAATTAGGAAAATATTATATTTACTCCAATCATAGGAGGACATTTTTCACTTTCAAAACATTCACGCCATTAAAGTTAATTTAAAATTATAAAGAAACAAAAGTATGGACATACCTCTAATATATAAAACCCATTGCATTAAGATTCAAGTTTCATTAGAGTGCAAAGTAAACTTGTTACTCCACTGAAAGTGGAAAATTTTCTTTGATAAAAGTTAAAAATACTTTTTATTGAATTTTTTGTCTTAGAATTTTTGGTTCTTTCACAGGAAAAATATTAAATACATTGAAATTTTTTTTTTTTATAGAACTACACCCAACTTAAATGAATCTATAAAGGAAGAAAACGAATTTCAAAAAAGAAGAGGGAAAGTGGTACCCACAATTTCATTGAAAATTTAGGGTGGGTTGAGGTCTCAACATTTCCTTGAATGCATAACCATCTACATGCATTCACATAACACCATATTTAAATGTTTTTTTTGCATTATAATAGATAAATTGTGTTATTCTATTGCACCTAAACAATTGTTGGAATCATTTAATTATTGGAATATGAAAAAGAACCATACATGCCACATTATGTTTCACTTCATTAGTTCAATATTATTTTCATATGTTGGGCATTCCATTCTTGTTGCATGATCTCCATAATATATATGCAATTAACATGACATGCATCAATTGTTTGATGCTCAATTCCTTTATCTTTCATAAATACATACTTAAAAATATTTGGAAGATAAGTTATTTGACCATGGTAGGAAAATATCACCTAATAATTCATGAGAAAATTTAATTAAAATTGTACTAAATAGTGATTATTGTGTCTTTATTATAATTACTAAAAAAAATTGTTATATATTTATAAAAAATTATATTTCATGACCTTGTATAAGGATGAAACATTTGTTTGAAATACCATTTAATACCTTCAAGTTCACCAAAAATAAAATAGGAGAAAGAAAACTTGTTATTAAACCTTGGCATGGGAGTTCTTATGCCTTATCAACAAGATATATATCACGAATCTCATCTTAGTTCACATCCACATGGGAATAAATTTGTCATGGAGTTATATATTTCCTTTATCATTCACAATTATATTATTAATATTTTCTACTAGATGATTAGCGACAATATACCATGAACATTACGTAAATAGCATTACAATAGATTTATTTGTGACAATTAGGTTTGTGATGAATGGCCACCACTCCATTAGGTTTGTATGTGACAATTAGGTTTCTAATGAAGGATTTTAAATATAATATTAATGGTAAATGTTATTAGGTCCATCTCCATGGTTTGTGTCAAAAATACCTTGCCATATTCTGACCAATGCAAATCGTATTTATCTATATATTGAAGAAATAATGACTTAGAAGAGGATGATGAAGAAAACCCAAATGTATACAATTTCCTAATAATTAATTGGGAATAAGAAGAATACAATGATTGTTAACATGCGACAGATTTCCTTATCCAATGGTAGTACCAAGTACATCATAGATAAAGTTAATTACAAAAGTGATCATGAATCTTGAATTAATGTGGTCAAAAAATGGTAGGAAAAATCATGTCATGTCACTTCATGCAAAATTAAAACCACATACAATTTTGAAAAAAAAGCATGAACTACACACTTAATCCTTCCATGAATGTACACACTGCATAATATTCCTTTCAAAAGTGTACAGTCCTATAAAACACATGAAAAGGAAAAAAAAACAACTCATTTTTTTCAATTCAATCTATGAGAACTCCTTTCCTAGGTGGCATCAACTCTAGTTGAACCACTAGTTGAAATTTGGATTCCTTAGGCCCTACAAATATTTCATTCCCATGAAAAGAGGATTTCCATTTAGACTCTGAATCTATCTACAAATAGGCCCCTCTTTGGAAATTTAGAGTCATACATCTATGCTACTAGTAAGCTCCTTTAAATCGATTTTCCCACTTGTGCCAAGCCCTCTTCTTCATCACCATAATGTTATATTGTCAATGTTATGTTTCCATATTTCCACCACACAATGATTATGCTACCTACATAAGGATTTAAGAAGGAACATCAAAAATTTTGTTGGCATGAAGAGAAACCAAAGTGAGGAAGGAGGCCTTAGGAGAGAACATTTAAGGTTGCCTTTGGCATACTTGAGGTGATATGATAATATGCCTATGTAATGATCCTTTTAATTTAGTTAATATATAGACTTGGTTTGCCTCTCTCTCTCTCTCTCTCTCTCTCTCTCTCTCTCTCTCTCTATATATATATATATATATATATAATTTCTTCATGCATTTTGAATAAATTTTGGTGAAGTAACAATTGCATAGAAGACATTGCTATGAAATAATGGAACCTTAGTTGGTTGTTTTATTGTGTGTAGGGCCATCAATAGATATTAAAAACTTGTATATCCTTCCTCTCATGCCCTTATTACTCAAACCAAAGTCTAAAAACTCAATATGGAAAGTTCTAAAGCTATGATCCTTATTTCCTTTTAGATACTTACATGTTTTGCTTACTACTTGAATAAGTGTAAATAAAGATAGAGATGAACAAGCCCTTTATTTTATTATCATTTTTCTTAGTGTTCAAACCCATTATTGGAGGTTTTTTGGTTACCTTGTGGACAAACACATTTCCAACAATGATAATATAGTACATAAAATCCATCTTATGAGACTCTCTAATTCGTAAATTTAATTTCAACATTAGGGATGATTGAGGAATACAATTATGGCCATGAACATTAGTAGAAAATTTGGTCATGGAATCGACCTCAAAACCCAATATTTTGATGATATTATTATTTAAGATATTAAGATTTTTTCCTAGATCAACCACAATTAATACATAATTAGTACCTTCTCATTTCTAGTTGCATCAAATGTTTTCATTTTATCAATCATGCCTAGCATGTGCATTAGATGTAGGAACATTAAACATTCACTTGTTTCATTTAAATGTGAATTAGTAAGTGGACAAACTCAACCTTTCTAGTGATACCATTCTTTTCTAGCTAAGAAAGATTTTTCTCTCATTCATTTATTTTTTCAAAAGTTTGACAAATCCAGTCATCTTCTGATAGACCAACTCCCTAAACAAGAACTTTCATTGTTAAATTTCTCAGCAATTTAGTGAAACTATAACTTTTAACAACATTCCTATTGAGTTTATGTAAAAAAATTCTATATAAAAGGAAATTAATATATCCAATTATTAACTTACATATTTTGATTCTACTTGTAATATAAAATGTAATTACTTAAAATCTTATAAACATGTTACATTAATTATATTTTTTAATTTATTAAAATCATATATTTCTAAAATGTTAACTTGTTTATCATCAACTATGTATAATATAATCTAAAAATAAACATATTTTCATCAATATAATACACAAGTCTAGTGGGTCATCCTCCTTTCATGTCCTTTTTATACTAGGTACTTAAATCCAATCTTTTTAACTTAGCTAAAATTTCCATTTGAAGTGGTGTGTTTTTATTAGTCTCTATCTAAGCAAGACTCTAGCAATCGATTTGCCTATTGACCACTATTATTTTTGCATTGAACATGGAAATTTATAATGCTTAACTTTGTAAATAATTAAAATAATTTTTATTTTAATTAAAAAAATTATTAGCATTTCATCACCTTAAAAATTTGTATGTCTTATTTTAGGGTTCCTGACATGTGTACCATGTTTCCCATGAAATTTTCTCACCCTAAGAACTCACCAATTTTCATGGGGATTATCAATTTTCATGGGATCTTGTAATCTAATTAAAAAAATTGATGGAAGTTAATACATATATGAGTGTAAATTATTAACTTGATAGTTATAGTCTTTGAGAGTTTTGAACCCAAAAGTACCAAAGGTCATAATTTCATTAATGTAACTAAAATCCTATTTCTTTAATGTCAATCATGAGGCCAAGGGTTTTAATTGACACTCTGAGATAAAGGATGTGGTCTAATCTTTTCATTTTAAATTTTTGTTTGTTGTTCCTTTTTGCTATTGGAAAAACAAAAGAGGGAATAACAACCAGTCTTATGTCATTGTTGTCATTATATTGAAGTGAAAGAAGGTCCCCGTTATGTTACCTTCATCAAACATCAGAAACCAAACCCTGCCTCGCGTTGGAGATCTTTACAGCATGATTTATTTAGCTAACAAGTAAAGAAAAGACTTGATGCAGGAGCATCTAGACTTGGCCAGCAATGTGACGGGGTGGTCACATGTTGTGGCTAACGCAAGATTGGGAGGAAGACTTAGTTGTTAAATTTGTATTAATTTCAATAAGGGTAAGTAGTTAAGGGTGGTCTAATTAGGAATAAATGGCAAGTGATCATCCCTGCGTGGAGATCAAGCCAAGTGGTCTAGTTTGTTTAGGTGGAGATCAAGATTGAATTATAACTGTATAACTAATTCCTTCATGTGTGGAAAGTAGTAGTTAGATATGACATATGTATAACTTCTTTTATTTTGGGATTGAAAAAAAAAAGGAGGCAGCAGGGGAGAGATAGATTGAGTGAGGGGAGGTATGACAAATAGAGAGGGCCGTTGAGGTAACAATAATATGCTAATAAAGATTCAGCATAATAAACCTGTAATAGTTCTGTGTTTCAATGACTTGATCTCCCCATGGTCAATTGGACAAGTGTGTAAGTGTCTGCTCAGAAATTTCTGTGTGATTTATGTGATGATCAGTAAATGATTAATGAATATGTGAAATGTTGCTAAGGAATTTGCCTACAATCCCTGTAATACGAAATGGTAATGTCTGAATGCGTGAATGGTGGTCGTTGAATGGGTTTCTTCCGATAGTTAATGGTACAGGAATTACGAGGCTCCTATAGAAGGGTTTGAAGACCTTTCTGGCACAAAAATCATTGTGATTGATATGAATCAAGTTTTGTATGCTATATTAGAGGAACTTGTCATAAGTTAAAACCAGAGTCAGTAATAAGTTGTTGATGCCACTGGAATTCACCATGGGAAGTCTTTGCGTAGTATTGGTTAATTTCCAGTTCACGGGAGTCGCCATCTGGGCGTAAATGAACCAATACTTCTATTGATTAAGGATTATGGTAGAAGATCTAGAGACCCTGCCTGAAAGGTGGAAGAACGAAACTGGGTCTGAGGTATCTGCTCTCATCAAAATTGAGGATATAGAAACGTTGGGCTTGTGAACCACAGTTGTTGTTGGTTTTTTCAACTCATTAGAGGGCACTGACAATAGGAGGTTGAAGCCGCGTCCAGGCAAGAAGATGGTGTGTTCTTTTGTCAAACAGTTAGTGGATGCATAGCCGTTGTTCTTGGCATTAAGACAAAGGTGAAGAGGGCAGCTAGTGTTATTGAAGAAGGCACATGGAAAAAATATCCCATTTTGAGGGAAAAGTCAGAAAAGCTACTGTAACTAAGTCCGCCTTTGCAAACAAGCTCCCACTGGTGACGACTTTCACTAGGGAAGGTGCTAACACAATAATTGACAGTTGTATAAAGAACCAAACCCTGCTTGTTGTAACTGCCAAGGATTAGGAAGAGGTCGTTCCATCATTTCAAGACGCTGTAAAAGCATTTGGGGGAAAATCCCTTTGGTGCAGGTCGATTCTGACAATGCTGATGTTGGGAAACCAGGTATGTAATGCTTGGGCTTAAGTGGAGATGAACCAGAGATAGACTCAGGCCTTTCTTAAAGTCCCAACCTATGCTAGCAAAGATTGATGGAAACATAAAATTTATTGGCCATTAAGGAGTGTTTAAATCCTGATAAGGTCCATCAGTTGTGCAGCCATAAGGTTGCATCATTTTTGGTATCAGAGCGGGAAAATATTTCCTAAGGAAAGGAGTTTTCGTGTGCTAAGAAAGAAGAGTGTGAACAGCCAAGGTGATAGAGCTGGTAATTAGAAAGACTGGCAGGATAAAAAGACTAAAAAATCATGTTTTGTGTGCGAGGGTTCAAAGGTTACACAGGGAGAAAGTAGGTCTTGGAAGAAGACAAACGTTGACAGTAGTAAAGAGGTAAGATAGAAAAGGAAAAGTTGCAGAGGGAAAATGGCCAAAGAAAAAAAAGGTCAAAGATAACAAAAATGAAAGATAGCAGAGAGAGTTGAGAATTTCATTCTCAAGGGAGATTTTAAATCCGAACACATAGCAGAACAGAGAGGAGAAGAGTTTTACTCTCAAAGAAAGAATTTGCGGAAAGCAAATAATTTGATACAGTGCATGCAAAATGCAGATGAACATGATCCTACAGGGATCATAAAATATATATATATATATATGATGATATTTGTTTTAACTGAGTTGATAAACTATGATTGAAGGTTTTCAGTAGCAGGTAAAGGGAAAAGCAGAGCAAAGAAAGCACTCTGAGGTGTTCTCAAGGGAGAGTGAGAGCTTGCAGAAGCCCAGGAAGAGTAAAGATGGTGCTCAAGAGGAGGTTCCAGATGGAGGACCATGCTTACCAAAAGACTAAGCGTGGAGAGCTTAGTGAGGTAAGATTATAGTGAGGAGGACTTGTTGTTGCAGAGACTTATTGCATTGGAGAGAGAAGCTCGAGAAGAGAGGATGAAGACAAAGATGATGGAAGATCATTGCAGAGGTTCTAAAGAAAGTCACTATATAAGAAAGAATTCCAAGACAAAGGGCATGAAGAGGATGAGTCAAGAGAAGCTTGATAAGCAACTTGCTGACATGAAAGCAAGAATGGAGATATTGACAGAGCTGCTACAAGAACTAGAAGACTAGAAAAGAGGATGGACCTTTCCATTAAAAGGAAAGAAGGTGATTTGGCACTCATTACAGATGAGGTGGAAGAAAAAGGAGATTGCCTTATGGACAAAGAAACTCAAATTCTTTGATTCAAGGATAGGAATGGGAGATGTCGCAGGCAAATTTGTTCAGAGGAAAATGCTTGAAGAAGCAGGAGAAGCAGATGAAGCAGATGAAGTTATCTGCAAGCCAGAGGAAGGAATATCTCTGGATGATGATGAGGAAGACGTGAGATCGTATGAGGGTCTCAAAAGTTTAGAATATAACTTGCATCAGCATACTGAAATGTTAACAGGAAGACTAGAAGGAAGCTCATGGAGATATACTGAAATGTTGACAGGAAGACTAGAAGGAAATTCAGAGAAACAGGTTGAACTAGTGACAGAAGGTAAAACTGATGGAATCGTGGAAACACAAATTTATGGGAAAGACACAAATAAAATAATTAATGTTCCACATAAGCTTCGAACATAGCATACACCGTTGTTAGAAATCTTGGCCACGATGTTACGGCTCGAAGGAAGTTTAGGTATGCAAGAGGGCCAGATGAGCATCAGGAAGAGTGTTTTATCAGTAGAAAAGAATTTGTTAATTCAAGATGTAACATCTACAAGATATTCTGTAGAGGATGTGAAACTTTCCAGGAGTAGCCTGAGAGAGACAGAAGAGGTAAAAGAGGGTTTAAATGACATAGAAGTATCATTTTGACAGGCAGGCGAAGACAAATCGTCATTTAATTTTCTATTTATTGGTCAACGGAAACCTGGCGAAAATGCCATCAAAGGTAGTGATCAACCCTATTCTATTCCCGTGGTTTGGGATGCACATCAAGCCGGTTCCCTTGAGAAGTTGGCAGGCGGGGACATGAAATCAATTGAAGGAAGGGTTAAGTTGCCGACATTTTGTCTTCACAGTGATAGAGGTAATCTTACAGCATTAAAAGAAACTTGAAATTTGGAAAATTTAACTGTGGGAAACAACAATCACCCTGTCCACTTAGGACATTCTGATTCCACTGAGTTGGTTAATGTATCAATAATAGGGTTGCCCATAGTTGGTAGAGACATTTCTTGGCAGGAAGCATGTGGTCCTAGCTATTGTTCCTCTCCACTCAATGGCTCCTCAACATTGTTTTCAAGTGATTCAGTGTCACCCACATGGAATATAGCTGACAGTCCTGGAAGAGAAAACTGCATAGAAGACGAGAGCTCAAAAATATTATTGAAAGCAACATATAAAGGTGAAAGGGGACAACCAATGAAGATGGTCAAAGAAGTTCATGAAGAAGAGACCATGATTTCTGAAAACGTAGTAAAAGATCATCATGTTGTCATGATGATAGGCATGATTGAGTCAACCATGGGAGATGTTGAGTTGATCAACCTGGAAAACATACCTCAAGGAAGATGACATGAAGTAGAAATTCACCTAGAAAAAGGTGAAGAAAAGGAAGAAGAGCTGACAATGACAAGAAGTCAACAACAGGATCAAGGAGAAAAAGAAAGCAACACTCATCAAGAAGCTAATGTATGGGAGAAGGAGCTAGAGTTACTGGAGAAATGGTTAAAAGCACCAGTACCTGATGAAGATTGCAAGAGGTCTGCAGTAAAGGAAGCAGAAGCAGAGGAAGAAGTTCACAACTGTGAACCAGGGCAAGGAAGCATTATTAAAATAGATGATGCAGAGGAAAAACTTGAAAACTCTTTGAAGGAGTTAAATCAACACACTGAAGTGTTGATGAAAGAAGAAAGTCCAGAACAACAAGTTGAAATATTGTTGAAAGGAGACACACAGTCTGAATGTGTGAAACAGAGGAAGATGCAGCTGGACAGCAGCAACAAGCTAAAGCAGGAAGGGAGAATTAATGAAGAAGACCAGCAAGAAGATCTACTGGAAACAAAGATTGAGAACATAAGGAAACTGATGTTGAAGCAGACCAGAAGGCAAAGGCTGGCCGCATCAGAAAAGGTGATTAGTCAAGTACTAAAAGATTTTCAGTAGGTTAAGAGAATTTTTCCAAATGATCTTGATGCCACCAAAAAGCTTGAAGAGACCAAAACAACAGTCAAAAAAGTTAAATTTATTGAGGCCATCTTAGTGAATGATCTTGTGAATCATTCTGTTGTTGATCCCATTGATTTTCATTCAATAAAGGTAGAGCGACAGCATAGAATAGAAGGAGAAAATGTAACATTGGAATTTATAAAGAAAGTGATGGATGACTTCAAGAATCAGAAAAATATACGCAGAAGGTGTGCATTTCAAATATTATTGCAAGTAAAGGATTTGCTGGAGGCGATGCCATTGCTGGTTGACATCGATATTCCGAATGGAAAGCAATTCATTGTTTGTGATGACATCCATGGTCAGTATTATGACCTTTTTAACATCTTTGAGATTAGTAGGCTTCCTTCGGAGGACAATCCTTATCTTTTTAATGGTGATTTTGTTGATCGAGGATCATTTTCAGTTGAAGTCATACTTGTGCTATTCGTATTCAAGTGTATGTGTCCAACTGAACTCTGTCTTACAAGAGGAAATCATGAAAGTAGGGGTATGAACCAGATTTATAGTTTTGAGGGTGAAGTCAAGTCCAAGTACAGTGAAATCATGGTTGAGCTTTTCACTGAAGTGTTTTGCTGCTTTCCTTTGGCTCATATCCTCAATGATAGGATTGTTTTTGTTCATGGTAGTCCTTTTAGTGTTGATGGTATAAAACTAGATGATATCAAAGAAATTGTTCCACTTGAAGAGGGTCTGATGTGTGAAGTACTTTGGGGTAATCCACAGCTCCATAAAGGGCATGGACACAGCAAACGAGATGTTGGTTTATCTTTTGGAGAAGATATGACCAACAGGTTTTTCCAAGAAAACAATCTTGAGTTGGTGGTTAAGTCTCATGAAGTTAAAGAGGAAGATTATAAAATTGAACATGATGGCAAACTTATTACGGTTTTCGTAGCTCCAAACTATTGTGACCAGAGAAGGAAGGTGATGTAGGAAGCAGCAAACATGCAGCCTAAACAGAGGAACAGAGCACATGAACAACTCCAGGACAAAGTTTGGTATCCAGGAGGAATTTTCTTTTCTCTCTTCATTCCTTTTTTAAAGCACATGATCAGGAGATCATGAATGTTTTCAAGCATGAGAGTATGATGTAGGAGCATCTAGACTCGACCAACAATGTGACGGGGTAGTCACATGTTGTGGCTAATGCAAGATTGGGAGGAAGACTTAGTTGTTAAAATTGTATTAATTTCAATAAGGGTAAGTGGTTAAGGGTGGTCTAATTAGGAATAAATGGCAAGTGATCATCCCTGCGTGCAGATCAAGCCAAGTGGTCTATTTTGTTTAGGTGGAGATCAAGATTGAATTATAACTCTACAACTAATTCCTTCATGTGTGGAAAGTAGTAGTTATATATGACATATGTATAACTTATTTTTTTTCGGGATTGAAAAAAAAAGGAGGTAGCAGGGGAGAGATAGATCGAGTGAGGGGAGGTCTAACAAATAGAGAGGGCTAGGGCAGAGAACTCTCATCCTTGTATGATCAGGCCATTGAGGCAACAATAATATGCTAATAAAGATTCAACATAATAAACTTATAATAGTTCTATGTTTCAATGACTTGATCTCCCCATGGTCAATTGGACAAGTGTGTAAGTGTCTGCTCAGAAATTTCTGTGTGATTTATGTGATGATCAGTAAATTATTAATGAATATGTGAATTGTTGCTAAGGAATTCGCGTACAATCCCTGTAAGACAAAATGGTAATGTCTGAATGCGTGAATGGTGTTTGCTGAATGGGTTTCTTCTGGTAGTTAATGGTACAGGAATTATGAGGCTCCTGTAGAAGGGTTTGAAGACCTTTCTGGCACAAAAAAAATTGTGATTGATATGAATCATTTTTTGTATGTTGTATGAAAGGAACCTATCATAAGTTAAAACCAGAGTCAGTAATAAGTTGTTGATGTCATTGGAATTCACCATGGGAATTCTTTGCGTAATATTGGTTAATTTACAGTTCACGGGAGTCGCCATCTAGGCGTAAATGAACCAATACTTCCGTTGATTAGGGATCCATGAAGAAGATCTGGAGACCCTGCCTAAAAGGTGGAAGAACAAAACTGGGTCTAAGGTATCCGCTCTCATCACAACTGAGGATACAGAAATGTTGGGCTTGTGAACCACAGTTTCTTTTGGTTTGTTCGACTCATTAGAGGGCACTGACAATAGGAGGTTGAAGCCGCATCCAGGCAAGAAGATGGTGTGTTCTTTTGTCAAATAGTTAGTGCATGCGTAGCCGCTATTCTTGTCATTAACACAAAGACGAAGAGGGCAGCTGGTGTTATTAAAGAAGGCACCTAGAAAAAATATCCCATTTTGAGGGAAAAGTCGGGAAATCTGTCGTAACTAAGTCCGCCTTTGCAAACAAGCTCCCACTAGTGACGACTTTCACCAGGGAAGGTGCTAATACGATAGCTGACAGTTCTATAAAGAACTGAACCCTGCTCATTGTAACTACCAAGGATTAGGAAGAGGTCGTTCCATCATTTCAAGATGCTGTAAAAGCATTTGGGGGAAAATACCTTTGGTGCAAGTCGATTCTAACAATGCTGATGTTGGGAAACCAGGTACGGAATGCTTGGGCTTAAGTGGAGATGAACCAGAGATAGACTCAGGCCTTTCTTAAAGTCCCAACCTGTGCCAGAAAAGACTAATGGAAACGTAAAATGTATTGGCCATTAAGGAGTATTTAAATCCTGATAAGGTCCATCGGTTGTGCAGCCATAAGGTTGCATCAAGACTATTGTATATATTGGAGTTTAGCATGTTGAGGCAAGTCAATAGAAAATAATTGTCATTAATTTAAATTTTTATGATGGGTGTAGTTTTTACTCATAAAAAGGTTTTCTTTTAACTCCATTAAGGACCCAACAAATGCCCAAATCTAATTAACTTTGGCCACTGCTAAATTCTACCTTGTTCATTATAAGGTAATGGACATTTATACATTATAACAAATTTTCATTTTTTAAATATTTATAGTGGAATGAATAGCGATGTGATGTTGTACATTATGGCATTTAAATATGAATGAATAAATAACATCATCATCATTTTAAATTGTACTTAATATCAATTACAAGTTGGTTTTATGTCAATGATAAGAACAATTGTTTTTATTATGCACCCCAATAATTTGTTAATGTAACGTAACATAAAGTATCTAGGCCCAAGTGCTTCTGAAGTCATGGAATAAATATTTGTATTACTTAGGCTCAAAGGTATCAATAATAAATTGGTATAATCTTGCAAATTAAATCTTATATTTTTCTTTGTAAAAAATTAGCATTATAACATAAGGATCTAGGAACCAATCAGTTAATAAGTCATTGAATAGATACTTGCATTATTGAGAATAATCTAAGATATCTACATTGCAACATCTGTAGTTTGCTTCTGTAGTGTGAGACTCAAGATACAAGCATCCAAATAGTTATTAAGTAATTAAATAAGACTTATTTCTTAATTAACTTAAAAATTTATTGGTTTAAATTGAAGATATTTGTTAATCATAGCCAAAAAAAAAGGTATTTGCATATTAAACAAACTTTTCATCTTACTTTTAAAATAATTTGGATAATCATATAATTTTACTTTTCAATCAATTTTATAGACGTAATTAAAATTTAATTCACAAAGAAGACCATTATTTAAAAAGAAGGGTGAAAGAGGCAATTGAAATTTAAAAATCCTCCAACAACATGAATAGAGATGACGGACTAAAATTAGGTAACACTTGGAAACCCTTATTAAATAAAAAAAAAATAGTAAATAGAAATATACAATAAAAAATATAAATATATATAACCAATCACAACTAACACCCTATTTAACCCTAATAAGTCATCTTAAATAAACCTTCAAACTATAACTTTAAAACTATACACAAACCAACAACATATTAAATTAAAAAAATAATAATAATAAATAAATAAATAAAATAAAATAAAATAAATAAATTTCATTAAATAAATTTAAATATATATACAGCACTTAATACATACCAAAGAATATAAACATATAACATAGAATTTAAAATAAATAAATTAATTAATTAAAAAATAAATAAATAATCACTAATTAAACCAATAAACATAAAAATAAAATAAAAATAAAAATAAAAATAAATGAAAATAAAAATAAAAAATAATTATTAACCAGTTAGTCATTTAAAAGTCGACAATAAAAGAAGACATCAAATAATTTCTCAATTAACTATTAATAGCTCCATGATTTCACGCTCTCTCTTCTCAAAAGACAAATTACATTGCCCTGATGATGGACTCACTAAGTTAGTCCGAAACATTGGTTTCAAAAACTGTTCACAGGTTTTTTCCAAAAATATAAAAATTCTACCAACCTGTATGGACTCTCTCTTTAACACCATTAAGTCCCACCATGGAAGGGACATAATGAACAATGCCCTAAATTTTGAGAAGCTGAGAATTTCCAGAGCTAGAAACCTATCAAATCTCATATTTCTAAAACAATGTAGAGATGAAAACCTCACTCCAAATTTCGCCAAATGCAACCATCCCCTTAAACGTGGTCGGAACATTTATATCTTCAATAAACTTAGTAAAACCCTCATCAGACATGAAATCAAATTTGCCAAATTTCGATTAATTAAAATATCTAAAAAACTTCTAGGTTTGCATCTCCAGCTATCATCAACTCTTCGCTTTGATCTTTGGCAGAACTTAGACGCCTTCACCTTCACCAAAGCTGTAAGGATTCGTGAACACACATTCGCAAAGAAAACCAAAAAACTTAAAACCCTAAGAAACACTGACTTCAAAAATAACATAGAAGACATACTCAAAAATCTATCCACAACTCAGGCGCATCAGAATCCTAACTACAACTCGGCATTAGTCTTGGCCATGCACAGCCCCTCCCAACTTCATTCTCCCCCCAAAATGCACCCAGCCACCAATATTTGTTGTGCTCTGTCCAACAGTCTGCCCTCCCACACGCAAGTCATAAATCTATCCATGCAGAATGAAGGAAATTATGATGGCCCACCCTTGGATTCTTCCTCGTAGCATAATACTGCTCAACACCCTGGCAACTGGGCTCCCATCATGAAAATTGAAAAATTCTCGACAGCGCAGGATGAAACAGCATCGAGCAATCCAGATCCTGGTAATTGGCAGATAAAATCCAACGACAACAACTCTACTTATGCTACATCCTACACCGATTAGCCCCCATCCAACACCCAATTAGATAACTCAACATAGAAAATTAACAAAGCACCCCATGCCATTGCCACTGTCTACATCAAGAACTCGACAAATTCAGTAAATGAAACTAGAAACTCAATTAGAAACTCGACTGTAATCAACCTCTCAAAGCTGACTTTAGATGATAACTTGAAATTGTTGCTAGAAAAAGGTCTAAATTTCGCTTTATCTCCAGCCAAAATTCCTGTAAATGATATCATAAGCAACATTGAAGTCATCATCAAAAACACAGATCAAAATGTTGCAGAAGAAATAAGACAGGACGTTGCCAGAATTCTCAAAAATGCCAGACCGCCTCCCAGCAACATCTCCAAAGAAGAATCCAAAGCTTTAAAAAACATCAAGAAAAACAAAAACATCATAATTTTAAAAGCAAACAAAGGAAATGCCACAGTTATTATGGATAGGGCAGACTATGATAATAAGATGGAAGAACACCTTAACAAGAGTGGCTGCTATAGAGTTCTTAACAAGGACCCTAGCAACAAAATCCTTCGCCAAGTTAGTAACAAAGTCAAAAACTCCTCTCTTGATTCAATCATTAAGAACAAGTTAATCCCTAATAACGCCATCATCCCTAGAATATATGGTGTGCCTAAAATCCATAAATCTGGAGTTCCATTGAGACCCATAGTGAACACTATAGGATCACCCACTTACTGGTTAGCAAAATACCTTGCCAACAAACTTAGACCTTTATCTAGTAACACCCCCTCTTACATCAAAGATTCTGCTTCCTTCATAGAATGGATTAAAAACCTAGAAATTAGTGACAATGACCTCCTAGTTAGCTTTGACGTAGTGTCTCTCTACACTATGATTCCAGTAGATGAAGCCATAGAAGTATTAAAGAAAATCACAGACCTTGAAACTATGGAACTAGTAAGCATTTGCCTTAAATATTCATATTTCAGTTTCAAAGGAAAAATCTATGAGAAAACTCATGGTGTTGCTATGGGCTCTCCTTTATCACCATTAATTGCCAACTTATACATGGAACATTTTGAACAAATGGCCCTTAAATCTTTCCCCTTTACCCCTGAAGAATGGAAAAGATATGTAGATGAAATTTTCGCTAAATGGAGCCATGGTTTAGATAAACTTAATGAATTTTTATCACACATAAATAGCCTCTCTTAACACATAAAATTCACTATTGAAATTGAAAAATACAACCAACTCCCCTTCCTAGATGTCCTCCTTACCAAGAAAAATGGTAAACTAAGCCACCAAGTCTTCAGGGAAAAAACTCACACTGACAAATATCTTCATTCAAATTCCCACCTCCATCTGAAGCAAAAAGTCGGTGTTATCAAAACCCTAGCCTCCAAAGCTTCTAGAATCTCTGACCCTAAACATTTAGAAGAAGAGCTTAACCATCTCTATAAGGTCTTTATAAACAATGGCTATCAGAAAAACATTATCCAAAAAATAATTAAAGAATCCACAACCAAATCCTAAAAAAGAAAAACTCTTGAAAACCCTAGAATCTCCTTACCCTGTATAAAAGGAACCATAGAAAAAATTGCCAGAATTCTCACCAAACATAACATCATGGTTGCTTTCACACCCCCAAACAACATCAAAAACATGCTTGATTCCGCCAAGGAATTAATAGACCCAAAAAATCACAAAGGAGTATACTCGATTCCCTGCTCATGTGGAAAAGTATATATAGGTGAAATAGGGAGCTCCTTTGGCATAAGGTTAAAACAACACATTAATGATATCAAAAGAAACGGGTCTGGCAGAGCATGCATGTTCTTCCTCACACTATATTTGTATGGAACAAGCAAAATTGATTCACAAAGAAGACCATTATTTGAAAATAAGGGTGAAAGAGGCAATTGAAATTGAAAAATCCTCCAACAACATGAATAGAGATGATGGACTAAAATTAAGTAACACTTGGAAACCCTTATTAAATAAAATTTAAAAAGCAGTAAATATAGATATACAAAAAAAAAAGATTAAATAAATAAATATAACCAATCACAACTAACACCCTATTTAACCCTAATAAGTCATCTTAAATAAACCTTCAAACTATAACATTAAAACTATACACAAACCATATATATATATATATATATATATATATATATATAGATATATATTAATAAAATTAATTAATTAAAAAATAAATAAATAATCACTAACTAAACCAATAACATATTTAAAAAAGTAATAATAATAATAAATAAATAAATAAACAATTGTCAATAAATAAATTTAAATATATACATAATCAATCACTAATTAAACCAATAAACATAAACATAAAAAGATAATAATAATAATTATTAACGAGTTAGTCATTTAAAAGTGGACAATAAAAGAAGACATCAAATAATTTCTCAATTAACTATTAATAGCTCCATGATTTAACACTCTCTCTTCTCAAAAGACAAATTACATTCCCCTGATGATGGATGCACAGGTTTTTTCCACAAATATAAAAAGTAATTAAAATTTATTTGTTTTTAAAATTAATTTATAATAATAACAAGTGATACGTAGTAGCTAGTTCCTATCGCTTAGTTTAAATATAGTTAAATTAGAAAAATGTATTTTTAATTTAAAAACAATCAAATCATTATGAAAAATATTTTTTTTATTTAAAAACTATTTGATTAATTGTAATTTAACATGACAAGATAGAAATAAGTAATATAATGGTCAATAAGTCATAGCTCCATGTATGTACATGAATTTTTTCATTTACCAGAGAATCTTTACCTAACTAAGGTATTATCCCTCTATAATTTACCAAGCAAATAATTTCAGCTTTCATTAATTTAAATAATCAATAGCTAACCATACTAGGTAAGCATACTCTTTACTAAATATTGACACACATAATATTTACCTAACTAAGGTATTATCCCTCTATAATTTACCAAGCAAATAATTTCACCTGTGATTAACTTAAATAATCAATAGCTAACCATACTAGGTAAGCATGCTCTTTACTAAATATTGATGTAATTGATTAGAGGTGTAAATGTCATATGAAATATAAACAATATAGATAAGTTTTATAAAATATATAATATTATAGGAATTGGAGATGAAATTTATTGAAATTTTGATCTTTAACAAACTCATACTTATTCCAATAGATTGTGAATTTGATTGGTTAGATTTATCATCAATGGTTGTGGTTTCATATAATCACATTACTTGTAACACATGATTTGGTACGATATGATCTAATCAAGATTTATATGGAGCTTTAGGTATTTCACTTAATATGATTGTATGTGTAGTTTCTTAGGCTTTTGTGAGAACAAATTGCCTTGCAATTTTTCGTATACAATGATAAAATATTTCAAAATATGGAATTCTACCATGTTAGAAGACACCTAATGCCAAAGGTAAAATTATTTTATTTAAAAATTAAATTCTAATTAAGAATCTGTGAGGTGAAAATTATTGTTGTGCATTGTGAGTTACGAAGCAGGGGAGGCTAAAGGTTATTAGGAAGTGATCTAGTCATCTAGTGTGATCTTAAGCATAGGTAAGAGAAAGCCCATTTTGTTTTTGAAAGATCATATAGGCTTCATGTGATCAAATGAGGCAAAGGTATTCATAAGGAAATAGAAAATAAGCTTCCCTCATCTCTAGTATAAGGAATTGATGAAGATATCGGATCATGTTTGGGGACTACTGGAATCAAGGAAGAAATTCCTTCAAACTTTCATCTGCGGAAAGAAACTTCACTTTATGAATTTTAATTTCTAGAGATTTATGTTAATTCTATATTTAAGTATACAATGATCATAGATTAATGATCATGGATTAACATATTACTCTATAGTTATTGAACACATGCAACATGTAATTGAAACCTCTCCACATACCTCTTCATGGCCTAGAAAATTAACATACATGCAACAAATCAGAATTGTTTTTCTAGATGGAGATTCCATGAATCTCAAGATGAGCCATAGGACAAGTGGGTGATAATGTGTCAATGCATTAATTGGGAGTGGCAGCCAAGTTTATGAATACCTCCATCAGTTGTTCATCTTATACGATCTTTGCCTTAGATATTTATTGAGCAGATTGGAAGTTGCATACCGAGCATTATGGTAATGGATCCTTTTGTCTAGTGATCGCATGGGAAACGATGCAACCTCCTGCAACCTTTCACTGGCAAAAGTACCGTTATGACAGTGAAACCATTGAAAAATAAGGTTATAAACAATAGAATGCAAGAAAAACAAAACAAAATATTTTAAAAAATAAAAAATTTTGTTCTTCTAATGTCAATTTGAGACAATGATTTTTAATTTTTGGTGAAATAGCTAACTAATTCGGTAATCAATGACTTACCGAATATGTTATACCTATGAGCAAAATAATAATAATAATAATAAAGAAATGTAAATAAAATAATTGAATATTATTTTAAATATTTTATTAAAATAGAAATTATGGAATTAATATTTTTTTTAATTTGGTATATCAAAAATATATATCTATATTTTAAATTAATTTCAAATATTTTAGTTTATATTTTATTATGTAATAATTTATTATATACATATAGAAATTATAAATCTATATCTATATTTTAAATTAATTTCAAATATTCTATTTTGTATTTTATTATGTAATATATATATATATATATATATATATATATATATATATATATATATATATATATATATATAGATATATATATATATACTCTCACACATATATATATATATATATATATATATATATATATTTAAAAGTTCATCAAAATAGTTCAACAATTATATAATTATTTAAAATTTTTTATTGCTTTTTCATGATCGTGTAGTAGTTATTTAGTAGTGTATCATATTTTATTATATATTCTAATGTTTCTCATATCAAATTTGACAATTTTTGTTTCAATTTTACTTATATAGTAGAAATTTCACTACATCCCACCACGCTTATTTATTCTAAAGAACAAATATACACAACACGTTATGACATCTAAAAAGTCTATTCATTTGTAAATGAGATTCTTCTCAAATCCTTGGCCTTAAAATGCAAAACTTGAAATTTCCATATAAATTGTAAAAATATATTGCCATTGCAATTCGCCGCTCTATTTTAAAATAATATTTTTTATATTAGATATGTAGAAAAGATAATTTTTTTATATTTTTATTTTTTTATTTTAAAATTGTTTAATGATTTTTTTATATTATAAGAATTTAATTATTTACTCTTATTTATATATAGAGATATATAATATAAAACATTAAACCTTAAATATAAAATAAAATTTCAAAATATTAAATAAAAATTTATTTACTAATAAAATAAATTTCAACATAATTAACAATATTGATGTGTTTATTATTCTATAATGGTAGAGATATCTATAACCCTTCACTTAGGTGACTTTAATTGCATGTCATTCGCTTACTTTTGTAACCTGATTACAAAATTTGAATACAAAATTCTAGCTAAAAAGTTTATTAAAGGTTTCCTTAAGAAAAAGAGTGATGAGATTTAAATTATATAAGAAAATAAGATAAGTATAGTTCATTGTAAGATGCATTTATATTTTATTACAAATAAAATATGTCATAGTTTTAATGTGAAAATACATTATAAATAAAATACAATAATTTAATATAAATAAAATTAATAAAAATACATTAAATGGATTTAGTTTGGGTGATTAAAAGAAATGTTGGTATTTTCACTATTTGGGTTTAATTTTTGCAAGTGACATGCTGAGTTCATAATGAGTATGTCATGTAAGAGATTATAATAAATTATCTTGTGTACATATAGGTGGATCAAAACTTGTCTCCATATCCTTCAATTTAAAAGAGAGGCACATTCCTTCAAGTAGAGAGACAACACCACACTCCTTCACGAGGGGACACTAAACATGAAGACACCTCCTTCATAAATCGTACATTCTACTGTCATGAAGATTCTCAAGGGGAAGGTTTTAGCATCACCGCTTTTTCCATTATGGTCAATCATCTAACATTAATCGACCTCTAGAACAATAGATCGCCATAATGTGTTGTGAATATGAGGGATCATGTTGATTGTTATGCCTCGTAATTTATTGCATCTAAATGGCATTCGAATTAGCCTTTACTAGAAGTAGGCATCCTTAATCCACAAACCTAGTATGGTAACATCTCCTGCTTTTAGGTCCCTCTACATAATCCCTTTGTTTTTGTTTTAGCCTAACTTTGTCTATGTGTTTCGTTTCTAATGGTTTCTTGGTGGAATTTTCTAGGTGGAATTTCAATGGTAAAAGGGAAGTGTAGCTAAAACAAGAGAGGTCCCCATTGGGTGGTTGAGAAAATGTTCTTATTATTACCACTTAGGTTCAATTCCTACATGTGACATGTTAAAATCATAATGAGCATGTCTTATAAGATAGATTACAGTAAATGATATCATGACTCATGCATTGTAACACCCTCATTTTTAATTTCCTCTATAGTAAAACAAATATGGATTTTAAGGGTATGTGACGGCTAGGCCATAGGAGCAGGATTACACTATCAGAGGGCCTAGAGGGATTTTGGGGATTTTTATGCAATCTAACAGAATTCTCTTAGTGTATTCCATCATCAGGGCCAGTTCCACACAACTTGCTTTCCATTCCATTTCATTATGATAACTTCTATAAGACGAAGTTATTATTGAGCTTAACTTAATTAACTATGCTTAAGGTGGAATTATGGGAGGACTATTTGCTAGAACACCTTAGTGTAATAGCTCATTGGAATTAGAACAAGAAGATCTATAGGATGGGATGATGAGGAGTAATGTCCAGCTTCCAAAGAAAGTATGGTGGGAAAATTACAATTCTCCTAAATTAAAAGTGACTTTAATTGGTCACTTAATTATATAAAATAAGGGGAAAATGATTAAATGAAGGAAAAAGGCCAAAAGTGACTTAAATAAATTAAAATAAAATTAAAATCCACTTAGATGAAGTCTAAGGGGGAGCTTATTTGGTCGATATAATACTAGTGTATTCCCTAATTATTATAAGTGTAGCCCTCTTATTATTGTCGTTGTGCCCATGTAGTTCCTACATTGTTATTGTTGTGCCCCATAGAAGCCCACTATTATTATTTTTGTGCCCTTACATTATTCTTTCCATGTTGCCTCTGATTATATTATGACCCCTTATACTCCTATATATAGAAAGGAGGTTTTATCATTTGTATCATCCAATAATTATTTATTTGTGTAATGTAAAGGAGTTTTCCCCCTTGAGGACGCTATTTTTTAATTCATTGATCTATATCTTCTTCTATTTTGTGAGATGGTTGCATAACATTTGGAATCAGAGCCTTGGATTCTAGGGTTTTTCTGCTTCAAACATGTCATTGTGGGATTTTACCTATAACGTTTGTTCTGTGAATCTTCAGAAGATAAAATTAAAACCCATTTGATCCTAATTCTTGATGAACCTCATCTCTGAATTTCAGATCATTTCTCGCTATATTTTCGGAGATATGAAATCAAGAAATTTAGTGTTTTTGCAGGCTCCCAAATTCCATATCAAACATGTGACCTTGGGAAAATCGTCATAACTTTCACTTTGAGTATCGGATTCCAATTTTGTAAGAATTAAAAGAAAGAGGACAAATTTAGTTTTTTGGGTATCATTTTCAGGACTAAAGGTCAAAACAAGGACACACAGAACTTCGTACAAGTTCGCTCTAATGAACCAATCTATAATCAGGTCATCGTGGGATATTGTACATAACTCTTTTTTGAAAAATCCAATCTCAATCAGAATTGTGGGGTTGGAAATAGAACTCATAGGGCTACCACAGGATGAAATTTCAGTCCTTGGGGATCTGAAATTATTGAGATACAATAAAATCAATATTGATCTCCTAAAAGCAAGAAAAAGGTGTGTATTTTTTAAACAATTTGCATAAGTTTTGTTTGAAAAAATAGTTTGGAGCAATTCAAAGGGAATAGTGAAGCATAAATATCATTAACTGATGACTTGAATTAATAAAATGGAAACACCTAGTAAGCAACCTAAAATTTCTACTATGACGCATGAAAAAGAAGAAGAAATGCAACATGACATATCGAACTTAATAGACCAAGTGAAAAAAAAATTGCTCTTGCAAAGAGTAACGAAAAATGAAATGGAAGCTAAGATGGATGGTTTGAAGAATAGTTTAAAAGAAGACATGGAAGGCTTGAAGTATGGAATCAATGCTATAGAATAAAAACTGAAATGCTTCCTAATGGTGAAAAGGTAGTAGAGGAAACTCATGATGATAAAAAAATAAGTGTTAATCATGATTTCATAGAATCTAACAATGGATTGAAGGAAACATCGATCGAAAGAATAATATAGAAAGGAAGTTTGATGGAAGGGATCTCATAAAATGGATACTACTGATGGAGCAATATTTTGATCTCCATAATATGAAAACACACACAAAAGGTACGCATTGCAACTTTATATTTAGAACCCAATACTTTGTATGGTATCGATGCTTTGCTCTCGTAAACAAATTGTCACTTAGTTAATTTTTACATAGGAAATGATAGCACATTATGAGGATACAAAGAGCAACACCTTCTTTATCCAAATGATAAATCTCAAACAAAAGGGTTCAATTTTGGAGCACATTAAGGACTTTCAAAAATTGAATATAGGGGTAAAGAATATTTTAGAGGAGCATAGGATTGATGTCTTCATAGGGACTCTAAAGGATAACATCCAACATGAGGTTTGCCTTTGGGAACCTGATTCATTAGAGAAGGCATTAAAGTTGGCAAGAAAAATTGAAAGAAAAATTATGGAAACAAGGAAGCCTACCACTCATAAATATAATGATGGAAGTGTGGTTTCTCCTAGCCTACCATAACCTACAAGGTTGACACCACAATAATTGGAACAAAAAGAGCAAAGGGGCTTTGTTACAGTTGTGATAGAAAATATACTAAAGGTTATAAGTTTTCTAAGAGTAAATTATTTTACGTCAATTGTGAAGAGGAGGAAGAAAAGGAATAAGAAACGTCAAAAGAAGAGGATATACAACCTCAGAGAAAGAAGAAATGAATCTGACAAAATCTTGTAATGCATTGGAAGGAAATACCACTCCTCAAACTCTCAAGATAGAAGTACATATCAATAAGAAAAAAGTGATAGTGTTGATTGATTCAGGTAGTACCCATAATTTTATTCATTGTAAGGTAGCCAAGGAATTAGATTACTTCCTATATCTAGCACCAGAGTGTCAAGTGATGGTTGTAAATGGAGGAACCATAATTTTCCCTCAAAAGTGCCATAATAGTAATCTATCCGTGGGAGAATATGTATTGAATAGTCCAATACTTTCCATTCCAATGAGTGGTGTTGATGTTGTGCTAGGAGTCTAATGAAAACAATCTTTTTGTACGATAGCTTTTAATTTTCGAGAACTTTTCTTGAAATTTCTTTGGGAAGGAAAGGAAGTCAAATTAAGAGGTATCGCGGGGAAACCAGGAAAGATAATCATCGCTAACGGCATGACAAATATTCTAAGGAAATAAAAATGGGGCATAATTGCACAATTATGTTCACTAGAGCTTCAAATATCGAAATAATTTATTTCTCCAAACTTCCAAAAGTCTTGGACAATCATTCCAATGTATTTGAGACTCCCAAAGGCCTCCCACCTATTTGTGATCATGATCATGTTATTCTTTTTATTCCACGAAGTATTCCTCCAGAAATCACGCCTTACAGATATCACTATGCCAAAAAGAGTGAAATTGAACGTATGGTTGCATAAATGCTAGAGGCTAGTATAATTCAACCTAGTCAAAGTTCATTTTCTACTCCAATAGTATTGGTGCACAAGAAGGATGGATCTTGGCGAATGTGTCTGGATTATAGGGAGCTTAACAAGCTCACTATTAAAGATAAATTTTCCATTCCTGTCATTTTTTATTGGATGAATTACATGGAGAAATTTACTTCACCAAGTTGGATCTTCATTCAGGATATCATCAAATAAGAATGAAGACTTAATACATTCTAAAAATGACATTTAGAACTCGTGAGGGTCATTATGAATTTCTGGTCATGCATTTTGGCCTTATCAATGCACCTTCTTCATTTCAAGGTTTGATGAATTCCATTTTCAAACCATTCCTTAGAAAAGTTGCATTAGTATTTTTTTATGATATACTAATTTACAACAAGTCTTGGAAGGATTATGTTCAACATGTTGACAAGGTGCTCAAGCTATTATGAGAGAAACAATTATATGCAAAAACCTCCAAATTCTTCTTTGGAGTACAGGAGGTGGAATATATGGGTCATATTGTATCTCAGGAGGGTGTTAAGGTAGACCCTAACAACTTTAAATCCATTAAGTAATGGTCCATAAAACATCTGTGAGGATTTCTTGGGTTGACAAGGTATTATCACAATTTTGTTAAGAATTATGGGATAATAACAACACCTCTAACAACATTACTGAAGAAAGATGTATTTTCTTGGACTCCATAAGAAAATAAAGCCTTTGGTCATCTTAAAGAGGCAATGTGTCAAGCACCCATCTTAGCTATGCCAGACTTCACCAAAAACTTTATTATGGAATGTGATGCCTTGGGAAATAGAATTGGTGTTGTTTTAATACAAGAAGGAAGACCAATTTCTTTTGAAAGTTGTCCAATAAAGGGAAAGTATTTACACAAAGCTATTTATCAGAAGGAAATGTTGGCAATACTACATGCACTTAAGAAATGGTGACCTTACCTAATGGGAAGACACTTCAAGGTAAAAATAGATCATGATAGTCTTAAATAATTTTTAGAACAAAGATAATCTTCAAAAGAGTAGAAAAATGGGTCACAAAGATGTTGGGTTACGACTTTTAAACCATCTACAAAAAAAGGAAGATAAATGTTGTTGTAGATGCACTATCAAGAAAGGATGAGGATGTGGAAGCATTGCTTTGCGTCATTTCTATTATCCAACCAAATTGGATAACTGAAGCAAGGGATGAATGGAAAAATGACGAAGAAGTGTAGGCACTCATTCAAAATTTGCATCAAGATACTAGTACATATAATACATTCAGCTAAAATAATGATTCATTATGGTACAAAGATTGCTTATACATTTGTAAGAATTCCCAACTCAAATAAAATATTGTTCTGGAATTTCACACCTCTCCCTTAGGAGGGCACTTAGGATTTTTAAAAACTTACCACAGGGTTAAGAAGGATTTATTTTGGAATGGCCTTAAATCTGATATTCAAAAGTTTGTGGCAGAATGTTTGGTTTGCAAACAAAATAAAGTTGAGACAATTATGACCCCAAATCTGTTAAAACCTTTATCCATTCCAAGTCAACGTTTGGAGGAGGTTTCAATGGATTTTATCACATGTTTACCCAAGTCTAAAGGAAAAGGTGTCATCATGGTGGTAGTTGATATACTTACTAAGTATGCACATGTTTGTGCATTATCTCATCCATTTAAAGCCACTACAATTGCTACTACATTTATGGAAACAATTCAAAAGCTACATGAAAACCCAAAGATTATTGTAAGTGATAGAGATCCTATTCTCATTGGAAATTTTTGGGAAGAATTATTTTCTTGTCCGAGTACTCAATTAGATCATAGCTCATCTTATCATCCTCAATCAGATGGGAAAAATGAGATAGTAAACAAATTCTTGGAAGGATATCTTCGGTTCTTTAAAAACACATTGAGTGGTTACCTCTAGCTGAATGGTGGTATAACACTTCCTTCCATACTGCAACAAAAATGACCCCATTTATGGCACTTTATGGATATCATCCACCGTCCATCACATCATCTTTAAGAGAAAATTATAAGGTTCAACAATTGAAGACCACATCGAGCATCAACAAGAATTTCTCCAACTCTTAGAGGATAGCCTCACTTTGGCATAGAATAGAATGAAACAACAGACAGATCAACATCGCAGTGAAAGAAGTTTTGATGTAGGTGATTGAGTATTTTTATGGCTACAACCATACAAAAAAAAGTCCCTCAAGCAAGCTAAGAAAGATAATAAATTACCACAAAAGTGTTATGTTCCTCACAGGGATTTCAAAAGATTGGTACTATGGCATAAAAATTGGATCTTCCTACATCTTCCTGAGTGCACACAGTTTTCCATGTTTCATGCTTAAAGAAGGTTATAGGTGACAAGCTCTCACATCAACCAATATTTCCAGAACTTGAAGAGGAAGGAAAATAATATTGGAACCTGAAGAAGTCATGGAAATAAAAACTCGACAGATACAAAATCGATCAATTTCAGAGTACATCATCAAACGGAAGAACTTACCGGTGGAAGATTCCATATGGGAGGATGAGAATTTTATACAGAAGCATCTAGAACTACTCAAGCATTTAGGACAACACTTTTTTTAAGGAGAGGGGCATGTTAGGTCCCTATAATACTAGTGTATTCTCTCATTGTTATTAGTGTAGCCCACATATTGTTATTTTTGCGCTCATGTAGTCCCCATATTGTTATTATTGTTCCCCATCGAATTTCACTATTGTTATTGTTGTGCCCTTACATTATTATTGTTATATCGGATCTGATTATATTGTGACTCCTTAGACTCCTATATATCGAAAGAAGGTTTTTTTATTTGTATCATCCAAGAATTGTTCATTTGTGTAATGTAAAGGAGGTTTCCCCCTTGAAGAGGCTATTTTTTAAATTGTTGATCTATCTCTTCTTCTATTTTGTGAGCTAGTTGCATAACAGAGCTTCTAGAATAATATTAAAATAATCAAAATATGATACTTCTAAAAGATTGGAGATCTATCTATCGATTATTTAAAAGGATGAGGAGGAGATCATTTGGGGACATCTTGGATTTGTGGATTTATCTGTGTTGAGGGTCGCAGAACAAAGTTCTCTACTTTAGTAGCCCCAACATGTGAACCCTTGGGTTAGTTGGTGATAGTGGACGAAAACCCACTTCATCCCTTGGTGAAATCATTCAGAATTCATAGGAGAACTTATTGGTTGTAGTTCTATTTTCATAGGCTAGATCTAGTGTTATAGTGGATATATCCTGAGGTCAGATTCAGTTGGAGGATCCCATCTCAACTATCCTCCATATTTGTAAAATCATTTTTTGCATCAAGGCATATTCTACAGCCCAATATGAAGGTGATGTGTAAGTTTGTTCATCTATCCAATAAATAAAATTAATAAAAATATTTACTCAATCCGCTTAAATAAAAATCAAAATATCCACCTAAATAAAAAAATAATTCATCGTAATTCAAAATAGATTAATACAATAGCTTTATACATGAAAACCTAAAAATATATTAATACAATAATTGGTCGGATTAACTGAGTTCATATTTGTTGGATTTCTGTGTCTTCTTCGTTGGCTCAATTTCCGTGTAAGAACGAGTAAAACATATGAAACTAGTGTCATACTAAAATTGTCATGAAACCATTTCTGAACTACTTAAAATTGAAGTCGTCATGAAACTAGAGTATCCTAAGTGATTAGGAGTGTGAACCAGCTCCGCTCCCGTCACTGCAATTAGCATTTTAGTTAAACTAATAGAACTTGAGAAAAGGGATCATGTTTATTATATCAACTTAAATAATATAAATAACTTAAATTTCAAAGTAATTTCAAAGTTCCAGCTTAAATCTCATTGCAACATTTTAAAGTTCAAGCTTAAATCTTTAATCGCAATAATTATAATATTTTTCATTTACATTATTCTCACATTATACATCATGTAAGATGGATCTAGAGAAATTAAAGTGCAAAGTGTAAGTGTAAAGTGTAAGATGGATACTAGGTTTAACTTTACATTTAAAGTTACTAATATCTAAGCATTGACGGTTTAAACCTAAAATATTTTTAGTAATGTTAAACAATGTACGAAATTCATTGTCATTTTGGGTTTAACTTTACATTTAGGCCAGAACTTTCAAATGTTGGAGCCGATCATTTTAGTTTTACTTGCTCCCTTTGCAATTTATAATTGTATTATTAATCATTCTAATTTACATAGTTGTAAAGTTATCAATCTACAATGTCTTTGCATTTCTCTATTAAGAAATTTAGGTTATATAGAAAAATTAGGAGATGCATTTTAATTTTAAAATCTATTAATTTTAATATTATACTAATATTAAATAAATAATTTATATTTATATTAAATATTAAACAGTGTATAATATAATATAATATAATATAATATTAAAATTAAATATTATATTAAATATTTTATTATATTAATACTATTGATATTTATATTAATGTTAAATATTAAGTAGTATATAATATAATGTTAATATGAAAATTAAATATATATCATATCAATAGTATTAATATTTATATTAATATAATAAACCAACATATATTTATCTTAACTTTGTGCCACAACTCCTCTATCTATTACTGATCAATATCACACACAAAAAAATAAAAAATCTGCGCTTATATGTTTGTAGGTAATAATAACATCCCCATTGACATGTAGGTTACCTTTCCTTTCTTTTGTGTAATGATTTTATGGACATGGTATAAATTTTGAACTCTCTACTTATTCCACTCCTATGACATTGAATGAATCATAACATATATGTATTTGCTCTGGAATGAACATTTAATTAGAACCATCATGTCTTGTTTATTATTTTAATGCTTCCTCATTACTATTTAGGAGGTGACTATTGATATGTATGGAGGTCCCTTTCAACCTTGATGTTTTTACTATGTATTGATTTGTGGGTCACTATGATATAACCACTCCAAGTTGCACTCCATGTAATTACTTAGCCTAGGTTTCTTTGTCATATGATAAATTCGTTTACATAGTGGGGTGCTTGCCATGGTAGATTTAGGGTTCCCCCCTTACCCAACATATTACACATTTACCTAGTCAGTGGTGCGCATATGTTTTTGGAAATGGTGAACCAATTCCCCATGGACATGTACTCCCCTCCCATGTGAAGTTCATCTGATTTGTCAATCCCCTTCTACACGGACGGTGGGATGAGGATCTTGGAAATTTTATGGTGGTTATTGCTCCTCCAAACCTTGAACCTATTCTTTCGATATTCCATTTAGAAATTTTGTGTAAGTGGTTACATGTTCTGCCTAGAGTACTAGACTTTGCTTCCAGAAGATGGTAGCTAGGCTATGCCTTCAGTTGTGGCAATGGCTCACTCCATTCGTTGATAGTAAGTTGCTTCTCATTCTCAGTATACGTGTGGTTAAAACTTGGATCCTTTAGAGGCGTCATAGCTCTTTCTCTCCCCATTTTTGTTTTCCCTTCGCACTAGTTCTGCAACTTCTACTAAGGGTTTCTTTTCTTTGTGCGTTTGCTTGGACTAATTATACCCATCATTTCGACCAATGTGCATTGTTTTGAATTGGAGGGTTTCAAGCGTGCCTCCTTTCGATCTTCTTGAAATGTAGCATTCAGGTGGACAACTAAGTAAATTTCATCAGCATTCCTTTCATAATCAGGTAATTTTACTTGGTTTTTCCTCTATAGGACTCTAGATACCATGTTAGACTCATTACGTTTCCCAATTACTCTTAGCAGTAAAATTATACCAAAATATTGTATACTTCCTGTTACGGTTCGTATTCCCAATTCCGAACTAATGGGATTTGGTCTTACAATTAATTTTTTTTATTCACGATTATGTGCTCATTTTCACTTGGAACTAACTATGCTCTTGTTTTACTCATTTCTTTACAAGGAGCACCAAGGCAATAGACCCCTGGATTCAATGACCACAATCTCTGGAGGAAAATGCAAGGTAAGTCCAAGTCTATTTGGAGTTTTTATTTTCCTTTGGTTTTGATAGGGCATGACCTCTCACTGGTTATTGGGTTGCAATTCTGTAGCTAGAATTTATTATGGGTTATCCCTCCTTTGTATATTTTTATTTTTTTGACCCTAGTTCTCACAGTTCTAGTACTACTTTGCAAGGGAACTGCTATAGAGAGGTGTATATGGGAGTGTGCACCTTCTGACTCTAGCATGCCTTCCATGTATAAGTACGGGTTTAGCTTCTCCATTGTTCTTTGTGCAATAACTTTGTTCTTGTAAGATTTCAACTCTCATTATATGATGCTCATGTACAGACTTCCCTGTCTTGTAGGTGTGTGTTACCCCTTACCACAATCTCTTTTGTATTCCATTGGAATTACACCGTACTGGCTTCCACGCTGGTTCAATTTCCTTCTCTAGGTTTTGAATTGTTACGGTGTTCCGGTGATATTCCTAAGTCCCCCTAGATCCTCCAGCTATTCACCCACTTGAAAATTGTAATGCACTTAAAATAGCATTCGAGAAAAAATGTTTAATGTAGAATTGAAGGACGATGATCCCCTTGCCTTAGCCTCTGATGTAAGAAGTATTATGCATGACATAGAAGCCACCAGTGTTAAAATGGATGTTCTCACCGATACAAATTGTAGTGCAAAGTTTTGTTGAGTTTTCAATTCCTTCACATTGAATATCAATTTCTCATTGAATTCCAACAAAAATTATGAAAGTATTTTAATTATATGCAAAATAAAGTATTTGTAATCAAATTACTAGAAAAATAATGTTAGGTGCAGGACTCACAACCGCATGTCTCTTGTGAGTAGTATATATGTCAAATTTAATAGATTTCTGTAATTACATCACACCTTTAGCATGTGACTGTGAGTATAGATTTAGTTATACTATGTTCTTCTATGGGTTTCCAGGCTTATACGATGGTGTCCCTATACTAAGATGGGCGCAGACCCTATGTTGTTGCATTATTCAGCATAGTTTCCATACAATGTAAAGACCTCTATGTAAAACTATGTTAGAAATAGTTTGTTCCTTTAGTGTTTATAAAGCACAAATTTTCCCTTAGTGATTGTGTGTTATTACAGCCTACTTCATGTGGTTTTCTCTTTGTTTCTCCTGGTTCAATAGTTATGTAATCTAGAGCTAAAGATGCACATGTATTTTTTGATTTATAAATATCTAAATTCCACACTATGTGTCATATTAATGGAATGGTTGTTTCCATGTTTGTATCATTGTCAATTATAATGGTTGAATTATGGCTTCAGCCTCTATATCATGGTAAATTTAAATTTTTTAAGTTACTGATTTAGTATTTGTATTTATATATCTTCCTTTGTCTCTAGGTGAACGAAGGAAATGTAATTTTCTAACGGTGTCATTGTATATTCTACATGTTTTCCTTTTTCCCTTCCGAGTACTTCTCGATTTTTTTGTTTCTACTGGTCATTTATGTTTATGTAAATGAAATTGAATGAATCGTTTCTGCTTGGTATTCTTACGCACTGTTTAATTCCTATTCTCTTTTCAAAACTATCACATGTATTATCTTATTTAAGATGAAAAGTACTAATGTGAGTAGTTTCAGAATTTTTAACTAGTGGGATTTCGTTATATAATTAGTGGGTGATTAACGATCTGTCTGGTTTCCAATGAAGTTCTCTTAGCTTTGCTTCTTGTACAGCTCATGACTATTAGTACTTAACTCCCTGGAAATTATGTATTGCTGAGATTACAATCTCCAATGCTCTAAAAAAAATTCTATTGACTTTATACTTTAGGTTTTGATATTTATTTTATGGTTGATTTTCTTAGGTTCCTTAGTTGTTCCCAGTTGTATTTGTGATATTTATGTATGCTTCTCTATTGTTTACCTCCTATACATGTAATAGTTACATCTTATACATGTAGAGACCTCTTAAGAATATCTTTTCTAAAATAGAATCAATTAATTCATGTAGATACTGAGTACTATACTTAGCGCACTCAATTTTTACTTAATTCCTCTCATTTTATGAGTTATCATGCATAGTCAACTGATTGTAACATCCACCCTTTACTGTTAATAACAACTAAATTCACTAAAAATAGTTATGTGCATCATAGCAATAGATCTTGATTTCACCTAGCTAAATTTACAATAATAAAATACATGCATTTTAGCAGAGCAATAAGGTCAGTCTCCAAGCATAATCACATTTCAAATCACTAGAGTACATGTATCTCTACAACAAATTCAATTTCCTAAAATCTAAGCCTATATCATTAATGATTCTGGAGTATAACATCTACTTGTCATTGTTCATATTAATAAAATAAACTAACAAATATAATCTGACTAGAGTCACCATTAAGGGAGAACTTTGGAATTTCACACCTTTTCCACCGAACCTTGAACTGAGATCTACTAGTTCACCCCCGAGCCGAGATGTTCTTACCAAGGTATCAACAACCTCTATTGATCCCTTCAACATATATTTTATATTTTTTCCATAATCAATTTTTCCTTTAGTGGTGTCTCGCTTTTATGGCTTTCAACACCACTGGCCTAGGCTTTTCCTTTAAATGTCACTTTTCTCTCTAGCAACGCTTTATTTTTATCCAAACTTAGCATCTTTCCCTATCTAAGCAATTTAATGGATTTTCTCCCATATCCATTAAAACTTATCTAAAATATTTATCATGGAAAAATTACCTCAATCTCATTTACTAATGAGATTTTTTGTTTTCTTTATTTGGCAAGAATATCATACACAAGTGTCTCATCCCCAAGTACTTTCACCCAAATTATTTATTAATTAATAATTTTATTTATTTTCATACACATTTTGATGGACTTCATGGCTTTTTCGTCATTCACACAAACATAATTCAATCAAATAAAAACAATATTATAGAAATGAAGGGGTATTATGTTCTTCCCCCTTTTAATTCACATCATCCCCAGTGTTCATTTCCTAGTTACTCCCCATTGGGACAGTGTTGGATAATTCTTTTTCATCTCATCTTCCTACTCTCATGTGGCCTCTTTAGGAATAAAATTCCTCCATTTCATTTTAACCCGAACGACAACTTGATTCCAGAGCCAAATCTCTTTCCAGTCTAGGATACAGAAAGGTTCTACCAGAAAGTCTCCTTCGAGTTCCACTTGTAGCATTTTCCAATCAATTATATGAGAGCTATCATGTACATATTTCTTAAGTAATGATACATGAAAAACATTATGAACTTTAATGTGACTGGGTAATGCTAATTAATAAGCTATGTGTCCAATTCTATCCAGAATTTCAAATGGCCCACAAAACTGTGGCGCTAGTTTTGGATAGGTTTTGTTCTTAAACTATTTTTCCTTGTTTTCACCCTCAAATAAATATCATCCCCAATTTTGAACTCCCTATGTGTTCTTTTTTGTCTGTGTAGCTTTTCTATCTCCCTTGTGCGGTTTTAATGCTCTGTTGAATCATCCACACAATCTTTTCCATTGCTTGCAAAGAATCTAGCCCTAGTATCAATCTATCCTTCAGTTGACTCCAACTGAGAGGTGTATGGCATTTTCTACCATACATGGCTTCAAAAGGGCTCATTTTTATGGATGTTTGATCATTTTTATTGTACGCAAACTTTGCCAAATGCAAAAAATCCTCCCATTTAGTGGGTCTTTCCATGACATTTGTTCTCAGCATGTCCTGCAGAATCTGGTTGGTTCTCTTAGTTTGTCCATCCGTTTGAGGATGATATGCCGTGTTGAAATTTAGTTGAGTTCCCATGCCCCCAAACAATTCCTTCCATAATTTTGAGGTGAATTTGGCATCCCTATCTGACACTATCATCTTGGGTACTCCATGTAATTGAAAAATATGTTTGACACAGATAGTAGTAATTTGTGTTGTACCATAAGTGGATTGTATTGGGATGAAATGGGTTGCCTTACTTAAGGTGTCTACCACTAACATGATGGAGTCATGTTTCCTCTTGGTCCATGGTAGTCCTATGATAAAATCTAAATAAATTATTTCCCATTTCCATTTAGGGATAGGTACTGGATTTAGTAACCCGACAGGGTGTTGATATTGAACCTTTACCTGTTGACACTCTAAACATTTTGATAAATATTCGGCCACCTCTTTCTTCATACCTATACAAAATATATTATTTATTAATATTGTAATCATATTTTGGTACCCATGATGTCTTGCATATGGTTTCTTATGATGCTCATCTAGTATCATTTGTTTCGGGGTATTTACATTGGGAACCTACAATAGTTTCAATAAATCATCAATTTTTCAAAATTTTCTACATAACCAGGAATGTTAATCTGTTGTAGTTTTTGTCGAATTTCCATGTATTTAGGGTCATTGGTTATTGAATTTTTTATTTTCTCTATCAAATTTGTACTAACGCTACTAACTAAAACTTCCATTAGAGTGTAGGCATGTCTTCCTAACACATATGCTATCTTGTTTTCTCTCCCTTTTATGTGTCTAATATTGAACTAAAACTCACTAAGAAATTCCATCCACCTAGCTTGCTTGGCATTGAGGTCTGGTCAGCTAAAAACATATGTTAAGTTGATATAATATGTCATCAAAGTGAATTTATTCCCTAACAGATAGTGTCTCCACATCTTTGAATCATTTATTACTACAAATAACTCTATATCATATAGAGAATAATTCCTTTCATGTGTTTTCATCTTTCTAGACTCATAAGTTATCACTAAATTGTCTTGCATTAAAACCTCCCCTAGCCCTTCCATACAGGAATCGGTGCAAACAGTAAATTCTTTATTTGGATCTACAAGTTTTAAGATGGGAGCCATTATGAGTAGGTATTCCAACTTATCAAAACTTTCCTGGCGTCAGGTTGTCCATTCAAATTTTACCCCTTTCTTTTGTAAGGATGTAATAGGATATGCTAGTTTTGGAAATCCCTCTATAAACCTTCGATAGTATCCCGTGATTCCCATAAATGAATGGACAAAAGACACATCCTTTGGTATGGGTCAATTTATATTGGCTCTAACTTTCTCAAGATCCACTTCTAGTCCTTCCTTAGAAGTGATGTGGCCCAAATATTGTATTTTATTCTTGTATAAATTGCATTTACTAAATTTTCCATACAACTCATGTTCCCTTAGAGTTTGGAGCACCAACTTTAAGTGTTCCTTGTGTTATTTTTCATCCTTAGAATAGATCAAAATGTCATCTATGAATACTAGCGCAAATTTGTCGAAATATTTACTAAATATATTGTTCATCAGGCACATAAAGGTTGTTGGGGCATTAGTAAGCCTGAATGGTAACACTACAAACTCATAGTGACCATATATGGTCCTGAATGCTCTCTTATAAATACCTTCACTTTTTACCCTCAATTAATCATATCTCATTCTTAAGTAAGTTTTTGAAAAAATGGTTGCCCCCCTTACTTGTTCAAATAGATCATCAATACGAGGCAATGGATATTTGTTTGTAATAGTTAACTTGTTTAATTAGTGATAATTGATGCACGTTCTAAATGTGTCATTCTTCTTCTTAACAAATAACACGGGAGCCCCCCACGATGACACACTACGCCTAATATAGCCTTTGTCCAATAGTTCTTGTAGTTGCATTTTTAGCTCCAATAATTCAAATGGACTCATGCAATAAGAGGCTCAAGACACTGGGGTTTCACTAAGTACCAAATCAATGGAAAGGTCTATATCTCTATGAGGGAGTAAACCTGGAATTTTCTCCGAAAAGACATCATGAAGCTCTTTAATCACCAGCAAGATGTCTAATTTTAATTCTTCTCCTTGTTTTTCACTTGCTTCCACATTCACCATAAATAATTGACGCCCCTTCCATGCACTCCTTTTCATTTATAAGGGTGAAATTTGTCTCACTAATATGGGTTTTGGTATGCCTTGGATTAATTGAGTTTTTCCTTGTTAATTTACATAGCTCACTATTTTTTCTAAATAGTTTATAATGCCTCATACTTTTCCAACCAGTCCATGCTTATTAATACGTCATATGATCCTAGGGGAAGTACATTTAAGTTTACTTTTATGAAATAGCCATTTAAATCAAGAGGACATTGCTTTACTTGGATGGTTACTCTTCTCTTTGTTTCAATTGCTAACCGTACCAGCCAGGAAATTTTATAGTTTTCCATTTTAAGTTTACATTTTTCTACCACCTGTGGCCCAATGTAACTTAAACTAGCCCCTAGGTCAATTAAAATAGAAATAGGTCAGTTGGAAATAATACCTTCAATCTCAATCATTGTTGACTGATTTTCCGCTTGTCTATCCTCCAAGGTTGTGCTTATCCTGGTAATATTTCTAGCAATATTATTGACTATGGTGGCTTACTGAACAGCTTGAATATTTTGGACAGATATGGGATTATGTAGACAATCCCTCAACAGATGAGGTTCACCACATCCCCAACACTTCAGTGGTTCTTTTTCTTTACCCCCACTAATATTTTTACTATTCATATCCATAGGTTTTGACCCAGCTTGAGAGTGTGTCAATTGATTTACGTTCCCCTTGCTAAACTTTTTCTGTTGATGATCCTTCCCAAAAATTTTAAGATAACTAGGTTTCTGTCGCTTTGCCCCAATCACAGATTTGGCTCGGTCCTTATTCTTCCAAAACTTGGGGCCTTCACCCTTATTCCTAAATTGTTGATAGCATAGCCTCGCCTTCCTCATTGCTTCATCCATTATCTTAGGATTTTCAAACTCAATTTGTTCCTTGTAGACAGTGGGAAAGCAGTTCACAAACCACTGCACCTTGAATTTTTCTTCTTTAATGTAGGGAACATACCACAGTAAATTGGTAAACTTTGCTACAAATTCGTCCATAGTTAATTTTCCCAAAGTTTAATTCGTGGAACTCTTTTGCGTGGTCATCATAATAATGTTCACTTAAATAGCAGTTTTTAAACTACTCCGAAATTATTCCCAAGATATTGTCTTTTCCTCCAGTAGATGCACACTTTTAGCTTCTTCCCACCAAAGGTTAGCTTTACCTTACAGTTGGTGAATGTCCAATATGGCCTTTAAGCTTCTCTCATATTCATAGAATTGGAAATATTTAGTCATATTAAGCATCCATGCTTCTGCATCCTCCTCTTTTTCCCCATCAAAAGTAGGGGCTTGATTTTCCTAAATTCCCCTTGTAACTCTGTTTGTTTCTTTCTCTTTTGTGTTCTTGGATATGTTCTATCAGATTCCCCCCCGACTTTCAGATTGCTCTAATTTTGTGCCCCTTTTATTTCCTTTCAATATTTCAGTTTCCACCATTCTACGATTAGACTTTTTAGTCAGCCCCCTTATCATCCTTTCTTGCTCCCCACTAGCCTTTGACAAGCGCTCATTATTTCTCCCCAGGTACGTCAATTATTGCTAAAGATTTCTAATAACATCCATGAAATGGGTAGTCGTTGGGGTGGCCCCATTTCCCAATTCAACATACAATTCTTCAACTTCGGTGATGGTTGGAGCCTCCTTGGAAATTTTTGTTGCAGTTGAATCACTTTCTTACCTTGCAATTCAAACAAAATCCATTATTAGTTCTTCCTTCCTTACTACAACTTTTCAAGTCTACACAATTTTATTTTTTTTATTTCTGTAGTGATTCCTTAAGGCCCCAGTGGTGAACTTGGGCTTTGATACCATCTGTCACAACTCCCATATCCACTATTGATCAATACCACAAGAAAAAAAATTATTTCTATGTTTATATGCTTGTAGATAATAATAACATCCCCACTAACATGTAGGTTACCCTTCCTTTCTTTTCTGTAACGATGCTATGGATAGGGTATAAATTTCAAACTCTCCACTTATTCCACCCCTATCACATTGAATGAATTATATCATATATGTATTGTCTCTGGAATGAACATTTAATTACAACCATCATGTCTTGCTTATTATTCTAATGCCTCCTCATTGCTATTTAGGAGGTGACTGTTTATATGTATGGAGGTCCCTTTCGACCTTAATGTTTTGACTATGTATTGCTTTGTGGGCCACTAGGACATAACCACTCCAAGTTGCACTCCATGTAGTTTCTTAGCCTAGGTTTCTTTGTGGTATGGTGAATTTGTTTATATAGTGGGGCGCTTGCCATGGTAGAGTTTGGGTTCCCCCTTATCTAACATATTACACATTTACCTAGCCAGTGGTGTGCATATGTTTTTGGAAATGGTGAACCAATCCCCTATGGACACATACTCCCATCCCATGTCAACTTCACATGATTTGTCAGTATCCTTCTACGTGGAAAATGGGATGAGGAACTTGGAAATTCAACAGTGGATATCACTCCTCCAAACCCTAGACCTATTCTTTCATCGGGTCTCTGTTCCATTCAACATTTTTATGTAAGGGGTTTCATGTTCTACATGGAGTGCTAGCATTTGGTTCAAGAATATTGCAGTTGGGATATGGCTTCATTCATGGAAATTCCTCACTCCATCTGTTGATGGTAATTTGGTTCTCCCTCTCGCTATACATGTTGTTAAAACTTGATTCCTTTAGAGGCATCTTAGGTCTTTCTCTTCCCATTTTTGTTTTCCCTTCACACTAATTCTGCAAATTCTACTGAGGGGTTTTTTTCTTTGTGTGTTTGCTTGGACTAATTGTACCTATCATTTCGACCAGTGTACGTTGCTACGAATTGGAGGGTTTCATGCATGCCTCCTTTCAATCTTCTAGAAGTGCAACGTTCAGGTGGAAAACCGAGTCAATTTCATTAGGATTCCTTTCACAATAATGTAATTTTACTAGGTTTTTCCTCTCTAGGACTCTAGATACCATATTAGACTCATTGTGTCTTCGAGTTATGCTTAGCAGTAAAATTTTGCCTAGATATTGTATACTTCCTACTATGCTTCGTATTCCCAATTCTGTACTAATGGGTTTTGGTCTTATGGTTACTTTTTTTGTTATTCACGGTTATGTGCTCATTTTCATTTGGAACTAACTATGCTCTTATTTTTCTCATTTCTTTACAAGGAGCACTAAGGACACAAGCCCCTTAATTCAATGGTCACAATCTATAGAAGAAAATGCAAGGTACATCCAAGTCTATTAGGGTTTTCTGTTTTCCTCTAGTTTTGATAGGGCACGACCTCTCACTGGTTATTGGGTTGCAGTTTTTTAGCTACAATTTACTATGGGTTATCCCTCCTTTGTATATTTTGATTCATTTGACCTTAGTGCTCATAGTTCTATTGCTATTTTGCAGGGGTGCTTCCCTGGAGAGGTGTATATGTGAGCACACACCTTCTGACTCTAACATGCCTTCCATGTATAGGTAAGGGTTTATTTTCTCCATTGTTCTCTGTGTAATAATTTTGGTCTGATAAGATTTAAACTCTGGTTATATGATGCTCACATCCAGACTTCCATGTCTTGCAGGTGTTTGCTACCCCTTACCACAGCCGCTTACATATTCAATCGGAATGATAGCATCAGTAACGGGTAGTCATTATGGCTTCCCGATTGGTTCAATTTCCTTCTCTAGGTTTCGAGTTGTTACAATATTCCGGTGATATTCCTGAGAAATGGTGTTAGGTTCACGACTCACAACTGCATGTCTCTTGTGAGCAGTATATATGATAAATTTAATAGATTATGAAATCTCTGTAATTACATCATGCCTTTAGCTTGTGACTGCAATTCTAGCTTTAGTTATACTTTGTTCTTATGTGGTTTTCTAGGCTTATACGATGGTGTCCCTATACTAAGATGGGCACAGACCATGTGTTGTTGTACTATTCAACATAGTTTCCATACAGTGGAAAGACCTCTATGTAGAACTGTGTTAGAAACATTTCATTTCTTTAGTGTTTATAAAACATAAATTTTTCCTTACTGAATGTGCATTATTATGGCACGCTTCAGGCAGTTTTCTTTTTGTTGCTTCTGGTTTGATAGTAATGTAATCTAGAACTGAAGATGCACATGTATTTATTTATGTATAAATAGCTAAATTTCATGCTTTGTTTCATATTAATGGAATGGTTGTTTCCATATCTGTATCATTATCAATTATAATGGTTGAATTATGGATTTAGGCTCTATATCATGGTAAATTTATATTTGTTGAGTTATCGATTCAGTATTTATTTTTATATATCTACCTCTATCGCTAGGTGAGTGAAGGGATTGTAATTTGTTATCAATTTCGTTGTATATTCCACATGTTTCCTTTTTCCCTTCCCAGTACTTCTTGATTTTTTTATTTCTAATGTTCATTTTTGTTTATGTAAAGGTAATTGAATGAATCATTTCTGCTTGGTATTTATATGCACTATTTAATTACTAGTCGCTTTTTGAAACCATCACATGTATTATCTTATTTCAGATGAATAGTACTATTGTGAGTAGTTTCATAATTTTTTACTAGTGGAATTATGTTATATAATTAGTGGGTGATTAACGATTTGTCTGGTTGCCTATCAAGTTCTCTTGGCTTCATTTATTGTATAGCTCATGCCTATTAGTAGTGAACTCCCTGGAAATTATGTATCACTGAGATTACAATCTCCAATTCTCTAAAAACTTTTCTCTGGACTTTATACTTTAGTTTCTGATATTTGTTTTATGGTTGACCTTCTCAGCTTCCTTAGTTGTTCCTAGTCATATTTGTGATATTCCTATACACTTGTTTACTGGTTACTTATATACATGTAATAGTTACGTCTTATACACATACAAACCTCTCAAGCATATCTTTTGTAAAATAGAAGAAATTAAGTCATGTAGATACTGAGTACTATACTCAGTGCACTCGATTTATACTTAATTCCTCTCAGTTTCTAAGTTAGCATGCATATTCAATCGATTGTAACATCCACCCTTTACTGTTAATAACAACTTAATTCACTAATAATAATTACATACACCATAGCGACAGATATCAATTTCACCCAGCTAAATTTAAAATAATAGAAAACGTGCATTTTAGTAGAGAAGTAAGGTCAGTCTCCAAAGCATAATCACATTTAAAATCACACAGTACTTGTACCTCTACAAAAGATTTAATTTCCTATCAACTAAGCCTATATCATTAATAATCCTGGAGTACGTCATCTACTTATGGATGTCATATTAGAAAATAAAGTAACAAATATAATCTGACCAGAGTCACCATTAAGGGAGCACTTGGGAATTTCACACCTTTTTCCACCTAACCTTGAACTGAGATCCGCTAGTTCACCCCTGAGTCAAGATGTTCTTCCCAGGGTATCAACAACCTCTATTGATCCCTTCAACAGATGTCTTATATATTTTTCCATAATCGATATTTCCTTCAGTGGTGTCCCTCTTTTGTGGCTTTCAACACCACTGGCCTAGGATTTTCCTTTAAAGCCTGCTTTTCTCTCCCGCAACGCTTTATTCTTATCCAAGCTTAGCATATTTCCCTAGCTAAGAGATTTAATGAATTTTCTCAACTATCCATTAAATCTTATCTAAAATATTTATCATGGAAAAATTATCTCAATCTCATTTACAAATGAGACCTTTTTGTTTTTCCTTCTTTGGTAAGAATCTCGTACACAAGTGTTTCATTCCCAAGTAATTTCACCCAAATTAGTTATTAATTGATAATTTTATTTATTTACATACACATTTCAATGTACTTCATGTCTTTTCTGCCATTCACAATAACATAATTTAGTCAAATAAAAATAATATTACAGCAACGAAGGGGTATTACACTCTAGTTCTACCATGCATAGAGAGGGATCAAATATTTTGAGGTGCAAAAATTTTCTCAATCTTTGCACTCAAAAAGAGGTTTTCATACTAAGAGATTTGATCCCTCTCAGTGCTTGGTAAATCCAGAGTTAAGATGGATCTATGCTGGTTATATTAATATAAAATAAAGTTGAAAATTCTTGCATGAATTTAACACCTATTATGAAATTGCAGTTTATATTTCCAGTTTATCGTTGATTTTTTTTATGGTTTAATTGGTGAAATGTGTTCATGGAAATAACATCAGAACTTTCTAAAGCAATATTCTTCTAAAATTGTATTCGAGTTATTACATGCACACATAGATGGATAAAAATCCCACCCTCATGTACTTTAATGTAAAACCCATTATTAGGTGATATGGAGGCACGATGCCTCTAATAGAGAGATAGAACCACACTCCCTATCCATGAGGGGATGCTAACTGTGAGGACATCTTTTTTGTAACTCGTACATTATGTTTTCATTAATATTATGAAGGGGAAGGTTTTAGTATGATGGCTCTTGCGATTGTGGTCACTCACCTAATATTAACTAGCCTTCACAACATTAGATCCCCATGCTTTGACATGAATGTCAGGATCATTCTTATTGTTATGCATGATTATTTTTCTCATCTATATGGCATTCAAATCAGCTTTTTGCAGAAATCAACATTCTTAATCCACAGTATTGGTATGGTAACATCTACTTCTTTTAAATCCATTTGCATAGTCCCCCTGTTTTGGTTCTAGCCTACCTTTGTCTATGGGTTTATTTTGCCATGGTTTCTTGGTGGCAGTTTCTAGGTGGAATTTCAATGGAAAAATGGAAGTGTAACTATAAAAAGGAAAATGTGGGCCAATCGATGACCTCTCAAATAGGCCCAACATGAAGTTAGATCCTATAACAGAATATTTAATCAATTCACCCCCCTACAGCTCGAGAATCCATTAAAATCGTTGAGGAAAAATCTCAACTAGAATGAACTTTTCTCCATGGTGAAGTAGTTCATGAGCAAGTTGCATCATGGGCTCCGAACACTAGTACCTCCAAAACTTGTGATCCAAAACATGTTAAGACTCTATATCTATACACTTGGGCTTCACCTTGTTGACCAATGTCTTACCACCTTCATTCATAAAAGCCATTTAAAATTGTGAAAAATAAAGCCAATATGTTGTAGATATTGGGATGAGGGTATGTAGGTTAGAGGGTTTTATAATTATTTGTATGAAAAAGCTTATTTTGTAAAAATAGTGTTATATATTAAAAATATGGGTTATTTCTACTATAAATATGTATTGGGAGGGGGGTTCAACAAAAAGAATTTGGGATATTTTCATCAATATCTAGTGAGATTATAGGTATCCATTAATATCACATTAATAGAGATGTTATGATACACATATTGATTTAGTGGAAACTCTATAGATGTATACTTTAAAATAAAAACCATTATGGAAAAAATTATGATTGAACCATTGAAGAATACAATGTCAATCTTATTCAATTGGATAAGCTCCAGTTACAAGTTAAGGAAATAGAAAGGAAGGAAGTTAAGGAAATAGAAAGGAAGGTAAAGGTTTCTGCTTCAATAGTAGCAAATATGGACATTGAACCTATAATACCAAAGGTTGTGTTTGTTTAGGTCAAAAACTTTGAAGAAAACTCACCTCAACTTACTCTTGTTGTGTTGAGTCTATTTAGACCTTTTTTTCTTACTATATGAAGCATAACTTCCCTTATCACCAAGCATACGTTGATCATATTTTTTTACCTCTTCATCTGGTCCTGATGATGAATCACACTTTTTGGTTTGAAATGTGTCGGCCAAAAATTTCTCTTATGTGAACCACACTTGTTGGTTCGAAAGGTGTCGGCCAAAAATTTCTCTTATGTGAACCACATTTTTTGGTTCGAAACGCGTGGGCCAAAATTTTTTCTTATGTGAACCACACTTGTTGATTCAAAATGAGTAGGCCAAAAGTTTCTCAGTTTCTCTTATGTGATTTCTACCGAGATACTTTTCTTAAAATATTTTTCTTGTGTAAATGAGACCTCTTATTTAAAGTTTTTATTTATAATTTTTTGATAAATAATTCCATTTAAACAATATGGATTTAATTTATTTATTTTTTTAACTATTAAATCTGATTTTTCTAGTTACTTTTAACTTTTTTCATATATAATTATTTATATAAATATATTTTTCCTTAATTAATGTATCTTTTAATGCATTAGAAATATATAATCATTCATATAATAATAAAAATAAAAATATATAATCATTTACATGATAATAATAACAAGGGCTACATAGTAACTAATACGTGCAGCTTAGCTTAAATATAGCTTAATTAAACTAAAAAATAATAAAGACAAAGATTTCATCACAAAAATAAAATTATTAATAAAATACTGCATTGTTGAATGCGATCACCAAAAATTAAGAAATATGATTAACTAATATTGTTTATATTAACATATATACAAGTTAATATATATCTTTGTTTTAATATATATTTATGTGTTTTACTTTTTATTAATGTATAAAAAAAATTATAATTAAATTTATTAAAATATGTTTTCAATATAATAATAAGTCATCTTAAATTGAAAGTATGGAGAAATTATAATTATTGAAAATATAAATAATAGAAAAAGGAAAAACAATCAAAAAGTTAAATAAAAAGGAATTAAAACAAAAAACAAAAAATTAGTAATTCATACAAATGGAAGTTACTAAAGAGTCTATAATAAGACCTCAACCAATCACTTTAAAAAAAATAAATTTAAATAATAATAAAAATTGAATTCCAAATGTTAAACTATAAATAAGTGAGATAATTTTTTGATAAAAACAAACTAATACACAATCAAAGTAAAACTGAATACCTAACACTATACCTATTACAATTATAATAATAAAAATAAAAATAAAAATTAGAGTCAAGAGACTATTTTTTTATAAGTTGATGAGGGCCACGTTCAAAACCAAAAGTACAAACCAAAATCAACTAATTAAGAAATAGACTATAACCCGATCTGAGAAATAGACTATAACCAGATCTGAGAAGCGAACACAACGAATTTATGGAGTTCTTGAATTCGTCTAATATCAAGTTTGGTTCTTACAGAAAGATCTCCTTAAAGTAGATATATAAAGCTCCATTTTCAATATATATAAAAACATTAAAGCTCTGCTTTTACTACAGTCATATACATTAAACATTTAAATATCTCAACCCTATTACATCTAAGTCAGATCACACCTCGTTGTGAATCATACACTGATCATTGATATCCTCTCTTTTCTTTTTAATTACATAGCTGGCATCATAAATAATCACTTTGCACCAGCAACCAGAGAGAGACCCGCCTGGTTAATAGCATGTTGGAGAAAATAGCAAAAAGGGTGGTGGGAGCAGTGAGCAGCACAAGTTTTGACTTAAGTGGCAACTTCTCAGGAGAAGGGAAAGATATGAACGATATGAAAACAAGTTGAGGAGAAAGATATTAGTCATAGTAATATGAAAACAAATTCTATTATTAATGAAAGTAAATTCCATTGCGAGCTCCTGGAATTTTGATATTTGGAATCAATTTACAAATAATCCCAACGTTATTCCGGATAAAAAGAAAAACAAAAGAGAAGTTGCTAAGATGGCAACTGATGTGATGAAAAGAAAAGCAGAAGAAAAGTTGCTATGTGAGCTCGTCCTGCCCAATCATCGAAAACATATTTGCAGTTACCTGCGCCGACCTGCAGAGTGGACATGTGGGCTGTAGCCCCTGGTAATCCAGCCATTTCTCAAGGCAACATCTGTGAAACAAATGGCAGCATGGCAGCTGGCTGATTCCATCCCCCTCCCCCAAGGTGCACAAACAAACTGCACAATCTTCATTGCAAAAGGAAGAAGAGAAGGTAAGAGGAGGGTTTTTGCCAAATATCTTTCCTTCAAAGGAAAGCGGGTTAGTGAGTTGAGAGCCCACTGATATATTCATTCTATCAAGACCACCTTCATCATCATGCATCTGTTGGTCTGAACATTCAGCTGCTTCCATGTTGTAATCTGAAGCAACGAAGCCCAACGATGGGAAAAGAGAGCACAGCATCTGCTTAATGGCTACCACGAAAATAGCAGCGTTTATTATGAGCATGGGCAGAAGCCCTGGAGACAAGTCTGAGAGGCTGGAAATCCCCATGGAGCCGAATTGAGGCGATGTTAGTGTGTCCGGACATTGAGAGTATTATAGCAGTAGAGCAGAATGTACAAATGCAACCCACGGCCAGTAAAGAGCCACGTTTATGGGCCACAGGGCTGCAATTTGCAAGCTGCACGGGACCCAGCTTCCATGGCCTGACAACGACGGGTGAGGGAAAGGAAAGGAATTGGCAGGGCCACCCACATGGAATCTGCCTGGTTATTTGGAGCTGGTAACAGACAAGTTACCTGCAAGTTGCAAGTTGCAACTCGGGAAGAGTTTGAGTGACATGCACGCCATGTTGATGGTTCAAAATTTATGGAGGTTGTAACGTGATCATGCCGTTCTGTGACTCTTGGATAAGGATCGGGATTTGTTCAATGCCATTGCCATTTTATTAGGCTTTGTGTAATTAGGCCCTTGTTACAAAATTTTCCAGAAATCTATCATCCAGAATTCTAATACCACGCGTGTTTGAATTAGTATTATCAATATCTAAATTCCAATTATTTTTTTATTGTGAAAATAGATTCAATCTCATCAATAAACTTTGTGTCACTAAAATAGAACTTTGGACGCCCAAAACTCCAAAACTCTAAATCTCAACACCCAAAAAAACACTATAACTAACCTTTCAAAAAATTTAGGCAAAATTTCTCAAAATCATAACTATTGTTTGTGGGCAAAATTGTGCCTCCTTAGGCTACGGCATTCTATTATTCTTCTGTGTCGGCTGATGGTGAGTACGCGGTTCCCTCATTTTCAGATGTCAAGATAAATTAGCTCGAACCATTTTCAGTGTCGGTTGATAGTAACTATACGATACCCTTATGTTTGGAACCGTATACTGATCCCTTATTTGTGATCAGATTCATTCGGTGTATTTGTGACTACATTCATTCGGTGTGTGCATTAACAGTGAGTTTACGGTTTTATTTTTGGATAGTCATATTCGAATGGTTAAGTATTCTAAGTTTTGAAGTTTTTTTAATGGTGTAGACTTGTTTTTGTCTAAAATACAATGGAAATTTTAGTAAGATTTTAATAAAATTTGGTGTAATATATTGGAAATTTTGGTTATAGTTTTAAACTTGGGTTTTTTTATGGTGTTGAACCTATTTCCACCACAAAAACATTATTCAATCACTTTTTTTTCTCAATATTTTATGAAAAAATGCTAGATTCTAATAATTTATGGCATTCCTGCAAAATTAATGATCAGTGGACAATTTTATTTTTGGATTCTTGAATTCTAGTTGTTAATTGTTCCAAGTTTCAAAGGTTTTTTAGAATATTTTTATGTTAAATTTACCTAAAATTTAGTAGAGATTGATTGACCTTATAAATTTGAATTGTGAATTTTATACCTTTCACTCTAAAAGAGGTTTGCATAGAGATTTGTTCCCTTTTCCCACTTGGTAGATCCAGAGTTAAGATGGATCTATGTTGGTTTAATTTCCTCTTTTAAATAAACTATATTCCACATTAATACACTAGGTTTTGATCCCTCTTCCCACTTGGTAGGTCCATAGTTAAAATGGATCTATGTTGGTTTAATTTCCTCTTTCAAATAGACTATATTCCACATGAATAGCATAGGTTTTCATAAACCTAGAGTTCATACCAAGTCAAGTTTGCTTTATTATTTTAGTTTAAAGTTATTTTTATTTTAACTTAGATTTTTTTACCACTTAAAAATATTTAAAGTAGAGTTATTTTTATTTTATTTTAACCAAATAAAAATGTTTACAAAACATTACATTATGATACAACATCTCTACCATATTAAACTGAGAACATCTCTCCAAAATTAAAAATTAAATATATAGCATATTTTTCAAAATACTAAATAAATTAAAAAAAAAAATCTAAAAATCATAATCTAACTTGTGTTTACAAACTCAAAAAGTGGAAAAGTTAATATGTTTGGCCTAAAAAATTTAAAATAATTAAATAATAAATATGTGAGTAGATTAACTGAAATCATAAATAAACAAGGACATTAAAAATTTAAAATAATTAAATAATAATTATGTGAGTAGATTAATTGAGATCATAAACAAGGACATATGTGAGTAGAATAATTGAGATCAGATCATAGTGGATAGGGACACAATCAGTATTGTGTTATAAAATATTAAATGCTCTACAGTGAGTATATTGTTCCAATAAATTAAATGTTTTCCAATTTTGAGTGTATAAAATATTAAATGCTCTACAGTGAGTATATTGTTCCAATAAATTAAATGCTTTCCAATTTTGAGTGTACCTTATTGGATTCAATTTCAATTTTTTTTATTGAGTTTAAAAAATAATTTTTTTAACATTTAATGTTTTATATCTGAATATTTATTTATTTTTATTGATTTTAATAAATATTTGTTTTTAGATATAAGATAATTTATAGTATTTAAAGTTATTTATTTTAATAATAAATGTGGTTTTGAGAGTGAATATCTATAGTTTAATGTTGTTTGAAAGTGAATATGCATGGTTTAAATTTATTATTTGAGAGTGAATATATATTGTTTAACTTTGTTGGAGAGTGAATATGTATGGTCTATTATTAATTAAGTCATCAAAATATTTAATAAGTAATAATTTGATTTAAATAGAAATTTTCGATACTAATCAAAATAGATCAAAATAGTGTAAGATTATTTTCTGTCAAAATTAATTATTAAATAATAGTTAAATAATATTGAAATATTAAGTAAAAATAATTACATATTATCAAATAATAAAACTATTATTTAATGTTATTTAAAACTGGATATCTTCTATTCAATTATAAAAGTATGCATTATTAAACTATTATTAAATGTTATCCATTAATAATAATAATAATTTAATAATAGATATTTACCTTCAAAATAGATATCCATTGTTGAATTATAAAAATATATATTATTAAATCATTAATATTCACTGTTAAATTATAAAAATATGTATTATTAAATTATTATGAATGCTGTTCCAAGTTAGATATTCATTATCCATTATAAAAATATGCATTATTAAATTATTATGGAATGATGTTGACTTAAGAAAAATTCATCATTTTCATTAACAATAATTTGATATAGATATTCCCATTAAATAATAGTTATAATTTAAAATGCATACCTACCCTTTTCACAACATTTCAATAGTACATACCGACCCTTACACAACCTTTCAATACTGAACAACCTACACTGAATGGGGCAATTAAACCGTATTATGGTGCTCCACAAATACCATCCCGTACAGCGTCATCATTTTCCAACATTCTACTTTATGTGACAGCAACAGTGTGTACGTAAAGTACTCAAGGAGAGGAAGAAATTTCAATCTTCTGCATGCCTGAATCTGCTATCTGCCAAAGCTATCCTTCTTCCCACTTGCTGCATTTTTCTTCCCACTATAGACCGATCAGTCGTTATCATATATAATGGATATTGTTTTCTTTACCTTGCTTGCTTGCTGATTTAATGAAGGATTCAATGATACAGGTGTGGTAATATAGTGTTTCTTTAAACAACAAGAGTTGTGTGTAGTGCTGTACTTGAGATTTTGCTATGTTTTTAATATTTATTAAAAATAATTAATAATATTTTAATTATAAATAATGGAGTAGTTTAATTTATAGACGAAATAGTTTTTAATTGAATTTAGTGTTACAATTTCAAACAAAAATGTGATTTTTTTGTTATTTAAAATAGATTTTTGAAAGCATAAATAAATTCAGCTTCTGAAAAATTTTGGGGCACTAGAATTCTAGTGATTAAACAATTTAAACTAATGTTTTTAAAAATCTCCACAAGATTTTAGTTAAAATTAACTATTGTAAAAAAATAATATTTGGTAACTAAAAATAATTGTTATTAATCAATTATGTATCAATTTAAAATTAGTTATTTATTAATTCAAAAACTAATTGTATTTTAAAAAAGCAATTTTTTTATATAAAAATATAATATTGTTTATAGATTACTTTTAAGTTATATATGGAGAAAATTTAAGCTAATATTGATCATAGTTAATTTATCATCAATATTCTCATTAACAATAATATAGATATATAGATATTATTTTAAAAATTAATAATTAATTAATTAAATTTAATATATTTAATATATTAATATCAATATTTCTATTAATAATAATATAGATGTATAGATATTATTTTAAAAAACAATAATTAGTTAATTAATTAAATTGAATATATTGAATATATTAATTTTCTATTAGTTTCTAGAGGCAGTTTAAATGGCGATGGCTATGAAAATGAAGTGTTATGTATCAGGAGGTTTGAAGTTCAAATCCCCCAGATTTACCGCTGATTATGGAAAGGGCATACCTAGGCACTAGAGGTTATAGTGGTAGCCATCAGAATAGACCCTGTCACAAGAGCACAAAATTAGCCCACTTGCTGATTCCTCTCATATATATATATATATATATATATATACATACATACATACATGCGCACACACAATTTAAATAACAAGAGAGTGAACATTGTTCACGCACCAAACAGAAATCACCCTTATATTTTATAGGCAAAGTACAGGTTACATATCACTTATAGATTATGAATATCTAGCAATCTAGATCATAAGAAAGTGAATTGAAGTAGTTAGAGATAGTAATCTAGAAACTCACAATTTACAACGTACAATACACATGTGAGTATTAAGTCTAAGTCTCTCCCAGAATGTTTACATTATAAATATTGAAATCACAAATTACAATACTCTAATAACAACATTCATCTTCATCTGGTCTAGTCATCATTAGCACTTTAACCCACTCTAACATCTCACAAATAATACTCTTTCTCCACCACAACTTCGATCTTACCGCTTGACCCATTTAAGACAAAATTGTTTCTAACCGTCATTGACATACTTGTAGAATTGACAATATTGACATATTTGATCTCAAACTTTTGTGATCCATATTTATTTTTGTAGTTAGCTTTCGACAAAATCACATCAACGATCTTTGATGGTCAGCGTTTTGAACCTACTAATGAGGTTCATCTTCAGGACCTGAAGATGAACCTCATTAGTAGGTATTTAAATGTTGACCATCAAACATTGTTGATGTAATTTGTCCAAAAGCTAACTACAAAAATATTGACATAGTCGGCTCACAAGGGTTTCCAAAAATTGTAAAATAATTGAATCATTCTATGGACATACCTCCATTTGTCATATACTTAGTTTTTGGTTATCTGCTAGTTTCTAGGAAGGTAATCTTGATATTGCATGTATTCAGAAGTCAATCATACAAATTGACCTCTTAAACACATAGACACAAGAACTGATGTTCCTGAAACTGAAGCTTCCAACTAATACCAAGAACCACTAGCCCTTCTTCATAGACACACAAAAATAACTTGTAATCAGGACTACCAACTTGTAACAGATTGTAGTCATAATTAAATTAGCATTGTGTTCACGGGGCTTCTAGAGATACTAACTTAATTTTGTTACTTTATTCATTGAATGGTTCTTCATTTGATCTTTGCACACTTAAATAATAATAATAACATACTACAACATAAGAAAATTGTAACCCACACCACACAATAAATCTGGCTATATATGTTGCAAAACATTCTTATACTCAGATCTACACACACAAGAATTAGATCTAGAAAATGAAGGTCCACACAGAACAATCACACACAAATCCTAGACATATGTTCAACTCGAATACGGGATCGGTCCTATTAGATTTATAGACTAGGACTATTTTGCACCACCTCATAAGTCATTAAATCAACATGTTCCATTATCTTACAAGCTCCCCTAGTGAACAATAACCCAACCCTTTCCAAAACCACTTCCTCTACACATTGTTCTCCACAATGATCTATGTTGTTCCCAGAACATGTCACAATAGTCCAACGTGGATTTTTAGCTCAGATCTCTCCTACAGGATTCACACGTGCATTGTTCGCAATAGCATAAATGGATGGACAAATTGGTCACTTACAACAAGCAATAAGTCACACACAATAATCACTCAAACAATAATCTGTCTACTCTCAAACACTTATTTATTCACATAGGATCAATTATCATGGCTCTCGCATCTTCTTGGAATTACCATGAGGGAGTTAAGCTAGAACAGGCTCAGATACCAACTTAAAAACCAAGAAAGTGATCATTGTTCACACACCAAACATAAATCACCGTTATATTTCATGATCAAGGTTATATATAGCTTACAGATTACAAATTTCTAGCAATCTAGATCCTAAGAAAGTGGATTTGATTAGCTAAATATAGTAACCAAGATACTCACAATCACAACTTGTAATACACATATAATCATCAATTTTAAGTATACATATATACATATTCCATTACATTCAATTTTCTAAGCCATCTAAATACAAAACATTGCATATATAAATTCTAACTGAAAATGTAAACTAAACTAATTAACATTTTATTTTATACATTAAATTAAGAATCTATAAATTATTGGTATAAAGATTATTTTATATCATGGGTAATAAATTTATAAATTACCTCTTATAAAGAAATCTATATTTTTTTTCCTTATAAGGAAACTTTGTATTACAGTAGAATTACAAAAAATACATTCTTCAAATCATTAAAGCTTAGCAAATATTGGTTTTTGACATGGGCTTGAGAGTAAGTAAGAAGATGATGGAGGTAGAACTGGGTAGGTCTATGTTCACAAAGGAGAAACCAGAGAGCCTCCCTTCAGTTAAAATTTAGAAAAATATACAAAACCATGCCTAGCAGGTCAACTTAACCTTAAAAGAACAACAATGCAAAACATATAGAAACATTACATTGAAATACCAACAATGAAAAACATGTAGCGATGCTACCTTGATAGACCAATAATGTCAGCTAATAGTCAAGGGGGTCCTCCTAGAACATGGTGCATGATTGCTAGTAGTTTAGGTCATCTAATAAAGGGAGCCCTAAGGAGGTTGGCTAGCTAGAAGAGGTTGGGAACTCTTAGTGCCATTAGAGAGAGCTAATGACCTGGCTGCCAAGACCACCACCTTTGCCATAAGAAGGACCCGAACCAATAGAAGTAGGTTTGGACTTGCCATATAACTAGCGTTGACATGGTGAGGGGCTATAAGGCCTGTCATGGGGAGCATTTGAATGCACTGGAGAAAGAGAAGAGTCGTCCACTGTGTCAGTCAAGGGAGATTATGAACCCTAAAGCTCCATACCCAGAATTCGGGAAATTATGTGATATGCAAACTTTACATGGTGTAAGTGGCATTCCAGGTCCATGACATTTCCTTTCAGTAGCACGTTGGTGTCTTCTTGATCCTTATAATGACACCCCAAGATGTTTCATAGGGCCCAAAGATGGTCACTCGAGATCCAAAGCTCATGTGCTTCAGCATCTACCACCATTCTTTTGAAGTGGTGAGGGACACTACAATCAAAATTTTCATCACCGTGCCCATGCCAAGGAAGGTGGGGAGGTCGACCTCTCCCATGGATACCTCCATTGGTCTACCCTCATTCTCATACCATAGTTACAAAGAAACAAAATGTGAATTCTGAATCTGAGCGGATTAACCACCTTCACACGATTGAAGGAGTTGGAAGCCATGTCAAGATATCCCAATGTTTTAATGAGGAGTGAGGGACACAGGATGCTAAGTGGTATTTCCATGCACTTAATGCACTTTAAATGTGGGAGGGGGTAGAATTGACACCGCCACCATGCTCAACCTCGAAGAATGGTTTATGTGCCCCTAAAATCCCACCCTAGGCTTACGAGTTGTCTTTATTAAGGGCATTGAAAACTTGAGCTACTAGACTGCCATCCAAATTTGGGGAAAGAAATCTATAAATTACCTCCTATTAAATATTTTTATTATAAACATGAATAATGATTATTATTTAAAATTATAAATTTATTTAATCTTTATTCAAATTATAAATTTATTAAAATTACCTAATGCAAATTATTTTGTATATGGAAATTTTTTTAACCCACCTCTAACCAAAACAAGAATATCAATAATTCTCTTTGTTTACTTACAATTTGAGTAGGTTTAAGTAAAATTTGAGTGGATCTAATGGTTAAGAAAATGTATTTTTTCATAAGAGGTCACATGTTCAAATTCGAAGGGGGTAGAGTATGTACACCTCTAGATAGACTTTAATAGTAAAATCACTACACACAAGAGGTGGGTCCCTTATCCCACAAATAAAAAGTCTCATACACCAATTTCATGGAGGAGGTGGGTCCCTTATCCCACAAATAAAAAAGTCTCAGACATCAATAAAGTTTCATATACTAATTTAATAGAGGAAATAGGTAACTTATCCCACAAATAAAAAAGTTTCATACACCAATTTGATGAAGGGGGTGTATTTTATCCCACAAATAAAAGTCTCATACACCAATTTGATTTTTCACTTAATCATAACCTTTAAAAAATATTATTTTTATTATTGTTTTTGTTATTATTAAAAACCATGTATACAATTGCACCACCTAAATAATTTAAATTATTCTTAATTTTGCCCCATATTACAATTGACTTTAAACAACAACATACAACTAGAAAGATCAAAACTTGGCAAGGTAGCAGTATCCCATGTAAAAAGTAATTGATAGCTACTTTAGATTAATTTAAATAGTTATAGAGTTAAAAACCTCCAAAACCATCTACATATAAAGTATGCTACATAGTAATCATAAACCCCAATTTAAAGTAGCCTTGGATTTATAACTTTTCTTATAGTTAAATTGTTATACATTAATTGTACAAAATATGTTACAAGATAATCATTAACCCTAAGTTATCTACATATAAAGTATGCTACATATTAACCATAAACCCCAATTTAAGGTAGTTTTGGGATTTATAACTTTTCTTATGGTCAAATTGTTATATATTAATTGTACCCGAGACACTACATGCTAATCATAAGCCCTAGTTTAAGGTAGACTTGGAATTTAAAACTTTCCTAATCAATGTTGAATAAAATAAGAATATGAAGGTTTTTTTTGTGTAAGTTAGATTTGGGTCCTTATATTTCTTTCAAAAGGAACATTGTACTTGGAAGTTCCAAAAATGAACCAAATGGTCTCAACCTACCCAAAGGGAAACCAAGTCTATTAACCATCTGGTGGAGTCATATCCTGACAAAAGTTTAAACATCCTCATCAAGTCTAGTAAAGCTAAAAGCATTGTCAATTAATGTTTACCTATATCTCTAACTTGTCAATGCCTAAATGTGTTGTAATTCTAAACTAGATATGATTTCATTTGGTTCCTCTCTACCCTTTGTCACAAATTTTATTCCCATAATCAGTGCTCCTTTCAATAATTTCAGGACTAAATCCATTTAAAAGTTGTAGTTAGATATATTAATAATGGGAGGAGTCAAAAGGTAGGCCAACTCTATGCGAGTATAGCTAAGAATTCTTTTAAATTCTGCGATTTGTAGAAAGACCTTCACGGTCCAACTTAAACCTTAGGATCAGGCTTACGAGGCTTTGTTTGCTTAATACAACTCTTGTTATGCTACTTCCAACCTCCACCTTTATACTTTGAACATAGGCTTCACTATAATCGATGTACAGTCGATGACACGTAAGCCTGGCTCAAAGAGTCAGTGCTATGTAAAAGAGAACTTGCAAGGACCACCAGGGTAAGCCCTCTAGGTAGGGTCCACTTAATCTCTCTTCACTCTATTGGCCACTCTATACATATCCCAACACAAATAGAGAATGTGCTCACAAAGAGCCGTCGGGTGGAGACCTCCGAGCAGGACCCAGAGATAATGCTCCAGGTCGTCGATATAAATCTCAGTGAAATAGAAAAAGGCATTATGCAAAGTCATCGAGGTAAGTCTTCTAGGGAGGGTCCACCCACTCTCCATAACTCGATGTGTATAACCTTGATGCTTAATAAGATCTTCAGGATAACAACCATTCGACAGATCCCATCAATTGATGTGTATGTAAATTGTCACATCGTCTAATGATATATCCCTATAGGGAATGAAAATGTGAAGTATTTCGCTCAGCTCCTTTGTGGGCATTCCTTTGTGCACTCTAATTCCACTCTCTTGGGCAATGCTTATCCCTTCTCTGCTCTTGCGACTCCAACAAGCAATGCATACACATATATGCCTCTCAACCCAGTTAATAAAATACATTTTTATAATTAGACTATGTACTATTCATAAGATTGTAGAAAGACTAGTCTAAAATATAATTAAGGCTTCTCTCCACTACACACATGAACCCAATTTTATTAAAAAATAAGGAATATAAATATTACATGATGGTTCTATCTAGATCCATGAATATAAGATCAAAACAAATTTAGGGAAAAATTAAACAACTATTTCAATTCTTTAATAATCCGCCTAAATTAAACAAATTACATGGAAATTTCAAAAAACTCCTATCCTAAAACACCACTCATTGAGGAATTAACTCCTATGTTAAATGTTTTTGACCTCTCGTTCAATGAGAATTATAGATGGCCCTGCATCATGCTCCCGAGGAACAAATATTTCATCGACTCATGTCCATGTGTTCTTCAACAGATTTGCCACTTTTTTGTATGAGTGTGGTTGTAATCTAAGTTGCATCTGAGACTGGAAGGTTTTTCCATTTTACCAAGTATTCAAAATATTATGTGTCCCTGATCTTCTTGATCAATCTCTTGTCCAAGATCCTTTCAAGCTGCAAAGGTTTAGCTATTGGTAACTACTTTTCCCATTCTACTAGTTGTTGCTTTTGATCATCCCTTGTTGGTTGTTCTATCTCATGTTCATATTTGTAAAAAATTTCTACATTAAATATTTGTGAGATTCCAACTCCAGGTGGCAATTCAAGTTCATAATAATTAGTAGAGAATTTCTTAAGATCCTACAAGGTCCAAGTTTCTTAAATTTTAGCTTGTTGTACTCACCCTTTGGAAATCTTTCCTTTCTTAAATGTGCAAGTACTAAATCTCCCACTTCAAATTATTTTCTCCTTTTTGCTGAGATCATCCCTACTTTTATATTTCAAATTGTTGTCATGTAATTTTTTCTTTACCTGGTCATGGATTTCTCATATAGTTGTAGCAAAGTCTTCTCCTGTTGCACTTCTCTACTCTATTCTTGCTAGATTTATGAGCTCATGCACTTCTCTTAGGTTCATTCCATACACGATCTGAAAATGGCTTTCTCCATTAATTCTTTTGTGAGTCTCATTGTATGCATATTCAACTTGTGCTAAAATTTGATCCCATTGTTTAGGACCATCTCCAATCAAATTACGTAGAATTATTCCCAAACTTCTATTCACTACTTTAGTTTGACCATCATTTTGTGGGTGATATGTTCATATGAACTGCAATTCTTTGCCAAATTTCTTCTATAATGTTCTCCAGAAATGTCCCAAGAATCTAATGTATCAATCCGAGACAATACTTTTGGGGATTCCATGGAGTCTTACCACTTCTTTAAAGAACATATTAGCAACATGGCTAGGAAAACTAATTTTAGCATAGGGAATCAAATGATCCATTTTTAAAAATCTATCTACCACCACAAAGATAGAATCATTACTTTTTTCATCTTCAATAAACCCAAAACAAAATCCATGCTAATAGAATACCATGGTCTTTCTGGAATTGGCAATGGAGTGTACAATCCCATATTTTGGCTTCTCCCTTTGGCATATTGATAGATTGTGCACTTCTTCACAAAAATCTACACATAAGCTCTCAACTTGTGCCAATAATAGTGTTGTCTGAGCCACTCATATGTTTTATCATTGCCAAAATGTCCTCCAAGACCATCATTGTGTTTCTCCTTGATCATATTCTTTCTCATGGAACAATTAGGAATGCACAACTAATTATTTTTTAATAGTAAAACATATTGTATTATATAATCAAGCCATGGACTTCTATTCTAGGTAGTTGGATTTTTACAAGCTTCATAAGCCTCTTTGAAATCTGGATTTGTTCCATATAATTCTTTCATAAAATCAAACCCAAGTACTTGAATTTTTCTCTCCTGAAACAACAAATCTCGTTTGATTAAAACAGCAACGATTTCGTTAGATTTCCCACTTAGATGATTCAAAATAAATGTGAAACTTTGCAAATATTCAACCCATTTGATATGTCTTTGATTTAATTTAGGTTGTTACATAATGAACTGCAAGGTGTGATTATCATTATAAAGAATAAATTCTTTGGACAGTAAATAATGTCTCCATATTTTAAGGGCTTGGACAACTACGTAAAATTCCTTATCATATGTTTTATACCTCTTCTTGGCATCATTCAATTTATCATTGTAAAAGGAAATAGGGTGATCTTCCTAGCTAATTACTCCTATAGCTTCTCCATTATCATCACTTCTCACCTGGAAGGGTTTATTGAAATCAGGCAATCCAAGAGCCGATTGTTCTGTAATCTTCTTCTATAATAACTGAAAACCTTTTTTAGCTTCATCCATCCATTGAAATGGTTGTTGACTCTTGTTAATTGTCTCCACAATTGGTGAACTCATTTTTCTAAATTCCTAACGAATTTCCTGTAAAAACTTTCCAAACCATGAAAAACTCTGACTTCAAAAGTATTTCTAGTAGAGGACCATTAAAAAATAGCCTTTACCTTCTTTGGATGCATCTTTAACCCTTATTTGGAAATGAAAAATCCTAAATATACAAGTTTTGGCTTCAAAAAGGAACATTTATTCAAATTTATAGGTAATTTTTCTCGTTGTAATATTTTCGACAGGTACCTTAAATGTCACAGATGTTCCTCCTTTGACTGGATGTAGACTAAGATGCCATACAAGTAAACAATTACAAATTTCACTATAAACTCTTTCAGTACCTCAGTCATCAATCCCATGAATGTATTGGATGCATTGTAAAATCCAAATGACATAACCATCCATTCATACAATCCTTCATTAATTTTAAGGCATTTTTCCACTCATCCCCCTCTCTTATTCTAATTTGATGGTATGCACTTTTCAAATCAATTTTTGAAAACCAACTGGAACCACTTAAAGAATCCAACAAATCATTAATACATGGAAAATAAAAATGATATATGACTATGATATTATTCAAAGCTTTATAGTCTATACAGATGCACCATCCACCATTTTTTTTGGGCTCAACAATGTAGGCACTATGCATGGACTATGACTTTCTTGGATTAGTGATTTATCTAAAAACTCATGCATTTACTTCAAGACTTCTTCATTCTCTCTAGGTGTCATGCAATAAGAATATTTATTGGGAAAAATCTCTCTTGGTATCAAATTGATATGATGACTGATACTCCTTATAGGTGGTAGTTCATTTGGAAAATCATCCACAACAATATCATGGTGTTCCTCCAACAATTTTTGAATCTCTAAAGGAAAATCAGAAATAGTGGTGGAAGTAAGAACTACTCTAGGTTTGCAAATAATAGCAAAATTTACATCCTCGATCTTCAATTGCTATAAAAATTATTTCTTGCTCATCAACGAAGATTTAGGATTACTGGATTCATAAGTCCCTTCTTCTTGTAATGGAAGCAAAGTATGATTGATGCCATCTTTCTTAAACTTATAGGTATTCTTCTTACCATCATGTACAACTCCTCTGTCAAATTTCCACAGTCTTCCAAGAAAAAAATGTCACACATCCATTGGCATCACATCGCACAGGATTTTATCCTTGTAAATGTCAATCTGAAGTTATACCTCACACTACTCATTCACCAAAATTTCATGTTCTTTCTGCAACCAAGACACCTTATAGGGCGTTGGATGTTTTCTCTTCTTCAACTTTAGCTTTTCTACAACCTCTATTGACACAAAGTTGTCAGTACTTCCATTTTCAATCACCATCTTACAATAGTTTTATTGAACTTCGCAAATAGTTTGGAATAAGGCTCTCCTTTAAGCTGGCTCAACCATTTCTTTCTCTTGTTTAATCAACACTTTTTTCAGGATCAAGGCCTCTCCTGTCTCTGGCACATTTTTATCTTCCTACACCTCTACTTCCACCTCCTCTACTAGAGCAACGACAACATTCCTTTGGATTGGTTCACTTTTCTTTGGACAATAATACACCATATGTCCAAGCTTGCCACACTTGTAGCAACAAGCCTCTCTTCTACCTCATCCTCATCCTCTAGAAAAGGATCTTCAGCCTCTGTATTCTCCCTCTTATTGTCTTAGTGAATTTAAACTATTAGAACCATCTCTTGGTGTTGTATATCTTCATTTTTTTTATTTGTTTCCCTCTTCCTCTAACGACACTCTTACCTCTACGAGCTTGCTTCCTTGCAAGTTTTTCTTCAGCCTTCAAAGCCAACTAATATTCCTCCTCTACAATCTTAGGTGGTAGTATGCTAATCTCATCCTATATGTCGAGTCTAAGCCCATTTATATTCCTTATAGTCTTTTTTGTAGACTCCTCTACATATCCTGCCCTAATGTTCACCTTGTAGGATTATTTTGTATACTCTCTTATTGTCATAGCTCTCTACTTAAGATTCGGCATACTCCTGAACAAAGTAAGTTGATAATCTTTTGGAAAAAACTTACCTCTGTGTTATTCCACCTTCCTATCCCAACTTTTAATCTTTTGTTTATTCTTTCCCCTTCTCTCTACTTGTACACCATCCCACTAGAGATTTGCATGACCCTTTAGCTTAGTTACAACAAATTTTACCTTCTTCTCCTCATCCATTTATTCATACTCAAAGAATTTATCGATATCTGTGATTTATTCGATAAGATATTCTAGATTCATGTTGCCTGTGTAAGAAGACAGATCTGGTTTAAATTTCATAATAGATCTCAAAAATCATTCCAATACCTTGGCTTCTATTTCTTCTTCTTCTTCTTCTGAATATTCCTCCTCTTCTAGATTCACATCTGCCACTTCTAGTTCTCTCTGCAAACCAGTCTCCATCGCAGACATTCATGCCTCCAATCACTGTATCACCTGCAGTACCTCTCTATTAGCAATGGATCTTTGTCTTTCCCCTCTTCCAGTACCTCAATGAGCTCTAGGTGGCATGATTAGTTATGTTCCTCAAGTATACATAGGGCCTACTTTGATACCACTTGATGCAAGTATAAACTATATCTGCTTTGATTTGGTTCCAGTCTACCCTTTTGTCACAAATTTTATTCCCAAAATTAGTGCTCCCTTCAATAGTTTTAGGATTAAATCCCTTTAAAAGTTACAGGAAGATCTATTAATGGTGGGAAGAGTTGAAAGGTATGCCAAATCTATGCGATTATGGCTAAGAATTATTTTAAATTTTAGGCCCTGTAGCAATACCTCCATTGTCCATCTTAAAAGTTAGGATCGGGCCTATGTGGATCCATCCTACTTAATACAATTCTCAATCTTCTACTATCAACCTTCACCTTTATAATTTGAATAGAGGCTTCCAACCTTTTCCTTGAAATTTTAAAACAGTTCAGAATAAGGCTCTCCTTTGAGCTGTCTCAACCATTTATTTCTCTTGTTTAATCAACACCTTTCTCAACATCAAGGCCTCTCCTGTCTCTGGCACATTTTTAGCTTCCTACACCTCTGCTTCTATCTCCTCTACTAGAGCAGAGACAAAATTCCTTTGGCCTGGTTCTCTTTTCTTTGGACAATAATATGCCATATGTCCAAGCTTGCCACACATGTAGAAACAAACCTCTCTTCTACCTCATCCTCATCCTCTAGAAAAGGATCTTCAACCTCTGTATTCTCCCTCTTGTTGTCTTAGTGAATTAAAATTGTTGGAACCATCTCTTGGTGTTGTATATCTTCCTTTGTTTGTTTGTTTCCCTCTTCCTCTAACAACACTCTTACCTCTACAAGCTTGCTTCCTTGCAAGATTTTCTTCAACCTTCAAATCCAACTAATATGCCTCTTCTAGACTCACGTCTCCTGCTTCTGGTTCTCTCTGCAAGCTAGTATCCATCGTAGCCATTCATGCCTCCAATCATTGCATCAGCTGTAGTCCCTCTCTATTAGCAATGGATCTTTGTCTTTCCCCTCTTCCAGCACCTCGATTAACTCTAGGTGGCATGATTATTTATGTTCCTCAAGTAGAAATAAGGTTTGCTTTTATACCACTTGAATATATATGCTTTGATTTGGTTCCTATCTACCCTTTTGTCACAAATTTTATTCCCAAAATTAATGCTCCCTTCAACAGTTTTAGGATTAAATCCCTTTAAAATTTATAGGCAGATCTATTAACAGTGGAAAGAGTTGAAATGTATGCCAACTCTACGTGATTATGGCTAAGAATTCTTTTAAATTTCAAGCTCTGTAGCAATAACTCTATTTTCCTCCTTAAAAATTAGGAGCGGGCCTACGCAGATCCATCCTAATTAATACAATTCTCACTCTTCTACTTCCAATCTTCACCTTTATACTTTGAACAAAGGCTTCATTGTAATCATCATGCAGTCGATGACACATAAACATGAATCAAAGAGTCAGCGCTATGTAAAAGAGCACTTGCAAGGACCGTCGAGGTAAGCCCTCTAGGTGGGGTCCACTTAATCTCTCTTCACTCTACGATTCACTCTATACATATCCCGACACAAATAGAGAATGTTCTCATGAAGAGCCACCAGATGGAGACCTCCTAACAAGACCCACAAATAAAGATTTGGGTCATCGATACAAATCTTAGTGAAATAGAAAACAGCGCTACGCAAATTCACCGAGGTAAGCCTTCCAGGAGGGGTCTACCCACTCTCCACAACTCTACACGTTTAAATTTAACACTTAATATGATCATTGGGGTAGCAACTATTGAGCAGATCCCATCAATTGATGCTTTTGTCAACTATCGCACTGTCTAATGATGGATCCCTATGAGGAATGAAAATGTGAAGTCTTTCTCTCGAATCCTTTATGGGATTTCCTTTGTGCTCTCTAACACCACTCACTTTGGAAACTCCTCTCCCTTCTCTTCCCTCCTACAACCACTCCAATAAGTGATGTTGATCCAAGGGATCAGTAAAGTGCTAAAAAATAAAATTGTACAAAAGTGGTCGAAACCTATATCAGAGCGTAGATCTCGATGACCTGGATCCAACATAATTTGAATCACTCAAAACTAATATCGAATGCTCCCAACATTGCATTCTAATCGTTTTCCCAAGCAGGTAAAAAATTTGCAGATTGGTTGCAAGACTGCTGATTGGGTAGTTTGTACGCTGACTGGGCATGGTGACTCTGTAGGTTGACTATATAATTTCGGCCAATGATAGGTTTACAAGTGTCGTATGTTGATTGGTTCAGATTTGATTGATTTTTATTGGTGTTTAATTTTTTGAGTTGGACCAATGTGGGGATGCCATGTGACCCAATCATGGGCTACCATGTCGCACCATGGGTTCATTAAAATTTTGTATGGCTAAACTACCACTAGAGGTTTTGAGTGCATGACCTATGGTCTAACAACACAATGCCTTATAGCCATGCCACCATTTTTTTCTTAATAGTATGGGTGGCACAATTATATTTGAATGGTATGTGTTTTGCGTTTGGGGAATGGAGTCAAGACTAAGCCCTGACCCCCGATCACCCCATCCCCACGATACCATAGGTAGGGTAGCCAGGGGTGCAAGCTTAGACCTAGCCCACGGTTTCAACACCAAATGATACAACCACTGAACCATGTACCGAGCACCCCAGAATGGAACAGAATGGGTGCAAAGCTAGGGATGAGCCCCAGTGACATTATGCCATGTAACCACATGCCATAGAGTAGAGGGTTAGCTCAAAGTTAAAGTTTGGGTGCGGAAAAAGGGGACTATCCCTGGGTCATATCACCACCATGTAACCACATGTCAGGAGTGAGAGTGTTAACAGTTTGGTCGCGAAGTTTGGGGACTAGCCTCGGTCACATTACCGTGCCATATAACCATAGTCTCAGTAGAGTTTGGTATTCAACTGCGTAAATTTTGGTAACGACCCTGGTTTCATGGGCATGATAGAACTAATTTTGAGGATCCAGGGGTTATGCTGATGAGGACAGGGAGTTAGCCCTAGCCCCCAAGTGCATGGTCCTATGTGGCCCTCTTTTTCTACCAGAGGCCTTACTGGGCAATTTAAGTAAGTTACATTCTGCTTCAATTTCGGCACGAATCTTGATGGTGTCAAGATAGATTGTTGCTCGGTGCACCTGGAAAAGGTAGACTCATAGGATGGATAGTAGTTCAGTCCATTTTGTAGAGACGTTAGTAGAAGAAACTTTGGGAGAACATAACTTCTTCATTTTTTGGCCAAATTGAGCCCAACAAAATCCCATCTAGGGGTTTTTACTGTTATGAAGCCATTGGATACATAATATTTACATTATGAGCATATGAAATAGGTCCATCATTGGAAGCTAGACTAGGAGATGTAGCCCAGGAGAGGGGTGAACTCCTTTATCATTTTTGTTGTTGTGTGTTTCTAATATGGTATTTTGTCTCTATTTATGTTGTTAAATAAGTTTTAAAATCTATTATTTGATGTGTTTTGCAAAGTGATCCATTGTCTACAACACATAAGAATTTTACTTGCAAATTTTTACATCACCTTCAAGTATACACAATAGATCATTTTGGTATGAGAGCTCAAGGTTATTTTTAATGTTTGATTTTGTTTGCAAGTGTTTTCTGATGCTTGCAAGGTTGAAGCTTAAAAGAAGAGAAGGAGAACTTGTGGAGCCAAGATCTCAAATTATTTCAAGGAGAGCACACACACCTCAATATTCAATAGTCATGGCACATGAATAAGATCTTGAAGGGATGTCTGAAGATGAAAGAACTTTCAGAAAATATTTATTTGGAACCCCTGAAATGGTAAAGGTTCTTTATGAGGAAAGGAACTCATGGCTGTATGGAGAAGGCTCAAAACCTCCAAAAGGAGATAAGCATCCAAAAGGAAATGGAGGAAATGGTGACAAGCCTCCACCTTCACCTCCATCATCATCCTCATCTTCATCCTCATCTTCTTCTACTTCTTCTACCCTTTCATAAACACCTCCAAATTCTCCAAAATGACATGGTAAAACTCCTTTTTTAAAGCTTAACATTAAGTTTGAATTGAATATGTATGATGGAGAGGTAGATGCTAAGAAATTTGATAATGGGATTCATCATATTGAAGTGTATTGCATGATACAAAGAATCAAGGATGATGAGACCAAAATTTATCTTCTCTTAGGTTAGAAAGTGCAACACTTATTTGGTGGGAGGCCAAAACTCAAGAGGACATGAAGAAACATGGTAAGGTTTTATCCTCTTGGAATGATTTTGTTGTTGCAATAAGAAGGAAATTTTGTCCATTAGCATACATGCAAAAAGATATCATGGATTGGCAAAACTTTAGGCAAGCTAAGGGTCAAAATGTGAAAATCTATACTCAAGAATTTAGGAAAAGAGCTTTAATTTTGGGTAGAGATTTGTCCTCCCAAGATACTCTACTGAAATACTTTGGAGGTTTGCATAGTTACTTAAGACACGCAATTCTCATGTTTAACCCTACAAAACTAGATGAAGTTTGTGTACAAGAAACTCATTTAGAAGTAAGATGGAAGAATGTTTCTGAAGCAACTAGTGAGAATTCATTTAAGTCTGGAGAAAAAGGAAAAGGGAAGTTCAAATGCACGGATAAAAAGAATGCTTTAGTCAAGAAAGAGGGAGAAAAACTCACATGTAAACATTGTTCCAAATAAGTCCATGAAGAAGACCATTGTTTGAAACTTCATCCTAAGATGAGACCTAAAAAATTTAATAACAATGAGAAAGAAAAGAATGTTGCAACTACACAACAAGATTTGGATCTAATTCCAAAGATGAAACAAAAATCATAGAAATGGAATTGAAAGGTAAGGATACAATTGCAAGTACTAGTTCTTCTATCAAACCCATTGAAACTCAACATGAAAGAGAAATAATAGAGCTTTTCCATATTAGAGTCATCACAAAACATAACAATGTAGACACTTTGTTTGATAGTGGATCACAAGAAAACCTCATTTTAGAATACATTGTCAAGAAACTAAATTTGGAAACCATTCCTCACCCTAAACATTAATGTTTGGGTTGGGAATGTGAAAATTCCAAGTTGCAAGTGACAAGAAAATGCATACTTTGATTAGCCATGATTGGAAATTTTATTGATGAGGTAGAACTTGATGTAGTACCACTTGACATTTGTGGGATTGTTTTGGGAAGCCCATACTTATATGACATGAAATCCATATTTCATCACCATGAGAACAAGTATCACTTGTTTAAAGATGGGATTAAGTACATTGTTAGAGCACATAGCAAGAAGTTGAATTTGTCTCTTGTGAATGTTGGACAAATGAAGAGGTTTGTAAATGCTAGTCATAATTTTGCATTGTTGATGATTAAACATAAATATGTTGATGAATCTGAAGCCTTCCAAGAATGTGATGCAACATTAAAATCTGATTTAGTTGAAGTTGTTAACACATGTGATAAGATGTTTCAGGAATCTAATGTGTTGCCTCCTAAAAGAGGAAAACAACATGAAGTTCATTTGCAGTAGGATGCAAAACTTTTGAACATTAGTTTGGACAATATGCCAATGTTAAAGGATGCATGGTTTAAGGAGCAAATGCAAGAGCTACTTGACAAAGGAAACATTATTTCTAATACATCTTCTTGTGGGTCTCCTAGTGTTTTGGCTTTGAGGAAGAATGGTGCATGGCGATGGTGATCACATTTGGTGAAGAGTTGAGCCAAATACAAGGCTAGACATGATAAGCATCATGTTGACCATATTTTTCAGGTTGGAGATGAAGTAAAGCTTTGCATTAGAAAAGAAAATATTCAAGGTGAAAAGAACTTAAAATTGGGTAAGCCTACTTTGATTGAAAACATAGGAGAGAATGTTTAGATTTCTTGAACAGAAGTTTTCTCTTCTAAATATCTTGAAGAATTGCAACAAGATCCTATCCTTGACAGAGAAACAAGAACTTCAAGAAGAAGGAATGGGAAGCACCTTCATATGGGGTTCAAAGGTACAAAACCAGGCAAAGCCAAATGGATTGAAAAGGGAAGGGTGAGGGAACTGTACCCTCATTTTTTTGTTGACTAAAAATAGTCTTTTGGAGGTCCAAAAGCTTCCAGTTGGGAGGAATGATCCAAGGGATCGGTAAAGTTCTCAATATTCAAAGTTTTAAAAAGTGCTTAAAACTTGTACCTGAGTGTATATCTCGATGACCTGAATCCAACACTATTTAAATCGCTCAAAACCAATATCATATGCTCCTGATATCACAATCTGATCACTTTCCCAAACAAGCAAAAAATCTACAGATTGGTTGCAAGACTACTGACTGGGCAATCTATATGCTAACTAGGCAAGCTAACTATACAATTTGGGCCAATGATAGGTTGACAAGTGTCCAATGTTGATTTGTTAAGATTTAGTTGATTATTATTCGTGGTTAAGATTTTGAGTTGAACCAATGGGGGGATGCCACGTGGCCCAATCATGGGTTGCCACATGGCACTTCAGGGTTCATTAAAATTTTGTATGGTCGAACTTCCACTCGAGGGATTCGAATGCATGACCTATGGTCTAATGGCATAGTTCCTTACCGCAATGCCACCGGATGTTTCTTAGCAGCATGGGTAGCGCAATTATATTTGAATGGTATGTGTTTTACATTTGGGGAATGGGGCCAGGGCTAAGCCCTGGATCCTAGCCATCCCAAGCCTATGAGACTGTAGGCAGGGGAGCCAGGGTCATGGGATTTTCCCTAGTCCATGGTTCCGACATCAGAATATACAACCATCAGACCATATACCAAGCACCCCAAAGTGGAACAGAATGGGAGGCAAGTTGGGGACCAGCCCCAATCACATTACGCCATGTAACCACATGCCACGGAGCAGAGGGTTAGTGCAAAGTTGGATTTTGAGTGTGAAAAAGGGGACTAGCCCCGATTGATACTGCCATGTAACCAAATGTCAAAAGCGAGAGTGCTAATAGTTTAGGCACAGATTTTGGGTACCAACCTCGATCACATTATCACGCCATATAACCATAGCCTCAGTGGAATTCGATATTCGGGAGCGTAAATTTTGAAAACGGCCTTGGTTTCATGGGTATGATAGAATTGATGTCAAAGAGCTAGGGGCTATGCCAATGGGGGTGGGCGATTAGCCCCAAGCCCCAAGTGCATGGCCCCATGTGGCCCTAGTTTTCTGCCCAAGGCCTTACTAGGCAATTTAAATAACTGACATTTTTCACCAGTTTTGGCATGAATCTCATCGGTGTCAGGTGAAATTGTCACTCAGTGCGCCCAAAAAAGGTGGATTTGTAGGATGGATAGTAGTCAAGTCCATTTTGCAGAGCAGTTAGCAAAAGAAACTTTGGGAGAGCATAACTTCTTCAGTTTTTGGCCAAATTGAGCCCAACAAAAGCCTAGCTAGGGGTTTTTTTACTATTTTGAAGCCACTGGAGACATAATATTTATATTCTGGGAACTATAAATCCATGTAAACGCACATTTTATCACTTAAATAAAGAGGTCTATCATTGGAAGTTGGAATAGGAGATGTAGCCCGGGAGAGGGGTGAACTTCTTTATCATTTTTGTTGTTATGTGTTTCTGATATGGTATTTTGTCTTTTTTTATGTTGTTAAATCAGTTTTAAAATCCATTATTTTATGTGTTTTTCAAAGGGATCCATTGCCTACAACAAATAGAAATTTTACTTCCAAATTTTTACATCACCTTCAAGTATACATAACAAATCAAATGCATACACACATATGCCTCTCGAACCTGTTAATAAAATACAATATTATACTTAGACTGTGTATTATTCATAAGATTAAAGAAGGACTAGTTTGGAATAGAATTAAGGCTTCTCATGTTATAGCTCTGATATCACTTGTTATAGATCTGATATGAAAATATAATACAATGCAAATAAACCCAAGAAATAATAAGATAGAAATAGATAGAAAAGCTTCACTTTATTAGTCAAACCCTTAAGGTAGGGCAACACCATACATTCACTCCTTAAGGAAGGAGAACATTCCACAAGCCATATGCATGTTCATACAATAATCCTTGACATCTCTCCATGTGGAGTCTCTAGCCTCTATATAGGCCTCATACATACAATACCATGGTTCCCTCATACCATCGAACTGATACCATGGGCCCATTACATAATTACTAACTACTTGTGGTCCCTTACATGATATGGGTTAACCACCTTATTCATTACTATGGCCCATCCCATTATTACATTATTACCTTGGGTACCTCCCTTTGTACCCCATATTATCCCCCATAGGTATATAAAATTCCACCCCCCTTAGCATGTTTCATCCCCGAAACATGGGAAGAACACAAATAATAAGACCTACTCAAAAGAGTAGTCCACTGGTGCCATGCACGTGCATCTAGCCATCCAAGAGAAAGGTGAACCTTCGATCTCGCTAGTGCCTCGCTTGCTTGAGATGGAAGTTGACTGTGGTAGCTCTTCTGTGTTGATGTGTATTATGTGGATCTTCACTCCTCTCTATCTGTCCTGCGAGGGTTGTTGTCCTTGTGGCTATTTGGTTGCCATCTTGTTTGTTGTTGTCTTGCAGGGTGATGTGGGTGATGATATGTTGAAGTTTTAACCCACGATGTATTTTTCTTTAATTCACCCCTTACTGGAGCCTTACTGTTATCTGATGCATGTTGTGGTGCCTTCTGTGGTGTCTTATCTTCCAATATCACTTCAACCACTAAGCCCTCATCTGATGTATTAGTACCTGTACCTTTTTCTTCTTCAACCTCTGTTTGTGTTTGATTGTCGATCATCACTGGCTCATCATCTGATATGTTAGTCCCTGGAACATATTTTGCTTCAACCTCTGTGGACTCTACTTGTTTATTAATGGAAATATCATGTAATGTAATTTTCTTTTTTTTATACCAAAGCTTCAGGAATTTTTTCTGCACATTAATATTAATAGTACCCACAGATTCCATCCAAGGACATCCCAAAACAACATCCATGATATTCATATTTGAAGTATAAAAGTCACCATGCAACACATACTTATCCATAGAAAGCTTCAAATCCTTATAAATGTGAATATCCTCACCATCAACCTGTGTGTTTTCAATGTGTTTCGCTGGAACTTACGATTTTTTTGCCAAATTAACATTGATAAAATTATGCTTGCAGCTAGGATTTATAGACACAATGATCTTCTCCTTCTGAATAAATCCACGAACCTACAATAAGGAGATACTAGTAGGAAATAACCCCACATGTTTCTCATTATCTTGTTTTCTAGCATGAGACCATCCATCTAAAAGGAATTTTTCAAATGCTTCATCAGGTCGGTTGTAACACTTCGTTTTGTTAAGTAATCCCCACCATGTGGTTGCCTCATCTCTAAATAACTCCACTACTCACCATTTCCAGTTGTTTTTCCATAATTACTTCTATTTTTTTATGTATTCTTCAATAGCAGGACCATTATATTTTCCTGTAAATAGTAGAACCGTGCTAGAGGCCATGAAGAGGGTTTTGAAAAAAATCACTTGGTGAAAATTTGAAATTGTCACAATTCCGTCAATATTGCTCAAAATCCCTATTATGACCTATTTCCAGAAATGGAACAACCATTCTGCATCTACCCATGTGATAGAAATCTTGATCCAGGCACTGGAATTTCAGATCTGTGTTGTAACTCTCTCGTCGTCACCAAAATTTCTGAAAAAAAAGAGCTGATTTTAAATCAACGATATCTCCCTCATCCGGACTCCGATTCGACTGTTTTTTTTTAAATCGGGTATTTTTTCACAAAGAATTTAGATATGCAATTAGATTTTGCAGATCTTGCACCAGGACATCCAAATCTAAGCCACAAACTTGTTGCCATGAAAAATTGTCTGCAACACCACTGATTTTTAAATCAGCAATTTCTCCTTTATCTAGACTCTGATTCCGCCGATTTTTTTTGAAATCAGGTATTCTTTCACAAAGAATCCAGATCTACAATTAGAATTTGCATATTTTGGCCAAAACCATATAGATCTAATCTGAAAGCTCACCACCCTAGAAATCTTGCAAAAACTTAAAAAAAATAAAAAAAATTCTCCACTTTTTCCCAAGAAAGTGCTTTGATACCCCTTGTTATAGCTCTGATACACTTGTTATAGATCTGATATGAAAATATAATACAATGCAAATAAACCCAAGAAATAATAAGATAGAAATAGATATAACTGCTTCACTTTATTAATCAAACCCTTAAAGTAAGGCAACACCATACATTCACTCCTTAAGGAAGGAGAACACTCCACAAGCCATATGTCTGTTCATACAATAATCCTTGACATCTCTCCAAGTGGAGTCTCTAGCCTCTATATAGGCCTCATACATACAATACCATGAGTCATTACCATGGTTCCCTCATACCATCAAACTAATACCATGGGTCCATTACATTATTACTAGCTACTTGTGGTTCCTTACATGATATGGGTTAACCACCTTATTTATTACTATGTCCCATCCCATTATTACATTATTACCTTGGGTACCTTCCTTTGTACCCCATATTATCCCCCCTAGGTATATAACGTCTCGCTACTGCAAACAGGAACCCACTTTTATTAAAAATTAAGGAATATAAATATTACATTATTGTTCAGTCTAGATCCATGAATATATGATCTGTTATGAAACCACCTCACAAAAAGATAGAAAAGATAGATCAACGCCTTAGAATTCAGCCTCTTCAGCGTCTTCGAGGGGGCAACCTCCTTTACATTACACAAATGAATGATTCTTTGATGATTCAAATGACAAAACCTCCTTTCTGTATATAGGAGTCTAAGGAGTTACAATATAACCCAGTCGACCTAACAATAATAATATAAAGGCACAAAAATAACAATAGATGGAATCTATGGGACACACTAATAACAATATGGGGATAATAGGGGCACAACAATATTAATAAGGGATACAACTACAATAGTAATGGGGTAATCTCTAGTATTATAGGGACCTAACATGCCCCTCTCCTTCAAAAAAGTGTTGTCCTCAACACTTGAGTAGTTTTGGATGCTTTTGTATAAAATTATCATCCTCCCATGTGGAATCTTCAGTGGATAAGTTCTTCCACTTGATGAGATACTCCAAAATTGATTGATTTCATAGCTGTCGAGTTCTTGTTTCTGTGACTGCTTCCGGTTCCAATATAATTTTTCATTCCTCGTCAAGTTCTGGCAATATTGTTTGAACTGGGAGCTTGTCACCTATAACCTTCTTTAAACATGAAGCATGGAAAACTAGGTGCACTCGAGAAGTTGCAGGAAGCTCCAATTTGTATGCCATAGTACCAATCTTTTGCAACACCTTGTACGAACCATAATACTTTGGTGATAATTTATTATCCTTCTTAGATTGCTTGAGGGATATTTGTTTATATGGTTGTAGCCATAGGAATACCCAATCACCTACATCAAAACTTCTTTCGCTGCAATGTTGATCTGCCTATTGTTCCATTCTATTTTGTGCCAACACGAGGTCATCCTTTAAGAGTTGGAGGACTTGTTGTTGATGTTCGATGTGATGTTCCACTGCTTGAACCTTAGAATTTTCTCTTAAATATGATGGGATGGATGGTGGCAAATATCCATAAAGTGCCATAAATGGGGTCATTTTTGTTATTGTATGGAAGGAAGTGTTATACCACCATTCAGCTAGAGGCAACCATTTGACCCATTGTGTCTATTTATCACATACAAAGCAACGAAGATATCCTTCCAAACATTTGTTTACTATGTCATTTTTCCCATCAGATTGAGGATGATAAGATGAGCTATGAGCTAACTGAGTACCGAGACAAGAAAATAATTATGTCCAAAAATTTCCAGTGAAAATGGGATCTTTGTCACTTACAATAATCTTTGGGTATCCATGTAGCTTTTGAATTGTTTCCATAAATGCAGTAGAAACTGTATTGGCTTTAAATGGATGTGATAATGCACAAAAATGTGCATACTTGGTAAGTCTGTCAACTACCACCATGATGACACTCTTTCCCTCAGAATTGGGTAAACCTGTGATAAAATCCATTGAAACCTCCTCCCAACATTGGCTTGGAATGGATAAAGGTTGTAATAGACTCGGGGTCTTAATTGTTTCAAATTTATTTTGTTGGCAAACCAAACATTCTGCCACAATCTTTTTTGAATATCTGATTTAAGGCCATCCCAAAAAAATTGCTTCTTATCCTTGTGGTAAGTTTTTAAAAATCCTAAGTGCCCTCCTAAGGGAGAAGTGTGCAATTCCATAAGAATCTTTTGTTTGAGTTGGGAATTCTTACAGAGGTATAAGTGATATTTGTACCATAACGAATCATTTTTCCAGCTAAATGCATTAGATGTACTAGAATCTTGTTGTAACTTTTGAATAAGTACCCACACTTCTTCATCATTCTTCCATTCTTCCTTTGCTTCGTTTATCCAATCTAGTTGGATAATAGAAATGGTGCACAACAATGCTTCCACATCCTCATCCTTTCTTGAGAGTGCATCTGCCACCACATTTGCTTCCATTTTTTGTAGATGATTTCAAAGTCATAACCCAACATCTTTTTGACCCACTTTTGTTGCTCTTCAGAGGATAATCTTTGTTCTAAAAAGTATTTAAGGCTATCATGATCCGTTTTTACCTTGAAGTGTCTTCCCATTAGGTAGGGTCACCATTTTTTAAGTGCATGTAGTATTGCCAACATTTCCTTCTCATAAATGGCTTTTTGTAAAATATTTCCCTTGATTGGATGACTATCAAAAGAAATGGGTCTTTCATCTTGCATTAAAACAGCACCAATTCCATTTCCTGAGGCATCACATTCCACAATAAAGGTTTTTGTGAAGTCCAATGTAGCTAAGACCGGTGCTTGGCACATTGCCTCTTTAAGATGTTCGAAGACATTTATTGCTTCTAGAGTCCATGAAAATGCATCTTTCTTCAATAATGTTGTTAGAGGTGCTGCTATTCTCCCATAATTTTTAACAAACTTGCGATAATACCCTTTCAACTGGAGAAATCCTCACAGATGCTTTATGGATGTGGGGATTTTTCATTCCTTAATGGCTTTAATTTTGTTAGGGTCTACCTTAACTCCTTCATGAGATACAATATGACCCAGATATTCCACCTCTTGTACTCCAAAGAAACATCTGGATCTTTTTGCATATAATTGTTTCTCTTCCAATAGTTGTAGCACCCTGTCAACATGTTCAACATGATCCTTCCAAGACTTGCTGTAGATTAGTATATCATCAAAAAATACTAACACAAATTTTCTAAGGGTTGAAAATGGAATTCATCAAACCTTGAAATGTAGAAGGTGCATTGGTAAGGCCAAAAGGCATGACCAAAAATTCATAATGACCCTCATGAGTTCTAAATGTTGTTTTCGGAATGTCTGAAGTCTTCATTCTGATTTGATGATATCTTGAACGAAGATCCAACTTGGTGAAGTAAATTGATCCATGCAATTCATCTAGTAATTCATCAATGACAGGAATGGAAAACTTATCTTTAATAGTGAGCTTGTTGAGCTCCCTATAATCTAGACACATGCACCATGATCCATCCTTCTTGTGCACCAATACTACTGGAGTAGAGAACGAACTTTGACTAGGTTGAATTATACCAGCCTCTAGCATTTCTGCAACCATACATTCAATTTCACTCTTTTGGGCATAGGGATATCTGTACAGCCTGATATTTGGAGGAACACTTCCTGGAATCAGATGACTAGCATGATCATGATCACGAATAGGTGGGAGACCTTTGGGAGTCTGAAACACCTTGGAATGATTGTCCAAGACCTTTTGGAGATTTGGAGAAATAGATGATTTCGATGTGGAAACATCTAGCGAACATAATTGTGCAATTACACCTCTTTGTTCCTTTTTTAGAAGCTTTGTTATACCATTAGAGTTGATTATCTTTGCCAGTTTCCTTGGAATACCCCTTAATTCAACTTCCTTTCCTTCCACAAAAAATTTCATGAAAAGTTCTTGAAAATTAAAAGCTATTGTACCCAAGGATTGTAGCCATTAGATTCCTAGTACAACATCAGCACCTCCCATTGGAATGGAAAGCATTGGGCTAGTCAATACATATTCTCCCATGGATAGCTTGATATTATGGCACTTTCTAGAGCAATTTATTGTTCCTCCATTTGCAACCATCACTTGACACTCTGGTGTTGGATATAGGAAGGAATTCAATTCTTTTGCTACCTTACAATGAATAAAATTGTGGGTACTTCCTGAATCAATCAACACTATTACCTTTTTCTTCTTGATTTGTCCTTCTATCTTGATGGTTTGAGGAGTGGTAATTCCCGCCAATGCATTACAAGATATGGTCGGATTCATTTCTTCTTTATCTAGGCTTTGTTCCTAGAGTATATCTTCCTCTTTTGACCTTTCTTGCTCCTTTTCTTCTTCCTCTTCACAATCTATGTAGAATAATTTCTTCTCAACAAACTTATGACCTTTAGTGTATTTGCTATCACAACTGTAACAAAGCCCTTTTGCTCTTTTTTCTTCCAATTGTTGTGGTGTCAACCTTATAGGTTGTGGAAGACTAGGGGCAACAACACTTCCATCTTTATATTTGTGAGTGGTATGCTTCCTGGTTGCCATAATTTTTCTTTCCATTTTTCTTGCTAACCTGAATTCCTTCTCTAATGAATTAGGTTCCCAAAGGCGAACATCATGTTGGATATTATCCTTTAAAGTCCCTATGAACACATCAATCATATGCTCCTCTGGAATATTTTTTACCCTTATGTTAAATTTTTGGAACTCTTCAATGTGCTCCATTATTGAACCGTTTTGTTTGAGACTTATCAATTGGCTAAAAAAAGTGTTTCTTTTTGTATCCTCATAATGTGTTGTCAATTATTCCGTAAAAATTGCCCAAGTGATAATTTGTTTATGAGAGCAAAGCTATTGATACCATACAAACTGATTTGGTTCCAAATATAAAGTTGCAATACGTACCTTTTGTTTGTTTTGCACATTATTGAGATCGAAAAATTTCTCCATCTGTAATATCCATGTTGCGGGATCCTTGCCATCAAACTTCCTCATATCGATTTTTGGAATATGGTGGGTGTTTGATCCAACATTAGAGTCTATGAAATCATGATTAACATTTCTTTTGTTTGTATCATGAGTTTCCTTTACTACCCTTTCACCACTTGTAAGTATTTCTTGTAGAAAATTTGTCAAATCTGTCTTCAAATCTGCCATGTCTATCTTCAAATATGTCTTCAAATCTGCCATGTCTCTCTTCAAATCTATCTTCAAATAATCCATCTTAGATTCCATACCATTAATCTTAGCTTCCACGCCCTTTATCTTAGATTCCATCCCATTTATCTTAGCTTCTATTAGCTTTTGTGAAAGTGACATTTGTTGCACTTGGTCTTGTAATTTTGATATATCATGTAGCATTTCTTCCTCTTCTTCATGAGTCATGCTAGAGCTTTCACTTTGCTTACTACATGTTTGCATTTTCTTTCCTCAGGGCATCAGTTACTGATAATAATTCTCTACTATGCCCTTTTAATTCCTTCAAAATAATTTTTCAAACCAAGCTTAAGCAAAAATTTAAAAAAATCTACACACCTTTTTTCACTTTGTAGGAGCTCGATATTACCTCTAACGTATCTCTATAATTGCGATCATCCAGTTCTGAAATTGCAACCTACAGTAGCCCTCTGTGTCTTCTTTCCAATGCCACCAACCTGATCCAAATTGGATTCTCCAAGGAATAGTTATTCCAAATCTCCCACAGTGACCTGATTATAGACTAATTCAGTAGAGCGAAATTGTATGACATGCCACGTGTCCTTGTTTCGACCTTTGGCTCTAAAAAATATATACAAGAAACTATAATTTGTCCTCTTTCTATAACTTCTTACGAAACTTCAATCTGATGCTCAGAGAGAAAGTTATGATGATTTTCCCCAGGTCATATGTTTGGAATGTAATTCAGGAGTCTCCAAAAAGAGAAACTTCCTCAGATCATATCTCTTTAACTATAGTGCTAAAAGCTCTAAAATTCATACCCAAGGTTTAATGCGATTTCTTCTCAAATGGGTTTTTTTCTTTGCTTCTAAAACGTCGCAGAAAAAAAACTTATAGTGAAAATTCCACAATGACCTATTTGGAGTAGCGAAACCCTAGAATCCAAAGCTCTGATACCAAATGTTATGAAACCAGCTCACAAAAAGATAGAAAAGATAGATCAACGCCTTAGAATTCAGCCTATTTGAGGAGACAACCTCCTTTACATTACAAAAATGAATGATTCTTTGATGAATCAAATGACAAACTTCCTTTCTATATATAGGAGTCTAAGGAGTCACAATATAACCCAGCCGACCTAACAATAATAATATAAAGGCACAAAAATAACAATAGAGGGATTCTATGGGGCACAGTAATAACAATATGGGGACAATAGGGGCACAACAATATTAATAAGGGATACAACTACAATAGTAATGGGGTAATCACTAGTATTATAGGGACCTAACATGATCAAAATACCTTTTTAGGGTAAAATTAAACAATTATAACAATTCTTTAACAATCTACCTAAATTACACAAATTACATGACAATTTCAAATAACTCATATCCTAACAAACCACTCATTGAGAAACCAACTCCTCTAGTAAATGTTTTTGAGCTCTTGTTCAATGAGAATTATAGATGCCCCTGCATAAGAAGGCTTCTAACTAAAAATACAAGACACTAATCATGATACAATTCAATACGAGTTGGATCCTTTGTAGTGGATCCTTGTTGGGACGATGGGAGAATGCATGGGATGTGATTTTCAATTATTTCTAGTTGTGCATTCACTTGATTCATGCCAAAATTCACCCATTGTATATCCTGACAAATCAAGGTCAGCTCGCCTTATGTATGTAAGGGGTATTATAGTGTTGTTTCCATAACTTTGGCCATCATGGTCTTCATTCTCTAGTACATAAGCAATGTTTGAGCATATAGATTCCTTCTCCCTTTAGTTTGGCCTAGCTCTATCATAATATCACCCTAGTATCGCACTAATTTTTACATGCTCAATTCAGGCTTTGAATTCAACATTTCCTCCCACTCCTCCAGTCTGGAGCCTATTGGGTTCGAGGACAAGGCTCTGTATAAGGTAGTTGCCTCCACCTCTGGGAAGGACCCTCCTGCTTGACCCCTCCCTCTGGTAACTTGCCACTGACCACCACCCCAATCTCCACTAGGCATCTCCCTTCCTCAACCTCGACCTCAGTTGGGGTTGGTAGTATTATGACACTTTAGGCCCAAGCAAACCATGTCCTTCCTTATCCAAAAAATCTTCGTGTCCTCAGGGCTCTGTCTTGAACACTAGCCACCATATTTTGTGCCCCAATCATAGTTCTTGGTGGAATATTCAGCAAGTGTTAACCTTTCAAACATGGAATTAGAAAAATGAAAAACAAAAAAGTGTGATAGAATTAATCCTTCTAAGAGAGGTGATCTCATTAACCAAACATTGTCTCCAACTCAGTCCACGTACAGAGAATTGTCAGGCCAACATACCATAAACTAGAAAATTAATAAAACATCTTAAAGGAGGTATCTCAATGAGGCCTCTATAACCTCAGCTAGGTGGATTCCATAAACCAACCCTCCAGCCTGAAAGTCAACCATGGCCAAATAATTCTTAGGGCCATATAACGAAATCAAAAAAACCCTTATCTTCCTAATGTAAGCATCCCAAATTCAACCTAATTGGTGAGGTGTAATAGCCCCAAGTTAAAACCTCATGTAATAAAGGTTAATAAATGAAAAAGAAGTTTTAGCAATTTTGGGTAGGGGTTTGGAGGATGGCATGGAATTTTGGCTCAAATCTCGGGACCGTTGGCACTGAAATAAGCAATTTAGGTCACAACCGCATGGAGCAAGGCTTGTGAGTGTAGTTGGAGGTCTTCAACCACATGCGGGAGGGGTCAAAGGTTTGATTCAAAGTCTAGGTCACTAAAACAAAGTTCGAGCTCAAGGATTAACCACCTAGAGTGTTTCTTCAACTCCTGGGTGATTTGTAGTCCCTATAGGATGTCAATTGTGGTCAATAAGTCTGAATTGTAGTCCCTTCTTCCTTAATAGGAGCTAGTAGGTTGAGTCATGTCATAGTGGCACTTTCCTTCACATTTACCTGGAGGGCTTGTAAAAGCAGGTAAATGTGGGAAGGGGATGTTACACAAGGGATAAGACCAAAATTCTAGTTTCAAGCCTTTCTCCAGGCTAAATAAGTAAAGAATGAGTAAGTATGGTAAAGAGCCCTAAGATAGAGATAACAATGCACATAAACCCAATTATAAACATACAGTAAGATTACCTATCGGTTCTCGGGCTAGGAAATTATCCATTCATGAAACTCACCATCACCTAAGTGACACATAGAATCAAAGGGAGGGGAAACGGAAACATAACATACGCATAGGTGTCCATTCCCTATTGCCCAACCCTGGTCATCTTAAGACTAAGTGAATACCCATCCTCCTTTGGTCCCGGTATTCTTCTTGCATCCCTCCTCTCGACAAGGTTAAGAATTATTTCTAAACTACACCAGAAATGATACCTACTTACTAATTCTCTCCACCTTTCAAGGTTATGCCTCACAGGAGATGATGTAGGAGCATATTGCTTTAGAAAATCATTGTATAGTGGGTTTATTAGGGGGTGTGATGTTTTAATTTATTTGTATATTTTTTAATAAATTGAGTGGAAAATTTGTATGTGAGGTTTTAATTGTAAATATTCTCAATTATGAGAGAATATGAGTGATGATAGACTTGTAAATATCTCATAGAGATCTTAGGGATTAGGGGATCCTAGAATAGAGGATTAGTTGAGTAAATTGTGGAGTTAGAGGATTTTTAGGATTTAGTTAACAAATATATGGAGAAGATCATGGATCTAGAATTATCCATAATCTTCTAATTATTCCTATAAGCCTGAGATCAATAAAATATGTGGAGGTGTGTGTGAGTGAAGGAGGAGAGGAGAATAATTTCTATGTAATTATTTTATTAATGAATTATTTTCAGAGTTTATGTGTAGCTATTTTGATATTATCTTTTATTCTTTTTGTGTAACCTATGGCTAGATTTATAGGTCCAATAATGGTGTGAAAATTTGTAGCTTTATTGCATCAAAGTGGTATTGGAGCCAGATAATAGCTATTTTTTTTAAAGTGTGGAGAATAATTGGTAGTTTGGTAGAACCTATTGGAATTATGATACAGGTGTTGTCCTTGATGGCAACTCACTCAGATGATAGTTCATAGTACAGTAGAAAAGGATTATAAATCAGACTCCAAAGAATGAAGAAAGAGAGGTATATGCAGTTTCACTTTGTCCAAGGAGCGTATACACGCGAGTTAACAAAAAAAAGGAGCATGTAACATATACACACACTTTCACAAGAGGAAAAGCGTGTACTTGTTGGAAAACTAAGTTTTTGGTCCAAGGTATTTGGTCCAAGTTATTTTGATCCAAGGTACTGGTCCAAGGTATTTGGTCCGAGGTATTTGGTCCAAGGTATTTTGATCCAAGGTGTTGGTCCAAGGTATTTGGTCCAAGGTATTGACCCTAGGTATTTGGTCCAAGGTATTGGTCCCAAGTAGTTTTGGTCCAAGGTATTGAGAAAGGCCTAAGAGTATATAAGGAGGATAAGATCATTAGGCCAGGTGTGTAAGTATTGAATATCTAATGAAGTGTGAGATCAAGTATGCAGGTTATGGGTTTCTGATTTGAACTAAGGATGCACCTACGTGGTTGATTATGGATGATGGATCAGGATTGTAAGACCTGAAATGTATTATTATTATGTGGTTTGATCATGGATAGTCTAGATCTGAATACTGACACATGTTTTATTCTGCAAATGTTATGATCTGGGTATGACTAGATTCTGAAATAGCTATGAAGTTTTTTAGTAGTTTTCAAATCTATACGCTGGTTCACTTTGGTAAAAGCGTGTATACACACTGGTTCAGCTCATCAGAGTAGAGTATACATTATGAAATATGATATTTGAATGTGGAGTTGGTTCTAGTGGTTGTTGTAGAGTTTTGGGTTCTGCTCTGTTCTCTGGTGACTGTGTTTTCATTACAGTATTCTGAATTTTCAGATTGGTTGATTGAGATTTTCTTCAATGATGATGGGCCTTCAGTGATTCAGTTGTGGGTGATTCAGAGATTGATGATTGATTTTTAATGATTGGTTAATGCAGATGTATTTGATGGTTATATCGCAGTGGTGATTGATTTTGAGCTTCAATGTTGTTGATGGGTCAAGAATGAAAATTGGATGAAATGTGGCATTCAGATTGTGGTGTTGTATTCCAAGAATATCCATTCTGAAAATTTATGAAACGTGGTCCCTGGAGGAAGAAAGGTCATAGTCTTTTGTAGGTTGGCGCCTACGTATTGGTAAACATATCGGCCAGTACAAGAGCCAGGGGGTTGGAGCTCCCTTCCAGTAACAGCTGGAAAATGAGTGAAGTTTGGAGCCTTCAGTAGGTCAGCATCTACATACTAGTAAATGAATCGGCTAGTACAAGAGCTAGGGGGTTGTATCTCCCTTCCAGTAGAAGCTAGAGAACGAGAGAAGGTTTTAGCCTTCTGCAGGTGGGTGCTTACACACTGGTATGAGTCTGCACCAATACAATATTGTAAACAGGTTTTTTATATTAAAAGAAGAAAGCAGTAGGTGGTTTTTGTCCGCATTGGGTTTCCACCTTAAATCTTGGTGTTCATGTGTGTTTCTTATGTGTGATGGTTTGTTCTCATATTACTACACATGGTTACTATTTATATGGTTGATGAAGTATTGATGAATTAACTGAATCATAAGTTTATTGGATATACACTGGTTTCCTTAAACACAGTTGCGTGTACACGCGGGCTACCTTCATTGAAGTAGCGTATATAAATTTGAGTATGAAAAGAAAAAGATTATTGACTTGACTAATACTGATTCAACCCCCCTCTCAGTATTATTTCCAACAATTAGTATCGCAGTGGGTCCTTTTGGTAAAAGATTGATTGCTTGAAGGAGATCCGTAGAACAATGGGAAAGAAGCTAAAGAATAAAGCGCCTCAAAAGAAGAAGACAGCTCAAAGGAACAACGATAGTAGGAGAGACAATTGGCCGTTAGGTGGAAGCAAGTATTCATATTTCGAATCACCTCAGATTGAAGATGGACAAGCAAATGAAGCACAGGTACAAAGCCTTGGTCTTCTAGTGATACTTTTCTTTGTTCATGAAATATTGGAGATATTGGAAGTGATCGTGAAAGAGACATAGAGACAGAAGTTACAAGACTCTTAGATAAAATCAAAGATCAACAAGATCTATTTAACAAAAGGGAGTGTGCCTTCAAAGAAGAAGTTACTAGATTAAAAGCTCAGTTAGAGGAAGGAAACAAAGTAAGGAAGCAGCGCAAGGAAAGGGAAGATCAATGTCAAAAGCTACAAGAGGAAGTGACATCATTAAGAAATGAAATAAATGATCAGAGTATAACAAGAAAGAGACTTAAAGACAGATCCAGTTACTATGTAAGTCTTGAAGCTAAGATCCTCTGTCTAAAAGAAGATCTAGAAAATAAGCAGAATGAAGAACTACCACAAGCAGATGAAGAACAAGAAAATGAGATTCTCAAATTAAGGCAACAAGTGGAAGAAGGAATAGAGGCTGAAGAAATATTGAAGAAGAAATATCTATAAAAGGAAGAGAAATATCAAGTTGAGGTAAATATCTTAAAAGGTAAATTAGAAGAAAAGGATAAATTGTTACGATTTCAAGACAGCACTAAAATTTTGGATAATATTCTTAGTAGTCAAAGGTCTCCTACCATCAAAACTGGTCTTAGTTTTCATGAATCTGTTGAAGGTGAATCTAACTGACAAGGTGAGGCAAGGAACTCTAATGAAAAATCTGAAATGCTCAACAAGGAGATGAGAGGTCAACCCCATCAACAACAAAGGAAAGAAAGTATTCAAAGAAAATATTTTACTCCTAACTATGGAAGTGATAGTCGGTTATTTCCTCCGCTAAATAATGTTGAATGTTTTATATGTCATTATTTTGGACATGTTGCAGCAAGATGTAGAAGTAGAATGGCTCAAGACTATCACACAGAAAGATCATCGGCTTCCAGGTACTTTAAGGGATATTGTTTTTCCTGCAATATGTTTGGTCACAAAGCCATTCACTGTTATAGAAGGAATATGAAACATGTAAGATGTTATGCTTGTAACAAGTTTGGACATATAGCAAAGGAATGCATGAGCAAATTTTGGCCACCATACCAAAGGGAGAAAACATCATCACACTCGAAGATATGGAAGAAAAAGGAGGTACAGTTAGAAATATGTGGCATAGCAAAGTATATAGACATAACAGACTCAGAGAGAGCTGAAAGTGTGAAACTTCAGAATTCCAATTCTCATACACAGTTACCATGAGTACAAGTTGTGTATATACGTGAGTTTGAAGCTGCACAGTCACATATATGGGGTTTTGAGGAAAAATGCAGTGGGACAGACTCAGAAAAAATGATTTGATATGATTCAGACAATTATCAGTTATCTTTTATGTCGTGATGATAAATGACTATAGTCTGTGGATGTTATTTAGAAGTGCTTTTGATCCTCACAAGTTGTTGATAACTTGATGTATATCTAATTGATGATGATGCTTTGATACTTCTTACTGATATATGCAATGATCGGATCTGACAGTGAACAGGTGGAACAGATTCAGGGGGGTAACATGCTATGCTTATAATAAAGCATTGTTGGCATTATGTTTAGAAGTCTTTGGTACCTAATCAATGATGATGATGCTTATATGGCTACATGATACATCTTGCTATGTTACGGTTATGAGTTGCCCATGATAAAATCTCAGATGATACTTGGGGTCACATAGTTGGTATTCAGATCCGATACATGGATGATTAAGTTGCATATTGATAAATATTGTTGGTTGGACAAGAGAATGGTGTTATTGCAGGTCACATGAAGACATAGATATTTGAAGACATGGCTTACTTAGACACATAATTATGATGAGTTCTTACCTTATGATGATAGGTTGATACTCACATATGTTGATTATCATGGTTGATGCTTATCAAATGTGGGATGTTCCCTAGTGATGATACATGGTTGATATATTAAGGGTTCTTTTGAAAGATCATGCAGTTCTTGATGATGATGTGATGACTATGGTGTTTTCACATATGATATGATGTGAATTATTTTGTGTTACTTCTTGGAGATATGACATATGCTTAGTCGATTCATGGAAGGTTACGATAAGGCTCTTTCTACTAAGGAAATGAAGCAAGTTGATCTTGATAAGATCAAGAGGATGAGTTGATATCTATATACAACATACTTAGTCACAGGATGATGATATTTATCTTTTCATATCTTCAGAACTGATGATGGACATATACAGGTTACAGGTCTGGATGCTATTGACAGATGCTTATGGTGCAAATCATACATGATGTATGCTAGTTGCTAATGACTATCATGGTCTTGTTTAGATTGTTGGTCCTTGTTATAAATGTCATCATTTGATGTAAAGGTCATGAAAATACCTAATTTGTAACCCCACTATGCATGGGAAGGATGATGTAATAATTTCTATTTCAGTGATGTATAAACAATTGGTATATCCCCAGTTGGTTGGGTGGATGAGTCAAATTTGGTATATCCCCACTTGGTTGGGAGATGAATGTATGTATGAGTCATTGGTGATAGGAAGGTCATACTCACATAGTTGAGTTATAGAGTCATGTTATTCTTTTAGAGAATATTTTTGCAGACTCTGCATGTGCTCAGGGGGAGCATGGACAATTTCAGTGCATCTCAGCAGGAGCTCAATCAGAGAATTCAGCATGTACTCAGGAGGAGCATGGACATGATAATGTATATCAAAGGGGGAGGATATCTTGGTCTGCCCTTTGCCCTTGATGTGAAAGGGGGAGAGTATCTTGGTGTTGTTGTTGCCATCAAGTCCAAATGGGGAGATTGTTGGTATTATGATATAGGTGTTGTCCTTGATGGCAACTCACTCAGATGACAGTTCATAGTACAGTAGCAAAGGATTATAAATCAGACTCCAAAGAATGAAGAAAGAGAGGTATACACAGGTTCACTTTATCCAAGGAGCGCATACACGCGGGTTAACAGAACAAAAGGAGTGTATAACGTATACATGCACTTTCATAAGAGGAAAAGTGCATACATGTTGGAAAACTAAGTTTTTGGTCCGAGGTATTTGGTCCAAGGTATTTTGATCCAAGGTATTGGTCCAAGGTATTTGGTCCGAGGTATTCGGTCCAAGGTATTGACCCTAAGTATTTGGTCCAAGGTATTAGTCTCAAGTAGTTTTGGTCCAAGGTATTGAGAAAGGCCTAAGAGTATATAAGGAGGAGAAGATCATTAGGCCAGGTGTGCAAGTCTTGAATATCTAATGAAGTGTGAGATCAAGTATGCAAGTTATGGGTTTCTGATCTGAACTAAGGATGCACCTATGTGGTTGATGATGGTTGATGGATGATGGATCGAGATCATAAGACCTGAAATGTATTATCATTATGTGGTTTGATCATGGATAGTCTAGATCTGAACACTGACACATGTTTTATTCTACAAATGTTATGACCTGGGTATGACTAGATTCTGAAATAGCTGTGAAGTTTTTTAGTATTTTGCAGATCTGTATGTTGGTTCACTTTCTTAAAATCGCGTATACACGGTGGTTCAACATCAAAGTAGTGTATACATTATGAAATATGATATTTAAATGTGCAGTTGGTTCTAGTGGTTGTTGCAGAGTTTTGGGTTCTGCTATGTGTTCTGGTGACTGTGTTTTGATGACAGTATTTTGAATGTTCAGATTGGTTGATTGTGATTTGCTTCAGTGATGATGGGCCTTCAGTGATTCAGTTGTGGGTGATTCAGAGATTGATGATTGAGTTTCAATGATTGGTTAATGCAGATGTATTTGATGGTTGTATTGCAATGGTGATTGATTTTGAGCTTCAATGTTGTTGATGGGTCCAGTATGAAAATTGGATGAAACGTGGCCTTCAGATTGTGGTGTTGTGTTCCAAGAGTATCCAGTCTAAAAATTTATGAAACGTGGTCCCTAGAGGAAGAAAGAAGGTCCTAGCCTTCTGTAGGTCAACACCTACGTACTGGTAAACATATCGGATAGTACAAGAGCCAGGGGGTTGTAGCTCCCTTCCAGTAACCGCTAGAAAACGAGTGAAGGTTGGAGCCTTCAGTTGGCCAGTGCCTACGTACTAGTAAAAAGATTGGCTAGTACAAGAGCTAAGGGGTTGTAGCTCCCTTCCAGTAGAAGCTGGAGAAAGAGAGAAGGTTGTAGCCTTCTGTAGGTGGGTTCCTACGTACTGGCATGAGTCTACACTAGTACAAGATTGTAAACAGTTTTTTATATTAAAAGAAGATAGTAACAGGTGGTTTTTGTTCTGCATTGGGTTTCCACCTTAAATCTTGGTGTTCATGTGTGTTTCTTATGTGTGATGGTTTGTTTTGATATTACTGCACATGGTTATTGTTTACATGGTTAATGAAGTACTGATTAAAGATCAACATATGATGAATTAACTAAATCATAAGTTTACTGGATATGCATTGGTTGCATTAAACACAATTGCGTGTACATGCAGTTTACCTTCATTGAAGTAGCGTATATAAATTTGAGTATGAAAAGAAAAATATTATTGACTTGACTAATACTGATTCACCCCCCTCTCAGTATTATTTCCAACAGAACCTTGGTGTGAAGGAATAATGCTTGGTGCGTTAGAGTCGTGGCTACTGCATGAATTATGCATCGAGAAGTTGTGTGAAGGAATAGAGCACAATGTGAGGATTTTTTTTTGAAGTGACCGCTGAATTCGCATTGTTTTCAAAGAACGTACGCTGGTGGAAAGAAAGGGTACCGATGCTAAGTGTTGTTTGTGTGAAAATCGAAGTATTAAGCATATATTTTCAACGCTACATGGAAAATAATCTGTGCATGGGTGAACTAACGGATCTCTTGTATATAAACCATGAATCCAATGGTGTGCACCTTTGAAGATCAAGAGGGTTCCTTAATATGGCCAATCCAATTATAGATTCTTGGGGGTTCTACAGTATTTTCAATGCAGGTGGAGATCCTTCATTGATATTTTTCCATCAATAAATTGGTTCAACCCATTGAAATCAATCGTAATTGGTTTTAATATTGGCAGGCACCAAGTAGAGCACTAACAAGGCCAAGAATGCCAATCTGTTGTTGGTGCCTTAATTATCGAAGCTCCATTCGGCTCACACTTGCTGTGACGATTGGGTAACCAAGAAACACTATCAGATAAGTCTATACAAAAAAACCATTATCATTGTTCATTCTGAGAGTCTCTTGCATTGTCTACATGGAGAATGGCTCAGGGAAACCAAAAGGAATGCGCTTATATATATATATCTATATATATATATATATATATATATATATATATATATATATAAAAAACCTTGCTAATTTTCCATATTTTCAAACTGGGATTTTAATGTTGTGCCCATTGCTATGAATGTGTTAAGATCTTCTATCGATACATTTTGTTTGCTTATTGTATTTTTCATCAAATTCAAATGGAAGGATTCTGAGTGGTGGAGTTTCTTCTCACTTGGAGACTCCAAATAGAATTTCACTTTATACTGTAGAGGAGAGTGGGCGAGTGATGGATACATTTTGCAGTGCAACAGTGGCCCGTGGTGGAGCTCATCACTTTAGATGAGAGGTAGAGCTCATTCTGCCTTGTAAGAATCATTGATTGGTTTTGCAGAGAAGTGTAGAAAGTAAGGATCAGATTTTAAAATTAGAGGCACAGTGGAAGCGTGGATAAAATCATGGAGGATCATAGAAAAGGTTCTAAAGGTAAGATGAGTAATTAGGAGTGTGAACATGAGGTTTCAGTGATAAAAGTACAATTCGATGTACTAACGAAATGGCTACAAGGAAAAGAGAATGAAGACTGAAGACATGGATGGAGAATGAGGAAACGGGTTAGATGGAACCTATTGCAAAAGAGATGGAATGCCAAGTTGATAAACGAGTTCAGAGAACTTGAACAAAGACATATTGCTTTATTGGAGAAAGAGAGACTCAAAGGAATTGAATCACAACAAAGAGGATTTGCTAAAACCCAGAAAGTCCATTGTGAAGGATTGGTGCTTGAAGCATCAAATGTGATCGAAAAGTCTTGTATTGTTCAAACTAATAACTTGTTTATGTATGCAGACATGGTATCAAATGAGGAGTTTGTTGCTAAACCAAACTTAGATCAAAGGATCAATGAATGGGAAAAATAATTGCAGCTGCTGCAAGAATGGTTGAAAACACCAGTAGGGAAGAAAAATCATGATGAAGGCTACAAAGAATCTGCAAAAGAGGAAGAGAAGGAAGGAGTTCTTTGTGAGCCTAAAGTAAATGTTTATTCTTCATTCCATGAAATTGGGTTTTTAGATAAGGAAGCAAAAGTAAAAATTGATTACATATTTGAACCAAAATAGGGAAGAATATTTGGAGAAGATGTTGGAAGAGATTTGATGCCTGAAACATCAAATGAGGTGAGAAATCTTTATATTTTAAATTTTGATAATTTGTATAAATATTTTGTTACAGGTGTAGGAAACCTGTCTACTACTGATGTGAAGACAGAGGAAATAAAGATGACAACAGAACATCATGAAGGAAAAACACTGAGGATCAGAAGCAAAATAGAGTTTGGAATCATGGAGGTAGCAAGTCATTGAGACTTGTAGCTGTCACATTACTACAGAAAAGTGACAGACCTCATAGACAGAGTCTATGAAATTTTCTTTTCTACATCAGTTGTCTGATACAGGAGCATCCTGCTTCAGAAAATCATTGTATATTTGGTTGATTAGGGGGTGTGATGTTTTAAATTATTTCTATATTTTTTTAATAAATTCAGTGGAAAATTTGTGTGTGAGGTTTTAATTGTAAATATTCTCAATTATGGGAGAATATGAGTGATGATAGACTTGTAAAGGTCTCATAGATATCTTAGGGATTGGGGATCCTAGAATAGAGGATTAGTTGAGTAAATTGTGGAGTTAGAGGATTTTTAGGATTTAGTTGAGAAATCTATGGAGAAGATCATGGATCTAGAATGATCCATAAGCTTCTAATTATTCCTATAAGCCTGAGATCAATAAAATATGTAGACGTGTGTGCGAGTGAAGGAGAAGAGGAGAATAATTTCTATGTAAATATTATATTAATGAATTATTTTCAGAGTTTATGTGTAGTTGTTTTGGTATTATCTTTTAGTCTTTTTGTGTAACCTATGGCTAGATTTACAGGTCCAAGAATAGCATGAAAAGTTGCAACTTTGCTGCATCAGGAGATCTCACCTCCATTACTCCTGTGTATTTCACCAAGTCATTACACATGTGTGTGCATGTGATATGGTGGCCACACCACCCCCCATCCTTTATTTATCTCAGTCTTCTAACCATGGAAGAAGGAATCCCATGGTGAAATCCTTCGTGTCTCGCACCCCAATCGGGGAAAGGGTATGGAATTTTTTATTCATTAACTAAGACTTAGATTAATTTAAATTGTTATAGAGTTAAAGACCTCCAAAACCATGTAAAAGTGGAAGCCTATTCACATTACCCTTATATATATTATGAAAAAATTATGTTGAATAATATGAGGTTTGAACCAGATGGTACAATTTGTTTTCTGAAAAATACACAATTGAATTGCTTCCTATGGTCATTACATAAATGTATATTGTGGTTGGTATGGAAAAGGCGCCTCCAATAGTAAAGTCAAAAGAACAAAAAGGGATTGGGTCATTAACCCACTCGAACTTTAGATTTTCTATTATGTTAATGGCAACAAACCAAACCATGAGCACATTATATATCAACCTTCAGCTCATATCACTAAATTTTGAATACATTCAAAGTGCTAATGGATATATTGCGTTAATACAATACCCATACCCCACATAAGTTATATCAAAGTTTCATATTTAATTCGCATTAATAAATCTTTGATAGTGAGAATGTGACCTAGTATATTTGGTGCATACATATGATATTGCAAAGGCAGTTGCATGTTGTGAACTAGTTGAAAGTATACTATGATAGATCTTTCAAATCATGAATACTGTTATTAAATATTCATGCTCCAACCTTAGCAATAAATCTAATCAGTGCATGGGCCAAATCCAAATATTTAATTTTTTATTGCATAGTTAATTTATGAGAACACTTGGCTATTAGAGGTTTTTTTAATTTTTAATTTTTTCAAACAATTTTTAACTTTGACAATTTTATTTTGAACCACATAAAATTAGTCTAATCAAATACATCCACCAATCACAAATTAGAAATTCAAATTTTAAAAATTCAAAAAATAATTTTTATTTTCCAAAAATATAAATTTAATATTTAATTTTACAAAAACTTTAATAAAATTTGCAAATAGTTTTTAAAAACTTGCAAATTAATTAAACGTCAAAACATTTTAACCCAAACTGATCACTATATACTTTGTCTTCTGCAAGTATAATAAATAATATATTTACTTGATAACATAAGTAGCCACAATTATGGTAAAATCTCTTTCACATTTTCACATATTTATAGATAGATGATAGATCATGGGGGCTTCACTCAATGAACCTCTAACATATCATGTGTGTTCGTGGAATACTAAACAATACCCTTAATTTGACTATATATTGGAAAATACTTCTAAAAATCACATTATTTAACCCCCTAACAATACAAACCAAATACACCTTCCCAATTTAAAAAACCTCATTTTCACTAGATATTGTAGTTATCCATTTTTTCATTAACATTTTTTATACCCCTTTATATTTTTATGATTAACTTTAAGCTTCATTTTTTATACTACCAATATAAAACCTCTTTACCCCTATTATATATTCAATATATTATATTAGTTTTTACTGAATATATATCCTCCAATATAAATGCACGAGGAATAATATTTCTCCCCAATAAATTTCGAATGAAATAGATAACCTAATCTCCAAAACAATTTTAATACCTTATAACTCCACTACACAAGTAACCACAATCATGACAAAAACCCTTTCACAACTTCACATATTTATAGATAGATAACCTAATCTCCAAAGCAATTTTAGTGCCTTATAACTCTCACTTCGTGAAAAGAAAATGGCATAAAAACATGTACCTATAAAAACTTTATTTTATAAGATAAAAAAACGATGAATTATAATTTTCGAAAATGGGTATAAAAACATGTGATATAAAGAAAATGGGTATATGAATATTTAGATATAATGACTTTATTATATAAGATAAAAAGTCATGAATTATAAATTTCAGATGTAAAATATAATTATAAATTTCAAGAAATGCATATATATTTAAAATAAATATAAAAATAATTATTTAAAATATTTTATAAATAAATAAATAAATAATATATATCATAGGGATAATGTAAATTGAAATTAAAATTAAAGATACAACCAAGATTACCCAATATGCTATGTGCAAATTAATAGTAACGCTTTTAAATGGGGTCATGCTTGGCTTAGTAAGGTACTAAAGTTCCTTTATATAATCAATATCCCTTTTCTTAGGAGGATGTAAGATAATCGTAATGGAGCCAAGAAAACAAAGAACATACATTTTTAATGTAATATATTTTAAGAGCATGAAAAATGTATCTATTTAAATTTAATTTTTTATTTTTTATTAAAATTTATTTAGGATTTATTAAGTTTAGAAAGGAATTAAATTTTTAAGATGTAAATTTTTTTTAAGTGTAAAATTTGAGGAAAATTTTATATTTTAAGAGATTTAAATTTTTTGGGTACTTAGTAGATTGGAAGTTAAGATAAATTTGTGTTAGTTCTTAATAATATTATTTATATTTATATAAATCATGTATCTCTATATATAGAGGTATCTTTATATTATTTATATTTATATAAATCATGTATCTCTATATATAGAGGTATCTTTATTTTTAATTGTATCGGACAGTGCTCTTCAACCTAATATGAGGAGATGTTCTAATGTTTAATATTTTGACTTAAATAAAACTAAATTAAAACTAAAACTAAAATAAAATAAACATAACATTTTCCAACTCATGGTTTTTTCCCATGTTATTCTAACCTAATATGAGGGAGATGTCCTAATGTTTAACCTTTTGACTTAAATAAATCTAAATTAAAATTAAAACTAAAATAAAATAAACATAAAATTCTCCAGCTCATGGATTTTTCCCATGTTATTCTTAACCTACAGTTTTGTCTCATGGTATTCTTAACCTATGGCTTTTTCCCATGGTATTCTTCTTTAATGTGGCCTATTTAAAGGTTAGCAATTAAACCAGCCTAAATCCATGTTAACTTCAAATACCAAGCCCCTAGACCGATCAAATATCTTTTCAGTCTAAAAGAGGTTTGCACCTCAAGAAAGAGATTACCAAGCCCCTAAAGGGATCAAATTTCTTTTCAATCTAAAACAGGTTTCCACCTCAAGAAAAAGATTTTATCCCTCTAGGCGGGATCAAATCTCTTTTCATTCTAAAAGAGGTTTCCACCTCAAGAAAAAGATTCTATCCCTCTAGGCGCTTGGTAGATCAGGGGTTAAAATGGATCTAAATTGATCTTAATGCACATAGTCACATGTATATGGGCTTGGCATTTTTCTTCACATGTTTTATGATTTTTTGAACTTAATTTTTAAATATGATATGCATAGCATTAATTTTATATATAAAGAGAAATAGCTTAGAAAAAAGCTTATTTTAATTATTAAGTCTTCTTATATTTATTAATTAAATTTAAATGTGAAATTATGAAAGATATTAGTTACAAATATGGATCATTATTTTACTTTATATGGTAATTAATATTTTTTATCTATTTCACATCTCTCTATATATAAAAATATTCATCGCGCCTGAGAGAGCCCAATATGGAAGAGTTGTTGTAATGACTTGTCTTATCCTAACTTATAAAAGTAAAAATAAAATAAAATAAAATAAAAAATTAAATTAATAATTAAAATAAAATTGAGGTAAATAAATCAATTTATCATAATTAGTCTTTTTTGGTTATAGGTTTTGAAAACCCATAGTTTTTTTCCCATGGTAGTCTTCTCTAATGTAGCCTAGTTCAAGACATAAAATTCCATAGGATTCACAACAATCATCTTGTCATGTCATGTAAACATTAGCAATTTTCTCACTTTGCTAATGAAGAATAAAGTTTGCTTCTATGTAATTTTACTTTGCTTAAGTAAGGTGAAGAATACAGTTTCTTTCGATATAGTTGAAGCTTGAGCTTTATTTGGATGTTTTCATCTATATTTTCAGTATGGTATCTCATGAATATATTTTTGAAAAAAAATGAAAATTAGTTATTTTTGCACCAAGAGATGCTCATGCCCTATTATGCTATGTTTGTCCTGTCCTGTTATGTTATGTAAACATTTTGATTAGGTAAAATTACACAAAATTAAAAATAAAATTATTTATAATTATAATTATTAATTAATAACATTATGGCTCTGCCAAATGGCATCAAATCTTTTTTCACTTTAAAAGTGGTTTGCACCTCAAGAGATTTGATCCCTCTAGGGGTTTGGTAAAAACAAAATTAAGATGGATCTAGGCTGGTTAGAATTTAATTTTTCATATAATGTATATATCATGTAAAATAAAATATTAAAAATATAAAAATAGTTTGTTTTTCATTTTGAAATGTTATTCACTTTTGATAAAACAATTGATCAAGTGTGTCAATTAAAAATTTGGAAATAACATTACATAGTGAAAAGGGGTGATAAGTATCAAAGAGATTTAGAACAGTTAGTGAAGGAGCGCAGTGTTAAGGTGCTCCGTAAGCAAAGGTCACCGGTTCTAGTCTCGCTGATACCAAAAAATCCAGCATGGTTTCCGCTGGAGCGGCTCAAGACGGGTGTGATCCCTCGGTGACTTTGATGGCTTAGATGCCCCTGAGTCATGGCCTCTCAGCCATAGGGTAAGTGTGATTTTCAGGATTTTATCAACCAAAAAAAAAGAAAAGGGGTGATAAATAAAAATCATAATAATGACTAACACCTATTCCAAAATCATCTCAGCAACATTTTCTCATAGGGGCTTCACTAGGGGAGCAATACCATACCACGTGCATTCATATTGGGGGATATATATTGATTAAAAAACAACATAATATATTGAACATATAATAGGGGGTAAAGGGTTTTTATATTGGCAGGTATAAAAAATGGAGCTGAAAGTTAATGAAAAATATAAAGGGGAATAAAAAATGTTAATAAAAAAATGGATACCTACAATATCTAGTGAAAGTGGGGGTTTTTTAAATTGGTAAGGTGTATTGGGTTTGTATTGGTAGGGGTTAAATAATGTGATTTTTAAAGGTATTTTCCAATATGTAGTCAAATTAAGGGTATTGTTTAGTATGCCATGAACACACGTGCTATGACGGAGGTTCATTGAGTGAAGCCCTGTGCATTTTCTAGAAATGGATTTATTTTTTATAATTTTTTCCATTGTTTAAATTTATTTGTAATATGAGACTTGTTTACAATCAAATTTATTTTTTATAAAATATTGAAATTGAAATTTTATGAAATTAAAATGGCTAGAAGAAATTAAATTAAATTATTTTATTTTACATTTTTTCAAATTAACATTTATTTAAATTTATAAATTTATTTTAGTTTAAAATACTTTAATTAAAATTAATAAAATTGTAAATAAATTTATATAATAATATCCAATAAAAGGGGATGATAAATAAAAATCAAAATAATAACAAATGTATATTCCAAAATCATTTCAAGCAAAATTTTCATCTTCTTGAAATAAATTTGTTTTTTATAAATGTTTCCATTGTTTAAATTTATTTATTATATGGGATTTAGTTCCAATCAAATTTAAATTTTAAATTTAATTTTTATAAAATTAAAATTGCAATAGGAGAAGTTAGATTAAAATACATTTTCAAATTAGCTTTTATTTAAATTTATAGATATAGTTTAATTTGAAATCAGTGCAAATCCATTTTAACTCTATATCTACCAAGTCATAAGGGATCAAATCTCTTTTCACTTTAAAATAGGTTTTCATCTCAAGAGATTTGATCATTTCACTTTAAAATAGGTTTTCATCTCAAGAGATTTGATCCCTCTTGGGGCTTGGTAAATGGCTCTAGGTTGGTATTTTTAATTATATGTTTATTAAATAAATTTTTTAATATATTATTAATTATATGTTTTGAAATATCATATTTACCAATATGAATCATTATTATTTAAATTTATTTAGATTCATATTATTTATATTTATTTAATTTCATATACATAGTATGTTTTTTAATAATAAAAAAATGTTTGTAATTTTATTAGTAAAAAAAATTACAATATAATAAATTGAATTAAATCAATTTATTATTTTTATTACTTTTTAATTTTTATTAATTTTTTAGTTAAGTTTATATTTAAATGTTTACACTAATTTACAACCACTACAACATCTCCTTTGCAATGAACAACCACAAAACAGTAAATAGATATCAATATCACCAAATGATTAAATTTCCTTCCTACTTCACAAGAATGATGAGTGCACTCAAATAAATGACAAGAATAACATAAACTTCGAAATTAACAACCTCTCTAATAATCGTTGTTATAACTTACCGCATTTATACAATTTGTGTACTTATTCCTTCTCAAATATAGATAATCTTCTACAAAGTACAAGTGATGTCTAAGAAGATTGAATGGTAACTTAAAATAAAATGGAGTTGTCTTTAGTTGGAGTTGTATTTAGTGCGACTTTCTGGACTCTCTGGTGTTGGAATTTGGCGGAAAAATTTGAGGTGAAATCTTGATTTGTGTTATTTAAACTAGTTTTTTGACTGTATATATGGGTTTAGCACCCTGAAAAAACCCTAGGGCACTTCGATTGTGTAGAGGTTACCCATCAAGATTGTGATTTCAATAAATTCTTATTGGATTTTAGAGAAATTAGACCAGAAAAGCTTCCAAAAAGTCACACTAAAAGCAACTCGAAATAAAATTGAATAGTCACTAAACCATGTGCCTCAACATAATTTGTTTATAAAAGGTCAAAGCATTCATAATAATCATTTCGTGTGGAGTCAAAATGCATATATTTTGGGTAATAAAATTTATTTTGGATTAAAGATGCATATTATTCATATTATGTAATTTGTATTTACCTTAATATTTTCTAGGAGGAAAAATTGGAAGAATTGTTTTACAAAACCAATTTTAGTGGCAAGTCTCAGTTTGGAAATTCATGGTCTAAAACCTTTCATAGGCCTTTTAAGGCCTCAAATAAGACTTTTGGGGTCAAAAAAATTGTATTCGTAGCTCCCAACCCTTTTTTGTTATTCTATGCATCAAGATCCTTCCAACAATGTAAAATTCGCCTCAATTAAAGCTCATATGAGGGAATTATACCCCTCACATGTTGACTTACCTTGTTAACCTCCACATATCAAGTGGACGCCACATCAACCCCTTTTACTCACAAATGTGGGGATATCCATGTGTGGATTCTCAATAATATTCTAGAAGGAACAAAACTTAACACTAATTGAGGGTAAGGCATGTTAAAATCCTAAACTCAGACACTACCAAGCAATGTCAAATTTTGGGCCACTAGGAAGAGAAGGGGATTCCATTCTTCAGCAGTGTACTTGTTCCATAAAATATAAGAGCATATAGGAGTGGGATTTTAGAGCATAATAAAGGAGAAAGAAGTTTCCATAGTAGCCATTCAATCCATAATATCAAAGGAAACTCCACAATGAGTGTCCCTTTCTTTCAATTTGCGTTTTCTTAGCTAAATAAAAGGGAGTAGAGTAGAGGCTCAACCTTCTAGTTGGGTTTTTTCCCATAATGAGTTTCCAAGGATACATTTTTCATTAATTTTTGTTGATGGTGATTTCATTTGCTTGCTCTTTCATTTTCGTATTTCAATTATTTCCATAAATTTAAGCAATAAGCTAATGTTAATAAATTAAATATTCAAGGAAATAAACTTGTACAATAAATCATTTTAACATAATACAAGATCAATTATTACAAAATTTTCCAACGAAATATCCATGACTAAGGAGTTTTCTTTGGGGTATTTTTGGAAAGTTGTAGATCTAGGAATTGGCATCAGAAGGAAGTTGCAAAACCCTATCCATGGTGGATGATTCTATTTGTAACAACCCTCAAGATGTGGTAGAAGAGATATTTGCAAGGATGGAAGAGAAAGTCATTGATATCTCTTACAACATGTCCCTCCTCATGGTTGATTTGGTAAACAAGTTTAAATGCTTTGAGGAGGTTGGTGGATTAAACTCAGAAGTTGGATTGGATAAGAAACTAAACGATATTGAATACGTAAAAAATGAATTGAAAAAAATCCAAATAAAGAGAAACCAAGTTCAAATTCCATCACTTCTTCACAAATGTTATTTAAAATGGAATTCAAAGTGGAATTAATCCCCTTCAAAATGATGACATTCTTATTAATTTGATTCATTGGTTGCAATAGTTAGAAGTGTATTTCAGCATCCATAATATAAATGAAGAGAAAATTTTCCATTTGTCTAATTGAAACTGGAGGGTCATGCACTAAGCTAGTGGGAAAGCCACATGGAGACACTTAAGTTAGAGGGTGATCCACTAATAACTATGTGTGAGGTGTTGAAAGCCCTCATGAAGTCTCAATTCTACCCTTTTGGTTATATAGAGGGCCAGTAGATCCATTAGCATCACTTCGGACAAAGACAAGGAAAAGTGATGTAAGACTACACCACCAAGTTCAGAAATATGGTAGTCATATTGGGTATCATTCCTAAGAAACCAAATGTACTCTTTATGTATATGAGGGGTCTAAATTGTGATTTGTGAAAGTAAGTGATGCTCTTCAAACCAAGTACAATTGATGAGGCATGTGTGCAAGAAAAATACCTAGAGAACATAGACCATAAGAAAGGGAAATCAAATGGTTCTAGATAGAAATACCACCAAGATTCTTCCAAGGAGGGGAAGAAGAAGTGGAAAGGAGAAGACAAGAAAATCATTTCTATTGCATATTAGTGCAAGGATCCAAACAACCATTGCAATCATTGCAATATCATTTCAAGGATCCAAACAATTGTTGCAACCATTATAACACAAAATGTAAGTGTTGTAAGCTACATCTAGAGTTGAATCCAAAGAATTGTAAGAAGGGTACCAAGAAGAAGAAATTGCTAGCCACAGATTCAAGCAACCTAGAAAAAGAAACTCGACTGTGGATGAGAATACTATTTTCACCTTAGTTCCAAAGGAGGTGAATCTAAGTATCTTTCAACACAAGGAAGAGAAGGAGATGAAAAAAATCTTCCATATTCAAATCTAGGTCAAAAATACCAAGGTATATGTTTTATTTGATTTTGGCATACAAACCAAACTTATCGCGTAGAGAGGCACTTTCCAGCCCAATATGGAAGAGATGTTGTAATGTCTTGTCTTGCCCTGTCCTATTAAACATTTTGACTCTGTAAAATTCTATAAACAAATATAATAATAATAATAATAATTAAAATAAAATTGAGGTAAATTAATCAATTTATCATTGGCAGTTTTTTGGCTACATATTTTGACAACCCATGATATTCTTCTTTAATGTAACCTAGTTAAATGCATAAAATTCCATCAGATTTAGAACAATGATCCTGTCATGTTATGTAACCATTGGCAATTTTCGGACTCTGCTAATGAAGAATAAATTTTGCTTTCATATAATTTAACTTTGTCTGAGTAAGGTGAAGCATGAAGTTTGTTTTGATATAGTTTAACTTTTTTTATGTAAGATGAAGCATGAACTTTACTTTGATGTGTGTTCATCGATATGTCCAGCATAGTATCTCATGAACATATTTTTGAAAAAAAAAAATGAAAATGAATTATTTTTAGAGTTTAATATTGCATATAGTATATATATCATGCAAAATAAAATTTAAGGAATATAAAATAGCTTATTTTTTGCTTTGAAATATCATTAATTCGTAGTAAAACAATGCATTAAATCCATTAGCAGGTGTGTGTGTCTGTTGATGAAAACTTTGAAAATAACTTTATGCGTTGAAGAGGTATGATAAATAAAAATCATAATAATGACAAATGTATATTCCAAAATCATGTCTAGAAACATTTTCATTTTCTTGCACTAAAATTTATTTTTTAGAAATTTTCATTTTTTAAATTTATTTGTAATATGGGATTTAATTTCGATTAAAATTTTAAATTTAAACTTAATAAAATTAAAATTGCAATAGTAGAAGTTAAATTAAGATATTTTCTTTATATTTTTTCAAATTAACTTTTATTTTAATTTATAGATATATTTTAATTTAAAACCACCATAGATCCATTTTATCTCTGAATCTACCAAGTGCTGAGAGGGATCAAATCTCTTTTCACTTTAAAATATGTTTTCATCTAAAGATATTTGAACCCTCTTGATGCTTGGTATATTTGGAGTTAAAATGGATCTAGGCCGGTAGAAATTGATCTAGTCAACAAGCTTGGGTTGGAAGTTTGTGATCATCGTAGCCCCTATCCATTGGGGTGGATAAACAAGGATGCAATTTGTAAAGCCACAAAATAGTGTAGGATTGCAGATTTGATTGATGAAGTGGAGATAGATGTAGTAACCCTTAACATGCATTTTATAGTGTTTGAAAGCCCCTACATCTATATGACAGATGAGATCAACATGAGGAAAGAAAACTAGTACTTATTGATCAAGGATGGGAATTCTTGCATCATCTGCATAGACACAAAGGAAATCCAAATATCTCTCTGGTAAGTGAAAACCACAACAAAATTTTGATTATTTTTGGTAAGAAGTATGTATTTCTTTTATTAAGAGAGAATCAACTATGTGATGATTCGGTAAGAGTAAATACATTCCTAAAGGGATGTATAAAAGAGAAAAACCAATTATTATACTTGTTGTAGGTGTATAAAGGCTTTTCCAAGAGCCTAAAATGTTACCACCTAAGAGGGAAGTGGAGCACGAGATACAGTTGTTTCCTAACTCCCAATTACAGAATATTGGGTTGTATAAACAGATTATTTTGGAAGCAAACAAAGTGAAGAAATAGTTGTAGAATTTTTTGGAGCAGTACCCAAGAAGGATGGGACTTGGTAAATGTATATCAACTATAGATATTTGAAGAATGCTATCACCTAAAACTTGCTTATAGTGAAATAGTTGTGTAACACCCTCCTCCCACATCTACCCAAGGAACTAGCCAACCGAGGTAAACATGCGACGAGAGGCAACTATGATATGATTCGACCTCCTAAGTCACATTAAGGAAGTGGAACCGATGAAAACATGCCATACAAACATCCAACATCATCAACAGAACCCTCAGAGGATAAGTTAGCCACTTAGGCAACTTCTCCCTGAGTCCCATTGTTGATTTAGGTATCTTGGTAATCCAGGTGGATATTGGTGGCCACGTGGATAGTGGTGGCCACCCACCTATTCCACCTAAACCCCCTAGTTAGTTTCATCTATTTCCTTAATTGTAGCACAATTTATTGTTTTTGGCAATTTTTTGGTCCTGAGCTTCCGGAGCCGTTTTGAGGCACTAAATGACATTTATTGGAAAATTTGCATGTTCAATGGTGTTAGCAGTTGTATTCCTTGGAGAGATATTTCTAACGAGGTATAATACATGTCAAATGGAGATAATATGACCAAGTTACAACCTTGGGAATTTTGATGCCCAACTAACCCCAACAGGGCACATAAACTCTTGGTGTTACATCTCCTCGAGTTAGGGTTTTGGTTTTTTAGGGTTTTCTCTTATTTTTCAATAATAAAAAGGCCCTTGAGCCTCATTGTAACTCGGTTCAGAGGCATCTAGCCACCAAATATCTTCTCAGAGATAAGCTACCATCGCCTGAGCTACCTTATTTCCATTATGTTTGTAAGCATAGTTTAGTATTTTTCAATTAATGAAATGAAGTTTTTTTCTGTGCATCTTTGTATTTATGATTATATATGTAAGTTGTTCATTCCTGTTTAAGTTCAGATCAGTGGTATCAGAGCGGTCTACTCATTCTCTATTTTTCTTTGCATGTCCCCAATGAGGACAGGGTATAAGGAGTTAGGGCTCGATCTGGTTGAACCATTATAGGATCAGCCTTGCAAAACCCGATGACCTCCCATGGTGGAAGAAAATAAAGATGAGCGGGTAGGAGATCCCTTCAAAATGTTGCTCGAGGAATCCCTTGAGTGAAAGAGGGACACGATGATGGATAACTTTGCCCATATCCTTCGACAACTACCCACAGGTGATGCATATTCATATAACAGCCACTTTGGAGGCACCACTCCTTTTAAGGTACAAGTTAACTTCGGTATTCCCATATTCGAAGGCTTGATAGATGTAGACGCTATTGATAAATGGTTATATCTATTGGAACGATATCTTTCAGTTCATGACTTTTCCAATCAAGAAAAGATTGTGTTTGCACTTCTCAAAGTCGCCCCACACGTCAAGGACTAGTGGGAAACCTACTGTAAACAAAAGGACAAGAGTGAACCGTAATTGTTTTCTGCTACACCCACTTGGAATTCTTTCTAAGACACCATCAAGGAACAATATTACCCTTTCAGGAGCTATGAAGATAAATACATACAGTGGACCTTTCTATGGCAAGGAAGGGACCAAGATGTGCTAGAGTTCACAAATACTTTCCATACCCTTCGTACGAAGCAGGGTATCAAGGATACTGAGCACCATCTGGTGCTCAAGTTTTGTGGTTGTCTACACAAGTACATCCAGGATGAGATGGAGTTGTTGTACATTTCCTGACTTGGCATGATGTATCGGTACAATGTAAAGATTGAGCACAAGTTTAAATAGCAAAAGCGAGACTTTGCAACTGTGAATACAAAGCAAGGAAAAGGCACTCCCAAACCACAAGAAAAGGGACCAAGCCAAGGCGCGACTACCCAAGACAGCTCGCTGAAGTCGTAAGAAAATAACAACACCACGAAGACGAAGAACGATACGAGAAAATGGTGTGAGTTCCATAAGATCTCCACTCACAATAAAAGTGAGTGTCGGACCAAGAAGCCACTGGTGGTCGAGCTGAAGGCTTTCGAATCAGACACAGGTTTTGACTCTGAGTCAGAACCCGATAAGGGCACTGACAAAGGGAAGGAGATCATTGATCTAAAGCCTAGTGCCATCGTGGCCACCACAAAGATCCATAAAATTGAGCCTAAAGATCCAGAGGAGGGGGAACACCTCTTCCACTCACAGATGTGGGTGAAGGGTTCTCTGTTGTGGTTCATTGTCGACAGCGGAAGCTATAAGAACCTCATTTCAGCAGATGTCCTAAAGCGGTTGGGCCTAAAGACTATAGCACATCCACAGTTGTACACCATCAGGTGGCTTGACCAAGGACGAGATCTTCGAGTCAGCCAGCAGTGTTGCCTTCCCTACAGCATCAAGCCCTTCACGGATGAGGTATTGTGTGACATTGCTCCTCTTGAATTTTTTGATGTATTATTAGGACATCCATACTTGTGGAAGTGACATGTTGTATATGAGTCTATACCTTGCTCTGTTATTATTACTTTCGCTAATAAGTTGTACAAGATACCGGAGGTAGACCCACCTACCACCATCTCTTTGATCACTGCAAAGCAATGCAATAAGATCATTTCCCATACCATGAAATTTGTTTTCCTTATGATTTTCCCCCAAGGAAAGAATAAGGTTGTAGTCACAGCTTCCAAGCAAGGCTCCTTTGTATAGCAGCAGTAGATGGACAAGGTCGTGGAGGAGTACAGGGATATTTTCGCCTCACTCATAGAGGTACCTCTGCACTGTTAGGTTAAGCACTCCATCAATTTGACCCTGAATGTGTTGCTTCCCAATGGATCGATCTATCAATGCTATATTCTATAGAAGGATGAGGTCAAGAGGTAGATTCAAGAACTAATACAAAAAGGGCACATCAAGCCAAGCTCATCACCTTGTGGAAGCCCAATTGTATTGGTATAGAAGAAGGATGGGACCTGGAGGCTCTTTATTGACTATCTGGTGCTGAACAATATCATTGTCCGAAATAGGTACCTAATCTCGTAGATTGATGAGCTTCTAGACTAGCTCAAGGGGACCAAATATTTCAACAATATTGACTTGAAGTCAGGTTATCACCAGGTGCTTATCGAACCCTCCGATGTATGGAAGACTTCCTTCAAATCTAAGGAGGGTGTTTTCAAATGGTTGGTCATGCCATTCGGATTAAAAAACAGCCCTAAAACCTTCATGAGACTAATGGATGACATCTTGCGACCCTTCACCAATGCATTCGTGGTGGTGTATTTAGAAGACATCTTTATATTCAGCCAGAGTTGGGAAGAGCACCTTCACCATATTTGAAAAGTCCTTCAAACCCTTCGACAACACAAGTTGTGTGCTAACTTGGAAAAATGCACCTTTATCCTGAATATCTAGGGTACATCATTGATGAGCAAGGTGTACATGTGGACCCATCCAAGATACAAGTCATTCATGATTGGCCAACCCCAACCACTCTAATAGAGCTCTGCAGATTTTTGGGTCTTGCCAATTTCTACTGTAGGTTCGTGTTGGGGTACTCTCATATCACTTGGCCTTTAAGTCAAGTCACCAAGGGTGGAGTGAAACAAAATTTCTTTTGTTCAGAAACCCAACAATGAGCATTCTCGAAGTTGAATAATCACCTATATTCTGCACCAGTGCTCACATTACCAAACCTATAACAACCATTTGATATTGAGAAAGATGCCTATAACTATGCTATTGGTTCGGTTCTTACTCAACATGGGCATCCAATGGCTTACCAGAGTGAGACACTTTCAAACATAATCTAAAAGTACCCCACTTACAACAAATAAATGCATTCCACTGGGCAGGCCTATCGTCAATGGAAGAATTACATTGTGGGGAAGGAAACGGTCATCCACACAGACCACCGACCTAGTTCATACAGACACAAGCGAAGCTGTAGAACGAACGCCCTTAGAAATGGTCCACCTATCTGCATCAGTTCCATTTGATCATTAAGTATAAGAAGGGTAGCAGTAATAATGTCTTTGATTTCCTCAGCTTACCATCGGTCATGGCGCTAATCACTGTGCTCGACTCTTGTGGGCACAAGACATCAGGGTGGCCGCATCTTTACAAGAGAAATCCAGAATTCGGCAACATATACCAGACACTCCTAGAAGGGAACCAGGTTCCAAATTTTTACCTTCAGGATGCACTATTATGCCACTCGGGAGATGCACTACAGTTGAGTCGTTGGACATTTCAGAGTAGAGAAAATAGCGGTGGTATTGCAGAAGTATTTTTATTGGCTGAAACTTCGTCAGGATGTTGGAAATTAGGGGATTTTTGAGGTCTAAAATGGTCCTCCTAAGAAAATTATAAAATAATAGTGGAAATAATAAAATAAGATTAGATTACATCATCAAATTTTAGAGGGAAAAAAGACAAAACTATTTTTTCAACTCGTATTTTCAACTTATCTCTGTATGGGTTTACTCAAATTTCAAGCGGAAACACTCGTTGGATGCAGAATTTGATTCCTCATCCAAGGATTACCCATGTTGCATACTTTCGATGGACCCTACTACACGAAAAATGAGAAATACATGAAAAACATGATTGCAATCACATTTTTTCATGTATTTCTCATTTTTCATGTAGTAGTGTCCATTGAAAGTATGTAACATGGGTACTCCTTGGATGAGGAATTAAATTTTACATCCAACGAGTACTCCTGCTCGAAATTTGAGTAAAACCTTAGAGAGATAAGTTGAAAATATGTGTTGAAAAAGTAGTTTTATTATTTTATTATTTTTTAATCTTTGTACTTTTTTACTCCAAAAATGGTGAATCATCCCCCATGGTTGACATCATCATCTTGAATCCTATTGGTTCTTATAAAGTTTATTTTGATTCTACATTTTTCTTAGGAGGCCAATTTTAGACCTCAAAAATCCCCTAATGTAAGTACATTAGATCCTGCACCGCTTGCGCCATTTCCAAACCAACCATCAAGAAGCAAGGCTTGTATACTCCTCTACCTACTCCTACTCGACCTTGGGAATCTGTCTCCATGGATTATATGTTGGGCCTTACTTCTACTAAGCACGACAATGATTTCGTTTTTGTGGTCATCGATAGATTATCTAAGATGGCCATGATGGTCGCCTACAAGAAGAGTATCATAGCAGAGGCCACTGATAAGCTCTTCTTTTAGCGAGTGTACGTACACTTTGGGGTCCCAGAATCCATTATCTCATATCGGGACAACAAATTCCTGAGTCAAGTATCCGGTCAATGCTGGATACAAAACTTACTAAGTCCATGGCTTTCCATCCCCAAATGGGTGGCCAAACAGAGGTTGTCAACAGGATGATCGTACACATTCTATGCATGTACGAATCGAAGCATCCATGGGTCGATGAATACCATGGGTGGATAAATACCATGGGTAGATGTCACTTTCCATTCAGATCATTGGTGATTGATTGTATTATCATGTAATGGTATTCATTTGTATAGGTGATACATTTGTAATGACAAGTTGAATTATTTTTCACTGGAGAATTTCATGCATATGGGATGAAATTCTCCCCTATGTCCAACACAGCTACAACATAGCTCTCCACAGCTCAACGGGCCATAGCCCCTTTTAGGTAGGGCTAGGATTTCAGACATTATGCCTCATTGATGTGGCCATACCATTTGCATCCACTCAGGCAGATTTGGCTCATGTGCAGTCCAAAACTGAAAGGGCTAAAAACTTCATTGAGTGCATTCAACACATTCGCCAACAAGTCTATGATATATTGGACAAAGCCATTGCTAAGTACAAGCAACGCGATGATCAGCATCGAGTGCCGCACAAGTTCCAGGTTGGCGACAAAGTTTGGCTACATTTGTAGAAGGAGCACCTTGTTGGACCCCACCGCAAGCTTCGCCCGCTTCGATACGGGCCATACACCATCACCATGGTTGTTAGTGACAATGCATTCGAGCTTAGCATCCCATTGTTCCTTGTTCTACATCCATTATTCAATGTAGATTGCCTTCGGTCATACATTCCACCATTGTTGGACACATTTGACATTGTAGAATAGCTCGCACCAATGAGCTCAACCCGAACTACATGGAACAGGCCACAACTGATCAATCATGGTTGCACAAATCAAGAACACCTGGAAGCAGAGTATACACCTATATTGAGTTGTCAAAGTAAACCAAATCCTTCACTAAGGCAAGTGGTTTACCAGGGATTAGGTTCAACGGAAATGTCCTCACCTCATGGAGGCTCTGCACGCAATGGGGACCATTGCTTCCTAACAAGGGAGGAATGATCCAAGTGGATATTGTTGGCCACCCACCTATTACAACTAGACCCCTTGGTCAGTTTCATTTATTTCCTTAACTGTAGCACAATTTACTATTTTTGGCATTTTTTCAGGTCCTGGACTTCTGGAGCCGTTTTGAGGCCCTAAATGAGGTTTTTTGGAAATATTGCTATAGTTATTACTATAGCAATCACATCTGAAGTTGTATTCCTCAAAGATATCTTTCCAAAGAGGTATCATATGTGTCAAATGAAGATAATATGACCAAGTTATGACCCCAGGAAGTTGGTTTCCCAACTGACCCCATCAGGGCCCATAAACTATTGGTGTTACATCTCCTCAGGTTAGGCTTTTGGTTGTTTGGGGATTTATCTTATTTTTCAATAATAAAAAGACCCTTGAGCCTCATTGTAACTCAATTCAGAGGCATGTAGTCGCCACATCCCTTCTTAGAGATAAGCTACCATCGCCTGAGCTATCTTATTTCCATTCTGTTTGTAAGTATAGTTCAGTATTTTTCTATTAATGAAATGAAGTGTTTTTATGTTGCATCTTTGCGTTTATGATTATATCTATAAGTTTTTTTTTTCATGTTTAAGTTCGGATCACTTGGGAAATAGTCGCTATCATGCTATGGGCAAGGGAGCGGCCAACAACCAAAAGTCGCTCTCATAGGCCTACTTGCCAACGACTGTGGACCAAAATTGTTAGTGTTGTGCTAGCAACCCTGGGATTTAAGCCACTTTTTCAAGCTCAGAGCCTAGGTCACTTCTAAAAATTGATCCATCACTTCAAATCAGTAAGATAACATGGAAATGATAGTACTAAATCAAATATTGTTCAAGACCTTGATTGGACCCCTACTAGCCATGATAGGAATTTCGTCAAACATATTACAAATGTGTAATCTACAGGTGTAATTCATAATTCTAAGCATAGGGGTCCCGTACTTAGCTGAGAGTTGCTAAGAACCATTAATTCCTCAATGCATCAACTAATATTCCATACATTAGGCCATAGATACATTGATCATTAAATTATAAGTAAAAACGTGATGAGAGCCACACATGGCTACTGTCATAAACCACATACATAACCAGCATAATAGCAGCATAAAATACTCATGAAAGTACAGTCATAGAGACCACATATAATCCATAAAAATTCTCATATAAATACAAGGAGAAATAACTATTCATTAATGAAGCAAATCCAAACCTGGGATGGACTTCCACATTCCACCCGACCATAGAATGGCTGAGCCAATTCTCTCTTCAGCCATTCACCCCCATGCTATATTCCAAGCTTGAATGTGGGATCTCATAGAACACATCAATCAAAACTCATCCAGGGCTTCTAGTTCCATCCACCTCAGCCCATCAAATAATGATTCCACCTCACGGTTGGACATCACAAAACCATCATCATATTGGCCCCATCGAAGCCTTCTAGGGCTTCTAGACTATTTTTTCAAACTAAGGATTCTAGGACTAGTAACTCAATCCACAACTATGTTGAGGCTTCTAGAACATTTTTCCAACCAAGCCTTCCATGACTAGTAACTTAACCCACCAAGGGCTTCCAAGACTAATAACTCAACCCAAGTTGTTATAGGGCTTCCATAGTGTTTTTCCAACCAAGGCTTCCAGTAACTAATAACTCAACCCACGATAAGGAAACATGAGAACCAACCAAAAATAAACAACGAAAATAAACCCACAATCACCATGGCTATCAAGGAAATGGAAAGGCTAGGTAATCCACTGTCAATCCAGGCAATCCTCCATGCTAATGACAAATCACAACCAAGAAACCACATGCATGCCAAAGCTAGTGAAGGAAACATACATGAAACTTGGTACTTGCAAGAAAATCTGATGTATTTTTTGATCATGATGCCTCCTTAAGTTTTCCTTCTTGCCTTTGCCTTCTTGCTCCAAAATCCAAGTATGCCACAACCACAAAAAGTGCTCCAAGAAAAATCTAATTCCCTAAGAGTATGAGAGATAGAATAATGAGAGAGAGCTCCAACACTGGACTGACAAAGGGTTACCAATTCATCCTGAAAAGCTGTTTTATGGATGAGGCCTCTATTTTCTTCATTTTCCATTATTTTCCTTCATTTTCCTCCTTACATGCAACTTATGACCTTTCACCTCCTTTTTCTCCTAATTTCCATTATTTTCGTAAATAAATGTGCCAAAAATGCCTTTTTGCCTTTTAGTGCCTTAGCCACTTTTTTTTCCAATTTCCTTAGCCATAAACAACCAAATGAACACCCCCTAGGATGTCTTGCCCAATATTTAACCTAGAATAAGTGTCCCATCACTGTGGTTATTGTTTTTAACTTTTATTGCATGGAATTTTCACCAGGGTTGTTACAGAACCCTCCCCCTTGGGGGACACCGTCCTTGGTGTTCAATCACACATATACCTCAGCAACATGTTGAAAGAAGACATACTGCTCATGGATCTTTATAACACGGCTTGATCCAATATTTACAATGGAAGATTTGCTCAAGGGAAAAACATCATGACAACATGACAACATACCGCATAGTGGAGCTTTATAACACAACTCATTACAGTATTTACAATGATCATCCTGCTGAGTGCCAACTCATATAACATCATAACATCATGATAACATAACCACATGATAGCATAATAACATGACACCCATACCGCATAGTGGAGCTTTATAACATAGCTCATTACGGTATTTACATCCATACACGGGTGTACATATAGCAACATCATCAAAATATAGATACCAAAACATATGCCAAATCATATACCAAAGCATATATCAAAACATATACTAAACACCATGTCTAAGCATATATCAAAACATCATATAACATATATCAAACCATCATAAAGCATATATCAACCACCATAAAGAAAATACCAAACCATCATAAAGCATATACCAAACCACCATATCAAGCTACTTTGCCTCAATCAAAAAACAAGGAAGGATACATAGCCCGCATCTAATCTATCATCTCCCATGTAGCTTCATTGGGCCCAAAGTGCTTCCATTTCACTTTAAGTTTCTCGATTGCTCGGTTATGGATCATGAGAACCTTTTTTCTACAATATACACTGTGGATCTGGCTGGAATTCTCCATCTAGTTCCACCTATAATACAGACCAGTCAATTACATTATCAACATGTTTAACATACTTCTTAAGAATTGAGACATGGAAAATATCATGGACTTCCATTGTCGGAGGCAGTGCAAGTCGATAGGTTATTGGTCCAATCCTCTCAATAATGTTGAAGGGTCCACAAAATCATGGTGCTAGCTTGGCACATTAGCCAATCCACAAGGAACTCTTTTTTGGTTTGATGCACAAGTATGCCTATTCCCCAACCTGGAACTCCTTGAACAACTTGTTCTTATCTGCATAACTCTTCTACCTATCTTGTTGTTTCCTTTATATTCTTATCGATTACCTGCATTTATTGTTCCATGTCTACCAACATATCTGGTCCAATCAATGCTGCTAACCGGATCACTCCAACTTGATAGGAGTGTTACAACTCCACCCATACAATGCCTCAAAAGGACTCATCTTCAATGACTCCTGATAATCATTTTTGTATGCGAACCCTACCAAGGGGAGATACTCTTCCCAATTTTGTTGTTGATGCATCACATACATCCTCAACATGTCCTCTAATATCATGTTGACCCTCTCTGTCTGTCCATCTATCTGCGGATGATAAGTTATGTTGAAGGCCAACTCTATGCCCAAACCTACAAACAACTCCTTTCGAAACTTGGAAGTGAAATTCACATCCCTGCTTGATACAATCATCTTTGGAACACTGTGTGGTCTAACCACATCTCTAATGAATACCTATTCCACATCACCAGCTGAGAGTGTATACTTCACCGGAATGAAGTGTGTAACTCTTGTTAACATGTCCACAATGACCATGATGGAATCATGTTGCTTCACTGTCTTCGGAAACCATGTGATGAATTCCCTGGAAATGACCTCCCATTTCCATTCTGGAATCGTGATCAGTTACAGTATTCCACCTGGATGTTTACACTCTGCTTTCACTCGTTCACAATCAAAACATCTAACCACAAACTCTGCTACATCCCTCTTCAAATTTGACCAATAGTAAGATATATTCACTATTGTTAGTGTATTCTAGTAACTTGGGTGACTTGAATACAATTTTGCATGAAACTCCCTCAAGATCACCTTCTTGAGATCACTGTCATCCAGAACATATATACTATCTCAAAACCTGACCAATCCATCTACTGTGAGATAGTTGTCTGAGTCCTATGCACCTGCACCTATACCTGTACCACCACATGTACCTATACCTGTACTTGTACCATCACCTGTGCCTATACCTGTATCTATGCCATCACTTGTACCTATACCTATACCATCACCTATGCCTATACCTGTACATGTATTGTCACCTGTACCTGTACATGTACCATTACTTTGCTGCAACCTGTGCACAATCTCCATACATCTGACATCCTATTGTCTTGCCATCAAGATCTTGTCTTGTAAATATGTCCCATAAGAGCTCATAGTTGCTAAGTGATTCACTTGTACCTATCTACTAAGAGCAGACGCCACTCTATTCTCCTTGTCTTTGATGTATCTGATCTCAAAGTCAAACTCGTTGATTGTGGCCAACCACAGAGCCTGCCTACCATTCAGATTTGGTTGGTCAAATAGATACCTCAAACCACTGTGATCATTCATCAATGTGAACCTCCTACCCAGAAGATAGTGTCTCCAAATATTCAGTGCATGTATAATTGTTGCCAACTCAAGATCATGCATGGGATAGTTCTTCTCGTGCTCATTCATTTTCAATGACTCATAGCATACTACCTATCCATCCTGCATAAGGACTCCACCAAGTCCTCTCTTGCAAACATCTGTGCACACAACAAACTCTTTGTCTAGGTCTGCAATCTTCAAAACTAGTGCATGTTTTAAAAACTGCTTGAGCTACTTAAAACTAGCCTCACATTCCACTGTCCATTCAAACTTCTTACCCTTTCTTTGCAAAGATGTGATAGGATAAGAAATCTGTGAGAAGTTCCTAATGAACCTCCTGTAGTAACCTACCAAATCCATGAACAATCTCAACTCATCCACTTTCTTAGGAGCTACTCACTCCATGATGGCTCTTATCTTTTCTAGATCTACTACAATTCCTTCCCTGGAGACAACATGCCCCAAGTAATGTACCTTCGTCTGAAAGAAACATCATTTTCTAAGATTAGCATACAACTGATGCACTCTCAACAATTTCAATACTCTTTCTAATTGTTTGGCATGCTCTTTTTCATTTTTAGAATATACCAATATATCATCAATGAACATATTAAAAAACTTATCCAAATATGGACACAATACATTATTTATCAAGCACATGAATGTAGCTGGAACATTAGTTAAGCCAGATGGAACTACAAAAAACTCATAATGCTCATACATGGTCCTAAATGTAGTCTCATAAATGTCTTCTTCCTTGATGCGTACCTGATGGTATCCAGATCTCATATCAACCTTTGAGAGCATTTTTCCCCCTTCAATTGATAAAACAAGTCATCAATCCTCGGCAAAGGGTACCTATTCTTAATAGTCACTTTTTTCAACTGCCTGTAATCAATGCATAATCTGATAGTACCATCTTTCTTCTTGACAAACAAGACCAGTGCACCCCAAGGTGATACACTTGGCCTAATGTATCCCTTGTCCAACATTTCCTTCAACTGCAACTTTAAGTCAACCAACTCAAGTGTGCTCATCTTGTAAGGTGCTTTTGATGTTATAGCTACCCTTGGAACTAACTCAATAGAAACGTCTACCTCCCTGTGAGGTGGAAAATCTGTAATGTCCTCGGGAAATACATCCCTGAACTGCTGTAAAATTGGGTACTTGTTCAACACATCTGCATTCTCAATCTCCTTACCCTTATCACTAGAAATGTGTGTTGAAAATAGCAACAAGAAATGCTAAAAATAGCACTGCTATAAATAGCAGTTCAGCCAGTGTTGAACATAGTGATCCAAAATGGATTTAGTATAGACTCTAAGTCTAAAAATATTCCTCATAGAGTAAAATTAAAGTCAAAGGATGCTCTTGGACATACTCTCATTGCATAGATCCCTTCATTCTAAATCTAAGGCAATTTGAATGGACCAAAACGGACTCCGGATGAAGGAGTTATTGTAAAAAGAAGATTGCCCATTATCCTTAGAAAAGGAAACAATTTCTTATAAAAATGAACTAAAAGGCTCTTTAAGGGAAATTGCATCAGAAGAGGTTAAAGGGAGAACTTAAGTGGACATGGAAGGACTCCCCAATTGCGACCTCTAACATATCACATCGGAGGTAGGCCTTCATGTGATATCAGAGCCCCGGACAGAGCGACTTGCTATGGCGGTGAGTCGGATCAGTGATCGGCGATTAGGATCGCAACAAATACAAAGGGTCATTTATACATGTGAAAAGTGACTTGCGATAGTGCGATGAGCGATGACGTGATTTCATCCTGACCGTTGGATCACGAGCTTGATCAGATGGTGGAGATTTAACAAGAATATTGCATCGCTATTGTGTTAATTCCATGGACATGGACCTCACACCTGTGCGATTGCGATTTGCGATGATAGGACGGACCTGACGGGTTTATAGGTGCGATTGTATATATTTGAGTTCTGGAAGGAGGGAAATAAATAGTATTTTAGGTGGGCTTCAAGTAGTAAGTGGTATTGGAATGGCTTTACCCGATTCCATACACCAGCCGACACATAGCACATCTTAGGAGAGAGAGAACCGCTTTTTCAAGCGGGTAATCTCCATGCAAGTGGGCCACCCAAAATGATCGTCATCCATTGATTATCAATCACTAATTGGACAGTGGATGATGAACAAGCTGTTTTGTGAACCCGAAAGGATTATAGGGGTGATTGAATGTTATTTGAGTCCCGCCTAAAGGCTCATGATGCATTTTCCATGAGTTTTCCTGTGTGTTTCTGTTATGCTACCATTTTCAAAATGTAGGCAGAAGAATGGCCAACTGTTTCATTCCCATTGGAAACAGTCCATCGCACTTGTGCCATGCTATAAGTGGGAATTTCTATAATAGGAATGCGTTATGAAGCACGCAGAGCCAGAGGGCCAGACGCAGAGCCACAGAGCCAAAGAGCCGAGAGCGAGATCCGAGAGCCAAGAGCTAAGACCCAAGAGCCAAGAGCCCAGAGCCATGAGCTAAGAGCTAAGAGCCCAGAGCCAAGAGACGAGAGCCAGAGCCAAGAGCCGAGAGCCAAGACCCAGAGCAAAGAGCTAGAGCCAAGAGCCAAGAGCCGAGAGCCAAGATTCGATGGCCAAGAGCCAAAAGATAGAGCTAAGAGCCAAGCGCTGAGAGCCAAGAGCCAAGAGCCAGAGCCAAGAGCCAAGAGCCGAGAGCCGAAAGCCAAGAGCCAAGAGCCAGAGCCGAGAGCCAAGAGCCAGAGCCGAGAGCCAAGAGTCGAGAGGCAGGAGCCAAGAGCTGAGAGCCAAGAGTAGAGAGCCGAGAGCCAAGAGCCAGAGAGCCAAATAGCCAGGGATAAAGATCGCATTATAAGCCCATGGGTTCAGTTGTAAACCTATGGAGTTGAGTGTGGAACTTGTAAAAGAATTTAAGCCATTATCCCAAACAACCTAGTTGAGTTGACTAGAGCTCACGGAGTCGTAGCCCAAGAGGTCTGGGTGAACTCCTAATTATATTGTTGTTATGTGTGTTGGTTATTATTTGCATTATTTGTTGTTATATGTTTTTATATCAGTTTAAGCAAATCGACTTAAAGCACTTAACAGTTAAAGTCAAACACAAGCATACATCTATTTCAAGTTCTTTTAATTCCGCATTTGTCAATATAAGCCTAGATCTTGGGAATATATAAGCTTTGGAGTTGGAGAGGTTCTTGTAAGCATGACAAGAAGCCTTTAGGTCCCCATTTCAAATCAGGTGGTATCAGAGCATCAGTTGATTAACCCCACCTTCAAAGAAGGTGGTATCAGAGGTGGATGCTTGATTGACAATGCAATCTATTTGCTTATTGGACTTGATGGGTGTTTAAACAGTACAAAGGATTCTACTGTTTGATTATTTGTAAACTAACTATTGTTTGAGTTTGCAAAGGATTAGGTAAAGTTGTTGTTAGCTAAGTCTAGGAGAGGACAAGAAGGAAGAAGGGCTAAAGGCATTCTTCTTATCCCAAAGGACCTCAAACAATCCTTGAAGCACAAGAGGTTTGTTGCAAATGGTTGCTTGAATAAGCTCTTTGTTAATCTTGTTTGAAGTTCTTTTGTTCATTTTGATAATGACTACTTCTACAAGTGAGTCATCAAATTCTTCCTTCATCACAAGATTCTTTGACGAAGACATGAAGCAAGACTTGTTCATCATGATGGATATGGTGAGAGAAATGAGTGTTGGGCTTCGAGAGTAGTTGAATTCCATGAAGGAAGAGCAGCAATTTCTTTCTAACAAATTGCAGAAGGTGGAAGGCCAACTTCATATTGCAAATATGAACCTGGAAAGGGTGCATGAGTTGGAGACATGGCTCCTTGCTACGAAAGAAGCCTTAGACAAGTATCAGCTTGAAGAAGAGGTAAATAATTCCAGTTTGTCTTCAAAATCCTCTAAGAATATTTATATTGGTTCTTTTGAAAAACATACCAGAGGCATAGGTTCCAAGTTAATGTCCAAAACGATCTATGAAGGAAAAGGATTGGGAAAACATGCATAAGGTATTGTTGAGCCAATAATGGTTGAGGAAAGGCATAAGTATTTGGTTCTTGGCTATGGACAATCTTATGGAGAAATTTCCAAAGCTTCCATGAAGACAATTGAAACAGTTCCAAGAAGGAGTTTCATGTCAGGTCTTCTACCTCAGAGTGTAAATATTGTATTCATGGGGAATGAAATAGCTTGAAACATCATTTTCAGGAAGAAGGTGTTCATAAGCATACACTTGAACTAGAGAGTTGTGGAAACTCTGAAAGCCTTGAAGAGATTGATGGTGTTCCAAAGGGAGCCACTTCTTCATTTGATTCACCTCCTCATGAAGGTAATAAAGGTGAAAAACAAAGGTATAAATCTGGTTCTAATCATATTCCCTTTGATTATGTTAAGCATGATAAATTTTCATATAAGCATTGGAAAAGCATTGCATGTTCCTTTGGTGGTTTGGATAACCATAATGTTTTTAGTTGTTGGAAGAAGACGGCCACATGCAGGAAACTTTGGAAGGAAAAGAAGCAAGAAGCCAAAGGTCCAATGGCCAAGGCAAATCATGTTGTTGAGAAGATGCACATGCATTGCACTTATTTCCATAAGCAAAGACACATTGTTGAAAAGTGTTGGACTTTGAATCCAACGATGCTCCCATGAAACTTGAAGAAGGTGGAAAGAGAGAATGGCAGGAATGGAAAGAAAGATTCCATAAATGATGTGTTTCGAGATGATTCACATGTTGCTGTTGATATGCAGACAAAGGAAGGACCTTTGAAATGGATTGATAAGAAATGGTTAGATTTCTTATCCAATTAAAGTTGCATACCTTTTGATACGAACAGAACTGTATCACATCTATTTGCATTTCTTTGTTAATGAGATGCAAGTTGCAGGATTCTACCAAGAAGGTGAATGGAAAAGTTGGGTAGGAGACTCACTTTATTGTTGTAACATTATATTCATTTCAGCTTCGAAAGTACAGTGTGCTTAAGCGAAAGTTGAAATATGAAATGCATGCATAAGCATGATATGCATGACCACAGGGATGTTGATGATTTCCTTGTATTTGAACATGTATGTGTAATTAACTTGAAGGGTTGATTGCTTTGTTTTTAAACATGCATGTAATGTAATATTGACTTGGAAAAAGTTGATTTGGTCTCCAAGATGGAGATAATGATGAAGTGTTTCATCTTTGAAAAAAAGAATCCTACAATTCTTTTTCTACATGCTTGACTGGAAGGGTCAATTGTCTTAAAGGCATGTTTTGTTGGCTTGTTATCTAGTCAATCATTTGTATGCAGATGTAAAGACATGGAGGTGTTCACAAGATGTGAAATCTGTTTCTTTTGATGAAGCAAGAGTTTAGGTCATCCAGTTGTTGTTTGTAATTATGTTGTTGTCAACCATTGTTGTTGACAATATGTCAAATAGATACAAATGTGAATTTTTGTGAAGAAGATGTAACTTCACATTTGTTTGAGCCACCTTGGATCAATGATCAAGGAAGAGAAGTTCAAACTACCTTCTGTAACCATCTCAGCATGAGTTAAGCATGAAGTCAAGGAGGAAGACAGTTCTTCCCAAGAGGACCAACACATCCATTAAGGAAAGTGTTCAAAGGCTTTGGTTCAAAGGCACTATGCAAGGAAAGTTTATGGAGGCTGAAAGAATAGGGTGACGCACTCTCAGTTACTGTTCAGATTAGCATATCAGTCTTTTGGAGTCCAAAATCTTTTTAGTGGGAAGGCGTGATCCAAAATGGATCTAGTATAAACTCTAAGTCTAAAAATATTCCTCACAGAGGAAAATGAAAGTCAAATGATGCTCTTCGAAATAGTCTCATTGCATAGATCTCTTCATTCTGAATCTAAGGAAATTTGAATAGACCAAAATGGACTCCGAATGAAGGAGTTATTGTGAAAAGAATATTGTCCATTATCTTTAGAAAAGGAGGCAATTTCTTATAAAAAAGAACTAAGAGGCTCTTTAAGGGAAATCGCATCAGAAGAGGTTAAAGGGAGGACTTAAGTAGAGATGGAAGGACTCTCCAATTGCGACCTCCAACATATTGCATCGGAGGTAGGCCTTCACACAATATCGGAGCCCCGAATAGATTGAATTTTGATGGCGGTGAGTCGGATCGACGATCAACGATTGGGATCGCAACAAATACAAAGGGTTGTTTATACATGCGACAAGTGACTTGCGATAGTATGATGAGTGATGACGCGATCACATCCTGACCGTTGGATCATGAGCTCAATCAGATGGTGGAGATTTAGCGAGGAATATCACATCGTTGTTGTGTTAATTCCATGGACTTGGACCTCCTGCCTGTGCGATTGCGATTTGTGATGATAGGATGGACCCGACAGGTTTATAGGTGTGATTGTATATATTTGAGTTCTGAAAGGAGGGTAGTAAATGGTATTTCAAGCGAGCTTCAGGTGGTAAGTGGTATTGGAAGGGCTTCACCCGATTCCATACACCAGCCGACATGTAGCACACTGCAGAAGAAAGAGAACTGCTTTTTTGGGTGGGTAATCTCCGTGCAAGTGGGCCACCCAAAATGATCGTCAGCCATTGATTATCGATCACTGATCGGACGGTGGATGATGAACGAGTTGTTTTGTGAACCCGAAAGGATTATAGGGGTGATTGAATGTTATTTGAGTCCCACCTAAAGGCTCATGATGTGTTTTTCGTGAGTTTTCCTGTGTGTTTCTGTTATGCTGCCATTTTCGAAATGTAGGCAGAAGAACAGCTGACTATGTCATTCCCATTGGAAACAGTCCATCGCACCTATGCCACACTATAAGAGGGAATTTCTATAATAGGAATGCATTATGAAGCATGTAGAGCCAGAGGGCCAGATGTAGAGCCACAAAGCCAAAGAGCCGAGAGCCAGAGTCGAGAGTCAAGGGCCGAGAGACAAAAGCCAAGAGCCGAGAGCCAAAAGCCAAGAGCCAAAAGCAAAGAGCCAAGAGCCGAGAGCCAGAGCCAAGAGCTAAGTGCCAAGAGCCAGAGCCGAGAGCTAGAGCCAAGAGCCAAGAGTCGAGAGCCAAGAGCCAGAGCCAAGAGCTAGAGCCAAGAGCGAAGAGTCGAGAGCCAAGAGCCAAGAGCCAGAGTCGAGAGCCAAGAGCTAAGAGCCAGAGCCGACAGCCAGATCCAAGAGCCAAGAGCTGAGAGCCAGAGCCAAGAGCCGAGAGCCAAGAGCTGAGAGCTGAGAGCCAAAGATCCAAATAGCCAGGGATAAATATGGCATTCTAAGCCCATGGATTCAGTTGTAAACCTATGGAGTTGAGTGTGGAACTTGTAAAAGAATTTAATTCATAATCCCAAAGAGCCTAGTTGAGTTGACTAGAGCTCACGGAGATGTAGCCCAAGAGGTTTGGGTGAACTCCTAATTATATTGTTGTTATGTGTGTTGGTTATTATTTGCATTATTTGTTGTTATATGTTTTTATATCACTTTAAACAAATCAACTTAAAGCACTTAACAGTTAAAGGCAAACAAAAGCATACACCTATTTCAAGTTCTTTTAATTCCGCATTTGTCGATATAAGCCTAGATCTTGGGAATATATAAGCTTTGGAGTGGGAGAGGTTCTTGTAAGCATGACAAGAAGTCTTTAGATCCCCATTTCAGATCACATAGAAACAAGGGATGAAAAAATGGAAGTGATAAAAATAGCATTCTATGAATAGCATTTCAGGATACCTTCCTATATTAGTCAGTCCCTAAACTAAAATAGTGAAGTAAAATTCGAATTTGATCTTATCAGTTGTTTGTAAAATAATTAATTAATTCATCTTGAGTTAATTAGTTAAGAAAAATCAAACATGAAGTCTATGTGGGGACATGCAACAGTTTCTCCATTAATTGAGGAATTTATCCATCAGTTAAAGATATAAGGATGAGTTGTAATATTGAGTTGTCATTAGTTGACCAGTTAACTGAGTCAAGTCTAGTTAGATTAATTCAAACAGTTTGTTGAATTAATGTAAGTTCAGTTATTTAATGCTTGCATGCATGTAACAAATGCACTTCAAATAACTGAATATTCTCTCATAAATAACTCATGCATGTCAGTTTAGATAGAGACCCAATTGAGATCAGATGGAGGGGAAATGTATTATTAGTTGCTAGAATATTCCATTGTGAATATTCCTTACTTGCAGAAGGAATTATTTCATTGAGGATTGCGCAGTTTCTTCTTCAAGTTTTGTGAGTGTGATGAGGCCAATTCACACATGTGGCTTCACTAGACCCCAAGAAAAACTGTGCAAGGAAATAGGAGGCTTGGAGGCCTTGAGGAGGACATATACTATGTCTATTCAGTCTGTGAGATGTATTGTTCGATTGCAGAGAGAGCAGGATAGCTTGAGAGTTGATTCTTTTTGTAACTTGAACAAGATTTCCACTTGTATGATAATAGAGAGATTAGGGTTTTAGGCTGAGGCTTTCCCCGGGTTATTTCTTCTGTGTTGTGTGTGATTGATTTCTCATTCTCAATTATATGTGTTCTCTTGATCTTGCTCAATTCGGTTAAGCTTCCGCAAAGTGTTGTAGAAGTATATTTTGTATTGTGTTCTAGTATATTTCATAATCTGTTGATCTACAATGGGAGTTTCTACATGGTATCAAAGCAAAGGTGATCAAGGTGAAGAATAGTATACAAGAAGGAGAAGTTTGAAGTTTGTGGTTCCTGAATATAGAAATTGAGTTCTTATCACATCTCAATTTCACCGATGGCATTCAATGGTTTAATACTTGAGTATGCCCTTGATGGCAGCTCGAATTATATAGCCTAGAAGGATTGCATGGAGGCAATATTAGAGGATAACAGTCTAAAGGACTTCATTGATCAAGAAGTGCCCAAGCTAACTGATGCTACTCAACTGGCGAAATAGAAGAAATGTGTGGATAGAGCAAGGAGAATCCTCCTGGAGGGAGTTCGAGACCACATTGTCTCGAGCCTGCATGGGAAGGAGACACTGTTTTTGATGTGGAAAACATTGAAAGATCCATATCAAAACAGCAGCGATCAAAGGAAGTTGGCACTAAAAGGCAAGCTTCATAAGATCAACTGTGAAAAGGGCGACATGATCTCTACATATATCTGAACAAGCTCACCACCTGTAGGGATGAGCTTGGAAGTGTAGGGATCATGACCGTTGATGATGACATCGTGAGTCTTGCACTCCTCGGTCTTACTAAGAGCTCGCATAGCTACCAAGACTCGGTTAATGGAAGAGAAAAACTACCAGATTGGGAATGACTTTGGTTGGATCTGATGCAGGAGGAAATAAGAAGAAGCACCAAAGATGGATCCTCATCGAGGCAAGATGATGAGTAAAATCTAGCCTTAGCATGTAAGGTGAGGAAAGGGAAATGGAAGGCATTCCATTCCAAATCCGGTTCTTCCCATGGCAGGAAGAAGATTGAAAAATAGAAAGTGTGATGCTTTCATTGTTATGAAGTGGGCCATCATGCTACGAATTGTCCACAGAAGAAATCCAAGAAGGGTTCCCCGAAGGGATCTGATGGTGAGGCACTGGCCTCATAGTTTGAGCTGGATTTCTCGCTTATCGCATGCATGTTTTCATCCATGGTGGGATGTGTGTGGTACCTGAACAATGGAGCTTCATTCCACAAGTCAGGCGACAAGAATCTTTTCAGTACCTTGGAGGAGAAGGATCTCTAGATGTGGATCGAGATGGGTGATGATGGAAAGTATTGTTTTTCAGGTGAAGGTACGATTGTGTTTTAGAGGGAGCATGGAGCTCCCCTCACCCTGATTGATGTAAATTATGTACCAAGTCTGAAGAAGAATCTTATGTCTGTTTCTATGCTAGAAGATAAAGGCTATGATGTAGTCTTTAGTAAAGGAAAGATATTCCTAAGGCATATCGGTACTAGACAGACAAAGTGAATAGGGATTCATGTAAAGAATCTCTACAATTTTGAGGTAGATGATTGTGCTACTTTGAGTTCCAAAGCTGAGATGGTGCAAAGAAAAGATGTTGGTGAGTTATGGCATAGAAGATTGGGCCACTTGCACCATGGAGCCCTGAAGATCATGCAGCATATTTCTACCGGATTACCCAAGGGAAAACTTGAACAGACTACTAGATGCAAAGGTTGTACCTTGGGTAAGTATGTGAAATCTTCCTTTTCGGATCGAGACAGTAGAGCTGGAGCAATCCTGGAGTGAGTTCACTCAGATGTTTGTGGACCCTTCTCTACAACCTCCATCGCTAAACAAAGGTACTTTTTTATTTTTATTAATGATTTTTCTCATAGATGTTGGATCTACTTTATGCAAAAGAAGGATTAGATCTTCTTGAGGTTTTGTGAGTTTAAAGCCTTGGCAGAGAAAGAATTTGGAAAGAAAACAAAAGCCTTGCATAGAGAAAATGGTGGAGAGTATGTCTCCCAACAGTTTAAAGACTTATGTGTTGCAGAAGGTATTAAACGGGAATTGATGGCTCCCGATAACCCATAGAAAAATGGGGTGGCTGAAAGGAAGAACAAATCAATTGTGGGAGCAGCTCCAGCAATGTTGCATGACCAAATCCTACCACTGCATTTGTGGGCTGAGGCATGCAATACAGCAGTATACTTGCAAAACAAAAGCCCACACTGTATACTGGGAATGAAGACACCTATGGAGGCCTATTCTGGGAAGCGACCTGATGTAAGTCACTTTCAAATCTTTGGATCATCATTTTATTGTCATGTGACCAAAGATGCCAGGAAGAAGCTAGACCCAATAGCTGAGTTGGGAATACTTGTGGGGTACACGGATACACCCTACAACTATCGGGTGTACCTGCCTTCCACTCAGAGGACTATGGTATGCAGGGATCTGAAGTTCGATGAGCAGAAAGCCATGCAAGTGTCACTTGAGAGGGAGCTCAAGTTGCATGCAGATGAGGAACTTTTAGTTCCTAAGGAGGAGGAGCCTCAGATTGATGTGGTGCAGCCACATGTAAAGGATCCAGGAGTGGAGACATCCATTCATGTTGATACTTCCAGAGATGGGCGAAAACGCTCAAGGGAAGCTAATAGGTTGATGTTGGATGCGCAAGAGAATGTGGAACAACTATCTTATTAGTGCAGATGGAGGAGGTCACCCAAGCGGTACACTGGGTACATGGCCCTAGTTGGGGAGTGTGTAGATATCGAACATTCTTCATTCGAGGAGGTAGTGCAGCAACTAGTTTGGGTTGATTCAATGGTAGAGGAGTACGACTCTATCATTCGAAACAGTGTGTGGGATGTTGTCCCAAGGCCTCAGGGCAAGTTAGTGGTGAGTTCCAGATGGCTTTACAAGGTAAATCAGGCAGTTGATGGTAGTGTTGAGAAACATAAGGCAAGGTTTGTTGCCCAGAGTTTCTCATGGGTCAAGGGGATCGACTACGATGAGGCTTTTTCTCCCGTAGCAAGGTACTCATCAATTAGATCGATATTGGCACTATCAACTCAGATGGGGTGGAAGATCCACGAGATGGATGTGAAGACAGCATTCCTCAATGGGAAGATTGAGGAGGAGGTGTACATTGAGTAACCAGAGGGTTTCAAGACCTTCAATCATGATTCACATGTGTGCTAACTCAAGAGGGCTTTGTATGGGCTGAAGAAAGCACCCCATGCTTGGTCCACCAAGATCGACAGCTATTTCACTAGTTTGGGCTTCACCAAAAGTGAAGTAGATGTGAACCGTTACCACATCATGGTAGTAGGTAAACCATTGATCATTGTTCTTTATGTCGATGATCTGATTTTGATAGGTGATGAACAACTGATACAATCTTGCAAGGAGGACCTTGCAAGAGAGTTCGAGATGAAGGACATGGGCCTTATGCACTACTTTCTAGGCATGGATGTGTGGCACAAACATGGTGAAGTATTTGTGTCTCAAGGCAAGTATGCCAATGAGATACTCAGGCACTTTCACATGGAGAAGTGAAAGCCCATGCAAACTCCTCTAGCTAGGAACTGGAGGAAGGAGGATGCTACTTCAGGTGAGGTATTAGCTGTTACTGTTTATTAGTAGCTGGTGGGTTCACTTATGTATTTGGTGAACACATGACCCAACTTATGCTTTGCGGTGAACCAGCTGAGTCAAGCTATGGTTCAGCCTACCAAGCTGTTTTGGAAGGCAACGAAGCATGTGCTAAGATACCTTAGAGGCACATATCAGTTCAGATTGTGGTACAGATGAATAGAGGGAGTGATGTTTCAGGGCTTCACAGATGCAGATTGGGTAGGGACTCCATCATACAGGAAGAGCACTTTTGGAGGAATCTTCAACCTTGTTTCAGCTGCAGCTTCTTGGTACAGCAGGAAATAGAGATCAGTTTCACTTAGCTCAGCAAAGATTGAATACATGGCTGCTAGTCAGGCTGCATGTGAGGCCATTTGGATGCGGAATATTCTAGTGGGATTGTTTGGTCAGATGATGGATCCTATAGTGATCTATAGTGATAACCAGAGTTGTATCAAACTCTATAAGAATCCAGTTTTTCATGACAAGTCCAAGCACATTGATATCTAGTATCACCATCTTCGAGACTATGTGGTTAAGAGGATCATGTTGTTGTTGTATGTTTCGACCGAGGAACAGGATGCAGATATTTTGACTAAGGCATTGTCAAAATGAAAGTTCGAGTTCCACAGAGACGAGATTAGGGTTACTGATAATCCCTTTCTTGTTGAGAGGAAGTGTTTAAAATAGCAACAAGAAATGCTAAAAATAGCATTGCTATAAATAAGATTTCAGCTAGTGTTGAACATAGCAACAAGGGATGAAAAAATGGAAGTGCTAAAAATAACATTCTATAAATAGCATTTCGGGATACCTTCCTATTTTAGTCAGTCCCTAAACTAAAATAGTGAAGTAAAATTCGAATTTGATCTTAGCAGTTGTTTGTAAAATAATTAATTAATTTATCTTGAGTTAATTAGTTAAGGAAAATCAAACATGAAGTCTATGTGGGGACATGCAACAGTTTCTCCATTAATTGAGGAATTTATCCATCAGTTAAAGAGATAAGAATGAGTTTTACTATTGAGTTGTAATTAGTTGGCTCAATTAACTGAGTCAAGTCTAGTTAGATTAATTCAAACAGTTTGTTGAATTAATGTAAGTTTAGTTAGTTAATGCTTGCATGCATGTAACTACTGCACTTCAGATAACTGAATATTCTCTCATAAATAACTCATGCATGTCAATTCATACAGAGATCCAATTGAGATCAAATAGAGGGGCAATGTACTATCAGTTGCTAGAATATTCCATTGTGAATATTCCTTGCATGAAAAAGGAATTCTTTCCTTGAGTATTGCGCAGTTACTCTTCAGGTTTTGTGAGTGTGATGAGGCCAATTCACACACGTGGCTTCACTCGACCCCAAGAAAAATTGTGCATGGAAATAGGAGGCTTGGAGGGCTTGAGGAGGACATATACTATGTCTATTTGGTTTATGAGTTGTATAGTTTAATTGCAGAGAGAGTAGGATAGCTTGAGATATGATTCTTTTTGTAACTTGAACAAGATTTCAACTTGTATGATAATACAGAGATTGGGGTTTTAGGCTAAGGCTTTACCTTGGTTATTTATTTTGTGTTATGTGTGATTGATTTATCATTCTCAGTTATATGCGTTCTCTTGATCTTGCTCAATTCGATTAAGCTTCTGCAAAGTGTTGTAGAAGTAGATCTTGTATTGCATTTTAGTATATTGCATAACCTGTTAATCTACAATGGGAATTTCTACAATGTGCACTATGAATAGCTTTCACCCTTTCATGTGGCTACACTTTGCTTGCATAGTTTTCACCATCCTAACTGATGTGGCCTTCTTCTTACCTTGTAAGACTCTTGGCTCTCCATTGTCATCAACACACTCAATAGCTTTGTCATAGGAATCTAGCTTGGTTCTATGTAGATATAACGAATCCATGCCCAATAACATACTATATGATCCCAACGGTAATAGACTCAAATGTGTTGTTGTAGATATGCCATTTAAGTCAAATGTGTAAGCTCTTAACTAATCATGCACTCGCTTCTTTGTACCTATAACTAACTGCATTAACCAAGACTCTGCATGCAACTCCTTATTCAAGACACACTTATCCACCAAGTCAGGACTAACATATTTGTAATTAGATCCAAGGTCAATAAAAATAGAAATAACTGTCTAACTCAATGATAGATTCTTGATGTTGTTCATGTTTGTTATCCAAGGCTACATAGATACGTGAAATACTATCACCAACATCTCCAACAGTCTACGCCTCTTGTGCACTATATATCTAAGTTATACCACCCTAATTCTGCGGACAATCTCTCCTGCAATGATCTTTTCCACAAGTCCAACACTTTATAGGCTCACAGCCTCCATCCTTATTCTTTTCTTCATATTAATGTCCATGTCCTCTATCTAATGCATTCAACCTCTTAGGTGGTGCAACATTCTCCTTGTTATCTGTATTGTTGGCTTATTGGGGTCTGACCCAAGTTCAGATTTAAGTTAGCCAAACAATTCCTGGTACTACTGGCCCCTTCAGCAACAGTCCGCGGAGCGTGGACTGAGGTCTCACCCGAAGTAGTATGGGAGGGTGCTAGAACTAGGTTTCCACACCATGGAGATGTCTGATGAGTTTAAGTGGTCTGTGGTTTGACCCTGCATGCACGTTGCTACGCGCACTTTCCCCTACCTCACAGCCTAAGACGCTGCCTTCGCACAACCCTACTCAAGGGTTAAACACTGTGCTTCTGCATTATTACCTAATACTTCACTGATATTCCACTGTTAGTTGATTAACTTAGCCTACTTTCATGCTTTAAGTTATACTTAACAATCTGAACCATTCATACAGGTGCACGGAGTAAATAAATAGTATATTTGAAATTTATATCAAACATGCATTAACCCAAGAAAATATACAGAAATTGGTAACAAAACTTCTCTTTATTAATTTCTTCCATAGCTACATACTCGACTCTGCCCTGCGCACTCAGCTACAGGGATCCGCGCACTCAGCTACGGACTACTAGGCCTCTGCGCACTTAGTTGCAGAGCCCTCTCTTACTCTATGACCCAAAGACACACTTAGTCACTTAGACCCTTGCTCTTATCTTCTACTTTGCTATCTCTTACACTTAGATCCTCACTGTATTTTTACAATTCATGGTCCGCGATAGGCCGACATTACATTACGAAACTAGGGCAGACAACCCTTTGACTCTATCATACATTTCACGCTCTGCGCCCACAACTCGCGAAGCTTTACAACACCATTCGGTCAAAACTTGGGCTTTGAGCCCCAAAACATGCCTTGGGGGGATTCCATGCCCAACATGTACCCTATGGCCTTGCTCGCTTTTTATCCCATTTTCCTTTGTTCTTTACATTACCTCTACAACTTAGCTTAGTTTCAGTCTTGTGCTTTGATTTTTCATAGCAGTTCTTTAGCTTTCAAATGGCCTCCTCCAAATTTCTAGGCTCATCAAACTCAATCCTATCTTTAAATGCAACCAGTAACCCACTAATGAACGTTTGAATATTTTCTTCTCCCTTATGAGGTAAGGCAAATATCTCAGTAACTCCAAGAACTCACTAGTGTACTCATCATCTATCATGGAGCCAATATTTAGTTCATAAAACTCTTTTTCCCTATCATCAAAGTACCTTTCTAACAAGTAATTCTTCTTAAATAGCCACTCAAACTCACTCTAAGACAAATCTTCCTTGTGAATACACTTGACTTTCTTCATATCTTCCCACCAAATGTCCACTTCACCTTTGAGACTGAAGGTAGATACTCTAGCTTTCATGTTCTCTGAATAACCATGCAACATGAAGAACTTCCTCATGCCAAGAAACCATGCCTCTTCATTCTATGGTTTCTTCATTTCCCCATCAAAATTAGGTGGCTTTTCTTTCTTAAATTCATCTATAAATTATCTCCTACCACTCTTCCTGTAAGGATGATACCAATGATGATCATACTCCTTATCTGAAACAAGACTAGAATCATACATGTGTCTGTCCTTCCTCCTCTTTGGAGTGTCCAACAATCTGCCATCTCAGATTGTGTCCTCTCTATTTTTTGGTGACCGCCATGCGATTTACTACCATATGTCCCATTAGTTTTTTTCTCCTTCTCATAACTGATCCAAAACAACCCCTGTCACTACAAATCTGACAAGATCTGAAGTATAACTACATTTACCTCTGCTAACTATTCTTGTAACTGTATGATTATGTCATTATTTGCCTTACAACTCCTTATCTCTTCCTTTAAGATTCTCAGTGTCACTTCCAAATTGAAAGAGTTGCCAACACCATATTTCTCTTCGGATTCATAGGGACAGTATCTATAGTCAACCATCATGCTAGCCATTTGATGTTTCTTCCTGCAAGGTGTTGGTATCAAATTTTGACTGTCCGTTCCACTTAAAATCTTCTTTTGATTATCATTTTTGACCATTTAACCATCATATTCCAGCTATAATCCTTAGAAACTAAGTGATATGATGTCATTATCATTACTTTTAGCTTGAAATTAATTTTTGAAATTATTATGTTAAAAATTACATTTTTTATAAAATTACAAGTTGTGACTTCACGTAAATGCTCCATTGTTTGAAATGTTGCATAGCAGGTGAGTGAATTTGAAGATTGTGGGCATGAATTAAAATTCACACGAATGGTGGATTACCTATCCACTTTCGGCTTTGAAGGAAATAAGTGTCCGGTCAATGCTGGTTAAACCCAGCCACTTTAGCAAGATTTCCAAATTTTGTGAAGAAAATAATTTCTATTTTGAAAATTTTTCCATAAATAAAGGAACTGATTCAATTTCGACCTTCTTGGATGTAATTAATAGAATTCTGTTAGGATAGTATGGAGGACGAATAGCTTCTTTTGTTACAGGATTCATGATAAATAACCTATGGGAGAAGACTATGTTTTTAGCTAGATTGTGAACATATGAAAGTACAATTTGTGCACTTTTAATCTCCAGATTTAATACAGAATTCATTTCAAGTTTATGCTTCCATATCCAATAGTCATACTCTCCTGAATCATTTTTCAGTGTGCTTATGAAGTATTGAAGGGCCCTCATCACTACACTGGTACACTCTGTTTTCAAGTTTCCTTACTAGTTACATATTCAGATTTCAAAGTTAGAAGTTCTTTTATGTGCTGTAGAAAAGGTTATGTTATTAAAGTTATCAATGGAAAAGGACTTGCATTCGTTGTGAAAAAGAACCTTGTAAAAGGATTCAACCAATTCTGATCTTTAAAATTGATATATATGCTTGCTGTCATACAATTTCCATATTTTCTTATTGGCTTTGACTTTGAAGATAGTTCTGGTTTGATTTCCAGGTGATTCAAATTGTAATTGTTAAATTCAATTTTCAGTTTGATAAGTGATTCTTGTAAAAAGATTCATCTGTTATTGTTTTGCAACATTACTCATCTTATTCACTATTTGAGTTAGTTAGTTATTGAAATTACTTTGGATTGTTATGATTGGGAAACGTTCTATTGAGCAATATTCTTGTAAGGGAATGATAGTATTTTTAACCAGTCATTAATACTATGTTTTTGTTAACTAGGCAATCAAAATTTCATAAGATTTGTTTTATCTAGATTGATGCTTGAGTGATTGAAAAGACAATGAAGGACCTCTTGTAAGAGAGCATTGTTAATTTCATTTCACTAGGCTGTCATTAGAAACTTAGATCCTTCTAGATCTATATACTTTAGATGAGCACCTCTAAGTGTACTTTCCCAGGTTGATAAAGGAATTAAGAGCTTAACTTACGTTAGTAAGTAGAGACAAAAAAAATTGGCGCCATTGCTGGGGAGGCGCAACTAGAAAGATTAAAAAAAAAACTTAAAATCAACAAAACATCAAAATCATAGATTTCAATTTAAATTTCAGTCATGCTTATTTATGTCTAGGTTTAGGGATGAGAAAGGAAAATTCAAAAAAACCCCCCAACCAAAAACTAATCCACCATTAGGAGCTTAACCATTAGAAAAGATTGAGTACACAACACCAACTGGAAAAGTTACTGTGGAAAAACTTGAGGAAAAACAAATATCAAGCCAAAGACTTACTCTCATTGAAAGACAAATCCTACTAGCTCATGAGGCGAAGAAAAGATATATACCTGAGACTTCTACAGTAGTGAAATTAAAAGAAAGTAGTACAAAAATACAACAACCTATCTTTGAACAAATTTTCCCTCAAGAACTAAAACAAGAAGAAGAGATAGAAACCTTAGACAAATCACAAATTACAATGGCTGAAGACAGAGGATCCAGAGGACCTACTCCTGAACAACTAAGAGAGTATGAGAGACAAATGGAAGAAAGGAGAAGAAAAAGGGAGAATGAAGAAAAACAAGGAAATGATAATCTGTTTGGAGGAAATCCAAATCCACCAGAAACAGAGGAATCCACATTTAAATTTCCAATTCAAGATAGAGGAGAGTATATGGATGAGGAAATTAAAATGAAGAATATACCGCCATCTGTATTACCAAACTTTTATGGTATGGAATCCGAAGACCCGGACTCGTTTTTGTTCGAATTTGACATAGTATGCCGAACCTATGGATATACTGATGATGCACATAGACTTTGACTTTTTCCTGCTACCTTAAAAGCAGCAGCACTTAGGTGGTTCATGGGATTAGGTGAACATTCAGTCACTGATTGGGATGACATGAGAAATATCTTTTTGAAAAAGTATCAAGCTTACTATCGATCAAAAGATTCTAAAGATGACATCTTTAGAATGAATCAACTAGAAGATGAAACCTTAGAGGAATATTTGGAAAGATTCTCATATAATCTACAAAAATCAAAACATAGAACCATGTCTGTTGATCTTATTCGAACAATCTTTCTTAAAGGCATCCGGGATGAGTATCTAGATGACCTCAATCTCATGGGTAAAGGGGAAATTTCTAATTTACCTTTTGAGGAGATTGCTGACTTGTGTCAAAAGTACTCTAGGAGTAGGGAAAGAAATGGAAAAAGAGCCATGACATCAAAGATAAAAAAATCTACTATAGGAAATATTACTAGAGCTGAACTAGGCAATCTATTTGAAGATTTCAAAACAGACCTTCTAAGTACTTTAAGGAACCAAATAGACACTTTGAAAACAAAGAAAAGACAAGATGAACAAGAACAAGAGTTGTCTATATTCTGTCCCAAATGTAGATGAAAACATGCTTTGAAAGAATGTTTTTTAGATAATGTGCAGATATGTGGGTTTTGTACATAAAATCATGACACTAAGGATTGCACAAAGATGAAAATTTTGCAGAATTACAATTTGGAAGCCAATGTAGAAATGGAGAACATGTGTTTCATGGGAGCTAGAAGGCCATGGCAGCCAAGACCTCCAGGTATGTATCAAAATCCAAATTCAGCAAATTATAACATGCCTGTTCAAAATTCTTGGAATGTTCCTATGCCTTGGAAAAATTGGTTCAATCAACAGCAGCAAACATACCCACAACAATAATGGAAAGGATATTCTTTTCCTCAGCAATTTACTCAACAACAACCTCAACAATATCAACAACCATTTGCTCAGCCATATCCCCAACACTATCAATCACAATATTCTCAGCCATATCCACAACAATACCCTCAGCAACCAATAGCTTATCAACAATAGAATCCTCAACAAACTTTACCTACTCCTCCACAAATAAATTCAACACAACTACAACTACCATCCAACCAACCTCCTAGACCCACATAGCTACCAGCTCAACCCATAGCTAACTCAAACAACCGAATAGATAGACCAACTTACAGCGTAGATGAGGGACCATTGTACCCAACTCTACCACTACAAAACATTGAACTAAGGTCAGGTCGAACTTTGCAAAAAGAACCTCAACCTGTTCAAACACAGTCACAAAAAGAGAATCAAAATGATGAACAAGAAAACCAACAATGTAGCAAACAAAGTGGCCCAACACAAAACAATCTAGAACAAGGTCAACAAATCAAAACACTACAACCACCTTCATTTCTAGAATGATTACTTCAACCAAAATTACCCACACCATTGCCACAATTTGATGTTCTTGATGAATTGAGAAATATGTATGTTAAAATGCCATTACTCCAAGAAATCAAGGATATTCCGATGTATACCAAAGCCATTAAAGAGCTCTATCTCAAAAAGCCTGCAAAGAAAAGATTTGGCCCACAAACAATACATGTCATTGGCAATTTAGCTAGCTTGATTTCGAATGTCATTTCTATGGAAAAATATGTTGACCCAGGCATACCTAGAGTCACAACAATTATCAACAAAATTTCAATTCCAAACACTCTGATTGATTTAGGAGCTGCAATAAATGTTATGACATTGGACACAATGAAAACTTTGCAGCTAACAAGTTTACAATCAACTCCAAATGTTTTGGAATTAGCAGATCACTCTAAAGTCATTCCTGAGGGGGTACTGGAAGATATAATTATTTCAATGCACTCTTGGGAGTATCCAGTTGATTTCTTAATACTCCAGCCAAAATCAAACTTAGGAGGACATCCACTCATACTTGGCAGACCATGGTTGGCAACTACTGATGCATTCATTGGATGTAGATCTGGTAACATGATCATTTCTAGAGGCACAGAGAGAAAACAACTTACCTTGTACCCATTAGCACAAGCCCCAAAAATAAAACAAAACTTATGGTTTGATGAAAATTAAAATGACCAGGAAGAAATATACTCTGTTTTAAGCATCAATCAAATGTATGATATTGAGGAGAACAACAATGAAGATTTAGTGGAAATGTTTATCTCCCAACCTGATGTTTCAGAAGAATTGAGAAATGAACAATACACTACTGCAGATCACATGTTGGCACAAAGCTTTCAGGAAACTTGTACTATGTACTCTCTGAAAGCAATATTTGAGGAAATCTTTCCAATCAACTCCATTACAAACACACAAAGAAAGACAATAGAAATCAGCCCAGGAAAAACATTGAACATTGGGGCCTTTCTAGAAACATCTCAGGAATGGAGATTGCTTGACTTGCTCACCAAATACCAAAAGGAATTCGCTTGGGACTACACTGACATGCAGGGAATTCACCCAGAAACTTGCACTCACCATATCTATATAGACACTAGTATTCAACTAGTGAGGCAGCTGCAGAGACGAATGAACCCCATGCTCAAAGAGGTTGTAAGAGATGAATTGCAGAAGTTACTAAAAGTGAAGTTCATTTATCCCATTTCTGACAGCCAATGGGTATCTCCATTAGTAATAGTTCCGAAGAAAAATGGTAAATGGTGAGTTTGTGTTGAATATCGAGAACTAAATAAGGCCACCCTTGAAGACTATATTCCATTGCCATTTATTAACCAGGTGTTGGATACATTAGCTGGAAAAATGTCATTTTCCTTTCTCAATGGTTTTAGTGGCTACAATCAGATTAGCATAGCCTCAGGAGACCAAGATAAAACAACATTTACCTGTCCCTGGGGCACATATGCTTACAATGTCCTACCATTTGGCTTGTACAATGCACCAGCAACATTTCAGAGAGTAGTGTTAGCAATTTTTGCTGATTTGGTCCACGAATGTGTTGAGGTATATATGGATGATTTTTTAGTATATGGTGATTCCTTTAACAATTCTTTGCAAAATCTTGAGAAATTTTTACAACGATGTATAGAAACCAACTTGTCTTTAAGTAATGAAAAATTTTATATGATGATGAATGAGGGAATAGTCTTAGGACATCATATTTCTCCTGTGGGAATCAAGGTAGACCAAAACAAAATACAAATTTCTATCGAATTGTCAATTCCAACAAATCAAAAAGATGTAAAAATATTTCTTGGTTATGCAAGTTATTATAGGAGATTTATTGAAACTTTAGCAAGATAGCATTGCCTTTGTTTAAACTTCTTGCAAAAGATGTAACATTCAATTGGAATGAGGCTTGTCAAAATGCTTTCGAGAAACTCAGAGAAACTAAGCACTGCTTCAGTTTTAAGGGGACCCAATCAGACTTTACCTTTCCACATTTCAACTAATGCATCCAACACAGCAGTAGGGGCTTCATTAGGACAAAAAGAAGATTCTTTATCTTATGCCATTTATTTTATCAGTAAAAATTTGACTTCTGTTGAACTCAACTATACAGTAATGGAAAAGGAAATGCTTGCAATTATACATGTGGTGAACAAATTTCGTCATTATATAACTGGATATGAAGTTCTCGTTCACATGGACCACTCCACCATTAGATACTTAATGAAAAAACCTATTACTAATGGCAAGATCACAAGATGGTTACTCTTACTGCAGGAATTTAACCTTACCATACTAAACAAACCAGGGAAAGAGAACCAGGTAAGATATTACTTTTCTAGACTACAAAATTTAGGTGAAGTTGTCCAAGTTGAAGATTCATTTCCTGATGAACACTTGTTTGCAATTTCAATGTTAACTCCATGGTATGTTGATTTAGCTAATTACTTGTCCACAGGAAAAGTACCACCATCTTTTAGTTCAAAGGAGAAGAAAAGGTTGATCAAACAAAGCACAAGATATTCATGGGTTAATGGCGATTTATTTTATACTAGTTATGATATGATCATTAGAAGATGCATTAGAGAGGATGAAATTATTGATATACTAACCTCATTCCATGATCAACCTTGTGGTGGCCATTTTGCAGCTAAGAGGATAGAACACAAAATTCTTAGCCTTGGCTACTATTGGCCATCAATTTTTAAAGATTTAGAGAAGTATGTAAGAAGTTGTGATAGCTGCCAAAGGATGGGCAGACCAACCACCTCCGATGAGATGCCAATACAGCCACAAGTGCATTTAGAGCCATTTGAAAAATGGGTTCTCGACTTTGTTGTACCTATCAATCCACCATCCAAAGGTAAAAAGTACATTCTTGTATGTACCGATTATGTGACTAAATGGGCTGAAGCAAAGGCACTTGCAAGGGTAACTAAACAAATAGTAGTCAATTTCCTTTTTGAAGAAATCTTTGTTAGATATGGAGTACCTAGAGAGATAGTAACTGACCAAGGGACTTAATTCACATCAAGGTTGGTTCAAGAACTTACTGATAAGTACAAAATCAAGCACAGACAGAGTACACCCTACCATCCACAGGACAATGGCCAAGTGGAATCTACAAACAAAACACTGGAAGGGATCATGAAAAAAACAATGGCAACAAATAGGAAGGATTGGGAAGAGAAGCTCAATGAAGCGCTCTAAGCATATAGAATTACCTGGAAAAACACAATAGGGTTTACACCATATCAGCTAGTGTATGGCAAAGAGGTCATGCTGCTAATAGAATTTTAAATACATACATATAAATTGGCTACAGACTTAGGAATAGATCTCTCTGAAGCTCAACAAGAAAGAATCATGCAATTGAACCAACTCGACGAGATGAGACAACAGGCAGTGAAAAGGAAAACAATGATACAACAGCAAAGGAGACAGTGGCATGATAAGTTAATTAAGAAGAAGGAATTTCAAGTTGGTGACTGGGCATTACTCTTTGACTCAAAATTCAAAGATTACAAAGCTAAATTTACAACCCACTGGATGGGCCCTTATGAAATCATTGAAGTCTTTGAGAATGGATCAGTCAAACTAACTTCAATTGACCAGGAAGGATAGACATATCTAGTGAATGGACACAGGCTAAAGATCTATCATAAGCCTGTCAGCAAAGAAGACTTCATGAGGACAACATCACAGCAAAAGGAGGTACAGATAGTACAACAGTTAGTTGTAATATCTAAGCCTTAATTAGTTTCTACTTTCTACAATAAAATTAAAACAAACTAATGTTTAGATATGAAAACCAAATATGGCATAATCTAAACACAAATTCTTATGAGAAAACCAATAAATTGGCTTGTAAGAATTCCTTTTTACTTTAGTTTGAATTGCAAAATAAAAGGATTCTGAAATAAACATGACTTTGGGACAAGTCAAATCATTAGTTAGGGAGAAGAAAGTTTGAACTTGTTCATGATTTTATGTCTCCCTAAGTTCATCTCTAGCAGAGGATGAGATTTGTCTTTACATTTTCTAATGGATTCTTTAAAAAAAATGACTGTTGTTCAATATTTTCCAAAAGGATTTGATTTTAAACTCAGAACATATTTCAGAAAGGGACATGTTATATATAATTTCTCAGAAAGGGGCCTGTTATATGCACATTATCAGAATGGGATCTATTCAAAAGAAGATTGCATCTACAAAGAAGAAGACTGCACCTAAGAAGAAGAAAATTGCAAAGAAGAAGACTGCACCCAAGAAGAGGAATATTGCATCTACAAAGAAGACTAGACTACACCTAAGGAGATAGAGATTACATTTAAGAGAAAAATGGACACCATCATAGGTCTGAACTATGCCTGAACATATCAAACAACAAAATTCAACCTCCAAACAAAGAGATATCAGAGGACTGTAAGAATTTTCATTTTAATATTTTTAATTTATTTTATTAATTTCAATTTTTAAATGATGGTTTATGATGATTATTGATTTTAGTTTCTAAATACCCAGTTTATCCTATATCGTTCACTCTTATATCCTGTAGGAGTCAGTCCTACTCTTCTAACTATATCCTATAACTGTAACCTATTTCCTTTTTCCTATTTTTGAACATTAGTCCTATCTTCTATCCTGTATATATTCCTAAAACACTGATCCTTAAAACCTACCTTTTTATCATGTAAATACATTTCTAATCAACCTACAGTCATAAGTATCAACAGATCTACCAAAACTAAGCATGCAAACTTAAGAACCAATTAAGTCACCAACTACTGATTGGAAGTCATCAATTAGTAGGCTACAGAACCGAATTTTGAAGAAGGGATCAGGGCACGAAGACAAAGGATTTAAAAATCTTTATGGTTTTCAGCAAGATTTCCAGAGTTTGTGAAGAAAATAATTTCTATTTTGAGAATTTTTCCATCGATGAAGGAACTGATTCAATTTCGACCTTCTTGGATGTAATTAATAGAATTCTATTAGGATAATATGGAGGAGGAATAGCTTCTTTTGTTATAGGATTCATGATAAATAACCTATGGTAGAAGACTATGTTTTCTGCTAGATTGTGAACATATGAAAGTACAATTTGTGCATTTTTAATCTCCAGATTTAATATAGACTTCATTATCAAGTTTATGCTTCTAGATCCAATAGTCATACTCTCCTGAATCGTTTTTCAGTGTTCTTGTGAAGTGTTGAAGGGCCCTCATCACTACGCTGGTACACTCTGTTTTCAAGTTTCCTTACTAGTTACATATTCTGATTTCAAAGTTAGAAGTTATTTTATGTGTTGTAGGGAAGGTTATGTTATTAAAGTTATCAATTGAAAAGGACTTGCATTCATTGTGAAAAGAACCTTGTGAAAAGAACCTTGTAAAAGGATTCAACCAATTCTGAACTTGAAAATTGATATATATGCTTGTTGTCATACAATTTCCATATTTGCTTATTAGCTTTGACTTTGAAAATAGTTCTGGTTTGATTTCCAAGTGATTCAAATTGTAATTGTTAAATTCAATTTTTAGTTTGATAAGTGATTCTAGTAAAAAGATTCAATTGTTATTGGTTTGCAACATTACTCATCTCATTCGCTGTTTGATTTATTTAGTTATTGAAATTACTTTGGATTGTTATGATTGGGAAAAGTTCTATTGAGCAATATTCTTGTAAGGGAATGATAGGATTTTTAACCAGTCATTAATACTCTGTTTCTTTTACCTAGGCAATCAAAATTTCATAAGATTTGTTTTATCTAGGTTGATTCTTGAGTGATTGAAAAGACAATAAAGGACCTCTTGTAAGAGAGCACTGTTAATTTTATTTCACTAGGCTATCATTAGAAACTTAGATCCTTCTAGATCTATATACTTTAAGTGAGCACCTCTAAGTGTACTTTCCTGGGTTGATAAAGGAATTAAAAGCTTAACTTACCTTAGTAAGTAGAGACCAAACACAAGTATATCATGTCATCTAAACCAAATCAAAATAAACCAATGTACCTTAGTATAGCTCAGGGAGGATTTGTCTACAAGAACAACAAATCAACATGATACATGCATAACATAATCATAACGATATATAAAAATAGTACATAAGCATATAACCATGAAACTATCATTCTATCCAGGGTCCAGTCATCAATGTATGACAACCATCATCATTACGTCATTATACACTTGACCACATGCAAACATGAAAATGCATAAGCGATGCATAACCATCCACACATATGCATAAACACATATGCCCGAGCATGAATGAATAATATTTGAAATCAAACCTACAAGAATGATACATGCAACCAAGCATACAAGAATGTAACCAAACATGCAAGAATGTAACCAAGCATATTACAACGATACATGTAAGCGACATAAATCGACATGTAACTAGTCATACACTCACAACGATGCAATACACAAGCACACCTCACATGACGACTTCACTACAACCATGAACAACATCATGCAAAATAAATAAGCACATGGAATGCAAGTTTGAGAGACACACAAGCAACTAACATGCATGCATGACCAACACATAACCCATCGAGTCCAAGGGGTGAACCATGCTCTGACACCACTCTGTAACACCCTCCTCCCACATCTACCCAAGCAATCATATATCCAATGTAACCATGCGACAAGAGGCCACTATGATATGATTCAACCTCTTAAATCATATTAAGGAAGTGGAACCGATGGAAACACACCATACAAACATCCAACATAATCAACAGAACCCTCAGAGGACAAGTCAGCCACTCAGATAGCATGTCCCTAGGTCCCACTATTGTTTTATGTCTCTTGGGCCATAGTTTCTCTCGTGATATGGGAAAGGGAACGACTAGCAACCCAGAGTCACTCTCATAGGCCTGCCTACCAGCGACTGTGGACCATAATTGTTAGTTTTGTGCCAATGACCTTAGGATTTAAGCGACTTTTTCAGGCTCAGAGCCTGGGTCACTACCCAAAGTTGATCCATCACTTCAAATCAGTAATATAACATGGAAATGGTAGTACTAAATAAAATACTTGTTCAATACCTTGACTAGACCCCTACTAGCCATGACAGGCATTTCGACAAACATATTGAAAATGTTAAATCTATATGTGTAATTCACAATTCTGAGCATAGGGGTCTTATACTTAGTTGAGAGTTGCTAAGAACCATTGATGCCTTAATGCATTAACTTCTATTCCATCAATTATGTCATATATACATTGATCATTCAATTATAAGTAAAAACATTATGAGAGCCACACATGGTTGTTGTCATAAAAGTCATACACAACCAGCATAATAGTAGCAGAAAATACTCATGAAAGTACAGTCATATAGACCACATATAATCCATCAAAATTCTCATTGAAATACAAGGAGAAATAACCATTCATTAATGATGCAATATCCTAACCCTAGATGAGACTTCCATGTTCAACCTAATTGTAGAATGACTGAGCCAAATCTCTCTTCATCCATTCACCCTCATGCCATATTCCAAGCATGAATGTGGGATCTCATAAAGCACATCAATCAAAACTCATCCAAGGATTCTAGAGGCCATCCACCTCAACCCATCAAACAATGGTTCCACCTCACAATTGGACATCACAAAACCATCATCAGATTGGTCTCCATCCAAGCCTTCTAGGGCTTCTAACGCATTTGTTCCAACCAAGGCTTCTAGGACTAGTAACTCAAACCACAATGGTTGTCAAGCTTCCAGAGAGTTTTCCAACCAAAGCTTCCAGGACTAGTAACTCAACCCACCAAGGGATTCCAGAGCATTTTTCCAACCAAGGCTTCCAAGACTAATAATTCAACCCAAGTTGTTACAAGGCTTCCAGAGCATTTCTCCAACCAGGGCTTCTAGGAACTAATAACTCAACCTAAGCTAAGGAAACATGAGAACCAGCCAAAAACAAACAATGAAAATAAACCCACAATTACCACAGCTATCTAGGAAATGGAAAGGCTAGGAAATCCACTGTCAATCTAGGAAATCCTCCATGCCAATGACAGATCACAACCAATAAACCACATGCATGTACCATGGATGCCAAAACTAGTGAAGGAAACATACATGCAACTCGGTACCTACAAGAAAATTTGATGAAGTTGTTGATTCCAATGCCTCCTTTCACTTTCCTTCTTTTACTTCGCCTTCTTTCTCCAAAATCCAAGTATGCCACACCCACCAAGAGTGTGCCAAGAAAACTCTAAGTCTCCAAGAGTATGAGAGAGAGAATAATGAGAGATAACTCCAACACTGAACTAACAAAAGGTTACCAACTAATACTCATAATCCTTTTTATGGATGAGGCCTTTGTTTTCTTCATTTTCCATTATTTTCCTTCATTTTCCTCCTCACATGCAACCGATGACCTTTCACCTCCTTTTTCTCCTAATTTCCATTATTTTCATAAATAAATGTGCCAAAAATTCCCTTTTTCCTTTTAATGCCTTAGCCATTTCCTTTTCCAATTTCCTTAGCCATAAACAACCAAATGAACACCCCCTAGGATGTCTTGCCCAACATTCATCTTGGAATAAGTGTCCCATCATCCATGGTTATTGTTTTTAACTTTTATTACATGGAATTTTCACCAAGGTTGTTACAAGTTGATTAATAAAATTATCATCACTAGGAATGTGTACCATGGCATTAATGTACACATCAAATGAACTGCTCAAAGGCTATTGAAAATTGGCTTGTGTATACTTGCAATGTTTCCTTCAAGGAACCCACACAATTTTCAGAAATTATCCCTTGATATTCATGCAACTTACTAAAAGAATGCAAAATCATACACACTTTCCTTAACCTGAGCAACCAATTGTCTTAGTCCATTGTTATAGCTCCGAATCTCACTCTTATGGTTTGTGATGCTATACTCATGGCCTAGGGCAACCCCTCCTTCCAGACCTGGTCCTAAAATTTAAAAAACAGTGTTTTATCCCTTATACACGACATTGCCCTGAGTTAAACGCGTGTATACACGGTTATGTGTATATACAACCTGCGTGTATGTATTAAAAAACTTAAAAGAATATAAGATTCCTTATTTTCGGGCGGAGATCGTGGGTTTTACCTGCTGATCACCTATTAGTGCCTGTGGCCCAACTGTTCCCAACCAACTCCTAACTAAAAAACTACTTTGGAGATGGTATAAAAATACCTCAAAGGGAAGGCCTAAGGGAGGAGAGAAGAGAGAAAGGTTATTATGCTGAGAATTTTCCCTTGACCAAGTGTGAAGTCCCTTGTGCCTTCTGCACTTCCCCCATTTTGTACAGGAAACCTTTGTTTCCTTGTGTGTTGATGTCCATCCACCATTTATGACATCATGGAGAGAGTCATGGAAGGAGTTTGTTAGAGGCTTGAGGCTGGAACGGATCCGGAAGGAAGCTTTGCTTGGAGCCTGCTGAAGGTGACTCAGGTGAAAATATTCCTTTTTATGTACTTTATTTGTCTACAATAAAAGAAACACATGTCTTGGTTCCCGAAATGAATCTTCTTTATGTTAATGATATTCATGTTTAGAATTCATATGTCAAAGGTTGTTTGGATTTCATAACTAACTACCTTTCTTTATAACATGAAGATGGTTTCTTTATAAGTTCTTGTCCATGTACTGTTGTGTTCTTTGAATTGTTCATTTTGCAGGACAAAAGAGAATAAGGGAACTCCAAGAAGGGTTTGGACCCTAAGGGCCTTCTCAAACATAGGACCAAAGGTATGTACCCTTGTCATAGAATTTGCTTACAATAGCATAATGGTTGTGTGAATGCATGTTTCTTTGAATAGATAACTTTCAGTTTGCTAGGGTTTCAACCCAAAAAGCCCTAGGGGAACTTTTCCCTCTATCAGAATTGGCGACTCCACTAGGGACAACACTCTTGTTGTTCCTAGTTTGGGTGTTTTTCAAGCCAATTAGGGCTCAGCTGCCTTGTCTACTTGCTGCTACTGTCTGGTCTATTCTTGAACTTTAAGCTTTGCCAGTTTCTTCAGTTTGTTTTTTTTATTTTTCTTGAAGCTTTTCATATACGTTGTTTTTCTTAGATACAGAGGCGTATATATGCAAGTTTCTTTGAGTGAACCCGCGTATACGCAGGTTTCCTCAGATACAGTCGCGTATACACGCAATATGTACTTCAGTAGAGTCGCGTATATACTGTAATTTTCAAGATTTATAAATATTTTTAGTCTCTGAAGGTTTGTCTGGTGGTTTGAGTCAGTCTGAAACAGTCATTTTCTAGTATTAGTCATTTATTTTACAGCGAGCATCTTGTTCTGAATTCTCTCTGATTATAAGGAGTATTGGTCTTGTTTTTTTGTTGATTGCAAGCGTCATCATTTTTTGCTAAAGCACGCAAGATTTCTTGCTAGGAATCTTGGCTGCTCTGTTTCATCAGGGTAGGAAGATTGATCACAATTTTTGTGTTAATCTTGCTTTTGGTGACTTTTTTGTTTGCTTGAAAAAATCGCTTTTTGTGACAATCCACTTCTTTGTTTCATGAAAGTTGTTGATTGACACTTTCTTGGAATTTGTCTTTTTTCTTTTTGGTTTTGATTGCCAAAGCTTTCATTGCTGCTTTTGATTGTTATGAGCGATTGCAAACACATTTATTTTTGTTGATTTTTCATCCGCTGTGTGGTGTCAATTCGCAAAAGTGTTTAATTTCCTATTCTTCAATCACAAGTTTCAGTGTTGTTGAGAGCATTTTTTTTTAAAAGACTTTTTTGTTTGTTGCTTTGAAGAAAATCTTTTGAAAATCTTAGTTTTTCTTTCTTGAACTTGCTTTTCATTTGGTTTCCTTTTAGCGAAGTGAAAGTGCTTTATGTTTTTCTTAGAACTTGTTTTTAGTGTTTAGACAAAATGAATGGTAGCATCTCATATTCCATCTAGGCATCGTAAGTGGCAAGATAAAGTTTGATAAGCAAGCAACTTTCATTTTTGGTTTTTAGAGTAGTTTTAAATCTTGCATCCACATATAGTTGTTGCATTAGGATAGATTTGCATCCCCTTTTAGGCATACATAGCTTTGTTAGCTTTTGTGAGTGCGAAGTGTGAATTAATGAAAAGAAAAGAAAATTTTGTTTTATTACAAGTACCCCTGAACCCTATAGAAACTGCTCTTCATCGAAAAATGAAAAAGTGCATGTGCATGTAGTTAAGTTTTTATTAATTTCTTTTGCATCAAAAAACACCACTAGTTTCACTTCTGTTACCTTGTGACTTAAAGAACAGCCTAATAAAATCAAGCGCTAACTAAAATTCACTAGAACTTTTTGTTTTAGTCAGTTACACCAACAAGATTAGGATTTTAGGGCCTTGGATTAGACGAGTGGAGAGTTAACTCTCCAAGGCCATATAAATGTCAAACATAGGAGTCTGAATAACGAGAGAAAATCCAATAGCGTTAGGAAGACCAGGAAAGCTCCGGATCTGGGAGTTAAGCACGAGGGTCTGTGAAGACAGGGAAGAGAGATACCCCCTCTCCTACTTGTCCGAACTTACCTCACGACTGTTCCGCCTGGCTTCTGCGACGAGTTGGTATCCATAGTTGCTGCTCCTAGGGAACTACACAGGTGGCTGCGAAGGGGAATCTCGTGGCACCTGAGGTTGACGTTGCATCACTCTCGACAGTACTAGTGGAGGGCACCCTTGCAAAGCTTGGGGGCTTGCACCGATGCAGGCTATTGTTAGGAGGTCAGCGTAACTTCCTCTGATACCTTCGCTGATAGGATCGGGCCCTCATCATCCCAGACTATCTTCAGAAGGCCCCTTATTTCACTTTCTCGTATTTTGGTGTCCGGTCTTAATCACCCGGAGCGGAAATACTTGGAAGTTGTTTGACTGGCTGTATCTTTAGGGACTTTATAGTGTGTGCTCTGTGCTCTTAGTTGGCCTAGCTTTCAATTTTTTGAGTCTTTAGTTAGATCATAACAAAAATTCAAAGTGGCTGACCGATCTCCTAGACGGTCTCGAAGACTTCATGGTCTTTCGCCACCAAGTTTAGAGCCTTATCCTAGAAGGCGCAGAGGCAATACTACCGATGGGTTCCGTCCCACGCCGGTTGACGCATCGGGGATTGATCCTCCTCTCGGGGGCATTAGCGGCCAAGCAAGGCCTGGCACCTCTGAACAAGAGAGGGACACTCTAGTCCTTTCTCGAGTTCTCTTTCAAGCGGAGAATAACATAGAGGTAGAAGAACTCTCAGAGTCATTAGCAGCTCCGAATTCTCCACTACCATCTAGTCATCCAGACGTATTGCAATACGTTGGGACTCCGACGCATAGACCGTCAAGTCCAGGTTATGCTACGCGCTTACCATCGATGACCACTACTGGAAGCATGGCTTCTACAAGTGCTACGACTATGCAAACCCCAACATCGGTGCAAGGGGGAGGAACCATTTCCATCTCCTCTGCTTCCTTGTTTGGATCTTTTGCTAGCACATCTTTAGTTGGGTCTACCTCCATTCTGTCCACGAGTGGAAATTCCCAAACAAATGCTTTTGGTACTGGATTCTTCCCATTTGGCACCCACTCACAGGGTATTCCATCGGTTCCGTTTAGTGCTGCTACGTCCATGATGGGCGGATCGGCTTCATTCCAGGGTTTTCCTTTCGGAAGTGGTCATATACCACATTCCAACCCAACGGTAGGATCCATGCCTTTTTCTTCTGTAGGACAAAGCAGCAATCCTTTCCAAGGTTGGAATAACCCTGGGGTTAGTAGCGCGGGAACTGGGAATCCGTTTATCGGCCAACAAGGGAATAGGCCGTACTCCACGGTTAGTTCATTTCAAAGTATTCCTCCCCTTGCTTCGGCTTGGAATCCGTATCAGGGGTTATCAACTCCTTACAATCCTTTAGGAGGAAACTTTGCTGGTTATGGAGGTTATACGGCCGGAGTTGGTCAAACTCCGAATTTTGTTGGATCACATGGCTTGCCTTTTGGTTCAGCTGGTTCTACTGGTTACTTCGAGCAGCCTGGTGCCTCCCAAATTCCAGGACAATCTTTTCAGAACTTTGGGAGTTCTGCCCAGTCTGGGTGGAATCCCCAAGGTCCTCTTAGGCTTCCGTTTTTGGCAACGTTGAACTTGCTAGATCTCACTAAGTTAACAAATGACCCAATCAAGTACAATCCAGTCTGGCCTCTGGTCCCAACCAAACTCCCTTCGGACATTCCAAAATTCGAAGGGAAGAATGGTGAAGACCCAGGCGACCATGTAACCACATTCCATTTGTGGTGCTCATCTAACTCCCTTATCGATGACTCAATTAGGTTGAGTCTCTTTCAGCACACCTTGACTAGTAATGCGGCCAAATGGTATATAGAATTGCCAGGGGGCAGCTTTACATCTTTCGCTGACTTAGCGAATATTTTCTTAAATCATTTCCAGTTCCCTGTCTGTTATGATGCCAGAACTGAACTTCTGGCCACCTTTCGTCAGGATAAGGCAACCCACATTTCTAACCATATTCAGGAATGGAGACGGAGAAAGAGGCTCATTAAAGCCAAAATCCCTCCGGAGTACCGTCTCGAGTGGTTTTTGAAGTCTTTACAACCCGAGATCTCCAAGGATGTCTCCATGTCTGGGGTCTATTCTGAGGAGAAAGCCATTTTTAGGGCCCAGCAATTAGAATTGATCTACTCTCAGTCTAGGATCCTACAAAAGTACTTGCCAGATGCTCCTGGATCTAAGGTTGAGGTAGCTAAGTTGAAGTCAGGTCCGCACGCGGATGGTATCGTTGGGTCAGTAGACACAACTACAGTGAACTTGTTGAATCAATTGCAACAGTTGTCCTTGCAAACTGCTTCTAACAACCAAGTCACATCGTCTAATTCCCCTACTTCCCAAACTTCTTCAATTAATTCCGTCCAATCTAATAACCCCAAAGGAAATCAAAATTCCAATGGGAAAAAGAAAGGACGAGGTAAGAAAAAGAACCAGGATGGGAAGCCTGATGCAAATAAATCTGACAACAACGACAGTGGTGGTAGAAATGAGTCAAGAAAGAAAATCAAGTTTCCATGCAACTTGTGCAGTGGAGACCATCTAACTCATCTCTACCCTAAGATTGAAGACGCTCAGCACTTGTTAGGACAGCAAGGGACTTCTAGTTTTCAAGCTGTGTTAACCAACCCGTTTCCCCAAGGGCAGCAACTTCTTGCTGGCGCGAGCTCAAACCCTGGAACCTCCGTAGGGGGCAACGAGGAAGGGGAAAAATCGTCAAATGTTTTCATGATGGGTTCTAACATCCATGTGGCTACTCGGTCACGTGATTATGGTGAAGCAGAAACTTCCAAGGATAAGACTGTTCCCGGCAGTACTGACCTTCATATTGAGCGACCCCCTGTCGAGACTATACCACGGATACCGAAAGGTTCCGCTAAACGTGCGACTATTAATCCTAATGCTAGGGCTTCCCAGAATTACTCCATTGTGGAGGATCTGGGTCAGAGTCCGTGCGCCATGTCCACTTTAGAGGTTCTCCAGTCGTGTCCGGCTCAGAGAAGTGCTTTACTCTCCGCAATTGGAGCAATCGATCTAGCTAACTCTTTAGTGCTCACTTTTGACATGTTAAATGTCAAAAAGTGACTCCCTCATCATATGAATTTCCAAATAAAGTCTACATACCGAAAAATCAATATTTTTCGCACCATTATAGATGAAGGAGCTTCCACATGCGTCATGTCGATGTCATGTTGGAAGGCTATTGGATCACCTTCGGCTGTTCCTTCACCCACCGTCTTGACTGCATTTGATGGTCATTCTCATAAGCCGCATGGGATTATCCCGACCTTTCCTATATGTGTTGGGGGAAAGGTTGTCAATATTGAAGTAGAGGTCGTAGACGCTAACCTAGACTATAATCTCCTATTAGGAAGGAACTGGGTATACGAGATGGATGCCATTGTTTCGACTTTGTTTCGTGTCATTTGCTTTCCTCATGAGGGGAAAATCGTTAAGGTTGATCAATTGGACTATTGTCCAGTCGATCCTCAAGCAAGCTCTGACTCTACTGTCCCTTTAGTGGATAACCCTCGCCCACCGACTGAGAATTTAGGAGTAGGGATGTATTCCTCATTAATGGGTACATTTGATCTTCCCTCTCCTTTCGCTAAAACCAATGCTATTTCATCATCGAAGGAGTCTCCTTGAGAAGAGTTCTTCCGAACTCATTATTTTTCAGACCCTTGGATCTTGCCTTCACCTACGACCACACTAGTTGAAGGAAAAGTAAATGGAATGGCATTCCCTATATCTGTAGCTGAGCTTAGATATCAATCTATCGTAGACTCTGCAGACAACCACTCTACTCCTTTTTCTGAAGAGGAGTTAGATGGTCATGTGGCCCCGGCTTGGAGCCTCGATTCTACCTCTGCCTTGGACTACTTAGATACAGTTTTACCTTCTGAAGAAGCAATCCTCGAAGTAATGATGGGTATAGATCGACCTTGGGAAGACTTACACCATTGTTCATATTTTCTTCCTCCATTGCAAGAAGTAGAATCTAGATTCTCCGAGCTCCTCACTAGTGATGTTTGTACGGTGTCAAACCCTTTGGCTCCAGCACACATTCATGCCGAAGGTAATATGTCGGTGATTTCAAGAACGATACCTATAAACATCTCTAGGGACCCTAATGTCATCGAGAATATCTTCATCGAAATTGAGTGTTCCCCTGAAGAAATTCAAATTTACACCGACCTATTTAAGGAATTTCGTGATGTATTTGCTTGGTCTTATGAAGAAATGCCTGGCATTGATCCTTCTATATTTCAACATGAGATCAAGACGTATGAAAACGCGAAACCGGTTCATCAAAGGCTTCGGCCGGTTAACCCAAGGAAAGTAGCAGCTATCAAAGCTGAGGTTGAGAAGATGCTAAGGGTGGGTTTTATATACCCTGTTCCTCTTACTGATTGGGTTTCTAATCTATTCCCTGTGGATAAAAAGCAAGGAACAATCCGAGTATGCATTGATTTTAGGGACCTAAACAAGGCTTGTCCGAAAGATAATTACCCCACACCATTCATTGATCAGATTATCGACAAGTGTGCGGGTAATGAAATTTTTTCCTTCATGGATGGTTTTTCGGGTTATAATCAAATTTCTATCCGTCCTGAAGATCAACATAAGACAGCTTTTATATGTCCCTGGGGTACCTTTGAATAGAAAGATGCCTTTTGGTCTTAAAAATGCTGGAGCCACTTTTCAGCGGACCATGTCATATGCTTTCCACGACATCAAACATGTCATCGAGGCATACTTGGATGATCTCGCTGCTCGTTCTCGAAAGAGAACTGATCATCCTAGTCATCTTTGATTGGTTTTTGAATGATGTCGTTTTTATAAAATCCGGTTGAATCCCAACAAGTGCGTTTTCGCGGTTACGTCCGGTCGGTTGTTAGGGTTCATCGTGTCCAATGAAGGGATTCGGGTTGATCCCTTCAAGGTTGAGGCAATAGTTCAGTTGCCTCCCCCGTCCTGAATTCGACAACTTCAAAGTCTTCAAGGGAAGGCTAATTTCTTAAGACGGTTTATAGAAAACTATGCCGAGATCACTAAAGGGTTCATGTGTTTGCTACGGAAAGGAGTTCCATTTGTGTGGGACGACTTTGCGCAGCGGTCGTTTGATGCTTTGAAAAAGGCATTAGTCTCTGCCCTGCTTTTGAGTCCACTGGATTATGGTAGAGACTTCCTTTTATATCTCGCTGCAACAGAATCAACCATTGGTATGGTTCCTGTTCAGGAAGACGATGCTCTCGCCGAGCATGTGATTTATTATTTGAGCCGAGGCTTAATAGGTCCTGAACTTCGCTATTCTCCGGTTGAGAAGTTGGCCTTGGTAGCTGTCCACGTTGTCCAGAGGCTCTGTCATTATATCCTGCTATGCAAAACTTTTGTCTTAGCGGCGGCCAATCCATTTCAATTTGTCCTCAGTAGGCGAGTGATTGGGGGCAAATATAATAGATGGATAGTCATTTTGCAAGAATTCGATCTTGAGTTCTTGTCTGCCAAGTCTAAGAAATCCATGGTTTTCGCGGAGCTGATTTCTGAGCTACCCTGTGGAGGGGATATTGTTTATGAGGAAATTTTTCCCGACAAACATTTATTCCTCATCTCTTCACTCGACCCTTGGTATGGAGATATCATTGTTTATCTCCAGACTTCGAAGTTTCCCTCTACTTTCTCCAAGGATGAACGCCGAAAATTACGTCACCTGGCTAAAAACTATGTTATCATTGGTGACACATTATACCGTCGAGGGGTTGATTCAATCCTTCGGCGCTGCTTAACCTTAGAGGAAGCAGAGTCTATGCTCAATGACTGCCACAGTGGAGCTTGTGGCGGTCATATATCAGGGCTTGCTACAGCCTAGCGCATCTTACGTGCCGACTATTTTTGGCCTTCACTCTTTAAAGACTGTGTGGAAGCGGTCAAACACTGTCACCCTTGTAAAATTTTTACTTGGAAGATGCACGCGCATCCAGCTCCTCTTTTTCCTGTTGTCACCGTCGGTCCCTTTACTAAGTGGGGTATTGATTTTACAACTTGTAATCCGCCTTCAGCGGCGAATCACAAGTACATTATCATGGCTGTGGACTACTTTATGAAGTGGGCTGAGGCCATGCCTACTTATAAGAACGATAGTGACATGGCAGCATTGTTTCTTTTCAATCAGGTTATCTCAAGATTCGATATCCCAAGAGAGATTGTCACTGACCATGGCAGTCATTTCCAGAATCAACTGATGTCCGAATTGGCTCTTAAATTAGGTTTCCACCAGAAGCATTCATCCCCTTATTATCCTCATGCCAATGGACAGGTCGAGGCAGTCAATAAAACTCTTAAGACGATACTCCAAAGGACAATTGATAAAAATCAGTCCAATTGGCACATTATGTTGTATTCGGCTCTTTGGGCATACCGAACCTCCGTCAAAACGGCTACTGGTTTTACTCCTTTTCAGTTGGTTTATGGGATGGAATCTAGCTTTCTGGTTGAATGTGAAATTCCATCTCTTAAGTTGGTTGTTGAGCTCCTTCCTGAGACTTCGAGTCTCGAAGAGCGCCTACTTCACTTGGAACACCTCGATGAGCAGCGTCAAGATGCTGCCACGGTGAATGAGGCTCACAAGAAAAGGGTTAAAACACAGTATGATAAGTCTGTCCGTCCTCGAGTCTTTGTTGAAGGTGACCTTGTCTTGGTCTATGACCAAGATAAAGACACCTTGGGGGCAGGCAAATTTAAGCCTATGTGGTACGGTCCTTTCATTATTAAACGAGTTTTAGAAAAAGGATCGTATGAGTTAATTGATTTCGAGGGAAACAAGCTGGCGGAGCCCCGAAACGGGCTCTACCTAAAGAAGTACTTTGCTTAGTTTTGGCCAGGCAATGGCTTCTTTGTACTTTATGTATATTTGTACATATATCGTCGAGAGTTTTCTGATATCAGCACTTTTTGGTCTGCTGTGGCAGGTGTTGATGATTTGGTCTATTTTGGGTTCGCCGATGGTGCTAGTCGACACACTCGGAATCTTGCTTCCGCAGCTTGGGTACTCTATTATCCAACTGGTCAATTGATGGCATCAAGAGGCGTGTGCATCGGTCCTGCTTCAAACAATATGGCCGAGTATATTGCTATTATTAATTTATTATCCGAGGCAATCTCTCATGGGATCGACTCCTTGGTAGTGTATCTTGATTCTCAATTGATAGTGTCTCAATTAAATAACATTTATCGGGTACGGGATCCATCTTTATATCACCAGTATTTAAGGGTGAGGTTGTTGCAAAGATCATTTACTTATATTAATTATTTTCACATTCCAAGATCTCATAATTGGTTAGCTAATTCTATCGCTAATCAGGCATTAGACTGGCACATCAATCATTCATCATAATAAAATCAAGCATCAAAAAGTCAAACTGTATATATATATATATATATATATATATATATATATATATATATATATATATATATATATATATATATCGTAATCTTGAGTGTACATATGTGTGTCCAAAAAATATACAAAATTGGGACTCAAATGCCCATAATCATGTCCGGCATATCTAATGCCTCAGCTCAGGATGAGCGTCTAAGTATGTAACTATAGCATTGGCCACACGCCGAAAAATGCGAACCCAGTCACGTGGCATGCCAACCACATGACGCTGCATATCTTCAAGAAGGTCCTCTATGACGGCCATCGGTACTCGACAGCTTAGTCTCACCAAGTGTCGCTAGACATTGTTTAGAGTCCGTTCTGTATCCGCAGCCACCTCTTTGGCTCCTCGGCCACGTCGTCCATGCCGCGAGAATCCATTTGGTCGTACTAGCCCAGTGTCTAGAACATGATCATCATATTAGTCATTTGAATCTCATAAAAAAAATATTTTTCAAAATTCATCATTATATTTGAAAAATCTAAAAAAAATAAATTATAAAATCAAAAAATCTTACCAATCTCGCCCCATGCTGCATTCGGTGGTAACGCTAGATCAGGATCTCCTCGGAAATCTGGCCCAGCATAGGGGTATTCATCCACGGTGATGATCTACTGATCCCACCAGGTGAAGAAGTCATCGTCAAAAGCAGTCCTTGGGACCTCCCCACCCCCCAGACGTTTCATCAGATCAGCCCACAGGCCCATGCGTGGATCGCATGGGGTGCTGATGGAAACTGCTACCCTGGGGCAGAGTGCAGGAACCTTCTCGAAAAAGAAAGTACACAAGATGCTCCCATATCCAAAGTTCTTGGTCTGTCCCCTCCTGATAGAAGTGAGCTAGCTCTTCATGTTGGCCAGAAGAGGAGTACACCAATCGAACACAGTGGTGAGATAGTCAACTGCCACGCTCATGTTTTGCCATGACGCCTGATGCAGGGAGGATGATCCGTTCACTCGAGCCATGGTGAACAGGATTATCCTAAGTGATAAACTCGCCACATGTGTGATGGAAATCTAGCTCCCAACCTTCTTGGGATGTCCTGGGCAGTATATCTGTACATAGTCCTCTATCGAGAGGCTACTCCGTGTCCTGGCTCGAGACTGTACTACCTCTCCCCTTCAGGAAAGGCCCGTGATAAAATAAATATCCTCCACTTCTACCTTGAGTGGCATCTGATCGATCATAAAGGCTTCCTCATCGACATCCCAATAATCAATGAGCATCTCAAGCAGATGCGTGTTCGCTTTCATATTTGGCAATTTGAAAAATTTAAGCAAACCGCATCCCCGTAGTGCATCTAATGCTTCTGGACTGTTCATAACTTCATTATCTACCACCACGTGCTCTCTTTCACGCCACGTGACAGGCATCCTGAGAAAAAAATGATTCAAAACCGTTAGTTTTTATTTAAAAATGGTTCGCGGCATATACGCGGGTCCCTGTGCACACAGTCGCGTATAGGGTTCGCGTATACGCGGGTTCAATATTACCAACCCACGTATACGCCGCGAGGAAATTTTTGACAAAAGTTCAACGGTGAAACATCAATCAAAAATCTTAAAACTTGTCACAATCAATTGCAAGCTAAGTATAAGAGTTACTTGGAGGTTTTTGATGAATTTGAATGGTTGAATCTCGCTGTGGGAAGTTTTCTCCTTTTGCTCCAAAACCTTTGCTCTCAAACTCAAATGGTAAAAATGGTGAGTCAAAAATGCTTTTTATAAGTTTTGAAAATGCAAAATTTTTTCAAAATTTTATTTTGTTTGGCCTCATGTGAATTTTAACTTGGGAGCTTGGAATGTCGATATTGGTTTATTTTTCAGGACATTTTGGACGTTTTTCGACAGTTTGAGACGGTTCCATGATTGCTAACCCGTCATGGCAGATATCGTCTTCTCACTGGCATATAGGTTAGGGACATCATTTTTCCGTTGCATTATGCATACTAGCCTCCATTTGCCGATACATCTGCCATAGGGTCGATCCCATCGTGTTATGGTTCGTAAGCCATCTTCACTCGCCGATTCTTTAAATCATGACACGATCGTAGAGCCATCCTTTACATGGGCATCCTAGTTAGCACCTCACTGACATTTGTTACCCATGCTGCTCCGATTTGAGTAGGCTCGGGAGTCCTCTATAGTCCCACCATGACCTATGCATTGAAGACTCATTCCTCTTAGCTTCTCTGCTTTGTTCTGGCCTTATACCCTAGAGGCTCCTTTGTGTTGAGTTGTACTACTGCACTGCATGTTGACCACTTGCACCTTTTGGCCTAGAGTCGGCTTCACTTGGACTCGTGTTTAAGCCAACTTTTGACCATGACGTCTGCAAAATCAACCTTGCATACCTTTGACTTCTGCAGCTTGACACACCTTGACCTATGGAAGGAACATACATTTGAGTGTCACTGACTAGTTTTCATCTCCCTGCATTGAGCATAGGAACGTTCCTTTCCCAGGAACTAGATCATCTGTTTCACCGACACTCGTTCTTTCCACTGTACCATAGCATTCTTTTATTCTTTTTCTAGCTTAACAGAAAAAGACAAAAAAATTAAATATTCCAAAAAAGAGCGGGAACGGGACATTATTTCCATTTATTGTTGGTAGCTAGAGTCAGTCGTGTCGCCCTTGAACAAAGCACTCAAAACAAAGTCTCCTCCGCATGGGTGGGATTTAGTTTGACATAGGTACGCCATAACCTTGTTATTGAGTTATTTCTCCCCTGATTGATTATCTCTTCCAATCATATGGAGGGTTCGTTCGTGCCTCCTGCATGGTTAACTTATACAGAGTCATCATATGCTGCCACATAGTCACATTGAGTCGTGCTTTTGTTCAAGGGAAGTTAGCCTGAGTCGGCCTTTCTGCGGTGTCTCTTGACTCATTTTTTCAGTCGGCCATCCCTGGTTGTCAGTGTCATGTCTATTATCACATCAGTTATATTGGTCCTTTACTCGTGCCGGTTTGAGAAGGTCCCCATTGACTTCTTGTTGGCGGGTCTTGTCCTTATCGACGACGACATCTTGCTCTGAGGACAGGCCTAGAGCCGCACCCTGGCCCTATTTTCATTATTGATAGGTCACCTTGTGCTCAGCATCGATCAGTATCATGGGTCTTTGACTGAGTGGTTTCCCTTGTGTTCGACGTCAGCTTACATTATCACACATTGGGATTCGTGCAGTACCTTGGTTTCCATTTGACCCTATTGGTGGATACCTTGCCTCTGTGTCAGCTTTCATTATTGGTTGGTTCAGAGGGTTTCTGCCATGCGCTAGCCACATCTTGTGTATGCCGGAAACGTACTTCGGTTGGGTTACTACATCTTTTTCATCCAATTCCTTCCACATTATTGGCCTACAAGTTACACTCGTGCTAGATTGATGAAGGATGCCTTAATGCCTTCCTTCTAGCGGATCTTTCCCTATCGACTCCGACTAATTGCTCTGGGGCAAAGATCTAGAGTCCATTTGGTAGTACCTTGGGGTTTGCAGTCATTAGTGGCAGATCCTTCGCTATCGACAGTGGGAAACCATCATTGTCTCTTGATCGATAGATTCTTACAGGTGTTCGACTCCAGCTCATCTATTCACACTTGTTAGATTGTACTAGGTACCTTGACGCTCATTATCATTATCGGTGAGTAGTCTCGCGTTTGTTAATGATATACATCAATGACCGGTAATCAAACGATTTCTCACATGGTCGACTTCAGATCATTTATTCCCATAGTGTAGAAATGTACTACGGCAGTCGGTGAAGACCTCAGGTTGTATCAGCATTCATTGGTTCACTTGACAGTTGCTCCTGTTGCTGCTAGTTGATACCACTCCACTTTATATGTTGCAGTCAGTCATGGCGACATTCTATATGCTGGCACCTGAGTTTGCAGTGTAGTACCATCCTATTCCATCATGTTCAGTTGGTACCTTTTGGGATCAGTCTTTGATATCAGTGATCTGTTGCATCTTTCAACATCATTGACAGTCTTATATGTGATATTCAGACATGTACTTGTTCATTATGATCAGATGATCCATTATGTATCTTTCAGTCATTTATACTTGTATACTTAGTGGATCCACTTGTACTTGATATGCAGACATGCTTTACTTTTTCTGAGCATGGGTATGCCCGCCTCAGACAGTGTTTCTTTCTGATCTCCTTTGGTGGCTTGGCAGGCTGAATTCTGGTGAAGTCCTCCTCGGTTTTTGATAGACTTCCTTTCCATGTACTCGCATAATATATTTCGGCCATCATGTACCCCTTCTGACCTCATATATTAGGGGGCATCTGTTATAGCTCCGAATCTCACTCTTATGGTTTGTGATGCTGTACTCATGGCCTAGGGCAACCCCTCCTTCCAGACCTGGTCCTAAAATTTAAAAAACAGTGTTTTATCCCTTATACACGACATTGCCCTGAGTTAAACGCATGTATACGTGGGTATGTGTATAGCCAACCCGCGTGTATGTATTAAAACACTTAAAAAAATATAAGACTCCTTATTTTCAAGCGGAGATCGTGGGTTTTACCTGCTAATCACCTGTTAGTGCCCGTGGCCCAACTGTTCCCAACCAACTCCTAACTAAAAAACTACTTTGGAGATGGTATAAAAAGACCTCAAAGGGAAGGCCTAAGGGAGGAGAGAAGAGAGAAAGGTTATTATGCTGAGATTTTTCCCTTGACCAGGTCTGAAGTCCCTTGTGCCTTCTGCACTTCCCCCATTTTGTACAGGAAACCTTTGTTTCCTTGTGTGTTGATGTTCATCCACCATTTATGACATCATGGAGAGAGTCATGGAAGGAGTTTGTTAGAGGCTTGAGGCTGGAACGTATCCGGAAGGAAGCTTTGCTTGGAGCCTGCTGAAGGTGACTCGGGTGAAAATATTCCTTTTTATGTACTTTATTTGTCTATAATAAAAGAAACACATGTCTTGGTTCCCGAAATGAATCTTCTTTATGTTAATGATATTCATGTTTAGAATTCATATGTAAAAGGTTGTTTGGATTTCATAACTAACTACCTTTCTTTATAACATGAAGATGGTTTCTTTATAAGTTCTTGTCCATGTACTGTTGTGTTCTTTGAATTGTTCGTTTTGCAGGACAAAAGAGAAGAAGGGAACTCCAAGAAGGGTTTGGACCCTAAGGGCCTTCTCAAACGTAGGACCAAAGGTACGTACCCTTGTCATAGAATTTGCTTACAATAACATAATGGCTGTGTGAATTCATGTTTCTTTGAATAGATAACTTTCATTTTGCTAGGGTTTCAACCCAAAAAGCCCTAGGGGAAATTTTCCCTCTATCATCCATCCCTTTCCATAGAAACAGGTTGTCACTACATCACCAGTGGTTAGTACTTCTACTCAACCTTCTAAGTAGTATCTATTAGGGTACAGTACACTTAAGAATTCATTATGACCTCATTCTCACTTAGGTAATAATTTGACCCTCTTACATACATCATTAGGGGCACTATGATGAATTTTCATTCACTACTAGACCTTCCCTACCATTTGGGATAATCACCTATTTTTAATATTTTCTATTTTTAGTTAGCCTAATGTTAGCAAGGGTGACAGTTACGATGACATGTAGGGTGACTAGGCATTGATTGTTTTATGACATGGCTATCTCCACTCCATTATTATCCGTAAGGTCCAATACAAATTTCCTCTCTTATTTCTAGAGATAGCCCTCATAACTACCTTATACACTCACCTACTTAGCTTATCTATCAACTTCCAGTCTTATTTTTGGAGTTTTCATTGGTAGATATTGCATGTGAGGTTTATTACATCAATTCTAATTAGTTTTTAAATCCACTTACTTTCATTTAACCATATTATTAAATATTTTTATACTTGAGGGTCTCCCACTCCATTTTATACCTACTAACTATTAGGGATGCTAACTAATTAATTGGGTGCAAGCACAAGAAAACCCTAACCTAGTTCAAATTACTTTTCTCTACTAGAGAGGGTATTTATTATATTCATGTTCAGTGATAATTTCATATTAGATTTTCATGTGTAATTTAAATTGTCTTTTGAGTTACTCAGTCAAATTTCTCTACATTTTTACTCTCTCTTCTCTTTTGTTTTGAAGTAGTTAATTCAATGTTTATTTCAAACTTAGATCCTATGTTTTTTTATTAAAATACAACAGGGTATCAAAGCATAGTGATTTTGTGAATAATATTGATATTTTATTATAGATTTGAAAGTATTAGAACATCCAAAAGAGAATTGATTGGCTTATAATGATCCTCACCCCTTTCAATCACTTTGACTAGAAACTAAAAATCCAACTATTGTTGCACATCAAAGAACTTTTAAGAAATACAATGGGGACTGGAATTGAGCCTACATCAGCCATTGAAAAATCCAAGTACTTAAACAAAATTGATGAATATTATGGGATTCTCTATTTTCCATCACCCTTCATTTTTTATTTCATGTAGAGGGTTGTAAAATTCCTCATGAGGTTTTGACCAAATTGGATGGTTTGTTTAGTAAGCAATATGAGTTGTGATAGCATGAACTTGAGAATGAGATGATGTCTTTATATCCACACCATTTCAAGACCCTACATGACCTTTTTCCAATATAAATACTATCATGATATAGGTAAAATATTTTGGGACAAATAGGAAGGAGGATCAATCTTTCTTATTTGTACTTTCTAGACTAGGTCCTCAATATCGTATTGTTATCTTCTTTCCATACTACTAAGCTCTCCATGGGTTAAAATTGGAAGATTCCATTTTGGATAAATTTATTGATTCCTTGATACATAAGAATACTAAGCATATACACATTGGGTATCTTAAGCCTTCCAAACCCTATGTTCTTATAGTGAAGGATGATAAAAAGAAAGGCAAATAGAAAACAAAGGATCTTGATCATATAAATGGAGAAAGCATTGAATCCAACAAGGTGACTATGATCCTCAAGGTAGGAAAATATAATAAGGAGATAAGTGTATCATTGTAATAGAGGCTTCATCTGAAGAGTTCTTGTGTGGTGAAGACAATATATCTTATGGCCAAAGTACTTCAACAACAAAATCTAGATGACTTCGTCCTGAACAATGTCCAGAAGAAGATTGAAGACAAGCCACCTAAGGATCAAGGTATGGGTCATGTTTTGACTATACCACTTTATCATCTACTAAAAATATTTTAGATTCGGTTTCCTCTAATCACACATTTGAATCAAAGTATTCTTCTTTCATACCATGCATTAGTGCTACTGCAACAGCTTATCCAACACCTCTTTTTGAGGGAGATCTTCAACATGAATTTGCATACTCTTCAAATAACATTTCTGATCATATTTTAGGATCTAATTTAGAATTCAATTAGAAACCCATTGCAGATTCATCTCACAAGCTAGGGAGGGTACATCATACTTTTATATGCAGCTAGTGAGCTAATGGATAAATTGTCAAGTCACAGAGAACTAGTTTTAGTTTTTTGGTACTCAATGAGCTCTCATTTCTACTGCTACCATGTACAAGACTCAACCAAAAACAAAATTATAATCATATTATATTGAAGGACATATTTGATGACAATTCATGATAGGGTTAATTATAACTCCACCACTTTACATAACAACGACATAGTTAACATAGTGTGCATTGTATTCTAGCGGGGGGTGTTTATTCCCATTGGGTTTTTTGGGAATCATTGATTTTTTTAAATAATTGTTGTACATGAGTATCTAACATGGTTGAAGATTGTTGAGACTCGTTCACTAGCATACTCCCCAATTCTACTTTAGGGGGTGTTGGGGTGCATTACACTCAGGAATTCATCAATACCTCAAAAATACCTCACTCATTTGACCCTTTTCCATACATCATTAGGGGCACATATGACCATTGTTTATTTACTATTATACCTTCCCAACCATTTTGGATCATCACCCATTTTTAACAATTTCTATTTTTTTTAACTATATCATTAACAGGGTGACACCTAGGATGACATGTGGTAGTGACAAGGCATTAATTGTGTAATGACATGGCTATTTCCACTCCACTAGTGTGGATTTCCTTATCCCCAAGATCCAATATGAATATGTTTTCTCAATGATAAGGATAACCTACTTAACCATGTTATCCACTCACCTATCATATATGTTGACTTTCAATCTTACTTTTGGATTTTTCATGGGTAGTTATTACATGTGAGGTTTATTACATCATTTTTAACTAATTTTAAACTCCATTTACTTTCAGTTTATCATTCAATATTTTTATAATTTAGAGTCTCTCACTCCACTTTTTACTTACTAATTATTATAGGAATGCGAAGTAAATAACTAAGTGTAAGCGCAAGTACCCCAACCTAATTCAAACTGTGTTTCTCTCCTAGGGAGTTTATTTACTCTATTCATGTCAAAAAATAATGTCATATTGTAGTTTCATGTGTAAATAAAATTGTCTCTTTTGTTGGTTAGTTACATTTTTTTAGTAGCTTTATTCTCACTTCTCTCTTGTTTTCTAGTAACTAGTCTAGTATTTTTTCACACTTAGATCATGTGCTTCTATTTAAAATCCAATAGTATCATATTCCTAGCCTTGATCCACTTGGATACCAAAGAAACATCTACATGAATCTTGTTAAGATTCATCTCCAAACTCATAACCATTAATACCATACTCCCCCTAACCCCTAACTAACCACTTCAAATACCATCCAACCTATGGATATGTAACATCCCTGGTGAAAATTCCATGTAATAAATGTAAATAAAGGAAAAATAATAAGAATTGATGATGAGACACTTATTCCAAGTTGAATGTTGGGAAGAATCCTAGTTATGGGGATCATCTTTGATTGTTTATGGCTAAGGAAATTGGCAAAGGAAATGGATAAGGCTTTGGAAAGGAAAAATAGAATTTTGGCACATTTATTTATGAAAACAATGGAAATTAGGAGAAAAGGAAGGTGAAAGGTCACAGGTGGCATGTGAGGACAAAATTGAAGGAAAATAATGGAAAATGAAAAAAATAGAGGCCTCATTCATAAAAAGGCTTCTAAGGATTGGTAACCTTTTGTCAGTTCAATTTTGGAGTTCTCTCATTATTCTCTCTCTCTCTCATACTCTTGGAGACATATAGTTTTCTTGGAGCACACTTGGAGGGTGTGGCATAATTACATTTTTTGAGCAAGAAGGAAAATAAAGAGTAGGAAAGTGCAAGAGGGCATCAAGATCAGTATCTACATCAAATTTTCTTATAGGTACCGAGTTGCATGTATGTTTCCTTCACTAGTTTTGGCATGCATGGCATATGCATGTGCATTTTTGGTTGTGATATGTCATTGGCATGACGGATGGCTGAGATTGACAGTGGATTTCCTCGCCTTGCTATTTCCTGGATAGCCATGGTGATTGTGGATTTATTTTCATAATTTTTTTTTGTTAGTTCTCATGTTTCCTTTTCATGGGTTGAGTTATTAGTTCCTGGAAGCCCTAGTTGGAAAAACGCTCTAGAATCCTTGTAACAACTTGGGTTGAGTTACTATTCCTGGAAACCTTGGTTGGACAAATGCTTTGGAAGCCCTTGGTGGTTTGAGTTACTGGTCCTAGAATCCCTAGTTGGACAAATGCTCTGGAAGCCCTGTATAAGTTGTGGGTTGAGTTACTAGTCCTGGAAGCCTTGGTTGGAACAAATGCTCTGGAAGCCCTGGAAGGCTTGGATGGATACCAATCTAATGATGGTTTTGGTGATGTTGTACTAGGCAGTGGAATCAATGTTTGATGGGTTGAGTTGGATGGCCTTTGGAAGCTCTAGATGAGTTTTGATTGATGTGTTCTATGAGATCCCACATTCATGCTTGGAATATGGCACGGGGGTGAATGGCTAAAGAGATATTTGGCTCATCCATTCTACAGTCAGGTGGAATGTGGAAGTCCCATCCTAGGTTTGGGTTTTGCATAATTAATGATAAGTTATTTCTCCTTGTATTTATATGAGAATTTTGATGGATTATACATGGTTTATATGACTGTAATTTCATGAGTATTTTTGTTGTTATTATGTTGGTTATGTACGTGTTTTATGAAAGTAGCCATATATGGATTTCATCATGTTTTTACTTGTAATTGAATGATCAATGTATCTATGACCTAATGGATGGAATAGCAGTTGATGTGTTGAGGCATCAATGGTTCTTAGTGATTCTCAGCTAAGTATAAGACCCCTATGCTCAGAACTATTATTTACACTTTTAGATTACGTATTCATGATATGTTTGATGAAATGCTTGTCATGGCTACTAGGGGTCCAGTCAAAGCCTTAAACAAGTATTTTCTTTAATACTGTCATTTCCATCTTATTTTACTAATTTGAAGAGATGTTTCAATTCTAGGCAGAGACCTAGGCTCTGGGCTAGAAAAAGTGGCTCAAATCTCAGAGTCCCTGGCACAGCATTGACAGTTTTGGTCTCTCGTCGCTGGCAGGCAAGCCTGTGAGAGAGACTTTGGGTTCTTGGTCACCCTCATGCCTATAGCATGGGAGCGAGTAAGGCTTAATTTGTCCAAAATATCAGTGGGACCCCAAGGAAAGTTGTCTAAAGTATTGGATTGGTTCATGAGGATCTTGTAGCTGATGATTAATGTATGTGTGGTGTTTTCTCATCAGTTCCACTTCCTTAATGCGACTTAGGAGGTCGAATCATATCATAGTGGCCTATCGTCACATGTTTACCCCAGTTGGATAGTTGCTTGGGTAGATGTGGGAGGAGGGTGTTACAAAGTGGTATCAGAGCATGGTTCACCCCTCGGATTGGATGGGCTATGTGTTGGTCACGCATGCATGTCAGTTGCATGTGTGTCTCTCACCCTTGCGTTCCATGTGCTTGTCGCATTTGCATGATGTTTTTCATGGTTGTAGTTATATCGTCATGTTAAATTTGAGGTTGTTATTGTGGAATGCATCATTGTGAGTGTATGACTGGTTACATGTTACTTTATGTCCTTTACATGTATCATTGTAGTATGCTTGGTTACATTCTTTCATGTTTGGTTACATTATTGTATGCTTGGTTGCATGTATCATTCTTGCAGGTTTGATTTCAAATATTGTTCATTCTTGCTTGGTCATATGTGTTTATGCATATGGGTGGATGGTTATGCATTGCTTATGCATGTTCATGTATGAATGTGGTCAAGTGTATAGTGACGTAATGATGGTGGTTGTCATGCATGAGGTCATGGTGTGTGTTGTTGTTGAGGTCATGCATTAATGACTGGACCCTAGCTAGAATGATGGCTACATGGTCATATGCTTATGTTTTATGTTTCTATATGTTTTGATGATTATGTTATACATGTATCACCCTTATTTTTTGATCTTGTAGACATTGTATCCTCCCTGAGCTATACTAAGGTACGTTGGTTTATTGTGATTTGGTTTAGCTGATATGATATACCTTGCAGGAAGAAATACCAAATGGCTAGAAAGATGGTTGACTACAAAGATTCTCCATATGAATTAGAAGAAAAGCGTGGTGTTGAGAACTCTTCTGACTTGGTAGTGCCACTGAGAAGTTTAAAGGAAGAAATAAGGAGTTGTAATTCAGATAATGACTAAATCATACAGGCACAAGAAAAGTTAGCCAAGGTAAATGCAATCATACTTCAGAGCTTGCCAGATTTGCAGCGACATGGACCACTTCGGATCAGCCATGAGAAGGAGTATATCACTAATGGGGCATATGGTAGTAGATCACATGGTGGTCATAGGTCAGATAGAGATGACGCAATCAGAGATGGTAAATTGTTGGACACTCTGGATAGGAGAAGGGATAGACACATATATGATTCTAGTTCTAATTCAGATAAGCACTATGATCGTCATTGGTGTCATCCTTACAGGAGGAGTGATAAGGGGTATTTTCGAGATGAGTTTAAGAAATAAAATCTACCTAATTTTGATGGAGAGGTAAGGAAATCACAAGATGCAGGGGCATGGTTGCTAGGCATGAAGAAGTTATTTAGATTTCATGACTATTCAGAGAACATGAAAGCTAGAGTGGCTACATTCAGTCTCAAAGGAAAAGCAGACATTTGGTGGGAAGACATGAAGAATGTCAGAGGTATAAATGAGGAAGATTTGACTTGGAGTGAGTTTGAGCAGTTATTCAAGAAGAAGTGTTTTTTAGAAAGATACTTTGATGACAAGATGAAATAATTCTATGAGCTAAAGATGGGATCCATGATAGATGATGAGTACACTAGCAGATTCTTGGAGTTGTTGAGGTATGTGCCTTACCTCAAGTAGGAGAAGGCTAAGATTCAAAGATTCGTTAGTGGGTTACCCTTTGCATTCAAAGATAGTATTGAATTCGATGATCCTAGATCATTGGTGGAGGCCATCTAAAAACTGAAGCATTGCTATGAAAAATCAAAGCACAGAATTGAGACTAAGCCAAACTAGAGAGGTAATGCAAAGAAAAAAGGAAAATGGGACAAGAAATGAGTACGACCATAGGACACAGGTAACAAGGAGAATGTTGCACCACCTAAGAATTTCAATACATTAGATATAGGATAGGGATCCCAGTCAAGAGAGTAGAACAAGGAGATAGGTTGGAAGCCTATAGAGTGTTGGACTTGTGGAAAAGATCATCGCAGGAGAGATTGTCCATAGAATCGAGGTGGTATACCTTAGATATGCAGTGCGTAAGAGGAAAAGACTATTGGGGATGTTGGTTAGAGTATTCCATGTATTTATACAGCATTGGATAACCAACAACAAAGCATCATGAATCTATCATTGAGATGGATGGTAAGCTTTGTGATCAATTTATTCCTATTTTTATTGACCCTAGATCTAATTATAGCTATGTTAGTCTTGATTTGGTGGATAAGTGTGGTTTGAGTAAGGAATTGTATGCAGAACCTTGATTAAGAGCTTATGCATTTGATTTGAACGGTATGCCTACAACAACACATTTGAATGTATTACCATTGGGATCATACCATGTGTTGTTGGGCACGGATTGGTTGCATATTCATAGAACCAAGGTATATTGTTATGATGAAGCCATTGAGTGTGTTGATGACAATGGAGAACCAAGAGTCTTACAGGGAAAGAAGAAAGCCACATTAATTAGGATGGTGACAACTATGCAAGAAAATCATAGTCACATGAAAGGGCGTAAGTTATTTGCATCGTACATTTCTAGTGATAAAGGTAAGGAATTTGAGGATGCAAATGTGTTGAGTAGATACCCAGTTCTACAACAGTTCAAGGATGTGTTTCCTGATGACATTTCAGAGTTACCACCTCATAGGGAAGTAGAGGTTTCTATTGAGTTAGTTCCAGGGGTAGCTCCAACATCAAAAGCACCTTAGAGGATGAGCATACCTAATTTGGTTGAGTTAAAGTTACAGCTGAAGGAAATGTTGGACAAGGTGTACATCATGCTGAGTGTATCACCTTGAGGAAAATTGGTATTGTTTGTGAAGAAGAAAGATGGTACTCTCAAATTATGAATTGAATACAGGTAGTTGAACAAAGTAACCATCAAGAACAAGTATCTATTGCCACGGATTGATGACTTATTCGATCAGCTGAAGGGAGCAAAAGTGTTCTCTAAGACTGACTTGAGATTTGGATATCATCAGGTATGCATCAAAGAGGAGGACATATACAAGACCGCATTCAAGACCAGGTATGGGCACTATGAGTTTGTTGTCCTTCCATTTGGCTTAAGTAATGCTCCAGCTACATTTATGTGTTTGATGAATAGTTTTTTGTGTCTGTACTTGGATAAGTTTGTTATTATGTTCATTATTGATATACTGGTATATTTTAAAAATGAGGAAGAGCATGTCGAACATTTAGTAGCAGTGTTGAGATTGTTGAGAGAGCATCAGTTGTATGCTAAGCTCAAGAAGTGTAGTTTCTTTTAGACTAAGGTACACTACTTGGGGCATGTTGTCTCCAAGGAGGGCGTTGATGTAGATCTGGGAAAGACAAGAGCCATCATGGAGTGGGTAGCTCCTAAGAATGTGGACGAGGTGAGATCTTTCATGGAGTTGGTGGGCTATTATAGGAGGTTCATCAGGAAATTCTCACACATTGCTTATCCTATCATATCATTGCTGAGGAAAGGTAAGAAGTTCGAATGGACAGAGGAGGGTGAGGCTAGTTTTGAGAAGATTAAGAAATCGTTGACACATGCCCTAGTGCTAAATATTGTAGATCCATAAGTAGTATGCATAGATGCTTGCAAGAAGGGACTTGGTGGAGTCCTTATGCAAGATGGATAGGTGGTATGCTATGATTCGCAGAAACTAAATGAGCACGAGTAGAACTACCCCACACATTATATTGAGCTAGAAGTGATTATACATGCGTTGAATATGTGGATACACTATCTTCTAGGTAGGAGATTTACATTGGTGAGTGATCACAGTGGTTTGCAATATCTATTTGACCAACCAAATTTGAATGGTAGGAAGGTTTGGTGGTTGGCTACAAACTATGAGTTTGATTTTGAGATCTGATATATCAAAGGTAAAGAGAACAAAGTGGTTGATTCTCTTAACATATGGATATAGGTAAATCACTTAGCAGTTATGAGCTCCTATGGGATAGATCTACAGGTTAGAATCTTGCGAGTAGGTCAGCAGGATGTCAGATAAATGGATATTGTGCACAAGTTGTAGCAGAGCATAGGTACAGCTAATGGTACAGGTATAGGTGATAGTACAGGTATAGGTACAAGTGATGGTACAGGTAAAGGTTATGGTACAAGTGCAGGTGCACAAGATATGGATTATTGTCTTACAGTAGATGGATTGGTTAGATTCAGAGATAGGATATGTGTATCAGATAACAATGAGCTCAAGAAGGTGACCTCAATGGAGTTTCATGTGAAACCCTATTCAAGTCACCCAAGTTATCATAAGACGTTAACTGTAGTGAAGAGATTTTACTATTGGCCAAATATGAAGAGAGATGTAGCAGAGTTCATGGCTAGATGTTTTGATTGTCAGCAAGTGAAAGTAGAATGCAAACATCCAGGTGGACTGATACAACTGATCACAATTCCAGAGTGGAAAAAGGAGGTCATTTCCATGGACTTTATTATAGGTTTTATGGAGACAGTGAAACAACATGATTCCATCATGGTTATTGTGGATAGATTGGCAAAGGTTGCACACTTAATTTTGGTTAAGTCTACATTCTCAGCTAGTGATGTAGCATAGGTATTCATCATAGATGTCATCAAATTTCATGGTGTTCCAAAGAATATGGTGTCAAACATGGATGTGAAGTTCACTTCCAAGTTTTGGAAGGAGTTGTTTGTGGGTTTGGGCACAAAGTTGGCCTTTAGCACATCTTATCATCTGCAGAACGATGGAAAAACAGAGAGGGTCAACAAGATATTGGAGGACATGCTGAGAATGTATGTGATGCATCAACAACAGAAGTGGGAAGAGTACCTTCCCCTGGTTGAGTTCGCATACAAAAATGGTTGTCAGGAGTCATTGAGGATGAGCCCTTTTGAGGCATTGTATGGACATAATTGTAGCACTCCCAGTAGTTGGAGTGATCTGGTTAACAGGGTGTTGATTGGACCAAACATGTTGGCAGACATGGAATAGGAAATGTGGGTTATAAAGGAAAATCTAAAGGCAACACAAGATAGGTAGAAAATCTATGCAGATTAGAACAAGTTGTTTAAGGAGTTCTAGGTTGGGGAATAGGTGTACTTTTGCATCAAATTGAAGAAGATCTCCTTGCGGATTGGATCATGTGCCAAGTTTCCACCACAGTTTTGTGGACCCTTCAACATTATTGAGAGGATTGGAGTAGTAGCCTATCAACTTGCACTACCTCTGACAATGAAAGTCCATGATGTTTTCCATGTATCATTGCTTAAGAAGTATGTTAAGGATGTTGATCATGTGATTGGCTAGTCTATATTGCAGGTGGAACTAGATGGAGAATTCCAGTCAGGGCCTCAGTGTATATTGCAGAAAAAGGTGTTCATGCTCTGGAACTGAACAATCGATCAATTTAAGGTACAACGGAAGCATGGATGGCATGGATGGCATATGCATGTGGATTTTTGGTTGTGATATGTCATTGGCATGTAGGATGGTCAGGATTGACAGTAGATTTCCTAGCATTGTCATCTCCTAGATAGCCATGGTGATTGTGGGTTTATTTTCATTGTTTTGTTTTGGTTGGTTCTCATGTTTTCTTAGCTTGGGTTTAGTTATTAGTTCCTAGAAGCCCTGGTTCGACAAATGCTTTGGAAGCCCTGTAACATTTTGGGTTTAGTTACTATTCTTGGAAGCCTTGGTTGGAGAAACGCTCTGGAATCCCTTGGTGATTTGAGTTACTATTCCTAGAAGCCCTAGTTGCACAAACGGTATGGAAGCCATATATAAGTTGTGGGTTGAGTTACTAGTCCTGGAAGCCTTGGTTGGAACAAACACTCTAGAATCCCAGGAAGGCTTGGATGGAGACCAACCTAATGATGGTTTTTTTGATGTCTGACTGGGTGGTGGAATCAATGTTTGATGGGTTGAGGTGGATAGCCTCTAGAAGCCCTAGATGATTTTGTATTGATGTGTTCTATGAGATCCCACATTCATGCCTAGAATATGGCACAGGGGTGAATGGCTGAAGAGAGATTTGGCTCAGCCATTCTATGGCTGGCTGGAACATGGAAATCCCATCCTGGGTTTGGATTTTGCATCATTAGTGAAAGGTTATTTCTCCTTGTATTTCTATGAGCGTTTTGATGGATTATATGTGGTCTATATGATTGTACTTTCATGAGTATTTTCACTACTACTATGTTAGTTATGTATGTGTTTTATGATAGCAACCATATATGGCTTTCATCATGTTTTTACTTGTAATTGAATAATCAATGTATCTATGACCTAATGGATGGAATGATAGTTCATGTGTTTAGGCATCAATGGTTCTTAGTCATTCTCAACTAAGTATGAGACCCCTATTCTCAGAACTGTTATTACACTTGTAGATTACATATTCATGATATGTTTGATGAAATGCCTGTCATGGCTAGTAGGGGTCTAGTCAAGGCCTTAAACAAGTAATTTCTTTAACAATGTCATTTCCATGTTATTTTACTGATTTGAAGAGATGGTTCAATTTTGGCCATACACCTGGGATCTGGGCCTGGAAAGCGGCTCAAATCTCATAGTTGTTGGCATAGCACTAATATTTTTGGTCTTTGGTCACTGTTAGGCAAGCTTGTGAGAGTGACTTTGGGTTCTTGGTTGCCCTCATGCCTATAGCATGGGAGAAACTAAGGCTTAAGTTGTCCAAAATATTAGTGGGACCGCAAGGCAAGATGTCTAAAGTATTGGATTAGTTCTTGAGGGTCCTGTAGCTAATGATTAATGTTTTTATGGTGTGTTTCCATCGGTTCCTCTTCCTTAACATGACTTAGGAGGCAGAATCATATCATAGTGGTATCTTGTCGCATGTTTACCCCAGCTGGCCAGTTTCTTAGGTAGAGTGGTATCAAAGCATGGTTCACCACTCGGAATGGATGGGCTATGTGTTGGTAATGTATGCATGTCAGTTGCATGTGTGTCTCTCACCCATGCATTCCATGTTCTTGTTGAATTTTCATGATATTGTTCATGGTTGTCGTGATGTCGTCATGTGAAATTTTAGGTTGTGTTGATGCCTCTAAAATCGTAGCACCAACATTGTGGGATAACCACCCAGTCCAAACCTTAGTGCAGCTCCTTACCCATTTGGTATGGTGGCTCTGATTGGATATTATGGGACCAGTTTCCCAATAAAGTATGATTTGATGAATGGGTGTTTTAAATGTATAAAAATATGATAGGTGGTTTAATCTATAAGCTCAAAAATATACAGATATATCTATATAACCAAGGTGATCTCATAATAATGCGATTCTTGATGATTCCTAGCAGACAAATCATAATATAGATTATTCACTTATCTACAGAAAGATGCATTTAAATAATGATTAATTTTTTTAAGAAATTAAACAAAGTAATGTAAAAACATATCGCATAACATACTAATATTTATCATTGTCATATGTATACAATATAACAATTCTAGATCATTCATAAGTGAAATAATACAGAGTTGTTTGAAACATAGGAACACATCAACAATAACAAATCAATGGAATGCTAATTACATAAAAAAAGACAAAAGAATAGTGATAGAAGTATGAAATGCATTTGAGTCTAGTTATGCAAGTAACACTCTGGTTCAATCTTCTTATTTTGGAAACTCCAAGGAGATACAAAAATGCAAGTCTTTATGAAGCTCTTTCAAAACAAGTCTAAACCTTGATCCATTGCTTACAAAAAATAAATTAAGAAGTGTGGAAGTGCAAACTTCTCAATTATAGTTTTATACAAATTGAGGACCCTTTCTAAAATGACATGAAAGGGTCTTTATAGTAAGATTAAAAACAAACTTTCCATAAAAATTACTGAGAGTTGTTGGAACTACCTTCATCAAAATATGGGATTTGAATTTCAAAAATAGAATTGTAATAAGCTTTGAAGAGATTCATCACATCTAGGCTTTCTCTTCTATCTTCAACCGACTAATTGAGAGCATGGTTTGGATTTCTAGATGATGACTCATCCTGAAGTGTAACTATCCTACGTATGTGGCATCTGAGAGCTCGGGCATCATGCAATCAATGGCATCAACAAGGCACTTGATAGTCATCTTCTGGCTATGTGGCTTGACTAAAAAGGACCAATGTGCATCCCGGTTAAGACCTTGTACTCTATTGAGCTGCTCTTCCTTGGTGTCCAAATCTTGCTTCCATTGCTTCTCTAAAACTTTCGCCTTTGGAAGTTTTCTTGGGGAACAATCAGAAATTAAATTGGCACCATATAAGTTATCATTCACTAGCTCAATAACATTATTAATTATAGCCTTGGCCCTAGATGTAGCTCTTTCTGATTTTATTAACTGTGTTTCCCATTCCACAAACAATATCTCTTTATGAGACTCTTCAATTTTAGGTAGTTTAGCAGCTCTTCCATCTTCTGTGCTTTGCCAAGAGAGATAATTTGTGAATTTATCATCCGCGTCTTCAAATTATAACCTGGTATTAACTACTTGATCAATTAGTGATGTCGTTATGATGCATAATGGATCAATAAGAGATATTTTTTGACGGAGTAGATTCAACTATTGAGATAAAGCCTTATTTGCCTCTAAGGCTTCCTTTTTCAATTCTTCAACCTTGGGATAATCTTTGAATTGTCCCAAAGAGAATTGTAACTGTGTGATTTGGTCTTCCTTAGATTTAATCTCTTACTGATGCATCAATTTAAGCTGCTCGAGCTCTTGAGATAGCTGTTGTTGTCTCTGAGTGGCCTGCTAGTCAATTTTCTACTTTTCCAGGTCTAATTGTTCTTCAAGCTACTCATTCTTCTATTTCTCTACTGTTAATTGTTCCTCAAGCTGATTTACCTTTTGCTGCTCTACTACCAACTGTTCTTCAAGCTTATTAATCTTTTGATCCTTTTCTTTGATCAATTGATTCACCTTAGTTTCCTTATCAATTGTAGCAGCTATGTATGCCCTTGCAAATTGAGATAACTTAGTCAAATCCTCAGAAGGATCGGTGAATCTTTCCATATGACATTCATAAATTCAGATTGAGGAGCTGTGGATGATGTTTGATCTATTTTCCTCTGCCTCTTGACTACAGCCCTATGTTTTGGGCTATAAAACACATCCAAGGGTGGAATCTCCTCAATATTCAATGTAATCTCCCCTGAAGGATTTTCAGGGATTATTTCTATCTCTTTTCTAGCTGTTTCTTTGTTGGGTGTCTCTTCAACCATAATATCAGGAATAATGGGTCGCTTTGTTTCAGGAGGCGCAGATGTGATAATTTTTTGAGGATCATTCTGACTTTTTATCTGTTGATCAAATTGATCCCATTCTTTAATCAATATGGTATCAATGTGAACATTAGTGCTTAGTTGTTCACTGGCCTTGTCACTTGTCTCAACTTCTCCAGAAACCTTCTCAATTACCTACTCTTTGCTATGTTTGCCTACTAAATGATTGGTGTAGTACTTAACAAATCCAGAGGTACTGTTAGTAACCTCTTTGTCTTGTATTCAATGAATTTCCACATTTTCTAAGCACTCAAGTTGAATTTTTCCAGATGACTTACTATTGAGAATAATTCTACTGAAGCAAATAAGTCATCAAACTCATCTTCCTCATGCAAGAATTTATTAACTTTCATTTGAGTGGTGAAATTGAAAGCAACCTTCTTTGGGTCATATTGTCTTTTAGGGATAATAGCTACACTCATATCTTTTTTCTTGTTTACTTCTTTCTCTGCATGTTTAAAATCATGTAATGAGTAAGTGCCACAGCGAAGAGGAAAGGTAGGCCACAACTATTTCTTAGAGTCTTTAAGATTTATAGACATCCCTTTTTCTACAATTTGGTAGGCTACCTCCCTGGCTAATAGCTTATCTAGAATGTAAAGTGGAAGTACATGAGGATTTGTAATACTGCCAAAAACCCTAACATAGTTGAATGTCTCTTCCCCGAACCAACTACCAATTGAGGTTAAATCAATGCTAGCCTTGTCAGACAGCCAAGGAGCAGGTTTATTAAAGATAGCTTGATGGATGGGTAAAATGAAACCATGGCAAATACTGTATAAATGATTCTTGTATTGAGACTTCCATAAGTATTTATGGTAAATATGAATGGGGGTTGGGTCCTGAATATTCCACATCCAACCTAGTATGGGAAAGTTGGAATTAAAACAAATTGTGTCAACTATGTAAGCACTCATATGGAATGGGCGCACAACTTGGGTAGTGACAAATATGTTCTTTCTATAATCCAATATTTGACTAGCCATTTTATCCAATAGGATAGTTTCCCAATCCATGACAAAGGAATTTATTGCTGCTTCTATCAATGGTACCATCTCAATTGAAAATCTAGCAAAATTAGGGCTCCCAAAGAGTCTACACATCATAGCAGTAACATAACAATATGGAGATGTCAAGGAGTCAACAGAATACATACCAAATGATTCATGTTTGTGCTTGTTAGGAAAGTGTCTCCATTGCTTGATATGACCTAATTCAATGTCATTCTCCTTGGCGAAAGCTTCCAGGAATTCTTTGTTGTAGTGTCGCTGGGGATATGGCAAGTGATACATTCTCTTGGTATCTTCCGGTTTGAAGGATCCAAACATCCTCCCATCAGCTGTGAAGAAATCTCTATCTGTTATGTTAATGCTCTTAATTACCCATCTTACCATATCATTATATGGTAAAATATTTGCATGGGCCGCTATTCGATGGAGGACAGATTTGGCTAAATCATTGAGCGTGTTTTTTGATTTATCAGTTCCATTAGTTGTTTCTTCTTCTTCTATCTCCTTCGGATCTTCATTTTCAAGCAAAGTATATATGCCTTCCCACGAGGTCTTGCCAAAGCCTAGACAAGTAGTATCTAAGATTAACGCCAATTTTCCTTGTCCTTCTTCCACTGTAAGGGGAGCCTTTGTCTTTCGAGCTCTCTTAGACATCTTGACTACCTGCGTGATTCTGGATTTACACTACAAAATGAGAAAGAGGAGCATGATAGGCAAAAAACTTTGAAAGGAGCCAATACAACTAATTACAGACTAAAAGTAGTTATGTGCATCAAAAGATCTCATATAGTACATAGTCACAAAGGATGAAATCCTTAAAGGATTATTACCATAACTGGCTCTTAATGCATTACCATATCCTCATAACGTGAAACTTTAATGCTGAATTAATATATGTCATATTGCAAGTTTTCCAATAGTCCTTTTAGAATAGGTGTCACAACTCTACGATTTTGTGATTAGCGATTGTATTATTTTAATACATGTAGAGCCATTGCATATCGCAAATCGGGAGTTACAAGTGCTAAGTCCATAAGAATTCCTTGTATTGTTGCGATTGCGATGAGTGATGAGCTGGCACATAGAGTTGGCAGGTTCCTTTCAAACTTGGCAAATCATGTTTTCCTTTATAATTGATTTAACATTATATCGCAAGTGCTCATAGTATATGGTACTTGTTTATATTGGGAGTGCAGTATGCGATATGCGATCGTGATAGTTACATTGCATCACAAAGTTTCAACAGATCCGTTTCAACGTTTTCCTATGGATTGGCGAAATGTGATATGCGATAGCCTTATCACATTGCAAGGTTTCAACGAAGTGCCCTAACTTATTCCTCAAAATTACCGATTTGCGAAATGTGATAGTTATATCACATTGCATGATTATAAATGGATTTTTTCAATTTAAAACTTTGCGATGAGGCATTTGCAATGACTTTGATCGCATCATAACTTTTCAAATGGATGTCCATTGGTCTTAAGCAATTGCGATTTATGATGAGAGGTTCCAAACACTCATAAAGCAACTTTTACATGAAAATTATGGAAAATCTATTTTTACTCAAAAGGTTTTATTTCTTTTATATCCTAAAGGGGACCTATTTCTTATTTAGCATCTTTAGACTAAGATTAAAAATTTGAAATGGCAGGGGGGGTTTGTTGTATAACACAACAATTGGCGATTCACTAGAAGAACCAATTATCTCTGAATAAATTAATGAAATTTCTAACACTTTCTTAAGTAGAATCAATTGAGGAAAATGGAACTATCTTGGAATTATTTATATAAAAAATTTAGTCTGAATAAAACAAAGATATCAATTTTGTAATTTCTTTTACAAACCCTTATCATAAATAAAAACATTTTTGGTTTCTTCAAGCTTTGATTGGTTGTTAAAAATAAAGTAGGGAGCTCCTCCAACTTAGCTTTTAAATCTACTCCTTTGTCACAGGCACTGCCACTGCTGCCAGCAAACATCTATAGTCTCGACAGGGTTACCTTTTAACCATCAATTATTCATTGTCCCATCCATCTAAGAGTATAATATTTTAAAGATAAATTTAGGAAGATATATCTACATTTTTATATTTTTTCATATTTTGTTTTATTATTTTATTTTATTAAAAGCCATTGGTAGCCAGAAGATGACAATTTCATTCACTGGTTGTAATTAAACTAAATAAGCTGGCTTGTGATGAGACCCCTTGTCTTTTGATTTAAGCCATTACCCTGTTTTGGTATGCAGTATTGGTAATGTCAGCTTAACTAGCTCCCTATGATCATGGTAAGCAAGCTCGTAATGAGACCTCTTATCTTTTAAATCAGATATATTTTAGAATTACACTTTGAAAAATCGTAAACCTAGTGGATGGGGTGAATGTTTGACTCCTTAAGAGTTTATGGATGACAATTATAGACTTGTAGATGCTTAGTTGGAGAAATTATTTACCTTTTTATAAATAACCTTTCTCAACTGATAAAACTCAAAATGATTTACTGTGTTTTCAAGGTTTGAAAGATTTCACAATTTTAAAGAGGATTTCAGATTTTCCTTCTTTTTATCTAATTTCCAAAACTATAATCATTTCCTTGAAAGTTTCTACCTTTCAAAAGCAAGTAGCCACAATGTTCTTTCAAAGATCTTTTCAATAGTAGAAAGCCAATGGTAGACTATTTACAATAGTATTTCTAAAAGAAACCAAAATTTGCATAAAGAATATGTACACGTAAGAAGGGGTTATCTCCTTAGGAAAAGAACTTCTTTAAGATAAGCCCACTCACAGGAAAAGAATCTCTCTTTCCTGATAGGTCTTACAGCAAAAATGTTGATGAGCTTATCTTTTCAACGATCTAAAATGGCCCAAGCCACATGTTCTGAAATTTGGTATGCTTACCTTTGTCTTCATGTGCTTTGTCCCATTTTAAAATGAGATCACCAATCTATAATGTTTTTGAGCTGTCAGAACTTGCATCAAAAGAAGATTTAATGACTTACTGATGTTTAACATGAGTAATTTTGGCCTTTTCTCTTTCCTTAAGAATTTGGTCAAACCTTAATTGAATAGAGGAAGAAGGAGTTTCTTCAATGAGTTCTACTAGGGCTAGAGATGGTAGGGCTAAATTTGGTGGAATTACAGCTTCTTTCCCATACACTAAGTTAAAAGGAGAAGTACCTATTGAGGCCTTCCGAGTTATACGATCTTCCCATAATTCAAATATTAAAGATTTATGCCAATTCTTTTGGTTTTGATCAACAGTTCTTTTAATAATCCTGATGAGATTTTTGTTAGTTGACACTGATAAGCCATTTCCTTGAGGATAGTAATTTGCAGAGTACTTAAAACCTATCTTAAGAAAAAATTCAACTATATTATTTCTAGAAAAATAAGATGCATTGTCGAAGATAAGCGCGTTAGGTAAACCAAACCTTGTAATGATGAACTGATCAATAAATTCAATAATCGCATCAGAATTGGCTACCTTTAGTGGAATTTCTTCTACCCACTTTGTGAAGTAGTCCATGGCTATGAGGATGTATTTGTGTTTCTTGGAAGAATGTGGAACAATCTCTCCGATAATATCAAGCGCCCACTATTCAAATGGTTGCTCATTTTTAATTGGTTGTAACGGAAAGGCTAGTTTCCTTTGTCTCCCGCTAGCAGTTTGGCATATCTTACATTTCCTCACATAGTCACGGGCATATTTGAACAAAGTCGGACAATAATATCCAGCATGTAGTATTTTGTGGGCTGTAGTGTCTCCTCCAAAATGTCCACCTACTGGGCCATCATGTAGTTCCTGCAAAACCTTTTGTGCTTCGGATTTCTCAAGGCATCTTAATAGAACAGAATCATAATTTCTGCTAAATAACACATCATCAATGATTTCATAGTGTTTGGATTTTAACATTAAGGCATGTTTATTTTTGTAACAGAATTCAGGGGGAGCATATCCATTTTTTAAATAAAATATCAGATCATCATATTGAGATTCGGATTCAATGATACTTATATCGTTACCTTGTGCAGTACTATCTGAATCTTTATGATCTGGTATATTGGAAGCTCCTGCCAATAACCTGCAAAAACCTTGCCCTCTAACAATTTTTGCTAGTTTAATATCAATATCATACTCTTGTAAAGTTGTTACCCAGTTAGCTCTTTTCTCTCCTACTTCTCTTTGAACTAGCAATTGTCTCACTGCAGAGAATGGGACTATTAATTTAGTGTGTGTTTTTAGGAGGAATGGTCTAAAATGTTTAACAAACTTAAACACAGCGAAGGCTTGTTTTTCAACTTCGGAATAATTAAGCTCGGCGCCCTGCAAATTATAACTAAAGACGGATATGGGTGCTTCTACTTGTTGATCATTGATTTGTGTTAAAACAACAGCATAAGATGTTTCAATGGCCATAGTATACAAAATAAAATGACTAGAAAAATTCGGAGCACTCAATGTAGGAGCATTAATGATCACTTGTTTGATCGAGTCAAAAGCCTCTTTTTCGTTATGTCCCCATTTGAAGACTGAATTTTTCTTAATCATGGATTGCAATGGTAAAACAATATGAGAAAAATTAGGAATAAATCTTTTCACAAAATTTATCTGTCCCAAAAATGATTGCATAGATTTCTTATTATGTGGCAAAGGGATATCAGAAATTTATTTTATCCTATGAGGATCATTGTATATGCAATTTTTGGATAAAATAAACCCTAAAAGTTTACCTTCATTAAGAGCAAAGAATGATTTCTTGGGATTTAAGGAAATCCCATATTTTTTGCAACATTCAAAGATCTACTTTAAATCATGCAAATGATAGCTCTTTTTCTTAGAATAGATAGTTATGTCATCTAATTAAACAACAATCGTCCTATTGATCAAACCTTTGAAAGTTATGTCCATAGCTCTTTGGAAAGTAGCTACAGTGCTTATCAAACCAAAAGGCATTTTCTGATAAACATATGTTCCCCATTTGGTTCTAAATGTAGTCTTTAATCTATTGTCTGGATGTACCAGGATCTGATTGTATCCTAAAATACCATCAAGAAAAGGCCTTAACTCTGAGCCAACTACTCATTGAAGTATCTGCTCCATTGTTGATAATGAGAAATTATCTTTTTGGCATGCTTTGTTGATATTCCTAAAATCTATGCAAATCCTAATATCACCATTATTTTTCCTCACAGGTACTAAATTTGAGACCCATTTAGAATGTTTGACAAGAAATATTAATTTGGCTTTAAGGAGTTTATTCAACTCTGCTTTGATTTGGCTTTCAAGATTTGGGTGAATTTTCCTTAGTTTCTATTGTATAGGTTTCTCATCAGAGATCATTGGAATTGTGTGTTGAATGATAGAGGTATCATAAGTTTTCAAATCTTCATAATTCCAAGCAACAAAAAAAATTGTATTTCTTCAATAAACTGATGAAAGCAAATCTTTCAGGTGATGAAAGTCCAAGTCCAAGATTAACATTTTGTGGTTTGGCATCAGTGCTAAGATTTACTAATTCAAAGCTTAAAGTTGAACTTTGAAATTTTGCATTAGTGACCTTTTTAAATCTATCCTTAATATCATAAAGATCTTCTAGCTTGACCACAGATTTAGGAATAGGATTTTCATTGAGTCTCCGCTTTAATTGAAGATCATGATCGCTTTCATTGATAATTTGATTGTCATAAGATCCTTCAGATGTCAAGAAATTTAAGATATCCTCATCATGATTGAACACATGCCAATTGGTGACATTATCTGGGACAGATGGTCAAAAAATTAATTCAATAGAAAATCTATCTAGACTATAATCCTCGGATGGAAGGAGTTTAGAAGCAACATTAGCCAGGAGATCTGCTACTGCATTTTGTGATCTAGGAATAGGAGAAATGTCAAATGCTAGAAAATGAGTTATGAGATCTTGAACAAGTGATTGATAATGTTTCAGATGCCCCGAAAGACAATGGATAGTATTTCTCACTTGTTTAATGACAATTTCAGAATCACCAAATACTTTCAGATATTGGATATTCATGCCTATTGCTTTATAGAGACCTTGAATCAATGCTTCATATTTTGCAGTATTGTTGGTACGTTCAATTTCTAATCTACATGATAAAATTGTTTTTTCTCCTTTAGGACTGAGTAAAATACATCTTGCTCCTGCACCATCCTTAGATTTAGATCCATCAAAATACAAAGACCAAAATAAATGCTTATTTACAGGTTTATCTACAACTTCATCTGCAACACTACCACACTTAGAAGTATCGATACTGGAGAAATTTTCTACTTGTGATATGACACTATTAATAGGAAATGGAGATTGTCGAGCATTGAAATTCCCAAAAAATGATTCATTTGAATAGTTTCCAAGAATGTTATTATTAAAGGCTACAGGTTGATTTTCTTCTTCAAACTTAGTTACTGTGTGAGTCAAATGTTTTTCACAATCAATTTTGATTTGATTTGGTTTCCCATTATAGGGAAGCCACATGTGAGACCAATCGGTTGAAATATAACCATGAAGTTTTTCAGACCAATCTTTGCTAAGGATCAAACCATGAAGCTTAGGGATGTCAGCAATTAATATATAAATTCTTTGGACAACCCTGCGATCAACAAATAATCTGATAGTAATTGAATTTATTTCTCCTAAAACTTGAACCTTAGTTCGATCTAATTGGACAATATAAACTACAGACTTCTGGGGTTCAATATTTAACTTGGAGCAAACTAATGTTGGCATTATGTTTGATGAAGCCCCTGAATCAATCATGCAGTTATGAAAATTTCTATTGTAGATCTCATAATTCAAGATAAAAGGAGTATGGGAATTTGACCTATCCCCAATCAAAATGACATCGATAGCACCCACCTTATCAGATGGTGGCTTACCTGATCCTCTAGCAGCCTTTGATAATACACTAGTTGGAAGAGGAGAAGAAGCAACTACATTTAATTCTTTAAGAAACAACTTTTGTTGATGCTTGAGCTTGCTAAGTTCATGCAGAGAAATATTTGCTCGAGTATTCTTCATATCTTCCACTATGTTATAATCCATGGAATCTGAAACTACTAGCGTTTTAGATGATGAGGGAGAGTTGGATGAAGATGGTTGAATGTGGGGAGACGCAAGTGGAGCTTTCTTTGTGGGAACTTTCTCTTTAGTAACAGGATTTGAGTCTTTCTTCTTTTGAATTTCTTGACTAGGCTCTACTATACTTTTATTTCTAGTATTTACTGGGAGAGATTCCTATTCACTTTCATTATCAGAGTTGGGTAAGATAAAGTCCCACATTCCATGACATTCAACTGTTTCATCTTCTTCTGTTTCTTCAGCTAATAAAACTGTATCTTCTTCTTCATCATCATCCAGGTTATATTCTACATTAGATATAGCATTGGGTGGTTTAGGACCAGTTGGCTGATTTCTTTTAAAATTCCTAAATAATCTTTTCATAGAAGTTTCAACTACCTACTTTTTTATTTCAACCATTTCATTAGACATAGTTTTAAGAACTTTTTGTAAGCCTTCCATGTCATATGGATCCTTAGTTGCTTTCTTCTTTGAATAATCTCTAAAGGTAACTTTCTTGGATTTCCAATCTTCTAGAGCATTTTTCTTTTCCAAAGCAAGGATACGTTTTTCAACAGCTATTGCTTCCTTCATATTTTCTACTAATGTTGTTCTGGTAGCCCTATCAACAAAGATGTCTATGTTTGAAGGAAGAGCAGAAATGTACCATTCATTTCGGACCTCCTCACTAGACTTGGATGTTGCAGGTATTTTATTCAACAACTTATTAAAGCGTGAGTTGAAGTCCTTAATGAGATCTTTTGATTTGGATTTCAGGTTGGAGAGGTCATTAATCAAAGTTTTTGTAGACCTATCGTCTCCAAACTTAGTTAGAAATTGCTCTTGGAAAACATCCCAGCTATTGATAGAACCTAGTGTTAACAAAAAGTACCATGATCCTGCTACTCCTTGTAGAGTGTATGGAAATAGTCTAACAACATCATCTTCTTCCATTACTCGATTCAAGTTAATCAATAACATGAAATTGTTTATATGTTCTTCTGCTAACAGGCCATTGTCAAGATTAAATTTAGGTAGCCATTTTACAGGATGCGCTGGAAATTGGGTCAAAGGTGCAGGAATTCTGACAGCTCCTGGGTTGGTCCATGGCCTTGGTTGAGGTTGATTATGTGCCATTGTTGAGCTAATAGTAGAAGAGAGTGACGAAGTAGTTGAAGGTGATTGGGTAGAGTATGTTGAAGTTCTTGTACCTATTTGGACTATGATCTGGAGTTGGGAAACAGATGGATGACCTTGTAATGGTATGGATGGAATGGACGATGAGGAGGACAAAGTCTCACTGTTAAATTCTGATGGTGTCTTTCTAGCCCTTTTTCGGCTTGGTAAAGGGAATTCACCTGGTGGAATGCCAAGCTTTTCACTCTTTGCCCTAGTAAGCGGCTGTGATGGGATATATTGGGAAGTAACACTACCTTGGGATAACTTAGACTCTTCTTTGGATATTGAAATCCCCTGGAGTATATGAATCAAAGCTTGTAGTTCAGGAGGTTCGGGAGAAGAATTGTCTGGCGTGTTTAAGGTTTCAGCAGTGGGCTTTGTATTTTTCTTTTAAACCTCTCACTTAGGAATAGGATATTTAGAATTTGAAGGAGAAGTTGGAGGTGATGGTGAGGGGTAATTACTCTTAGAATGGCCTGTAGATTTAGATTTACTCGCCATTCACAGTCTGGCCCTCCTTCTAGCACCAAAAATGTTGATGCCTTTAAAATTGTAGCACCAACATTGGGAGATAACTACCTAGTCCGGACCTTAGTGTGGCTCCTTATTCGTTTGGTATGGTGGCTCCGACTGGATATTATGGGACCAGTTTCCTAATAAAGTATGATTTGATGAATGGGTGTTTTAAATGTATAAAAAGATGATAGGTGGTTTAATCTATAAGATCTAAAATATAAAAATATATCTATATAACCCTTGTGATCTCATAATAATGCGATTCTTGATGATTCCTAGCAAACAAATGATAATATAGATTATTCACTTATCTATAGAAAGATGCATTTAAATAATGATTACTTTGTTTAAGAAACTAAACAAAGTAATGTGAAAACATATTGCATAACATACTAATATTTATCATTGACATATGTATATAATATAACAATTCTAGATCATTCATAAGTGAATAATACAGAGTTGTTTGAAACATAGGAACACAACAACAATAATAAATCAATGGAATGCTAATTACATAAAACAAGACAAAATAATAGTGATAGAAGTACTAAATGAATTTGAGTCTCGTTATGCAAGTAACATGCTAGTTCAATCTTCTTATTCTGGAAACTCCAAGGAGATACAAAAATTCAAGTCTTTATGAAGCTCTTTCACAACAAGTCTGAACCTTGATCCACAACGTATAAAAAATAAATTAAGAAGTGCAGAAGTGCAAACTTCTCAAGTCTAGTTTTATACAAATTGAGGAACTTTTCTAAAATGACTTGAAAGGGTCTTTATAGTAAAATTAAAAACAAATTGTCCATAAAAATTGTTGAGAGTTGTTGGAACTGCCTCCATCAAAATATGGAATTTGAATTTCAAAAATAGAATTGTGATAAGCTTTGAAGAGATTCATCGCATCTAGGCTTTCTCTTGTATCTTCAACCGACAAATTGAGAGCATGGTTTGGATTTCTGGAGGATGACTCATCCTAGAGTGTAATTGTCCTATGTATGTGGCATCTAAGAGCTCGGGCATCATGCAATCAATGGCATTAACAAGGCACTCGATAGTCATCTATTGGTTGTGTAGCTTGACTAAAAAGGACCAATGTGCATCGTAGTTAAGACCTTATACTCTGTTGAGCTGCTCTTCCTTGGTGTCCAAATCTTGCTTCCATTGCTTCTCTAAAACTTTCGCCTTTGGAAGTTTTCTTGGGGAGCAATCAGAAAATTGGCACCATATAAGTTATCATTCACCAGCTCAATAACATTATTCATTATAACCCTGGCCCTGGATGTAGCTCTTTCTAATTTTATTAACTGTGTTTTCCATTCCGCAAACAATATCTCTTTATGAGACTCTTCAATTTTAGGTAGTTTAGCAGCTCTTCCATCTTCTGTGCTTTTCCAAGAGAGATAATTTGTGACTTTATCATCTGCATCTTCAAATTCTAACCTGGCATTAACTTCTTGATCAATCAATGATGTCGTTATGATGCATAATGGATTAATAAGAGATATTTTCTGACGGAGTAGATTCAGCTATTGAGATAAAGCCTTATTTGCCTCTAAGGCTTCCTTTCTAAATTCTTCAACCTTGGGATAATCTGTGAATTGTCCCAAAGAGAATTGTAACTGTGTGATTTGGTATTTTTTAGATTTAATCTCTTGCCGATGCATCAATTTAAGCTGCTCGAGCTCTTCAGATAGTTGTTGTTGTCTTTGAATGGCCTACTGGTCAATTTTCTGCTTTTCCAAGCTTAATTGTTCTTCAAGCTGCTCATTCTTTTGTTTCTCTGTTGTTAATTGTTCCTCAAGCCAATTTACCTTTTGTTGCTCAAGATGATTAATATTTTGATCCTTTTCTTTGATCGATTGATTCACTTCAGTTGCCTTATTAGTTGTATCAGCTGTGTATGCCCCTACAAATTGAGATAACTTAGTTAAATCCTCAGAAGGGTTGACCTGTGAATCTTTCCATATGACATTCATAAATTTAGATTGAGGAGTCGTGGATGATGTTTGATCTATTTTCCTCTTTTTCCTCTGCCTCTTGACTACAACCCTATGTTTTGGGCTGTAAAACACATCCAAGGGTGGAATCTCCTCAATATTCAATGTAATCTCCCCTGAAGGATTTTCAGGGATTATTTCTATCTCTTTTCTAGTTGTTTCTTTGTTGGGTGTATCTTCAATCATAATATCAAGAATAATGGGCCATTGTGTTTCAGGAGGCACAAATGTGATAATGTTTTGAGGATCATTCTGACTTTTTAATTGTTGATCAAATTTCTCCCATTCGTTAATCAATATGGGATTAATATGAACATCAGTGTTTAGTTGTTCAATGGCCTTATCACTTGTCTCATCTTCTCCACAAACCTTCTCAATTACCTACTCTCCACCATGTTCTGCCTGGTGAATGATTGGTGTAGTATTTAAGAAATCTAGAGGTACTGCCAGTAACCTCTGTGTCCTGTATTCAATGAATTTTCCCATTTTCTTAGCACTCAATTTGAATTTTTCCAGATGAATTACTGTTGAGAATAATTCTGCTGAAGCAAATAAGTCATCAAACTCATCTTCCTCATGCAAGAATTTATTAACTTTCATCTGAGTGGTGAAATTGAAAGAAAACTTCTTTGGGTCATATTGTCTTTTATGGATAACGGCTAGACTCAGATCCTTTGTCTTTTTTTCTTCTTTCTCTGCATCTTTAAGATCATGTAATGAGTAAGTACTGCAGCGAAGAGGAAAGGTATGCCACAACTATTTCTTGGAGTCTTTAAGATTCTAGACATCCCTTTTTCTACTATCTGGTAGGCTACCTCCCTGGCTAATAGCTTATCTAGAATGTAAAGTGGAAGGACATGAGGATCTATAATACTGCCAAAAACCCTAAAATAGGTGAACGTCTCTTCCCTGAACCAACTGCCGGTTGAGGTTAAATCAATGCTAGCCTCGTCAGGCAGTCGAGGAGCAAGTTTATTAAAGATAGCTTAATGGATGGGTAAAATGAAACCATGGAAAATCCTATATAAATGATTCTTGTATTGAGACTTCCATAAGTATTTATGGTAAATATGAAAGGGGGTTGGGTCTTGAACAGTCCACTTCCAACCTAGTATGGGAAAGTCAGAATTAAAACAAATTGTTTCAACTACGTAAGCACTCATATGGAATAGGGGCACAACTTGGGTAGTGACAACTTTGTTCTTTCTATAATCCAATATTTAACTAGCCATTTTATCCAATAGGATAGTTTCCCAATCCATGACAAAGGAGTTTATCACTGCTTCTATCAATGGAACCATCTCAATTGAAAATATAGCAGAATCGGGGCTCCCAAAGAGTCTACACATCATAGCAGCAGCATAATAATATGGAGATGCCAAGGAGTCCATGGAATACATACCAGATGGTTCATGTTTGTGCTTGTTAGGAAAGTGTCTCCATTGCTTGATAGGGTCTGATTCAATGTCATTCTATTGGTGAAAGGTTCCAGGAATGCTTTGTTTTAGTGTGGTTGGGGATCTGGCAAATGATACATTCTCTTGATATCTTCCGGTTTGAAGGATCAAAACATCCTTCCATCAGCTGTGAAGAAAGCTCTGTCCATTATGTTAATGCTCTGGATTACTCATCTTAGCATATCATTATATGGTAAAATCTTTGCACGGGCCACTATTTTATGGAGGAAAGAGTTGGTTAAATCATTGAGCTTGTTTTCTGATTTATCAATTCCATCAGTTGTTGCTTCTTCTTATATCTCCTTCGGATCTTCATTTTCAAGCAAAGTATATATGCCTTCCCACGAGGTCTTTCCAAAGCCTAGACAGGTAGTATCTAAGATTAACACCAATTTTCCTTGTCCTTCTTCCACTATAAGGGGAGCCTTTGTCTTTAGAGCTCTCTTAGACATCTTGACTGCCTGCGTGATTATGGATTTACACTACAAAATGAGAAAGAGGAGTGTGATAGGTGAAAAACTTTGAGAGGAGCCAATACAACTAATTACAAACTAAAAGCAGTTATGCGCATCAAAAGATCTCATATAGTACATAGTCACAAAGGATGAAATCCTTAAAGGATTGTAACCATAACTGCCTCTTAATGCATTACGTATCCTCATAATGTGAAACTTTAATGCCGAATTAATATATGTCGCATCGCAAGTTTTCCAACGGTCCTTTTAGAACAGGTGCCACAACTCTACGATTTTGCAATTAGCGATTGTATTATTTTAATATGTGTAGAGCCATCGCATATTGCAAATCGAGAGTTACAAGCGCTAAGTCCGAAAGAATTCCTTGTATTGTTGCGATTACGACGAGTGTGAGCTGGCACGTAGAGTTGGTGGGTTCCTTTCAAACTTGGCAAATCATGTTTCTTTTATAATTGATTTAACATTATATCACTAGTGCTCATAGTATATGGTACTTGTTTCTATTGGGAGTGCGCTATGTGATATGCGATCGCGATTGTTACATTGCATCGCAAAGTTTCAACGAAGTTGTTTCAACGTTTTCATATGGATTGGCGAAATGAAATATGCAATAGCCTTATCGCATCTCAAGGTTTCAATGGAGTGCCCTATGTTATTCCTCAGAAATACCGACATGCAAAATGTGATAGTTATATCACATCGCATGTTTATAAATGGACTTTTTTCAATTTAAAACTTTGTGATGAGGCATTTGCGATGACTTTGATCGCATCACAACTTTTCAAACAGATGTTCATTGGTCTTAAGCAATTGCAATTTGCGATGAGCGGTTCCAAACACTCATAAAGCAACTTTTATATGAAAAGTATGGAAAATCTATTTTTACTCAAAAGGTTTTATTGCTTTTTATTTCCTAAAGGGAACATATTTCTTATTTAGAATCTTTAGACTAAGATTAAAAATTTGAAATGGGTGGGGGGTGTTGTTGTATAGCACAACAGGTTGTTATTGTGGAATGCATCATTGGGAATGTATGATTGGTTACATGTCGATTTATGTCGTTTCCATGTATCATTGTAGTATGCTTGGTTACATTCTTGCATGTTTGGTTACATTCTCGTATGCTTGGTTGCATGTGTCATTCTTGTGGGTTTGATTTCAAATATTGTTCATTCATGTTTGTTCATATGTGTTTATGCATGTGTGGATGGTTATGCATCTCTTATGCATGTTCATGTTTGCATGTGGTCAAGTGTATAGTGATGTAATGATGGTGGTTTCCATGCATGAGGTCGTGGTGTGTGTTGTTGTTGAGTTCATGCGTTGATGATTGGACCCTAGCTAAAATGACGGTTGCATGGTCAAATGTTTATGTTTTATGTTTCTATATGTTGTCATGATTATGTTAAACATGTATCATGCTAATTTTTTGATCTTGCAGACAAGGTATCCTCCCCGAGCTATACTAAGGTACATTGGTTTATTGTGATTTGGTTTAGCTGATATGATATACCTTACAGGAAGAAATATCAAATGGTTAGCAAGATGGTTGACTACAAAGACTCTGCCTATGAATTAGAAGAGAAGTATGGTGTTAGGAACTCTTCTGACTTGGCAGTGACACTAAGAATTTTAAAGGAAGAAATAAGGAGTTGTAATGCAAATAATGATATAATCATACAAACATAGGAAAAGTTAGCAGAGGTAAATGCATTCATACTTTAGAGCTTGTCCGATTTGTAGTGAGAGGGACCACTTCAGATCAGCCATGAGCAGGAGGATAGAACTAATGGGGCATATAATAGTAGATCGCATGGTGGTCACAAATCAGATAGATATGATACAATCAGAGATGGAAGATTGTTGGACACTCTGGATATGACAAGGGATAGACACAGGTATGATTCTAGTTCTGATTCCAGTAAGCACTATGATCGCAATCGGTATCATGCTTACAGGAGGAGTAATAAGGGGTATTTTCTAGATGAATTTAAGAAAGAAAAGCCACCTACTTTTGATGGAGATGTAAAGAAATCACAAGATGCAGAGGCATGGTTGCTAGGCATGAAGAAATTCTTCAGATTGCATGAATATTTAGAGAACATGAAAGCTAGAGTGGCTACATTCAGTCTCAAAGGCAAAGTAAACATTTTGTGGTGTTAGTGTTAGTATTTGCATCCTACCATCAGTTATAAAAAATCCTCTTTTCATATCATATTAGGGTCCCACTCAAAAAAATTTGTCATTCCACTAGGTCATCATTCAAAAATTTACTCACCGATGGTATCCCAAGTCAAAAAGCATCACTCTCCCTTAAATTTCATTACTCGTTGGCACATTTTCATACCTTGTTGAATGTACATTAGTCATGAGGTCAAATTCATCATGTGATCATATCAGTCATGACACCATCAATTCTAGTCAGTCAAGGTTACCATTAGGTCCTAGGGTTTTCAAGGTCCAATAAAACATCATTTAATTTGCATAATGTCAACAAATCTCATAGTGATCAAATAACATCTCTCCACTATCCGAGGATGATTTGTAAATAGAAAATCTTGTTTCAGCATGTAATTTTGATTTTAAATGTAATATTTTTTATTTTTCACTATGTATTTTTATTTCTTTCAAATGTAATAAGCACATGATTTCCAAGCTGCTAATTCAGAGTTCCAAAATGCCAAATGACCAGAAATTCAAAGGTCAAAGTGTTCTCAATGTATATCAAGTGATCAATTGGTCAAAGAAAAAGTCAAGTGTAAAGGTATAGTTTACAAGAGTAAGGTGAATGATAAAAGGAAGAAAGTGAGCCCCCAGAGCACCAAAACGCCTCCAAATTCTCTCAAAACTTAAAAAAAGTCTTGTTTCCTCTTCAACCAAGTAAGTCACACAAATTTTCCACCTCTTTGCACTCCTAAACAACAGTTTTTTTAGTGCTTTGGTTCCTAAGAAAAATTGGCATTTGGGCAAGTGATAAAACCCTAAACCCATCCCTATCCCAAATTTTCTACCCATAGACCCTGAAACACCTTCATACATCACTATTAAACCCATCCCTACCCCTAAACTATCATTTCCTAGTCCCTAAAGCCTTTTCCCATAAAACCCTAAGACCTAGGTTTCGAAAATTCCTATGTAGCCTCTACCATAAACCTGTAATTTAAATATCATTCCCAACTCCCTTGACATTTTCACCTCCTATCACCTCCCACAGCTCCATAATCCCTTCCCTCATCTCCTCAAATTTTTATAGCCCTATCCCTATTCCCTAGACCTATTTCCACTTCCCATTCCCACCTACTTTATCCCTAGGGTTTCTTAAACAAACACTATGGAGGAAGACAGAGACTATGTGGAAGAGGAGGATACACAAGAAGAGGAGGATAGAAAAGTAGAAGAGGACAAAGAATAGAGGAGGCCACGCATAGGGGCAGAATCCTAAGGCTGGAACCCACTAACACAAATGAACTCATGGCTTCACCAATCTCCAAAAGGTCAAAACAAGACTTGAAAACCTAGCCAAGCAAGAGGAGAAGAGAAAATTTGATATCTTTGTTGAGGCCTCTTTCCATGATTTACATACTTCATCATAAGTTCATGTATCAATTTTTACAAGTTCCTGGGCATTTTTTGAAATTTTTTGGTTTTTGTGCAAACTCTGACAGTTTTTGCACAGTTGGACTATCTTGTGCATGGAACCCTAGGCATTGTACACCTTCTAGAGGCTTCCAAATGCAAAACCAACACCACCATTGGATTCAAAAGGCCGTAAACATGCAATTTTGGCTATTGTCACACCAAAATTGGACAATTTGACAACGATAAATAGCCAAAAACACCTCAAAAATTACATTTCTGCCCTCTTTTTCAACTAGGCACTGCACACAAGAGTAGTCTTGGGAGGTTGACTTTTTCGAGACTCAAATATTATCATTTTTTGGAAACAAGTACATTTCTAGAAACCAGACGGGACAGGCTTTCCAATGATCTATCTTGAGCTCAATTTGGACATCCAAAACCCCTTCAAAACTTAGCTAGAAGATGGCACTATGCACAAACCAAAGAAGATGCGCATAGACCACTAGTGCTGCGCACAAGACCGAAAACTGATATTTTGCTACTTTTTCACACTTTCTCAGTTGCTCAAGGAATTTTATGAAGTTTTACTGATGTAATTGGTCAAAACAAATGTAATTATGTCTTTTAAAGCTACCTAGGGTAAATATATTAGGTGAAAACTCTTTTTGTCATGTAATGAATCAGTTTCCAAAAGTGAGGGATGAGTTAGTTTGACCTCCCTACACTCTAGGTTTAAGTTTAGATTTTGGTGGAATAGCTCCTTAGTCATGGATTCGATCCCTAAGGATGGGATAAGTTGTTTGATGGCTATATCTATTATTTCTTGACTCATTTCAGATGAGGGATGTTGTTGTATTGATCAGAGACACTAGTGTAATCAGTGTTTGGCAGAAATTTAATGAATGAGTTGCAGCTATTTTGATGGAATACTTGTGGTATGGCATTTTGACATAGTTTCTTCTTATGTTTCATATGTTTGAATGTTTTTTACTCTCATGTTTCATTTCACTTCTATGATATGTTGATTTTCAAGTTGATGAGCAGAATACATCTTACATGCTCTGTTTTGGGGAAATCTTCACAATTTGGCCATTTTTCTTCAGTTTAGAAAGAATACATGCTTGTCTTTCTCTTTCTAGCACCTCACCATTCTGATCCATCTCAATCAATAACCTTAAAGTGTTTGAGTGTCTACCTACCTTTCTCCATCAGATGCCTACAATCATACCCTTATTGGCCTTGACCTAGTCTCTTTGACCTAATCCTCATCCAGCAACCCAATTTCAAACAATCAAACCCTTCTGCACATCATAACTAGCCTAAAACCCTAATTCATCTAGCCCTCTTGGCTATGATTTTGTGAAGATAGCCCTCTCCGGCTTGGTAGGGCTAGATACCAAGTCAAAAGGTTGGTCTGTGGTTACCTTAGCTGGACTCTTCTTCAGCCTTGGAGATCCAAAGGAGTGATAATAAGTGGGAAGATGTGAAGAATGTCAGAGGTATAAATGAGGAAGATTTGACTCGGAGTGAGTTTGCACGGATATTTAAGAAGAATTATTTATCGGAAAAGATGCTTTGATGACAAGGCAAAATAATTCTATGAGCTAAAGATGGGATCCATGATAGATGATGAGTACACTAGCAGATTCTTGGAGTTACTAAGGTATGTGCCTTATCTGAAGGAGGAGAAGGCTAAGATTCAGAGATTCATTAGTGTGTTACTAGTTTCATTCAAATATAGGATTGAGTTTGACTAACATAGATCATTGGAGGAGGCCATCCGAAAATTGAAGCATCGCTATGAACAATCGAAGCGCGAAATTGAGACTACGACAATCTGGAGAGGTAATGTAAAGAACAAAGGAAAATGGGACAAGAAGTGAGTATGACCACAGGACACGTGTAACAAGGATAATATTGCACCACCTAAGAAGTTCAATACATAATATAGAGGACGGGGATTCAGGTCAAGAGAATAGAACAATGAGATAGGTTGGAAGCCTATAGAGTGTTGGACTCGTGGCAAATACCATCGTAGGGGAGATTGTCTATAGAATCAGGGTGGTAGAACTTAGATATATATTGCATAGGAGCCAAAAACCCTTGGGGATGTTGGTCAGAGTGTTCCATGTATTTATGCAACATTGGATAATGCATAGGAAGAGCATCAGGAATCTATAATTGAGATGGACGGTAAGCTTTGTGATCAAGTTATTTATATTTTGATTGACCATGGATCTAATTATAGCTATGTTAGTTCTGACTTGGTGAATAAGTGTGGTTTGAGTAAGGAATTTCATGTAGAATCTTGATTAGTGCAATTGGCTATAGCTACGAAGAAGCGATTTCATCATTGGGTAAGATCTTTTGCATTTGATTTGAGTGGTATGCCTACAACAGCACATTTGAATGTATTAATGTTGGGATCATACAGTATGTTGTTGGTCATGGATTTATTGTATCTTCATAGAACAAAGGTAGATTATTATGACAAAGCCATTGAGTGTGTTGATGAAAATGGAGAACCAAGGGTCTTATAGGGAAAGAAGAAAGCCACATCAGTTAGGATGGTGACAGCTATGCAAGCAAAGCATAGTCGTAGGAAAGGGTGTAATTTATTTGCAATGCATATTTCTGTATATAAAGGTAAGGAATTTGAGGATGCAGATGTGTTGAGAAGATACCCAGTTCTACAACAGTTCAAGGATGTGTTTCCTTAGGACATTTCAGAGTTTCCACCTCACAAGGAGGTAGACCTTTCTATTGAGTTAGTGCCAAGGGAATCTCCAGCATCAAAATTGCCTTACAAGATGAGTACATTTGAGTTGGTTGAGTTAAAGTTGTAGCTGAAGGAAATGTTGGACAAGGGGTGTGTCAGGCTGAGTGTATCACCTTGGAGCGCACCAGTATTGTTTGTGAAGAAGAAAAATGGTACTCTCAAGTTATGCATTGGCTATAGGAAATTGACAAAGTGACCATCTAGAACAGGTATTTGTTGCCCAGGATTAATGACTTGTTTAATCAACTGAAGGGAGTAGCAGTGTTCTCTAAGATCGACATGAGAGCTAGATATTATCTAGTACGCATCAAAGAGGAGGACATTTACAAGACTGTATTTAGGACCAGTTATGGGCACTATGAGTTTGTTGTAGTTTAATTTGGCTTAACTAATGCTCCAGCTACATTTATGTTTTTTATGAATAGTGTGTTTCTTTCGTACTTGGATAAGTTTGTTATTGTGTTCATTGATGATGTAGTGGTATATGCTAAAAATGAGGAAAAGCATGTCGAACATTTAGCAGCAATGTTTAGGTTGTTGAGAGAGCATCAGTTGCATGTATGTTTCCTTCACTAGTTTTGGAATGCATGGCATATGCATGTGGATTTTTTGTTGTGATCTATCATTGGCATGGAGGATGGCCGGGATTGATAGTGGATTGCCTAGCCTTGCCATTTCCTAGATAGCCATGGTGATTGTGGGTTTATTTTCATTATTTTTTGTTGGTTCTCATGTTTCCTTTCCTTGGGTTGAGTTATTAGTTCCAGGAAGCCCTAGCTAGACAAATGCTCTAGAAGCCCTGTAATAACTTGGGTTGAGTTACTATTCCTGGAAGCCTTGGTTGGAAAAATGCTCTGGAAGCCCTTGGTGGTTTGAGTTACTAGTCTTGGAAGCCCTGGTTGGACAGATGCTCTTGAAGCCATGTATAAGTTGTGGGTTGAGTTACTAGTCTTGGAAGCCTTGGTTGGAACAAACACTCTAGAAGCCCTAGAAGGTTTGGATGGCTAGCAATCTTATGATGGTTTTGGTGATGTCCGACTGGATGGTGGAATCATATTTTAATGGGTTGAGGTGGATGGCCTCTGGAAGCCCTGGATGAGTTTTTATTTATGTGTTCTATGATATCCCACATTCATGTTTGGAATATGGCACAATGGTGAATGGTTGAGGAGAGATTTGGCTTAGCCATTCTATGGTCGAGTGGAATGTGGAGTCCCATCCCCAAGTTGGATTTTACATCATTAATTAAAGGTTATTTATCCTTTTATTTCTATGAGCATTTTGATGGATTATATGTGGTCTATTTGACTGTACTTTCATGAGTATTTCTACTACTATTATGTTGGTTATGTATTTGTTTTATGATAGAATCCTTGTATGGCTTTCATAATGTTTTTACTTGTAATTGAATGATCAATGTATCTATGACCTAATAGATGGAATGGTGGTTGATGTTTGCAGACATTAATGGTTCTTAGTGATTCTCATCTAAGTATGAGAGCCTTATGCTCAAAACTATTATTTACACTTGTAGATTACATATTCGTGAGATGTTTGATGAAATTCCTGTCATGGCTAGTAGGGGTCTAATCAAGGCCTTAAACAAATATTTTCTTTAATACTGTTATTTCCATGTTATTTTACTGATTTGAAGAGATGGTTCAATTTTTGGCAGTGACCTGGGATCTGGGCCTAAAAAAGTGGCTCAAATATTAGAGTCACTAGCATAGCACTAACAATTTTGGTCTCTAGTCACTGGCAGGCAAGCTTGTGAGAACAACTTTGGTTTCCTAGTCACCCTCATGCCTATAGCATGGGATCACCTGAGGCTTAAGTTGTCCAAAATATCAGTGGGACCCAAAGGCAAGTTTTCTAAAGTATTGGATTGGTTCCTGAGGGGCCTGTAGCTAATGACTAATGTCTGTATGGTGTGTTTCCATCGGTTCCACTTCCTTAATGTGACTTAGGAGGTCAAATCATATCATAGTGGCCTCTTGTCTCATGTTTACCCGAGCTAGCTAATTGTTTAGGTAGATGTGGGGGGAGGCTGCTACAAGATAGTGCCCCTCTCATGAGCCCTCATTCTAATAGAAACCATACCCCATGAGTAATGAGGGTACCTCAAATATGTACCTCTCAAAACACTCATGCTAATCTATAACATAGTTACAACATTGTGAATGATCTTGCTCAATCACCCACAGCCATGTTTGCATTGGAGGTTTTACAAGCATTTCCTTCCCAATGAATGGCTCTAATATCTACACTAGGGTTAGTCAACTCACCAATTCACATTTAATTACATCCAACCTTGAAAAATATGAGCCTCAACTACCCTCCTTAGTTGCATTTCATATGCAGGTCACCATATGCAATATCACAATTCATTGATGCATCATAGATGAGGGTGCATCTAAATGAATTATTTCCAAAATTATGTGGAAAAATATAGGCCCCCTTGAGCTCCTTCCCTTAGCCACCCTACTTTGGGCCTATGATGATCGCTCATCTCAATCCAAATGTCCTCGTCATGCTTGTGGGAAAGATGATATTAATTGATATCAAGGTTACTAATATACCTTTGGCCTATAATATCCTCCTAGGGTGAAAATACATGTATTCAATGAAAGTAATGGCTTCTCCCATCTTCCATATAATGATGCTCCCCCACAATAGGAAAATTCTCATGGTTGAATAACTAACTCACTATGAGCCATGGCGTATCACGACATTAGACAACATTTTTCCCTTCCTTTGGGGCATAGCATATCTCCCATTGTGTTGGGTGTGGAGCCTGATTATCTTCTTTATTTAGAGGTACCACCACATTGGACACCAGTTCGTAATGTGGCAGCAATGTCGCCCGTAAAATGTATTCCGCTAGGGGGGTCCAGGGGGGAAATGGTGATTATTTCAACCCCCCCTGGCACTACCCCTGAAGCTAAAAAATAGATGTAAAATTGCCTTGTAAAATGTTGTAATTTCATAGTCAATCTAGGTCGTTCATTAGGAGGAGATCTGATGGTAGAAGTTATGTTTAATTTAGGATTTTTTGCCCTAGAAGGCAACCCCTCGCTATATATGAGGGAATTGTATTGCGTCTATGTAGATCTGTATTCTAAGCGAGAAAGAGAGAGGAGATTGTGTGAGAGCAAAGAGGGAATTACAACAGATCTAATGTAGGTTGTATCTCTTCATTTTACTAGATAATATAAAAAGAAGGACTGGCTATTTCTCCGTGGACGTAGCCCAAATTGGGTGAACCACGTATATCTATGTCTCTCTTGTTTTATGCGTTTTCTGTGTTTATATTTCTTTGATATATATTATGTGTTCCATTGCTCTGTAATAAATAATTTTTCTAACAACTGGTATCAGAGCCGAAAGTCTATTTGGCTGATAAACTTGTAGGAGAGAAGGGTTCCTAGTTCAAGTGGGAGCAATGGCAAAATATGGTAGGTTTAGGGTCAAAAAATTTAACGGCCAAAACTATCAGCTGTGGAAGATGCAAATGGAAGATTATCTGTATCAAAAACATTTGTACCTACCATTGAGTGGAAAGAAAAATATGCCAACGAGTATGACAGACATAGAATGGGATATTCTCGATAGAAAGGCACTTGGAACAATATGGCTATGCCTAGCGGCGTCAGTAGCCTTTAATATTTCAAAGGAAATGACAATAGAGGGTTTAATGTTGGCATTGGAAAAACTATATGAAAAACCCTCGGTCTCAAATAAGGTATTTCTTATGAAGAGTTTATTTAATATGAAGATTTCATAAGGTGGATATGTCGCTGATCATTTAAATGAATTTAATACAGTTACTAGTCAGTTAAGTTCTATAGCAGTAACTTTTGATGATGAATTTAGGGCTCTGTTAATTCTATGCTCATTGACAGAAAGTTGGAATGGTGTAGTTATGCCCATTAGTAACTCTGTCTCTGGATCTAGTACTTTAAAGTTTGATGATGTTGTCGGTGAAATCCTTAGTGAGGAAATGCGACGGAAAAGCTCCAGTGAGACATCAGACAATGCTTTGACTGTAGAGACTAGTGGAAGAAAAATGGAAAGAGGAAAGAGCCAAGGATATCATAGTAAGTCAAGGAAAGGCAGATCCAAGTCCAAATCAAGGATAGTGTGTTGGAAATGTGGGAAGAAAGGACACTTGAAGAAAGACTGCAAGTCTCAGAAGGGAAAAGAAGGAGACGCATAGCAAGAAAACAATCATGAAGTGAATGTGACAGATGATGTGTTGCAAGACGCTTTGATTCTTTCATTAGAAAATATTATGGATGCCTAGGTGGTGTATTCATGGGCCTCATTCCATGCCACACCTGATAAGAAACATTTTCATGATTATGTTCAAGGAGATTTTGGACAAGTTCAATTGGGTGATCATAAACTCTGTAAAATCATTGGAATGGGTAAAGTTTTCATAAAATAGAAGAACAAAAATCAATGGCTATTGAAGGAGGTAAGGCATATTCCAGATCTGAAGAAAAATATTGTTTCAATAGGGTAGTTAGGAGGTGAAGGTTGTGTAACTACTTTTACAGATAAAACCTAGAAGGTCACTAAAGGAGCCCTAGTAATAACAAAAGGAGAAAAGGTTGGTGCATTGTATTTATGCAATGGTATTTCTAATTATCTTAATGCTTTAACCTCTATAGGAGAAGATACAACATTGTGGCATCATAGGCTTGGGCACATGAGTGAGAAGGGGATGCAGATTCTTCACTCAAGAAATTTGTTTCCAGGTTTGAAGCATGTTGATTTAAAATTTTGTGAGAATTGTGTTTATGGAAAACAGAAGAGAGTCAGATTCCTCAGAGTTGGGAAAGAAAAGAAGAGCGAAAAATTAGAGCTTGTGCATACAGATGTATGGAAACCTACTCAGGTATCATCTCTCGGTGATTCTCGTTATTATGTTACTTTTATTAATGATGCAACCAGAAAAACCTGGATTTATTGTATTCGAAATAAATATGATGTATTTGATACTTTCAAGAAATGGAAAGCTTTGGTTGAAAATGAGACAGGAAAAAGGTTGAAGTGTCTCAGATCAGACAATGGAGGTGAATATTACAGCAAAGAGTTTGATAGGTACTGTTCAGAGAATGGAATTCATTGAGAGAAGACAGTTCGAGGAACACCACAAGAAAATGGTGTGTCATAAAGGATGAATAAAACAATTGTGGAGCATGCAAGGTGCATGAGATTGCATGCAAGATTGCCTTTACAATTTTGGGCAGATGTTGTAGATACTATTGTTTATCTAATAAATAGAGGGCCTTCAAGTTCCTTGGATGGTGGTATTCTAGAGGAGGCATGGACATGTAAAAAGGTAAACTACTCATTTTTAAAGAATTTTGGTTTCGAAGCCTTTGTCCACATTAATAAAGAAAATAGAACAAAGCCTGAGGAAAAATCAAAGAAATGTACCTTTATTGGATATGGTTTTAATGATTTTGGTTATCTCTTTTATGATTATGAAAAACACAAAATCATTAGGAGCATAGATTTCATATTCAATGAAAAGGTTTTGTATAAGGATCAGATGCAGGAAAAGAAATGGGAAGAAGAAAACAAAGAATACATAATACTTGATGAGATCACAGAAAAAATGAAGGTGCCTGAAAATCATAATGATCAACAGCCAGAACAACAACAACAACCACAATAGTAGCAAGCACCTCAAACACCTGAAAGTGGTGTTAGAAGATCTACTTAGGATAAGTAGACCCCCTAAATGATATTCTCCTTCATTCTATTATATATTGTTGATTGATTCTGGTGAACCAGAATGTTATGAAGAAGCAGTGCAGGTAGAAACCAGGAAGAAGTGGGAGCAAGCCATGAAAGAAGAGATGGACTCCTTAGCACATAACCAAACTTGGGACTTAATCATGTTTCCTACAGGTAAAACAACATTGCAGAATAAATGGGTTTACAGGTTGAAGGAAGAATATGGAAGCAGAAAAAGGTATAAATCTAGACTTGTGGTGAAGGGGTTTGCACATAAAAAGGGTATAAACTTTGATGAGATATTTTCTCCTATTGTTAAAATGACTTCAATCAAAACTATTTTAAGTCTAGTAGAAACTAAAGATTTGCATCTTAAGCAGTTAGATGTAAGGACATACTTTCTCCATGAGGATTTGGAGGAAGAGATATATGCAATAGCCACAAGGATGTGAGGTAAAAGGAAAGGAGAAACTAGTGCACAGCTTGAAGAAGAGATTGTATGGCTTAAAACGGGCTCCAACATAGTTGTATCTAAAATTTGATAGGTTTATGTCTAAACAAGGTTATACTGGATGTCACTTTGATCATTGTGTTTATCTCAAAAGGAAAAATGATGGTAGCTATATTATATTGTTATTGTATGTAGATGACATGCTTGTTGCAAGTTCTAACATGCAGGAAATAAATGTGCTCAAAATCAAATTGGCAAACTCATTTGCAATGAAGGATTTGGGTGCTGCAAAACAAATCCTTGGTATGAGAATAACTAGAGACAGGAGGAATCACAAATTAACATTGTCTCAGAGTGAGTACATACAAAAGGTGTTGAAAAGGTTTAATATGAAGAATGCAAAACCAGTTAGTATACCTTTCGCTAGCCATTTCAAACTAATTAATGAGGTGTGTCCCAAGACTCAGGAAGAAATGGCTTATATGTTTAAAGTTCCATATGCATCAACAATTGGAATCTTAATGTATGCAATGGTCTGCACAAGGCCTGATATTGCACATGTGGTGGGAATTGTAAGCAGGTACATGAACAATCCAGGAAAAGAACATTGGATGGAAGTGAAGTGGATTCTCAGGTATTTGAGAGGTACCACAAATCAATCATTATGCTTTAGTGGTTCAAGCATTGCTCTACAGGGATATGTTGATGCAGATATGGTGGGTGATAGAGATAACAGGAGGAGAACCACAGGGTATGTGTTTATTGTAGGTGGAACAGCTCTCAATTGGGTTTCAAAACTACAAAGTGTTGTTGCACTTTCAACAACGGAAGCAAAGTATGTTGCTGCTATAGAGGCTAGTAAAGAAATGATTTTGTTACAAAGGTTTCTAAATGAATTAGGTAAGAAGCAGGAGTTGGGCAGGTTAAACAATGACAGCCAAAGTTCCATACATCTTGCAAAGAACTTTGCATTTCATTCCAAGACTAAACATATATAGCTCAAGTACCATTTCATATGGTCAGCATTAGAAGATGGACAGTGGAAGCTAGAAAAGATACACACTAGCCAGAATCCTGCAGATATGTTAACAAAAGTGTAACTAGGAAGAAACAGAGATTCTACTCAATTTCAATTGGTCTTCAAGTATGATGAAGAAGATGAGAAATAGCTAGGTCCAAAGTTGAGTCATTGTCCAGTAAATGAAGTAGTGGTGTAGTTTCTATAATTAGTCTCCAAGTGGGATATTATTGAGTGTGGAGCCTAGTTATCTTCTTTATTTAGAGGTCTCACCACATTGGGCCCCAGTTCGTAATGTGGCGGAAACATTGCTTGTAAAATGTACGCTGCCAGGGGGGTCCGGGGCGGTGGTTGACAGTGGTTATTTGGAGCCTCCCCCTAGCAGTGGATCGGGGGCAGTGCCCCTGAAGCTAAAAAATAGATGTAAAATTGCCTTGTAAAATGTTATAATTTTGTAGTCAATTTGGGTCGTTCATTAGGTGGAGATCTAACAGTAGAAGTTATGTTTAATTTAGGGTTTTTTTCCCTAGAAGGCAACCCCTCGCTATATATGAGGGAACTATATTGCGTCAATGTAAATCTATATTCTAAGCAAGAAAGAAAGAGTAGATTGTGTGAGAGCGAAGAGGGAATTACATCGGAACTGTTGTAGGTTGTATCTCTTCATTTTGCTGGATAATATAAAAGGAAGGACTGGCTATTTCTCCATGAATGTAGCCCAAATTGGGTGAACCACGTATATTTGTGTCTCTCTTGTTTTATGTGTTTTATGTGTTTATATTTCTGCAATATATTTTATGTGTTCCATTGCTCTGTAATATATAATTTTTCTAACACATCATTTATGGAGATCATCCCAAGAATACTTAAATATTGCACCCTTATTGGAAGTTACCAGTAAGATACACAATTTCTATCTTCTTCACATTCAAAAAATGTATGCACCATTACATCTATGATAATTTAACCTCCATCTATCACCCACCCTCAAGTAAACATCTTTCTAGGAGGATAAAATCATCTTAGAATAATCACCTATACCAAAACACACACATGTGCTAGAATTATTAGTCCCCATCCCAATGGTTCAACATTTCCCTCAAATCCCATGTTTTATTCCATTCTCCATCCATATGGCACATGAAGTGATTGTTACATTAACATTCCCAAATATGGTGTTGAGTTTTCCTATGTGGTACCTAGATCCCCTCTTGACAGTCCCCATGTTAACATCCACCCCCAATTTTCTATGGTACCTTGTTCCCCCATCATTAACTCCCATACCAATGGTACCTAAAAAATTCATGGAGGCATATTATAAATGAATAGGGGCACCCAAGCAGTTACCACTATGAATCCACAAAAGAAACTATAGGGAAACACTTAGTCCTATCCTAAGTGCCTATCCCTTACACTTTTTATAAACCCTTTGATGACCCTACTCTCTCAAATATATGGAACCTTTTGCACATACTTATAATGATACCTCCATTGATTTCTCCCTCGACCACTAATACTACTATGAAGTCATCCACAAAACCCCAAGCACATAAAAAAGGGTTTTTGACAAACAACTCTTAATATATTTGTTCTACTTTTGGGAATTACATTTATCACTATTGAAAGCTTAATAGATTCAGGATTGCACTAAGGAAAGAGAATCATATGCAACTCTCTATTAAGCCCTATATAAGCCCCATGTTAACCCAAAAACACCTTTTTAAACCCTAGATATTGAGAGATTACATTTCTATTGTTGTATTATTATGTATGCTAGAACCTTTCATGATCTCATTTTATTATAGTTATACCCTTTGTCTCCGATATATATATATATATCTATATATATAGAAAGGACACCTAGTATGAGGATCATCAAATATTGTCTTGTACATTTTATTTGTTGTAAAAGAAGATTTCCCCCAAAAATAGGACTATAATTATTGGTTTCTTGTCATTTTTAAGGTGCAAGGTTCATAACATTTTGTATTAGATCATATGACTGCTTCAAATAATTCATATTCAAAATGTTGCTATTAATTTCTTTGTGGATGCATTAGATGGTGAAATTTTGAGAATATTGAGGAGAAATATTGGGGAACATCTAGTCAAAATTGTATACCTTGGTTTGTTATACTTCCAAATATATGCTCTAAGGAATTTAAGGTTCTAGAGTGCTCTTGAAATCAATTTCAGACATGTTAGCTTGGAAATTTGTATATAACTTATTTTTGGGATATTTCATATTATGGCATTTTAATTAGATAAAGTTTATATTTCTATGTACTTGTTATCAAAATTTCGACTTTGGTTCTCTATACTTTTGGAGATATGATCTAAGGAAGTTAGGGTTCTTGAATGTTCCTGAAATTAGTTTCAAACATGTTGGTTTGGAATTTTCACTATAAAAAAATTCAGGGATGTTTCATATCATGAAATTTTGAGAAGATAAGGGAGATATCTCTAGGTACCTATGGTAAAAATTTTATACTTTGCTTCTCTATACTTTAATATATATTCCCTATGGAAGGGAGGGTTTTTGAATGGCCCTGAAATCAATTTTGAAAAGGTCATCTTGGTATCTTTTCTATAACTTCTATCCTGGGACTTTTCATACTGTGAAATTTTCATAGATCTTATGTGACACACAAAGGTAATTTAGGTAAAAGAATTCAAATTATATTTGAAGAATTGGACATGTGGCATGCAATACAAGTTTTCTCTTAGGAAGAGGCCAAAGATAAGCAAGTTTTGGGAAAGTTACCATTACCTTCATTTGGCACGTCAAATTTTAGTCAAACCTATGGAATTTTAGAGGAGATATAAGACTATTAGATACCAAAATTTTATATTTTTAAGGGCTCAGATCTCATAGTTATATCAAGAAAAGGTCAAGTATTCAAGTACTCTCGAAATTAAGGTTTTAAAGGTATGTAACTTACAAGTGACATAACTTTTAATTAAAAGATACATTTTTTTGTGACTAGAAGTTGTGATAAAATGGAGTACTATTATTATTTTCTAACATTCCTCCAAAGAAAGATACTACACCAATAAACCTCTTGAAGGCTCATTCATGACTCATGAAGAAATAAAAAACTTTGAGTATAAATTGTCCACGTTTTAAAGTCAATTTAGGAAAATAAGTGATGCTATGAGTGTTGAGTTGTCATTACTTAAAGGATCAATTGGAAATATTGAATAAAATATGATGTATGAAATGGAAAAGAAGATGAATGAAAATAAGGAAGAAATATATTAATTAATTAAAAAAAATATGGAATAAATAAAAAACATTCTATTACAAAATCTTAGAGGAAACCATGAAAATAAGAATAATGGTGTTGAGACTCAACCAATATGACAAGCATTTTATCACAATTTGAGAGCACAAAAAATGAATCATAAAAACATAATTTGGACTTTTAATATAAGATCTGCATCATAAAGGATTAAATTTAGCACCAAGGAAGTACTACATTCTAAGGATCGATATGAGGAAGTTTAATGGTAATGATCCTATAACATCGATATTCCAGATGGAGTAATAATTTGATCTATACCAAATGGAGGCCTTACAAAAGGTAATTGTTGCATCCATGTTTTTAAAACAAATTCAACAGGTTTGGCATACATGGCTTTGTGAAAGGAAGAAGGATTATGTTATATCTTGGTCCATTTTTATAAAGGATTTGATAGCACATTATGGTGATATAAAGAGCAACACATTCTTTAGTCAACTGGTAAATATTTGGAAAAAGGTCTAATTACAGAGCACGTTCAACAATTCCAAAAGTTGACTCTCAAGGTAAAGAAAATTTCAAAGAATAATGTTTTAGACCTATTTTTGGGAAATTTAAAGGAAAGCATCCAACATGAGGTGCATCTATTTGAACTCAAATATATAGAGAATTATTTTAGTTTAGCAAGGAAAATTGAAAGTAAAAATTTGTCTCTAATAGCTATAGAAAAATCATGCTCCCTCCTATATCAACAAGGTTGACACCTTAGAAAATGGATGAAAGAAGAGGAAGGGACTATGTTTCAACTATGACAGAAAGTAAAATAAGGAGTATAAATGTAGTGAGAATAAATTCATTCTATATGGACTCTGAAGATGAAGATAAATATGTGGAACCATCACATGATCTAGAGCCAGAAGAGACTACTCTAGAAATATCTTGTCATGCATTGGTTGGCATTAGTGTTCCATAAACCCTCAATATAGAAGGGTATGTCAAAAATAAAAAAGGTAATACTATTAATTTACACAAGTAGTACTCATAACTTTATCAATTACAAATTGGTAAAACTTCTTAATTAATTTTTATATCTAGCACAAGAATTTCAAGTAATGATTATAGATGGAGGCATCAAAAATTAAGAAAGTGCCATAGTATTACATTATATATGGGGAAGTAATTGTTGGAAATTCATGATTTCAATCCAAATGTGTGGTGTTGGTGTTGTATTAGGGGTCCAATGGTTGTAATAATTACAAACAATCACCCTCAATTTTTAAGATATTTTCATAATATTTTCCTTAGAAGGAAAGGAAATTGATCATAGACATATCCAAGGGAAACATAATGAAATGATGAACTCTAATAGCATGACAAAATTTCTAAAAAAGGGACACCAGGGTGTAATTGCACAATTATGTCAATTAGATGTTCAAACTTCTATATCCTCTACTCTAGTGGATCTCCAAAAGATTATAAATAATCAATCCAAGATATTTGGATAGATGCCTAAGCGTCTTCCACCTACTTGAGGTCATGACCAGTTATTCATTTGTAACTTGGAAGTGGACCACCTAACATTAGGCCTTATAGGTATCAATATGCATATAAAATTTGGATTGAGTGTATGTTTCAAGAAATGTTAGAGGCTCGCATCATTCAACCTACCTAGAGTGCTTTCTCTTTACCAATGGTGATGGTTATAAAAAAGGATGGTTCATGGAGTATGTGTCTAGCTTATAAACAACTCAAAAAAATGACAATCAAATATAAGTTTCATATTCCTATTATTGATTAATTATTAGAAAAATGGCATGGATCAATTTTCTTTACTAAGTTATAACTTCATTATGGATATCATCAAATCAAAATGGGGCAAGAAAACATTACCAAAATTGTCCTTAAAACACATGAAGTTCATCATGAGTTTTTGGTTATGCCAAATTAGTGGACTTACAAAATCAACTTCAACATTTCCAAGCTTGATGAATTCTATTTTCAAACATGGCCTTGTAAATTTTGTGTTGGTATTTTTATAACATACTAATCTACATAATATATTAGGAAGAACATGCACAAACATGTTGATAGGGCCTTAACACTATTGGAAGAGAAAAAACTATATGCAAAGCCTTCCAAGTGCACTTTGGGGTCCAATAAGTGGAATATTTGGGTCATATTGTATGCCATGACAATGTTAAATTGGATCCTAAAGGGAATGGACAATCCCCAATACCTTGAAGAAACTCAAAGGATTGTTAGGATTGATATGATATTAGCGCCAGTTTGTCAAGAATTATGATCAAATAGAAACATTTCTAACAAAATTAGTGAAGAAATAATCATTTGCTTAGACTAAATAAGCAACCAAATCTTTTGAAAAACATAAAGAGACTATGTGTACAAATCTCATGTTGGCAACATTTAATTCACAAAAACCTTCAATGTGAAGTGTGATGCCTCAAGATATGTCTTTGGTGTAGTTTTGATGCAAGAAGGTAGGTACCTTTCCTTTGAAGTAGTAAACTTAAAGTAAATAACTTACTCAAAACCATGTATGAAAAAGAAATGTTGGCCATAATACATGCATTTAAGAAATTGCATACATACCTAATAGGAAGACACTTCAAACTAAAAATAGATCATGATAGCTTCAAGTAATTATTGGAACAAAAATTATATTTGGAAGAGCCAAAAAAAGGGCTACAAATATGTTGAGTTATGACTTTGAAATTATCTACAAAATGGGAAAAAATATTGTGGCAAATGTACTTTCAAGGAAAGAGGAAGACACAAAGGGTTTACTTAGGTCCCTATACTACTAGTGTAACCCATTATTGTTATTATTGCAACCCGCTTATTGTATTATTGTTCCCATATAGTCCCCATGTTGTTATTATTATGCCCCATACAAGCCCACTATTGTTATTGTTATGTCCCTACAATATTATTGTTAGGGGAGGGTCGCCATTACCTGTGTGCCCTCCCCGCCACGTCGCAAAACCACATGTCAAAGCACATGGAGCCGGTACGACACCTGTCCACCGTGGAGCTCCGCGTGTTGGGCATCATGTCATCCCATAAAACTTTCACTCCGCGCCATTTCCGCCGTTTGTTTGGGGTCATTGCTGCGATGTTCCATTTTCCCTTTGTCTTTCTGCTCGGGGCTGGTTGTTGGGCGAAGCCCCCCGCCGAAGATGGTGCGGGACGGCCCCAGAACCTGCGTGCTTCGTCCTGTATTCATGTGCTGTTGCAAGCGTTTGTTCAATTGATAGGGTTTGTGGACCTGCGCGCTTCGTCTGGTATGCAGGTGCTGGTGCAAATGTTTGCTGGAGGTTTAGGGTTTGTGGTTGGAACATCGCTTCTGCTTTTCTTGTGGTTTTCCGCCTAGATTTCTTGGTCGTTCTGGACTGCCGGTAGTTTAGGGTTTCTCTGGTGGTGGTCTTATTCGGCGATTTTGTTGTTTGGGGAGGAGCCGGTTGCAGTTTTACTGAGCTCGAGGTAATTTCTTAATTTGTTGTTAATTTGCTGTTTTGTGCTGGTGTTTTTGGTGGTTTTCTATTGTCTAATGGCTTTTTCTTCTCGTTGCAGGTGTGGAGAAGGTCTGGCGAGCTCCGGGGAAGGTCGGCGACCATCCATGGCCTGTATCCGGTAGGATTTTAATCCTACCAGCAATTTCTCTGTGTTTTTCAACACAAACAACTCTATTTGGATATTTTGTAAACTTTCTATGGCATTTTTTGAGGGTTTAGGGTTTTTGTGGATATTTTGATGTTGTTTGTTGTTGAGGGTTTAGGGTTTTTGTGGAAATTTCGTTGTTTTCGCTGTTATTTTCGCCGTCCCGTGCCATCCTTGGAGATTAAGATGCCAATGGAATCACCTGGAATCGAACTTACTGCATTACCAACACCTCCTGTGCCGTGCTGTCCCGTCCCGTGCCATCCTCGGCGGAGGGCTTCGCCCAACAACCGGCCCCAAGCAGAAAGACAAAGGGAAAATGGAACATTGCAGCAATGACCCCAAACAAACCCTCTCCTTGTTTTCGCTATTATTTTCGCCCCGTGCCATCCTTGGTCGTCCCGTGCCATCCTCGGCGGAGGGCTTCGCCCAACAACTGGCCAGGACAGCAATTCCCTCTCCTCTTGGCCCGCAATTCCGCTCTCCTCTTGGCATCAAGGATAGAGCACAGGCTCTGTCTATCAACAGATAAAATGTGTTCCAACTGTTGCAGTTTGTAGCCACCTCAATTGAAATTTTTGTGTCCTGTTTTTTGTGGGGTTGAGAAGAGATTTGGGTTTAGAACTGGCTTTTAAATATTAATCAAATTCTGCAGGTTGTCGTAACTAGACAAAGTTTCAGTCCTTTTATAGAAATTTTTGTGTCCTGTTTTTTGTGGGGTTGAGAAGAGATTTGGGTTTAGAACTGGCTTTTAAATATTAATCAAATTCTGTAGGTTGTCGTAACTAGACAAAGTTTCAGTCCTTTTATAGAAATTTTTGTGTCCTGTTTTTTGTGGGGTTGAGAAGAGATTTGGGTTTAGAACTGGCTTTTAAATATTAATCAAATTCTGTAGGTTGTCGTAACTAGACAAAGTTTCAGTCCTTTTATAGAAATTTTTGTGTCCTGTTTTTTGTGGGGTTGAGAAGAGATTTGGGTTTAGAATTGGCTTTTAAATATTAATCAAATTTTGCAGGTTGTCATAACTAGACAAAGTTTCAGTCCTTTTATAGAAATTTTTGTGTCCTGTTTTTTGTGGGGTTGAGAAGAGATTTGGGTTTAGAACTGGCTTTTAAATATTAATCAAATTCTGCAGGTTGTCGTAACTAGACAAAGTTTCAGTCCTTTTATAGAAATTTTTGTGTCTTGTTTTTTGTGGGGTTGAGAAGAGATTTGGGTTTAGAACTGGCTTTTAAATATTAATCAAATTCTGCAGGTGGCTTTTCTGGAACAATGCATCCATTACTTCTCTGAAATGGTGTTTAAGTAGACTCTCTGTCGCTGCTCTCAATTGACTTGCATAACGTTTCCCTTAGGCTTCCCTTTTAAAAGTTGATCCTCTCATGGCATCCATCACCTGTCTTCACCTCGTCCGTGAAAGCTTTTGTCAGGAACTTCACTCTTTGTATTTGAAATGAAGCCTCTCTCGCTATTTCACTGCTCACCTATCCAATAGTTTCATCTTGCAATTTTCTTAAATTCACTTTAAAAATAATTTTCGAGTTCCAACCACTCTGAATGACCGCAATCCACTTCTCTTTAAAGTCTGAGATCAATGGATATCATTATTAAGCCATTGCACTTTTGTAGAAAGTCGTTAGATTGACTAATTTGAGTATATTTACAGTTAAGCAAATTTGGGGTTATTTTGGTTGGGCTGAAAATAACAAATTCTTTAATGGCCATATGTATGGGGTTGTATAAGTCTACCATTGCAGTTATTTAACTATGAGCATATATAGCTTCCCTGCATTTATATCTATGAACAAATTAGTTATCTGTTGTTAACCCTTAATTATCTAACAAAACTTACATGCCCTGAACCAATGAAAATCAGTGCACCAAATAGAATGAAAAATATACAATTGAAACATTCAATTTGTTTCAATTTACAAAGGCAAATTCTCCAACAGCTTTGAGTGGATTCTCAATTTACACAGTGCAGTTTTGATCTATAACACTTGATTTATTGGACATTCAATTTAGAAGACAAATTTCTCCAAACTGCTTTGAGTGGATTCTCATTTATACAACACTTTTCCATTAGTTTACATTTTGATAGTCCCCTGAATTTAATACTATTGTTGCTAAATGTGGATTCTATCATCATAACTGAATAATTCGATCCTGAATTCTTTTTGGAAATCTAATTTGATGCGACCATAAAATAAATAAACAAATAAGGAGTTCACACATTTTACAGTCGATTCCAAAACCGGTTACTCATGGTTCTGTGAAGCACGCCTTCAATGTTGAGATCGAAGGCATCCTTTGGAAAAATCTCACCATCATCTTTTTCTGTAGAATTCATGTAAAGAAAACTGGGTATAATCTTAATGATCTTTTCCTGCATTTTCCTAATTTTCTCCTCAGAATAACTACTCAATACGTCCTCGATTTTGAGGGTGTTTCTGGAATTCACCAATCTCTCCTCTGCAATAATAACATAGTAGGTTTCTGGGTCTGAAGGAAGATGCCATGTGTATTTCTCATACGCAGAATCCCTTCTGAAAAATACGGGTATACACCTAGCTATCAACCCATGGAAAGTCGATCGCCGGGTCAGGGAATTCCCGGGCAGTTGCAGGCAAAAATTGGCCTTCAGCAATTCCTACATCAGGGCCTCCGGCCTGTGACTGCACTGCATCTTAGTGCAATTCACCATCAGCCATTTCGAAGAATCCATGCATTGCTCAATAACGGCACGCCGGGTGACTTTTCTCAAAAACTTATTATGAGATAAGACTGTTTGGTCATTTGATTTCTGTATTTAGCCTTTTTCCTATACCTTTGGCCATTATCTCTTGTCTATTGTTCATATCCAGTGTTGCCGCTTCTGCAATGTTTATTTCATTTATTGGTTTGTATTATTATTCTAAATTAGAAGATTGGTTTTCTCGTTCATCAAACAACAACAAATCATTCTGTAGCTTTGCTGGCATATTCCTCTTGTTAATGAGAAATTTTCTTATATACAGTTCTATATATACATGATTAAATGATAGGTTTTTTCCTGCTCTACTTAATAATGAGTGCTCTCAAAAATTTGTTATGAGATAAGACTGTCTGGTCATTTGATTTTTGTATTTAACCTTTTTCATATGCAACATGGTAATGAGTGCTCTCAATTTCTCAAGTGTCCCCTCAATGAATAAAATTATCAGTGGCTTTTTGATATTTAATAAAACTTATTATGAGGTAGATTGCCTCCTCATTTGAGACTGTTTGGTTAGCCATTTTCCTTAGCCTTTGGCCATTATCTCTTGTCCAGAGTTGGAATGGAATGTTATTATTGAATTCCCAAACATTGCAGCAATGACCCCAAACAAACGGAGGAAATGGCGTGGACACAAAATTTTATGTGATGACACGATGCCCAACACGTGGACCTCCATGGTGGACAGGTGTCATACCGGATCCATGCGCTTTGACACGTGGTTTTGCGACGTGGCGGGGAGGGCGCACATAATAACTTATAGAAATAGTTTTATCATAATTAATATTTTACAGAAAGACATATTCCATTGAAAATTTCTTATCAACACACAGTTAGGTTGCCACAAGAAATCACTACTAGGTTGTAAGCCAAAATGTTTCTTGTGACAAGAAAAAGATACAATCTAGTGTTGTAAGCCAAAATGTTTCTGTGACAAGAAAAAGATACAATCTAGTGTTGTAAGCCAAAATGTTTCTGTGCCAAGAAAAAGATACAATCCATCCAAAATCCACATCATAATGTGGTTAGAACCAAAAACATATGACACCCCTATTCTTTAAGGCCCTAAGAATCTTGAGTGCCAAAACTCCTCGAGTTACCTTCTTGAGCCAGGTAGGTTGGCCTACCAGTCAAGGGCTGATTAGGAAATGGTTGATTGCTACCATATGATTGATTCCAATTTGCAGCTTCCAACCATGGAGGTACTGAGTACCCATACCTCACATTTGCACTACTAACCCCTACATTAAGTGGAGGTGTGTAATAAGCATATAGAGAATTGACACCAACTCTGGTAGGAACAAGGCAAGTGGGTAAACCCTCAGTTTGATAGTGTGGCACTTGAATGTTTATGAGATCTTGGAATAATAGTGTATTATCTGCAATGGAGTCCAATGAGTTTGAAATAATCCTGGTTTCATCAGCTATTCTTGTATCGTTGATCATCCCTTGTTCCTTTTCAAGCATTTGTTGTGCCTTTCGTTTTTCCTAATCTTGTCTTGCCATTTTCTTTTGTTGGTCCTTAACTTGCCTTGCTTTATCTCTTTCAATCCTTCCATCTGCTCGACGTTGTGCTACAACAATCCTTGTTGCCTTCTTCTCCTTGGCTAGATCCTTCTTTTTCTGTTTTAATTCTTGCATTTCAAATTTCTTTTTTTTAGACTCAACTAATAGGTTTATATAGTCCTCTGAGGTGAGTAATTGTCAGCTTCGGCCCAAACGAAGACTACCCAATGCACCTTGCTTTTTTTCATTGATATTCTCTCTACTAGTAGCTTTAGGAACCGTCCAAGTGTCTTCTCCACGCCTCCCACTTGCATGTCATTGCTTGGTACTTCCCTTTCAGTATCTGTTGGAACTAATTGAACTATATCATTATCTTCATTTGATGCCTCATTATGTCCTTCATCTTCTTCCATTGATCTATTGTCCACAAAAAAATGAACAATTTCACTGTTCAATTCTGCTGGTTGTGAGGGCATGTTCATGCTTTCTTCATTGGTTGTTGAGACACTATGTGCATTCATATTGATCATTGCTTCTACTAGCCATGAAGGTAGGGTTACTTGGCTTGGCAATGTCAATTGGTCATTGTCAACTGCATGTTCAACAATATCATTAACAATATCAGCAACAGGAATTTCATGTTCTTGAGTTGGTGGAACAATCTCCATGTTACTGCAAATTTGTTCATTGTTATATTGTGTTTCACATACAGTTTCATCATCTTTAGCATATAAGTGTCCTTGAGACAGGGAAATCATATTACCAGCTGCAACAACATCATCTTGGTCATCTACTTCTTGCACTTCAACACCTGTTTGGGCATTCCCTTCTTCCTGACCATCCACATGAAACACTTCGCTACAACCAGTATCATGCATAAGAGCATCATAATTCAGTGGCCAGATTCCTGTCCTCCTAAAGCCAGCCTTGATATTTGATGGTGTCAAAGCCCTTTTAAAAGCTTTACTTGCAAGCTCTGCTAGCTCAAACCTTTTCACCTCAACCCCTGGATTCTTTGCCATCCATGCAGCGCGCTCCGACCTGAAATAGTTCTTGAAAGGGCCAAACACACTAACATCAAGGGGTTGCAGTTTGTGAGTGGTATGAGTGGGCAATGTCAACAGGTTGATGCCTAAATTGTTTGCTTCCTCAATTGTTTGTACAGCCATGTGGCTCCCATGGCCATCTAATATCAAAAGGTGTCTGTTATTAGGCGAGACGCCACCTGGTACCGATGCAGCAAAGTGGAAAAGCCAACTTAGAAACAGTTCTTTAGTCATCCATGCATGGGGATATGTAGCCATGCATGCACCTGGTTCACAGTTCTGTATATAGTTTTTCAGTTTATTTTTACCTTTGAATAGATAAAATCCTGGGATTGAAGTACTAATTGCATTGACACAACATAAAATATTTATCCACTCCCTGCTCTTGGGCAAAATCTTTGGCACATTTCCATTCCCTCTCTTGGCAATTACCCGCATGCCACAATTCCTCCCTGCCTATAAACTTGTTTCATCACAGTTCCATATATGGTTTGCTCCATAAGAATGTTTATCGTAAGCACTAGAAAGTGTGTCATAAAACTTTTTCACAACTGCAGGGCGTAAGTTTAATGCTATGTCTCTGTCAAGGCCCTCAGCAGTACATAATACAAGTTCTAGATGCCTTTTTTTAAACCCAAACCACCATGATTTACCAGGAAACCCATCTTTGAATGGGTTTGGCCTCCCTTGACAGATTTGAGCAACTGTTGATTTGAGTTGTATCAACTCTAGCCCATGTCCTAGTTGGGCCATCTCTTTACACCACTTAACCACCTCAGCCTCCTCCTCGTTAGTCATAACTGTAAGAGGCCCTCTACGTTTTGTATGAGTTAGTCCATTTATCCAATAATGTATTGATGAGGGAGGAATACCATGTTTTTTTGCAGATGCTCGAACTGAGTATCCATTAAACTCTATGTCGTCAATTGCAACTAACATTTGTTCTTTTGTCCATCCTCTTATAGCACTGATCTTTTTAGTTGAGCTTGCCCCTTGGACTGTTTTTGATGGTGGTTCTGTGGCTGATGGCGTGTTAACATCAACTGCTGTCACATGGTCATCCTCAACAATGTTCCCTGGTGCATTGTTGGCATTGACATCAGCTGGCCTGTCCTCATCAGACGATGTGCATCGCAGCTGCGCACCCCTTGTCACTCTCTTGCCACTTCTCCTTGTACGAGCAGAGTAACTTCCTTTTGCCATAGATGCAACAACCTGTAAAATTATTGCATGCATTTAGACATTAGAATATTTGTAAATTATGCTTCATTACTTCTGCAAAAATACTTTTCCTTTATTACAGGAAATTATCAACATGTATGTTACAGGAAATCGAATTGCATTACTTCGTAGTCTCTCATTGCAAATTACTTCGTAGTCTCTCAATTGCCTGCCTGTTCATCAATTTAGCAACTTTTATATGTCTTCAAGTAGGATTCTATGATAGTTGTTTCAAATATCATTTTCCATTTTTTTTGTTGTTTGGCATTGCCAAAAATGTCTCGGTACTGCAACTTCTCCATTGCAGTCCATGGCCACCATTCCAGGCATAAATTCTATGCTGGGAACAACTTGCAGCTGTGATCAGCCTTGTGGTCTCTCAATTGCCTGCCTGTTCATCAGTTTAGCAACTTTTATATGGATTCAAGTAGGATTCTATGATAGTTGTTTCAAATATCATTTTCCATTTTTTTTGCTTTTTGGCATTGCCAAAAATGTCTCAGTACTGCAACTTCTCCATTGCAGTCCATGGCCACCATTCCAGGCATAAATTCTATGTTGGGAACAACTTGCAGCTGTGATCAGCCTTGTGGTCTCTCAATTGCCTGCCTGTTCATCAATTTAGCAACTTTTATATGACCAATGACACAACTATGAAATTCTACATCCAATTTCAAAAGATTCTCTTTCTCAAGCTGTTGAAGTTTGGATATGGGAGCACCAGAAGTGATAAATCATATTAATATTGCACATCAATATGAATTCACATTTTCTAGCCTTCGATTTAATGCAAATCCTCTTTCCGCAGGGAACTTATCGAGCATTTCAATATTCTCGAGTTACTCTGAATATTTAGTATTTTTTTCGTTCACACTGGATTTTTCCATGTATTCATCTGTTTTCATAATGAGAGTAAATGTTTCACTTTCATAGGGCAGTGTCAAAATTTTGCAAATGTCATTCCACGTAAATCCATAATTCATCAATTTAACAACTTTTATATGGATTCAAGTAGGATTCTATGATAGTTGTTTCAAATATCATTTTCCATTTTTTTTTGCTGTTTGGCATTGCCAAAAATGTCTCAGTACTGCAACTTCTCGTAGATTTTCAAAATTTTGCTTCATTTTCCTGAAATAAGCAGTCAAACCTCCTAGGGCCACCTGCAAAAATTAGTTTTCACATTGATGGATTTACATTTTAATATTTTCTCTAGGTTTTGGATAGCACTCACAACCTCAAATGTCTAATATTCCTTATCTCACCAAGATGGGAGAATATTCCCACAAAAAATGAAGGATGTGAGAATGGAATACCATATCAAGGTGTCCATGAAATACATGAATAACCAGGACCCATGATCACACCACAGAAATTTTGTTACTTTGATTAAGTAAAACATGCCACTTGCATGGAATATTTTTAATCTTCAATTTTGCGTTCATTGGAGAGACCATAGGTTTGATTTGGAAATAGTATTTGAAGAGGAAATTTGCAAGCAACAATCTCAAGGAAGAATAAAAAGAAGCAATGCCAAAATCTCAAAAGTGATGAAAACCAGGGTAACTGTCAAATAGTTTATCAATGTTTTGTTTTCCTCCTTTGACCATCTCAAAGCATGATTCCTTTGAGCCCATATCTCACTATAAAACACAACAAAGATAATGGTCCATGCCAATACCACAATGATTTTTGATACCATACTCATTCAAATTAGTGAAGTCTCTCTTGACACTAAACTGTATTGTATTCCAGCATCAAGCAATGACTACCAAAAACATAGGCTTACCTATGTAATGAAGGCACTAAAGAGCCCTGTTGATGTGTCTCTAGTTTATGATAAATTATAATCAAGATTGTTTGCTCTTGTTCTCATCATTGTTGCCACATGGTTATTAAATAAAATTTTGAATTTATTTTTGCTACAGTAGCATGGAACTCTTTTGAACTGCGTCCCTATTATCTTCAAGAAAACCAAGAAAAACCTCCCTCAGAATATTTAGTTACTCTGAATATTTAGTATGGCCAGACAGATCATGTAAGAACTCTGATAAATGAGAACAATGAAAACAATGAAAATAGAACTGTAAGAACAATGACTTTCAATGGTTGTTTGTGAAACCATCCAGGTATCCTTCTGGTAGTTATGGCCAGACAGATCATGTAAGAAATCTAATAAATGAAAACAGAATTGTAAGAAGAATGAGTTGTAATTCATATAACTAACCTGGATATATTGGCAACTGTTTTGTGATGTTGTCTTCAAGTTTGCTGAATAGTTTGAAAGCATAAGATGCAACTTCAACAGTGGGTGGACTTCTTTTATAGTTTTGGGCACTTGAATTTAATTGGTGGACATGGATGCACATGGATTGCAATGGCTTCATTTTGAATGTGTGGTCTAGATTTAATTTGATGTGATCTAATGGTTGGGAATTGGTTATTTGTTAATCCATGTGCTTTGATTTGTTTTAATGAGAAATAGAGTGAGTTGGGTGTCATTTATTGCAGTTATTGGGTCTGGGTGTCATTTATTGCACAAAGTGGGTTTAAATGTTATTGGGTTGGGTGTCATTTATTGAACATAGGGTGTTTAGTTGTTGAACAACACAACAGTTATGGCTGACATACATTCCCTTTTGTTATGTGCAGGTAGGCATATTTATTTGGGATGCAAAGTTGCAGTTCTGATGAGTGGGGGTTGAAGTGACTACTGCTTTGTACTTCTGGAATAGACCATTTTGGAAGCCTTTATGGTTTTAGCTATTTTCTAGTTGGGTCAATATGGTTTGCAGTCTTAACTAGTAAAATACTATTTATGGACAGTTGTGGGCCCAGTCAATGTATGGGGAAATTTTGGACATAAATTAATACTTATTTATACTTAATGTTATTTATTTTTGTTTAAATATTGGTTTCAAAAGTCTCAATTTATGGTAGTTTGGTAGGACTAGTACTATATCAATTAATGGTCCCTACACAACATTAGGAATCTCTCCCCTATGTAGGCTCTGATTGTATGGGGACCTCTTAGACTCCTATATATAGAAAGGAGGCCTTGTCATTTGTATCATCCAAGAATTGTTTATTTTTGTAATTTAAAGGAGGTTTCCCCCTCGAAGAGGCTAATTTATAAGTCTTTGATCTATCTTTTCTATCTTTTTGTGAGCTAGTTTCATAACATTTGGTATCGAAGCTTTGGATTCTAGGGTTTCGCTACTCCAAACAGGTCATTGTGGAATTTTCGCTATAAATTTTTCTCTACGAATTTTCTAGAGCTCAAACAAATACCCACTTGAGCCAAATTCTTTTTTAACCTCAGGTCCAAATTTCAGATCTTGTCTCACTATATTTTCAGATATATGATTTAAGGAATTTAGGGTTTTTGAAAGCTCCAGAATTCCATCTCAAACAAGTCATTGTGGAATTGTTGCTATAATTATTTTTCTATGAAGGTTCAGACTCTAAAATTAAAACCTATTTGAGATGAAATCTTTCTGAAGCTTTGGTCCAAATGTCAGATCTTATTTTGCTATATTTTCGGAGATACGATCCAAGACATTTAGGGTTTTTGCAGACTCTGGAATTAAATTCCAAACAGGTGACCTTGGGAAAATCATCATAACTTTCTCTTTGAGCATCATATTGAAATTTCATAAGTTACAGAAAGAGGAAAGACTATACTTTCTTGTGTATTTTGTTTCAGGTTCGAAGGTCGGAACAGTGAAAGTGGAAGGTCATATAATTTCTCTCTCATGAACCAGTCTATAATCAGGTCATCATAGGAGATTTGGCATAACTCTTTATTGAAGAATCCAATATTGATCAAACTAGTGGCATTGGAAAGAGGATGCAAAGGGCTATTGTAGTTCACAATTTCAGACCTTGGAGATCCTAAATTTCATAGATACAATAGATTCAAGATCGAGATCCTAAAAGAAAGAAAAATAATGACTCAAATCAAGAAAATAGAAACACCTAGTAAGAAAAATTAGATGGATGATTTGAAGAATGTGATCAAAGCTAAGATAAATAGTTTTATATCTTCCATGGAAGAAGATTTGAAGAAAGGCATGGAATATTTGAAGAAATACATGGAAGGTTTGAAGGAAAGTGGGACAAAGATGCTACAAGAAAGGCCTCCTAAAGGCAAAAAGGTAGTAGAGGAAACTTGTGATGAGAAAAAAATAAATGTTAATCATGATTTCATAGAATCTAACATTGGATTAAAGACCCACCATATTTCAAAGATCGATATGAAGAATTTTGATGGCAGGGATCCCATAACATGGATACTATAGATGGAGAAATATTTTGATCTACATGATGTGCAACTATTACAAAAGGTACATATTGCATCTTTATATTTATAACCGAATCAATTTTTATGGTATAAAGGGCTTTGTTCTCGTAAACCTCTTTTCACTTGGTCAATTTTCAAGGAGCAAATGATAGCACATTATGAGGATACAACGAGCAACACCTTCTTTAGCCAATTCATAAATCTCAAACAAAAGGATGGAAAAGCACATTGAGGACTGCCAAAAATTGAATATAAGGGTAAATGATATTCCAGAGAAGCAGAGGATTGATGTCTTCATAGGGAATTTAAAGGATAACATTCAACATGAGGTTCACGTTTGGGAACCTAATTCATTGGAGAAGGCATTCAGGCTGGAAAGAAAAATTGAAAGCAAAATTATGGCAACAAGAAATCCTACCACTCAAAATTATAAAGATGGAAGTGTTGTTGCTCCTAGCCTTCCCCAACCTACAAGGTTGACACCACAAACATTGGAAGAAAAAAGAGAAAAACAGTGGTTGTTACAGTTCTTATAGAAAATACACTAAAGGTCATAAGTGTGCTGAGAAGAAATTATTTTACATTGATTGTGATGAGGAGGAAGAAAAGGATCAAGAAATGTCAAAAGAAGAGGATATACACTAGGAACCAACCCTAGAGAAAGAGGAAATGAATCCGACCATATCTTGTAGTGATTTGGAAGGAATTACCACTCCTAAAACTTTCAAGATAGAAGGACATATCAAGAAGAAAAAGGATAACCTCACTTTCGTGCAGAATCAACTGAAACAATAGGTAAACCAACATCGCAGCGAAAGAAGTTTTGATATAGGATACTGGGTATTTTTACAAATACAATCATACAAACAAATGTCCCTCAAGCAAGCTAAGAAGGATAATAAAGTATCACCAAAGTACTATGGTCCTTACAAGGTGCTGCAAAATATTGGTACTATGGAATACAAATTGGAGTTTCCTGCATCTTCCTGAGTGCACCCAGTTTTCCATGTTTCATGCTTAAAGAAGGCTACAGGTAAGAAGATCCCAGTTCAAACAATATTTCTAGAACTTGATGAGGAAGGCAAAATCATATTGTAATCGGAAGTAATCACAAAAACAAGAAATCGATAGTTATGAAAGCGATCAATTTTAGAGTATCTCATCAAGTGGAAGAACTTACCCGCTGAAGATTCCATATAAGAGGATGAGAATTTTATACAGAAGCATCCATAACTACTCAAGCGTTGAGGAAAGCAATTTTTGAAGGAGAGGGGCATGTTAAGTCCCTATACTACTAGTCTAACCCCTTATTGTTATTAGTACAACCCCCTTATTGTACAATTGTTCCCATACAGTCCCCATGTTGTTATTATTATGCCACATAGAATCCCACTATTGTTATTCTTATGCCCCTACAATATTATTGTTATGTAGGCTCTGATTGTATTGGGACCCCTTAGACTCATATATATAGAAAAGAGGTCTTGTCATTTGTATCACCCAAGAATTGTTTATTTTTGTAATTTAAAGGAGGTTTCCCCCTCGAAGAGGCTGATTTATAAGTCGTTGATCTATATTTTCTATATTTTTGTGAGCTAGTTTCATAACGCAATCAAAGATAAGTTTCATATTCCTGTTATTGATTAATTAATAGATAAATGGCATTGAGCAATTTTCTTTACTAAGTTATAACTTCATTATGGATATCATCAAATCAAAATGGGCCAAGAAAACATTACCAAAATTGGCCTTAAAACACATGAAGTTCATCATCATTTTTTGGTTACGCCAATTAGACTTACAAAAGCAACTTCACCATTTCCAAGCTTGATGAATTCTATTTTCAAACATGGCCTTAGAAAATTTGTGTTGGTATTTTTTATAACATACTAATCTACATAATATATTGGGAAGAGCATGCACAAACATGTTGATAGGTCCTTAACACTATTGGAAGAGCAACAACTATATGCAAAGCCTTGCAAGTGCACTTTGGGGTCCAATAAGTGGAATATTTGGGTCATATTGTATGCCATGACAATGTTAAATTTTATCCTAAAGGGAATGGACAATCCCCAATACCTTGAAGAAACTCAGAGGATTGTTAGGATTGATATGATATTAGCGCCATTTTGTCAAGAATTATGATCAAATAGCAACACTTTGTCAAGAATTATGATCAAATAGAAACACTTCTAACAAAATTAGTGAAGAAATAAGCATTTTCTTAGACTAAATAAGCAACAAAATCTTTTGAAAAACATAAATAGACAATGTGTAAAAATCTCATCTTGGAGACATTTACTTCACAAAAACCTTCAATGTGAAGTGTGATGCCTCAAGATATGTCATTGGTGTAGTTTTGATGCAAGAAGGTAGGTACCTTGCCTTTGAAGGTAGTTAACTTAAAGGAAATAACTTACTCAAAACATGTATGAAAAAGAAATGTTGGCCATACTACATGCATTTAAGAAATTGCGTACCTAATAGGAAGACACTTCAAAGTAAAAATAGATCATGATAGCTTCAAGTAATTATTGGAACAAAACTTATCTTTGGAAGAGCCAAAAAAATGGGTTACAAATATGTTGAGTTATGAATTTGAAATTATCTACAAAATGGGAAAAAAAATATTGTGGCAAATGCACTTTCAAGGAAAGAGGAAGACACAAAGGGTTTACTATGCATTATTTCAATTCCATAGTTTAACAAGGTGGAAGGAGCAAGAATATAATGGAAGCAAGATGAGAAGGTATGCAAGATAAGTCAACAACTACAAGAGGACCCTAATGCAATAGAAAAACATATATGGAATAATGATTTGTTGTGGTACCAGGATAGGTTATACTTAATGTAAGAATTCTCAACTCAAACAAAACGTCATTTTGGAATTATACTATTCTCCTATAGGAGGATATTCAAGGTTCTTGAAGGCATACCATAGGATCAAGAAAAAAAAATGGGAAGGAATTAAAGTAGATGTGAAAAAAATTGTGAATGAATGTATGGTATGCCAAAAAAATAAGGGAAATACAATCATGACCCAAAGGCTCCTTCAACCATTATCCATACCAAGCCAAGGTTCGGAAGAAGTTTCAATGGATTGTATTGCAATTTTAAAATATAAAGGAAAGAGTGTCATTATGGTAGTGGTATATCGACTGAAAAAGTATGCCCATTTTTTCTCTTTTTTCTCATACTTTTAAAGCAAGTAAAGTTGAAGAAGAATTCATGGAAATAGTCCAAAACATACATGGAATATTGAAGATGATTGTAAGTGACAAAAAATTGTTTTTCACTAGAAATTTTTGGAATGGGTTTTTTCTTGTTTGGGTACTCAATTGGCTCACATCTCATCTTACCATCCTCAATATTATGGGAAAACTAAGATTGTGAAAAAATATTTAGAAGGATATTTACATTGCTTTTCATCTGATTAACAGACATAATGGGTCAAATAAATTCCCTTGGTAGAATGGATGTACAACACATCCTTCTATACTTCGTTAAAAATTTCACTACTTATGGAATTTTATGGATATCATCCTCCATCCATGACATCACTGTTTAAAGAAACTATAAAGGCTCAAGTATTAGAGGACCACATACATAACCAACAAGAGGTTCTCAAACTATTAAAGGACAACTTGGTTATATAGCAAAATAGGATGAAATAACAAGCAAATCAGCATCACGGTGAAAGGGAATTTGAAATGGAGAATTGGGTATTTGTGAGACTACAAACATGTAAAAAAATTATCTCAATCAAAAAAAGAAGGACAATAAATTAGCACCAAGTTATTATGGCCCCTATAATATATGTTGTGGGGGATTGGAAGTATGTCTTACAAATTGGAGTTGCCTCCATCTTCATGTGTGCACCCAATATTCCATGTTTCTTTCTTAAAGAAGGTAATCAGTGACAAGATCCTAGTCCAAAATATTTTAATAAAGATTAATGAAGAAGGGAAAATCATCATAGAACCATAAACAATCCTAGAAACAAGGATTAAATAGTTAATAAATCAAGAAATTACCGAGTACCTCATCAACTGGAAAAACCTAAGAGTGGAAGAGGTGACATGGGAAGATGAGTTGTTCATGCAGGAACACTTGATATAGTCAAGCATTGAGGACATCACTTGTTTTAAGTGGGGGTCATGTTAAGCCCTATATAAGCCCCATGTTAAACCTATTGTTATTACATTTATATTGTTATGTCCCATTTTATAATAATTACACCCTTTGTGTTTTATATATTTGTGTGTCTGTGTTTGTGTCTTTGTCTATTTCTGTGTGTTTGTGTGTGTGCAACCACATGCACACACTAAGGAGACATAATATAAGGATCATCAAATATTGTATTATACATTGTATTCATTGTAAAATGAGTTTTTCCTATCAAATAGTATTGTAATCATTTGTTTCTTATCATTTTTAAGGCATAAGGTTCATAAAACTCCCCAACCTTGTTGTTCAAACCAATGACCTTATGTCACAACCATCATTAGTGCAAGGCATTGGAAAAAGTGTCTACTATATTAGCACATCAAGTGCCTCAGGTGCCCATGTGCTTTGTGTAAGTAGGACCATGATTACACAAATCAATGCCCAACAATCATTGCATACTATATTTGACAAGTTATGGAGCAATGACAAATTCTAGCAATGCACAATCTCTCAACTAGAACACCTCAAACTATTCATTTTAACCTCACCCTACAATATGCAATACTTTATAATCCCTATCCAATACATATAAAAGGGCCACAAAAACATGCAATTACCACTCCTACCCCACCTAACTCACCAATTTGTCCCCAAAGGATGCTTCACCTACACATAGTGAAATTGACTCAAATGACTATCTTAATATATGGTTTATATCCTTAGCTGAAGGCTTTCTACCTCAAGGAAACCCATTATTACCTTTTGGCATCAATATTGTATCAAATTTTACTAAAATTTCAATACATATCTCTATCTCATAGTCATCTAATGATGATATCATACCATTTCAAGCATCCATCATTTCTACATCTTTAGTGTTCCACTCTAATGAACACATCATGGAAGCAATGACTAGTCCCCCAATCACCCTTAAGATGCAATGCATCGTTATTCTTAATTTCTTCCTCAACATATTTTGTAACCCATTGTTCCCAAAAATATATGTTATTGAAAACAAGGACTTTATTCCCCATGGAAACATGTCTTGGTTCAAAAAATCTATCTTATCCCTTGACACTTTCAAACAAGGGAACATGGCCAACATGTGCCCCAGTATCCAAGTAGATATTTTTGTCAGGCTCTTTTTTGTTGAAAATATATTTCTTGGAGAAACATTCTCTAGGTAAAAATGGTCACCTATAAATCTCTCTTTCAAGAGTGTTGTGACATATTTACCTAGACATATATTGAAATTCCTATCCTAGAGCCCACCATTATGGAACATTATATCACACATGGCAAGATATTTCATGTATTCATCAAAAACAACACCCTATGTACCCTTCCAATGGCATGGCCATTAAATATGAGATAGACAAGCTTCACAAAGCCACTAGGTTTACCTACCCTATCACCTACACCTCATATGTGTCCAACCCTTTCCCTATAAACAAGAATAAAGGGACTATTCAAGTATATATGGATTTTCAATACCTACATCAAGCTTATCCCAAGGAAAACTTTCCCATGAATTTCATTGACCAAGTCATTAATGCATAAGTGGAGCATGAGGTCCTCTCCCTCATGGATGGATTCTAAATGTATAACCAAATAGAAATTTATAATGATGATTAGTACAAAATTGCAGTCATCACCCCATGGAGCACATTCATATATCATGTTATACCTTTCAGGCTTCAGAATTATGGAACGACCTGTTAGCTAGTGAGTTATGACTTACATCTTCCATGATCTATCCCACGTCATCGTGGCCTACCTAGGTGATCTCACAACTCAATCAAATATGTTATGAATATAAAGTACACTTAAAACCCATTATGTCTGTCTTGCTTTATGATTGGAAGATTATTGGGCTTCATTATGTCCCCAAAAGGTGAACGTCCAATCCATCACTAAAATTATTCTCACAAATAATTTGCACCAACTGCAAAACCTGCAACTAAAAGTCAACTTCCTACACCACTTCATCCCAAACTACACCACTTGCACCCATGGAAGTTTCCATATTTTATGTTAGAAAATCCCATATAAATAGGATGTTCAAGATCAACAAGCATTTGATGTTTCAAGTTTTTCTCTCTCCAAAGCTCCACTTATCAATCCCTTGGACTTCACAAAATATTTTATCATTTATATTTCTACTTTCGATGTTTCCACCACTGACATGTTGGTTTAATGGGAGGACAATGGTAGAGAACATGTCATTTATTGCATGAGAAAAAAATCATCCAAACTATTCCTTAAATATGTCCATGAAGAAAAGCTCACCCTTACATTAGTTTACATAGTTTAGAAACTACTTCATTACATCTTGTTGCAAACCTAAAGTTATAGATAATTCCAATCCCATGTACTTTTTTCTTAATTGATGGATTATCAATGGAAAAATCATTTAATGGGTCAACATACCTAAAGAGTTTGACCTTGAGTTTTCCAGCCCTAGGATCAAGAAATCATTGGTCGTAGTTGAATTCATTTTTGATCTCCCATCTAGCACAAATGACATGCTAGTGAATGACAAATTCCCTGATGAGAATTTGTTTATAATATTGAAAAATCACCCTTGGTATAGTGACATTCTTACATATGTACGCGCTTAGAATTTTTTCCCTTCTCTATTTTTCAGTGATCACTGACAAATCCATCCATCTCAAAAATCTCAAGTATCTCCTCAATAAAGATGTCATCTACCATCAGCGTTGACATAGTGATGAGTCACAAAAATACCATTATTTGACACCTTCTTTTCCTTCATCTTAACCCTATTTCATTTACCCATAACCATGTACGCTTTTTTTTAATGCTCAGGATTTATGTTTGAAATGTTTTCCATTTGCATTTCTTCATATTTTGTTGGATTATGACTAACATTAGAAAGAATTAGTATATTACATATTTACCTTTGAAGTATCAACTCATGCATGACGAAGTTATTAAAGGGTTTTGTTAAAAATCCACGTGTTATTTATGGACTCTTCAGTAATGGTCATTACACATATCTTGCCATGTATTTAAATCATTTTAATAGTTGTTAAAGCTACAAGGTTATCATAATCAAAACATCTTGCCATGTGGAATATAGTTGCAAAACCAATCGTGACTAAAATTCTAGCATATGGTTGTTATTTTTAATGTTCATTTTTAATAATTAAGGAATATTTAATATTCTTGGATCATATAAATTTATTGAGAAAGATAAATACCAAGTGTTTATATCAATGTTCCAACTTGATGCCATCAAAGTATCTATAAAAAATAACAATATTTTTGTAATTATGTTAAAAAGTTGGTGTTCAACGAATTTATGTCTAAGTATATGTTGATATGAATAGAAAGTGGTATTGATCAATAATATTTACCGAAGGTATCCACCTATGGAATCTACCCATGGTATTATAACTCAAAAAGGTTATAAATAGCAAGCCTCACTTTGTCACTTTGTAAAAAGAAAGAGTTTTCCACCACAATGTAGTTATAAATGTTTTTTTATAAAGAGTTTCTCTTTATGATTTCTTCTTTTCTCTCAACATTCAAATTTCTTAGATATTGGCCCCCAAGATCTAGATCAATGGTATCAAAGCAGACGTGATAACCTAGCATGTGATTTGTACATGAAAACTTGGACCAAGTAATGTAGACATGGCAAGTTCCACCACTATGGTCCCGTACATAGAGCTTGCATGAGTCCACATCTTTCTATGATGTTTCTAAAACTTCAATTATAGTGCAAATGCAAATACTTTTGCTTGAATTTGTAAACTAGCCTCAGTTTCCTCCTTATATTTCCAGTTGTAATCCCATCTCCACATGTATAGTCTAATATCGTCTGCATCTTACTATCACCGATATTAGAATTAGCAATATACCATGCCTCGGATGCTCCTTCTGGGGTTGTCCCGTCTATGATAATGTTGCACAGAAGCAGAAGAGGTCGAAGAAAAATTTCTTCTAGAGGTAGGCACACTTGGTTATTCATGATCATTGTTATCAGAGAACTGTCATAGACACACTCCTCAGTTGGGTAGAATAAGCCATAGTTGCACTCTGATGTCAGAATGGGCTTCTTGTTTTCATTAAAGAGAGAAAACATGAAAGTGTTTAGCAAGCCCTTGGGTCTGAGTGGGGTTCTAGAGTTGGAGTGGACATGCTTGATGAGGTTTCCATTATAGGATGTAGCATCATCAGGGCTAGCACTGGTTTTGTCCTCGTCACCTTTAGATGGACAACATGTCTCAATCATGGTAATGTCGAGGTTTTTGTAGCTAAGATCTAACATTACAGAGAACACTACATCAAGCTATGTACCCATCAAAGAGGTTGGTGTATAGCAGCCCACTGGTGCCGTTTAGGACTCCAGTGTTGGGTTGGAAGAGTGCATACTCCAGAGAAATAACGTCATTGTTGTCCTTGTAGGAAAAGAAGGGGTATGCATTGACCATGATATAGGATCTTGTTTGGCTTAGAAAGTATAGCATGGGCTTTATCATGTTGTCCACAAGGCTTCTCTTGAAGGCATCACTTGAAGGTGGGTAAGAGCTTTATAGCGCACTAAGGGAAACAAGGCTCGACACCTTAACAATTCCATTGAGGTTGTTTTTTATGATAGCCCTGTGAATATACATCATGGTAGAGACAAGGTATGAGGTGATTTTATTGGGATTGATGAAGACTTCCTTGCCAATAGTTATGGCCATGATTTGGTTGCACAAAATGAAGGTGGTCACATTCTGCCAAACCCAGGCGTAGGCTCACGAAAGATGATGAGAAATGTAGTAGAGTCGCTCATTGGGAAGGGTAATGGTAATTCTAATACTAGGAGCATTATAGGGTCTGCGTTGTAGAGCTTTAACTTGTTGATGCCTTGGCTCTTGATCAGTTGCACTACCTTGGAATTCAAGGGAAGGTTGTCTACTATATGACCATAGTTGATCCCACCATACAAGTTCCTACAGAGGAAACAATAGCCAGAGCCAAGAAATCCCAATTAGCACCGAGGTCATTCGAAAGCTCATTCTATGCTAAGAACTGATAACTAACCAATTGGCCAAACTTTCTTTATTTCTTTTCTTTTCTGGAGCTTATTTTTCTTAGTGCAATTTGAACATGTGACCTTGAGTATACTCAGTTTGAGTGACTAACACTCTAAGCTGCCACTCCTCACACCATGTATGAGGGATGTAATATACCTCAAAACCCACAAGAATGTGACCTAAATGCCTCTATTTTGGGTGATCCTCTGATGAGGAGAATAGACAATGTACAAGTGCTAGGAAGGCCCCTTTTTTTCCAACTATTCTTCCAAACCCTAAACATCACCTTTAAATTTAATGATGTTTGCACAAAGCTATAAAAAACAAATTAAAAATAAAGAAACCTCAAACCAGAGTTCAGTGGCAAGAATTTCAACTCACTGATGATTGCGAGAGAGATTCAAGACTCAAAGAGAATGACCGATAAAACCTGGAGTCATTACCCTCTCTGAGACCACTCATTTAGATCTTGGGGGCCAAGATCTAAGAAATTTGAATGCCAAGAGAAAAGAAGAAACCACTAAGAGAAATCCTTTATAACAAAAAACATTTATAATTACATTGTGGTGGAAAAATATCTTCTTTTACAAGGTGAGGCTTATTATGTATAGCCTTTTGAATTATAATACCATGGGTAAATACTATGGTTATATTTCATAGGTGGATACCATGAGTCAATACCATAGATGAATGCCACTTTCCATTCGGATCATATGTTGTAGCATGGTCATCCATAACTACTTCAACATCTTGAGCCAACGTGAGAAGAACATGCCTAACATGATTGAAATAAGGTATATTTGCTCAATATGCAGAATATTGTTCCAACCAAAGAAACCTACATAATTATTACAAGATACCATCATATAACTACATTTTCAATATTTTGGGTGTTGGTTGAAGGATCCACATAATGGATTTTGATTCTTATTCACTTTGTTGGCATATGGTTACACATGAAATTTATAGGCGTAGTTTCCAATTGGATTTTGAACCAATTGCATCAAATCATGCATAAAGAAAACATGGTGTTCACGAGCCTCAATAGATGCAATTATAAAAGTTGTATAAGAATAGTCTAAAGAGGTTGCACAATGCTCTAATTTCTATTGTAATAAAAACAGAACCTAGGAATCGAGGAATCTTCCATCTCTCTCCTTAAATGAATAGATTCTTTATTTTCTTATATAAAGGAGGCATCTTCATCCTAGGGACACGAATTTCTAGTTATCAAATGCAGTCAGTTTTGTATTTTGGCATCATAATATTTTTTCTAACAATATAATTGTTGTTGCATTTTTCCTAAGTGTAACTGTGTTGTAGTGTGTGAGACTTGATTTTATAGTTAGCCACACAGTTTTAACCCTTGGAGAGGTTTCATTCTAAGATAAGGTCTTTTTTTGTGCCTTTATTTTATTGTTGTGGCATACATTACAATTTATGTACTCTTTTTTTATGCTTTCTGTTAAAATTTACAGTTTGAGTTATATTTCCTTTTTCGTTAAATTATTTTGCATCCCTTTTAATTTTCATGTTAGGATTTAATTAAGTGTAGTGTGAATTGGGCCATGTTTTATTTTCAATAGACGTTAATATGAGAATTTCATAGTCACACTAAAATGAATTGTAGTGACTACTGTGAAATTAGTTGCTACGAAAACCTGTAGCTACTGCTGAGAAATCTAACTGTTGCAAAATCCAATTACTGTGAAAATAATAGTAGTAACTACAAAATCACATTACAGTAGAAATCCCTATCCATAGTAATAATTGTGACACTGAGTTAGAAATTGATCCAAGATTTTGATGCATGTATCGCCATGTATCTAGTCTAAAACTAATCTATTAGGGTCTATGTAAGCCATAATTTTGTATTACCATTAGGATTTCCTTCATAGATAGATTCAGTGCATATAGAGTCAAAAGGAAACCTTAGTCTTGTGCAGTTAACACTTAGAGCCTCATAAGTCAAATCAACCCCGAGTTGATAATTAAATGATAAGTGTAGATTGGGGTCCCTTATAAATGATGAAATAAATGTTTGCACGGTCATTTTAGGTATTTTTGTTGGGGATGCGCTCAAAGGACGAGGGTTCTTTTCCTTATAATGTAGAGAAAGTGTTACAGATAACCGTTAGACCTAGGGAAGAGTTGAATTCCCCTTTGATAACCCTAATCCCTAGCACTCTACATTAGTTCATATAGATTCATGAATTAAATTATATTAGAATTCTCTTTTGTGGTGCACCAAGAGCCACCCATAATACTAATTTCTTTTGCATGAAGCTCAATAGGAGGAAGAAGTATTGGTAAATAAGGATTTTAATGGAAGAAAATTCAAGGAGAGGTTACTTCAAGAAGGTATGTTTCATGAAAAAATTTAGGCCTTCCATTATTTCTATCATCTATTAAATGAATATCCATTTTTAAATCTTTTAGATTCTCTTGAACATGGTGTGGAAAACTTTCATGGATAACGAGACACTTTGGAGACTCTCTAGAGTTCCCATGGTGGTTATATCAAGTTCTAGTTATATCAATTTCATACTTTAGATGATGAGGAACTCTATGGACACTCTAGGGTTCCCATGGTGGTTATGCCACAATATCATCCTCTCATACCACACCTGAACTAGATGCTTTAGTAAGCAAACCTCTAATGTTTCCTCTTTAAATTCATCTTCTATGACATATAAAAAGCGATGGGAACATGGGTATAGCCTTGTTGTGCATTCATTCTATTGTCACCTTGGGTTGCTAAAATAACTTGCCACAATCCTTCCATGGAAACATTTTGTTGTCAATATCTACCTATTTATTTCTCACCCTTTTTCACTCATTGATCCATAACTATTTCCTTCATTTTTATGCCCTCCAAGACCCTCCACTCTTAACTATTGACTACATCTACCACACGGCTAGTCTCCTTAATCTTGAAGGTCCATGGGTTAAAATAACAAGTGCATATGCATCATAAAGCTTTCGCTACTTCATTGAGGTAATTTTTACATTATTCAATTCATGTAATAACCTCCATATCTTTGTAACTAAAATTCTCATAATTAAACTTGCACATTGAAATTAACCTATAGTAATTTATTCATATCTTGCAAGTTATGATATGGGTCACTTATATTTCTAGTAGAAGAGAGGATTAAATTGAAAAAAAAAATGTACTCATGACAATCCAATGATACTCGAATAAAAATTTAAGAAATACATCATTCTACAACAAGTTTCCATGGAATGCTTTTCAGTGTCATTTTCGCATTTTGAGGCCATATCACAAAACTTGAAAACTGGGTGTTTGAAATTTCTGGCATGGGGATTCCTTATATTGAAAAATATATGCCTATATAAATCTCACATATGTAGGTCATTATTTGAAAAAATATCTTGGTTATTGAATTTTTGTGGCAATGATCTTACTCATAACATAATTTAGACAGTCAACTTTTGGTATCTTAAATGAATATATCTTTCAAACCTGTTTATATGGCATTCTCTCATGTCAATCTAATTTACAATCCAACTTGAATCATTTCATTCTGATATTGTATGAAAAATGTATGCCCTAATTACTAATTGTTTGTCATAAATCTGTACTACGAAAACTTTGTTTCCTAGATTGTTCATAGGTGTTTTTCCTGTGTGTAATTATGTTATAGTGTGTGAGACTTTATTTTATAGTCAGATACACAAGTCAAACTCTTAGAGGGGGGCCAATCTGATGTAATTTCTTGTCTTGTGCCTTTATTTTATTGTTGTAACATATATTATAATTTATATACTCTGTTTTTTATGCTTTATATTAAAATTTACAATTTTGAGTTTTATTTCCTTTTCTGTAAAATTATTTTGAATTCATTTTAATTTTCATGTTATGATTTAATTAATTGCAATGTGATTTGAGCCATGTTTAATTTACAGTAGATGTAGAGGTGAGGATTTCACCTTCGTGTTAATGGAAATCATAGTGACTGATACAAAATCAATTTACGAAAACCTATTGTTTCTAATGAGAAATTTGACTGCTACAAAATCCAATTACTGTGAAAATAGTTGTAATCGCTTTGAAATCACAGTGAAACCAAATTTCCTATCCATAGTAAGATCAATGACACCAAACTAGACATTGAGACAAGATCTTGATGCATGTATTGACACGTAGTTGGTCTAAAACTAATGTGTCAGGATCTATATAAGCCTTTGTCTTGTATCACCATTATGGTTTCCTTTATAGATATAAATAGTGCATTTAAGGTTGGTAGGAATTATTAGTCCTTTGCAAAAACACTGAGATCCTTGCAAGCCAAATAGACAAATATTTACACCATCACATAGTGTTACATTGATTCCTCACAATAGAAGAAGCCAAAAAAATCATCAATGATTACCATAGCAGCATGTGCAACAGTCATCTATCTAAGTTGGCCACCCCTGAAAAAGTATCCACACTAGCTACTATTAGCCCACTTGATTCCATGTTTATTCAAGTAGTCAAATGTTATACCAGGTGCCAATTATTTACCCATAAGAAGTGAGCTTTGTTAGCTCCTTTGTGCCCTAATGTCATATTTGGTCCCTTTTGTAATGGTAAATTTACATCATGACTTGTAATCCACCCTCCAACAATAATCATCAATACACCATTCTAGTTATTGACTATTTAACCAACTGAGATGAAGTCATGCCAAATTTAAACAACATGGTAAATATTTCTGCCCAAATTGTCCTAAACCTTTTCATTTCTTGTTTTGGGGTCCTAAAAAAATTGATCTTTGACCACAAAAAGCATTTCGATAATGAGTTCTTCCAAGAATTATCATCTATTCTAAAATTCACCCATGAGTTTGATTCCATGTACTACCTAGAATACATTGACTAGGTTGAGGTATCACATGTTATTTCCCACTTTATGGGCCTATTTCACTTCAATAAAAATTACCATACGACTTATCTCTTTCCATCTCGTCCAAGGAGTGGAAGAAACCTTACCAATTTAATGTGAAATACCCACTCTTTCAATGGAAAGTGAACTACTACCCGATACTAAAACTCTCAAATAATTTCAAGCCACCTCGGAGCACGTTGATGAGGGTCGCAAATCTTCATTGCAAAATAATGAATCCATTAATGTTCTAGAGTCATCTATGATCAACAAGTTCACCTTATTTCATTCAATGAGGATGGTCATGCCCTTGTGTATGATGTTTCAAATGAGACTCTAGGACTAGGCAATTTTGAAACTTTATGGTAAGGTCCATATATAGTGAAACACTATGCTACTTGGAGGGCATACATCATTGCTCACCCTGATAGAGACTATCTTAAGGGCCTTGTTAATGGGTTATATTTAAAGAAATTTTACCCCTAACATAATCCCCTCCATCCCTCACCATTTTTTCATATATGCCCCATAATTAAACTTCTTGAGGTCCATTCAAGAGCACAAAGGTCCATTTTTAGAATCGTTTCCACCCCTAAAATCCTATAGTTTCCATATTTATCATAGTTTCATCCATGCAGTTCACCATAGCATCACCTCAAGACCCTTATTATGCCACACACTTATTAGGTACACACAAGCAATCTCCCTGTTATACATTTTTTTATTACCTTAAAAAAATTCTATCTCATTAGTACTATCACTTAAGGTATTTGTTTTCATGTGTGTAGGTACACTCCTAAGGCCTTTACCCAGTTGCAGGTTACTCTTGACAAGTCCCTTGTTTCCTTCATGTATATACTTCTTTAATATAGCATGTAATCCTCTCCCTATAGGATTAATGCATTAAACATGGTTTTCACCTGAGTATGTCATTAAGTTTCTCTTGTCTAGTTTTATTCACCACGTCAACCAACTCACATACAATCTATGGAAACCAGCTAGTAAAACTCCACATCCATGGGTTGCCCCATTACATAACACCCTTTACATTTTTTTACAACCATGTTGCTTAATCCCATATGACAAGTGTCTGATAGTTGACATCCTAGAGAATGAACCTCATGCTTCTTTCTCCTCATTATGATATCCCATCCTCTCATATTCCTAGTTGTTGATTGGAATTGGTTGGTTCTTTCAAATGAATTCCCACATTTTCATTGGCCTCTCATCTACCCAAGTTCAAGAGACCATCTACATTCCAACTTTCTTCATCAACTTCCATGGAGACTCAGCCATGGGGTCCCCTTCCCCTATTTTCTTATAATTATTCACCTCTCAAGGTTGAGTCATGTGATAAATGGGCCACATGTCTCCATACTTGTACTTTCAACCTAATTATTATTTTATTCATTAGTATATGTACAAAGCATTATTTCACCAAAGTAAGTGTACCATATTTCTTATTTCACCTTTTACCTAGAGGTAATCTCAATCACCCTTGGTTTAGAACATATAAATTGAGTGACCTATGCCCCAACATCTTGGTATCTTACACTATGATCACTAGCAATGCCAACAACAATTCCCCACACCCTATATAACCACTGCAAAGCTGGTTACAAATTGACTTCAACCTGTCATATCTTCTTGTCCTTCTATAAATGCAAATCATCTTCCATAAAATTGTTCTTTTGACTACCACCCATTTTATCCATTAAAATTTATTTGACTAAGGGAATTTCTTTTTACAACCTTTTCCACTAATATCTCCACCCCAACCCAAAAAAAATCATATATATATATATATATATATATATATATATATATAACAATGGTTCCCTAATTACTCAATTATGGATTTAAAAGGACACTTTTGTTCTTTACGGTCACTTATTCATTCCTATAAATATCAACTCATCCATTCTAGGAATGTTGTGGTATATTAGCTACCATTACCATCAAAATAGTGAACCCCATATTGGACAAATAAATTCATAATTGCTCCCTACTTTCATTGACTTGATGTCCGATTCCAACATAATCTCCAAATCAAATTAATTCATACCTTGTGATAGTTGCAGCCATCATTTTAGTGAATACCCCTCTTGGTTTAATCAATCTACCATTGTCAATGTCTTAGAACACATTTTTAGTAATGTCAAAATCAAGTTCTAGGAACTTTTCATTTGAAGTGGTTATTTCCAAGTAGCACTCCCAAGGGTAATGAAGACATCTACATCATTGAGTTTTCTACTGTAACAAACATTAATTAGTTTTTTAGATTATTTTATTGTTAAACCATCCCATCTAGTCTACTATTTACCATCATAAATCATTTTGGCACGAACATGGGACATGTATGCCTAGTATGCATAAAAGAATTGAGAATTTCTAAGAAGATTTTGGTTTTGCAAGTGGGTTAATATCCTTCTCCCCAAGCCATCCTTGTGTCCTTCATTTTCTCTCTCCCTATGTAGTATTAGTTCATAGATTGTTAATTACAATATGAAAATAATGATGAATTTCAGTTATATGTTTGCTCCTAACCCCACACATCAAGATGAAATTTTTATTTCCTAAAAATCATTCATGGTGATATAGTTGTTAATGAATCATCATCACTAATGTTAGAAAATTATATATTACAGAGCAATGGATCACATAAAATATTGTAGAAATATAAACATATAAAACACATAAAACAAGAGAGACACAGATATACATGGTTCACCCAGTTTGGGATACGTCCATGGAGAAACAACTAGTCCTTCCTTTTATATTATCCAAAAAAATGAAGAGATACAACCTACAGCAGATCCGTTGTAATTCCCTCTTCTCTCTCACAGAATCTCCTCTCTCTTTCTCACTCAGAATACTAATCTACATAGATGCAATAAAATTCCCTCATATAGAGCGAGGGGTTGCCTTCTAGGGAAAAAAACCCTAAATTAAACATAACTTCTAGCGTCAGATCTTCGCCTAATGAACGGCCCAGATTGAATATGAAATTAAAACATTTTACAAGGCATACATTTTACGAGTGGCATTGCCGCCACATTACGAACTAGGGTCCAATGTGGCAATACCTCTAAATAAAGGAGATAATCAAGCTCCACACCCAACAATCTCCCACTTGGAGACTGATTATAGCAACTCCACCGCTGCTTCATTTGTTGGACAATGACTCCACTTTGGACTTGGCTATTTCTCATCTTCTTCATCATACTTGAAGACAAAGTGAAACTGAGCAGAATCTCAGTTTCTCCCTGGTTACAACTTTTGTTAACATATCTGCAGGATTCTAGATAGTGTGTATCTTTTCCAGCTTCAACTGTCCATCTTCAAACACTGACCATATGAAATGGTACCTGAGCTGTATATGTTTAGTCTTGGAATGAAATGTAGAGTTCTTTGTAAGATGTATGGCACTCTGGATGTCACTTTATAACCTGCCCAACTCTGGCTTCTTACCTAATTTATCCAGAAACCTTTGTAACCAAATCATTTCTTTACTAGCCTCTGTAGCAGCAACATACTCTTCTTTTGTCATTGAGAATGCAACAACACTTTGCAATTTTGAAACCCAACTCATATTTGTTCCACCTACAGTAAACACATACCCTATGGTGCTCCTCTAGTTATCTCTATCACCCACCATATTTGCATCAACATATCCCTGTAGATCAATGTTTGAATCACCAAAGCATAATGCTTGATTTATGGTACCTCTCAAACACTTGAGAGTCCACTTCACCACCATCCATTGTTCTTTTCCTGGATTTTTCATGTACCTTCTTACAACTCTCACTGCATGTGCAATATCAAGCCTTGTGCAGACCATTGCATACACTAAGCTTCGAACTGTTGATGCATATGGAACTTTAGACATGTAATCCATTTCTTCCTGAGTTTTGGACACATTTCCTTACTTAGTTTGAAATGGCTAGCCAAAGGTATACTAATCGGTTTTGCATTCTGCATATTAAATCTTTTCAACACCTTTTATATGTACTCACTCTGAGACAATGTTAATTTTCAATTCTTCCTGTCTCTAGTTATTCTCATAAAAAGGATTTGTTTCGCAGCACCCAAATCCTTCATTGCAAATGAGTTTGCCAATTTTCTTTTGAGCACATTTATTTCCTTCATGTTAGAACCTGCAACAAGCATGTCATCTACATATAATAACAATATAATATAGCTTCCATCATTTTTCCTTTTGAGATAAACCCAATGATCAGAGTGACATCTAGTATAACCTTGTTCAGACATAAACCTATCGAATTTTAGATACCACTGCCTTAGAGCCTGTTTTAAGCCATACAAGCTCTTCTTCAACCTGCAAACTAGTTTCTCCTTCCCTTTTACCTCACATCCTTGTGGTTGCTGCATATATATATATCTCTTCCTCCAAATCCCCATGGAGAAAAGTTGTCTTTACATCTAACTGCTCAAGATGAAAATCTTCAACTACTACTAGACATAAAATAGCTCTGATTGAAGTCATTTAACAATAGGATAAAATATCTCATCAAAGTCTATACCCTTTTTCTATGCAAACCGCTTCACCACAAGTCTAGCTTTATACCTTTTTCTACCTCCATGTTCTTCCTTCAACCTGTAAATCCATTTATTCTGCAATGTTGTTTTACCTACAGGAAACCTGACTAAGTCCCAATTTTGGTTATGTGCTAAGGATTCCATCTCTTCTTTCATTGCTTGCTCCCACTTCTTCCTAGTTTCTACCTGCACTGCTTCTTCATAACATTCTAGTTCACCAAAATTAGTCAACAATACATAATATAATGAGGGAGAGTATCATTCAGGAGGTCTACTTATACTGGTAGATCTTCTAACACCACTTTCATGTGTTTGAGGTGCTTGTTGCTGTTGCGGTTTATGTTGTTGTTCTAGCTGTTGATCATTATGATTTTCAGGCACCTTCACTTTTTCTATGATGTCATCAAAAACTGTGTATTCTCTGTTTTCTTTTTCTTGTTTCCTTTCCGGCATCTGATCCTTATACAAAACCTTTTCATTGAATATGACATCTCTTCTTCTAATGATTTTTTGTTTTTCATAATCATAAAATCGATAACCAAATCATTAACACCATCTCCAATAAACGTACATTTCTTTGATTTTGCCTCAAGCTTTGTTCTATTTGCTTTATTAATGTGGACAAAGGCTTCACAACCAAAAGTCTTTAAAAATGAGTGGTTTACCTTTTTACCTATCCATGCCTCCTCTGGAATAACACCATCCAAGGAACTTGAAGGCCCTCTATTTATTAGATGAACAATAGTATCTACAGCATCTACCCAAAATTGTAAAGGCAGTCCTACATGCAATCTCATGTGCCTTGCACGCTCCATGATTGTCCTGTTCATCCTTTCTGACACACCATTTTCTTGTGGTGTTCCTGGAATTGTCTTCTCTCTATGAATTCCATTCTCTAAATAGCACCTATCAAACTCTTTGCTACAATATTCACCTCCATTGTCTAATTTGAGACACTTCAACCTTTTTCCTGTCTCATTTTCAACCAAATCTTTCCATTTCTTGAAAGCATCAAATACATCATATTTATTTCAAATACAATAAATCTAGGTTTTTCTGGTTGCATCATCAATAAAAGTAACATAATAATGAGAGCCATCGAGAGATGATACCTGAGAAAGTCCCCATACATTTGTATGCACAAGCTCTAATTTTCCGCTCTTCTTTTCTTTTCCAACTCTGAGGAATCTGACTCTTCTGTTTTCCATAAACACAATTCTCACAGAATTTTAAATCAACATGCTTCAAACCTGGCAACAAATTTCTGGAGTGAAGAATTTTCATCCCCTTCTCACTCATGTGACCGAGCCTATGATGCCACAATTACGTATCTTCTCCTGTAGAGGTTAAAGCATTAACAGAATTAGAAACACCATTGCATAAATACAATGTACCATCCTTTTATCCTTTTGCTATTACGGGGCTCCTTTAGTGACCTTCCAGGTTTTATCTATAAAAGTAGTCACACATCCTTCACCTCCCAACTGTCATGTTGAAATAAGATTTTTCTTTAGATCTGGAACATGCCTTCCCTCCTTTAATAGCCATTGATTTCCATTCTGTTGTGTTATCACTCATTATTTTCTCAAGGTTAAAGAAATAAATCACCTAGGTAACCACAAACCAACTTTTGGGCATAGGCTCTAGCCAACCTAAGCTCAGATAGGGCTCTCTCTATATGATTTAGTTTTGTTTGCTGGGATTTTAGGCTAGCTTTGAATGTTCAGGGGGTTTTTTATTTGTATTTGAGATTGGGTGGTGGAATTCTTAAAAAAGATGGATAGAATGATGTGTTTGGACCATTGGGCTATGGAGTCAACAGAAGGGCAGTAGAGCTAGAATTAACTCACTAAAGGGAGTGTTCAAAGGGCAAGCTAGCAGAGTAAAGTGCAAGTCGCTGGGCTAGAGGGGTGAAAAGGTCTTAACCAAGGTGAGAGAGCAATTAAGAATTCTCAGACTGGGATTAAAATGAGGAATAGAGGATAATTGAAAACAAAGGTCAATTAAGAATCCTTTGTTATAGATTACAGAGAGACAACCAAAACTAAGGAGAAATTAAGAATTCCTTAACTTAGATATCAGTAGAAAACATGTATTTGCCTAACTGTTAAAACAGAGTATAATTAAACAAATTCTGAGATAATACTCTAGTTATAGCATTCAGATTCATATATACATTATGGAAAAACTTTAAGAAAGATAACAACAATGCGAGAAAATACTTGTCTACACTTTGCTCAACACATGAATCCTTTGAAATATCTGGTCTTTATTCATCAATCCAGCTTGCTGGCTAGTCAATGCTCCAATGGCTTTACAGTCTTTTGATCAAGAAGTCTATAGAAATTTCTAAGAATCCACACTAAAATACTTCAAATGAAGTACTTATACAAATTCTAAACTTAAATATATAGAGAAAATATCAAAATTAGTTTTACAAATATCTCAAATTGTTTTACATTAATAGAACTTAAATAAAAGAAACTCAAAAACTAATGAATCTATTTGGAACTATATTTACGGATTGATGGTGGCAAAGACGATAAATTCAAATTTGATAGCAACTCTTAATTGATGATGAGGCTTCCAAGTCACTAACTAAGTCCTTCCTTTGTGCATTCTGCCCCAGAAATTCTGCAAATTTAGGGTCCAGTGATACCTCCATATATCTCAATCCAAGATAGATATGTAAAAAGTGAAAGAGTTTATTAGATAGAAGTATGCTATTGAGATAAACCTCTCTCAATTTCCCAAATTTCATCTCCAGCTGTTCACAATATTCTCTACAAAACAATGTCAAAAACAGGACTTTGCACAGTCTGAAAAATAGGCTCTGAAGATATGCATTTATCTCCCTTTTTGTAATACCTGTGTAAAAAGTGAGATATTTTTTTGTATATTGGCCTTTTGGGAACAAAAACCTCCTCCAGTTTCTAAAAATCATCTTAGATTGGCCACAATAGTTTCTCCAAAATTATTGCTTAAACAAGGAAATTTCTGGAAAATGTACCATTTCTGTTCTGATTTCATCTTTTTTCACTTTGATTTTTCAATCTGATACACTTTTACTAATACTCTTTCATCTAATACACTTTTACTTTGATGATCTATCAATATCCTTTACTTTGTCTTTACTTTTATTGTACATTTTAACTTTTTACTGTATATTTCAACAGTAAATCATTTAGTTTTTTATATGTATCAGTGTATGGTAATGGATAATGATCAACTTTCTGTATGTTTCATTTGTTTGTCTTCTAACTGCATACTCTATATGGTCCCTCTGTTTTAACAGTCAAGGCTCTATATGAATGTTTTCCTCTCGGCTCTGTGTGTAATTTTCTTCTTCTCTGTTCCTTGTATAATTATGTTCGTCTTCTAAATACAGGTTTTTGAATAGGTTTCCTGCTGAGTCTTGGAGTAAACAAGTTCTGCGACTAGTATCAGAATTGTTTATCCAAGGTCTAATCTTCTGCGGATTACCTACAAAATTCAACAATTATTAAGAAAACATAGGTTCACACGGAAGGAGTCGAGGAAATGTTCTGAATGTAAATTGAGGTTAAATGATGTTACAGAGGTTCAGGTTGGTGCTGAAGGGTTTAATGGTTTTAACCGTGAAACAGGTGAAAGGTTTGAAAATGAAGGTTTTTGGAGTTTTAATCTTAACGGGAAACTTTTTGAATATGGCGTGAAAATTCATATTAATGGATAATAGGTGGTTTTACGGGTTGGTGGGGGGTTGTATTAGAGGTCGTCACACCGCTTATGAGGCGAAGGTGGTTTTTAGGAGGGCTCACCCGATATAGTCTAGAGCTTGACACATAGCATTTGGGGTTCAGGGGAAAACTGCTTTATCGGGTCGGTAACGATCGGTCATTGAGCACGGCTAATATGGTTGTGGACAGTCAGATGAGGGGGATGGTGATCAGGCGACAATCAGGCAAGGGAAGCACACGGGTGATATGAACTGAGGTGTCGGGGGGGGCAGGACTTTCATCATGGCAGATTGTGATTATTTAAGATTTAATCATGGGTTTAAAGCGATCAAGAAGGGCTTAATGACGGGGTTAATTTAGGTTCATCGTGCAGGGGTTTATTAAGATGGTTTTGTTGGGATATTGGGTGAATTGTATAGTTTTTATTAAAACTAAGGGTTGGGATATTACATAGGGAATTTAATTAATACGGGGAAAAAGTATATCAGGGAGGTAATACATTAGGTTAGTATGTTAATATGAAATGCGATGGGCGTGGGTATTTCCTTAAGTAAAAAGGTAAAATGTATGCGTTTGTGCACTTTATTTACATATACCTAATACTTAGGATAAAGTATTTTTTGTGGCTTTTTGGGTGAAAAGGGATTTACATGGGGGTTTTCACTTTTCCTAGGCAAATGGTGTTTAACCTTAGGAAAATGGTTTTTCTGGGGTAATGAAGGGGGAATGGATTTTATGAAGGGGATTCTAGCACTTGTGTCCATAAGTAATTAAGCCGAGGGTCCAGTCCCACCAAAATTCAGAGAAATGCTCTAAGCCTCTTTGACTTGAAGGATTTAAAGTGCTAGAATATACTTGTGGATAAGAAATTAGTGAGTAAGGGGAAAAATGAATGAGGGGGAGTTAATGACAATAACTTTCAAACCTTTGCCTATTACCTTCATAACTGATCATACATGTTGAAATATATGTCTAAGCATGATTCATGTGTTTTGATCCAATCAACTTTGTAGTCCAGCAACCTTTCTTCTACTTACCCATTTCTTACCCTAACATGTTTCTTCATTTCTTTGGGTGCATTTAGGCTAGAAAACCCTTGACTTATCCTTTCTTTTATAAAAAACTATATATTTCTAACCTTATATCATCCAAGGGCTCAGATTAAGCTTATGAGCTCCTTTTATTTTTCTACCTGCCAAGATTAAACTATTTGGTCAGATTTTATTCTCTAACTATAAACATAAAATTCAAAGCATGAAATAACCAAGATTAAACAGTTTGATTACCATGGACTATGGCATGAATAACAAGCTACACACAATCATTATTATGCATAAAAGTACAAAGTAGTGGAATTTAGACTTGCACACTTTCATGGTCTCTTTTTGTTTTTGGAGTTCATATATTTTCATTTTTTGATCTTCTCTTATTATTTTTGTCCTTTGATTTTTCTTTTGGGAAATCCCTCTTTACATTTTTTAATTTTTTTAATATGGAAAACATTTGTAGAAAGCAAAGATATGTACAATATTACAAGGCTTAACCTTAATCATTCAAAATTATGACTGCTATTGGTATAGGAACCTAATAGTGGCTCCACATGGGGATGACATCTCCTTGTGAGATGTCAAGAACATCATCAACTAGTAGCTTGATCCATTGGGCCAATCCCAAACATGTATATCTTTGGTTGTATAATCCTTGTGACTGAAACTCTTGAACTAAAAATACATCCTTTTCTGCAAACTGAAATCTGATCTAACATAAACTTGCTACTGAAAAACTAAATTTATTCAAACTGAAATCCTACCTACTTACTCTAATCAGTTGTCCAACTACTCGTTAGGTAAAATGAAACAACCAATGCAATCATTCAAGAATCATATACATTGGTGGATTTTGTTGCTTGTGCTTGTTTGTGATTAAAACTGAAGTTCTATAGCCCAATATAACCTTGTCAACCAATGAGAAGAGAAGGAAATACTTGATTTCCTTGGTGGACTCTAAAAACTATACAAAATGATCTTCCAAAATATATACACTATTTTTGAACTGATTTAAGCAACTGTACATCTTCTCTGGATGGCCTCCAGGCCATGAAACTGAAATATCACTTTCACCTTTATCACCCTGCATATTTTCAAACAAGCTTTGTGATGATATTTCTTCTGATTGAAATGTTTGACTGGTGAAACCTTTATCATTTTGATCCTGAATCTGATTGTTAGTTAATGAAGAACAATTCTGATTGCATTCACTATCCAACCTATCAGTTATGGGATCATGAAAAACTTGGAAGGATTGCTGCAACTTATTACTCATAGGTTTGAATGGGACTTCACAAATTTCTACAAGATGCTCATCCTTTTCTTTAGAGTTTTCATACCACATTTCCTTTAAAAACTGAAATGATTCAAAATATAGTGGTATAGAACTTTCCTGTATTATTTGATCAGGTGTTTCAATGGAATTTGACAACTGTAATTGTGAAACTAAATAATCCTGATCAGGAATTTTATTGTCTTCTTTGTTGTTAATGTCAATACCTAAAGACTGCTGATTTTTTATTTCTTTAAAGTTTTCTCTGATGAACTGAAATGAAGAAAAACAAAGAGGCAAAGAAGCTTTACTTATTTCCAATTTTTTTTCACTTTCTTCCTTACTCTCATAAATTCTATGGATAAGATGATCACTTTTTTCAAGCTGCTGAAACTGAATTCCTTTATTTCCCAAACTAGTTTTTGATTGCTCTATAAAGTTAGTTTGGATTTGAAGAACATAAGTATCATCATAATGATCATATTTGGGAAAATTATTAAAAAAGTAATGTCTTCAAACATACACATTAGGTCATGAGATTGCTCCTCCACATCTTGCTCTATAAATCTATCTTCTGATCTATGGTAGTTGGAATTAGCAAGAATTTGTTCATGGCTATCAACCTCTTTTTTTGTGAAATAAATGTGTCATGGTGATTTTGAGCAAAAAAGTTATCTTTCATGGTGATCCTCTGTATCCTTTCCTCTATTTTTCTTACCAAAATGTCAAGTTTTACCTCTGCAATGTTGTTTTCCTCTGCTTCTACTTTCAACTTTTCTCTTCTAATTTGCAGATTATCTTCTACATCTACTGCAATGTTTTGCATCTATTCCAGTGTTGAGGGGTTTCTTTCTCTTAGCTGAAATTCTATCTCTAGATCAAATGCTTTTGAATAATGCAAGAGAGCTTAATCAAGAGGAGGTCTTATATTTTATCACATTGAATAGTAGATTTGATTAAATCTGTCCGAAAATTGTTGTATTGTTTCATTTGGATGTGTTTTTAACTGATTATATTTTTCTATGATCACAAAAAGATTGACTTTGATTATCCATTTATCAAGGAAAATTTTGACAAACTGTTGGATATTTGAGATGCTTGTAATAGGTAAATTCTTGAACCAACTCTTTACTCTACTTTGCAAAGAGAGAGCAAAAATTTTGATTCTATCATCATCTTCATCAATCTCAAATAAGTCCAGATAATTCTCAAAACCTTGAATATGTTTTTGGGGAGTGATACCATTTTCTCCATCAAACCTAGGGAGATACTTGTAATAATTGTTAGGGAAAGCATGGAGTGTAGGAGGTAATATGAGTGGCTTATATCTATCAGGAACTTTATAAGGTACAAGAATATGTACATGGATTGTATGATTAGTCTTGATTGTTTTATCCTCAATTGGAAAATTATTTTCATAAGAGTTAGAAGAATGCTGCTCAAATGTTTAAGGAGACTTTATATCTACAATTTTCAAAGGGAAATAATAAAAAATTAATCTAAAATCTTCTCTAAAATACAATATACATTGAAAAACTTTATTGATGAGAAAGAACATAATGTCTTGGATAACAATCCAAGTTAAAAGCTTGATCTTTTCATATTGTTCTTTTAGGTTCATTCCTCCAGTGGAGTCTTGATTGTGAAATTGATTTGGAGTCGCAAAGTGCATGATTTTAACCTTTATGTGTCTGATCACTATCCACCATCATAGATCAGATCTAAACATGTAAAAGATTTCTAAAGAAAGAGTCGCCACTATGTTATCACTCAGTATTTTCTCAAGTTTAAAGAAAGAAATCACCGAGGTAACCACAAACCAACTTTGGGCATAGGCTCTAGCCAACCTAAGCTAAGAGAGGGCTCTCTCTATATGATTTAGCTTTGTTTGCTAGGATTTTAGGCTAGTTCTGAATGTTCAGGGGTTTTTTTGATTTGTATTTGAGACTGGGTGGTGGGATTCTTAAAACAGATGGATAGAATGATGTCTTTAGACCATTGGGCTATGGAGTCAACAGAAGGGCAGCAGAGTTGGAATTAACTCACTAAAGGGAGTGTTCAAAGGGCAAGCTAGCAAAGTAAATTGCAGGTCTTTGGGCCAGAGGGGTGAAAAGGTCTTAACCAGGGTGAGAGAACAATTAAGAATTCTCAGACCAGGATTAAAACGAGGAACAGAGGATAATCGGAAACAAAGGGCAATTAAGAATCCTTTGCTATAGATTACAGAGAGACAACCTAAACTAAGGAGAAATTAAGAATTCCTTAACTTAGATATCAGTAGAAAACATGTATTTTTCTAACTGTTAAAACAAAGTGTAATTAAACAAATTTTGAGATAATACTCCAGTTATAGAATTCATATTCAGATGTACATTATGGAAAAAATTTAAGAAATATAACAACATTGCGAGAAAATACTTGTCTACACTTCACTCAACACATGAATCCTTTGAAATATCTGGTCTTTATTCATCAATCTAGCTTGCTAGCTCAGTCAATGCCCCAATGGCTTTATGGTCTTTTGATCAAGAAGTCTATAGAAATTTCTAAGAATCCACACTAAAATACTTCAAATGAAGAAGTATTTATACAAATTCTAAACTAAAATATCTTGAGAAAATATCAAGATTGGTTTTACAAATATCTCAAACTATTTTACATTAAAGAACTTAAATAAAGGACACTCAAAAACTAATGAATCTATTTGGCACTATATTTATGGATTGATGGTGGAAAATAAGAGAAATTAGAATTTGATAGCAACTCTTAATTGATGATGAGGCTTCCAAGTCACTAACTAAGTCATTCCTTTGTGCATTCTACCCCAAAAATTCTACACAAATAGGGTCTAGTGATACCTCTTTATATCTCAATCCAAGATAGATATGTAAAATGTGAAAGATTTTATTGTATATAAGTATGTTATTGAGATAAAATTCTCTCAGTTTTCCAAATTGCATCTCCAGCGGTTCACAATATTCTCTACAAAAAGATGTCAAAAACAGGACTTTACACAGTCCAAAAAATAGGCTCTAAAGATATGCATTTATCTCCCGTTTTGTAATACCTGTGTAAAAAGTGAGATATATTTGTATATTGGCCTATTGAGAACACAAGCCTCCTCTAGTTTCACAAAATGCATCTTGGATTGGCCACAATAGTTTTTGAATTATTATGACTTAAACAGGAAAGTTCTGGAAAATGTACCATTTATGTTCTAATTTCATCTTTTTCACTTTTATTTTTCAATCTGATACACTTTTACTGATACTCTTTCATCTGATACACTTTTAATTTGATGACATGTTAATATAATTTACTGTGTTTTTACTTTTTACTGTGTATTTCAACAGTAAATCATTTAGTCTTTTATATGTATTAGTGTATGGTAATGGATATCGATCAACTTTCTGTATGTTTCATTTGTTTGTCTTCTAACTGCATACTTTGTATGGTCCCTCTGTTTTGACAGTCAAGGCTCTATATGAATGTTTTCTTCTCGGCTCTATGTGTAATTTTCTTCTTCTTTGTTCCTTGTATAATTGTGTTCTTCTTCTGAATATAGGATTTTGAATAGGCTTCCTACCGAGTCTTGGAGTAAACAAGTTCTGTGACTAGTATCAGAATTGTTTATCCAAGGTCTAGTCTTCTACAAATTACCTACAAAATTCAACAATTATTAAGAAAACATAGGTTCACAGGGAAGGAGTCGGGGCAACATTCTGAACGTAAATGGAGGTTAAATGATGTTACAGAGGTTCAGGGTGGCACTGAACGGTTTAATGGTTTTAACTGTGAAACAGGCGAAAGGCTCGAAAACGAAGGTTTTTAGGGTTTTAAGCTTAATGGGCAACTTTTTGAATATGGCGCAAAAATTCATATCAATGGATAATAAGTGGTTTTATGGGTTGGTGGGGGGGGGGGGGGGGGGGCGGTATTATAGGTTGTCGCACCGCTTATGAGGCGAAGGCAGTTTTTAGGAGGGGTCACCCAATATAGTCTAGAGCTTAACACATGGAATTTGGGGTTCACGGGAAAACCTCTTTACCAGGCGGGTAATGATCGGTCATCGGGCACAGTCGATATGGCTGTGGACCATCAGATGAGGGGGATGGTGATCAGATAGTAATCGAGCAAGGGAAGCGCATAGGTGATATTAACTGAGGTGTCAGGGGAGCCCAGAACTTTGATCATGGCAGATTGTGATTATTTAAGATTTAATCATGGGTTTAAAGCGATCGGGTGGGGCTTAATGACGAGGTTAGTTTAGGTTCATCGCGCAAGGGTGTATTAAGAGGGTTTTGTTGGGATATGGGGTGCATTGTATAGTTTTTATTAAAACTACGGGTTGAGATATTTCATAAGGGATTTAATTAATACGAGGAATTAGTTTAGGTTCATCGCACAGGGGTGTATTAAGGGGTTTTGTCGAGATATGGGGTGAATTGTATAGTTTTTATTAAAACTAAGGGTTGGGAGGTAATACATTAGGTTAGCATGTTAATATGAAATTCGATGGGCGGGGTGGGTATTTCCTTAAGTAAAAAGGTAAAATGTATGTGTTTGCGCACTTTATTTACATATACCCAATACTTATGATAAAGTGTTTTTTGTGGGTTTTTGGGTGAAAAGGGATTTACATGGGGGTTTTCACTTTTCCTAGGCAAATGGTGTTTAACCTTAGGAAAAGGGGTTTTTTAGGGTAATGAAGGGGGAATGGATTTTATGAAGGGGATTCTAGCACTTGTGTCCATAAGTCATTAAGTTGAGGGTTTGGTCCCACCAAAAGTCAGATAAATGCTCTGAACCTCTTTTATTTGAAGGATTTAAAGTGCTAGAATATACTTGTGGATAGTAAATTAGTGAGTAAGAGGAAAAATGAATGAGGAGGAGTTAATCACAATAGCTTGGAAACCTTTGTCTTTTAACTTCATAACTGATCATACATGTTGAAATATATGTCTAAGCATGATGCATGTGTTTTGATCCAATCAACTTTGTAGTCCAGCAACCTTTCTTCTACTTACCCATTTCTTACCCTAACATGTTTTCTTCATTTCTTTGGGTGCATTTAGGCTAGAAAATCCTTGAATTATCATTTCTTTTATAAAATAAACTATCTATTTCTAACCTTATATCATCCAAGGGCTCAGATTAAGCTGATGAGCTCCTTTTATTTTGCCAAGATTAAACTATTTGGTCAGTTTTTATTTTCTAACTATTAACATAAAGTTCAAAGCATGAAATAACCAAGATTAAACAGTTTTATTACCATGGATTGTGGCATGAATAACAAGCTGCACACAATCATTATTATGCATAAAAGTAAAAACTAGTGGCATTTAGACTTGCAAACTTTCATGGTCTCTTTTTGTTTTTGGGGTTCATATATTTTCATTTTTTGACCTCCTCTTATTCTTTTTGTCCTTTGATTTTTCTTTTAGGACATATGCTTTTTACATTTTCTAATTTTTTTATATGGAAAACATTTGCAAAAAGAAAAGGTATGTACAATATTACAAGGCTTGACCTTAGTCATTCAAAATTATGACTCCTATTGGTATAGGAACCTAACATGTTGTTTTATAAAAAATGTAACCATTCCAATGATTTTATAGGGTTTATCATCACCCAATCGAACCTGTCCAAAATCTCCTTAAACATAATCATGAAAATGTTTCCTATCAAGTGTGGCATGGAATGAGGCCCCTGAATCTACCACCCAGGCATCAATAATATTTTCTAATGAAAGAATCAAAGCATCTTGCAACACATCACCTATCACATTCACTTCATGATTGTTTTCTTGTTGCGCATCTCCTTTTCCCTTCCAAGACTTGCAATCTTTCTTCAAGTGTCATTTATTCCCGTATTTCTAGCACACTATCCCTGATGTAGACTTGGATCTACCTTTTCTTGACTTACTTTGATATCCTGGGTTCTTTCCTCTTTCCATTTTTCTTCCCCTAGTCTCTGCAGTCAAAGAATTACCTGATGTCTCGTTGGAGCTTTTCTATCGCATTTCCTAGCTAAGGATTGCACTGACAACATCATCCAACTTTAAAGTACTAGAACCAGAGACAAAGTTACTAATGGCCATAACTAAACCATTCCAACTTTCTAGCAATGAGCATAGAAATAACAAAGCCCTAACTTCATCATCAAAAGTAACTCCTACATAACTTAATTGATCGGTAACTATATTAAATTCATTTAAATGATCAGCAACAGATCCACCTTCTGACATCTTCATATTAAATAAATTCTTCATAAGAAATACCTTATTTGAGGCCAAGGGTTTTTCATATAGTTTGGCCAATGTCGACATTAAACCCTCCATTGTCGTTTCCTTTGAAATATTAAAGGCTACCAATATCGCTAGACACAGTCGTATTATTCCAAGTGCCTTTCTGTCGAGAATATCCCATTATGTGTCTGTCATACTTGTCGGATTCTTTTTCTTTCCACTCAATGGTAGGTATAGATCTTTGTAATACAGATAATATTCCATCTGCATCTTCCACAGCTGGTAGTTTTGGCCATTAAATTTTTCGACCCTAAACCTACCATCTTCCGCCATTTCTCCCACTCGAACCAGGAACCCTTCTCTCCTGCAAGTTTTTCAACCAAATAGACCTTCGGCTCTGATACCAGTTGTTAGAAAATTATATATTACAGAGCAATGGAACACATAAAATATTGTAGAAATATAAAGACATAAAACACATAAAACAAGAGAGACATGGATATAGGTGGTTCACCCAGTTTAGGCTACGTCCATGGAGAAACAACTAATCCTTCCTTTTATATTATTTAGCAAAATTAAGAGATAAAACCTACAGAAGATCTGCTATAATTCCCTCTTTGCTCTCACACAATCTCCTCTCTCTTTCTCACTGAGAATACTGATCTACATAGACGCAATACAATTCCCTCATATATAGCGAGAGGTTGCCTTCTAGGGCAAAAAACCCTAAATTAAACATAACTTCTATTCTCAGATCTCTGCCTAATGAACAGCCCAGATTGACTACGAAATTATAACATTTTACAAGGCAAATTTACATCTATTTTTAGCTTTAGGGGTGCTACCCCCGATCCCCCACCAAGGGGGCTCCCAAAGATCACAGCCGCTGCCCCCCTTGGAGCATACATTTTATGAGTAGGGTTGCTGCCATATTACGAACTGGGGTCCAATGTCGTGATACCTCTAAATAAAGGAGATAATCAGGCTCCACACCCAACAACTAAGAATGTTACCATGGAATTAACATAACAATCAAATGAATTTCTCAAAAACTATGAAACATTGGCTTTTGTATACTTGCACAAGTTTCCTTTAGAGAACCCACACAATTTGTGCAGACTATCCCTTGATATTCATGTAAACCAATAAAAGTGTGAAAATGTGGCTTATTCCATGATGGAAAAAATCCATACACGATAGTTGAAGCCTCAGTTCAAAAAAAAATAGGTTCATTGCACATCAAAAATCATGGAAAATCTTGAGTTAAGTTAACGTTCAATTATCAAAATAAGCAGGTATTAGGTGCATGAACTTCTATTTTCCTTGGTACCAAACCTTTGCTATATAATAGAGTCATGGGAGTGTATTAAAAATGATAGTTTGAATTCAAATACATTTTTACAATAGAAATTTTTATTGAGATCCATTTTCTTGAGAACCATTAGCATTTTCCTAAGAGAGAGAGAGAGAGAGAGCCCATAAAGGATCACCAAGGACTCTCATGAGGAGAAAGAGAACAATATAATCATTTAACACTTATTCTTGGTGTCTCATAAGGCCTTTTTCCTTTCATCCATTGGGTAATAGTGGCATAATTTGCTTCAATGTATCATTTTTGGTTTATTTTTCATGTCAATTTCTCTATTTTGATTATGATTCAAGATACTAACCCATTAGACATCTTATCTCTCATTGTTTTCTATTATTAATAACATTCATCCTTCTCATTACTTAGAGGAGACTCGTTTCCTCACATTAGCAACAATTTCCTCATACAAAAACATAATCACACCCAAAAACCAATACCATCTGCCAAAGATCGATGATATGTTAGATCAGTTGCAGCTTGTCAAGTACTTCAGTTAGTTAGATATCAATAGGGATATTACTAGGTACATGTTAAAGAAAAATACACCTAAAGACTACATTTATGACAAGGCAAGGCCTATATGGATGGTTGTTCATGCTTTTTGATCTATTCCATGTAGTAGCTACATATACATGATTAATGAATGATGTGTTACATCCCTATTTAGATTCATTTGTAATAGTGTATTTGGATAACATATTATCTTATATATCTACCTAAAAATATCATATCTCATATCTTATACAAAATTTTAGAGACTCTAAAAGAGAAAGAGTTACAGGCTAGCCTCAAGAAATGGGGTTATTCTCACCATTCATTGGTGTGTTTGGGGTACATGATTAGTGGAGGTGAACCCAAGATAGCTCCTGCAAATATGGAAGTCATCATCAAGTGGATAGTTCCTACTAATTTCACTGAAGTTAGAAACTTTATTGGGTTAGTGTATTACCTACAAAAGTTCATATCATCACTTTTTAATCATATTTTTGCAACTCCATGCCATAACATCCAATGGTAAGAGTTTTTCGTAGGGAAAGAATCATCTACAAGATTTTAATGGGATGAAATTGAAGATCAGTTAGGAACCAATCCTTGCACTATCTAACTTGAAAAATCCTTTGAATGATGTAAGTGGATATGCTATGGGAGCAGTCCTAATCAAAGGAGGTAAGTTGGTATGATATCATTCGGAAGTGTTTCATGGGGGAGTCTTGAATTACCCTTTGTATGATAAGGAAATATATGTCTTATTTTAAGTTGTTAAGAAGTTGAAGCACTATCGAACAAGAAAGGAAACCATTATACACATTTATCATGAACCATTATAGTATTTACAAGCCCAAAGTATCAACAATCCAAACACTATAGTAGGATCAAGTTGTTGCAACAGTTTCATCAAGTCATCAAATATAAGAAGGGGAATGTTAATAAGTTGAAAAGCATTCTTTCAAGGCCACTTGCATCCAAGATTACAAAATTTGGAATGATTATGCATAGGGAGTCTTTTACTGTGATGCATATAAAGAGGAATGCATAGAATATGAGGAATTTAAATAGGTGTTTCAATAACTACGAAGCTAAATCTTTGTAGAAGAAGGTGAAAATAAGATTGACTTGTTGAAATATGTAACTAGGTTCGGCCTTCATAATGTATATTGTAATAATTATTTTATATATTTGATATTAAATAGAAAAGAGAGTTATTATTGTCATTCTTGATTCATGGGTTTAATACTCAAGATAAATTTATTTGTAGGTCAAGCACCCATTGAGTGCTTCTAGGTTTATCATAGAATTATGAAGTCAAAAGATTTATTATCATACATGTAAGACCCCTTTGGGTATGTTGTATCTTGTAAAGAAAAAATTTGTAAAGTCAAAAGTGGCATACTGACCCTCCAAGACCTTGTTAGACAAGTTGGCCTACAAGAAGGATCAAGTTGGCCTCATGGACAACAATTTGACCTCCTAAAAAGCTTATATAGAATAAGGATCTCTACCTCATTTTAAGAGAAATATAAGAAAGTTCAATCTCTAGAAGAAAGAAGCTAGAAGATAGAAAGAAAAGGAAGAAAATCAAGGACAAGAATAAGAAAACAAAGATCAAAGTTTTGGACCTCTCTCTCTTGTGTTAGGCTCTCAAAAGTTATTGGGCAAGTCAATGTTGCAGAAAAAGTTGTTGTGCAAGTCGAAAATGCAGAAGTTGTTGGGAAAGTTGAAGTTGTAGAAAAATTTGTTGGGGAAGTTGAAATTACAGAATTTGTTGGGAAAGACAAATTTACAGAAGAAGTTGTTGGGGATATTTAAATTGCAGAAGTTGTTGGGCAAGTCTAAGTTGTTGACAATTTCTAGGTTGTGTAAAATCCCTAGTCAAAATTCCATGTAATAAATTTAATAAAGGAAAAATAATAACCAAGGTCATGGGACACGTATTCCAAGTTGAATGTTGGGAAAATACATCCTAGTGTGGGTATTCATTTGGTTTATTATGGCTAAGTAAATTGGCAAAGGCAATAGAAAAGGCTTTGGAAAGGCATGAGGCATTAAATGAAATTTTATTTATGAAAATAATGGAAATTAGGAGAAAAGGAAGGTGAAAGGTCACAAGTTTCATGTGAGGAGGACAATGAAGGAAAATAATATAAAATGAAGAAAATAGAGGCCTCATTAATAAAAAGGATTTTGAGGATCAGTTGGTACCTTTTGTCAGTTAAGTTTAAGATCTCTCTCTCATACTCTTGGACACAAAGTATTCTTGGAGAACTCTATCATTGGAGGAAGAAAATCTAAGGAAGGAAAAAGAGGGAAAATGGAAACAAAGATCAATCAAGGAAGATCAGGATCAAGCAGATACAACAGGATTACTTGCAGGTATCAACTTGCATGAATGTTTTCCTTGCTAGTTTTTGCATGCATGATACATGCATGTGTGTTTTTGGCTCTCTTGATGTCATTGGCATGGGTTTTACTATGTGTGACAGTGCTTTCAGCCTTGCCTTTCCATTTCTAGATAGCCATGGTGTGATGGGTTCTCTTGTATTTGGTTCAACTAAATTACTGGATGGACTCGAAACTGAGTGGGGTAGTCTCAGGATTATTCATAAGGCCTAGGAATCCTAGGATGGGATACATGGTAAAGCCTGGTTGTGAGCACCACAATTTAGCCTAGGAATCCCTTGGTGGGATATACGATAAATCTTAGAGGTAAATACCCTTGATTGGGACTAGGAATTCCTTGATCAAAAATGGAAATATACATGGTAAATCCTAGAGGGTGGTGACCTTGTAGGCATAAGAATCCCTTGACCAGTAATGGCGAGATACATGGTAAATCTGAGAGGTTTATATGGAAAAATTATTCAGAGTTTATGATCCAAGGGATTAGTAAAGTGCTCTAAATTAAAAGTGCTTAAAACCTATACCAATGTCTAGATCTCGATGACCTGAATCCAATGCAACTTGAATCACTCAAAACTGATATCATATGCTCCTGATATGGCATTCTAATTGTTTTCCTAAATAGGTAAAAAATTTGCAGATTGGTTGTAGGACTGCTGACTGGGAAGTCTGTACGCTGACTAGGCAAGTTGACTGTACACATTGGGCCAATGACAGGTTGACAAGTGTCTAAGTGTGATTGGTTCAAATTTGTTTGATTTTTATTGGTGGTTGATTTTTGTGTTGGACCAATGGGGGGATGCCATGTGGCCAAATCATGGGCTACCACGTGGCAGCCCAGGGTCCACTAAAATTTTGGGTTAAGACCAAACTAAAACTGGTTGGATTCAAATGTAGAACCTCTGTTTTGGAAACAAGGCACCTTACCACCAAGCCACCAGTGTCACTTAACTATATTGGTGGCACGATTCAATTTAAAGTTTAACCATTAAACATTTGGGGATGGGGTCGAGGCTAAGCCCTGGCCCCTGGTCAACCCACACCCACAAGACTGCAGGCAGGGGAGCCAGGGGCGCAAGCTTAGCCTCGACCCCAGGTTTTGGCACCATTAAACATGATCAACTGGACCATATTCCAAATAGAACAGATCCATCAAGAATGGACATGGAAAAAGGGGACCAACCCTAGGCCACATTGCAGCATGTAACCATATGCCACACCACAGAGTGCTTAGCGCAGAGTTTGGGATCGGGCGTGAGAATTTTGGAACTGCCCCCAGTATTATGCCTTAATAGAACCAGCTGTCAAAGGCCCATGGGCTATGCCGATGAGGGCGGCTAGTTAGCCCGGGCCCCGGGCAAATGGCCCCATGTGGCCCTAGTTTTCCACCCAAGACCTTACTAGGAAATTTATTCAAGCAATGAAATGCATCAATTTTGGCACGATTTTTATCAGTGTAGGGAAAAATTGTCACTCAGCATGCCCTGTAAAGGCAGAAATCGTAGATCAGTTACCAGTCCAGTGTAGTTTGTGGTTAAGTTAGTAGAAGAAACTTTGGGAGAGCATAACTTCTTCATTTTTTGGCCAAATTAAGCCCAACAAGAGCCTATCTAGGGGTTTTTGATAGTTTTGAATCCACTGGAGACATAATATTTACATTCTTATCACTGTAAATCCATATAAACATAAATTTGAGCACTCAATAAAAGAGACCCAACATTGGAAGTTGGACCAGGAGATGTAGCCCAAGAGAGGGGTGAACTCCTTTACCATTTTTGTTGTTATGTGTTTCTGATATGGTATATTGTCTTTGTTTTATGTTGTTAACTAAGTTTAAAAACCATAATTTTATGTGTTTTTCAAAGTGATCCATTGCCTATGATACATAAAATTTTACTTACAATTTTACTATCACCTTCAAGTTTGGATTTCATATCATTTTGGTATCAAATCTCAAGGTTATTGTGAAGGTTTGATTTTGTTTGCAAGTGTTTTCTGATGCTTATAAAATTGAAGCTTAAAAGAGGAGAAGTAGAACTTATGGAGTCAAGGCCTCACATTGTTTCAAGGAGAACACATACACCTCAAGCTTCAATAGTCATGGCACACGAGGAAGGTCATGAAGGGATGTCTGAAGATGAAAGAATTTTAAGAAAATCCTTGTTTGAGATGTCTAAAATGGTAAAAATTCTTTATGAAGAGAGGAATTCAAGGCTACAAGGAGAGAGCTCAAAACCTCCAAAGGGAGATGCAGGAAAAGGAAACAAACCTCCAAAAGGAAATGGAGGAAATGGTGACAAACCACCAACTTCACCTCCATCACCATCCTCATATTCATCCTCATCTTCTACTTCTACCCTTTCACAAACACCTCCAAATTATCCAAAGGGACATGGTAAAACTCCTTTTCTAAAGCTTGACATTAAGTTTGAATTTCCTATGTACAATGGAGAGGTAAATGTTGAGAAATTAGTTAACTGGATTCGATAGATTGAAGAGTATTGCAGGATACAAAGAATCAAGGATGATGAGACAAAAATTCATCATGCTTCTCTTAGGTTGGAAGGTGCAGCACTTATTTGGTGGGAGGCCAAAACTAAAGATGACATGAAGAAACATGGTAAAGTTTTATCCTCTTGTAATTATTTTTTTGTTGCAATAAGAAAGAAATTTTATCCATTAGCATTTATGCAAAAAGCTATCATGGATTGGAAAAACTTTAAGGAAGTTAAGTCTCAAAATGTTCAAAGTTATACTCAATAATTTAGAAAAGGAACTTTGATTTTGGGTACATACTTATCCTCTCAAGACACTCTACTCAAATACATTAGAGGATTGCATAGTTATTTGAGACACACAATTCTCATGTTTAACCCTACAAAACTAGATGAAGTTTGTGTACAAGCAACTCATTTAGAAGCAAGAGGGAATAATGCTCCTCAAGAGGGCAGAAAAAATCCATTCAAGAGTGGAGACAAAGGAAAGGGGAAATTCAAAGGAAAAGGGAAGAAGAATGCTTCATTCAAGAAAGAGGGAGAAAAACTCACATGTAAACATTGTTAAAAAGAAGGCCATGATGAAGACCAATGTTGGAAACTTCATCCTGAAATGAGACCCAAATATTTTAACAACAAAGGGAAAAAAAATAATGTTGCAACTACGCAACATGATTTAGGGTCTGATTCCAGAGATGAAACAAAGATCGCAACCATGGGATTTAAAGGTAAGGACTTTATTGCAAGTACTATTTCTTCAAGTAGCCTCAATGCAACTCAACATGAAAAAGAAGGAATAGATCTTTTCCACATTAGAGTCATTTCCAAACTTACCAAGATAGATACATTATTTGATAGTGGATCACAAGAAAACATTATTTCTGAAGACATTGTTAAGAAATTGAATTTGGAAACCACTCCTCATCCTATACCTTATCCTTTAGGTTGGATATGTGACAATGTGAAATTGCATGGGACAAAAAGATGTAAATTGAGGTTTTCCACCACTGCAAACATTATAAATGAGGTATAGCTTGATGTTATTCCACTTGAAATTTGTGGTATTATTTTGGGAATCCCATATCTATATGATAGGAGAGCCATCTTGCATAACCATTAGAACAAATATCACATGTTTAAATATGGGGTTGAGTACATTGTTAGAGAACATAGCAAGTAGTTGAATTTATCACTTGTGAATGTTGGACAAATGAAGAGCCTTTTTAATGTTAGTAATAACTTTGTACTCTTGATGATCAAACCCAAAGAGAATGTTGAAAATGAAACCTTCCAAGGATGTGATGCAATATTAAAATCTGATTTGTATGAGGTTGTTAACACCTATGATGAGATGTTTCAGGAACCCAAAGGATTGCCTCCTAAAAGAGGAATCCAACATGAGATCCAATTGCAACAATATTGTCCTCTTCCAAACATTGGCATGTATAGGATGTCAGTTATGGAGAATGTATAAATCAAGAAACAAATCCAAGAGTTGCTTGATAAAGGGGTCATCAGACAAAGCACATCATCGTGCGGGTCACCAATTATTTTAGTACCAAAGAAAGATGATACATGGCGCATGTGTGTAGATTTCATAGCCTTGAACAAGATTATGGTAACGAATCATTACCCTCTTCCTCGAATTGATGATTTAATTGATCAGTTGAAAGATGATGTGTATTTCACTAAGTTGGACTTGAGAAGTGGCTCTCATCATATTAGGATTGCTAAAGGAGACATATGGAAGACAACCTTCAAAACAAAGAAAGGTTTGTTTGAATGGTTAGTAATTCCTTTTGGTTTTGTAATGCTCCTGAAACATTCATGAGATTTATGAATGATGTCTTAAGGCCTTTTCTTGATGATTTTGTGATTGTCTACTTAGATGGCATATTGATATTCAGTAAAACTCGTGAATAACATGTCAAACATGTTAGGCAAGTGTTAGATTTCTTGAAGAAAGAAAAGTTGTTTTTAAAGATGTCTAAATGTGAATTTGGAAAGACCTCGTTAGTGTATTTGGGACATATTGTTGGAGGGGGTGAATTGAAGATAGATCCCTGAAAGGTAAAATTAATTGTAGATTGGCCTAAGCCCAATAATGTAACTGAGGTAAGAATCTTTTTGGGAGAAGCCCAATATTGGAGAAAGTTTATTTCTAACTTTTCTTCAATTGCAGCTCCATTACATGCCTTAACAAGTGTGAAGCGTGTTTTTCAGTGAGGAGGCAAGTAGCAAAAAGCCTTTGATGCATTGAAGGAAAGAATTAGCACAACTCCACTTCTTTCACTTCCTGATTTAAGACATCCATTTGATATCCAAATAGATGCAAGTGATTATTCCATGGGAGCAGTCTTGATGCAACATGGTAAGCCCATATGTTACCATTTTGAAACTTTTAGTGGTGCAGTAGTTAACTATCATACAAATGATAAGGAACTGTATGAATTTATGCAAAGTGTGAAACAGAAACATTATTTGATGGGAAAGGAAACTATCATTCACATTGACCATCAACCATTGCAATACTTACAATCACAAACTAAGCTATAGCAAGCGAGGCATTTCATATGGATGGGTTTCTTGCAGCAATTCCACTTGGTGATAAGGTAGAAGAAAGGTATCTATAACAAGGTTGTTGACATGCTTTCTAGACCAATTGTTAGTGCTTCAGTTATTCTTAAGTATAATTCTATCATGCATGAGAGTTATGTTGAACAGTATTCTTTAGATGACGATTTTAAATATTTATATGCAACTTTGTGTCAAGGAAACCAAGTAGAGGAATTGGATTACCATGTGCATGATAAAATTTTGTATCATCTTGGCATGCTATGCACTCTATGAAGGGAAAGAGTCAACATCACAAGGAAAGTTCAAACTTCTCTTATTTCTGGCCATTTTGGTGTAGGCAAGATGGTGGCACAGTTACAAAGGTATTGTTATTGACCTAGAATGAATGAAAGTGTGTCACAATATGTAAGAGGATGTTCTTCATGTGCTACAAGTAAGCCTAGCAATAGATAGTTAGGATTGTATACTCCACTTCTATTTCCTTCCCATCCTCAGGAAAGTGTTTCTATGGACTTTGTAGGAGGACTGCCTATGTCTAAGAAAAATCACAATTATCTTTATGCTGTGGTGGATTGTTTCAGCAAGATGTGTACTTTGATGCCTTGTGAGAAGCAGGTTACAACTGAACAAACTACACAAATTTTCTTTCAACATGTATGGGTACATTTTGGGTTGCCCAAATCCATTATTTTTTATCGATATTATCAATTTATTGGTAAATTTTGGTCAAGCTTATGCGGACTCATGGACACCAAGTTGAAAAAGAGTACAGTGTTCCATCCACAAAAAAATGGTCAGACAAAAGTGGTGAACAGAATGGTAGTACATATTCTTCGTGATTATTGTAGCAAACATCCTAAGATTTTGGATGAACACCTACACTACATTCATCATGCTTATAATCAAGCAAAGCATTCATCGACTCAAACATCTCCATTTGAGGCATGCTTTGGGAAAGATGTTTCTATTAATGGTCAAGTGATTCATTGAATAAGTTCAATCAGTGCATTAGATGGTTTAAGAATAGTTGGAAAAGAGCCAAGCCAGGTACAAGACAAGGCATGGTGAGCATCATGTTGACCACATTTTTCAGGTTGGAGGTGAAGTTTAGGTTTACATTAGCAAGGAGAGGCTTAAAGGAGAAGGTAAAAACTAAAACCAATAAGGTATGGACCTTCTAAGATTCTAGAAAAGATTGGTAATAGATTGGTAATCATTCCTTCCAGTTGGATTTGCATCCATATATGCAAATTTATAAAGATGTTAATGTTGATAATTTGATATTATATGAGCCTCCTTTGATTGATGATCAAGGATAGCATGTTTAGATTCCTTCAATGGAAAATTTCTCTCCACAATTTCTTGAAGAATTACAGCAAGATACAATCCTTGACAGAAGAATAAGAACTTCAAAATGAGGGAATTTGGAGTACCTTCATGTTGGACTCAAAGGCACAAATCCAAGAAAATCCAATGGATTGAGCTTGGAAGGGTGAGGGAACTATACCCTCATCTGTATGTTGAATTAAAGTAGTCTTTTGGAGGTCCAAAAGCTTCCAGTGGAGAGGAGTGATCCAAGGGATTAGTAAAGTGCTCAAAATTAAAGTGTTCAAAAGTGCTCAAAACCTATACCAGTGTGTAGATCTCGACAACCTAAATCTAACACAACTTGAATCACTCAAAACTGATAACGTATGCTCCTGATATCTTGTTCTGATCGTTTTCCATAAAAGGTAAAAAAAATTCTGATTGGTTGTAGGACTACTAATTGGGTAGTGCATACACTAAATGGGCAGGCTAACTATACAAATTGGGCTAATGATAGGTTGAAAAGTGTACAAATTTTATTGGTTCGAATTTGTTTGATTTTTATTGGTGGTTTATTTTTCTGTTGGACCAATGGGGGTATGCCACATGGCACCTTAGGTTCCACTAAAATTTTGGGTTGAGTCTAAACCGCAACTAGCTGGATTTGAATGCAGAACCTCTAGTCTGGTAGCAAGGCACATTATCTCCAAGCCAGTAGTGTCACTTAACTATATTGGTGGCATGATTCAATTTAAATTTTAACCATTAAACATTTAGGGGATGGGGTCAGGGCTAATCCCTGTCCTGTGGTCACCCCACAACCATAGGACTACAGGTGAGAGAGCCAGGTGTGTTGGCTTAGCCCTGGCCCCAGGTTCTAGCACAATTAAACATGATCCACCGGAAAATATGCCAAACAACACAAAGCCAATAGAAATGAGCATGAAAAAAGTGGACCAGCTTCGGGTCACATTGCAGCATGTAACCACATGCCACATCGCAGAGCGCTTAGCATAGAGTTTTGGATTAGGCACATGAATTTTGGAGTTGCCCCCAGTTTTATGCCATAATAGAACCAACTGTCGAAGGCCCAGGGGCTATGCGGACAAGGGAGGGTGGTTAGCCCCAACCCCTGGGCGCATGGCCTCATGTGGCCCTAGTTTTTCACCCAAGGCCTTACTGGGAAATTTATTCAAGTGATAAAATGCACCAATTTCAACTTGATGTTCACCAGCTATAGGCGAAATTGTCACTTGGAATGCCTTGGAAAAGCGGAAATTGTAGATCAGTTAGCAGTCTAGTGCAATTTGTGGTTCAATTATCCGAAGAAACTTTGGGAGAGCATAACTTCTCCCTTTTTTGGAAAATTAAGCTCAACAAGATCCCAGCTAGGGGTTTTTAATAGCTCTAAAGCCATTGGAGACATAATATTTACATTCTGAGAACTATAAATCCATGTTAAAACAAATTTAAGCACTTAATGAAAGAGGCACAACATTGGAAGTTGGACCAAGAGATGTAGCCCAAGAGGGTTGAACACCTTTATCATTTTTTTGTTATGTGTTTCTGATATGGTATAGTGCCTTTGTTTTATGTTGTTAACTAAGTTTAAAAACTATAATTTAATGTGTTTTTCAAAATGATACATTGCCTTGAATACATAAAATTTTACTTGCAATTTTACAATCAGATCAGTTTAGGTGGAGAGATTTGGAAGCACCCATGCTTGTTTAGGGCCTAGTGATCTAGTGTGGATTGTGGTAAAGCCTACTTGTAATGATGAGGTTTCGGGCCTAGGATTCCCTCGGTGGGATATACAATAAATCTTGAGGAATCTTTGGTTTATTTTGTTGTGAGACCCACATTCACGCATGGAATACGGCAGAGGGGTGATTAGCTGAAAGAAAGATTTTATTCAGCCCAATCTATGGTTGGGTGGTTCGTGGAAGTCCCAGACCTGGTTGGCTTATGTATTCATTAATAAGAGCTCCTTTGCCTTGGTATTTCATGTGTAAAATTACTTATTCATATGTGATTCTTATGGATCATATATCCTCGTTATTTTTGTTGGTTATATGATGGTTATGAGTATGTTTTATGATAGACACTATATGACTCTCATCATGATTTGATTAGAAAATGAATGTAAAATGAATAGATGACCTAATAGATGGTAATGCACCTATTGTGATAAGACATCAATTCTTCTTTACGAATCTCAGATAGGTATGAGGCCCCTATGTTCAAATCTGTTGTTATGACCTATAGATTACATATTTGTGACATGTTTGAAGAAGTGTCTGTCGTGTCTATTATGGGTCAGATAAAGTAATTGTACCAATGATTTCATTAGTAGTCTTATTCCATTATTATTTACCATTTCTAAAGGTTCCATGAATTTTTGGGTTGTGGCCTGAGACCTGGCCCTAAAAAAGTGGCTCAAAATCCAGGGTCATTGGCTCAGAATTGGCTAAAATGTCCATAGTCACTAGCATGCCTTAGTGTGGGAGCGAATGGAAAGCCTCAGTCGCAGGCATGGCTTGTCATGGGAGCGGATAAGGGTCAAGATCTATAAAATGTCAAGTTATCTTAGGGGCTAAGCACCTGTCCTGGGTTGGTTGCCTCCTTAAGGGTCTGTATCTCCTAAGGAAGTTCAGACTGGTCTGGTTTTTTTGGTTCCACATCATTAACTATACATGGGGAGTTGAATCACATCATAAGTAGCCTCTTGTCACATGTTTACTGCAACAGAATAGTTAACTTGTGTAAATGTGGGAGGACAGTGTTATAGAGTGGTATCAGATTATGGTTCACCCCTTGGACTAGATTGACAATGTGTTGGTCATGCATACATGTCGATTGCATATGTGTTCTTTATGCTTGTGGTATATGTGCTTGTTGTTTATGCATGGCGATGGTCATGGTTACAGTTGTGTCACCATGTGAAAGTTGATGGTGATGTTTTTGGATGTGGTTTTCATGAGTGTGTGTCGGTTATGCATTTTAGTGCTTATATGTTGTTATACATACATTAACATGGTGACAGTTGACATGCATGAGGTCATGGTATGTGGTCAGTATGGTCATGCATTGATAACTGGATAATGGTTGAAATGGTGATTAGATGCTTATATGATTACGTTTATACATGTATTGCGCTAATCTGGTTAATCTTGCAGAAAATATATCCTCCCCTAAACTATACTGAGGTATGTTGATTATGTTATGTTTTGCCTTAGTTGACATGGTATACTTCAATGAAGAAGATCAAAGATTACTAGAAAGTGGGTAGACTATAGTTCACGAGCTTCTCCCTATGGGTCAGATGAGCAGCGTTGTGGTGGGCATTGTTTGGACTTAGCAGACACATTGAGAAGTTTGAAGGAAGAAGTAAGAAGTTGCAAAGCAGATAATGACAAATTCATTCAGGCACAGGTGAAACAAGTATAATTCAATGTAGTAATCCTTCAAATTTTATCAGAATTGCAAAGGCAGGGGCCGCTTTGGATCAACCATGGGCAAGAGGATAGGACTATGATTTTGCAATCTCAGAGCATGCACAATATTCATTTTTAAGTTTCGATATTTTGAGTCAATACCATGACTCATCATCAGGAAAAACCTGCAAAGAAGAGGAGAGAAAGGATGAGATAAATATATGAGGAAAGAAGGAAAGAAGGAAAAGAGCCAACTAGCAAACCTAACCAAAATAAATGAGAAAACAAGACATAAATTATTATTTTATTTAATTTAACTTATTATTTATATTTACAATTATTATTATTTGTAATTACAATTTTATTATTATATTTAATTTCGAATTATATTTTTAAAAGTCAATAATATTAATGTTAATTTAATAATATAAATTGTTTAAGTTAATTTATAAATTAACTTTAGTTTATTTATAGAATGGAATTTAATAATTAGATAATTAGAATTTTTAAGGACATATTTTATTATATTGTTTTATTAAGAATAATAATAGACAACATAGGTTAATAATAATATTGTATTATTAGTATTAATTATAATTTTAATAGTAATAATGTTTATTACTACTATTAACAAGATAATTAATGTTACTAGGAAAAAAAACCATTATTATTAATTTATGGAAACCAAATAATTTTTATTAGTAGAATGATAAGGGAGGATAAAAAGTAAGGGAAATAAATGAAACTGGATCATAAGGAAGGGGTGGGGAGATAAACATTAAAGGGAAGAAATTAATTATAAGTGGGGGGGGGGTGGGCGGCGGCGGGGTGATGGAAAAGATATAGGAAAGGGGTAAAGGAGAAGGAGGGAAAGGGGATTAGGTTAGGACTAATGGGGCATATGGAAGTAGATCTCATGGTGGGTGCAAGTTGGATAGGGATGACACAATCAGAGATGGTAGGCTCTTGGATACTTTGAATAGGAGAGGTGATGGACACATGTTCTATTCTAGTTATGGTTCTCACTAGCACTATGATCATCATCATTATCATCCTTACAGGAGGAGTGGCAAGGGCTATTTTCCAAATGATTTTAAGAAAGCAAAGCCACCTACCTTTGATGGTTATTTGAAGAAGCTGAAGGATGCAAAAGCATGGCTACTTGGGATGAAGAAATTATTTGAGATGCATGAGTACACAGACAATATGAAGGCCAAAATAGTTATCTTCAACCTCAAAGGGAAAGTAGACATCTGGTGGGAAGATTTGAAGTGGGTCAAAAACATCAGGATGGAAGAGTTAAGTTGGCATGAATTCAAGAGACTTTTCAGGAAGAAATAATTGTTAGAAAGTTACTATAATAGCAGATCTAAGGAATTCAATGAACTAAATATGGGATCGATGACAGGTGAGGGGTATACAACCAAGTTTCTGGACTTATTGAAGTATGTATTGTATCTTAAAGATGAGAAGGTCAAAGCTCAATGATTTGTTAGTGGAATATCATTAGAATTTAGAAATCAAATTGAGTATGATGAGCCTCGATCGCTTGAGTGTGAAAATTCCGAGACCCGAATCCTATTGTAGAAATTGGAAATAATTATCCTAATTGTTAATAAAATTTAACAATTTATTTGTTGTGAGCTACAGAGAATACTAAATCAATCACACTACAACCTACACAAATAAACTACAAAATAAATAAACACCAGAAGAGATACTAGTACACACACATAAAATGACACAGTGATCTTTGGACCAATGTCCCCGGAAAAACCCAACTCGGGAAAACCGGTGCAGCAACTGTTACATCGGACAATCCCTCTTGCGGACAAGAACTATCTCCCTAGATCCTAAATGGAAACTAGAAACAATCATGACAGATGAAATGACTCTTTCCCTAAGTTGAACTTGTTCGAATTATAAGCAGTCTAGCTAATGGATAGACATCTTACTGGGTTCACGAAATGCCTGATGAAGATCCCTTATTGTGACTTGATGCAGCTCTGCAATGCTTGATAGGACCTGCAAACATAAAAAAAAAAGGATCAAAAACACATGTGATATAATAATTCAAACAACTTAGCCTAATGATCAAGGAAATTGGGGATTGAATTTGCCTTAATGAACATAATAAACAATTGTAAACTATTCATCATTCACAAAAGACAAAATCATTGGGAGAAAGTGCTCATTTCTATTAATCAGAAGATAAGAGGAGCCTTACAACCTTCACCTTGATTTCATTAGGTCCCTCCCAAATGCTTTCAATATCCTCCTCATATGACAAGCTCTCCAATCTCAAACTAATAGCATGAGTTTGTATTCTTTGAATTCTAACCTCCTTCATCCCGCAACCCTCTAGTCCTTTTATAGATCAAAGAGGGGGAAGTTTCAAATCCCTAAGAAGAAGATGAACCTCCTTTAATGAGGGATTAGGTTACCATGCGAAAATGGATGGAGATGAATATTATGAGGGTTATATTTCGAATAGTCATCACCTGGAAGCTTTTAGTTGGGAAATATTCGACCAACTATGTTTATAGAATGTCCTTTTTATTTTTACTTTCTAGAATTCACCTGCACAGGTTTATAGTTACAGAAAGGGTGCAGCTCTGTTCTTTTCTCAGAGACAATTTTAGTGCATGCATGGGAAACGCTAGAGAAATTAGCGCACGTGGAACTTAACAAGGTGTAAGATCTATTTGACCCAAATTTCTCATGTATTTCAACAAATATTGATTTTTTTTACTTGTAAGGGAGTTGGTTTCCACATGTTCACGGATGGTAAGAATATCCATAAACTAATCAATTGTCATGGTGACAAATTGACGTGTAACAGATTGCCCCCTAAAGAGCGAAGTTTGAAAAATAAGTTTAAAAGATTGAAGCACTTTATCATCCCAAGGATCGGATCGGAGGAAATGGTCAGAAACATACAAGGAACATTCAAGGGAACACAATGCAAAATATATATCAAAAATCATCTTTGAGGTAGGCATTCCCATACTCAGAGTAAAGCGAACTCAATGAATAAGCATGGAAAAACTAAGAACATAGAGATGGTAGACACAGCATGGACACAACCATCTGTGTACCTAATCATGAATATAAAATCTTCTCACAACCTGGATTGATGAAACTATATCCAGGGTCTTGATCTCCTTCTCTTGATCCACATTATGATTCTAACCATGCGAGTGAATGTCTTGAAGTTGAAAATGGCATAAACCACTTGATTACCATTCAATGATATGAATTGTTAACAAGCACGAGAGAAACCACCAATAATGACAATGGTTCTCAAGGTACTCTCAGTACAATATATGGAGTGTGAATATGTGATCTGAAGTCGAACACTCATAGAATTGTTTGATTGAAGGCCAATGATGAGAACCTATCGGTGAAAGTGAAAGAATTTCCATTAAGGCATGCAGGCTTCAAGGTACTGAAGGATTCTAAATAAACTTCCTAGATAATGATCTAAAGTCGATAGGAATTGATTATCATGATATCAAGTTTTGAAAATAATTGCAAGGACTGACTCAAGGATGGCCGACATGAATGGAGGTAAAGATTTTGCAAAAGGATTTGAAACAAAGTTAAACTTATCTTGAACACATAACGACGCTATAATGATTTGGCATCATTTGACTTAACGATAATACCCAAAACCATGAAGACTTTCAATGAGGTTTGATTAACTGTAAGGCAAATGGATTTCCCAACCCAAACATGAATGTGACAGAGTGTCATGTTCAAGAGTGACATGCTACCTTTTAACTGATGTTGTAGAATAGAAACCTTCCCCAATTTTCCCCCACCACTACTAGCAAGTACCTTTTTATTTTTTACAAGCTTGAGGAGGATAACATATGCTTGGACTATAAGCTCATCCTTCGAATGAGTCCATCAAAGTATTTTTAGTGAACCCTAAGAAGGAATGGTTTGGTCTCGTCATGCTCAATGAGTCTTATATTGTTTAGTTTTTTACAAGTCCAGTAAAGGGGTAACTCGATGTCATTTTCCTTTAAGAGTTTGAAAAAGACACAAAAAGAAAACTCATTCAAATATTTAACCGTAAAATTTGAACAAGCCCAGAGAAAGTAAAGCTTGGCGTTTTTCATTTTTAGAGAGTCAAAAGAAAAACATAAGTAGACTCCATCAGATATTTTTTGTAAGTTTAGTCTCCTAAGTCCGAAAAAGGATAAAATAATACAAGAGAGAACTCTATTGACCATGTTTGATCAATGTATACCTTTTTCATAAACAGTCCTGGCTTAGTCCATAAAAGCGGTAAAATTATACTGCGGGGACGGTTGTTCATTTACTTTTACGAGTTCAAACAAGCAAGTACTTGAAAATCTTTTCATTTTTGAAAAAGTCTGAAAAGGGCTTAAAAGAAGACTCCATTATTTTCTCTTTTCAACATTTTTAAAGAGCATAAAAAGGGATAAAAGTCTGCTAAAATGTCAAAAATGATTTATCTTGACTTCGTAAACAATCCTGCACATTTAAACTCAATAACCTGTCATAACTGCTCCAGAGGGTGTTTTCCCCCTTAAAAATATTCAAAATATAAAAAATCATATTTTTTAAGCTAAAAAAGTTATAAAAATGAGAAAAGGTAATTTATTTTTACCATTTTCATTTTCACCAGTTCAAAGCAGAGAGAGTGGTTTTTACTGTGAAACTTCCAGGAGTAATTATGTGCCAACCGGTGGATGAAATCGCACACTGTTTCCTCCAGGTAGAAGATATCTCCACAACTTATCTTTCTATTTGTTTATTTTTTCATTTTAAGATTTCATTTGGTTTTTTTGGGACAAAGGTTTGTCCAAAAATGCGCCCTCCGCCCTGCGCGGGTTTTTTTCAGTTAGACCCACGTAGTCCAATAAAAATTTCCATATGGAAATTCTCGGCCTGCGCGGAATTCTACTGGAAATATCCATGCAGCTGTGCCCTATCCATAAAAGGTTGGTCGCACAAGCGTCATGCGCGATTTTTAAAACAAATTTTGAAGCCCAAAAAACATTAAATGAATTTCAAAAATGCTTCTCACTACTTTAAAATGGTCATTCCATGTCATTTTGTTAGAGCCTATATTAACCTCAGGCTGAAGAGGGAACAATTCTAGGGTAACCACAAACCACGCTTAACCTGGTAGCTAGCCCTACCAGGTCGGGAGAAGGCTCTCTCCTTGTGAATCTCAGTCAAGATGACTGGATCAAATATGGGTTTAGGCTAGGTATAGTAGCTCTAGGGTTTTTGATTGATTGTTTTCATTTTTTTGCTGGATCAAATGGAGCTAGGCAGTTTTGAGTCCGGGAAATCAAGTCAGGATGCAGGATGTTCTATGGTGCGAGGTAGGTATGTGTTTTAGCACTTGAAATTGAGTGAGATGGTAGGTATAAGACTGGCAAGGAGCTAAGGAGGGCATGAAAAGATCATGATTCCTCTTCAAACAGTAGAAAACATCAAAACTAAATGGATTCCCAAGGCAGAGCACTGTAACCAATGTATTCTACCTATCTATCTTGATTTCATTGAGCTAGAAGAGATAAATTATATTGTGGCACACATAACACATGAGGAAAAACCAATAACATAAGAAGAAACTATGCAAAAACACTCTACCACAAGTATCCCATAAAAATAGCTACAAATCCTGGTTTATTTCCTTGCCAAACTACTGATAAATGTGTACAATATAGCTCAGAGCATCCAAGAGAGTCCAACCTTTGCTAATGACTGAAAAAAATACATAATATAGACATAAAACCACCTATGCTAGCCATCAGGGGTCGAATCCAAGAGATAAGGAACTGTTACAACCATTTCCAAACAAGGAACAAGAATATAGGCAGTGGAACAGCTTGCCTCTATAAGCATGGAAACTGATTCATTGACCCCCAAACCACCTCAAAATGATGAATCTACCCTCTAAGGTCATTTCACAATTACATTTACATATCATGGCATTAATTAAAATCATAAATTCATCCATGAAGAGAGAAAAAGTCAACTTGCAGTGAAAGAAGGCGAAAACTGGATTTTTAGGCAAATTGGCTCTATGCGCAGTGCCACTGGCCAGGTGCGTAGTGCCACTTCACAGCCACTTTTGGAGGCCTTCCCCTTAGCCAAATTAAGCCCAAGATAGCTCATTGGAAAGGTATTCCTATCTAGTTTCTGTAACATCTTGAATTTTTTCATTTGGAGTTCATTTTCCCATCAAAAGTGAAATCTTCCAAGGCTGCTTTTATGTGTCCAAAAAGAGGAAAAGAGGTCATTTATTGGTAGTTTTTTTCCCTTTTCGTGAAATAGTTTTGCTCCAAAATTGCTGAGATTTTCTAATTTTGATGCTCTCATCATGCTGAATCTATATATGTAAGAAATTTCTTCAAAAATTCCTCCAGTGAAAAGCGTAGCACTGGTGGCACTACACACATAGGGCAATTTTCTGTGTTTAAAAATTTCAAAAATTGAAAATGACCAAAATTTGTCAAAACTCGCCCAGATTTGGCACAAGGCACCATCATTAGTTGCTTTGATGGGCTAGTGAGGCTTCAACCAAGATTTTCAATTTATATTTCTCCTTTTTCCTCCTTAAGGCCTTCCTCAACCTAGCTTTAAGCTTCCTCATTCTTATGTTGCAGATCCTGTTGCATGTCATGTAGTGGTAGGCCATGTGGAGAAGCATCTTCTTGTCTCTGTTAGCCTTCTCAATCAGCCACTCAAGGTGTATATTAACCCTCTCTAGCTATGTTTCCTTGTCATTCTCAATCTCTTGTTCAATTGAAGTCAACTTGACATTTTCCTCCTTGGCCTTTTGCTTGTTCTCCTTGATCATTTGCAGCTCCATGAGGACTTACTTGTCGCTCAATTGTTTGTTTTCATGCTATAAATATTTGATGATCCACTTAGCTCTCTCTAAGTTATCTGAAAAGGATTGAATCTCAACCTCTTGTTCCTTTATGATCATGTCTCTGACAGATTTTGGATCCTAAGTTTCCAAGTCAATGACATCAACTCTTTGATAATTGAAGTGTTGTTGTGTCTCCTCATGATCAACAAGGTTAAAATCTCTCTCTTTCTCATCACTAAGATCCTTCTTTTGCATCTTTTTCTTGCCCTTACTTTTTCCCTTGCTTTGCTACTCAACCTATACCTTTTTTGCTGAAGAAGAAGGCAAAGCCCCTTCCACTTCTTGTGGAGATAGCATTTGCTTGTAGCCTGATGATGAAGGTGAGATCCCTTCCACCCCTTGTGGAGATAATACTCGCCTAGTAGCTGCAAAAAGTTTCCTAGTTCCCCTCTTATATGTCACAAACATTGGCACTCCAACAGTTTCAGTCTCTTTGACCTTTTCGTGTCCTGAAGGTCCACCTTCTTCATGAGGAACTGATGAAAAGATTTGAGGGCCTTTGAAAATATCATGATAAATGAAAGACTCCCATGACATGTTAAGAAGGTTTAGTTGATGTAGAACAATGATTTTAATCAAAGAGAAGTGGTAAATGCTAGTCAAATGCTGGGGATATGGTTTCTTCTTTATGAAAAGTTTCATCTTCTCAATGTTTATGAACATGAATTAAGGGATATTCATCATCCTTACTCTAGTAAAATGCATCAGCAATCTAATGTGGTAAACATACAATCGGGAGAACCTACCTTCACAAGTAAAGTACTTGATGATGATCTTTATCAATGGAGCAAACCTGTCTTCTAGGAACTTAAAGGGGAATACTCTCTTGAGTTTTTCTTTGTACCTAGCCTTGATGTAAGGCTCATAGTACTCCCTGTCAATATCCTAACCTTTGTTCCACTTTTCACCCACATCTAAAATACCTGTAGCCTCTGAAATAATATCTAGTGACAAAGTGAATGTAACTCCAGCAAGGTTTACTTCATTGTTGTCCAAATGTGTCACAAACAACCTTGCTAATTCATGATGAAATTTAACCCTTTCCACCATTTCGCAAAAACCAAAACATGACTGGTGTTTAAAACAAGAAATGGAAAATGGGCAGGCTTGCAGCTCCCTCAAACTGGTAGGCTCCTCTATGATATGTCTTCCTCCTTTATGAGGCTTCCTGTGTTGTATGTTTCTCTCCCTGGAACTGTCACTAAGGGTGTCTTCTTCAAGCTCATATTCATTGTCTCTCTCCATTGTTTTTATAGTTGTATTCTCTTGTGGTGAATGAAGAGATAGGGTGTGTTATACTCCTATAGTAATAGGTGTCATATTTCATGATTGACTAGTTGAGCTCTGTAATATGTTCATCCTTTCCTTGCTGTAAATGTTTCTATATTATCAAAAAATCAAAAAATTAAAAAATGTAAAGAGGGTATACCCATCAAAGGGTGAAAGAATAAATGGTCAAAAGAAAAAATGAAAAGAAATGAACCCCAAATAAAAAAGACCAGGAAAGTGTGCAAGCCCAAAATGCCACTACTATTTCATTTTTGCAAATAAAGCATTATGTGCAGCTTGTTAACTTTTGCCACAATTGATGAATGGCCAAACAGCTTAATCTTGGCCAGTTCATGTTTCAATTTCATGTTTTAGAGATAGAGAATAAAAATCTATCCAAACTATTTAATCTTGGCAGATAGGTAGATAGGTAGAGAAGCAAAGGAGCTCAACTGTTTAATCTAAGCCCTTGGAAGAAATAAATGCAGACTTAGGTAGGCTTACAATGAAAAGAAAAGTTGATGAGGGTTTGCCAGTCTAAGTGCACCCAAAGAAAGAGAAAAAAAAATGCTAGGCAAAGTAGGATGGGTAAGTAGATTGTTGTTACAGAATGAGACTTGTGATGGTCTCTATTTCTCAAAATGTGTTAACTTACACTTCTATCACAAAGTACTATGGCAGACATTACTCTTGGAGTAGATCAAGTGAGGCATGACTAATCTCCCATTGATATTTTTCCCTAAATCATTTACTAATTTCCCCCAGAGATATTAAGATCTGCTTAAAATCCCCAAAAAAACCACTCCTTCAATTTCATCTACTGCCTAAGTAAAAACCTTGTTTTACTTAGAAAAGTAGCCATATCCCTCAAAACACCTTTATCCCCTTTCTGCCTAAGTTTTAAACATTACAACTTAGCGCTTGTTTTCAAATCATTTTTTCATATTAACTGATTAACTTATATTATATAAATCCCTTGCAAATGTTGCCCTACCCATATTATGTATATATAACATAAAATCCTTGCATTACTACGTATCCCGCCCCTAGTTAAAATATAACCATAGCACTGTATAAATGAGGGATTAATAGTTCATCAGGAGCTTATTAATAGCCTTCGCCACGCAAAAACCTCGGGATTAATTAACCTTTGGTTAATTAATAACCTAACCAAACCCCGCGAACCAATTGTAATAGTCCCGACACCATTAAAAAATGTTAAATATGATTGGGCCCCCGCTGTTTAAACCTCCACCATCTCCGCTAAGCGCCCGCCATCCAATCTAGACCTCACCATCCGATGGCTATTAACCATTTCGCGACCCCCCTTGTCGCCGAACGTTAAGCCCAGGGGAATGGTGGTTTTGGCCCCGTACTATGGACACGTGTTAACCGCCCGCTTTGTTCGTTGCCCCTCCACCCAAAACCGCCCAAGCCCAAAGGTGGTGCGGGAAAAACATCTTACCACCCTCCTGCTGACCCTCGCTGACATCATCCTCCCACATCACCCCTCGCTGATGTCACCCACCATGTCACCATCCGTACTGCCATGTCACCTGCCACGTCATCTGTCCTGTACTCCCATTGACATCATGCTGACATCATCCGTCCTTCGAACCAAAATTTTCCCTCCAAAATTCTTTTTGTCAAATGTATGGTAAAAAAGTCATTTTTGTTGTAATTTTGCTGCAAAATAGCACTTCGGGCGTAAAAGGGGTCGAGTTCGCATTTCCAATGTTTCGACCGCCTCCGACCAGAAAAGCTGTATTGGCTAGCTCTGCAGCCTACCACTCAACCTACGCAGTGCAGTCTTTCTCTTTAAAATAGTTGAAAGCAAACAGAGGAGTTTCCAAGCTCGCAGAAGAAAGAAATGAAGATTTACAGGGATATTTTGCTAACCCCAGCCAGTGGGAACCTGTAGAGACATGAATTACCAGAGGAAAGGCAGTGAGAAGACATGTTGCAGTCTTATTTTTGCCAGAAAAGTGGTGAGCGGGGGTTAGATCAGCGTTAAAGTGTATCTGATCACAAGTCAAAGTGTATCAGTGCAGAATTAAAGGCAAATCAAATCAAAATTAATCAATATTGGAGCCGACTAAGAGAATCAGATCAGAAGTTAAAGAACAGTTAATACAAATAGTCGGCACAGAGCTACAAAGGACACCTACAAGCTGAACCCTAAAGAGCCAGCCTCCAGCACAGCATAAGTTAGTTGTTTCTACTTTGCTTGTAAATTACTTTAGGTTAAACTTAGATATTATCTCACAGCTGTAATGAGATACCTGTTGTACATATTTTGTTGTATAAACACCCCCTTCATCAGAGTTTTGAAGAGGTTGGGTATGTGTAGATTTCCTAGACTTTGCTATAATACTAAAACTTTGGAATAAAAAGTTGTTGGGATCAAACTGTTGTCTGGTTTACTAGAAGAAGAATTGATGCAGAGGACTTGTCACAGAATACTTGAATCAACCCATGGATCAATGAGTACTTTCTATCTTGTGTTTTATGGTTTTCTTGTTTATTATGTCATCTACGTTTCATGATCTGAATGATAAAGAGAAAGATTAATTCAAAATTTGCTTAGCTGCACTCTGTTTTCAGTCTTTATTATTCTCTGTGTTTTCTTCAGAATTAACATAAACAATGAATTCTTAATTGCTTTTGTTTCTTGGTTATTTCATCTTTTTATTTTCTAAGGAATTCTTAATTGCTCCTTAACAGTAATCATCCATTTTCCCCCTGTCAATATGTTGAAGGATTCTTAACTGCCCTTCATCCATTTGAGTCCATTCCATCTGATTCTAGCCTTCAATTGTTCCATGTTTGACTACCTTGCTCTATGATGCCATCCCCTATTAGAAACCAAACCCAGGAAAACCATCCTTCTTTGACTCCATCATGCCTAATGGACTGAACTCTTCAGTTTTACCTCTCTGTTCTATTGAATTTCACCACCCAAACTCAAAACAAAACCCGTGTACTTCATAACTAGCCTAACACCTTTAAAAAATGAAGCAAAATCATAAAGAGAGAGCCCTCTCTAGATGCAGATTGGCTAGAACTATATCTAAAAGATTGGTTTGTGGTTACCTCGGCCGTATTCCCTTTCTTACAACTTTTGGGAACAACCTGAGTGATAACAGGGTGAATGAATGTAAGATGAGTATGAAGAGATTTTATAGGTAAGTAGGTGAGGGTGAATGAGAGTGTGAATGGGATTTAGGGAGTGATTAGGGTTTGGGGTGTATGTATAGGGTTTGGGAATTGGAGAAAATATATGATGGAATGATGTTTAGTGAATTTTATATGAGGGAATGGGGTTTAGGGAATAGCAAATGGGAGATAGGACAGCAATAAATGATTGAGCTTTAAAATTTATGAGACAGTTTGGTGAAAACTAGGGTTTGACTTCTTGAGAGACAAAATCACCAAAGACTAATGCAAAAACCCTTTTCAACAAGAATGACTGAGTTACTTAGTTGCAAAGAGGTAATTTGGGAGTTTTAAGGTAAATTGGGGCAATTTGGAATGATTTGGAGCTTGGCTGCCAGGTGCACACCGCCTCACCCAGGTGTGCACTGGCTCACCCAGGTGCGTAGTGCCAATTAGGTGTGTAGCACCCATTCACTTTTACACTAAGGAAATCTACCAAGTGCGTAGCACCAGTTAGGTGCATAGCGCCGACCTCTGGTGTGTAGCACCGGTTTGAACTTGTCCAAAAATGCAGCACTTGCACACTTTTGTTCAATGACACTTCAAAAGCGCCTTTTAGCTCTTGATTTTCAACTCAAACAATGAAATGATCAATAGAGGGATAATCTTTATATAGTTTTTCTACTTTTTTATTTTTGATGTACAAAACCCACTTTGTAATGTCTTTTTGCCTTTTTCAAATACTCTGTTTTTTTTATATTTGACTTTTGCTTGGATAGGTGAACTGATGCTCAATTTCTTTGAATTTTTGCAGTGGCATGTACTTGGTAATATCACCAAGTGACCAGGAGCAACATGGAACCATTTATTACATATAGGATCAATAAAATTACATGAAATTTACAAATAATATACCAATGCTCTGTTTTCACCTCAAAACTAGTTTTGAGGTGAGAACTTTATTAAGCTTAAAAATTAAGAAATTAGTACTTTTCTGATGATTATTGTCATCCCCGTGTGTCTGCTGACCATTGTTAATCAATATTCCTTGAAATTTGACCATGTTAAAACCTTATACCTAATGAGACTGAAACCCTAAGACTTAAGACCTATTTGATGAATTGAACTAAAAATAAACATCAACCATTGACTGAACAGTATGAAAAGAGGTCAGAAGATATGTGTCATGAGGGAGAAAACTAAAATGAACCCTACCATCGGTTGATCCATGACCTAATGGAATGCAACTCATTAGAATGGGACTCCTAGTATGAAATGCAAAAGAGTAAATTTTGATCATTGATGGCAGTGTGAAGACACTGACACTAACATTGGCTCCAATGGGGATGGTAGCTCCTTGGAGGTGCCAAGAACCATAGATCTCTGGGACAAGTAGACTAGTGCCTCATCCATTGGGCAATACGGTCAAGATACTTCAAAGACTGAAACTGACACTATGAAAACTGACTCAAGACTCAAACTAACTCTGAAACTGACTGAACCATGCTCACTTCTGTGAGCTTATTAATCACACCCTACTCTAAGTGATCCATTTAGCACCTGATCAGGTGAAATGAAACAACCAATGCAACCAAGTAAGCATGTTGGCTGCTATTTGAATTCTCTGCAAGTGCTTTCTTATGAACAACAAGAGAGAACTACTGAAATGCAACTCCCATGAAAACTTGTAAACAAATCCCTTGAATAATATGGATTCTCTATCGAACTCCAAAAATACTGCATAAGGATCTTGAAATTCATGTGCACTAGGGCTTAGCTCATCCAATGGATTACTTTTCTTCTCCTCGTACCATGAATGCAAACTTTCATCTAAGCTTTGTGACGAGACTCCTATTGATAATGACAAAGAAATGGGCTGGTGGATCAAGTTTGTATCAATACTTTTTTCAAGCTCATAGTTAGCTAATGAAGGACTTTGACTACATACATCATCCAACACATCAGCTGTTGGATCGTGAAAAACTTGAAAAGACTGTTGCAACCCATTTTATATTGTTTCCAATGAGATTGCATGATTTTCTATAGGCTGCTCATTTGAAGATATACTATGCAAATTTCCCTTCAAAAACTGAAATGATTCAAAACATAATGGTACAGAATCATCTTGCATCATTTGATCATATGTTCCAGCTTCCAAGTCTTCATCTGCAACCTGACATTCAATGGCATTTGGGGGTTGCAAATCTAGATATGAAAAGTCTTGAACAAGGATTTCATTGCCCTCTAGATGGTCAAGATCGAAATTTATCGACAGTTGATTTCTAATAGCATGAAAGTTGTCTCTAATGAACTAAAATGAAGTAAAACAAAAAGGCAAAGATCCTTCACTTACTTCAAAATTTTCTGCACTTTTCTCCTCACTTCCATAGCTGATATGCATCAGTTGATCACTGTATTCGAGCTGCTGAAAGTGAACTTCCTCCTTCCACAAACTAGCTTCTGATTTGTCTGCAAGACTATCTTCTGTTTGGAGAACATAATCATCATCATACTGATCAAACTTAGGGAAATCATTAGTATAAAACACATCATCAAGCATACATGTTAGGTCAAGAGATCTCTTTTCTCCAAGATGATCTATAAAACAATCATTATCAGATCTATGACAACTGGGATAAGAAAGGAAATGTTTTGGATCAACCACTTGTTCTTCTTAAATCAGTGAGCCATGGTCTTGAACATCATACTCATTCCTTGTGGTGATCTTTTGCATCATCTCTTCCATTGTACTTACCAAAATGTTGAGCTTTACCTCTAAAGATGTCGATTCCTCTGGATTCTTCATCTCTTCTTCCTTCAACTTTGCCCTTTTGATCAGCAGATTAGCCTCTACATCTACTACATTGTTTTTCATCTCTTCAAGTGTTGCAAGGTTCCTTTCCCTCAGCTAAAACTCCATTTCCGGATCAAAGGCTTCCGGGTAGTGTAAGAGAGCGGATCTAGGAGGAGGTCTTATATTAGCAGGCATCGAAAAATAGACTTGGTTAAACCTGGCAGAAAACTGTTGTACTGTCTCCCCTGGCAGTCTTTTTAGCTGGTTATATTCTTCTAGAATCGAGAAATGGTTTTTTTCTGACCACCCACTTGTCGAGGAAAACTTTGACGAACTACTGGAAATCTGAGATACTCACATCAGGCAATATTTTGAACCAACTCTTAACTTTTCCTTGCAAAGAAAGAGCAAAAAGCCTAATACTGACATCCTCTTCATCAACTTCAAAAAGTTCAAGAAAAGACTCAAAATTCAGTACATGTCTCTTAGCAGTGATGTTGTCACAGTCACTGTCAAATCTTGGTAGATATAGGTAATGATTTTTAGGGAAAGCATGGGATATAGGAGGTAAAATTAGACGGTTGTATCTATCCGAAATTTTACATGGTATAGGAATATGTACAAAAGCTGCAGAATCAGTCTTAGTCTCTTGAGGTTCATCAGTTTGAAGACGTTCATCACAAGATTTAGAAGAAAGGTCTTGATCAAGATCAAAGGCATGCGAATGTTTTGTAGTCACAATCTTCAAAGGGAAAGAATCAAATGCAGGTCTAGGATCTTTTCTCAAATACAGTATACTTTGTAAAGCCTTCTTGACATTCTCGAGAAAAGAGAAGAAATAATTCATAACAAAGAACATAATGAAATGGATGAAATTCCAACTTAAATACCTGATCTTTCCATATTGTCCTTTCATTTTTCTACTAGTCAGATTCATCCTCCAATGGAGTCCTTGGATCTGATCTCGAAACTGATTTAGAGTTGCCAGGTGAATGATTTCAGCCTTTTGGTGTCTGATCGTTGTCCACCATCAACAATCGGATCTAAGCTTGATACATTTTACTGAGGAACATAAAACTACATTCCCCAGTATGGTTGCCACTATGTTAGAGCCTAGATTGACCTCAGGCTGAAGGGGGGGCAATTCTAGGGTAACCACAAACCACGCTTAACCTGGTAGCTAGCCCTACCAGGTCAGGAGAGGGCTCTCTCCTTGTGAATCTTAGTCAATATGACTGGATCAAATATGGATTTTAGGCTAGGTATAGTAGTTCTAGGGTTTTTGATTGATTTTGTTGGTTTTTTTGTTGGATCAAATGGAGCTAGGCAGTTTTGGGTCCAAGAAATCAAGTCAGGATGTAGGGTGTTCTATGGGGCGAGGTAGGTATGTCTTTTAGCACTTGAAATTGAGTGAGATGGTAGGTATAAGATTGGTGAGGAGCTGAGGAGGGCATGCAAAGATCATGAGTCCTCTTCAAACAGTATAAAACATCAAAACTAAATGGATTCCCAAGGCAGAGCACTGTAACCAATGTATTCTACCTATCTATCTTGATTTCATCTAGCTAGAAGAGATAAATTAGACTGTGGCACACATAACACATGAGGAAAAACTAATAATAGAAGAAGAAACTATGCAAAAACACTTTACCACAAGTATCCCATAAAAATAGCTGCAAATCCTAAGTGGATCATCACTAAGGTCCTTCTTTTTCATATTTTTCTTGCCCTTACTTTTTCCCTTGCTTTGCTACTCAACCTGTACCTGTTTTGCTGAAGAAGAAGACAAAGCCCCTTCCACTCCTTGTGGAGATAGCATTTTCCTGTAGCCTGATGATGAAGGCAAGATCCCTTCAACCCTTTGTGGAGATAATACTCACCTAGCAGCTACAAAAATTTTCCTAGTGCCCCTCTTATATGTCACAAACACTGGCACTCCAAGAGTTTCAACCTCTTTGACCTTTTCATGTCATGAAGGTCCACCTTCTTCATGAGGAACTTATGAAAAGATTTGAGGGCCTTTGAAAATATCATGAGAAATGAAAGACTCCCATGACATGTTAAGAAGGTTCAATTGATGTAGAACAATGATTTTAAACAAAGAGAAGTGGTAAATTCTAGTCAACTGTTGGGGATATGGTTTCTTCTTTACAAAAAGTGCCATCTTCTCAATGTTTCTGAACATGAAGTAAGGGATATTCATCATCCTTACTCTAGTAAAATGCATCAGTAGTCTAATGTGGTAAGCATACAATCAGGAGAACCTACCTTCACAAGTAAAGTACTTGATGATGATCTTCATCAATGGAGCAAACCTGTCTTCCAGGAACTTAAAGGGGAATACTCTCTTGAGTTTGTCTTTGTACCTAGCCTTGATGTAAGGCTCATAGTACCCCCTATCAATATCCTGACCTTTGTTCCACTTTTCACCCACATCTGGAATACCCGTAGCCTCTGAAATAACAACTGGTGACAAAGTGAATGTAACTCTAGCAAGGTTTACTTCATTGTTGTCCAAATGTGTCATAAACAACCTTGCTAATTCATGATGAAATTTAACCCTTTCCACAATTTCACAAAAACCAAAACATGACTGGTGTTTAAAAAATGAAATGGAAAATGGGCAGGCTTGCAGCTCCCTCAAACTGGTAGTCTCCTCTATGATATGTCTTCCTCCTTTATGAGGCTTCCTGTGCTATATGTTTCTCTCCCTGGAACTGTCACTAAGGGTGTCTTCTTCAAGCTCATATTCACTGTCTCTCTCCATTGTTTTTATAGTTGTATTCTCTTGTGGTGAATGAAGAGATAGGGTGAATGAATGTAAGATGAGTGTGAAGAGATTTTATAGGTAAGTAGGTGAGGGTGAATGAGAGTGTGAATGGGATTTAGGGAGTGAGTAGGGTTTGGGGTGTATGTATAGGGTTTGGGAATTGGGGAAATATATGAGGGAATGATGTTTAGGGAATTTTATATCAGGGAATGGGGTTTAGGAACATCAAATGGATGAGATAGGACAACAATAAATGAGTGAGCTTTAAAATTTATGAGACAGTTTGGTGAAAACTAGGGTTTGACTTCTTGAGAGACAAAATCACCAAAGACTGATGCAAAAACCCTTTTCAACAAGAATGATTGAGTTACTTACTTGCAAAGAGGTAATTTGGGAGTTTTGAGGCGAACTGGGGCGATTTGGAACGATTTGGAGCTTGGCTTCCAGGTGTGCAGCGCCTCACCCAGGTGCATAGCGCTAGTTAGGTGCATAGCGCCTATTCACTTTTACACTGAGGAAATCTCCTAGGTACATAGTGCTAGTTAGGTGTGTAGCGTCGGCCTCTGGTGCATAGCGCTAATCTGAACTTGTCCAAAAATGCAGCACTTGCACACTTTTGTGCAATGACACTTCAAAAGCGCCTTTTAGCTCTTGATTTTCAACTCAAACAATGAAATGATCAATAGAGGGATAATATTTATATAGCTTTTCCACTTTTTGATTTTTGATGTACAAAACCCACTTTGTAATGTCTTTTTGCCTTTTTCAAATACTCTATTTTTCTGATATATGACTTTTTTCTTAGATAGGTGAACTAATGCTCAATTTCTTTGACTTTTTGCAGTCACATGTACTTGGTAATATCACAAGTGACCAAGAGCAGCATGGAACCATTTATTACATATAGGATCAATAAAATTACAAGAAATTTACAAATAATATACCAATGCTCTGTTTTCACCTCAAAACTAGTTTTGAGGTGAGAACTTTATTAAGCTTAAAAATTAAGAAATTAGTACTTTTCTGATGATTATTGTCATCCTCATGTGTCTGCTAGCCATTATTAATCAATAGTCCTTGAAATTTGACCATAGTTAAACCCTAATACTTAATGAGACTAAAACCCTAAGACCTAAGACCTATTTGATGAAATGAACTAAAATTAAACATGAACCATTGATTGAACAATATGAAAAGAGGTTAGCAGATATGTGTCATGAGGGAGAAAACTAAAATGAACCCTACCATCAGTTGGTCCATGACCTAATGGAATGCAACTCATCTGAATGGGACTCCTAGTATGAAATGCAAAAGAGTAAATTTTGATCACTGACAGCAGTGTGAAGACACTGACACTAACACATTTGATTGCTCAAAAATGGAGTGGAGGGAAAGAGAGCATGAAGCCAATGATTTGGTTGCTTTGGTGGATCCGTCCACTTTGCAGGCTCTTATGACTTGTGGCCTCCTGAAATATTGGCTAATCCATGGGATGAAAGCCCAAGTAGATCTAATTACATGGTTGGTGAGGACCTGGAACATCCAAGAACAATGTTTTGTGATTGTTGATCATCGCCTCACCATTGATGGCAATGACATCTATTTCCTGACTAGTTTGTCTCATCGAGGAGTTGATCTTTCACTATTTGGATCGAGAGCAGGGGGAGATACTATTGATGGATACATATAGTGCTTTTTTAGGGGTGCACCGCCCAAAGATGGACAGATTGACATTCAATCCATCAAACTTTTACCCTTGAGGACCATTGTTTTCATTGTTTGCAAACTGTGTGGCAGTGCTTCCCTTCATCTAGCCACATGGGCACAGATGCAGACGATTGTGGAATGTTGGGAGTCCACAGTATAAAACTAGTGCGAGGCAGTAGCAGTAAATATAAAGGGCCAGTTGACTAGGTGCAAGAATGGTAAACTAAAAAATTTCAGTTATGGTGCCATTCTAGTTGCTTTTTCCCTAGAGAGGGTTCCTATTCTTCGGCCACAACAAATTTGGGAAAATGAGGGGCGTTCAAGGGATCCATGCTCAATGAGATGGGTTTCACTAATGGCACACCATGGCAGTGATGGCCCTGTAGTGAGGTATATGGCAGTGTTTTTCGACTGGTTGAGCCAATAGATTGTTCCGATCTAGGACTTTCCATATGCCAGGATGGATTATAGAGGTGATCCTGATATCCCACTTCCAACTAGAGCTCAATGGGGTGCTCTAGGTAAGAATTTATCATTTGTACATATTTTTAATTTTTTCAATTTTTTAAGTGCTTTTTCTTCAGATGATAATTATCTGAAATGCATGTGCAGATGTGGGTCCAACCCGACCAGCTGGGATGAGTTGGGGCAACAAACCCAGAGGCACATGAAATCTTGACAAAGTTGGAGCACAACCTTGAGAGGTTGACTACCAACATCCCAGAGACTGGAGTCGACATTCCACGTGCCTATCATAGGCATGTAGTTGGGGTTCTATGGCCTCTCAGACGTTTATTGCATCGAGTTGCTCCTGCTATCGTGTGTTATCATGAGCATCATCAAGATTAGCTCTTCTAGTTTCTAGGACCATTTTTTACTTTTTGGCATCAGCATATTCGAAAAATAAAAGGTCATGGGACCTTATGTCCTCGGATGACATATTTTATAGCCACACCCAAACTCTATTTTAATGAAAAAACATACTAATTTTATCTATGTTTATCTCGATGGAAAATAAAACACCCAGGAAATTAGGGCACAGAGCAGAGATGGTGACCAGAGATCGAATCTCTCGAATTGCTACTCACCTCGTCCATCCAGGGCATTCACAGTTGCAGAATGAAGGAGTACTCGGGCGCATCGATTGCAGATCGAAAGGCGGGGCATCTGGATTCAAGGTGGCTGTCCTCAGAGACTCAGGCGGCATCGGAAAACCCCTTTCCATGCTCATGAAAATGAATCCGTTGGTCTCAGTCCTTCACCTCTATGATGTCGTCAATACCCCCGGAGTCACTGCAGATATCAGCCATATGGACTCCACTGCCGTTGTGCAGGGATTTGTGGGCAAAGAGCAGCTGGAAGTAGCGTTGGTGGGAATGGATCTCGTGATCATCCCTGCAAGAATTCCACGGAAACCTGGGATGACTAGGGACGATTTCTTCAATATTAATGCGGGAATCGTCCGCACCCTGTGCGAAGGGGTAGCCAAATGCTATCCCAATGAAATTGTGAATATTATCAGCAATCCAGTCAATTCCACTGCGCCAACTGCAGCCGAGGGTTTCAAAAGAGCCGGTGTCTATCTGCATGTTGCAGATCTGCTCCCTCTCACAATGGATTGGCACAAATACTGCAGATCCGCGCAGGATCCATCCGATCTGACCAATATTAGAAGACAACCAAAACCCAGGCAGCAGATCGGTGGAAATATGCATCAATCGAGTAGAGGGGATGCAGATCTTGACATGAAAATGGAAGTTCGATCCAATAAGAGGCTAGATCTGGAAGATTGCCTATAGCTAGAGCACATGGCAATCAGCAGCGACATCGGCTTAGGCAGATCAGGAACTCAGCCAAAACCCAGATTTCAGGTAACAACAACTCGTTTTCAGATTTTTATTAAAACCCCTGAAAGGAAATCCTGTATAGTATGGGTACATGCAGGAAGCACTATCAGGCAGCTGAAACAGCAAATTTGGGTTTTGACCGGATATCCTGTTCAGATCCAACATTTGGTCAGTGGTAAGTGGTCTCTCCAGGACAGAAGAACTTTGGGAAGCTACGAGATTAGTCCAGAAAAAACCATTGTCTTAAACCTCAGGCTGAGAGGAGGAGCTCTGCCTCAGGGACAGCCAAGCTTCTCAGGAGGAGACAAGGGGAAAAAGACAGCATCTCAGCATCAACCCAAGGGAGGGTTCTCCTACAAGAATATTCTACAAGGTAACAGAGATTCAGGGTCCTCTCCAGATAAAGGCGGATATATATCCAGGCCATACATAGTAGATCAGCTAGGGCAAACTCCAACCCTTAACCTTGATTCTACAGGGCTTGATGATTTCGTTAAGTCTTATGAAACGCAGGCTCTAATCTGTCGCTTCAACAGTTTTTGGCCAAAACCATCGGATTTATTTCACTGGATTTTCACCAGTTGGACCATGGAATGTGATATTATTTTATGCTCCAAGGGGTTTTTCATAGTTATATTTGCATCCAGGGAAGTCAGGGATACAATCATCAGTGCTGGACCTTGGTTCTGGGGAACATCAGGGTTGTTCATGACTCCATGGTTTCCAAATTTCGATCCAAACAAAATGACTGTATCCAAAGTGCCGGTTTGGGTCCGTTTATACAACCTTCCCCTTCACTTTTGGAGTGAACGAGTTTTGGAAGGAATTGGGAACAGCATAGGGAAATACATCAAAACAGATCTGGAGAGAATTGATGAAAGGGTCTACACTTTTGCACGCATTTGTGGAAGTAGATCTAAGTAAAGGGGTGCCAGACAACATAAGGCTGATCTACAAACAACAAAATTGGCAGCAAGCACTAGACTACGAAAACACAGCTTTCAGATGCAGGCTATGCAGGCAAACAGGGCACCTGCAAAGCACATGCCCAGAAGCCAAGAAAGCAAACAGTAAAAGAAAGCAGAAAGGGAAGAAGAGGAAAGGATGGAAATTTTCTCCCCATAACTTAGAAGATGAAGAATCAGAAGCAGAAGAGGAAGATACCCCCGCAGAGAATGCTGAGGTATCCCAAGAAATGGAGACACAGAAGGAAACCACATCAGACAACAAGGCTTTACAGCGTCATCCAAATCAGGCAGAGAAGACAAACGAGGATCAGAGCATGGGAGGGATCAAACGGCATCACCACTCAGATACCTCGGATTCAGACAAGGAAGCAGGATCCCAGAAAGTAGAAACACAGTTAGTCATAGCTTCGATCGAGCCCACCCAAGGAGAGTGGCGCAAGGTCGAAAAGAAAAAGGGAAGAAAAACTTGATGTCGAACTCAGTTTTTTTTGCCTCCTCCTCTGTTTTTTCTTTTTTTCCCTTTCTTCTTCTTCATCTGCACGTTAGCTTTGTAACATTGCGTGGGGTGCAAAAGCACTCGAGCCCAATGGGCGTCTTATGGAAATGATTCAAGCATCTACTAGTGTAACTTTTCATTTTTTAAATAAAAAGTTACCGATTTTTCCACTGGAAAAAAAAATCTATGTTTATCTCGATCAATGTATGAATGAATATTGTTTTTAATTTACAAATGTTTCAAATGTCTATTTAACACATGATTCACCAATGCATCTGTCAATGTGTTTAAATATCTTGGAATGTGTTGATATTCAATATAATCAAATTTCCTTTCCAAGAGATGGACTCATAAAAACACCCTTAACATGGTTGGACTCCTTATTGAATAGACATTGTTTAAATGTAATACTACGAGCTTTGAATCTAACCTAACAATCAAACGTCGGATACTAATTGTAATGGCATCAGCTAATAGCTCAATGACTGCGCTATATTCTGCTATATTTTTCGTTGTTTCACCGAGACATATTGCGTGAATAGAGACCAGCTCGTCACTGGGTGAATAGATAACCCTGGCCGCGGAAGATAAATTCTGAGTACTATGACTAGTGCCATCAGCAAAGGCAATGTAAATTGGAGAAAACACCTACATCTACAAATCAAGTGTAGAAATGAGATAAGTAGGAGAAGTAGTAAAAAACACTAATTTATCACACATACCTAAAAATGGTAAATAATGTATAAATATTCATGAGAGTTTTACGCAAAATATTTCTTTAGGTAAAGACCATTTTTGGGCTTTCCCAAAGGAACACCATCGTAATCAACCAGCTCATAAGCACCTTTAGCTAATACATGTTTTATGATGTAAGGGCCATGCCACATGGGCTCGAATTTCCTTGCACCTAGCTTATCATGAGCTTGATCATATACCAAGACTAGATCACCTTCTGAATATGTACGAGGATTAAATTTTTTATTGTATTTGGCTTTGACGTGTTTCTAGCCAATATAGCATTACGGTAATTTTCATCTAGATGGGATAAATGTACAAAGTGTTCTTCGTCTGCAAAGGTAGCAGGTAATAATTCGATAGCTAATTTAAGATATGGAATTTCACATTCAATAGGTAATATGGCTTCCAAACCATAAACAAGTTGGAAAGGGGTAAAACTGGTCGACGTTTTTATAGTAGTGTGGTAAGCCCATAATGTTGAAAAGAGCATAGAGTGCTAGTTTCCTTTATGCATACCAATTATTCATTTAATCATATTAGTTAAAACTTTATTGACAACTTCAACCTGACCATTAGCTTGTGGATAATATAGAGTATAGCTATCATGGCGGAGGTCGAGTTTTGTGGATAGTTCAACCATGTTAAAGTTACAAAAATTAATATGTGGTCTATAACAATAGCTTGTGGAATGCTGAACCGAGCAATCACATGATTGAAAATGAAAATAGTTGCAGTTTCATGGTCTTCTCAATATGTAGGAATCGCCTCGGCCCATTTTGTAAAGTAATCAACTGCAAGGATGATATATCGATGCCCCCCGACTAAGTGAAGGTTACAAGTGATGAATTCAATACCCCATTTGGAAAAAGGACCGATAGTTATGATTGGGTGAAGAGGAGCAGGGGGTGATCACATTTTGCGATCATAAATTTGACAATTATGGCATTTTCGAATTGTGGTGATGCAGTCTTTAAACATTGATAGCCAAAAATAGCCAGCGCATAATATCTTTTGGGAAGTAGCATACCTAGACATGTGACCACCACATGCTCCAGAGTGGCAATCATTTAAATTTTTTTCAGCTTCTTGAAAATTTAAATAACGTCAGAATACACAATCGGCACCATGATGATAAAGAGTGTCACCAATAATGTTGTATTGTTGGGATTGGTATTGGATTCGCCGACAATCAATTTTGGATAACTCAGGCCTAAAAATTTGTGTTTGGAGATATATAATGATGTCTCCATACCATGGATCTAACGTACTAATAAGAAAGAGAGATTTGTTCGCAAAAGAAGCTTCTGCTACAATTTCTATATCAGTATGGGGGAAGTCACACAATAGTTAGGTAAAAACCAAGGATTTCTTTGATTTGGATTTTTCAAATTCTAGATCAAACTCTTGTAGAATGATTATTCACTTCGAGTATTTTCCCCTAGCATTTGTTTCGTGAGAATGTACATCATGGGGTCGCAATCTAAAATAATAGTGGTTTTTCGGAGAAGTATATAATGATGGAATCATTGAACAACTTGTACAGCTTCCAAGGCTAGCTTATCCACATGTGCATATTTAATCTCAGTTTTAATGAGACTCCTACTCAAATAGTAAATCACATGTTCGCTGCTAGAATCATCCACTTGGACTAACACCATGCCAATGGTAACATCAGATGCAGCGAAGTATAGAAAGTAGTCTCAATGATAATCAGGTGGATGCAGTAAAGGTACATTAGTCAGTGCATGCTTTAATGCATCAAAATCTTTATTAGTAAGCTCATCCCAGAAAAATGGAATACCCTTTTTCAATATTTGAGTAAAACCCTATGTTAGTTCAACATAATTGTGGATGAATCTATGCAAAAATTTTGCCTTCCCTTGCAAACTTTGGAGTTGAGTAAGGCTAGAAGGAGGAAAATTTCCTTTACCTTGAGGGGATCGACATAGATCCCTTCCTTCGAAACAATGAAACCTATAATTCAATCCGATTATACACAAAAGACACGTTTGTGTGGATTCAAGCGAATATTGTAATGCCTACACCTAATGAAAATCGCTTTTAAGTGCAATGGGTGATCCTGTCATTTCATGGGATGAGCTGGGAGGTCATCTAAATAAGGCTAAACAATATGCTTGATATCGTGGAATACATAAGACATTACTCGTTGAAATGGGAGTTTGCGATAAGAAAAAGTTCCCCATGGGCATATAAATGCGATTTTATATTGATCAGCAAGGAGTATGTTTATCTTATTGTAGCCAAAAAATCCATCCATAAAGGAAAAAATTTCATTTCCGGCACAGTCGTCGACAATTTGGTCAATATATGGAGTTGGATAATTGTCCTTGGGATAAGCTTTATTGATATATCGGTAATCAACACACACTCGAATAGTTCCTTGCTTTTTATTAACAGACACAATATTTGATACCCAATCGGTTTAAGGAACAGGGTAAATGAATCCCTCTTTCAGCAATTTCTCAACCTCAGTTTTGATCGCAGTAGCTTTTCATGGATGTATGGGACGTAATCGTTGTCTAACTGGCTTAGCATCTAGATAAGTTTTTATTTCATGTACAACAATGCTAGGGTTGATTCCTGGCATCTCTTAGTAGGACAAAGAAAAAATGTCACGGAATTCCTAAAATAGGGCTTTGTAAGTTGAAATCTCTTCTAATGAACAAGGGGCTCCTATATGAATATTTTCAATGCCCACGGGGCTTTGGATTGACGGTGAATGGGTGCGATGTTAAGGCACTCCTTGCGATAGGTCACCGGTTCAAATCCCCCGTGGGTACTTAGGTTAGTCTTAACTAGAGAAAAAAAAAATATTTTCAATTATTATGGGTTTCACTGAGATATCGATAGGTACCATTGATGATATGTTCCATAAATTCTGTTCAAAACTAGAAGAAAGGGTAGATATTGGATTTGGAGGATCGTTGTCTCAGATGAAAATAATGATGAGAAATTATTCTCAATTTTATCAAAGTATGGTAAGAAATTTGAACGATGATGAGTATCATTCCATGGCATTTCATCCAAGGTCATAACTTCCATAATCCCTTCATCAGTTAAATTTTTTTTTTTTTAAGGATTAGGCATAGAGATTGGTTCCAAGCATTACAAATGAGAATATTCATCAATGATCATATCCATTTGATAATCATCAGATGTTGATGGGTTGGAAAAAGACTGAATGGCCTCATAGGATAACTCAAAAGGACTACGAGGCATTTCATTGCCATATAAGATTATTTCTGATTCCGACGGTACTTTCCATGGATCTCCCATTTCGAAAGTACTTGATGTAATCATGTTAATCTATGCGTCATTATGAAGAAGAAAAAGTGGAGGGAATGCGAAAGTTCCCATCAAAGATGAGTCTTTGAGCAGACCAACACCAACTTCCTCATATGGAGTGGTGGATTTTCCAACAAACGGGATATTTCCGGTAGAATTAGGGTCAGAGGTATAGTAGGACAATTGATCTACTTTCAAAATTCTTCCTTTGTGAAGAAACATAATCATCCTAAAATATGATGAGACTATTTCCGCCATGGCATAAGTCCAACTCCAACCAAGCAAAAGGTTATAGTCAAGTTGAGCATCAACAACCTCAATGTCTATTGCAACTATTTTTCCCTCTAACTCAATTGGAAAATCATTTAAAAGTCCATACAGATGAAAACCTCTTCCATCGAAGGCTTTAAAAGTTGTGGGAGATTGATTGATTGTTGGAGAACCCAAGGCTTTCCAATAGGCAATGGACATAATACATGTCGATGCTCCTTCGTCAATCATTGTTCGAAAAACTCATCAAGTTTTGACGTGAACTGGTATTTAAAATCCATTTGGTGTGGGAGACGCGGGACATGATTCTCGAGATTAAAAATAATTAAATGGGAGTCTTGAGTATCTACAACTCCTATGGTTGATAATAATAATTTCCTTTGTGTTGGATAAGTTTGCATCACTTCAATGGCATACATGGTCGAAGGTGACATAGCCAAATCTTCGACGATGTTATAATTTTGGGCAGCCCTCACATGAGGATTAAAGGCTAACTTACGAAGCATACCCTTAGGAGGTGGACAAATTATCATATCAGGATTTGGTTTTTCAATATGTAATGGTTCAGAAGAAGCAAGAATAGATGCGAAAGTTTGACCAAGTGAACTAGAGTCATCTCCATTTAATAGGACTCTTTGACATGTAATCTTTGGATCTCATTGCTACCATAACTTTGGAAGACATCATCATGATATCTTTTTATGGGGATGAGGAGGATTTGTCGTGAGAGACCATTTTACTATCTTGAGGAGGAAACGGATCCTTTAAAATAGCGGGTGTGGGATAAATTTTAATGAATTTGGAAAATTTGGCCCAATGAGGGCACTCCTTAGTGTAATGATCTTCCTCACAAATCAAGCAAGCATATTGAGGTTTCCTCTTTTCATCAGATGGTTCGTTATTGATTGATTTCTCCTTAGAGTGGTTGTCTTGTTTATTTTTTCCTTTTCCCTTTTTCTCATTTCTGAATGACATACCCTTGCCAGTATATGAATCTACAGTGTTGATTTCGGAAGTAATTATTGGAGGAGGATCTTTGTCAGGTAAATCAGATAGAGCTGAAACCTGAACATTCTTAGAATTTTTCTTTTTTTTCTTAGATTTCTGGCTCACATAATCAATCATGCCATCTGCGGCATGTGATCCTGGAAGAGGTGGATTACTTGGAGTAGATTGGAGTAAATTTGGGATGTTTTCATACAAAGTACCAAACTAAGTATAAACAAGATTGAGATATTGAGCGCTCGTGATTACCTGATCTTCAGTTACAACACCCTCTTTGGCCACATCTTTAGTTATTACTGGTAAAATCGACTTTATGAACCATTCGGCCAAAATCTAGTCTAGAATGTAAGCTTTAACTAGATGACATCTTCATCTCCATTCGTGAATGTGATCTGAGATATGGGTTGATGTTGACCACTTTAAATAAGTCAAAAGTTTAGTTCCATTGTCATACCAAACCAGTAACTGAAAATGGATCAAAAAGGTTGTAGCAAGGGCATTAAACATGTTCAAGGAAGCGCATGACAATTCTACATACGATTTGGTTGCCGAACCGATTAAGGTTCGTTGAAAAAGTCATAATCTAATAGAATCATCGTTTAATGAGTTGGGTGTGCACCAAAGATGGTAGGTCATGACATGGTTGGATGGATCTTCACCCGACTTACCTTCAAACTTAGGAATATCACTAGGAAACTTAGTAGGAATAGCCAGCCAATAGGGTAAATAAAGAAGTGGATCATTAGTTAACTGAGAGAGGTTAGGAAAATCCAAAGTTGCAATGAAGGGAAACTAGTGATTAGGGTCCTGTGATGGATATTTATAACACTAAGGGGCGAGTCCCGTACGAGAGGAGGATATCAAGGATATCCTAGGATAGCCTGAGAAATTGTAATTTGCATACCTCCTGGGTATCCAGGATGAGCCATATCGTATTGCGGTTGAATAGGTTGTTGAAATGTATGACTTGGGTACAGTTTATTCTGGAAGGGGAGATTTTGACCCATTTGACCTTGAAGAAACTATCCTTGAAAGGGTTGACTTTGCAAGGGTTGACCTTGTAGAAATGGAGTTTGAAAAGGTGTACCTTGAACAAACTGACTCTGGGGTAAACCTTGGAAAGGTAGCCCTTGAAAAGGCACTTGCATATATGGGACACTAGGTCGAACAATAGGTATTTGAGGTGCTGACGAAATCATAGGAATGGATTGAACACCAGATGCCTGAGGTAAATACTAAACAAGTGGTTGCATAGTAACATGTGATGTAAGCAGGATAGTTATTTGTGATACTCCTAGAATGGGAGTTTTAGGCGAACTTGAACTTGGGTTCTGAACAGTCGTTGACATAGTAGACTGCCCCACGGTTTGATGAGTGCTCAGGGCAGGTTGATAAAGCGATTACTAGGCAGGTGTCGATGGGTTAGACTGGACGGTTGGTTGGACTTGAGAAGACATACCATGAAAAGGCAATTGTTGCATAGGTTGTCCAAGAGGTTGGCCAGGTTGATACAAAGGCACTTGAGAAGAAATAAGTATTGATTGTTGAGAAGGGTTCCAAATTGTATTCAATCCAAGGTAAGGCATTCCAATGGCGGGTTGAGGCATAACAGGCTTACCAAAACTAGTTTGAGGAATTTGAACATAATTAAAGTAGTTTCTGACAAGGGGTTTCCCCCTAGCTGTAGGGTAAGATCCACGAAAAAAATTTCCTCCGGGTGGAGGATATAATGGTTTCCCCCCAGGTAGATAATAACCACTTGTTGGGTTAACTCGTGCATTACCAACATTACCAGAAATCATATTAGTGACTTGTTTAGATTCCAAACCTTCATTAGTAGGGTTAATTACACCTGTTGACATGTTTAAAGATGATTTCAAGGAAGAATCTCTTGAATAAGCTCCTGCGAGAGAGTGATATCCTAGTGGTAAAAAACCACCATACAATGTGGACTCCAGAGAAGTGGAATACATGGATGTATCTGACACGACACTTCTAGGAATCATTGTGGACCAGTCAAAACCAGGTATAATAGAATAAGGAGTCATGTAACGTGGAATCCCTTACCCTAAAAAGTTCAAGGGTGTAAATTACTAAGGTTCAGGGTGAAGATATCGAAAAAAAGTTCTAAGATATCTATAGGTTCACTGGTAGAAACTATAGGTTCTTCCTCTTCGTCTGAAACAAGTTCTTCAATGGCAATGAGACCAGGAGGGAGACTATCAGTAATGATAAGTTTCACACATGGTGAAAGTGGAGAATCTAGAATATGTGTTGTAGCAGGTGTATGAATTTCAGGCTCAGAAATATCAGACTCAGGTTCTTCAATATCTGGTTCGAAAAAGGGGCTTCTATCGGAAGATTCTCCAGTATCTGATTCAGTTTGAACGAGTTTGATAATTTGTAAGTTAGTTGTTGTTAAGTGTGATGTTAAATTCTCAGTTTGATCAAATTCAGTTTTTGTTACTTCAAGGCCTAAAATAGTAGATGTTATAAGTTCATTAACTTTAGTTCCTCTTACATTAGAATCTATAATAGTAGAAGTTTCAGTTTCTACTGCAATTCGAGTTTCAGATGATTTAGCTTCAGTTTCTACTACAGTTCGAGTTTCAGATGATTAAAAAGTTCTAAGATATCTGTAGGTTCACTGGTAGAAACTATAGGTTCTTCCTCTTCGTCTGAAACAAGTTCTTCAATGGCAATGAGAACGGGAGGGAGACTATCAGTAATGATAAGTTTCACACATGGTGAAAGTGGAGAATCTGGAATATGTGTTGTAGTAGGTGTATGAATTTCAGGCTCAGAAATATCAGACTCAGGTTCTTCAATATCTGGTTCGAAAACGGGGCTTCTATCGGAAGATTCCCCAGTATCTGATTTAGTTTGAATGAGTTCAATAATTTGTAAGTTAGTTGTTGTTAAGTGTGATGTTAAATTCTCAGTTTGATCAAATTCAGTTTTTGTTACTTCAAGGCCTAAAATAGTAGATGTTATAAGTTCATTAACTTTAGTTCCTCTTACATTAGAATCTATAATAGTAGAAGTTTCAGTTTCTACTGCAATTCGAGTTTCAGATGATTTAGCTTCAGTTTCTACTACAATTCGAGTTTCAGATGTTTTAGATTTTTCAGTGGATCCCCGAGTATCCTATGTGATTGTCGTGGTAGTTCCGCCAAAATGAAAAAATTTCCATTCATTAATCACACAATATCTAAATTACACCTAAAGTCTCTAAAAAGTAAAAAACAACGCAGAAAGTAACACACGCTAAAAAATCTAGGAATTCAAACCATACAAACTTACTCTTCACAAAGATCAATATTTACTAGTTGGTGATATAATCCAACATCGAGGAGATCAAGATGAAATTTTTTATAGAAAATGATTGTTTGGAACCAGTTACCATAACAACCTTCTTAATGAAATGGTTTGGTGCAAGTAACTCTTCTATAAACCATCTCGAGAAAAGATACCCTCCAGAGATTCCAAGTGATTCTAGCCAACGAATTTTCTAGGTACAGCAGGACCTTCCCTCTGTCGTCACCTTAGGTAGAGACCTAGGATTATAGTCATTATGTTCACCAAATACAACAATTTTACCTGGGGGGATAGTCATAGATTGAACGTACACACAAGGGTAGAGTAACAAGCTCAATCCCCTTGAAGGCTCCTCCACATGATCAATTAGAGGTTTACTTTCAAGTGACCCCAAGTACCTTTTGGTACTGTTGTAATACATGTAAATCACTGTATCTAGGCCAATGAAGTGGGTCGGATCACTTCACTAGATTCGACATGACCTCATTCTTAACTCATGTGTAAGAAGAGCTTCCCAGAAAAAAATGGAAATAATTGGATTTTCTCTCCCTAACTCAATATTCTATTGTTCATTTGTAGCTTTGGAAATTTTACTTCCTTCCCTATTCCAAAGCCCTACACTTAAGCTATTGTAGGTGAAAAGAGCCTTAAAAAACATAAAATTAAAGGTGAATTTTAATTAACGTTGTATTATTAAGTTGTTCTTTTACTCAATGGGTGATGAAGGTGAAACTTATGATGTTGTGACATGACTCAAAATCTTAATGCACTCTAAAATGCAAAAGCAACTTCCAATTTCGATGAAATTCTATTTAGAAAAAATAAAGAGTTTTCTTTGATTTTGAGAAATAGAATGCAACAACTCACGACTTTCCAATTTTCTTAAAGTAACCAAATTCACTATTTTGTAATGAAAAACGCAATCAACAAACTAATTTTCAAATTTCCCTAATTATCAAAATAAACTAAAACACTATTTTGTTCTAATCACTCAAAACTTTCAAGCATACAGAAATCAATCAAGAAGGTTGAAGAAAAGACTTATTCTCCTATGAATGCTTTGATTCAATCATACCATATCATATCATTAATATTCATTATTCATTTCAAAAATAAATAAATAAATAAAATTAATTAAGTATGCAATTAATTATTGGTTAGTTAATAATCACTAATTAATATTTATAACTATAATCGTAATTAAAAAAAAAAAAAACACTAGATATTAAATTATGTATTAAAAACCAATAAACAATGACTAAATTAATAATAAAAATGAAAATAAACAATTATAAAGCGAAATTACATCATCTAACATGTCGGCCATTGTTCATTCCCATCCCAACCCTAACCTTATTTAAACCTCATTGAGTTCTGACTTATTTCACTCATGGATCTAATCCTGATGATGAACCACAGAGGTTGGTTCGAAACATCGATTCCAATCAAACATGAATGCAATGACTCCAGAAGATAGTACTACAAAAAATAACAGTGCAATCATGAAAATTTTCCCAAGATGAAAGAAACAACTCCTTTTATCAAGAAAAAATAACCATGATTCTTTCACAAAAGCACAAGGTCTTCAAAAACCCTAATTTGCAATTCAAAGTGATTTTGACTACAAATAAGAAATATTTAAGGTTTAACCAGTGTATTTGATGGAACAAAATAAGAATATCACTTACAAAAAGACATTCAAACTTGTTTTGATCAATCAGCAAATCAACCAGACAAAACCCTATGGTATTCTTTCAAAAAGACCTAATCTTAGAAAAATCATCAAAAAAATAGTCAAATGAGTTCAGAAAAGACAACACACAGTCCAAACAAATAGAATGACACTTTCAGAAAGACAAATTTAGGTCTGGGTTGAAGCTAGCATGAAATTTTCAAAAAATTTCAAGGCCTGCGTGGGTTTCCAGTAGAAAACAGAGCACATGCGCTCAATTGCTATGGTAAAATCGCACAAAGTTGCGCTTTGTGTACAAACAAAAACAACGCAGGGAGGAAAACCTAAAGAAAAAATAAAAAATTCAAGAATCAACCAATTAGATCTAAAAGGCCATTAATTTATGAAGACTCAGGTCTGGATAAATCAAAAAAATTAGAAAGTGAGGCTAAGGAAAAAGACGAGAACAGAGATGTTCCCCAGTATGGTCGCCAGTTTGTTACATTGGACAATCCCTCTTGTGGACAAGAGTGATCTCCCTAGATCCTAAATGGAAACTAGAAACAATCATGACAAATGAACTAACTCTTCCCTGAGTTGAACTTGTTCAAATTATAAGCAATCTAGCTAATGGATAGACCTCTTATCGGGTTCACGAAATGCCTGATGAAGATCACTTATTGTGACTTGATGTAGCTATTCAATGCTTGATAGCACCTGCAAACATAAACCAAAAAGGATCAAAAATACATGTGATATAATAATTCAAACAACTTAGCATAATGATCAAGGAAATTAGGGATTGAATTTTCCTTAATGAACATAATAAACAATTGTAAACTATTCAACATTCACAAAAGACAAAATCAATGGGAGAAAGTGCTCATTTCTATTAATCATAAGATAAGAGGATCCTTACAACCTTTTCCTTAATTCTGTGAGGTCCCTCCCAAATGCTTTCAATCTCCTCCCCAGACGACAAGCTCTCCAATCTCAAGCTAACAACATAAGTTTGTATTCTCTGAATTCTGACCTCCTTCATCCCTCAACCCTCTAGTCCTTTTATAGATCAAAGAGGGGGAAGTTTCAGATCCCTAAGAAGAATACGAACCTCCTTTAATGAAGGATTAGATTACCATGAGAAAAGGGATGGAAATGCATCCTATGAGGGTTATAATTTGAATAGTCATCACCTCAAAGATTTTAGTTGGGAAATATTCGACCAACTACGTTTCTAGAATGTACTTTTTATTTTTACTTTCTAGAAATCACCTGCACGGGTTTATAGTTACAGACAGAGCGTAGCTCTACACTCTTCTCAGAGTCAATTTCAGCGCATGCGTGGGAAATGCTAGAGAAATCAGTGCAGGTGGAACTTAACAAGGTGTGAGAGCTATTTGACCCAAATTTATCATGTACTTCAACATATATTGAGTTGTTTGACTTCTAAGGGAGTTGGTTTCAACATGTTCATGTATGGTAAAAATATCCATAAACTTATCAAGTGTCATGGCAAAAAATTGACGTGTAAGAGTAGCTGAGGGTTTTATTATTATGCAGCAGTGAAATAATGTGAGTACAATTGGATGTCGAAACTGAAAATTCTACAGAGAAATACTAGCAAGAAAAATCTAATGAGGAAATCTCCTCACTCCATAGGCAAATTCGAGCTCTGACCTCAACTCAAGCTGATTCGTCCAAACTGGCTTTGTGCAGCTACTACGTCACCCTAGCGCAATCACTTTTTCACTCAGCTCGAACAAGACTCCCATCAAGCTATCTAGTTTGCTATTATCTGGGAAAATGTCTCTCCTAGCCTCTGAAACCTCTGTCTGGCTTCTGGCACTGAAACTCTACTTTTCCCCAGTAGATTCTGTTATGCTCCTATACCAATAGGTGTCATATTTCATGATTGACTTGATGAGCTCTATAATATGTTCATACCTTTTCTTGTTGCAAAGGTTTTCCATATTTTCAAAAAATCAAAAAATATAAAAAATGTAAAGAGGGTATACCCTAAAAGAAAAATCAAAGGGTAAAAAGAATAAAATGGTCAAAAAATGAGAAGAAATGAACCCCAAACAAAAATAGACCAGGAAAGTGTGCAAGTCCAAAATGCCACTACTAGTTCATTTTCTGTAATAAGAAATTGTGTGCAACTTGTTAATCTTATGCCACAATTGATGAAGAGTCAAACTGGTTAAACTTGGCTCGTTCATTTTTCAATTTCATGTTGTAGAAATAGAGGATAAATATCTGACCAAACAGTGTAATCTTGGCAGATAAGTAGATAGATAGAGTGAATAAAAGGAGCTCAACAGTTTAAAATGAGCCCTTGGATGTAATAAGGTTAGATTTAGATATATTTCTATATGTAAAAGAAAAAGTGTGATAAGGGTTTGCCAGTTCAAGTGCACCCAAATAAAGAAGAAAAAATGTCAGGCTAAAGTAGGTAGGGTAGGTAGATGATGTTACAGAATGATACTTGTGATGAAAAATTCCTTTAAATGTGTTGATCTTTACTTTTCTAACCAGTGCAAGGTAGATATTACACTTGATGCAATTCAAGCATGACAAGGTCAAATAACTAATTTCCATTCACATTCTTCCCTAAAGATTTCACCAATTTCCCCTAAAGTATTAAGGACTTTGAAAATCAAAGGGGCTCAGAGCATTTCTTTGACTTCTGGAGAGGCCGAACCCTCAGCCCAATGATATAAAAGCCTGAGTACTCATAAATCATCCATCCGTCATTCATTTCATTTCATAAATTTTGCCTAAGTAAAAAACCTATTTTACTTAGGAAATGCATAATATCGCTTGAAAAACCCCTTTTCCCACTTTAGTCTAAGTTTTAAATGTAAATTCTTAACATTTTAACTTGGCGCTTATCATTCTATTTCATATAACTTTTAACAATTATTATATAAATATTGAAAAATTAACCCCTCCCGTAATATGTAAATATATTAAACCCCCATGCTTTTAATAATTCCCTCCCCGATGGTATATAACCATTATATAGTTAATAGGGATTAATAAACTTATCCGGAGTTTATTAATAACCTTCTCCGCCACGCAATACGGGATTAATTAACCATTTGGGTTAATTAATAACCATCCCCTGACCCATCAAAACGCTCCCGATATGATTAAAACTTTATTTATTATGTCGGGCCTGCTACGTTAAATCCCTGCCATATCTCACGCCCATCAGCCATCTGATCATCGCCTTTTCATCAAACGGTCGACGGTGATATTGCGACCTCCCTTCCCACCTCGCTTTAACTCGTGATCGCCCAGCGGTTTTCCGCCTGTACCAAAGCCACGCATCGCCTGTTCCATATGTTCGCTCGCCCTCTGTCTAAAACCGCCTGACTCTAAAAGTGATGCGAGCAAACCGCTTACCAACCTATGCATAACAACAAAGAGTCACATCATGCTTACGTCATCCACCCAATAAAGCCAAAAAGTCCCGCCAACCTTATTTTTGTTAAATATATCAAAAAAACGTCATTTTCACTGTCATTCACTACAAACTATGCTCCCATGCAAAACAACATCCCAATCGACTGTTCGAGCTTGCAGACCACCACTTGGTTAAGAACCTTGCTGTGACGCTGCCCAGAACCTGTCATCCTCCCATTCAAGCATTATTCACCATCTTGAAACAGGTATTTATCCAAGCTACGTTAAAACCCAGTGATTTTGGTTTTTTGCTTAAAATTCTACAAGAAACAGCCAAATTCAGGTCTATTCCACATTTGTATTGGCCATACAAATCTCCCAACCTATTGTCTTGCCTATTGTTCACAGAATTTCCCCTATTTTCATCTTTGAATCCACAAGAACCAAAGATGGAAACCCCTGTAGCCCTGAATGTCGCACCCATGAATGCTCCTCACAAAGACTTAGATTATCTACCTCTTGCAGATAAAGATTTTCAAATAAAGGACTTAACCACTGATTATAATCATTTGAAAGCCTTTTTCCAAACCAGAGACAGTTATCTAAATAAATCTGACATTTTTGGACTGTGGGAGTCTAACCTTCCCATGTATTTTCTCCCCTCAGTTCACGTTTTCCCAGACATCATTCATCAGTGTTGTGCCAACTATGACCCTGTCCATAGAGCAGTTATGTCCCCATCCCAAACTGTTCTTTTTCCCATAACTGCTAAGTCCATCAATGAGATGTTACAATTCCATTCCAGTCAGCCCCTCACCCCTCTTTCCATGGGATATCTACTTGAAAAAGCATCTCAGTTGTCCCAATCAGAAGTGACTCATATTGCTCAAACCTTCATGTTGCCAAAGCACCAGCCCAAAGGTCCACCTCCTTATCTGTGGACTTTCTTCACTGAAACTGGAAGACTCATTGTTGATATGATAGCCCTGATTATGGGGTTCAATACTAGTGAATATGTGGATGATATCACCCTAGTATTATTATCAATCTTTACTCCAGGACAACCCCCTGCTGTCAGATATAACTATGCCACCTTTATTGCCAACAAGATCCATGATCAATTCCTGAATTTGGAAAGGGAAGGAGTTTTCAAATATACCTCTTTCATATACCATCTTTTGTTGTATCATCAGCCAGATAGCTTTCCTTTCCCTATCAAGAAACTGGACACCAAAGGAAACCCTAGGTCTGTTATCTTTTGGAGCTCAATCTTCCATAATACCTATGAGTCCCCTTACACTTATAATGAGTTCATTGACTGGTTTGTACATCCAGCAACCACTTTATTGATAGGAGTTTCCCCTCCTAGGCTTAATGGTGACATGAAGAAAATTCTCCAGCTCTCTAAACAGTACAAGACAGGTGACTGGTACCTATATGAAAATCACACAGAGATCAGGATGTATGGGTGTGAACTTTTCCCTTTCAAGTTACCCAAGTATGTCCCTATGAGACTATTTGCATTGGAGTATTTCAGACAGATCATAAATGCAGATTTAGTCCATTTTTGTAATGTAAAGAAGAAAGCACAACTAAGAATAAAGAACCAGCTAGGCCCTTATGTCATCAACTCTAGGGATGCATGGAAAGAAGCTGAAATCATTTTAGAAGATCACCTTAGACTAAGAAAGAGTTTTAGGTGGGTACCATATGACCCCAACAGTTTTATCTGTGACAGAAGGATGAAGAACAGGTTATCCTCATACATTCACCATAGGATGCCAGAAATTGAGCAGTTTGCAAACTTGGATGAATGGGTAGAAGGGACTCTAGTAGAAGAGGTAAGTGAGCAGGTCAATATGGAAAATGTTATGAGGGATCTTGAGAAAACCCTTGACTTGGATTCTTTTGGGCAGGTACCATTCCAGCTATCCACGGCTGGGACTTCTCAACAACCTCCACAGCAAGTCAACATACCAGCCACAGGAACAACCAAAGGCAAGGAAATAGATACTACAGAACAACCCACAATGACAGATCAGCCTAGAATTTCCAAAGAACAGGGTCAAGGGCCAACTCCTCCAGCTCAAACCAATATATCAGAAATCCCAGCTTTACAAACTCCTCTAAATGAGGAAAGAAGCAAAAAGAGGGACAGGGAAACCATTACCCCTGCTAGTGGACCTACAGAACAACCTGGTACCAAGAGACAGAGACTAAACCCTCTGTCAGAAGAGGAAATAATGGGAGAAACATCCCTTAGCTCACAGAGGCAAGAGCTAGAAAGGCAACAAAGTTCAAAAGTTTCATCTCACAAACCTCCAGGAAAAGAGGCCTTGGATATCAAAAAGACATTCACAGAGATAAAAGCCAGAAATGATCCTGTAAGAATTCAAATTTATAATCAGTACCTGAAGATGGCCCCCACAAACCAACAAAGATTAATGTCAGCTTATGACATCAAAGAGGGAAAAATGATAATGAGTTACTTTAAGCCAAAGGTGCAACAACCCCAGTCAGCAGCAGATTACTTCAGAACAAATTTGGAGGTCTTAGCCAAAGATATTCATCCTATGGACCAAATTGAACTTCACAAGAAAACTGGGGAAATGGTCTATTCCACATTGGCTGACAAAGCAATGATGGCCCACAAGCTACAAAATTCCTTGGATAATACAGCTGCTCAACTCCACTTGGAAAAAGCCTCCTCCCTAGCCAAGGATAATAGAATAAAATCATTAGAAGAAATCATCATTGGATTGGGACATTATCCCAAAGATATGAAAGGCGTTGAGGCATTAATCAAGAAGAAGGAAGAAGACATTGTTGCCCTGAGGAAACAGCTAAAGCTACCTCTTTCAAGGCACCCACAGACTGTTGAGGTTGTGAAGCAGAAATCTGATGAAGAGATGATGGATCTACTTCTGAAACTTAATGAAAGATTAAATGATACAGAACAGGCATTAGAAAAGGCATTGAAGGACAGGCAGGGAGAGTCGACCTCTCAGCCTCCTGAAGTAATTCCCATAGTCTCAACAACAGTCCCTTCTGCACTTGGAACAGCATTGGCTCCAAACATCCCAATAGGCACAACAGAGGTGATTACAGGTACATCAATAGCAGGAACAGCATCAGGCAGCAGTGCTAATTTAAGCATAGAAGAATTAATAAAGGCCATGGAAGAAATGAAACTACAAATTTCAGAGTTAAAACAGGCAAAAGAACAATTGGCTAAGATAGAAAAGAAGTATGATGCCTCCAAAATAAGTGTTGCAGAAAAGACAAGGGAGATTAAAGCATTAGAGAATAAAATTAAAGCATTAGAAAAGGATCTCACTTTTGACAAGCCTTTGGTAGAGATCAAGAAAATCTTGTGGACCAACATCACTCAATCTATGAATGATGTTTGGCCATCCATCCAAGTGATCTATGAGCAAATGGACTTAGTAAAAGCAGCACATGGAGCAATTCAACAGACAAGAGCACAGTTAGGACAGATGCCTGAACAAGCCAACCGGCTTATACATTTTTTGAATACCAAAAATAAGGAACAACTGGAAGCACTTGGCATCCTAGACAGGACAAACACTATTTTGGAAATCAAAATGGTGTTAACCAAAAGAACTTTGATGCAGAATCTAAAGAGAAGATGTCAAGATATGCAGGTGGAAATCAATTCTTTTATGGAGAAGTTCACAGTTTTGCAAAATAAAGGGCTACCAAGTCCTTTGGTCATCAATGACAAGCTAATGAAGCACATTGATTATGTAGATAAATTGAATAAGTATGTTGGGGATCAAGCTATTTCATCAACAAGTGCATCAGGAATAAAAGCACTTCCCACAGGCCGAGTTCTCTATGATAGCTTGGAGAACTTATTCTATATTGAACATGAGGTAAAGCACTTGTTTCAACTCCAGCCTAATTTTTTTAGATATACAGAAACTGATGAGATTATGAGGAAACTTTAGAAACACAGATTGCCAGAGCCAAAATGGTGGGAAGATATGTTGGAAATTTACTTTTGGTAAAATGTAAATTTTGGGCTTTTACCATAGCAAGATGAACAAAGATGAAGAGTGGTCAAACAAGTCGAAGTGTATTAGAACAGGTGAAAAATATTGGTCAAAACAGGGCAGCCAACACAGAGTTACTAAAGAGGACAACAGCAAGCCAAATAAAAGGGCCTGCCTCCAGCACATTCAGCGAGAAAAGGAACAGCACAACATCAGTTCACCTTTCTCCTATCTTCGAGACTAAGTGTCTCTATTTTTCTGTAAAAATAATTAGTCATCACTAGAATATATCTCACTCTGTTATGAGATATTTTTGTAAAGATTTTTTGTATAAATACCCCCTCAATTGGAGTATTGAGGGTGGATTCTTAGACATTGTTGTAATATTGACTATTTTGGAATAAAGTGTTGTTTGGACCAACTTTTTGGCTTGTTGGATGAATAATTGGAGCTAAGGACTTTTCTTAGAATTCTTGAATCAAACACCGGATCAATAAGTTCATCTATACCTTGTGTTTTAAAGTTTTCCTTATTTAAAATATCATCTATGTTTCACATCTGAATGATAAACGAAAAAGAATAACTCAGAATATGCTTAATTGCACTCTGTTTTCAATCGTTATTATTCTCAATGTTTTCTTCTGAACTAGTATAAACAGTGAATTCTTGATTGCTCCTGTTTCCTAGTTTGTTCATTTTAATCATTTAATAAAGAATTCTTAATTGCTCTTTATTGATGGTTAGTCATGTTTTTCTCTTTTAAAGTATGTTAAAGGATTCTTAGTTTCCCTTTAACCCTTTAAGCCCATTCCATCTTTCAGTCTCTAATTGTTCCCTGTTTGACTACCTTGCTCTGTTAAACCATCCTTTGTGAAGAAACCAAGTCTAGTTAAGCCATTTTCTTTGACTCCATCAGCCCAATGGACTAAGCTACTCAGTCTTACCCCTTTGCTATTGAATCTCACCACCCAAACTCAAACAAAACCCCTAAACTTCACAACTAGCCTACTATCTTTTAAAAACCAAGCTAAATCATAAAGAGAGAACCCTCTCTAAGTACAGATTGACTAGAATTTGTACTTAAAAGTTGGTTTGTGGTTACCTCGGACCCCTTTCCTCTTCCCAACAACTTCTAGGAAAATCTGAGTGATAACAGATTTGAAATTTCCTCTAGAGGCTACTGTGTTGCTCTGCGTCAGCCTCACTATGGCTTACTTGCCTCTCTACAAATGCACTCGCCAAAACTAGAATTCTTCCTTAAACTTCATTGTCCCTACCCCTCTCTCACTAATTCGATATCACTTACTCTCTCCCTGGAAACTCACTGCTACTACTCCGGAAATCGATCTGCTCATGAAATTGAACTGCTCAATTTATTTCTCCAAGCTGCGTCAATTTCTTCTTATAATCCTCTGTTGGGACTTCAATGGCCAAGATTAGATCTTAATCGATGGCTAGGATTAACTTGAAGTCGATCCATGTGAGTTTCTAGAACATTCGCACATAAAATTAATTAACTCTGATTAATTAGTCATATTCACTAAGTTTAGACTTAGGAAATATTTAAGAACTGACTAATGATCTAATTATGTCATTTCTAGGAAAAATTTCCAGAAACGATTTCTGGGTTTTGGATATCTCATGCATTATAGCCTCTCCACAAAATTTCAAGGCTATAACACATCTAATGCTACAAAAACTAAAACTTCCTCTCCGTGAGGAATGTGTTCTAGTGTTGTTGCCCTTTGTAGCAACACCCTCTCTCTACATCATCTCCTACATTAGGGGAATTTTGAGGTCTAAAATGGGCCTTCTAAGAAAAATGTACAACCAAAATAAAATTTATAAGAACTAATAGGATTCAATATGATGATGTCAACCATGGGGGATGATTCACCATTTTCGAAGTAAAAAAGAAAAAATAATAAATACTACATTTTGAGCTTGTATTTTCAACTTATCTCCCTAAGGTTTTACTCAAATTTAGAGCGAGAGTACTCATTGGATGTAAAAAATAATTCCTCATCCAAGGAGTGCCCATGTTGCATACTTTCAATGGACCCTGCTACACAAAAATGAGAAATACTTGAAAAAACATGATTGTTGTCACATTTTTCATGTATTTCTCATTTTTCATGTAGCAGGGTTCATCAAAAGTATGCAACATGGATACTCCTTGGATTAGGAATCAAATTCTGCATCCAACGAGTTTTTCCACTCAAAATTTGAGTAAACCCATAGGGAGATAAGTTGAAAATACGAGTTGAAAAGATAGTTTTTCATTTTTTCCCTCTAAAATTTGATGATGCAATCTAATCTTATTTTATTATTTCCACTATTATTTTATAATTTCTTTAGGATGCCAATTTTAGGCCTCAAAATTCCCATAATGGTCATGCTGTTGATGTCTGGCTATTGTTTCCCACCAATTACTACACAACTCTGATATGTGTTGCATATGTGTTGTTGTTGACCTTGTTGAACTACTATCAACACTGCATCTGCACTACAACTCCCTCTCTACCTGTTTTTGTCGCAACTACAATAACTTCAATTGATAAGCACCCTAAATACTGAATTGAATGTGATCAGTATGATGAATTTGTCTCTCGGGTCTCTGACTACTGCTAGTATCTATGCTACCATTGAGGCATCTGCACTGCTACTGACTCTATAGTGTACCACTCTGCACTACTGCCAACTCTTCACTGCACTACCCAGTATATGACTACAACTAGTATTTTCATTTATCACTCTAGCATCTGCCTACATCTATTGCCACTGATCCATCCAACTACAAAATATTGTGGGCCCCTCATAACAATATATCGATTCAAGAGGTGGACCTTCTCAAGAATCCTGCCCATTTGTAGCACTCTGAGGCTATAAAACCAAGTCACCCCATTTCACTCCTAGGGGTGTGTCACTAAACATGGCGAAGTAATCCTCCAGCCCAAAGGAAATCCTATCAATCTACGTTAATGTTGCATGTTGGTCCTGCTTCTCCTCCATGTCCTTCTTCCTGAGAGGACACTGGGTGTCGTAGTGGCCAAGCTTACCACATCTGAAGCACTTGACCTTTGATAAGTCCTTCTTCTTCTTTCCCTACTCCCCCTATCCTTGACTGGGACCCTTTGATGCGAGGGCCACATTCTCCTCCTCCTTCTCCTGCTTCAATAGAGCTCATCTCAACTCCTCATGCTACAAATCAGCCCACATTCTATCCCAACTTGGAAAGGTTTCTTTGCCCAAGATACTTTGGACGAATACCTGCCACTCCTCCAAGACATTGTTGAGTGTCAATTGTACTAGATTTGTGGGTTGAGGTGCTACCCCAACAGCTGACAACTGGTCCCGGATCCCCTTAATCCTGGTGAGGAAGGGGTCTATGCTTTCCCCTTTCTGCATCCTGGTGCATCTCAGCTTCTCCTCAAAGTACATCTTTCGGTGCTCAGAAGTGCCTTGGCATAGCATGGAAATTGTATCCCACATCTCCTTGGTCATTCCCTTGGCTGCTATGTGTGATACAACATGATCTCAGACACTATATAGGATCAATCTCTTCACCCTCACTATCTCCTTTTGGTATTCCTTTAGTTGATCTACATCCATGGGGGTAGCTACCACTACATCAATATATAGCTTCAGGCCATATTCATCCAAAAGGAAAGACATCCTTTCCTTCCAGATGACATAGTTGGAAGCACTGTCCAACCTATCCTAATCTCAAAGTCTGGCAATGGCCATCTCAGATGATGTCAAAAATCTCCTCTTCCCTTTCTGCTTAGTTGTTTCTACTCGATCGTTGCTACTACTCATCTAATATTACTACTTGACCATTGTTGTTACTCAACCGTTGTTGCTACTCAATCATTGATGCTACTCATTCGTTGTTGCTACTTAACCATTGTTGTTACTTGATCATTGCTGCTACTTGGTCATTGCTGCTACTTGGTCATTGCTGCTACTTGATCATTGTTGTTACTCAGTCATTGCTACTACTCGGTCATTGCTGCTACTCAGCCGTTGCTTCTACTCGGTCTTTTTTGCTACTAGACAACTATTGATTTGCAATGGAATTCGAACTCCTTCAGACTAGAAGTTCCCTGAGGAAAATTTTCCTTCTCAGTGTGTGCTCTTCTTCCTCCCGATGCTAGTTTTGTTCTAGAAAATGTTGCAAAACTGTTGCTTCCAGCTAGAGATCTACTCTGTGAAAAATATTGGTTGCTCGCTTTGCCTCTGCAAACACCCAATCTGGACAGATCGAATTTTTCTGTCCCTCTCTCAGAAAAATCAATTTATCCTCAAGAATTTGTCCTCTTGGCCAAGGTGACTGCACTACCTCTGGGGTTTCTAACTGTTGCTCCTCAATGAACAGTGAAACTCCCTCTTCCTTCACTACTGAGCTCTCTGGCTTTATCAATTGTGCTATAAAACCATGTGAAAATTCAGAGACCTGAATCCTATTGCACCAACTAGAAATAATTTTCCTAATTGTTAATAAATTTAACAATTTATTTATTGTGAGCGACAACTGTTATAGGGAAAAGTGTCTATATAGAACTGCTCTATCCCACTAAGGTGTGACAGCTACCTTAGAAACAAACAGAGAAAAGCTACTTTCATTTTTCCTTTATGAATTATAGATAAAGAGGAACAGAAAGACCAACCTCTGTCTTGTGCTAATCTCCTGATTTGATCCCTCTCTTCTTTGATAGTCCTCAGCTACCTGCTCCCTTGCACGCCCAGCTTCACAAAGTACTTGTAAGATCACAGAAGCATAGCACTATACAAAGACATGGATCTATAATCATAAACAATCTAGGATCAGATGTAAATTGACCATACAAATGTAGCAAGCATCAATGACACAAAAGCATGGAGGAAAACTCAAATAGCTTTTATTGATAAACAAGAAAAGAGCCAAGAGGAGTTACAACCAGTTGTTCTGATCCAACATCAACCTCCCAGCAAAGAAGCCCCTCTTCACCTCAAACAAAGCTTAGATCACCCAACAATCTGATGTTTGTCTCAAGAAACCAACAGCAATTCCTCACAATATGCAAAATTCCAGCCTCTGGATCTCTGGGATGAGGGATCCATATATAGATATCTGCAAGGGGGATGAGTCAGCTTGTGATTCGATTAGTGTCTTCTCTCTGATAGTTCTTGCTTCCACTTGGAGATTGATGGTCTCTTACTCATCCTTAGTCGAATTTAGTGAGGCAAGTGTCACAGGAGAAGATTCTGCAAGCTTCCATTGCCTCTCCACCTTGCGGAATGACACTGCCATTTGTCATTTCTCACCCATCGCACCCCACAGAAGGGATTTTTGAAATGAAACGCACCCACACAGTGTATTTAGGTGGGATGCAACGCACTTAGCCAGTGGAGCAGCTGCAATGATCCTGTTTTGACCAATTCTAAGCAGTTTCTCATGGAGAACTTCTGGGAGAAGCTGTAATCTGTTGACCTTGTTCCTTTAGGGGTTAGAACAACACTTTTAGGGACTTAAGAGCCCTTGGTTTATGGACATTTCATGCTTGGGGTTGTAGGGCCCAAAAATGTCTATAACAGTTGCCCCCTAAAGCATGAGGTCGTTAATCTTTTGATGTCGGGTGAAATGCTTTATTATGAGGATCCGAAGTTCTTTCAATGCCGAGAGGAGACCTGTAATAAGATACAATACAATACATTATCTTCATAATATTTTCATGATCTAGCTGAGGCGAGCATTCCCATGCTCAGCTTTATAAATTCATTTTCATGTACATAGGACAGACAATCGTTTGAGTGTAGACTGATGATTCTGATAGAGCCATCATCCTTTTGAGTGGATGATTATTTGTGCAGCAATGATGTACATTTAATGTCTTTATTTCCCTGAATCTATATCGCAGCCCGGATGGATGAAACTAGATCCGGGGTCTTCAATCTCATCTGATCTTCACTCGAAGTACAAGTCGATCCATGTGAGAAATGTTCTGAAGTCGAACATGGAAAAACATCGCTTGATTACCAGCCAATGATGTAAACTGTTAACAAGTGCGAGAGGAATCACCGATAATGATAATGACCCTCAAGGTACTGCAGTACAATTCACGTGGTGTGAATAAAGGACTTGGCGTCGAACACCATGCAAAATATTTCGGTCGAAGGCCATTGATGTAAACCTGTCGCCGGAAGTGAGAAACTTGCCATTGAGGCATGCAAGTTTCAAAGTACTGAATGGGGTGTTCCTAGATCAACTTCTTGGATAATGAGCTGATGTCGACAAGAAGTGATCCGTCACATGAGGGCCTTAATGAATCCCACATCAATGACACAGAATGGAGTAAATGATTTTAATGGAGGTGAAAACGATCTGGTGATATAAGGTTCAGGGTGGCGGTCATGAAAGAATGGAGCATAAATGTATGGTAGTGGGTGAGACACAGGTGAATTCTCTGAATGACTTCTCTTGAACATATCGGCGACACTGATGTGATGGATTGGTAGCATTAATCCCAAATGTGGATGGTATGATGTGAACATGGTGATGTGACCGGTGAATGAAACAACCCAACTCGACTCGGACACGGAGTGGAAGTGTCATGTTCAAGAGCGACTTGCTACCAACAAAGTTTCTTCAAGTTTTCTTCCTAATTTTCCCCAGTCATTGCTGACCAATACCTCTTTATTTTTTTCAAGCTTGAGGAGGATAACATATGCTTGTTCTATAGTTTTCCCTTCGGGCAAACCCATCGCTATGTTTTAACGAGCCTAGCGATAGTGAAACTCGTTCTCGTCTATAGACAAGTTTGTCGCTATTATACTTTTAACGAGTTTAACGACAAAGATAACTTGGTCCTTTTCAATTTTAGACGGTCTGAAAAGGAACGTAAAGGTAACTCCAAAATTCCTTTTTCATCATCTAATCCCTTAAGTCTGAAAAAGTATAAAACAATACAGAAGGGATGAATTTTCGATACTTTTAACGAGCCGAACAAAACAAGCGCTCGATCTTTCTGTGTAATAATCCCTCGGGTCCAAAAAGATTAAAATCTAGAGGAGGGATAGCACTTCCTGTCCCTTTAACGAGCTGGAGAGGCCAATGGCTCGGCAATCTTTTCATATTTTACGAGTCAGTTGAAAAGAGCTTAAAGGAGACTCGTCTTTTGAGGAACGAGTGATAAAATGGGTAGCAGCTGATTCCAGGTAAGGTTTGGAATTTTCCAATCACAGCAGTGTCACAAGGATGGCTAGTGAGATCACTCTTTGCAGCTGTTCCTCAAAAATAGGTAAACAATCAAATGGAGGTGAATGATCGGCCAATGAAAAAGTGGAGGTGACGGTGCAAACACGACCAAGGCTTTAATGGCTGAAGTACTACATTCACGATGGTTATTTACTGGGGAATAGTTCATTTTTTAACGAGCTTAAACGCGGGGAAAACATTTGCTCATGTCTTATGTTTATTTTTTAACGAGCTTGAACTATGTGCTAAAACTGCTCGATTGGATGGTCCCTTTTCGATTTTACCATAAATAGCTTTGTTCTTTCAAAGATCGTACTGTATTTTCAAATGCTTCGTCAAACTAGTCAGAAATGAACAATATATGCTTGAAAACGAGCCAGAACAATAATATTTTACTTTGAACTATGTAAAAAGTAATGAAAAAAGTGTTTTTACCTCTCATTTTACCATTTAATTTGAACTTTGGTTTGTTGGAGCTTTGGAGGTGCTTTCCCCCTTTGATTTTCATCAGCTGATTTCGGGATATTCTGTGGACAATTCTCGGTGCCGTTTGGACCAGGTAGGAGCTAAACCTGAGCTCTTTCATTTCATGGTTTCCATTTTACATTCTGAGCTTGATTCCTAGTCTTTCTAAGCCTCTGGGGTTTGAAAAACTCATTCTACCTTCAGCGCACCCTCTGTGTATCGAAAGGTGCATTGAATGTTGGCTTGTCTAAAGGCTATCTGACATGCAACACACCCAGAACACTAATGTAGGTGCGATGGGCGTAGAGAAGGAATTCTGTGCACAATTTTTGATGAAAATTTTGCCTGTTTCTTACCAAAATCAGGATCTAACTCTTCTCTTGTTTGTTTTTCAGAGATCTTTGGAGTAAGATGACCATTACATGGCGAGAATGCGAGCATGAAGAAGAGGACATGCTTGCCCTACATGATCCGGTTACAGTAAACGCACTACAAAACTATTGCTTGCTGAAGTTTTTCCGTATTTCTAGCATGAGACAACAGATCAACTTACTGCAGTATTTGCTCGATGCTTGGGATCCTACCAATCAGGTTTTCCAAATCAGGGGCAAATCTATCCCCTTGACTATAGTAGACATCTATTTCTTGACTGGCTTATCGAGGCGGGGTGCCCCCATCTCTTTATCAGGTTCGGCCCGAGGAGGCAACTCTGTGAGATATTATGTTCGCCGGTACTGCAGAGAAGGATCTCAACCGAGTAAAGATGGCAAGATCATCATCTGTGATGTCACTGACAGGGCCCTCAGGACTATTCTGTTTACTTTTGGTAGGATGGCCGGTGGTGCGGCTCTTCATGTAGCCAACCGATCTTATATGCAGTATGCCTTGGAATGCCTCCAACCGAAGGTGTTCAACTGGTGCAACGTAGTACTTCTTGTGATGAAAGAACAGTTGACCAAGATAAAGAGCAGGAGGTTGAAGAACTTTGGGTATGGTTCTATTTTGACCGCCTTTGCCTTGGAGAAGATACCACTGATGCAGCCGCAGTATATTGCACTCGATTTACCTTCACCTACTGAACCACGTATGCAAAGATGGGTTGACCATATGTCTAGGCATGCTGGTCAGTCTTAGATTTCATTTTCTGATACCTTCTTCAGGTGGTTTGATCGTCAGGAGATGGTTTATTCCGAGTATCCATATGCTGGCATGGACTTCCGGGGTGATCCAGATCTAGTACTGCCGGATGGCGAACAGTGGGGCGCCATTGGTAAAATCTTTGACCATATTCCTGTTTATTGTTTTTCATTTATAATGTCCTTGTGCTTTATTCTATCAAGACTTTAATCAAACTCATGTGTACATGCAGATGTTGGTCCTGTTCATCCAGTAGCTCGCCTGAGAGTACCAGCTGCCGCCCCAGCAGGAGAGGCTATCGGAAGGGCTATCCTTCGTGACCTTGATGTGGCCGAGACTCTCACAGCATTACAGGAGCAGGTTGAGGGCCTCACTCTTGGTATTCCAGATGTGAGGACTGACGAACTACCTTTGAGGTTACAGCGGCATACTACTGGTGTGCGAAGACAATGGACTCGTCTCTTACGCATGATCGCACAGGCTGTGACTTGCTATCACGAGCACCATTAGACTAGGGTGCCCCCTAGAATTTTGAGTTTTTGGTCACTCGACCGATTTTGTCTTGGTTAAGAACATTATGTGTAAACCATAAACAGTTATATATATATTTTGGTTAAGTTACATGATCCAAATGCAAACATTGATGGTATGTTTCTTTTTATAAACGTTGCAAATGTCTATCTAACACATAATTTGCTAATGAGTCAGTTAATGTGTTTAAGTTTCTGGAAATGTGTTGATATTGAATAAAATCAAATTGTCTTTCCAAAATCTTAACCCTTAGGAACATGCGATAAATAGTTGGGTTTCGGAAGGAATAGATACCAGTGAATTGTAGTATTACGAGTTGTGAGTCTAGCCTGACAATTAGTCGGCGTATACCATGTGTGATGGCATCAGAGAGAAGTTCTATCAATGTGCTATATTCAGCGATGTTATTTGTTGATCGACCAATACATACCCCTCTGAAACTTACTAACTCACCACTTGGATCAAAAATAGCCCAGGCTGCGGAAGATAGGTTCCGCGAACTACGACTCGCTCCGTCGGCATATCCAACACATGACTCCAATAGGTTTGACGTCTGCAACAAATGTAAAAAGTGGATTACTTGACCAAAATAAACACTTTAGTGAAAACAAAAACATAACAAAAGTATACAGGTTACCATTACGCATAGTAACGCTTGAGGTACGACCCGTTACGAGGTTGCGCCAGTGGAATTCCGTCATAATCCATTAACTCGTAGGCTCCTTTTGCTAACACCCGTTTAACAATATAGGGGCCCATCCATAAATACTTAAATTTACCTGCTCCCAATTTATTGGATTCTTGGTCGTAAAGCAAGACCAAGTCACCTTCTGAGAAGACACGAGGTTTGACATTTTTGTCGAACTGCGCCTTGACTCGTTTCTTATGGGCTTCGTTAGCCAAAGTGGCATCACGACGGGTTTCATCCAATTGGATTAATTCCAAGAAACGAGCTTCTTCTTCTGAAGTTCCGGGGAGGAGATCAATTGCGAGTTTGAGAGACGAGATTTCGCACTGGATTGGTAAGACTGCTTCCAGGCCATATACCAATTGGAAAGGTGTAAACCCGGTTGCATTCCTTACCGATGTTCGGTAAGCCCACAAAGCTGAGTATAGGATTAGGTGCCATCTTCTCTTGTGAACTCCAATCATCCTTTGCAACATGCGTTTCAAGACCTTGTTGATTGCTTCAACTTGTCTGTTGGCTTGCGGATAATATGGAGTAGAGTTGTCGTGAGACAACCCTAGTTTGGCAGCTAATTCGACCATCATGTGATTGCAAAAATGCGATCCATGATCTGTGACTATAGCCCGTGGTACGCCGAATCTGGTGACTACATGATTGAAAAAGAAGAGGGCAGCTGTTTCACCAGTATTATCTAATGTAGGCATCGCCTCGGCCCATTTGGTAAAATAGTCAACTGCGACTATGATATACCCATGCCCCCCGGTCGAGGTGGGGTTACATGTCATGAAATCGATGCCCCATTTGGCGAATGGCCCAACAGCAACTATTGGTTGCAGACATGCGGGTGGTCTTCTGGTTTTTCTATCGAAAATTTGACAAGCATGGCAACTTCTGACTGCGGTTATGCAATCTTTGAACATTGTTGGCCAGAAGTATCCTGCTCGTAAGATTTTTCGTGTTGTAGCATATCCAGATTGATGCCCCCCACACGCGCCTGAATGACAATCATTCAAGACTTTTTCGGCCTCCTCATGAGTGAGGCACCTTTTCAGAACTGTATCGATACCACGACGGTAAAGTGTATCACCGACAATCATGTAGTCTTTTGCTTGGTATCGAATACGTTTTTGTTCGGAGCGGGAGGTGTTTGGCCTGTATTTTTGGGTTTGGAGATAAATGATTATATCCCCATACCACTCATTGCTTGAAGATATTAGAAAAAAACTTTCGTCCACGATTGTTTCTTCGGATGTTTCATCGTTGGACGACGATGGGAGATCACACAATAATTCTGCAAAAACTAAAGCTTTCTTCGACTTGGATTTTACAAATTCCAGATCAAACTCTTGTAGGATTGCTATCCATTTTGAATATTTGCCCCCCAGCAACTGTCGCGACAATATATAAGTCATGGGGTTGCAATCTGACAGAATGGTAGTTTTCCGAAAGAGGACATAGTGTCGAAATCTCTGTATCGCTTGAACAACTGCGAGTGCTAGCTTTTCAACGTAAGAATATTTGCTTTCTGTATCATTTAAGTTTTTACTTAAATAATATATAGGATGTTCAATTCCATTGACTTCTTGAACTAAAACCATTGCGATGGTCGTATCCGCTGCAGCCAGATACAGGTTAAAATCTTTTTGATAATCAGGAGCGTACATTAATGATGCTTTCATTAGGGATTCTTTTAAAGCATCAAAGGAAGCTTGCGCAACCTGATCCCAGACAAAGGGCACTTCCTTTTTCAAAAGACGTGTATAACCTTTAGCAAGTTCGGCGTAATTTGGAATGAACCTCCTCAGAAAGTTCGCTTTCCCTTGGAGTTTCTGAATCTGAAGCAAATTCGAAGGTGGAGGCAAATTTATGATTGCCTGGACCTTACATGGGTCGAGACGAATCTTGTCCTTTGAGACTACAAAGCCAAGTAAACGACCAGAACTGACGCAAAATACACATTTGTGTGGATTGAGTCGTATCTTGTAGTGTCGGCAACATAGAAATATCGCTCTTAAATGCTGCGGGTGATCAGTCCACTTTCACAAATGAGCCGGAAGGTCATCGAGGTATGGTTGAATGATGTTTTTGATGTCATGGAAGGCATAATTCATTGCCCTCTGAAACGTCGCCCTTGCGTTCTTTAAACCAAAGGGTAATTTTCGATATGCGAATGTGCCCCACGGACAAATAAATGCAGTCTTTGATTGGTCCTGTGGGCGGATATTTATTTGATTATACCCGGAGAATCCATCCATGAATGAAAAGATTTCGCATATGGCGCATTCATCAATTATCTGGTCAATGAAGGGCGTAGGGTAGTTGTCTTTTGGACAAGCTTGATTTACATCCCTATAATCGATGCACGCTCTGATTGTTCCTTGTTTTTTCATAACAGGGACAATATTCGATACCCAATCAGTTAGAGGAACCGGGTAGATGAAACCAGCATGGAGAAGTTTTTCAACTTCTGCCTTAATGGCAGTGCCTTTCTTGGGGTGTACCTGCCGTAGCCATTGTCGTACTGGTTTGACATCTGGATACATCTTAATTTCGTGTTCAACGATACTCGAGTCAATGCCTGGCATTTCACTATATGACCAAGCAAAGACATCTCTGAATTCGCGAAAAAGAGCGTTATATATTTCCAGTTCTGAAGGTGAACAACATTTTCCAACATAAATATTCTCTACAACATCTGTTTTGGTCGAGATACTTATGGTGATAGTCTCTTCAATGTTGGACAAGTTTCGCTTGGAATCCACCATGTTTACAGTGTTTGGTAGGAAATCAAAAACTGAAGGATGATAAAGGTCATCTTGAGTATCTTCTCCACAATCCGGAAGAAGGGAACGATGGTGGGAATCATTCCATGGTGCCCCTTCAATTACCATTGATTGGACAATTCCTTCGTCGGTGACATGCACTCGCGACCAAGGATCTGAAGGGGTACCATATTCTTTAGACCTATCTATCCAAACGCTTGATGAGCGTTGATTTGGGTTTGCCTCCCATGCTAGGAACATTGATTGCTACAATATTTCCGTTGGGCTTGGGGGCAAAACCATTGCATGATCCATGTTGATATCGTTTTCTGAGATCTTTTTAGAAGATATCATATTGCAGGTTCCTACCGACGCTACTTCCGCCAGGTTGATTGGAGGTGGAAGGGCGAAAGTTCCCATTAGTATAGGATCTTTTAGTAGGCCTACTCCGATATTTTGAAGCGAATGGGGGCTTCCATGGATCATGGGAATGCTTCCTGTAACTTGAGAACCATTGGGGAGGAAGTTTTGTTGATTGAAGATTGTAATACCTCCTTGAAAGGGAAATGCAATCTTCCTAAAATAGGTCGACACAACAGTAGCCATAGCATATATCCATGGTCTTCCTAGTAGGATGTTGTAATCAAGATTTCCATCGATTACTTCAACATCTACTTCTACTGTTTTCCCTCCTAGTTCAACTTTCAAGTTACTTAAAATACCATATGGGGTATATGTCCTTCCGTCGAATGCCTTTAATGTCGTCGAAGATCGCGACAAGGTTGGAAATCCTAAAGTTTTCCAACAACTCATCGACATAATGCATGTAGATGCTCCCTCATCAATAATTGTTCGATGAACAGTTTTGTTGAGGGCTTTCACCTGAACAAGGAAAGATAGTTGAGCTGGTAATTAAGGATCGTATCCTTTATGGTCGAAGGATACAAGATTGGAATCCTTTGGGTCTATCCCACCAATGGTTGATAATAAAGCTTTCCTTTGGGATGGGAAATTCTGTAGTACTTCAAGAGTCGACATAGCGGATGGAGATTAGGCCAAATCTTCCACTATATTATAATGCTGTGCCGCTCTAGCGTGGGGATTAAACGTCGACTTGTGTACTACTCCCTTTGGCGGTTTTATTATCAATTCAGGAATGATGGGCGGCGCAACTTCTGTCGAAGTTGTTGTCGAACTACTAGGTTGATCTTTATCCTTGTTGTTCGACAGTTGTGGATTCCCGTAATATTTGTTCCTTGTCGATATCAAAGCATCATTTTGCTGTTTTGAAACCGACAACATTAGCACTTGAGACAGGGAAGCATTTCCACTTTCAACCAGATTTGTTCCTGGATTTGGAAACGGATCTGTTAACACTGCGGAGGTTTTTGAATTCTTCAAGAATTTCTTAAGCTCAGCTCTGTGTGGACAATTTGTGGTCCAATGATCCTCATCGCATATGAAGCATGGATTTTTTAGTTTCCTATCTCCAGGAGGGTTTGAAGAAGATTTTTCAGGTGATGATTCCCCCTGTTTCTTCTTCTTCCCTTTGCCTTTCTTCTTGCTCCCTGGTTGTTTGGTTTCTTTGCTTTTATCTGTCGATATGGCATTTACTTCCGAAGCAAGAAGTTCATCTTTTGCATTTTGACCTGAAATCTTACGGGCCTTTTTGGATGTAGCCTTTGTCGATTTCGTGTCTGTTGTGCCAATCACGCCATCGCCGGCATGAGAGTCATTGTTTGATTTAGGAGGAGGAGGAATTGAGAATTCCGGTCTGGGGCGTCAGGTATTTTATCGTAGCTGTCGGACTGAGTGTAAATCAAGTCCAAATATTGCGCACGAGTGATAACTTGCTCTTCTGTTATGACCCCCCCCCTTTGCCACATCTTCCGTGATGGAAGGTAGTAATGACTTGATAAACCATTCAGCTAGGAGCTGATCGGGGACATACGTTTTTACCATTCTACGACGACGTCGCCACTCATGTATATGATCAGATATGTGAGTGGCCGTTGTCTGTTTGAAGTTGGGAAGAAGTTCTGTTCCCGTTTCGTACCTTATTGGTAACTGAAAATGGGTTAAAAAGGTTGTGGCTAGGATACTGAAGTTGTCGAACGAAGCTCTAGGCAATTCAATGTACCATTTTGCCGCTGGACCCATTAACATCCTCTGAAAGAGGCGAAGTGTTATCGAATCATCATTTAGGGTGCTTGATGAACACCATAGATGAAAGGTCATCACATGATTCGATGGATCTTCACCCGGATTCCCATTAAATTTAGGAATATCTGATGGAAGTTTATGCGGAATCGCTGGCCACCAAGGGGCATAAGCGATTGGATCGTTTGTTAACCGATTTAAATCAGGTAACTCTAAAGTTGCCACAAAGGGTAACTGTTGATTCAGGTTAGGTGAAGCATACCCAGGATAAGATGGGATTGCCTGAGCAGTTGGTCTTTGCATACCGGCATAATGCATTTGATGCTGGTAACTTTGGTAAGGTTGGTGGGCATGACCATTGTAAAATGGTTGATTTTGACCGTTTTGAATATATGGCTGTCCACTATTTGCAAAGACTTGTTGCTCAGAACCTTGGTATACTTGTTGGAATTGTGGTTGTTGGTATTGTACTAGCCATGGTTGTGAAGCCATGTGTTGTTGACCGATACTAACAGTTTGACCAAGATGAGGGGTAATTGTACCCATCTGAACCTGTGTCATTCCACCAGTCGGCGATTGTGGTTGAGTCGCAGGGTCAAGGGGCTGTTGCATTACAACCTGAGAAACCTGAGGTTGGCATACAACAGGAAACGCTTGAACTTGCGACACCGTCACAATAGCTGGCGTAGTTGGTATATTTGACATAGGTAAGCATTGTTGCATCGAATATACAACTCTTGGTTGTTGAGGTAGTATTGGTACCCAACCGCTTGAGGTAATTCCAGTATAACCCAAATGTTTTTGTGAACTCCCGTATGGATATCCTACCGGAGGGGATAATGAAAGGGTATACTGCCCCCCATACGGTGGTAATCCAGATGGATCAATTTGTTGAGACTCAACATAAGAGTTTCTGGATATTATTCCGGATGAACAAACAGGAACAGACCATACTGTCGAAATGGCCCCTGAGTGGCCTCCTTCTAGCAGTTGAGAGCTAGTCGGGACAAATGGTATACCGGCGAACATTGTTGGAGTGATAGCAGGGAGTTCTACCGTCGCTGTGTCAGACAACACAGTCCTAGATGTTAACGGTTGTTCAGACATTTGTAGTCTATCCAAAAGATTACCTAGCGATTCTACAGGAACTTCAGCTGGTGGTAGACTAACTTCTGATGAAGAAGGATATAGAGTGATCCCGACTCCAAATTGCGATGGAGTACTCATTGGAGGATCTTCTGCAATCTCTTCTATGGTAATCAGACCAGGTGGAAGGGGAAGACCGTCAGGTCCGTAGAATATTTATGGTGCCGAAGAAGGTATGGAATCGGCAGCGACAGATGTTTGAAGAGCAAGACTCTCCGAACCGGTTGAAAATGGAACTGGTTCGGTAACACAAGTGTTTACTCTCAGACTAGGATCAGTATCACCATCCTTCTATGGCTACTGAACTTCTTCTATAGAGGCAGGGGTTCTAGAAATGTTTGGAGTAACCAGAGTCTCTAAGGTTGTTAGAAAACTTGTTCTAACTTTAACAGGAGATTTGGAACCGGTTAAACAAGTTCACTTTGTCCGTACTAGCTTCGATTCCGGAGACAAAGACGGCTGACTCATAAGCCTCCGCGAATGATGGGGTTTCAATTGACTTTCTTCCACGATTGCAGATTACTCGATCAACTAAAATAAAGGTGAAGTATGTTTCCGAATTAAATGAATTTTAGACGCTTTGACACAACTTGTTTTTTCAATTTTTAAGAGTCGAGAAAAAACAAAAGATGACTCTAGTCTCCTTCGATTTTTAATGAGCCTGAAGTGACAAGTGCTCAGATGGACCTTTTCATTAAGGAGTCTGAAAATGAATGAAAGGGACTTCTCTGGAAATCTAGGTAGAGGGATTACCAAACCAATCGCAAAACTGCAGAATACTTTTCACGGTACGGCAGTCAATCTTCCCGAATGATGTGTTCAGTGCATTGCGATCAATAGGGTGGCAGACACGGCTTCCTATGGATAAAGGATTAAGCCTATTGGGGTCTCCCAAAATATACTCGAAGATACGTGGGAGCACAAGTCCGTACTGGCACTTATCATCTCAAAGTGGAGGAATCACCCAACCATCAGTGAGAACAACAGTTACCAGGCTTTACGACCCTGGAATATGTCTCTAGCCTAGACTTCTAAATGTTGTGCATTAAGTTCCAAAGCGTTGTTAGATTCATTGAATTTATTTTAAGTTGATCTTGTTTATGAAGTTTGCCTTTCAGGTTCACCACGAGATGTAGATGTAATTCCTAAAATTCAATCTAAGATGATAAACAAACTTTTTATCTCCTTTATGCAATGAAAATCCTAGCTACTAGGGAAAAGAAAGACAGAATCTTTTCACAAAGAGCAAAGAGCACACTCTAAATGCACTTTCCTAAATCAAGCCAATCAGACTGTCTATATGCAAATGCACATGCATGTATTTTTTTTTCGACTTTCTTAGTATATGAATGCTAAAAAGAAAGTTGATGCACAAATCTGAATTTCTTTTCAAGCGACAAATATCAACAAGTTTCTTTTCGAAATCAAAAAATGGAGACAATCACAACACCTTACGATTTTGAAATGAATACTTGTTCTTGACACTAGAAAATTACAAATTCAGACCAAAAGCAATAGTAATAGGATAATCAACCATCAACAGCAATCAAACTCTTTCCTACGATTGAAATCGACACTTGCGACAGTTTCAGATCAAAGGACGACAGTACGATTACGCTATTTTCGCAAAGGAGAACTGTAAATGACTCAACAAACACACAAAAACATCTACAGTTATTTTGTACAAAGGAGGTGGAATAACAGCAAGGAAAAGGGGTTTCAAACAGACATATACTGATCACAGGCAGCAAAATTCAGGAATAGAACTGGAAAGAATGAACCACAGAAGCCACTACTGCACAGAGCTAGTCTGATCAGCGCACCTGTAACACAGAGAATCTGAAATGCAGCGCAGGTTTTCCACTCGAGAAGTGCGCTGAAATTCAGAATCTCTGAACAGTACCTGCGCTGGGCTAGAAACGAGACTCTGTTCGGGTTCCGGGTCACAGTTTGCAGTTCAGTTCTTGGGTTTTGGCCTAGCAAAAAGCAATCAGTAATGCAACAATCAGGGGTAGATCTAAGGAGGATCTAAGAGCTATCACAAGGGAAATTAGATAGTTTGTGAATCAGTTGTTTAAATCATAAACAGATCTAGTAGATGGATTGAAGTAGCAGTTATCTACTTTGCATTTGTTATGGCAAATGCAGTTCGAACGCTACTTGTAAGTTTATGAAACAAACAACAAAGAATGATAAACAAACAAACTAATTAGCTCCCCATCGGAGTCACCATTTTGTTACAGGGAAAAGTGTCTATATAGAATTGCTCTATCCCACTAAGGTGTGACAGCTGCCTTAGAAACAAATAGAAAAAAACTACTTTCGTTTTTCCTTTATGAATTATAGATAAAGAGGAACAGAAAGACCAACCTCTGTCTTGCGCTAATCTCCTGATTTGATCCCTCTCTTCTTTGATAGTCCTCAGCTACCTGCTCCCTTGCACGCCCAGCTTCACAAAGTACCTATAAAATCATAGAAGCATAGCACTATACAAAGACATGGATCTATAATCATAAAAAATCTAGGATCAGATGTAAATTGACCATACAAATGTAGCAAGCATCAATGACACAAAAGCATGGAGGAAAACTCAAATAACTTTTATTGATAAACAAGAAAAGAGCCAAGAGGAGTTACAACCAGTTGTTCTAACCCAGCATCAACCTCCCAGCAAAGAAGCCCCTCTTCACCTCAAACAAAGCTTTGATCACCCAACAATCTGATGTTTGTCTCAAGAAACCAACAGCAATTCCTCACAATATGCAAAATTCCAGCCTCTGGATCTCTGGGATGAGGGATCCATATATAGATATCTGCAAGGGGGATGAGTCAGCTTGTGATTTGATTAGTGTCTTCTCTCTGATAGTTCTTGCTTTCACTTGGAGACTGATGGTCTCTTACTCATCCTTGGTCGAATTCAGTGAGGCAAGTGTCACAGGAGAAGATTCTGGAAGCTTCCATTGCCTCTCCACCTTGCAGAATGACACTGCCATTTGTCATTTCTCACCCATTACACCCCACAGAAGGGATTTTTGAAATGCAACGCACCCACACGGTGTATTTAGGTGGGATGCAACACACTTAGCCAGTGGAGCAGCTGCAATGATCCTGTTTTGACCAATTCTGAGCAGTTTCTCATGGAGAACTTCTGGGAGAAGTTGTAATCTATTGACCTTGTTCCTTTAGGGGTTAGAACAACACTTTTAGGGACTTAGGAGCCCTTGGTTTATGGACATTTCATGCTTGGGGTTGTAGGGCCCAAAAATGTCTAGAACAACAACAAATATTGAATCAATCACACTGCAACCTATACAAATAAACTATGGAATAAATAAACACTGGAAGAAATACTATCACACACACATAAAACAACATAATTATTTTTGGACCAATGTCCTCGGAAAAGCACAACTAGGGAAAAATGGTGTAGCAATTGAGGGCTTTATAATTATGCAGCAGTGAAATAATATAAGTAGAACTAGATGCAAAAAATAGCATTCCTACAAAGAAATATTGGTAAGAAAAATCTAGTCAAGAAATCTCCTCACTCCACGAGCAAATTCGAGCTCAAACCTCAGCTCAAATTGAGTCGTCCAAACTAGCTATGTGCAGCTACTGCATCACCCTAGTGCAGTCACTTCTGCACGTAGCTTGAACCAGCTTCTCCTCAAGCCATTTGGTCTAATTCTGTCTTGGAAAATGTCTTTCCTAGCCTCCGAAACCTCTGCCCAGCTTCTGGCACTGAAACTTTGCTTTTCCCCAACATATTTTAAATTTCATCTAGAGGCTACTATGCTACTCTGCATCAACCTCATTGTGGCTTACTTGCCTCTCTATAAATTCACTCACCAAAACTAGAATCCTTCCTCTGGCTTCACTACCCCTGCCCCTCTCTCACTGCTTCGATTTCACTTTCTCTCTCTCCGATAACTGACTGCTACTGGAAATCGATATGCTCATGAAATCGAATTGCTTAAGTTATTTCTCCAAGGCCCGCCAACTTCTTCTTATAATCCTTTGTTGAGACTTCAATGGCTAAGATTAGATCTTAATTGATGGCTAGGATTAACTTGAAGTCAATCTGTGTGAGTTTATAGAACATTCACACCATAACTTAATTAATTCTGATTAATTATTCATATTCCCTAAGTTTAAACTTAAGAAATATTCAAAAACTGACTAATAATATTATTAAGCCATTTCTAGGCATAATTTCTAGAAACGATTTCTTGGTTTTTGAGATCTCATGTATTTTATCCTATCCAGAAAATTCCAAGTCTAGAACACATTCGATGCTACAAAAACTAAAATTTAGGAATTTATTGGGGAATTGAAGCATTGTAATGAGTTGTCAAATTGTAAGACAAAATTTCGGCAGGGCTGGAAAGGAAAAGACAAAGCTAAAGGTAAATGGCAACCGAAAAGAATAAGGCCTCAAGAGGCAGGTGAGAAACAAAATGTTACACCTTATAATAAGTTCAATTTAGTTAGATAGGGACATGGGTCACAGCCTGGAGGGAAGCAGAATAGAGGTGATGGTATGGAACCGTTGTAGTGTTGGATATGTGACAAGGAGCATCTCAAGAGAGAATTCTCGCAGTATCAGGGTGGTAGGCCTCATACCTACAGTGAAAAAGGAGGCACAAATTGTTGGGGATGTTGGGCAGAGCATTCCTCGTATGTATGCAACATTGGATAGCGTGTAGGTGGATCACCAGGAATCCATTATCAAGATGGGTGATGAGCTTTCTCATCAAGTTGTTTCTATTTTGATTGACCCTAGATCTAATTATAGTTATGTTAACCCTGACTTAGTGGATAAGTGTGGTTTGAATGAATAAGTGCATGCAAAATCTTGCTTAGTGCAGTTGGTTAAAGGTATAAAGAAGAGAGTGCATCATTGGGTAAGAGCTTGTGCATTCGAGTTGAATGGTCTTCCTACATCAGCACATTTGAATGTATTGCCATTGGGATAATATAGTATGCTTTTGGGTATGGAATGGTTGTATCTTCACAGGACTAAGGTGGATTTTTATGACAAAGCTATTAAGTGCTTGGATGACAATGGAGAACAAAGATTCTTGTAGGGTAAGAAGAAGGAAACATTAGTTAGAATGGTGATAATTATGCAAGTGAAGCGCAGTCACAGAAAAGGGTGTGTGTTATTTGCAGTGCATATTTCTAGTGATAAAGGTAAGGATGTTGAGGATGCAGAGGTATTGAGAAAGTAACCGATATTGCATCATTGTCAGGATATGTTTCTAGTAGATATTTTAGAGTTCTCGCCTCACAGAGAAGTGGACTTTTCCATTGATTTGGTACCAAGGGTAGCACTAGTTGTTATAGACATTTTTGGGCACTGCAACCCCAAGCATAAATGTCCATAAACCAAGGGCTCCTAAGTCCCTAAAGGTTTTGTTCCATCCCCTAAAAGAACAAGGTCAACTGATTACAGCATCTCCCAGAAGTTCTCCATGAAAAACTACTTAGAACTGGTCAAAACTGGACCATTTCACCTGCTCCATAGGCAAAGTGCATTGCATCCCACCTGAATACACACAGTAGGTGCGATGCATGTCAAAAAAACCTTCTATGGGGTGCGATGGGTGAGAAGGGACAAATGGCAGGGTCAATCTACAAGGTGGAGGAGCATGGAATCTTCCAGAAACCTCTCCTGTGACACTTGCCTCTCTGAATTCGACTAGGGATGAGTAAGAGATCATCAATCTCCAAGTGGAATCAAGAACTATCAGAGAGAAGACACTAATCAAATCTCAAAAGCTGACTCACCTCCCTTGCAGACATCTATATATGGATCCCTCATCCTAGAGATCCAGAGGCTGGAATTTTGTATCTTGTAAGGAAGTGCTATTGGTTTCTTGGTGCAATATCATAGTGTTGGGTGATCTAAGCTTTTCATGAGGTGAAGAAGGGCTTTCTTGCTGAGAGGATGATGCTGGGTCAGAACAATTGGTTGTAATCCTCTTTGCTCTTTCTTGATTATCAATAAATCTATTCAAGTTTTCCTCCACATTCTTGTATGATTGATGAATTATGCATTTGTGTGGTTAATGTACATCTGATCCTATATTGTTTATGATAATAGATCTATGTTCTTGGATAGTGTTATGCTGCTTTGATTCTACAGGTACTCCTTGAAGCTGGGTAGACAAGGAAGCGAGTGGTAAAGACCTACCAGAAGAGAGAGGAATCGAGCAAGGAACCAAGCGCAAGATAGAGGTTGGTCTCCTTATTCTTCTCTTATCTATTTCTCATAAAGGAAAACTAAAGTAGTTTTTAGTGTGTTTGTTTCTAAGGTAGCTACCAGCCTTAGTGGGACTAGCAGCTCTGTATAGACACTATTTTTCCCAATAACAAAATGGCGACTCCACTAGGGAGCGAATAGATTGTTTGTTCATCTACATTTGTTTACTTTATAAACTTACAGACGGAGCCTGATGTCAAGCCAACTAGCCTTTGAACTGCATTTTCTATGCAAGTGCAAAGTAGATCAACGTTGCTTCAGTCTATCTCTGGGTTTTGTTTATGAATTAAACGATTGATTTACAAGCTCTCTAATTGCCCTCGTGGTGGCTCTAGTAACCTCCTTAGATCTACCCCTATGATTGATTTACTGATTACCACTTGCTCGGCCTAAATACCTGAACTGAACTGCAAACTGTGACCCGGAATCCAATCAAAGTCTTGTCCCTGGTCCAGTGCACTATCTATTCTGTGAACTTCAAATGCATCGCACTTCCCGAGTGTAGTAGGTGCGTTGCATTTCAGTTTCACTGTGTTACAGGTGCGCTGATCAGACAAGGCCTTGCTCCTAAATTTTGGTTTCTGTTTTCACTCTTTTCAGCTCTATTTAGGAGTTTTGCTGCCTGTAGTCAATACACCTCTATTGAAACCCCTTTCCTTGTTGTTATTCCACCTCCATTGTGCAAAGAAATGTAAATGTTTTTATGTATTTTTGAGTCATTTTCAGTTCTCCTTTACAAAGAAGTAGCGTAATTGTACAGTTGTTTCTTGATTTGAAAGTGTCGCAAGTGTCGTTTTCAGTCATAGAAGAGAATCTGATTGTTCTTGATAGTCAATTACACTGTTACTCTTGTATTTGATTTGATTTAGTAGTTTTTCAAGTGTCTAAATCAAGTTTTCAATTCCAAATAACAAAGTGTCATCATTGTCCTCATTTTTTTTGGAAAAGAAACTTGTTAGTAATTGTCGCTTTGGAAAATAATTCAGATTTGCGCTTAGCTTTCTTTTTATCATTCACACATTAAGAAGGCTGAAAACAAATACATGCATGTGCATTTTCATTTAGACTGTTTTTTAGTTTGATTTAGGACAGTGCATATAGTGTGTGCTCTCTGCTCTTTGTTGAAAGAACGCCATCTCTCTTTCCTTAGTAGCTAGGATTTTTATTGCAAAAAGAAGATTAAATGATTGTTTATCATCTTAGATTGCATTTTAGGAATTGTACATCTACATCACGCGGTGAACCTGAAAGGAAAATTTCGTAAGCAAGATCAACCATAAAATAAATTTAATGAATATAAAAACGCTTTTGAACCTAACGCACAACATCTAGAAGTCTAGGCTAGAGACATATTCCGGCGTCGTAAAGCCTGGTAACTGTTGTTTTCACTGTTGGTTGGGTGATTCCTCCACTTTGAGACGATAAGTGCCAGTACGGACTTGTGCTCCCACGTACCGTTGAGTATGTTTATCCTTTATCCATAGGAATCCATGTCTGTCGCCCTATCGATAGCAATGCACTGAACACAACATTCGGGAAGATTGACTACCGTACCGTAAAAAGTATTCTGCAGTTTTGCGATTGGTTTGGTAATCCCTCTGTCTAGATTTCTAGAGCAGCCCCTTTCATTCCTTTTCAGACTCCTTAACAGAAAAGGTCCATCTAAGAACTTGTCACTTCAAGCTCATTAAAAATTGAAGGCGACTAGAGTCATCTTTTGTTTTTTCTCGACTCTTAAAAATTGAAAAAACAAGTTGTGTCAAAGCGTCTAAAATTCATCTAATTCGGAAACATACTTCCCCTTGATTTTTAGTTGATCAAGTAATCTGCAATCGTGGAATAAATTCAATTGAAACCCCGTCATTCACAGAGGCTTACGAGTCAACCGTATTTGTCTCCAGAGTCGAAACTGTTACGGACAAAGCGAACTCGTTTAACCGGTTCCAAGTCCCCTGGTAAAGTTAGAACAAGTGTTCCGACACCATTAGAGACTCCGGTTACTCCAAAAATTTCTGGTATCCCTGCCTTTACAGAAGAAGTTCAGCAGCCACCAAAGGATAGTAGAACTGATCCTAGTGTGAAGGTAAACACTTGTGTTGTCGAGCCAGCTCCATCTACAGCTGATTCAGAAAGTGTTATTCCCCAAACATCTGTCGCTACAAATTCTATACCTTCTTCAGCACCAGAAATATTTTACGGACCTGACGGTCTACCTCTTCCACCTAGTCTGATTGCTATAGAAGAGATTGTGGAGGATCCTCCATCTAGTACTCCATCACGATTTGGAGTCGGGATCACTCTATATCCTTCTTCGTCAGAAATTAGCCTACCGCCATCGGAAGCTCCTATAGAATCGCTAGGCAATCTTTTGGATAGATTAGAAATGTCTGAACAACCATCGACATCTAGGACTGTGTCATCCAACATAGCGAAGGCAGAACTTCCTACTGTCACTCCAACAATGTTCGCCGGCATACCATCTGTCCCAACTAGCTCTCAATCGCTAGACAGGGCCCACTCAGAGGCTATTTCGACAGTATGGTCTGTTCCTGTTTATTTATCTGGAATAGTATCCGGGAACTCTTATGTTGAGTCTCAGCAAATTAATCCTTTAGGGTGTCAATTTGGGCAGTCCGGTCCTCAAGGGCAAACAATTCCTTTAAGTACCGGATTATTGCCATATGGGGGGCAGTATACCCTTTCATTGTCTCCTCCGGGAGGACAACCATACGGGAGTTCACAACAATATTTAGGTTATGCTGGAATTACATCTAGCGGTTGGGTGTCGATACTGCCTCAACAACCAAGAGTTGTATATTCGATGCAACAATGCTTACCTATGTCAAATACACCGACTACGCCAGCTATTGTGACGGTGTCGCAAGTACAAGCGCTGCCTGTTGTATGCCAACCTTAGGTTTCTCAGGTGGTAATGCAACAGCCTCTTGTCCCTACGACTCAACCACAATCGCCAACTAGTGGAATGACACAGGCCCAAATGGGTACAATTACCCCTCATCTTGGTCAAACAGTCAGTATTGGACAACAACACATGGCTTCACAACCATGGCTGGTGCAATACAAACAACTGCAATTCCAACAAGTATACCAAGGATCTGAGCAACAAATCTTTGCAAATAGTGGGTAGCCGTATATTCAAAACAGTCAAAATCAATCGTTCTACAATGGTTATGCCCATCAACCTTACCAAAGTTACCAGCATCAAATGCATTATGCTGGTATGCAAAGACCAACTGCTCAGGCAATTCTGTCATATCCTGGGTATGCTTTGCCAAACCTGAATCAACAGTTACCCTTCGTGGCAAATTTGGAGTTACCGGATCTAAATAGGTTAACAAACGATCCAATTGCTTACGCCCCTTGGTGGCTAGTGATTCCGCATAAACTTCCGTCAGATATTCCTAAATTTAATGGAAATCCAAGTGAAGACACGTCGAATCATGTGATAACATTTCATCTGTGGTGTTCATCAAACACCCTAAATGATGATTCGATTAGGCTTCGCCTTTTTTAGAGGACGTTAACTGGTTCGGCAACAAAATGGTATATCGAGTTACCCAGAGCTTCGTTTGACAACTTCAGTACACTAGCCACAACCTTTTTAACCCATTTTCAGTTACCAATAAGGTACAAAACGGGAACAGAACTTCTTACCAATTTCAAGAAAACAACGGCCACTCACATATCCGATCATATTCATGAGTGGCAACGTCGTCGTAGAATGGTAAAAACATATGTTCCTGATCAGCTTTTAGCTGAATGGTTTATTAAGCCTTTATTACCTTCCATTACAGAAGATGTGGCAAAAGGAGGAGTCGTCACTGAAGAGCAAGTTACTACTCATCCGCAATATTTAGACTTGATTTATACTCAGTCTGGCATGCTCTACGATAAAATCCCTGACGGTCCCAGACCGGAATTTTCTATCCCCCCTCCTCCTAAATCGAACAATGACTCTCATGCCGGCGATGGCGTGATTGGTACGACAGACACGAAATCGACAAAGGCTAAATCTAAAATGGCTCGTAAGATTTCCAGTCAAAATGAAAAAGAAGAACTTCTCGCCTCGGAAGTAAATGCCGTCTCGATAGGTAAAGGCAAAGAAACCTAGCAACCGGGAGGCAAGAAGAAAAACAAAGGGAAGAAGAAGAAATAGGAGGAATCATCACCTGAAAAATCTTCTGCAAACCCTCCTGGAGATAGGAAACCGAAAAATCCATGTACAATATGTGAGGAGGATAATTGGACAAGAGATTGTCCACATAAGGCTGAGCTTAAAAGATTCATCAAGAATTCAAAAACCTTGGCCGTATTGACTGATCCGTTTCCAAATCCAGGAACAAATCTGGTTGCTAGTGAAAATTCTTCCCCGTCCCAAGTACGGATGTTGTCGGTTTCGAAACAGCAAAATGATGCTTTGATATCGACAAGGAACAAAGATTACAGGAATCCATAGTTGTCGAACAACAAGGATAAAGATCAACCTAGTAGTTCAACAACAACTTCAACAGAAGTTGCACCGCCCATCATTCTTGAGCTAACAATAAAACCGCCAAAGGGAGTAGTACACAAGTCAACATTTAATCCTCATGCTAGAGCAGCACATCATTATAATATAGTGGAAGATCTGGCCCAATCGCCATCTGCTATGTCGACACTTGAGGTACTGCAAAATTGCCCATCCCAAAAGTAGGCTTTATTATCAGCTATCAGTAGGATAGACCCAAAGGATTCTAATCTTGTGTCCTTTAATCATAAAGGATACGATCCTCAGTTACCAGCTCAACTAGCTTTCCTCATTCAAGTGAAAGCCCTCAACAAAATTGTTCATCGAACAATTATTGATGAGGGGGCATCTACATGTATTATGTCAATGAGTTGCTGGAAAACTTTAGGATCTCCAACCTTGTCGCGATCTTCGACGACATTAAAAGCATTTGACAGATGGACGTATACCCCTTACTAAGGCTAGGGGGCAAATATTCAAAATGGATAGCAATTCTACAAGAGTTTGATCTGGAATTTGTAAAATCCAAATCAAAGAAAGCCCTGGTTTTCGCAGAATTACTATGCGATCTCCCATCATCATCCAACGATTAAACGTTAGATGAAACAATCGTGGATGAATCTTTGTTTCTGATATCTTCAAGCAATCCGTGGTACGGAGATATAATCATCTATCTCCAAACCCAAAAATATAGGCCTAATACCTCCCGCTCCAAACAAAAAAGTATTCGATACCAATCAAAAGACTACATGATCATCGGTGATACACTTTACTGTCGTGGCGTCGATACAGTTCTGAGGAGGTGCCTCACCCATGAGGAAGCCGAAAAAGTCCTAAATGATTTCCATTTAGGCGTGTGTGGGGGGCATCAATCTGGTTACACTACAGCACAAAAAAATTTACGAGCAGGATACTTCTGGCCAACAATGTTCAAAGATTGCATAACCACAGTCAGAAGTTGCCATGCCTGTCAAGTTTTCGATAGCAAAACCAGAAGACCACCCACACCTCTGCAGCCAATAGCTGTTGTTGGGCCATTCGCCAAATGGGGCATTGATTTCATGACATGTAACCCCACCTCGACCGAGGGGCATGGGTATATCATAGTCGTAGTGGACTATTTTACCAAATGGGCCGAAGCGATGCCTACATTAGATAACACTGGTGAAACAACTACCCTTTTCTTTTTCAATCATGTAGTCGCCATATTCGGCATTCCATAGGCTATAGTCAAAGATCATGGATCGCATTTTCACAATCACATGATGGCCGAATTAGCTGCCAAATTAGGGTTGTCTCATGAAAGCTCTACTCCATACTACCCGCAGACCAACGGACAAGTTGAAGCAATCAACAAAGTCCTGAAGTGCATGCTGCAAAGGATGATTGGAGTCCACAAAAGGATTTGGCACCTGATCCTGTACTCGGCCTTGTGGGCATACCGAACATCGGTAAGGAATGCAACCGGGTTTACACCCTTCCAACTGCTGTATGGCCTAGAAGCAATCTTACCAGTTCAGTGTGAAATCTCGTCCCTTAAACTCGCAATCGACCTTCTCCCCGGAACATCAGAAGAGGAGGCTCATTTCTTGGAACTAATCCAATTAGATGAAACCCATCGTGATGCCACTTTGGCTAACGAAGCCCATAAGAAACAAGTCAAGGCGCAGTTCGACAAGAATGTCAAATCCTGTGTCTTCTCAGAAGGTGACCTGGTCTTACTTTACGACCAAGAATCCGATAAATTGGGAGCAGGTAAATTAAAGTCTTTATGGATGGGCCCCTATATTGTTAAATGTGCATTAGCAAAAGGAGGCTACGAGTTAATGGATTACGATGGAATTCCACTGGCACAACCCCGTAACGGGTTGTACCTTAAGCGTTACTATGCATGATTCAGTGTGGTAACCTATATGCTTTTGTTACATTTTTGTTTTCGCTAAGGGTAATTGTTTTGGTCAAGTAAATCCACTTTTTACATTTGTCGCAAATGTTGAACCTATTGGAATCTTTTGTTGGATATGCCGACGGAGCAAGTCGTAGTTCACAGAACCTATCTTCTGTAGCCTGGGCCATTTTTGATCCAAGCGATGAGTTAGTAAGTTTCAGACGGGTATGTATTGGTCGATCAAAGAATAACATCGCTGAATATAGTGCATTGATAGAACTTCTCTCTGATGCCATCACACATGGCATACGCCGACTTGTCGTCAGGCTAGACTCACAGCTCGTCATACTACAACTCATTGGTATCTACTCCATCCGAAATCCATCTATCTATCGCATGTTCCTAAGGGTCAAGATTTTGGAAAGGCAATTTGATTTTATTCAATATCAGCATATTTCCAGAAGCTTAAACACATTAACTGACCCATTGGAAAATTATGTGTTAGATAGACATTTGCAACATTTATAAAAAGAAGCATTTCATCAATATTTGCATTCGGATCATGTAACTTAACCAAAATAAAACTCCAAAAATCAAAAATATATATATAACTGTTTATGGTTTACACATAATGTTTTGTAACCAAGACAAAATTGGTCAAATGACCCAAAACTCAAAACGCTAGGGGGCACCCTAGTCTAATGATGCTGGTGATAACAAGTCACCGCCTGTGCAATCATGCGTAGAAGCCTAGTCCATCGACTTGGCACGCCAGTAGTATGTCGCTGCAACCTCAGAGGCAGCTCGTCAGTCCTCACATCTGGAATACCAAGAGTGAGGCCCTCAACCTAATCTTGTAATGCTGAAAGAGTCTCGGCCACATCAAGGTCGTGAAGGATAGCCCTTCCCACAACGTCTCCTGCTGGAGCGGCAGCTGGCACTCTCAGGCATACTACTGGCCGAACGGGACCAACATATGCATGAGCACGTGAGTTTTGATTAGTCTTGACAGAATAAAACACAAGGACATTATAAAGAGAAATGATAAATAGAAATATGGTCAAAGAATTTACCAATGGCACCCCACTGCTCGCCAGCCGGCAATACCAAATCCGAGTCACCCGGGAAGTCCATACCAGCATATGGATACTCAGAAAAAACCATCTCCTAACGATCGAACCACCTGAAGAAGGTATCAGAAAAGGAAACCTGAGACTGACCAGCATGTTTGGACATATGGTCGACCCATCTCTGCATCCGTGGTTCAGTCGGTGGAGGTAAACCAAGTGAAATATACTACGGCTGCATTAGCGGGATCTTTTCCAAGGCAAAGGCAATCAAAATAGAACCATATCCAAAGTTATTCAATCTTCCATTTTTCACCTTGGTCAACTGTTCTTTCATCACAAAGAGTACTGCATCACACCAGTTGAACACCTTCGTTTCGAGGCATTCTAAGGCATACTGCATATAAGACCGGTTAGCCACATGAAGAGCCGCACTACCAGCCATCCTACCAAAGGTGAACAGAATGGTCTGTCACACAAAAATATCGTCACCATGATTATTTGCAGTCAGTATGGGTCCATCATCACTTGTACTGTCCTCCTAAGCAAGTCTCAGACCTCAGCTCTTCAATTCAAGCTTTGGAAATGGGAGAAAGACATTAAAAATCAATGTAACTCTGGTTTCGCACTTTCTCTCATTGTCTCCTGCGGTCCCGCACCTTCTGTGTACAAAAACTGTGGACCTGCCCGCTCTGTCCCTAACGGTGTAGGTGTGGACCCCTGTGAAAGTCAAAAGGCGCAAGTTTCATCTTAAAAAATTCACTTTGGGTTAATTCTAGAGGTTTCTAGAAGGAATTTTGACGTGGATTGTTCACTTTGAGGTGGTTCATGTATCCCAAAAGAGAAGGAGCTAATCCCTTGATGAGAGGAGCTATCCCTTTGAAGGAGGGCTTTATCCCTTTGAAGGAGGACCTAGTAACCTCCCTCCATTGCACTATAAATACAGGCATTGGGCTGGTTGCTAGGGAGGTTAGAAGCTAAACATTTTTTAGGGTAAATGCTGGTGAAATCAAGACTTCCTAGTTGAGCTTGAGAGGAGAGATCACATACCTTTTTGGCTTCATTGGGGAGTGAGTGAAACTTGTCAAAGTAGAGGAGACTTCTTGCTGGACCCTGGGAGGAGCTTGTACAGCGTCAAGGCAAAGGTTGTAAAGTTCTTCTTCTTTTGAATTAATACAATCAAACTCATTTTTCTCAACAAGTATCTTATGTTATTTGTTTCATGGACTCCTTGACTTTCATGTTAAATATGTTTTATGATTTTGGCTTTTCAGGTGCTATTTAATTTGTTTGCCTTGTTTGTGTTTGCAGATTCGCGACAAAGGAGCTCATTTGGATCGAAGGAGCGAGGGCATCCACAAGCTTGCGTTGGACCTAAGGTAGGCCCTAAAAACACTTGTTTGCCATTGTTTATAAAAGCATATTTAGAGAAAGATAGTGTCTGGTTGGTTTGCTTGTCATTAGGTCTTCTTTAGATTCTAGGAAGGTCTATCTTGTCTGCAAGATCGACTTATTCCGTGTGACAAAATGGCGACTCCACTGGGGACTTGATTGTTTTCCTTGTTTTTACTTTGACCTGAGAAACTATGTTTTTGTTTCTGTTTTTGGCTTGTTATGTGTAAAATTGGGTAGAGTTTGTAGATTCAGGGTTATTTTTTTTTCATAGCTTTGGGAGAGGACCGCACCCTAGTCGTTTAACACAGTGCGTACCTACCCGCATCTTGGCTTTTAGCACAGAGCGGGACCGCACCTGTGTCAACTGTGGGCCTGCGGACCCTGTCAAAATTTTGAAAAACCTAAGATTTCCTCTGTTAGTCAGCTTAGTTTTTTGTTTAGAAATTGTTATCCACTGCCCAGACCTGCATATAACTTGTCAAAAACTTTCCTTAGGTTGATTTCGTTAGTGTTAGGGTTTTAGGTGAAATTCCTAGGAGTTTTTCTTGTTGGGCTTGTTTTTCATTTTGGTTGTGTAGTGGCTATGAGCTTAGAAGCTGTAGGGACTTCAGATCACCTTAGTGTCTACCAGCCTTCTTATGAGTCTGACCATTTATGAAATATCCCCTTGTTGAGGAACCCGCTTTGAGTTTTCTCTTTACAAAACTTCGAAAAGCTTGTGTTTAAAGTTTGGATTTTCATTTTCAAAAAGAAAACAAAATTGGTTGTTCTTGACTTATTTGTGATTCTGCATAAATTGGTCCTTAGCTTACATCTAGCTAAGTAAAACATCCTTAAAAAAGACTTTTAGTAGGCTTTGACTTCAAATAGGTTTTTATAATTTGTAGATCTCAAAGTTAGTCATTTTCGTTAGTTTTGAGTGTTCTATAAAAAATATAAAAAATATAAAAATCTCTTTTGGAAAAAGTTTGTTTTGTAGTGATTGAGTGCTTTGAAACGAAAAAGGGAAATTTTTGTGAAATAACTAGTTGTCTCGTTTTGAGTGCATTGGAAAAGGACAAAAGCTCTTCTTTTAATTTGTTTGATTAAGAAAGATTTGTGTTTACAAAGTATTTGCATTCTCAAACTCTTTTTTAGTTTAGAAGTTCATCAAAGAGAAAAAGATTGTTTAAATCATCTTAGGTGCATTTTTAGTGATTTTGAGTCGAGTCTTCAAACCACGAGTTTCATCTCCGCACCTTTGGACTTAAACAAAAACCAATAAAAAATAACGCTTAAAGTAAAATTCATCTAGAAACATTTTTATTTCTAGGGCTTTGATACACCAACTTAGCTTAGGCTAGTGTCTTGGAGTAGGAGAGTAATTAACTCTCCAAGACAGTAAAAACAAACAAGTAGTTGTATCTTGTGGTAGGGAAGAAATCCAATTGTTGCATTTATGCTCTGGGAAAGCTCCTCTTAAAGGAGAAGCACGAGATCGTGTCCGAACCAGTGTGGGAATCAATCCTTCCTCATTGGGAACGACGCTAGATATTCAAGTATTAAAAACGGTAAACCTCGGATTAACCATTGTCGAGGAGCCTGGGGTCACTTGTTGGTAAACCTTGGATTATGTCAAGGAGCCTTCAAGGGGATTGAGCTTGCTACTCTACCCTTGTGTGCGTATCGGATCGTAGACTGCTCCCCCATGTATATTTGTCTCAGTTGGTAACCTTAGTGGCCATATTCTTTAGGACTCTTCCTGAGGTGACAGTGGTGGGAAGATCCCACTGTACCTGGAGCAGACCTCGGCTAGACTCACTTGGATTTTCTAGGGGGTTCTCTTCACTCGAGACGGTTAAGTGGAGGAACTTGTGCTAGTCTATTCATTAAGCAGGTTGTCGGGGTAACTGTTCCAACCACCATTTTTGTATTGAACTCTGCGACGTTGGATTTCATCACCAACTAGTGTTTTCAGTACGGAAAGTTACTGTTTGTGTGTGTTTGATCTCCTAGATTCTTTAGGCGTGTGATTCAAATTTATTTGGTTATTTAGAGACTTTAGGTGGTTTTCATTGAGATTTTACTTTGTTTTCGTGTGAAGTAGTTAAATATCTTTAACTGTGGATGAATTACCAAGGCAGTCCCGTAGACTTCGGGGCCAATCTCCTGAGTTTGTAAATGTGGCTGAGTTACTAAGGAAGTCCCGTAGACTTCGGGGCCAACCTCCTGAGGAAGTACCGAGCCAGCTTGAAGGCTTGAAAGTCCTTGTAATTCCTAGAGACAGTAGAGTTGGGTCACCTGAAGAAGGAGAATCTTCTTTGATAGTACATCCTAATTTTCAACCGTTAGTAGCAGATTATAATCCACAGTCAGTGTCTGTTTCCGAAGTTACTGGTAGTTTTTCATCTACTAGTGATATAGGTGAGGAACCTGAAATATCCGAGCCTGAAAGTGAATTTGCTGCTACTCCGACATCGGGGTTTGTTTCTCCAACTTCTAGTGGTCCTGGTTCATGTAGGGTAGAAAGAGTAATCACCCAAGATCTTCCTTCTGGACTTATTGCTATTGAAGAACTTGCTCCGAAAGAAGAAGTAGGCATCCCTATCCCTGAAAATCAACCTGTTATTGAGCTAAGGGAGCGTGAATCAATTTTTTACAGTCCACTTAGGAGCAGTTCTTGGTATCTTTCTTTGACTAATTTCTTAGAAAACTCAGGGTTAAGTTTTTCACCACCTTGTGCTCCTTATCACCCAACACCTAGAGGTTATTTTACTCCCGTAAATATGTCAGGATAGTCATCCATGTTTACTCAATTGCCCGAATCCTTTTTGTATGGCGGTCCTTCTGTTCCCTCCGGGTATCAGTCCCTTTCTAGTACTTTTTCGGGAGCATCTCCTCAACCCATTGAGCAAGGGTTATTAACTGGAAGCAATGGTACTAAGTCGTTGAGTGTAGAAGACATTCTTATGATGTCAGGTTCTATTCCCAATCCTCAACCTCAAGGTGGCTAGTTACCGCCTGGGGGGCAGCCTCAATTAACGCCTGGGGGGCAACCTCAAGGACAGTACATACCTATGGGATAGTACGGTCCTCAAGGTCAACCCTAGACTCAATATGTATCCCAAGGTCAACCTCAGTATCAATTTATACCTCAAAGTCAACCCCAGTATCAGTATGTGCCTCAAGGGTATCAACCCCAAGGTCAGTACTCAAACCAAGGTTTCCAACCACCCTCCGGTCAAACGTATGTTCAAGGAATGGGAAATGTACCTTTCAATTATCAATCCTACCCTCAACCCGGTTATGGTCCTTAGTATTCTCAACCTGTTATGGGTCAGTACCCCGAAATGAATATAGTGTGGGATCCATCGCAAACTCAACAGGTGTTGCAGCCAAGTGTATAGTTGTCATATCAAACTGGACAACCCTTAGTTTCTGGTTCACCCTAGCAACCAATCTAGTCTAACATTCAAACTTCTGTACCTTTGGTAGTTTCTCAGCCTGGGCCTAGTACACCTCGTACTCCACCTCAAACGACTGCTACAACTGCTGCAACATCTGTTCAATCTACCCCACCTACTTCTGGAGTATCGACAGCTCCGGTTTCTACTGTTCCTGTATCTACTCCTCAGACATCTTTACCACCGTCTGGATCTATGATTCAAACTTCAGTTCAGATGCCTGTAGGACAACCTGGTTCAAGTACGGTTGTCACAAGTCAACCACAATTTACTTATCAACCATACTAGGGACAGTACCAATCCGGTCCTGCCATGCAGCAACCAGTCTATCAGTATCAACCGTATCCTAGGTACACTTATCATCAACCTCAACAACCCCAGTACAATCTGGTTAATCCTGGTTTTCTGGGAGGATACAATATCCTGAATGCAATTCCTATTCCTAGTTATCCTGGATATCCTCCTCCTGGGGCTAGTCTAATGACCCATAGTTTTAGGGATCTTAATCAGCAGTTACCATTTATCGCAACTTTGGACTTGCCTAACTTGTCGCGCCTAACGAACGATCCCATTAATTATCTTCCGTTTTGGCCGCCATTGCCGAATAAGTTGCCCAGTGACATTCCCAAGTTCGAAGGTAAATCAGGAGAGGACCCGTCGAACCATGTGATGACTTACCACCTCTGGTGTGCGTCTAACTCCATTTCAGATGATTCAATCCATCTTAGACTTTTCCAGCGCACTCTAATTGGTCTCGCGGCCAAGTGGTACATTGAGTTACCACGAGGCACTTTTTATAATTTTAGTCAGTTAGCTACCTCGTTTTTAACTCATTTTCAGTTGCCAGTCCGATATGACAATGGCACGGAATTGTTAACTTCGTTAAAACAATCGACATCAACTTATATTTCAGATCATATTCATGAGTGGAGACGTCGACGGTGTTTAGTGAAGGTATTTATTCCGGATCAGATTTTGGCCGAGTGGTTTGTAAAATCTTTGTTGCCAAAGATCACTGAAGATGTAGCTAAAGCTGGAGTTGTTACTAAGGAGCAAGTGATTGCTCAAGCACAATACCTTGACTTGGTCTATACTCAGTCAGGTACGTTACACGAGAAAATCCCCAATCTTCCTAAGCAAAATCAAATCGCTGCAGCTCCTTCGAGATCTCATGCCGCCGATGGTATGATTGGTGCGATTAACACTAAAAGTAAGAAGAAATCTTCCAAGAATTCTTCTCCTATTATAACCTTGCCTGATTCCCCAACAGGAGATTCTTCTGCAGAGATTTCTGCCGATATTCACGTTGTAGAGTCATCTACAGCCAAATCAAAATCCGGTGGAAAGAAGAAAGGAAAGAAGAAGAATAAAACGGACAAAAGTTCAAAGGAGAAACCTGAAAAGGTGGAATCCAATGATGAAAAGCGCAAACCTCGTTATCCTTGTCTCATTTGTGACGATGAACATTTTACAAGAGACTGCCCTCATCGTGCAGAGGTTGTGAAGATTGTCAAGGGTTCCCAAACTCCTGCTGTTTTGAAGGATCCTTTTCCGGCTCAAGACAGTAAGATGATAGGTTCATCCTCGAGTGCCAATGAAGAACCCATACTGATGATGTCCCATGTTAGGATTGCTACTCGATCGCAAGATTATGGTAGTAAAAGTCCTGTTGATGGTAAAGAAGCAGAATCTTCTCATTCTAATCCATCAACCTCATCTCTCGGTTCCGATCCACTACAGATCGAGAAACCTAATCCAGACTTGGTAATCAAACCGCCCGCCAAGGGTATACTTCGAAAGTCAGCTTTCAATCCACATGCGAGAGTAGCTCAGAATTATAACATTGTTGAGGATTTAGCTGTTTCACCCTCAGCAATGTCGGCTTTGGAAGTGCTGCAATCATGTCCAGCACAACGTAAATTACTTTTGTCGGCTATAGGAGCTGTTGACGTTCAGGACTCGAACCTAATAATTTTCGATCTAGAAAATAGTACACCGCGTTTGCCTCATCAAATGGCTTTCCAGATTCTAGTGATAGTCAAAAACAGGCCTATTCATCGGACTATAATTGATGAGGGAGCCTCAATGTGTATTATGTCGATACAGTGTTGGCGATCGCTTGGTTCTCCTTCGCTAAATCAATCCCCGACAATTCTAAAGGCCTTTGATGGCTGTGGGTTTCATCCTTTTGGCATTCTACAGGATTTGCCTATAGGGGTTGAAGGAAAAATCGTTAGTCTAGATGTGGAGGTGGTTGATGCCCCTCTAGATTACAACCTTCTCTTGGGTCGAAGTTGGTCTTACGCTATGACAGCGGTCGTTTCATCGGTCTTTCGAGTAATAAAGTTTCCACATAATGGAAAGATCATAACAATAGACCAGCTGGCTTATTTTTCATCCGACCCAGCCTCTTCTGAGAGTATTCAGCATGTCGGTAAAACTACTATCCCATATAAGGATGTTGGAGTAGGACTAGTTAAAGATGTCGGTTTACTGGGAACTTTTCCTTTTCCTCCGATCAACGCATCGTCTTCATTTACAACCATTCATATAATTACATCAGACACCATTGTTTATGATGATCCTTGGATCATTCCTTCTGAATCTGAGATAGAATCATTTGGTAATGCCATGCCTTTGAGTCCATATGAAATTGCCTATGAAGCCGTGCAGTCTTTTGCCAACCCATTTTCAACCGAAAATGACTTAATGAATGTGGTCCATGAGGAATCACTTTTCACTTCAAGCTCGGATTTAATCACGTTTTCTGAACTTGTTCACTCTGATGAGCAAATTTGTGAAATCCTATGTGTAGATGATTTACCATGGGAAGATCTCCATCACAGATCTTCGTTTTTACCCGAGATTGATCGTTTTGAAAATGATTTCTCATCAATTTTTACAACTGAATATGTCAAGGAACCTCAGAATCCAATGCAACATCCTGATTCAGAGTTAAATTTGGGAAACATCTCTCGAACTATTACTATTAACATTTCGGTTAAGCTCGGAATTGTTGAGAACATTCATATAGGTGCCTCATGTACAAATGATGAAATTCAACTATATAAGGCCCTATTTCAAGAATTCCGCGACGTGTTTGCCTGGTCCTATGAGGAAATTCTAGGGATTGATCCCGCGATTGTTGTTCATGAGATCAAGACTTACTCGGACGCTAAACCCATCCAAAAACGTTTGCGTCAGATTCACCCACAAAAAGCTGCTGCAATTAAAGCAGAAGTTGAAAAATTATTGAAAGCAGGTTTCATTTATCCGATCCCGTTAACGAATTGGGTATCGAATATTGTTCCAGTTAACAAAAAACAGGGAACAATAATAATATGCATCGACTATAGGGACATTAATCGAGCCTGTCCAAAGGACAATTACCCAACTCCCTATATCGATCAAATAATTGATGATTGTGCCGACAGTGAAATATTCTCCTTCATGGACGGTTTTTCCAGATACAATCAAATCAATATTCTACCTGTCGATCAACCAAAAACGGCTTTCATTTGTCCATGGGGAACATTTGCTTATAGAAAATTACCTTTTGGGCTTAAGAATTCTAGAGCAACTTTTCAAAGGGCAATGTCTTATGTGTTTCATGACATCAAGCACATTGTGCAACCCTATCTCGATGACCTACCTGCTCATTCATTACATCGAGCTGATCACCTCGTCCATTTACGAGAAATCTTTATGAGGTGTAGGCATTATCGGATTTGGTTAAACACAAACAAATGTGTCTTCTGTATAGAAACGGGTCGATTGCTGGGGTTTGTAGTTTCGAAAGCCGGCATTCGCGTTGATCCCTCGAAGGTCGAAGCTATCATCAAATTGCCTCCTCCTTCGAGTCTTCGCCAACTCCAAAGTTTGCAAGGAAAAGCAAACTTTTTACGACGATTCATTCCTAACTACGCCGAGGTTACAAAGGGTTTTACCCGATTGTTGAAGAAAAATACTCCATTCTATTGGGATGAGGTAGCTCAGAAATATTTTGATGCACTCAAACACGCATTGACCCATGCACCGTTGTTGCATCCTCCCAACTACAACCAGGATTACTTCTTGTATCTCGCCGCCTCTCATTCCACCATTGGAATGGTCTTAGTACAGGAAGATGAATTCGAAACTGAACATGTGATATATTACCTTAGTCGGACTTTAAATCCAATTGAGCTAAAATACTCACATGTGGAGAAATTGGCATTGGCAGTCGTTCAAGCTGTCCAACATTTTCGTCACTACATTTTACTACGTAAAACTACAGTAATTTCGGATTGCAACCCTATGATCTACATTTTGACCAAGCAATTGCTAGGGGGCAAGTACTCTAAATGGATCGTTATCTTGCAGGAGTTCGACTTGGAATTCGAAAAATCCAAGTCTAAGAAATCTTTAGTTTTTGCAGAGTTAATGTGTGACTTCCTGCGTGCTGACACGGAAACTGTGTCGAAGGAGCCCATTGCGGACGAATCCTTGTTTCTAATCAGCACTTTAGATCCGTGGTATGGGGATATCATCGTTTATCTCCAGACCCAATCCTTTCGGCCAGAAATTTCAAGGTCAGAACGTCGAAAAATTCGATTCCAGTCCCAACAATTCAGGATTATTGGAGATACTCTTTATCGCCATGGGGCGGACTCTGTTTTTCGGCGTTGCTTAACTCACGAGGAAGCTGAAAGGGTTCTAAATGACTGTCACTCTAGAGCCTGTGGCGGTCATATGTCTGGGTTTGCCACAGCCCAGAAGATATTTCGCGCTGGCTACTTCTGGCCGTCTTTATTTAAAGATTGTATTACGGCTGTCCGAAAATGCCACAACTGCCAAATTTTTTATCGAAAGATGCGCGCTCCACCTGTTCCTCTCCACCCTATAATTGCTATTGGTCCTTTTGCCAAATGGGGTATCGGTTTTATTACATGTAACCCTCACTCGCCCGGGGGGCATGCGTATATCATCCTTGCGATAGATTATTTTACTAAGTGGGCCGAGGCGATGCCTACATTTGAGGCAGACGGCAAGACAGCTGCAATTTTCATATTCAATCATATAATTGCTAGGTTTGGTGTCTCGCAAGCGATAATCACTAATCATGGGCACCATTTTCGAAACGTTATGATGACCGAACTTACAGGCCAGCTTGGTTTATGTCACGATAGTTCAACCCCTTATTATCCACAAGCGAATGGTCTGGTTGAATCCATCAACAAATTTTTAGTTATCATGATCCAACGAATCATTGGGATTCATCAGTCAAATTGGCACAACATGCTATTTTCAACGCTTTGGGCGTACCAAACTTCAATAAAAACATCAACAGGGTTCACTCCTTTCGAACTAGTCTATGGTTTGGAAGCTGTGTTACCCATTGAATGCGAAATACTGTCACTGCAAATGGCCATCAAGTTACTTCCAGCCACTTCCGAAGAGGAAAAACGTTTGTTATACTTGGCTCAATTAGATGAGAATCGACGCGATGCTGCATTGGCGATCAAGACTCACGCAAAATGCATGAAAGCTTAGTATGATCGAAATGTGACCCCTCGAAATTTTTCAGAAGGAGATCTAGTCTTAGTTTACAATCAAGCTAATGATAAATTAGGCGCTGGAAAATTTGTTCCTATGTGGCATGGTCCCTATGTTGTCAAGCGAAAGCTAGCCAAAGGGGCCTATGAATTGGTAGACTTTGACGGGGACTCTTTGGGTAAACCCAGAAATGGTCTTTACTTGAAGAGGTATTATGCTTAACGGATGGGTATGGAGATTTTTAGTTAGGATAGTTTTTCTTTCTAGCTGGTGTGTTTTAGTTTAAACAGTGTGCTTAGATTAGAGAGTGTTTTTTTGTCATTATTCCTGCTTATCTTGGTTTTACTCTTGATATTGCAGATGTCAATGCCTCTCCAAACATACATTGGTTTCGCTGATGGTGCTTGTCGTAATACATGGAACATCTCTTCCGCAACTTGGGTTATCTATTCGCCCTCTGACGAGTTAGTATCTATGCATGGGGTAAGCCTCCGTCAAACAACGAACAACATTGCCGAGTATAGTGCAGTGATTGAGTTATTACCTAAATCTATTTCATTTGGGATTCGAAGTTTGATAGTGAGGTTAGATTCTGAACTCGTTGTATTACAGCTTAATAGAGTGTATGCCATTAGAAATCCAGTGTTATTAAGATTATTTTTGAGAGTGCGTCTCTTGGAACATGAATTTGATTACATTGAATATCAGCATATTCCAAGATCTTTAAATACATTAGCAGATGCAATTGCCTCTCGAATGTTAAATAGACATTTGCAATAATCATACATGTAAATTTAAAACCATTCCATAACATGATTTACGAGATAAGTCGGTAATAGTGATATATATATATATATATATATATATATATATATATATATATATATATATATATATATATATATAGGAGTGTGTCAAAAAATACATCGTCCTCAATCATAGGTTGAAAAACACCTTATGATCGGCAAAAATGATAAGTACAAAAAACAAAAATGTCACATGTGCCCACAATAGGCGATCATCCTATCACTGGTGATGATCTCTATAAGAAACCACTGCACGGGCCACCTTGCAAAGGAACCTCCTAAAAGGTCCCGGGACCCCAATCACATAGCGCTGAAGTCGACGAGGAATGTCATCTATAGTGGTCTCCGGAATATCTCCTGTCAAACACTCGAGATGACCCTCCAACTCGGCCAAAACCTCTGCTGATTCGTCCTGTGGGGCTGGCGCGGGTGCAACTGGTTGCTTCCTCTCGTAAGGCTGGAGAGTGGCTGGTCGCTGTGGACCCACATCTGCATTTGAAACTTTTGCTATCAGTTTTGAGACGATGGAAAAATAACAAAAAAAAATTAAAATAGGAAAAATGTTGAAAAGGATTTTACCTGACTCATCCCACTGCTCTCCTAGTGGAAGAACCATGTCTGGGTCACCAAAAAAATCTATCCCAGCGTAAGGGAAGTCTTGAATAGAAAAGACCTGGTTTTCCAACCATTGGAAATACTCAGGTTTGAATCGAGCAACCTCTGTCCTCTCATCCGGGTGACGGGTCATAACTGCGACCCATCGCATCAGTTTGGGCTCTCGAGGAAGCCCAGCTCCAACAGTAAGGTGTTGCGGGATCAACATAGGAACCCTCTCCAAGCCAAAACTCACGACTAAAGCCCCATAACCATAGGTCTTTAGTCATCCGTTCTTGGCCCTGGTCAGTTGGCCTTTCATATTGGCCAACACAGCATCACATCAGTTGAAGATGGTGCCTCGAAAGCAATCAATTGCCATACGCATCTGGGATCCGGTGGAAATATGTAATGCGGCAGCCCCGCAAAGTCTGGTGACAGTGAACGCAATCACCATGAGCTCAGGACGGGATATGGTCTTTATGTCTATCCCTTTGTCTCTAGCCTGGCTATTGCAGTACTCTAACCTGAGGCTATTGACAGACTGGCCACCTGCCCTAGCCCCAAATAGAGTCAAGTCTTCACCTCTCTTAGGTAAACCAGTCAAGAAATATATGTCTTCCAGCTCGATTTCGAGCTAGTGACCTCCAATGAAGAAGCACTGGTCCTGTACGATCTATCTGTCAACCATCCACTGTAAGAAATCCACCTGAGCCCTCATTCCAGGAATGGCCTAGAATTTGTACAAGCTGCACGCCCTCAAAGCATCAAGTGAAGGCTGATGATTCCATGCAGCGGCATCCACGTCCTCATGCTCTCCTTCACGCCAATCTAGCATGATGTACTCTCTGCATCAAGTATAAGGATAAATTAAATTGATAGAAATTATTTTGATTGGTCCATTTTTGAGAATTTTTGGGTTAAAAACCCTTGCGATGGGGACTGCACCCTCCGGGTTAGACACAGTGCGTGGGACTGCACTTTGTCTACATGGAAGGTGCGGAACCCGAGCTTTTTCCCAATGGAGAAAAAGTCGGGGTCTGCAGGCCAGCAGTGGTAAACCTGCGGCCCCCCACGCACGGGTTTTATGCCTAAAAACCCTCCCAAAAATGAAAATAAATGACTAAAACAAAAAATGAAACGGTTGAAAATGAAGAGCAGGATGATGTGGATTACCTGGAGAAGGCGGCATTCGATTCTGACGGTTGGATTTTCCGCAATCTTCATGGGAAGTTTTCTGAGCAAAAGCACTATTTTCTCACCCAAACTCAAACGGTAAAAATGAATTGACGAAGGCCCTTTTTATAAGTTTTTTGAGTAAATAAATTGCAAATTTGTTTATGTTTCAGTTTGAAAAGGTATTTTTGCGACATTTTTATCTATTTCAAACAGGTATGAGTAATGTTTGTGTTTTTGTGCAGGATAACGGATTATTCGGGTGAAATCTATCATTTTCGACGAAAAAACATTTAGAGTCACCTTTAAGCTCTTTTCTGACTCCTGAAACATGAAAAGATTGCCGAGTGTTTCTTTTAAACTCGTTAAAATGGAATTAAAAGACGGTCCACTTACAGCTCTTTTCTGACAGTAAAAACATGAAAAGATCGCCGGATTTTTGTCGTTTCAAATTCGATATTGTTTATAAAATGACGTGTCGTTGATCGCTTTTTTACTTTTATGGGTCAAAGGCACTAATGACGAAAAGTACTCCTTGGTCGTAAAAGATAAAGCGGTTCTCTCAAGTATTATTTTATACTTTTTCGGGCTTGGGAGACACAAATTTACGAAAAAGGTCAACCCTAGAGTCCTCTTAAGTTTTTTCAGACTCTCTAAAATTGAAAAACACCAAGTTTCTCCTATACTGGACTCGTTAAAATTTCACAGTAAAGGACCTGTTCAATTACAAACAGGAACAAACCACTCCTTCTTAGGGTTCGAATTTAAACTAAGTTGGACTCATCTGAAGGATGAGCTTATAATCAAGCAAATGTTATCCTCCTCAAGCTTGTCAAAAATAAAGAGGTACTTGCCAGAAATGGTGGGGGAAAAGAGAGAAAAATGAATCTGTTTGTCATACTTTGTAACCACTCTTGAACACGACACTTTTATTCACCTGGGTTGGGAAATCCTTTGCCTAACAGTTGATCAAACCACATTGAAAGTCTTCAGCCGATTTCTGGGTATTAACTTTGGGTCAATTGTCACCAAACCATCTGTCGTGTCATTATGTGTTCAAGAGGTCACTGCCAATAAGACATTCATCTGCAAAATATCTGTCATCCATCTTGACCATCCCTTAGTCATTCCTTGCAACTAAATTTCTTCAACTTGATCTATGATTTCGTGTTGTGGGCTTGCCTACGACGGATCGCTTTCTATCGACATCAGCTCATTATCTAGAAAGATGATCTAGAAATCGTCAGTACCTTGAGATCTGCATGCCTCAATGGCAGGTTTCTCGCCTTTGACGACAGTTTACATCATTGAATTTCGATCAAAGGATTCCGTGACATGTTCGACATCAACACATTTATTCACATCTCATGGATTGTACTAGGTACTTTGAGAGCCATTGACATCACTGGTGGTTTCTCTCACACTTGTTAACAGTTTACATCATTGACTAGTAATCAAGTGGTTTCTACCATGTTCGACATCAACACATTCATTCGCATGGATAGAATCGTACTGTTTCGGGAAGTAGAAATGAAGACCCTGGATCTGGTTTCCACAATCCAGGCTACGAGGAATTTTGTATTCATTATATAATGGACTATTCATAAACATATGGCTGCGTCCATACTGTGTCCACCTGAGTCTATACTTGTGATTTTTTACAAGATCATTCCTATATCAGAGCAGTAGTTAGTTTTTCTAGTCAGTTTTGATCTGAGTATGGGAATGCCTACCTCAGCGATGATATGATCTCATATATATATCTTTCATTGAATGTTTTTAAAGGTTCCAACCGGGCTCTCCACAAGATGATCCTTGAAATGATAAAGTACTTCACTCTTCCTAAATGATCAATGAAATCCTCATCTACTACAGACTTCGCACTTTAGGGGGCAATCTGTTACACAAAAATATCGTCACCATGATTATTTGCAGTCAGTATGGGTCTATCATCACTTGTACTGTCCTCCTAAGCAAGTCTCAGACCTCAGCTCTTCAATTCAAGCTTTGGAAATGGGAGAAAGACATTAAAAATCAATGTAACTCTGGTTCCACACTTTCTCTCATTGTCACCTGCGATCCCGCACCTTCTGTGTACAAAAACTGCAGACCTGCCCGCTCTGTCCCTAACGGTGTAGGTGCAGACCCCTGTGAAAGTCAAAAGGCGCAAGTTTTATCTTAAAAAACTCACTTTGGGTTAATTCTAGAGGTTTCTAGAAGGAATTTTGACGTGGATTGTTCACTCTGAGGTGGTTCATGCATCCCAAAAGAGAAGGAGCTAATCCCTTGATGAGAGGAGCTATCCCTTTGAAGGAGGGCTTTATCCCTTTGAAGGAGGGCTTTATCCCTTTGAAGGAGGACCTAGTAACCTCCCTCCATTGCACTATAAATACAGGCATTGGGCTGGTTGCTGGGGAGGTTAGAAGCTGAACATTTTTTAGGGTAAATGCTGGTGAAATCAAGACTTCCTAGTTGAGCTTAAGAGGAGAGATCACATACCTTTTTGGCTTCATTGGGGAGTGAGTGAAAATTGTCAAAGTAGAGGAGACTTCTTGCTGGACCCTGGGAGGAGCTTGTACAGCATCAAGGAAAAGGTTGTAAAGTTCTTCTTCTTTTTAATTAATACAATCAAACTCATTTTTCTCAACAAGTATCTTATGTTATTTGTTTCATGGACTCCTTGACTTTCATGTTAAATATGTTTTATGATTTTGGCTTTTCAGGTGCTATTTAATTTGTTTGTCTTGTTTGTGTTTGTAGATTCGCGAAAAAGGAGCTCATTTGGATCGAAGGAGCGAGGGCATCCACAAGATTGCGTTGGACCTAAGGTAGGCCCTAAAAACACTTGTTTGCCATTGTTCATAAAAGCATATTTAGAGAAAGATAGCGTCTGGTTGGTTTGCTTGTCATTAGGTCTTCTTTAGATTCTAGGAAGGTTTATCTTGTCCGCAAGATCGACTTATTCCATGTGACAAAATGGCCCTCAACCTAATCCTGTAATGCTGAAAGAGTCTCGGCCACATCAAGGTCGCGAAGGATAGCCCTTCCCACAGCGTCTCCTGCTGGAGCGGCAGCTGGCACTCTCAGGCATACTACTGGCCGAACGGGACCAACATCTACATGAGCACATGAGTTCTAATTAGTCTTGACAGAATAAAACACAAGGAAATTATAAAGAGAAACGATAAATAGAAATATGGTCAAAGAATTTACCAATGGCACCCCACTGCTCGCCAGCCGGCAGTACCAAATCCGGGTCACCCAGGAAGCCCATACCAGCATATGGATACTTGGAAAAAACCATCTCTTGACGATCGAACCACTTGAAGAAGGTATCAAAAAAGGAAACCTGAGACTGACCAGCATGTCTGGACATATGGTCGACCCATCTGTGCATCCGTGGTTCAGTCGGTGGAGGTAAACCAAGTGAAATATACTGCGGCTGCATCAACGGGATCTTTTCCAAGGCAAAGGCGGTCAAAATAGAACCATATCCAAAGTTATTCAATCTTCTGTTTTTCACCTTGGTCAACTGTTCTTTCATCACAAAGAGTACTGCATCACACCAGTTGAACACCTTCGGTTCGAGGCATTCTAAGGCATACTGCATATAAGACCGGTTGGCCACATGAAGAGCCACACTACCAGCCATCCTACCAAAGGTGAACAGAATGGTCCTCAGGGACCTGTCAGTGACATCTCGGATGATGATCTTTCCGTCTTTACTCGGCTGAGATCCCTCTCTACAATACCTGTGAATGTAATCTCTCACAGATTCACCCCCACGGGCCGAACCTGATAAGGAGATAGGGGCACCTCGCCTCGATAAGTCGGTCAAAAAATAGATTTCCACGACAGTCAAGGGGATGGATTTGCCCCTAATCTGGAACACCTAGCTGGTAGGGTCCCAGGCATCGAGCAAATACTGCAACAAGTTGATTTGTTGCCTCATGCTAGAGATGCGGAAAAACTTGAACAGGCCACAGTTCTGCAGTGCATTTACCGTAGCCAGATCATGTAAAGCAAGCATGTCATCTTCTTCATGCTCACGTTCTCGCCATGTAATAGGCATTTTGCTCCAATAAATCTCTGAAAACAAACAAGAGAAGAGTTAGATCTTGATTTGGTGAGAAACAGGCAAAAATTTCCATTGAAAATTGTGCACAAATTTCCCTCCCTGTGCCCATCGCACCCCCAGTAGTGTTCTGGGTGCATTGCATGCCAATTGTCCAGTGGGTAGGCCTACATGCAATGCACCTTTCGATATAGAAAGGGTGCGATGGAGCCAGAGCGAGTTTTTCAAACCCCAGAGGCTCAGAAAAACCAGAAATCAGGCTCAGAATGCAAAATGGAAAGGATGAAATGAAAGAGCTCAGGTTTAGCTCCTACCTGGTCCAGACGGTGCCAAAAATCGTCCACAGGATCTCCCGGAACAGCTAGTGAAAATCAAGGGGGAAAGCACCTCCAAGGCTCCAACAGACCAAAGTTCAAATGAAATGGTAAAATGAGGGGTAAAAGCACTTTTAAATTACTTTTTACGTAATTCAAGTAAAATATTAGTGTCTTAACTCATTTTCCAAACATGTATTGTTCATTTCTAACTAGTTTGATGAAGCAATTGAGCATGCAGCACAACCTTTGAAGGAACAAAGTCATTAATGGTAAAGTCAAGAAATGACCGTTATATCGAGCAGTTTTAACATGGAATTCAAGCTCGTTAAAAAATAAACATAAGCAATGAGCAAGTGTTTCCCCCAGCGTTTAAGCTCATTAAAAAATGAACCAATTTCTGGTAAATAACCATCGTGAATGTATTACTTCAGCCTTTGAAGCCTTGGTCATGTTCTCATCATCACCTCCACTCTGTATTGGCTGATCATTCACCTCCATTTGATTGTTTACCCCTTTTGAGGAACAGCTGCGAAGAGTGATCTTGTTAGCCATCCTTGTGACACTGCTGTGATTGGAAAATTCCAAACCTTACCTGGAATCAGCTGCTACCCGAATCTATCACTCGTTCCTCAAAAAACGAGTCTCCTTTAAGCTCTTTTCAACTGACTCGTAAAATATGAAAAGATTGTCGAGCCATTGGCCTCTCCAGCTCGTTAAAGTGACCGGAAGTGCTATCCCTCCTTTAGATTTTAATATTTTTGGACCTAAGGGATTATTACACAAAAAGATCGAGCGCTTGTTTTGTTCGGCTCATTAAAATTACCGAAAATTCATCCCTTTTGTATTATTTTATACTTTTTCGGACTTAGGGGATTAGATGACAAAAAAGGATTTTTGGAGTTTCTTTTACGTCCCTTTTCAGACTCTCTAAAATTGAAAAGGACCGAGTTATCTTTGTCGTTAAACTCGTTAAAACCTAATAGCGACAAACTTGTCCATAACAGACAAGAACGAGTTTCACTATCGCTAGGCTCATTAAAACATAGCGATGGGTTTGCGCGAAGGGCAAATTATAGAACAAGCATATGTTGTCCTCCTCAAGCTTGACAAAAATAAAGAGGTACTGGTCAGCAATGACTGGGGAAATTTTGGGAAGAAAACTTGAAGAAACTTTGTTGGTAGCAAGTCGCTCTTGAACATGACACTTTCACTCCGCATCCGAGTCGGGTTGGGTTGTTCCATTCACTGGTCACATCACCATGGTTCCATCACACCATCCACATTTGGGGTTAATGCTACCAATCCATCATGTCAGTGTCGTCGATATGTTCAAGAGAAGTCGCCCAGAGAATTCACCTGTGTCTCACCCACTATAATACATTTTCGCTCCATTCTTTCATGACTGCCACCCTGAACCGTATATCACCAGATCATTTTCACCTCCACTAAAATCATTTGCTCCGTTCCGTGTCATTGATGTGGGATTCACTAAGGCCCTCCTATGACAGATCGCTTCTTTTCGACATCAGCTCATTATCCAAGAAGTCGATCTAGGAACAACCCTTTCAGTACTTTGAAGCTTGCATGCCTCAATGGCAAGTTTCTCACTTCCGACGACAGGTTTACATCAATGGCCTTCTACCGAAAGATTTTACGTGGTGTTCGACGCCAAGTCCCTTATTCACACCACGTGAATTGTACTGCAGTACCTTGAGGTTCATCATCATTATCGATGATTTCTCTCGCGCCTGTTAACAGTTTACATCATTGGCTGGTAATCAGGCGATGTCTTTCCATGTTCGACTTCAGAACATCTCTCACATGGATCGACTTGTACTTTGAGTGAAGATCGAACGATATTGAAGACCCCGGATCTAGTTTCATCCATCCGGGTTGCGATATATATTCAAGAAAATAAAGACATCAAATGTACATCATTGCTGCACAGATAATCATCCAATCTAAGGGATGATGGCTCTACCAGAATCATCAGTCTACACTCAGACGATTGTCTGTCCTATGTACATGAAAATGAATTTATAAAGCTGAGCATGGGAATGCCCACCTCAGCTAGATCATGAAAATAATATGAAGATAATGTATTGTATTGTATCTTATTACAAGTCGCCTTCCAGCTCGAAAAAACTTCGGATCTTCATGATAAAGCATTTCACCCGACATCAAAAGATTAACGACCTCATGCTTTAGGGGGCAACTGTTATAGACATTTTTGGGCACTGCAACCCCAAGCATAAATGTCCATAAACCAAGGGCTCCTAAGTCCCTAAAGGTGTTGTTCCATCCCCTAAAAGAACAAGGTCAACTGATTACAGCATCTCCCAGAAGTTCTCCATGAAAAACTACTCGGAACCGGTCAAAACTGGACCATTTCACCTGCTCCATAGGCAAAGTGCGTTGCATCCCACCTGAATACACACAATAGGTGTGATGCATGTCAAAAAACCCTTCTATTGGGTGCGATGGGCGAGAAGGGACAAATGGCAGGGTCAATCTGCAAGGTGGAGGAGCATGGAATCTTCCAGAAACCTCTCCTATGACACTTGCCTCTCTGAATTCGACCAGGGATGAGTAAGAGATCATCAATCTCCAAGTGGAATCAATAACTATCAGAGAGAAGATACTAATCAAATCTCAAAAGCTGACTCACCTCCCTTGCAGACATCTATATATGGATCCCTCATCCCAGAGATCCAGAGGCTGGAATTTTGTATCTTGTAAGGAAGTGTTGCTGTTTTCTTGGTGCAATATCATAGTGTTGGGTGATCTAAGCTTTTCATGAGGTGAAGAAGGGATTTCTTGCTGAGAGGATGATGCTGGGTCAGAACAATTGGTTGTAATCCTCTTTGCTCTTTCTTGATTATCAATAAATCTATTCAAGTTTTCCTCCACATTCTTGTATGATTGATGATTTATGCATTTGTGTGGTTAATGTACATCTGATCCTATATTGTTTATGATAATAGATCTATGTTCTTGGATAGTGTTATGCTGCTTTGATTCTACAGGTACTCCTTGAAGCTGGGTAGACAAGGAAGCAAGTGGCAAAGACCTACCAGAAGAGAGAGGAATCGAGCAAGGAACCAAGCGCAAGACAGAGGTTGGTCTCCTTATTCTTCTCTTATCTATTTCTCATAAAGGAAAACGAAAGTATTTTTTAGTGTGTTTGTTTCTAAGGTAGCTACCAGCCTTAGTGGGACTAGCAGCTCTATATAGACACTAGTTTTCCCGATAACACCAGAATCGAAGGAACCTTACAGGATGAGCACTCCAAACTTATTAGAGCTAAAGTTACAGTTGAAATAAATGCTTGAAAAAGGATACATTAGGCCAATTGTATCATCGTGGGGTGCATCAATGTTGTCTGTGAAGAAGAAGGATGGTACTCTCAGGATATGCATTGATTATAGTGAGTTGAACAAGGTGACCATTAAGAACAAGTATCCTATGTCGATGATTGATGATTTGTTCGATCAGTTGAAGGGAGAAGCAGTTTTCTTGAAGATTGAATTTAGATCAGGATACCATCAGGTATACATTAACAAAGAGGATATTTACAACATATCTTTCTAGACTAGGTATGGGCATTATAAGTTTGTTGTAGTTCCATTTGGTTTGACTAATGCTCTAGCTAATTTTATGTGCTTGATGACTAGTGTGTTGCATCTTTATCTAGACAAGTTTGTTATTGTATTCATTGATAAAATCTCAATATGTTCTAATAATGAGGAAGAGCATGTCTAACACTTAGTAGTAGTATTGATATTTCTGAGAGAGAATCAGTTGCATGCTAAGCTCAGCAAATGCAATTTATTTCAGACAGAGGTACATTACTTGGGACATGTTGTTTCCAAGGAAGGCATAGCAGCGGATCCAAAAAGATAAGGGCTATCATGGAGTAGGTAGCTCCTAGAAATATGGATGAGGTAAGATGATCAGGGAAAATTTTAGGGGCTAATATTCGCAGGTGGGCTAATTTTCCATGCTTTTTCAAAATAAAGATTCATGAATTTCCAAATTTTTAGAATATAATTTGCGCAAATTTTATAGTATAAGAATGTTTTACCTTAGAAATTGCCAAAAAATTATAGAGACTATACAAAATCATTAGAAAAATGAATATTTTCATAAAAGTATCACCAAGCCTTTTATAATTTGCATATTAAGGACTAGTAATATTCGCCAAGATTTCTAAACTTTAAGATAAATTTCTATCCTTAAAATTTTCCCTGAAGATGATTCATGGGGTTGGCAGGTTACTGTAGGAGGTTCTTCAGGAACTTCTCTCAGATTTCATATTGTATTATGTCATTGTAGAGGCAAGGTAAGAAATTTGAATGGACAGAAGAATATGCAACAAGTTTTGAGCAATTGAAGCAGTTGTTGATGAATGCTCTAGTGTTAAAGATCAAAAATAAAAACAAAGAGTTTGTGGTGTGTAAATATGCTTGCAAGAGAGGACTTGGTGGAGTCCTTATGTAGGAAGGATAGGTAGTGTGTTATGAGTCATGGAAACTAAATGAGCACAAGAAGAATTATCCAACACATGATCTTGAGTTGGCAATGATCATCCATGCATTGAACATGTGGAGGCATTATCTTCTTGGAAGGAGGTTCGTATTGATGAGAGATGATAGTGGATTGAGAAACTTATTTGACCAACTGAATCTGAATGCCATGAAAGCTAGATGATTTTCCATGATTAGTGAGTTCAAGTTTGAGATAAAGCACATTAAAGGTAAAGAGAACAAGGTTGTAGATGCTCTTAGCAGGAGGATACAGGTGAATCATATAGCAGTTATGAGTTCTTATGGGACAAACTTACAGGATCGTATCTTACAGTAAAGACATCAGGATGGCAGGTACATGGATCTTATGCATAGGTTATAGCAGGGTACAGGTGAGAAGGATGTGCACTATCATCTTACAGTAGATGTTTTGATCATATTTAGGTACAAGATATATGTTCTAGACAACAATGATCTCAATAAGACTATCTTGCGAGAGTTTCATGCAAAACGATATTCAGGTCCCCCATGATACCAAAATACATTGATAGCGTTGAATAATTTTTATCATTGACTGAATCTGAAGAAGGATGTGGCAAAGTTTGTGGCTAGATGTTTGGATTGTTAGCAAGTGAAAGAAGAATGTAAGTAGCCACGTGGACTACTATAATCGATTTTGATTCCAAAGTGGAAGTGGGAGGTAATTTCCATGGATTTATCGCAATTTTGTTCAGGACATATAGATAGCATGATTCCGTCATGGTCGCGGTAGAAAGATTGACAAAGGTAGTGCACTTCATTCCAGTAAAATCTATGTATTCATCTAGTGATGTGGCACAGGAATTCATCAAAGATGTAGTGAGGATGCATTGTGTTCCAATGAGTATTGTGTCAGATACGGATGCTAAGTTCACTTCCAAGTTTTGGAAGGAGATATTTGTAGGTCTGTGGATAGAGTTGGCCTTCAACATAGCTTATCATCCACAGACAGATGGACAGATAGATAGGGTCAACAGGATATTGGAGGACATGTTGAGGATGTATGGGATGCATCTATAGAGGAGATGGGAGTACCTTCCATTGGTTGAGTTCGCTTATAATAATTGTTAACAAGACTCACTGAGGATGAGTTTGTTTGAGGCACTCTATGTACAGAGTTGTAATACTCCCATCAGTTGGAGTGATCCAGTCAACAGGTTGTTGATTGGACCGGATATGTTGGCAGAGATGGAACATGAAATGAAAGTAATCAAGATGAATCTAAAGGTAACATAAGACAGACAGAAATTTTATATAGAATGGAACATGATGTTTAAGGAGTTTCAGGTTGGGGAATAAGTGTATTTGCACATCAAGATGAAGAATATATCCTTAAGGATTGGATCGTGTGCCAAGATGACACCGTGCTTTTGTGGACCTTTCAAGATTCTTGAAAGGATTGGACTAGTAGCCTATCAACTTGCATTGCCTCCGACAATGAAAGACCATTATGTTTTCCATGTGTCCTTTCTTACGAAGTATGTTAAAGATTTTAATCACATGATTGACTTGTTTGTATTGCATTTGGAGCTAGAATGATAATTCCAGCTAGAACCTTAGTGTATTTTGCAAAGAAAGATGCTCATGCTTTAGAACCGAGCAATCATGCATGTTAAAGTGTAGTGGAAGCACTTTGGGCCTAATGGAGCTACATGGGAGATGGCGGATCAGACACGTGCTATGTATCCTTCTCTATTCATTGGTTGAGCATATGTCTTTTGGTATATGTTTTGGTGTGGTGTTTTAGTGTATGTATATATCTATATGGATGTAAATACTGACATGAGTTGTGTTATAAAGTTCCAATAAGTAGTATGGGTGTCATATCGTTATGGTTGTCATGTTGGTTTGCTTCTTAGCAGGTTGATCATTGTAAATACTGCAACAAGGTAAATTATAAAGCTTTATGGGAAATATGTTTCACTTTTCAGCAGTCTTGTTGGTTGGAGGTGTCATTGAACATCGATGACGTTGTTCCCCCAACAGGGAGGGTTCTGTAACATCCCTAGTCAAAATTCCATGTAATAAAGTTAATAAAGGAAAATAATAACCAAGGTCGAGGGACACATATTCCAAGCTAAATATTGGGCAAAGACATCCTAGTGTGTGTGTTCATTTGGTTTATTATGGCTAAGGAAATTGGAAAAGGACATGGAAAATGCTTTAGAAAGGCATGAGGCATTAATTGGGCTTTTATTTATGAAAATAATGGAAATTAGGAGAAAAGGATGGTGAAAGGTCACAGGTTGCATGTGAGGATGAAATGAAGGAAAATAATAGAAAATGTAGAAAACAGAGGCCCCATTAATAAAGGATTTTGAGGATCAGTTGGTACCTTTCGTCAGTTTAGTTTTGGAGCTATATCTCTCTACTCTCTATCTCTCTCATACTCGTGGATGCTTAGAGCATTCTTGGAGCACTCTAACATTGGAGGAACAAAATCTAATGAATGACAAAGAAGGCAAAGGGAAGCAAAGATCAAGCAAGGAAGAGGAGGATCAAGTGGCTAAAATGGGATTACTTGTAGGTATCGAGTTGCATGTATCATTTCCTTACTATTTTGGGCATGCATGTGTGTTTTTGGCTCTCTTGTTGTCATTAGCATGGGTTTTTCCAGGTGTGACAATGTTTTCAGCCTTGACTTTCCATTTCCCAATAGCCATGGTGCCGTGGGTTCTCTTATATTTGGTTGAGTTATATTTTTAGATGGAATTGAAGTTGAGTGGGGTGGTTCCGATATTATTCACAAGACCTAGGAATCTTGGGATGGGATACACAGTAAAGCCTTGTTGTGAACACCTCGATTGAGCCTAGGAATCCCTTGGTGGGATATATAGTAAATCTCAGAGGTGAATACCCTTTATTAGGTCTAGGAATCCCTTAACCAGTAATGGTGGGATACACGATAAACTCTAGAGGGTGGTGACCTCGTAGGCCTATGAATCCCTTGACCAGTAATGGTGGGATACACGGTAAATCTGAGAGGTTGAAACAGAAAAATTCCTCACGGTTTAGGTGGAGAGATCCATAAGAATACATGTTTGTTTAGGGCCTAGTGATCTAGTGGGGATTACGGTAAAGCCTAGTTGTATTGCTGAGGGTTCGGGCTTAGGAATACCGTGGTGGGATATACGGTAAATCCTAAGGAAGCCCTGGTTGGTTTTGTTGTGAGTCCCACATTCATGCTCGGAATATGGCACGGGGGTGATTGGCTAAAAGAAAGATTTGGTTCAACCCAATCTATGGTCGGGTGGTTCATGGAAGTCCCAGACCTAGTTTTCTTATGCATTCATTAATAAGAGCTCCTTATCCTTGGTATTTCATGTGTAAATGTATGGTTTCATATGTGATTCTTATGGTTGTTATATCCTTGTTATTTTTGTTGGTGATATGTTGTTTATGAGTGTGTTTAATGACAAACTTGATGTATGCCTCTCATCATGTGTTGATTATAAAATGAATGTACAGTGAATATATGACCTAATAGATGGTAATGTAGCTATTTTGATAAGGCATCAATGCTTCCTTTTGAATCTCAGATAAGTATGAGACCCCTATGCTCAAATTTGTTGTTATGACCTATAGATTACATATTTGTGACATGTTTGACGAAATGCATGTCATGACTAGTAGGGGTTAGATCAAGTACTTGTAACAATGATTTCATTTATAGTCTTATTCCATCTTCATTTATGATTTTTGAAGGTTTCATGAATTTTTGGGTAGTGGCTTGAGACCTAGCCCTAAAAAAGTGGCTCAGAAATAGCTAAAAAAGTCCATAGTCGTTGGCATGCCTTGATATAGGAGAGACTAGAAGGCCTTAGTCACATTCATGGCTTGTCATGGGAGCGGCTAAGGGTCTATATCAGTAAAATGTCAAGTTGTCTCATGGGTTAAGCACTTGGAAGGGTTGGTTTCCTCGTGAATGGTTTGTAGCTCCTGAGGAAGGTCAGATTGATTTGGATTTTTCGGTTCCACTTCCTTAACTATAAATGGGGAGTTGAGTCACATCATAAGTAGCTTCTCATCACATGTTTACCAAAGCAGACCAGTTAACTTGGGTAGTTGTGGGAGGAGGGTGTTACAGGTTGAAGTTACTGGAAGTTGCTAGGTTAAAGTTGCTCATCAAGAAGGAAAGTTGGCTTGGTCTTGGATGGGTCTTTGACAATGATATTAGGTCTTGGAATTTGTAGTTTGAAGTTCTAAGAAAATAGAATAGTTATTTTTTGTTTTCCCTCAAGGGGAGAGGTTTTTGCCCTGGATTGTAGCTTATATTTTGTGTCCTCTTGTCTCATTGAACTTGATTATTTGGTAGTTGTTTGATGATAGAAAACAAAATAATAATCAAGAAAAAGAAGAAGCTAATAAATTTAAGTAAAAACACATCACAAGAAGTTAACAAAGTAAGATAAATCACCTAATCTCGTTGCCCCTATATTTCTCAACATTGTATTAGAGCTAAGGTGACAAGACAAGAAGAGGCAGCTTGAAGATCATCCACTTGGAAGAAGGATACATAAGGGACAAGTAAACTAAGAAGCATCGAAGAGGACTATCCATCACATCATAAGGATCACATAATCACAACTCTTGGAAGAAGAAAAAGATCTCAAAAACCCTACCTCCATTGAAAGAATGAATCTACATTTGAAGCAACATGGGAAGCCTCCACATTCTAAATTATCATCCAAGGAAGGGAGAAGAAGCATTGCCATCATCATCAAACAAATCAAGGTGATCTCCCTCGCATTGTATCAAGTATCACATCTCAAACATCCTTTAAGAATATCATCAAGGAAGCAACATCATCAAGAAGACATCAAGTTGAAGATATCATCATCTAGTAACATCTTCACTTGACAACTAAGTATCTTTATATTTATGTATGAATATACTATCAACATTTAATTCTACAAGGAGAGCAACAAACTAGTTGGGTCATCAAATTTTCTTGCATGGAAGAAGAGGATAGATTTTATGCTCATAGAGAATGTAGTTATTGAATATGTTAAGGGTTCAATCTCCAAACCATCTCAAGCACTATCGAAGTATATGAAAGGGGAAATAAGGGCTCAAATATTCCTCATAAAATCAATCAAGGATTCTCTCATCCCTTATGTAGCAAATTTGGAGAAATCAAAAGATATCTATGAAAAGTTGGTAGAATTATTTTCCGTAAGCACTGCAGGAGAAGTTATATTTGTAGGTTTTAACCATGTACAGAAATTATCTACATATGAATTCTAAAAACGGAAAATAAATAATGGTGAGAGCATAAAACATAAAACAAATATACACAGACATTTTCCCCTAGATCCCAAAACTAGGACTACCAGATTGATTTTTCAATATATTCCTTTCAATGTTACAACACATATATATACATGTTGAAGCATTCATAAACCCCAATCCATTAACCTTATATTAGAACATAACCATAGTTCCCTTGACCGTATCTACAATATACCATGGGCAGAAAACCATCATGCCCAAAACCATGTGCGAAACCCATGCACAAAACCATAGGTAGGTTCGCCCACCCAATATAGGGTCCAAAAAAAAATTCCCGCCGCACTGACCTGGACCCCATAGGGGGGGCCTACCACCCCTTCAAACCCCCTAATAGGGGCGGCTTCCACCCCTCATGTGACCCCCACGTTGTTCCCGGCACAACAAAGGGGGAGTTGGCCACCCTTACTCTAACCGCATAGCTTCGCATATGGGGCTAGTCATGGAAATAATATAACACACACCCAAAACTATCATTTAGAAATGAATTATATAAAATGAAGGTATCTGAGGATGAAGGGGTAGCCTCATACCTTATGAGGGTGTCTCAATTAAGAGATCAACTACAAGAATCAGGATAAATAATGTTTGACAAAGAAATGACCACCATTGTTCTCAATGCACTACTTGATGAATGGGGAAACTTTGTATCAAGCACCTATGGAAATAAGGAAGCCACTCCATTCAATGAAATTTGGTCATTATATAAGATTGAAGAAACTAGGTTGAAGGAAAAGAGTGATGTTGGATGAAATGAACAAATTCAAGCATATGTTGTCATGACTAGGATAAAAGGAAAGTTTGGAAAGTTTGATCCTCGGAAAAATAAGAAGATTGATATGTCAAAGATATAATGTTATGAGTGTAATGAATATAGGCACTTTCAAAGGAATTGTCCCAAAATCAAGAAGGACAATAAGAAGAGAAAGGAAATAAATGAAGCCCATATCGCTGAAGAAATAGAAGAGCTTGAAAAATAAAAAGGAGGGAGTGAAATATCTCTATTATGACTGAGATAATCTCCTACACTTAGTTCTTTTCAAGTTTATAAAACATAGTATTCATGATAGAAATCATCACAATAATGATAGGATGCATTAGATCTGAAATAGAGATGGAATCATCATCATAAGCATGGAAGGATAGCTGAAGTAGAAAGTCTACATAGTTGTAGCAGTCATCATGATAGAAAGGAATTATCTCATGGTATCTGCATTGAAAGCATGAAAATACAATCGAAATAATAGTATATATGGTTGGAAAAAGTCATATATAAAGATAAAAGATAAAAGAGATCATCATACATCATCATTATTAGAAAGAAGCACTTGTAGAATGAGGATCATCAAGATCTTCCCTTAGAATATTCATTAGAAGGTTCACCTCTACAAAGAAGAAGAAAGTGCCTCGTAGATAGTCCACATTCCACCTTGTGTGGAATCCACATGTAAGGTATGATGACCAAGATGTGCATCATGTCAAGTTGGATGAAGTACTTTCATCTTCAAGCGAGGAAAGGAAGTTGCTAGAAGGAAGTCTAGATGACCAAAAGGAGGAAGAGGTATGTATATATTTGATAGATAAAGCCATGTCATCATATATTTATAGAAAGAGTGGTTGAATTCTCTATCTCATGAGCATGATTGAAGAAGAAGAAACTCTTCCATTAGAATGATGCATGAAGGCATGTAGACAATATGCCTTGAACCCTTCTACATATTGACAAAATTAAATCAATATGACCTCATAAGGTGGTTGGAAACTATGGTTCCTATGATGAAGGAACTATGAATAGAAATTCATGGGGAATCAATATGTGAATAAAGGAAGAAGAGTTCATGAAGTATGTAACTCTAGTTACGTAAGATAAGATAATGAATCAACATCTAATATTGATTAGAAATGTTAGCTATGACATCTCCATGAAGAAGGTATAAATACCCTGACATGTGTGCTGGAAAATGAGAACCTTGGTAATGTATGTTTTGGAGATGAGTTCATACATGTGCAGGATGTTGATTTTAGAAGATAATCTCATGACAAAAGGTCATCATAAAAAGGTAACTTTGATTTACTATTCATTCTGATTTTTGAGAAATCATCTAGTTGGGTTGAAAAAGGGCTACCAAAAGAGGGTTGTATAAGTTACCTACAACTAGTGCTCACGAGATTGGATGTAAGATTCTAAAAGAAACATGACTTGTAAGAGGTATTTGTATAAATAATAGCCAAATGTGGACTGGAAGGTCTCTTCTTGATGAAGGAGAGGATGACATGACTATTGGTTCAAAACTATGTTTCATTGAAGGGAAGTGATGGAAAATATGGTTGATGCCCTACGAAGAAGATATATAAGATAAAGGATCCATGATGAAGAAGTTGAATTTCATGACATCGAAAGGATGATCCATACAAGTAGCTGATATACCATGATATCCTCCAAAGATTTGATAAATTATGCTAGAGACAAGTCCCTAATTAAGAGGAAGCTTGGGAAAGTTCCAAGGAAAGTAGGAACTTGGGTATATTCCTTTTACTGGAATGAGTATATCCTCCATAGTTGAGAGGGAGAGATAGAAACATTATTATTTTCTTCATGTTATGAAGAAAGAATGGAGGATTGGGTAAGCATCTTAGGTTGATTCTGATACTCTTTGAGGATGTGGTAGGGCATCCAATAGGAAAGAGTAGTCAAAGAGGAAAATCCTTGAGGATATGATATTCCAAGACAGGAATTGTCTTAGAAGGACATACCTTGTGAAAATTCAGGTGGGGTATGTGCCTTAAGAGGCAATGATGATGGTGACTATTAGCCATTGTATCGATAGCATTGTGCTCTGATATTATGGAGAGATAGAGTTGTTAGTCAAGGCCTTGCTATGTGACAATGTTGGTTGGTATGAAGAGATGCACTGATATAAGATGATAAAATAGCTTATGATATGGCTTACCATTTTGACTCTTCTTATGATAATTCTTCAGTATGAGAATGTCCAAGTACCATGTATGTATTATGAATACCTCCCCAGTTAAGAGGGAGTGTTGAAATATGTAACTAGGTTTGATCTTCATAATGTTTATTGTAATCATGATTTTATATATTTGATATTAAAGAGAAGAAATTTATTATTTTCATTCTTGATGCATGGGTTTCATGCTCAACATAAATTTATTTGTAGGTCAAGCACCCATTGAGTGCTTTTAGGCTTGGCATAGAATTATGAAGTCAAAAGAGTCATTATCATACATGTAAGTCCCCTTTGGGCATATTGTATCTTGTAAAGAATTTTTTTTGTAAAGTCAAAAGTATCATAAAGGCCCTCCAAGACCTTGTCAAACAAGTCAGCCTACAAGAAGGATCAAATTGACCTCACGGACAAAAATTTGACCTCCTAAGAAACCTATATATAAGAAGGAACTCAACCTCATTTAAAGAGCAATACAAGCAAGTTTGATATCGAGAATAAATAAGTTAGAAGATAGAAAGAAAAGGAATAAAAAGAAGGAAAAGAAGAATAAAATCAAGATCGAAGCTTTGGACCTGTCTCTCTCTCTCTCTTGTGTTAGGGTTTTCGAAGTCGCTGGGAAAGTCGAAGTTGCAGAAAAAGTTGTTGGGGAAGTCAAAATTGCAGAAGTTGATGGGAAAGTCGAAGTTACATAATTTGTTGTTCAGGAAGTCAAAATTGCGAAAGTCATTTGTTGGAAGAAACTAGGTCGAATTTGTTGGAAGTAACTAGGTCAAAGTTGTTGAAATCTGCTAGGTTGAAGTTGTTGGAAGTTGCTAGGTTGAAGTTGTTGGACGCTGCTAGGTCAAAGTTGTTGGAAGCTTCTAGGTAAAAGTTGTTGGAAGCTACTAGGTGAAAGTTCCTCATAAATAAATAAATTTGGCTTGGTCTTTTAGGGGTTTTTGACAAGGGTATTAGGTCTTGGAATTGGTCATTTGAAGTTCTATAAGAAGAGAAGAGTTCTTTTGGGTTTTCATCTCAAGAGAAGAGGTTTTGGCCCTGGCTTGCAGTGTACATTTTGTGTCTTGTTGTATAATTGATATTAATTTTTTGGTAGTTGTTTGATGATATAAAACACAATAATAATCAAGAAAAATAAGAAGCTAATCAATTTAAGTAAAAAATACATCACAAGTAGTTAACAAAGTAAGATAAATCACATAATCTAGTTGCCCCTAGATTTTTGAACATGACTATCATATTCAAAATGGGTTGATCTACAAGTTATAAAAGCTCTATGTCCCTAAATGTGTAATATTGCATCTTATTAGAGAAGCTCACTCCTTTAAGGTTGCTAATGTTTTCGTGTTGGGAAGACAATTTCCAACTTACAAAGGTATGTGTATTGGCTCAAAATAAAGTATAAGATATAGTTCAATATATTAGAGGATACGTAATGTATTGTGCCAACAAGCCCAGTAAAAAAAATAAAGGTTTATACCATCCATACTTGTAACCACTCAACCTTAGAAATAATTTCCATGAATTTGGTGGGTGGTTTTCCCATGACTAGGAAGGAACATGATTATTTTCTTGTGACCGTAAATAGGTTCGGCAAGATGTGAATTCTTACACCTTGTAAAAAAAAATACCATTAAACAATAAGAAGTAGTAATAATGTTCTTTGAAGATGTATGGGTACATTTTGGGATACCAAGGAGCATCATCGCAAATGGTTATACCAAATTTCTCAATGCCTTTTAGACTACACTTTGAAAAATATGGACATAAAGTTGAAGAGATCTATGGAAATCCATATAGAAATAGGTGGGTAGATTGAAGTATGAAAATATGATATTAGTTTATCTTTTGAGGGTTTGTAATTAGAAGCATCCAAAGAAGTAGGATGAAATATGAACTATATTCTAAAACTTTTATAACAAAGCAATTCATACCTCTATTAGTAAGTCCCATTTTTGAAACTTGTTTTGGTTATTTTTCACATTCGCCCTTGGATGTTGTTTATGGACAATAAGGAGGAGTAAGGGAAGACATCATAAGAGAAGCATTGGAAGTGGATATTTTTTGTTGAAAATATATGCAAATCCATTTGCAAGTATTGGAGACATTGAAAAGAAATGTACAACGCCCAACATGATTAGCATTGAACTAAGAAAACATTCAAGATGGGAGACAAACTTTGGTTGCAGATAAACAAATAAAGGTTATAGGGTCTTGTTAAGAAGATCAAGGCTCTATAGTATGGCCCTTTTGAGATATTGGAAAAGGTAGGTGATAATGTGTATTGACTTAGTCTACCACCATAAATGAACATTTACGTGGTAGTGAATGTGGAAAATATGAAACTATATAAGCCTTATGTGTTGGATCAAGAAAATAAGGAGAAGTCCCCATCTACCATGTAGGACTTAGTACAAGAATCTGAAGAATATTTGGTAGAGGATATAGTTTTGTATAATAAGTATCAAACTACTAGATAATGGCATCATAAACTTTGATAAATTGGGTTGAAAGGAAAACTTCTAGGAAATGAAAAATGGTACTCTAGGGAGAAGGTAGAGGAATTCTTCACCTCACTTAGTAAAATATTTCAAGGATTACAATTTTACTTAAATGGGAAGGTATGATCTGGAATGGATCACTATATAATTTTTCATCTATCTTGTTACTTTCTAGGAGGAAACATTGGAGGAATTGGCTTGTAGGGCCCATTGTAATGGCAAGTGCCAATTTGGAAATTTAGGGTCTTGAACTTTATAGATCCATTTTGAGGCATCAAATGATACTTTTTGGGTTATAAGTTTTAAATATTATCTCCTAGCCTCTCAATTTCATTCTACATGGAAAGATCTTTCAAATGGTGAAAAAATAACCTCAATTAGAGCTCATATGTGGAAGTTATACCTCCCACAAGTTGATCTCAATTGTTGACCACCATGGTACTAAGAGCATGCCACATCAAGCCCTATTAATCATACATGTAGGGATACACACATGTGGACTTTTAAAAATATTATGTAAGGTATAAAACGTAACAGTAATTGAGGTTTGAGGCAAACCTATATGGCTATCAAGCTATGCCAAATACTAGGATGCTAAGAAGAGAAGGGAGGTTCCATTATTCAACATTGTAGTTGTTCCATAGTAGAGAATATATACTAGGATTGGGGTTTAAGAGCATAATACCAAGAGGAAGAAGATTCGGTAGCAGCCATTCAATCCCTAGTGTCATTAGCAACTCCATAGTCAGTGTCTTTTCTTTGAATTTACATTTTCATAACTAAATAAAAGAGATCAAAGAATAGGCATCACCTTCTAGTTTGGTTTTCTCCCATAATAGATTTCGTAGGATACATATTGTGTTCATTTATGTGGATGTTGTTTTCATTTTCTTATTATTTTATTTTTCATTTCAATTATTTTCATAAATTTTAGCAATAATCTAGTGATAATAAAAGCAATATATATGGAAATAAACTTGCAAAATTAAATATTTCAGCATAATACAATATTTTTTGTGATGAACTATTCCAATGGAATATTAATAGTAATTTGCACATCATTGCATGTGAAAATATGAAACATCACTACCAAGATGGAAATATTGTCATGATGTTAATTTATGCAACCAGGGTCAAATTCCACCTTGGACAGCTCAGATGAAAGAGATGATGATTTCAATGAATTGCTCTTTTTGAGAGGACCAAATTCGAGCTAAAGATCACTTCATTTGGATAAGCAGAAGTTGGTTTTTGAATTTATGAACCCACTCATGTACATTGGATTAGGTCTGCCCTACACACATGTACAATTGGACAGGTCGGCCTCAACATCAAATGGGCCCTCATGGAAACCTATAAATATAAGAAACCTCAAGCTCATTTGAACATTATAATCATCAAGCATATTTTCTCTATTCATCTATTATTTGGCTCACACAGGTTCGTCAGAGGAATCTCGCTTAGGGTCCAAAGTTTTAGGTCTGAGGCTCACATGAATTAGAGTTTTTGTTTTCTAGTTGCATGCTCACCACATGTCAGATCTGACTACAATCACACGCTCATAGTGTCTCTGAGTGTGACTAGGAATCCATAGCTCGCATATCATATTTAATGATGCAACTGAGGCCTTGAGATCATATCTAGGCAAATCCAACCATAGTCGCACACACACAGTTCCTCTGGTAGTGACTAGGAAATCATAGTTGCTCGCATAACATCTTGTAGGGAGTGACTAGGGAATCATAGTTTCACACTCACAGTATCTTAGGGAGTGACTAGGAGTCAAAGTCGCTTGCTCACAGTGCCTCCGAGAGCGACTGGGAGGCGACAGTCGCTCGCAGAATTTCTTGATGAGTGCGACCAGGGTTCTGAGCTAGGGTTTAATAGTTAACTGCAATTGACCATAGATGTCTAAAGGGTATAAGTTTTCTCTCTTTTGTACAATGATTATGGATGTTTGTTTTTGATTTGTATTGGGTAAATTTCTGCTGAAACATTATGTATTAGGCTCATTGTACTCTATGTTGAAACATTTTATGACAATCTAATAAGAAGAAGATTTGAAAGGGTTTTCCCCCTTGTGGGGTTTTTCCCTGGTATTTGACCAATTTGGTGTCTCTTTTGGTTGTACTATTGTCTCCTTTGTCATTGCATATATTTTTCTATCTTCAGTTACTATTTATGATTGGAAACATTCCTAATAATTGGATGCATTTCTTAATGAAGAATTGAATTGGGATGAAGTAACTGAAACAACATAGAACAATATGAAAAATTAACATGGTATCAGAGCTAAGATGAGGACAATCCCAAAAGGAGATAAGCATTGAATCCATCTTCATTGGAAAGTATAAGGAGCTTATCTAGACAAAGTCAAGATGTATTCCTCTACCTTTAAGGAGCATGAAAAGTTGGGTGACTCATCAAAATTTGTTGTATGGAAATTTAGGTTAGAGATCATAGCTGGCAACAATGATGTGTTGGAATACATTCAAGGAATAATTCCCAAGCCTCCAGAAAATGCTTTCGCTTCCCTCAAAAATAGGTACAACAAAGGTGAGTACAAAGCAAAACAAATTATAGCTGATGGTTTACAAGATAATTTACTTGCATATGTCGGGAATTTAAGGAAGTCTAAAGACATGTATGATAAGATAGTCAGCATGTATGAAATCAACAATTTGAACGAGATTGTGAATTTGAAATATCAACTCAAATACACCAAGATGAAAAAATGAGAAGTTGTAAGATCCTATATCATGAGGATGTGTTGCCTTAGAGATCATTTGAAAAGAGTTGGGGAAAATGTGCCTGACGAGGAATTAATGATTGTGACACTTAAAGGTATCCCTCCTATTTGGGAAACCTTCATTACTACGATAGGCAATAGCAATTTCCTCCTGTCATTTGATGAAATTGTTGGAAATCTTACTCAATAAGAATCAAGGATGGTATCAAGAGGAAGAATTCAAAAGCATGAAGAGGGAGAGCCCGGTGCATATATCACTCATGAAAAAAAGAAGAAGAAAGGAAAAGGAGGTCCATCAAGAAATCCTCCTCCTCAAAATGCAAAAAGAAGGAATGATAGAATATCATCTCATATTGAATGCTATAATTGTCACAAGAAGGGTCATTATGCACGATATTGTCCTGCCAAGAGCAAAGGACCACATTACAACACTAGAAGCAACATCAAATACAATAAGAAAATAAGAAAATACGATCGAAAGAAGAATAAGAGATACCTCAAGCAACCGTGAAAAATATCATCCTCCTCAAAATAAGTCAAGATTTCCCAAGTATGAAAGTAATGCTATAAATAAATCTAAATACATTCTTATTTTTCCCTGACTAGTTCTTCTCCTCCGGATTCGTGGGATAGCTGGTTGGTTGATAGTGGGGCCACTCATCATTTCTCTTAATATAAGGAAGTTATCTCTAATCTAGTAGAGAGGGAAAATAAGTTGAAGATTATTCTTGGAGACAACTCCACTCATCCTGTGAAATATTTTAGGTCTGTCAAATTTCATTTAAATTTTGGGGAATCAATTTTGTTGCATGATGTTAAGTATGTGTCAGGATTAATGAAGAATTTGGTATCTATATCACATTGGAATATAAAGGTATGAGGGTTGCCTTCATCAAGGGAAAAAATTTGTCTTGGTCTATTAGTTCACCTATGAGAGATGTGTTCACATTAGGATCAAGATTTAAGGACTCTATAGAGTCACTTGAAGGCCACTTATAGCATTGGTTCATAATACCAATCATCTAAGTGAGTTGTGGCACCAATGATTGGCTCATCTACATTATGATTCTCTTCTGAAAATGAAGAAATTGATCTCAGGTATTCTTGTTGTTCGAGCCCATCATGATGGAGTGTGTCCAGGTTGTGTGAGTGGAAAGAAAACAAGGGGACCATTCCCCTCTAGTGAGAACAAGACAAATGACATCCTCCACCTCATTCATTCCAATATATGTGGTTTGATGCCTATGCATTCTATTGGTGGTCATCTCTAATACATCACCTTCATTGATGACTTCTCAAGAAAGGCATGGATATACTACTTGAAGCACAAGGATGAAGCCTTTGAAATGTTCAAGGAATTCAAAGCTTTGATCGAAAATCAAAATAGGGAAGAGAATCAAAATATTTAGGTCCAATAATGGTGGGGAATACTTGTCAAATGAGTTCATAGCATTTTTCAAGAAATACGAGATCAAGAAGGAAACAATTGTGCCATCTACACCCGAAAAAATTGTATTAGCAAAGAGGAATAACATATCTATATTAGAAGCTACCCGTGCCATGTTCCATGATCAAAAGGTGCCAAAGTTATTTTGGGGAGAAGCTACACATCTTATTGTATATGTTCAAAATAGGGTGCCTCATCAAGAATTATAAAATAAAAACCTTGAAGAAGCGTTCACAGTTTTTAAGCTTGACATTATCCATATTTGTATCTTTCTATGCCCTGTATATTTTCATGTGTCAAACAGCAAAAGGAACAAGTTGGAAACTGTTAGACTCCGTCTCATGTCAGTGTGCGATTGATTCTTCTTCAAAACAGGGTTTTGAAGAAGAAATCATTTAATGTTGTTTTTTTTTAGAATATGTAATTTATTCTCCAGCTCTTCAAATGGCAGCGACTTCAAGCTCCTATCCCTGCACAAGCACAATTCAGAATATTCACTTTTCATAATATATCAATGGAGTCCTACAGTACTTGCCTCAATCCTCACAAGCAGATTAAGAAAGATTTTGTCAACAACTTGAATGGTACATTAATTCTTGAAATTGCTGCCCTCACTGCAATTATGCCTGTTCTTATTCTCCTGCGATAATGGAATGTGTTGCAACTCAGATAGGACCAAGGTGGATCTACCAATATTCGAATGGAGGAGCAAGAGTTTCATCTTCGAGGAAGGGTTTGTATTTATTGTGGTGGCCTGTGCGACTACCATTGTTTGAAGGATGGATTGGAGTCGTGGGAGCTATATTCCCTTGTTGGTTGAGGCAACTGGCCTCTATTATGTTTTCTGGGTACATTTTGAGGAGAGAATAAACCATTGTTTGCACAGAACTGAGCGCTCTTTTTCCTTGATGACCGTATGAGCTTTTCTTGTAGCAAAGATTCAAATTTCAGAGGACACATTCATTTGGTTGGTTGTACATGTGTATTCTCAATCGAGTGGATCCATGTGACTTTAATGTAGCTGTAACAAAGGCAGAAAGACAGAGAGATAAAAGGTTGATTTCCTTGGGGTCTTGATTACAACAGTGTATTAAAGAGATGGTACCACTGGAACTTACATCATCATTGAGAGATATGCTACACGAACTTGGATCACTGTGTCACAAAAACTTACATCATACATATTCTTTCTTCTAGATTTCGACTTTATGTATGATGACTCACCACAAATCTTTGTCCCAATATTTGTCTCTGTCAAAAAGGATTCGAAACATACAATTATGATCTTTATTGTCACTTCAGTCAATTTGGATTGGCGCTGAGTTATACACAGTCCAAAAATTTGATTAATCCACAGTCAATTGCTCAGGTCATAAGAAGTCTTGGATTTATAGAGCGTTGTGCTTCAGAACATCCCTTTAGGACTTGTCCTAAATAACTTCTCAAAGTGTCAATAAATTCGAACCATTATTGACTATTTGGGTCACAAATAAAGAGCTCACTGTAGCTCTTCAGACTTCAGATCTTTCAACAGTAGCTTTAGAACTTGGACAAAGAGTATATTACGGACTTGTCAGAGAAGCTGTTATACAGTGTAGCTGGGCATCGTATGGAAGAGGTAAATCATAAAATCCTGTGCGCAGGGGCTCTAACTACAGCAAATGGGAGTTATTAAAGTTAGTTGATTTGCGGAAGGAAGCACGTGAACACTACAAAAATATGAAAGGTGTCACGATGTACAAATTAGATGGCCGACAACAGGTTTGCATTGTTGGTTTGCAAGAATTTTAAATCTCAGATGTTCAGGTTGTGAGGGATTATATTGAAAAAGGAAATGCATCCTGAAGTACTGGTTCAACAGGTGCCAATGGGGAGTCTTCACGATCTCATGCTATATTACAGCTGGTTGTTAAGAGACACGTCAGTGGCAATAAGATGAAAGGGGAAAAACAGTTGGGAAGCTTTCTTTTATTGACCTGGCTGGAAGTGAACGTGGTGCAGACACGACAGACAATGATAGACAAACAAGGAACAGAGATCAATAAGAGGCGAATATGGTATGAATATACCTGTGAAAATCTGCCCTCACAGGTAAAATAGTGCATCACAAATAAAGAGCTCACTGTAGCTCTTCAGACTTCAGATCTTTCAACAGTAGCTTTAGAACTTGGACAAAGAGTATATTACGGACTTGTCAGAGTAGTTGTTATACAGTGTAGCTGGGCATCGTATGGAAGAGGTAAATCATAAAAGCCTGTGCGCAGGGGCTCTAACTACAGCAAATGGGAGTTATTAAAGTTAGTTGATTTGCGGAAGGAAGCACGTGAACACTACAAAAATATGAAAGGTGTCACGATGTACAAATTAGATGGCCGACAACAGGTTTGCATTGTTGGTTTGCAAGAATTTTAAATCTCAGATGTTCAGGTTGTGAGGGATTATATTGAGAAAGGAAATGCATCCCGAAGTACTGGTTCAACAGGTGCCAATGGGGAGTCTTCACGATCTCATGCTATATTACAGCTGGTTGTTAAGAGACACGTCAGTGGCAATAAGATGAAAGGGGAAAAACAGTTGGGAAGCTTTCTTTTATTGACCTGGCTGGAAGTGAACGTGGTGCAGACACGACAGACAATGATAGACAAACAAGGAACAGAGATCAATAAGAGCTTGTTGGCTTTGAAGGAGTGCATTCGGGCTCTTGACAATGATCATATCCGCATTCCTTTCCGAGGAAGTAAATTGACAGAGGTGCTTTGTGATTCATTTGTTGGTGATTCACGCACAGTTATGATCTCTTGTATTTCTCCAAATGCAGGCTCATCTGAACATACACTGAATACACTCAGATATGCGGATAGGGTCAAAGGACTTTCAAAGGACTTTCATATAGTTGTGGCTTCGCATACTTATAATCTAAAATACACAGGTATTCATAGAGAAAGTTTCTAATGCCTCAAACCAGAAAAACTTGATTACAGTTGGTGTAAAGCATGTCGCCAACTCTATTCGAACACATGAAATAGGCATTATAAGTACAACTATGAATTTTGCATACTATTTTCATGCTCAAAAGTTTGTTGGTTTCTCACAGTTTCTTTTGAATGATCATATCCAGTCTTGTTTGGTTAAAGAATACAGATTTCTGAAAGGAAATAAAGGAAATCCAAATGGATATCCTTATCAACGAGCAAAAACCGTAAAAAAAAATGATATAAGAAAATGGCATTTCCTAGGTGGAAATCATTGCAATATGTGCGCATTTGATTCATCTTAAAGAGCATATATGGCAGTTTGACCCTCTCCGTAAAGTGGCAATGCATTTCCGGAAATTTGGAGAGCAGTTGCAAAGTGGCATTCATAGGTTTGTTTGCCTATTTTTGTCTTCACGCTGGAATAATGGAAGGCTCATCTATCTTTAAGAGCAGATGGAGGATTCTATTCTATTTTCATGGCTTTAGTTGAAACAGCGCCCCTGTTTTGGGGGTCGATCTGTTGTTTTTTTTTGTTTTTAGTTGATTTAATGTATAAAAATAATTTTTTGTAAAAGAGAGAGAGAATTCTGAGTGTTGAGAGGTGTGTGTAACAGAGCTTCATTGTACAGTTTTTGACAGAGATTTTTAATGAAATTTCACAGCTCTGACTTCTGAGATTCCTGTGGTATGAAAGTTAGCATAAGTTTTTCTTCTGTTTCATATGTAAACTGTTATGTTTCATTTCACTTCATGATCATTTCTAATTGAACAAATGAAGTGTTTAGGTAGAATTCATAGTGTTATATGATCTGCCTATAAGTTTGTTCATATTTAATGTTTTCTTCTGTTTGACAAGGATTCATCTCCTATGCCCTTGTCAGCTCCTCAGCAGTCTTGCCATCCCATTTAATCTAAATTTGATGTTAAATTTCTTGCCTACCTTGCCTCAGTCGATAATCTGTGTTTTTTATTATATTTCTCTGTTCAAGCTGTTACTTTGCCCATGCAGCCCAGAAAAACCCCGACATTTTATTAAAAACCCTTTTATCAGTTTACTAGCCTAAAATCAGTTTCTTTTAAAGTCATCTCAGCCCCTTTTAGAAAACTTTTTGCTGAGATAGACCGGAGAGAGCCCTCTCCAGCCCTGTAGGGCTAGCTACAAGGCTAAGTGGTTTGATGTTGCCTTGAGGTTTACCTTTCTCAGCCTGAGGTGAAATTTCAAGCGCTAACATATTGGCGACCATACTGGGGAAAACATTCGACTTGTTGATTGTCTTGTCCCAGTACATGAAATCATCGCAGATCTGATGCTGATGGTGGACAGCAGTCAGATACATATGCAGGCTGAACCATTCACCTGGCGACTCCAATTCGATCTAGACATTCCAGTGCTTGTTGATTCACTCATGCAATGGTAGAGTATGTGGCAAACCCTGCCCTGTGTGAAGCTATAGAAGGAATAAGAAATGAGTTAGCATATTCTGAATTTGATGAAGCTTTTTTCAGTACCTTGCTTCATTGGTTGAAATCTTCAAAGTTCTTCAAAGCTAAATTTTGTGAGTTAATTGTTGAAAGAATCGAACAGGAGATTCAAGAATTAGATGAGCAAATTCAGTCATATGATTTCCAAGACCCCAAAAAGTTCTTGGAAATCCTTCCTCATTCGAAACAAGATATCATAGAATCGCCTATAGATGTTTACATTGACAATGTGCAGCTGGAAGTATGCATTGCAGAGTTGGGACAGCCAACAGAGTCCGGCTTCCGTGATCCTATTGCAGCATATATGGACATGTTTTTCACTTTGATTGATAGATCAGGCTGTCTTTTCCGTGACCAGGCTCATTACGTGCATGAAGGGCTGCCAGCGATTGCATTTGTGACCTGGTGGAAGCTTTCTCAACCGGCATCATTCTCAGGTTTACTTGAATGGTTAATCTGGCATTTCAGTATTACCTGATCTATTGTTTGTACAGCAGATTAGAGTAGATGTTGTAAATAAATAAGCAGCCATATTGTTATAGTTTGCTTGAAGATTGTTAAGTCGTTGTTCAGTCATTTCAGTCTTGAAATCAAATCAGTTCGAGTTCAGTTTCAGTTGTGTCGATGATGACTCCATTGCCCAATGGGTGGAGGCATTGTCTGCTCTCCCAAAGTTCTGTGGTTCTTGGCACCTCCACGAAGCGGCAGCTGCCATCCCAAGTGGAGCCGATGTTAGACTCCGTCTCATGTCAGTGTGCGATTGATTCTTCTTCAAAACAGGGTTTTGAAGAAGAAATCATTTAATGTTGTTTTTTTTTAGAATATGTAATTTATTCTCCAACTCTTCAAATGGCAGCGACTTCAAGCTCCTATCCCTGCACAAGCACAATTCAGAATATTCACTTTTCATAATATATCAATGGAGTCCTACAGTACTTGCCTCAATCCTCACAAGCAGATTAAGAAAGATTTTGTCAGCAACTTGAATGGTACATTAATTCTTGAAATTGCTGCCCTCACTGCAATTATGCCTGTTCTTATTCTCCTGTGACAATGGAATGTGTTGCAACTCAGATAGGACCAAGGTGGATCTACCAATATTCGAATGGAGGAGCAAGAGTTTCATCTTCGAGGAAGGGTTTGTATTTATTGTGGTGGCCTATGCGACTACCATTGTTTGAAGGATGGATTGGAGTCGTGGGAGCCGTATTCCCTTGTTGGTTGAGGCAACTAGCCTCTATTATGTTTTCTGGGTACATTTTGAGGAGAGAATAAACCATTGTTTGCACAGAACTGAGCGCTCTTTTTCCTTGATGACCGTATGAGCTTTTCTTGTAGCAAAGATTCAAATTTCAGAGGACACATTCATTTGGTTGGTTGTACATGTGTATTCTCAATCGAGTGGATCCATGTGACTTTAATGTAGCTGTAACAAAGGCAGAAAGACAGAGAGATAAAAGGTCGATTTCCTTGGGGTCTTGATTACAACAGTGTATTAAAGAGATGGTACCACTGGAACTTACATCATCATTGAGAGATATGCTACACGAACTTGGATCACTGTGTCACAAAAACTTACATCATACATATTCTTTCTTCTAGATTTCGACTTTATGTATGATGACTCACCACAGATCTTTGTCCCAATATTTGTCTCTGTCATAAAGGATTCGAAACATACAATTCTGATCTTTATTGTCACTTCAGTCAATTTGGATTGGCGCTGAGTTATACACAGTCCAAAAATTTGATTAATCCACAGTCAATTGCTCAGGTCATAAGAAGTCTTGGATTTATAGAGCGTTGTGCTTCAGAACATCCCTTTAGGACTTGTCCTAAATAACTTCTCAAAGTGTCAATAAATTCGAACCATTATTGACTATTTGGATCACAAATAAAGAGCTCACTGTAGCTCTTCAGACTTCAGATCTTTCAACAGTAGCTTTAGAACTTGGACAAAGAGTATATTATGGACTTGTCAGAGAAGCTGTTATATAGTGTAGCTGGGCATCGTATGGAAGAGGTAAATCATAAAAGCCTGTGTGCAGGGGCTCTAACTACAGCAAATGGGAGTTATTAAAGTTAGTTGATTTGCGAAAGGAAGCACGTGAACACTACAAAAATATGAAAGGTGTCACGATGTACAAATTAGATGGCCGACAACAGGTTTGCATTGTTGGTTTGCAAGAATTTTAAATCTCAGATGTTCAGGTTGTGAGGGATTATATTGAAAAAGGAAATGCATCCCGAAGTACTGGTTCAACAGGTGCCAATGGGGAGTCTTCACGATCTCATGCTATATTACAGCTAGTTGTTAAGAGACACGTTAGTGGCAATAAGATGAAAGGGGAAAAACAGTTGGGAAGCTTTCTTTTATTGACCTGGCTGGAAGTGAACGTGGTGCAGACACGACAGACAATGATAGACAAACAAGGAACAGAGATCAATAAGAGCTTGTTGGCTTTGAAGGAGTGCATTCGGGCTCTTGACAATGATCATATCCGCATTCCTTTCCGAGGAAGTAAATTGACAGAGGTGCTTTGTGATTCATTTGTTGGTGATTCACGCACAGTTATGATCTCCTGTATTTCTCCAAATGCAGGCTCATCTGAACATACACTGAATACACTCAGATATGCGGATAGGGTCAAAGGACTTTCAAAGGACTTTCATATAGTTGTGGCTTCGCATACTTATAATCTAAAATACACAGGTATTCATAGAGAAAGTTTCTAATGCCTCAAACCGGAAAAACTTGATTACAGTCGGTGTAAAGCATGTCGCCAACTCTATTCGAACACATGAAATAGGCATTATAAGTACAACTGTGAATTTTGCATACTATTTTCATGTTCAAAAGTTTGTTGGTTTCTCACAGTTTCTTTTGAATGATCATATCCAGTCTTGTTTGGTTAAAGAATACAGATTTCTGAAAGGAAATAAAGGAAATCCAAATGGATATCCTTATCAACGAGCAGAAACCGTAAAAAAATGATATAAGAAAATGGCATTTCCTAGGTGGCAATCATTGCAATATGTGCACATTTGATTCATCTTAAAGAGCATATATGGCAGTTTGACCCTCTCCGTAAAGTGGCAATGCATTTCCGGAAATTTGGAGAGCAGTTGCAAAGTGGCATTCATAGGTTCGTTTGCCTATTTTTGTCTTCACGCTGGAATAATGGAAGGCTCATCTATCTTTAAGAGCAGATTGAGGATTCTATTCTATTTTCATGGCTTTAGTTGAAACAGCGCCCCTGTTTTGGGGGTCGATCTGTTGTTTTTTTTGTTTTTATTTGATTTAATGTATAAAAATAATTTTTTGTAAAAGAGAGAGAGAATTCTGAGTGCTGAGAGGTGTGTGTAACAGAGCTTCATTGTACAGTTTTTGACAGAGATTTTTAATGAAATTTCACAGCTCTGACTTCTGAGATTCCTGTGGTATGAAAGTTAGCATAAGTTTTTCTTCTGTTTCATATGTAAACTGTTATGTTTCATTTCACTTCATGATCATTTCTAATTGAACAAATGAAGTGTTTAGGTAGAATTCATAGTATTATATGCTCTGCCTATAAGTTTGTTCATATTTAATGTTTTCTTCTGTTTGACAAGGATTCATCTCCTATGCCCTTGTTAGCTCCTCAGCAGTCTTGCCATCCCATTTAATCTAAATTTGATGTTAAATTTCTTGCCTACCTTGCCTCAGTCGATAATCTGTGTTTTTTATTATATTTCTCTGTTCAAGCTGTTACTTTTCCCATGCAGCCCAGAAAAACCCTGACATTTTATTAAAAACCCTTTTATTAGTTTACTAGCCTAAAATCAGTTTCTTTTAAAGTCATCTCAGCCCCTTTTAGAAAACTTTTTGCTGAGATAGACCGGAGAGAGCCCTCTCCAGCCCCGTAGGGCTAGCTACGAGGCTAAGCGGTTTGATGTTGCCTTGAGGTTTACCTTTCTCAACTTGAGGTGAAATTTCAAGTGCTAACAGAAACAACAAGAAGAAAAGGTGAATTTGTTGGTTATTGTGAAAACTATAAATAATGTAGAATATATATTCTTGGTCAAAATAAGGTTGAAATTAGTAGGGATGTAACATTCGATGAGGATGTTTCTCTTGGAAAAGAAAGAAACCTTCATCCACCTCCTCCTCCTCCTTAGACGAGGACTAATGGCTGGTATATTCTAGATGGTCCTTTCGTGCCCGAGTCTAAGATTGATATTGTTGATGATCCCATGGAACCTATCGATCCCTTAGATCCTCCTCTAAGTGATTCCCCTACTAGGAAGAGACCACTTTGGCTCTGCGACACTTTACAAGATGTTGAAAGACATATTCCCATTCGAAGATCATTTAGAGAAAGGAAGCAGCAATGCAGGTACTAGGGATATGTTGTAGCCATGAGCACTATGATTCAATCCGAGCCTTCCACATTCAAAGAAACCGTAAAATAAAAAAAGTTTGGAAATATGTTATGGCCGAGGAATATGAATCGATTATTAAGAATGATGTATGGGATGTTGTGCTGAGACCGAAGGGGAAATCTATGGTGAATTCAAAGTGGCTATTCAAGATCAAGCATGGAGTTGATGGTAGCATTGATAAATATAAGGCAAGGTTTGTGGCTCGAGGATTCTCACAGAAAGAGGGAGAAGACTATGATGATATATTTACACCTATGGCTCGATACACAACCATCCATTCGATAGTAGCCTTTTCCACAAGTCAAGGATGGACTCTTCATTAGATGCACGTAAAGACCACATTCCTTCTTGTCATATTACAAGAAGAAGTGTATGTTGAGAAACCACATTGATTTGAAGTGGAGGATCAAAGAATGCGTGTTTGCAGGTTGAAGAAGGCATTGTATGGTTTGAAGCAAGCCTCCAGAGCTTAGTACGCCCACACAGATAGTTATTTGATGAAACTGGGATTCATAAGAAGCAATGTTGAGCCCAATCTCTACTTCAAGGTAGTCCAAGGTATGTGACTGATTTTGGTTTTTTATGTTGATGATATAATATTAACAGGTAGTGAGCCTCTAATGATCGAGTGTAATAGGGAGCTAGCCTCTTAATTCGAGATGAAGGACCTTGGACTCATGCACTAATTCCTAGGCCTTGAGGTGTGGCAAAGACCTGGTGATATTTTCCTTTCATAAGGAAAATATGTTGTGAAGTTGTTGGAAATATTTGGAATGACAGAATGCAAATCCATGGCTACCCTGATGGAAATGAACTTCAAGAATTTATTCCTTGTAAACACATGTCTAGACATACGCTATGCAGTAAAAACATTGAGTCAATTCATGACTGAGCCCCTCCATGCACATTAGATTGTTGCCAAACATATATTGAGATATTTGCATGGGACGATCACACTTGGTCTGATATATTTTGTCGGAGATATTCAACTTCATGAATACACTGATGTTGACTGGGCAGGAAATGTTATCGACAGGAAGAGTACATATGGATGTTGTTTTATTCTTGGATCTTCCATGATATCATGGATGAGCAGGAAATAGAGATATGTAGCAATGAGTACCATCGAGGAAGAGTATATTGCCACTAGCATGGCTAGTGCAAAGCAGTTTGGTTGAGGAAGCTCTTTGGAGAGTTTTTTGAGCAGGTCCTAGACACTACATTGATATATTGCGACAGAAAGAGTGGGGTCCATTTGGTAGAGAATCTTGTATTTTATGACAAGTCCAAGCACATAGAGATTCGATTTCACTTTATTCGATACATGGTGTAGAGAGGAGTTTTTAGACTCCATCACATATTGGCAGATTAATATATTGTAGATATTCTCACCAAAGCTTTACTTAAAAGGAAGTTCTTGGTCTTCATAGAGCAGCTTGGATTGATGGAGGTGACCCCTCCTGATAAGGGACAACCTTGATCAAGGACACTGAGCCATCTCTTCCCGCTTGTTGAGCTCTCAAGGTGACGAATTGATATAGAGGGCTCTTGGGGTTGAGGGATCTCTGGACAATAGGGTATCACCCCTATCGATTACCCACAAGGTTGAGATGTTACTCCCTTATCTACATAGCGTTGGAGATGTTTCTCCCTTATCTGGTCTATGCAGAGTATACCCTAGTTGGCATCATGCCCACAAGTCAAGCTTGTTGGGAATACCACTCCATATTTGGCCAATGGGTTGAGAGTGTACTTGGGGTGTACAACCCAAGTCGATTATGATGTAGGTGTTCTACCTCATGATTCTTGAGGGTCATTTATGGGAAGATCAGCAAGCAATGGGATTGGGTTGAAATTTTCTCCTTTTTATGGTTCCAGGTTGAGAATATTCTCCCCAATGTGGTTCCAAGGTCGAGTGTTCTCCCATGTGTGTTTGATATCCTATTGCTCCATATGAGGTTGAGATATGTGACTCCCCCATGAGATAGAGGGTGGAAGATAATTCTCCCTAATTCTTCTTCTTTTAGATTCAAGAATTTTTCAGCAAATAAATTTGAGCAGAGATGGTCACGACTTAAAGACATCATGACAGGATGATGTGATGATCAACAGACATATATTGGCAAGTGGAATTCTTCCTAGTTGAGAGGGAGTTTTAATTTATGAAACTAAGGTAAAATTCCACCTTGGACAGCTCATATCATATATATGATGATTGCATTGAATTCCTCTCTTTGAGAGGACCAAAATCTACCTAAATATCATCTCATTTGGATAAGTAGAAGTTGGTTTTTTAATGTATGAACCCACTCATGTGCATTGGATTAGGTTGGCCTACACACATGTACGATTGGACAGGTCGACCTCAACATCAAATGGACCCTCATGGAAGCCTATAAATATAAGATACCTCAAGCTAATTTGAAAATTATAATCATCAACCATATTCTTCTATATTCTTCTATTGTTTGGCTCACACAGGTTCGTCGAAGGAAGCTCGCTCAGGGTCTGAAGTTTCAGGTCTGAGGCTTGCAGAGATTAGGGTTTTATTTTCTAGTCACATACTCACCACAAGTCAGATTTGACTATAGTCTCATGCCCATAGTGTCTCCGAGTGGGGTTTAAGAGCATAATACTGGGAGGAAAAAGAGTTAGTAGCAACCATTCAATCCCTAGTGTCATTAGCAGCTCCATAGTGAGTGTCCTTTCTTTGAATTGACATTTTCATAACTAAATAAAAGAGATCAAAGAATAAGAATCACCTTCTAGTTTGGTTTTCTCCCATAATAGGTTTTGTAGAATACATATTGTGTTCATTTATGTGGATGTTGTTTTCATTTTCTTATTATTTTATTTTTCATTTCAATTATTTTCACAAATTTCAGCAATAATCTAGTGCTAATAAAAGAAATATATATGGAAATAAACTTGCATAATTAAATATTTCAGCATAATACAATATTTTTTGTGATGAAATATTCCAATGGAATATTAATAGTAATTTTCACATCATTGCATGTGAAAATATGAAGCATCAATACCAAGATGGAAATATAGTCATGATGTTAATTTATGCAACTAGGGTCAAATTCCACCTTGGACAGCTCAGATGGTAGAGATGATGACTTCATTGAATTCCTATTTTTGAGAGGACCAAATTCGACCTAAATATCACTTCATTTGGATAAGAAAAAGTTGGTTTTTGAATTTATGAAACCACTCATGTACATTGGATTAGGTCTGCCCTACACACATGTACAACTGGATAGGTAAGCGTCAACATAAAATGGGCCCTCATGGTAGCCTATAAATATAAGAGACCTCAAGCTCATTTGAACATTATAATCATCAAGCATATTTTCTCTATTCGTCAATTATTTGGCTCGCACAGGTTCGTCAGAGGAAGCTCACTTAGGGTCCAAATTTTTAGGTCTGAGGCTCGTACATATTAGGGTTTTTGTTTTCCAGTCACACGCTCGCCACATGTCAGATCTGACTGTAATCACACACTCACAATGTCTCTGAGTGCGACTGGGAAGCCACAATCGCTCACATATCATATTGAAGGATGCAACCAAGGCCCTGAGATCAGATATGGGAAGCTCTTACCATAGTCGCATGCATGCAGTGCCTCTGGGAGTGACTAGGGCATCATAGTCGCTCAAATAACATCTTTCAGGGAGTGACAAAGGGTTTGAGTATGTTCTGCTCCATAGTCACACACTCACAATATCTCAAAGAGTGACTGGGATTCAGTGTCACTTGCTCACAATGCCTCAAAGAGTGACCAGGAGGTGACATTCGCTCATAGAATTTATTGATGAGTGCGACCAGGGTTCTAAGCTAGGGTTTGACATTTGATCATAGATGTCTGAAGGCTAGAAGGTTTCTCGCTATAGTACAGTGATTCTAGATGTCTATTTCTGATTTGTATTGGGTAAATTTCTACTTAAATATTATGTATTAGGCTCATTGTACTCTCTACTGAAACATTTTATGACAGTCTAATAAGAAGAAGATTTGAAATGGGTTTCCCCCTTGTGGGGTTTTCCCTGGTCTTTGACCAATCTTGTGTTCCTTTTGGTTGTGTTATTGTCTCCATCATTGCATATATTGTTCTATCTTCAATTACTATTTATGATTGGAAACATTGCTAATAATTGGATGCATTGTTTAATGAAGAATTTAATTGAGCTGAAGTAACTGAAATAACATAGAACAATATGAAAAATTAACATATGAGGGTAGCTAGATTTCAAAACCTAATTATGTAGATAACAAACTAGTTTAGGTTTGAGATCTCAAGGGTTTCAAGTTCTACAATAGTTGTTTTTCAAAATGTTTTACTGTTTTCTAACTTTTAAATTTGATATTCCTTATTCATTTAAGGAAATCATCATTGCTACAATTGAAGTTAAAATTATGAATTTAATTTTGCAATGTTGAAATATTTACTTTTATTTTTCGCCATATTCAAATTGTTTCATTGCTTCATGATCACTATGATTGAATCATGTTTTAGACTCTAAAATCTTAATTTTTATTTAACGAACTATAAACTCTATAAATATTGAGAAGAAAGTGTAGATCAAAATGGTCCATAAGAAGATAAGGTTTTAAGGAAAATAATTACCTCCTATCTCTAGATATTGCTAAAAGAATGGACACCAAAACACCAAATGGGAACAAAATTCAAAGAGCATGAAACAATCACAAATTTTCCATGTAAGCACAATATTAAGTATAGTTCAAGAGTTTTTTCAATCAAGATCATATAACACTTAGATAATAAATAAAACACTGATACAAATATTATGATCCAGGCATATAACTCAATCATGTTGAAATGTATATATATATATATTGGAGAACAATCAAGAACTGAAACTCAAAATTAGTATGGTATATAAGAAAACAATGATTAATACCTAATCTCTAGTTATAATTGCACAATTAAATACATAAAAAAGTGTGAAAACAAAATAAGAAACATGTAGTTACCAGTAATCATGCTTTCCCACTAAAGTGGCTCGTCTAAGTAAATATAGCCTCCTACTCCTACCATAAATTTCCATGTGCATTATCATTTCATTTAAATCAATGCATTCCAAAAGCTATAAACTAGCACAAATAAATTTAATGTTGAGAAAAATTTCAAAGAAGCCATTTGATAATGTATCTTTGGCACTCTATCAAGAATATATGGTGTTGTAGATTTTTTTATCACCTATCGCACAAGTGCTTCAGAATATATATAAGCCTCCTAGAAACAGCCTCTAGGTTGAAAGAAGACCAGTGCCTAGGGCATCTTATAGAGAGTAGTGCTTTTGAATATTATTTGAGGGAAGTATGCTACACTCCAACTGTCACATAGTTTGAAAAGAAATAATTCAAGGGGGTTGGTTAAATAGTCCTTCATCAAGGTAAACTCAAGCAAATACATGGATCTAAATATCAGGGGATAAATCAGGCTAATATCAAAGAGAAATTTCTAGTTCTGGTGGACGACACACAACAATAGGCAGCTTCAATATTGGCATTGTACCAAAATGAAGAGAAGCAAAGAAAAGAATGAATTCGATGCATAGGGATAGATACAACACAGAATCCTAAGCAACAATGTTCCTGCAGAAGTATCGAAGACTAAAGAGGTGGAATGGAAGAAATAGTGGAGCGCTAATTAAGGTCCCAAGATATATACATCATGAATACATTTGTCACTAATTAGAATAAGTAAATTTGTGCTCATACAGGTACTGTAGGCTATCAAATAGCACAAGTAAAATTTTAATTACCACAAGTACGGTTACTACTTAGCAGCAAATATACAACCGTGAATTAGAGTGGAATCGTCAGCTTCATTACACTATTTCAAAGGGAGAAAACTTACATTAAGTGACTCAAACAAAGGAGAAACATACTACACATTGCTCTGATTGGAATCACCAAAGAGATCAATTAATCCTTCATGATGAGTCCAAATCACCAATCCATTACATTTACATTTTTATCACTCAAGGACCTCATGAACAAACAAATAGAACCAAAGTGGAATCACAGAATTTGGACCCCTCATATGCAAAATTTTGGAACCTACGTTAAGTGTTTCTTCGACTTTTGGATAAGGAGGGGGGGAGATTTGTAAAATAGTTATGAAAATATCTCAGCCCTAGGTCGAGTTGTCTCATTGACTAGCTCTCTCGACGTGCGATGGCTACTGCCCAAAATCATTGCATTCGGATTTGATTTTGTTCTTGAAAATACAGAGTTTACGGAATAAAAGGAAATAAGGAAAACAGAATGATAGATGAAGAAAATAGCTGCCTTCCATCCCTATGATGGCCTCTGATCCGACCAATCTCTGCGGTGATGTGCCTCCCTTTCTATTCGGTCAATTCCTGTTACTTTCATCTTTAACAGGGAAAATTTGAAGGATGGAAATTTATCTTAAAATTTAGAAACCTTAGCGAATCTTACTAGTGCCTAGTATGCAAATTGTAAAACATTTGTTGATATTTTCGTAGAAATATTTATATTTCCAATGATTTTATATTATTCGATATAATATTTTTCCAATTTTTAAGGTAAAATAATGGTGTACTATAAAATTAGGGGGAATCATTTAAGAAAAAAATGGAAATTGGCAAATCTTTTTTTTGGAAAATTCATGGAAAATTATCCCACCTGTGAATATTAGCCCCTAAAATTTTCCGTGGTCTTTAACCACTTCAATTCCCACTTTCTAGAGTCGAGAGTGATTGACTATGGTTTCCTTGGTGATGTTGTGGAATCATAGCTACCGACTCATCCATCACATAAATCCCTGCCCTTCACTACAAATTCTCAGCTAGTGAGCTTATTTATGTAAAATCCTACTTAGGTACAAGGCTCAATTCACCCAAGTGAATTTGACCTTCCAATGATACCATCTCAACATCAGGGTACTAGACCTTATGCCTTCATTCTCTATAAATTTAATAATTAAAACAAGCATTTTAATCTCCTCCATGAATCTTATGATTGAGTTGTGTTCTTGAAAATCAGTGGCTAAAATAGTCATGCACCCCATAAGAAATTCAGACTATTCGATCATGGAACGAATGAGAAAAAATTATAGTTGCATCCCTTTCTTGAATAGTTTCCAAGGAGGTATCTTTCTGCAACAGGCAACCACAGACATTGCTTGGCTCTTCAACTTTGGGCTCCTCTTGAAAGAGCAGTTGTTGGTAGTCTTCTCCCCACTTGTTTGTAAGTAGAACACTTTGACAATCTACAACCATCTCGTCCTCTTCTGAATCATATGAATAATAAATTAGAGAATCTTCATAAACTTTATTACTACATTCTTGAACTTGTTCTCCATTTTAAGGATTTGAATCATGAACTGGAGCCTCTTTTTTAACCTCCTGGTGGGCCTCCTATTTCTGTGCATCTTTCCATGACTGGTATTGTTGTAGTCCTACATTTCTCAACATCATATTGGATTCATGTTGGTTTTATGGGCCCTAACCCAGGTTCAGCGTTAATTAGCCAAGAAAATCCCTACCCGAAGTAGCATGGGGGGATGCAAAAACCAAGTTTCCACACCCAGAGATGGTAGTGATGTCATTTTTATACCCCAAGTCTTCCTCCGCGCAGGTCAATAAGCCTTTTAGGGCTTATTGATATACTTCTCTTATCCACTCTTCAAACCTTCGCGAAGGTCTACGATTGTCCTTCGCATACCCTAGATAGGAGGATCAGACACTTACGCACCTCTGTAATTACTTCCATTGTTGTATTTACCCAAATTAGCTTAAGTAGTGGATAACTTTAACATGTATTATGACTATCTTCACATAAACAAATATTCTTACTTACGTTCATACAACAAAGTAGAACATATAGATTCACGCATCAATATAGCATTAAAACATAAACACAGTAGTTGTCATAACATAATCGCATGCATTTATAACATAAGTAAAATAGCTCATAGATAATTCTAGAATAATTATTTTTATTGATGTTCAGATCTTCTTTATAGACACCAACTACCCTATGCACACAGCTACAGGGCTCCGTGCACTCAGTTGTGGACTTCTACCCTAGGCCTTTGTGCACACAACTGCAGAGCCTCTTTCCTACGCTAAGACTCTTTGCTCTTATCTCTCACATACCCGTTACATAAAACATAGCAAGACTCACAAAATTGAATTGTCTTAGACTCTTCTAAGACTTCCTTTTTTATACAATCCCATGGTCTGCGGACCATGGGTGGATCTGTTAAAGCCGACACAAGTTACATAAAATAAGGGCAAAAACCCTTATTGACTCTTTACATCTTCGCGCTCTGTTGCCACAACAGAGAACTTGCATTTCTTATGCAAAACTTGGGCTTTCTGCCCCAAAACTGACCCTAGGGGACTCGTTCCCAACAGGCCTGCAACACAAATATGGCGACTCGCCCCCATGTCACTCTACTGGTGCGGAGATCTTATCGTGAAGACCTCCCAGGTCTACTTGGACCACTGCAACTTCGGCAGCACACTACGTCGCCACCTGTTTAACCTATTCCACCAGCTACTCTGTTGTTGGTCCTGCACTATTTGCCATGATTTGTTGTTGTGTCGTCTACATGTTCACTAGCTTTCCTTCAATGGTGGTCATGAGCACATAGGCTTCATCTAGCCAAGACCCCAATCTGGCCTTCAGTACTACTTCCCTGTGTCGTATTGCATCCACCTCTTCCTTCAGTGCCTTTGCTTCCTACAGCTTTGCCAACCTCTGCGTAAGGGCGAAAATGCGCGTTGTCACTTTGACCTCATCATACCTTTGTTGCAATTCCCTCACCTCAGTCTCTAATCTCTGCAGGTTGTGATATTCCTACAGACTGTTAACTACTTCGAGCGACTGCTCGAAGAGCGCAGTGAAATCCTTCACTGCAGCATCCACTGTTGCAACTGCATCTTTGATAGTAGCCTCGCACTTCTCTTTAACCTCTGGTGGAGTCGAAGGTTGGGCCCTCAACTCAAGCTTTGTGATCTTAGGTTCAGTTAAAACTGAACCTTAGCTAGCTTTGTCCTGGCATCGCACACACCTACAGCGAGCTTTCAAATCCTGGCATCGACTGGCGCATCTTCTGGGATATGCAACTCCAGAATAGTTCTGCATGCTTCAACTACCACGGTTGTGGTGCTCTCATTCTTCTTCGTAATCTTCTTAAGGAGATCAATCGTGGAAGTCTTCTCCACAAAAATCTGGGTGTTGTTCACTTTTTGTTCGTTTATCACATTCAATGCGCGCTGTTCTCGGGCCCAAAGTTCTACGATCACACCGTCTTGTAGGGTGTGAAGGGCTTCACTTGGAAGTGTGACCAAGTTCAATCCAACCCTTTTTAGAGTGCTAATGGTGGCCCTATTAGTTTCCACTTCTATAGTCAACGCTCCATCCTATAACGCGATGGCCCGAGGATCAATAGAGTGAACCATATCCGCTGCTTCTGAAGTTCCCGGTGCTAAACTAGTCGATGCCGCGTTGCCCCGCCCTATACCGGTCTGAGTAGCCTGGATCTGCAACTCGCACAAACCCGCCTGAATGGCGACCAAAGCCTATTTTTGCTACTGCTCAAATTACTGCAGTAGTTCTGCAATCACATCCCTCACTATGTTCTGGATGTCACTCAGATCACCTTCTGTCAAAGTGATTAGGTCGAGTGAGGCTTTACTAGCCTTGGACTTCTTCTGTGGCCCTTCTTCTCCCTGCTCCCTAATGTGGTTAACCCGGAATGGCGTAGTCTCCAGGTCTGCACCACCCTATCCTGATTGTTGTTCCTCTTCCTCCATCTGTGGTGAAGGAGACTTCTGACTCTTGTCAGAGTCACACTCTCCCTCATCTTCCTTCTCTTCTTCTTGCTCCTTAGCGGTGCCCTTTACTTGAGATTTTTCCTCAGCCTCCTTCCTCCTATTGGCCAACTACTGCATCTTCAAGTGGGCCTCTTCCTTCTTCTGCTTTCCTTTGGATTTGATAGATCCTGCGGATAAATCTGAGGTTTTGCGCCACTCTGATGGCCAACGATCGAGGATTGTTGCGATTGCATCGTCTGTTGCCAGGTATGGAAGATAATACCGTTTAGTGGAAGTCTGCCTTGAACTCGACATACTCTGCCAACTTCTCAAAGATAGTTGGTGATAATGACAGCTTGCGGTTTATCGTGGAGCGGATGCTTGATTCCATCAGTACCCAAAATATCTTACTGTCCTTGACCCTTTTGGGGTCCTTTGTGGCCTAGAGCGAAGTTAAATTCACTGCTTCTAATAGATCTGATGCGATCGGAGAAAACCGGTTGTCATCCGGTAATTCCCATGCGACCGGTACAGTTGATAGCGGAAACCAGTCATAATGGAAGGTCTTACTCTTGTCTTGTGATTTTATGCAGTTCGCGAGGAACTCGCTGTAGAGGTAGTGTGCCCAATTGAATTGTATGCCCTCCGTGCACTAGGCCACTAATGACACAACTGGTGTTGGCACTTCATCTGCACAACACTTCCTCATTATTTTCCCAGTCAGGATCTTGGTGGCTACCTTAACCACAGGGTTGGTTCTGCTGGAAATTGAGTAGTCGTGCAGCTTCTTGGCAAGCTTGAACTTCTCCTTCATTCATTCTGTGAGGTCGCGCTCAACAATATTTTTGCCAAATGCTTTGGTCGGATTCATCCGTGAGTGTGGTAGCAATGTGATCCTATGGATCAGCATATCTATGATCGGTATCAGTTTTCCTAACCATAGACACCCATCGTGCACCAAGAATAACAGTCGTTTGATCACTATCAAAGTTATGGGCACGCGATTATAATGTGGCACCCATAGTAGGTTCAATAATATTGCCTTGTCCACCCCTTTTATCCATTATCTCAGCTCCAGCACGGTCACACTAGAGTCTTTATAGAATATGCGGTGCATAAATGTATCAATCACCAAGTGGGGGAACCGCTCAGTATCCACCAGGTCCCAATCCTCAAGTTTTAAATGGGGGACACGCACCAGGCATGGACCTTCGAATGTGATCTTGTCTGGAAGAAATGGTGTGTTAAATAATAATTTTCCCTCATCGAGGTCCTTTGGGACCTTCACCTTGCTTCGACGTGGAGGAACATATTCTAGTAACTTGGAGATAGGGTCTACCCCCTCAACATCAATGTCTTATAAGCCCATATAAGTGTCTTCCATGCCCATATCAATTTCTTCTATGTCCTCTTCGGGTTCTAAGTCTATTACCTTGCCCTTCTCCTACGCGATGGGCTTCTCTTTCTTCTAGGGTTTCCTGGGTGACACGCGCACTGGCTGTGGTGCTTTCTTTTTGTCTTTCTTTGTCTTTGGACCCTATCTAGTTGGCATAGGCCTCGGCCTGGGCGACCTTGGTGATTTTGGCACTTCTGTGGGCACTTCTACACTTGCAATCTCAGGGGCATCTCCCTCAGATGCCATCGATCCTCCAACATTGGTGGTTTCTATGGGCATCAACATGAGGCTAGTAAGGAGCTCCTGGGTTTCTTTAGGCAACTTGTCAAACACTGAACTCCCTACCAAAGCCTCAAATTCTCAAGGTTCATGCGCGCCTAATAGTTAAACAACTGAATTCTTAGAGTGAAAAGTATTTTCCGTTGGGCGGCCATCTGTAATTTATAGGTAAATTCAAATTCAAATCCGACCATTCCCCCCAAAATCCACTCATAAATGCTAGATTGGCACAAATTATAAAGATCTCACTCTTAAATTCTGACTTAAATTTACCCCCCCCCGCTCCACTTAGTCATTTTCTCACTGTCAAGTCATGAACTGTGACCATAATAGTCACTTTCTTACTGCCCTGAGCAGTCTCTCCTCCTATAGCACAGCTCCCTTCACACTTATGTTGATACTGTGTCATTCCTCCCTTCCGCGTAGTCCCCCAGTCATGAAAATATATAACTTGGGAATTTTAGTTTATAGTCTCGCGCCTCCTTTCAGTTGCCTGGAGTGCTAAGGCTGTGCTTCCACCATACAGTCATCTGGCCGGATCCCTGGTGTATGGCTTCAATCGAATTCCATTTACCATTCCCGGAAATGGATCTCCATTCAAATTCACTAGCTAAACTACTCCACCATCAGTAATCTCCTTGATGACATAGGGCCCCAGCCAATGTGTCTGAAATTTTCCTGGAAATTTATCGAACTTGTTGTCAAATAATAACACTAAATCATTTACCTTGAAGGTGTGCAGTTTGATGTGCCGATTGTGTCGTGCCTTTTTGCACTCCTTTTGAACTTGCTGATGGAATCCAGCTAAAAATCTATCCTCTTCCAGCTCTGTCAGTTAGGCGAGCCTTTCTTCCAGGGCTCCATGATCTGCCATTCCTGTAAATTCTACTATGCGCAGACTAGGTACAATGTACTCCATCGGCATCACAACTTCTATGCCATAAACCAGCCTGAAAGGCATTTTTCTAGTTAGCTTTTTGCAAGTCGTCCTATAAGTCAATAGCATCGCAAGTACATGCACAACCTAATCACTTTTTTGTGCATTGAAAACTTTTGTCAGCGCATTCTCCAGTATCTTATTAAATGCTTCAACCGTTCCATTAGCCTGCGGGTGATATGGTGTACTCTTTTGGTGATAAACTTAGAATTCCTCCTTCAATGCACTGATCGTCTCATTAAGGAAGCGCGTACCATGATCGCTCATCAAAATCTTCGGGCAACCAAACCTAGTCAGTACATACTCAAAGATTAACTTTGTAATTGTTACCCCGATATAGTCCTTCACAGGCTACACCTCCACCCATCTAGTCAAATACTCCATCGTGGTGATGATGTATCGACCACCTGTCATCTTTCCTGGAGGCTAAATTGGTCCCAATAAATCAATCACCCACTTATCAAATGGCTGCAATGACAGTTGCGGATTCATAGGTAGCTCATCCTTCCGCGATGGCACACCCATCCTCTGACATGCATCACATGCCTTACAATAAGCCTTGGAATCCTTATGCAACATCAGCCACCACAACCCAGTGCATAAAATCTTTTGCGTTGTTTCTTTTCCTACATAATGTCCTCCCGCAGCTCCTCTGTGAGCCTCAGCAAGGATGCTACTTCGTTCAAACTCAGGCACATAACGTCGTAGTGTTTCATCCGACCCCATTTTATATAAGTTCCCTACAATGACATAAAATTCTGTCACACACATGACAACCTCCTTCTTTTGCTGACTGGTATACCCTTCTAGAGCCCTCCTCATCATCAGGAAGTGTATGATATCTGCATAGTGATTGTCCATGACATGCACTGCAAAGAGTTGCACGTCAGGCAGTCCTTCCTCCAAATTAGTAGGCTCATGTCCTATTTCAATGCGCGACAGATGATCCGCTCCAGCATTCAATCGTCATGGCTTCACAATAACTTCAAAATCATATTCCTAAAATAGCAATAGCCATCTGCATATCTTCCCCCCCAACACAAGCTTGTTCACCAAGTACTTCAGTGTAGAATGGTTTGTATACATCTTAAAGTGTCCACCTAGCAAGTAGTGCCTGAACTTTTGTAGCGCGTACACCATAGCCAACCTTCGCACTTTGTTGTTGAATAATTCTTTTCATATTTAGACTTCCTACTCAAATGTTATAGGGTTATCCAACTCTCCCTCACTGGCCTGTGTTAGTACTAGCCCGAGCACAATACATGACACGTCCACATGCACATGGAACTTCTTCTTCCAATCCGGGAAGACTAGGATTAGCATGGTGACAATATTTTCTTTTAAAAAATGTAAGCTTTTCTACCATTCTTCATTCCAGCAGAATGTAGCATCCTTCTTTCGCACGGTAATCTGGACATAGCTCTTAATGAACTTTTCATAGTATCCCGTGTGCCCCAACATTGCGCGCATCATTTTCACACTTCTTGATGCCTCTAAGTTAATTATAATTGCTACCTTATCGGGGTCAACCATTAATACTTGTTTGCACACCACATGACCTAGCAAGATTCCAAAGGGAACACAAAACAAACATTTCTTCAAATTGAGCACGATCTGATACCTCTAGCATGTATCCAGCATTAATCGTAGGCTCGCTACATGGCGTTTCACCAGCCCAAACACCATCCAATCATCAAAGTATACCTCCAGAAACTTGTGAATGAAGTCTTTCAACGTCGTGATTACCATGCCCAAAAATATTGTTGGTGTGTTCTTCAACCCAAAAGGCATTATGGTATACTGGAAGCACCCCCACTCCTTGGTGAAGGTCATCTTATTTATATCCTCCAGTGCAATCTTGATCCAATGGTACCCCGAGAACCCATCTATGAATGAACATGCCTCCTATCCTCCTACATTATCCAGCACTTCATCAGTGAATGGAGTTGGAAAGGGATCATGTACGCAGGTGTCATTCAACTTCCTGAGATCTACACATATCCTTATTTCATCCTTCTGCTTCTTTTCCTGAACTACTATTGGGCTCACCCAATTAGACTCTTCTACTGGTTCAATAATACCTGCCACAAGAATTTTATCCAACTCTAAGTGGACCCTTTCTTTATACTTCAGATTGAGGCGGTAAGGCCTCTGCTTGATCGAATTCGCGTCTGGTTTCAACGTAATTTTCATAACTCCCGGGTCCCCTATTATACCCTTTAGGTCTGAGAACTTCGTAGGGAACAAGTCCTAGTATTCATGGAGCAATTTAGTGACCTTATCTACTATTGCGTCATCCCAATAGTCCCCAATCTTTGCAAACTTTGGCTCCACCTCTGTTCCAATGTTTACTTATCTTGTTTTTAGCAGCACGGTGATATCTGTATTTTCAATTTGCGGTCCTTCAACTTCGCAGTGACCTTCAGTCTCTAGGATATTAATGTTCCTTGGGTCCTCGTCCTCTTCTTCGACAGCCACATTGTAATACTCAAATGTGTGGCTCAGTTGGGTGGTCCAATCCAGTTGAATTAAATCCAAGGGATCCTACAATACTCTGAAGATTGCTGCCTTAACTTCCTGCAATGTTTCGTTAATACTTTCAAACCCATCCTCAAAGCTAAATGTCATCAAGAATCCCTGACACAAAATGCCCCATTCTTTGGTGCCATGGCAGAGCTCTGTCTCCAAGTACCAGTTCATCGATATTACATCCAAAGTATGACAAAACAAATGCACCCATTCAGGCTAAGGCTCCACTCCATAAACCTTAGTCCATTTGGCCAGGTGATCACGTGGGTCATTCCTTCTATCATATTTCTCTATTAGTTGTACTTGTGGGTGACCAAACTGTAATATCATCATCTTTCTGTACACACGCCAATCATCAAAATTTTCTTTGTACATACCCCACCATCTCACAGCCATAACGTGCAGTGTCCAATCCAAGGCCTGGAAACGATGCTTCTCTGGCACTTCACTTTCGAATGCATCCAAAAAGTTATCGACATCAGTTAAACCATCATAGTAAGGCAGATTTCTTACCTCTGATGATACATAGTGTAACGACTTGGTCATCATATTACAGCGTAGCATAGATACTTCATGCAATCGATTCTACCAGTGCTCCAACTCCTCATCTGAATGTGATGTGCAGGAACTTTTGCAGTCCCAGGAAATGCATTCATCTGCTGTCAGATTCACCCAATCCTGATCTCACATTGTTATATTATAAATCTGGTCCAAATCATCATCACTTTCATAATCACAGACTGGTTCAGTATAGCACAGTCCTTCTACAGGGTTTAGGGGCACTACTACACAGAGAGCTTTCTTCTCAAATATCATCTTCTACTTCTTCAAATTGATTACCCCATTCATGTCAATAGCCCAATCGATCCCAAGGAGCGCAGGGTAGGGATTTCTATCATCCACAATCTCTATCACTTCAAAATCAGCCAATGTGCTTGCGCCCTCAATATCAACTGTGACTCCCTACAATATTCCCATGGGGATGATTTTCTACTCATTTTCCATTCTTAACTGAATCGGACACCACTACAGCGCAGGTCTCCCCATCCTCTCCCATGTCTGTTTAGGAAAAACATTCGCGTCCAACCCTAGATCCAAAATAACTTGATCCATCTAATATTCTCCTATCTATGCAGTGAGCCTCATCTCACGTCTCGTTCTCGCCTTATGCCTACCAATATTCCTGACTACGCTCGGTCCGTCAGTAGCATTTTCTTTTTAGGGGCACTTATTGATCATCTCCTACAATCCTTTCACATCCTTGTTATCGCACAGCAGCTTCATAGAGGTCTCTAAGAAAGTAGTAATCATGGAAGGGTCCATTTCTTTAGCTGGCGTATCCTGACTTCCTGAGGTAGAGGCCCCAACGAAGCTTTTCTTCACTTCCAAAAATGCTTCTCTTGCATGTTCTAGATCAAACCCGATATCCTTTTCTGGTGCTTTGTGGAATCTACTCACCTTCTTCAAGCTGCTTCCCCTTATCTTCACCAGTCGTCATTCCACTCCTACCACAATATTTACCTTAGAATCCTCCTCGCAAGGCTCAACCCTCATCATATGTAGGTTCTGAGTCGGCTACTAAGGTTGTGCCCCCTTTTCACATATCTTAGCTAATAATACAGGGCAATCCTCTGTTGTATGGTTAAACTGAGTACAATATCGACATGACAAACGTGTCGTATTTGGGCAGTCTTGTGCGTAGTGTCCCAGGCCTCCACAGTTGTAACAAATGACCTGTCCCCAACCTCTACCAGGTCCTCCTCCACCTCGGCCTCATCCGCACCCTTGATACTCGCCTCGCACTCCCCCAGCGCCTTGGTCCGAAGGCCGAGTTTCTGCCTACACCCTATATGTGGGCATTCTATCTACCATTAGCTCATAACTATGGAAATTATGCTCATCATGACCCACTAATTGACAGAAGTTGCAGAAGATTTGTCACGGTATTTATACAAATTTCTGTAGCAAATGGCAATTGTCTATCGCATGTTTTCTAGCTACCTGACAGATAGCACACCATAGCGCGAGCCCTGTACTTGGCCCTGCTGGAGCTTCCGGCCTTAGAGGTATTGGTAACCTTGCTGCATCATAATTCGTGAAGACTGGACAGTGATCTTTGTCATGCCCCTGACTTTTTCACTTCAGGCACCAAACTTCTTCGCATACCTCTAGCTGAGTTGTTCTATCCTTCTTGAGACTCTGTAATTCTAGGCACATGTTTTGCAACTGTGTGTGAATCTATTTAACCCCTTAATTAGCATCCTGTATCAGTGTTTCGTGCAATCTCATTTCAATCTCCAGGGTTTATGCCTGGGTTCCAATCTTCTGTTGTGACAAAGAAACCCTTAGATGAGGCAGGAGTGAAGCCACAAACCATTCGTGGTGCTGCCCCTCCGTGAGATTTATGTTGGCTTCACGGATTGTGCATTTCAACCTTTGATCAAAATCCCAAGGTGTCTCGCCAAGCTTCATCATAATCTCCTTGAAACCCACAATTGACTGAGCTTCAGATTTGGGCTTGTTGAATTCCTTATTCAGTGTAGTCTGAATACTTGCTAATGCAGTCGTCGAATTATCAGTGCAGTACTTAATGTACCATGTTAGCGCACGTTCCTGCAAAGCAGTAACCAATGTTTATTTCTTCATCTGATCATATGTAATACCTTGAGCTTCCCATATAGCCTTCGCGATGAACCAAAATTGGTTTGGGTCCTCAGTTCCCGACCCCTTGAACACATGCAATTTTATTGAATTCACCATATTGGATGGTGGCAGAGGTGGCGGTGGTGTGGGTGAAGGCGTATGCGGTGGAGGTGAAGATGGAGGTGGTGTGGGTGGATGGGGTATTCGCGGGAACCCTTGTCTTATCAGTTGAATAGCGCTCTGCGGAGAAGCCTATGTTGCTTCCTCATCGTCACTCAGAGGAGGTCTAATTAGCGGGCTATATTTAGGGCCTATTTTCCCTCTATTCCTAAAGGTCTTTCCACTTCATGTAGCTCCAAACATCAAAATAGCTGCATAACCCACTTTTCACACAAGAGCATCTTAATCCAAGTATTTAAAGACCTTAAATACTTACCTTGTGGCCCCTTAAAGAAGTAGTGCTCTGCTTTGTTGTAACTAACTAAGGTATTGACTGTGAACTCTGTCACGAACCCTCCTTTGATATGATTGAGCCAATGATCGATAGCGCGTGCGGTCTTATCTTCAGAGGCTTCTAATCTCCGCACTAACTTCGGGGTCTAGACCATTTGACCATCAAGCTTCCACCTTCCGTGGTCGTCTACCAATTTCACAATCCACTCGTACAATTCAACCAGGAAGGCACAGAAGAAGATCTTGTGTACCTCTGTGTACACATATTTGTCCAACCACTATTCTTTCGTCAATCACAGATTCTTATTCTCTGGCTCCATGAATTCGTGGATATTTCTATCCAGTCTTCGATCTCCTTCTTAGTTGGATTCCAATGGTGCGAAATCACACATCTCTTTATGTAGATCCCGATCCTAACAACGGAACTATTTGTTGGCTTGATGGGCCCTGACCCAGGTTCAACGTTAATTAGCCAAGCAAATCCCTACACTACTGGCCCTTTTGGCATCAATCTGCAGATCGCGGACTGAAGTCTCACCTGAAGCAGTATGGGGGGATGCAGGAACCAAGTTTTCGCACCCAGAGATGGTAGTGATGTCGTTTTTATACCCTAAGCCTTCCTTCGTGCAGGTCGATAAGCCTTTTAGGGCTTATCAATATACTTCTCTTATCCACTCTTCAGACCTCCGCGAAGGTCTACGATCATCCTTCGCATACCTTAGATAGGCGGATCAAACACTTACGTGCCTCTGTAATTACTTCCACTGTTGTATTTACCCAAATTAGGCTAAGTAGTGGATAACTTTAACAAGTATTATGATTATCTTCACGTAACAGATATTCTTACTTGCGTTCATACAAAAAATTAAAACATATAGATTCGAGCATCAATATATCATTAAAACATAAACCCAATATTCATCGTAACATAATCGCATGCATTTATAACAGAAGTAAAATAGCTCATAGATAATTCCATAATAATTCTCTTTACTGATGTTTAGATCTTCTTTACAGACTCCAACTACCCTGCACACATAGCTGTAGGGGTCCGCTCACTTCGTTGTAGACTTCTACCCTAGGCCTTTGCGCACACAGATGTAGAGCCTCTTTCCTATGCTAAGACTCTTTGCTCTTAGCTCTCACAGACCCATTACATAAAACATAACAAGACTCAAAAAATTGAACTTCCCTAGACTCTTCTAAGACTTCCCTTTTTATACAATCCCATGGTCCGCAGACCATGGTTGGATCTCTTAAATCCGACACAAGTTACATAAACTAAGGGTGGAAACCTTTATTGACTCTTTACATATTCATGCTCCGTGGCCACAAAATGTAGAGACTTTACATTTCTTATACAAAACATGGGCTTTCTGCCCCAAAACTGACCCTAGAGGACCCATTCCCAACAATTCATATGAATCATAAGAAGGAGAATTATACAATTCAACAGAATAAGATCTCTAGGGGTTTATCTTCAGCTCTATGATGTCTCCTTCTTCTCTTTCTTAATCACTGGGTGATGCTTCTTAATGCAAGTAGATATCTTCTTGGAGTGGATCCCCACAGATATCTTCAGTAGGATCATTAACCTCATAAATATTTTCATCATTAAAATGTGCACAACATCTTCAAACAAAGAACTCATTGGATATAATCTTTTGCAATAATTATTAAATGTTATGTGAAAGCTCTTTAAGGAAGATATGTTACCATGAGGCATTGTTTTGTACCACACTCTAAAATATTCTTCTACAAAATACATGAACAATTTCATTTTTGCATCTTCAAAAAAAATACCATGTTGTTCCATGCATTCATGAAAATCCTTGAGGTGTTGGTCCGACCTTCTATTTGTGTTTCCACTAAATCTAGGAAAATAGTTATACCATTCATGAAAATCAGGGACGTGATGGGGCTAAAGAGCAATAGAAGAAATATCGAGTGGGGAAAATTTGTTTGCCAAGAATGTAGGAATGGCCATTTTGAAAACTCCTTTAGGTGAGTGATCTGAAGTTCAGATGTAGGGGAAATTTTATGTTGTTTAGCATCAGAGAAAGTATGAGGCCTCTTGAAAGCAAGGATGATCAAATAAAGATATAGACATTGGAGTCGCCAAGATTTTTATAATAATATTGAAATAGTGGAGTCACCAAGGTGAGATATATCAACCCACACTTCCCTTTCTCACCTGATAGAGGGAATGTAAAACTTGTCATACCCAAGGAAAATATTTTGATTTGTTCCCCCGCAACAGTGCCGGAAAGATGTTGTATCTTTTTCTATCACTTGTCACACAAGTGCTTCAGAAGATATAGAAGCCTCCTAGAGACAACCTTCGGGTTGAAAGAAGACCAGTGCCTAGGGAATATTATAGAGATGAGTGCTTTTGAATATTATCTGAGGGAAATATGCTACACTCCAATTTTCACATAGTTTGAAAAGAAATAATTCAAGGGGGTTGGTTCAATAGTCCTTCATCAAGGTAAACTCAAGAAAATACATGGATCTAAATACTCAGGGGGTAAATCAGGTTAATATCAAAGAGAAATGTTTGGTTCTAGTGGCTGACACACAACAATAGGAAGCTTCAATATTGGCATTGTAGCAAAATTAGGAGAAGGAAAGAAACGAAGGAATTTTATGCATATGGTTGGATAAAATACAGAATCCTAAGCAACAATGTTCTGGTAGAAGTATGGAAGACTGAAGAGGTGGAATGGTAGAAATAGTGGAGCGCTAATTAAGGTCCCAAGATCTATAAATCATGAATACATTTGTCACTAATTAGCATAAGTATATCTTTGATCATACAGGTACAGTAGGCTATCAAATAACACAAGTAATTCTGTAATTACCACAAGTATTTTTACTACTTAGAAGTAAATATACAACCATGAATTAGAGTGAAACCGACAGCTTCATTACACTATTTCAAAGGGACAAAAACATATATGAAGTGATAAACAAAGGAGAAACATACTGCACATTGCTCTAATTGGAATCACCAAAGAGTTTCATTAATCCTTTAAAATACATCCAAATCACCAGTCCATTACATTTAGCATTTGTTTCGCTCAAGGACCTTATGAATAGAAAAATAGAACCAAAAGTGGAATCACAAAATTTGGACCCCTCAGGGGCAGAATTCTGGAACCTATGTTAAGTATTTCTTCCCCTTTTTTATAAGGAGGGGGAGAGATTTGTAAAAAAATTATGAAAATATCTCAGCCTGAGCTCCAGTTGTCTCATTGACTAGCTCTCTTGCCATGTGATGGCTGCTACCCAAAATCATTACATTTGGATTTGATTTTGTTCTTGAAAATACATAAATTATAGAATAAAAGGAAATAAGGAAAATAGAATGATGGATGAAGAAAATATCTCCCTGCCATCCCTGTGATAGCCTCTGATCCGGCCATGTCTCTGCGCTGATGTGCCTCCCTTGTTGTTTGGTTGGTTCTCGTCGCTTTCATCTTTAACCACTTGAATTCCCACTTTCTAGAGCTGGGAGAGATTGACTGTGGTTGCCTTGGTGATGTCGTGGAATCACAAATCCCTACTCATCCATCCCATAACTCTCTGCCTTTCACTATCGGAGTGTTATATTCCCCGTAATATATCCATACTGTTATATCAATGTTTTCACTTCATTGGAACTTTTACTCTAAAATGTGTTACAAAACAGTGAGATCTGATGCTCCTTGGCCCCCTTTTGTTTAGCCCCTTTCAGCATTTTCCTCCATAGGACCAAGGGTTGTGATCTGGAGCTTAGCCTTAAGGTGCTAGGGCCTTTTGTTCTTATCTGGGGGCTATTTTTCCTTTATAAAGTGCTTTGCGCCCCTTTCCTTTGAGTTTCTCTAGCAATCATGCGTTAACCCAATATATCAGAGCCCCTCTCATTAGCAATATCCAATCAAGGTTTTTACTCTAGAGTCATGATATTTCAATTTCTCTGATCGTCGATAGCCCATTGTTCTTTTCCCCAACCCCACACCCTTGGTTCTTTAACTCTTCTTGTGATTGTGCACCAATCCTATATCGAAGCCACTTTATCGGCATTTTTCAAGTGTCTACTACTGTAAAGTATCGATATCCATCAACCTCTAATTTGCGATCTCTGATGTGATGTCATCCTTACCACGTGGCACTTCCTGAGTGGTGACACGTGTCACCCAGATATGCCCACATAGGCCCCTCTCAAAACGTGTCCTTATCATAACCAATCTTATGCCCCCATGTGTAGATTATCAGGACCAACCAGATGCTGCCACACGTCCTGCTAGAGGAGAGAGAAAAGGCTCGTCCACCCTTGGTTTTCTAGGGAAATCCTTTGTAAACTTATTTTTGAGTTTCCCAACAGTTTTACACTATATCGAAACTTTATGCGATATCTCAACTTTCAAAGGTTGTCACCTGTTTAGAAGTTCTGATTGTCGATTACTGATCTTCCGATATGCTTGATGTTTCGATTGTCGACCATCGATCTCCTCCTAGATCTGATGTGCGATCACCGATATGTGATTGCCAATATGCCCGACTACTCTGGTGTGTGATCACCAATCTGCAACATTCCTAAACCTCTGATATGTGATCTTCGATATCAGACCTCTGATATTCCTTCTTTTCTTGAGGCTTTAATCCTTGAACTTCATAACACCATAACTTGTGATCCAGGAGTCCATTTTTTGACTTCTACATACCATTGGAAATCTTATTTAGAGAACTTTCCAATGGTGAGGGTTTGATTTAGACTTTGATTCATTCTATGGCTTGGAGGATGGCTGTAAAATTCTCTACTCTTTTGTACTTTGGATAGTTGAAAACACATTTTCCAGTAGGTGACAACATATAGTTTTCATTTCAATGGTTATTATTAAAGAATCCAACTAGAAGATCAGTGTCATAATTGATATTAAAAATCGAAATTTAAACTACTTATTTTCAATAACATCAACCTTAATTTTATATGGACCACTGAATGGTAGCATAATGAAGTAAATATAAATTTAAAAGAAGAACTTTGAAATTTTAATCAAGAAAGCATGTGATGTGCTCTAATTTTGAAATTAAAGTTACCATGTTTTTAACAAAATATATGTAGAGAATATTTTTTATGAAAAACTTGAAAGCTACTACCAAAACAAGAATTTTAGGCACAAGGCCTTTGGTAATGTGGCTTCCTTGATGATAATAACTTATATGGAGAACTTAATTTTGAATACCTGAAAACAATCAATTGATTGTTTATTTGTGAAAAGAAATAATCCCCTTACAAATCTAGGGCACTACACCTCAATAGATGAAAAGGCCAAATTTAAGGGATGTGTCTAAATTAGCATAAAAAGTTTAACCAAAGTTTATCAATAAATGAAAATAATTTATCAATAGAAAAAATGATGATTTGGAAGTAAGGATTTCCTAACATGTAGATAATGGAATGAGAAAAAGGATGTTTTCCTTGCTTTAAGGAGCAAATAATTTACATATGAAAAATGTGATAAACTAAATAAATTTCCATTACAATCAAAATAAATCAAGTAGACATTAAATCATAATGAGACTTGATGAATGGAACTATCATAATAGAAGCCACCAACAAATGCAAACTTTAGAGAAGTTCAATAGTTATAGTGCATGACCACACTAACCATGAATGTCCATAGTTTAACATGTAGTAGGTCATTGGAAATGGTAATGCATGACTAGTTAGCAATACCATATTCCACTTCAAATATAACCCTAAAATAAAAATAAAAAGTCTTAGAGACACAAACCCAAACAAGCAACAAAATCATCAATAACCTTTCTTTATTATAAGCCTAGGGTCACAAATAAAACCCATTAACACTATCAAAGAAAATTCCCAAGAAAAATTAGAGCACATAATTGCCATAGTGCATAATAAATGCTACAAAATCATAGACGATATTACACAAGATACATATGTTTGCTAACTATGAGAACATCTGAGGACCAAAGTGAAGGGGCACATAGTATCATCATTATAACTCTATAACAAGAGAAGTCTCAAAGAAATTAATAAGATAAATGTAGATATGTACAAGGAATTGTATAATAGTATAATTTATTAAAACATCACAACTTTTAATATGGTTTATCAAAAATTTAAGTTATGCATAGCTTAATAATCAATTTGATGAGAACTATGGCCTCAAAATGGGAACTCTAGCCTTGGAAACGCATAATATTTAGGTAAAAAAATATTAAATTCAATCCATGAATAATAAAAGAGTTTTGTTAATGACACCCTTGTATTTTTTCAAGTTAAAATAAAAGTTATGGCCTTAACAACTAATATTGCTACCAATAAAAGCCTTAAAATTTATCCCTGAATGGAAAACTAATGCTCCCATTAGCAAGATCTATGACTAACTCTCAACTCTCGAACAAGTTGTATGGCTTATTATCAAATTAATTCAATGAAATGTTATTTGAATGTCTATTGAGAATATTTGACATGAATCAAGTATGAGAGAAAGGTGATTACTATAAGAGATCAACAAAGATTGAGAGCTAAGAATATGGAGCCATTCCATTTTATGGCTCTTTTTCTTCTTGGAAGAGAAAGATCTTACTAAAATGAATTAGAAAGAATTCAATTAGAAGATTAGAGGAGTTGAGCAAAAAAAATTCCTTGATAAAGGGAAAGAACAACCTAGAATTTCTAAAACTAGAATGGATAGAATCCTTTCTTCTCTCTCGGAAATAGAAGAGAAAGAATTAAGGAATTCCAGAATTTGGATTCAAATGTGGAAGGAAAGAAGTGACGGGATATCCGTCAATGGGATTGTGGCATGTATAGTTTAGTGATACAGGTGGGTTTTATTCGTTACATTATCAACTTAAATAGTTAAAGGATATTTGACATGGATATCTAATCCATCCAAAGCTCTATCTATCTATAACTAAAGGGCCTGATACAACCATCAGAGTCAGAATAGTGAGTTGCGCAATAACTTCTAGATCCATTTGGTTTTCTTTCACCCTCCATCAATTGAATGTAAAATGTTATAGAAAGGAAAGTGAAATTCTCCAATTCTAAGGGGGATTCTTATACTGAAATGTATGATCCATTCATTAATGGGGCATTCCGTGGAACAATAAACCAATTTGAGTCCCCCCAAATGCTGAACGATTCGATCATTTCGAATCTTTCGGATTTCATAGAGAAATCTATGAATGATCGTAAAGAGGGATTCCCGAATGATCCACTTGGGTATGGGTACCATATCTCTTATCCTTGGGAGGAATTGGAAAATGAAAGCTTTCAACTACCCTGGGAGCCCTTACCTACAGATATTATTCATTCGCTTGTCCCTATCACTATATCCTCTAATCCCAAAACTCAATCCAAATATGCTTCAAATAGATTGAAAATGTCCTCTGATCAGATCCCAGAACTCAATCCAAATTATTGGTTGGCATTAGCCTTGAGAGCATCCAATATAAATATCACACGGCAAATAACTTTATGTAATGGACCGATCTACACAAACTATTTAGTTTATGCTTACCGCTGATTTGACGGTGTTATAAAACCTTCGCCCACAGGTATCATAAAAATGGAATTGATTCTTTATATGTTTAAGAAGGAATATCTTTTCGTTTACGAGACTTTGGCTTTCCTTTTCGAGTGTTTGGGGCAATATGAGTGGACAATACTACAAAATTGTCGCGGGAATTTATCTACGGATACGGATGATTAAATGCAAAAAAAAATATTTTATTGCCCTTTACAGGGAAATACTATTAAATGAACCTCTCCAAATTAGAGAAATTCGGAAACATGTGCCTCGATTGGTTTGACGATAGGTGAATATGATGACGTAGACCCAGTTCTATTCTCATCGAATAGGATTCTTTCAAGAAAGGTCAAAGATACAATGACCTTTGATATTGGGCAAAGACAAATAGGAGTAGTTCAAAACCATTATTCTGCCAAGGTAGATTATCATCAGAACTTAATCAAAGGATCCATACGTGATAAAAGATGGAAAATTATGATATGGAAGAGGATACAACCGAATGTACATTCCCTTTTCTTTTTGAAAAGAAAATAAATACCCACTTATCCTAAAGATTATTATGACACATCCGATTCTCGTAGAGTGGATAAGGAATAAATCGAGGAGGAAGTTAGGGAAAAAATCCAGAGAGTTGAAGATCCATTATCCCAGTAGACAATTGTTGAGTCCTTATGTTTAACGTGGCCAAAATTGCACTATTTCAGAGGTTTATTATTAGTGGCTCAATCAAATATTAGAAAAAATATGATATTACTATCACTTATTATAGCCAAAACTATGGCCTTGAAAACCCATACAGTTGCAAAGAAAAACCTTATTATCAATTCATGCATTAAAAAGTGGTGTTAATCCCTTCTTTTTATGGATAAAATTACAAATTTTCTGAAGTATGACTTTGACAACTAGTATTGTTGTGAACAAAAATATTAAATTGACCTTCACTTTATATAATGGTGCTACTAGTAGCTATCAAATCATTGTAATCAAAATCATAAAAGGAGGGGAAAGCTAAAAAGTAGAAATAAATTAAAAAGAGAGGTAACAAAAAATGTAGGGGAAGAAAATGAGCTATGGAAAAAATAAAACAAAAAATAAATTAAAAAACAAGGATTTATTTATAAGATTACTTTTTTCAAAAAAATTATTAAAAAAAGAAACAAACAAACAAACCAAAACCAACCCTAAAACAATTAAAAAAAAATGAAAATATAACTTTAAAATTAAAAACACTAAATAATAATAATAATAATAATAAAGAAAGAAAGGTAGGCAAAGACTTTAAAACAAGTTCAAAAAAAAGGAAAAATACAAAATAAGACAAGTTCAACAAAAGAGAAAATGCTTAAATGCATTTTAAGAAACTAGATCTAAAACCTTCACCCAACTCCACCCCCCCCCCCCCCCCCCCCCCCCCCTTTACCATCCCCCAACCCACTAAAAAAAAGGTTATAAATGAGATAGAAAGAAAATTTATATATATATATATAACAAAAAAAGCACTGGGGATGGGAATGGATTCTTGGAATCACCCCTCCCCTCACATCTGTAACATATGTAGAGTATATTATAAATAGGTTTATAGTGGATAAGTCATTTGTATTAAATAATAATATTCATGTAATATTTTTTTTTGGACACCAACGAATAGTTTTGATATTAATTGTGTGCCTAGACATAGTAAAATACCAAGGAAATGTTTATATTGATTTCCAAACTTCAAGTTCTTCAAAAAAGAATAGGAGGGAAGTTCAAAAATTGTGATCAAGGAAACTATTGTTGAAAAACATTCTACTTCCAAATGACAACTATATTCTTTTGCAAAATTGACTAGACAAAAATACAACTTTACAATATGATATCGTAGTTCGGAGGGGAATCATCAACCAGAGGCATGTTAAGATCAATTGACAATTTTTCATTCTGGAATCTAAAATAACTACTTCATGTGTCATTTTGTTCACCAATTTTCCTCTGCAATTATATCTCTTCCAAATTGGTAGCGTAAGGCATCAATTTCATATTCTTATTGATTCACTTGGGCTTTGAGCATTTGTATTTCCTTAGCCAAAGAGAATATTGAATTGGATTGTTGATGAATTTTTCATTGCAGGTCTAGGTACTCAACGTGATTATTAACAGTGAGGTGTGGACACTGACTGCACACACAAATTCCACATAAGTGGTTGTAGGGTTCAAGTTATGTGTCATAAGAGACTTGCCAAAGGAGAGGAGGCAAAGACTGATGAGCGCCAAGATCCAAATGGGCTTGGATCTTGAAACAGGGGAGCAAGAAGGATATAAGAGACCAATAGGTGAAGGGGTACCCAAAGAGTTGAATGGAAAAGAGGGGGGAGTAACAGGGAGCTCAACGTACTGGCAATTCAGCGAACAAGATGGAGAAAAGGGAGTGGGAAACCAAAAAAACTGAGAAAAAAGTGAAGAGAAGAAATTTTCCATGCAATAATCTACATCTAAATTGACAAGAAAGCATAAGGAGAGATACCTTTGAAAGATTGGCAAACCAAAATTAACCTGAACATTCCCATGAAGCCTAGAACCACCACTGCTTAAAGTATGGAGTACTAAAATTGCTCGAGCTTGCAGAGGGATCTGACACTCTCCAGATAGGCCAAGTGTTCCACTGAGAAGGATCCAAAAATTTCTCCATTGAACCTCCTGAGAGACCAAAGACACACCACAGGAGAAGAAATGACATCTCCTAGTTAAGCAAAAGATAATTTTGGTTTTATAATTGAGTAGGAGAGCCCAAATTCTATCTTTGCAATTCAAGCCCTCAGTAACTACACGGAACTGGCACCTCTTGTTATCAACTGGTGTGATCCCTTGGAAATTACCATAACAAGCAATGGAAACTTCTCAAGCTAAAATTACCCCCCAGCACAAAGACAAATTATCACGGCCCCCATAAAAGCACCAGCTTCTAGTAACTTGGAAATGAATCTCCAAAACACAATCCATAGATTTGAATGCAAAAATCAAGAGCTCACACACAATGGGGACCTCTTTAGCATTGAATTCCATTAATTCCCCACACCCTGAAGCCATCAATAAAACAGGTGCAAGGGAGAAAAAAAAATTGCAGAACTGTCTGAATAATGAGCATGCCACGTGCAAGGGTTGAAAGGGGCAGAAATATGCATCGCAAGTTATCCCTCCTTTTTCCACCATATCCATATATATAGGCCCATTAAACACTTCATAAACCTTATAATTTCCAATGTAAGGGGGAGAGGGATATTTAAGTGTGCTTATCTTTATGTTTTTATGGTTTTCCTTTCCCTTTGTAACATACCCATATTCTCTAATAGGTATAAAATGAGAAGGAATTTGGAATAAATAATTCATGGAATAGATTGTCATCCTGGTATACCATTATTGATGGTATGTCCTACTTCTAGAAGACAAGCATGATTTTCCTATGCATCTACTTCCTTATTTTGACTTCTCAAGGTGTTATAGAAGGACTTGTGTTGAAAATAATCTAGGATACTTTTAATTCTGTGAAGAAGAAGGCAGAGGAAGTTATTCTTAGGAAGAGATCCTCTTCATAAATGTTGAATGGTAAGAAAGGAATCTCCAAATATTATTTCCTTATAGATATTCCTTTCTTTAGCAAATAGAATCCCAAGCAGGAGCCCATACATTTTGACTAGATTGTTTGTCCTCTTGCCAAGTCCCCAAGAATACTTAACTTCTTGGTTTCCCTCAGGATTGAAGAAAATTTGTCCCCTCCTTCCACCCCTAATAATTATGTAATAGTTCGGAAAATTATTATGAAATAATTAATGTTTAACAATGGTAATTTGTGCCCTTTACCAAGGAAAACCTATTACCCACTACAATATACTAGGTATATTACAACTTCCCTGGTGTTCCTTGCCTTATCACTTCTATATACCCCACCATCCACTCCACTTCACACCTTTATCCCCATTACCCTACTTTTCAACCCTTTATTTCCCTCCCACACCCCCCTCCCCACCTCAATCACTCCCTACCTAAAGTCATGATAGAGAATTCACACATTTGAAACATGTTTTAATCATGGGAAATCATGAACATCCAAGGAGTAATGCATTTAAATCCCAAGAGAGGTGAGGAATTTGTATGTAATTATACTCCATTTGACTATTAATTATTTACTTAGTTGTGCTTCTCATCTTGTGTTTCAACAGCTACAAAAACCCTAAATTTTGGCATACTTCTAAAATTTGGAGTCCCCCCTCATCTTGTGTGTTAAAATATAAACATCCTTTTGTGTACCTAAGTAAATGAGTAAAGGAAATTGCAATTGTAAAACACCCTTATTTCATCACACTCATCCTTAGTTCCATGCAATGTTATTCATTAATGCAATGCAATGCTTCTCCTTAGCATGGCGCAGCTTGAAGTAGTTCCATAACGCACAGCCTTACCACTTTGTGCAAGTATTATCGTGAGGTTGCATTTAATACACAAAGAGGCCCTCACATGTGAGATAAAGTTATATATAGGATGAACTCAAATTAATTTTCAACTTGTCTCTTTGTCACTAAAACCTTCATTTTATCAATGCACTAAAGCATAGTAGTTCGCTTTTTATTGTTGATCTTCGCACCCCCCCTAGGAGCCAAACAATGGCACTAGATTTTAGGTAAGTCCTCATGCACTTTATTTTAATGTTTGGCCTTTTGGAACTTCATCTTCTGCGTGACCCTTCACCTTCTAACCCTTGATGTCCTTCCACCCCATTTTTTTCTTTATATAATCTTATGCCGCGTAGTTTAGACATTTTGTTCTTCCCCTCTTTAGTCTTAACTCCCTCTCTCCCCATTCTTCACTTCCACACCTAGACATTTTTCTTAATTTATTATCTCATTGCCCTACTAACCCTAAAATAGCGTAAGAATGCACATATTCCCATGCTACAGCACACATTAGGATTGAGTCTTATGCTAAGGTGTGAAGCCTCCCCTTTTCTCTTTACACATTGACATAGTTCCCTTTAACATATTACCCCTCCTCACTACACAATGATGTCATCTAAAATTTATGTTATTGCTTAAAGTCCCACTACCACCATCATTTTCCTTATGTTGTGGTGAATCATTGAACCCATCAATGTGCTACGGTGGGAGGCCTCACCTATTCCATCACACAGCAATGCATCTGAACTCTTTAGACTAGCCCCATACCCTACACAATGATTCTCTTAACCTTAATTTTTATTATAGTTTTGTTGACGCAATGAATTTTCGCTATGCCAACAATGGGAACTAACCCGATTGCAGACCCCAATTAGATCTACTTTCATTTGGAATGGCTAGTTCAAAAAAGTTTTAGAGGATCCTATAAACTGTTATATGTGTCTAAATATTGCTTCTTGGAGGAAGACTTCAATTAAACCAACAAACGAAACACCTAACCTATATGTATCAAATCCTATCTGCACTAATTCTAACTACTTATGCTAGTCCTAACTATTCTAATCTATCCTGCAGGAGCATAACAAAAGGAGGTTAAACATCATATATAGATTCCAAGTCCTAATGAATCAATTACTGGTTCACAGATGAACAAGGCTGTATTAAATCTTAATTGCAATCTAATTACTTATACAGGAATACACTTTCCTTTCCATACAAATAAAACTTGCGATTGATGTTTAACAAGGTCTCGAATCAGTAATCACTCATGAATTAACCATGGTAAAAAATCATATTTGAATAACAAATATTAGTCACGAATTGTCTGTTATCAATGTGCACAAAACAAAACACATTTATTATGCGAGAAACAACATCCTAATTCTAAACACATGAAAGGAGAGGCAAATGAATCTAAAAAAGGCTCTTTCTCGACCAAACAGTCTTATTTATTCACAATAAATCAAAAGATGTTCTGCCCCAAAAAGGTCCTCCCTTCATCTCCAGAGGTAATATTTATGTCGCAGGAACTGAACCTCGATCTTCCCTTAACCTTTCACCTCCCTTCTCTCTTCAATATACAAATCAGAATATACAATCCTAGTGCAATCGGTGTAACCACTGACACGTAGAGGGCATATCTGCTGGAGCGCTTCATTTCCTGTGGAAATGAATAGACATTAATTAAAAGAGGATGACTGTGTGTCATCCCTTCGCACATGTATTGAGCGTATGTTATTCCCTATCATTTCCTGAAGGAAGCTAGAGACACTGCGCTCATCATCCCACATCTGGCATGATTGAAGGTATGTTTGGAGGTAATAACATCTTGATGTATCAGTGCTATGCTTCCTTTTGACATGGCGCGTGCCTCCTGTTAGAGTCGGTCTTGTCAGTCCTCCATCAGAGTTCAAAACTCTTTCTGCATTTCATTTTTAGGTGTCCCGCTCCATTCACTCAGCTGCATTCCGCTAGGGGCATGCCATAACCTAACGGAAGGGCCTTACCATTCATTCCCCTCATGTCTTGCACCTGCTGGCTTAGGTCTTTTCACCAATGTGTATTAAAGTCCATGACAGTCAATGTTGATCTTTTAATGGACAAAAGTCATTTGGGTCATTAAGTCTAGGGATTTGTCATTTGGTCTTCAAAGAAAGTCCAATAAAGCCAGTAAGGCCAGAGGGCGGCTCTTATAAAGTTTTGATTCAAAGATTTTCACCATCATGTTGATAGAATACGACTGTTCTTCAAAACTCTGTTTTGAAGAAAAGTCAACAGTTTGACATTTGTAAAAAATTTCAAAAGTTTCTCAGTGGATTTCTCCAAGCGCAGCCCTGGTCTCCTTTGCCAAATTCCATGTCAGCTATCCCTGCAAAAAATTGCCAAGAAATTCATTATTTCAACCAAAAATCAAGGAGGAAACAAAAAGGTCAAAGTTCTATTAATTGTGAAAAGTGTCAATTGCAAAACATTACAAAGTGGGTTTTTGAAGAGACAAAAATCAAATTGATGTCTATATAAAGTTTTTCCCATGAAGATGAAAGTCATTTTGCATGCCAAGGTTGGAGAAAAACGTTTCAAGGTGAATTTGTGAGAGCAGTGTGTTTTGGGAGAGAATTGGCCCGCAACTAACCGGCGAGGCGCATATAACAGGCGGCATGGCGCACTGGGGATTTCCACTCAGTGTAAATTCTAATGGGTGCGACGCACACAGAGAACGCGGTGCACTGGGTTTTGAGCGCAGCGCATATAGCCTCAAGCCCGAAAACTGTTGGAAACTTTGCCAAATTGCTAATGCTTTGCCTAGATTTTCCAGGTAGGCTTGCTATCTTGCCATTGCATCAAATTTTATGGTAAAAGACGGTGGTTTATGGGTGATAGTGGTTGCAATAAAAATTTTCAAAACCTACTTCTAAAGGATCCTCAAGCCAATTGCAGCCAGGTTTACAATTCATTGTTTTTTCCACCAAGATTTTGTCTCCCTCCCATTGTTCCCTTATTTTCACTAATCCCTAAATCCCTATCACCTAAATTCATTACTCCTTTCCCCTACATACTCTATCCTAAATCCTCCAACCCCACACAACAAAACCTATCAACAAATCCCAAACCCTAAACACTATTCCCATGCATCAAACCCTCAAACCCTATCCCATATTTCCCTATTTAATTTCTCCCAATTATTCCCATTCCTCAATATTGTTTCCCCTTCCTAACAATCCCTAATAGTCCCTGTTGCATTTGTTTTTTCCCTTGGTGGCAGAATTTGAATACATCATCCAAAAGAGCAGTGCAAGCACAGTTTATACACAGCAGTCATTTTGTCTTTGAGGTAGTTTGTCCAGCAGTCATGGCATCTGAGCATTCATCGGACTATGAGGTAGAAACCCAAAGTGACTCTCCCTTGGAAGAACAGGGACCTCGGAGGCCTCATAAAAGTGGCAGACATGTGAGAGAGGAACCGACCACCCTTACAGAATTGTAGGCCTGTCCTCTTGCTATGTCATGTTTTCAGCATCAGTCATGCTATGAGTTTTGTCAAAAGGTGGCAAGTGTACAATTTCATCATGAGTTGGCTCGTCTTTTTGTGCTGCACTTGCATGGAGATCAAGCTATCTTGGCTGGTGTCACCTTCACACTTACACCAGAATCCGTCTCATTGGCAACCGGTATACCGAACATTGGTGAACCATGGCACAAGAAAAAGAAGATTGACCGGCAGCATTATGAGCCATACATCAAAACCAGTTTCTTAAGCCATCTCAAGAGAGTGTTCCCATTCCGGTATCTGAATGATGAATATGCTCCACTAATGAGATTGATTATGAAATGTTTCAGCTGTGAGGGGTGATTCTCTCATCTTTATGCTTATCATGTCAAGTTTCTCATGCATTTCACCAGGGTACGGATGATGAACATTCCGTATTTCATTTTTCGGAACATAGAGAGGATGACCACCTTTATACAGTGAAAAACACCTCAGCAGCAACTTAGCAGTGTCTATCATTTTGCTCTTATCAAGATTTTTGTGGTTCATCAGCTTGGATTGTAGGGCATCACTTGGGATGATTTCATCTCGTGTGATTTCTTCAGAGCTTCACGGAGAGTAACAGAGGTTAAGCATGAGGGTGAACCTTCTCATCGGTATGAGCGCCATGAGACTGCTAGTGTGCTTGTTTTCATCACATATCAGAGGGGTGCTAGACATTTGTTTGCAGCAGCAAAGCGAGTGTTATCTCCACCCGGGGTAGAAGGGGCCTCGCTTCCGAGATCAGCACTATAGGTACAGGACAGAGGTAAGGAGCCAATGCATGATGAGGGGCCTTCAGGTGAGCCATCAGGTGAATGAGAGACCAAATTTGTTCTCCTTCATGATGATGATACAGATACAAAACCAACAAGTGCACAACTTAAAGAGATCATCCAGGAGTAGCAAGCAGAGATTCAAGCCTTGTCCCTTGATTTGGAAAGAGCCAAATGGAACATGAAATATCTAGAGTAGAGGAACAAATAGCTGGAGGATCAGCAAGCGATCATGGAGCTACAAAACATTCGTGAGCATCGCCAAGCTGCACAAAGGAGAAGAGTTGAGCTCACGTCATTGGAGCAAGAGATTAATGAGGATCGGGAGGCCAATCTCAAGAGAGTTAACATGCACTTGGAGAGGCTTTTAGACAAGGCCGACAAGGACCATGCATTGCTGAGACACATGGCTTTCCACTACATGGCGCGAAACAAAGTGTGCAAGGCCCGAATCAGGAATTTGAAGGCGAAATTGAGGAAGGCAATCAAGAAGAAAAAGAGGCAAAGGGAGCTCGATCGACTTCAGATATTGGCTGAAGCCTATTTGGCCCAGAATAACACTTGATAAGGAAGCTCCAACCCAAATTTCAAGAAATTTGAGGCATTTTTGGTGTTTTTGGAAATTTTTGTGCAAAAAACAGGGTTTTTCTCCATGTGCGCCGCACCACCTGGCGTGCGCTTACAATAGGTAGTTCCAAATGACTAAAGGTTTACATTTTTGGATTTTCCATGGAAAATCATGACTGTTGGTGCATTGCCCAGAAGTTTGGGCTAGTTTTGAGTCCTCAAGAGGTCAAAAACACCCAAAAAATGACCTCTCTGCCCCTATTTTGACACACAGGAAGCAGTCTTGGGAGATTGCAGTTTTGGAGGAGAAAATGGGCACCAAATTCAGAAATTCCACTTGGGTTGGAGAGTAGACAGGCAGGGATTTCCAACAAGCACACTTGGGCTCAATTTGGACTTTAGAAAGGGCCTCAAAACCAGCTCCAAAGTAGCATGATGCATACAGTTTTTGGCACGGCGCACAGACACCCAAAGGCCAAAATCGTGCCCGCTTCGCGAAATTTCGATTCGCAATTTTCTCCAAGTGGGCCCACTCATTTGTAATAATTTTTTCCCGACATTAGAGGAAAATTTTAAAAAACATTTTTGGCTTCTATCCAAGTGACCAAATGAAGGCGAATAGCCACCCACAAAATCCATGCTCATATTTGCTTTTTTCTAATTGGTCTTCATAGAAAACTGAATGTAACTGTTGATGGTTGGCTCTTCACTTCCTAGGTTGATCGACCTTCTCATGGCAAAGCCTATTTATTGTATTGAGAGTCATTTTGTAAAGGGTTGGCATTTCTGGGAACTATGGGAGAGAAACTCAGTCTCTCACTGTACATTTTGACAGAGAATTAATGAAAGATTGCAGCTCTGGTTCATGAGATTCCTGTGGCGTGAGTTTAGAAAATGTATCTTCTTTATGTTTCATATGTATTTTGTTATGTTTCATATTTTCATTCACATTCATTTCCAGTGAAATCTTTCTAAGTAAAAAAGGTAGAATTCAGTGCACTGCTCTGCCTTGGGATAGTTTTCATGTTCTATGTTTTCTTCTGTTGAAAAGGGTTCATGTATTTATGCCCTTTTCACACTCTCAAACAATCTCTCCACCTCACTTTTTTTCAACTCTAATTGCTAGACTTTCCACCTATCTTGCCTCACGAAATAACCTACGTCTTTGAGTTAAATTCTCTGCTCATGTTGTTCCTTAGCCCCACACATCCCAGAAAACTCAGTTATTCTTCAAACATCTCCATCATATTTATTTACCTGGCCTAAAATCAGTATCCATTTTTGAGTCATCTCAGACCCTATTGTTTATTTTCCTGAGTATGACCCGGAGAGAGCCCTCTCCTGTTCTGGTAGGGCTAGCTACCAGACTGAGCATGGTTTGTGGTTACCCTGAATTTTGCCTTCCTTCAGCCTAAGGAAAATTTAGGTGCTAACACCTCCATTATGCACTATGGTGGTTCACATCCCTTTCCACATAATATGTCTTTGCAATATTGACACCGGTGGTGTAGAGGAGTTATCTTGATATAAATCGCCTTTATCCGCTAGCAGATCCACTCAAACTCGCCTGCAGAAATAATTCATATTAACTATGATTATGACAAATATGACAAACATGCTCACAAACAAACCTTGCACAGCCACATTTTCTATTTAATCTTGCAACTCAGAGCAACTATAATTATCAAACCACCGAACCTGTTGTGACACATATTCTTGCTGCCCACAATATTCATTTTTACTCAAGGATTGCTTTGATAATGCTTCAAAAGCAGACCATTCACTCTATGGGATTTTCCTTTTAAAACCCCGGACCACAACATTTTATCGAAATACTTGGGAATACACGATAAAACCCACAGCCGAACTATAAGGCCAGACTTCAAAAATTATGCACCCAGGCGTATAATTATTGCCAGGTCTGCTCATCACCCCTTCGCATATCGCATGGGATTTACATTCACTGACTGCCAATTGTTGTTAGCGATACGCCGAACCTGAAAAATATATATGCTACATTTAATAGTCCTGTTGGGTCCGGTATATCGTAGTGCGCTTTATGTATAAGCCCCGGGCTTTGCCAATTGCGACTTGCGATTGGGGGGAGTGGACCCGAAAATATATGTGTTGTGGTTAATGATCCCAACGGGTCTAGTAGATCACGGTGCACCCTATATTCAAGCCTTAGACTCCATCGATTGTGATATACGATGGGCTCTAGACCCGAAATAAATATGCGTTATGGTTAATAATGTCGGCGGGTCTGGTGTATCATGGTGCGCGTTGCGTATCAGTGTTGATTGCGATAAGCAGAAAGGGAAAGTTATGCATGCTTTGCAAAGTGAAAAGAGTTATAATGGGAATAAAGATGTGATGGAAGTTTTTGAGGGGTAAAGAGTGGGAGTGATTATATGTGTGGGCATAGGGCACCATGAACATTTATGAGGATTGAAAGAGTCCCAGTGAAGGATATGAATGAAGAGCTAGACTGGGTTGTGAATGAATCATGCAGCAGAGATTTATTAAAGGGGGGTCTTGACCATTAAGAATTTAAGATTTGACTTAGCACAGAGTTAAAATCCTTGAGATAAAAATAGATCATTCGGAGAAGTGAAATATTAAACTTCTAGGGGACCCATTCAAATTTGCTACCAAAGCATGTTTTAATAGGGTGGTGGTTGTGGCCACAACAAATGGCGAACCGTCGGGTGAACCAGTTATCTCTATTTCCAAATAAACCTTGGATAAATAGAACATTAGGGTGTTAAGATAAACTTGAAATGCAAACTGTATAGATGGATAGGCATGGGTTCCACTTCAACATTAATTGCTTCAAGTGGGGTAAAGACAAATAGCTTCAACTTACTGATAGGGTTTTGACAGGAATTCTCCAATGGTAGTATTATGGGATTTATTGACCCTCCTTTACCTATTTTCTACTTTCAAAAATCCTTTCGGGACTATCACTAGTCTAACAATACCTGTTTAGGTGTGTACCTCAGCTCTTTATCGCTCATCAAACTTGATGTAGATATGTTTATCTGCACTTTATGTAAGAATTTCAGTGCTATATTTTCGTATGATTGAATGGGGCACAGTCATGGATCATGCCATATTTTTAAACCGCTTAAGCAAGGTTGGGCTTGTTGTGTCAACCGGTACTCTGAGCCCAGCAATACTCCCTACTCCAACCAGCTTCCCAAACAACCTGTCCTTCCATATTGGCACAAGGACTCGAAATTTCATTTTCTTTTAAATAAGTCCTTCCAATTTTGAGCACAAGGACTAGAGCACAATTGGATTTGCCACAGGGTATATGACAGTGAGTTTAGCCCATGAAAGGAGGTTTACTTGTAGATGACAGGTATTGGAAAACTTAGTTTGGTGGATGGGACCAATGGACAATAACTCCAAACCTTACAGGAAAGTACAGGCTAGGTCTGAGTGGGATTTTTTAAAAATACAGCGTTCCACCATGCCAGTCCAGTTGTGGTTACACATTTTTTCATTCTATAAAGATTCCCCCACATGCTCCAGGTATCCAGGTTATCAACAGATATTACCTAATTCCCAACATATGATAATGAGTGGCTTCGATTTGAATTCCACAACTAATTTTCAAGTTCTCATAGGCTCATTGAAATTTTGCTTGATTTGCAAGGAAACGATCAATTTAGGACCGGCAAACTCATCAGCGGGTTAATGAGGGAGGCAAAAGCTGAAGGTGACGAATGAGGGAAATCTGAAGAGAGTTATAAAAGTGAAAACGAGAGTGGAGGACCGAAATCCATTGGCTCAGGGCTGAAATGGACTGAAATTCAAAACAGAAGGAAAATAAACTTTGCATAAACAACAAGAACAGAAGGGACGAAAATATAACTAAGCTAACAGCAAAATAGAATGAATTCTAACCTACTCAAGAGGTAACCACCATGTGGTGGCTACTGGAAATATCTCTTAAGATGTTGGCCATTAATTCAATTTCTCCCTATAAAGTTTTCAATCTGTAAGTTCCCTGACCAATTTTTTCCACAACTTGTAACAGGCCCAACCATAAGTGTTGGAATTTAGTGTGTTTATCTTTTGGCGCATTCAACTTGTCCAATTTCAGGACTAGCTCTCCTACTTGGTAGTCTTTATCTCCTACCAGATGGTGGTAAAACCATCTCTTCACAATTATTTGGTGATTTCTGAATTTATTTCTGGCTTTATCTCTCAGTTCCTCCAACCTCACCAGTTGGTTGATCCTTTTTTGAAGTAAGGCTGAAGGGCTCCCTCTTGAAGCTTGGGAGAGTTGTAAGGAGGGAAGGGTAACGTTGGGAGGCAGGATGGCTTCTTGTCCATAGACGAGGAAGCATGGGGAGTTTCCTAATGCCACTTTTGGGGTGACTCTATGCCCAAAGGTAATTTGTTAGGGTTTTGTGCCAATTCCTCTGGTTGTCGGTGACAGATTTACGAATTATGTGGATGAGGTTTTTATTTGAGGACTCTGCAACTCCATTTCCCTGGGGGTAATAGTTTGAAGCATACTTTATGTGAATTAATTTATCAATAGCAAATTCATTCAATTTCGGTGATGAAAAGTAAGAAGCATTGTCAAATATGAGTGCATCGGGGATGCCAAACCTGTTGATAATAAATTTCTCAATAAATTATATTACCTTGTCTTCATTTACCTTCCAAAGCAGGATGGCTTCAGTTCATCTGGTGAAGCAGTCGGTTGCCATGAGTATATACTTATGCTGTTGTGAAGAGTTCATAGTGATCTTACCTATGACGTCTAGGCCCCATTGCTAGAACGGGCGATAAATCATAATGGGCCTGAGGGGAACAGCTGGATTTCTTTCTCGCCCTGCAGCAGTTTGACATACCTTTCATTTCTGAGCGTAGGCATGCAAGTCTCTAAACACTGTGGGCCAATAATATCTAGCTCTTAATATATTGTGAGCAGTGGTCTCTCCACCATAGTGACCACCTGCTAGGTTGTTGTGCATTTCTTTCAAGACATGATCAGCATCATCCTTTTCCAAACACCTCAGCCAGATTCCATCATAATTTTTTTTGTATAATGTGTCATTGGTCAAGTGATACTGATTAGATTTCAATCTGAGCACTCTCCTTCATGATGCAACCATGTGTTCAGGACATGCTTCCCGTGCTAGATAAAATCGTATGTCATAATACCACGACTCAGGATCCAAAAGGGCTTTTGAAGTTTCGTGCTCATACATCAGCGTCTCACTAATCCATAGGGGCTCCTCCCTGAATTCTACTTGTGCATTTTGCATGCTCTACACTTCTAGTTCTTCGGATGCCCCTTCTTTGTCTGCCAAGGCTTTTGCTACTAGCCTACACAATCCCTACCCTCGAACTATCTTCGCTGGCTTAATCTCAAGGTCAAATTCTTGAAGTGTGGTTATCCAATTCCCTCTTTGTTCACCCATTTCTTTCTACACAAAGAGGGCTCTTACGGTAGGATGGGGAACGATTACTTTAGTCTTGGCCTTTAATAAATAAGGGTGGAAGTGTTTTACGGCTTTAAAAACCGCAAAGCCTTGTTTCTCCACGTCTGGGTAGTTTAGTTCTACTCCCTGAAGATTAGAGCTCATATAAGAGATAGGGACTTCATTGCCATCATCATTTTTTTGGGTGAGGATTGCGGCATATGAAACATCAGAGGCAAAAGTGTACAATAAGAATTCCTTGTCGAAATTAGGGTTGACCAACATAGAAGCTTCTACGATGGCCTCCTTAATTCGTTGAAACGATTTCTTAGCTTCATCACTCCACCTATACATAATGTCTTTCTTCATCATCAGTTGCATGGGATGCACTATTTCTGCAAAACTTGAAATGAATTTCCTAATGAAATTAATTTTCCCGAAGAAAGATTGCATTGCCTTTTTATTTGCAGGGGGTTGTATTCTCATGATGGTCTCTATTCTTTCGGGGTCAATAACAATCCCTTCTTTAGAGAGGATGTGACCCAGTAGTTTCCCTTCTATAACTACAAAAATTCTCTTCTTGGTGTTCAACGATATTCCATACTTTTGGCATCTTTCAAAAATTTGTTTCAGGTGATAGATATGATCCCTTTTGCGATACGAACACATATTAATGTCATCCATGTACACTACTACTGATCTATTAATCAATCCTTAGAAAGCTATGTCCATAGCTCTCTGGAAGGTGGCGCCCGCATTAATAAGTCCAAAAGGCATTTTACAATATGCGTAAGTGCCCCATTTAGTGTTGAATGTTGTCTTGAGCTGATCTCCATTCGCCACCAATACTTGATTATATCCCAAAAAACCATCCAATAGGGACAACATTTCAAACCTAGAAACACACTGAAGAATGTGTTCCATAGAAGGGACAGGATAGTTATCTTTCTGCGATGCTTTTTTCAGGTTTCTGAAATCAATACATAACTTGATGTCTCCATTTTTCTTTCTTACTGGCATGAGATTGGCTACCCAGCAGGTGTGCCTGACAGGAAAAATGATTTTGGCGTCCAGCATTTTGTTTAATTCTTTCTTCACCAATGGTTCCAGGCTTGGATGTATCTTGCGAAGCTTTTGTTGGTATGGCTTAACATCCTTCTCCAATGGAATCACATGCCACATAATGCTGGTATCAAAGGTTTTTAAGTCACCATATGTCCATGCAAAGACATCCTTGTACTCTTTAAACAGCTTAACAAATGCAGCCCTTTCTTGTGGAGAGCATCCTAAGCCCAAATTAACAATTTTTGGGTCTTCTTTGGTTCCAAGGTTGACCGATTCATACTTCATGGATGAGCTATGCGTTTTGTAGTTAGTCGGCTTCTTGAATTTATCATGCAGGTCATACAAGTGCTCCATCTTGACAACTAACTTGGGAATTATATTGGACTGATCTTTTTCTTCATCTTCCCTCTCCTTCATAAACCTGTCATGTTCTTTTTCATCAATGACTGCATTTTTGAATGTCTTCTCACAGTGCAAGAACTCAAGGATTTTCTCATCATCTTCAAACACTTACCAATTTGAGATGTTATCAGGCACAGATGGTCTAAAAATCAATTCAACATAATATTTACTCTTGTTTAATCTAAGATCAAGAAAGAGTTTTGAAGCCATACTAGCCATCAGATCGGCATCTTGATTTTTCCCTCGAGGTATGTATGTGATATTAAAAGAATCAAAATTTTCAATTAAGCTCCATACCTCATGTTGGTATCTTACCAGGTGTGGCGAATAGCAATGTATCATTTTCCTTACCTTGTTGACAATTATCTGTGAGTCACCAAAAACTTTAAGATTTTTCACCTTCATATTAATGGCTTTCTTCAGGCCCTGCAACAAACCTTCATATTTCTCCGAGTTGTTGGTGCACACGAACTCCAACTGGTTGGCCTTCAAATGTTGGTTCCCTTGCAGGTCAATGAGAATGCTCCCAGCACCTGCACCTTCAAGGCAGTTAGAGCCATCAAAATAGAGTGTCCAAAATATTGAATCTAATGTTACATCAATTGAACTGCTTTCTACGAAATTAATCCTATCATCTACTATAATACAGGATAATCCATCAATTGGATTGTAGGGGAGAGCTTCCAACTATGTGTTTGTCATAGTTTCTTCAACTGTCTCTGCATGGAATTCTCTGAAACAAGTTTCAGTGGAACAAATGTCAAAACTATAATTCCCAAGGATAGATTTGGTAAACATTATATATTCATCGGGGTCATTTAGTTCTGTCACTACATACTTCATGTATCTTTCTCGATCAACTCTCAGCATATCACCTTTTCCCTTCTGAGGCAGCAAGAGATGGGACCAATCAATTGAGAAATATCCATTCAGTTTTGCTAACCAGTCCCTACTAAGCAGCATTCTATAAGCCTTGGGTATGTCGACTACCACTATGTCAATGACTTGTGTGTACTATGGTTTGGTAACCATCTGAATCAACACATGTTTCAATTCTCCAATTACTTGCACATTCATTCTGTCCAATTGCATAATTCAAGTTCCAGTTTTCTTGGGTATCGCGTGAAGTCTTTTAGCAACCGTGTAAGGCATAACAGTGGATGAGGCACCGAAATCTACCAAGCAAGTGGAGTCATGGATTTTGATTTCCTTCCTATCATGGCTACACTGACATCCTGGAGCATTTGATTTATTTTTGACAGAGTGACATCCATGGCTGGTGGCTTTTGGGATGTACTGGAGGTACTAACGAGTCTGGACACCGAAGTTTTGGTTTGACTACTTGGATTGGTGGGAGATTTGCAATTTCGTTCATTCATAGCTTTCAAAAGCGGATCTCTTTGCTGCGTCAACTTTAACAAATTGAAGTATGTGATATTGGCTCGAGATTTCTTAAGATCATCCACAATGTTGTAATCAATGTTATAAATAGGGTAGGGCAGAGTAAACATATCGGTTTTGCCGTTCTTAAGTGGGAGTTTACCATTTTTAGTCACCTTTGTTGTAGTCGGATATGTATTATATTTCTTTGGATAGTTCACAACTGGAGTAATTTTGGAATCACCACTAGGTCTACCCTTCTCAACAAGAACTTTGGGAGCAAATGCCTTCAAAGGGTGAACATCTTTCTTTGTCTAGTCTACAAGCTTCATCACGCCTACAAGTGGCCCTTTGCTTCGTGTGTGGATTTCATTATTGTGGATTTCTGTTGTACTATCTCCTTCGTCGTCATCATTCTCATTTGTATAGAATTCCCACAGTACATTGATTTGAGAGTCTTCGTCGAAAGGCTCTTCTACTTGGTATTCTTCCTCATTTTCTTGTTCTGGCTCCTACTCCACTATAGGTTCTTCTTTGTTAAGGAGCGATCCGATAAGAGCCAGCTCTTCCATATTTAAATTCCCTTCATTGGGTGGAGCAAGCAGTGCAAGTTGACCATGACCACCTTCTGTCTTCTTATGATAGAAAGGTTTGAAAGATTTTATGTTGCTATAATCTCCTCCATTACCACTTGTACTCTCTCTAAAATTCCTTTTCATATCAATGACTATGTTTGTCAAGTTCTTAATGATCTAATGCAAACCCTCCACATTTGTGGTATCCTTTTCTTTGATTTCAGCCCCCTTAGTATTACTCCCATTATTCTTCTTGGATGATTGAGAGGCTTTCTTTTCTTTGATTGTATGATGACATGCTATGAGACTGATCATTTCATTCTCAACTTTTATTGCTTCATTGATAGCACCCTATAAGGTTTGTGCGTTACTCCTTTTGACCCACATCGCAGTAAGGACAGGGAGAGCAGTGATGTAGAATTCCATGAGCACCTCCTTAGTAGGTCTAGCATTAGTCGAGATTCTGTTGAACAAAGTGTTGAATCGGATGTTAAAATCCTTGACCTTTTCTTTGGTTTCCATTTTCAAATGGGATAGTTCTAAAACTAAGGCTGCAGGTGTTTTATCATCGCCAAACTTGTCTAAAAAGGCCTCTTGAAAGGCGACCCATGAGGTGATCGATCCTATTCTCAAGCTAAAGTACCATGTGGAGGCCACACCAATTAGAGTAAAAGGGAATAATCGACATACTATATCTTCATCAGCTACCCCCAACATGATCCGAATTGGATCCATAGAAAGACTGTCGAGAACCATTACTGAATTAGGTCAAACAAATCTCTAATGAAATCCAAAACAGTATCAAAAACACCCTGAACCAGTGGCCATGGCAGCCAACGTGGAATGACGAGGACCTCGGTCAAAGTGTGCTGACCAAGGCCCATGGAGATTACGCAGGAGGTCAAAGTAGCCCCTGGGAGCCCTGGAATGGGAAAAGGGTGAGGTTTTTGATGCGTGATTATCACTAGGAGAACAAGGCCAAAATGGGAAAGACCGAGCACTTGATCGAGTGGGGGAACCGGAGGACCACGGGTGGGAAAAGGTAAAAGCGCTAAAGTACAAAGGTGGGACCCGCGCTTTGGAAACCGACGGTTTTGATCGAGGCGCCCTTAAACGGTAAGAGGTTTTGGATAGGAGCGGAGCGATTCCATACACCAATCGACACGTGGCAAGCGGAGGTGAGAGAAAACTATCGTTGATCGCACACTATCGGTCGAGCAAGTCAACCGCATGAAATGTGTGTATGGCATTGGATCTGGAGGGCCCAAATCAAACGAATGAGATTGCGCCAATGGAAAGAAGTGGAATCGACAAAGGATTAAGCCACGTTCTAAAGGGATTTGGAATCCGTTTGACCGCCGCAGTGGAGGAAGAACGCATCCATGGCGTAACTGAAGAAATGAACCGACGAAGCATGATGTCGCCATTTAGAGGAGGACAAGTGGCCACTCCCTGAGCATTCATGATGACGTTGAACGCAAGGAACTCCAAACGCAGCTGCAGAAGGTGAATTGACACAAGCAGAAGGGAACCGAATAGGCATAGGGATCGAATGGCTAAAGCCATGAACAGAGACAGTCGAACCAGTTAGAGTTGATTTGGAATCAGAATTGAGAAGAGTCCAAGCGACCAAGAGAGATAGTGAACAGTGAACCATGAGAGGAGGACTGAACACAGAGAACAGTAAAGCTAAGCAGAAGAGACAGAGGGCCGAACTAACCACAGGCAGCATCGAGCACCAGAGAGATTGAAGAAACAAGCCTTCCCATATAGGAATCTGTCTAGACTAAGCATCACATTTGGCTCTTTCCACTATAGACCAAGAGGTCACAGAGCTGGTAGGAGAAGAAGAGTCTGTGTACTCCAAGTGACTTGGGGAATCCAAGAACCACCCTACCAAGCAAATCTGCTTTAGGAGAACTCATATTGAGTCCCTGTATTGTAATTTCTCTGCTGAAAGACACAATAAAAACAAGGCCACCACTGAAGCTAGACCGGAGAAGTAGCCCTAGAGAATAGGGTGAACTCCTTATTAAAATGATTTGTGTCTTTATGTTGCTTACTGTATTTCTCTGTTGTCTTTCCATTTTTTTCTGTGTATTGGCAATGATCGACCTGTTGTTCCAATAACACAAAACACACACCAGCACATGAGTCTGTAATACCTTTAGTTTAATAAATCTTTAACTGATGGCATTCATAGGGTGAATATCAGATCAAGTGGTATCAAAGCTTAAGGTTGTAAGGTTAGACAATATTTTGTTAGTATAGCTATGAATGCTCACAATATCAAAGCTCAGAGTAGGAGAAGGAGAGTTAGTGGAAACTAATCCTGAAATTGGGAGAGTCTATCCTCGAAAGACCATGTCAGAAGAAAGTCCTACGGGGCCAGACCCTCAATTCATAGAGAGTTTCCTAGCTATAAAGTCCATGGTTGAAGAAATGTACCGAGACTTCAAAACGTGGAAGATGCATCAGGCTCTAAGAAAGAGAAAGAAGAAGATGAGTCTCACTTCAATGACAACTCCAAAGGAAAGGGGAAAGAGGAAAACTTTCTCACACCTCCTAATAGCCATGTACATAATAAGAAAGCATCTTTGATTAAGTTAGATGTTCAATTTGATTTTCCTATATATGATGGAGAGCTAAATGCCAAAAAATTGGACAATTGGATTAGACAAATTGATGTGTATTGTAGGGTACAGAACATAAACGCAGACAAGAGTAATATTTAGCTAGCAAGCCTATGCCTAGGAGGCATTGCCTTGGTTTGGTGGGAAGGTAGAACCCAAGATGATATGAAAAGCCATGGTAAGACCATATCTGTCTAGAGTGACTTCATTTCTGCAATCAAGAAACAGTTCTATCCATTGGCCTACATGCAGCAGGCCATGATGAATTGGCAAAATCTTCGGCAGTTGAAGGGGCAAAGTGTACAAGGGTATACTCAAGAGTTCAGAAAGAGAGCATTGACATTAGGTATCTCACTAGACTCACCAGAGACTCTTTTGAAGTACATTGGTGGTCTACACAGCTACATGAGGCATACCATCCTCATGTTTAATCCCACTAGTATAGATGAGGTATTTGTACAAGCTATTCATCTAGAGGCTAGAGGAAAGAATGGCAATCCAGAAGTTGGGGACCATCCCAACCCACTGTAAGTAAGAGCAAGGAGAAAAGAAAACAGAAGTGGAAAGCAAGGAAGGCTAACACTGCACAGAAAGCCAAAGCTTCATGCACTCATTATAAAAAGGAGGAGCATGGTGATGAGCATTGTTGGACCCAGCATCCAGAGCTGAGACCTAAGAAGTCCGAGGGCAAGAAGAAGAAGAAGAAGACAGCTGCAGTTATTCAGAGAGATTTGGGGTCAGACTCGGGAGATGAAACAACCATAGCAGCCACAAGTCTAAAAGGTAAGAATTTTGAAGCATCTACTAGTAATTTTGCTCAATCTGTTATTGATGAAGAAAATGAGAGAAAAAGACATGAGCTTTTCCATATTCGAGTTATTTCCAAAAATCAAAAGATTGATACTTTGTTTGATAGTGGCTCTCAAGTAAATTTGATTTTTGAAGCAATTGTAAAGAAATTTGGATTAGCAACTACACCCCACAAGAAACCATACCCATTAGGATGGTTGAATGATAAAGCACAAGTACAAGAGACAAGACAGTGCAAACTCAAGTTTTCTTTTGGATCAACATTTGTAGATGAGGTTGAGTTAGATATAATTCCTTTGAATATATGTGGAATTTTTTTAGGAAGTCCCTACTTGTATGATAGAAAGGCTATCTTCTATACAGCTGAGAACAAGTATCTATTGGTTAAAGATGGAAACGAATACTTTGTAAGAGCTCATAAACTCAATAATAACTATACTCTCATAAACTCAGGACAGATGAAAAGAATGATTAATTCATGCAAACAATTCTTACTGATGGTTGTAAAGGAAAAGAAACCTGATAAAACCAATATATTTGAGGGTTGTAATGCTGAACAGCAAGCTGATATAGAAAAGGTTGTTTTAGAGTATGATGTCTTGTTTCAAGAACCTAAAGGTCTGCCACCTAAAAAGGGAATAGTACATGATATTATTTTGCAGCAAGATGTTCCATTGCCTAACATTGGGATGTACAGGTTGTCTGCTTTAGAGAATGTTGAAATCAAGAAGCAAGTGCAGGAGTTGCTCGAGAAGGGCTTCATCAGGCCTAGCACATCACCATGTGGGTCACCAATCGTTTTGGTGAGAAAGAAAGATGGCTCGTGAAGAATGTGCATTGATTACTGAGCACTGAATAAGATAACAATCAAGAATCGTTATCCCCTTCCTCACATAGATGATCTCTTAGATCATTTAAAAGAATCTGTTTATTTCACCAAGCTGGATTTGCATAGTGGATACCATCAAGTCAGAGTTGCAGAGCAAGATGCATGGAAGACTGCTTTCAAAACAAAGCAGGGATTGTATGAATGGCTAGTTATGCCTTTTGGCTTAACTAATGCTCCTGCTACTTTCATGAGATTAATGAATGATGTACTCAGACCTTTTCTTAATGATTTTGTTATTGTGTATCTAGATGACATTCTGATTTTTAGTAAAACATGGGAAGAACATTTAAAGCATGTTAAGCAAACATTAGATGTTTTGAAAAGAGAAAAACTTTATGTTAAACTCTCAAAATGTGAATTTGGCAAAACATCTCTAAACTACTTGGGTCACATAGTAGGGGGAGGTGAATTGATAATAGATCCCTCTAAAGTGGCAGTCATTATAAACTAGCCTAAACCCAGGTCTACTACAGAAGTGAGAAGCTTCTTAGGAGCAGAACAATATTGGAGGAAGTTCATCTCTAACTTCTCCATGATTGCAGCTCCCTTACATTCTTTAACAGGATTGAATAAGATGTTTCAGTGGGGAGGCAAACATCAGAAAGCCTTCGACACCTTGAAAGAAAAACTAAGTACAGTGCCTGTACTAGCACTGCCAAATTTGCAAATACCATTTGAGATCCAAAGTGATGCTAGTGACTATGCCATGGGAGCAGTGTTGACATAGCACGGCAAACCCATATGTTATCATTCTGAGACCTTTAATCCTGCAGTAGTTAACTATCCTACATATGATAAAGAATTGTATGCATTATTTCAGAGTGTGAAAAAGTGAAAACATTACTTAATGGGCAAAGAGACAATAATACATACTAATCACCAGCCACTCCAATATCTACACTCCCAAACTAAGCTGCAACAATCAAGACATTACAAGTGGATGGGTTTCTACAACAGTGTCACTTAGTCATCAGATATAAAAAGGGTATACATAACAAGGTTGCAGACATGTTATCTAGACCCATTATAAATGCATCTACCATACTTAAGCATAATTCTATACTACATGAAAGCTACATAGAACAATATGCTCAGGATATGGATTTTAAAGATGTATATGCAACTTTAAGTCAAGGCAAAAGAGTAGAAGAATTGGACTATCATATAAAGGATCGAATCTTATACCATTGTGGGAAACTCTGCATTCCACAAACTGAGAGGATAAAGATAATTAGGGAAGCACACACTTCTTTAATATCAGGTCACTTTGGGGTAAGCAAAACAGTTGCACAGCTGCAAAGATTCTGCTATTGGCCGAAAATGAATGAGATAGTTTCTAGATATGTAAGAGGGTGTGCCATGTGTGCTAAAAGCAAGCCCAGCAATAGAAATCTAGGCTTGTACACTCCATTTCCAGTTCCTTCTCACCCTTGGGAAAGTGTTTCCATGGATTTTATAGGAGGACTGCCTAAATCTAGGAAAGGTCATGATTATCTACATGTTGTTGTGGATAGGTTCAACAAAATGTGCATTATGATTCCTTCTAGTAAACAAGTCACAACTGAACAGACTGCAAAAATTTTCTTTGAACATGTATGGGTTCATTTCGGATTACCCACTTCCATTGTATCTGATCGAGACACCCGACTTGTGGGGAAGTTTTGGTCTAGTCAGTGGGAACTGATGGACACCAAATTACAGAAAAGCACAGCTTTTCATCCACAAATATATGGCCAGACAGAAGTAGTAAATAGGACTGTGATCTAGTTACTAAGAGGATATTGTAGTAAACATCCTAAGCTTTGGGATGAACACTTGTGTTATGTGCAGCATGCTTACAATAGAGCCAAACACTCTTCTACACAGAGATCTCCTTTTGAGACCTGCTTTGGTTTCACACCAAGGTCTCCTTTGGATTTTGTCTTTGGTAAAGATACCATGGTTGATGGGCACAGTGATGTTGATAAGGCAACCAGGTTCATTGAAAAAATCCAGGAGATCCATCAAGCAGTATAGGAACAGCTAGAAAAGAGTTAGGCCAAGTATAAGGCTAGGCATGATAAGCATCGAATGGAGCATAGTTTTCAAGTTTGAGACCAAGTCTGGTTGTATATCAGCAAAGACCGGATGTAAGGTGAAGGTAAAAAGCTAAAGCCTATCAGGTATGGACCTTTTAGGATACTTGAGAATATTGGTGAAAATGCATTTCGCCTTGGTCTACCAGCTTACATGCACATATACTCAGTCATAAATGCAGATTGTTTGAGATTGTTTGAACCTTCAATGATTGAGAACCCTGAAGAGAAAACTCAATTACCTTCTATTGATAACCTGCTACCTGAATACCTCAATGAGTTGTAGGAAGACACAGTGTTGGACAGGAAGGTGAGGACAATGCATAGGGGAGAAGTTGAGTACCTTAGGATTGGGCTCAAAGGTTCAAAGCCAAGCAGCGCAAAGTGGATTGAGATTGGACAAGTGAAGAAACAGTATCCTCACTTAGTCGATGCTTGAAAAACAACTTTTGGTGGTCCAAGAGCTTTTTCAGTAGGGAGGCCATGATCCAAATTGGATCCATAGAAAGACTGTCGAGAACCATGACTGAATCAAGTCGAACAAATCTCTAATGAAATCCAAAATAGTATCAAGAACACCCTGAAACCAATGGCCATGGTAGCCGACGTGGAATGACAAGGACCTCGGTCAAAGTGCGCTAACCGAGGCCCATGGAGACCACGTAGGAGGCCAAAGTAGCCCCTGGGAGCCCCGGAATGGGAAAAGAGCGAGGTTTTTGAAGCACTAATCGCGCATCTCTAGGTGAACAGGGCAAAAATGGGAAAGCCCGAGCACTCGGTTGCGTGGGGGAAGAACCAGAGGACCACGGGCAGGAAAAGGTAAAAGCGCTAAAGTACAAAGGTGGGACCCACGCTTTGGAAAATGGCGATTTTGATCGAGGCACCCTTGAATGGTAAGAGGTTTTGGACAAGAGTGGAGCAATTCCATACACCGATCGACGCGTGGCAGGTGGAGGTGAGAGAAAACCACCGTTGATCACGCGCTATCAATCGAGCAAGTCAACCACGTGAAACGTGCGTATCGCATCGGATCGGGAGGGCCCAGATCAGACGACTGAGAATGCGCCCGATGGAAAGAAGTGGAATTGAAAAGGGATTAAGCCACGTTCTAAAGGGATTTGGAATCCGTTTGACCACCACGGTGGAGGAAGAATGCACCCATGGCGTAACTGAAGAAATGAACCGACGAAGCATGCTAGCGCCATTTAGAGGAGGACAAGTGGCCACTCCCTGGGTGTTCATGATGACTCTGAATGCAAGGAACTCCAAGCGTAGCTACAAAAGGTGAATCGACACAAGCAGAAGGGAACTAAATAGGCATAGGGATCGAATGGCTAAAGCCATGAATAGAGATAGTCAAACCAGTTAGAGTTGATTTGGAATCAGAATTGAGAAGAGTCCAAGCAACCAAGAGAGAAAGTGAACAATGAACCCTAAGAGGAGGACTGAACATAGAGAACAGTAAAGCTAAGCAGAAGAGACAGAGGGCCAAACTAACCACAGGCAACATCGAGTACCAGAGAGCTTGAAGAAACAAGCCTTCCCATAGAGGAATCTGTCCAAACTGAGCATCACATTTGGCTCTTTCCACTGTAGACCATGAGGTCACAGAGCTGGTAGTAGAAGAAGAGTTTGTGTACTCCAAGTGGCTTGGGGAATCCAAGAACCACCCTGCCAAGCAAAATCCGCTTCAGGAGAACTCATATTGAGTCCCTGTATTGTAATTTCTTTGCTGAAAGACACAATAAAAACAAGGCCACCACTGAAGCTGGACCGGAGATGTAGCCTTGGAGAATAGGATGAACTCCTTATTAAAATGATTTGTGTCTTTGTGTTGCTTATTATATTTCTCTGTTGTCTTTCCATTTTATTTTCTGTGTATTGGCAATCTGATCGATCCGTTGTTCCAATAACATAGAACACACACCAGCACATGAGTCTGTAATACCTTTAGTTTAATAAATCTTTAACTGATGGCACTCATAGGGTGAATATCATATCACAACATGCGCACGGCTAGGAAGAAAGAGTGAATATGGTTATCAGCGGTGTCTCCCTGCTCAGGGTCGAATTTAGGAAGTACTCTTTCGGCATTCTTGGGTAAGGGATGTTGCTTCCCAGGTACCGCTATGACATCCTAAGCGAGTGAGAGAGGGAGTGCTCTCGGAGGAGGTGGGAGTTAGTTCCCACTCAGTTGAAGCTGATTCCCACCTAGAAGGAGTGTTAGCCATATTATCGATAGGGAGGTTCTGGTTGAAGGTTTCTTCGAGGCATTCTTTATTAGGATTTCCCAAACCGAGCCAGGGATTACCTTCAGAGAGTGGATCCTTAGGAATTTCTTCCCAAGGAGTGTCAATACTTTGCAAGGACTCTAGCACAATATCTTCAAGAGATGGGGCTGCAGATGTCTCTTCGTTTATGGAACAGATCCTTAGCTTTCTTTTAGTTTTCGGAGGTAAAGAGTGAAATATGGGGAGCTGAGAGAGGGAACGAGCGTAAGCCCGAGTAAGTACTCTAACTGGTTGTTTCTGAGTGACGGGATACTCCCACAGTGTCTCATCTTCGGGTGACTGAAGCACGGGACATAGAGGGATCTCTGATTCTTTGAAATGGGGCTTTTCCAAATGGGAGGAAGGATCTTTTCAACCTTTACAATCCATGCATTAATCTTTTTGAACCCATGCATGACATTTATAGATGAAATCATAAAAAGTTGTGGATGGCGGTTCAGGCCCTCCTTCTAGTGCCAATTTGTTGACGCGATGAATGTTCGTTATTCCAACAAGGGGAACTAACCCGACTGCAGACCCCAAATAGATTTGCTTTCGTTTGGAATGGCTAGTTCCAACAGGTTTTATAGGATCTCGTAAACTGTTATATGTGTTGAAATATTGCTTCTTAGAGGAAGACTTTAATTAAATCAACAAACGAAACAGCTAACCTATATGTATCAAATCCTATCTGCACTAATTCTAACTACTTATGCTAGTCCTAACTATTCTAATCTATCCTATAGGAGCATAAAAAAGGAGGTTAAACATCATATATAGATTCCAAGTCCTAATGAATCAATTACTGGTTCACAGATGAACAAGGTTGTATTAAATCTTAATTGCAATCTAATTACTTATACAGGAATACACATTCCTTTCCATACAAATAAAACTTGCCATTGATGTTTAACAAGGTCTTGAATCAGCAATCGCTCATGAATTAACCATGGTAACAAATCATATTTGAATAACCAATATTAGTCACGAATTGTCTGTTATCAATATGCACAAAACAAATCACATTTATATTTATGCCAGCAACAACATCCTAATTCTAAACACATGAAAGGAGAGGCAAATGAATCTGAAAAAGGCTCTTTCTCAACAAAACAGTCTTCTTTATTCACAATAAATCAAAAGTTGTTCTGCCTCAAAAAAGTCCTCCCTTCATCTCTGGAGGTAATATTTATGTTGCAGGAACTGACCCTCGGTCTTCCCTTAACCTTTCACCTCCCTTCTCTCTTCAATAAAAAAATCAGAATATATAATCCTGGTGTAGTCGGTGTAACCACTGACACGTAGAGGGTGTATCTACTGGAGCGCTTCATTTCCTGTGGAAATGAATAGACGTTAATTAAAAGAGGATGATTACGTGTCATCCCTTTGCACCTATATTGAGCGGATGTTATTCCCTATCATTTCCTGAAGGAAGTTGAAGACACTATGCTCATCATCCCACATCTAGCATGATTTAAGGTGTGTTTGGAGGTAATAACATCTTGATGTATCAGCGTTTTGCTTCCTTTTAACATGGCGCATGCCTCCATTATGCACTATGGCAGTTCATATCCCTTTCCATAGAATATGTCTTTGTAATATCGACACCTGTGGTGTAGAGGTGTTATCTTGATATAAATCGCCTTTATCCACTACCAGGTCCACTCGAACTCGCCTACAAAAATCATTCATATTAGCTATGATTATGAGAAATATGACAAACATGCTCACAAACAAACCTTGGATTCAGCCATAGTTTCTATTTAATCTTGCAACGCAGAGAAACTATAATTATCAAACCACCAAACCTGCTATGACACATATTCACGCTGCCCACAATATTCATTTTTACTCAAGGATTGCTTTGACAATGCTTCAAAAGCAGACCATTCACTCTACGGGATTTTCCTTTGAAAACCCCAGACCACAACATTTTATCTAAATACATGGGAAGACATGGGAAAACCCGCGGCTGAACCATAAGGCCGAACTTCAAAAATTATGCACCCGGGCGTATAATTATCGTCGGGTCCACTCATCGACCCTTCGCATATCACATGGAATTTACTTTCGTCAACTGCCGATTGCGATTAGTGATATAATGGACCAAAAAAATATATAAGCTACGTTTGATAGTCCCAACAGGTCTGGCATATCGCAGTGCGCTTTATGTATAAGCCCTAGGCTCCACCGATATTGACTTGCGATTGGGGGGAGCGGACCCGAAAATATATGTGTTGTGGTTAATGATCCTGGCGGGTTCGATAGATCATGGTGCGCCCTATATACAAGCCTTGGACTCCGCCGATTGCGATATGCAATGGGCTCCGGACCTGAAATAAATATGCGTTATGGTTAATAATTCCAGTGGGTCCGGTGTATTGTGGTACGCATTGCGTATCAGTGTTGATTGCGATAAGCAGAAAGGGCAAGTTATGCATGTTTTGCAAAGTGAAAAGAGTTATAATGGGAATAAAGATGTGATGGAAGGTTTTGAGGGGTAAAGAGTGGGGGTGATTATATGTGTGGGCATAGGGAACCATGAATGTTTATGAGGATTGAAAGAGTCCCGATGAAGGATATGAATGAAGGGATAGACTGGGTTGTGATTGAATCATGCAGTAGAGATTTATTAAAAGGGGGTCTTGACCAGTAAGAATTGAATATTTGACTCAGCACAGAGTTAAAATCCTTGAGATAAAAATAGATCATTCGGAGAAGTGAAAGATCAAACTTCTAGAGGACCCATTCAAATTTGCTACCAGAGCATGTTTTAATAGGGTGGTGGTTGTGGCCACAACAAGTTTTCAATGATGTAAACCTCCTCTCACTTATGCAATGGTGTGGTCTCTCCATCATGACCTATCTCAACTCGATGTTCAACACTACTTCCTTTCATAGCACCGCCATAGTGCACTTACATGTAGTGAACCTCTTACCTTTAGCCTATGACCTCCTCTTGCACTATATCACTTTGACTTGCTATAATTTGTGTAGCACACCAAATTGAATTTATTCTCCTAACATTATTTGTTAGCATGAATATTTTTTAGATGTCAGATACTGTATATTTGGAGTGCCTCAACATTTCCTCATCCATGGGAGATATGGCCCCACGGAAGAAAATATTGGGCAAAGAGATACGAAAGGTAATGAAGAAGGAGCAAAAGAAAGTTCAATAATATCAAGGCCAATATATGCAAATACAACTTGTTATATCAATAAACTGATATTGATGACTTGGTTTGGAATTTATTGGACATTTTCTCACAAGGAGGTCCCCGAATATGAGGAAGATAATGAAGTATATCAAAAATGTAAGGAACTCTTGGCTACACAAAGTAGCATCGCATCCTACTCTTATCTTGTGTGAGAAGAGGACTGAATGGATAATAAAATGAATCAACACAAGGGACATGACCATCCAAGACAATAATGGTGCATCTATAGCGTATACATATCCCTGTATTGTTGAGTATCAAAAACTACCAAGCTATTAAGTATGCCTCACAACAAAGTGGTATGATAGTTTTGCCTTAGATAGTAAGGATGTCCTAAAAACTTGGTGGAAAGATCCCAATACGTTCCAACATCAATATGATGTAGTATACAAGACCAAGTTGATAAGAAATGCATATTAGATAGTAGTGGTGATGTGTTGTAGATTATATGGTAGGTCAGATGCGGAAATGTTCGAAGAGGAATGGGTAACATTAATATACACATGTACTCAAGTAGTAAGTGTATTCAATTGGGTGGAGATTCTAGTAACCTCCATCATGCAAAATGTAAAGCAAGCTTGGAATCTACCCATAGGAAAGCAAGTTGAATTTTACATGGCATCATATATGATGGATGCCATATGTGTAGAGTGTCAATTTGATTCATTAGGATGGATGTGGACCTTAGCTCCATACATACTAGTGGTCTAGATTTATTGTAGGATCCTATGGGACACTAGCTATAGGGCCATGTACCACCAAATCATTGAGAATTTCATTTCACCTTAATATCACATAATCTTTGACACAGACTCACCTTGCATGTCAAACAGAGCCATGACGACATTGCAGGATATCGTTGATTGGTTCACACTGGTAGTTTCAACATATATCAGGGTATTCAAAGCTTGCAAGCCTCCTCACTATATTCCTTTGTTCATTACAAAGAAAAAAATCTTGCAGGAAGTTGCATACTAGGTAACAACAAGACTTACAGTCATTCTAGTCATGCAAAAAGGAACCATGGCCCATTTTTCCCATATATGTAGGCACATATTGTGTTCAAATTTTTAGATAAGCAAAGGCAGAAGCCAATGCTTTAGAATGCTTTAAGTTTGGAAAATTGAGTTGTCACATCTATGATTCTAAGGGCATCGCCACAGATCACTGTAAGTAGATAAAGTACAAATGGACATACACACCAAGCATAGATGAAGAAGAAGAAAAATTCAAGAAATTTTACAATGTTTCAAAGTTCTTAGATGCAAATAAGGGGATATGTATTTCTCAACCCATGAATGTTGTCGAAGCTACAAATGGAAAATCCTCTCAAAGGAAAAGATACCCAAGAGAAGAAAGCTACCCAAAATATAGAAAGGGGGCAAGAGGAAAAAAAGAAATATAGATAGAAAAATTTGAAAGTCGAACAAGAAGCTAAGAAATAGGATGAAGAAAAGAAGAAGCAGGAAGAAGAAAAAAAAATAGGAAAAAGAAAAGAAAAAGCAGGAAGAGGCCAAGAGAAAATAAGAAGAAGACAAGAGAAGACAAGAGGAAGTAGCAAATAAACATGAAGAAGAAATACTTGCAAAAGAATTTGTTGAAAAGCACATACAAGAAGAAATTAGACAAAATGAGAAATCTTATGGCATGTCATATTTACCCCTATGGATATTGAGCCTTCTACACCACTGACTAAAGGATATCTACCACTTGGGGAGATGGACATTTCAACTGAAGAGGAAAATCAAGAGCTTGATCTTTCGAACTTTAGATTCAACCATGGCGCAAATAGAATTGTTTAGGAAAGGTGGAATTTCTTAGCCTAAGAACTGGGCAAACCAATCTCGATGACCACTGAAAGAGATATAGCGAGAGACACTATGAAAAATCCCATGGCATTAGCTTCTACAGGGTTTTCATTTTCCACTACAATAGAGAATAACATTGAGCACATGTTGAACAAGGTTAAAGAACTTGAAAAGAATCTGGTCGATTCCTAACAGGAGAATGAAAGGCTTCAGAAAGAGAACCAAAATTTATTAGCTTTCAACTCCCATGAAGGTGACTATTGAGTAGCAACACTGGAGGAAAATGGAGTAGGAATATATCATGAAGTGACTAAATATGATCATGCTTTTGAAGATAGCCTCCTATCTCATGGCCATCCAAAAGGAAATCAAATTAAAAGGCACGTTGTTACAGCAAGCTTCAACTACCATCGATATAATCTATGAATGGGATAGAAAGTACCCTGATGCCCAAGTTGATCTAATAAGGATAGATGTGATGGGCAAGGAAAGGGCTAAAACATAAATTCGGTTAATCATTCAAGCCCATGAAAAACTGGGGAAATATGTAGCCAAGATACTAAGCAATTATCGGAAATGTCGTCGGAGCATGTGGGGAAGTAAGGCTAGAGAAACAAAGACAACAAGAAATATAGGAAATGATAGATGCAAGCAGGATGGTTATTACTCAAAAGGATCTCATACCCACCAAAGAAGTTATTGTGGAACACATGGTAGAACTAACAAAGTTGCATAAAATGTTCTCCATGATTTTCCATCAAGTTGAAGCAGACATGAAAGCAATAGTGCCTAATTATTTGGAATATGAAGTCATCTACGAAAGCCTGATATCAAGAAAATTCTTATCTATGGCAGAAAATTACAAAGCATAGCACAATTACATAACTCAAGAATTGCAAGTTCAAACCATACCATTGGAAATTTTGGAATTAGTGCCATAAGTGATGTTTATTTTATTATTTTGAATTTTCATGTAAATTATGTAAATAAAATAAAATTAGAATTAAAAGTGAAATAGAAATTAGAATATGGAAAAAAATGAAAAGTCATGTGGAAGATGAAAAGTCATGAGGGAAGTTGAAAGGTCATAGGAGGTGAAGAGTCACCCCACTTTGTATAAATATACCCTCATGGCTAGTTAGAAAGGACTTTTAGTTTTTGACTCCTTTGAGCACCTTGGAAGAGGAAAGCTTGTACACGCCTTTTGAAGATCAAGTGATAGTTTAGCAATTCCACTCTTGGATATGTGTAATGGTGCATTGAATATCTCAGCATAATAATGAGAATCTATTTTGGGCCAAGGCTAGCATTTCATTCACGATTTGTTGAACATCATAAGACTATTATTGTGATTGTTTAATGATATGTGGTTGTTGTTAGTGTGTTGAAGATTAATTAACTGCATTGTTAAATGGAAACTCATATATTACTTGAGATTGTTTGTTCATTTTCATATGCTTTCATACTAGTTATCAATTGTGAACTACTTTAAAATTGGTAACTAAAATTACTCTTTATTCATATATCTTAATTCAATTTTGGCAACAATATTTCTTTGAGATCCATGTTTGTTTACTTAAGTTGTTGTTATATTCATTGTGTCTTTTTCTTAGAGTATTTCATAAAGTTGTTCAAACTTTCACTCTACCATAAGTCTAATTGAGATTTCCTGTCTCTTGCTCACTTTATCCAAAACCAAATTATCAAACGAACATGGCGGTAGTCGGGCCCACATACCGGATGGGACTCCTATCCCAAATGGTATAAGGTAGAGTTGGGACTTTATACCAGAGAGATCCCCTAACTGTAGGTGATGCATTTCATCCCATCAACACCTTGCTACATAAGTCTTTTTATATCTCATAATAGTATAAAAATATAAGTATCCATTAATAAAAATGAAGTAATAATAGAAATTGCAAAATTCCATCTAGACCCCAATTAGAAACTTTCTCATGTCCCATAGTAGTGACTATATTCTACAAAATTCTTTGATTTCAAGGTTTCTCAAAGAATTTGATATGCATTTATGAATATCCTTATACCTCTAGGACAACACGCATATCAAATACTACTTATAAAGTAAGATGATATTGATTATGGCCTCAAGAATGATTATCAATGTGTTCATATTGGAATTATGCAATTTGCTTTAAATCCTTTAATTTGTCTTGGTTTGAATGCGTCTAGTCTTCATTATTATTGGCTCACAACATTTAGATTTTCCATATGCTTTTATTAGTGGTTTTTAGGCACCACTTCATAATGGCTGAATGTGGACTCGCATTTATCCTAGATTTTATTTTAACCTTATAGATCTTCATCTCCATAATTGTCTCTAAACATATATCTATCTTGATAGTTTTGACACATCCTCTAGTAGTCATATTGTCCAAATCAAAACTTGCATTTGAATTATTTTTTATTTGACTACTTACCCCCTTTATGTAAAAATATAGTTAACCATGCTTCTTACGAAACTATGGTGCTTGGACCTAGAAATGCAGTCGAAGTACCCTTAAATTTGCAAAAATCACTAAATTCCCAGCTGGATGGAGCCAAGAATATGTTCCTTTAAGTGAGGAAATTAAACAAAAAACCCATAGGAGACAAAATATCGAAACATCATCATCTAGCCAAGAAATTAATGGGTTAAACAGAACCTCATTAGTTACCTCACTTAGAAGGTGTTTATCTCTAAGAACCTCTATTTTTGCATACAAGTTTTAAAATAGAGCAAATCATATTGATGACAATATATATTTTGAATATTGAATAATGTAAAAGCATAGGTAGAAAATACTAAATTTGAAAGCCCATATTCTGAAATATCAAAAGCAAGTAAAGTTGTTTCTACACAAGCTCTATCATCTCCAATTGTACGAAATGACCAACATAGTAATTGCAAATGATGTACCTCTTCATTAACTCAATATTATCCTTTCTAAAATAAGACGACAAGACCATCATTTCCTAGATAAAATCCTATCCAAACCAAGCCAATTCCCAAAAAATCATTACCTTGCATTAATGCAAAACCTAACTTTAATGAAGGTGCTCTAGTAGCTTATTTAGATTTTTTGTCTTAATTTGAAAAGCCTCAGATGAACCAGTAAAGGCTAGGCTTAGACAAAACTTACCAAATACTATCTCTCTAGTATATTGTTGATGACATTGCGAGGAATTGTATGAAAAAAAAGAATCATGTTTCTCATATACATAAAGAAATGTTAGAAATTCCTTCTCAACTACAAAATTTAACAAAAAATGTTTAAATAGTTAAAGTCCAATGAAAGCCTTTGAAAAAAATATTAGAATAGATTAGAGGAATTATAGACAATACCACCCCCTCTTTTTGCATCTAATCCCAAATCCCATGGCCCAAATGTAGCCTTAACAAGCACATCAAAAAATAATCTAACTCCAAAAGTTGCCCAAATATGTGAACCTATGGAATTACATTATTTTCAAGAATTGGCTAAAGAAAGAAAAAATAAGTGAATCACTTAATTTTGGGAATATTTTTCAGATAAATGTAAGTTAGTTAAGCTAGAAATTCTTGACTTACTCAGTAAAACACACGGGCGGAAAATTCAATGGTAGAATCTGATGGAATGGATAAAATCGAAAAAATTGTCAAAAGTTAAATTTAATTTATCCGACAATAGCTCCTTTATCATTGGATATCCGATAGGAGTTCCTTAACCATCGAATATCCAACAGGGGCCCTTTACCATCGAATATCTAACATTTTCTTGAATATCCGACGAATGCTAGGGAATCGTTGTATAACGGCCAATTAAACCAATATTATTAACTTTTTTCTATTAGACAATGTCTAATATGGGACCACTTTATGTTGACTAATTTAACTATTTATAATAAATTTAAGATTAACATTATAATTATATATAATATTATTATATATAATTAATACCTATAATAGAATAAATATTATATATAATTTAAAATAAATATATAATATCATCTTATATTATAATTATATAATATTATTAATATATATTTAATATTAATATCAATAATATATTTATAATATAGATATGTCGACGGTGTTGGAAATTCGTCAACCAAGGGGGTCTCCCTGATGTGAAGTCCCAATTAGACCTCACACCATTTGGAGTAGGAGCCCCATCCGGAGTATTAGCCTAGTTTCCATGTATCCCCATAGATTTTCCTTGGCTACAAAGTTTAGCACAAGAGAGTAATACACAGTTATTTTTGGATCAGCAAGTGAGTATGCCTTTTGAAATGTTCAGTTACGGAAAGTATCAAGGTCCTTCTACCGAAAGGGAAGAGAAAAGTGGGCCCTTTAAATACAAGTAATAGTACTAATCTAGAAAAGGAACATGAGCATATACATAAGAATGAATTGTTGATCCACCAATGAAATAGTTCACAAGAAGGAAAGGATGGTTAAAGCAAATACAACACACCTTCAACAAGATAAGTACCAAAGCCACCGAAATAGTTTAATTTCCTTAGTACATATGAAACAACATACATCACATTCAAAGAATAGTTTTACAATATTCATGAAATATGCATGAGAGTGTGATAGCTCAATGAGATTCTGCATTAAGTAAAAGGTCCAAGAGACATCAAAATAGTGAACACCACTAGCCCTAATAGTGGAGCATTAGAGCAGTCTCTCGCTCCTCCAAAACAACTGTCTTCCTCTACAATGCCTGGTAGGAGTATCCAAGGTGAAAATTCTTTTGCATGAACAATGAGGGTGTATATATAACAAATAGGGTGATCATTCACCTCCCTTGTGACTCTTGGACTACCCTTATGACTATTTAAGTTCTTTATGACCTTTCGACTCCCAAATGACTTCTCACATGACATGGATGACTCTTGGACATCCACTTTACATTACATTTTCCAATATAAAATTTACATAATTGATGAATAATGTGGTACATGATGACTCATGACATGACACTAATGACATGGATTGCATGATGACATGGCAACTTCAAGTCACTCTTTGTTGTTTCTTTCTTTGTGTCTTCTTGAAACATGGTGCATGTTCTTCTTCTTCCTTTTCATTTTGACTTTAATATAAGGATTCTTCAATGTGGTCTTGATCTTTCATCTTCTATTGTAATCTGGTGTTCCTTCGTCTTCTTGTCTGATAATCATCTAGTCTTCTTCAGCTCCATGGGTGTCTTCTAGCATGGTCTCCTTCTCATTTTCCTCCATCATCATCCTATAATGATAAGATAAAATACCTACATATAAAACCATTCATGACAAGATGACATCAATCAGAAAACACCTAATCTAACATGTTTCATGAAATCACTTGTTAGGGCTGGAACTGGTGACTGCTTGGGTGACTGACTTGGGGATTGCATAGTTCCAGAGGCCAAGTTTGGGGATTGAAGCTTGAGACTATGTAATGTGTAGTTCAGTATGGTCAGGGTCAAAGGATTGCACGGTTGAGGGGATCTAGAGTGCAATACTAGGACTTGAGGCTTGAGGTTACCCACTACGCATTTCAGGAAGGACAGACTCAAGGAACTACATAGTTGAGGGACTCAATAAGTTAAGCTTGAGGCTTGACCCTTGAAGTTTCCCAATGCGCACTTTTGAGAGGCTAAGCTAGGTGAATCCGCATTTGATGGGCTCAAGAGCTCAATATTGAGGCTTGAGGTTTGAATGTTCCTAATGTGTAGTCCTAGAGGGAGAACAGTATCATAGATTGCGTAGTTCAAGGAGTCGGGCATGAGGTTTGATGCTTGAAAATGTGCAATGCGCAGTTGAGGCTAACTGGGAGGGAATTAATGTGTAGTTTTGGAGCTCAAGGTTCAAGGTTGGGCACTGTGGCTGTGTAGTGCGTAGTTCCAAGAGGAAAGGTTAAGGCTTGAGTGTTGAGACTGCACAATGTGCAATTTAGGAGGGTTGAGTGAGGTCAAGTTGACTAGGAATGGATTTTCCGGATGAGGCTAAGTGTGGAATCAGTGAGACCAAAGTGAAAAGGGTCAAAACTTGAGCATGATCACACGTTTAGAACAGTTGAAGACACAACATTTAGCACTCAGAATACGTGAACAACATACTTCCCCTAATGCGATGACATTGCGACGACTTTTCCCAAGTATGACACTAAAGGTACACTTTACGACGACAGTGACAACACGTGTTATAGTACACAAAACTTTGGGAATGAGTGTAAAAAAGGTCTACATGACTAGAGGGACTCATCAACACCAAAGCTACCCTTTGAAAACAAGCCAAAAATCCACTTTACATGATAAGCGACACTTCCCGTGCTAAAAGGTGACATTTGTTAAATGAAGAGAAAAGTGTGAATGACACTTGTGATATGCTAATGATGATGAAATAAAAACATACTAGAGAAAAGATAACATGAAAATGACAATAATTAAGGTAAAATCAAGAGAAATCGATAGTCAAAAACATGAAAGTGACATCGTGAAAGTGAAGGTGCGCAAAAGCAACAATTTGAAAAACTCACTAAAATAGAAGTACAAACGTAGCTAGAAGTGATAAATTGTCAATGAAAATGCGCACTAACTATCGACATGAATTGAACATTGCACAAGCATTGTCTTGGTATACTGTGGAATTCATGAATTGAACATTGCACAAGCATTGTCATTACGAACTAAGAATGTGTGAGTAGGTGACTTAGACACTTACAATCCAATAAAGGAGCTCAAAGACTTAACATAGTATCAACCAACCAAGAAGTGACTATGGAACGACTATCGCAAGATTGACAATAGGCTCCAAAATTTAAGTATAGGCAAAATTTTGGAGGGTTTTTTTCACAGCGACAACACTTGGAAACACATTGGTAGAAATCCAGCTTCTATACCTTAGTAAATTCTTTATGCAAGGTATAGTTCTTAAAGAAGTGTTGATTCATCGTTTGGATCACTCTAGCTTACCCACTTACTCTGTATGTAAACATAATCCCTTTCATTCCTTCTCAATTGAACACAAACATATAATGAGTGATATCGCAACATTTCAAGATAGGTGAAGGGTAATGTCGCGTGCAAGCTTTAGATTTTCATAGTATATATTTTCATCTCTGATATTGATTCACTACCAGCATGCCTGTACAATACCCTAGTGGATTCACTTCCAAAACACAAAAATTGCTCCGCTGCCAGCAAGCCTGGACAGTATCCCAGCAGAGTTACTTGCTTCACCCCTACACAAGAATCCTTTCTCTCCTTTAACTGTTATTTATTTATTTTATATAGGTCTGTACATCGGAATTTATTCATTTCATGGGTGGAAGAGGGATCCCAACTTATTGAGAGAAGAAGAGGTTTTCCCTTAATAGAAGTATACATAAGACCTTTGATATTTGTTTTATCGTTTAGATTTTCCCCTTTTCCTTCTCTAGTTGATTGGATCAGCTTGGAAAACATTGAAACATAAAGAACCGATTATAGGCATGAAGTTTCTAGAATAGACATAGATATAATGGTTCGACATAGGGATTTTCTCATGCAAAAATCATATTTTCCGTGAAAAAATCTTCAACCAAAGGATAGCCAAGATGACGAAGAATGACTTATGGTTAGCCAAATGTTGCAATGTCCAAGGTACTCTTCTATTTTACCACATTATCTTTTGATCAAAGAGAACATCCTTCATGTGAAGTCTTATTATACAAAACGTGAAAGAAGAGACACAACACAACAAAAACAAAAATGAAAAAGGACAAGGCAAATGGGGTGTAATTGAAAAGAGGATGCAAAAAAAAAATTATAAAACACAAGAGAGACTACATAAAATGAGTGTAGGGTCAATGAAAAAGAGGGAAACTAAATGTAGCTAGACATACTCCTAAACTAACCAGCAAGAAGGTCAAGGTCAAGTGTAATGAAACTTCCAGTGAAGCCACCGTAGGTGTTCCCAACCTGCAATCACAAAGATGCGACCAATTAAAAATGATATAAAGCAACATGCTATAGAAAATATAAGATCCTAAATAACTTGCACAACAAATAGAAGGTATTTCCTGTCAACAGAAAGATGTGCAATAGTCACTACTTCTACCCAACTTGTGATCTTACCTTTTCAGTGAAAATTATAAGCAGAAAAACCTCGAAAGCTTTTTGTGACTCACACCTTCATATGTGCCATCCTTCTTATCAAGCATGAGAAAAGACAAAAACTTATTATTATAAAAAGGGCTTGCCAAGTAAGATCCTTTCATGAAATCATAAATTGGATCGTGAAATTCAAAACAATCCTCTTGAAAACCCTGAAATCCTTGAAAAGATGAATTTTCAATTAGAAGCAAAGGGTTGGGATGAGAATCTTGTCAGGGAAAATGTATCTGGTCATATTCAGTCGACATTTCAAGATAGTGAGGACCCGACATAACCATCAGCGAAGGTTGAAGTGCCTCAGTTATTTGACAAGTATCTAGGTAGTGAGTTAAACCATAAAGATTAGTCAATGTGAAACGATTGTCATTGGATATACTGGTGGGAAAATGATACAACGAATCACATTTAATATTATGATTAGATGAATCGTTTATGGCATGATATTCTCAGTTAGAAGATAACAAAGATATATTTATTTGACCATATTTTCAAATGCCCTGAATAATAGAATCATTTTCCTTGCCTGATGAGTGTAACAAACCATTTTGTATTAATTGGTCACACATTGCACTAGCATCGTAATCGTCAAAAGAAGTGAAAATGATCTTAGAAAATATATATTACGGAGCAATGGAACACATAAAATATTGCATAAATATAAACACAAAAAACGCATAAAACAAGAGAGACACAAATATACGTGGTTCACCCAGTTTGGGCTACGTCCACCCCGAACAACTAGTCCTTCCTTTCTATTATCCAGCAAAATGAAGAGACACAACCTACAGCAGATCTGATGTAATATCCTCTTTTTTCTCTCACAGTCTCACCTTTCTATTTCTCGCTCATAGAATACACATCTATTACACAACCTCAAATACAACGCCCTCATACAAAGAGAGGGGTTGCCTTCTAGAGCAAAAAACCCTAAACTAAACATAAGTTCTGCTGTTAGATCATCCGCCTAATGAACGGCCCAGATTGACTAGAAATTACTATACTTTTACAAGGCAATATTACATCTGTTTTTAGCTTCGGGGGCGCTGCCCCCGAAACCCCCTGCCGGGGGGGGGGGCTCCCAAAGGTCGCAGTCGCCCCCCCTAGACCCCCCCTACAGTGAATATTTTACGGGCAGCGTTGCCGCCCCCATTTCGAACTGGGGTCCAATGTGGTGATACCTTTGAATATAGAAGATAATCAGGCTCCACACCCAACAATCTCCCACTTGGATACTAATTGTAGCAACTCCACCGCTACTCCATTTGCTGGACAATGACTCCTCTTTGGACCTAGCTATTTCTCATCTTCATCGTCATCCTTGAAGACCAATTGAAACTGAGCATATTCTCAGTTTCTCCCTAGTTATAAATTTTGTTAGCATATCTGCAGGATTCTTGCTAGTGTGTATCTTTTCCAGCTTCATTCTCTGTCTTCCAACATTGATTGTATGAAATGGTATTTGAGCTTTATGTGTTTAGTCCTGGAATGAAATGCTGAGTTCTTTGCAAGATGAATGGCACTTTGGCTATCACTATATAACGTGCTCATATCATGATCCTTACCCAATTCACCCATAAACCTTTGTAACCAAATCATTTCTTTACTAGCCTCTGTAGCAGCAACATACTCTGCTTCTATTGTTGAAAGTGCAACAACACTTTGGATTTTTGAAACCCAACTGATAGTTGTTCCACCAATAGTAAATACATATCCTATAGTGCTCCTCCTGTTATCTCTGTCACCTGCCATATCTGCATCAACATATCCCTGTAGGGAAATGTTTGAACCACCAAAGCATAATGCTTGATTTGTGGTACCTTTCAAATATCTGAGAATCCATTTCACTGCCATCCAATGTTCCTTTCCTGGATTGTTCATGTACCTGCTTACAACTCCCACTACATGTGAAATATCAGGCCTTGTGCAGACCATTGCATACATTAAGCTTCCAACTGCTGATGCATATGGAACTTTAGACATATAATCCATGTCTTCTTGGGTCTTTGGGCACATTTCCTTACTAAGTTTGAAATGGCTAGAAAAAGGTGTACTAACTGGTTTTGCATTGTGCATGTTAACTCTTTTCAACACCTTTTGTATGTACTCATTCTGAGACAATGTTAATTTACGATTTTTCATGTCTCTAGTTATTCTCATACCAAGGATTTGTTTTGCAGCTCCCAAATCCTTCATTGCAAATTAATTTGCCAATTTTCTTTTGAGCACGTTTATTTCCTACATGTTAGAGCCTGCAACAAGCATGTCATCTACATACAATAACAATATAATATAGCTGCCATCATTTTTCTTTTTCAGATAAACACAATGATCATAGTGACATCTAGTATAACCTTGTTCAGACATAAACTTGTCAAATTTTAGATACCACTACCTTGGAGCCTGTTTTAAGCCATACAAGCTCTTCTTCAACCTGCACACTATCTTCTCCTTCCCTTTCACTTCATATCCTTATGGCTACTGCATATATATTTCTTCCTCCAAATCCCCATGGAGAAAGGTTGTCTTTACATCTAACTGCTCAAGATGCAAATCTTCAACTGCTACTAGACTTAAAATAGTTCTGATTGAATTCATTTTAACAACAGGAGAAAATATTTCATCAAAATCAATACCTTTCTTCTATGCAAACCCCTTCACCACAAGTGTAGCTTTGTACCTCTGTTTTCCTCCATCTTCTTCCTTCAGCCTGTAAACCCATTTATTCTTCAATGTAGTTTTTCCTGCAGGAAACCTGACTAAGTCCCAAGTCTGGTTATGCATTAAGGAGTCCATCTCTTCTTCCATGGCCACCTCCCACTTCTTCCTGTTTTCAACCTGCATTGCTTCTTCATAACATTCGGGTTCACCAAAATCAGTCAACAATAAATAATATAATGAAGGAGAGTATCGTTCAGGGGGTCTACTTATCCTGGTAGATCTTCTAACACCACTTTCAGGCGTTTGGGGTGCTTGTTGCTGTTGTGGTGGTTGTTGTTGTTGTGGTTGTTGATTATTATTATTTTCAGGAACCTTTACTTTTTCAATGATTTCATCAAGAACTGCGTATTCCTTGTTTTCCTTTTTCTGTTCCTTTTCCTGCAACTGATTTTTATACAAGACCTTTTCATTGAATATTACATCTTTTCTCCTAATGATTTTTTTATTTTCATAATAATATAAGCAACAACCAAAATCATTAACACCATATCCAATAAAGGTACATTTCTTTGACTCTGCCTCAAGCTTTGTTCTATTTTCTTTTTCAATATGGACAAAGGCCTCACAACCAAAAGGCTTTAAAAAGGAGTAGTTTACCTTTTTACCTATCCATGCTTCCTCTGGAACACCACCATCCAAGAAACTTGAAGGCCCTCTGTTTATTAAATAAACAACAGTATCTATAGCATCTGCCCAAAACTGTAAAGGCAATCCTGCATGCAATCTCATGCACCTTGCATGTTCCATGATTGTTCTGTTCATCCTTTCTGACACACCATTTTCTTGTGGTGTTCTTGGAACTGTCTTCTCTCTGCAAATTCCATGCTCTAAACAGTACCTATCAAACTCTTTGCTGCAATATTCACCTCCATTTTCTGATCTAAGACACTTCAATTTCTTTCCTGTCTTAATCTCAACCAAAGCTTTCCATTTTTTGAAAGTATCAAATACATCAAATTTATTCTTAATACAGTAAATCCAAGTTTTTCTAGTTGCATCATCAATAAAAGTAACATAATAACAAGAGCCACCGAGAGATGATACCTGAGCAGGTCCCCATACATCTGTATGCACAAGCTCTAATTTTTTTCTCTTCTTTTCTTTCCCAACTCTGAGAAATCTGACTCTCTTCTGTTTTCCATAAATGCAATTCTCACAGAAGTCCAAATCAACATTCTTCAAACCCGGCAACAAATTCCTTGAGTGAAGAATATTCATCCCCTTTTCACTCATGTGTCTGAGCCTATGATGCCATAATGTTGCATCTGCTCCTTTGGAAGTTAAAGCATTAACAGAGTTAGAAATACCATTGCATAAATACAATGTACCAACCTTTTCACCTTTTGCTATTACCAGGGCTCCTTTGGTGACCTTCCACGCTTTATCTGTGAAAGTTGTCACACAATCTTCACTACCTAACTGCCTTGTTGAAATCAGATTTTTCTTTAGATATGGAACATGCCTTACATCCTTTAGTAGCCATTGGTTTCCATTCTATTGTTTTACAAGAACATTACCAATTCCAATAATTTTAGAGGGTTTATCATCACCCAAACGAACTTTTCCAAAGTCTCCTTGAACATAGTCATGAAATTATTTCTTATCAGGTGTGGCATGGAATGAGGCCCCTGAATCTACCACCCAGGAATCGGTAATATTTTCGAAAGAAAGAATCAAAGCATCTTGTAACACCTCACCTGTCACATTTGCTTCATGATTGTTTTCTTGTTGTGCATCTCCTTCTTTTCCCTTCCGAGATCTACAATCTTTCTTTAGGTGCCCTTTCTTTCCACATTTCCAGCACACTATCCCCGATCTAGACTTGGATCTGCCTTCCCTTAATTTACTGCGATATCCTGAGCTCTTTCCTCTTTCCATTTTCCTTCCCCTAGACTCTGCACTCAAAGCATTACCCGATGTCTCACCGAAGCTTTTCTGTCTCATTTCTTCGCTAAGGATAGCACCGACAACATCATCAAACTTTAAAGTACTAGATCAAGAAACAGAGTTACTAATGGCCATTACTAAACCATTCCAACTTTCTGGTAATGAGCACAAGAATAACAGAGCTCTAACTTCATCATCAAAGTTTACCCCTGCAGATCATAACTGACTTGTAATAGTATTAAAATCATTTAAATGGTCTACAATAGATCCACCTTCCAACATCTTCATATTAAATAACCGTTTCATAAGAAATACCTTGTTTGAGGCCGAGGGTTTTTCATATAGTTTCTCCAAAGCCTTAATCAAACCCTCTGTCATTGTTTCCTTCGAAATGTTGGAGGTGACCGACGCTGTGAGGCACAGCCGTATTGTTCCGAGTGCCTTTCTATCGAGAAGGTTCCATTCTTCATCTTTCATACCCGTCGACATCTTTGCTTTTCCGCCCAATGGTAGGTATAGATCTTTCTAATACAGATAATCTTCCATCTGCATATTCCACAGTGAGAAGTTTTGGCTGTTAAATTTCTCGACCCTAAACTTACCATCTTCCGCCATTGCTCCCACTCAAACGAGGAACCCTTCTTTCTTGCGAGTTTATCAACCAAATAGACCTTCGGCTCTGATACCAGTTTTTAGAAAATATATATTACGGAGCAATGGAACACATAAAATATTGCATAAATATAAACAAAGAAAACGCATAAAACAAGAGAGACACAGATATACGTGTTTCACCTAGTTTGGGCTACGTCCACCCCGAACAGCCAGTCCTTCCTTTCTATTATCAAGCAAAATGAAGAGACACAACCTACAGTAGATCCACTGTAATATCCTCTCTTTTCTCCCACAGTCTCACCTTTCTGTTTCTCACTCACAGAATACACATCTATTACACAGCCTCAAATACAATGCCCTCATACAAAGAGAGGGGTTGCCTTCTAGGGAAAAAAACCCTAAACTAAACATAAGTTCTACTGTCAGATCATCTGCCTAATGAATGGCCTAGATTGACTAGAAATTACTATACTTTTACAAGGCAATTTTACATATTTTTTTAGCTTCTGGGGTGCTGCCCCCGAAACCCCCCGCCAGGGGGGGGCTCTCAAAGGTCGCAGCCGGCCCCCCCTGGACCCCCCCTACAGTGAATATTTTATGGGTGGCGTTGCCGCCCCCATTTTGAACTGGGGTCCAATGTGGTGATACCTTTGAATATAGAAGATAATCAGGCTCCACAACCAACAAATGCATGCTAGTATAGAAAACACATGAAACTAATCAGGGTAAAATGAGTGAAGAATAATTTCATTTTTCAAATAACCAATGCATTCACTAGTGCTCAAGAGTATTTCAAGTGTGATGAGAAAAAAGATTATCAATATAACATTTACAAGAAAAACTAGAAGCTGACAATTCTGAAATGCATTTGATAGACATGATTCCTTCGACCAAATATAGTCTTTGAAATTATCAACTTGGCAGTTCCATGCCTTTATGAGAGATACACACTCCAAACCCAAGGTAAGAACAAGATCCTTGCATGGAGATAAATCAACTGAAATAGAATTTTGAATTCGATCAGAGACCAAATTTTGAAAGTTTGAAAGACTATATCTGTAATACCAAACATATTTCAAGAAGGAATTTACATCCAGTGAAACCATGCAGAGAGAAAAATTTTACGAGGTAAACAAAATCTGACTTAGTTCGGGGATCTTAATAGAGTCGTGAGATCCTGACATAACCATTAATGGAAGTTGAAGTGCCTCGACTTCCTTACAAGTCTTGGAAATTTCAAGGATTGTAAAATCACATTTTGAAGAGTGAACCAGGTCATGCATGGTGTAAGGATAGATGTTACCACAGATTTTAATAAGACCACTACCGATCGGATAGTAGCCATGTTTTTCACTGATTTGATGAAATTTTACAATTTTGATAACCATATTACTCAAGTTGAAAGATTATTGTGATCACAAATCTAGAGATGTATGAATTGGAGAAATTTCATGGGAAATCTAATTTGAAGAGTTTCTTTCATGAAAAACAAGAGATTATATGGGATGGAAAGGATACTCAATGATATGATTGTTTTCTCTTTCATCATGGATAACCTCACTACCTTGTGTCAATTGAGAAGTGAATTCATCCAATGTAGAACTTGAAGAGCATGGAGTATCTTCATCAAATGTAGAAGCATCGCAAACAGGAGAGCACAAGGGATAGTGAGATGAAAAGGAAGTTTCCATAAGGACATCTTCTTTGACTTAATCACATTCTAGATCTAATTATTTCAAACCAACATCTTCTAGAGGAACTAGAAGATCAGTTGGTGCACTTGGGCATTCATCATCACGTACATTGATAGAGCCATCATCATCAGAATGATTGTTGCCCAAGACTACAAATCTAAAAAAATGATTTCACTTGATTCACTACCGAGATTAGGAGATTGTAAGTCATCCAATAATGTAAGAGCATCATCTTGACATGGGGGACTTTTAAAAAGAGAATAAAGATCAAAATAAGCTTCACTTTTCTGCTCCTCTACCTGTGCAATGTGACTACCTTGTACTAGATCGATCCTTGAACCAGCGACTTGAAAATCAAGAGAGTGTGAAGAACTAGTTGGTGCAGTGGACTGATCAAGCAAATCATGGTACAAAGAGTCATTGCATGTAGATGATAGAGGATAATAGATGTCCTTAAAGAAGTAGCAATTTTAGTGGAACCATATTCAAGATTGAAGTTAAGAGTGTTAATGTCATCTTAATGAATGAAAGGATTAGCCTTCACCCTATGCTCCATGAAACATTCCAAGGTTTCCTCTATTGGATCTCAATCATGAGAGGTGGATGAAGGTTAAAGAGGCAGATTGGTGATCTAATTCGTAGATTTACCAAATTCAGCATTAAAGCATAGAGGCACCCCGATCGATACTGGAAAAGGAGGAGGACAAGGAACAAAAGGAGTAATAGGTTTCTCCTCTGAAATTAGAGTTGTCTCATGATTTACAAGAGTTGGGGAAGAATAAACATTAGGAGTTTTAGATTCACTACGTAGAGAGTTATGAACCAAATGCTCAAACTTTTGTTTAAATAAATCCCATTCCATGTCTTCTTTAGTAAATTCATAACAGAGGCGAAGGCATCAGTCAGAGAAATCCTCAATTGATTCATTAGGCTTCATTCTTAGTTGATTACTTCTCTTAAGAAAATCTCAGTAATCATACCTATCAAATGCTAGATGAAGCTCCTTGATGAGGTGTTTACTGGGATAGGGTCCCTGGGGGTCAGTTTTGGGGTTAGTAAACCCAAGTTTTGTATAAATTTTTGGTAAAATATATAATGTCTCCGCGAATGTGGATGCAGAGTGCACAAGTAGATAGGAGTCAAAGGGGTCTTATCCCCTTGTTTGTTAAATAGATAAGTTAGTTTTGAGACTCACCCATGGTCTATGAACCATGGTATTGTATTGAGAAGGCTATATATTTTGAGTCATAGTGAAGTCTAGAAGTAATAGCGAATAGAAAAGTGTCAAGATAGAAAAAAATTTGGGCAAGTGCTAAGGCAGGGAGGCTCTACTTCTTGTACTTAGGTGAGAAGGGGAAGGCTCCTACAGCTGAGTGTGCAGGAGGCCTTGGTAAGTCCGCAACTGAGTGCGTGTACCCCTGCAGCTGAGTGTACGAGCTAGAGAAGTCTGTAATCTGAACATTGAAGATCAATAAAGACAGATTTTGGAGAATTATTGAGCAATCTGAGTATTTCTGTTGATTTTTTTTATGCTATGATTTGTCTCTTATAATGTGTTTTCTATGAAATAATGAATGAATGTTGCATGAAACCACTGAATATGTCATATTTATGCATGATTTAAGGAGTTACCTAGTGTCGCAAAGATAAAGAGTTATTTCTGCTATGTTTTTGATGAATTGGATAGATCCATGCGAAGTTTGATCCAGGGTTGTTTATTGATGCACGAAAGTAGATAAATTGTCTATTTAAGGTCTGCAAAGACTGGTCGTAGGCCTTCACAAAGGTCTAGAAGCCATTTTCATAGAGTTGTAGTTGCAAGCCCTAGAAACTATCGATCTACTTGAAGGCAGACTTGAACTATAGGAGCTTGAGAAACACTTATCACATGTCCCTGGATGCAGAAACCTGGTTCTAGCATCCCCCAATACTACTTCGGGGGAGACTGTAGCCTGAAATATGTGGTTTGTTTCCGAAAGGGCCGGCAGTTAGAGTTTTGTTGGTTGGTGTGAACAACTTTGAACTTGGGTCAGGCCCCCTTAAGCCAAAAAATGGTTCCGTTGTCGAGACCGGGATCTATCTGAACGATGTGTGATAAATGGTTTCCTTCGAAGAAATAACTTTATAATTGGATTGATCAAAAATAACACATATTCGTGACTCAGGAGAACAAGAACCCTAAATTATTCAAGGACTAGTGGTTGCAGATATTTTTTTACAAAGACAAGACCGACACATTCTTATGTTTCTTCCCTGAAGAACTATATGAGTGGTTATCTAAATTACCTGATAGTCAAGGGACGTGGAGGCTCGAAGGCCCTATAGTGTGGATTCCTAAACTAGTGTGACATCTGGAGGCATCATAAAGAAATATCGCGTGGGTTGTGGATCACTATGTTGATCGCATGTTGGGCAATTTTGTGACATATTTTGTGATCGATAGAAATATCATCTATAGCGAAGCAGAGCGAAGGATCTTTAAAGGACCGCGAGGCAAGTATCTGAAATCACTGAAGACTTGGATTAAAATGTCTTTATGTGAAAAGAGGGTTATGTAGTTACCTTGATATTTGGGGCTACGTGAAGTGGGAGATTCTTTAGAAGAAATGGAGGATCTATACCATAATATAGTCTGCCCATTGCACCCTCTTCAAGCAACAACGAAGGGATGGTGCTAACTACACCGTGATGTGTAGTTTAGTTAATAACTCAAGGTATTCTGAGGATATCTCATCCATCCACTCCACCTCCACATCCACCTCTGCTTCGTACACCCTCACCTACGCCTCCACCTCCAACCCCACCATTCAACATGGAAAACGCGATGAAGATACTGATTTTTAAAGGAATGGGGACCAAAGATCCAAAACAGTTTTGGTTTGTCACAGATGTTGTTTTGATAGCACAATAGATAATATTAAGAAATCACATTTGGTTACATCTTTACAAGACCGCACATTAACATGTTATATCAAGTATTGCACTGATAACCCCAACACGGCGTTGGCAAATACCCAGCTAGCTTTGAACAAGGAGTTTAGTAAGCCTAAGTCAAAGGCGTAGTCAATAATTGAATTTAAGGAAATCCAACATAAAGTCGATGAGACACCTTGGGACTTTGATCAGAGGTTGAAGTTCCTGATCAGGTGACTAATATGCAAATCTCAAATACCCAGCATCACGACTAGTTTATAGCATCGCTCTTGCCACGTTTAATAATACCTCTGTCACAGCAGAAAATAGCAACGCAAGAATAATCCTTGGAGATCGTGATGAGGCTAGATGCATCACCTATTCAAGATACGAACCTTGTGGTGCAACAGATTCACTCCCAGCTGGAAAGTCTGCACTTGCAGTTTCAAAGCTTGAAGAAAGGAAGGGAATCTCAGTCGGAGGTGCGCGCTGAGATCTGGTGTCTGAAATGTAAGAGCCATGGGCATGATAAGGATCATTTCCTAGTATTCAAGAATTTTATTATAGGGGGAGGGCCTGTGCCCCTGAAACTAGAGAATAATGTTAGGATGAGCGCAGGAGTTTCACTGTGGTGCACCATTTGTCAAGCTACAGGATAGCATTCTACTGATAACTGTCATCTATTGCAGAAGTTTGTACAGACCCCTCAGCAGTTATTTTGCAATTTATGTAAGTCTGTAGGACATGATGAATGCCATTTTAGGAGGTATGAGCTGATGATGGATAGAACCCCTACCTACAGAATGCAGGCAGAAAACCGACCTCAGGATCAAGGCATGGGAGCAATGCACAAAGGATTCTAAGGTCGAGGAAGAGGAAGAGGTGCTGGACAGGATGAGGGCGTGGGTAGGTGATCTACTATAACTGTGGCAAATAAGGGCACTTTGCACGAGATTGTACAAATCCCATGCATCTCTCATGTCAGTATTGTCGACATTTTGACCATGTCATAGAGGAATGTCCAGTTAGTATGGAAAATATGCAAGAGAAGAAGGCGCGGCCCCAGATGCCTACGTAGAACATTTAGATGATGAGGGTTGAACCCCGTGAAAAGGATCTGAATGTTAATATTGTGTTGAGAAGTGGTATGACAATTGGCACAGATAAAGGTAAGTAACCTGAGGAAGATGGATGACAAGGCTGTTGAGAAGGAAGTCGACTTTGATCTGAATCATGCTAAAGAAACTTTCTTGGAAGCAAAGAAGAACTTAACTGAGGCCTCCACCTCAGGAAGTCAGGAGAAAATGTTGGAGACTAATGCGTCGCAAGAAGTAGATCCTTCAATACTAGCTACTTTCTTGAAGACTTGTATGAAGTTGTTGTGCGATCAAAAAGTAGTCGAAGGATTGCAAGACTTAATAGATAAGTGCGTTAATAAGGAAAAGACTCCTACTGAGCAGCACATAGTAAGGAAGAATGGTAAGCATAAGGCACGAACAAGGCGCAAGATGAGGCTAACCGCGTAGATAGGTGAATATGAAATGGACCAGGTAATCTTGGATCTAGGATCTGATGTGAATGTCTTTCCTAAGCAGACATGGGAAAGTATGAGGAGACATGTGTTGCAGTGGTCTCCTATTCAGTTGCGCATGGAAAATCAGCAGAAGATTATTCCAGTGGGGTGCTTGTGTGGAGTAACGGTGGACATTGAGGGTGCAAGTGCGCTGGATGACTTTGAGGTCATCGAGATAGTGGATGAAAGTAACCCGTACATCGTGCTACTAAGAATTGACTAGGCTATTGATATGAATGGGGTAATCAATTTAAAGAAGCAGAAGATTTCATTTGAGAAGAATTCGCTCAGGGTTGTAGTTCCCCTAGACCCTGCAAAAGGAGCATGTTACATTGAACCTATGCACGACTATGTAGAAAGTGACGATGATCTAGATCAAATATACAAGATAATAGTTCGAGATGAGGATTGGATCAATCCTATAGCTGATGGATGAATTGTGTGGGACAGGAATAGCTCTTACACCTTAGATTCAGATGAAGAGAATAGGTTGCATGAAGTATCTATGCTCCGCTGTAATATGATGACCAAGTTGCTAAGGTGTGTCTCAAGTGAGGTAAGGAATATTCTACATTATGATGGTTTGACTGATGTGGAACTATTTCTGGATGAATTTGAAAGGGAAGTACTGGAAGAACATCGATTCCAGGCACTAGAATTGGAGCTACACACTACACCTACCCGTTGGTGGGGTACGCACAAGGAAAGCTTTGTTGGATGGAGAGAATGCAAAAGAATGATGAAGTTAAGGTTCGGTTATGCTAATACTCAAATGACAGAAAAATACAGTGGGAAAGATGATCCGTGTGATCATTTAGCATGATGGACTAAGGCCGGGGGACAGAACCACAAGCAGAATGGGTGCATATTTTTTTCCATACGTTAGATACAATCCCAATTAACTGGTATTTGGAGACAGAGCTTCGCCATGGGACCGCTGAATGGGACGTTTTAAGGGAGAGTTTTATACTAACCTTCAGCTTTAAGGATGGGTTTGAAAGAATTGATGAGGCACTACAGGAAATTAAAGCAGTTATATTTAGAATGTCGAAGGAACTAGTAGAATGGACTCAGCCATATTGGAGTACACAGTTGCACCACACACTGGAATGCTATAATGTGACTATTAAAGAAGAGGATGATCCACAGAATACTACCATTCTTGAAACTGAAGGACAGCACGAAGTCGAAGGACCGAAGGTGGCGAACTCGGATATATCAAAACCTTTGAAAACTCGATAGGTAAACATTGGATCTGAAGAGGAACCTAAGTTCGCTAAAGTAGGAGACTATCGGGATAAGGATATGGTTAATAAGGTCGTTGAGATACTGGGCGAGTAACAGGACTTATTCCCAACGATTTTTTTCAGATTTGAAAGGGATTTTCGGTGATTTAGGTGTTATGAAGATCACATTAAAACCAGATGTGAAGCCTATTAAGCAGTGACCTTATCGACTGAATCCAAAGTATAAGGAGAAGGTGTGCCTAGAACTAGATAAAATGTTGGAAGCTGGTATCATTGAGTTGGTAGAAGAATTAGATTGGGTAAGCCCAATGGTGGTCCAAGAAAAGAAATAGAAGGGTGAAATCTGCATATGCGTTGATCTACGGAAGCTGAATGATGCTTGTGTACATGACCCATTTCCGACACCGTTTACTGATGAAGTATTAGAGAACATTGGAGGACAGGAGGCGTAGTCATTTACTGATGGTTTTTTGAGATATCATCAAATAAAGATCGTGCCAAAAGATTGAAGTAAAACAACCTTCATGACTGAGTGGGGTTGCTTTCAATATACATTTATTCCATTCGGATTGAAGAACGCACCTGCGATATTCTCCCAGGTAGTGATCGTGGCATTCAAGGAGTTCATTCATAAGTTCCTGGAGGTATATTTTGATGAATGGACTGTGTTTGGGTTGGTGAAGCACGATGTTGTGATTCTGCGCCTCATACTGAATACATGTCGAAGGTATCAGATCGCATTGAACTTAAAGAAATGTATATTTTGTGTGCCCTTTGGAATTTTGCTCGGCCATGTTATCTATAAGCAGGGATTGATGGTGGACCCTATGAAGATCATTATAATTGTGAATCTAGAAGCCCCTAGGAATGTGAAATAGTTGCGTGCAACATTGGGACACATTGAGTACTACAGGAATTTTACCAAGGCATATGCCCAGATAACCGTGCCGATGGATAAATTGTTAAAGAAAGATGATATTTTTTGTTAGGATGAAGATTGCCAGCACAACTCGGATGTCTTGAAGGAGAAAATGGTAACAGTGCCTATTTTGGTGTTTCCAACCTGGAAAAAGGAGTTTCATGTGCACTTTGATGCCTCATGTATCGCGATAGGAGTAGTATTAACACAACAAGGTGAGGGAGAGATTGACCATCTGATAGCTTTCATGAGCAGAAATTTATGCAAAGCTGAGAAGAATTACTCCACTACAGAGCATGAAGGCTGGGCGATGGTCTACGCGCTGCAGAAGTTTCAACATTACTTGTTGGGCGAACACTTTAACATGTATACTGATCACTCTGCACTGAAATACCTGGTCAATAAGCTTGTGTTGGGGGGCAAGATATGTCGATGGTTACTATTCTTCCAGGAGTATGACTTTAAGATGATTATGAAGCCCGGAAGGCTGAATGCAGGCCTGAACCATCTATCAAGGATTGAAACAGGGGAGGAACCAAGTAGTTTGGAGGAAGGAATATCAAATGCATATCTCTTTGTGGTTCACATCGTAGATTATCATTTTTTTGATATCATTCAGTTCTTAACAACGGGAATAGCTCCGGAAGGTTATTCCACTCAAAAAAAGGAGTTATTAGTTCGCGTTGTGGACTTTTCGGTAATTGCAATGGGGTCAGATGAGATATTGCAAAGGTATGTTTTGGAGTTTGAGCGTGCTAGTATCCTAGCTAAAGCCCATGGAGGAGTGGCAGGAGGTCACTATGTAGGGAAAGCGACCGCGCAGAAGATTTTGCGCGCTAGGTTATGGTGGCCAACATTACACAAGGATTCTAAGGCATACTGCAAGGCATGTGATGCTTGCCAAAGGACGGGGAAGCCTTTGTGAAGGGATGAATTGCCTTTAAATCCCCAAGTTTCATTGTAGGTATTTGAGAAATGGGCCATTGACTTTATAGGTCCAATACAACCACCAGGAAAGAATACAGGAATGCGGTATATCATTACTGCAACTAATTATTTAACCAGGTGGGCAGAAGTGTAGCAAGTGAAGGATTGTACAACAACCACTACTGCAAAGTTTCTATTCGAGTACGTCTTAACAAGGTTTGGTTGTTCTAATATTTTTATGAGTGATAGGGGTATGCATTTCCTGAATGAAACGATCAGCGCGATGTTGGAAGAATTTTAGGTGTATCATCAGAAGAGCACACCCTATCACCCACAGGTGAATGGAACAATGGAAGCTTTTAATAAAATTTTGGAGCATGCATTGACAAAGGTATGCAACATGCAAAGGAATGATTGGGACATGCATGTACCTGTTGTGTTATGGGCTTATAGGACGACCTACAAGAAGTTGACAGGACAAACATCATTCAGGTTGGTCTATGGAATTGAAGCAGTCATGCCGATGGAGTATATTGTGCCTAGTTTATAGATTGCAGCATTGACCGAGATGGCAGACCGTGAAACCTTGGAGGAACGACTCGCACAGATCATGGAGTTAGAAGAAGAACACTTCCTTGTAGGATTTCACCAGCAAGTGAAAAAGGAATGCAAGAAAGCACGACATGATCGGCATATTAAGTTGCACACGTTCAAGGTAGATGATTTGGTGTTGTTATATGATAGAAAGTTCATGAAGTTTCCAACAAAATTTCAAATGCATTGGTTAGGGCCATATTTTATTAAGGAGATCACAGATGGTGGTACAGTTCAACTCACGAAGTTGAATGAAGAACCATTCCTTGGAAAAGTGAACGGAAGTAGGCTGAAGTTGTACACAGGGGATCATGCCCCTGCATTATGACTATATGATAGCATGACAGTATTAGTAATCCATCCAAGTGCAAGGGATTGCGAGACTATAAACTACACTGCCTGATTAGGTGTCGAAAGAAGTCACAAGGCTGCGTGATGGATGACAAGGGTGTGACATGTGAAGTTGCACTAGATGAGCTGCGTCATCGAGGATGGTGTCGTGCAAATGGGTCCAAAAGTAGCCATTGAGGTTACTGTTCATGGCTTGATGGCCAAAAATCAGTTAAGCGGAGTGGGTATGCGCTATTTATGGCAAAAATATTTGGAGATCTACTGCCAAAGATTCATTTATTATCAGAAATTGGGGGGAACAGTCGGATTTGAATTCAAAAATTCCTATAAATCACCCATGTTGGACCACTGAAGAACACTTTGCATTCTGAGACTTGTCTAGGCAATTTGTTGTCTGAATTTTATGAGTCGTCAATTCTGGGTGGATTTTGTGGCAAGCCTAGCATTTGTTTCCTTACCTGCTGTAGAGCTATAAAAAGGGTCTCTTTCACCTCTAATTACCTCACATTAATATGTCAATCCGGGAGCGTTTTGTTATTTCAAAGAGTGTCTCAGTCTAAGGCTATCATTTGTCAAAGTAATGCTAGTAGTATAGTGTTCAGAAATACAAGAGTAAACGGATGCTTGTCTACAGCTTAACTACTTCAAAAGAGGAAATCACACATTCAAAAGACTAAGCAACTTTATCAGTCAAGGGTTCAGTAGAGGTAACCCATCCCTTTGGAAACTGATAGAAAAGAAAATCATAGAACAGATCGTGGATCTGGGAGCCAGACAGTAAATGCCAAGGTTCACTATAGCCTTAGATCGTCTCCCACACCAAAATAACAAATGCCTGTAAATGGAACGGCAAATAAGAAAATGGAACAGCAAATAAGAAATCGAGCAACAAGTCTGCAATGGAACAGCAAATTCGAAATGGAACAGCAATTCTTAAATGGAACAGCAGCTAAGAAATAGAACAGCAACTAAGTCTTACAAGCAGTAACAAACTTAATCTATCAAATCAAATGCATTAATCATAATCAAACGGAAATCTTTCACTCTTAAGGCAGGTCGAACAGCACACACCAATGGAACAGCACTGATCACTGATAAGTTATGGAACAGTGCTTGAAAACCATATAAATACACAACACTCTTAAATAGTAATCTGATCTAAGCATCAATCTCAGTTAGAAGGAATACGACTGCATTTCGAAATAGAACAGCATTGTTCATCAATTTAACAATCGTAAAGAACATAACTCCTATGATGAATTCTGTGACGTGAATGTACAGCACAAAAGCTTTAAAATGGCATAGTAACAGTATTCTATCAAGACCAGTGATATTAGATCAACTCTGAAAAGAACAATCATATGATGCAGAGTCAATACAATAGTTCTGTCTGTGGAAACCTTAATGAATTAAACATAACAGAGCATGTGATGTAAACTTATAAAACACATTAGATTACCAAATAACAACGATAAGCAAACCACGCAGAAGAACAATGTAATAATACAGGACCAAGTGTCCTCCAAGGCCAGGCCCTTAGCCTCCAGGGGTACACCGCTTGAGGTTAATCCAGACTCAGAGATGAAGTAATCACCAAGTTTGTATTAATGCATGAAGTGAAATTACAATGAACCAGTTCTTATCGAGACTCGATGATCAAAGTTTTGATCTTAACAGAAATTACATAAAAACATAATCATGTCTAACTCTCTCTCGAGCTAACAGTGTTGTCCCTTTTATGAGGGTGATGGCAGAGATGTCTAAGTACAAAAATAGATAAAACAGTGATCCCTCAGGATCAAGGATCCTGAGGGATTCGCCGAATCGTTAATCCTTAATCATTTCTTTTCTCTCCTGCGCCGATCTGGTATCTCCTCCTCCTTTTCTGGGCCGATTCGCTTTGATTTTCTTTGCCTTGTTTGCATTCGGTCTCCCGTCAAAGGGACAGTGGTTATCTCGTCCTTGTCCTTTCCTTTGGAACAGCAACTTCTCGTTTTCACTCCTTCCTGCATGAGGAAATGACAATTGTCAGCGTTTTAGTCTTGCATATTAATCTTACATGTTTTGTTATGATTCTTTATCGTTTTCCAAGTTCATGATGCAAAAAGGTTTGCAAGTTCTACTAAAAAGATACTGAAATGATTATCAAAAACATACCTCTTTTAGTACTCCACACACCCCCCTACTTACCATGTTTCATGCCCTCATGAAAACGTTGTAGTTGACATGCAAGGCAGTGAGAGAATAGGCTGGAGATGGAATCTCATGCGGAGGCCTACAGCCATGATGAGTAACTAGGTAGTCAAAGAAATGGCCTGTCTGACCCTCGAGCATCTCATACAGGGCTTTGTATCCACGTGCAAGGTTCCAAATAATTTGACTCCGGAACCTATATCCTAACCAGGATGGCCCTGCTCTCAAAATGATTTCACCATAAAGGTGCAAATGATTGGTAGCTAATTTAAAATTTTCATACTTAAACGGTTCCCTGAGCTGGATATTCGGATTAGAGATTTAATACCGAAATTTACCTGCACTTTTGAATTCGTTACTTCATGACGTTTCACAGAGCATAAAAAAGGCATAGCATGTAGAGTCAGTTGTTAGTCATCATGGGTTGATTCGGTTAATTGTCAGTCATAGCCTCACCCAGTAGCAGAGCAGCTGGGAAGAGCTAATTGCAATGATAGATGGGGGGTTGACAGCACCATCCCCAAAACGTAAGCATGCCACTAGTACACCAGAGCGTCTAGAAAAACACAGAGAATTAGCAAAATAGAAACATGTCACCAGTACATCCAAGCATCCAGAAAAACGCAAGGAATCGGCAAAGCGTAAGCATGCCACCGGTACACCCGAACAGCCAGAAAAACGCAGGAAATCGGTCTGGTTAGCACGAATACGAGGGAGGCTGGAAAAGCTCCAGGAAAACACCAGCCGGCCAGTAGAAATTGAATATGAGCAACCCTCACAGCTAGAAGAAGAGGCCGAGCAATCTGAAGGAGAAGAGAAAGAAGAGATCGAGAAATCTGGAGAGGAGGCCGAGCAATCTGAAGAAGAAAATGAGGAAGGATCGAGCATTCTGAAACAGAAGCTGAGCATTCTAAAACAGAAGCTGATCAATCTGAGCAAGAGGAGGAAATGGAACAGCAGGAAGGTAGCCCATTGCAGGACCTAGTGGGAGAAGACGAATTGGCCGTAGTCTTGGCCAATATGGGCGAATACGGCCAACCTTCCAGCCCATCAAACCTCCATGACGAAACGAAACCCCAGGAGGAAAATGCATCTAAAAAACCACATGCAAAGGAGGCAGAAGAAGAAAATCTGTCTGTTCATGATAAAGAAACAATTGGAGATACTAAACAGGAACAATCCGTTCCTAACCAAAAGACACCAGAAGAAATTCTCGAGGAAGCAGGGGCAGAAAAAGAAGTTGCCCAAGAATTGACAGAACCAGTTAGGGTTCCTACCCCAGAACAGCCAGAGCAGAACAATGAAGAAACACCCTAGAAGGAAGATCTGGGGACTACGGCGCCAAAATGTAGAGCTATAAAAAGGGTCTCTTTCACCTCTAATTACCTCACATTAATATGTCAATCCGGGAGCATTTTGTTATTTCAAAGAGTGTCTCAGTCTGAGGCTATCATTTTTCAGAGTAATGCTAGTAGTACAGTGTTCAGAAATACAAGAGTAAATGGATGCTTGTCTACAACTTAACCACTTCAAAAGAGGAAATCACACATTCAAAAGACTAAGCAACTTTATCAGTCAAGGGTTCAGTAGCGGTAACCCATCCCTTTGGAAACTAAAAGAAAAGAAAATCAGAGAACAGATCGTGGATCTGGGAGCTAGACAGTAAATGCCAAGGTTCACTACAGCCTTAGATCGTCTCCCACACCAAAATAACAAATGCCTATAAATGGAACGGCAGATAAGAAAATGGAACAGCAAATAAGAAATCAAACAGCAAGTTTGCAATGGAACAGCAAATCCGAAATGGAACAGCAATTCTTAAATGGAACAACAGCTAAGAAATAGAACAGCAACTAAGTCTTACAAGCAATAACAAACTTAATCTATCAAATCAAATGCATTAATCATAATCAAACAGCAATCTTTCACTCTTAAGGCAGGTCGAACAGCACACACCAATGGAACAGCATTGATTACTGATAAGTTATGGAACGGCGCTTGAAAACCATATAAATACACAACACTATTAAATAGTAATCTGATCTAAGCATCAATCTCAGTTAGAAGGAATACGACTACATTTCGAAATAGAACAGCATTGTTCATCAATTTAACAATCGTAAAGAGCATAACTCCCAAGATGAATTCCGTGACGTGAATGTACAGCACAAAAACTCTGAAATGGAATAGTAACAGTATTCTATCAAGACCAGTGATATTAGATCAACTATGAAAAGAACAATCATATGATGCAGAGTCAATACAATAGTTCTGTCTGTGGAAACCTTAATGAATTAAACATAACAGAGCATGTGATGTAAACTTATAAAACACATCAGATTACCAAATAACGATGATAAGCAAACCACGCAGAAGACAAACGTAATAATACAGGAGCAAGTGTCCTCCAGGGCCGGGCCCTTAGCCTCCAAGGGTACACCGCTTGAGGTTAATCCAGACTCAAAGATGAAGTAATCACCAAGTTTGTATTAATGCATGAAGTAAAATTACAATGAACCAGTTCTTATCGAGACTCGATGATCAAAGTTTTGATCTTAACAAAAATTACATAAAAACATAATCATGTCTAACTCTCTCTCAAGCTAACATTGTTGTCCCTTTTATGAGGGTGACGGTGGAGATGTCTAAGTAAAAAAATAGATAAACAGCGATCCCTCAGGATCAAGGATCCTAAGGGATTCGTCGAACCGTTAATCCTTAATCATTTCTTTTCTCTCCTGCGCCGAGCTGGTATCTCCACCTCCTTTTCTGGGCTGATTCGCTTTGATTTGCTTTGCCTTGTTTGCATTTGGTCTCCCGTCAAAGGGACAGCGGTTATCTCGTCCTTGTCCTTTCCTTTGGAATGGAAACTTCTCGTTTTCACTCCTTCCTGCATGAGGAAATGACAATTGTCAGCGTTTTAGTCTTGCATATTAATCTCACATGTTTTGTTATAATTCTTTATCATTTTCCAAGTTCATGATGCAAAAAGGTTTGCAAGTTCTACTAAAAAGATACTAAAATGATCATCAAAAACATACCTCTTTTAGTACTCCACACCTGCATGGAACCAGAAGGTCATTCTTCAGCAAATGATTTTCGCCAACCTCGCTGAAACCATGAGTTCTAAAGTCATTGTTTCTGATGCGACGGGCCCTAAAATATCAATATGGAAGTTAAAACCCCTATGCCTACCGTGTCAAGGTTGTCGAGGCCAAAGCAATCTGTCACAAAAGAGAAGCAACCAGCTGCAAAGGAGAAGCAGAAGAATATGGTGCTAGTGAGAATGTCACCAAGGAAGAATCCAGAGGTGCCCCAAAAGGAGAAAAAAGACAAAAAGCCAGAGAAGGTGGTTGATTTGGAGGAGGAGGAGTACCAAGGCATAGAGGAATTGGACACTGAAGAGGTCGAGCCTCTCTCAAAACTCCTCAAGTATATCCCTCTATGGAAGGGAAAGACTAAGATTACCAAAGACCCCTGAACAGGTCGAATTTGAAGGTCCTCCACTAGCGCGCACTCTAGTATTGAAAATGGAGGATTGGGACCTTGTGGACCACGAGAGGTTCCCACATTTGGCGACCAACAAGTATATGACCAAAATATACTATGAGGAGACTGGGGTTATGCAGTTAGAGCCCATGAAGTGGGTTAGAGGTGTTGAGAAGGCAGGATTGTTGCACATGCTCTGTGTGCCACACTTTCATCGATCAACTATCAACATGGTGTGGGTGCGCCAAATCCTCGTGCTGGTGCACGATGAGTGTCTCTGGCTTGGGGAACCCATCTTGATCAAGGACATCTTAATTCACCTGATCATGAAGCTTCCCTACAAAGGGGTGAACCCTACCAAGGAGTTTGGAAGGAAAATCGACGAAAAAGAGTTGGCGGACAAGATGAAAGAAGAGTATGGGCTTGTTAAGAATTCACGTGGATATTCCATCCACTCTATTCAGGACCAGGTGGTGCAGTTCGCCGCCCAAATTCTTGCAGGAAAATTATGAGGAAGTGTTGCACGGATGAAGTTCCGGGACTAGTAGTATCACCAGTAGCACAGTGCACGAAGGGCGTCCAATATAATTGGTCAAAGTTTCTATGTAAGGAGTCCTCATGAACTTCTGAGAAGCTGAAGAGGAAATCAAGTCATTTCATTATGCTTTCCTTTTATTATCTATTGTGTTAGTCACTTGGAGGTTGCTAGAGGACATTCATTTAGCCCCGCAGAAGGAAGATTTACCTGAGGTAGTGCAATTCGCCTCGTTGTGATCAATAAAGGATGTGACAAGGATCAAGGAGTCCAAAATTTTGTAGATTTTGGTAGAGATGGACCTTCATATGGTGATCATTCAGAGGCCAAGGTTGTCCCCAACCTTGTTTGCGCAATTGACAGCCTACACGGAGTTCAAGGCGAAAGGACCCAAAGTAAACATGGCACAAGTTGCCCTATTTGGTATCTGAAATGAATGTACAGGAGATCATGGGGTATTGGCAAGCAGAGTGGTGCGAACTCATAGGGCTTGATGTTGGAAGGGGCAAAGGTGCGAAGACCTCTGCTATGTAGAAGCATAAGGACGCTACTTAGAAGGTCGTGCGAGCTCTTGCTAAGAAAAATAAAAAGGAATTTGTTGCAAACGCAACTGAAAAGGAAGAACGAGCAGAAAAAGTGTGTGTTGTAAAGAAGCAAGTGGGAAAAGAACATTAGGATATAGAGGAAGGCGAAAATTCAACCTCACAGCACACAGATGAGTCGGAGCTATCAGCACACAAAGGAGGTGGTGGTGAGGAGGAGTGCACTCCTTTCACCTTGAAGGGATGCAAGCAGGAGCAAACTGTTGGATAGAGGAAGAAGCATAAGTCTAATAAGAAGACACATATCGATCCAATGGTGCTGACAGAAGGCGATCTCGATGAGATCGGTGATAAAGTTAGAGATATGAAGATGGAGGTGTTGCAAACATTTGAGCAGCAATATATGCATATTCTAGGGAGCGTCCAAAAGATACGTGTGTGTTGCAGATCTAGGCTAACAAGATTCAAGCGGGCATCGAGAAAGTGAGCAAGGTGCAAGCGAGCCTAACACAGGGAAGTGGCATAATGGCAGAGCTGGAACTGACTCTGGACCTCAGAATCATACCCTTGTGAGAAGGGTCCGTTCGCATAGAGTCAGATTAGGACTGAACTGTGATCAGTACCGTGAAAGATGGGGTTTAATTTGGTCATGTTGCCACTCCAAACCCTCCATGTGTTGCATCAGGGGGTTTGAGAAGAACTGAGGATCAGAGAGAAGCGTTCCCTCACTGTCATGAGTGATTTTAAGGTCAATAATGAACATATGTTCGTGGTGAAAACTTAGGTGCTAAAGGCAAAGGAAGAGATACAGCAACACAGCCAGAGCCTGGAGGCAGCGATCGAGCAAGCCTGCAAAACAATGCCAGAATTAAAAATCCCTAAGGATGTCGAAGCCTCAGAAAAAGTCAAGAAATTAACTGCTGCAGTACGTGCATCAAAGGAGGAAGTCAGAAGGGTTACCTTTGATTTCCAAATGAAGATACCAGAGTTGTAGTTGAAGTTGTAGCTGATGGCTCCACCAAAGGTTCGAGAGCAATGTGGAGCAGCAATTGAGGATGGTATGAGCACTCTGGATACTGTAGTCACCGAATTCTCATCGATGTTTGACGCAACAATGGAGATATCGACAAATCTACAGGAGGACCTGAACCAACAAAAGCTGAACACTTATATCTGAGAGACACAATGGAAATATGATGAGGTTCGAGCAACTGTGCGCACTTTGGTGCCAACGCATCGCCTCACAAACTTACAGGAGGGAAAGTAGCTACAAGCACATGTGGAAGAATTGCAGAGGAAAGAGACCCTGCTAAAGGCCAAATTGCAGTCGTGGCTAGAGGAATCTTGTCAACTTACTCTGTCACTTCAGGAAAATCTCAAGGTGCTACAGCAGACATAGAGGACAATGCGCCTACCAATGGAGGGGCCAACAATAGATAAACTGGTCAAAGAGGTACAGCAGGCTGCAGCGCAAAGCGATGCTGAAGTTGCAGTGTTGCAGGTTGAGCTAGGTGGTCTTCGTAGCAAGATCGAGATGCTAGCTGAGTGACTTGAGGATGAGTCAGGATCTTTGTGTTGGGGGCATATTGGGATAGGGTCCTTGGGGGTCAGTTTTGGGGTTAGTTAACCCAAGTTTGTATAAATTTTTGGTAAAAGATGTAAAGTCTCCATGAATGTGGATGCAGAGCATGCACATAGATAGGAGTCAAAGGGGTCTTAGCCCCTTGTTTTTTAAGTAGGTAAATTATATTGAGACTCATCCATGGTCCGCGGACCATGGTATTGTATTGAGAAGGCTATATATTTTGAGTCATAGTGAAGTCTAGAAGTAGTAACAGATAGAAAAGAGTCAAGATAGAAATTGTTTTGGGTGAGTGCTAAGGTAGGGAGGCTCTACTTAATGTACTTAGGCAAGAAGGGGAAGTCTCCTGCAACTGAGTGTGCAGGAGGCCTTGGTAAGTATGCAGCTAAGTGTGTGTACCCCTACAGCTAAGTGCACAGGGTAGAGAAGTCTGTAATCTGAACATTGAAGATCAATAAAGACTGATTTTGGAGAATTATTGAGCAATCTAAGTATTTCTATTGATTCTGTTTAGGCTATGATTTGTCAATTATAATGTGTTTTCTATGAAATAATTAATGAATTTTGCGCAAAACCACTGAATATGTCTTATTTATGCATGATTTAAGTAGTTACCTAGTGTCATGAAGATAAAGAGTTATTTCTACTATATTTCTGATGAATTGGATAGATCCACATGAAGTCTGATCCAGGGTTGTTTATTGATGAATGAAAGTAGATAAATTGTCTGTTTAAGTTCCGCAAAGACTGATTGTAGACCTTCGCGAAGGTCTAGAAGCCATTTTCATAGAGTTGCAGTAACGAGCCCTAGAAACTACTGATCTACGCAAAGGCTAATCCTAAGCTATAGGAGCTTGAGAAACACTTATCACATGTCCCTGCATGTAGAAACCTAGTTCTAGCATCCCCTAATACTACTTCGGGTGAGACTACAGCCTGCGCTATGCGGGTTGTTGCCGAAAGGGCCAGTAGTTAAGGTTTTGTTGGTTGGCACAAACAACTCTGAAACTGGGTCAGGCCCCCTTAAGCCAACAGTGTTCAAGAGAATGAATGGAAGTAGGTGGTAGAGTGTGACACCATAAGATAACTCGACCTTCAAGTGTGAGGAAGAAAAGAATACAAGCCACATCTTCACAATCAATTCCATAGTATTCACAAAACTTAAGGGAAAGAGATGCATGCTCGGAAATGGATGTATCACCCTCACCATCAAACTTGGATTGAGACAATTCATGGAGAGACTCGTCGGGGATTGAAACTTCACCAAGGGACAAGTTAGAAAAACACCCCAAGAATATGATTTGAGGATGATCCACTTCATAGAAGAAGTTCAAAACAGAATCAAGGGAAAAGCTTTTCATGTGGCCCTCCTTCTAGCATCATTTTGTTGATGGTGTTGGAAATATGTCAACTAAGGGGGTCTCCCCAATGTGAAGTCCCAATTAGACCTCACACTATTTGGAGTAGGATCTACATCCAGAGTATCAAACCAATTGATATGTATCACTATAGATTTACCTTGGCTACAAATTTCAGCATAAGAGAGTAATACACAGGTATTTTCGGATCATCAAGTGAGTATGCCTTGTGAAATGTTCATTTGTGAAAAGTATCAATGTCCTTCTACTGAAAGGGAAGAGAAAATTGGACCCTTTAAAGTCAAGTAATAGTACTAATATATAAAAGGAACACGAGCATATACATAAGAATGAATTTTTGATACACTGGTGAAATAGTTCACAAGGAGGCAACAATTGTTAAAGAAAATACAACACACATTCAACAAGATAAGTACCAAAGTCACCGAAATAGTTCAATTTCCTTAGTACAAATGAAACAACATACATCGCAAACTTTCAAAGAATAGTCTTACAATATTCATGACATATGCATGAAAGCATGTTGGCTCAACGTGATGTTGAATTAAGTAAAAGTTCTAAGATACATCAAAACAATGAACACCACTAACCCCAACAGTGGAGAATTAGAGCAGTCACTCACTCCTCCAAAACAACTATCTTCCTCTCCAATGCCTGGTAGGAAGAGCCAAGGTGAAAATTAATTTGCATGAACAATGAAGGTATATATAACAAATGGTGTGATCATTCACCTCTCTTGTGACTCTTGGACTACCCTCATGATTATTTGACTTCTCTATGACCTTTTGACTCCCAAATCACTTTTCACCTTACAAGGATGACTCTTGGACTTCCACTTTACATTACATTTTCCAATATATAATTTACATAATCCACGAATGATGTGGCATATGATGACTCATGACATGACATGAAATGACGATGATGACATCGCAATTTCAAGTCACTCTTTGTTGCTACTTTCTTTGTGTCTTCTTGAAATATGGTGCATGTTCTTCTTCTTCCTCCTGCTTATGACTTGATGATAAGGAGTATTTAATGTGGTCTTGATATTTTTGGCATTATGATACAGGTATTGTCCTTGATGGCAACTCACTCAGATGAAAGATCAAAATATAGCAAGTAAACATCAAAGAATTATATATCAATGTTCACAGAATGAAGAAAGAGAGGTATACGCAAGTTCACTGTATGCAAGTCGCGTATACACGCAAGTTCACTGTATGCAAGTCGCGTATACATACACATGCACTTTCACAGAAGGAAAAGTGAGTATACCTTGGAAAACTAAGTTTTTGGTTTGAAGTATTTGGTCCATGGTATTTTGATCCATGGTATTGGTCCAAGGTATCTAGTCTGAGGTATTGACCCTAGGTATTTGGTCCTAGGTATTGGTCCTAAGTGGTTTTGGTCCATGGCATTGAGAAAGGCCTAAAACGATAAAAGGAGGAGAAGATCATTAGGCCAATGTGTGCAAGTATCGAATATTTGATGAAGTGTGAGATCTAGTATGCAGGTTATTGGGTTATGGTGCATTGTTGGATCTGAACCAAGGATGAACCTTAGCGAATGATGAGGGATCAGATATAATGATGGATCAGGATCTTCAAGCCTAAAATGAACTATCATTATGTTTTTTTGATCATGTTTATTCTATATCTGAATACTAACGCATATATTATTCTATAAATAATATGATCTAGGTATAACTAAAGTCTAGAATAGCTGCAAAACTCTGAATTTATATTTGCAGCTGTATACACTGGTTGGCTTTGAGAAATGCGCATGTACACACAGGTTCAACACATCGAAGTAGTGTATACCTTATAAAATATGTTTCAGTTGTTTCTCTTTATTGTTGCAGAGTTCTGGGTTCTGGTTTGGGTTATGGTTGTTGTATTCTGGTGACAGTATTCTGGATGATCAAATTGATGGGTTGTCTAAGTGAATGGTTGATTCGAATGTGGTTGGTTCAAAAGGTGATTGGTTGATGCAGATTTATTTGATGATTGAATGCTGTTGTTGATGGATCCAGTTTGAAAATTTATGAAGTGTGGTCCCTGGAGGAAGAGAAAAGGTCATAACCTTCTATAGGTCGATGCCTACGTACTAGCAAACATATCAGCTAGTAAAAGAGCTAGGGGGTTGTAGCTCCCTTCGAGGAGAAGCTGGAAAATGAGAGAAGGTTGTAGCCTTCTGCAAGTAGAAGCCTGCATGCTGGTATAAGTCTGCACCAGTACAAAAATTGTAAACAGATTTTCTTATTATTAAAAGAAGACAGAGACGACAGCAGCAGGTGGTTTTCACCCACATTGGGTTTCCACCTTATATCTTGGTGTTCATGTGTGTTTCTTATGTGTGATGCTTTATTCTTCTTTTATTTGCACTATCTAATGAATTCCTGATATACTGGTTAAATTTCAATGCATGGTAAATTGGGTAAATCAAAAGTTCTCTGCATATACATTGGTTGCCTTAAGTACAGTTGCGTATACATGCTAGTTCACTTAGCTGAAGTAGCGTATACAAACCTATTTTGAAAATTAAATTATTGATCTGATAATACTGATTCAACCCCCCCCCCCCTCAGTATTATTTCCAACAATTGGTATCAAAGCAGGTCCTTCAGAAGAAGCTTGATCACTTGAAGGAAGATCCATCATCATGAGTAATCAAGAAAGCGAGGGATCCATTAGACCACCAATCTTTGATGGGAGAAACTTTTTTTATTAGAAGATAAGAACCACAGCCTATCTTCAATCACTTGGAACAGATGTTTGGGAAATCGTGGAAGGAGGATATACATTTCCATCAGCAATTCCTACAGGAATGGCAGGTAAAAAGCAATATGAAACCAATGCCAAGGTTGTCAATACATTATTGGGAAGTCTATCACAATCAGAGTTTTTCAAAGTTATGAAGCTCAAATCAACCAAAGAAATATGGGACAAAATCATTCTAAGCTATGAAGGAGACTCTCAGTTAAAACATGCTAAACTACAAACTCTCAGAATTCAATATGAAACTCTTAAGATGCACAATGATGAAAGTATAGCTAGTTACTTCTTACATATAGATTAGGTTGTTAATTGCATGAAGAATTTGGGTGAAGAGATAAAATAAGTTACCTTAGTTGAGAAAGTTTTAAGATCCTTGTCTGCTAAATTTGATTCAAAAGTATCTGCCATAGAAGAAAAACAGGATCTACAGACTATTACTATGACACAGCTTCACGGAAAATTAACTCCCTTTGAGATGAGAAAAGGAGACCCATCAGATATGAGAGAAGCCACATTTAAAGCTTCACCAAAAGGAAAATAAGAACTCAATTAATCAAGACATATTTCAAAAGAAGAAGATGAAGTAAACTTTGTCAAGAAGCTTCAATGGGGTTCTGGAAGATTCAGAGGTAAACTACCTTTCAAATGTTTTGCCTGTGGTAGAGTCAGTCATTATGTTGCCAAATTTCCTCATAAAGATAAACATGATAAAGGTAAGGAATCTGCAAAATGGAATAGAAAACAAAGTGTAAGTAAAAAGAACTACTATACTCATGAAGATAGCGATGGTTTATCAAATAGTGATGAAGATGAAAATAGTAATGACTATAGACTTTTGATGGCTTATGAGGATGATAATTTTTGGGATGCTTTAGATGAAGATGACCTTTATGAAGAAATCTATAAACTCAAAATCTGTTTAGAAGAAAAGAATATGATTATAGGTACCTTGACATACCAACTTGTTGAAAGAGAAAAACACAATGAAAAACTAGAATGTGAAATTGTGGGTCTAAGAAAGGATCTTGAGAAAACAAAATCTCTCAATCTTAGATTTGCTAAAGGATCAGAAACCTTAAATGAAATTATCAAAGTGCATTTTTCTCCTCTGATAAAGACAGGTCTTGGATATACTGAAGAAGCATCTCAATCACAGAAGTTGTCAACCTCCACTAAAAGCTATCTTGATGCAGCAAAGAACAGTGAACAGTATGACAATCGTCAGCAAAGGCATAAAGCAGATCACCAGGTAAATCAGGCTCAATTTACTTCAAGGATGAATAGAAGCCACAACCAACCTCAGGTAAATCATACTCAATTTGCTTCAAAGATGAATATCAATAGAAACTATAATCACTAGGTCAATAGATTCGATAATTGCAGGAACTTCTTTAATGGTCAATGTTTTTCATGTCATAACTTTGGACACAAAGCTGCTCAATGTGTTGCTTACAAGACCATCATGACTAGAGAAGCACGAAATCAAAGGAATGTGATAGGGATCAAGAAAATTTCCTACAATAACTTTTCTCTTCTTGAAAATGAAATATAATGCTCAATCTGTAACAACTTCAGCCATGAAGAATCTAAATGCAGGAGTAAATTTCGACAAATATATTAAAAGGAGCAAACTCCATTAAATCCCAAAATATGGAGAAAGAAAGAACCGCAAACAGAAATATGTGGTATAGCCTTGTATGCAAAAGGACAATAAAATCAGTGGTACATCGACAGTGGATGCTCAAAACACATGACAGGTGACAAAGAAAAACTTCACTCATATAATGCCTTAGAAAAGGAAAAGAATGTCTCATTTGGAAACAACACTCCTACTATCATAAAAGGTAAAGGCTCTATTTTCTTGAAAGAAAAGGTTAAAGTTGGGAATGTTATATATTTTGATGGTCTAATGCATAACCTGTTGAGTGTTAGTCAAATGTGTGATCAAGGAAATGAAGTGGTATTCCGATCAAACGGATGTGTTTTTCATGAGCTTGATATAGGAGAAACCATGATCAAAGGTACAAGAACTCCAAACAACTTATACATACTCAAGGGAGGACAACAACAGTGCTATCTAAGAAAAAATGATGAAAACTAGCTATGGCACAGAAGATTGGGGCATCTAAGCTTTTCTCAAATAAGAAAAGCATGCAGATTCTAGGTTGTTCGTGATCTTCCTGATATCAACATTCCTAAAAATACAATATGAAAATCATGTCAATTCGGTAATAAAACCAGATCTCACTTCATCGAAAAGGAATGGTTAGCTAGTAAGCCTCTTGAACTTGTTCATACTGATTTATGTGGACCATCAAGGAAAAATTCACCTCGTGGAGAAGAATACTTTATATTGTTCATTGATGATTTTTCTAGAATGTGCTGGATAGGTCTTCTAAAGCATAAAGATGAAGCTTTTGAAAAGTTCAAAGCCTTCAAAGCTTTGGTTGAAAATGAATCAGATCACAAAATCAAATGCCTCAAATCTGATCGAGGAGGGGACTTTACCTCGAATGAATTATTTGACTTTTGTGAACAACATGGACTAAAAAGGCAGTTCTCCACCGCAAGGACTCCTCAGCAAAATGGAGTAGTAGAAAGGATGAACAGAACTGTTCAACAAATGGCTCGAGCTATGCTAGATGAATCTGAAACTCCTGCAACCTTCTGGTGTGAATCTGCATTCGTCGCCATCACTATTCTCAACCAGGAAAATGTTTAGGTAAACAAAAATCAAACTCCATATGAACTTTGGTATGGTAAGGCTCCTACTGTAAAATACTTCAAAGTTTTTGGAAGAAAATGTTACATCAAAAGGATTGATGAAAAACCTGGTAAGTTTGAACCCAGAGCAGATGAAGGTATTCTTCTTGGCTACTCTTCCTGATATAAAGGATATAACTGTTATAATAAAAGACTTGGGAAAAATATTGAAAGTATTGATGTTGTGGTTGATGAAGAATGCAAAAATCCAAAACAGATAAAAATCGAAGATTATGACAATGAAAAAGATGAGGATCATTTTCCCACATCAAATCACACTAATTCTGAAGAAGAAACCAATGAAGCACCAAAAGAAGAGATAATTGTAGAAGAAAAGGCTTCGTCCAGGTATGTTCAGAAAAATCATCCAGAAACTCAAATTTTAGGGGAAAAAGGGGCAGTTGTGCAGACAAGAAGAACTATTACAGAAGCTGCAAGCTATCTAGTGTTACTATCTTCCATAGAACCTCAAAATGTAAATGAAGCATGCAAAGATGAATGCTTAGTCAAGGCCATGAATGAAGAAATTGAGAAAATTGAAAAGAGTAATACTTGGGAATTAGTTCCGAGACCTCATGATAAGAATATCGTAGGAACTAAATGGATATTCAAAAACAAGCTAAACAAAAATGGAGAAGCTATTAGAAACAAGGCCAGACTTGTTTGTAAAGGATATTATCAACAAGAAGGTATAGATTTTGAAAAAACTTTTGCACCTGTTGCTAGACTTGAAGCCATAAGGATGTTTCTTGCTCTTTCTAGTTCTCAGAAATTCAAAGTATATCAAATGGATGTAAAATCTGCATTTCTTAATGGAGACTTAGAAGAAGAAGTCTATATTGAACAACCATAAGGATTCATTCTTGGAAATGATGCAAAACTTGTATGCGGACTTAGAAAGGCTCTCTATGGTCTAAAACGGGCTCCAAGGGCCTGGTATTATTGTCTTAACAAATATCTCAAATAGATCTTGAAAAAGTACGGCATGGAAGATTCTAAACCAATATGTACCCCAATGGTAATAGGATGCAATATCAGCTCAAATGATGAATCAGCAATAGTACATCAACCAACTTATAGATCCATGATTAGCAATCTTCTATATCTAACAGGTACCCAACCTGACATCATGCATGCAGTAGGAATAGTTGGAAGATTCCAAGAAAATCCAAGGGAATCACACCTTTAGGTAATCAAAAGGATTTTTAGATATCTTCAAGGAACACAGAACTTTGGTTTATGGTATCCTAGAGATACAAATCTTCTTCATGCATATACAGATGTAGATTGGGCAGGAAGTGTAGATGACAGAAAAAGCACCAGTGGTGGTGAATTCTATATGGGTTCCAGGTTAGTGTCTCGGTTCAGCAATAAACAAAGTTCAATTGCATTATCTACTACTGAAGCAGAATACGTGGCTGCTACATCTTGCTGCACACAACTACTTTGGATGATGCAAACCTTGCAAGACATTCAGATCACATGTACTCCACCCATCTCCATTCTATGTGATAATACAAGTGCCATCAGTATTTCAAAGAATCCAGTCATGCACTCCAAGACCAAGCACATTCCCATCAAATATAATTTTCTACATGAACAAGTGCTTGAACAAAAGGTCAAATTGGAGTATGTTCCCTCCAAATAACATGTTGTTGATATATTCACTAAACCACTGCCCATAGAGACATTTGAATATCTCAGACAAAAGCTAGGAGTAGTTGCTGCATCATCCTGCTGTTAAATCCTATTTTCTTTAGAGAAATGTGATTATACGCGAGTTGCATGAAGTGTAGTTGCGTACATACGCGGTTTTCTATGGGCACAGTCGCGTATATGTTGGTTTGAAGAAAAGTAGTGGGCCAGACTCAGAAAAAAGGGGTCTGTTATGGTTCTGTCAATTATCTGCTCTGTTTGATGATGGTTTCAATTTGCTGATAACATGTGGAAATATATTGGTCCTCATAAAGTTGTTGATAACTTGATGTATATCTAATTGATGATGATGCTTTGATATCACTTACTAGCATATGCAATGATCAGATCTGACAGTGAACAGGTGGAACAAGTTCAGGGGGAAGTTAACATGGTATGCTTCTAATAAAGCATTGTTGGCATTATGTCTCAAAGTCTTTGATACCTAATGAGTTCTTACTTTATGATGATAGGTTGATACTCACATATGTTGATTATCATGGTTGATGATATGGGATGTTCCCTAATGATGATATAATGAAGGTTCTTATGGAAAGATCATGTAGTTCTTGATAAAGATATCTATGGTGTTTTCACATACATATGATATGATTTTGTGCTACCGCTTGGAGATATGACATATGCTTAGTTGATTCAGGGAAGGTTATGATAAGGGAATGAAGCAAGTTGATCTTGATGAGATCAAGAGGATGAGTTGATATATGCTGACATACTTTGACACAGGTTGATGATATTTTGGGAACTAATCATGGACATATACAGGTTGTTGGTCTAGATGTTGTTGACAGATGTTGATGATGGTGTAGATCATATGATAGTTATTGATGACTATCATGGTCTTGTTTAAGACATTTGGTCTCTATTATATATGTCATGAATATCATTTAATGTAAAGGTCATGAAACAACCTAATTTGTAACCCCACTATGCATGGAATGGATGATGTAATGTTTCTTGTTTTTGTCATGTATAAACAATTGGTATATCCCCACTTGGTTGGGTGGATGAGTCAAATTTGGTATATCCCCACTTGGTTGGGAGATGGATGTATGTATGAGTCATTGGTGATAGGAAGTTCATTGGTGATGTATGTATAGAGTCATGTTATTCTTTTAGAACATCTTTTTGCAGACTTTGCTTCTGCTCAGGGGGAGCATGGACTCGATCATGGGAGCTCAATCAACACACTTCAGTATATCAGAGAATTCAGCATGTACTCATGGGGAGCATGACCCTTTTCCCTTGATTTCAAAGGGGGAGAGTGACTTGGTGTGGTTTTTTCCATCAAGTCCAAAGGGCGAGATTGTTGGCATTATGATACAGGTATTGTCCTTGATGGAAACTCACTCAGATGAAATATCAAAGTATAGGAGGTAAACAGCAAAGAATTACAAATCAGTCTTCATAGAATGAAGAAAGAGAGGTATACACAGGTTCACCATTGACCAAGTCGTGTATACACGCAAGTTCACTATATACAAGTCGCGTATACGTACACATGCACTTTCACAGAAGGAAAAGAGCTTATACCTTGGAAAACTAAGTTTTTGGTCCGAAGTATTTGGTCCATGGTATTTTGATCCATGGTATTGGTCCAAGGTATCTAGTCCAAGATATTGACCCTAGGTATTTGGTCCAATGTATTGCTCCTAAGTGGTTTTGGTCCATGGTATTGAGAAAGACCTAAAACTATAAAAGGAGGAGAAGGTCATTAGGCCAATGTGTGCAAGTATCGAATATCTGATGAAGTGTGAGATCTAGTATGCAGGTTATTGGGTTATGATGCATTGTTGGATTTGAACCAAGGATGAACCTTAGCAGATGATGAGGGATCAAATGTAATGATGGATCGGGATCTTAAGGCATAAAATGAACTATCATTATGTGTTTTTGATCATGTATATTCTAGATCTGAATACTGACACATATATTATTCTATAAATAATATGATCTAGGTATAACTAAAGTCTGGAATAGCTGCATAACTCTGAATTTATATTTACAAATGTATACGCTAGTTGGCTTTGAGAAAAAACGTTTACACGTAGGTTCGACACATGGAAGTAGTGTATACCTTATAAAATATGTTTCAATTGTTTCTCTTTATTGTTGCAAAGTTATGGGTTCTGGTTACTGTATTCTGGTGACAATATTCTGAATGATCAGATTGATGGGTTGTCTAAGTGAATGATTGATTCGGCTGTGGTTGGTTCAAAAGGTGATTGGTTGATGCAAATGTATTTAATGACTGAATGATGTTGTTGATGGATCCAGTTTGAAAATTTATGAAATGTGGTTCCTAGAGGAAGAGAGAAGGTCATAGCCTTTGTAGGTTGGTGCCTACGTACTAGCAAACATATTAGCTAGTACAAGAGCTAGGGGGTTGTAGCTCCCTTCAAGGAGAATCTGGAAAGTGAGAGAAAGTTGTAACCTTCTGTAGGTAGAAGCCTGCGTGCTAGTATAAGTCTGCACCAGTACAAAAATTGTAAACAGATTTTCTTATTATTAAAAGAAGACAGAGACGACAGCAGCAGGTGGTTTTCACCCACATTGGGTTTCCATATATCTTGGTGTTCATGTGTGTTTCTTATGTGTGATGCTTTATTCTGCTTTTATTTGCACTGTCTAATGAATTCCTGATATATTGGTTAAAGTTCAATGCATGATAAATTGGGTAAATCAAAATTTCTCTGCATATACGTTGGTTTCCTTAAGTACAGTCACGTATACACGCTAGTTCACGTAGCTGAAGTAGTGTATACAAAACTGTTTTGAAAATTAAATTATTGATCCGATAATACTGATTCACCCCCCGCCCCCCTCTTAGTATTATTTCCACCACATATTTCATCTTCTGTTGTAATCTAGTGTTCCTTTGTCTTCTCATATGATAATAATATGGTCTTCTTCAGTTCCATAGGTGTCTTCTAGCATGGTCTCCTTCTCCTTTTCCTCCATCATCATCCTATTATGATAAGATAAAATAACTACAACTAAAACCATTCCCAACAAGACAACACCAGTGTGAAAACCACTAATCTAACATGTTTCATGAAATCACTTGTTAGGGTTGGAACTAGTGACTGATTGAGTGACTGACTTATGGATTCCATAGTTCTAGAGGCCAAGGTTTGAGACTGAAGCTTAAAACTATGAAATACATAGTCCAATATGGCTAGGGTCAAAGAATTGCATAGTTTAGGGGTTCAAGAGCTCAAGCCTGGGTCTTGAGGCTTGAGGTTTCCCATTGGAAATTTTGGAAGGACGGACTCAAGGAACTGCGTAGTTGAGGGTATTCAGAGGTTAAGCTTGAGGCTTGAGCCTTGAAGTTTCCCAATGCACAGTTTTGAGAGACCAGGCTAAGTGACTATGTAGTTTAGGGGCTCAAGATCTCAAACTTGAGGCTTGAGGTTTGAATTTTCCCAATGTCCAGTCCTGAAGGGAGAACAGTATCATAGATTGCGCAGTTACGCAGTTCAAGGAGTCAAGCTCAAGGCTTGATGCTTGACACTATGAAATGCACAATTGAGGCTTACTGCGAGGCAATGATTGTGTAGTTTTGGAGCTCAAGGATCAAGGTTTGGCACTGTGACTATGTACTACACAGTTCTAAGAGGCCAAGTTAGGGCTTGAGCATTGAGACTGTGTAATGCACAATTCAAGAGGGGTTGACTGAGGTCAATTTGCCCAGGAGAGGATTTTCTAGATGAGGCTAAGTGTGGAATCAGTGATGCCAAAGTGACCAAGGACAAAACTTGAGCATGATCACACACATAGAATAGTTCTAGACACTGTTGAGAAACTTAGGGCATAGAAATTAGTAGATTTCTCTTCTAATTTGAATGATTTTTACTTCTTTAGGTTAGGATCTTCTCTTTCATTAGATTATTATTGTGTTCTTCTTCATCAAATAGCTACCAATGCATAAACAATAAAGAGATAAGTGACACATAATGTAGGCGATCGGCCAAGGCCAAAACCTCTCCAACTTGAGAGAAAAGCCAAAGGAATTCTTCTTCTTATAGAGACTTTAAGTGACGAATACCAAGACCAATACTAATACCCTTGACATAACAACCTTTCCAATACCAAGTCACGAGCCTTACTGTTTGATTTCTTCCTTAGGTCAATGTTGGTAAAACTTCCTTCTTTTCTTCTTTATCTCGGTTTTTCTATGAATTTTGTCTCCTTGATTCCGCTCTGCAATTCTCGACCCTACTCCTGAAGTCCTAGTTGTAGCATATGATGAAGATAAACACCTTGATTCCCTTCACTTTAGATGGAGGTTCTTTCTCCTTTAACTCAGCTACAGAATCACCTTTCTCTTCTCTAAAACATGTCTTCACAATATCACTGTGGTATCTCGTTCTTCTTGCAGTAAGTAGCAGTGAATTCTCACATGTGTGGATTATACTTAACCCAAAAACAATACCAAAGACTTCACTCTTCCTTTCCTTCTCTTTGTTGGTTATGAGGTTCCTTACATGGTGATTTTTTCACTTCTTACTTCAAACTTTTTTATCTGAATTTCTTGTTCACAAATGAAGGTCGAGTTGCCTATTTATAGTGATCCGTCCTTCAAAATAAGCTGACTTCAGTTGTAGGTGAGTCAACTTGTCATTTTGGAAGCATGTTTAGGCCGACATGAAGAGGAGCTTGTGACAAGGTCTCGGAGGTCTAATATATTTTCTTTTACAAAGGATTACATGCCCAAAAGGGGCCTTCAAACTTTGACATTGACTCTATGAACTTTTATGACTTGATGACCAAACCTAATAGCTCACAATGGGAGCCTTAACTAAAAATAAAATTCCTTTCTCATGAAACCCATGAGACAAACATTACACAAATAATTTTATTTTTCTTATTTACATAAATTACATAAAATCATAATTACACATGTCATTATGAAGACCGAACCTAGTTAAACTTTTCAACAGTCCCTCTTAACTAGGGAGGTATTCATAATCCATACAAGGTACTTAGACAATCTCAATCTAAATAATTCTCATAAGAAGATTTGGAATAGTAACTTATTTGTATAGCATCATATCAACCAACATTGTCACATAGAAAGGCCTTAACTAACAACTCTATCTCTCCACAAGATCAGTGCACAATTTTGGTGAGACCAATGATGTATAGACACCCTCATCATTATCTCTCTCAGAACATACCCCACCCGGTTTCTCTTAGAGTATGTTCCACCAGGACTATTCTTATCTTGGATACCCGATCCTCAACGACTACTCTTATCTTGGATTCCCTAATTCATCCTCAAAGAGCATCAGATGCCAGATGTTTACCCAATCCTCCATTATGTCTTCCCAAGTGAAGACAAGAATGATGTGTCTATCTATCCCTCTTAATTAGGGAGGATATATCTATTATAATGAAGGAATGTACTCATTCCTACGGAAGGAATGTACCTAATCTCCCTATTGGCTTAGGGATTTTCTTCCGAGTTTCTACCAAGTTAGAAACTTGTTTTCTAGGCTCCCTCTTAGCTAGGGACCTACAACAACTCTTTAGGTGGAGATGATGGGACAACCAGCTGCTTGAAGAACTCCCCCTCATGATGTCATGAACTTATTTTCTTTATTCAGTAGTATTCATGTTTTTGGACTTCTTCGTAGGGCATAAACAATCTATCACCATCATCCATGAGTCCGTCATGTCATTATTCTTTGAACAGGAAAGTGATCCATTGGTTCCTATCTAGCCTTCCTTCATCCATGTTTCTTTGAGGATCTTTCATCCTACTACATGAACATAAGGGGTGGAAGATATCCATATATCTTCCCTTGGCAACCCTGCATAAGCCCATCCAGATATCATTAAAAAATAAAGGAATGAACATTAAATCAAAATTACCTATGTGATGATATTTAATCATGACATAATTTTAGCTCACATCAGCATCCTGCATACATATTGACATAACTTCGAAGGATATATATTGTCAAGGGTCTCTTTCATTTTCAGACTTCATCAAAGTCTTCATATCTTTCATGCAGATATCCTATTCAAATCTCTCAGTTCTGGGATGTTGATTTCATTTTCCATAGTTGCATATTTCATTATCTCTTCCATTCTTTATTCCCAATAAATTGTAATCAAAGTTCCTTCAATCACTGTCAACCACCTCATATTTCATATGAGAACATATTATGTTGATTTCATCTAAACAATGTGTGACCCATCCCTTCCTACATCCTTTCAAGGGAGGAGATACTTTCTTTTGATCATGCTCTTGAGATAGAGCATTGATCCATGTTACCTCCAACCATATGACATGAATATATAATATTGAATACAAGCATACATACCTCATTTTCCTTTATATCATCCAGACTTACCTCTGTAGCTTCCTTGATTGAAATAACTTCAATCCCTTGATCTGATTTACCTCTTTTGTAGTCATACCATCATCCCATGAATTCCCATAAGTTGGAATTCTTGATGAAACCCTTGCTCCCATTTGATTGGTGAACCTTCCGATGAAGATTCCAATAGATGATTTTAAGTATCCTCATCCAGTACATGTTTCCTTTTGAATGATGTATGATGAACTTTGTACTAGATGAATTTTTCTTCCTTTTCCCATAAGTACCACTTATGTTTCTAATGAGATTTCCAAGAGATATATCCTTCCATGAGTGACTGCCATAAAATTCAACTATATTTCATGCTTCTCTATGATGATGCTACGAGATCTTTCTTTTAATGCTTTTATGATGCCATGATGCATCCTATCACATTCCTTAGTGATTCATGATATCCATATCTTACAATAGAAAACTTGAAAACATGAACTTGAAAAGAACTAGGTGAGGAATATTATCTCAATCATAGTAGAGATCTCTTACTTCTTCTTTCTTGGACTTCTTCTTTTCATCTTCCTCCACTTCTTCGGTGATATGGGCTTCTTCTCTACCTCTTTTTTTATTTTCCTTCTTGATATTAGAAAAATCTTTTTTGTAATTCCCATATTCTTGACGTCCATAGAATTTAATTTTATCCATGTTCCTCTTCTTTTTTCTAGGACCAGATTTCCCAGAAAGTCCTCTTTTCTTTTCCATAGTAGCATATCCTTGATTTTTCTCACTGGATCCCACATCAATTTTATCCTTCAACCTGGTTTCTTCAATTTTTCATTGTGACCATAGATCTTGGAATGGAGTAGCTTCTTTCTTCCCATAAATTCTTGAAGTAAAGTTACTCCATTCCTCTGGTAGTGCATTTAGTACTACAGTGGTCATCTCCTTGTCAGACATTATTTCTCGCATATATTGAAGTTAATCCCTTATCTCATATATCCTCATAAAGTATGAGGTTATTCCTTCTTCTTTCTATATCCTTATCTTGTAGATTTCTTGCCTTAGAGAGATAACTTCTCCTGCAATGCTTACAGAAAACAACTCTACCAATTTTTCATATATTTCTTTTGAGGTGTCAAGTTTAGATACATGTGGAATGAGGGGATCCTTGAAGGATTCTATGAGAATCCTTTGAGCCCTCACTTCCCCTTTCATAAATTTTGCAAGTGCTTGAGCATATTCTTTTGTTGGTTTGATGATAGATCCTTTGACATTATCCATAACCTCATTTTCAATGAGATTCGGTTCTATACTCTTCTTCCATGCAAGATGTTTTGAATCCCCAACCAATTTTTTGCTTCCCTTTCAAAAACATATTTTAACAGATTCAAACATAAATATGCTTTCTTGTGAAGATGCTTCTTCCACTCGTTGTCTCCTTTAATTTGATGATAATATAGATGATAGAGAACTTCTCCTTGATGAAGATAGACCTCTTTAAGATTGATACTTGACTTCACAGAGAAGGATATCACTTTATATCCTTTGATGGATATGTCCTTGTTGATAATGATCAATGATGGCTTCTTTATGCTTCTTGGATGATCTTCTACAATGGTAAGGTCCTTGCTTCAAGGTGAGGAAATTTCCTCAGAAATTTTGAAGATGATGATAACGTCCTTGATCTTGATTCTCTAGGATGGATAGTATTATAAGTCTCTTTAACTTGAGTAGGGTCTTTATGTTCTTTCCCAAGACTTCTTCTTGGTGTAGATTTCTTCTTCGATCTAGGGTTTTGATACTTCTTTGTAGATCTTGACTTTACTTTGATATCCTTCGATTTTATTTGATGTCTTTTTCAATATTTTATCCTTGAGTGTCCCTTGATGAGATTCCCTTCCTTGACTTTGTTACCTTAGATCTAAAACCATGTTGAGAAATTTAGGGCATAACAATTAGTGGATTTCTCTTTTAATAATAACTATTTGTGAATGCTTTTTTCTTATTTAGGTTAGGATCTTCTCTTATGTTATATTATTATTTTTTGCTTCTTCATCAAATAGTTACCAATGCATAAAAAGTAAAGAGATAAGAGACACATAATGTAGGTGATAGCCAGAGCCAAAACCTCTCCAACTTAAGAGAAAATCCACATGAATGTTTCTTCTTATAGAGACTTCAATTGACAAATACCAAGACCAAGACCTAGACCCTTAACACAACAACCTTTCCAAGACCAAGTCACAAGCCTTCTTGGTTGATTTATTCCTTGAATCAATGATGGTCAAACTTCCTTCCCTTCTTCTTTATCTCAGTTATTCTATGAATTTTGGTTCCTTGATTCTACTCTACAATTCTTGGCCCTACTTCTGAAGTTATAGCTATATCACATGAGGGAGATAAACACCTCGATTCCCTTAGATTTAGATGAAGGTTATTTCTCCTTTCACTCGGCTAGAGAATCACCTTTCTCTTCTCCAAAATATGTCTTCACAATATGACTGTGGTATCTTGTTCTTCATGTGGCAAGTAGCAACAAATTCTCACATGAGTGGAGTGTACTTAACCTAAAAATAGATCCAAAAACAATACCAAAAACTTTTATGTTCCTTTCCTTCTCTTTTTTGGTTATGAGGCTCCTTACTTGGTAATTTTTGCACATCTTACTTCACACTTTCTTATCTGAATTGCTTGTTCATAAATGAAGGACAAGTTTCCTATTTATATTGATTCATCCATCAAACTAATCGGACTTGATTTGTAGGTGAGCCGACTTGTCATTCTAAAAGCATATTTAGGCCGACATGAAGAGGAGCTTGTGACAAGGTCTTGGATGGCTAATATATTTTATGTTACCATAGATCACATGCCCAAAATGGGTCTTCAAACTTTGACATTAACTCTATAAATTTTTATGACTCGATGACCAAACCTAATAGCTCACAATGGGAGCCTTAACTAAAAATAAAATTCCTTTCTCATGAAACCCATGAGACAAGCATTACATAAATAATTTTATATTTCTTCTTTACATCCATTAAATAAAATCATAATTACACATTTCATTATGAAGACCGAACCTAGTTACACTTTTCAACGGACACAACATTGATCACTCAGAATACGTGAACAACATACTTCCCCCAATGCGACAATATTGGGACGGCTTTCCCCAAGTGCGACATTAAAGGTGCACTTTGAGATGACAGTGACGAAACTTGTGCGATAGTGCATAAAACTTTGGGAATGAGTGTAAAACATGCCTACATGACTAGAAGGACTCATAAAAACAAAAGTTACCCTTTGAAAACAAGTCAAAACTCCACTTTACATGATAAGCGACACTTCCCATGCCAAAAGAAGACATTTGTTATCTGAAGAGAAAAGTGTGAACGACACTTGTGATATGTGAATGACGGTGAAAATAACACATGTTAGAGCAAATATAACATGAAAATGACACTAATTAAAGTGAAATCAAGTGAAAGTGACAGTCGAAAACATGAAAGTGAAACTCACGAAAGTGAAGGTGCGCAAAAGAGATAGTTTGAAAAACTCACTGAAATATAAGTACAAACACAGCCAGAAGTGAGAAACTATCAATGACAATGCATGCTGACTATCAACATGAATTAAACATTGCATAAGCACTATCTTGATGGACTATGCTAAGTCTGTTCAAGCTTTCGTGAAGAAATGCGCTCATGAATTCATCACGGATTGAGCATGTGTGAGCAAGTGACTTCGACACTTACAATCCAAGAAAAGAGCTCAAAGACTTAATAGAGTATCAACCAACCAAGAAGTGACTATGGAATTATTGATCACAAGATCCATAGTAGGCTCTAAAATTCAAGTATAGGAAAAATTTTGGAGGGTGTTTGTCACATCGACAACACTTGGCGACACACTGGTAGAACTCTAGCTTCTCTGCCTTAGTAAATTCTTTATGCAGTGTCTAGTTCTTCAAGGAGTATTGATTCATCATTCGGATCACTCCATATTCCTGTTAATAGTGTTGGACATGCCAACATCAAGGGATCTCCCCGACATGAAGTCCCAACAAGACCTCACACCATTTAGTGTAGGAATTCCATCTGGTACGGTGGCCTAGTTGTCCTTATCTTAAAGATGTGCCTCAACTCTTGATTGTCAGCACAGGAGAGTGGTTTGCTTTGTCTTCAAGAAGTGAGGTCCACGTGCCTAGTGAGTGTAAGTGTCACTTGTGTCAATGGTTCCTTCACTGTCGGGGAGAGGGTGAGAGTGAGTTCTAGGTCGATTAGGAGCAATCCCAACATTGCTAGGAACACACCACACAAAAGGACATGCATAGCTTCTGAAGGATCAGTCCACACAGATGCGGAAATCACAACATACAAGGTAAGATAAAACGTACAACACTCAATGGATCAATTCAAACAAGTGCAATGTTTGTTACAACAAGCTTCATGTGAAAGGCCTGTCTGATACTCGGGAGAGCAGTCTACACAGGCGAGACAACGTTAACAACATATACATTTCCATTAATAGATTATGAATTACAACAAATGAAGCAGTTCATATGTAGAACACATGCATTACAAGTGTTAAAGAAACAATAGCATTACAACACTTCTTTAATTCCAAGACACATTGTGATTGGAGCCACTACTTACTCCTCAAGGAAAATATTACAGACTCTCTTGGCTATGTGGGAGGAGCTGAGGTGAAAAATTCCTTTGCATGTACAAATGAGGAGGTATTTATAGCCAAGGGTGAAACTGACCCTTGTGGTTATTCGATTACCCTCATGATCGTTTGGCTTCCATGACTTTTCGACTTACGTGACCCTTTGTTCAACAAGTGTGTCTCTTGGACTTCCACGTTACTTCACATTGATTGACAACATAACCCATAGTGGAGATGTGGGCAATATGACTCATGACATGACTCGACATGACTTGACATGATAGTGCTAGTACATTTGTGTTGTTGTTGGAGTGCATGTCGAGCTACAGTGTTGTTGGGTGATGGATGTCTTCATGGTGTATCGTAGCTTCACCTTCGCATGGCAAAATGCACGGAGTCTTTGTTGGTCCTTGGTTTGCTTGATGAAGCTTTAGCATGTTGTTCCTTGCTTGCATGTTGGAAGGCTTGACAAGCTCGTATGTTTGCAAAGGTGCATGTTCGTCACATTCATCCGCTTCACGTGCTTTGTTAGCTCGTCCGTTGGTGAACCTATCCTTCTGTATGTGCTCCCTTCATTCATCTCATTCGTCATCTTTCCATGTTTTTTGGTGTACCTATACCTGCAGTCACTCATGATGAGATGACATCAAATCCAAAACCTGCTAGTCTACCATGGCACCTGATCATTTCAGATGCAGGTGACTAGGAGAGGCGGCAAGGTTGTGAAGCGATACGATGGCTCTGGGAAATACTGATTAAAACTACACAAGAGTTACTGAGTGATGGAGACAGGTAATCTGAGTTAACAGTGACTTCCTGCAAGGTTTGGATCAGCTGGGAGGAAAAATTGCGCAAATTTTGGGAGGGACAACTTAGGCTGCAGGAAGGCAAGGTAGGCATGCTCTACGCATTTTTTGGAATGAACAGAAAGCGGGGGCTAGACAACCATATTTGTGCAATTTTCTAGAGGAATGGGTCGGGCTGCATGAAGGGTCAGCAAGCAGAAATTGTGCAATTTTTGGGAGGAATTGCCTGGGAGATTGGCAGCCAAAACTGCACAATTCCCATAGGGAACTGGAAATTAGCTGTTTGGGTCACTGGCAGTTAAAACTGCATAATTCCCAGAGGGAACTGGTAGTTGGTTGTTTGGGTCACTGACAGCCAAAACTACGTAATTCCCAGAGGGAAATGGCAGTTGTCTGCTCAATCACTAGCAGCAGAAACTGTGCAATTCCTGGAGGGAACTGGCAGTCTGCTACTGGTAGGGAAATTGCACTAAAGCTAGGAAGTCGGGCTGCTAATCATCTCTCCGCAATTTCTAAGCTGAAAGGACTACTGGACAGTAGAAGGCTTCCTCATGAAAACTGCACAATTTCTTGGATGAGCAACCGGTTAACTGTCCGGATGACTGACTAGAAAAACTATGCAATTTTCTGAAGGAGACAGGGACAGGCACTTGGTGTTTGTCTAGCCTGTCTGTGCAATTTCCTCAGTTATTTGAGCGAGTGAGGTCAGTGGCCTCTGTGCAATTTTTGAAGGGAGTCAGTCCTGGGGTGAATGTCGAATCCAACTGTCCGGGTGGTCAGCATAGAAGTTGATTGAACTGCTTGTGGGCAGTGCAGCTTGAAAATACTAGCTTGGTGCTTCTGCATTGTTCTGGTTCACAGTCGATCGAGTCAATGGTAGGGTGATGGTCTGGCTATTAGAGGGGATTCTCATCGTCAGAACTTCAAAAAAAATGATGAAGTGTGTGAACAATCGAAAGATGCATAGCTGATCATGCAAACACACACTCACATGACTCGACGATGAAATGACTCAAACCATCCAAACACACATGTTCAACATGACTGACTGACGGTGCAAATGACAAGTGCAACACACGTGATTGACCATTCATTGATCAAGATGACACTTGCGTGACAGTGAACATGACTCCATGTGTGAGTGTGACAGATTCTTTAATAGCGAACACAATAAGCACATACGAAGCGAAGACTTTGAGCATAACCAGAACATGGTCGCAAGCATGACTTAGACACTAGCATGCAAAAACTTGATTGAAATGAACAAGAAAGGTGGATGCGAGGACTCACACAAGCTCATGGAGCAAACCCGCGTGTGTGTAGTCATCAAGTGAAACTCTCAAGGAAGGCTCTGAAATTGGTGTAGGCCAAAATTTTGGAGGGTGGTTGTAGCCGCTACAACACTTCCCCACATACTTTGTATTTAAACATAGTCCCATTCATTCCTTCTCAGTTAAAGACAAACATATAACCAGCGATATCATAATGTTTCAAGACAGGAGAACGGTAATGTAGCACTTGAGTTTTAGATTTTCAAAGTATAATTTTCCATCTCTAGTGTTTCTCTGTTGCCAGTAGGCCTTGACAGTACCCGGGCGAAGTCACTTCAAGAACACAAACATTGCTCCACTACCAGCGAGCCTGGACAGTACCTCGGCAGAGTTTCTTTCTTTACCCCCTACGCAAGAATCCTTTCTCTCCTTTCACCCTTATTTCTTTATTTTATATAGGATTGTGCATCAGCACTTATTCATTTCATGGGTGGAAGAGGGATCCTGACTTATTGAGAGCAGAAGAGCTTGTCCCTTCAAAGAAGTATATATAAGACCTCTGATATTGGTTTGCTCATTTAGATTTCCCCCTTTTCCTTCTCTACTCGATTGGATCAACGTGGAAAGTAATGAAACGTAAAGAACTAGTCATAGGCATGAGGTTTCTAGAATAGACATGGATATCATGGTTTGACACGGGACTTTCCTCACGCAATACTCATATTTTTTGTTAAAACATCATTGACCAAAGGATAACCAAGATGAGGAAGAAGGATTTATGGTTAGCCAAATGTTTCAATGTCATAAGCACTTGTATATTTTTCCACATTTTCTTTAGAGCCAAGGGAACATCCTTCATGCGAAGTAGTATTAAAAAAAATGTGAAAGAAGAGACAAAACACAACAAAAACTAAAATGAAAAAGGACAAGGAAAACAGCATGTAACCGAAAAGAGGATGAAAAACAAAAGTCAGAAAACATGAGAGACTACACAAAATGAGTGTAGCATGAGTGCAAAAGTGGGAAACTAAATGCAGCTATACCTACAACTTACCTAACCAGCTAGAAGGCCAAGGTCAAGTGTAATGAAACTTCTAGTGAAGCCACCATAGTTGTTCCTAATCTGAAATCCCAAATATACGACCAATTAAAACTGATATAAAGCAACGTGCAATAGAAAATATAAGAGGTTGAATAACATGCACAACAAATAGAAGGTATTTCCTATCAATAGAAAGTTGTGCCATAGTCACTACTTCTACCCAACTTGTGATCTTACTTTTTCGATGAAAACTATAAGCAGACAAACCTCGAAGGCTTCTTGTGAATGCACCTTCATTTGTGCCATCCTTCTTAGAAAGCATGAGAAAAGAATGAAACTTGTTATTAGAAAAAGGGCTTGCTAAGTAAGATGCTTCTAGGAAATCATAGATTGGATCGTGAAATTCAAAACAATCCTCTTGAAAACTCTGAAATCCTTGAAAAGATGAATTTTGAATTAGAAGCATGGGGTTAAGATGAGAATATTGTGAGGGAAAATGTATCTGATCTTATTCAATCGGCATGCCAAGATAGTGAGGGCCTGACATAACCATCAGTGAAGGCTGAAGCGCCTCAGCTATTTGACAAGTATCTGGGTAATGAGTTAAACCATAAATATTATTCAATGTGTAATGACTGTCATTGGATATACTGGTGGGAAAATGATACAACGAATGACAGTTAATATTATGATCAGATGAACCATTTATGGCATGATATTTTCAGTCAGAAGATAAAAAAGACATGTCAGTTTGAAAATATTTGCAATTTCTCTGAATAATAGAATCATATTCTTCGCGTGATGAGTATAACAAACCATTTTCTTGTAACTAGTTACACACTGCACTAGAATCGTAATCATTGAAATAAGTGAATACGAATGCTATTATAGAAAACACGTGAAACTAGCCAAGGTAAAATAAGTGAAGAAGAATTTAATTCTTCAAATAATCGATGTATTCACTAGCACTCAAGATGATTTCAGGTGCGATGAAGAAATATATTAGAAATATAACATTCACAAGAAAAACCAAGAGCTGACTATTCTGAAATGCATCTGATAGACATGATTCCTTCATCCAAATACAGTCTTCAAAATGATCAACTTGGAAGTTACATGCCTTTATGAGAGATGCACACTCCAAACTTGAGTTAAGAACAACAGCCTTGCATGGAGAAGAATCAACTGAAACATAATCTTGAATCTGATCAAAGACCAAATAATGAAAGTTCGAAATATTATATTTTCAATACCAAATATATTTCAAGAAGGAATTTACATCGAGTGAAACCATGCTGAGAGAAGAATTTTGCGAGGAAAACCATATTTGACTTAGTTTGGGGATCTCACCAGAGTCGCGAGATCCTAACATAACCATCAAGGAAATTTGAAGTGCCTCGACTTCCTAACAAGTCCCGGATTTTTCAAGGATTGTAAAATCGCATTTTGAAGAGTGAACTAGATCATGTATGGTGTAAGGATAGCTACTACCACATATTTCAATAACACCACTACCAACCGAATAGAAGCCATGTTTTTCACTGATTTGATCAAATTTTATAACTTCAACAACTAAATTACTCAAGCCGAAAGATTTTTCTCATTGCAAATCTAGAGATGTATGAATTGGAGAAATTTCATGAGAAAGTTGATTTGGAGAGTTGTATTCATGCAAAACAAGAGATGATACGGGATGGAAAGGATACTCAATGATATGATTGTTTTCTCTTTCATCATGGAAAACCTCACTACCTTGTGTTAATTGAGAAGTGAACTCATCCAATGAATAACTTGAAGAGCATGGAGTATCTTCATCAGATGTAGATGCATCACAAATAGGGCAGCACAAGGGATAGTGAGATGAAGAGGAAGTTTCCATAAGAACATCTTCTTTCACTGAAATTAATTCTAGATCTAATTATTTCAAACCAACATCTTCTAGAGGAATTGGAAGATCAATTGGTGCACTTGGGAATTCATCATTGCATACATTGATAGAGCCATCATCATTGTAATGATTGTTGCCCAAAACTAAGGATCTAAAAAGATTGATTTCATTTTATTCACTACCAAGATTAGGATATTGCAAGCCATTAAGAATGTAAGAGCATTATATTGACATGGGGGAATTTGAGGAAGATAAGAAATATCAAAAGAAGCTTCAATTTTCTGCTCCTTTACTTGTGCAATGTGACTTCCTTGTACTAGATCGCAACTTGAACAAACAACTTGAAAATCAAGAGAGTGTAAAGAACTAGTTGGTAGAGCAGTGTAACAACCCTCGTGAAAATTCCATGTAATAAAATTTAATAAAGGGAAAATAATAACCACAGTTGATGGGACACTTATTCCAAGCGGAATGTTAGGCAAGACATCCTAGAGTGGGTGTTCATTTGGTTATTAATGGCTAAGCAAATTGGCAAAGGCCATGGCTAATGATTTCGAAAGGCAAAATGGCATTTTTGGCACATTTATTTATGAAAATAATGGAAATTAGGAGAAAAGGGAGGTGAAAGGTCGCAAGTTGCATGTGAGGAGGGAAATAAAAGAAAATAATGGAAAATGAAGAAAATAGAGGCCTCATTCATAAAAGGCTTCTGAGGATCAATACACAAACTTTTTCCAGTTCAATTTTGGAGCTCTCTCATTATTCTCTCTCTCTCTCTCTCACACTCTTGGATACTTAGAGTTTTCTTGGAGAACTCTTGGAGGGTGTGGCATACTTGGATTTTTTGAGAAAGAAGGCAAAGGAAGAGAAGGAAAGTGCAAGAGGACATCAGGATTAGCAGCTAAAGCAGGTTTTTCTTGCAGGTACTGTGTTGCATGTATGTTTTTCTCACTAGTTTTGGCATGTGTGGCATATGCATGTGGATTATTAGTCATTGATCTATCACTGGCATGGAGGATTACCTGGATTGACAATGGATTTCCTAGCCTTTCCATTTCTTAGATAGCCATGGAGATTGTGGATTTATTTCCTTGTTTTGGTTTGGTTGGTTCTTATGTTTCCTTTAGCTTGGGTTGAGTTATTAGTTCCTGGAAACCCTGATTGGACAAATGCTTTAGAAGCCCTGTAACAGCTTGGGTTGAGTTACTAGTCCTAGAAGCCTTGGTTGGAAAAAAGCTCTGGAAGCCCTTGGTGGGTTGCGTTACTAGTCTTGGAAGCCCTAGTTGGAAAAAATCTCTGGAAGTCTGGCGGTAGTTGTGGGTTGAGTTAATATTCCTCGAAGCCTTGGTTGGAACAAACACTCTAGATCCCTGTGTTAGTGTTGGTATCTTCATCCCTCCATCAGTGATCAAAATTCTCTTGTTGCATGCATTTTTAGGTATCTCATCCAATTAGTTGCATTCCATTAGGTCATGAATCATATGATGGTAGTGGCTCATTCTCAAATTTCCCTCATGATCTTTACCTGCTGACCTATTTTCACAAATTCAGGTCATTTACAGTCATTTTTTGTCTTTACACTTGCAAAAGCCATTTTTAGAGTTTTAGGTCTCATTAGGTCTAGGGTTTGTTATCAAGGTCTTGTAAAAGCTCAATAATGATCAGCAGGCACATGAGGAGGTCAAATAAGGTCTCAGGATCAAAAATTTCAATAATCACATGCTCAGTGATTGATTTTTCCTCAAAACCCTGTTTTGAGAAAAAACAGAGTTTTATTATTTTATGTATAAAATTTCATGTAATTTTATTCCTCCTATATGTAATAAGTCTGGAAATGCAGCCCTAGTCACCTTGCCAAGCTCCTGCACTCCAGCTCCTGCAAAAGAGTCAGAAATTCAAAGCATTAGTCCATCAAAAGTCAAAAAGCAAGTCAAACTGCCAAAACAGAGTTTTAAAAAACAAAGTGAAAAACAAGCATTAGAAAGTGGGTTTTTTTTTAAGTGAAAAATTAAATTCATGGGTATAAAGTGTTTTTCATGTTGAAGAATTCATTTGTGCCTAAAGAAGTGAAAGGAACAAGAGCAAATCACGGTTTGAGGCCAAGGGAGAAAAATTGTAGCAAAACTATGAAATCTTCCTGGCGCGGCGTATCTAGGTTGTGGCACGGCGCACTTGGTCAGTGCAGGATGCGGTGCACCTGTGTTTGGGTGCGGCGCACCGATCTGTCTAGCCCTAAACTCACTCAATTGCCCTCCTCCAAGCTCCAAATATTTGCAATCTTCATTCTACAAGTGAAAAATTCCACTTTTCCATTGCAAAGGTTTTGATCATCTTTGATGGTGTGTAAATAGATGAAAAGACAAACCCTAGTTTACTGCACAGTCATATTGCAAAAAATTGTCTAGGGTTTCAAAAGTTGTCATTCTTGTTGTTTGCTCCCCTGCACCATTTTCATTTTTCTCTTCACTACATTTCACTCATTTCATTTCCCTTCCCTCTCTCATTCACACTCATCCTACCCCCTATCCCCAAAACACTAAAACCATAATACCTAATTCCCACTATTCCCAAACCCTAATTGGCATCCCCAAACCCTATCACTCCCTAAAAACCACTATATCCAGCATCAAAATCCCTCATTCACTATCCCCCTCATCAATACCATTCATTAAATAGAAAACACCTATTCTTAATATAAAATCTCTTCATACTCATCATTTCATACCAAACAGTGGCAAATATGGAAACATATTCAGCCTATGAAAGGGATGAGGAAACTGTAAGTGATTCCTCCCAAGAAATTTCATGCACCAAGAAAACCACACAAGGGAGGAAAACACATCTGGGAGGAGCCCACTACACTTACAGAGCTATTGTCTTGTCCTCTTGCAATAGCATGTTTCAAACATCAGTCTTGCTACTAGTTTTGTGAGATGGTGGAAAGGGTGAAATACCACCATGAGCTTGCTAGACTTTTTGTCACTCATCTACATAATGGCCAAGTGAACCTTGCTGGTGTATCCTTCACCTTGTCACCTACCACTATCTCAGAAGCAACAGGCATTCCAAATGTTGGTGAACAGTGGAATAAAGGACAATATGTTGACAGTATAATGAAGAGGCTTAAGCCTAAGTTGAAAAAGGGCCTTAAGAAAGAAAAAAGAGCATGATAAACTCAAAGATCTTGGCTGAAGCTTCCTTGGCCCAACGTAGTATTTAATGCAGGTCACTCATCCCAAATTTCAAGAAATTTGGCACACTTTTGGGCAATTTTGAAATTTTGAAGGAAAAAACAGGTTTTTCTACCTAGTGCGTAGCACCACCTGATGCTCGCTTTTTCTAGGGACCTCCTCTGGAGGAAAACTCTAAATTTTTAGATTCATTATGAAAAATAATACATACCTAGAAATTACTAGAAATTTTTGTCAAGTTTTGGGCCTCCAAAAAGGTCAAAAACACCTCAAAAATGCCCTCTCTGCCCCTTTTTGGCCACAAAGGAAGCAGTGTTGGAAGAACTAATGTTTGGAGTGGCAAATGGACACCAAATTCAGAAATTCCACTTGTTCTAGAAAGTAGACAGACATACCTTTCCAACAAGCCCACTTAGAGAAAATTTGGTGCACATTAAGGCTTCCAAAATTAGCTACAAAAAGGCGCTATGCACAGGGAAAGTGGCGCGGCGCACAAGATGGAAAATTGCCATTTTTGCCAAAAAAACTCTGTTTTTCGCCTAGTTTTTTCTCAGTTTGACTTTTTTCTCTCTCATGGTAAAAATCATGATGTAAATTGATGTAACTTGATGGAATTTTATGTAAAAATGATAAAAATTCACTCATGGAGGTAGATACATCATGTATAGGTGGTTTTGAACTGAATGAATCAGTTTCCTAGGTTTTAGAGGCAAGTTGTTCCACTGCCTACTTTTCAGTTCTTAGTTTAGATCTTTTTGAAACAGCTCCTAAACTCATGAATTCGACCCTAAAGCCTAGCATGAGTTGTTTGTTTCCTATATCTAGTACTTTTTCAGTCATTTGAAAAGGTTGGACTCTTGTGAATGCTTTGAGCATTATTATACATTCATCTTTGTAGTTTGGCAAGGAAATAGACCAAGGTTTATAGCATTTTGTGGGATTCTTGTGGAAAGTTGATTTTGTATTGTTTTTTCCTTCTGCAATTCAATTTTACATTTGTTTATGTGAGCCATCATCTCTCTCTTTTCAGCTTAACTAAATGAATCAAGGATAAAGGTAGAAATCATTGATGTTGCAATGCTCTACCTAGGGTTTGTTTAGTTTTATATGTTTTCAACAGTTTGAAGAGGATTCCTGATACTTTCATGCCCTCTCCAACTCCTCACTAGTCTTAAGACTCTCCATTTCACTCAATTTAAAGTACTAAAGCATTTTCCTACCTCGCCCCACAAAAACCTCTGCAAGACTGAGTCCATTCCCCGGACCCAAATCTGCCTTTCCCATTTGAGCCAACAAACCAACATTAAATTCAATCAAACTCCTCTGAGAATATACCTAGCCTAAAATTAGTCTTTACATCAGTCATCTCAAGCTTTATTGGCCATATTTTCCTAAGATTGACAAGGAGAGAGCCCTCCCCCGACCTGGTAGGGCTAGCTACCAGGGTAAGCATGGTTTGATGTTACCCTAGTCCTGCCTTTCTCAGCCCGAGGTGGATTTAGGAAATAACACCTTGGAAGGCTTGGATAGAGACTAATCTGATGATAGTTTTGTGATGTCCAACTGTGAGGTGGAATCACTATTTGATTGGTTGAGGTTGATGGCCTTTGTAAGCCCTGGATGGTTTTGGATTTATGTGTTCTATGAGATCCCACATTCATGCTTGGAATATGGCACAGGGGTGAATGGTTGAAGATATATTTGGCTCAGCCATGCTATGGTTGGGTGGAAGGTTGAAGTCCCATCCCAGTTTAGATTTTGCATCATCAATATGAGGTTATTTCTCCTTGTATTTCTATAAGTATTATACTGGTTTATATGTGGATCATATAGTTGTGATTTCACTGGTATTTTTGCTTCTATTATGATGGTTATGTATGTGAATGATTATAGTAGCTATGTATGGATCTCATCATGTTTTTACTTGTAAATGAATGAATAATGCATCTATGACCTAATGGATGAAATGGCAGCTAATGTGTTGAGGCATCAATGTCTCTTAGTGATTCTTAGCTAAGTATGAGACCCCTATGCTTAGATTTGTTATTTACACCTGTAGATTACATATTCATGATATGTTTGACGAAATGCCTGTCATGGCTAGTAGGGATCCAGTCAAGGTCTTATTCAAGTAATTACATTTGTACTATCATTTGCTTGTTATCTTACTGTTCTGAAGGTTTCATTCAATTTTGGGCAATGACCTGGGCTCTGGGCCTAAAAAAGTGGCTCAAATCCCGGGGACGTTGGCACAACACTGAGAAAAATAGTCCCTATATGCTAGCATGGCTTATCATGAAAGCATCCAGAGCCTCCTAGACACTGGAATGCCTATAGCATGGGAGTGTTCGGGGGTCAAGTGGTCCAAAATTTCAATGGGACCCAGGTGTTGGTTAGCAGAAAGGTTGGATTGGTTCCTAAGGGTCGTAATGTTGATGTTGAAGGTTTGTACGGTTTGTTTCCTTCGGTTCCACTTCCTTAATGTGATTTATGAGGTTGAATCATATCATAGTGGCCTCTTGTGGAATGTTTACCCTGGTTGGACGGTTGCTTGGGTAGATGTTGGAAGAGGATTTTACAGAGTGTGGTTCACCCCTCAGACTGGATGGGTTGTGTGTGTTGTTCATGAATTCATGTTGGTTGCATGTGTGTCTCATATGCTTTCATTCCATGTGCTTGTTGCATTTTCATGGCATTGATCATGGTTGTAGTGATGTCTCCATGTGGAAGTTGATGTTGTTATTGTGCAGTGCATCGTCATGAGTGTATGACTGGTTACATGTTATTATATGTCACTTACATGTATCATTTGTGTACGCTTGGTTCCATTCTTGTATGCTTGGTTACATGTATCATTCTTGTAAGCTTGGTTTCAAGTATTGTTCATTTATGCTTGATTATATGTGTTTATGTGTGTGTGTGGTTGATTACGCATTTCTTATGCATGTCAAGGTTTGCATGTTGTCAAATGTACCTCGATGTAATGGTGGTTGTCATGCATAAGGTTGTGGTATGCATTGTTGATAAGGTCATGCATTGATGACTAGACCCTAGATAGAATGATGGTTGCATAGTCATATGCTTATGAGCTACGTTCTATATGTTGTCATGATTATGTTATACATGTTCACGTTGATTTGTTGATCTTGCAGACAAGTTATCCTCCCCGAGCTATACTAAGGTACATTGGTTTATCGTTATTTGGTTTAGCTGACATGATATACCTTGCTGGAAGAAATATCGAATGGCTAGTAAGATGGTAGAATACAAAGGCTCTCCCTATGAATCAGATGAGTAGTATGGTGTTCGGAATTCTTCTGATTTGGTAGATACAGTGAGAATATTAAAGGAAGAAATAAGGAGTTGTAAGGAAGATAATGACATAATCATACAAGCACAGGAGAAACAAGCAAAGGTAAATGTAGTGATACTTCAGAGTTTGTCAGATTTACATTGATAGGGGCCATGTCAGATCAGCTATGAGCAAAAATACATAACTAATGGGGCATATGGCAGTAGGTTTCATGGTGGTCACAGGTCAGATAGAGATGACACGGTTAGAGATGGAATATTATTGGACACTCTAGATAGGAGAGGAGATAAACACAAGTACTATTCTCTTTCTAGTTCAGATAGGCACCATGATCATCATTGTTATCATCCTTACAGGAAGAGTGATAGGGGATACTTTACATATGAGTTTAAGAAAGAAAATACACCTACTTTTGATGGAGAGATGAAGAAACCACGAGATGCAGAGGCATGGTTGCTTGGCATGAGGAAGTTCTTCAAGTTACATGACTATTCAGAGAACATGAAAGCCAGAGTAGCTACATTTAGTCTCAAAGGTAAAGTAGACATTTAGTGGGAAGATGTGAAGAATTTCAGATGTATTCATGAAGAGGACTTGACTTGGAGTGAGTTTGATCATCTATTCAAGAAGAAGTATCTATCGGAGAGATACTTTGATGACTGGGAAAAGAATTATATGAGTTAAATATGGGATCAATGACATATGAGGAGTACACTAACAGGTTATTATAGCTACTAAGGTATGTGCCTTACCTCACAGAGGAGAAGGCCAATATTCATAGGTTCATTAGTGGATTACCGATTGCATTCAAAGACAAGATTGAGTTTGATGAGCCAAAATTATCGGAGGAAACTTTTCAAAAGTTAAGGCATTGCTATGAACAACCGAAGCATAGATCTGAGACTAAGCCAAAGTGGAAAGGTAATGCAAAGAATGAAGGAAAATGGGATAGAAAGCAAGAAAGACCTCAGGGTACATGTAATAAAGAGAATGTAGTGTCATCTAATAATTTCAATGCATCAGATAGAGGACGGGGATTTCGATCTTAGGAGAAGAATAAGGATGCAAGATGGAAGCCTATAGAGTGTTGGACTTGTGGCAAGGATCATCGTAGGAGAGATTATCCACAAAATCAAGGTGGTAGGCCTCATATATATAGTGCACAGGACACACAAAATGTTGGGGATTTTGGTCAAAGTGTTCCTCGTATCTATGCAACCTTGATAACAAACAGGCAGATCATCAGGCATCTATCATTGAGATGGGCGTTAAGATTTGTGATAAATTTATTTCTATTTTGATTGACTCTGGATCTAATTATAGCTATGTTATTCTTGACTTGGTGGATAGGTGTGGTTTGAGTAAAGAATTGCATGTAGAATCTTGGTTAGTGTAGTTGGCTACAGGTAAAAAGAAGCGAGTTCACCATTGGGTAAGAGCTTGTGCATTTGATTTGAATGGTATTCCTACCGCAACACATCTGAATGTATTATTGTTGGAATCATACAATATGTTTTTGGGAATGGATTGGTTGTACCTTCGTAGAACCAAGGTGGATTGTTATGATAAATCTATTGAGTTCTTGGATGACAATGGAGAACCTAGAATCTTACAAGGAAAGAATAAATCCACATTAGTTAGGATGGTAACAACTATGCAAGAAAAGTGGAGTCCTAGGAAAGGGTATATGTTATTCACAGTGCACATTTCTAGTGACAAAGGTAAGGAAGTTGAGGATGCAGATGTTTTGAGCAAGTACCCAGTTCTACGGTAGTTTTGGGATGTATTTCCTAAGGACATTACAGAGTTTCCACTGCATAGGGAGGTATACTTTTCTATTGAGTTAGTGCCAGGGGCAGCTCCAACATCAAAATCACGTTACAGGATGTGCACACCTAAGTTGGTAGAGTTAAAGTTGCAGCTAAAAGAGATGCTTGACAAGGGATACATTAGGCCAAGTGTATCACCTTGGGGCGCGCCAGTTTTGTTTGTGAAGAAGAAAGATGGTACTCTCAAATTATGCATTGACTACAGGTAGTTGAACAAATCGAACATCAATAATAGGTATTCGTTACCGAGGGTTGATGACTTGTTCGATCAGTTGAAGGGAGCAGCAGTGTTCTTAAAGATTGATTTGAGATCCAAATATCACTAGGTACACATCAAAGAGGAGGACATTTATAAGACATCTTTTCAGACCAAGCATAGGCATTATGAGTTTTTTGTAGTTCCATTTGGTTTGACTAATGCTCTAGCTACATTTATGTTCTTGATGAATAGTGTGTTGCATCCATATTTGGATAAGTTTTTTATTGTGTTCATTGATGACATATTGATATATTCTAAAAATGAGGAAGAGCATGTCAAGCATTTAGCAGCAATGTTGAGGTTGTTGAGAGAGAATCAATTGTATGTTAAGCTCAGCAAGTGTGGTTTCTTCCAAACTAAGGTACATTACTTGGGGCATGTTGTCTCCATGTAGGGCATTGCAGTAGATCCAAAAAAGATAAGAGCTATCATGGAGTGGGTAGCTCCCAGGAATGTAGATGAGGTGATATCCTTCATTGGGTTGGCAGGTTATTATAGGAGTTTCATCAGGAACTTCTCAAAGATCGCTTATCCTATCACATCATTGTAGAGAAAAGGTAAGAATTTTTAGTGGATAGAGGAGCGTGAGGCTATTTTTTAGTAGCTCAAGTAGTTGTTGGCACATGCACCAGTGTTAAAGATTGCAGACCCGAACAAAGAGTTTGTACTATGCACATATACCTGTTGTTAGTGTCAGTCTTTCCAGCCTTCCTCCAGTGATCAAACGTGCTCTTACAAAGTGATTTTGAAGTGTCAAGGTCAAATTTTGTCATTTCAGTGAGCCTTCAAGCAAAATTTGGTCACTAGGCATTAGGTCTAGGGTTTGCTCTCACTCTTTTCAAAGTTTCCCAAATGCCAATCTATGTCACTATTCAGCTGAGCCTATCATCATTCATAGGGTTTTCATTATCATCTCAGTGTCTAATGAGTCATTTTACACCTTTTCCATGCTTCAGTTGCGCCTAGGTAAGGTCATTTCCCTCTCTTAGGGTTTTGAAGGCAATTTCTCTTGGACGGTCAAATCATCGGCAAAACTTGTATCCTGATGTTCATACACCTTCCCCTATCCTTAATGTACCTTATCAAACACTTCCCATCTCTGAGATCCCCCAAATTCCTCATTTTCGCACAAACCCTAGTTTCTTGCTACAACTTGGCAATTTTCTAAGTTGGGCCTGTGTTTTGCCCTTTTGGACCCCTTCCCCTCACTCGATCTCCAAGATTCCACTTTCCCTTGCTTCCTAACATCCTTCCCTACTTCCAAAAATTTCCCCAAGAATTTAAAAGCCCCTTATCCCCTTCATTTCGCTTCATTTCGACAAAATCTCTTGTTCCACACATCGGGGTAGGTTTTACTCAAATGATGTTTCCTAGCAATCAAAGATGAATTTGGGAAAAATGATAGAGTTTTTTGTTCACAACATGCCAAAGAAGAAAAACCTCCTTCACTTTTTGCACAGGTGTCATTGTTTTAGAGAAATGTCAAAATTACAATCGCCAGATCCAAGGAGGTTGGACAAGGCACTAAAACGACGGAAAAGGCCCGATCCACTCCAAATTTTGGTCAAAGCCTCTTTGAATGAGCATGGTACTTTATTGGGGACTTCCAGCCCAAATTTCAAGAAATTTGGAGAAAATTTTGTCAATTGTGAATTTTTTGTGCCAAACACAGGTTTTTGCCCTCAACGCGTAGCGCGCCGCGGGCTACCCTGAAGATGGGCAAGTCCATTTTTCAAAAACTCAGCATTTTTGGATTTTTCATGACAAGTTACACTTTCTCAGCAATTTCCAAGACATTTCATTAGGTTTTGAGCCCTCAGAAGGTCAAAAAACATGCAAAAAATGACTTTCTGCCACTTTTTGGACACACAGGAAGCAGTCTTGGGAGATTGCAATTTTGGAGAAGAAAATGGATACCAAATTGAGAAATTCCACTTGGGTTGGAAAGTAGACATCCAGACCTTTCCAAAAAGCCTACTTTTGCCTCATTTGGATGCTGGGAAGTGCCTCAAAAGTTGTCTCAAAGGCGCGCTACGCGTTCAGGATTGGGGCGCTACGCATCAGCACATTTTCTCAATTTTTCATCTACAGCTCAGGAATTCGCCTAGCTTTGACCAGTTTTGACTTGTGATGGGATTTTTAACCCTCTTTGATGTAATTAATGTATTTTCATGTTGACATGACACTTATTTACCTATTCTAGAAGATTCATTCATGAAATAGCAAACATTTAATGAATGAATTGGTTTCCTAGCTTATAGAGGCAAGTTGTTTTGACTGCCTAGATTGTAGTGCTTTGTTTAGAATTGGTTGAAACAGCTCCTAGAATGATGAGCTCGACCCCTAGAAGCAAGGAAAGGTGTTAGCTTGCCTATATTATGTATTTTCTTAGTCATTTTCATGGTTGGACTCTTGAGGGAGAAAGCTTCTATTGTATTACTCATTGTATCTCTGCAATTTTGGCAAAGGAAGAAAGACCAGGGTTTTGCAGTCCTTTTTGGGATTCTTGTGGTTACATGTATTGATGGTGTGTTTCTCTTTGTACTTGTAAGTTTGTTATGTGAATCATCTTCTTACTTTTCCTTTTGCAAATTAGGCAAATGAAGTGTTAAAGTAGAATTCATGATTGCCATGCTCTACTTTTAAGTTTGCTTAATATCAATGTTTTCATCTGTTTAAGGGGAATTCAAGGTGATTGCTTGCTCTCCTTAGCTCCTCACCAGTCATTCTCATCCATCCAACTCTTTCAAAGGCATCAATATAGTCTCCTATCTTGCCCCAAAGAGCCCCCTGCGAAAACTGTGTCCAATCCCCGCACCCAAAATTGCCTTTCCCCGATTTTCCACCAAAATCTTAAAAATCTCAAATCAAACCTTTTATCAGTTTACTAGCCTAAAATCAGTGTTCTTTATTGGTTATCTCCACCCTTTGAAGATCTTTGCTGAGATATACCGGAGAGAGCCCTCTCCTGCCCCGTAGGGCTAGCTACGAGGCTAAGTGGTTTGATGTTGCCTTGGAGTTTGCCTTTCTCAGCCTGAGGTGAAATTTCAAGCGCTAACACCTGCAAGAGAGGACTTGGTAGAATCCTCATGCAGGATGGACAAGTGGTATGTTATGAATCACGAAAACTGAATGATCATGAGTAGAACTACCCCACTCATGATCTTGAGTTGGTAGTGTTCATGCATGCATTGAAGATGTGGAGGCATTATCTTCTGGGAAGGAGATTTGTATTGATGAGTGATCACAGTGGTTTTTGATATCTATTTGACCAACCAAATCTGAATGGTAGGTAGCCTCGATGGTTGGCCACAATCACTGAGTTTGATTTTGAGGTCAGGTATATCAAAGGTAAAGAGAACAGGGTGGCAGACACCCTTAGCAGGCAGATACAGGTAAATTACTTAGCAACTATGAGCTCCTATGGGACAAAATTACAAGATAGGATCTTGCAAGAAGGTCGGCAGGATGTCAGGTATATGGAGATTATGCACAAGTTGTAGCAGAGTACAGGTACAGGTATAGGTACATTTGGTGGTATAGGTATATGTACAAGTGTAGGTGCACAGGATGGGACTATTGCCTTACATCAGATGGATTGTTTATATTCAGAGAAAAGATGTATGTGTCAGACGATAGAGAGCTCAAGAAGGTGATCCTGAGGGAGTTTCATGCGAAACCATATTCAGGTCACCCAGGTTATCATAAGACATTGACTGCAGTGAAGAAAGTTGAAGAAATTTTATTATTGGTCAAACCTAAAGAAGGATGTAGCGGATTTTGTGGCTAGGTGTCTCGATTTTCAGCGTGTGAAGGCAAAGTGTAAGCATCTAGGTGGAATGTTATAGCTGATTGTGATTCCATAATGGAAATGGGAGGTCATTTCCATGGACTTCATTACAGGTTTTCCTAGGACAATGAGACAGCATGATTCCATCATGGTTGTTGTGGACAGGTTGACAAAGGTTGTGCAGTTCATTCTAGTGAAGTCTACATTCTCAGCTAGTATGTGGTTAGATTGCAGGGTGTTTCGAAGAAGATCATGTCAGACATGGATGCAAAGTTCACTTCCAAGTTTTGGAAGGAGTTGTTTACAGGTTTGGGCATAGAGTTGGCCTTCAGTACAGCTTATCATCCGCAAAATGATGGATAGATAGAGAGGGTCAATAGGATATTGGAGGACATGTTGAGAATGTATGTGATGCATCAGCAACGAAAGTGGGAAAAATATCTTCCATTAATAGAGTTCGCTTACAACAATGGGTACTAGGGTCACTGAGGATGAGTATGTTCAAGGCATTGTATGGGGTGGAGTTACAATACTCCCATCAATTGGAGTGATCCAGTTAACAGGGTGTTGATTGAACTACACATGTTGGCGGACATGGAATTGGAAATGAAGGTAATCAAGAAAAATCTAAAGGCAGCACAGGATAGGAAGAAGAGCCATGCAGATTGGAACTAGTTGTTCAAGGAGTTCTAGGTTGGGGAACATGTGTACTTGGGCATCAAACCAAAGAAGAGATCCTTATGGATTTGATCATGTGCCAAGATGGCACCACGGTTTCGTCGACCCTTCAATATTGTTGAGAGGATTGGGCAAGTAGCCTATCAACTTGTATTTCCTCCAACAGTGAAATTCCATGATGTTTCCATGTGTCATTGCTTAAGAAGTATGTTAAATATGTTGATCATGTGATTGACTAGTATGTATTGCAGGTGGAACCAGATGGAGAATTCCAACTGGGGCCTCAGTTTATATTGCAAAAAAGATGCTTATACTATGGAACCAAGCAATCTAGTAGGTTAAGGTGCAGTGGAAGCACTTTGGGCCCAATGAAGCTACATAGGAGATGGCAGATCAAATGCAGGCTATGTATCGTTCCTTGTTTGCCGATTGAGGCAAAGCGGTTTTGGTATATGTCTTCATATATTTTTTGGTACATGTTTAGGTGATGTTTGGTATATGTACGTATGTATATGGATGTAAATACCGCCATGAGATATGTTATAAATATTCAATAAGCAGTATGGGTGTCATGTCATTATGATGTTATGTTTTCTATGTTTTCATGTTGGTTGCTTCTCAGCAAGTTGATCATTGTAAATACTGCAATGAACTAAGTTATAAAGCTCCATCGGCAATATGTTTTGTTTACAGCAATCTTGTGGTTATAGGTGTTATTAAACACCGAGGAGGGTGTCCCCTAAGGGGGAGGGTTTTGTAACAGCCCTGGTGAAAATTCCATGCAATAAAAGTTAATAAAGGCAAAATAATAACCACGGTTGATGGGACACTTATTCGAAGTTGAATGTTGGGCAAGACATCCTAGAGTGGGTGTTCATTTGATTATTAATGGCTAAGGAAATTGGCAAAGGAAATGGCTAAGGATTTCGAAAGGAAAAATAGAATTTTTGGCACATTTATTTATGAAAATAATGGAAATTAGGAGAAAAGGGAGGTGACAAGTCATGGGTTGCATGTGAGGAGGAAAACAAAGGAAAATAATGGAAAATGAAGAAAAAAGAAGCCTCATTCATAAAAAGGATTATGAGGATCAATACACAAACTTTTGTTATTTCAGTTTTGGAGCTCTTTCATTATTCTCTCTCTCTCTCTCATACTCTTGGATACTTAGAGTTTTATTGGAGCACTCTTGGAGGGTGTGGAATACTTGGATTTTTGGAGCAAGAAGGAAAAGGAAGAGAAAGAAAGTGCAGGAGGACATTGGGATCAGCATCTACAGCGGGTTTTTCTTGCAAGTACCGAGTTACATGTATGTTTTCTTCACTATTTTTGGCATGCATGGCACGTGCATGTGGATTATTGGTCATGATATGTCACTGGAAAAGGAGGATTTCCTGGATTGACAGTGGATTTCCTAGCCTTGCCATTTCTTGGATATCCATGGAGATTGTGGGCTTATTTCCTTCTTTTTTTTTGGTTCTCATGTTTCTTTTAGCTTGGGTTGAGTTATTAGTTCCTGGAAGCCATGGTTGGATAAACGCTCTAAAATCCCTATAACAGCTTGGGTTGAGTTACTAGTCCGGGAAGCCTTGGTTGGAAAAACGCTCTTGAAGCCCTTGATGGGTTGTGTTACTAGTCCTGGAAGCCCATGTTGGACAAACGCTCTGGAATCCCGGCAGCAATTGTAGGTTGAGTTACTAGTCTTGGAAACCTTGGTTGGAACAAACGTTGTGGAGCACTGGAAGGCTCGGATAGAGACCAATTTGATGATGGTTTTGAGATGTTCAACTGTGAGGTGGAATCACTATTTGATGGGTTAAGGAGGATAGCCTTTGGAAACCCTGGATGGTTTTGGATTGATGTGTTCTATGAGATCCCACATTCATGCTTGGAATATAGCACAGGGGTGAATTCCTGAAGAGAGATTTGGCTCAACCATTCTATGTTCGAGTGGAATGTGGAAGTCTCATCCCAGTTTTGGATTTTGCATCATCAATATGAAGTTATTTCTCCTTGTATTTCTATGAATATTATATTGGTTTATATGTGGATCATATTGCTATGATTTCACTGGTATTTCTTTTGCTATTATGTTGGTTATGTATGTGTTTTATGACAATAACTATGTATGCCTCTCATTATGTTTTTACTTGTAAATGAATGAACAATGTATCTATGACCTAATGGATGAAATGGCAGCTAATGTGTTGAGACATCAATGTCTCTTAGTGATTCTTAGCTAAGTATGAGACCCCTATTCTCAGATATGTTATTTACACCTATGGATTACATATTCGTGATATGTTTGACAAAATGCATTTCATGACTAGTAGGGTCCATTCAAGGTCTTATTCAAGTAATTGCATTTATACTATCATTTCCTTGTTATCTTACTGTTCTAAAGGTGTCACTCAATTCTAGACAGTGACCCAGGCTCTGGGCTTGAAAAATTGGCTCAAATCCTATGGATTCTAGCACAGCACTGAGCAAAATAGTCCCTTGACGTTGGCATGCCTTTTCATGAGAGCGTCCAGAGCCTCCTGGACACTAGCAGACCTATGGCATGGGAGTGTCTAGGGGTCAAGTAGTCCAAAATGTCAGTGGGACCCAAGGGCTGGTTGGTAGAAAGGTTAGATTAGTTCCTAAGGGTCCTAATGTTGATGTTGAAGTATCTATGGTGTGTTTCCATTGGTTCCACCTCCTTAGTGTGATTTAGGAGGTCAAATTATATCATAGTGGCCTCTTGTCGCATGTTTACCTTGGCTGGTCGGTTGCTTGGCTAGATGTGGGAGGAGGGTGTTACAAGTAGATTGATCAAGTGGCTCATGGTACGATGAGTCATAGCATGTAGATGATATAGGATAACATATGTCCCTTGAAGAAGTAACAATTTCAATGGAACAAGATTCAAGATTGAATTTAAGAGTGCTAATTTCATCTTGAGGAATGAAAGGATTGGCCTTCACCTTAGGATCCATGAACCATTCCAAGGTTTCCTCCTTTGGATCTCAATCATGAGAGGTGGATGAAGGTTAAAGAGGTAGATTGGTTATCTGATTCACATATTTCCCAACTTTAGCATTAACACATATATGCGCCCCAATCGGTACTGGAAAAGGAGGAGGAAAAGGAATAAAAGGAGTAATAGGTTCCTCCTCTGATATTAGAGGTGTCTCATGATTTACAAGAGTTGCAGAAGTAGAAACATTAGGAGCTTTAGATTCAATATGCAGAGATATATGAACCAAACACTCAAAATTTTGTTTAAATAAATCCCAATCTATGTATTCTTCAGGAAATTCATAACAGAGGTGAAGGAATTAGTTAGTGAAATCCTCAATTGCTTAATTAGGATTCATTCTTACTTGATTAATTATTTTAAGAACATCCTAGTAATCATACCTATCAAATGCTAAATGAAGCTCCTTGATGAGGTGTTAAAGAGAATGAATGGAAATAGGTGGTATAGTGTGACACCATTAGTTAAATCGACCTTCAAGTGTGAGGCAAAAAATAATACAAGCCACACCTTCACAGTCAATTTCATAGTATTCACGGAACTTAAGGAAAAAAGATGCACGTTTGGCAGTGGATGTATTGTTAGATAATCCAGGGAAAAGTAGTTTTGTGGTGATTCTCCGAGACTTGATAATAATTTGTGAAGTTTTTTTTACTTTTTCTTAGTTAGCTTATAATTCTTCTTGTTCTTATTAGTACATATGTGTGTGCTTCATCAAACTGCTACCAAAACAAAATAACAAGAACACAAAATTTGCCTCTCTTCCAGGGACGAACCCTCTCCACTCTTGAGAGGGAAACCCTTTGTAAGTTTTCTCTTATTGAATCTTCTTATTTGAACAACTGCCAAACCCTAGACCCTTGACTAAGATCTCCTCCAAGCATGAGTCAAATCCTTCCTCTTTCTACACTCTCACTTCCAGCACATCTTCCGCACTTTGTCTTCCAGCAATTTGTCCTCTAGGTTAGGAAATCCTAGAATATTAGGGCTCCTCTTCTTTGCTATAAACAAGACCTTCTTTTTTGACCTTGGGATACCTTGTAGACCTAACTGCACATCCAAATTAGGCTTCTTATGTTGCTACCCTAAACTGGTGTCAAGCCCTTCCTGCTCCTCGCACGTGTGATTGTTTCTAGCCCTAGAAACAATCCTCTTCTTCCTTGGTTATGTCTCTTCTTCCTTCGCTTCTGAGGCTTCCTTCAACACTAAAGTAGGAGACCTTTATTAGCCCAGTTTCTAGCCCAAACCATAAATGATATGTCACTACACTTTCGTTGTTGATTTGGTCGCGGTCTGTCCCTTACTCCTTCACATGTGTGGCTGCAGAAACCATAGAAAGCAGCCCCTTAACTTCATTTTTATTCCTTCTTGTAACATTGTCCTTGTAGCCCCTTTTCTCACCCTTTCTTCATCCTTTAAGCCTTATTCTTCCTTGCATATTTAAAATATGTGAGTGTGTTTCCAAATGAGGAGTGGAAAGCCTCTATTTATAGAGGTTTGTCCCTCCTCCTTGAAGCCAACATGATTTTCCCTAAATCTGACTTGTAGTCAACATTTATTCATCATTTTTGCTTCTTATAGACTTCGTTGGTGCTAGGAGAGGATTTGACCATGCTTGGATTTATTTCCTTGACCTTGTATGATGACTTACATGATGTAACATGCCCTCAAAGGGTCTTTTCATAATTACATTTTGACTTTGACTCTCTAGAAGCACTTCAAAATGTTCTTAACCTATTTTCAATGAGCAAGAAACTCATTGACAAATAATAATAAAAATAATTTCTCTTTTCTTGAATAAGTACAAATATCAAAATTACATTTATGAAGACCGAACCTAGTTACATTTTCTCCAACTTGTATCACCCTCACCATCAAACTTGAATTGAAACAAGTCATAGAGAGACTCATCAGGGATTGAAATTTCACCAGGGGACAAGTTAGAAAAACACCCGGAGACTATGATTTGAGGATGAGCCATTTTAGATAAGAGGTTCAAAACAGACTTAATGGGCATAGCTTGTCATCTGGCCCTTCTTCTAGCACCATTTTGTTGATGGTGCTAGAAATTTATCAAACAAGTGGTTCTCCCCAATGTGGAGTCCCAATTCGACCTCACATCGTTTGGAGTAGGAGCCCCATCTAGAGTATCAACCTGCTTGCCATGTATCCTTGTAGATTTTTCTTGGCTACAAATTTTAGCGCAAGAGAGTAATACACAAGTATTTTTGGATCAAAAAATGAGTATGCATTGTGAAATGTTAAGTTGTGGAAAGTATCAAGGTCCTTCTACTAAAAGAGAAGAGAAAAGTGGGCCCTTTAAAGACAATTAACAATACTAATCTATAAAGGCATACGAGCATATACATAAGAATGAATCATTGATCCACCAGAGAAATAGCTCACAAGGAGGCAATGATTGTTAAAGAAAATACAACACACCTTCAACAAGATAAGTACCAAAGCCACTGAAATAGTTCAATTTCCTTCGTATAGATGAAACAACATACATCGCAAATATTAAAATAATAGTCTTACAATATTCATGACATATGCATGAAAGCATGTTGGATCAACGAGCTTTTGAATTAAGTAAAAGTTCCAAGATACATCAAAATAGTGAACACCGCTAGCCCCAATAGTGAAGCATTAGAGCAGTTACTTGCGCATCCAAAACAACTATATTCTTTTCCAATGCCTAGTAGAAGGAGCCAAGGTGAAAACTCCTTTGCATGAAGAATGAGGGTGTATATATAACAAATGGGGTGATCATTCACCTCCCTTGTGACTCTTGGACTACCATCATGATTTTTGACTTCTCTATGACCTTTCAACTCCCAAATGAATTTTCACATTACAAGGATGACTCTTGGACTTCCACTTTACATTACATTTTTCGATATAGAATTTACATAATCCATGAATGATGTAGCATATGATGACTCCTGACATGACATGAAATGACATTGATGACATGGAAATGTCAAGTCACTCTTTGTTGGTGATTTCTTTGTGTCTTCTTGAAATATGGTGCATGTCCTTATTCTTCCTCCTCCTTATGACTTGACGATAAGGAGTCTTAAATGTGGTCATGATCTTTCATCTTCTATTGTAAGCTAGTGTTCCTTTTTCTTCTCGTCTTCTTGAGCTCCATAGGTATCTTCTAACGTGGTCTCCTTTTCCTCCATCATCATCCTGTCATGATAAGATAAAATACCTGCAACTAAAACCATTCATGAAAATATGACATTAGTCTAAAAACCCCTAATCTAACAGGTTTCATGAAATCACTTGTTAGGGCTGAAACTAGTGACTAGTTGAGTGACTTACTCAGGGATTGCGCAGTTCCATAGCCAAGGTTCAAGACTAAAGCTTGAAACTACAAATGTGTAGTTCAAGATGGCCAAGGTCAAAGGATTGTGTAGTTGAGGGGCTAAAGAGCTCAAGCCTAGGTCTTGAGGCTTGAGGTTTCCCAATGCGTAGTTTTGGAAGGAAAGACTCAAGGAACTGTGCAGTTGAGGGACTCAAGAGGTCAAGCTTGGACTTGAGCGTTGAAGTTGCAAATTGCACAGTTTTGAGAGGCTAGGCTAGGTGACTGTGCAATTGAGGGGATCAAGAGCTCAAGCTTGAGGGTTAAGGTTTGATGTTTCCCAATGCACAATCCTAGAGGGAGAATAGTCTCATAGATTGTGTAACTCAAGGAGTTAGGATGGAGGCTTGATGCTTGACACTATACAATGCGCAATTGAGCCTGACTAGGAGGCAATGATTGGGTAGTTCTATAGTTCAAGTGTTAAGGTTGGGCACTCTGACTGTGTAGTGTGTAGTTCTAAGAGGAAAGGTCACGGCTTGAGGGTTGATATTGTGCAATGCCCAGTTCATGAGGGTTGAGTGAGGTCAAGTTGCCCGAGAGTGGATTTTCCAGATGAGGCTAAGTGTGGAATCAATGAGACCAAAGTGAACAAGGACAAAACTTGAGCATGATTAAACACATAGAACATTTGAAGAGGCAACATCGATCACTAAGAATACGTGAGCAACATACTTACCCCAATGTGATGACATTGAGATGACTTTCCCGAAGTGCAACACTAAAGGTACACTTTGCAACGACATTGACGACACTTGTGCAACAGTACATAAAACTTTGGGAATGAGTGTAAAACATGTATACATAACTAGAGGGACTCATCAACACCAAAGTTACCCTTTGAAAACAAGCCAAAAATCCAATTTACATGATAAGTGACACTTCCCATGCCAAAAGGCGACATTTGTTATATGAAGAGAAAAGTGCAAACAACACTTGCAATATCTAAATGATGGTGAAACAAATACATGTCAAAGAAAAGATAACATGAAAATGACAATAATTAAGGTGAAAGTAAGTGAAAGTGATAGTCAAAAACATATAAGTGACACTCGCAAAAGCGAAGGTGTGCAAAAGCAACATCTTGAAAAACTCACTGAAATAGAAGGAAAAATGCAACCAAAAGTGAGAATATGTCAATGAAAATGTGCACTAACTATTTACATGAATTCAACATTTCATGGTCATTATCTTGGTGGACTAGGATAGGAATTTTCAAGCTTGCATGAATAAATACACTCATGAATTCATTACGAACTGAGCATGTGTGAGCAAGTGACTTCAACACTTACAATCTAATAAAGTAGCTCAAAGACTTAATTGAGTATCAACCGATGAAAAAGTGACTATAGAAATATCGATTGCAAGATCCACAATAGGCTCCAGGTTTCAAGTATAGACAAAATTTTGGAGAGTGTTTGTCACGGCGACAACAATAGATATATATATATATATCTATATATATATATATATATATATATATATATATATATATATATATATATATATATATATATATATATATATATATATATATATATATATATATATATATATATATATATATGCCCGAATATCATATAAATCAACATAGTTGCTATATTACTTACGATTGTTTTGAAATGGTATAGGCCTGTTTTGAGGTTAATTTTTCAATAAATCATCATTGAAAGTTTGGTGAGGAAAAATGTCACATAACATTCCTCAAGGAGGCCAATGAGACGTGATATCAACATCAGGGGCTTCAAACGATCAAAAATGTTATTGCCCTTGTAGAAGATGTAAGGGCTTGAAGACAAGGAGACTTCTAATAACAACAACTAAAAGGCATTGTAGAGACTATGGACACACTGAAGGTAGGCATGAATATCATCCATTAGTAAGTTATTCATTATATGTATTTGTATTGTAAATTTTTTTGTAAATGTTTATATGGATATTATATTTAGGTTGTATGTATTTGTATTGTAAATTATATTTTTTTTCAATTGTAAATGTTTATATTCTTTTGTGAGATATTTGACCTATGTTGTCATCTTGATGTGGAGAAATAATATTTGATTATTATGGTTAGGGTTGATTAAGGGGTTAGGTCGAGTTAGTGGTTAATTATTTTACGAGCTTAGGGATAAGGGGTTATTGTTTAAGGGTTTAGAGGTTAGGGGTTAAGGGCTTAGGGCTTAGGAGTTTAAGGGCTTAGGGGAATGGGGTTAAGATATGAGGGGGTTAATGTATGTTTAGGGGGTTAATTAGGACCTAGAGGATTTAGAGGTTAATGGGTTTTTAGGGAGAAATATTAATATTTTTTTAAAGTATATTATGCACATTTAAAATGTTATGTTCCTAACCATAAAGTATTTCTCTCATAAAAGAGACTATTTCTCATTTTTTAAGAAAAAAGTATGGGACACGAGCCTTGCACTAAGTGTTTCAAAATGTTTTACTAGGGGACAATGAACTCTTTAAACCCCAAGTGATATAGACTGAATAATTATCTATATAAAGTCCATTTTCGTGATAAGTAAAGGGTCTCGTTTGTTGTAAATTGTGAGAAAACTTGAAGTAATATCAAAGCTATAATATTTTTAGGAAAATGGTAGATTAATCAAATATTTGATAAATCATTAATGGTTATTTTTTACAAATTTAACTTACTTATTATCACTTATGCAAGGTAGAATATTCCATTTTGAATGTCCTTTGAAGTAGGCACATTATTCTTTTTCTATATATAGCATTCACTTACCGCTAAGTATAAAGGAGTGAGTTTTTGACATTTTGGTCAAATCAGCTAAGTAGTCAAAAAAAAGAATACCACATTTTGTGTAGAAGGAGAGATTGAAATTGTTCCTTAGTAAAAAAAGGGTTTCCTATGAGAATTAATGTCTTTAGTAGGTTCCCTACCACCTGTTCAAAGAGAAAAGGGGATCCTATCTAATTTTTACATAGGACACTAATTTCAAAGTTTATAAGTGAAAACTTATGATGAAAATACAAAATAAAATGAAACTAATAAGTTAGATCAACAAACACATTGCTGCCTTGATTTTGATGAGCTAACCTAGAAAATATGAGACCTACCTATTTAGGAGCAATGATGTAAAATATAGGAAATTAAGAATAAAAGGGTATAGAAATAATAATTAGATACAAACACAAGACCAAACAATAAAGAATAAGAAATACTTATCTTCCTCTTGTACATTCCTAGACCCATCTAGCCACCAACTAATTTTAGTAGTAACTTTAATTGTAACAATACCTTTCATATATGATTAAAAGTCCACATCCTCTTTAGAAATATTTTTTTAATTAAAAAAAGAATAAAAAATATAATATAATATCCAATCTCCACTTGTCATAATCGAAGATTTGAGAGGAGATGGGGATAAAATACATTTTGTGTTATTTCCCCTCTCATTCTCTTGTCTTATGTAAGCCATTATGAACAATGTTGTAGTATTTACCTTGAGGTTTTCCCACTTGAACTTAATTGATATTGTGTGGATTCATTGGTAATATTGTTTGAGTCTTTTGCTTTGAAAACATTTGCAAATGTGATGGAATGAAAAGGGTTTGATGATTTTCAAGTGATTATTCCTATAAAAAAAATCAACATAATTTTAAACATCTTTCTAAATTACACAAGCTTCATGATTGCATTGACTTGTTGTATTTGTTTCTTTCTCTCACACAAGCTCATGGTTTCTCACCCATCCTCTTAAAACTTTTGGTCTTTAAGTGAAATCAAGAAATAATATGACATTATAATGATGAATGCAAAATGAGATCAATATGTTTTTTATTATGGTTGTGACTATATATCTCAGAAAGTGTCTCTCTTCCTACATGTCAATAAAAGTAACATCTTTCCTAGATTTTTTTCGAGATTTTCTTAAATATAATCTTGATAAATTGCACAAACATAATCATTTATTTTTTGTCTTTGTTTCTCTCTCTCACCTATGTTGTCTTTTTCTTATCTTTGTTGTCTTTGTCTTCTTATATTACATTTGTAAAAATTTATATAAACATTTAAATATTTGTTATATATACTAATATTACTTTATTGATTGTAATTGTATAGTATGGGCCACCTAGGGCATTGCTCGATGAGGAAGACGTAGTTGTAGTAAAAACGCCTGTTCAAGAAAATGGATCAAATATTAAGGATCAATATAATCATCCTATGGAAGAAGATAATGATGTTGATAACGCATTTGAAAGAGACATTTAATAATGTTTAGATGGATGATGATGGCAACCAGTATGATGATCGTGCTTTTGATAAACCTGTACTTGAGAGGACAATTGAACCTCTTTATGAAGGCTAAAAAACATCTCTTCTCTCTGTTGTATTGTTGTTGGTCAGCTTGAAGGTGGTGAATGGTTTGTCAAACACATGTGTGATGCAGCTTCTAAGGTATGTAATATATTTTGTCACATTAATTAGTAGTATATACATGATAAAGCAATTTGTTTCTTTTGTTTTTAATGTAATTAGTATGTTGATCATCATTTAATTAATTTGTAACATTTGGATGAAATATGTATGATTAATATTGTTTAGTACATTAACCATAACTACTATTTCTCTATGTTGTAGATTGTTAGATGAATTCATGTTACCACCGTCAAATGTTTTACCTCGTAGAGATTTACATCCCATTATGAAAGATATTGGAATGGAGTGTTAATTTGTTCATGCATGTCCTAATGATGATATTATCTATTATAAATAGCATGCATTGAAAGACGAATGCCCAAAATGTGATGAGAGTAGATATCAAACTGATAAAGTAACAAAAAAGGTGCCTCACAAGGTTCTTCATTATATTCCCATAATTCCATGTCTACAATAATTGTTCAAGTGCAAAAGCATAGCATAACTTATGGATTACCATGCAAAAAAATAAAATTGAAGATGGGTTCTTTGAATTTCTGTAGATGGATATGCATTTAGGAATATAGAGGAAAAGTGGCCAAAGTTTAAAATGGAACCTCATAATCTTAGGCTTTCATTAGCAGCTGACAGTGTCAATCCATTTCGAGATCTCAAATCTACTTACTCGGTGTGGAAGAATTACTATCCTTGCTTCAATATGTCCCTCAAAATGATCACTAGTAGAAAAAATGAAAGAGGGTCACTACCTATATTTCATCACATGCATAGTTGTCTTCATTTGTGTCACATAAGACTAAAAAATTTCAATCCCAAATTTTTATTACTATAGACCTATGTGTTGATGTTTCCTCACCAAAAGGCATATAAGAAATAGTGTTCACTTTCCCAAATTGTAAAAATCATGTGCAACTCCTTACTTCGTTTTCAAGGAAGTTAAGGGCACCTTGACTAGTTGACTATAATCCTCCTATTAGTTCTAGCACAAGCTCCTCATAAAAAGTTCTATCTATGCCTATGACTTGATTTGTAGCTAATGACTTCTCCATCTCAACTATTGCACTATCTTCTTGAATAATATCTACTTAAAATGAGGCCAACAATATAAATATCCTTAAAATGATTCCCATCTACCCCAAAAATAGTGATAGATCATATTATCAGGCCAACTTTTGGTTCTACACTAATTTATCCAATGATGCTAGTAGTTTGACCTCTTTGGATCCTTTACAAAGCTTTAAATCTATAGTACCATGTTCAACAAGGCATCCAATAATTCCCCATAAAAATCATATACATCAGTCCCTAAAGCAATGCTACTCTCATCATCATTAAGATATTGCATAATATTGTCATCATAGTCTTCATGATAACCTTCATTTGTGTGGTTAACAGGGCTATATTTTCCAAATTCTAAGCATAAACCTTAATTTAGAATAGTACATTTATCACAGGAAGGTATTTCAATATTAGGTAAACAAGAAGACCTTCCTTTCCTAAGGTTTCCAATAGCTCTCAATGGATGTAATCAAAATTTCTAGTGTCTTGAGCTACAATTCTTGAGAAATATTTCAATTGAAGCTTTGAGAGAAGGTATATTCTTTAGAATACAAGAGTTTCTAAGCCAACCTTGTGGTTCATACCCTAAAAAAATAGAAATTCATCATGGCATCTTCATGTGTTTTTTCAAATTTTGAAATATGCCTCACTATCTTATAACCCTATAACTGTTTCTAATCACCTAACCATATATACTAATGAAATATTAATATTAATATCCTTTAAACAATATTAATATATAATAGATAATATATATTATATATTATATATTATATATTATATATTATATATTATATATATATAATATATATTATATATATAATATATAATATATATATAACATATATTTTATATATATTATATAATAGGTATATGAGTTATTTGGTAGTAGAGAATGATTTGAAAAAACAAAAAACAATATAAACCCTAAATCAAACATAAACCCATCACGGATCAGAGAATTAACTGAGCAGGGGTGTTCAAGTAGCGCATGAGGGCACAAGGGCATTTGATAGCATGAGGGAAGGTGGTCATGGCATGTATGGGTAGGTGGTGGCACAGAGGCACAGAGGCACCAAAAAATATGGCGGTAAGGTCTTATCTTTTTTTCAATGAAGGCTCCCTCTTGTTATTGTATAGATTTGGACATCATTCAAGGATTTCTTCCACTCATTGACTGTAATGATAGATTCTTTAATAAGGGGTAGAATTGCCTATATGGTGGGTCGTATAGGTAGTGAAACCTAGTTGTTATGCCATCTTGGTCTTGTATAAATCTTTAACCTCTATGATGCCCTAGATTCTTCTCTAAAAATGGGAAATTTATTGGAAAAAAACACAACTATTCATTCTTCTAACCATTCCCAGTTTCACACAACATAGCATAGATCGATATTGTAGCATTCCATTTCGATCTATTTTTGGTTTGAGGTACAATAAAATGCAACAAGTTGTTGGCTTGGATTTGAAGAGTTTAAGTTGCAGGATTTGATTTGATGTTAAACTCTTCAAGAAGACAAAGGCGGGGGGAAAGAGGTTTTGTTCATCCATGAAAACTATCATTCTCCTCCCACAAATTCTTGTCATCCATGAAAACCACAAAGTCCTCCTCCCACAATTTTCAGCCAATGAACCAATAGTCAATCTAGTAGTGGAATTCAGCCCTTCTCTTAGGGAATTTTTGGGTTGATGGCAATTGTATGACCAAAATTATTTCCTAGAAGCTTGGATCCAATGGAAGCACTCTTTGTTGGAGTTTTCTATCAGTCGATTGCCTACCTGGGTCTATATCTTCTCCTCACTATTTCTTTCTTCTCTCGAGCTGAAAATTTGGACCTCGAGAGGGCCAGTTTGAATTCTTGTAAGCTCTGTTCGAGAAACATGGAATTTTCAGTAGTTGACAACTGCTCTGGTTATAATTTAACACAAAAATGGTTAAGAATGATAAATTTTTATGTTCAGAAGGTCAAGTCTAGTCCAACAAGCTCCAAACTGGTTGAACGTCTCTGTAAAAGGTAAAAATATGTTGCATTTGTGAGATCTAGCGCATTTATTTATTGTGATTTGTTGTTTACAAAAAAAAAACCATTCTTGGTTTCACTAACCTTGGTTGGCATTATAAAGAGCCTCTCATACCCCTCACCCCTTTCAATGCCTTCGCCTTTCTACATCCATAAGATAAGAACTGTTCACGGCTTATACCCACTTCGTTGTGATACTAAATCTCACCTTTGGACAATTGTAGGTACCTTCACTTGAATAAATAGAGGCAATAAGGTTTCTTTAGACCGAACATAGACAAAACTCTTTTTATCTAGCATAAGTAAGATCTCTCTAAATGGGAAAGAAATAATCAATGAGTTATCTTGGTGGACATATAGCCATTACTCGCTCCACTTTCCTAAGCTCCCTCATTTCAAAGATGCCCTTATGGCTTATTGCACAAACCCAACTACACCCCTATCACACCTGTATTAAGACCTAGACCTACATTCTCCCTATAGCACTTAATCAAGGATGGTAACAAGGAAAAAAGGAAAAAATCGATGTCATCATTAGTCAAATGTTACTTTGTTTGCACCGAATCATTTGTAGAAGTAGATTTTAAAAGTACATACATTTTTTTAACAAATATATCCATGAGGCACAATGCCTATTTATGCATGTACATATGTTTCCAGTTTGAAGAAGTACATATCTCTGTTTACATTATTATTTCAAAAATCATCCCCTTTGGAGGTGATACCTCATATTTAAATTTTATCCGTGTGGGTAATATACCATGTTTGGATGAGAATAAAAATTAGTTGTATGACTTGAATGGAGAGCTTCTAATACATATTGATGGAACTGGATTTATATCTGAATATTTGGCTTCACAATGCCCAAAAAATTCATTTGAAGGAAAACATTTAAGCAATCAAATTTCAGAGGCCTAACCCTTGCTCATTCAGTGTCATCTTTTCTATAATGGCTATGAATTCAAAGGAACATTTATCCTTAACAAAATATTTCCAAGTAAAACGATCCATTTTCGAGAGTCAGTGATCAAACTTAAAAGAGATGAAAATTATGGTTGTTACCTAAGTATCAACTCTTTGGAAATTTGTGGAACCAGTTATAAGTCGAGCACAACAACCCTTTCAAGACCTTTGATCACATTGATTACTTAAGGAGGGGTTCCAAAAAATTTCTTCATTGATCTTGTAATCAATGTTATAGAAAAAATTTAGAATGGACTTAAAGATGAAACAAACACTTGGAAAGTTGTAAAGCAATATAGAGATTTAGATGATGACCACATATGTATTAGAATGTTATCATGTGGAATTCCTTTGCATGAATGAATGCTTATTGGATTGACTGAAACCACCCCTGGGGTACCATGAATGAAATGTGAATTAATGACCTTAAAATAGGTATCTGGCATAAGAACATGCTCCTAGGGGTGATGCAAGGGAGAATTTATGGTTAGTTATAGACATAGAATTGACTGGAGTTTACCCAAACCCAATTCATTAGTTAGACCCTTGATGTCGATAGGAAAGAGAGAGGAAAAGAGTATAAGCCCACCAACTAGCAAAATATTGTCATGTTAATGGTAAAATAACCTAATAAATAAATATAAGGTTACTCTATGTGTTGCATTTTGGTACCTTTATGTGTTTCATTTCACATGGTATTCAAACATTCATGATCATTTGATGTCCAAGACTTGTATCGATTTTACTTGAATGAATCAACTTATCTATGTGAAGTCATTTTTGGCTCTGTTTGATCCTTGTTGACTCAATCATAAAATGCAAGCTCCTAAGGACCTCTTGACCAACTCAGAGATTTATTGAAGTGTTATTTTCTAATCTCCATAATTGGCGTAGTGTTTATCTATGATTAGTCATAGTTTTCATTTATATTATGATTCGCACTTATTGTGCCTCTTGCTCTCATGTCTGGTAGCTCATTAATAGTATGGTTTTAGGCATGATATAACTAAATGAAAGATTCACTATGCATATGATCAACCTTCCTTATAGGATTATATGAATCCTATATTCCAAATGTTACTTTAAACATGCATTATTAATCTTTCACACAATCATATAATTATTTGTATCCTACAATGAGCTTGCAACTTGATCGAATGCATTCCTTCATCCTTTTCAAAGTATTGTTTCTATACAATATGGAATATATATTGATCCTGTCATAATGCCTCTTCCAAGAGCCTTCCAAGATGATGACTCTTATAGGATCATGATGATCCATATTAGCAAAATGACTTCCTCTAACATAATGTTAGACAATGTATGGATGAATATTTATGCAAAATGGTCCCCAAGCTTTTTATTCTTAAAAGACTAGATGATTTCAAGCAACTCAACCAAGTATACTTTTAAACATGCTACTATCATATGCTTCTATCCATGATGCCATACTAAATCAAGATGTTGCATGCTCTTTAGGACTCTTCTAGTCTTTTTTCCTTTCCAAGGCATCCTGTAGCAGTTACTGCAATTTTGGACTTGAGGTAACCCTAAACATCCATATAAAAATAATTTATCTTTCTTTGATACAAGTGCCAAGTTATAACATGATATTTCTATATAAATTGAGACATGTCAGAAGTAGTTTTCTTATTAATATAATGATGAATAATTATGGATGAATTTCTTGAAACAAAGTTATTGATCAAATGAGAACTATTACCTCAAAATGAGAACTCTAGCCCAAAATCCCCAAAAAACATGAAAAAACAACCCAAAAATGAAAAGTGTGTATGCCGAAATGATGTTTTTAAGGGTAAATTTTCAACATTTTTTTAAAATGGTAGTAAAAACCAATTTTTTTTTTGCAAAAAAGATGAAAAAACACCCTCAAAACAAAAAGTGTTGATGCTAGAACAACAACAAAAAATCTGGGTTACAATTTCAACACTTTTTAGCAATGGCATTAAAGATAAAATATCAGGACTTTGAAAAACCTTAAAATTCCAACAATTTTTGGACATGATGTTAAAGATAAATATCATGTCTCTGAAAAGCCTTAAAATTCCAACAATTTCCATCCATGTCGTTAAAGATAAAATATCATGACTCTAAAAAACCCTAAAATTGTAATTGTTTTCAACCATAGCATTAAAGATAAAATATCATAACTCAAAAAAACCTTAAAATTTTGACAATTTTTCAACCATGGAATTAAAAACCTTAAGTTTTCAACATATTTCAACCATGACATTATGGACAAATTATATGACTAAAACATTTTTTTAAAATGAACACCTAAATGAAAGAGTCATTATTCCAAGAGTAATTTTTATTTTAAAGGCTAAAAGTATAACTCTTTTCAAATCTTAGCCTAAGACAACTTATCCCATTGCAACAAAAACCTAAAAATCAACCATCAAAACGAAGTGTCCCCTTTTAATGAGGCATTAAAATTGCAACATTTTTTAAAACTATCTTATACCAAATGATAACAATAAATAATATCATGGAAATATCACTGTATAATTTAAAAATTCAACATTAATTTCTAATATTTTTTTACTTTTAATCAAAATATCAACTTTGGTAAATTGAATATAACATAAATTATTTATGTAAGTCATTGTTGCATTGTGAAGATTCTAAACAAATGAATTCTTTATAATTAAAACATATAATCCAGCAAACATAGAAATGACTCATAATTTCATGTAAGATCATTTGGAAGTCAAAATATTTATTTCAAGTTACTATGCAAACATCATTTACATAAAATGTCTTAGACAATTATTCAAAACCACTCATAGGTTCTGGAACACCATCAAAATCCACAACATCTTCATATGAATGACTTGATGCAGATGAAGATGACATGTATTCTTCTCTTTGATCAACTAGTTGTTCCCCATATAAGTCAACATGCATGCCCACCATTTCAAGTTTCAAAAGTCTTATAGATCTACGACTGGGATCAGCAGACTCCCATATTAACACTATTTCTTTTGGTAGCAACTTCTTCAAAATATCTATGGTTTTAAAGTGAAGAGTTCCTCTCTTTGTTAAATTGAAGTCATAAACAAGTATTTCAACATCCTCCAATTTTAAGAGGTTTATGCAGCAACGATTTATATTTGTACCCTTTTTTGTTTCTCTTTCTACCAATTTGTTTATCAACTACCATCTCTGACTTGTACACACCATTGAATAGGTGGGTATTTGTGGCATACCAATGTACTTCAATAGTTGTAATATCTTCATTTTCTTTAATGACCTTTATAACCTTAGCAACCTATAACAAATAGCCATGTGGATCTCCATATGTTAACATTGTGATCGTGCAACCCTCCTTAAATCTTGCACAGAACCCCTATAAAGGTCTTCCATGGCTTCACGTTGTGCACATGATATTCTAGACCCAATACACATTTATCTTTCCTATACCTATGGAGAATTAATAATACCTTGAGATTGTTGTTGCTCAACAATGTGTCTTTCCTCGTGTTCATTTGGCATTTTTGTGGTCAAATAAATGGAGTCTTCAAAAGTATATCTTGATCTCTTGATCTTGAAATTATATCACTTTGATTATTGAAAAAATACTCCCACCAAACTGAATCAGAAACATCAAAGTATTCATATGTATCTCTAATATATTTTTAATTTATTCCAAGCATTGAAAATAATTTATATCTCTCTTATGCCTTCGTGCATTATGGAGTTCAACAACTTATTGTAATAACAATATATTTGATGCAAATATTGGATGATCTAGAATGAAATTCAAAAATGCTAAACCTGATGATGACCCCCATTCTGCAGTAGTTGAATGCTTCTTTCCCCAAATAAGTGTTTTACCATCAATTTTTTTTATACAAAAATGATGTTGGAAGCTAATTTCATTAAGTTGTTCAGTGAATTTCTCCTCACCATATGATCCCATAATAAACCTTCGCATGTCAATAGTTTCTTCCAACACATGAAAAACAAGCTATGGAATGTATGATTTCTTAATACATTCAACTAATGATGGTGGGATCTCAACATCCTTCCTCTTCGATGTTATTGAAAAATGACTAAATATCTGATCAATATGGTCATGAGTGTTCCCAAAAATAAGGAAACCAACCTATACCTTTTGAAAATTTTCTAATTCAACAAGCATTTTTAGATTTCCAAAAACAATTTAATTTTTGTTTTCACGACTATTGTTGTCTAATTACAGATACAAAACTTTAGGAAGATTACCGGACTAATTAGAAACCACATCATGAATTATGGTTATGGTCATATTTGCATCATTATGAATATTTGGTGTTGTGAAGTAAAACCTTAGCAAGATTTTCCCATTAAAGACCACACAATCAACCAAGTGAAACTGAATAAAATTTTTCTCCCGTAAACTTTTTTGATATGTGAACAAAATGTGGTAGAAGTGTTTTATTTTGGTCCATACCATCAATTATCAAACCCAAATATTTATTTGGATTATCATAACACTTCTTTTGATGCTTATACATTTTTTTCTTTCACTTGTTTTTTTATTGTGATGCCCTTGAACTGATTTGACAATGGAATTTGCACATAACATAAAAGAAACCTAGTAATAAATATAATTTCATAGTTGATAGCTATCCAATTTTTAAAAATAATGTTATGAATGCATACCTATTTATGCCCCTTGACATTTATCCCTTTTTTATTTAATAGAAGCGCATGTACTACAAACCCCCATCCTTGTCTTCTTAGGAATATGAACATTGTTGAATTTGTTTTTCCATATCCTTGTAAAATATGAATATGTAATAAAATTACCATCTCCTTTAGCACCTTCTGCATATTCTTTGTATAAGTTGTATATTTCTCATCTTGAGAAATTATCTGGAATATGTATCATGTCTTTATTTGGCATACACTCTCCATGATTTGAAAAGAAGTCTTGCATCCATGACATTGTAGCATTCGCTAATGGTCCAACCTCTTGTCTATGAAGTACTTCTGAATAAAATGTGGGATCTTTTTCCAATCTTGCTTAGATTCTTGACAGACGAAAATTACCAATTGAATGAAACATTTATAAACCCTTTCTATAGAGAAATACATTCCCAATATGATAATCATAACCTGCCAGTGTAGATTGCATGTAACCCACTAAATATGAATTTTAAATGATTTTATTAATGGACAAATATATCTTCATTTTCTCCAATGCAAAATTGAAATCCATATGTTTCAAGCAATCCTTTTGAAAACATTCACTTGAAATCAAATCACAGATATAACTTCTTCTTGTGATATATTTTGTCCTAACCCTTGTATAACTTGAATATCTTGGATTGATATGAAAAAATTTACTCCTACTCCTACTCCTAGATACAATATCTACTTGCAATGTATCCATCATTTCATTAACCTTTGTAGAAGCATTTTCATCATTATCAGGAAGAATATTATCCTCACTATGATCATTCTGAACATACTTAGGAAATTCATCACCATCATTGCTTGGAAATATTCATTACCATCCTCACTTGAAGGAAATTCTTCACTACCATCATATGCGCTTTTGAAATTCCAACTCAGACGAAATTCTTCACCATTTTCATCTGTGCTTTTGAAATCCTCCCTTGGAGGATTCAATTCATCATCATCATAAGTGCCTTTGAAACGTTGACTCAAAAAAAATGTATTATTCACATATGTGACTCTAAAATTATCATTTGCAAGAAAGTCTTCATTCTCCCCTTTATCATTTGTGTTCTCATAATCCTTGGGATTACGACCAAGTGGAAAATATGACTCTCTATTCATAGTCAAATTATCATTTGCAGAAAATTCTTCATCCTCCCCTTCATCATTGGTGCTCTCATAATCCTTAGGATTAGGACTAAGTATAAATTTGGACTCTCTATTCATAGTAAAATTATCATTTGCAAAAATTCTTCGTCCTCTCTTTCATCGGTGATTTTTTCTCTCTTTCATTAGTGATGCTTTCATAATTTTAGGATTAGGACCAAGTGGAAAATTTAACTCTCTATTTACTAGAACTTCTTCATCTTTCCCTTCGTCACTGGTGATCTCATAATCCTTACGATTAGGACTAAGTGGACTTTGACACTCTATTTACTGGGAATTCTTCATCCTTCCCTCCCCTTCATAAGTGGTTCTCTCATAATCATTTGTATTAGGACTAAGTGGAAAATTTGACTCTCTATTTATTGGAAATTATTCATCCCCCCCTTCATCAATGGTGCTCTCATAATCCTTAGGATTAAGACTAAGTGAAAATTTTGACTCTCTAGTTACTGGAAATTCTTCAACTTGCCCTTCGTCAATGGTGCTCTCATAATCCTTAGGATTATAACTAAGTGGAAAATTTGACTCTCTATTTACTGAAAATTCTTCATCCTGCCCTTCGTCAGCGGTATTCTCATAATCCTTAGGATTAAGACAAAGTAAAAAAATTGACTCTCTATTGACATGAAATTCTTCGTCTTGCCCTTCATCAATGTTGCTCTCATAATCCTTAGGATTAGGACCGAGTGGAAAATTTCACTCTCTATTCATAGTAAAAGAATTATTATTATATTCATCAATATGAATAGATTTGTTACTTGACGAAGATGTTGATGCTCTAGAAAGAAAAACTTCAATATCAGAAGAATCCATGACTTCCAAACAGAAGATGTTGAATGATATAAATGCACTCTCTCCCAATGAAAATTTATAGCTTAGAGATTGAAAATTTGTCTCTAAAGCTTCACCCCAAAAAAATTCCCTCCAAAGTCCCCCCCCCCAAAAAAAAAACTTTTGCAGAAAATTTTCCCTCCAAAAATTTCGATTGAAATATTTCCCTCCAAAACTTTCTTCTAAAATTTATTTGAAAATATTCTAATAAAATTTTGTTCTTGAAAATTTTGACCCTACTTTCTATTCAAAATTTCCACAGAAATTATCCTTTAATGCATTCATTCGAAATTAAAATAAATCTTTTACTTAAATTATTTAACATTATCTAGGTAACTAAATTATTTTTTATCCCACATTAAATAAAAGTTAATCTAAACCTATAATAATAACTATATATTATTTTTTGTAATTTTAATTTTAATCCCAAATTCAAGAAACACTAAAGTAATCCCACAATCTTCACTATATATTAACTTTTGTTATTTATATTCCTCACATAACATCAAATCTTCTGGATTTCATTAAAAAGTTTGGAATGATTTTGACCATTTCAAGAGGATTTTGGGGAAAATCTATTGTTTTATGGTTTTATGCACCAAAACTAATTTTTTTTATTGTTTTTCTTTTTTTTCGAATATTTTTTTAATATCATATTTTAAAGGAAAAACCAAAAAAAAAAAAATCAAATTTTTTTTAGATTTTTATAGCAAAAAAAAAACACTCAAATTTGTAGGATTTTTAGGAGAAAAGATAAGAAAAATCATATTTTTTATAGCTTTGAAATGAAAAAACTAGTGTCCAAATTTTTTTAATTTGTCTTGGGGGGCATTTCAATTCATTGATTCAAATTTTATGAAATCATTGAAACAAGACAGACCCAGGTTCAAATCCCCCTAAGGTAACTGATTTATAGCAAGGAAAACGGGTTGTAAACCCCCAGAGGTTCACAAGTAGTTATATGTCAGGCGGACTACTAGGTTCCTCTAGGATACAAAAAAAAGTTAAAAAAAATTGTGTCTAGGCATGCCCTCAGCCCAGTGGCCAAGCCTACTGGGCTCGCTGGGGAGCTTCATCTTAGCAAGCAGACGAGGGCCCGCCTGGGCACAATGTTTTTAATTTAATTTAAGGTTTTGAAAGACTTCTTAATATTTTTATATTTGTTTTTGTTGTTTTATTTTTAAGATTTGGAGTGTTTTTTTTGTATTTTTTTAATTAAATTAGGAGGAATATATTTAATTTTTAAATCTTTTTTGTTTTGTTTATTTAATTAAATTATGTGTTTTTTCAATTAACTTAGCTATATATATATATATATATATATATATGTATATATATATATATATATATATATATAAAGTCAAGCAACTAGCCCGTCAAATACATTCACTATTATTTCAGAATGCATGAATACACGAGAAATAAATCAAACAAAATTTACGTGGCATGTTAAAAATAGAGAAAGCAATGAAGGTGTACATATCTATCTATATTGTGGTATTATTAACTTTGGTGAACCGTATGAAGTGATGGGAAAAGTATGAGACATATGTTTGGTGTTGAATATAGACATTGTTTATGTTCTTACAAAACTACCCAAGACACGTGAAAAGGTTAGATATTGTCAGTTAAAGGTCAAGTATGACACATATGAAGAATATAGAAAGTTGTGTGAAAAATCATAGTTAACATTGCAAATAACATTGTAAGTGTGAATATTTATATTTATGTGTTATGCATTATTGAAAGGATCATTATATTTTTATTTATCATTGACATATTATATTTTGTTTGATAGTATTTTGTTGAGAGCCTTCCAATAATGTTGGAGGGTATTTATTATCTAGAGCCAAATATTATGAATGTGATTAATAGTTTCCACACAAAGACAGAAGAAGAAAGGATAAGGAAGCAAAAAATAATAGCTCATGAAACTACAATAGTACATACAGGGGATCAACAAAAAATCACTAAAGTGGATCAATCTAGTAAAGATAAACATGTTACTTTTGAAGATGTGGAAGTTAAAGCCGAAGCTAAAAAATATGTTGACATTAGTGAGGATGAGATTAGAGTTGTTGTTGAAAAGGAGAAAATATATAAAACACCAAATAAAAATGTCACAGTTGTCTTTCTTCCAGTAGATGATAAGGAGATTGCTTATCTAGAAGAAAATATGTTAACCGATAAGAAGAAGAAATCAAATGTTGGTCAATATGTAAAAATCATGGGCACTAGTGAAGATCAGAGTGAAAGCTCTAAAGGCAGCAGGGAAATCATAACACCAGGTGTTGATTTAGAGGATGGCATTATTAAAACACAAAATTCCATTCGATATCAGTTGATGAAGAATAATTCAATTGATGGCAGCAAAACATTTCAGCTTATTGTCAGCTAATTCTATAAGCCAAATGAAAGACAATCTAAATATCAAATTAGAAAGCCACATCACCTACATGTCCATAACTTGAAAACATTGATCAAGTAAAATTCATATGCATATGTGGTTGATTATGTGGTTCTTGTTGATCCAATTCAAGTTCCCAACAAAGAGGTCTTTGAGAGGACCCGATGTTTTGAATACAAATATTATGTAATTGGAGGGAACCATTCTGCAGAGGCTAGAGGACAATTAATTGAGGAATATCCCAATAACTCAATTTTTGAAAGAGTGAGATGCATCATTTATGTTGGTTTAACATAAATAGAAGCAAATTTATTGGCATGGGATTATCAAACAGATAATGAGTATAGGATGTCTATGACTTTCATCCAAAGGGTCAGATTTATTCATAATGAATTTGAAGAAAAATGTGGTGGGGATAAGACAAAAGTCAGTCTAAGCTTTCGGAAGGAATGTTGTATGGAAATAGGTTATCAAATTAAGGATAAAATCATTTCAAAATGTGGCAAAGTGAATTCACATTTATTCAGAGGTATGGATAATGTTTCCCAATTTCCATTTAGAATTAGGTTGATATCGGAATTAATTGATGAGATTTTTGGCATGTGGGAGAATATTTCCATAAAAAATCAGAAGGCTAAAAATTCTAAACCCTTAATATGTACCAACAGTAATATAGGTCCTAAAATCAAGCATCTTCCAAATGATATGACTATCACAACTTGGAGAACAATTCAAGGAATGAAGGATGACAAACTAGTTAAATCAATACTATCTTGTGTGAAGTTAGGTCAATTATCATTGAATAAGACGTGTTCGAAATTTAAAAAGTAAGCTTGTTGAATTATTTTTAATTCTTATTGGATTATACTTTTCTTTTAAATATAACACATTTTTTTTTGTAGTATTTGTTATACATATCACTATATTGACAATTTTTACTTTATTTATTCAGTCATGAGGTTTATATAAAAATACAAGAACATATGGTTAAAATGTTGAATGAAGAGAGTTGGGATGATGTTGTATGCAACTACCCAGAATCAAGTTCTACAGCAACACTTAAAGATTTTTATCTTGCATTCAAAAAGGTATGTTGATTTATACATTCATTTTATTCATATGTAAACTATTTTTATTTTATTACTTATACATATATTTGTTTATTTCATTAAAGATGTCAAAGAAGGATGCAGATGAAGTACCAAATAGTTTCAAAAGCTTTATTGAAAAAATTAAGTTGGAAGGTTCAGAAAGTAGCATCTTAGGAATGTTGAACTTGATCCTATTCTTATTCATTTCATTTGGAATGAGATCGACACTATCCAATATCAAATAATACAAGGTGATTGTGAAGACATTGCAAAAATCATACCTAAAAAGGAATATGCCCTAGTTATTGGAGATATTCCTCATGGTTTTAATTTCCCAAACATTGGATATGATAGTGAGCCTTATACTTACCAAGATTTTAATAAAGTGGTTACGAACTTTCAAGAAGTCGCAACATCAACACTTTGGAGATTTGTGACATTTCATTCAGACATACAATTTGCAATGTTATTAAAAATCTTCAAGGGAAATGCAAACTCAAGGATGCAACTTACATGGTAAGACATTGAAATTGTATATTTGATTAATTTTAAAAAAAAAACTATTTATGTACAATTTAATTGAACTTTTACTATGTCATGTTACAAGAAAAAGTAAAATATTATTTCTTGTGGAGATTAGCGAATTATAAGTGATTGTGAGTTCATCCATGTTGAATGTTGGACAAAAGATGATAGCTATAATCTTATTCTCCTGAATAGAGTAGATGGAAAGAGTCATAGCCAATTATTGGTTCATGATGTTGTCGTAATAAAACTAACGAATGAGGATAAAGATGCAAAAGAAGAGATAGTTAACATTTTTCAAAAACCACAAGCATTGATTAACTATCTTATAGATTTATGTTAAAATGAAGGAGATTGGGTTTTGGATTTATTCTCAGGTTTAGGTAAGTTTTATTATATAAAATTGAATTTAAATATTTATTTTTTATTTTTTATGTGTTTATACTAATTTACTTAATTGTCCACGGCGTCTTGGATAGACAGTGATTGAGCGTCATGTTTAAGGCACTCCTTGATGTGAAGTCATGTGTTCAATTCCCTGCCCTGATTGGGGTGATATATTGGACATGATGAAGATGTAGTCCTACCAAGATTACAAAAAAAAATTACGTAATTCTTTCTTTTGTGCTTGATGATTAGGTACAACACTAGCATGTTGCCTACAAAAAGGAAGAAATTGCATTGTCATTGAAAAAGACTCACTACAATGCAGTTTTATTCCACAAAGAATTAATGCTCTTCAATTTCTTCCAAATGCAATGCAAGAACTTGGTTTGAGAAAAGAGGATTTTAATGAATCACGTGTGGCGAAAAATTCAAAGGAACCTCAACCACAGTTAGATGGAATGATTGGAAAAGGATACTTTGGGAGATTTATAAACATAAAAGATCCATTATAAGAGGAAAATGATCAAACTGAACCACAAAATATTATGAAAGAAGACAATAATGAAGCTCTAGAAGATGATGAACATGGATTATATGATATTATTGATTAACTTTAAGTTATGCTTTCAAATCAAGCTCAATTTTGAGAACTAATCATTAGTTATACTCGTAATGTTTTGACTTTGAGATTTTATGAGAAGAACAAGTATTCAATTATTGTTGTTATATGTTTAATATTTGTATTATCTGATATTCGCTTTAATTTTTATGTGAATCGTTATTTTTTGTAAAAAAATTGTGATTACTATTAATTTTTTACATTAAATTCATAAAATAAAATTATATTTTTTAATTTTTTTTGTTAAAATTTTCCCATAAAAATTGTTTATTTGACATGTCATTTTAAAAAGAAAAAATGGAAAATAAGTGTATTTTTTATTATATCTATATTGAAAATGTGTATTTTTTTTTCAAATATTTAAAATTACTTTTTTTTAGAGACAATTATTTGATGTGCATTGAAATATTAAGTAATGATACATAAATATGTAGAAAATCCTAACTTTAAAATAATGACCTTTTTTCTTAACTATGTGAAAAATCGAAGATTTCATTACAAAAAAAAAATTGAAAAGAAAAACAAGAAAACACAAACCTGAAAAACACTTAAAAATAAATATCTTAGGGAGGAAGAAGAAGAAGAAGAAGAAGAAGACATTAGAAAAATGAAAGTGTCAAAAATAAGCCCTCTAAAAAAAAGGTTGATGTTGCATCAACACTTTTCAAAATCACCATGAAAATCACTAACATTTAAAAACAATGTTCATACTTGATACATAAGAAAATTGAAAGTGTCAAAAATATGCTTAAAAAAGGTGTATTCTAAATCAACACTTTTCGAAATCGGATGATTTTTTTGATACCTCAATAAAACAGGTAATCAGTAAAGTTCTTGTTTGATCAATAACTATTTTAATTTTTTTTAATGTGTCATAATGAACTTTCAAGATATCATAATATTTGCGAGAAAGCATTTAACTAGTTAAACTTCCCCTCTTATGTAAAAAATGGAATTTTTTATTGATCTAAAATGTTTTATTAAATTCAAAATTTATGTTATGTGATTTCTACCAAAAAGACTTTTATAAATTCAAATCTTTGAATGTTTATAGTTGAGGATGGTGGAAAAAAATTACAAATTACATTTATTTGATCAACAAGGTGACAAGACGAAGGCACTAGCCTTAGAGTAGTCTATAGATGCTCCTAGGGAACTACTTAGTAACGAAGCAATTTTTTTGTCCATCGATCTAATCCAAACAATAAAGAATCTTCAAATGAAACTAAACAAGAAACTCAGTTCTTTAATTATGATTGAGCAGCAGATAGAAGAGATAAAATGCCAAATCAAAACCCCGGAGGGCCAAATTAAACACTATGGGGTAAGCAACTCATTTAATTATCCCATTTATTTATTTATGAATTTAATTATCTCATCCTTTATAATAATAAAAAAACTCTTTATTTTACAGGATTTTTTTAGGGAGTATGATCCTTATGGTGTGACTATGGGGGTCGGTGTTGGTAGCAGCATTGATGCTCCGCCTATGAGTGACGCGCCAGTCACTAAGCCCAATACACTCTCTAAACCACACATGCTAGGATTTGTACCCCTTGAATAACATATGTCAGGATCTGCATAAGATTATGTGAATGCAGAGTATGATCCCATCGCAGATTTTGAAGCGATTTTTCCTGGATATTCTCATGCTACTATCACAAGGGCACTACCGATTAATTTTTTAGTAGATGATGACCATGTCCCCATGAAATTAGAGAAGCTTCAAGGTACTTAAGAAGTGTCTTAAATATTAAGTACAATCTAATTGAAATTTACTTCTAGTCTGTGATTATTTTAATCTAATGATAATATCATTTTGTAGGAAATGATGTATTTTATAGGTGCTTGTATGACCTAACCTTAGAATTCTTTGGGATCACATTCACACAAATTGGAAATCCCAAAGTTCGAAGTTGAAGGATCAACTTATGAGCAAGATGGTTGGCCTATTCGGTGAGGTTACCTTCAACAAAATTGGAGTTACCTCCAAGGCACGCTTACATTTAAAACATATGTGAGACCAATATAGGTGTCATTTAGAAATTACCATGTTGTATGAGTGCCCTCCAATGATTCGAGAGAAGGAGTGGAAAGACCTCATGATTGATGCAACTGAGAAGGCACTTCAAAAAGAAAGGAAGACACCGCCTGAACCAGGAAGGTATGAGGCACTTTTAATAATGTAATTATGATGATTTATCATCATTGCAACATTTAATTAAGTTTTTCAATATTTTCAATATAGGCTCCTAGATACATCCAAAGCCACGATGGATAAAATAGCTAAACATGGGCAACATCATCTTGGCTTGGGTGTTTACTCAAAACTAGCTGCAAAACTTCTAAGTAAAAAAAAAAAATTCCATCCAAATTATAAATTCTTAACAATTTTAATATAATATCACAGAAGAAGAAAAATTCATGTTCTCATGCAAAATTGCAGGGATCACAATTCAGATAGGTTTCCACAGAGGAAGACTTGAATATTTTTTACAAGCACGGCTATCAAGCCATGGTTGAATGTAGGACAAGCTTGGCGTGTTCACAATCTTCCGACACCCAAGCTAACACTTAAGTAAATAAAAGCAACAAAGAGAATTTATAAATTAATACTTGTACAATTTATTGGTTATTGCTTTTTGCCATAATGTAATGTGTTTGATTGTAAAAAGTATGCAAGCAATGTAGATACAACACATGAGCCTAGTGACGATAGAGTGCCTCTTGAAATTGATGTTCAGCTCGGTACTAGAGGTATTTTATGTGTTATAAAAAAAGTGTAGTATGGATTACAATTAAAAATATTTAAGTGCAAATGGTGTGTTAATTATAACATTTCTTGTGTCTACTCTAGAGCATGTATAGGATGAGGCCAGAGAAGGATGAACATATGGCCATGTCTGAAATTATTTTGAGTCCCTCCTATAGCAAAGTAGGTAAAGAACACTCTACTACTTTTTTTATTAATAAAAATCTTATAATAATAATAAATATAACTATGAATTTAACATTTCTTTATTGTTTCAGTTGATTTTTTGACCCCCTTGGAGCAGCATAGTCATATGACCAGATCGGGAGCAAGGAATACATAGCCCATAATAGTTGAAGGGAAAGATCAAGACGTCCTTGAGAAATACCTAAAAAAGAGAAAGATACCAAATAGTAAATGACAGTACTTGTTTATTTAGAGCTTGATTTTTTTAGTACCACGTTTTTTCCTGATAGGTTGAATGTCTCATGGCATGTGCACATGTAAATTTTTACTATCTTAATAAAAAGTTGTGATTTTTCCATTAAAAAAAATAGAATTACCTTTTATATGTTCTTATCATCAAATAAATGCCAAAACAAAAATATTGCAAGCATTAAAATCATTTATAATTTTATATTATGCATCAAAGAATTTTGTATTTAATACATTGGAAGCTTTGTGAACTTTCTTGCGATAGGAAGAAAATTAATTTGTACATTCCAGTACCTACTAATTATAGGTTTTACAATACCTAAATTGAAATGGCACTTTTCAGTGAATTACAATCTTTCGATCTTGTGTAGATATTGATTTAACAAGAAGACAAGGTAGTCAAGTTTGGAGAAGAAACAACTATATGCTAGGTTTAGGAGCAACAATTGATGTCATTCCTTTGAAAGTGATGCGACAATTAGGCCTTACAACCACTAGGGAATATATAAATGTATGTGCCATGGATTCTAAGAAAATTGGTATGGGAAGAGGAATAACTCCACATTTTCATGATATTCAGTAACTCAAAGCATGCATATATACAAAACGAAGTGGCTGCTTTCTTCACATTCCACGAGGGATTATTGTTCTTTCTTAAGACTGTTCATTTCATGTACCTCTAAATTATGTACAACAACAACAAATCCAAATTATTATGTATCTCACATTCCCCACTTAATTTGAATGGGTGTTTTTAAGTCCATGCATCATTTTAAAATTTTAAAAATTTTCTCTTCCAAGTGATTTAGTGAAGATGTTGTTATCACTCCGTAATTTCCTGGTTGTAAGAGAAAATTACCAGTATAACCTCAAACCATTATTTTAGATTGGGAGATGTCCCTTCTAATCCAGAGAGGGATATATCTTTGACTCAATTACTCAATGTCACCACAGTAAAGGGTCATTTATACACAGTGGCCATATCAAATATAACAGGGCTAAGAATTTTAGTTGGAAAACAAGGAAAGAACCATTGGGCATGGAGTCACAGGTTGATTTCAATCAATATTTTCAATATCTTGTCAATAAATCCAACAAAGGTAAGAGGAAAGATAGATAATTCTTATTTAGACCTTTGATTATCAAGCTGGAGGTAGAAAAGGAAAACAATCCATTACAACAAAGAAACCAGATGAATTTTGTGTAACTTTAGAAGAAATGGTGATAATATCTTAAACTTATAAAGAGCAAAGCATCTTAACAAATATTAATTCTATGAACTTATATGACTTTTGTTTCAAATATAGATACATAAAACATCCATGGAACTAGCACAAGAAATAATCACCACTTAGAGACAAACTAAAAAACATCATAGAAGAATATTCGTTTTGAAATCTTCAAATACTTTTATCTTGGGAATATCTATTGATCTCAAAAATTGAACCAAATACAAAATACAAGTATATTTTCTCCAAAGAAAAACAAACCCTTGGTTCCCCTTTTTTCATAAGTTTTATAGAGAAATCACATAATCCTTAGATCCACAATTTTTGAGAAAATTTGATTTACAAAATATTAAAATATACATGACTAGGCAAAATACAAACTAATCTCTAATCCTTAATCTAAAAATATATAAATGACTAAGAAAAAATAGCTTTGTGTATTCTTCACTTTGAACCTAGGCAACTGTAGAAAGATACGTTAAGAGCTATATGTTAATCTTTAGGAGAGAAATCTGGATGTAAATCACCAAAATCAGGGTCACCTGGAAACTGCCAACTAGAATATCTACCCTATTTTCTCAGCAATGTAGATAATCCATCTTATCACTTCAAAACTTATAGTTTTCCATTGACCTTTTACCTATCTATTCCCATTAACATTACTCAACTATAGAGAAAAAGCCTCCAAAAGGATATACTTCGGCGCTACTAATATAATTGGGTGATGTGCTGATGAAATGCAATTTTATGCGTTGCCATTTCATTTGGTAGTGATGCTTCCTCTGGCTTATTTCAAATTCTATGTTGCCTCTTCTAATAGATCAATGTTGCTAGGATTGTATCCTTTGGTTTTATTACTTTTCTTAGATCTAACAATCACGCTGTCTACAAGTTTCTCCTAGAAAAAACTCCGTTTTTTACCCTTTCTCTGTCTGGTGCCTTTACTTTTGCTATCAAGTGCCTTTTTTGTTTCTTCATGTGTATCCTCATCCAGATTAATGACTTGGTCCTTGAGAGTGGGATTTAATCTGAGTCTTGCATTTAATCTTAGCTTATTAACAGTCCTTATGTGAGGTTTTCTAATCCCATATCCTTCTGTTTTTGCAACATATTTACTTATTTCTCTCTTCACAGATTTTATCCTTTGTCTTTGGAAATTTTAGGTTTCCTTTTCTTAGTCAAAATTGACACATCATCATCTTCAAATTCTTCTAAAAATCTTAGTTTTGCAACTTTTTGGGTTTACTCTTGAACATATAGGTTTTCAAAATTTTGTGGCTGGAAAACCTCTAATTGTTTTTCGTTACAGGTTGTTTATTCTTCCTTGTATAAACTCTTTCTAGTCAAATCACTGGTGTAGGGTTTTCTTTCTTTTACTCTAATGAAGCTCTCCTCGTGCTTCTGGTTAGCATAGCAGAACTGCTATGCGTTGCTTCGAATATTTTTCACAAGGGTTTGTTTTTTCCTTTGTTTTTTACCCTCACAGCCTTTAATTTTGGCAGCACCTTCTTTAACAAACCCTCCCCAAAACATGAAATGGTCCCATGTCCTTCATGTTTTTCTAAGATGATTGATAAGTATCAATTTAATGAGATCTTTATGAAAAATACAACGAGTGGGTGTTTTAGGCTTTAGTCTAACCTTGCTAAGATTTTACTCAAACTCTTCAATGGAAAATAAGGAGTATTCATTCGAACTTGAACAACAAGATGTGCCAAAAACTTGAAATGGTACATTCCTAATTGTTTGTATCTCCCCTCACAAGTAAAATAATCTTGAATAACCCTTAGAGAATTGTTCCACTTTGGCATTAACTAGGTCCTTTGAAGGCCTTGACTACAATCTTTGTTTCTTTGTTCATCCTTTAAGAAGAATGAAATATTGAATCCTATTAGGGTTTGATTCTTGAACCACCTTTCTTCATCAGTGGGAAACCTCGTTGCCTCAGTGATGGTTTCCTTCGTGACAGGAAATGAGATGTCAACAACCTTGGTAATTCTCCCGTCAAAGACCTCGGCAAAAACTATTGCCACTTCATAGTTGAAACCCTGAATACTCCAACAAAAACTCTTCCATCTAACCCTACTAAACAATTCAGTAAGCTTCGGTCACACTCAATCAGCTCGAGACCTTATGGTTCATTTTGACATAGATGGTCACTCTTTCCCATGTTTTCAACTGGCTTGACACTAACAATGGAGAAAAATCAAGGATTTGGATGAAAATTTTGTCACTTGATAAGACTTTTCAATAGTTATGAACTTCACTAGAACAACAAACGGTTATGCCATGATGATAACATAAAACGTGAAATGAATTTCAACCTTCACATATCTTTTTGTGATAACTCAACTTACAATTTTAGCTTACTATAATGTAGATTTAACATCATGAGAGCATCATGTTTCATTGTTATTTGTCTTCATTAATCCATGAAGGTACCTTGACTGACCAACTACAAAATTTCATCACATGGTCATTTAATTTGACAGTGCCACTTTTGAAATGATTTGCATTATGTGTTTTAATTTGAAATGGCAGTTCTTATGCCTTTGTTGGATTTGGCAGTGCCTTTTAATTATATAGTTGAAAACAAGTGATGCCAAATTAAAGGGTAGTGCAAATTAAAACTTGGTATAACTTAAAACTTAGAACCCCAAGAGATTTTATTTATATTAATTGTTTACATGTGATAATAGATGTCAACAATTTTCTCATATGTGGACCAATGTCTCAAATCAATAGTCTTGCCTTCTACATGATATTGAATTAGATTGTACTTTATCTTGATGTGCTTGGTTTGCTCATGTAATATGGGATTCTTGGCCACCTTGATTGCAAAAGTATTGTCAACCATAAGAAGAGTAGAATTCACTTGTTTCTCCTTCACTTCACTTCATCATAAGTCAAGGCAGGCACATTGCATGGGATTGATGCCTCCTTTAGGAGGTTCAAAGTTCTATAAAGTGAGGTTTAATTGCCATTGTTTAGTAGAATTTGTTTGTTAATAATAAACAACGCTTCGTCTCTATATCTTCTTTACTTCTTGCCTTGTTATTTATACTATATCCAAAATAGGTTATTCCAATCTATTCATTTCACTACTTCCAAGAATATTGTTTATGAAAGGAAAATAAAATGTTTTCTTTGTTTCCCTACTTCTAGGAATGTTTACAATTGGAAAATAAAATGCTTTCTTTCGTTGAAGATATATTTCAGAAATATTGGTAAGGTTTGAAAAGGTGTGAGATTATTTGTTTAAATAATTGAAATAACTTAATGTGAGATTGATTGCTGTTTTACTTTCCTGTTTTGGACTATTTTTTTTTTGGATCAAACATATGAAAACATGATGATTTCCTGTGGGTTGTTTTCCTATGTATAGGAGACCCACGGTAATCTGCTTTGGACAGTCAATATTTTTGACAAAGTTGTCTATGAAAGGCAACGTTACAGTGTTGTTAGCAAGCGAGCAAAAGCTTATTTTCTGACTGTTTTGGTGACACACAGAGGAGTATGTCTCTGGGACTGTTGTAGGTTCAAGATCACTGAAAGTTCTGATGTTAACTCATATGCTTGTTTCTTATTTCTCCTAAAAAAAGCCTTAATGTGAGATTGAATTTGTTTAGTAAAAAAAACTAAATATGTAGTCTAGGGGACATGACGACAGTGATCCTGATTGGTTTAATGAATGAATTTCTCCTGAACCAAAACTTGTTTGTTTGATTTTTGCATTAGAAATAAAATTCCTGAGATTAAAGACAAGATCAACATGTACAACCAACATCTTCAAATATATAAGGTAATAATCATATTTTAAAGTGATTTTTTTTATATATCATAATTTTAATTATGAATTTTTGATTTTTAACTTTTACATTATCTAATTAAAAAAACATTTTATTTCTTATATAGGATCTTTTGGCAGAGATCACACCACAACATACAAACACCACAATCAAGCTTTCAATGGAAGAGAGTGGTATACGAGGTTCATGTACCAGAAGAGGAGCACAAGGTATCCATTCCAATAGTATCAACTAGTGTGTGAGGTAAAGAAAACTCTAATGCTCTTTTTCTTAATGAAATAAAAAGGTTGAATATGAAAATAAACTTGTGTATATGCTCCTCAATGATATCTTTAAAAGATTTATGAGACTGACTGCTACATGATTCCTATATGTATTCTTGAACAGGGTTCCTATACAAGGACATTGAACATTGTTTTAATATTTTTTGTGAACGATGGAAACAACCCATTATCTTTGAGAGGTTGTTACCATCCTTTGGTCTTTGGTCTTTGTTCTTGTATAGGTTGTCACCATCGTTGTTATAATATACAAGGGATATTCCTTAAATTTTTGGTATTTTTTTCTTGTATAGGTTGTCACCATCATTGTTATACTATACAGGGGATATTCCTCATTTGGTTAAAAAAAATAGGACTTCCATGTTCTATTTGGAAAAATTATGGGCATACACCATCATAATGAAAACCACCAACATGCTCTATCATCCCTTGTGTTGTGACAAGAAGAGATGCCAAAGGAAAGCATAGATGAGGACTCAAATATAACTAAGATTATATTATTGGTATTGGCATGTATCCTCGAATATGCATGAGATTTATAAAGTTGACCACAAACATCAATGTTTACATTATATTTGGAGACAATGTGAATAGAGGGTTGTGCGCTATTTTTTTACAAATATGGAAACTCGACATCACCTGAGTACCATCACATTCTGAGTCATTGTTGGGTGACATAATTACATTGTAATCTTTAATAATTTTGGTGCCCCCTTTGAGGTAGCATCTATGTAATCTATATAGAATATCAAATTACCTCCTATGGAAGGCATCTTATGGGTTTGAATGCCTAAAGATGATGATGCGAGAGTATTAAATACCCTTTAAATTTTTTGTAACGCGAGGGTATTCATCAAGATAACCATGGAGTACGTGTTCATGCCAAATATCATCCAATAAAAATAAGCATGCTCTCCTTGTGGCTCACATATTTTGGAAGGTGAACCTAGCACAATATTATTTTTGTTGTGTGATACTCATTTGCCTTCATTGGCACACAAATCAAATCTAAAAATGAGAATACTTGTATCTGTATCAAAAGTTTTACCAACCATTTATTGGTAGCCATTTTGAGTGCCTACAATTAGGGAGGGAGAATCCCTTGTATCTATTTCATCTTATTGTAACCTTAGGGACAACCTCTAGCTAAAAGGAGGCTAGTGCCTAGGACATATATTCAATATAAATAAAGATATTTATTTTAGAGCTTTCTTAAATAATGGTGCCCAGAGATAACCCTTTTGGTGTAATGTGAATTTAACTCTTGGAAAAAATAATCCAACTCTCCAAATGGCCTTTGTATCTGTGACTACAAGTTTTTTGGAGTTGTAATATAGTGGGAGAAAGATTGACGATAACCATGGAGTACATTTTCATGCCAAATATCATCCAATAAAAATAAGCATGCTCTCCTTGTGGCTCACATATTTTGGAAGGTGAGCCTAGCACAATATTATTTTTGTTGTGTGATACTCATTTTCCTTCATTGGCACACAACTCAGATCTAACAATGAGAATACTTGTATCTGTATCAAAAGTTTTACCAACCATTTATTGGTAGCCATTTTGAGTGCCTACAATTAGGGAGGGAGAATCCCTTGTATCTATTCCATCTTGTTGTAACCCTAGGGACAACCTCTGGCTAAAAGGAGGCTAGTGACTAGGACATATGTTCAATATAAATAAAGATATTTCTTTTAGAGTTTTCTTAAATAATGGTGCCTAGAGATAACTCTTTTGGTGTAATGTGAATTTAACTCTTAGAAAAAATAAGCCAACTCTCCAAATGGCCTTTGTATCTATTACTACACGTTTTTTGGAGTTGTAATGTAGTGGGAGAAAGATTGAGAATGAAAATTCAATGTACATGGCAATAAAGAATCCAATACACCAAATCTTAGCAAAAACTATGGGATGAAGGAAAATGAAGTGATGAAAATGTGGAGTGCTTTATTAAGGCTTCTTTAAGTAAATTTTATAGGTACCCTATGTTATTATCACAACATTAGTAAGTCTGCTTATAAAAAGAAATCAGTTACTTCATAACACATATTCCAATGGAAGAATAAATACACTGATTAACTTACATAGATAGGAAACACATACTATAGCCAACACATATGAAGAATTACTTGAAAACTTTTATTAATTCTCCAAGAAAAATTCCATCACATTACACAACAAAATATCCAGTCTTCAGGCCAAAATTAGGAACACCTACAATGGTTCCTCTATCTTCTTTTAGAGAAAAATTACAACAAAGACAGTTATGGGTAATTGTCAACTATTTTAACTGTTTCTTAATTATTCATGACTAATCAATTTCTTTAAAAACATATTAAGGAACTATTACAAAATTATAAAAATGAAATTTTTTCAATTTCTGGAAAATGAAAGTCATTTAGACTTTTAGGACTGTTGTTCCTTCAATGTAACTCCTTCCTTTGATGTAGCCCCGGGTTCTATAACTTGGCCATTCAATGGAACTACCAAGTTTTGACATTTTTTCCAAATTTCTAAGTCTGGGACAGGAGACTGGACCATTCTATTGTAATCCATTTTCAAATTAGTGAGCTTAGCATAATTAGGCTTATCTGTAAAAAAACTATTGACCTACCATAACAATTGAAAATCCCTTTGAAGATAGTTCACTATTGTTGAACTTTTCAAGGTTGTAGTCCTTTCATGTGATGAATCAACCTTTATTTTGGCTTCCACTAGAAGTGACTAATACTACTCCCATGCTAGAAGATTTCCTTGTTGATCCTAGCAATTGGGAAGACCTATTCTAACTCTTTGATCAAAGTGGGAATTAGAAAGTGCCACCGATTCCTTTAATTCTATCAATTTATTCTCTACTTGTTTCCTATACATATTCCTTTGCACCATTTTTTTTATTTCCATCGCTAGAGCTACTCTATCTATAATTTCAACAACTCTTAACTCTTGTGAATATTTATCATTTAAATAGTCAATAATTTTCTTAGTCATTTGGGTGCTCTCATGTGCTTTATTTTTATTTGCAGTAATAATTGCTTCAATGGCCTTTATTATGTCTTTTTCTTCTACAATAACATTCATATGGTCCCAAATAGCTCAAACTTGTTGAATTATATCATCCCAAATAATATGCCTTACTTGAATTAAGGACATGTTACCTTTGAGCTTGGCCTTCAGTTCCTTAATTTCCTCATTTGTTGTTTGATGCTTGAGGGTTTCCTTATTCAAATTTTCCTTTTCTAAATAGAGTTGTCTCTCTTTTATACTCAATTGTCCTTTGGCATCCTCCAAGATCCTTTGCAACTTCTTTAATTCATCTTTTGAGATTTTTAACTCAGTCATAACCCTAGTTAGTTTCTTTGTAGGGTCTTATGAATCAACTAACACTACCAAAGTACAAACATGCTTATCTATTTTCTGCTGCAATTCTTCATTTTGTTGCTTAAGGATTGCCAACTCTTGATTTCTTCGCAGCAGCTCTTTTGTCAAAAATTCCTTTTCTTTATCCACCTGAGCCAGTTCAAATGTCTGGACATGTTCAGCTACAGGTATCTTTAATTTCTTCCTCAATGTTTGAACTTCTGAATCTGTACTTTGCAGCAAGGCTTGAGTCGTAACTCTGCCCTTAGGGTTTACTCCCAGTTTGATTATTAACTTCTTGAATTGTTCATTTTGGTTATGCAGGGCTTTCAAATTTTTCCTTTCATGTTTAAGTTGGTATATCACTTTTTCCAAGAGTGCCTCTGCTTTACTAGCTACCAAAGAAGACTTTCAAGATCATTATAAATCAATTCACCTTTTATCCTATGTAGATTAGTCTTGTTAGGCAGAGGAATGTATTTAGTATCCACAGACAAATTCATTGTCTCGAAATATATGCCTAATGAAAAAGTCTGAGAAATTGGAAGACTAAGAGATATTCTAAGCTTATTCCTTTCCAAGTCCATGGTTGATAGGACTCTTATCTAGTAAATTGGGATTTATTGAGCCTCTAACTGTGTTGTAATATTTATGCTTAATTTTACATTTCTCTCCTCAATTACTAGAAATCATTTTGCAAATAAATGAGGGAATAAGCCTCCTCTTTAGTAAGAATTGGGGATGAAGGTGAGCATCTTGTATCTCCCAATTTTACTTGGAATCCTACTTTTCTTGAGGGATTTTAAATCAATTGTGAAGTTTCAATTTCTCCTCCTTGAACCTTAGCTTTCTTGCTAGATTATGAGCCTTCAATATCAACATCCATAAATTCAGGGTTATTCCTCTTCAAGCATTTTTCCTTAGGAAGAGGAGTTTCTACATCTATATTCTGCAATGAATCCTCCATACCAATATTTTCCAACTTTTCTAACTATGGTTTTGCTTCATGGGTATATGGAGTGCAAGTTATTTCTATTCTTCTTTTGGAAATTACTTGAAGAGGATCATAATTCCATTTTTCTCCTTTTCCAAAACCCACTTATTGCATCATATTTTCAACTTCTTCTATAGCCTATATATTCTTCACAATAAAAGGACCCATTATTCTAGCTGATTTAAATAGGAAACCCTTTTGAGATGGGACAAAATGAATCTAGTCCACACTTAGGCTTTGTTTGATCAATTCCAAAGCAAAAATTCTCATTGGTGCAAATACATACAGCTTTTAGGGTGGAATTTTTGCACCATATAACCTTATTTCTAAACAATCCTCTAATATGTACCAATAACCAAATCTAAAATATTTACTCAACTACAATAAGGACTTAGCTCGTGGAAGGATTCTGGGAGAAGGATCGCCAATTATGACCTTATATACAACTGACATAAAAATAGATATATAGTAGGAAAATCCTTCATTATTCTTTCTCCTTCTAACAATATTATTCCAATTAATTACAGGTTTCTTATGTTTATTAGGATCAGCAATATTCAACACCACATCAATAAATTGATCAACATGGGTGTATAAGAAAAGATAGACAAGCAGAGATGGAAATCTGAAGCATCTAGTGATGCTGAAATTATGGAATTGAAGGTTGATGGAGTGCTCCCAGTAATATGAAATGTATAATATAGTGTTTGGTTGTATCATTAGATAGTAAAGCCCAAATCCTGGAAATTGATGATATTTCTACCATCCTTCCCAAATATTCCCATAATAATTGAAATAGTTGTTTTAGTAGTTTCAGAAAATAAGGTTATGGGAAACTCAGTAATAGTTGAAGAAAGAGCAGAGTTGGGGGGAGGGGGGGTGTGGAATGAGTTCAAATAGATTCTTCTTATCCTCCTTAGAAATATATCGATAAGTAGCTAAAATAGAATCATCTATGAAAGTGGTATAACTATCAGACTCTGGAAAACTTAGGGCTTGAAGAATAAATTGAGAAGAGACCTGTAAAATGTTCTCCCCTGAATAATTCATCACAAAATTTCATTGGGGTTAAAGAGATGAAGTCAAATAACTGATCAACTCAGGGAAGGGATAAGTATGGGGAACAATGGCAGCAACAATACCAGACTTAACTACTCAAAAGGGGTTCTCTGACTCAATTTGGCTAGCAAATAGGTTTTATTGAATTTTCATGAGGTCCAGTGAATAGACGAGATCAAAAATGTCCCTCTCTGTATCCATTAGAGAAATGTGTGTAGTTGATGTAGGCAGAGAAACTTTCCTAGCCATTTTAGTAGTTTTCCTTTTAATTAAAATAAGAGGAGATGAAGGATTTTATTACCTAGATGATTTAGAGGAGAATGTTGCAATTCTAAGCCGAGAGCAAGAGTGAAGTGCATCTGTAGTGATAAGGATAGATTGGAGTGGAGTAGAGTTTTATTTAACGATAAAGCAGGAGAATGAAAACCGTGAGGATATGGACACAAGAGTACGGAAGGATTATGGTGGAAACTGACGTGGAAGCGGAGGATTATGTGAGGTGGGTGAGTTGGCTCGCTTGTTACACGCTCGCTTGATATCGCAAATGGTTTCGATAGAAACCCTTTTCCACCCTCAGGGGATTCCACGCTCTTAAGTGGTTTTTCCTTAAGTGGTAGTGGGGAAGATATGAGTCGTAGATCTCCCAAACAGTTTTTTTAGGAGACAACTCTCAGGGGCTCCTCCCCGCATAATCTTCAATTTCTTTATACCATCGAGTTTGGATATGGACATAGCTTGGTACAAAATCATGGTGATGTGCTTGAAACATGTGCACTTTTTAATCCCCCACTGGTGCGGGGTGGCTCACCCTTCAATTTATTCATATAACAATGATCCACTTTATAGGCTTGAAATGTTAGGCTACTCTGAATATATAGCATAAAAAATTTGTGAAGGAGTTTAACCATACTTTGGTTATATGAGCCCCTATATATATATATATATATATATATATATATATATATATATATATTTATTTATTTATTTATTTATTTATTTATTTATTTATTCTTCATTTTTTAAATACAAAATGAAAAGTGGCTGCCAACACATCCCACACATGGATTAACACTATTAGATCACAATTGCACTTTGTTATCACATGCAAATATTTCATTAAAATCAGCTCTCGTGGAGTCCTAAATTTAAAGTCTATGAAATTTAATTTGCATTGCCTTTTGATTTGTCAACGCTCATTGTAGAAATATAAGTAAATTGTGTTGCCAAATCAAAAGGCAGCGAATGGCCAATCTGAAAAAGACAAAGGCAAAAAGGTGAAAGCGGAAAAAAATTTAAATGTGAATAGTTCAATGGTCTAGATCGCAAGAGGTGTGAGATCAATGGTGAATATGCATTGTGGATTCAAACTTGCCCAAAGTTTAAAGTGTCATTCAAATTCCCGCACTCACCGTGAAGTGACACATGTCCATTAAAGATACAGTGTGGGGTTCTTTCCTAAGGATAAAGGTAATGTAGTTTGTCACCTCTGCACTCATCACCATTGTTGATCTATCACGGTACATGAGAGTGCCTTAAGTAAAAAAACCATAGATACTATACTGCATTTTGGGGGCTTATTAGGCTTACTGGGATTCACAAGTGTCGTTAGTCTCCTTTATTTCCACTGGGCTCGTCTAAATCCAGATGCAAGTGGCATAGAGTCTAATGTGAGTTCATATTATTACCTAAAAACATCAAGTTACTGGCTTTAGTAATCGAGACTGAGTACCAGTTAGTGGCAAATTTCTTTGTTACATAAAAAAAGAAAGTTATTTTTCATTTTCAAGTCGAAAGAAGCCTTGATAGATGTAGTGCACCTATGAATGTACTACTTATCCAATAGGACAATTCCCAACAAAACTAACTCCAATGATTTCAATGTGGCCTCACATCATAATAAGAAAAAGCATTCACTGGAAAACTGCCAACCGACCTTATATTACCTTTTTCATTAATAAACCACCCTTTCTCCATCACTAGATGAATAAATCACCCTTGAACCCAATTAAATAATCTACTCGAGAGAGACGTCTCCCCAACCAATCATTCCCTGGATCAAATTTTATTATGTTTAAATGCTCTGGCACCTGTCGGATATTTGACGTTAAGTTAAAACATCGACTATCCAATGCCATTCTGACATAACATATCATCATATATCTAAATTTTTACCAACGGATGAATGATTCAGTTCCATAACAGTCTCATCACATTAAACTATTATAATGTCACTTATATGATGCCACACTAGTTGGATATTTGAAAGTTGGATATGTCACTTATATGATGCTAATATTTTTATGCCAGGTGTGATATATGAGGAGGATCATTCTAGTTGGTTTTACCACTACTCCATATTAAATTATAAATGCAAATGGAATTTTTGTTGATATGAATTTTCCCATAGTATACATTAGTGATAACTTTGTTTGTTCAAGAGATTTGAAGGAGAATGACATGCATTTAAAAGAATTCTATGAAAAGGTTTATAAGCACCAATTGGTCCTATTTTACAAAAATAGAATTTCGACAAACTAGAACTGAATTTCTAGGTTTTATTATAGAAGAGGCAAAGAGAGAACTTCAAGAAGATGTTTTGCAAAAATTAGCAAGTTTCTTAGATGTGTTAATAAATCAAACATAGAAAGTTTCCTGGGTAGTCTAAACTATGTAGGATATTTCTATAAGAATCAAAAGTTAAATATGTTGCTTGTCTCTTTAGGAGATTGGAAAAGGACACTACACCATGGACTCATAAAATGATTGTTATTGTCAAAATTATATAAGGAAAGGTTAAAAAAATTCCTAAGATAATGTTACCAAAGATGGATATAAATTTATTTTTGAAACAATTATTCTTCAAATTCATGGTTAAGAGTATTTGACCAAGAGGATTAGAGAAAATAAGAAATACATATGTACGTAACTAGAGTATTTGAAGGTGTTGAATTAAATTATCTATCAAGCCACAGGGAATTAATAGCAATAAAAAAACTCAATATCCAAATTAAATTATTTCTCAAAATGGTAAATTCATTGTCAAGACAAATCTAAAGCATATCACAATATTGTTGAAGAATAAGACACTACTAGAACAAGGAAATAACCATATTTTCATGTGGAGTATATGGTTGGATGATTTCATATTTTCCATATAGTAAAAGCTTAGAAAAACATAATAGCATAGTAGATGTGTTAACCAATGAGGATGGTCCACAACCAAAAGAAGTAGATAGCAATATGACATACTTTTGCAAAAAATAAGTGTTAAAAAAAAAAGGGGAAACAAATCCAGATATAGGAAAAAATTCACTAAGAACCTAAAATATGTGTTTTTACCACCTAATTGAAGCTATAAATAATTTCCCTTGGCAAAAAAAGGATCTTAGAAGCTTGGGATTCTACATACAATAAAGATAACGCCTATTTATATTCCAACCAAGTCGGTATGTTTAAGTTATAGGTTATTGAAAACAAACTACCTACTAGAGGATAGAGTGCTCTAGAAATATTTGGTCCCATCATCTATTTTATATATTGGTGCAAGATACTTGAACTTGTCAAATACATGAGATATTTTTGGGTCATCCTAGATTGTCAAATGATAGTCCCTTTCCTATTGTAATAGTGGCTTATGGTTTTTATCTAGAAATTCTATCCGCTTTAGGAATTTGGAGCACCAAAGTTTGATTTCATTGCCAACCTTCAAGCATATTTGCTATTTGGAGCAATAAAGTTTCATTTCATTGCCAACCTTCAAGCGTATTTGCTAATTTGAGCACAAAATAATTATTCATTCAAATTTGAATTATAATTCACAAGATACACATTATAACTCTTGGATAAATACCTTCATACTATAGGAAGATAGTGGGAGTCAAAATCTAACTTTAGCTTGAGGCTCCTAGAAAAGATAGGACTCACTATTTTGGATAATTCCATTTTAGTTTGGGTTTACAAATATACCTCCAATTGCTCTAGAGCATCTATTATATTAGGATATGGAAGACATACTAGGCAATCATGATCTTCACATTGCATATGATCCTTATGTTGGATATCCTTTTAATGCAACCAACAATTGTTGATAGGAAGTGTGTTGAACTGAGAGCATCTTTGCGCATGTTTATTTATTAGCATATTTACATATGTTTGAATATTTTAAGAATAAAATAAAGGTTTAAAGTGGTCCCTCCATGGTATATACACATGGAATGACCCTTTAAAGTACAAGAAAATATGTGTTCATCCACACTTTCATGAGTCATAAGGACTTACATGTCATTTATCGATATGGCATGTATGCCAAATTAAAATTGATTTATCTTTACTAATATTTATCAATATCAAATGATTAGAAACTAGTTGTAAATATTATGAAATTAAGAGCAAGGCTCATTAGAAGGCTCTTGAGTTCAAATTCGGAGAATTTAGGATGTCATGGGTATATATGTGCATAGGGATGATTCAGTGCTATGTGATTCTAAGTTGCAATATTCACACTATAATGTTGAGTTTACAAATATAGTATTTCCTTCTGAAGATGCCAACCTATATGTAATATTTTGCAAGTCAATAAAATTCTGAATGTTTAACTAATCCTTTCTTAAAGTATTAGAGATAACAATATGTTCATGTTTTATATTTGATTGCATATTGATCTCTTAAACATAGTTACCAACCAAACGGGAAATGTACTAAGTTCTAACTTTTTTAGAGGTCGCAAAAAATCATCTGATTTGGAAAAGTCTTGATTCATAATGCACCTTTTTTTGCAGCATATTTTTGACACTTTAAATTTTCTTATGTATTAAGTATGCACATTTTTTTTAAATGTTAGTGATTTTTCCCATGGGGTGTAGCTGGCGATCGTCTTATTATGAAGTAATATGTAAAACATGAGACTCAAAGTTCGAATACCCATGGGTTAGACTAACAAAAAAAAATTGTTCGTGATTTTCATGTCAATTTTGAAAAGTGTTGATGCAGCATCAGCCCCTTTTTTAGGCTTATTTTTGACACTTTAAATTTTTTGATATTTTTATAGATATTTTTTTTTAAATGTTGGTGATTTCAAACGGATTTTGAAAAGGGTTGATGCAACATCAACCTTTTTTTATAGGCATATTTTTGACACTTTAAATTTTCTTGTGTCCTAAGTATACACAATTTTTTTAAAATGTTGATTATTTAATCATTTTTCAAGTTGTCTTATTCCTCTTCTTGTTTTTCGTCCTAAGATGTCTTCTTTTTACAGGGTTTTCCAAACTTGTGTTTTTTGTTTTTCTTTACAATGTTTTTTTTATAATTAATTTTTTTTTTCAAAGTTTAAAAAACAATAATAAAATTAATATTTTGAAGTTAAGATTTTTATATATTTATATATCATTAATTAATACTTGAATACACAAAATAATTGTCACGTAAAAATAATAATTTTAAACACTCAACAAAAAATACACATTTTGTGTAAAGATATAATTTAAAAAATATGTATTTCAGGACCTATTCACTAAAAATTGCATGTTTTTTTTTTTTCTATGTTAAGACTAAACTATTGAACCGGTGACCTATCGCAAGGAGTGCCTTAACAGCGCACCCATTCACCGTCAATCCAAAAAAAATTGCATGTTAAATAAAATATTTTTTTGAATAATTTTTTTTGAAAAAATAGCAAATTTTATGATTTTTTTATGAATTTTATATCCAAAGATGATGACATTTGAAGTTTTTTTTGCAAAAAAATGATTCACATAAAATATTACCTAAAATTAATAGAATAAAAAAATATAAATAAAAAATAAAACATATAAAATAATAATAATAATAAATACAATAAATCCTCGACGGGGTGGAAATCCCAAGGAAGTTTGGAGTTGTCGAGCACTTTTCAAGGTTAATCATGCAAATGGGAGGACATTCGGGAGTGTGGAAATACCTGAACCAATTTGATCATGTGAGGAAAGATGTCAGTGGAGGAAGGCATTCACGCCTATGTAGGTGCTTTAGGTGCTACATAAGATACAACATGGGTACTTTCATGGTGATATTTTGTTTAGGGTGCAGAGAAGTAGAGGCATCTCATTTTAGTGTTTACAAAGTCTTGGAAGCTATTGGAGGTTGGATTGGGAGGCACAATGTGACTCTGTTAGTAATTGGAGAGACGGGAGTCTACAAAAGTCTATTGGTCGCATCACTACTCCTCGTCCCACCTTGCAATATCTTTGGCGCTCGTTGAAATCTCAAGGTAGTTCAATACATCTCAGGGGTTGGGTGTGGTCTGGAAGTTTCCTTAGGCTATATTTTGATTGGAATTTCACCCTTTCTGGCGTGTCTGTTTGTGGTGTTAGAGTGGGAAGGGAACCGGCAAGTAGGTCACACCCACACAGAAAGGGGGAGTGTTGCTTTGGCTACCCATTTTGAGCATGTATCCTCGCCTCCATCCTTGTTTCTGTCTCGTGATTTTTTCAGTGTGTTTGTGTCTATTTTATGGTTTCCTCCTGACTATAGGTTTCAGAGTCTATTATTAGGGTGGTTTCGCTCTTGGTCATGCAATTCGGGTATGTCGATTCGAATTATGGAGGCTTAGTATTTTTCAGTGGTGGTCTATAAATTTGGTCTAAATTTTCCCAATTCATGGTCGAGTCCTTATCAGTGGGGTGGGAGTTTTGACAATTCACCTAACATGATTGTCTTGTTTTAGAATCGATGAATGCTTATCATTCTCAGAGCTGGTGTGGTGTTAGTGGTGGTCCACATTTATAGGAGGATCCACCATCTGTCGGAGTTGGTAGTTATTGTGGGGTTCTGTGAGGGAATCACTCTCTAGAGGCTCTCTTTGGTTACCTTCTTCCATGGACCCTAGACGAAGCTCATGTTTGGTTCTTGATGACAGAAGCAAGGCCCCTGATCCAGCTTCAAGCAGACGTTGTCAAGGAAAGGTGACATCGTCTATGGGTTTGACTAGGAGCAGGGAAGTGCAAGATTCAGGCTCTCGTAGAGGTTGTCGGTCATTGCAAAGGAGGGGAGGCAAACCCCTCATGCCACTCCAGCTCATCTATGACAACTTGTGAAAGCCCAGTTGGAGATCTTTGAGAAGAATCGCCTAGAGAAGCACGAGGCCTTGATGGAAGCCCTAACTCGGATTTGGTACTTCCAGATCCATTTGAGGGAATGAATAGTGGTGGTATGGTGTGGGCATACCCGCATCCTAGAAAATCTGGAGCAGTTGGAAGCCTAGTTGCTACGCCTAGAGCAACATGTCATTTTCCCTTACCGCCCTCCCCCTCCAACGGGGATTGGGCCAGATAATCTGACTTTTGTCACTTTAGATGATTAACTATGTGCATTGGTGTTTTGTTCATTTTAATGGTTTTCTGTCATCCTTGGCCTTCAAGGTTATGATTGTCTAACTTGTGTATTTTTTGGAATGTTTGTCCTCGTCGGTTAGCACTAGACAACAAACCCGATCGGGGTGAGACCAATAGAAATATATGGATCCATGTAAATATAAACATTTCCAGTTAATAAAAGGTTCTAATTTACAAAAAAAAATATACAATAAAATTAATTCAAAAAAAAATATTAAAAAAAAATACACTAGAAAAAAATACATAAAATTTTAAAAAAACATTTAAAAAACCTTTATAGTAAAAATAAAAACATTAACAAAAAAAATAAAAATACATTAGAAAAAAATAAAAATAAAACAACGCAATGGTTCTGTTAGTCGTGCCCGAAAGGTTGTCGTGGGGTCAGCATAGAGGCGTACAACGCTGCTTCGCTAGTCGTGCAGTGGCCTTTGGGTCATGACTGGAGAAGCACTTTTCTTTCTTTTTTTCTTTTTTCTTTTTAATGTTTTTTTTTTAAAATATTTATTTTAATGGTTTTTTTAATGTTTTTTAACTTAATATTAATTATGATTTAAATAAATAATAATAATAATAATAATAATAATTTAATTTGTTTGTTTTTATTTATTATTTATTTTAATTATCCAATTTTATTTTATTTATTTATTTTGGGTTAAAAAAAAAATCAAAAAACTTAAATTATGTGTTTAAAGAAATATTTTTTAGTTTTTCCATTTATTTTTTATATTTTTAAATTTTTTTTGTTTTTAATTTTAATTTTTTGTTTAAATTTTTATCTTTTATGAGTTAATTTTGGTTTTCTTTTTTTTCACATTTTTTTATGCTTGATTTTTTTTATGTGTGTTTTAATATATTTTCTATGTTTTATTTTTTATTTTTTTGGGTCATTTTATATTTTTTTTAAATCTTTCATTTTTTTTTTCCAAGCTTTTGTAATTCATGATTTATACCAAATATTTACCGGACGAAAGCACATATAGATTTTTATGTCAACATGTTTCGAACCACTCACTATGGCTTTTGTGGTTCATTTTTTTATTTACTTGTTATTATTTTTTTAACTTTTTATTTATTTATTTTTAAATTTTTTACAATCTTTTAATTTTTGTTTTGTTTTGTATTTTTATTTTTTATTTATTTATCTATCTATTTATTATCTTGTTTTATTTTATTTTTTTCTGCAGGTCCGTATCAATCACGACTAGCAGCCTGACCCTATTATGTGTCAATTTGATAGTTGATTTTAAAGTTTTCGTTATAATGGATCAAGTTTGCCCCCCAAAGTGTGTCAATTTCATAGTTGATTTTTAAGTTTTCATTGCAATGGGTTGAGTTTGTCTCCACTGTGTGTCAATTTGATGGTTTTTTTTAATTTGCATTGCAATGTGTTAAGTTGTTTTAGGCTAAGATTTTAAAATAGCTATACTTTTAGCATTTAAAAAAAAAAATTTACTCTTGGTATAATTATTATTACATATGGGTGTTCATTTTTTAAGTTTTTTTTAGTCATGTAATTTTTCCATAATGTCATGGTTGAAATATGTTGAAAACTTAATATTTTTTGTAGTCATGATATTTGGTTTTAATTCCATGGTTGAAAATTTGTCAAAATTTTAAGGTTTTTCTAAGTCATGATATTTTATCTTTAATGTTATGGTTGAAAACAGTTATAAGTATTGTAACTTTAACACCATGGTTAAAAATTGTTGGAATTTTATCGCTTTTCAGAGATGTGATATTTTATCTTTAACGTTGTGCCTAAAAATTATTGGAATTTTAAGGTTCTTCAGAGTCATAATATTTCATCTTTAACGCCATGGCTGAAAATTGTTGGAATTTAAGGCTTTTCCGAGATGTGAAATGTTATCTTTAATGCCATGCCTGAAAATTGTTGGAATTTTGGTTTTTCTAAATCATGATATTTATTTTTAACGCCATTGCTAAAAAATGTTGAAATTTACCTAGAAAAATGTTGTTCTAATGTTGATACCTCTTGTTTTCAAGATGTTTTTTCATGTTTTTTGCGTTAAAAAATTGGTTTTTACTACCATTTTTAAAAAAATGTTGAAACTTCACGAAAATAAATAAATAAATAAAATAAAATAAAAAAAAAATAAAATAAAATAAATAAATAAATAAATAAATAAAAAAATAAAATAAATAAATAATAAATAATAAATAATTAAAATTAAAAATTAAAAATAAAATTAAAAATTAAAAATTAAAAATTAAAAAATTAAAAATAAAAATAAAAATAAAACATTAAAAATTTAAAAAAAAATAAAGAATAAAAAATGAAAATAAAAAAAAATTAAAATAAATAATAAAAATTAAAAATAAAAAATAAAAAATATTGTTGTTTCAACATCAACACTTTTCGTTTTTGGGTTATGTTTTCATGTTTTTTTGGGGTTTTTTTTTGCTAGAGTTCTCATTTTGAGGTCACGGTTCTCATTAAGTTGGTAACTTTGTTCTTAAAACAAGTGATGTGATATTTTATCTTTAATGCCATACCTGAAAATTGTTGGAATTTTAGGGTTTTTCTTAGTCATGATATTTTGTCAAAAAAAAATTGGTTCTTACTACCATTTTTAAAAAATGTTGGAAATTTACCCAAATAAAAAATTGGTGTTCCAGCATCAACACTTTTTATTTTTGGGTTGTGTTTTCATGTTTTTTGGGGGTTTTTTGGCTAAAGTTCTCATTTTGAGGTCACGGTTCTTATTAAGTTGGTAACTTTGTTCTTATAACAAGCTTAGAATAGAGTAAGATTAATGTCTAATAATGAGCCAATAATAGCTTATTGTTAGTTGTAGAGACATGAAGATTCATGTAGCTGAGACACATGGAATAGTCGTGAGAGTCATGGGAGTAAGATTCATATATCCTAGGAGAAGTGAGGTTAATATTCATGTAGCTGAGACACATGGAGTAGTTATGAAAGTCATGGGAGTAAGATTCATAAATCCTAGGAGAAGTGAGGCATCTGCAAACCAATGAACTTCATTCAACTAAATCTTTCCTTGGTTTTCCTTCTTATTTTGGTATATAAAAATATTGTTATCCCATTATAGTATATGGATCTCAATGTAGCCACAACTTTCCTCTATAGGTAGGCACACAAGTGGGTGGGGTGGGCGAGTAATGGGAGTAGTGAAAGTGGTTGGTAATGGGAGTGGTGTGAGGGAGGAAAGGAGCGAGAGTGGGAGACAAAGGGTGGAAATGAGGGGAAACCAAGAAAAGGCAAGGAGTGGAGTGGATATGGGGTTGACTAGAGGGGATAAGGTGGGGAATATTAAGGAACTAGCAGGAGGGGAAATTCCAAGAATCACACACCCACCCACCATGCAAACCCAATGCTACATGTTTCTTCTTTTTCTTTTATTTTAGTTTTGTTTTTATGTTTTTCTCATTTTTTGTGGGGGTTTACATTTATTTTTTTAATGCATTTTAAAGAATGGGTGAAATTATTTTATATTCCTTTTTTTTTCTTTTTTAATCACAATAGAGTATTCAACCCATTTTGATATATAATTAAATTTATTGTGCATTTATGAACATTGGAGTAATGCTTTGCAAGGATTGAAACCTCAATTTCTCGCTTCACCATAACATAAGTCACCTGGATTTATCGTGCACCACTTTTAGAAACTCCTCTAGTAACTAAGACATAGATGGATAAACTAGGGAACAAAGGTATCATGCAATATAAGTGTGCTAACCATCTAATACATTAAAAATTCTAGTAATAAATAGCCTTAATAATGACTATCCTCAATCCAATACTAGTTATCTTGGTTATCACTTCCACTCGCGAGTATATATTATCTAATGATTAAGATTATTGTTCTTCAATGTATATTTTAAATTAATTATCCATGATAGTTATTGTTATCACTGTAAAATTTCCTTAAAAACTTTGGACAACTTACATGGTTTCTCAATTCTTGTATCAGTCATGGTCAAGTCATGGTGAAGTCATTTTTATGTTTTAGAGTCTAAGTCATAGGGTTAGAGTCTCATGTCCATCTTCAAATAAAGTTTGATAGCCTCATTCCATGTCCTAGAAGCCTCACCATGTGTTTAGAAGACATATCTCACATAATTTCGGAGAAATTTTGAAACTAGCTACGAATCCACGTTTTCGTAGCGCAGACAGTGTAAAAATCCTGTTTTGCGCTACGAAATCAGTGTTTCCATAGCGCTACGAAACCCCTGTAGCAGCCTGTTTCAGCAGAAAAAACTGTTTTACTAGTTAACTTCCAGAAGCTTTTCTGAGCAGTTGAAAACTCATCTATGAAAATTGAAAGAGGTTTTTATTCCTAAGATACTAAAGTAAAAAAACCTCTTCCACTTTCTTCAAATCCTTTATGATCTGGGAGAAATGAAGGACCAAAGTTGCGCTACGAAACTGCTGTAGGTGCAGTTTTTCATCTCCTGTTTTACACCTGTTTTTCAAAGACTCATTCTGGGTGGTAGAAAATATGTTTCAAAAAACCAAGAGAGGTTTTTGTTAAGCACGGATTGTTTCAAAAAAACCTCCTTCATTTTTTCCAAATACATTTTGTACGAGAAGTTATGACCTCTATCCCAAGACCTATTTTTCAGCCAGAACAGAGCAAGGGACAGTTTCCTGTTTGACACGTGTTTTTCAAGGACAGATTCTGAACAGCTGGAGGAATTTTTTAAAAAACCAGGAGAGGTTTTTGTTCTAGACAACATGGGCTACAAAAACCTCCTTCAGTTTCGTAAAATGTTCCATGGATGAAGAGATAAAGGCTCTGCAATTCGCAAGGATCTAAACCTAAAAACAGGGAAACATGTTCCCTAATTTCTAGGGTTTGTCATCAGCAGTTGGGTGACCACGTGGGAGGCTTCATCAAATTCGACTTCATGGAGTTTTAGGTGTCAAATAATGCTTTAAATGCTTGGATAAGGTTGTTGAATCATGATAAGGAGTTACACTCCTAGTTGTATTAGGTCTCTAGGACTGCTAGTTAGGTGTCATTTGCATTTAATAGTTAGTTTTGAGTGTCATTAGGTGTCATAGTAGGATGAATTCGAATTCCCCTCATGCTGGAGGAGGAATCTCAGTTATGTAAAGAGCTCTATATATAGCAGAAGAGCTGATGTACAAAGGGTTGGAAATTTTTATGGAAAACTTGTATTTGGCATATGTATGACTCATTTTCAATAATACATGCTTGACTTTGCTTCTCAGGATTCATGAAGGGTTTTTCATGTTCAGAATATGTGATGTTGTCCTTTTTCTTAATTCTTACAGTGGTATGGATGTATAATCACTCAGAATTCACTGAATGTGCTCTGACTTCCTGTATACATGCATAGACTGTGTGTCCCATATGAGTTTATGTTCTGAATATTTAAACGCTGAATGCCCTGACTTCCATGTAAGGTTGAGTTCATTATTATATTGAGGTGTTGTTGACTCCATAAGCCCAATGGATAGTTTTGTTTAATGTGTTTCCACCATTCATATTTTTCATACTTGTTTCATAGAGTTAGCCATCTAATCTTTATCAAAATCATTAACCTTTGAGAGAGCCCTCTCAGGCTAAGGAGGCTAAGCCTTAGTCAAAAGATTGGTTTGAAATAGTTACACTGAGATAGTCTGATCAGCAGCCTATCAGGGTCCTATTTTGGTGATAACAGTTATCATTAGGATTATTATGCCTATCAACTAATATACACAAGGATCTCTCTATTAGACTCTATAGGATCCTTTCTAGAGTAAAGAGTTGAACACATGAATGAACCTCCACTAACATTATGGATTCTAAGTGACCCTTTATCATTTCCTTGCATTGTACACTAAAATCCCAACATGGAGCTATGAGATAGATGCATCAACAAAGGAAAGCTTGTTATTGCAAATTTCTTTTTCACCTTGTAAATAATGAATTTGGTGAGATTTTGAATAGTGAAATGTGAAGTATTTGTAAGGAGGCTCAATGTGGGTTGTTCTTCTAATCTTGCTAACCTCTCTCTAGCTACTTTTTGAGGTAGCTTCATACAATTCTTCATTAATAATCCTAATAGATGACATAACACAAAATATCATAATATTATATGTATGCCTTTTTAATGTTATATTTTATCTTTTTTGCATACATTATTTTCCATCTGTGGTGGCATACAACCTCTTAATGGATAAAAAGATATCTCAATATTAGTGATAAAATATGAATCCATTCTAGGAATATTAATGAATTCCATCATAGGGACAATAACCCAATAATAGTTAACTTTGATAATCATGACCATTAATTTAATAGTAGCTTACTTGGCTTATTTCTTTTTGTAAGATGCCTTTGTATTGCCATGGAAACGATTTGAATCAGTGTGAAAACATTATTGTCTTTGGCTTACCACCTTGGAAACCAAACCAGAGGCAATAAAGGAGATATTCAAGCACTTGCAAATTTAGAAGAGAGTCCATGATAAACAAAGACCAAAACAGGGGGAAGACAACAACAAGAGACCAAAGTGGCAGCCTTATTGAACTACAGAGTATATTATAATAAGAAAACTAACCTGAGAATAAACATAAAGGAAAACATAATTATATCTCTAAGGGCTAACTCTAAGGAAAACATAAACCAATTATTGCCACACATAGGGGGAAACCAACAACAAGAGACAAAAGTGGTAGCCTTGTTGAACTACAGAGTATATTCTAACAAGAAAATTAATCTAATAATAAACATAAAGGAAAACATAACTATAGCTCTAAGGGTTGGCTGGAGAAACCAAAGTTGAGAGAACATTGCATGGAATAGTAGCATCATGAGGATAGAGAAGTACTGAGGTTGATTGGTTATTCCTCATCCTTGCATGGTGGAGGAACTAGAGATAAGGGTGGAGAACCCATATCTAATCAAACCGTCCAGCCTTATGTCAAGCATAAGGTCGTAAAGTTTGTCAAACCTACAACTTGGTTTTGGATTGTCTTTTATCCACCAATATTTTTCCAAGTAGCAACATAACATGCCAATACAAATCAATGATTCAAGCAATGGTTCTAATGACCACATGAATTACTTGAATTTGGAATCCAAGGAGAAATGGTTGTCATGACATCAAAATCTAACTAACATATCGTTCTTGGTAGATTTCTTCTTCCACCAATGGAAGTTCTTATTGTATGTCATGTGGCATGCTAGAATGAAAGCAATGGGCTAAGGATTTTTCTCGAAGGTGTGCTCTAGAAATCCTTGAAGATCCATGACCTCCATTGTGTTGTCTACAATGAGATCTCTAGTGCGTCGTGGCCATCAAAGGCATTTGAACATCACAAGGGCTTAGACTAAGGTGAGAGAGGAGTTGCATGAGGTGGCCATGGAAGAGGGAAGCCATTACAAATTTCCAGTCAAGTTGCATCGACATGGGATGAGGGACCATGCCTTCCCCTTCCCAAAATGCTAACAACAGTAGGGGAAAAACCATCAACATAGACGAGGGACTACCCACCTACGAAACCAGGCATGAGTCCAACTGCATGGTGAGAAGAAGCAAGAGATGGAGGAGAGAAAATGGAGGAGAGCCTGAAACCAAGTGCATGTTATGGAGTGAATAGACATGGTCAGTGTGAAAGGTATAAGGTTTCAAGGAGCCTCACCCTCTTCCCTTGGGAGAAAAGGCTCCTTAAATGTGCATCGAGGGAGATCTATGTGGTGGGAGACCTTAATCCCATTAACATCAATGCTTTCCACTTTGATCATGGTGATGGGCCTCCTAATTAGATAAAACATAAGGCCCATATAACTTTTCCTAGGCAAATAAAGGTTGTATTAGACCTTCCCTTTTGCACTTAATAATGTTTTCTTAGCTTAAATGAATTCTTAGGAAGGTTAAAAGGATTTATCATGCTTTATGTGATTAATGTGATTATGATGGAAGATATTGAGAATATTTGGCATAGATATAAAGGATATTTAGTTAGAGATATTTATGGAACATATCCCCTACTATAGGAAGATCAAACTTGATTGGCTTGGAGCACTAACTACTCTGCCCTATAGATGTGAGGTCACTGAAGGAGAGTGATCCTATTTTTTAGGTGTTTTGGAGGGAAAGAAGACCTCCTTTCAAGTATGTTTCCCCTCACTCATCTTGTATAAATAGAGGGATCGAGTATCCCATTAGGCAGCTAGCTGATAGTCAAAATTAGTGGAAGCATTAATAGTATAGAGATTTAGGAGTTTCATTTTTGCAACTTTTTATGTATAAGAAATTTTTCAAGTTAATGAATGACATATTTAGTTCTTAGACTATTTTCCTTCAGGGATCTCAGCTTCCTTGGGTTAGGGCCCTCCCCAAGTGCTCAAAACCTCTTCTCAATTATTCTTTTATGCATTTGTCCATTTATGCAAATTATGTATGAAATATTATTTTTATGCATGGTTAATTAGCTTGTTTACAGTATTTTCTTGCACAATACTTTGGCAATAGATATCAGGTTTAGCAGTGATTATCTACTTCAATCAACATCTCTTTTCATGCATTTGAGTTCACTTTAGTTGTTGATATTTATTTCTTGTTTATCGTTACTGCTTGCCCTTGTTTTCGGAGAACTATGAGAGACTCTATAGCCACCCAATTACTAAATAAATCCTTCTACCATTGACATGATTATGTGAGCATCAGTTCTTTATAATTCCTTAACTTTCAGTAGCCTCCTTTTGCTTTCAAACTACGTCCTTAACACACACTACAACAAAAAAGGTCATTGGTGAGGGTCAAAAAATGTCACCATAAGCTCATTGGTGACGGTTAAAATGGATTTTGTCACCAAAAACTAAATGTCACCAAAGGTGGTGTTACCAAAAGTATAGGTGTTTTAGTGACATTGAAGGTTTGTCATGAATAATGATTATAATGACGGATAGTGATTGTCACCATTTCATATGAACAACAGTGATTTATGGTGATGGACCTTTCATGGCCCTCACTATTGATGCATATATAGGGTGATGTTCATTGGACGTCACCTTTTCCTATTTTGCTAAGAGTCGAAAATTTTCACAATAAGCTCATTGGTGATGGTCAAAATAGCTTCCATCACGAAAAATTGAACATCACCAAAGGTCGCCTGACCAAAAGTATAAGCGTTGTGGTGACATGCAAGGTTCATCACGAATAATGATTATAATGACGGATAGTGATTCTCACCATTTCAAATGAACAACAACGATTTATGGTGATGGACCTTTCATGACCCTCACTATTAATGCATATATATGGTGACGTTCATTAACCATCACCATTTCATATATAAAAATTTATTTTTGATGATGCCCCTTTAACAACTCTCACTATTAATACATATATATGGATGGATAGTGATCGTCACCATTCCCTATGAATATTAGGGCACGATGGAATCAAACCACCAACTACTTTCTTGTAAAGAATATGCTCTTCCATTGAGCTACCACCCTTCAAAGAATTAGACCTTGAACTTTAAAAATTCCAAAACTTTAATTAAATTATAAAACTTTGTAAATTTTTGTAGGTTTCATTAGCTCAACTAGCACAAACAACCGTCTAATATATGCAGAACATAAGTGTTTTAGAACAAGGAAGCAACTTTCACATGGTTAATACACTCAACCACCTAAAAATAGCATCAAAGTTGTTTGTTTAAACTTGAGATTAGCCAAAGTACAATACTAGAGTCCCCATGTTTTATGGATCCTCTAATACAAGTTTGTAGATGAAAGAAATCACTGAAGAAATTAAAAATTGTATACAACTATAGCAAAAATTGAGGAAAATGGGCATTATAATTGTTGTGATGATTAAAGATCAAAATCATAGGATGTCCTACTTGACTTTTATTTAAATACACAACTCAAACCTCATTTGTAAAATCATCTTATGTTATCATGTAATCTCATGATCATTGTTTAACCAATGTGCAGTGTTCTTTTATACAAGAAATTAAGCCTATGGGTAATACATCTTTGTCATTCTATTATCCTATGGTTGTCCCTCTCTCTCTGTCTAGTGCATCTTTTGGACAACTCTAGTGCACTTTTTTACTAATGTTTTCTCTTCTACTTTTGCAAGTTTTTTATTGGCTATTTGATTCCCTCATTCTTGTGATCTTAACGAATATATAAAAGTATTAAATTAATAGTAACTATTATTACAATACAAATATTAAAATTGAAATAAGTTGTTTCCAGAATATTCATAATAGTATTGATATAAATAATATAAGGTATTAAAACAACTGCAAATGATATTAAAATATTCAAATGAACTTGAAGATAATAGAAAAATGTCCTTGCCAAAAGAATTAGCATTTGTGTTTCTACTACATGTGTCTGTATATTATAATTTGTCTAAATAAATTGTAACCACGTTTATTATGTAGACACAAACATTTGATAAAACAAAACCATGTGCCATAGGATAATCATTGTAACAATTAAAGGTGTAGTTTCAATGTCATATCATTTACCCAACCTAATTGGAACAGCTCTATTGGGGGATTTTTTGGTGCTTTGGAGGAGAGCAATAATCATACATTTTGATTCACAATCTTTCCAAAACGTGTTTGATGATATTGTAATAATATGAATTGTCTCAAATTAATAGATGTATGTGTTTCTATAGACATCATAGCAATAAGTTATAACAATGCAAGATTAGGCATAGCATGTAATGCAGTAACTATTTAGTATCAGCAACATGGGAAGATCAATAATTCTAAAGGTTTAGTCATAACTTGTGATGTAGTAGCTATTAAATAACAACAAAAATAACTGGAAAGATAAATGATTATCTAGAACTAATTGAGAAAAGATGAGATCATGTTAAATTTGGCATCTCCCACCAGCTATAAAAAGTTAAGTAGAGTAAGTTGCATTATTGACTCTTGCATAGCTAATCCATTAAAGTAGTTGGAATAAGCACATTGATATTTGAATTAGTCTAAGCTTAGAATTTATACGTGTCGCAAGGAAAGCCTTTGAACCAATGTAATAGGATCCTATGAAAAGAAACGGACTTCCAAGTTTGACTCTGCTCTGTGAGGAAACAGAGTTGAGCCTCACTCAGTCCCAATTCATTTTTGCAGGTATGACATGGAATCATAAGTCATATACAAGTTAAATTCAGTTAAAAAACATGACTCCCAAGTCCCACAACTCATGCTCAGTTATCTGTCAAAGACAGGAAAAAAAGAACAATTGAAAGAGACAGAATCTTTGTGGTGGGGGCTTCGAGGTGGTGACAGAGATGCAAAGTGAGCATACAAAGACACATTATCTTCAGCACCAACATGCATTATAATGTGCCAAAATGAGGAAAAATGATCAATAAATTGCAATCAGATGATGTGGCGATGAGAAATTAGGTGGTAGAAAAGTAGCCAGAAGAACACACCCATAAATGTTTTTTAGCAATTGATCCAGGATTTTTTTGCTATGGATGCATTATTAAATTACATATAACAGAGAACTTAAAAACCATGGAACATAATAATATAAAACAAAGATAAAAATACATAATCATGCATGAGATTAAGACACGGAGATTTGATTACGGATTTCATCCAATTTGGACTACATCTTCGGGCCCTGCTCAATAGTGGGGAGGCCTTCATTCATTAAATGGCATGAAAAGAGAAGAAGTACAAGCATATTTTACATAAACGCCCTTATACCTCTAATCTGGAAGGTAGATGACAAATGAAGAGCCCAGCTCTAGAGACACACAGCACCACTGACTTCCAGGCGAAAAATCGTGTCGAATCGCCTATCCAAATGCCCAATTCCGATAAAAGGGGTTTTTGCACCTTCTCGAAACCTTCTGATTTCCGATGTAAGGTTTCGGCCACCTGCCAGGAGTAGGTGCCACTGCTTTGCTTTGTAAATCTACGTTTCTCTTTGCTTCTCTCCCCCTCTCGCTGTGCGGATAGCCCCATTTATATGCTGGTGGGAAGATTCCTTCATAAACCAAGCAGTTACTAAATGACAAATTTAGCAGGCCGTTTCAACCATCAGCATATTAGTCTAAAGACAGCTCGCGGTTTGTTTTGCATTCTTAGAAAATCCACCGGAAAACAATTCCTACAGACCCTTTCTACTTAACTTCTTAACCACACATTAATCCTTAACCCAGCGATTTTAACACAGAGAATCGGCACTCTAAACCGATGGACAGACCTGGATCCTTGGAAATAAGTGTTCAGTGATAAAGGCGAACATGGCGGGCTATCAACTGCAATACATAGTCTATTGGATCCGATAGAACATCACAAATCGTAATTAGCCGGAGCCAGGGGTAATATTATATATACGGGACTCTACACTCAGTGATGTGTGATAAAAGGTGGACCTGAGGGAACTTATTAACTGAAAAACATAACTTTTTAGATCCGAGAAAAGACTTCGCAAATCGCTATCAGCCACAGTTCACACATTGGTGCACAGACCCTGTACCTGAGTGATGAGTGATCAACGAGAAAGGTGGACTCGACGGAAATATTAAACTACAGTCTATAACTGTGTTACATCCACAGGCCTTTCAGTGTATCACAATTGGCGGGGCTGAGGGTGATTCTCCATAATAGGCTGCTGCACAGTGTGAACTTCGATCTACGAACCATTGGACCCAACAAGTTTTAAAAACCACATCTTATAACTCTATTTCATCCGGGAAATTGACGTATCGCAATCAGTGGACCTGGGGGGTGTTACTGTTATCAAAGCACTGCGTTATGCGATATGCAATTGCAATATCACAATCGCAACCCTGACTGTTGAGGGTCGATTTGTAAAGCACTTGATCCACCTCTGATCTGCGATTGTGATATCGCAAATCACAACCCGATACTGTATGGGGCTGATTTCTTCAACCGTGGACCTCTTCCTTCTACCATCTGCGAAATGCGGGGCCAATGGCAGCCTGCCACTTGGCACTTCCCCATTCGCTGAGAGTTCTACCACATCATTTTCTTCTACCACCTGTCCAACTCAAACTTAAGTTTTGACTTGCTCTAACTTCTTCATATGATCTCAGATTCAAGTGTTGTTCACACCGTTGGAATCAGGATGACGAGCACTTCGATCTGAAGCTAAGTTTATCGAGATTCTGCCACTTTGAGTTTGATCTTTTTTACCATGCCACTGGTACTTTAGAGATCCACCTAGATCAATCCTCTTGGATCAATACTCTTGGATCCTCCTGGATCAATCCTCCCCACTAAGAGAAGATTTTGGTCCTCCAAAACCATTAAATAATCTGCAACTAATCTGTACTTTGTCTTCACCACAAGTTTCCTAACAAATCATCCTTCCTTCTCCTTCACCTTTGTCCTTCGGAGCCATAAGCGATGAGTCGACACATGCATCCCTTGCAAACCTGTAGTAGAGTATCTTACAAATTACATGTTTCACTATATGACAAAGCATCCCATGCTTGCCACGAGTTTATAACACATACTAAATGGTCAAGTTTACATAAAAATGGAAACAATACTTGAGCTATCAATACAAGGCCAAACATCATTGTTGCTTCAACAAGTGATGGAAAACACATCATCACTTCAACCCATGATTTGCAAAAATAAGGCCAAACACTATTGTTGCTTCAAAAAGTGATGGAAACACATTGTTACTTTCATAGTTTAAAATGCAACACAAAATAAGGCCAAACGTCATTGTTGTTGCAACAAGTGATGGAAAACACATCATCACTTTTACAGTTTAAAATGAAACACATGATTTGCAAAAATAAGGCCATGACATTCTACCACACCTAGAAGAACCATCTCTCACTTATCAAAGTGACTGGGTCGTCTCCTTGTGGCGCATTCATTGGTCGAACAATTGTTTCACCTGGTTCATGCACGGATGCTTTGTCCTTGCAATGCTACTCTGGATGGAGCCTCCAACACATGGCTCTTTGATGACCACCTCTATCGCAATGACTACAATAAGCCTTCTTCCTCTAGATCTGCTTTACCTTCTTCCTTGCCTACTGTTGAGAGGGTCTTTCACGCCTCATCCTTTTTCATGCTGCTATTCTTCTCCAACACTCAGCAAAAACATGGTTATGCAATCCAAAAAAACTGCAAGTTTTTCTATGCCATGATTTTCGTTCATTATTAACAATACGATTGTAATCAAAATGAACATTAGAGTACTGAGACTTGTTATACCTTTCACGTTGGTCTCTGGTATGATCATGGAAATGAGAGCTTGCATTGGCTCTTTCTCTGCAATGCATACTGCCATAGGTTGATGGTGATGTGTTTCCATCATCCTCTTTCCTCGACGGTTTCAACAATGTTGTGGAATCTTCTGACATCTTTGAGCACTATCCTTCAATGCACCCCAACCTTGCGAATTAAGGTCTTTGCTCAACCTCCAATGACTAAGTTATTCCTTGGCCATTAACACCAAGTCCTTCTTCTTCCTTGTACCTCATCTCAGTAAGGAGTTTCATGTTTGTCCCTGTAATGGGTATCTCTAGATTTCCAACAAAAATTATACTATGTGAAGAAATCAACATCTTTTACCTCCACTATTGATTTTGAAAGAACTGATGAGGGCTTCTCATCATCTGTCATTAATGGTTCACTGGATTTTTTGGTGCATTCCCCAACCTCCTTCCTGACATAGCCAAGTCATGTATGTCAGGGTAATTCCTCTACTTGGATGGGGTTTATAATGCCCTGGCCATTAATTTCGAGGCCCTTCCACTGATACCCCATTCCCTTTAATAGTTTGGACCTGATTCCTGTATTATGGTTTTTAAAAATGGCAAAAAAATCATCAAGAAAAATACATGGAGTCGAAGAATTGCTTTTTACCTCACGGGGGTCACGCTGCAGCTTTTCCAAGGCCTCGTCCTTAGCTCTCAATTGGCATAGAAACCTCTGTTTCTCCTCCTTCTCTTCATGTAGAAGCCTCCTTAATTCAGAAAGCTCTGCTTGAAGACTTTGGTCATCGCACTTCAATTCTTCTAGGACATCATCTTTGGCTCGCAACTAAAGCTACAATCGATGCTCCTCCTCTTTCTCTTCTCAAAGTAGCCTTCTTAATTCAGCGTTCTCCTCTTGAATTCTTTCATTAATCTCCTCATTCAAGGAAGGCAATGAATAAGATGCATAAGCACTAGAAGATGTGGATGACACATCGCTCTCCAATCTCTCAGTCTCCTCCTCTCTTCTCTTCTCACACGCACCATACATGATGTCCACCATTTTGTACATTTTCTGGAAGGTATCGTGCATTTCTTTATCATTCTCCATGGTTGCACACTCGGTTCTTCACGCTTGCAATTCTTAATAGAAACAAGACCGCTTCTCTTCCCAATGAGCTTCAACATCTGCCATGTCTCCTCTTCGTGATGCACGTCCTTTGAGGCTTATTTCTGGTTAGCATACTCATGCATTTCGCATCAACTAAGCCCTTCTCTGATACCACTTGATCTAGGATTTTTTTGCTATGGATGCATTATTAAATTACATATAACAGATCACTTAAAAACCATGGAACATAAGCATATAAAACGAAGACAAAAAAGACATAATCATGCATGAGATCAAGACACAGAGATTTGATTACAGAGTTCATCCAATTTGGACTACATCTCTGCGCCCTACTCAACAGTGAGGAGGCCTTCATTAATTAAATGGCATGAAAAGAGAAGAAGTACAAGAAGATTTTACATAAATACCCTTATACCTCCAATCTATAAGGCAGATGAAAAATGGAGAGCCTAGATCTAGAGACACACAACACCACTGACTTCCTGGCAAAAAATCGTGTAGAATCGCCTATCCAAATGCCCAATTCTGATAAAAGGGCTTTCTACACCTTCTCGGAACCTTTTGATTTCTGAGGTAAGGTTTCGGCCACCTGCCAGTAGCAGGTGTCACTGCTTTGCTCTGTAAATCTACATTACTCTCTGCTGCTCTTCCCCTCTCATTGTGTGGATAACCCCATTTATATGCTAGTGGGAAGATTCATTCATAAACTAGGCAGTTACTAAATGACAAGTTTAGCAGGTCGTTTCAACCATCGACATATTAGTCCGAAGACAGCTCGCGATTTGTTTTGCATTATTATAAAATCCACTAGAAAACAGTTCCTACAGAGCATTTCTGCTTAACTTCTTAACTGCACATTAATCCTTAAAAGGACGGTTTTAACACAAAGAAATGGCGCTTTAAACTAGCAGATAGACCTGAATCCTTTCCAATAAGCATTATGTGATAAAGGCGGACCTGATGGACTATCAACTACAATACATAATCTATCAGATTTGATAGAACATCGCAAATCGCAATCAGCCAGAGCCAGGGGTAATACTATATATGTGGGACTCTGCACTCAATGATGTGCGATAAAAGGCAGACCTGACAAAACTTACTAACTAAAACCCATAACTTTTCGAATCCAAGAAAGGACTTCGCAAATCGAAATCGGCCACAGTTCACACATTGATGCACAAACCCTGTACCTAAGTGATCAGCTATCAACGAGAAATGCGGACCCAACGGAACTATTAAATTGTAGTGTATAACCGTGTCGTGTCTGCAGGCCTTTCGATGTATCGCAATTGGCGTGGTTGAGGGTGATTCTCCATAACTGGCCGATGTGTAGTGTGAACTATGATTTTCGAACCAGCGAACCCGACGGATTTTAAAAACCACACCTTATAACTGTATCGCATCCAGGGAATCGGTGTATCACAATCGGGGGACCCAGGGGGTGTTACTGTTATCAAAGTGTTGCGATATGTGATTACAATATTGTAATCGCAACCCTGACTATTAGGGACCGATTTGTAAAGCACTTGATCCACCTCCGATCTGCGATTTCGATATCGCAAATCGAAACCTGGTACTGCTGGGGGGTGATTTCTTCAACCACGGACCTATTCCTTGTGCAATCTATGAAATATGGGGCCAATGGCGGCCTCCCACTTGGCACTTCCCCATTCGCTGAGATTTTTTCCACCTGTCCAAGTCAAACTTAAGTTTTCACTTGCTCTAACTTCTTCATATGAGCTCGAATTCGAGTGTCGTTCGCACCATTGGAATCGGGATGAATAGCACTTTGATTTGAAGCTAAGTTTATCGAGATTATAACAATTTTAGTTTGAGACTTTTTACCATGCCATTGGTACTTTAGAGATCCACCTTGATCAATCCTTCTGGATCCTCTTGGATCCTCCTAGATCCTCCTGGATTAATCCTCCTGGATCCTCCTGGATCAACAATGCACCAAAAGAAAGCTTTCATATATTTAAAGACTCCTGAGGTTCAAAGGAAACTATAGACAAAAAAAATAAAGGATCACAAAATATATGAACACAATGCATCTAATAGTCGACACCATGATGGGGAAATAAAATATTGTTATGGACGGAAGAGACACATAAAAATGAAACAAGGTGAAAAAGATCAAAATATAGCAATGCTAATATTTAAATGTATAAGGAATATTGCTAGATTAATAATATCTCTAAACTTCCATTATTGATGAGTGCATAAGCACAGGTACAAGAAAATCTTAACTAATACGAGAGTATCTAGTCTACATGTTTGCCTCTCTCCAACAAAAACAAACCAACATGTAATCTATGCAAATTCATGAGTCATACATAAGACATAAGTGAATCTACATAGCATACCTCCAATCTTGACCTCTTGATTTTAGAGGTTACAATAGACTCCATTTCTGGAGACTCTATATTATTATGTTGTCAAAGACCATTGGTCACACTTCCACCTGAAGATGTGGAAGATGTGGTGCTTAGGGGCATGGAACTCATACAACATCTCATTCTGTTTATCACAACACTATCTTCCTGTGACATTAGATTTCTTGCTTGCAAACAACATTTTGTCATAGCAACCAAATCCTCTCTGACAATAGCTCTGGAATCATTGCATGGTGCAGATCCTACCATCCTATCTATCAAGCTTACCACTAAACTTATGTCATTCACAACAGCCCTCAAGGCCTTTGGGGAGATTGAGTCGATCTGTAAATTTCAAGAAAAAGCAAAACATCAAACAACATTCCATGATAGATACATCTCAACATGAACTCAACAATTAAGTTAACCAACAATTCTCATGATCTTCAAACTGGTATTACAAATTATTATGGTGTCTAAGGGAAACATCAAATATAAGTGTTCCAACTTCCAAGCATGACATAATAATGCAGTCCTATTTTCAGTTCACCTATTTCCTGATGCTACTTAGCCTCAAGAAAAGTCATGTTGGAAACTTGGGATTTGGTTAAACATATGAAAGTAATCAAATGCATAGCATGATTCTAAAAATAGTCAACTTCACATATTGAAATTCTTCAAATCTGTTATAATAATAAGGGAGACTTACACTTCATCTGTCAATTTTTTTGGTGACTGGAAGTTGTTGAAGTATCTAATATTTAGATTGCTTGAATCCCAATTCAAGCTATTACTACGGTGACATATCCTTATGAAGGGGTTTTCTCCTGCATGGGTCCTTCCTTCCTTGAAACCAATCCACAAACACATAAGCTAGAAGGTAACGAAATAAAAAGTAGACAACCAATACTCTAAACAGAATAGGATATATTAGGAGGCTTTTCAACTAGGATTATTCTTACAACATAGACTCCTAATACCATTCCTTGATAATTATTTTCTTAGATGCATGTACAAAGTGCAATCACTTGTAACTCATCCTCAAGTATATAACAGAGAATCAATATAATGGACTCCATAATATATTTTCAAAAGAAAACAATAGTAATAATCAGTCCTAGGATTGATAATTAAAATGGTAAAATCTCCTTAAGGTTTTCTAACAAGATTCTAGGTTTTATGCTATTACTAAATAAACTAATTGATTTTAACTGATAATGTGACCATTTGAATGTATAACCTAATAGCCCCGACAATAGCATGTTACATTCAGTTTATTGTTCCCTTGTGTAGTGGAGAATTTATACACTATTTTCAATGTAATTTTCTTCTATTAAATAATAATTTCCATTGTGGGACAATAATGCATTATAAATTGATGAAGGATATTGTTGCACCTTAGACATAACCGCAGAACTATCATTACAGCATCTAGGAGAAACCATGATGAAATACTATAATAGAAATATTGATTAAAAGTATCAGCACGGAATTTATAATATCAGTTGGGTGTCTATTACATCAGCAATTGAAACCCAAGGATAATTCCAAGTTTCGATATATTAAAATTTAAAAAGGCATGATGCTTGTTTTGTTTACAAAAAAAAAGGATGTAAACACAAGCTATACTAAAATGTCAAAGGAAAATTGGAACATATCCATGGAGCCTAAAAATTGAATAGGTTAGGTAGCTTGTACTATTGATGTAGCAATAGCAAGTAACAATAAATAGACCTTTTATGACTAATTTCTAAAATAATGTGGCAAAAAAAAAAATATATATATATATATATCCCTTCCAAATATAATATGAGAAAATGAGTTGACACTTGCATACCACTTTTACCAAGCACTCTAATGGGGGTTCTATTGTGTTTGGCTTGTCTCCCACCAGGAATCCACATGAAACAGTTTGGTGTCCATCTCGGTTGACGGTATTATGAACTTGGCTACAAAAAAAATTAACTAATAGTGGTGAATTAGAAATTCCAAGTGTACCAATAACTAGACTGAGCATGATTTAGTTGAGGAGTTGTCTTATGAAATCCCTAAGCACTTACAGCATTTTAAATTGAAGAAATGGCAGAAGCTTGCTTATTAGTTTCTTCTATGTGAGGCAATGGGGTTGGGAGAGAAGAGGGTGAAGGAGCCATAAATGGCGAGGTTGTGGGCTACATGGGAGTTACAACTTTAGGAACTTGAAGTGAAGATGTTACTAAACGGTGTTGATATGTTTATGGGGAGCATTGTTTGGAGACTTGTGGACAAGAAACCTGGAGAAGTTGAGGTGAAGAAATAGAAAGTGTTGACCCTGTCTTAAGCTACTACTGTTGTTGTTTCTGATAAACTGAGCATTGACTTGATTGATGATGTTGTTGTATAAATGATTTTTTAATAGCAGACTATTTTGTCTATGATTCATTACTCAACTCATTAATTTGTTGAAGTTGAAATATTTGTTTTGCCTTAAGCTATGCCTGCCACTGAACAGCTTATTGTTGCTTTTGTTGTTGTAACTACTAGAACTATTGTTGTTGAAGTTGTTGATGTTTTTGTTGTTGGAGATGTTGTTGTTGATGCTACTGATGATGTTGCAACAACTAATGTTGAAAATTTTGTTGTTGTTGTTGCTGCTAATGTGGCAACAAATGATGTCAAAAATTTTGTTGTTGATGTGTCTTAATTTTTGGTGCTTGTGCTTGCATCAATTCTTGTTTCTTTAGAGCTTGGTGATGATGTTTTTGCAAAGAATTTATATTATCTTGTTGTAGAGGATTGATGCCATTCTGTTGTAAGGAGATAATATTATTCTACTGAAGAGGAGTAATATTTTTCTAAAGATGGGAATTATTTTGCTAAAGAGAATTAATATTATTATTATGTTGAAGAGATTTATTGAACTCTGCTGCAAGGAAGTTACACCAGTTCCTTGTGATGCATTTAGATTGGTGGCAAACTTCATCGTAGTGTGAATATTTTGGTGTGATGTTTTTCCATTAGATTTTTGTAACAAAGGCATGGAACTGTGTTGAATAGGTGTCACCATGTTTGGTTGCATTGAAGTAACTGAAGGTTGTCAATTCATTTTTTGGAGTGGATTAACATGCTTCTCTTGTGGTTGCATAGATTTCACTTAATTGTTAACTTGGCTTAGAAGTTTTTGTTGTCCCTGTTGTTGTTGTGGAGAAGAATTTCTATACTTAAACAAGTTCAGAATGGCTTGAATATGTTTCTTGAAAGCATCAACCTTGTCTTCTTTAAACCCTAGTCAAATATTGTTGTTTGCAACTTGAAAATATGCCATCAAACATTCCAAAGTAGTTGAGTGCCTAAAATTTTCAGATTGATCAGGTTGCATGGGCTTCTAAAACAACAATTCTCAGTAATCAAGCCAAAATTAACTAAAATAGAAAATTGTCATAACCATTGATCTTCCATTTTGAAATAGGTCAAAGACATACATGAAATGCAACGATTTATCACCATCAATAACGGTTACTTGAATTGCATTGTGTTAATTTTAGATAGCAATGGTATGTTCTATGCTTTAGAGAAATTCACTTCAATTTTTCTTATTAGCCCAATATCAATTTCCAGATTGGCAATCACATTAACATGATAGTAAATGCAGATAGAACATAAATAAGAAACAGAAGACAAGCTAAGACAAGAGGACACAATATTTGGTGAATTCCAGGGAAAAACCCCAATGTGGGGAAACCCTTTGATCAAATCTTCTTATTATTCATCAAAATTTTAGCAAAGAGAGGGAGTACATCATACAAAATTCACTTGCCCAAACACTATCAAAACAATCCAGCCAAACAGTGGTCAACACGATGCCCTAACCAGAAAGTCAATGCTGGTCAAACCAGCAGAAATCCTCCTCCAAATTAGCTCGATCAAACCCAGTAAACTCATCCTTCAGGGACAATCCAAATCAACCCAAAATAGTCTAGAAATTCTTGATCAAAGATGGTCAACACAGGTCAAGGTTGTGTTCAAACTTGCCACAGTCAATGTTGGTCAATCAACCCAGAAATTTTGTGTTTTTGTGCCCAAATATGTGGCCTACCCAAACAGAGATATTCCCACAAAAATCATAGTCAAACGAAGTCAAACACTGCTTGGTCAACATTGGTTAAAGCTGGCTGCAACTCGGTCAACGCAAAAATCAGAAAACCTATTCAAACCTTCACACGTGTTGAGAGGAACAGGCTACCCTGAAATTTGTACGACCCAATCAGATGAAGAGAGAGAAAGATGTGTGAGTGATGAATGACCAAATGAGGAAAATGACTCCTCTATATATACACAACAGTGAGGATGAAGAGACACATCTGTTGGGCTTCATGAGCCTACATTATGCTTCTAGCCGACCTTGACAATTTGTCCATAGAAGAAATAAATTCATAATTCCATTTCTACTTGTTAGAATGAGATGATCTTTAGATCAATCCTATAGTTCTCGGAAAGAGGAATCCAATAAAAATATCATCTCCATCATATGAGTTGTCCAAGGTGGATTTTGGCCCTAGTTTCCAATTTTAAAACTCCCTCTCAACTAGGGAGAAATCCACCTGTTAAACCATCTGAAAATCTGTACCATCCCTGACATCCCTTCTCTACTCTGCTAAACCAAGAAGAAATAATGAATAAGAAATGATCGAGAATGTATCATACCACTCTCCACTAACCTGAAGTTAGTCTCCATTGATCCCAGTTCCATATCAAACATCCTATCATAGGGAATACGATAGTACACGATGCATCCATCAGTAGTACTATGGTCCATATCCTCATTTCCCTACTCATTAGCCAAATGAGAGGTACTTCCCATGAGTCATGTACTGCATGGGTAGGATGTATTGGCAGGAGAAGGTGAACCACTCATCCTGATCATATGCCATAGGAGAAGGTGAACCACTCATCCTATGCATATCTCAACCATCATGGGGTATCATAAAGGAAGGTGAACCACTCATCTTGTACACAACACACCACTAAGGGAAGGTGAACCACTCACCCTATGGTTTTTCATATCTCCAAGAAGTACCCCAAGCCACCCAGAGCTCTAATAGATCAATATCCAACTCAAACGAAACACTCATAAGAGGGTCTCTCCATGACTCCAAGTTGTTCATGGAAGATTAAGAATTTGATCTTCCCCAGGGACTTCATACGAATATTTGTGACCTAATCATCAGTCCCAATATGACAGAGCCTTATTGCTCCCCATTGTACCATATCCCGAATAAAGTGGTATTTGATATCAATATGCTTAGAGAAATCATGAAACACGGGATTCTCATAAAGACGAATCCCACTTTGGTTATTGCAGTGGATCACGGTGGTATCTAGCACATGCCCAAACAGCTCACTCAAGATCTTCCTCAACCAAACATCTTTACAGGAGGCCATACTAGAAGCAATATATTCAACCTCGATGGTGCTCAAAGCAACTGATTTCTACTTCCTACTCATCCAGGATATCGAAGCAGAACATAGTGAGAAGTAACATCTTGATGTGCTCTTACGATCCACCACACTTCTAGCCCAGTCATCATCAAAATAACCATGGAGCCTCAAAATCCCAACAGTGTATCTCAATCCATAGGTGATTGTGCCCTGGAGATATCTCAATAGATTCTTGGCAGCAATCCATGTATGTCATGACGCTCGACCATAAACTGACTCAATGTATTCCATGCAAAACATATGTCCGGATGGGAGTTCACCAAGAACATTAGGGCCCCCACAAGTTGACAATACTCAAAAGGATTTCCCAAATCGGGCCCAGCAGCAGTTTGCATAAATTCTTGAAGTTAAGTTCCATTGGAGTAGTCACGGACTTACAATCCACCATCCCAAATCTTTCAAGTAGCTTCACAATGCATTTTCCTTGGGAAAGGAAAATCTCACCTGGCTTTTGCCAGACCTCCAAGCCTAAGAAGCAGTTCATCAATCCTAGGTCCTTCATCTCAAATTCGAAAGCCAACTTCCTCTTGCATTGATGAATAAGAGGGTTTGCACCTGCCAAAAAGAGATCGTCCACATAAAGTACCAAGATGAGAGGTCTATCATTTTCAACCTTAAATTAAAGGATCCGATCAGCTTCACTTCTTGTAGATCCCAGCTTCATCATATAGTTTTCGATCCTCTCATACCAAGCCCGGGAGCTTTCTTCAACCCATAGAGGGTTTTCTTCAACATGCATAGATGTGTCTTTCGATATTGAACTTCGAACCCCTCAGTTTGTTCAAAATAGACTTCCTCCTTAAGTGAACCATTCAAGAAGGTGGTCTTGACATCCATTTGATGTAAATTACATCCTTGAGAGGCAGCAAAGGAAATGATCAAACGGATGGTGGCATATCGGGCAACTGGTGCGTATATCTCATCGTAGTGCACACCTTCCTTTTTAGAGAAGTCTTGAGCAACAAACTTGGCCTTGAACTTTTCAGCACTTCCATAAGCTCCATGCTTGATCTTGTAGAACCATTTCAAGGTGACAACGGATTTGTCCTTGGGTCTAGTGACCACATCCCAGACATCATTCTTCGTAATTGAATCATATTCTTTGTTCATAGTATCCTTACAAACTTGGTACTTCATAGCCTTTTCAAATGTGTAAGGCTTAGTTTGAACAATGGTTCTCATGGCATCTAAGTACCCTTGGTACCCATTCGGATTCTTACTTTCACGAAATGTTCCCCTGGGTGCAATATGTCTCTTGGAATCCTCGAGAGTGTTCTTGAGCCATGAGGGCCTCTATTTTGGGGAGGAGGGCTCATAAGGAGGTGAATCAATGGGATCCATCGGTTCTTCAACATCGGGCATCAGCTCATCCTGTGATTCTCCCTATTTTCCTGTATCTTCTTCTTTGTCCTTCCTTGGAATAGGATGGTTCCTAATCTTCCCAAGGGTAGCATCTTCATCGAAGGTGACATCATGACTTATTTCCACTTATCTTTAACCAGGAACATAGATTATATATGCCTTAGAAGTTTCACTGTAGCCCACAAATGTTCCTTTCCTCCCAGATGCATCCAATATGCTTCTCTTTTCTTTTGACACATGAAAATACATGGGGCTACCAAAAATTCTAAAGTGGGAAACATCATTTTTCTCACTGGTGAAAACTTCTTCAGGAGTTTTGGAGTCCAAGGCTTGATGAGGGCATCTATTTTCAACATACACAACAGTTTTGGCAGCTTCTTCCCATAGGAACTTCAAAAGGCTTCGATCATGAAGCATGACATGGATGGCTTCTATAATGGAATGATTCTTTCTTTCAGCAACACCATTTTTCTCAGGAGTATATGCGGTAGTAGTCTCCCTCTTAATGCTAGGTTCTCTACAATAGTAATTGAACTCATTTGATTCATATTTTGCTCCATTATTGGTCCTTAATATTTTGATATTCTTTCCTATTTGATTTTCAACCAAGGCTTTGAAAGAGCGGAACAATGTGAACACTTCATCCTTCTTCTTTAAGAAATAAATCCAAGTTTTGTGAGACAATTCATCCACAAATATAGCATAATATAAAATCCTCCCAAAGATGTCACTGGAAACATACCAGATAGATCACTTGAGGGGAATGATCTCCTTGTATGTTTTCCTTTGGCACATCCCTGACAAACACCTTCATGTTCTACTTTAAATTCGGGCATACCTGTCACCATCTTCCTTGCATCAGGTAGAGCCTTATAATGAATATAAGCAAACCTCTAGTGCCATAATTCAGATTGAAGAGATGTGACACAAGACACAGCTCCAAATGGACTTCCTCCAACTTGATATAGGCTATCAACCCTGAATGCAAGAATAAATTCCTATTTGAAATTTCTTTTCCAAACATGTACCTTTCCATCAATGAATGCCACCTTGAATCCTTTGTCCTTCATTTCTGATATGGATATTAGGTTCTTCTTTAGATCGATTACGTATAGTACTTCTTGTAGATGAATGGTGCTACCTTGATTTAATTGAAGAGTAACATTCCCAACTCCTTTCACAAGATAGGTGGCATTGTCTCCAAGAATGATTTACAAATGTGTATCCTTTTCTATCATAATTTAAAGAGCCTCCTTATATCCAGTGAAGTGCCTTGAGGCACCACTATCAATCAACCAATTTTCCAAGGTATCCAGAGGAGAGGCAGTAGAGAGGGCAGATATAAGATAAAATTATTTTTGCTTGTTATCTACAACATTAGATTCATCATACCTAGAGTTTCTTGATCTTTTGAGAGGTCAACCATTTCCATGTTGAGTAGCAGGAGCATTCATTTTTCCTTTGTTGTTGAATCTTCCATTTCTTTGATTTTTGTTGCCCCTGAAATTGTTGCGGTTGTTGTTGTCATCATCCCGAGGTGTATCCCTTTTATTAGGACACTCCCTATCATAGTGGCCAAACCTATTACACATGAAGCATCCACCCTTTCTTCCATCTTTCAATCCTGGTCTTCCTTGAAATTGCTTCTTTGAACCTGCATTGTTCTTCTTTTTAGCATGAGCGGAGAATGCAATAGGATCATTCCTATTTGAAGGCATGTCTCTCTCTATCATCCTTGTTTCTTCTTGAGTACATCTAGTCAACAATTCATCAAACCCTGGAATCCGGTCATTGTTGAGGATAGTAGTGTTGAACACATCCCATTCATGAGGGAGACCTCCAAGGAAAATGAGAGTGAGCTCCCTGTAAGCTATAGCTTCACCAATATATAGAAGATCATTTTGTATTTTGGTGATCCTCATGAAGTAGGATTGGATATCTTCTCATCTTCCATTCTTTATGTGCTTCAACTTGTTCTTGAGGAAGAGAACTTGGTTTGCATTGCTAGCTTTGAACATGCTAACCAACTTGGCATACATCTCCTTAGATGTGCCCAAATCAGAGATGTAAGCAACTAAATGCTTATGAATAGAATCCCTGATGATCTTCTTAGCTTTGACTTCACTTTTCTTTTGCTTTGTCTTAGTGGAAACTGGTGCATTTGAAGGAGTTTCAACAATCTTTCCTTGCACATAGTCCATAGCATCATGTTCTTCCAAAGTCAAGTCAAGAGACATCTTTCATGCATGATAATCAGACTTATCATTGAGCTTGTCATCATTTTTAAAATAAGATGATGAGGTCATTTAAATCTTGTCCTTGTCCAACAAATCTCAGTGATTTCTCTTCTCACTCTTGCTTGGGCTTTGACTTTACCTCGGCTCTAATACCATGTTAATTTTAGATAAAAATGGTATGTTCTATGCTTTAGAGAAATTTACTTCAAATTTTCTTATTAGACCAATATCAATTTCTAGATTAGTAGTCACATTAACATGATAGTAAATGCAGATAGAACATAAATAATAAACAAAAGACAAGCCAAGATAAGAGGACACAATATTTGGTGGATGTCATGGAAAAACCCCAATGTGGGGAAAACCCTTAATCAAATCTTCTTATTATTCTTCAAAAGTTCAGCAAAGAGAGAGAGTACATCATACAAAATTCACTTACCCAAACACTGTCAAAAGAGTTTGGCCAAACAGCGATCAATAGGATGCCCTAACCAGAAAGTCAACGTTGGTCAAACTAGCAAAAATCCTCCTCCAAATCATCTCGGTCAAACCCAGTCAACTCAGCCTTCATGGACAGTCCAAATCAGCCCAAAACAGTCTAGACATTCTCAGTCAAATATGGTCAACGATGCGGTCAAACTTGTTGTAGTGAATGTTGGTCAAACAGACCATAACATCTTGGTTTCTGTGCCCAAATATGTGGCTTGCCCAAACAGAGATATTCCCACAAAAATCACAGTCAAACGAAGTCAAACACTCCCTAGTCAACATTGGTCAAAGATGGCTACAACTCGGTCAACGCAAAAATCAGAAAACCCAGTCAAACCTTCACACGTGTGGAGAGGAACAGGCTGCCCTAAAATTCGTATGACCCAATCAGATGAAGAGAGAGAAATATGTGTGAGTGATGAGTGACCAAATGAGGAAAATGAGGCCTCTATATATACACAACGTTGAGGATGAAGAAACACGTCTATTGAGCTTCATGAGCCTATATTAGGCTTCTGGCCGACCTTGACAATTTGTCCATAGAAGAAATAAATTCATAATTCCATTTCTACTTGTCAGAATGAGATGATCGTTAGATCAATCCTGCACCTCTCAGAAAGAGGAATCCAATAAAAATATCATCTCCATCATATGAGTTGTCGAAGGTGGATTTTTTCCCTAGTTTCATAATATAGAACATATAGAGAACTTGTTCCCTGAAATTTTTGTTGTTAAATTCAAACTAGTTTCTCCTATAAATTGTACATGAAATTCAAAATTACACATACTTGAGTAGGTTTAGCATATACAATCGGGTGAAAAAATTTAAGGATACAAATGCAATTCAACATTAAATATACTTTAGGTTGATCAAAATGCAATTGAGTGAACAGGAAGCATGCATATTATAGAACATTAGGCGAACATGTTCCCTGAAATATTTGTTGTTAGAAATATTAAATTAGTTTGTCCTATGGGCTACAAACACAATTGAGCCCCGGGGTTAGCTCAATTGGTCGAGTCCCCACTGTTAATGCACCTTTTCTATTGAGAGGTCACGGGTTCAATTCTCTTGACACTCTTAGGGTCAGGCTCTAGGAACAATGTAAACTTTGAAACGGGAACTGTAAACTCAAAATGGGAACTCTAGCCAAAAAACCCCTTAAAAACATCAAAAACAGTGCTAAAAATGAAAAGTGTTGATGCTGGAATAACACCTTTTTTTTTTCTAGGGTAAATTTTGAACATGTTTTAAAAATGGTGGTGAAAACCAATTTTTTGTGCAAAAATTGTCCAAAAAACACCCTCAAAACAAAAAGTGTTAACGTTGGGATAAGACTTTTTTTTCCCTTTTTTTTCAAGGGTAATATTTCAACATTTCGAAATAATAGTGTAAAATGTTTTATCATGACCCTGAAAAAAATTAAAATTTCAAACAAATAATGACGACATAAAATAAAATTAAAAATAAAAAAATTAAAACAATGAAAAAACACAAAACAAAAAAGTTTAAAAATTAACAAAACATAAATTAAAGTATATGCTAAAAACAAAACATAAAATAAAACAAAAAACAAAAAAAAATCAATCAAAAAATGTCAAAAAAAAAACTAAAAAAACTTAAAAATTATAAACAAATAAATAGTTAAAAAAACATATTTAAAAAAAATGGAAAAAAATAAAAAAAGTAAAAAAAAAAAAAAAAAAAATTCTTGTAAACCTAAAAAAAAAAAAAAAATTATTATTATTTATTTCTAAATAAAATTTAAATAATTTTCAAATATTAGTACAATACACTAATTTAATCATTAGGTTATGAATTAATGTATTAACTCTTCAATAAATATTAATATATAAAACTCAACAGTAAAAATAAAAATAAAAGTAATTTATTAAAATTAAATTAATAAAATTAATTAATAAATAAATATTCCAGCCGACATTGTGCTGATCCTTAAATTTATCCTCATTATTATTTATTTCTTTCTAAGCAGCTCTTCTTTTATCATCATTCTTAAGTCCTGATGATGGATCCCATTTGGGATTTGAAACGTTGGCATAAAAATGTTCATACTATGGATTCTCCGGTCACTTATTCAAACGATACAAACCACAGATCTCTTAAATCCAATATAGAAAAAATTGTCAAAAGAAAAGAAATATATATATATATATATATATATATATATGGAAAAGAAAAGAAAAAAAATTAAAATAAACTATAAAATTTAGGTAAAAATAGAAAAAATTAAAAGACATTATCAAAAAACTAAAAAAAAAATGAAAATTAAAAACAAACTAAATTTAATAAAAAAAAATAGAAAATTAACAAAAAAAAAAACTTAAAAACTACTAAAATTAAGATTAAAATGTTAATTACTTAAAAATATATATATATATATAGAAAAAGACTATATATATATATATATATATATATATATATATATATATATATATATATCATAAACCATAAAAGAATTAGGGAAAAAAAAAAATATATATATATATATATATATATATATATATATATATATTCCCTAATTCTTTTATGGTTTATGATATATATATATATATATATATATATATATATAAGTAAATAAAAATAGACAAGAAAAAAAAAAACTAGGAAAAAAAAATAAAAACAAACTAGATTAAAATATATATATATATATATATAGAAAATTAACAAAAGTAAAAATAAAAAAGTAGTAAAATTAACATTAAAAACATTTAAAAAAAAACTAAAAAAATAAAAATAAGTTGAAATTAAACCAAAAAAATTTAAAAATATATGTCTTTTCAAAAAAAAAAAAAATTAAAGAAAAATGTATTTTTCTATTTAAAAAATAAAAAACAAAATTAATTAAACTTACCTTTTTTATTTAAAACAAAAAACAAAAAACAAATAAATAAATACAAATTTAAACAAATTGTTTTTTTGTTTAAAAATATATATATTAAAAAAAATTTAAATAATTGTTAAACAACTTTGTTTTTTTTATTATTTAAAAAAATACTTATTAAAAAATGTTTAAATTTTTTTAAACAATATTTTTTTTATTTAAAACACAATTTTTTAAAGTTTTTTATTTATAAATAAAAAATAATAATAATAATAATAATAATGAAATAAATAAATTGGCGTGGGCGGCCGGGAGGGTTGAGGGTCGATTTTGGGAATCGACCCTCCACCCTCCCGGCCGCCGACGGTGGCACGGCCCCGGGCGGAGGCCTGCATGCAGGACCTCCGCTCAGGGCCGCGCCACCCAGCCGCCAATTTTTTTTTAATAATTTTTTTTTTAAATAAAAACATTAAAAAAATTAACACAAATTTTTTTTTAAATAGTTTTTTTTTTAATAAAAATCTTTAAAAAAAATTGTTTAAAAAAAAAACATTTTTTAATCATTATTTTTTTTAAATAATAAAAAAAAACAAAGTTGTTTAACCATTATTTTAAATTTTTTTAATATATATTTTTTTGAACAGAAAAAACAATTTGTTTAAAAAAAAAATTAATTTTTTTCTTTTTTTGTGTTTTAAGTTTAAAAAGTAAGTTTATTCAATTTTGTTTTTTTATTTTTTAAATAGAAAAATATATGATTCTTTACAAATTTAATTTTTAATTTTAAATACATGTTTTTTATTTTATTTTATTTTTTTTAAGAGATATATTTTTAAAATTTTTATATTTTTTTGTTTTTTTTTTTCAGTTTTTTTTGTTTTTTTAGTTTTTTTAAGTGTTTTTAATGTTAATTTTACTAGTTTTTTATTTTTATTTTTGTTAATTTTTTTTTAATCTAGTTTGTTTTTATTTTTATTTTTTTTTCTTGTTTTTGTTAATGTTTTTTTTTTATTTTTCTATTTTGACTTACTTAATTTTATATATATATATTTTTAAATTATGTTATTTTTTTCAAATTCTTTTATGGTTTATGAGATAAAAAAAATTTATTAACATTTTTTTTTGTCTTTTTTTATATATATTTTTATACGAGTTTTTTGAAGTAATCAATATTTAAAAAAATAAAAATAAAACGACTTAAAAATTTGTTAAGTAATCATAATTTAAAAAAAAAAATGGACATAATAAATTTTAAAGTGTGAAAAATAAGTCCTCTAAAAAAAAGATATGTTGTATAACACGTTGCATCAACACGTTTCAAAATCAGCATAAAAATCACTAACATTTAGAAACAAATATTTATATTTGATACATAAGAATATTTAAATTGTCAAAAATATGCTCCAAAAAATAAGTATTGTATTCTGCATCACCACTTTTCAAAATCGAGTCAAGTTTTTACTACCTCTACGAAACAGGTAATAACGGGTAATCGTATCGGTTATTTAAAGTGCCAAAAACTATGCTCTAGAAAAAACATGAGTGTTCTGCATCACCCCTTTTCAAAATCAGGTCACTTGTTTGCTATCTCTATGAAACGGGTAACAGTATCGGTTCCCGTTTCAAAGTTTACATCTAAGGATTGAGTTGGCAAGAAGTGATACATTTGGGTGGATCTGCCTAGATTCGTGGACGTAGTGGTCACCAATCTTCGAGGTCCTTGAACCAAATAGAATAGAAGGAAAAAAAAACTATAAACACAATTCAAAATTACACACAATTAAAGTAGGTTTAGATATATAAAAATGAGTGAATCATCTTAAACATGCATAAGAAGCTTGTTTGAAGGTTTAGATATATAAAAATGAGTGAAATAATCTTAAACATGCATAAGAATCTTGTTTGTGAGACATATGAGGACAAAATGTACACTGGTTGAGAATAAATTTGTTGGGTGTTTCTCAATGCCAATACAAGATTTTCCTTCCTTTAATTTCAACTTTGTGATATTTGTTTTATTGCATATATATTTGTGATTTTCTGCTTGAACAACTTGGAGATTGAATTGGATATCAACAATCACCTAAGTAGGTGAGATAAGAAAAGTTTATTAATTTCTAACAAATAACCAAAAAATAGGTCAACGAGATTGCTCACCACATTAGGGAAGCTCTTCTAGACTCACATAATGAAAAATATGCTCGAGCAAACTAGATGTGGCATAAGAGAGGAGATGAAGAAACCTTCAAGGCTGGGTAGTTAACAAGCTTCTTTGCAAGTGAACCATCTAACCAGAAGAACATTGTGAGTTCATGATTCCTTAGCATCCCTAATTAATAAATTGTACTACCTCGAAATGTTAACAAATCTCTTAAAAGCATAGAAGGGTTTCATCATCTAGAAGTTACAAGACTCGAGGACTTTTTTATGGCAGCACAAAGATGATCTGTAATTTGTTAATTTTTATATGAACCTTAAACTATGATGATTTGTGATAGTTGTCCAACAACATGAAATGTTAGCCTTTGCAATTGAAACTAATAACAGGGTGAACTTTCAATATGTTTCAATTACAACATTTGGTTTTCATTAGTACAACATTTGGTTTTCATTAGTACAGAAGATGATAACAACAATACAAATGTAGAAATACACTTAAATTTAAATTATTTCTAAGTGGATGACGGTGGGCATCACTTCCATCTTATATTACATAACAATTATAGATCATGCAATTCATAGTCATTGTGAAGACACAAATAAGAAATTTAACAATTTATTCCATTGCTTTATTATACTCCCTTATATGCGTATGTCACAATTTGAAACTTTATGCAATACCTCATTTCTGTGAATACACTGAAAAATCATACATTTCTCATTAAGTGTAAAAGAAATGACTGATTCATCTCTAAATTTAGCACAACATGAAACTTGACATAAACACAAATGTTTTAGTTCTTTACAATTAAATGAGTTCCACATAAGCTTAAATTTGTTATAGTAAATTCCATTTATAATGTTCCACGTTGATGACTTGATTTAAGTGTTGAAATTGACATAGTATCAAATTGTTCAAAACTTCTTAAAAACCAAAACTTAGTGCACACAATTTGACAAAATACTATACAATTATAAATATTAAGAAAACTAGGACCCAAGCCCAACGAATGATGCACTCATGGACTTTATAGCTCAAATTAATCATTATTATAACAAGAGATCAAAATTATTAAAGAGAGGGTAGCTACTAAATGTATAGTCTGAGAAAACTCTTAAAAACTGTTGGACACCTAATCCTAAAGGGTTAGTGTGGAAGCTGAAAAGACTAAGCAGTCCAAGAGACCTTGGGATCTGAAACCCAAGAGTCACAACATTGTATTATAAATGTACATCTTCTGTTAATAAAAAAATGTACTCAATGATTTATCTTTCATATTGTGTTTGTTGTCCATGTGAGTTTAACATGGTATCAGAGCTATGATGTGTGGCCTGTGTAGTTTTGTGCAACTGGTCTGAGCACTGGCCTTTGTCATTCTGACTTGAGCACAGGTCCCAGTCCTCAGAATAGTCGTAACTCCTTTTCTCTGGCACACCAGTGCTGCCTTTGTAACGCCAGTCTGTCCATGATGTTCTCTGGTGCACCAGCACTGCTTTGTAATGCCTATCTGTCATATGCGTTTTATTTCTGAACGCTGGCCTGCTCCACATGTCCTGTCTGAGCGCTGTACATTAATAAAAAAAAAATTGTGAATAGCGCTGTCATTTTGAAGCGTTTGCGCTGCCCTTATACCTGCGCTCTGGGCCTGACACGGTATCTCTGCGCTGCGACTGTTCGACCTGCTGCAAACACTGTGTGTGTCATAGACGTTTTATATTCTCTGTTCCCAAACGGTTGTGCAATATACCGCCATTTCTCAGCACCTCAACATCGGCGGCTGTGTTGATCAAGCGGTCCATCACGTCCACATAGCACATCAGCGGTTTCGTTTCCTTTTTGCAGACGAATGCCTCGAATGCCACCAAATTTCTCATAACAGCATCTGTTCTGTCGTCCATTTCAATTGTGGGTAAGTGAAATGTGCAGGTTATGGCATCGAAACGAATCTCGTTGAGATGCTCTACGTGTGCAGCGAACTTTACCCCTTTCCTTCTGAGTTCTACAGCTGATGGGAGGGTGATGTACCTCCTTTTCTTCCACATTCTATTGTGTTCTGTATGATCTGTGGGATCCGATGAGCGGATGGTATTTTCATATACTAAGAGATGTGAATCCGGCCTGAATGATTGCGTTGTTAATACATGAGAATCCAGCCGGTCACGTTTGTACAGAAAAGGGGACAGGGTCTGCCAAACGTGTCTTAGAATGGAAATGAGATCAAGATCTGTGCCTGCCTGCCATTGGAGGATCATCTGTAAGACAAACATGGGTATTTGATTTTCTAGTTTCATAATATCTTCCTCAGCTTCCGATGGTTGCTGGTTTTGCAAAAAGAAAAAAAGCGAGTTGCTTGATCACAGTGTGTAGTAATTGAATACGCTCCTTTAGAGGGATTAATTTTTCGTTTGTGTGTGGGAACGATTAGATTAACTCTTAACTGGAGAATGTCTATCTGAATTGACACATTTACTTCACATAAAAAAAAAAATTGCACTTTTGAAAGCACAAGGGAGCCATGGTTGGTTGCTTGATATTTCGGTGTTGTTTTGTTTGTCATATAAATATAACATCTTGATCATCCGCATGGTTCGCTGAATGACCGACTTTGGAATTTGGGAGCGTATGCAACTGGCCGTGTGTACAAAACTGTGTTTTCAATTCCACGAAGACAAATCATGGAAAGTGTGTTAGTATCTGGTTTCGTTGTCGATATATGAGGCGAGAGTATCTTGTGCGTTGAATTTTTTATTGAAGGCCGAATTTTGGAGTTTGATTTGACTATTATCAAGGTTGAGTGTCATTAATCATCCAGGGCTCGATTTGCACCAAGAAATTGTGTAGATTTTGCAGGCCGAGTTGGGCATTTACTGACCGACCTCCGCTGAACGGATTTGATTTTCCGTCAAAGGTTACGAGTCCATCAGACAGGCATTCAATTAAGCCCGTGCGAACTGCTTCCGTGGCGACGGAGAACTTGCCAGCAGATAATGGTGACAAATGCGAAGACAAGAAGTCAGCATCTGCCACAAAACCAGTGAAGACTGCAGCGACAAATGGATGTGCCTCGTTGCAGTTGTATTGTTGAATGGTGAATGCAGTATAACTGGAGTTAACGCTGATAGATGATTTGTAAGTCAAATTTTTTATGACTTGGCACATGCTCAAGCAGATTTTAAGAAGCCACCTCGAAGCAGATTTGGTGTTGTCCATGGAACAATTTGAAACAACCTCTGAGTGAAGTGATTCGTGGAGAAGTGATCAGCATTGTGAAGTGAATTTGAAGCATTTTTGAAGACATTTTTTGAAGTCATTTTTTTTGCAGTTTCTTGTAGAGATTTTGGAGCAGTTTCTTGTAGAGATTTTGCATGATTTCCATAGCCGCTAGATGCTATGAAGTTTGAAGTTGAGGACAGCGCTCATCTTCACATTTATATATTTTTCTTGCATTGGTGATGTTATGCTCCAGTTCATTCTTGAAACGAACTGTGGACTATTGATTTACCATGTGCCCAATTGTACCAATGTTTATTGTAGCTTGACGAGAAATGTTTATTGTAGTTTAACTTGGTAACATCCAGCTTACTCAGGTCCTGCTCCATCAACCATTTTCGCGACATTGTTGCCACTTGATAAGCCCTTACAATATCTTGTAGTAAGAGTACAATATTATTTTTCTGTTGCTGTTGCCTCAGTTGTGTTTTTAAGTGACATTGAAGAAAAATGGCCAGACTTGAAGATGCATTAAAGTTATTGAATATCCTAATTCATTCCACTGTTGATGAGATGGTCAAAGTTAACAAAGAAACTCTCTTTGACATCCAAACCTCTCTGCAAACTGCACATGAGAATATTGAGTTTTTGCAGCTTGAAACAAAACTACAGCAGGAAGAATTACACCAGTGAAGTCATCATTCTGAACCTATTTCTGTTCAGAACAATGAAGCAGACTCCCATAAACAGCAAGTCAATAATGTTACAGTTCATTCAGATAAAGCAGCAAAGTTACATGCAGATGCAGAGGTTCAGTCTGCACTTCCCAAGCCCATCATCAGACCTTGGGAACAGCTTGTCCACAACAACCACAGAACCGGTCTTGGATATGACAAGGACTTGTCCTTTCATATTCCAGACTACTCAAAGCCCATTCAGTTTCAGAGTGCTGGATTCATTCATGACAGTTCACCTGCTCCTTATGACAGTTCAGTTTCAGCTGTTCCAGATTCTACTCCTCTTCCACCACAACAACAACAACAACAGATTGTAAAATGCCAACACTGTGACCGAGTTGGCCATTTGAAAGATCACTGTTTTGATCTTCATCCATGTAAGCACTGTCATAAAACCAGCCATTCTTCACACAGATGCTTCAAAAACAAACGTCCTGCAAGAACAAAGATTCATCTTGGATGGATCGCTTCCTGGCAATGGGCATCAACAGCCAAGAAGATATTCCAAACGCATGTTAGAACTTGTTCCAGAATATTGAACAGTCTTGCAATTGAGTTTTCTCCATCATCTCACCTTGTATCTGACAGGGGGGGAAATGATGGTCATATACAAGCTTCAAAGTCACATCAAGCGAGCCTGAGCCACAACCTGCCACACCAGTTTCAGAGTTGTAGCCAGAGACATAGATGCCCGTGAACACAGATTGAGAACACTTCCTCTAGCAGAAGACTCCAGCTTCTTACTAGTTTTGGAAGAGTTCCAGAGTTGTTGGTCATCCTTAAACCATCACAGATTGAGAACACTTCCTCTAGCAGAAGACTCCAGCTTCTTGCCAGTTTTGGAAGAGTTCCAGGAATTGCATTAAGCATTCTAGAGTTGTTGGTTATCCTTAAACCATCACAGGTTGAGACTTCCCTTTTCAGGTTGAAGTTTTACCTTTTATGCGGGGTGAGACCTCCCTTTTATGGTTGAAGGTTTCCCTCTTTAAAACAATAGGATCACTTCCTCTAGCAGAAAACTTCAGTTTCTTGCCAGTTTTGGAAGAGTTCCGGGAACTACACTAAGCGTTCCACTGTTGGTGGTCATCCTTAAACCACCGCCCTTTTTTACCAACATTTCATAGAGCACATTCAGCCTAGTGCTGCCATGCATTTTTTGCACATTTTGTATTACAGCTCTCTTCTTGGACTCATACATAACCCTTCGGATTAAGGGGGGGAATGTTGGACACCTAATCCTAAAGGGTTAGTGTGGAAGCTGAAAAGACTAAGCAGTCCAAGAGACCTTGGGATCTGAAACCCAAGAGTCACAACATTGTATTATAAATGTACATCTTCTGTTAATAAAAAAATGTACTCAATGATTTATCTTTCATATTGTGTTTGTTGTCCATGTGAGTTTAACAAAAACTAGTACAATAAGATCACCATTGGGGAATATTTTCAATCTAAAGAATGAAAACTATATAAAAAAGTGGCAACTATTCAAGAAAATAAATGTTTTGAAAGTAATGCATGCGATGCATGTAGACATTAGTAAATTATGACATCTAATGTTGAAAAAGAGGATATTGGTAAGAAACTTTGCTGATAAGTGATGCTTAGAATATAGCTAGTAGGTAATAAATACCAAACAAGATTTTCCTTTGGTGTGGTTATTCTTTCTAGTAGTTTCTACAACAATGAGCAGCATAAAGTAGATTTTAAGGATTAAATTTAGGGGTAGTGATTTTTTATGGAGCAACCATCTATACCAAGTGGGAAGCCATTATTCTGGAAAGGGAAAAGACCAAGTCCCAAACATCACAAGGTTTCCAAGTACTATTTAAGTATTAATATGTATATTGCAACTAATATTTTTATACAAGTAAAAATTATTTATGGTTCCCTTAGACAGGTCCCATGGCATAACCAAATGCAAGTCCAGGGTTTCATTCTTAGCCCTATATGCTAGGAGGGAAGACAGGTGTTGGGAGAATTCCACCTAGAATGACACACGGTTGTTAATAGAGATCCTGACCCCTTTTGTATTGTGTTCTCTCTGGATGAGATTATTCGACAGTCTATTGGACCCTTTCTTAATGATTGATGATTCTAGGGGTCCATTTCTTCTTCCTTATTTCTTCTTCTACCACTTACGTGACTTGGCACTTGCATTTCATTTTCAACATGGGCTTTGTATCTATCATATATTTTTAGTACGATTGTCTAGCTTTTGACTTTTTGAATACTAGGGGTATGAGTTTCTTTTGCACTCTAGATGTATCTTCGAATCTTGTTGACTTACTGTTGTGGTCCTTCAATGGAAATTAATAAAATTATCTTATCTTCTCTCAACCAGTTTTACAATTATTTTTAATATTCATTTTTTTGATATCAATTATGAGTGTCAAAGGTTGCTCTCTGAGTCATTGAAAGTAGGTAATTAATATGTCGTTGCCACCTAGATGCAAGTTTTTTTAAGTGGCATTCTTGTGCCTATGATCATGCTTATGGATGTATGTACATAAATATGTAATAATAATTGTGTTGTTATAAATCTGGGATGACTTTGATAACACATACTACCCATTAATAGTTGATTAGCCAAAACCAGTCTAAATGATGATAATGATTATCCATAAGGCTAAATATGATCATATCATCCTCGTTGTGAGGAACGAAAGCTTAGTTTAAAAAAAAAAAAAAAAAAAAAAATCATGGATAATACAAAGAAAGTAACAATCAAGGAAACGACTCTCTTTTTTCATTCTCATGTGTGTTTGTATGATTCATGTGCCATCTGTCCAAAAACATTCCTATCTTCTTGTCGTAGGAGGTCAATGTAAAGCTTGAAATGTGCACATGATGATTTACATGTACACATTATGATTGGTAACAGAGGGCACAGAATTCAATTCTAACTAGGTGTTACAGATACACACTAAAAAATGAATTATATTGATCAGCTACTAGGCAATATTACAATTTGAAATCCATTTTGATTCCCTTCTCTATGCAGTATCTCCTAAGAACATGGAATGAAATTTTGTGTAAGTTCTGGGTGATTTTGGAAGAGTGGCTAACCCTTCGGCCCTGGCACCTAAAAATGGAGTATGATAATGAGTCAACATTTGATCATTTTGTATGCATTACCAGAATTTAGGGGCTAGGTTCGGCCTAAAACATGCTACAATCAATATTAGATATTGAAAACAGCATCAATTGATTTTGACTTGTCAAAAACCCCAAAAGCACTTATATTATGCAATTTCACCAAGAAAATTTTCCATTATAACAAAACAAATTCGTAACACGTTGAAATTTCCATGATCAGAAAAAGGTGGTAGTTTATTCTACTCCCCCAAGAATGGTTCTTTGCAATGCAACCCCCCTCTCTATATATATGCATGTGTTCATACATGTTGGAAATAATACTGAGAGGGGGGGGTGAATCAGTATTATCACATCAATAAAACTTTTTCATTTCCATATTCAGATTCATATATGCTACTTCCACAACTTCTTATGATTCAGTTAGTTGATCCTTAATGAGTGCATTAGAACATTATCAACCATATTAACAGTAAACAGGTGCAGTAAAATGGAAAAAATCATCACACATAAGCCACACACATGAACACCATGATATAAGGTGGAAACCCAATGTGGGAGAAAACCACCTGCTGCAAGTCATCTCAATCTTCTTCTTAATAAGAAAATCCTTTTACAATATTTCTGTACTGGTGCAGTCTTATACCAGTACGCAGGCTTCTACCTACAGAGAGCTACAACCCCCATAGTTCTTGTACTAGTTGATCCATTTACTAGTACGCAGGCTGCTACCTGCTACAATGCTCCAAAGTTTTCAACTGCTACTGGAAGGGAGCTACCACCCCCGTAGCTCTTGTACTAGCTAAGATACTAGTATGTAGGCGTCGGCCTACAATCTTCTCTCCTCCGGGTACCACGTTTCATACATTTTCAGACTGGATACACCTGAAGCACAACACATAATCTGAAAGGCCACGTTTCATCCAATTTTCATACTAGACCCATAAATATCATTGAAGCACATAATCAATCAATCTTTTGAATCACCCAATCACCAGATCAATACACATACAAGGATAATATGAGTGTTAGCAACCTGATCTAGTCCATTAGATCCATTACTAGATCTCATCCATCAACACAATCAATCAAACTGAATATGTAGAATACTGACACCATTAAACAGTCATCAGAACACATCAACAACCTGAACCACCTGTAACATTAAACATCATAGCTCAAATGGTATATGCTACTACAATGAACCAAACCTGCGTACATACGTGCTTTCACCAAAGCCAACCCGCGTACAGATCTATAAATATTCAATCATGACTTGCAACGATTTCAAACTTAAGTTATACCCAGTTCAGATCATTACAAGCGTCAGTATACAGATCTAGAATAAGCATAATCAACTATATAGAGATAGTTCATTTCAAACCATTTGATCCCGATCTATCCTTAGATCTTGTTCTCCATCAACCGGTGAGATCCCTCTTTAGCTCAGATCCAGATCTGCACCATAACCCAATCACAGTATTCCAGATCTAGATATTCAATAATTCAGATGATACTTTGCCAAATGATCTCCTTCCTCTTTTATAGCCTTAGTCCTTTCTCAATACCACGGTCCAAAACCATAGGATCAAAAAACTGTTGGACTAATACCATGAACCAACCATGAAAGTGCGTGAGATCAACACTTTTGGATGCAATACCATGGACCAAAACCATAGGATCAAAAACTGTCGGACTAATACCATGAACCAACCATGAAAGTGCGTGAGATCAACACTTTTGGATGCAATACCACGGACCAAAACCATAGGATCAAAAACTGTCGGACTAATACCATGAACCAACCATGAAAGTGCGTGAGGTCAACACTTTTGGATGCAATACCACGGGCCAAAACCATAGGATCAAAAACTGTTGAACTAATACCATGAACCAACCATGAAAGTGTGTGAACTTTTCTCTTGCATGAAGGGAACTTTTCTCTGCATGAAAGTGCGTAAACTTTTCTCATAAAATAAACTTTTCTCTGCATAAAAGTGCGTGAACATTTCTCTACATGAAATAAACTCTTCTCTGCATAAAAGTGCGTGAACTTTCTCTACATGAAATAAACTTTTCTCTGCATAAAAGTGCGTGAACATTTCTCTGCATGAAATAAACTCTTCTCTGCATAAAAGTGTGTGAACTTTTCTCTACATGAAATAAACTTTTCTCTGCATAAAAGTGCGTGAACATTTCTCTACATGAAATAAACTCTTCTCTGCATAAAAGTGCGTGAACTTTTCTCTACATGAAGGAAACTTTGTTGCACTATAATTTATCAAATAAATTTGCTGCACTATAATTTATCATTTGTGTGATTTGCCATCAAGGACAACACTTGTCTCATAATGCCAACAATCTCCCCCTTTGGACTTGTCATACTGAGAATTGGCATCTGATATCTCTTCCGTAGATTCATCTAGATATATATAAGTGAGTTGATCTTCTATGAGTTGTTTGCCATCAAGTACAACACATGCATCATAATGCCAACAATACATATACATATGAACACATATACATGAATACTGTATCAAACTGGTTGAATTATCTGTTAAAGCTTTTAGCGAAGACACAAAGTTTAATTTGCATGTTCAAATTTGGTTGAATCTCCTAATAACCATTACACTATTGTGTCTGACCACTGAGTTGATCTAGAAAACAGGGGAAATACCACAAAGTAAGCCCATATATATTATGGGCACATGCACATACATATATATTGTATTACACTATTGTGTCAAACCATTGAACTTCCATAGAAAATAGGGGAAATATCAAAGTCCATTCATATATATAATGTGCACATGCACATACATATATGTTGCAATGATTCAACTGGTTAAATTATTAATTTCTGACCACTGAGCTACTACAAAAAAGAGGGAAAATACCACAAAGTAAATCCATATATGTTATGGGCGCATGCACATACATAGATATTGTATTACACTATTGTCTCTAACCATTTAACTTCCTTAAAAAAGAGGGGAAATATCACAAAATTCATCCATCTATATAATGCGTACATGCACATACATATATATTGCATTAGTTCAACCGGTCAAATTATTAGTTTAAGCCTTTATTGGGACACAAAAACTAGGTTACATATTCAAATATGATTAAATTCCTTGTGATATTGTGTTTGACCACATAATTGCCCTAGAAAAGTGAGGAAATACTAGAAAATAGGCCCATATATATAATGCATTAGCTCCATTGGTTGAATTATTAGTTGAAGTTTTTCAGTGTGACACAGATTTAGATGACATATTCAAATTTGATCGAAATTCATGTGATTTCTGATAGTTAGTGTGATTGCAAACCATTATTGTGCCCATGCCACCCTCCATCTAGATACTCTTAGGAAAGAGGGGAATACCACAATGTTTCCTAAAGAAAAAAAAAAATGTAACAATTGCAAATATTTTCCCAGGAATAACAAATTAGGACATATGATTGAAGGTTTCAAAATGAAAATGAGCACACCAACCTTGGGGTTTATTTATCTCAATTAATTTATACAAAATTGATTTCATGAATAAAACCTAGGGCAAATCGAAAATTACATATTAAAGGCAAGATGGAGATTCCCAACAAGAGGCCTGGGGTTTTAACTAGGAAAATATTGATGAGTGAATACAAAACCACGATTGCAGCGATAATTATGGTAAAACACAATTGAATGCTCAAGATTGAATACACTTTCCTTAGTAAATCCCATCACTTGTGGTTTCTTCGAGGTTGACACTGGGATAAAGGTCCCCCCCTCTGCCATAGACCATTTCAAGGTCATCCACCCCAACTTTGTTGAATCCATATTTCGATAGTTTTTGATATTGAATTACCATTTATTTATAGGAGACAAACAGATCTATGAATGTGCTAAGTGAATTATCTCTACAAAGTATCTATTTGCACATATACATTGACATTATTTTTCTATATATACATCAAGTATATCATTGCGAAGCAATATATACATCGAGTATATCATCAAGGGGTTGGTATCACTACCGGGTGAGGAAGTAAAGAGAAAGGTGTTGCCTTTTGTTGGATTTATGCTTTTGCATGTTTGGGAGGTATTGATAGGGCCACGTGGATTTTTTTTGAAATTTTGATGAGAAAATATTCTCTTCTGAGGATGAATAATCTCAAGCATGGAGGGAGACTTCATGGATTCACTTCTTGATAAGTTCTATAACTCTCTTATTTTAAGCTTTATTAATAATCATGATGTTTTTTGGGGTTAAGGGTAATTAGCAGATGGTCAGCATTGATGGGAATTATTATTTGTTGATTATATATGATTTTTTTGAATTTATTAATTATATAAAAAAAAATAATAGTTTTGTAATTTATAGTTGAATAACATTAAAAGAATTTACCTCAGATGGGTGTTAGAATTGCGAAAGAGTGGGGTGATTTGTTGCGATTTCATTACGCCACACATCCATGAGACATGGTAGGACACTCTCGTAGTGGTGTGATAGGTTACATGGACCATGCATGGGAGAGTCTTAACACACACTCTGTAATGGTTTGCATGGAGTCCCTCGTCATCATGTCAATCGTTTCTAGATGCAGAGAAGTACCATAAAGTTTGAATTCATATAAGATATGGATCCCAACTCACTTTACATGTTTGTCATTTCGTTCAGTCTAATTAATTCCACATTCATTCAAGGACAGACGATGAAGAATCTCAACTCAGGAATTTTTCTCTAGGTTTTTATTTTGTATTGTATCCTAAGGGGTCTTCGGAAGAATTACAAGTATTAAGGTGGTTATGCAAGAACACTCCTCCTTGTCATATTCTGCTTCTATGTCATTTATATCATTCGAAGATAACGTTCAATATTATGTTTCTATGGTCATGCATCAAGTGGTTATCTTGGGCCTGCTTACAAATTGGCAGCAAGGTCAAATGTTAGGTTAGAAATTATAGCCTACCTTAGTAGTTTCCCAACAACCTCTTAATTTGTTGTCAGCCCCTCCACAAACTCATCAAAGGAGGAAAAGGAAACAATTGAGCTAGTTGGCACATACGGTCTAAACTTTTCTCAACTTACTATATACAAAAAGCAATCGAGTCCACTTTCTTAAGTCTAAGACTATTTCATCTAGACAATTTCTTATACTTTTCATTATTAGTGATTTTGTGTGGCTTGCGACTTCAGTTCAAGGAGCTATCAATGGTCTTGCCCTAGGTTTTGGGTATGTTATTTCCCTTGCACTTATCAATGACACTCTCAATGGTGGGATCTTTATCCCTCCTCCCAGGGAAGGGCTAGCCCTCGGCCCCTCTCTTCATGTCCCAAGACTCTCTGGGAATTTTTACCCCTATTATGAAACACTTGCAACTCTAGTTGAATCACTAAAATCATTTAAGCAGCAAGGCATTCCATGTCAACATGCCTAGGTACACCAAGGTGTGTCTTACTACTAGAAACGTTGGCACACTAGGGCCCAACTGAGAGTAGAGAGAGTAGCGGCTAAATTTAGGGAGCTTACCCCCTAGCCGATACAAAAGGAACTAACTTAGGTGGAAAGAGAATTGGTAGACAAACAACACACCCTAACTAACTTTGAGGTGTTGGTTAAGGTTGCAGAGTGAGTGTCTCTTATTAGTCACATCTGAGGAAGATACAACCAATATATATACATTATGGACATCTACTGGCACATCAAATTTCTCCATGGTAGAATTCTAATTTATAGGAATACAACCAAAGAGGACATGTTTCTCTCCTTCCATCGCATGCAAATACAACTAGCGACTATGGATAGAAGGCTTGGACACATTGAAACACACATGGGCATCCCTCTTGAACTGGGTTTCTCTACTGATCAAATCCACTAACTTTAATCACTCATCCTAATGGGGTTTTATATTAGTTTATTTTTCCATATGCATCAATTTTGCATGTTTCAATTTATAAGAGGCTCTAAAGGCTCAACTATATTTCTTAGACTTCTATATATAGATGATAACATTAGTTATTTTTACTAAAAAAAAATTGAAAAGGATGAAAGTTTGCATTTGGTCAATCTTGTCTAGTGGCAGACTAGATCAACTCAAATACTAATATGTAACTCTCTATTATCTAAAAATATAAACTTTATTCATTTTGAGATGTTGTCATAGTGTGTAATGTTTAAACTTCCATAATTTTTATTTCTATATGTAGGTCACACTCTTAACCTCTTTCCAGGAGATTTGACACAAACTACATAATTTACATTTTATGAGTACAACCATTATTGCATCGATAAGTGCTCTCCAACCCCATATGGAAGAGATGTTGTCATGTCATCTAAACATTAGCTGTTTTCAGACTCCAAGGTTCGACAACCCATGGTATTCTTAACCCATGGTTTTCCCATAATATTCTTATATAATGTAGCATATTTAAAGGCATAAAATTCCAATGAATTTTCCTTTTTTCCAAAGAGAAGGATTTGGTTGGGGTTTTGAGTGCTATTTATCTATGATCTATCCCTACCCAAAATGAGTTCTATAAAATTTATACCATGTTTACTTGGTATTAGGTTTGAATTTAATTGGTGGTTTTTTCATAAAATTCCAATCTCATGCCGCATTTTAAATCAATAAAAAGGATTTAAAACATTTTTGAATATATAAATATATATTTTAAATACAACTTTATAAAATTATTTTAAATATAAAATGGAGAACAATTTATGCACACATATCATAATAGCTTTAATAAAAACTAATAATTAAACCGGCCTAGATCCATCTTAACTCTGGATCTACTAGGGAGTGACTGGAGAGGAGCGAAGGCATGGAACCCATCTGCAACATTCTATAGGAACTAAGGTTCTTCGCACCTCCAGATCTACATCGAGGCTTTGGTTATGGCAATGTAGCCTATGGGCTTCCAACACTGCGAATAGTGTGTCGCAGCTCCAGGGGTTTCCTCGGCTACAGGAATGGACAATGTGCTCATATGGAGACGGAGTAGATGACGTATGCGGATCTCAGGGTTTTGTCTCGCGGCCACTGTCACATTTTGCAAGTGATTAAGTTGGAGAAGTTTTCGGGGTTTTCCATGTGTGGGCTCCTCGAAGAGGCACACTCCTGCAGGAGCGAGCTGGTAGCCAGAGGGAAGAAGGCACAGAAGGTGAATCTCGATATGCAGCAACAGCAGCAAGTAGCAGTGGTAACAACAAACGCTTCCTTTCAGACCTACAGAGAACAATTCAGCATACACTACTCTCCCTTACAATGGATAACCTGTAATGTCTCTCTTGTTGGAGCCATCTACAATACAGCAATTCCTAGATCCGCCATAGATACCACCAGAGCGCTCATACTGCAAGCAAATCTGACCACGCATCGGTCAAATCTAGAGTCCTATGTATTTTTAGGCACAATTTCGGAAGCAGCTCACAGTATATTAACATTTTCACCCCTCCAACAAGCGGATTTGCACCTGTATGGGCTAGACCTAGTGATAGGCATACATCCGGACTTTTTTCCCATAAGGGTTTCAAGATCTGGCGATGAGGGAACTCCACTGCTCTCCTCATAGGTTAAAGACAAGAAGGGGGTAAGGAACCCATATAAATCTAAGAGGTTTGGTCATGATGACCCAATAAGGTTGCATCAAGTAAAGGAAATGGAATCACACTGCCCAGATATATTAGATCCAGCATCCCATTTAGCAGCTCTAGGACTATGAATGCCAGATTTACCCCCCACGGGCCTGGATTTTATACAAATCTTCATTAAAAATTTGCAAGGAAGGGTTGTCTGCATGCAAATCTGGAAGCGGAGGATGATAAAGGAACTAAAGTATGAAATCCAGCCTCATACAGGTATTGTGGCAAGTATTCAATGCTTGCTATATGCAGGGCAAGTTATGTAGGATAATTACACTATACAGGACTATGGAATTGTCATAGATTCAACCATCAATCTAAATTTGAGATTGAGAGGAGGATGTTCTGGATATAGATCAAGGGGAAATGATTCTTTTAAAGATGTTGTCAAAGGGAAGGGACCTTACATAGTGGAGCAAAAATCACAGATCCCAGCCTTGTCAGTCTCTCTGCCTGAGGTAAATGAGCTTTGTGCATATTTCTATACTAAGGCTGTCATATGCAGATTCAATGGTTTTTGGCCCAAATCAGATGCATTACATCAATGGATCTATTCCACATGGACTACAAATTGTGATATCCATCTATGCTCTAAAGGGTTTTTTATTGTCAAATTCGACACAGTCAAAGACAAGGAATATGCACTCAATGAGGGACCATGGTTCTGGGGCAACACAGGACTTTTCATGGTCCCTTGGTTCCCAGGATTTGATGCCAATACCATGGTGGTATCAAAAATACATGTTTGGGTCAGGTTACACAATCTCCCATTACATTTATGGCATCCCAAAGTATTAGAAGGAATGGGGAATGCACTAGGAAAATATCTCAAGACAGATGCAAAAAGAGTATCAAGAGGCATTTTCACTTTCGCCAGAATATGTGTCGAGGTTGATCTTAGTCAAGGATTGCCTGACAGCATTAATCTGATCCATAACAATACATAGTGGAATTAGCCACTAGATTATGAAAATATGGCATTCCGATGTTGTGGCTGTCAACAAACAGGTCACCTTCTCAGCACCTGTCCACATGCTAAAAAAGACACCAAAAGAAACAAGAAACCATCCCAAAAACCAAAATTTTGGCAACGTACAGAGCCAAAAGAAGAAGGGGAGACAACAAAGAACACTACGGACAATATGGAGCAGACTGTACATATTAATTCACAGAAGGAAAACACAGAGCACAACTCAGCATTAATTCAGCGATCCAACAATCCTCCACAATAGCACACATCAGAAGTTAGTGGTAGAAAATGATTACATGGTTCAAAAGGATCTAACTCTGACAAAGAAGGACAAGCTAATATCAATGAGAATCAAATGTCTATTGTAACATCCACTCCTAACACTGGTGGTTGGCGAAAAGTGGAAAAAAAAAGGTAGGAAAGAATAAATTAGTTTTTATTATGGATTCTGAGAAATCAGAACCTGCTAGTATTGCATATGCTCTTTTGCATCTACAACATGTAATTTTGATCATTTTTAATGAATAAATTACAAATTTTCCACGTGAAAAAAAAAAAAAAAAAAAAAACTTTGGATCTACCAAACACCAAGAGGGATCAAATCTTTTGTGGTGCAAACCTCTTTTAGAGTGAAAAAGGATTTCATCCCTCTCAGCTCTTGGTAGATCTGAAGTTGAGATGGATCTAGGTTGTTACATATTTTGATAATTCAATCTTGTATTTCCCATTTTATTTTCAAAATGAAAGTATCTATTCATAATTATTAAAACAAAATAAATATTAATGCATAAGTTTATTATTGACTTATTTACATCACAGGTGTTGGAGTATGCCCTAAAACTGCTTCTGCTTGGCTAAGAACTCATCTTCCTTAGACGTAAGGAAACATGTTAATGGCCCAATACCTAGAGGCTTCTGGCAGGAGTGAAAGGTTGCCCCCTTACGGACCACCATCAGGTTATTCCAAGTGGTGTGTTTTTCCTTGAATAATGGTGATGAGTTAGCCTGCATTCACGAATAGTAGCCAAAAATGGTTGTCTTTATTGTTGGTTTGACAACTGAGTTATGATAGGTTTTCACATTGTTGAAAAAACTTATTTACATCACAATAAGGGGTGGCAGGAGCAAGGGGAGTAATTTATCACTCTATGAGCAAATTTGAATAAAAATTCGCCTGGTGCTTGGGCACAACCACAAATAATATGGTACAGGCATATGCAATGTATCAAGGTTTGGTTCACTTGAACAAATTGGGAGCTCAAGAAGTGTTGATAATTAGGGATTTTGTAACTGTAATATATCATTTATTTATTGGCTCTCATCCTCCATACTTGAGGTTGATAAATCTCTTTCAAAAAATACAAAGACCTTACAACAAGATGTGATCAGATGATCAATTTTAAGCTCAAAAAAGAAAGTGCCCAGAAATTCTTGAAATTGATGCCAAATTGAAGAGCTCACCAATATGAAACCAACACAACTTGAATCGCTCAAAATCGATATTATATGCTCCTAATATCGCGTTCTGATCATTTTTCCAAACAGGCAAAAATTTTGCAAGTATGCTAACTAGGCAAGGTGACTGGGTAGGTTGACTGTACAATGTAGGCCAATGACAGGTTGCCACATGTCCTCTCCAGATTGGCTCGAATTTTCTATGTTTTTATTGGTAGAAGTGGATCTTTTGTGGTCCAATGGATGGAAGCTAGGTGGGACAATGGATGGCTACCACGTGGCCTCCCAACTGTGTATTAAAATTATTTTATGGGTTGAACTGCCCTCACAGGATGATCTAAATCCCTATCAAAATTGGTATTGGTTTATTAAAATTTTAAAAGTGTATGCATGTAATTAAATACCACCATTAAAAAGAGCTCAATTTAATTGTCATAAGAAACTTGAAAGGAAAATTACAGCAAAATAAACATTAACAACAAACCACACAAGAGATGAAAACACCATCACTTTGATAACGGAGTTCGACTATCTTCAAGCCTACGTCTTTGGGCCGATCTTTAGTGAGGAAGCCTCTTTATCAAAATGATCAAATGCTTTTACATCAAAATATGAGCTTCATCTCGTTAAATAATGGCACTAGTGCGTTCAAAAGGTCTCAAAACCCATGTATCAACTCTTTTCATACTCAAAACAGTCTCCAAATGGCTAAAATAAGCCAAAACAACTATCTGTTGCACTTAAAATAACGTGGCACTATAAGGTAGACCACAAAGTGGCATGCGGCTCAATGGTTGAGAATGCTAGTTATAGAACCCAGGTCAAGGTTTTGATCCTCATTAAGAGTGATTTTATGAGTGATATGAGGGCACTTAAGTTACATATATGGAAAATATTGATTTTACAATAGTTTTGGTCATGTATTAATATAATATTTAATACTTATTAACCCACGTATTAATATAATATTTAATAGCCAGAGGCCTTAACCACCTCAGCTAGCGATGAAGGGTTATTTTTGGCAGATAACTTAGGTGGATATGGCCCAGATAACTTAAGTTGATATGGTGGGCTCCTGCCATATCCATTCCCCCCATTAAGAGCGATTTTATGAGTGATATGAGGGTGGTTAAGTTACATATTTGGAAAATAAATATTTAATAGCCATAGGCCTTAACCACCTCAGCTGGCGGAGCAGATTTATTGTTGGCAGATAACTTAAGCGGATATGGTGGAGCCTCCAGATATGGTGGGCTCCCGCCATATCCATTCTCCCCATATATGGTGCAAATACCATTCAAACACAATTTCTTTGCGATATATAACAAGTAGCATAGGTTGTCCAATGGTAATTTTTGTGATTGTTGGTGAGCAGGTCACAGGATCGAATCCTATTAGGGTTTTTGGTTGATTCAAACAATTTTTTTACCAGTGTATTAAGGCCACATGTCGCTCTCCGAGAGGGCCACATGTCGCCTCATGATTGGCCTAAAATTAACCAACCAGATTATGCCACTTGTCGCAACTTGGACATGCCATGTGTCAGCTAGAACCATGGGCTCTGGGTTCACTAAGGCCACGTGTCGCTCTCCAAGAGGGCCACGTGTCGCTCTCCGAGAGGGCCACATGTCACCTCATGATTGGCCTAAAATTAACCAACCGGATTACGCCACTTGTCGCAACTTGGACATGCCATGTGTCAGCTGGAACCATGGGCTTGGAACCCAGAGTTGATCGTTGACAGATGGAACCTTGAGCATTGACTTTGACCAGTGGACCTTTGACTTTTTGCCCAACTTGGACCTGAACTTTGACCTTGAATAACTTCTTTATATGAAGTTATATTTCAGTTGTTCAAGTTGTGTTGGATTCAGAATGATGAAATCTACGCAATGGATCTGGTTTCAAAAGAATTTAAAAACTTTGATTTTTTAGCATTTTCCAGAACTTTGAACCTATTTTGGGTCCTCGAGATCACTCCTTGGTCATTCCTCCCCACTAAGACCTTTTGGACCTCCAAAAGGTTGTCTATACTATTTGAAGGTGATGACAATGTCTCTCCACCTGCCCGGTATCTTTGGGCCAACCTGTTCTGAATCTGTACATGTTACTCATCCACATAATCATCAATACAACATAAAAATTACAAAGCACATTGATCCATTTCCGATCCATATCTACATCCATATTTGATGTTATAACCCACATACTGCTGAAAAGAAGCAAGTTGAATAACAAAACTAAACATACTGACATAAATAAAATTGTACCCTGTTGACTCTTCATAACTGGAACACAACTCAACTTATCATGCAATGATACTTATTATACAAATTCAGATTCCTTAAGCACATTTTTCTTAGTTTTATGCTTAAGTGACGTTGATGGTATAGACATAGTTTTACTTGCATAAGTTGCCCTCTTTAACTATTTCATTGTTTGAAAATATTTTGTTTTCTTTATAGGATGAGAATGCACAATATATTGAATTCCTCTTTTAAACAAATGATATTGATTTTGTTACCTGTGTAAAATTTCCTTTCGATCATATAAATAAGGGCTACCTAATACCATTCCACATGCATCTAGTGACATTACATCACATATGACCTTATCCATAAATTGAGATGTAATTGCAAATTATAAGATACATTGCTTAGTTACTAGCCATTTATGATTTTTTCTCATCCCATTTAGTGTGTAAGGTCTACATTGCTTATTAGTTTTTAATCCCAATTGCTTAACCACTTTCTCATAAATTAGATTAGCTTGAGATCTACTATCTAACAAAGTGTCAATCTTAGTATGCTTCATAATGACCCTTATATGAAATAATTTGCATTTTTCCATATCACATGAACTATCATAATCATTACCATCGTCAGATTTATCTGCCAAACCTATTGCAATTTGAGCCTCATCACCTGATTCTGAACCCAAATCTTTTGGCATTATTGCTGCTGCAACTTTTTGCTTACCCTTCACTCCTTTAAACCACTTTCATCGCTTGTCAAGGTGTAGTTGCCAGCAATGTTCTTCTTCATGCCCTTCCTTTTTGAAATGCTTGCAAGAGAGATTCTCCTATTCTATCTTAATGAAATTTGTCCTCTTGGCTTTTCCCTTGCCTTTTCCCTCTTTTCTGGATGCTAATTCTAATGATACACCAACTCTAGTTTTTCCTGCTTCAATGTAAGTTGCTTGAACATCTACTTCATCCAAGTTAGTAGGACTAAACATGAATACATTATTACAAATATATTCAGGTAATCCTCCTATATATTTCATTAGAGTTTCTTGTGTATGTAAGGGAATATCAAGCATTAATTCCTTCTTGCAAAATTCATTTGTATATTCCTGCACTGATTGTCCTTTCTTAACTTTAAGACTTTGCCATTCTATTAAGGTTTTCTCCTTATATCCCAACGGGTAGAATTGATTTCTAAGTGCAGAAACAAAATCACTCCATGATGGAAAAATCTTACCAATCTGCTGAGTCCCATGTTGTAACTTACTCTGCCACCAGATGACTGCATGCCTTCTAGACGAAGCGATGCCAATCAAACCTTGACCACATCATCATAAATTTGTTGCACACTACAATACACCTCCTTCTGTCTAATCCATTTATCAAGTTTCTTAACATTTATTTCACCATTATACATGGGTAAGTCATATTTCACATCCAATTTAAACAATGTTTTTGGAGAAGATGATTCAGGTTGACCACCAAAAAGAGAAGAAACAGGATATTTCTTATCATCATCAGTTTCTATTGTTTTAACTGAATCAGATGGTACTTCATCTTTAGGCTTTTCGGAATGTGATGCCTCAGCTTTTCATCTTTAGGCTTTTCGGAATGTGATGCCTCAGCTTCCCCATCTTTGGGTTTATCTTCCTCTTTCGCCTTTTTGAACTCATGGTACATCTCCTCAACCATGGATCACAAGGTCATGAAAGCATCCACAAAGCTTGCATCAGATCTAAAAGGATGATCACCTCTTCCTTCTTCAGCCATCTCTTCTCCTTGAGTTGTCCTTCTTCTCGAGCCAACTTTTGGATCTCCTACAACAATTTCTCCTTCACCACGCCTTGATTTTCCCCTGGTGATCAGGCACGCTTAAACCAAAATATCAATAACTCCCTCTGATACCAATTGATTTGAATCCTGATTGAAATTGATAATGGTCTATTAATATTTTAAAAGTGTATGAATGTAATTAAATACCACCATTAAAAAGAGCTCAATTTAACTGTCATAGGAACTTGAAAGGAAAATTACAGCAAAATAAACATTAACAACAAACCACACAAGAGTCAAAAAGACCAGCACGTTGATAACGAAGGTCTGTTATCTTCAAGCCTACATATCCGGGCCCAGTCTTTTGTGGGGAGGCCTCTTTATTAAAATTCTCAAATTCTTGTATATCAAAATCTGAGCTCCATCTCATCAAACTAATTCCAACAGTGCGTTCAGAAGGTCTCAAAACCCCTGTATCGACTCTTTTCGGGCTCAAAACGATCTCCAAATGGCTAAAATAAGCCAAAAACATTATATGTTGCACTTAAAAGAACTTGGCATTATCAAGCAATCAACAAAGTGGCATGTGGCTAAATGGTTGAGAGCGCTAGTTATAGAACCCAGGTTGGAGATTCAATCTTCATTAAGCGCGATTTTATGAGTGATATGAGGGCGGTTAAGGTACATATGGAAAATATTGATTTTATAATAGTTTTGGTCATATATTAATATAATATTTTGTTGTGACAGGGTCCCCTAGGGTCAATTTTGGAGCTAAAAGCTCAGGTTTTGGGGCAAAAAGCCCAAGTTTTTGTATGTAAAGTGTAAAGTCTCCATAATTTATGGTCATGGAGCACGTAGATGTAAAGTTTCATAAAGGGTTTCCACCCTTCTTTTATGTAAGTTGTGTCAACTTTAGAAGATCTATCCATGGTCCGCGGACCATGGGATTGTATAAAAAGGAGAGTCTTAGAAGAGTCTAAGGCAGTTTTTGGGAGAAGTAGTAGTATTGATGATGAATTTAATGGGTCATTAGCGAAAAGAATGAAGATTTTTAGAGTAGAAGAGAGGCTATGCAGCTGTGTGCGCAAAGGCCTAGGGTAGAAGTCCGCAGCTAAGTGCACGTACCCCTGCAGCTGAGTGCGTTGGGTAGTTAGAGTCTGTAAGAAGATCTAAAGTATTAATAAAGAAGATTGCTCTGGAAATATCTGTGTTTGATCTATTTAATTCTGTTATGAATAAATGCGGTTATGTTATGCTGAATAATGGGTTTATGATTTAAATCTATATTGATGCGTGAATCTGTATATTTTACATTGTTATCTGAACGCAAGTAATAATATCTGTTTACACGAAGAACATACTAATGCATGTTGAACTTATTAGATACTTAAGCTGATCTGGGCAAATACGAAAGTAAGAGTAATTACAGAAGTGCGTAAGTGGTTGATTCACCTGTTTAGGGTCTGCGAAAGACCGTTGTAGACCTTTGCGAAGGTCTAGAGGCTCGTAAGAGGAAGTTATATCGGTAAGCCCCCAAGGCTTATCGATATATGCGAAGATAGATAAAGGGGTACAAAATGACATCATAACCATCTCTGGGTGCGAAAACTTGGTTCCAGCATCCCCCCATACTGCTTCGAGTGAGACTTCAGTCAGCGCTCCGGGGATTGATGCCGAAAGGGCCAGTAGTGTAGGGATTTTTTTGGCTAACTTAACGCTGAACCTGGGTCAGGGCCCACTAAGCCAAAATATGGTTCTGTTGTCGGGATCGGGATCTGCATAAAGAGAAGTGCGATGTCCGCATCGTTGGAATACGACTAAGAAAGAAATGGAAGACTAGTTGGATAGAAAGATCCACGAATTTGCGACGCAAGAAAACAGAAATCCGCGATTGATGAAAGAACAGTGGTTGGACAAATACCTGTACACAGAGATACATGGAATCTTCTTATGTTACTTCCTGGTTGAGTTATACGAGTGGATCGCTAAGTTGGCAAACGGCCAAGGAAGGTGGAGGCTTGACGGTCCGATAGTGTGGACCCCACAGTTAGTGTAGAGATTTGAAGTATCTGAAGACAAGATCGCACGCGTTTTCAATCACTGGCTTGATCGTATCATAGGAGGATTCATGACAAAGTTCGTGGTCGATACTTCGTCAGTTAGAGCGAAGCAGAGCGATGCTTCTTCAAGGGACCACGAGGTAAGTATTTAAGGTCTTTAAATACTTGGATTAAGATGCTCTTGTGTGAAAAACAGGTTATGCAGTTACCTTGATGTTTGGAGCTACACAGAGTGGAAAGATCTTCAGGGATAGAGGGAGAACAAGCTCTAAATATATCCCTTTGATCGAACCTCCTCTGAGTGCCGATGAGGAAACAGCGCACGCTTCACCGTAGAGCGTTTTTTAGTTAATAAGACGAGGGTTCCCGCGAATACCACATCCACCCACACCACCTCCATCTTCACCGCCACCGCATACACCATCGCCCACACCGCCACCACATCCACCACCATTCAATATGGTGAATGCAGTAAAGTTGCTCATTTTCAAGGGTTTGGGAAATGTGGACCCGGACCAGTTTTGGTTCATCGCGAAGGTCATATTAGAAGCTCACGGTATAACGAATGATCAGATGAAGAAAGAAATTTTGGTCACTGCTTTGCAGGAATGCACGCTAACATGGTACATTAAATACTGCACTGATAACCCTGTTAGAGTCGGTTTAGTAGCCCTCCATCAGCGATCAAAGCTCTTTGCATTTGCATAAGTAGGTGTCTCATCAGTGTCTTGCATTCCATTAGGCATGCCATAACCCTGATGGAGGAGCTGGTGTTTTTGTCCCCCTCTTGGCATTGCTGGATCAAAGTTGTTTCAGTCCTTAAACTCTTTTAAAGCTTACTTGTCTTGTCTTGAAGTCAAAATTCTAGGTCTAGGGTTTTGGTCAAGTTTGTCTTCAAGGTCATGTCTCTGAAGGTCAATAAGTGCCCAGCAAGCCAGAGGGATGATTTTCAAAGTGTTTCTTCGAAATATTCTATCTTGTGCAGCTAATTTTCACCTTGGATTTAAAAACCCTGTTTTTAAAGCCAAGGTCATTTCTCAAAATTTTGTAAAAATTGTAAAAAATTCAAAATGATTCAAAGGACAGCATATAACCCTGGCTCCCTTGTCAAGATCCCTCAGATGCTGTCCCTGCAAAAAATTATCAAAAAAAAGCATCAAATCAACCAATTTCATGATAAAAGGAAACCATGTGGGTTGTGACATGAAATTAATTCAAACAAGGCTATAGAAGCCCTAATCGCCCTCCATCAAGCCTCATTATGCATCCAAGTGATAGAGCAACTAATTGCAAGAGAGTTTGAGTGAAATTTGTGAGCTGGACAGGCGCGCGACCCGTTGAACCAGGTGCGCGACCCGTCAGGGCATCTCCGCCAGTGCAAAATTATAACGGGCGCGACCCGTCAGAGGCGCGCGACCCGTCAGCGCCCTCTTTGTAAAACCGCCTGCAAATTCACCAAAGAGCCACAAATTGCCAAATTTTGCAAGGTAGGCCCTCCATCATGAAAAATTATTGCTTGCTACAGTTCAAGAAGATCATGATTGTATTTTTAAAGGTCTTCATTTGCAAGTAAAAGTCTCCATTGTGCTTTTGGGCTTAAAGTTGTCAAAATGCCAATTCATGTCACCATTTAGCTGATTCTATCATCATTCAGAGGGTTGTCATCATCATGTCAAGTTCCATAGGGTCATTCTACAGCTTATTCATGCTTCAGTTGCGCCTAGGCAAGGTCATTTCCCTCTCCTAGGGTTTTGAGGGCAATTTCTCTCGGATGGTCAAATCACCGGCGAAACTTGTTTCCTGATGTTCATACACCTTGCCCTATCCTTAAAGTACCTTATCAAACACTTCCCATCCCTTAGATCCGCCAAATTCCTCATTTTTGCACAAACCCTAGTTTCTAGCTACAACCTGGCAATTTTCTAGGTTTGGCCTGTGTTTTGCCCTTTTGGACCCCTTCCCCTCACTCAATCTCTGATATTCCACTTTCCCCTGCTTCCTAACATCCCTCCCTACTCCGCTAAATTTCCTCAAGAATTTAGAAGCCCCCTATCCCCTTCATTTCGCTCCATTTTGACAAAATTCCTTGTTTCACACATCGGGACAAGTCGCACTCAAATGATGTTCCAAAGCAATAAAAGATGAATTTTGGAAAATTGAGAGAGGTTTTTGTCCATAACATGCCAAAGAAGAAAAACCTCCTTCAATTTTTGCACAGGTGTCATGGTTTTAGAGAAATGTCAAAATTGCAATCGCCAGATCCAAGGAGGTTGGCCAAGGCACTAAAACGACGGAAAAGGCCTGATCCACTCCAAATTTTGGTCAAAGCCTCTTTGACTAAGCATGGTACTTGATTGGGGACTCCCAGCCCAAATTTCAAGAAATTTGGAGAAAATTTTGTCATTTGTGAATTTTTTGTGCCATAAACAGGTTTTTCCCATTAACGGGTCTCACCCCCCGCGCGACCCTTCATCATGGCAACTCCATTTGGAAAAAACTCAGCATTTCCAGACTTGTCATGAGAAGTTACATATGCTCATCAATGGACTTGAGATTTTATGAAGTTTTGGGCCTCCAGAAAGTCAAAAAACTAGTAAAAATTGACTTTCTGCCACATTTTTGAGTTGCAGAAAGCAGTCTTGGGAGATTGCAATTTTGGAGGGGAAAATGGCCACCAAATTCAGAAATTCCAGTTGGGTTGGAAATTAGACTCATATACCTTTCCAACAAGCCTACTCTTGCTCAATTTGGCCACCTGCAAGTGCCCCAAAAGTGGCTCTAAATGCGCGCGACCCGTCAGGCAGGGGCGCGCGACCCGTGAGGCAGATTTTTCCAAAATGCACTGTACAGCTCAAAAAAGCGCAGTTTGACCCAGTTTGACTTTTTGGGGTGAATTATGAGGCTCTTTGATGTAATTATTGTACTTTATTGACACTTTTACTCTTATGTACCTCTTCTAGAAGATTCATTCATGAAAAGGGTGAAAATTAAATGAATGAATTGGTTTCCTAGTTTATAGAAGCAAGTTGTTTTGACTGCCTAGATTTTAGTGCTCAGTTTAGAATTGGTTGAAACAGCTCCTAGAAGGATGAGCTCGACCCCTAGAGGCAAGGAAATGTGTTAGCTTGCCTATATTATGTATTTTCTTAGTCATTTTCAAGGGTTGGAAGGTTGGACTCTTGAGGGAGAAGCTATCATTGTATTATTCACTGTATCTCTGCAATTTTTGGCTAAGGAAGACCAGGGTTTTGCAGTCCTCTTTGGGATTCTTGTGGACTCATGTGTTGATGGTGTGTTTCTCAATGTACTTGTAAGCTTTTTATGTGATTCATTTCCTTTCTTTTACTTCTACACATTAAACAAATGAAGTGTTAAAGTAAGAATTCATGCCTGCCATGCTCTGCTTTTAAGTTTGTTTAATTTCAATGTTTTCTTCTGTCTAAAGAGAATTCAAAGTTATTGTTTGCCCTCTTTAGCTCTTCATCTTTCATTCCTGACCATCCACCTCAGTTAAAGGCATCAACGCTGTCTCCTACCTCGCCCCAAGGAACCCCCTGCAGAAACTGTGTCCAATCCCCGCACCCAAAATTGCCCTCTCCTCAATTTGCCACCAAAAACCCAAAAAACCCCAAATCAAACTCTTTGATCAGTTTACTAGCCTAATATCAGTGTTACCTTATTGGTCATCTCATCCACTGAAGATTTTACCGAGATAGACCGGAGAGAGCCTTCTCCTGCCCCGTAGGGCTAACTACGAGGCTAAATGGTTTGATGTTGCCTTGAGGTTTACCTTTCTCAGCCTGAGGTGAAATTTCAAGCGCTAACATACTGGCGACCATACTGGGGAGAACAAACTTGTTTGTGGATTGATGTGCTTGTTTCATAAGTCTTAGACGGAGCCTGAAGTTATGCCAGGTAGCCTTCGAAACGCTTTTGCTTTGCATAAGCGAAAGTAGATAAACGCTGCTTCAGTCAATCTCCGTGAGCTTGTGAATACAACACTTCATTTGCATTTTACCCTAGTACATGTATCAAGTTCAGATCTGATTGTTGATAGTGGACAACGATCAGACACTTGCAAGGCTGAAATCATTCACTTGGCGACTCTAAATCATTTTCGAGATCAGATCTAAAGACTCCACTGGAGGATGATCCCGACCAGCAAAAACATGAAAGGACAACATGGACAGATCAGGTATTCAAGTTGGAATTTCATCCAAGACATTTTGTTCTTTGTCATAAATTATTTCTTCTCTTTTCCCGAGAATGTGAAAACTTCTTTGCAAAGTATACTATGCTTGAGGAAAGATCCTCGGCCTGCAGTTGATTCTTTCCCTCTGAAGATTGTGAATACCAAAGATTTGCATACCTTTGAGCTTGACCAAGACCTTTCTTCTAAATTTTTTGACGACCATCTTCAAATTGATGAATCTCAAGAGACCAAGACTGATTCTATACCTGTTGTACATACCCCTACACCTTGTAAAATTCCAGATTGGTATAAACCTCTTGTTTTACCTTCTGTTCTTCATGCTTTCCCCAAAAACTATGATCTATACTTGCCGAGGTTTGATGGTGAAAGTAAGAATGTCAACGCTGAGCAACATGTGAAAAATTTTGAGAATTTTCTAGATCTTTTTGAAGTTGATGAAGAGGATGTCAGTATAAGGCTTTTTGCTCTTTCTTTGCAAGCCAAAGTGAAGAGTTGGTTCAAAACCCTGCCTAATGCGAGCATCTCAGATTTCCAGCAGTTTGTCAAAGTTTTTCTCGACAGGTGGATGATCGGACAAAACCTTTTCTTGATTATAGAAGAGTATAACCAGCTGAAAAGATTGCCAGGGGAGACAGTACAACAGTTTTCAGCCAGATTTAACCAGGTTTATTATTCGATGCCAGTTGATATAAGGCCTACTCCTAAATCTGCTCTCTTGCACTATCTGGGTTCCTTTGATCCGGAGATGGAGTTTCAGCTGAGAGAAAGGGATATTGCAACACTTAACGAGATGCAAAACAGTGCAGTAAATGTAGAGGCTCATCTGCTGATCCGAAGGGCAAGGTTGAAAGAAGAAGAGATGAAAAACATAGATCCGGCCGAATCAACATCTCTAGAGGTAAAGCTTGACATTTTGGTAAGTGCAGTAGAAAAGATGATGGACAAGATCAACGCAAGGAATGCTTATGATGTTCAAGCTCATGGCGCGCTGATTGAAGAAGAACAAGTTGTTGATCCAAAACATTTTGTTTCTTATCCTAGTTGTCATAGATCTGATAATGATTGTTTTGTAGATCACCTTGGAGAGGAGAGATCTGTTGATATGACATGTATGCTCGATGATATGTTTTATACCGATGATTTGCCTAAGTATGATCAGTATGATGATGATTATGTTCTCCAAACAGAAGCTAATCTTGCAGACAAATCAGCAGCTAGTTTGTGGGAGGAAAAAGTTCATTTTCAGCAGCTTGAATACAATGTTCAGCCATCACATATCAGCTATGACATTGACGAGGAAAGTGCATCAAAGTTTGAAGTAAGTGAAGGATCTTTGCCTTTTTGTTTTGATTTGTTTCAGTTCATCAGAGATAACTACCATGCAATCAGAAATCAAATGTCAACAAGTTTTGATTTGAATCATCTTGAGAGCAATGGAAATTTTGTTCAAGACTTTACATATTCAGATTTGCAACCCCCGAAAGCCATTGATTGTCAAGTTGCAGATGAAGACTTGGAAGTGCACACACATGATTTAATGATTCAAGGTGACTCTGTACCATTCTGTTTTGAATCATTTCAGTTTTTGAAGGGTAGATTTCATAGTAGATCTTCAAACGAACAGCCTATCACAAATCAGCAATCTCTCAGTGTTAATGTTGAGGATGAGACAGATAACAAAATTCTTGAGCAGACTGTAGCATCAGATTTGCAGCCACCAAATGAACTTGAAGGGCAGATTATAGATGAAGTTGTGGCAGACAAAATACATTATTTGATGATGCAGGAAGATTCTATACCCTTTTGTTTCGAAGCATTTCAGTTTATAAGGCAGAATCTTTGTAAAATTTCTCAAGAAAAAGATGAACAGCTAGAAGGATGTCATACATTTTCAATGGATACATTGCAGCAGTCTTTTCAAGTTTTTCATGATCCAATAGCTGATGTTTTGGATGAGGTTTGTAGTCAAAGTATTTCTCCATTGACCACATGTGAGCTTGAAACATGTGCTGATATGAATTTGATCCGGCAGTCAGTTTCTTTGTCATTTTCAGCAGAGGTCTCGTCACAAGGCTCGGATCAAAGTTTGCATTCATGGTATGAGGAAACGAGAAGTAATCCATTGGATGAGCTAAGTTCCAGTGTGCTTTAATTTCAAGATCCTTATGCAGTATTTTTGGAGGTGGATAGAGAATTCATATCATTCTATGGATCTGTTTCCAAATTGTCATGCGAGTTGCCTTTCAGTAGTTCTATCTTGTTATTCATAAGCGAGAACTTGTGGAGAATTCAACCAGCAGACGTGATACTTACTTGGTTGCATTGGTTGTTTCATTTCACTTGATCAAGTGATGAATGAAACTGTTAGAGTAGGTTTTGATGAATAAGCTCCACTTTGAGCATCATTTTCAGTTGGTCGATTGTGTTAAGTATCGAGTCAGTTTTTAGTTGAGTCATGAGTCCTCTGTGAGTCAATTTTCAGTCTTGTTGTTAAGTTAGTTTGTGTCGGTTTTCAGTCATGCATTTTGGTTTGAGTTTTTGACTCCATTGCCCAATAGATTGAAAGCACTAGTCTGCTCTCCCAGAGGTCTAAGGTTCTTGGCACCTCCAAGGAGCTACCATCCCCATTGGAGCCAATGTTAGAGTCGGTCTAGTAGCCCTCCATCAGCGATCAAAGCTCTTTGCATTTGCATAAGTAGGTGTCTCATCAGTGTATTGCATTCCATTAGGCATGCCATAACCCTGATGGAGGAGCTGGTGTTTTTGTCCCCCTCTTGGCATTGCTGGATCAAAGTTGTTTCAGTCCTTAAACTCTTTTAAAGCTTACTTGTCTTGTCTTGAAGTCAAAATTCTAGGTCTAGGGTTTTGGTCAAGTTTGTCTTCAAGGTCATGTCTCTGAAGGTCAATAAGTGCCCAGCAAGCCAGAGGGATGATTTTCAAAGTGTTTCTTCGAAATATTCTATCTTGTGCAGCTAATTTTCACCTTGGATTTAAAAACCCTGTTTTTAAAGCCAAGGTCATTTCTCAAAATTTTGTAAAAATTGTAAAAAATTCAAAATGATTCAAAGGACAACATATAACCCTGGCTCCCTTGTCAAGATCCCTCAGATGCTGTCCCTGCAAAAAATTATCAAAGAAAAGCATCAAATCAACCAATTTCAGGATAAAAGGAAACCATGTGGGTTGTGACATGAAATTAATTCAAACAAGGCTATAAAAGCCCTAATCCCCCTCCATCAAGCCTCATTATGCATCCAAGTGATAGAGCAACTGATTGCAAGAGAGTTTGAGTGAAATTTGTGAGCTGGACAGGCGCGCGACCCGTTGAACCAGGCGCGCGACCCGTCAGAGGCGCGCGACCCGTCAGGGCACCTCCGCCAGTGCAAAATTATAACGGGCGCGACCCGTCAGAGGCGCGCGACCCGTTGGGTGAGGCGCGTGACCCGTCAACGCCCTCTTTGTAAAACCGCCTGCAAATTCACCAAAGAGCCACAAATTGCCAAATTTTGCAAGGTAGGCCCTCCATCATGAAAAATTATTGCTTGCTACAGTTCAAGAAGATCATGATTGTATTTTTAAAGGTCTTCATTTGCAAGTAAAAGTCTCCATTGTGCTTTTGGGCTTAAAGTTGTCAAAATGCCAATTCATGTCACCATTTAGCTGATTCTATCATCATTCAGAGGGTTGTCATCATCATGTCAAGTTCCATAGGGTCATTCTACAGCTTATTCATGCTTCAGTTGCGCCTAGGCAAGGTCATTTCCCTCTCCTAGGGTTTTGAGGGCAATTTCTCTCGGATGGTCAAATCACCGGCGAAACTTGTTTCCTGATGTTCATACACCTTGCCCTATCCTTAAAGTACCTTATCAAACACTTCTCATCCCTTAGATCCGCCAAATTCCTCATTTTTGCACAAACCCTAGTTTCTAGCTACAACCTGGCAATTTTCTAGGTTTGGCCTGTGTTTTTCCCTTTTGGACCCCTTCCCCTCACTCAATCTCTGAGATTCCACTTTCCCCTGCTTCCTAACATCCCTCCCTACTCCCCTAAATTTCCTCAAGAATTTAGAAGCCCCCTATCCCCTTCATTTCGCTCCATTTTGACAAAATTCCTTGTTTCACACATCGGGACAAGTCGCACTCAAATGATGTTCCAGAGCAATCAAAGATGAATTTTAGAAAACTGAGAGAGGTTTTTGTCCATAACATGCCAGATAAGAAAAACCGCCTTCACTTTTTTCACAGGTGTCATGGTTTTAGAGAAATGTCAAAATTGCAATCGCCAGATCCAAGGAGGTTGGCCAAGGCACTAAAACGACGGAAAAGACCCGATCCACTCCAAATTTTGGTCAAAGCCTCTTTGACTGAGCATGGTACTTGATTGAGGACTCCCAGCCCAAATTTCAAGAAATTTGGAGAAAATTTTGTCATTTGTGAATTTTTTGTGCCATAAACAAGTTTTTCCCATTAACGGGTCTCACCCCCCGCGCGACCCTTCATCATGGCAACTCCATTTGGAAAAAACTCAACGTTTCCAGACTTGTCATGAGAAGTTACATATGCTCATCAATGGACTTGAGATTTTATGAAGTTTTGGGCCTCCAGAAAGTCAAAAAACTAGTAAAAATTGACTTTCTGCCACATTTTTGAGTTGCAGAAAGTAGTCTTGGGAGATTGCAATTTTGGAGGGGCAAATGACCACCAAATTCAGAAATTCCAGTTGGGTTGGAAATTAGACTCACATACCTTTCCAACAAGCCTACTCTTGCTCAATTTTTCCACCTGAAAGTGCCCCAAAAGTGGCTCCAAATGCGCGTGAACCGTCAGGCAGGGGCGCGCGACCCGTCAGGCAGATTTTTCCAAAATGCACTGTACAGCTCAGAAAAGCGCAGTTTGACCCAGTTTGACTTTTTGGGGTGAATTATGAGGCTCTTTGATGTAATTATTGTACTTTATTAACACTTTTACTCTTATGTACCTCTTCTAGAAGATTCATTCATGAAAAGGGTGAAAATTAAATGAATGAATTGGTTTCCTAGTTTATAGAGGCAAGTTGTTTTGACTGCCTAGATTTTAGTGCTCAGTTTAGAATTGGTTGAAACAGCTCCTAGAAGGATGAGCTCAACCCCTAGAGGCAAGGAAAGGTGTTAGCTTGCCTATATTATGTATTTTCTTAGTCATTTTCAAGGGTTGGAAGGTTGGACTCTTGAGGGAGAAGCTATCATTGTATTATTCATTGTATCTCTGCAATTTTTGGCTAAGGAAGACCAGGGTTTTGCAGTCCTCTTTGGGATTCTTGTGGACTCATGTGTTGATGGTGTGTTTCTCAATGTACTTGTAAGCTTGTTATGTGATTCATTTCCTTTCTTTTACTTCTGCACATTAAACAAATGAAGTGTTAAAGTAAGAATTCATGCCTGCCATGCTCTGCTTTTAAGTTTGTTTAATTTCAATGTTTTCTTCTGTCTAAAGAGAATTCAAAGTTATTGTTTGCTCTCTTTAGCTCTTCATCTTTCATTCCTGACCATCCACCTCAGTTAAAGGCATCAACGCTGTCTCCTACCTCGCCCCAAGGAACCCCCTGCAGAAACTGTGTCCAATCCCCGCACCCAAAATTGCCCTCTCCTCAATTTGCCACCAAAAACCCAAAAAACCCCAAATCAAACTCTTTGATCAGTTTACTAGCCTAATATCAGTGTTACCTTATTGGTCATCTCATCCATTGAAGATTTTACCGAGATAGACCGGAGAGAGCCTTCTCCTGCCCCGTAGGGCTAGCTACGAGGCTAAATGGTTTGATGTTGCCTTGAGGTTTACCTTTCTCAGCCTGAGGTGAAATTTCAAGCGCTAACAAACCCAAGGGCTTCATTAGCAGATATTCAGACAACACTGAATAAGGAATTCAGTAGGCCTAAGTCTGAAGCACAACCAGTTGTGGGATTCAAGGAGATCATAATGAAGCCTAGCAAGAAACCCTGTGATCCAGGTGGATGTTGGTGGCCACCCATCTATCCCATTTGGACCCCCACAACTGTCTCTTTTAGTTTTTCAGTTTCCATAATTGTAGCAAAATTTACTATTTTTAGCAGTTTTTCGGGTCCTGAACTTCCGGAGTCGTTTTGAGCCCCTAAACGACGTTTTATGGGAAATTTGGGAGCAACATGGGTCCATGGATAAATGTTGCTCTTCCCAATGTTATATTTCTCGAATAGATCTTTCTAACGAGCTATTGTACGTGTCAAATGGAGATCGGGTGCCAAAGTTACAACCCCGGGAAATTGATGTACCAATTTACCCAAACAGGGCCCAAAATTTGGCGTTTCATCTTCTGGGGTTAGGTTTTGGGATGTTAAGGTTTTCCATTGTTTCTCAACAATAAATAGGCCTTCGAGCCTCATTCTAAAATAGTCCAGAGGCATGTAGCCGCCACATCACTTCTCAGAGATAAGCTACCATCACCCTAGCTGGTTTATTTCCATTTCTGTTTGTAAGCATATTTCAGTGTTTTACATTAATGAAATGAAGTATTATTTCCGCTACATCTCTATGTTTATGATTATCTCTGTAATTTATTGCATTCCTGTTTAAATCTGGATCAGTGGTATTAGAGCAGTCTACTTTTTCTCTGTTTTTCTTTTCATGTCCCAAACGAGGTCAGGACATAAGGAGTTAGGGCTTGAACTGGTCAAACCTTTGCAAGACCAACCTCGCAAATCCCGACGGCCTCCCATGGCGGATGAAAATAAAGACAAGGGGGCAGGAGATCCTATCAAAATATTGCTCGAAGAAGCCCTCGAGTGGCAAAGGAACGCGATGATGGATAGATTTGCGCAGATCCTTCAGCGGTTACCCAGAGGCGACGCATCAGCTTCCAATAGCTACTCTAGAAACGCCACACCGTTTAAGGTACAAGTTAATTTTGAAATCCCCATCTTCGAGGGTCAAATAGATGCAGATGTCGTCGATAAATCATTAAATCTGCTAGATGGGTATTTTTTTGTTCATGAATTTTCAAGTCGAGAAAAGATTGTTTTCGCTCTTCTCAAAGCAACCCCCCATGTTAAGGACTAGTGGGAAACCTACTGCGAGCAGAAGAATGAAAGTACGAGCTCACTATTTTCAGTCGCACCCACTTGGGATTCATTCCAAAATGTCGTCAAGGAGCAATACTACCCTGTCAAAAGCTATGAGGACAAATACATCAAATGGACCACACTGTGGTAGGGAAGGGACCAAGATGTGCCGGAGTTCACAAACATTTTTCATACCCTTCGCACACAGTTGGGTATCAAGGACTTTGAGCTGCATTTGGTACTCAAATACCGCAGCTGCCTACACAGATACATCCAGGAAGAGATGGAGTTCCTGAACATCTCCTCGCTTGGCATGGCATACCAATACGCTGTCAAAATCGAGCAAAAGTTCAAACAGAAGAAGCGAGACTTTGGATCTACAAATCCGAAGACCAAAGGACAAAGCCAAGGTGGGGTGACCCAAGACAACCCGTCGAAGCCGCAAGAAAAGAACAACACCACAAAGTCAAAGAAGGACACAGGAAAGTGGTGTGAGTTCCACAAGAGTCCCACTCATAACACAAGTGAGTGTCGGACCAAGCAGTCGCTGGTGGCCGAGTTGAAGGCTTCAGAATCAGATGCATGTTCCAACCCTGAGTCAGAACCCAACAAGGGGAATGGCAAAGGGAAGTAGATCATTGATGCGGAGCCTAGTGCCACTGTTGCCACTGCCAAGATCCAGAAAAATGAGCCCGAAGATCCAGAGGAGGGGGAATGTCTTTTCCACTCACAGATGTGGGTGAAGGGTTCGCCGCTGCAATTCATTGTCGACAATGGCAACCAAAAGAGCCTCATTTCAGCAGAGGTCGTGAAGCGGTTGGGCCTACCGACTACACCACACCTGTAGCTGTACAGTATCGGGTGGCTTCATGAAGGACGAGATCTCAAAGTTCGCCAGCAGTGCCGCCTTCCCTACGGCATCAAGCCCTTCACAGACGAGGTATTGTGTGATGTTACACCTTTGGATGTTTGTGATGTATTATTAGGCCAGCCATACTTGTGGAGGCGACATGCTGTGTATGAGTCGAGGCCTTGCGTTGTCATTATTTCTTTGTGTAATTCATTATACAGGATACCAGAGGTAGCCCCACCTATCGCCACCTCTTTGGTCACTGCCAAGAAAGGTAGCAAGCTCATCTCCCAGACTAGGAAATTAATTTTCTGTCTGGTTCGCTCCCAAAGTAAGGGAAGATCGTCACCACATCCATGACCCCCGCAAAGGGTTCCTCCATGCAACAGCAACAGCAAAGGAATACGGTCATGACAAAACACAGGAACAACTTCTCCTCACCCACAGGAGTACCACACAAGCTTCAGGTGGGCAACAAAGTCTGGTTGCATCTACAGAAAGAACGCCTTACAAGAGCCCATCAGAAACTCTGATCACGCTGACATGGTCCTTACACCATTACTAAGGCTATGTCCTTACACCATTACATCGACCATGCTTCCCACCATTATGCCAACATGGTCCTTACACCATTACATCAACCATGCTTCCCACCATTACTGGACACATCTGAGATTGCAGAACAGCTCACCAAGGACCAAGTTCAGCAGATGGAGGAACTCAACGCAATGGGGACCATTGCTTCCTAAGGGGGGAGGAATGATCTAGGTGGATGTTGGTGGCCACCCACCTATCCCATTTGGACCCCCATGACTGCCCCTTTTAGTTTTTCAGTTTCCGTAATTGTAGCACAATTTACTATTTTTAGCAGTTTTTTGGGTCCTGAACTTCCGGAGCCATTTTGAGGCCTTAAACGACTTTTTTTGGGAAATCTAGGAGCAACATGGGTTCATAGTTTGATGTTGCTCTCCCAAAGTTATAGTTCTCAGATAAATATTTCTAACGAGCTATTGTACGCATCAAACAGAGATCGGGTGCCAAAGTTACGACCCCGGGAAATTGATGTACCAATTTACCCAAATGGGGCCCACAATTTGACGTTTCATCTTCTAGGGTTAGGTTTTGGGATGTTAAGAGTTTTCCATTGTTTATCAACAATAAATAGGCCTTCGAGCCTCATTGTAACACAGTTCAGAGGCATGTAGCTGCCACATCTCTTCTCACAGATAAGCTACCATTGCCCTAGCTGGTTTATTTCCATTTCTGTTTGTAAGCATATTTCAGTATTTTACATTAATGAAATGAACTGTTATTTCCGCTGCATCTCTATGTTTATGGTTATCTCTATAATTTATTGCATTTCTGTTTAAATCTGGATCACCCTGGGATCTGGATTAGAGATTGAAATGCACGATCTACGAAGCTAACATGAATATTATGGATGGCAGCACTGCAAATGGTTTTTGGCTTCGCTCTTGCCTCATCTGAGTGTTGGTTTATCACAGCAAAATATTGGTACCCAAGCGGAAGCCCTGGAGATTGCATTAAACATCGATGCAAGATGTTAATATGGGAGTTCAGCAGATTCACGCACAGTTTTAGAACCTTTTCCTAGAGTTTCAAAGTCTGAAGAAGGATAGAGAAGTTTGGCCAGAGGTGCGTGAAGAAGTTTGGTGCATGAAATGAAAAAGTCAGGGGGATGACAAAGATCATTGTCCAGTCTTCGCGAATTATGTTGTAGAAAGAGGGTCGATGTCTCTAAGGCCGAAAGCTCAAGCAAGGCCAAGTACAGGGCTCTCGCTATGGTGTCCTATCTATCAGGTAGATAGAAAACATGTGACAAACAATTGTCACTTGCTACAGAAATTTGTACAGACACCGCAACAACTCTTCTGCAACTTCTATTAATCTATGGGGCATGATGATTGTAACTGTCGTAGCTATGAGCTAATGATGAATAGAATGCCCGCATATAGAGTGCAGGTAGAAACTCAACCTCCGTATCAAGGTATTAGGGGAGCACGAGGAGGATATTTGGGGCGCGGACGAGGCCGAGGTGGAGGAGGACCTGGTAGAGGTCGAGGACAGGGGATTTGCTACAACTGTGGGGAACTAGGACATTACGCATGAGAATGCACGAACCCGATGAACATGTCGTGCAGATACTGCACTCAGTTTGACCACACAACTGAATACTGCCTTGTCTTTCTAGCTAAGATACGTGAAAAAGGGGTGCAGCCTCAGCAGCTTACCCAGAACCTGCAAATGATGAGGGTTGAACCCTGGGAAGAAGACCCCAATGTGAATATTTTGTTGCGAAGTGGAATGACAACTGGTGAAGATAAGGTAAAGCGGCCTGAAGAGGGTGAATGGGTCCGAAAAGCTCCAAAAAAGAAGGTTGGCTTTGATTTGGATCGCGCGAAGGAAACCTTCATGGAAGCAAAGAAAAGCTTCACTAAGGCTTCTACCTCAAGAAATCAGGATAAGAAGTCTAAAGAAATGGACCCATCCATGCTTACTACCTTTTTGGAGACCTGTATGAAGTTTCTATGCGATAGCAAGGCCGTAAAGGGATTATAGGAGTTGATCAATAAATGTGTTGGTAATACTTCTGAGGGACCATGCGTGGTCAGGAAAATTGGTAAGCATAAGGCAAGAATAGGGCGTGAGATGAGGCTCAGCGCACAAATAGGAGAATATGAAATGGATCAAGTTATTCTAGATCTAGGGTCTGATGCAAATGTTTTGCCTAAACAGACATGAGAGAGAATGGGAAGACTTGCTCTCTCCTATTCAATTGAGGATGGTGAATCAACAAAAGATTATCCCCATGGGAAGATTACATGGAGTAACAGTCGATATTGAAGGCCAAGCGCGTTGGCCGATTTTGAAGTGATAGAGATTGTGGATGACAGCAATCCCTACCCTGTGCTCCTTAGGATCGATTGGGCTATTGACATGAACAGGGTGATCAATTTGAAGAAGTGGACGATGTCATTTGAAATAAAAACTCTCCGTGTGGTAGTACTGTTGGAACCTACAGAAGGCCTGCACTACACTGAGCCAGTCTGCAATTACGAAAGTGACAATGATTTGGACCAGATTTATAAGATAACAACACAAGATGAAGACTGGCTGAATCCGACAGTTGATGGACATATTACATGGGACCACGAGAGCTCCTACACCTCAGATTCAGATGAGGAATTGGAACACTGGCAGAATCAATTGCACGAAGTATCTATGCTACACTGTAACATGATGACCAAATAATTGCACTGCATATCATCGGAGGTAAGAATTCTTCCTTACTATGATGGTTTAATGTGGATAAATTTCTGGATGCATTTGAAAGGGAAGTGCTAGAGAAGCATCGCTTCCAAGCCTTGGACTTGGCATTGCATGCTACGCCTACAAGATGTTGGGGTACGCATAAAGACAACTTCGATGGATGGCGCGAATATAGAAGAATGATGAAGGTGCAGTTTGGTCACCCAAAGTTACGATTGACAGAGAAATGCAATCGAAGGAGTGATCTATGTGATCACTTAGCCAAATGGACCGATGCTTATGGAGTAGAACCACAGCTGGAGTGGGTACATCTGTTCTGTCACACCTTGGATGTAATACCTATGAATTGGTACTTGGAGACAGAGCTCTGCCATGGCACAAACGAATGGGATATTTTGAGACAAGGATTCTTGATGACATTCAGCTTTGAAGATGGATTTGAGTGCATTGATGAAGCGTTGTAGGAGATCAAAGTAGTGAACTTCAGAATACCGCAGGGTCCCTTAGATTTAATTCAACCAAATTGCACCACCCAGCTGTGCCACTCGCTAGACTGCTACAATGTGACCGCTGAAGAGGAAGACGAGGATCCGAGGAACATTAACATCCCGGAAATAGAAGGTCACCATGAAATTGAGGGGCCGCAGATAGAAAATCCAAATATCACCACACCGTTGAAAACGAGACAAGTGAACATTGGGACAGAGGCAGAGCCGAAGTTTGCGAAGATAGGGGACTAATGGGATGATGCTACGGTGTATAAGGTCACTGAGTTTCTCTACGAATTCCAGGACTTGTTCCCTACAAATTTTTCAGACCTGAAAGGGATAATAGGCTTTTTGAGCATTTTCTGGAACTTTGAGCCTATTTTGGATCCTTCAAATCACTCCTTGATCACAGGAATTGAACACAAGACCGGTAAAGCAATACTACAACACCTTACCACTAGGATGCATGGTAGTTCTTAACTACTATATGTCCGAAGTTATATTTAACTTTTATGTGTTTTTGTATTTGGGGACGGGGTCAAGGCTAATCCCCAGCCCTCGATCACCCCACACCCATAGGACTATAGGCAGGGGAGCCAAGGGCGTGGGTTTAGCCACAGTTCTCGCACCAGCATCTTCAAGCCACGAGACCACAATGTTATATTCTGAAGTGAACATATGAGGGGGCTAAGACTTGCGACTAGCCACTGTTTCAACATAGCACACATGACCAGTTCCATCGCAACACCAAGCGACGAGCCCATGGTTATATTACCATCATTGAACCATGTGTTATGGGCTCAGTGGAGGTTTATGGAGGGAGATAAGTTATGGCCCTAGCCCAAGCCATATGGCCCTTAACATGACCACAAGCGCAATATTTGGGCGTTAGGCAGAAGATGCCAAGTAAGGGGGCCAGCCCTAGGGTCACATGGTCACCACAGGACTGAGGCCTAAGTAGTTAAGCACCAGCAGAGTAGGGCTTGGCAGTAGCTCCAGCCCTTGGTCATGAGCGCGCCCATATAACCACAAGCCAGGAATGGAGGGCTCGACCAAGATTTGCGACAGGCGCTAAGATAAGGTCGTAGCCCCAAGATCATATGACCTTTAACATGACCGTGCACCAATAGTTGGGAGCTCTGATGGGTAGGGCGGGCTGTTGGCCCAGCCCTTGAACCCGTGGCGCCACACTTGACCTCATCCCCGAGTATTAAGGGGTTTAACCGGCGGGGGTGGGCATTAAGGCTCAGCTCTCGTCCCTATGTGGCCCATGTGGCCATATTTTCGAATTAAGGGGTCCGTGGCTACATTAACTATCTGACAAAATGCACTTTCAGGTAGTGAAATTGTCACTCCGTTAGCAATTTTCATGGTTGATTTTTGGAACCGATAGAAAGAAGGGTGAATTTGTAGGATGGTTAACATGGAAATTCATGAGAGAACTTAGGAGCTCATAGATTTTGGAGTTTTTATCCAAATTGAGCTCAGAAACAGGCTACTTAGGGGTTTTTGGATATTCTAAATCCATTGGTAACCTCTAATTTCTTATTTTAGCACATATACAAAGTATTTTTGCAGGTTTTGGGATAAAGGTGTATGGATCAGTCAGGGTTTGGAAGTAATTTCTAGAAGGTATTTGGGCATGGAGAAGACCTTGTAGGGGTATTCACACTTCCAAAATTATACTGCAGAAATTGTAACTTGCAGGATTCAGTTCAGGTTCAACTTCTCTTAACGTGAAGTTTTGATTATCTGCTTCAATGTGGAATTGAAGGGTTCACATGATGTTTTTAGCTCATTTCAACTGAAGTATGTCATCCTTGTAGGATACGTTTCGATTTGTTGATGTTTATGAGAGTTACTTGTAGGAGAACATTACTTTGTAGGCGTAATAACCACATATTTACCTTCTGCAAATTTTTATGTACTTCATTTGATACTGAATATATGAGTGGTCTAGTCATGTTGACAGGCCCAGAGATGTAGCCCAGGAGGGGTGAACTCCATCAACAAACCTTTGTCTTGCTCTTTATTATGCTTGCATGGATTATGTGTTGTTATGTTCATTATGTTAAGTTACATATGAAGACTAATTAATGATTTGAAGAGACATTGGAAACCTGTTTGTTTCAAGGCCCATTTTTAATCTTCCAAAGCGTCGACACGGTCATAATTTTTGTTTTATTTTATTTTGGAAAAGAGGAAGAAATCACCTAATCCAATTTCAAATTAGTTTCGTATTAGAGCACTAGTTGACCAAGTTGCAAGAATGGGCAGCAAAAAGAGTCTTCAAGAGCTAGAGGAGCAAAATTTAGCTTTCCGGATGGAGAACATAGAGTTGAGAAGGATGATAGATATAGTTGAAGAGGAGAAGAGACACATGTGATTTGTTTTGCAGCAAGTGCTTGATGAGTAAGTTGCAGAAATCTCTACTCCTGTACTAGCAAGAGAAACCTACAGCATGAGGTCAGTATGTGGTCATGGTCCAAACACTAGTTTTGGACCATATGTGGAAGATGTTGCATGTGAATTTTTCAAACATCTTCAAGAAGCACACCATATGCCAGTGGATAAGAGTGGGTGGCTAGAGTCATCTACAAGTTGGCCATCATCGTCATCATCAAAAGTTGAGAAGATGAATGACAAATTTAAGGAGGTAATTAGCATCTCAAGTTCCACTCCTTCCATTTATATGCATAACAACTCTTTTGCAGCGTTCGAAAAACATACCAAGGGCATAGGTATGAAGTTGCTTTCCAAGATGGGATATGAAGGTGGAGGCCTCAACATAAATGACCAAGGTATTACCAATCCAATTATGGTTGAGGAGAGACCGAAGTATATGGGATTGGGATATGGTCAAAGGGAGTTTGGGGAATGCTCCAAACAACTTGAGGTACATCAAACATCTAAGCATGAGATGTCACCACCTTGTGACAATCGTTGAAGCTGCAACTCTAGAGACATGTATAACTCTCAAGAGTGTTTTCCAATTCATGGAAATTTTGAATACATATGGAATAAGTACCCTTGTACATTTAGTGATGCTATTGACCATTGGGTGGATGTATGTGAGTAACATATGATAATGGTTAAAAGGATGAAACAAATTTTAGGCATCAAGAATAATGAATTTCTTTCGCATGAGAGAACTTCTATGTCAGCAAACAAGAAGAATTTTTTTTGTGCTCATTGCAAGGTGCATGGACATGACACTGAATGATGTTAGAAGCTACATCTGGAGCTTCGTTCAAAGAAAGGTAAAGAGATTATGCTACATAATGGAATGGAAACAAGAGGTGGAAAAGAGGACCCTCCACAATCTTAAGTGACCTTCAGGACAAGAGGATGCAAGAAGAGAACCCACAAGCCTAGGAGAGGCAAAGTTTGGGTAGACTTATTGTAAAGTTGTTTTGTAAAATTTGTAAATACTTGTTGTCATTACCTATTTAGGTACTTTTTCTAAAGTGAACATTCATTGTCACTATGTGTTACACAGCATTTTGTCACTATCACTATACTCCCCGTCTACGATCCTAGAGGACCTCTACAGTGTACCCGACAAGCTTTCCCATCATGAAGAAACTCCCAGTATGTCCCTCTTCATGAGTAGAATAATTCCCCTTTACATCATTTCCCAAGAATCTTCCTTCTATCCCAGTTTACAAGACCGATGCTACTAATCAATTTTCTCCTCATGCTGATTTGAAGAGGTTAAAACTAGCCCTCGCGTAGTTCGGATTGACTGGGGTCGTTTTCCAGCCACGCCAATCCTCTTTTGGAAGGTTTTTTAAATAAGGAGTCAGCTTCCATGTCCATAAGCTTCGTAACAGAATTCTGGTAGATGGTTGGGTCAGATAAAGTCGAGGAAGTCAGTTTCGGCTCCTTTCCCCTATTAGGATGGAACAACCTCGAGAGATAATACCTTCTCATATGATGAAAGGAACCATCTCCCATCCATCCAAGCTATATAAACCTCTATTTTTCCCAAGAAAAAGCTAGTTGGGGTTTTGGAGCAAGTTTGAATAACCAGCAAGTCATCTATAACTTGTATCTTTCTAGTGTATGTTTGAGGGAGAATAATGTGATTTTGGTTTGGTTTGAGACTAGAGGGAAAGAGACCTTAAAACTTCCATAGTTTGGGCTATCCATGAAGTGCTAGAAAAAGTGTGGGAACCTGGATACGTCGGAGGAGACCAGCAACATTAAGGCACCGGTTGTAATCTCTTTCTGATTTATATAAATGCAACTATTGATTGATTTCTTACATGAAGTGTCATTTTACATCTTTATGGCTTAATGTTCCTTGACCTATTAAATAGGTTGAATACAATATTGTATGCTATCACGTTTGTTGTTGTTGTTGTTATTTGTTTGTTTCAAGTGTTTGAAGGAAGCAAACAGAACATAGTTGGAGTGAAGAAGCGGGATCATCACCAAGCAGAATAGTGTTCTAAGAGGTAGGCCCTCTTAATTGATTCTAACTTAAGGAGATTTTCCATAGATTATTTTTTTTTGGCTAGACCCGCTCTCTCGGGCTAGAGGGATTGTTTGTGTCCGCGCTGAGAATTTACCTGCACCACAAATTGGAAACCATACTGGGGAACCCAGAGCTAGGGAGCCAATCCTTCTATTTGATTGATTGTCATTTTATGGTTTTGTGTGAACTTTTCTAGTATCACCATTTCCCTTTAGTGTTCTCTGCTTTGCCTAGTTTACTGCTCTGAGCCTGAAATTTACAGTGGCAAGTCTGGTCTTAGCCTTTGAAAATTTTTATTTTTTCCTTGAATCCTTGGTCAGCGCATTTATTTTTCTGACAGTCGCGTCGATCAATGCGAGTTTCTCAAAAACAGTCGTGCTGACCCCCTTTTGGTGTGTGTTGTCAGTTAGGCAGTCATGCCAATTCCTGTAGGTGAAGATCAGGGTTTACCCTAGATCATAGCCAGTGTGTCTTGCCCTTTTGATTTCTATCTCTTAGCTTGTTTTGACTGTGTTCTCCCTGGCTGGAAAGCTCTTTTAGCTTGGTTTGTATGATTGGTTGATTTGCATTTTCTTCACTTGGTTTCTTGAGTTCTTGGATGGTGTATAACCCTAGGGCATCTAGGTTGTCACCCATTCACTTGTTTGCGTGCTCAGAAAGTCAAGTTGATAGTCAAATTTGCTCCTTGCATTTCATTTGATTAGTCCTTTTGTTGCTTTGATTTCCATTTAACAAGTTTGAAAAGTTTCATTTAGTGTTTGAGCGTCTCTTTTCGGGCATAGATCACATTGCCCATCTTGTTTTTGGTTTAGTCTTTGCTTCATTAGTTTTGAAAGGAATTCTCTTTTATGCTTTGTGTTTGCTTGTGATTGATTGTATTGGGAATATTTCATTGAAGTGTTTGTGAAAGATTCATTCCGTCATTTCATTGAAAAATACATAATTCTAGTTTGTTGAATCAATATGTTACATTAGTTAGCATCATTGAAGACTAGAGTTGCATCATCATTTGCATTGGAAAAGAAATGAATTCTCTTTACTATTAAAAGGATTAGTTGAAGTGCATTTGATAGGAAGATTCAGTGCATCTTGGAGATTTATTAGAGAAAGATTTCATTATTTGATTGTTGCATTGATTTTGTGTTCCCTATCTCTCAATCAGTGTTAACTTTCATCGAAGACAAATATTTCCTTTCTCATATAGCTACATGTAGGAGTTTTTTCAGTTGACAGCGGTAGGGCCTTGTAATTGAAACCTAATTCAAGATCAACCGTTAAAATCTATTGAATTAACCTAAGGAAGCATTGAAACTTAATGCTTATATTTAGAGGTCTAGGCTAGAGACGTGTTTCGGCGTCTTAAAACCTAGCATATGTCTTTTGTTTCGGCACTAGACAACGCTAGTATGGACTTGTGCTCCTCGTACCGTCGTGTAAATAAAGGGAGACCCCACTAGGTCTGCAATCCTTTATCCATAGGAAGCCGAGTCTGCCACCTTGTAAACGTGATACACCAAACACAACATTCGGTGAGATTGCCTGCCCATACTTCTTGGTTAGTCAGGAGGTATTCTGCAATTCACGGTTACCTAGTAATCCTTATGCCTAGAGTAGCCTGAGTAGTCATTTTTTATCTTTATTGACTCTTTAAAGTTGAAAAGATCATCGAGAACTTGTCCTTTTGAACTCACTAACTCCGAAAGCAACTAGAGTCACCTTTTGTCCTTTTCTCAACTCTTAAAATATGAAAAGGAAAAATTTTGTTTCAATTTCTAAAAATTAACTACCCACAAAATATTCCTGGTTAAAGTTATCTTCCGTAGTGATTTTTTAGGGTCAATTCCAATGGCAACATTCCCAGAGTCTACCAGTCAAGGATTCCCCTTGGATGGGAATCCTAGTCTTTTTCCTTCTTTTGGAAATGTTGGTGCTTCTTATATGGCAACGGTGTCCCTCCCTGGATTAACCATCGGTTTACCTATCTGGTTATTTTTGACCTTGATGATCCCGAGTGTCCCAACCCCTGCCCAGACATCTCCTTCATTTGAACCACATCATGTTGATTCTAAGGTTGACCTCTCACCTTCTTCACCCTCCTCTTCTACTTCGCCTGGTGAAAGTTTGAAATCTAGGGACCTGGAGGCTAAGAAGAAGAAGAAGACAGATAAGCGAAAGGCCAACCGTACAGTTGTTACTCCAAATTCACTTCTCATCGACAAACCTTTCAATCCTCCATGGAAGGTCATATTCCCTTGCAAGCTGTGTAAGGGTGACCATCTCCTTCGAGACTGTCCTGGCATTCCCAGAGTCTTAGAGGTATGGTCTCAAGACCTAAATCGACCATCTCCATCGACCTCTGGAGATCATGTCGATGCTACACCCTCAGCTAGTGATGGTAAGAAGAAAGGGAAGATTAGATTTCCCTGTAGGTTATGTGAAGAAGAGCATCTTCTTCACCTTTGTCCTCTTATGGATAAAGCGTCCAAAGCTTTGGAAAACCTTACACCTCCTCAACCCCAACTTCCTGTTGGTTATCAGAGGCTTTCTTCTAACCCTCTCTTAGTTGGTAAAGAGATTAACTTGGATTCATCTCTTTCCCATCCTTCTCTTCTTGAGCATGATTCTCTTGTGTCTAATCCCAACCAACCATTGGTCGAAAAGAGTGTCGACTTGCCTCCGCCTTCAGTTGATCACTCTGTTCTCAACGTGAGTGGTGATCATACTGCTCATGTTCTTCTCATCTCCTTAGATTCTCATGAATCAAAGAGTGACCCTCCCATCCCGGTTGTTCAGGAGAGTCTTTCTTCTACTCCTGTAGAGCATGGGGGAATCATATGATACCCCCACCAAGTAGTTTTGTCATCTCTTTTGATTAGAGTCAATTGATTTATTTCCGCCTCCCATCTTATGTGCCTTTCCAGATCATAGTACAAGCCTATAATATGGTAGTACATGGTAGTGCATTAGATGAAGGCGCGTATATTAGCATCATTTCTTCTACTACTTGGAAAGCTTTGGCTTCCCCACAGCTTGTGCCTATCACCCAGAATCTGTTGGCTTTCAACGGAGGAACCAGTCAACCCTTAGGGATCCTTTCGAAGTTTCCTATTAATTTGGGAGGAAAGACCGTCTATATAGATGTGATGGTAGTCCAAGGTCCCTTAGATTTCAATCTTCTCCTTGGATGCGACTATGTTTATGTCATGGGAGCTCTTGTTTCTTCACTTTTCCATGTGGTTTGTTTTTCGCACGAAGGGAGAATTGTGACTATTGATCAACTATCGTTCATTGGTCACCAGGCGCCTCCTTTGCAACCATCATCCCCTATTAGCTCTTGTTTGCAAGCAGTACCTTCCCTACCACAAGTCAATTATCTGGCTACCTGTTTCGTCTCCAAATCTGCTGATGATCACATAGATGGTATAGTACATTATGTATTGGGGGCATTAGAACCCGATCTATCTATGGTACCAATTGACATGTATTCCTCCTAGAGCGTGGTTCTTCCATCTAGTGAAGACCTCTTGGGAGACATGTTCTCTTATGGGTCATGAACAGACGTCGTGAGGATAGTTCCTGGTCTTGTGTCAACCTCGTTAAAAAATGAAACAAGGAGTTGCGAGGATAGTTCCTAGTCTTATGTCAACCTCGTTAAAAAATGAAACAAGGAGTCATGAGGATAGTTCCTGGTCTTGTGTCAACCTCATTAAAAAATGAAACAAGGAGTCATAAGGATGGTTCCTTGTCTTGTGTCAAGCTCGTTAAAAAATGAAACAAGGGTCTCAAGGATAGTTATTTTCTGTCAACCTCATTAAAAAATGAAGCACCTCCCTTTTCCAAATTGAGTCTTTGATTAAGATCTCGTAAAATCCCAGTCAAGTCTTTCCTGGATCTTGAAAGTGAACCTTCATTACATTCACCTAATTGAATGAAATGAAGCTTGGGGGGCATGTACCTTGAATTGAGTCATTATGCCGGGGGCATGCAAACTTATCTCAAGAATATTTTTTTGTTTCAAGCTTGTGTAAACATGAAACTAAATCCAGGTAGAGTTCTCCATGGTTCAAGCTTGTGTAAAAATGAACCCATGCCTGATTTACATATCGTGATTTCTTTTTAATTAGCTAGTTTCTGCTAGAAGAGCCTTGTTTGTCTTATTCCATCGCCACCATTTCTTTAGCCGATCATATGCTTTCACTTGATTGTTTTTCCTTTCCTGAGGAACCGCAACGATGAGTGGCCTTATTAGCCAGCCTCTTGACCATTACATGTTTTGAGCAGTTACACCATTGCCAAAACTAGTTGCTACCCCTTATACCACTCGTTCCTCCATGACGATTCACCTTTAAGCTCTTTTTTGACTCATAAAATATGAAAATATTTCCGAGTATTTTTTTCCCTTTTTGACTGGTTAAAGAGAATAAAAACGGTGGGTCTGCTTTCAGCTCTTTTCCGACTCTTAAAACATGAAAAGATTGTCGAACTCTTGTCGTTTTGAACTCGTTAAAGGTTGAGAAAAGTCATTTACCCAGTATATGTTTACCCCTTTTTCGGACTGGGATAAACTATTTACGAAAAAGGTACTCCTTCATTGAAATGGTCAAGCGATTCTCTCAAGTATCAATTTCTACCTTTTCGGGCTCGAGAGAAACAAATGTACGAAAAGGGACCATGTGGAGTTTTCTTTTTCATGTCTTTTTCAAACTCTCCAAACATGAAAAAGATACAAAGTTACCCCTTTGTCGAACTTGTTAAAGCATTAAATGACACTAGATTTGTTGCCATGACAAACATGAGCTTCTTCTTCTTAGGGCCCATTAAACTTACTAGGTCGAATTCGTCCGAAGGATGAACTTACAGTGCAAGCATATGCTATCCCATTTAAGATTGTGATAAAAAATTAATTTGGTTACCTGCCAGAAATGGTGGGGGGGAATTTGGAAATTCTATCAGTCATGTCAACAGCTCACTCTTGAACATGACACTTTCTACTTTGTGTCGGGTTGGGATATCCTCCTTTTCATTCTACCTTCCTGGGTTGGGCCGCTCATTTTTGCCTTCCATTTGATCTCTACGACATCATCATGACCACCGATCCTATGGATCCAAAAGTTGCCAAACTCCAGAATCGTGTCACCGATATGTTCAAGAGTCAGTCCTTCTCTAGTTACACCCACTCCTGATTCTCTGTATCATCTTAAATAATTTGAATCCCTTTGTCTCGTGTCAATGATGTGGGATACATCATGGCCCTCCATCGACATGGTCACTTCCTGTTGACTTCAACTCATTATCCAGGAAGTTCACTGAGAGACTCCCTTCTAGTACCTTAGATCTTGCATGCCCTAATGGCAAGTTATTCGCACTCGACAACAAGTTCACGTCATTGGCTTTCGATCGGGTGATTTCATGGGTGTTCGACATAAGTTCCTTTATTCACATTCCATGAATTGTGTTACAAGTACCTTGATATCCATTGTCATTATTGGTGGTTTCTCTCATGCTTTTTAATGGTTCACATCATTGACCGGTAATCAAGCGACTTCCTAACATGTTCGACTCCAACACATTCATTCACATATTAGGATTCGTACTTTGATCAGGTCATTTGGAGAGCAAGACCCTAGTCTAAGATTACAAAAGTCTAGGTCGCGAGGTGATGTAACATGGACATGTTGATATCCATGTTTCTTTCAGATGGATGGTTGCGACCATACCATGAGTTGTTATATGTGATCCTTCTCATTATTGGATGGTTGCGACCATGCCTTGGTTTCGTGATGATCCTTTCTACTAGATGGTTGCGTCCATGCCTTGGATCCATGTACATGATCATTCTCTGGATGGATACGTCCATACCACAATTCATGTATCATTATTCAGAGTTTTCTGTGATGTATATGTATATATGCTTGCTTGCAAGTTTTCTAATGACGAACTTCGGTTCCCCGCTTCCATTTGTAAATCATTTCACCCCTCACTCTAGTTTGGCCTTCACGCTTTAGGGGGCATCTGTTACACAACATTTTGTCATTGTCCCTATACTCCCCATCTACGATCCTAGAGGACCTCTCCACTGTACCCGACATGTTTTCCCATCATGAAGAAACTCTCAGTATGTCCCTCTTCATGAGCAGAATAATTCCCCTTTACATCATTTCCCAAGAATCTTCCTTCTACCCCAGTTTACATGACTAGCGCTACTGACCAGTTTTCTCCTTACGCTGATTTACAGAGGTTAAAACTAGCCCTCACATCGTTCAGATCGACTGAGCCCCTTTTCCAGTCACGTCGATCCTCTTTTGGAAGGTTTTTTAAATAAGGAGTTGAAGCCTCCATGTCCAGAAGCTTCGTAACGGAAGTCTGGTAGATGGTTGGGACGGATAGAGCCGAGGAAGTCAATTTGGGCTCCTTTCCCCTATTAGGATGGAACAACCTCAAGAGATAAGATCTTCTCCCATGATGAAAGGAATCATCTCCCATCCATCCAAGCTATATAAACCTCTATTTTTCCCGAGCAAAAGCTAGTTGGGTTTTGGAGCAAGTTTGAATAACCAGCAAGTCATCTATAACTTGTAGCTTTCTAGTGTATGTTTGAGGGAGAATAGTGTGATTTTGGTTTGGTTTGAGACTAGAGGGAAAGAGGCCTTAAAACTTCCATTGTTGGGGCTATCCATAAAGTGCTAGCAGAAGTGTGGGAACCCGGATACATTGGAGGAGACCAGCAACATCAAGGCACCAGTTGTAATCTCTTTCTAATTTATATAAATGCAACTATTGATTGATTTCCTACATGAAGTGTCATCTTACATCTTTATGGCTTAATGTTCCTTGACCTATTAAGTAGGCTGAATACAATATTGTATGCTATCACGTTTTTTGTTGTTGTTGTTTTCTTGTTTCAAATATTCGAAGGAAGGAAACGGAAGATAGTTGGAGTGAAGAAGCAGGATCATCACCAAGCGAAATAGCGTTATAAGAGGTAGGCCCTCTTAATTGATTCTAGCTTAAGGAGATTTTTCATAGATTGTTTGTTTGTGGCTAGACCCGCTCTCTTAGGCTAGAGGGATTGTTTGTGTCCGCACTGAGAACTTACCTGCACCACACTATGTTCAACAAGTAGATGTTTTTTATTGATGTATGTATTGACTTGGTATAGTCCACATGTTTAAGGGCTTTTGGGAATGTACAAGATTGTCCTTCAAAGTTGTCTACAAGTTCTCAGATGTTAATTGATACAAGTATTCGACTTGAAACTTGTGTGAATTGAATCTTTGTTTTTAAGATTGTATAAGATGACTATGTGTTGTAGTTGCGGTCACTCATATCATGGAAAATTTTGCAGCAGTGTACTTTTCATGTACAAGCTCAACTTGAAGACGTTAAAGCAAGTTTATTTTTCTTATGAATTCCTAGATGGGGTCAAGTTTGTCTTCAATAGTTTAAACTTCAAGATGAAATGTTTTTGAAGTCATGAAAAAATGAGAGTAAAGAGAATGTTTAGATTCCACTCATCAATATTTTGTTCCTTCAACAACGATAAGAATGATGGCTCAGTTCTTAGCAGGACAATAGGTCTTCTTGAATATGATAAATGAAGTGCCTTGATTGGAGCTTGAAGGGAACCAATTGAAAATTTTGCATTTTGGATTGAGTTTTTTTTGTTTTTTTGAGTTTCAGCCTCTTTGTATTCACTAGGGAAGTAAACTTTTGGAGTCCAAAACTTCCTAGTGGGGAGGTGTGATCAGGTGATCAATTTTAAGCTCAAAAATGAAAATGCCCAAAAATTCTTGAAACTGGGACCAAATCGAAGAGCTCGCTAATTTGAGTCCAATGCAACTTTAATTGCTCAAAATCGATATCGTATGCTCCTGATATCGCATTCTAATCGTTTTCCCAAACAGGCAAATTTTTTGCAGATATGCTTACTATCCAGTACGTACACTAACTAGGAAAGTTGAATATACAATGTGGGCCAATGATAGGCTACCACTTTCCTCTCTATATTGGCTCAAATTTGTTGTGTTTTTATTGGCTGAAGTGGATGTTTCATGGTCCAATAAATGGAAGCCATGTGGTCCAATGGATGACTGCCACGTGGCCTCCCAACGATGTACTAAAATTATTTTATGGGTCCAACTTCCCTCACAAGAATCAAACACGATACTGGTCGATTAACACTGTAGCACCTTACCGATAAGGTGCATGGTAGTTTTTAACTACTATATGTCTAAAGTTATATTCAAATTTTATGTAGTTTTGTATTAAGGGATAGGGTTGGGGCTACGTCGTAGCCCCCGATCACCCCAAACCCACAGGACCACAAGCAGGGGAGAAAAGGGCATAGGCTTAGCCCCATCCCATGGTTCTGGCACCAGCAGCTTGAAGCCACGGGACCACAATGTTATATTCCAGAGCGAACAGATGACGGGGCTAAGACTTGGGACTAGCCACGATTTCGACATAGCATACATGACCAGTGTCATCGTAATGCCGAGCGAAGAGCCAATGGTTATATCACTATCATGGAACCACGTGCTACGGCCTCGACGGAGGTTTACGTAGGGTGCTAAGGTATGGCCCCAGCCCATGCCATATGGCCCTTGATGTGACCACAGGCATGGGGTTTTGGCGTTAGGTGGAAGGTTCCAAGGAATGGGGCCAACCCAAGGGTCGCATGGTCACCAAAGGACCGAGGACTGAGTATTTAAGCACCAATGGAGTAGGTTTTGGTAGTAGCTCCAACACTTGGTCATGAGTACACCCATATAACCGCCAAGAATGGAGGGCTTGACAAAGATTTGTGACGAGTGCTAAGATAAGGCCTTAGCCCCGAGTTTGTATGACCTTTAAAGTGATCGTACGCCAACGGTTGGGAGCTTTGATGGTAGGGTGGCCCATTGGCCCAATCGTCGGACCCATGTTGCCACACGTGACATCATCCCCGAGTATTAAGGGGCTTAACCGGTGGGGGAGGGCGTTAGCGCCCAGCCCTCAGCCCTATGTGGCCCATATGGCCTTGATTTTCGGATTGAGGAGTCCAAGGATAAATTAAATATCCAACAAAATGCACTGATGGGTAGTGAAATTGTCACTTTTGTTAGCGATTTTCAAGGTGAATTTGTAGAACCGATATACAGAAGGGCGAATTTGTAGGATGGTTAATAATGAAATTCATGACAAAGCTTAGGAGCTCATAAATTTTGGAGTTTTTATCCAAATTGAGCTCAAAAGGAGGCTATTTAGGGGTTTCTGGATGTTTTGGATGCATTGGTAACCTCTAATTTCTTATTTGAGCACATCTACATAGTATTTTTGTAGGTTTGAGGTTAAAGGCATATGGATTAGTCAGGGTTTGGAAGCATTTCTAGAAGGTATTTGGGCATGGAGAAGACCTTGTAGGGGTATTCTCACTTCCATAAGTCTACCGCAATAGTTGTAACTTGCAGGGCTCAGCTCAGGTTCAACTTCTCTTAACATGAAGTTTTAATTATGTGCTTCAATATGGAATTGAAGGGTTCACATGATGTTTTTAGCTCATTTCAGTTGAAGTGTGTCATCTTTGTAGGAGATGTTTTGAGTTGTTGTTGTTTGTGAGAGTTCTTTGTAAGAGAATGTTACCTTGTAGGGGTAATAGCCACATATTTACCTGCAGCAAAATTTTATGTACTTCATTTGATACTGAATATATGAGTGGTCTAGTCATGTTGACAGGCCTGGAGATGTAGCCCAAGAGGGGTAAACTCCGTGAATAAACCTTTGTCTTCTTCTTCATTATGCCCGCATGGATTATGTGTTGTTATGTTCATTATGTTAAGTTTATTGTGAGGACTAATTAATTATTTGAAAAGATATTGGAAACTTGTTTGTTTCAAGACCCATTTTTAATCTTGCAAAGCGTCGACACGGTCCTAATTTTTGTTTTATTTGACTTTGGAAACGAGGAAGAAATCACCTAATCCAAATTCAGATCAAGATATTGGTAAAAAAATGCTTTCATGTTTTAAGGGACCAAAACATGGGAGCAGACCAAATGGATAATTTTGGCACCACCATGAATAAAGTGGATCTGTAGTGGCAAGGAGTAAGGGGGTATTCCCCCCACCTTAGCTTCTACGAAAAGTGCCATTGAAACAAAGAGGGCCTCCTTAATCCTAGGGAGTGGCCATGATAACGACAAGGAAAAAAGGGATAAACACAAGAGTCAACATGTGGAAAGGATGCATTTAACATTCTTGAAACTTCCTGAGTCTTGTGTTTCCTTAAGGAGAGAGAATTTTAATCCTTCCAAATGATGAGAAGCTAAGAAATTGGTTATTATTGTTGTGAGTGTGAATTTGGGGAGAAACTAGGATTCATACTTCATTATATATTCAAGGAGGATTGACTAAACAACATGAGGAAGCATTGACGAAGTACTGATTACTTCGCATAGGGCATAATAAGCAGGGTACACAAGGACCAACATAATCTGAAAAGGGAGGAAGTGTTGAATTACAGTGATGGCTTGATACTTGCATATCTCAACAATTCACGGTTTATGAAAGCAGGTGGATGCACTTATAGGTATAATTGGTCGAACTGAAGAAGGAATAAAGCAACGGTATCTAGCTTATCATGGAAGAATATGGGATGTGCTCGAGGGATTATATAGGTTCGTGTTTGGAATGGATTGTGGATCATCAACACACCTGGATTTCTACTAAGACAAAAGGTATTCCAGGACCTCTTTTCTTATTTATGTTTAGTGAATTTAGTATAGGAAAATTCGGAATCCCTACTTGTATATATTCCACCTAGGGTGGTGCCAGTGATTGTAGTTTTTGGTCTTTCCTTGTATCGTGTAACTAGTTTGCAGAGAGAGTACGAGAGAGTATGATCTAGGAATCCTCAAGGATATCCTTTTGGAGAAAGCTATTGTCAAAGCCAGACTACCCCTAATTCCAATTTATATCCTCTCTTGCTAAGTTTGAGTTGTGATCACATAGAAGTTGTCATCCAAGTGATACAGTGGGGGATCAATATGAGAAAATTTCATCCTATTGGTTTCTGTATTGTCATAATATAAAAAGGGATGGAACAAATCCCTTCAACTTCTCTCAAATAGGGACTCCTTCTTTGGTAATTTTTATTCTCACTCTAGGTTTATAGTGTATATGTTATTGCACTTATCCATTTGAGATTGAGATGATATGTGTGTCGTCGTGGATAAATAAAAAAGTTTCAAGTCTACATTGATGCTCAAGTGAGCTATGGTGAAATCAAGTTGGCTTGGACCATTGATTAGGAATAAACAACAATTGGCCAATATGAAATTGAAGGCATTTATTGGTCAATATATTGTTCGGGACTAAACAAAGTAAGCTGGGAATATTTTACTCCCAATTTCATTTGCAGGATTAGAAGTGGAGGATTGTTCGCAATATCAAGTGAAGATAACTATTAGAGGGAATTCCAACAAACTAGTGCATGACAAGAACATCCAAATTTTAATATGGATCCCAGATTAAAGGCCATGTTATATCTATTAGTCAGTGGGGTAGTTCATATTATTGTTATGATGTGGGGGGGAGTTGAAATGTGTATCAAATGGACAATACAATTTAACATTCAAATAGGATGGTGGTATTTAAGAATGCTCAATGAGAAAATATGCAACAATCATCAAGGAAACATAACGTAGAGGTTGGATTCGAGGATGGTGGAGAATTTTCCATACATGCAAAGAAAATGGGAGGAATCTCAAGAAGATGGAAGTAATGCAAGCCTCAACAATACCAAGGAAATTGGAGAAGGAGAACAACTTCCATACCTTGAAATGGACATGTAAGCAATTGTGATGTTTTACAAATTTTGGTTTGCCTTAGGAGTCTTTTGGAGGGCCTATTCATGTTAGAAAATTATATATTGCAGAGCAATGGAACAAATAAAATATATTGCAGAAATATAAACACATAAAACAATAAAGACACAGATATATGTCCACGGAGAAATAGTCAGTCCTTCCTTTTATATTATCCAATGAATAGATACAACCTACAGCGGATCCGTTGTAATTCCCTCTTCTCTATCACACAATCTCCTCTCTCTTTCTCGCTCAAAATACACATATACATAACCACAATACGATTCCCTCTTATATAGCAAGGGGTTGCCTTCTAGGGAAAAAACCCTGAATTAAACATACTTTCTACCGTCATATTTGCGCCTATTGAACGGCCCAAATTGATTATGACAACGCGCATAAACGGACAACATTTTTTCCACATTACGAAATGGGGTCCAATGCAGTGATACCTCTAAATAAAGAAGATAATCAGACTCCACACCCAACACTCTCCCACTTGGAGACTGATTATAGCAACTCCATTGTTGCTTCATTTGTTGGAATAAGACTCCACTTTGGACCTGGTTGTTTCTCATCTTCATCATCATACTTGAAGACCAATTGAAACCAAGTAGAATCTTAGTTTCTCCCTCGTTACAACTTTTGTTAACATATCTGCAGGGTTTTGGCTAGTGTGTATCTTTTCCAGCTTCAACTGTCCATCTTCCAACATTGATCGTATGAAATGGTACTTGAGATGTATATGTTTAGTCTTGGAATGAAATGCAGAGTTCTTTGCAAGATTTATGGTACTCTGGCTGTCAATGTATAACCTGCCCAACTCCTGCTTTTTACCCAATTCATCCAGAAACCTTTGTAACCAAATCATTTCTTGACTAGCCTCTGTAGTAGCAACATACTCTACTTTCGTCGTTGAGAGTTCAACAACACTTTGCAGTTTTGAAACCCAACTGACAGTTGTTCCACCTACAGTAAACACATACACTGTGGTGCTCCTCTTGTTATCTCTATCACCCACCATATCTGCATCAACATATCGCTATAGAACAATGTTTGAACCACCAAAGCCTAATGCTTGATTTGTGGTACCTCTCAAATACCTGAGAATCCACTTCATCGCCATCCAATGTTCTTTTCCTAGTTGTTCATGTACCTGCTTACAACTCCCACTCCGTGTGAAATATCAGGCCTTGTCCAAACCATTGCATACATTAAGCTTCCAACTGTTGATGCATATGGAACTTTAGACATATAAGCCATTTCTTCCTGAGTCTTGGGACACACCTCCTTACTTAGTTTGAAATGGCTAGCCAAAGGTATACTAATTGGTTTTGCATTCTACATATTAAATCTTTTCAACACCTTCTGTATGTACTCACTCTAAGGCAATGTTAATTTGTGATTCTTCTTGTCTCTAGTTATTCTCATACCAAGGATTTGTTTTGCAGCACCCAAATCCTTCATTGCAAATGAGTTTTCCAATTTTATTTTGAGCACATTTATTTCCTACATGTTAGAACCTGCAACAAGCATGTCATCTACATACAATAACAATATAATATAGCTGCCATGAATTTTCCTTTCGAGATAAACACAATGATCAGAGTGACATCTAGTATAACCTTGTTCAGACATAAACCTGTCAAATTTTAGATACCACTTCCTTGGAGCCTGTTTTAAGCCATACAAGCTCTTCTTCAACCTGCACACTAATTTCTCCTTCCCTTTTACCTCATATCCTTGTGGTTGCTGCATATATATCTCTTCCTAAAAATCCCCATGGATAAAGGTTTCCTTTACATATAACTGCTCAAAATGCAAATTCTCAGCTTCTACTAGACTTAATATAGTTCTCATTTAAGTCATTTTAACAACAAGAGAAAATATCTCATCAGAGTCTATACCCTTTTTCTATGCAAACCCCTTCACCATAAGTCTACCTTTATACCTTTTTCTACCTCCATCTTCCTCCTTCAACCTATAAACCCATTTATTTTGCAATGTTGTTTTACCTGTAGGCAACCTAACTAAGTCCCACGTCTGGTTATGTACTAAGGAGTCCATCTCTTCTTGCATGGCTTGCTCCCACTTCTTCCTGGTTACTACCTGCATTGCTTCTTCATAACATTCTGGTTCACCAGAATCAGTCAACAATACATAATATAATGAAGGAGAGTATCATTTAGGGGGTCTACTTATCCTAGTAGATCTTCTAATACCACTTTCAGGTGTTTGAGGTGCTTGTTTCTGTTGTTGTTGATGTTGTTGTTCTGGCTGTTGATCATTATGATTTTCAGGCACCTTCACTTTTTCTGTGATCTCATCAAACATTGTGTATTCTCTGTTTTCTTTTTCCTATTTCTGTTCCTGCATCTGATCCTTCTACAAAAACTTTTCATTGAATATGACATCTCTACTCCTAATGATTTTGTGTTTTTCATAATCATAAAAGCGATAACCAAAATCATTAACACCATATATAATAAAGGTACATTTCTTTGATTTTGCCTCAAGCTTTGTTATATTTTCTTTATTAATGTGGACAAAGGATTCACAACCAAAAGTCTTTAAAAAAGAGTAGTTTACCTTTTAACTTGTCCATGCCTCCTCTGGAATACCACCATCCAAGGAACTTGAAGGTCCTCCGTTTATTAGATAAACAGTAGTATCTACAGCATCTGTCCAAAATTGTAAAGGCAATTCTGCATGCAATCTCATGCACCTTGCACGCTCCATGATTGTCCTGTTCATCCTTTCTGACACACCATTTTCTTGTGGTGTTCCTAGAACTGTCTTCTCTCTACGAATTCCATTCTCTGAACAGTACCTATTAAACTTTTTGCTGCAATATTCACCTTCATTTTCTGATCTGAGACATCTCACCCTTTTTCCTGTCTCATTTTCAACCAAAGCTTTCCATTCCTTGAAAGTATCAAATACATCAGATTTATTCTGAATACAATAAATCCAGGTTTTTCTAGTTGCATCATCAATAAAAGTAACATAATAACGAGAGCCACCGAGGGATGATACCTGAGTAGGTCCCCGTACATCTGTATGCACAAGCTCTAATTTTTCACTCTTCTTTTCTTTCCTAACTCTGAGGAATCTGACTCTCTTCTACTTTCCATAAATACAATTCTCACAGAAGTCAAAATCAACATGCTCAAACCTGGCAACAAATTTCTTGAGTGAAGAATCTGCATCCCCTTCTCACTCATGTGCCCAGGCCTATGATGCCACAATTCCATATTTGCTCATGTAGAGGTTAAAGCATTAACAGAATTAGAAATACCATTGCATAAATACAATGTACCAATATTTTCTCCTTTTGCTATTACCAGGGCTCCTTTAGTGACCTTCCAGGTTTTATTTGTAAAAGTAGTTACACAGCCTTCACCTCCCAACTACCCTATTGAAATTAGATTTTTCTTCAGATTTGGAACATGCCTTACCTCCTTCAACATCCATTGATTTCCATTTTGTTGTTTTATGAAAATTGTACCCATTTTAATGATTTTACAGAGTTTATGATCACCCAATCGAACCTATCCAAAATCTCCTTGAACATACTCATGAAAATGTTTGCTATCAGGATGGTATGGAATGAGGCCCTAGAATCTACCACCCAGGCACCAATAATATTTTCTAATGAAAGAATCAAAGCATCTTGTAACACATCACCTGTCACATTCACTTCATGATTGTTTTCTTGTTGTGTTTCTCCTTCTTTTCCCTTTCGAGACTTGCAGTCTTTCTTTAGGTGTCCTTTCTTCCCGCATTTCCATCACACCATCCTCGATCTGGACTTGGATCTGCTTTTCCTTGACTTACTGCGATATCCTGGGCTCTTTCCATTTTTCTTCCCCTAGTATTTGTAGTCAAAGCATTACTTGATGTCTCACCGAAGATTTTCCGTCGCATTTCCTTGCTAAGGATTGCTCCGACAACATCATCAAACTTTAAAGTACTAGATCTAGAGACAGAGTTACTAATGGCCATAACTAACCCATTCCAACTTTATGGCAATGAGCATAGAAATAATAGAGCCCTAACTTCATCATCAAAAGTTACCCCTATGGAACTTAACTGACTGGTAACTGTATTAAATTCATTTAAATTATCAGCAACATATCCACCATCTGACATCTTCATATTAAAATGCTTCATATGAAATACCTTATTTGAGGCTAAGGTTTTTTCATATAGTTTGGCCAATGCAGACATTAAACCCTCTGTTGTCGTTTCCTTTGAAATATTAAAGGCTACCGACGTCGCTAGGCATAGTCATATTGTTCCAAGTGCCTTTCTGTCAATAATATCCCATTCTTTGTCTGTCATACTCATCGGCTTCTTTGTCTTTCCTCTCAATGGTAGGTACGGATCTTTCTCATACAAATAATATTCCATCTACATCTTCCACAGCTGGTAGTTTTGGCCATTAAATTTTTCGACCCTAAACCTACCATCTTCTGCCATTGCTCCCACTCAAACTAGGAACCCTTCTCTCCTCCGAGTTTATCAGCCAAATAGACCTTCAGCTCTAATACCAATTGTAGAAAATTATATATTACAGAGCAATGGAACACATAAAATATATTGCAGAAATATAAACACAAAAATGCATAAAACAAGAGAGACACAGATATACGTGGTTCACCCAATTTGGGCTACGTCCATGGAGAAACAGCCAATCCTTCCTTTTATATTATCCAACAAAATGAAGAGATACAACCTACAGCGGATCCGTTGTAATTCCCTCTTCTGTCTCACACAATCTCCTCTCTCTTTCTTTCTCAGAATACACATATACATAGCCGCAATACAATTCCCTCTTATATAGAGAGGGGTTGCCTTCTAGGGAAAAAAACCCTAAATTAAACATAGCTTCCACTGTCAGGTTTCCGCGTAATGAACGGCCCATATTGACTATGAAATTACAACATTTCACAAGGCAATTTTACATCTATTTTTAGCACTGATCCCCCGACACAAGGCACTCTAAAGAATCGTCGTCACCCCCCCTGGACGCCCCTGGCGGTACGCATAAACGGGTGGCATTGCCGCCACATTACAAAATGGGGTCCAATGTGGGGATACCTCTGAATAAACAAGATAATCAGGCTCCACACCCAACAATTCATGGTCTAGTTTTGAACAAATTTCATGTTGGAAATACTGAAAGGGGGGTGAATCCGTATTTCAACAATAATTAGTTAATTTTAAAAAATTTAGAGCAAGAACAATATAATAATAATCAACACATCTCAAGAATAGTACAAAACAATTTTTAGGTGAAAACCCTTCCGCGAAAATAACCACTGAATGTTTTTCTAGTAATTTTATGAGTATGTTGTCAAGTTTATAATAACCCTCTTTTGTTTTGTACATAAGAAAAATAAATAATAAGTAAAAACAAAAGGCCCTAAACAAATTTTATTGTTTGTCATAAAAAACCCAAAAAATTAAAAGTTTTAGGTCGGAGGTCCGATTTATAAAGGTCTTTTTAAATAAAACTATGAAAATCCCCGACCATCTGATTGCCCCATTGTCTAACCTCCCGACTAGCAGGTCGGGTCGACTACCAAAATATTTGTAAATATTACGCCCAATTGCCCGACCATCTGACTACTTGAATTAAAGACAAAGCTCGACTATTGTATAGTTGGATCGGGATGAAATAAATCAACAATAAACGAAAATCGCTTGACCATCCGACCTCCCGAATGCACGACTATCCGAAAAAAAATATTATTTTTTCTTGATTTGCGTGTAGTTCACTTTTTGAAATATATTTTGAAATTATTTCGTTTCACATTTAATTGATTTGTCTGTTAAATCAACAATAAATTTCTCCAATCCTTTCTCGATTCACGAAAAGAAACAGTTGGATTTCTCTACGGAAAATTAATGAACAAATTAATTCACGCCTTTCTCGGATTTCTAATCAAAATTCATAATTTCTTAGAGTATTTTGCTTGCATGTTTTTCTCTTAATCCTGGTTCTGAGAAATTTGAAATGAGAAAATATGATATCAGTTACAAAAATTATGTGTAAGCGGGATGATATTATATGTCATTATTGATTCAATTTCAAATTTTAAATACGATAAGTTTATATATGCTCTATTTTTTGTTCACATGTCATAGAATGGGAAAAAAAAGGAAAATATCCAGCAGTGAAACAACAAATGGAGTAGATAAGGGAGAAAATTAAAGAAATGGAGAATTTGCAACTAGAGGAGGTCAGCTTCAACCCATTCCTCATCTCAAACTCAACTTATAACACACAAAAAGCAGGTACTATGACATGGGAGGAAATTTATGATTTATTTCAAGGAAGAGGATGGCTAAACAACACAAGATCTTCTCAAACAAAGAATAATCATTTTGAAGCAACAAGAGCAACAGAGTTACACAAAGCAGCCACTAGGGCTGCAATTTTTCCTTATTATGACATGGTTCCATGGATTTTTTCTCATGTTGATATTTCGACCCAAACAATATCATACCATCACAAAATTTCCATAGCCTCATGGAAAATTGAAGTCTTATCGACCATCTATAAGCTCAGTACCCTAGAAATCCACCTTAATGTTGATTTCCTTAAGAATTTTTGAAGCAGTGCCTTCAAGAAATGTAGAGAGAATTATGACAGAGTGATTGAAAACTAGCTAAGGGAAGAAGATGAAGTTTCAATCTCAGAGAAAACGAGTATCCCATAGATATTTTCGTGAAACCCATAACATTTCTTATCAAAATGCTAACTAGATTATATGGGGAACAAGATCCTGAACATTGTAAAATCAAATGGATTCCAATAATCCATAGCATTTTAAATGAGTGGAAACATCTAAATTGGGCCAAGATTCTATCACAGAATATCACAGATTATTTAAAGTTTTCATTAGCATCTCCCCCTGGATACAAAAACATTTTTTATATGTCTTCCTATCTAATAGATATCGTCATTTCCTCAGTTCAGTTCCACTCATGAAATGGAACTACCCATCTAATTAGCAGCTACTCATCCAAAATTATGCTCCAATATCGTGGGAGTCAAATTTTAAATTTTATTTTTTCAATATTTTCCATTATGTCTTGATTCCTTTCTATGAAATCTTGTTTGGAAAAACACCTCCCAGAATTAGTCAAAATCTGAAAGAAGGCCTAGAGTCCATTGGTCATTGGTTTTTGGAGGAGTTATTTTCTTATATAAGAGTTTTTAGAAGTGAGGTTGGTCCTCACCTTTTACCCCACTATATCCCTAAAATGTTGGCTCTGAGAGAAGTTGAAAATCAAGTTGTTTTGAATGGCCAAGCTAAAAAGTTAAGTAAATTACAAGAGAAAATTTTGTCTAGTTTTCTAATTAAGTACGGTGACATAAATATTAGGGACAAAGGACATGGATTCAAGGAAGTTTAAGAGCTTCAAGAAGTTTGGTTATATTCTCTACCTCAGTATGACTATCATCCTATTGGGATTGATATCAATCATTATAAAACGGTCAGCTATATGAAAATATTCACTCATCAGGAGCCTCCCTTTGATGAGATTTTCATAGATATTGATGATTTCCAGCAGGATTTGAAAGAGGAAAACTCTTAGAGATTGAAACAAGAGACCAATTACAAAAGTTTAGAGAAAATCTGTTTGAAAATTTCTTAAAATAAAAAGGTCTATGTCTCAACATTTCTTTTGAAGAATTAAAGGCTTTTGAATTCTTTTAATTTAATTTCAACCAACTCACTTCAGATCCTTCTATTGTCTCTCAAAAGTAACAAAAGGTTGAAATTGAAAAAGTAGAAGATGTTGTTGTCGCAGATAAAGAAGCAGAGGTCACAATGATGGAAATTTTGAAAGAGAATCACGAAAGTCCAGAAACAACAAAAACAACATAAAAGGAAACAACAACTCAACAAGAAATTGTTCTAATTAATTCCCCTAATGGAACATAACAAAAGAAACCAAAAAATATAGCAGGTGAAGAAATGGAAGTTGATGAGGAGAAATAGAAGCAAGTATCTTGTGAAATTACCACCAATAAGAATGAGGAGACAATGGAATCGCATAAAAAGGTAAATGTTATTTCAACTATATCTCCTAAGACCTGAGTGACACCCATTTCTACCAAGTTTCGTTGGGAATCATTTCTTTTCAAACCAGTTTCTAAGTTAGACGCAGTTCCAAATACAATTCCTTTTATGACATTATTATTTCAATTCTCAAATGAAATCAGTTGTAAGGAGAACAAAGAAAAGGAAACATGATTCTTTAGAGACTGTGTCTGAATTCAGCTGGTAGGCTCAAGGAGATGTGAAAGAAAAAGCCCAAGAATCCTCTCAGGCCTTAGGAGCTTTTGTTAATTACAACCAATATCATTTGAATGAGATTGCAACCTCATATGATAACAATCTACAAAAAAATTAAAGTTTTAGAGAAAAAATTGGAGAAAAGTGAATTGTGTAATGAAGAAAATTGGCAAAAATATTCTGCAACTCTAATTCAAGGATTCGCTGTAGAAAGAGAAAATCTACAGAAGCATTTTTAGAAAGAATTGAAAGAGGTAAATTCAAAACATGAACAACACATTCAAGAATTAAGAAAAATGCATGAATAGCAAACTCACATTTGGAAGGAAGAAGCTGAAAGTAATTATGAGATTATGATCATAGCTTTAAAAGAGCAAATTGAATCTCTTCAGAGTCAACTTAATCAGAATCAAGAAGCCACACAGAGTCTAAGAGTTTTTAGAGAGCAAGCTTTACATATTTGTCTGATTTTAAGGAAAAATCAATCAAATTTCTATAAAAAGATGGATAAAATCTCAATATTTTATCAAGAAATTATAGACTTAAATGAAAGGATTGATTCGTTAATAGAAGAAGACAAATCTATTAAAAACAATTTTATGTCTATTCTTGACTGGGAAAAGGAATTTAAATCTGATGAGATTCCAAAAGTTTCAAAGATAGATAAGAGATTGATGCTTGCATCCTTGAGCCGTAGGGAAGATGAAGCCAAAGAAATCAGAAAATGGATACAAACAACACAAGGACAATGTTTGACAATCTGGGAGAAAGGGATAGACTTTATAGAAGAATTCGACCTACTAGGTTCCAAGCCACTGAAGGAAACTGTTCCAGGAGAATTAAAACAACCAAGAGAAGATCTTGTCACCAAGGACCAGGTAGAAATAAAAAGGATTAAAGTATGGAAACAACAAACTTTCCAAAAATTTCTATAACTTCCTTTTGAACAAATCAAGCTTATTGCTAAATTTGAAATCAAATATCAAAAAAGAAAGGAAAAGGTCCAAATTTTGATTGCTAGCTGCCAAATTAGCATTAATTAGTTTCCTTCCATTCATTTCTCTGTTGTTTCCCATGTATATTCACAATGGGAAAAGCATATCAAAGTTCATGCACCCCACCTATTTCTCAGTCTCAATTACGAAGATTTTGAAAACGAGGAAAGGTTGCAACTTCTCAGGTAGAAATCAATTGAACAAAGGTCGAATTTATATTTTTAGAATTAAACACTTACTTTCTGAAAATCTGTTGATTTTCTTGTTTCAAGACTTATATTTTTTTTAGTATTTATAGAACCTTTTGTGTTGGTACAAAGGGTCGAGAAATGGTGAAGACTACAGACTTGTATTTTAGAATCAGTTTTGAAATATCAGCTTTTTTGAAAACCATTTTCAATTTTAATGATGAGCTATGAGATTTTTGTCACGACATAATTTTAATTAATTAATGGATGCTTCTCGTATTGCTCTATAACTTGTGTTATTTAATTCTGAATGAATATTTGATTATTATGTTAAACATTTCTTATGACATGTTACAGTCTACATCCTTTTATAATCAGGATACGATTTTATTGCTCTCGCTTGAGAGATAGAATTTATCATTAATTTCCTTTAGGTAATGCATATATATATATATATATATATATTTCCACTGGAAAAATCAGTAATTTTCATTATATTTAGAAAATTACATATAGTAGATGCCGTTGGCATATGCTGTAGTGTTCATACAAAATCCACCACGCAGGGTGATGTATCAGAGTTTATACAAAATGAAATAGAAACAAAACTGAGTCTGTCTGTATAGCCTGTTCGAGATCACGTGGGATCTATTTGCATACATTATGATATCCATATCTATATACAGTTTTTCATCAAAGACAAAATTGCAATATTACTGTCGGCTACCGGGACTGTTGTCCCGCTGATCTCTCTGGTCTATGTATGGCCTATGATAAAACCTGTGCTCTTCCGTCCCCTGCTGCTCCACAATTAGCCATTCGCCTCTGGGAAGTATCGTGGCCTCTTTGGATAATTTGTCAGCCTCGCTGTTATGTTCTCTGTAAATGTGTAGACAAGAGAAATGATTAAATGCTGCCTTGAGTGTAAGTGCATCATATAATATATTGCTGAGAGTGTGTGTATGACAAATAGTGGCATTATTGATCCAATTAACAACCGTCATTGAGTCCCCAAATATGTTAATATTGGTACACTGATGTGTCAATGAGAAATGTAATAGATTTCGAATGGCCAAGAGCTCTGCGAAATTATTTGATCCTCTGCCAAATCCCATTTTTACAAGGTATCTATGGTGTTCATTGATATGCAGAACAAATCCACCTCCACATCCAGTTTGATTCGCAGCCCCATCGAAGAAGGCCCACGGGGTCGATTTATCAATTGTGGGTTGAGCCTGTATCGTCCTGGTTCGAGTGGGGGGAGGGTCAGGTAATTCTTGGTACACGGCAACGATGGTTGCTTCTGTACGGGGCCAGCACACAACCTGATCCTCAAAAATAACTCGGTTCCGTGCTAACCAGATGTGCCAGGTTGCCACGAGGGGGAGGTTTAGGAGCTTGGAACCCGGGTGGCAGTGATTCCAGGCAGTCCATGCACCCGAAATGTCATCACCATTCCAGTTCCCCGAAATGCCAAGTTGTGTGCAGATGTTGTTCCATAGAGTGTGAACTGCCGGGCAATGGAGGAATATGTGGGCCGAAGTCTCTGATGCCGCTTTGCAGAATGTACACCAGGAAGGTCCATAGATGGATCTGCGAGTAAGGTGTTCGGCCGTGGGAATGGTATCTTTGAGGACACACCAGAAAAATAATCTGGTGCGTGGAGGAGCATTCAGCTTCCAAATGTCGCGCCACCACGATGGCGATGGCTCCGGTTTTCTGTGAGTAATAAGGTTTGCTCGTGAAGGTTTGAGCAGGGTTGCTCGTGACAGTGGAAGCAGGTACTTGCAAGTGAAGGAATTCGTTCCACACGAAGTGGAACAAGGGCCGGTTCATGGTTGCAGGGAACTTGGTGAAGCTGGTAAAGGTTGGAACCGGGTGTCGTAGAGTTGGACAGGCGGTACTACGTGCTGATCATACGATTTGGGCACTTGTCAGATGGGCAAGTGGGACTGCATGTGGACAGGTATACACGGTTTGGGCGTCTGTGAACCAAACGAAGTGCGAACCGGGGAAGACGAAGTACAAGGCATGGCAAGTTTGGGAGAAGGTGAAGGGAAGCTCTTGCTTACCTTATACAGGTTGAAGAGGGTGAAGGAAGAGAATCCCCGAATCCGAGACAAGCTTGGAATCTTGGAAAAGAACATTGAAGGAGAGCTTCTTCAACTTGGTTGGACAATGGAGCAAGGTGAAGTTGCAGATTGTGCTATAAAGGAAGAGGAAGTGATGATGATTGAAAATGTTGCAGACATGACCATGATGGAGGATGAACTTGAGATTTATCAAGTTGGACCAGGATCGTGCAGTTTGCTAGCATGGATGGATGAGGACACTCATATGGAGGAACCTCATGACAATAATGACGAAGTAAGTATCGGTACTTGTGTTTCATTTGGGCATTTGGTAGATGGACCGTGTGCAGTGAAAGGCAAAGCCAGTTTTCCTACGCTATGGAGGATCTTGCCATGGATGACTATGATGGGACCTTGTATGGAGAAGCAAGGATTGATGATTGTTGCAGGACTTGTTGGGGTTGCTTGTGACCTTGTGATGAAAGGTGCAAGGGCCCGTGACAAGGGAGGAACATGATGATCATTGTGGAGGATTGGGTCATGCTTTAGCCACTTTGGCTAAGTGCCCGGCATGACTCATGGACAGATTGAAGGGCACACCCTTGGGTGGACTTCTCATGGCCGAAACCAAGGGATAGTCTTGGTGGACACTTTGGTGGAGGAGCTATGATGGAAGGGACTCGTGATGATGATGATATGGTTGGGTGACCGAGTTCACTAAACCGAAGATTGCAACTTGGATGAGGATGACCGATGGTTGTGATGAGTCTACTTGGTTGGGCTACATGGACAGCTTAGTCATGGACATCAGGTTGGGGACTTGAAGACATGGAGACTTATTACTTATGAGCCTATGGAGAGGTTGTACACTCTTGTGCAACAAGGCCATGGACTTGGATGGAGTTGTGAGCAGACTATGGAGCTCATGATGACATGAGATTGTTGTGACTTTTTGGGACTTCATACATGGTGGACTTAGAGGATTCGATGCATTGAGGAGCTGAGGTCAGGGACTTTGATGCAGGTGCATACTTTCGAGTACATGCCTAGGTGTGACTTGAAAGAGTGACTCAATGTGGAGGATCGTTATGAGACACTTTGGAGTGATGGAGTTACGATGATGATGATGCCTTGGTGGCAACACTTGGGGCATGAGTTGAGCCGAGACTCAACTACCTTTTGACACATGGGAGCTGATTGATCAATGATCATGGGTAGCACATGGATAGATGAGGCAGGGGTATACTTGTTTCTATGGAGACTTGAGGATTGACACATTGCAGATGTGATGGAGGCAGCTTCATGGACTTGGATGTGGCATACCGAGAGTTGGAGGTTGATGAGATGGTCTCTTCATATGGAGGAGGCACACATATGGATGATGTTGGGATAGATGTGGCTGATTTCATGTAGCACATTGACACCAAACATCATGGACAGCATGTTGCAGATGAGATGAGGACTACTTCATGGACCTGAGCATGGTTTACTTATATGGATGGATTCTTGATCGAGTTCAGGATGTGACAGGATGCTTTGAGGAACGACTGATGGTGGCATGAGGATGTTCACTCTCATGGTTTGAGCGGATGGTTGGATTAGCTACCCAACTAGTTCAGACATGGGGACGCGTAGTGTACAGAGATATGTTGGCATTGTGTTGGAGTATCATGGCAGGGTTCACATGGGAACGACACATGATGAGGTCAACACTATATGTTGCAACAAGCATGTAGCCTGAGATGGAGGGGCCAGTCTTCCACGATGGAGCAGCATGTGGGGATTGTGACATGATGGTTGATCATCATGGATTGAGATGACTTCCGATTGTTGAGATGAGATGTTGGCACATGATTGAGGTGTGTTAACACTTGACATATCATGGGCAGTTTGCACATGATGGAGATGATGCACATGATGGAGTGGACACTTTGTTGCAGTGGGCATGTAGCTTGATGTTGAAAGGATCAACCTTTCACGGTGGAGAACAGCATGGAGTAATTGTGGCAGGTGACCGGTAGTCATGGACATCTGATATATGACATACGTTAGTATGGACTATCTTGGTGACAGTTGGTTACTAAGATGAAACATGGTAGATATGGAGACCTATATATGTTGCAGGATGGTTGCCATATATGTGAGGAGAGTCGACATCATGGATTGATGCTTGGAGGATAGTATGTTGTCGAGGACGACAACGACTTCAGGTGGAGGAGAATGTAACGCCTTGGAGATTCGCGACGGGCGGGCGCCGGGCGCCCGGGCGCGCGCGCACACCGGGCAAGCGTGCACGACGGCACGACGACGGGGCGCGGGGCGCCATCGCAGAAAATGCGACGAAGTGATGAACGCGGATGCGACGAAAGGTGGAACAGTCCTACGACACTTGGAAATTCGTAGAGGTGAACGATGACTTATACCCCTCCACGCATGGATTGAACATGAAGCCAAGCCGACGTGTTAAAGTGTATTCGTGGGCGTTTGGTGATGAGTTATGGGGTCGGCCTTAAGGCTGGACACCCTCTCATAAACCCACGATGAGACATGTATAAACATGAGAGCTTTGAGCTCATTCGAAGGGGAATCAGCTCGCACTTCTCTTGGGTATTAGGACAGGGGTAAAACAAGTGCGCAGAAAGAGAAGTGCGCATATCTCATGCGCTTCTCTTGTGAAAGGCGCAGATTTTACCGGAGGTCGATTATAAGGTATTCAAGGTGCGGTTTGGTTGCAGATTTGTGCCGGGCTTGAGGTAGTGTTGTGGGTGGACCGGGTGGACATCTTTCTACCGTGCAAGAGTGCACAAATGTTGTAAAGGCTGTCTATGCCTATATTGTAAATATTTCTAAGTGTTGGCTTGGATTCTGCCAAGCACACTTGTATGATGTATTATTGAAGATTATCATAATATATTGTTATCGGGCAGACTTGTTCGGGAGTTGCCCCTCCCTTTATACTTGTGTGCAATTGTTATTGTTCTTGGTTAATTGCATATTGGATAATGAATGAGTATGGGCTTCATTAAGTATAAAGGATAATGCTTTTACTTGGTTGCGAAACACAAACTAAGTATGATAATGTGAAGTAGGCGTAGTCCATGTGCACGAGTATTGTTAAAAAGAAAGTGCACGGTGGTGCCGCACCTCGCCGGGCACGGTTGGAAGACTACCGTAGGCGAAAAAATTGTTTGAATAGCATGAAAACCTTAAAATATCTTTTTGGAGTTTTTTGCATAAAAACTTCTCAGGAAACTTATCTATTCGGTTTTCTGGACTCAAATTCCAGTTAAGATATTAAATCACATGATATTTCATGTGGTATTATGTTCATTTAAATCCTTTAATCTCTGTTGTTTAAAATGGTCATATTATACCATCAAATTGTGTGTATGTTGTGTAAATTATAATATATCATATATTTTTTCTTAGATTAACTATAGTTTTTCTTAGTTTAATTTTAGTTTTAGATAACACAGGCAATCGGGCCTTTGTTCCAGAGAGTATATGGCCAACTAAACGAAAAAAATTCTAATTGGGACTCTGATCGGGCAAATACTCACTAGTTGCGGGAGGAATATTTCCGCTTGTCAACAGAGTACAAAGTATGCTTTAGCTCCAACTAAAAAGGGAAGTCTCAACTCCCTATTACTCTATAAAAGTGTTCATTTTATCAGGAAGCTTCAATTTCTAAAAGGATGCTACTACATCCTTTTACCACCTTCGATGGGAAGGGCGTTCCAACACCCCAATTTTATTAGCTACAACTAAAAGGATGCTCCAACACCCTACAAGCTCCAACTTGCCCTAGCACCACCCTGCCACCCTAAAGTATTTTCAGGCTACAACCTGAAGGAGACTTCAATCTCCTACCTTGCACCACCCATCCACCCTCATAATAGAAAAATTAATAAGATAAACTGTGGTTTGTCGTACTAGGGACCATGACCCACTTACGAAACTTTCTTTAGATATTCAATAAAGATAAACTCATTTCAAATTGTTGCTACTGATAATTAAATATCAGCATACCATTTTAACTTGAGTCTTCAATCACTTGTTGATTGCTTGAATATGCCTTCTTTTGCTAACCTCTATTGATGCCTCCCAACTATGTCTAATGCCTCTATTGCTGAGGTTACTTCCATAGTTAGATTTGATCATTAAACTTCAAGGAGCTATTGTACAATGTCAAGGACTTCAAGATCTCCAGTAGTGTTGATACTTGATGCTTAAGGATATGCCCACACAACTATTCAAAACATTGTATTAGTCACAATTCTATGCACCTTTTCACAATATCATATGTTGTAAGTAGTCATAGGTCTATTGCCTCAGAAACACATTATCATCTCCAGTAACTAGCTCACAAAGTTTCTTCACAATTCTTCCTTGAGAATACCACAAATACGTCTCAAACCATGAATTTTGTTTCAATCCATTGATCTGCCTATTTACATGTCTGCTTTAGGTATACATTGTCAGCGACGGATCAACCATAGATATCATCAAATAATATGTTTGTCCCCAGATCTATTTTTAAGGTGTCATCAATGCAATAGTTAAGAAGAGATCTAGTGTGATTTTTGAATACAAGGCCACATAAATGTCATTTTTTTAGATCACTATTATGCCAAGAGGGGACTTTTTACCCTAATGCAACATAACCAATTAAAAGGAAATAAGCCCCAAGACTTATCATGAAAACAATATGACTAGGCCGCAGAGAGTCTTCAAATTGTTCAATCAGTAATAGACTGTTGAAAATGGAAACAAGAAAATCCTGATTTAATTTTCCCTTGAATTAAGTTAGGAGAAAAATGTAATTCTATGTCACAAGACAACAAGAATGAGTTAACTAAGTTAATTTCACTTAGTTGGCTAAGTTAGTTCGAGTTGAGGGCCTAACTTGAGTCATGTAGAGTGGTTCCTAAATTTTAGGAGCCTAGGTTGAGTTTAATTTGATTTGTAATAGTTTAATTTAGTTAAACTGAGTTAAAGTCAGTTAAACTAGTTCCAACTGTTGGAGGAACTAGTAGGAGGTCTAATAGTGGGGTGTAACTTCATGTGTTCCACCAGTTAACTGATAAATCAACTACAATTAACTCATGCATGCATGAAATTTGAGTTACCCAGTTGAGATTGGAGTTCAAGGGCAATGTACTATCAGTTGTATAATTTTCTGATCCAGGTGGCTCCAGAGACACACACAGGACAAAGAGGGCTTATGAAAGCTCAAAAATCAAAGTGATCAGAATGATTTCGAATAAGGACCAAAGCATATATCTCATCATCATGATCACGGTGGTGTGAACGGTTCGTCAATCCGAGTCCGGATGAGGAAGATAGACGCAGTCAAAGTTGGGTTGACTTTTTGCTCACTGGGCAGGATTAACAAAGACACAATTTGAACTTTTCCAACGAATGGAATCCGGCCAACTCCGGCCAGATTCCGAGAGAAATTGTTGCCTGGTTAAAACAACTCCTTCGGTCAAAAATCTGATTTTTCAAAAATGGCATATTGTTTTTATTAAAACAAAAAAGAATATAAAAAAGGGGTGGCGGGCCACCAACCCGTACCATAACATATGTATATTATTAGTGGAGGGGTGGGCCACTACCCCCGGCCCCTCCCACAAAACCCACACCACGGAGCTGTTCAAAACTACAAGGAGAATTAAGGTGGTGGGTCGGCCCTTGGGGCACGGACCCAACCACCTTGTGCCATTCAAGAAAACAAACCACTCAACCACCACATAAACCAGTCAGAGTCGGAGGTAGGTACGGTGGGTGGGCCACCCAAGGCGGACCTGATCCAACCAATATTTTAATTAAAAGGATTTGTTATATGAAAAAACAAGGAGGCGGGGTTTGACCGCCCGACCTCCTCCATATTAACTGGATCTGAAACCAACTCACCAAACGGCCTTATTGATTTATCCGCCCAAAAAACTTATATAAACATTCATTTCACCAGTGCGCCCAGGCAGAAGAAGGAACTAGGAGTAGGCATGGAAAACGAGGCAGAATATTTTTTTATTAATTTTTAATGCAGGTGGAACCATGACTGAGCAAAATTTCCAGGAGAGTGAAATTTTTGCAGTGTCCAAATTGGACAAATTTTATGTTGATCTTACACCTCTCAGCAACACGAACCCAATGGCACAGTTAGTTTCTTGATATGAGCAGCCGATTTGCAGAGGACCCAAAGGAGGGAATCTTTGAGGAATCTAAGGGGAATCTAAAAGATTCCTTGAGCCCCAGATTTCCACTTTCTCATAATTCAGAAATTTGACAGTCGATTTTGCACTACTCGACGCCACAAATATGATGGTGTCTTTAGATTTTCCATTTTCTCATTCTATTTTTCGGCCACTTTTCTAAATGGAGTGCAGGTGTCAGCGTTCATGAGCGAGCAATCATTTCCATGCGATTCGATGCCGTGAGATCGATGGTACGAACAACTAGAGTAGCTTGACATCTTTTTCTTCAGATGGCCCCTGGATGTGAGGTATATGCAGTGTGTTCATGTACTTCTTTTTGCTATGCATTGTGCTGCATAGATCCCTATTTGATGTTTGATGTGGGATCATGTTTCTTACTTGTTTCATGATTACTATTTTATGTGATGCGGAATCATCTGTGTGATGTACTTGTTTTCATGATTCGTCATGTTGTGTCTTGAGATCCCTTTGTTGTATGTTGATGGGATACTTATGTGTCGCCATGCAAGTTTGCACTGAGATCCCTTTTATGCCATGTTGGTGGGATGATCATCATGCATGAGTTTGTGTCATACTGATAGGAGTCCTTTTGACTGAGAGTTCCTATAGTGGAACATCTCTTGTATCCACTCCTGCGTGAGGGCATTTTCCTTGTATGATAGTGACATCATCTCTTATGTACATCCTCACTATTGACAGCAGTTAATGCAGTGACCTACACCATCTTGACACCGGGGCCCAGAGATGAAGTCCCTCCTAGACGAACTCTGTTATCAACGGCTTATGTTTTCATGTGTTGACAATTGTCATGTTCCTCTTCTTTACAGTATGCAGATGTATTCATGTACGTTATTTTAAAAATGCAATTTAACACATCATGAAAGTAAAAGGTCTTGGAAGGGTCCTTTGTCACACCCGGAACTGGATCAAGTGGTATCATAGCGGTCTTTGTGTGGATGTGAATTGCAAGCGTCAACAATGGAATGTGCAGCAATAGAGGATGAAAAAGCGATGTATGAGACCATGCTCAAAATTTCAAAAAGAGTGGAAATAATGTATGAAACTCTACAGAAAGAGACAGAGGAAAAGGAACGATTCAGCTTTAGTTGCAAGCCATAAAAGAGGCCCTGGAAGAACTGAAGCACAGCAAACATAATCTTCAAATAGAGAACGTTGAATTGAAGATGAGTCTACATGAAGAGAAAGAGGAAAAACATAGCTTGCTACAACAGCTGCAAGCTAAGGATGAGGCCTTAAAAGAGTTGCAGCATGACCCATGTGAGGTAAAAAGTAATTCTCTAAATTCATGTATGTGTCCTGATGATGATTTCGCTGTTTTTGAAAACCATACCACATGACTTGGCTCCAAACTGTTGAAGAAAATGGGGTATGAAGGAAAAATCTTGGGCCTTAATGGCCAAGGCATTATCAACCCCATCAAAGTGGAGGAATTACCTCGTCAAATAGGCCTTGGGTATGTCAGAAAGGAAGTTGGGGAATGCACCACGACGATTAGCAAACCACGAACAACAAATGATGAGCAGCCCTCATCAGTTCTTTCCAAATCGACAGAGGAGGTAAAAGATGTTGATTTCCTCGGTTTCGTCTTCACATAGTATGATTTCTGTTGGAGATTTGGAGATCCCAATTATAGGGACAAACATGAGGCTCCTTACAAGGACGAGGCATGAGGAGGAAGAACAACTTGGTGTTAATAACCAAGGCATAACTCAACCATTGAAGGTTAAGTAGAGACCTCAATTTGCAGGCTTGAGATACACCAAGGGAGAATGCTCGAAGGTGTCAGAATCTTCCGAGACATCGTCGAAATCATCGAGGAAAGAGAATGATGGGAACACATCCCCATCATCCCATGGCAGGGAAAGAGCTGAGGCAAGCTCTCATCGCCATACTTACACCAAAGACAACAAGGAAAGGTATAACCACTCTCAACATTCGAATGTTCATTTCAATTATAATCATGTTGTTAATGATGAATGTAAATCATGGAATCGAAAAATATGTACCTTTTGTGGATTACATAACCATACATTTTCTAAGTGTTGGAAAAGAATGGCAGCACAAACAAAGAAGAGGCGTGAAAGACCCTTTCAACAGCAGGTAAAGAAACATGTTAAGAAGATCTGGAGGAAGAAGACCTATTGCAGTCATTGCAACAGAAGTGGCCATCAAAGAGCCACTTGTTGGAGGCTACATCCAGAGCAGCGCCTTAAAGACAAAGTGTTGGTGCATGAACCAGGTGAAACAGTTGTTCGACAAGGAAAACCGCCACAAGGAGGCGATCCATTCACCTTGATAAGTGAAAAATGGTTTCTAGATATGTTAGCATGTCATGGTCATGCTTTTGTAAATCATTTGTTGCATTTCAAAATGTAAAAGCGATGATGTGTTTTCCATCACTTGTTCAGCAACAATGATGTCTAGTCTTATTTTGAGTTGCATGATAAACTGTGAAAGTGATGTCGTGTTTCCATCACTTGTCAAAACAATGGTGTTTGGCCTTATCTTTGTAAATCATGTGTTACAGTGATGAAGTGTTTTCCATCACTTGTTGAAGCAACAATGATATGTTGGCCTTATTTTCAAGTTGGAGTATTGTGTCCATCTTGATGTAAACTTGACCACCAAGTATTTGTTATAAACGCGTGGCAAGTATGGGATGCTTAGGTCATTAGTTGGTCATGAAATTAAAGCATGTAATTTGTAGAACAATGTACTACAGGTTGCAGAGGTTGGAGGTGTCGGCTCATCGCGTAAGGCTCCGAAGAACAAGGGTGAAGGAGATGGAAGCAAGACCTTTCAGGACACTTGTGATGCAAACAAGGTACAGAGAAGTTGTAGATTATTTTTCATGCTTTTGGAGGACCAAAAGCTCCTCATTGGGGAGGATTGATCCAGGTGGCTCTAGAGACACACACAGGACAAAGAGGGCTTATGAAAGCTTGAAAAGCAGAGTGATCAGAATGATTTCGAACTAGGACTAGAGCGTATATCTTGTCATCGTGATCGCGGTGGTGTGAATGGTTTCTCAATCCGAGTCCGAATGAGGAAGATAGAGGCAGTCAAAGTTGGGTTGAATTTTTGTTAACTGGGCAGGATTAACAAAGACACAATTTGAACTTTTCTGGCGGATGGAGTCCGGCCAACTCCAGCCAGATTTCAGGTGAAATTGTCGCCTAGTTAAAACGACTCCTTCAGTCAAAAATCTGATTTTTCAAAAATGGCATATTGTTTTTATTAAAACAAAAAGAAATATAAAAAAAGGGGTGGCGGGCCACCAACCCCGCCACCCCAACCCATACCATAACGTATGTATATTATTAGTGGAGGGGCGGGCCACTACCCCCGGACCCTCCCACAGAACCCACACCACGGAGTTGTTCAAAACTACAAGGAGGATTAAGGTGGTGGGTTGGCCCTTGGGGCATGGACCCAACCACCTTGCGCCATTCAAAAAAAAAAACCACTTAACCACCGCATAAACTAGTCAGAGCCAGAGGTAGGTATGGTGGGCGAGCCCGACCCAACCAATATTTTAATTAAAAGGATTTGTTATATGAAAAAGGGAGGAGGTGGGGTTTGACCACCCGACCTCCTCCATATTAACCGGATCTGAAACCAACTCACCAAACAGCCTTATTGATTTATCTGCCCAGCAAACTTATATAATCATTCATTTCACCAGTGCACCCAGGCAGAAGAAGGAACCAGGAGAGGGCACGGAAAATGAGGCAGAATATTTTTTTATTAAATTTTAATGCAGGTGGAACCATGACTGAGAAAAATTTCCAGGAGGGTGAAATTTTTGCAATGTCCAAATTGGACAAATTTTATGTCGATCTTACACCTCTCAACGACACAAACCTGATGGCACAATCAGTTTCCTGATCTGAGCAGGCAACTTGCAGAGGACCCGGAGGAGGGCATCTTTGAGGAATCTAGGGGGAATCTAAAAGATTCCTTGAGCCCCAAATTTCCACTTTCTCAGAATTCAGAAATTTGACAGTCGATTTTCCACTATTCAATGCCACAAATATGATGGTGTGTTCACATTTTCCATTTGCTCATTCTATTTTTCAGCCACTTTTCTAAGTGGAGTGCAAGAGTCAGCATTCATGAGCGAGCAGTTATTTCCATGCAATTCGATGTCGTGAGATCGATGGTACAAACAACTAGAGCAGCTTGACATCCTTTTCTTCAGATGGCCCCTGGATGTGAGGTATATGCAGTGTGTTCATGTAATTCTTTTTTCTATGCATTGTGCTACACAGATCCCTGTTTGATGTTTGATGTGGGATCCTGTTTCTTACTTGTTTCATGATTCATGTTTGATGTGATGTGGAATCATCTGTGTGATGTACTTGTTGTCATGATTCGTCATGTTGTGTCTTGAGATCCCTTTGTCGTATGTTGATGGGATACTCATGTGTCGCCATCCATGTTTGCACTGAGACCCCTTTTATGCCATGTTGGTGGCATGATCATCATGCATGAGTTTGTGTCATGCTGATAGGAGTCCTTTTGACTGAGAGTTCTTATAGTGTAACATCTCTTGGAGCCACTCCTGCGTGAGGGCATTTTCCTTGTATGATAGCGACATCATTTCTTATGTCCATCCTCATTATTGACAGCACTTAATGCAGCGGCCTACACTATCTTGACACTGGGGCTCGGAGACGTAGTCCCTCATGGACAAACTCCGTTATCAACGGCTTGTGTTTTCATGTGTTGATGATTGTCATGTTCCTCTTCTTTACAGCGTGTAGATTTATTCATGTGTGTTCTTTTAAAAATGCAATTTAACACATCACGAAAGTAAAAGGTCTTGGAAGGGTCCTTTGCCACACCGAGACCTGGATCATTTTATGAGTTGTACAGGTGGTGCATGTAGTTAGAGAAGGGCCTACAGATATTGTACAATTCTAATTGGGAATTTCCCTAATTAATAGGGGGCTAATTCCCAAGGGAACAACACAGTGAAATAGGAGCTTGGCAGGCAGCAGAATTGGCTAAGTATTGGCCAGAGTTAGCTTGTGAGGCAGTGAGATAGAATATACTTGTGCAAAGATTGTTTAGGCTTGAACAAGAATTATATTTCTTCTCTATTTTTCTTATCTAATGCAATATACAGAGAGGAAGGGGTTTTGAGTAGCAAGCTTTCCCCTTAGATAAATCTCTGAGCAGATGTGATTGAATCTTGTCTCATGTTGATGTTGTGATTTCTCGATCGATTAATTGTTTCTGTTGATGAGTAAAGTAGATTCAAGTCTTTTGTTTTAGATATTACATAATAAGTTTGAATATATATGGAATTTCTATATGGTATTATAGTAGGAATCATAATAGAAGAGAAGAGAATTTGAAGTGTGTACAAGAGGTTCAAATTACAAGATCGGTGTTGAAGGTTTTCCCCAGGACTGAGAAGATGACTGCCACTGGACTGAGGCTCGAGTATGCTCTAGAAGGAACCATAAATTTCGTGGCATGGAAGATCTATATGGTGTTGGTATTATATGATAACGAACTACTATATTACATCAAGACAGATGTAGTCAAACCCCCAATAGTTGATTCCCAGGATCTCGCTCAGTGGAAAAAGGATGTAGCTAAAGTGAGGAGGATCATATTAGAGGGAGTTTGAAATCATATTGTCTCGAATCTCCATGGGAAAGAAACTTCATTCATGATGTGGAAAACATTGAATGACTTGTTTAAGAACAATAGTGACCACTGGAAGATGACATTGAAGGACAAGATTCGTAGCATCAAGATGCAAAAGAATGATTGTCCATGAAGAAGATTTGGTAGCTCTAGCTCTATTGGATCTTCCAAAGAGTTGTCACAGTTATCAAGATTTAGTAAATGGTAGAGAGAAACTACCATAGTGGGAGCAGTTATGGTCTGATCTAGTATAGGAAGAAATAAGGCGAAGAAACAGAGATGGGACCTCATCCAAAGAAGAGGAAGAGGAACTTGCATTAGTCAACAAAGGAAAGAAAGCCAATGGAAATAAGTCCTAAGGCGAGGAGGTCAAGAATAAATACTTGTCCAACATCAAGTGCTTTCACCATAATGAATTCGAGCACTATGCCATGAAATTTCCATGAAAGAAGACAAGCAAGGAGTTTGCAGTAGCAGCAACAGGTGAAGCTCTAGCTTCACAAATTGAGTTTGATTCTACTCTCATTGAATGCATGGAAATCATATTAATGGGAAGCTTGTGGAATCTCAACAATGGTTTGTTATGAAACCAGCTCACAAAAAGATAGAAAAGATAGATGAACGCCTTAGAAATAAGCCTCTTCGAGGGGGAAACCTCCTTTGCATTACACAAATGAACAATTCTTGGATGATACAAATGACAAGACCTCCTTTCTATATATAGGAGTCTAAGGGGTCATAATATAATTAGAGCCGACATAAGAATAATAATGTAAGGGCACAATAATAACAATAGTGGGACTACATGGGCACAACAATATAATTAGGGGATTGTACTAATAACAATAAGGGGTTACACTAGTAGTATAGGGACCTAACATGCCCCTCTCCTTCAAAAAGTGTTGTCCTCAACGCTTGAGTAGTTCTTGATGCTTCTGTATAAATTCTTGTCCTCCCATGTGAAATCTTCAGTGGGTAAGTTCTTCCACTTGATGAGATACTCTGAAATTGATCTATTTCGTAGCTTTCGATTTCTCGGTTCTATGACTACTTCAGGTTCCAATATGATTTTTCCTTCCTTGTCAAGTTCTCAGAATACTGTTTGAACTGGGATCTTCTGCAACTTTTGAATGAGTTCCCACTCCTTTGGGCATATGGATATATCTAAGGCTTTATGTTTGGAGGAACACTTCATGGAATCAAATGAATAACATGATCATGATCACGAATAGGTGGGAGGCCTTTGCGAGTCTCAAATACCTTGGAATGATTGTCCAAAACGTTTTGGAGATATGGAGAAATACATGATTTCGATGTGGAATCCTCTAGTGAACATAGTTTTGAAATTACACCCCGTTGTTCTTTATTTAGAATCTTTTTCATGCTATTAGAGTTGATTATATTTCAAAGTTTTCCTTCGATACCCCTCAATTCAACTTCCTTTCCTTCCCAAAAAAAATTCAAGAAAAGTTCTTGAAAATTAAAAGCTATTGTACCCAAAGATTGTAGCCATTGGACTCCTAGTAAAACATCAGAGCCACCCATTGGAATGGAAAGCATTCGGCTATTCAATACATATTCTCCCATGGATAGCTTGATATTATGGCACTTTCCAGAGCAATTTATGGTTCCTCCACTTGCAAACATCACTTGACATTCAAGTGCTGGATATAGGAAGCAATTCAATTCCTTGGCTATCTTACAATCAATAAAACTAGCATTTGCACCTGATGTTGCAAAGGAAACGCCGTAAGGCATAAAGTGTGGAAGAATAGGGACATGTGAATGGGCATTGTTGAAAGCAAGGGTGGATGATAAAGAGTTGCAATTGAAATTGTTAGTTATGTGTATGTTGAATATAGATATTTTATAAATAATAGTGTGTAGAAGAATAATGACATGTGAATGGACATTGTTGAATGCAAGGGTGGATGATATTGAGTTACACTTGAAACTATTAGTGATGTGTGTTTTGAATATGGGTAAGTAATAGTAGTGTGTGGAAGAATAGCAACATGCCAAAAATAAGGTTACTGCAAAAGAAACAAATTCATGGTACACGTGAATTCACCCTCGCAAGCAATCCATTCAAACCTTCTATGCTGAGTTTTCTCCGTGCTAAATATTTATACTTTTCTGCCTTCCATAGTTCTAAGAGAACATTATGGTCAAAAAAATTGTTGCAATTAGGAAGGGACACCAACCTCCTTGTGGTACCTTATTCAATACAGATGATAGATAAACGCCTTCAGAGATAGCAAAAAACAGAGTGAAGGGTAGTATAAGCAAAATATTTTGTGTAAACGATGTCCCGTGCACTATTTGTCATAGATTATCCTTCTAATATTCTCACCAGTGAAGGAAACAAGTTTTTCCAAGCCCCAAAAGTCAATAAAAACAACATATTATCAATACAACAATGCAAAGGTTTCTATCTTCCTATATTTTACATCACAACTGAGCATCAAGGGCTGGCACTTCCAAAGGAGCGTGATCAATTCTTCTTAAAATTCGCCACAAACAAAACAACACCATCAAGACCAGTAACAATGTAAGTAAGAAAAATAAAATATCTAACCATATATATGCTATTATTCTCCGTTGGTAATTCATAAGTGGTGACATTTCAAGAGCTGATGCGAATTCAAGCAGCAAGCTAGCCAATGTTGTCAATTTGTTGTAAAACATTTGGTAGACAAACTTTGAATCTCAAATTCACCAAACAATGAGTAGTATTAAATAGCTCTAATTATCTCCATATAGCCAAGCTGAAATATCCACTGTCAAAACTGAAGTAAATTGAAAACGCTATCAAAACTTTTATCTCTTCCAAAACATAATTTAAAAACACATTGTAATATCTTGTCCATCTTTTGCTATCTAATGATAACCTAAAAATCACAAAACTTTGGTATTCTTCTTCTACAATGCCAAGATTTCAAATCATGATTCATACGTAGATAATCTACCATAAATTCCATAAATTTAAAAATGAATGCATATTTAAAACATGGTAAATGCTTAGAATTTTCATTATATACTGAATATCAGTACATTATGATATTAAATAAGGCAACATTTTTCATCCCTGTGGTGGAAAATAAGATCAAGGGAAGCAGCTAAGAGCCATGGACTGTTTTATGATTGAGAATGTTGCTGTAATCAATGCTTGACTGGCTACAATGGCTGCTAAAGTGGCAACAATGAACATTAACCAATACACGGGCTGTAGTATTGCTTTGTAAAATGTAGAGCCTATGTCCCCTGGGTTTTCTATCAAATAAGTCACTTGTCTCGTATATGTGATAAGCAGAGATGGGTAAACCAACACACAGAAAGCAAGCTGCAATGAAAAACCCAAATTTCTCATTATGGTACTAAAACTTGAGGGTGAAGCACGCAGGTATGATGAAATACTAATAATTATGTCCTTGACATATAGCTTGGACCTGGATTGATTTCCTGTTGAAATGGCCCAAGTCTGCAAACATGGCCTCCGCACTGGATCCAGCCAGAACAAAGCACTGATGTTAGTGTTTCTATTTGTATAGCTTTAACATAAATAATTGGGATGAAGTTACGAATTTTGTTTGAGAAAATCATTGGTATGGATTTATCAATTCAGTTAGAAAACAGTTCCAAGTATACTATATGATAAAATGAGACACATATCATCATGCGAATAATCAATACCTGTTATACATAAGACTAAACCTACAAGCATCACCCATCCTTATTAGTGATATTCATGAAAGTAATAGTATATATAATATGGGTTGAATGCCTTGAATGCTCTAGGATAATATTTCACAATATTATACTATCCTATCATGATGTTGGTCACGAACCAGGCAAACATTATGGGTGAGAACATGAAGCTAACTTTAATTGTACCGAGTACTTTGCTATATAATATGGGTTGAATGCCTTGAATGCTCTAGGATAATATTTCACAATATTATACTATCCTATCATGATGTTGGTCACGAACCAGGCAAACATTATGGGTGAGAACATGAAGCTAACTTTACTTGTACCGAGTACTTACACTCTAGATGAAACACCAATGTATTCAAAATGCTTCTGAGTACTCTAGGTGAAATTCATAGCACTCAGTGCCATTCATTTCGATACAAAGACAAAACATGATTTCCAACTATGAAATCTGAAAAATGAGGAACTGGTTATCAGAAATTATGTAGCTTGCCTAACATCCCATGGCATAAATATCCAACTGTGGATCCTCTTTCCAGCAACTTAATTAGTCTTCTCACTTTTGGATTTGGGTACAGCCTTGTATGGTATCTTGATTGCAGATTCCCCAAATATTTAGGGGAGCAGTTAAATATTTGACAGCATTTTTTATTTCGATTACAGAATCCCCAAATATTTGGAGGCGCAGTCAAATTTTTGATTAAGTGTTTTATCTGGATTGCAGATTCCCCAAATATTTAATAATCAGGCGGACATAAAAACCGTGAAATTTTTAACCATGCCCATATCGTTGTCCATCCAATTGCCAAATATTCAGAAAATCGGCAATCAGATAAGCTCCAGGATATGGACGTGGATGCTATTTTCCAGGCATTACATGGATACAAGAAGTCTTTACACCGGCTGGCGGGCTGAAATGAATGGCAGGTAGAGAAGATAACGTTTGATCATCTTGAAGGGGCAATGTAGAAAATATTCTGTTGACTTAGCCTGAGGATATTCACACTGATAGAGATACATACGATTTGACATAATCTTTAAATGTTCAAATGAGTCATGAAAATAACTGAATCATTTTAAATAAGAATTATCGTTGTCTTTAATGAACTGTCCATATATATCAAAACATTTCGAGGCCTATTAGAAGTGCACTCGAGAAATATATATGTATAGACACACGGTTTTCTTTTTAATTGAAGCGAGGTTGGGTGTATTTCCATAACCATGTCTTCCCTGACGAAGTCCATGCAATTTGTGGTTAATTTATTCACTACCCATGTAATTATATCTCTAATTATCACCTCACTTCAGCTGACTTGCAAGGCAGCACCTGCAAATGCCAGAATGGAGTCCTTTCCAGGATATCATGGCAATATTAGTTATGAGATATATGTTGGGTAAGTGCCATATCTATCCAAGGTAAAGTATATTTATTCATGAATAAAGTTCATGTTCAAATGTAACAATAATTGAAAGTAACAAATTCAAAGTGCCAGATTTTTCACTGGAAAGAATATTTATTCATTAACACAGTCATTTTCAAAAATTTTCAAAAATAGCATGCATGAATTTGCCCCTGTTTGTAAATAAACAATTAGCTGTGTACTTATGCAAAGATTAAGAACATAACCAAAGAGTTCATAGCTTGTAGAATGTTCATAGCTTGTAGAGTGCATGCTTATATGACAAAGAAAGACAGAAAAACATAAAAGATATACAGATATCTAATTGTTATGCACAGACTGTGAATATGTTTGAACAGAGTTTAATTTCTATGGATACTTAATAAATTTGGTGACAATTGAAGCTAAAAAATATTAAAGTCAAAATTGTTGCATGGAGAGTTCAAAATATGTAAAAGACTAGGAGCGAAAATTGTTATATGGAGTGCTTACAGATGTGATTCTACCACTCTTATATTCTATTGGATGAACAATTAACTGCATGAAAGTCTTTGTGTTTTCTTCATATTCATGCAGGTATGTGACAGTTAGTGAGGCCAATGGAAGAGAACTTTTCTACTATTCTGTGAAGTCAGAAAGTAATCCAGCAAATGATCCACTTCTTCTTTGGCTTGAGGGAGGTCCTGGTTGCCTGGTTGCACTGGTTTCACTGATTGTCTATGAGATTGGTCAGCTATGGGAATTCTTGCTCTTATTATCTATTTCAATGCTCAAAGTTGCTATTTACTGAATGAATTTTGATCTTGTACACATTAAGTTTTCAAATTGTGTAATCTGGCCATGGGAACAGCTTGTTCAAATGGCTAACTGTAAGCTCACTTTTACCCAAGTTGTTGGAATTGGCACCCAAAACCGAGTCAACTGCTGTTCTGGAGGTATGGTGCCTGCCAAATTATTGCCCTCCAGGGATCTGCACAAGAAGGTATATACTTATGCGAGTGCATTTAAAATAATCAAAAGGGAGACATGCTAATGCATTTGTTAATAATATCCAGCGTCGGGCTCGATCAAAGTGCACCAGATTGGATTTATCTTACATTATGGCAATGTTTGACAAATTTCCAATTTCATTGGGAATGGCACCACTAAGCCAATTCAAAGCCAGATCCAAATTCTGTAGATTCTTTAGTTGACCAAGTTCTCTCGGTATGGTACCCAGGATATTGTTTGCACGAAGGTTCCTGCATAAGATACCAATTTGCTCGAGGTTGTTCATGTCAACAGCTCGACAAACATATTCATATTTCTAGACTAACTTATAACTGTACAAAAACTTGGCTCATGTGCAAGCTTCATTTGAGTAATAGGCACTTACAGGTCTGCGGCGAAGCTAGAAGGGCCAATTCTGGTGCTAGAACCCCTTTAAGAGATGAGTTTGGAAGATTTCTGCATATAAATTTTTTAAACTTATTCAAGTACTTTGAATCTCAAGTATACAATGCATCAAAAGAAAACAACTGATTCAAACAACTTGGAGAGACTCAACATCAAATGTTCTTTCAATTCTACTCATTTGAAATTAAAAATGGATCTGTGATTCAATTCATCATGGGATTCTAGGTCGCACAACACCAGGACTTGGGACATGCAAGAGACGTGGATACGAGCGTCCAACACAGGACACAGCAACATTCGAAATGTGACAAGGATATATATATATTCAAAAATTTAGAACATTTACAAAATATCAATATTGATGCAACTAATTCCTACATCAAACATACAAGAAATTGGAGTATTCAAGAATCAACACACATAAAATAGTAGTTTAGGAGTTAGAACTACAGCTTTCTCATTGAGTCCCTTGATGTCATCGAAATCACAATGTATTACATAGACACTAATATTACAGGTAGACATGCCAATGGCAAAATACAAAGTAGAGAAGATAGCAGATACGGTGGATATGTTCTTTCTTGAGCTTGGTGTCTTGTTATAGCAAAGTGGTTTGCTCTAGAATGTGCACACTATTTTTTGTGTTCTAAATTGACTCTCTATTATCAATGCAACTAGATACAATGATCATCTGATTGCCCTCATTTTTCTAGGGAAAATAAAGGTTCCCTGGAAACACAAACTGACTTTCACCAATTTAAGAGTGACATAGTGGGTGAGTTCTAGGCACCTGCCAAAACATGGTCGAAATTTTTGTGCGCTTTGCAGGTTTGACAAAAGCAAAAAAAGCATCCTGCAACTTCGGAGTGCAATAAGATTTGCAAATTCTGTAAACAAACTTTAGAGAAATGTAGTTTGAGAAGTGTTATTTTCCTGATAAATAATTGGATTGCTCAAAATTTTACAAGGTTGAAGCCAGGCATAGAAGATCCAACTATAGAGCTTCATAGGGCAAATGGTTGCATATACAAAGCCATACATTCCCAAGTTCCAAGTTCTCTGTACAATTAACGCTTAGAAGCCATCCAATTAAAAGGGAACTAGGGAGGGTACATTGTCACCTATTGTATACTCCCTCTGCACTTTGGGCTAGTGCTTTTCTGCCCTCAGGAGAGATCCTTATGTGATCTAAAGTGCAAAAAAAATGACTTTGACCAACAAAGACACTTGGTATCAGAAAATTAGTTTACTGTAATTCAATTGTTACACCTAAATTCTGCTGAGAAATTGATGGGACATCAAGCTAATGTTCAGATCAGCTCTTATAATCATTAATTTGCTAAAATTCTTTGTGCAAATCTGCTCTCAAACACCTCAAATCTGCAGACCCACATGTAAATCTCCAAAAGCAATGATGAGAAACTCTTAAAATTTTGTTTGTGACTGTAGTGCCTTGAATTCTGTGGGTTATGGAGACAAGTGTAGAAGAAAATTAACTGAGCAGGAGTGATTCCCAAGGCCAACCAATTCAGAAAATTCCAAGTAATAAAAAACACCGACAAAATGAGAATTAGCCTCCAAGTAACTGTCACCTTTATCCAATGCCATGCATACAACGTTTAGAGATATTGACTTCAAATTCAAAGTGGATGTCAACAGTCAGATTACTTCAAAAGCACCTTTTCCCACCAAGTTCAATGATGCAGAAGCATCATCACCACCCCACCATGGTTGCAGCATCCCATGAACATTGAGAAGAGGTCAAGCGAGATAGCACTGTGGAAGAGACAGTGGGTAATTTTCGTCCCAGCATTCATCCTCCACCATCCAAATTCCCTTGCTTTCATCTGACAACCCACGGTTTCCCAGACCCAAGGATTCTCGTAGCCAGCTGGAACTTCTGTTTCAAGAGGATTCGATCAGTATTTCTAACGTTTACATTTTGAGCAGTCCAAGCTGTTAACAACCCCATGAGAAAATGACCATTTCCGCGTTGCATCATCTCTAGTTAGTTCCTTGTAATCAGCCACACTTAATTTGAATGATGGCTTTTCTGCTGCCAAAAGATAAAAGGCTTTATAAATTTCAGGAAGCCTAAGACCTAAAAAACAGTAAGAACAGGAAGAAAAAAAATGTCTGGAACCGAACCCTCCTCCCATCACCCCCAACCCCTAAATGGATACTAAGAATAATAGATATTGAAAAAAAAGAAAAGAGTTTTCTTTCCATTTTGCCCATTACTAAGCAGTAACTTCCAGTAGGATCTTGGACTTTATAGAGTAAGCACCATGCTGTCTGCATAATGCAACTTGAAATTTCCAATAAAAAGATTAAAAACATTTCATCTTGTCTCTGAATAAAACGAAGAATGAATGAAGAAAAGTTACCAGATAGTTTCCAAAGGACCCACTGCAGTTTTAGCCTTGGCCCTGGACAAAGCTCCACTTGTAAACTCTCTAAATGATCTGCCTTTGAATAAAGTCTGCATGCATATCAAGATTAATAGGTGAGAGAAATTGGGATTCCCATATCAATATAAAGAGACAGAGCAGTCGGAGGATCAACATTTTCTTCAAGTAAAATTTACTGCGGTGGGTTTAGTATGAAATTCTCTCTACTCGGTTCAGTAAATAATACTTAAATCATTGGGATTGAAATTTGAAATTGAAGATCTCCAATGTTCTACTCTGGAGTCTGTACCAAGGGTAGAAAAGCATACTTACTTGGAATGCTTTGCGCAGATCAGGAGCCTGAAAATTTTCTTTGTTGGGTAGTTTATCTAACTTTACTTCCATACTTTTCATAATTGAGGGATCCATGGTGCTCAGAGCCAATAGCTCTATGACTTGAAGTTATGGGATTTTCACACCCCACCTCAATTCTTGCTCTTATTATCTATTTCAATGCTCAAAGTTGCTATTTACTAAATGAATTTTGATCTTGTACACATTAAGTTTTCAAATTGCGTAATCTGGCCATGGGAACAGCTTGTTCAAATGGCTAACTGTAAGCTCACTTTTACCCAAGTTGTTGGAATTGGCACCGAAAACTGAGTCAACTGCTGTTCTGGAGGTATGGTGCCTGCCAAATTATTGCCCTCCAGGGATCTGCACAAGAAGGTATATACTTATGCGAGTGCATTTAAAATAATCAAAAGGGAGACATGCTAATGCATTTGTTAATAATATCCAGCGTTGGGCTCGATCAAAGTGCACCAGATTGGATTTATCTTACATTATGGCAATGTTTGACAAATTTCCAATTTCATTGGGAATGGCACCACTAAGCCAATTCAAAGCCAGATCCAAATTCTGTAGATTCTTTAGTTGACCAAGTTCTCTCGGTATGGTACCCAGGATATTGTTTGCACGAAGGTTCCTGCATAAGATACCAATTTGCTCGAGGTTGTTCATGTCAACAGTTTGGCAAACATATTCATATTTCTACACTAGCTTATAACTGTACAAAAACTTGGCTCATGTGCAAGCTTCATTTGAGTAATAGGCACTTACAGTGTCTGCAGCGAAGCTAGAAGGGCCAATTCTGGTGCTAGAACCCCTTTAAGAGATGAGTTTGGAAGATTTCTGCATATAAATTTTTTAAACTTATTCAAGTACTTTGAATCTCAAGTATACAATGCATCAAAAGAAAACAACTGATTCAAACAACTTGGAGAGACTCAACATCAAATGTTCTTTCAATTCTACTCATTTGAAATTAAAAATGGATCTGTGATTCAATTCATCATGGGATTCTAGGTCGCACAACACCAGGACTTGGGACATGCAAGAGACGTGGATACGAGCGTCCAACACAGGACACAGCAACATTCGAAATGTGACAAGGATATATATATATTCAAAAATTTAGAACATTTACAAAATATTAATACTGATGCAACTAATTCCTACATCAAACATACAAGAAATTGGAGTATTCAAGAATCAACACACATAAAATAGTAGTTTAGGAGTTAGAACTACAACTTTCTCATTGAGTCCCTTGATGTCATCGAAATCACAATGTATTACATAGACACTAATATTACAGGTAGACATGCCAATGGCAAAATACAAAGTAGAGCAGATAGCAGATACAGTGGATATGTTCTTTCTTGAGCTTGGTGTCTTGTTATAGCAAAGTGGTTTGCAGTGCCGGCAGCTTCTCCTATAGCAAAGTGGTTTAGAGTGCCGACAGCTTTTCCTCGAGCAGACAGAATAGTGACAGCGGTAGATGGACTTGGAGAAGGGGATGAACACCAAAATTGACGTTCTTCCCTTTTTCCTGTGACCTTTGTGGTATAAAAGAAGAACACTAAAATTGGAGAAACGACAATTTCACCTCCTTCATTCTTCTTTACCTACACAATCACCTACACAATATTAGAGCATTTTCCTGTGGCTGGAAGTGAAAAAAGGAGGTGAAACTGCTTTTCTAGTTCTGTTTTGGCTCCTTGCACGTCCAACACTCGAGACATGATACAGCGCATAGCAACCTCCCGTGAAGTGAAATTTGAGATTCAACCCTAACAGCTCTGGCCTAGACATCACTGACAACTAATGCTGAGAGTTACAACATTAAATAACAAGTTGTAGCGAGCTATAAGAACTCAGAAAATTTGTGTCAGCAAGCTTTAACGAGATGGTCGACCAGGGGAACAATCGAAGTAGTACCTGGTAGCAAAGGATTCAATGTAAGAATCTGGCGCTGGGATGTACAAAGTCAAGAATTTGAAAGCAACCAATATGAGTACACCAGCCAGAGTTCCTCTGGATCCTAAGCTATAAATAAAAGCTAATGACAATTTAACAAACTAATTCCAACCTGGAATGAAAGCAGTACATGAGTAAAAAGGGATTGTTTACCTTAATACTTCTTTTGGTGAATGGTCTGATGCCGCAATGGAAACCGAGAGATATTAACCTTGCCATAAGAAAAGGCCTAGACATCACTGACAACTAATGCTGAGAGTTACAACATTAAATAACAAGTTGTAGCGAGCTATAAGAACTCAGAAAATTTGTGCCAGCAAGCTTTAACGAGATGGTCGACCAGGGGAACAATCGAAGTAGTACCTGGTAGCAAAGGATTCAATGTAAGAATCTGGCGCTGGGATGTACAAAGTCAAGAATTTGAAAGCAACCAATATGAGTACACCAGCCAGAGTTCCTCTGGATCCTAAGCTATAAATAAAAGCTAATGACAATTTAACAAACTAATTCCAACCTGGAATGAAAGCAGTACATGAGTAAAAAGGGATTGTTTACCTTAATACTTCTTTTGGTGAATGGTCTGATGCCGCAATGGAAACCGAGAGATATTAACCTTGCCATAAGAAAATGCGTAAAGATGGAAAATAACCTTTCCTTGTTTAAAAGAAGAGAGGATTGAAAATAATATGAATACCATGATGACTGGAGTTCGTGGAAGTCTACTTCGGCGACATCGAGAACTTGGTATTCGAGCATAGCAAGGGAATCTGGCTCCTTGACCAAACCTGCAACAAAATTTAATGGAGGGTTAGAGGAAGTTACGAACCCCAAAGTTTATAAATATGTATAGAAGAAACCCAGGGTACATAAGAGTAATTACCTCTCAGTGATTTCGAACAACCAATCTCTCTAGAAATTCTGCAAAAGAAGTCCCAAGGGGTTCATGGAACGAAAAAATAAGAGATAAACCTGAGCAATTGCTAATCGGAAAGCTGAATGACAATGAAAATGCCCCCCAAGCATGAGACAAAGGTCAATTCGGACACGGGTTTGATATTGCACACAACAGAGGTTTACAGAGCTGAGTATGCATGACAAATGACCCGATGAAACGGTGGAGGGGGCAGGGGTAGTTACACCTGAACTGACCTGCGCTCACCTGGATCGTTCGATCTAACCCTAGAAACAGCAACAGGGATGATCGAGATATTTGGTAGCGGTCACATCATCTTCAAATCTCCTGAGGGATCCAGAGGAGGCAAGTCCTGACGCCCGCCTGGAGAACACCATTGGAGAAACCCTACCTCTGGAATGGCGATGGGCACTCCGCGCTCTTCATTACCCGGACCGGCGATTGGCACTCCGCGCTCTTCATTACCCGGACCGCCTCAGTGACATTTTTGATCGACGGTTGTGGTGTTTGTAATCGTCTAACATCTCATCGTACGGCGTCAGAGGAGGACACGTAGGCAAAATGGGGGATGGATCTCAGAGGGAAACGCCTTACGGCGTAATTATGGGTATTGTCTGAATCAATCAACACTCTTACCTTTTTCTTCTTGATATGTCCTTCTATCTTGATAGTTTGAGGAGTGGTAATTTCTTCTAATGCATTACAAGATATGATCGGATTGATTTCTTGAGACTCGATGTGATCTTCCAATTCTTGAACATTTTTCTTCTTGATATGTCCTTCTATATTGATAGTTTGAGGAGTGGTAATTTCTTCCAATGCATTACAAGATATGGTCGGATTCATTTCTTCTTTCTCGATGTGATCTTTCACTTCTTGAACCTTTTTCTTCTTGATATGTCCTTCTATCTTGAGAGTTTTAGGAGTGGTAATTCTTTCTAATGCTTTACAAGATATGGTCGGATTCATTTCTTCTTCTCTGGGGTTGGTTCCTGGTGTATATACTCTTCTTTTGACGTTTCTTGATTCTTTTATTCCTCCTCTCCACAATCAATGTAAAATAATCTCTTCTCAGCACACTTATGACCTTTAATGTATTTGTTATCACAATTGTAACAAAGCCCTTTTTCTCTTTTTTCTTCCAATTGTTGTGGTGTAACCCTTGTAGGTTGTGAAAGGCTAGGAGAAACAAAACTTCCATATTTATAGTTGTGATGGGTAGACTTCTTTGTTGCCATAATTTTGCTTTCCACTTTGTAACAAATCCCTTTTTCTCTTTTTTCTTCCAAATGTTGTGGTGTTGCTCTAAAGAAGGTGTTGCTCTTTGTATCCTCATAATGTGTTATCATTTCCTCCGTGAAAATTGACCACGTAACAAGTTTTTTACGAGAACAAAGCCCTTTATACCATAAAAATTGATCCAGTTCTAAATATGAAGATGCAATACATACATTTTGTAACAGTGGTACACCATGTAGATCAAAATATTGCTCCATCTGTAGTATCCAATTTATTGGATCCTTTCCATCAAACTTCCTCATATCGCCTTTTCTTGATTTCAGGAGCTCGATATTGAAATGACTGTAACTTTGTACTTTCAGATCTCAAAGTTCTGAAATTGTCTCCTATAGTAGCCCTCTGAGTCCTCTTTCTAACCCCACAAGTCTGATCAGAATTTGATTCTCCAAGAAAGAGTTATGCCCAATCTCCTAAGATGACCTGATTATATAATGTTTCAGTAGAGCGAACTTGTACGATGTGCCACGTGTCACTGTTTCGACCTTTAGATCTAAAAACTATGCACAGAAAGCTACAGTCCATCCTCTTTCTGTAACTTCTTACGAAATTTCAATTTGTTGCTCAGAGAGAAAGTTATGACGATTTTCCCAAGGTCACCTGTTTAGGATGTAATTTGGGAGTCTGCAAAGACCCTAAATTCCTCAGGTCATATATTTGAAAATATAGCGAGACAAGATCTGAAATTCAGATGTGCGATTCAAAAAGATTTCTTCTCAAATGGGTTTTTTTTTTAGTTTCTGAAACGTCGAAGAAAAAACATTATAACGAAAATACCATGATGACATGTTTGGAGCAGCGAAACCGTAAAATCCAAAGCTCTGATACCAAATGTTATGAAACCAGCTCACAAAAAGATAGAAAATATAGATGAATGTCTTAGAAATAAGCCTCTTCGAGGGGGAAACCTCCTTTACATTACACAAATGAATAATTCTTGGATGATACAAATGACAACACCTCCTTTCTATATATAGGAGTCTAAGGGGTCATAATATAATCAGAGCCGAGATAACAATAATAATGTAAGGGCACAATAATAACAATAGTGGGACTACATGGGCACAACAATATAATAAGGGGGTTGTAATAATAACAATAAGGGGTTACACTAGTAGTATAGGGACCTAACATGGTGCCTTGTTCAATATGACGAGGAATAAAGATTTCTTCAAAGACTTGGAGGAGAAAGACCTCAAGTTGAACATTGAGTTTGGAGATGATGAAAGGTATAGTGCGACTGGCATTGGTAACTTTTCAGAGGGAGTTTGGCTCCCCTCTTAGACTCAAGGATGTGATGTATGTATCGGGCTTAAAGAAGAATGTTCTTTCTGTCGTTGTATTGGAAGACCGTAGCTAGGTTGTGATATTTAGCAAAGGAAAGGTTTTCCTTAGACACATGACCACGAGACAGGTGAAGCAGATCCGTGTGCGAGTCAAGAACCTGTATGCACTTAAGGTAGAGGATGCATGCGAAGCCTTTAGGAGAAAGGCAAAGGTTAGATACTTGATGGTTGAGAGGGAGCATAATTTACCTCTCAAAATGGAGCCTGAAAAACTACCTCAACAAGTTGTGGAGCAGCCACAATTGGAGAAGCAGAGAGGAGATAGAGTGGAAACATACACTCAAGAAGATATCTCCACTAGAGGGGGGATTTTGAGCTAAGTGGGAATAGGGAGCACATGAAGCCATATGTCCAAGTGTGAGGTGGGGTGATGTGAAGCAACAACCCCAAGAGTTGCATAAATTTCATGTGTTTTTGTCTCATGGATGATTACCTTGCTACGGGGGCCCACAAAATTCAGTACCAGGAGTATTAGTGTCAGTGAGATACTGAGGAGTGCAAAGGATTGTTGACAGCAGAGCAGGAGGTCCAGTAGCAGAGTCAGCAACAACACAGTTTTCTTAGTAGACAATTGCAGACACAATTGATTTAGTTTGTTTTTTTTATGCTTTTCAGTTGTAGAGGTTCCGTAGCAACAACAACAGTAAGAAGTGTTGCATGAAATACATTCTAAAGGTGATGGATCAGGGTAGATGTGCACACATTTCTTGTTCAGAGGGAGTGTTGAAAATGGCAACAAGAAAATCTTGATTTAATTTTCCCTTGAATTAAATTAGGAGAAAATTGTAATTCCAAATCACAAGACAAAAAGAATGAGTTAATTGAGTTAGTTTCACTTAGTTGGCTCAGTTAATTCAAGTTGAGGACCTAACTTGATTCATGTAGAGTGATTTCGAAATTGTAGGAGCCTAGGTTGAGTTTAATTTGAGTTGTAATAGTTTAATTCAGTTAAACTGAGTTAAAGTCAGTTAAACTGAGCTAAAGTCAGTTAAGCTAGTTCCAACTGTTGGAGGAACTAGTAAAAGGTCTAGCAGTGGGGTGCAACTTCATGTGTTCAACTAGTTAACTGAAAAATCAGCATAATTTTATTTTTATTTTCCACTAGAAAAATTCGTAATTTTCATTAGTTATAGAGAAAATTACATATTTTAAATGCTTTTTCATATGTTGTAATCTGAGTCTATCATGAGAGACTCTGAACTGTTTAGATACACCACGCAGGGTGATCTGCCTAATAAACAAAACAGTTGTTTATATACTGTTATATATCTGTTTACGCCTGTACATAGGCCTCGCAGGACCCCTTCCAGTATGATATCTCATATGTATAATATCAAAAAAGTTTCAAAATTTTGAGTTTTTATAGTTCTTTACAAAAACATTTGTAGATCAGGGACTAGGGTCCCCCTGATAATGTTGATCTATATACGGCCGATGAAAATAACGAAATTCATCAGCCCCCCTCTGCTCTTGTATCACCCATTCTCCTCTGGGTAATGACGCGGCCTCCTTGGATAGTTGGTCAGCGCTGCTGTTATGCTCCCTGTAAATGTGATTACAAGAGATATTGTTAAATTCTGCCTTGAATATATTCACTTCGTTTAATATAATGTTGAGTGTGTGTATGTGGCAAACAGATATGCTATTGAACCAGTTAACAATAATCTTTGAGTCCCCAAATATATTTAAATTGTAGCACTGATGTCCCAAGGAGAAATGCAATAGGTGACGGAGGGTAATGAGTTCCGCGTAATTGTTGGTGCCAGCTCCTAATCCCATCTTTACTTTGTAAAAATGATGTTCATTTATGAAAAGAATGAAGCCACCTCCACAGCCCTGTTGATTTGCAGCCCCATCAAAGAAGGCCCAGGGGGTAGCTTTGTCAATGCTGGGAGGTGGGTGAGTGCGGCGCTCTCTAGGAGGTATAGGATCTGGCAATTCATGATATGCAGAGATAATTCCAGCCTCAATGTGTGGCCAGCACACAGATTTGTTATCAAATATGTATCGGTTGCGTGCCTGCCAGACAGACCAGCTGACAAGCAAGGGAAGGCACTGGAGTTTTTTTCCCTTGTGTCTTCCAAACCAATCCTCCCATGCGCTGTTAAGATCATTACCAGACCATAACCCCGTGAAACTGATAGATGAGGATATGTTCCGCCAGAGAGCTTGTGTAGCCGTGCAGAGTAAGAAGATATGTTCCGTGGATTCCGATTCGCGTTTATACAGAATGCACCAGGTTGGTCCAAAAATAGCTCTGTGAGTAAGATGCTCCCCCGTGGGAACTATGTCTTTAAGAATGCACCAGAAGAAAAGTCTAGTGCGCGGGGGTGCAGTAAGCTTCCAAATGTGACTCCACCAATTCAAAGTCTGTTCTGGTTTTTTGTGATGTATCAGTGTGCTATAACCTGACTTTGGGGAATAAATACCATTGTCTGCCAGACTCCAAACTAATTCATCAGGCCCCTCTTTTATCCTGATGTGGGATTCCAATAGTGCTTGGACATAATCGTTCCATTCCTGGTGCCATCGGGGAGGAAGGTCGATATGTTGTGCCGATTTCCAAGCTTGAGAAAATATATTCGAATTTTGTTGGTCAGCAATGTGCGAGAAAACCTTGATCTCATGTGCATGTAGATATGCGATGAGGTCTCTGGATAGTATGTGTCTTCCTCCACAGCCAATCCACGGATCCAGCCCGATCCTGCCCAGGGAGCCATCATTAATTCACCACGCCAGGTTGTCTCTTATATGGGGGAGGGAGTGGAGCAATGCCTTCCATACCGATGAGCTGCCCATCAACGGCCATGTGGGAAGACGAGCCCAGTCCAGCAAGTTTTGTGGCCAGATATATTTATGGTATGAGATGTGAGTCCATAGATTCTGACCTGTCAACAATGTCCATCCCATTTTGGCAGCTAAGGCTTGGGCAAAAAGGGGGAGATCTTTCAGTCCCCAACCTCCCCATTTCTTTGGTAATGCAATTTTTTGCCAACTGATCCATGCAAATAATCTTTTATCCTGATTCCCGTTCCAGAGGTATCTATTACATAATTGTTTCAATTGAGATAGAATATTCCTGGGAATCCATGCAAGTGCCATCCAGTAAACCGAAGTAGCTTACAGGACCGATTTGATAAGCACTGTCAAGCCAAATCTGTTTAACAAATATCCAATGTATTTCTTTTGAGAAAGAAATATGGATTTTGGATGTTGGGTTACTTCAATGCCAAGATAGTAATGAACATAGCCCAAATCAGTCATTTCAAAACTTTTCCCCAAATCCTTCTTTATGGATGCAATGTAGCTTTCATTGTCCCCTGTCATTAAAAGATCATCTACATATACCACAAGATACACAACTGTTTTGCCAACTTTCTTGACAAATAAAGTTGCATCATCAAGATCAAAATGATTGAAGTTGAGTTTCAGAAGATGCTCAGTTAGTTTTTCATACCAGGCTCGCGATGCTTGTTTGAGGCCATACAAGGACTTCACAAGTTTGCATACTTTAAGTTCATGTCCTTTCAAAGCAAATCCTTCAGGCTGGGACATAAAAACATTCTCTTTTAGATCTCCATTCAAGAATGCAGTTTTTACATCCATTTGATGGACTTTCCAACCGTTCTGAGCTGCTAGTGCAAAGAGTGTCCGGATGGTGGCCCATTTGCTGTGGGGGCAAAAGTTTCCTCATAATCGAACCCTTCCTTCTGTGCAAAACCTTTTGCCACAAGCCTAGCTTTGTGCTTGTCAAGTGAGCCATCAGCTTTGTACTTGTTCTTGTAGACCCACTTGCAGCCAATTGGTTTGGTTCCAAATGGAGGATCAACCAGCTTCCAAGAGCCATTCTTTATGAGGGCATCATACTCCTTTTGCATCGCTTCTTTCCATTCATCATGAGAAGCAGCTTCTTTGAAGGAAGTTGGTTCAAAATCTGTAGACAAGTTCAATTCACAATCATAAGTAACATCCATATCAACAGGTGAATTAGAGTCATCTACATCACCTCCATTTTGTCGATTTGAATTTCTGGTTCCTGTTTTTCCAATTTCATCAGGATGAACACTTTCAAGTGTCTTTGTCAGCAACTTTGGGGGACCTTTTTGAGATGGTCTAGGCTGCTCTGTTGATTGAGTTGGGACTGAATCAAAATTGAGTCTCCCAATTCTATCAATTACATCACTTAAAGCATCATCCGTTGTTGGAGTTTCATGCATAGGAGATTTTTCTTCAGAAGAAGATTCCACATGTTGTTCTCGTATAGGAATCCCCCCTTCAAGATGTGGAATCTGATTATCAAACTCTTGAAATGATTTCGTTTTTTCGAATCTTTCCAAGCGATCAAGTTGCCGCTCAACAACATTGTCAGATTTGGATGATTCAAGAAAAATTACATCTCTAGATACAACAAACTTTTTATTTACTTCATCATAGAGACGGTATGCTTTGGAGGTGTTTGAATACCCCAGGAAGATACACTTACAACTTCTAGGACCAAGTTTGTTTCTATGTACCTTTGGTATCAAAGCATAACAGGTGGAACCAAAGACCCTGAGATGTTTTACCGAAGGAACATGTCCATACCACAATTCATAAGGAGTCTTGTTTCTTATAGCATTAGATGGACATCTATTCTTTATATATGCAGCACATAGAACAGCATCAGCCCAAAACATTATCTTTACATTTTTGAAGAAAATCATGGATCGTACCATATTCAAGATTGTTCTATTCATTCTTTCAGCTACACCATTCTGTTGGGGATTATAAGGCACAGTTGTTTGATGTTTGATCCCATGTTGGCGAAGATAGTTTTCAAATTCATTTGATGTATATTCTTTTCCATTATCAGTGCGAATAGACCCAATATGAGATTGTGCATCATTTTCAATCCATTTATGAAAATTCTTGAATGTTTGAAAGGCATCAGATTTGTTCTTCAATAAATAAACCCAACACGTTCTGGTGTAATCATCAATAAATGTCATGATATATTTATTTCCATTTGCAGAAGGAACAGGCATTGGACCACATAAATCTGAATGAATGAGTTCAAGCTTCCTATGTTCTCTTGAATGTGAATCATGAAAAGACTGTTTGCTATGCTTTCCTAGAATGCAAGCATCACATTGCTTATGTTTCCTAGGAATTGTAGGCAAACCAGCAACACCATTTTTCTTCAATAAGCGGAGACTGTCATAGTTTAAATTTCCAAATCTAGCATGCCATAATAAACTTGATGGAAGTGTACCTTCTTCATGATGAGAAATATATGAGAAATGTTGTCCATGAGCAGAGGTTCATTGCAGTTTGAGAAGCCTTTCTTCTTCTATTCCCCTCATGACAAGTGAGTGGTTAGATGCTTTTCTTACCTCAAGCTTGCCATCAAACATATGAATGGAGTGACCTTGCTGGCGGATGTGGACCAAGGACAGCAAGTTTCTCTTGAGCTGTGGGAGATATATAACATGATCCAGAAGAAAGTCTAGAAGACCAGGCAATTTAAGCCTGATTGTGCCAAGCCCTGATGGCTTGATTTTTGACTGATCTGCAAAGTATACTGCTCCATCAACATTGTCAGTGAAATCTTAAAAAAAATCTTTTCTATGAGTCATATGACAGGTTGCTCCTGAATCAAGCAACCAATCATTTTTCGAAGAAGCAAGTGAAGCATTAAACAAATCTTCATTTACTCCAATGTTACATTGTGCCTCAATATAGTGATCGGATTCAGGTGCTTTACGTTTGTCTGTATCATCAGTTTTACCTTTCTGCTGGTTTCTTTTCTGCTCAATTTTGTCCCATGGTAGCTTGCATGTAGAAGCATCATGTGATCCATTTCGTTTGCAGCAAATGCAATGCAGATCTGCCTTTTATCTTTGAGAATGTCTACCCCCCCTACCTCTAAAGTATCTTCCTCTTCCTCTTCGTCCACCTCTTCCTCTTGTAGAATCTTGAGCAGGATGCTTTTCTTTATGAGCAAGGCACACAGTCTCTTCAGAAGATTCAGGGGTTGTCTTCTTTCCAAAGGCTTTCTCTCTTTCAGCAAACTTTTTCACAAGAGAGTCAAAGGTTATATCTTTAAGATTTCCATTTGCTTGTAAAGACTCAAGATAATTGGAGTAGGTAGGATAGAGTGCCTTGAGAAAAGCAATAAGAGGGATATCCAGCTCAACCTTAGTGGATTTGATATCATGCATTATAAACTTTACTTCAGATGCAAGAGCAAGAGGATCATTATTTTTCAGTTCAAGAGTGAAGAGTTTAATCATGAGCTGAACAACTTCAAGTGAAGAATGTGAGTCATAGAGTTCTTTCAGCTTTTGTAAAGATTCAAAGGCAGTTGAATATGATGAAATATGGCAACTCACCTCTTCATTTATAGATGCTGTGATTAATGCATAGGCTTTTCTGTTCTTATTTTCCCACATGACGAGCTCTTTGTCTGATGTAGGCTGCACCGGGTCAGTGTCTCCTTCTCCGACACACACTCCTTTCCATAACTCATTGAAGATGAGGGTGTGTTTTATCATCCGGGACCATTCAGGATAGTTCTCCTTGCCAGTGAGAACTATTCCTACCATAGAGATGATTGAATGCATTCTGTAAAAAATACTTTTGCTGATAAAAAAAACTTCTGCTGATAAAAAACTTCTACTGATAAAAAACTTCTGCTGATAAGAAACTTCTGCTGATAAAAAAAAAAACTTCTACTGATGTACAATGAAATTGCACTCAAAAAGGCATTCTCAAAGGATTTCAAATCTCTTACTTAGCCAAAGAACACCCAACCAGAGTATGATCTTACCCGGATGTGGATGAAGACCCATGTTGAAGAAGCGCCTTCCCACCGGGTAAGGCTGAGAGCCACAATTCTGCAACCAAACAACCTGTAGATAACAATCCACTACCGGACTCTAAGGTAGAAATGGTAAAGACTTCATCAGTGTTGAACTGAGCATCCATATGTTCTAAGCTACTGAATGAAAGCCTTATCCGAGCAGGCTCCGCTGGGGAGCGGCATAGCGAATGGAAAGACTGTCGTTTCCAATAATACACAACTAGCGATGGAAAGACTGTCGTTTCCAATAATACACAGAATAATTAGTGTGAGCAAACCACAATACCCAGAATTTTACCCCAAAAATCTAAGCCAAAGAAACTCCCCAGAATCGCAGCGACTATGTGTCGAAACCGCAAAAGGAGGCCCAAACTGGTAAGGACCAAAATGTTGGAGGCAGAATAAATCGTAGCTGGCGAGTGCAGAGATTTAGGGTCTCGCTGGGCACTTGGACGCAGCCCGGATGCTTTTGGAGAGCGGGGAAATCTGTGCCGAGCACACCTTGATGGGGATCGTTGCCACTATGCGGCGTTCTGGAGAGAAGCCAAGGGCAGGGGGCCGAGCTTTGAAGGCCTTGTTTTTTGTTTCGGAAAATAAGGTAGAATTTGGTCTTGGATCTGGTTTAAATTGCAAGTACAACAGGGGAAGGACAATAGACAGAGATTGGATCAAGACAATGGCTGTTGAGAGCTTTGGTGCCGCAACGACATTGAGGGGTGGCTTGCCTATCTGGAATTGCAATAGGATCGGGCACCCTCCTCTACGTTCAAAGCATAGAAGGCTTGTTGTATCTGTTGTAAACCAAAAATCAGATGATGAAAAGGACACCGAGGAGGCCGAGAAGACGACCAGTTTTCCCTTGATAAAATTCCATGGAAAACATTCTACGCCCTTGGCTTCTCTCCAGAGCGCCCTCCGCGATGTCTTCGTTAGCTGCAAAGCCAACGGACTCTTTCACCACGAATATTCCAATGAGCATTCAACAGGAAATGGATAGCAGATGAGTTTGCAGCAGAGGCAGCGCTGGAAAGGCAGCGCATTATGGACAGAGGTGAGTTTGCAACAGAACCAGCTCACCAGAATCCGGCAGGTCGAACAGTCGTAGCTACCATGTCAGTCGCAGCATGTCAGAGAGCAGAACAGTCAGATAGGACAGAGTAATCAGGTGAATGCAATGCAATGGAGGCAGAGCAGCGCTCAGTGGACAGAACGACAGAGGCGTTTGAGGACAGAGCTCAGGCCTGCGTACAGCCCACAGTAGAAAAAATGAAGGGAGTTACAACTATTTTTAGAACTGGCTCTGATACCATGACAGAGTGCAATCCTCTTTCTACTCCAATGGAACAAAAATTAAAGCTCACATCTATTGAAGGAAAGGAATTTGAGGATGCAACAAAGTATAGACGGCTTGTAGGAAGTCTCATCTATGTCACTACTACCAGACTAGACATTTCATTTATTGTTGGAATCCTCTCCAGGTTCATGCAAAAGCCTTGAGAGGGACATTGGTCTGCTGCAAAAAGAGTTCTAAGGTACTTGAAGGGAACTCAAGACCTTGGAATCAAGTATACACAGGTGGACGACTTCAGCTTGATTGGATACTCTGATTCAGACTTCGATGGAGACAAAGAAACTAGGGTATCTACTTCAGGATATGCTATGAGTCTTGGATCAGGAGCTGTCTCCTGGAGATCATGCAAATAATCAGTTCCAGCAGATTCCACAACAGAAGCAGAATATGTGGCAGTAGCTGAAGCAATGAAAGAAATTGTGTGGCTCAGGAAAATTCTTGAAGATTTGCAGGTAAAACAAGTACAATCAACCACTCATGATTGATAACACCTCTGAAATAAATTTGGCCAAGAATCCAAAGTTCCATGATCGAACAAAGCATATCAATACTAAATATCATCTGATTCGGCATCATGTTGAGGCCAAAACAATCCATCTCCATCATTGTTCCACAAATGAGCAAATTGCAGACATCTTCACCAAAGCACTTGGAAAGGAAAAGCTTGAACGATTCAAAATGATGCTTGGACTCACCAACATCCCTTCAGATTAAGGGGGGGAATGTTGACACCTAATCTTCATGATTGGGGGAATTTGTAAATAAATAAATCAGGAATGTGAACATTCATCGGGAGATGAACTGAACAATCACTCCTAATGTATATAACAATAACCTACCTATGGAATAATCAGACGAATCAGTTTTTCTGCCTTCGGAGATTTACTGCCTGGCCTGACAAGCACCAATCTGCCCACCCTGGATAAATATCTATGACTCCAGATGGATAGTTTCTTCTCCAGTTTTGTAACCAGCCAGACCCAATCTGCGATTCTGTGGCAAGTAGGTTTAAGCCAATAACCCAGATATTTGAGACCTCTATCCAAGGGGTGGATACTGTAGGGAAAGACCTGGTGTGCAAATTGGGATTCATGAACAGAGGTACGAGTAAAGGTTATGGTGGATTTGGATTGGTTGGCAAGCATTCCAGTAGCGGACGAGAAGAGAAGGAGAATCTTGGAAAAAGATCTGGAATCCCGAATGCTGCCATCAAGCAAAATAAGCACATCATCCACAAATAGGAGATGTGTGAGGAAACAGTCCTCTGTGATCTTGAGTCCACAGATATCTCCATCCCTTTTGGCAGATGCAATCAAACGACTTAGACCCTCCATGACAATAAGAAATAGAAGTGGGGATAAAGGGCAGCCCTGCCTTAGCCCCCTTTCAGAGTGAAAGAAGTGTGAGGCCGAGCCATTGATGAGGACACTGAAGGAGGGTGTGGTGATGCAGGCCATGATCCAAGTGATGTAATTGTGAGGGAAGCCCAAATGAATCAGCAACATCTTAATATAAAGCCAGCTGACCCGGTCAAAAGCTTTGGATAAGTCAATCTTGAGAATGATGCTTTTTAGATGCTTGGTCCAGATGGAGTGGATGGCTTCCTGTGCCGAACCAATGGCTTCGTGGATCTGTCTAGATTCGAGGAAGGCGAATTGTTGAGGAGCAATATGTCTGGAGAGGATCGGCCTGAGTCGATTTGCGATTATCTTTGAAATAATCTTATATAGGCAGTTGCATAAGGAAATAGGCCTATAATCATCAAAAGAGGATGGGGCATCAGACTTTGGTATGAGGGCGATGAAGGTTGAGTTGATGGCATGGTATAGGGAACCCGAAATTCTGCTCTCCTCCACTACTTTCAATAGGTCCTGCCCCAGCAGCTCATAAAATGCCAGGTAGAATTCAATGGTCCATCCATCTGGGCCTGGGCTCTTATCTTTTTTGAACCATTTTAACGTGCCTTCGAGTTCACCAGAGTTGACTGGTGCGAAGAGCTCTTCTGCTTCATCCTCATTGACAAACCTTGGAAAGTGTCCCGCCACATTTATAATATCAGGAAGATTTGCTTCGCGGGGACATTTGTAAAGGTTCCTGAAATGTGAAGTACCAAGGTGGGCTAGCTTATTGAAGGTATCGGCATAGCCTCCCTCAGGCATAGGAAGATTCCAAATGGTGTTAGATACCTTTCGTCCCTTGGCATAGTTTTGAAAGAACCTCGTATTATCATCCCCAACTTTTAACCATATAGCTCTACTCCTCAGCCTCTGGGATTCCTCGCGCTCCTTTAGGATGTTGGCCTTCTGATTTTCAAGCTCAATCAGTCGGATCTTTTCCTCTGCAGAAATGAATCCCAAACTTCGATCATCAAGTAAAGTGCTCAACTCAGCTTCAATATTAGTGAGCTGTGAGGTTTCCCGTGAATGTTTCTCCCTGGCCCATTTAATAGAGAGGTGTTTAATCTCAGAGAGATTGTTGCAAAACCCTTTTGCGAAGGACTCTGCTCGGTTAATAGGGTTTGCATTCCAGAAGTCAGAAACCATCTTGATGTAAGTAGGGTCACTCAGCCAGACATGGTTGAATTTGAATGGGGCTTTTGGCTTTTTGAAAGGCCCCTGGATTTCCAGATAAATGGGTGAGTGGTCCGATACACCCCCCGTACCCACCCATTGTTTGTAGTGATGCAGCTGCTGTAAGAGAGGTCCTTTCATTAAGAATCTGTCAAGTCTACGAGCCAGTGCTGCATCACCCACCCTTTTGTTCCTCCAGGTGGGTAGCAGTTTTTGCATGGGGACATCTATAAAATCGGTCTGTTCCAGCAGATTAGTCATATGGTCAGTGATAGCATCAATTTGAGCCACAGACCCCCATGATTCTCTGAACCCCAGAGAAAAATTTAGATCCCCTCCGATAATAGTATGATCAGAGTCTAAAAGGGAGAGGTTTAGTAGACGCTGCCAAAATTGTTCCCTTTGATGACAGGGTCCATACACATTCACAATCCTAAGAATCATACCAAGATCAGCAGAGAAAATATCCAGTCCCAAGTATCCCGATCCCCCCCAAGAAGCATCAACCCGAATTGTTCGAGGGTTGTATCCTATAGCCAGACCCCCAGACCTCCCAGCAGCATCTAGGGCAACAAATGTCCAGCTCGGGATCATAGATTGAAGAGTATGGGAGATTTGATCAGCCATACCCAGAGTTTCTTGAAGTAAAATAATGTCAATCGGTTCGGTCTCGATGAGTCTCCTCAAGGCTAGTTTCTTAGAGGCACTAGCCAAACCCCTGCAATTAAAAGACAAGCACTTCATGGAGGGACACCGCGCGGGGTATGTCCTGCTCTAAGGACCCCATCAATAGTGGATTGGCGACCAGAAGCGACCTCCGCCCCAGCCCTCCTGATTGCCTTGGAGAGATCTGACTTCCTACCCCTGGATGATAGGGGGATGGCGCCAGGCATCATAAGACCTAGACCAGTCTGATGGACCGGGAGTTCCTTGGTGTGGGACCTGGAGCGAAGGAAATATTGGTGAGGGGGTGACAACCCTGAGGATGACGGTGATACAGTGGATGTGGAAGGAGCGGACAATGAGGGGGCGGTAGTGACAATGAGCGGAGGGGTAGACATGATACATTGAGCCATTGAAGTCTGAATCGGTGAGGCTACCATATAAGAGGTAAAATCAAATGATGAGAGAGGAGGGTTCAGAGAGGTACCCGAAGCAATCGTGGCTTCCGCGGCAGAGCGGGCCCTGGTCATCGGTGGCGAAGACTGTCTGGTTCCTCTGTCCACTGTCTTTGAGATTGGAGAGATAACCGCTGGTGCTGGACCCGAGGGCGAGGGGCGCGAACCGACCGGAGAATTTACCCTGGAAGGTGCAGGCATGATTTTAGGTGAGTCCTCTGTTCTCCGATTGAGAGGGAATTCTTTGAAGAGATGCCCTACCTTGTGACATCGTCTGCAGCAAAATGGCACCCCTTCTTAATCCAAGATCTGGACTCTGATGTACTTCCCCCACTGTAGAGTAATCTTTTCCTCCAAGCCCTCACGGGTATCCAAGTGGACCAAAATGTGTGCGAGGGTTCTGTTTTTGGACTCCACAAAGGTACGGTCATGATCTAAGTATGTGCCCAGAGCATTGCCAATCCTGATAAAAACCTCCTCACTCCAGAACTGTAGTGGAAGCCCTGGCAAGCGCACCCAAAGCGGACCTACCCCAATTTGTTCACGTTCAGGGTCGAATAAAGGGCTCCACCATTTGAGAAGGACCGGGGCCATCTCAATGTGCCAGTACCTGGCCAGTACCAAATCCGTGTAGTTTTCCTTTGAAAAATGCAGGGAGAACCAACCCCTGGGCAAAACATGAACCTCTGGTAGCTCCTTCAGTAACCCTCCCCAAATCTCCTTAACCCACTGAGACAGCCTATTGGCTGAATACGCTCGTCCATGGACATGTCCAACCAGCACCGTGCATGCCATGATATCAAATTCACCAATAGCAGAGGTCTAGCCAAATCTGATGGTGATATCATTTGAGGTCACCTTGATGCACTTAGTCTTCCTTTTGCTGGTGCGAGGAGCCGATGGGTGGTCCACCAGAGGGTTTGGGACGCCTTCCAGAGGGTTTTGTTTTGCCGGTCTAACCTTAACCGCAGGGGTCTCGAAACAGCCAGATGGTCGAGCTCCCGAGCAGGGGGGTTGATGGGCTGCTGCGGTAACCGGGATGTCAACAGAGGGAACAGTGAAGAAAGATGAATGAGGGTCAAAAGAGGGCGAGGGGGGTGTGTGCGAGGATAAGATGTGGAGGGTGCCCGGTGATAGAGGAGGGACTTCGAAGCCCGGAGAATCCACAGAATGCGACCCAGAGGGTGGGGGAGCCGAGCAATGCCGAGGAAAGGAGACGACAGGCGAGGACAAAGGCGGTTCCGGGACAGACAGCGAAATAGCGGAGTCAAGCGGCAGAGTGCGGGAGAAGCTAGGGTTTCCAAAAATAACGCGATCCGGGAAAGGCTCCTCGGAATAATCCACCGCTTCAACCTCCATATTGTCCCCCATATTCCAGCCAGAGGTCTATAACTGAAAGCGACGGGTGTGCGAACGGAAACGACAGGGTAAACAGAGCGTGGCGCTGGAACAGAGACGTCTGTCTACAGTAACTGTAACAACCCTCAAAAAATCAGCATAATTAACATAATTAACTCATGCATGCATGAAATTCAAGTTACCCAGTTGATATTGGAGTTCAAGGGTAGTGTACTATCAATTATATAATTTTTTGAGTTGTACAAGTGGTGCATGCAGTCAAACAATGGCCTACAAGGATTGCACAATTCTAATTGGGAATTTCCCTAATTAATATTGGCTAATTTCCAAGGAAACAACGCAAGGAAATAGGACCTTGGAAAGCAGCAAAATTGGCTAATTATTGGCCAGATTCAGTTTGTGAGGCAGTGAAATAGAATATACTTATGCAGAGATTGTTCAGGATTGAACAAGCATTGTATTTCTTCGCTATTTTTCTGACATAATGTAATATACAGATAGGAAGTTGTTTTGAGTAGCAAGCTTTCCCCTTAGATAAATCTCTGAGAATATGTGATTGAATCTTGTCTCATGTTTATGTTGTGATTTCTCAACCAATTAATTGTTTTCGTTGATGAGTAGAGTAGATTCACGTCTTTTGTTTTAGAAAATTACATAAGAAATTTGAATATGTAAGGAATTTCTACATAGACCATGGATCAACATCAAATGAGTTCAATTTTCATCAACAATTAACCCTGTATCAGGGGTATTTACCTTAGAGACAAAAGGCTTTAGATCAATGTTGTAAACCTCGGATCAAAGTTATTAACTTCATATCAAACTGGAAACCCATATCACTTCCCTACCACGGATCTGAGTTACGTTGTTGTAGCTTTGGAAGGATGAAAGGTTCACTAGATGAAAGCCTTAGATGCCACAGGTCTATGAATCAGATTCTTTAGAGACAAATGAAACCGCAACATAATTCCTTCAAATTTTAACTTCTTTGCAAAATGCGCAGGACTATACTAGGCCACAATAATGTATTATTATTAGACCATTATAAAAGACCTAGGTATCTATTAATGTTGGATTTGAACTGCTTAGAATATTTTCCCTAATAAAGGGCCAAAAGCCACAGATAAAGTGAATATTTTAGGCATGTAGCACTACCTCAGTTTGGCAGACAGTATTAACCCTTGAAAATCATGCGTACTCCATTACGATGTGTATATTCATTGTAAGGGTGGTGCAAGTTAGTGATGAAATGCAAGTTGTTTCTCCAATGTGGACAACCACATCTAGGGTTTTGACCAAGTCTCTTAATTATATAAAACCCTAACCCTAATCAACATTATTTTCAATCACATACTGACCTTAGGTTTCGTGTATGGGTCAACTATAAGATGTTGGGGTATGTTATCAACCATAACAAGCATTAACTAAATGTTAATGCCTCGGACCTAGTCATTGGTAGCTTCATGGATCATGAGAAACTTGTTGGCCCTAGTTTCTATATGCACTGCAGTTACAATATATCCTAATGTCATAGTGACACAAATTGATGAATGCCAATACAATGTTAAGGACAATGCTCTTACAATATGCCTCAAAGTTCCCTACATTCATTTGAAGACTCTTAGTTGATTTCTCTATTGCTTCCCTACTCAATGCATTTCTGAGTGCAACTCCTTTTCTCACTATTATTTAGCTAGCATGTGAGGATGTTTTGTTTGTTATCTAGGAATGCCAAGACAAATGTCAGTAGTGGGAAGAATTCAATTTACGTTATGTCATTGCCAAATTGAGATGAAAATTGTCGTGCTATATGTTGGTCCAACCATGCCTTAGTACATAGGTTTCCTTCATGTTTTTTATGGTGTTAATACTAAGGTACCATCCTATAGGAAGCATGATGGGTGCACTCAATAATGCGTGATGTTAGCCTGTAAAAGAATGGGTTGGAAACAAATTCATTTTTGGCGTGTTCAAACTTTAGATATTGAAATTCTCTTTTGAGTAATTCTAAATTCTTGGAGGGTTTAAGGATGATAAACATGGATGAAACAAGGGAACACAATCACCCAAAGCGTCCAATGTAGATCTCACATCTCCCTATCCTCTTGGAGGAATGCCATGTGACATTTTTCCTTACCAAAATTTCATTGATGATTGTCTTAAAAAATAAACTTGAATAGTGTCTAACTATTTGTAAACAAAAAAAAAAATTGTATTATGACAAAAAAATAGCCATTTCATTGGAATTTCAATGGTTGTTAACCAGAGAGACATTATCCAACTGGAAAAGTTTTGACTTTTTCAAACATTGGTATTCTAATAGATAAATAAGTGACCTGGTGAAACGTTGGATATATGATGAACATTCAATTGTCGTCGCATATCTAATGAACAAAATTATCATTGGGTATCCAACTAACATATCCTCGGATGTCTGACAATAATTGTGCTTGTCAAGTATTTGACAAATGTCAGGGCATTTTTAAAAAGAAATACATAAAATATTTGCAAGTAAAATCTGACAATGTCACTGAACTATCAGAGTACAATGTCATATTTTCCACCCATATGTACTAGTGGGGGTTAGGGGTTAAGCATCACAGGTTAAGAGGATAAGGGGTTAGGGCCTAGGGGGTTCATGATTTTTAGGTTAGGGGTCAATGGCTTAAGGTGTAATGGATCAAAGGGTTAATGGGTTATGAGCTATGAGTGTATGGGTTAAGATATTATGGCTCGGGGGTTAATAGAATAGGGAATTTAGTGGTTATGGGTTAAGGGCTTATGGGTTGTGATAATGGGGCCCCTAGTCCCCTTATCACCACTATTAGGGTTTACCATATCAATTTATCTCGTTGCTTTCCCTCTTGGCCTCTTAGCCCATATGACATTAGGTCCTAAGTCACCTTCGCATTCTCTAATGCTGGGATTACAACTCTTACTAAACAATGCTTGGACTTCCCCTTGCCCCATTCAATACACAACAAGATACCCCTCCCACCTTTTTAGTCATACCATTCAACTTATCCTAATGTTATGAAACCCAAAATTTGGTCCCAATGCCCCAAAAACTACACCCTTAGGCCCCCTAGGCTAAGGGCTTAAATGTACTAGGGTTTATGGGTTGTGATGAGGAAGCCCCTAATCCCCTTATTATAATTTGTTAGGGTTCCCAATCATTTCAATTGCATGATACATAACAGAATTTGAGAGAAAAAATAAGGAATTTTGAAATTTGAAAGCATTTGTTGAAAAATTAATGGAATGAAAAGCTACCATGGAGGTGGGGAAATAAAATGTTGGAGTTAATCCAAAACCATCCAACACTATAACAATTACATGTGTAGACTATTTAATTTTTTTATATATGTTTGACATATTTTTGACAATAAGGTTGAGTTTGACCGGTTTTCTCCTCTTAACGTATCTTGTAGCCCCACATATGTTGAGAGTATTAGTGTAATTATGTTGAGATGCAAGTCATTCCTAAAGAACGAGGCAGTATTCTCACCAAATGCTAAAGGGAGATCCAATTGTAAGATGACCTTGGTCAACATTGTATTGAAGGCACGAAAAACAAGGTCAAAAGGGGATGAAACTAGATATGGATAGCTTGAAGATTACACCATTCATGTAGTTGAGGACCGCTTGCGTTAGTTTCAAATATACTTGGAGCTAACTAAGGGAATTTGGATGTTGTTTTGACCATGTTGTGGACAAAACCTTTGGGAAATATTGTAGACATGTATGGGACTGTTACCCATACAATTGGTAAGAGAATGGACCAGTGTTAAAGGATGATGACAACTAAAGGGACATCCTTATATCCTCTTTTTTATTTTGAGTGGACATGAATTATGTTTGGGTCATGCATGGAGATGAAACTTACTTTATTCTTATGAACTTATATGCATTTGTGGACATTATAAGACCATATTGTTTCCCTTTGGAAGTAAATATGTGGAGTATATTTGGAGGAAATGTGACAATCCATAAAATGCAGATCAGATTTGGTGACCTTGTGGCTCTTTTCCTTAGACCCTATTAGTGCTTGGAGGTTGTATATGGAGGGGTTAGAAAACAAAAACCTAATACGACCAAGAATATTAGTGTTAGAACACCTATGGTTTAGGAGAAAGACTTAAGGGTTCTAGGAGTTAGGGGGTTTAGGAGTTATGGGTTAAGGGTAAAGGGTTAGGGATTAGGGGGCTTAGGGTTAGGGGGTTGAGGTATGGGCGTTTAGGGGTTATAGATTAATGGCATAGTGGTTAATGGATTCAGGGTTTAAGGGTTAAGCACCAAGGGCTTAGGGGTCAGGGGATTTAGGGGTTAAGTTCTTAAGGGTTATCGAATTTGGGTGTTATTGATTTAAGGGGTTAGGAGTTAGGGGGTTTTGGGGTCAAGGGTTAGGGTTTAAGAGGATACGGGGTTAGGGCTTAGGGGGTTTGAGAATTCTATGTTAAGGGCTAGGGGTTAAAGGTTTAGTGGCTTAGGGTTTAATGGATAAAGGGGTTAATGTGTTATGATTTATGAGTGTAAGAATTAAGGGATTATGGCTTTGGGGTTAAGGGGATAGGGAATTCAGTCTGTTAGCGCTTGAAATTTCACCTCAAGATGAGAAAGGTAAACCTCAAGGCAACATCAAACCACTTAGCCTCGTAGCTAGCCCTACGGGGCAGGAGAGGGCTCTCTCCGGTCTATCTCGATAAAGATCTTCAATGGGCAAGATAACCAATAGGGTAACACTAATTTTAGGCTAGTAAACTGATCAAAAGGGTTGATTTGGGATTTTTAGGGTTTTTTGTGGAAAATTGGGGAAATGGCAATTTTAGGTGCGGGGATTGGACACAGTTTTCGCAAGGGGTTCTTTGGGGCGAGGTAGGAAACAGTATTGATGCCTTTGATAGAGGTGGATGGATGAGAATGACCGGTGAGGAGCTAAGGAGAGCAAGCAATAACCTTGAATTCCCCTTAAACAGTTGAAAACATTGATATTAAGCAAACTTAAAAGCAGAGCATGACAGTCATGAATTCTACTTTAACACTTCATTTGCCTAATTTGCAGAAGGAAAAGTAAGGAAATGATTCACATAACACACTTACAAGTACAAAGAGAAACACACCATCAATACATGTGACCACAAGAATCCCAAAAAGGACTGCAAAACCCTGGTCTTCCTTTGCCAAAAATTGCAAAGATACAGTGAGTAATACAATAAGAGCTTCTCCCTCAAGAGTCCAACCATGAAAATGAGAAAGAAAGTACATAATATAGGCCATCTAACATCTTTCCCTACCTCTAGGGGTCGAGCTCACTATCCTAGGAGCTGTTTCAACCAATTCTAAACTAAGCACTGAAATCTAGGCAGTCAAAACAACTTGCCTCTATAAGCTAGGAAACCAATTCATTCATTTAATTTTCACCTATCTCATGAATGAATCTTCCAGAAGAGATACATAAGTGTAAAAGTGTCATAAATTTACATCATTTACAACAAGAAGGATAAAAATCAACTCAAAAAAGTCAAACACAGTCAAAACTGCGTTTTGTTGAGCTGTAGGCTGAAATCCTGAGCAATTTACCTGACGGGTCGCGCGCCAAATCCTGACGGGTCGCGCGCCTTTGAGAGCACTTTTGGGGCATTTTAAGGTGTCCAAATGAGGCAAGAGTAGGCTTGTTGGAAAGGTCTGTGAGTCTACTTTCCAACCCAACTTGAATTTCTGAATTTGGTTGTCATTTGCCCCTCCAAAATTGCAATCTCCCAAGACTGCTTTCTGTGTGTCAAAAATGTGGCAGAAAGTCATTTTTTGCTTGTTTTTTGACTTTCAGGAGGCCCAAAACTTCATAAAATCTCTTGGCAATGGGTGAGCATGTGTAACTTTTCATGCCAAATCCAGAAATGCTGAGTGTTTTGAAAATAGAGTTGCCAAGTGAAAGGGTCGCGCGGGGGGTGAGACCCGTCAAGCGGAAAAACCTGTTTTTCGCCTTAAAAACCAAAAATCACCCAAAATGCTCAAAATTTCTTGGAATTTGTGCTAGGGCTGAGCTATTTAGTGCCATGCTCCTTCAAGGAAGCCTCGGCCAAGATGTGGAGGGGATCGGGCCTTTTTCTCCGTTTTTGTGCTTTGACCAACCGCCTTTGGAGCACCTTCATCTTTGCCTTGCACACGTGCATCTGTGCCCAATAATGATTCTTCCTGTTTCTCAGAAATTTCTTATCTTGGTTGGCCTTAGCCAACAGCCTCTCTAAATGAGCATTGAGCCGGATAAGCATAGCCTCTCGCTCAACTGGCACTAAATCACCGGGTCTTCTTCGATTCAAGTTGCGGTCACTACGAATCCTCCACAACTCATCAAGAGTTTTCTCATCCTCCAACTTCTTGTTGCGATGTTCTAGATATGAGATTGTCCATTGTGCCACTTCTAATCTCTTCTGCAATGCATCATTTTCAGCTCTAAGGTGCTGAATGATCTCCTTTGACTCTAGGCTAGGAGAACTGACATCAAGATCAACAAGCTCTATATCTGGAACACCTGATGGCCCCTCATCAATCCTGGGCTGTTTGCCCCTCTCTGATACCTGTGCTGCTGTCGAAGACGAGGCCCCTTCCACCTGGTGTGGAGATAACACTCGTGGAGCTGATGAAGAAGGCGAGACCCCTTCCACCTGGTGTGGAGAAAATACTCGCCTAGCTGCTGCAAATAAGGCCCTGTGGCCTCTCTGATAAGTGACCAATGGAGAAGAGCTGACATGGATAGTCCCAGGGATATCATGCTGCTGTGATGGTCCTCCCTCCTCATGAACAATCTCCGGATGTGGTGGTGGTGCTGTAAAGAACTCACGAGAGATGAACTCCTCCCATGTGATGCCCTGCTGAGCCAACTGATGTCTGACCACAAGCTGAATCAAACCGTAATGATAGAGGCTCCTATACTGCTGTGCTGGGCTCTTCCTCTGCATCAAGGGCACCATCCTCTCAATGTTCTGGCACATGAAAACAGGGATGTTCATCATCCGTGCCCATGTGAAATGCATCATCAGGCGAATATGGTACGAATATATCTGTGAAAATCTGCCCTCACAGGTGAAAAAGAGCATGATAAGCCTCATCATGGGAGCATACTCACTCCTCAAAAATCTGAAGGGAAATACACCCGTCAAATGTCTCATGAATGCAGGTCTAATGAAAGGCTCAAACTGAACACTGTCCAACATCCTGCGCTTGTTCCACACCTCTCCGACATTCGGTATCCCTGTGGCTTGAGCAATCATCTCGGGTGTCAATGTAAAATCCACCCCAGCAAGGTTCACATGTCCATCATGCAAATGCAAAACAAATAAGCGAGCCAACTCCCTGTGATGCTGAATCTGAGAGATCCTCTAGCAAAACTCATAACAAGACATATAACGAAAACATGATACTGCCATTGGACAAGCCTGCAAATCGGTCAAAGAGGTGGGCTCCTCTCTCCTATGATGACCGCCCTTTCCACCCTTGTGAGGCCTCCTCTATTCCTCAAACTCTGAAGCTGATGCATGGTCATCACTTTGCTCATAATTGGTTTCGGTTTCTAACATTGTTTTAGGAGCAAAGTGGCTGAAATGTACTGTTGTTTCTACTTTGCAAACTGCTGATTAAAATGCTTGCACAATTTAGCAATTTGTGGCTCCTTGGAAAATTTGCTGGCGGTTTTGCAGAGAGAGCGCTGATGGGTCGCGCGCCTCACCCAACGGGTCGCGCGCCTCTGACGGGTCGCGCGCGTTGTAAATTAACACTGGCGGAGGGTGCCTGACGGGTCGCGCGCCTGGTTCAACGGGTCGCGCGCCTTCCCAACTCACAAACTTCACTCAAACTCTCTTGCAATCAATTGCTCTATCACTTGGATGCATAATGAGGCTTGATAGAGGGAGATTAGGGCTTTTATAGCCTTGTTTGAATTAATTTCATATCATAACCCACTTTATAATGTTTTTCCATGACACTTTATAAACTTGACTTTTTGGTTTCCTTTTGTCCTGAAACTGATTGATTTGATGCTTTTCTTTGATAATTTTTGCAGGGATAGGCTCTGAGGGATCTTGGCAAGGGAGCCAGGGTTATATGCTGTCCTTTGAATCATTTTGAATTTTTACAATTTTTACAAAATTTTGAGAAATGACCTTGGCTTTAAAAACAGGGTTTTTAAATCCAAGGTGAAAATTAGCTGCACAAGATAGAATCTTTCGAAGAAACACTTTGAAAATCATCCCTCTGGCTTGCTGGGCACTTATTGACCTTCAGAGACATGACCTTGAAGACAAATTTGACCTAAACCCTAGACCTAGAAATTTTGACCTCAAGACAAGACAAGTAACCTTGAAAAAGTTTAATGACTGAAACAACTTGATCCAGCAGTGCCAAGAGGGGAATAAATACACTAGCTCCTCCATCAGGGTTATGGCATGCCTAATGGAATGCGATAATATGACACTAATGAGATACCTACTTATGCAAATGCAAAGAGCTTTGATCGCTGATGGAGGGCTACTAGACCGACTCTAACATTGGCTCCAATGGGGATGGTAGCTCCTTGGAGGTACCAAGAACCTTAGACCTCTGGGAGAGCAGACCAGTGCTTTATCATCATTGGGCAATGGAGTCATTATTTACACATGTGACCCAAATTTGGACAACTTTATTGACTTTGACAATTGACTGAAAATTGAACTAACTTTGACACAATTATGAAACCTACATGATTGAAAACTGACTCATAAATGACTCATGACTGACTTAACGAAAACAAGAACTTACAAAGCTTTTTGAAGGGCAGCAGTCCATCAAGATTTTGAAATCATGATGACAACTACCTTGTTTCGTACAAGACAATATACCATCAAACTATATCAAAATGCCAATGTAACCAATCAAGCAGATGCCTTCTTGACTGATTCTTCTTATCAGATCTTCTGGTCAACAGTACAAACCTATAACTGAGCATCCAAAAACATAGTTGACCATGATCTCCTTCATCACTGAACACTGCAATAAACACTATCACTGCTGGCTGCAACAAACTTGCTAGAGGATCGTGAAAAACATGAAGATTTGCCACTGCCACCTCCTGCTGAAAGAACAAGGTGTCTTTTGCTTCAAATTCTGATCTGCCTTCATCATGTGCTTCGGTAAAAGTATGCTCATGGGCTTCAAAAAACTCTGAACAAATGGATGGGCAGATCTCTTCTTGGAAAGGCATTTCAGCACATGAAACATATGAAGAATCTGAAAGGTAATCCTGTATGCTATGATCTTCGGTAGTCTGACAATATGGTAGGTCATCCTCATAGGATATGACAGCCAGATTCTCATTACATTCATCAATCATGAGAAAAGAATTTTCAGATGTTTCGTAGAACCCAACACTAACATTTCTATCAGCTACCATAGATTCATCCAGAGAAACCTTTTCACTTACTTGAATGAAGATCTTGTCTTGTTTTTCATAGAGGCAATGAACTACCTCCTCATGAAGATCTGGTGCTGGTGAGATGAGAGAATTTAGGTCTGCTACTCCATTTTCTTCATTTGAGGCAGCCGCGACAATACAACTCTCTTCTATGAGATCTGGAACAACATGTTTTGCCTCATCACAATTTATCTCCCGATCTGATTTATCATCATCACTTTCTGAGATTGGAACATTACTTTCCTGCGTTACCTGCATGTTGTCTTCTTCTATGGACAGATCTGAAACAACATTTGCTCTTTCCTCATTTTCAATCATATGGAAATCTTCAGCCTGCTGATCTTGACAAGTATCCTCTAAGATTTCTGTGTGCTGCTGAAATGGATTCTCATACAGAGCCTCCATAATCTCAACGTCCATAAAATTATCATCTTCATAATATTTCTCAAGGCTTTCAATAAAACTATAAGCATGCTTGCAACAGTCTTGAACTAAATTTAATGATGGATAAGAGTCCTTATATCGTTCAATGAACATAGCATGAAAATCCTTTAAACAGTAAATACAAGCAGGCGGCAAACTTTCATACCATGATTGGGCTTCACTTTCCAGAGTGGCCAGGAATATCTTCATCAAGCAATCTTCAGGAAAATCCACCTTCAACTTGCGAATATGCATATGAAATCTGACTAGATGTAAAGCAGCATCCTTCTTACCATCATCTTTAAATGTAGGCAGATTCCTCGACCAATCTACCTTCGGAATTTTATTTGGAAAACCAGGAATGTGATCTCGGCTCAGGGGAGCGTATCTTCTTGCAATCTGATCCATCTTGAAAAGCTCAAAGCTACTGATCTCTCTGCAGTGAAGTCAACATGAAGCATTGATCTCTGGAGTTTTCAGTGAAGGAGTCGCCAGTGAATGATTTCAGCCTTGTCAGTGTCTGATCGTTGTCCACTATCAACAATCAGATCTGAACTTGATACATGTGTTGGGGTAAAATGCAATCGAAGTGTTGTTTTTACAAGCTCACGGAGATTGACTGAAGCAGCGTTTATCTACTTCCGCTTATGCAAAGCACAAACGTTTCGAAGGCTACCTGGCATAACTTCAGGCTCCATCTAAGACTTATGAAACCAACACATCAATCGACAAACAATTTGTTCTCCCCAGTATGGTCGCCAATATGTTAGCGCTTGAAATTTCACCTCAGGCTGAGAAAGGTAAACCTCAAGGCAACATCAAACCACTTAGCCTCGTAGCTAGCCCTACGGGGCAGGAGAGGGCTCTCTCCGGTCTATCTCGATAAAGATCTTCAATGGGTGAGATAACAAATAGGGTAACACTGATTTTAGGCTAGTAAACTGATCAAAAGGGTTGATTTGGGATTTTTAGGGTTTTTGGTGGAAAATTGGGGAAATGGCAATTTTAGGTGCGGGGATTGGACACAGTTTTCGCAGGGGGTTCTTTGGGGCGAGGTAGGAAACAGTATTGATGCCTTTGATAGAGGTGGATGGATGAGAATGACCGGTGAGGAGTTAAGGAGAGCAAGCAATAACCTTGAATTCCCCTTAAACAGTTGAAAACATTGATATTAAGCAAACTTAAAAGCAGAGCATGACAGTCATGAATTCTACTTTAACACTTCATTTGTCTAATTTGCAGAAGGAAAAGTAAGGAAATGATTCACATAACACACTTACAAGTACAAAGAGAAACACACCATCAATACATGTGACCACAAGAATCCCAAAAAGGACTGCAAAACCCTGGTCTTCCTTTGCCAAAAATTGCAGAGATACAGTGAGTAATACAATAAGAGCTTCTCCCTCAAGAGTCCAACCATGAAAATGAGAAAGAAAGTACATAATATAGGCCATCTAACATCTTTCCCTGCCTCTAGGGGTCGAGATCACTATCCTAGGAGCTGTTTCAACCAATTCTAAACTAAGCACTGAAATCTAGGCAGTCAAAACAACTTGCCTCTATAAGCTAGGAAACCAATTCATTCATTTAATTTTCACCTATCTCATGAATGAATCTTCCAGAAGAGATACATAAGTGTAAAAGTGTCATAAATTTACATCATTTACAACAAGAAGGATAAAAATCAACTCCAAAAAGTCAAACACAGTCAAAACTGCGTTTTGCTGAGCTGTAGGCTGAAATCCTGAGCAATTTGCCTGACGGGTCGCGCGCCAAATCCTAACGGGTCGCGCGCCTTTGAGAGCACTTTTGGGGCACTTTCAGGTGTCCAAATGAGGCAAGAGTAGGCGTGTTGGAAAGGTCTGTGAGTCTACTTTCCAACCCAACTTGAATTTCTGAATTTGAATGTCATTTGCCCCTCCAAAATTGCAATCTCCCAAGACTGTTTTCTGTGTGTCAAAAATGTGGCAGAAAGTCATTTTTTGCTTGTTTTTTGACTTTCAGGAGGCCCAAAACTTCATAAAATCTCTTGGCAATGGGTGAGCATGTGTAAATTTTCATGCCAAATCCAGAAATGCTGAGTTTTTTGAAAATAGAGTTGCCAAGTGAAAGGGTCGCGCGGGGGGTGAGACCCGTCAAGCGGAAAAACCTGTTTTTTGCCTTAAAAACCAAAAATCACCCAAAATGCTCAAAATTTCTTGGAATTTGTGCTGGGGCTGAGCTATTTAGTGCCATTCTCCTTCAAGGAAGCCTCGGCCAAGATGTGGAGGGGATCGGGCCTTTTTCTCTGTTTTTGTGCTTTGACCAACCGCCTTCGGAGCACCTTCATCTTTGCCTTGCACACGTGCATCTGTGCCCAATAATGATTCTTCATGTTTCTCAGCAATTTCTTATCTTGGTTGGCCTTAGCCAACAGCCTCTCTAAATGAGCATTGAGCCGGATAAGCATAGCCTCTCGCTCAACTGGCACTAAATCACCGGGTCTTCTTCGATTCAAGTTGCGGTCACTACGAATCCTCCACAACTCATCAAGAGTTTGCTCATCCTCCAACTGCTTGTTGCGCTGTTCTAGATATGAGATTGTCCATTGTGCCCCTTCTAATCTCTTCTGCAATGCATCATTTTCAGCTCTAAGGTGCTGAATGATCTCCTTTGACTCTAGGCTAGGAGAACTGACATCAAGATCAACAAGCTCTATATCTGGAACACCTGATGGCCCCTCATCAATCCTGGGTTGTTTTCCCCTCTCTGATACCTGTGCTGCTGTCGGAGACGAGGCCCCTTCCACCTGGTGTGGAGATAACACTCGTGGTGCTGATGAAGAAGGCGAGACCCCTTCCACCTGGTGTGGAGAAAATACTCGCCTAGCTGCTGCAAATAAGGCCCTGTGGCCTCTCTGATAAGTGACCAATGGAGAAGAGCTGACATGGCTAGTCCCGGGGATATCATGCTGCTGTGATGGTCCTCCCTCCTCATGAACAATCTCCGGATGTGGTGGTGGTGCTGTAAAGAACTCACGAGAGATGAACTCCTCCCATGTGATGCCCTGCTGAGCCAACTGATGTCTGACCACAAGTTGAATCAAACCGTAATGATAGAGGCTCCTATACTGCTGTGCTGGGCTCTTCCTCTGCATCAAGGGCACCATCCTCTCCATGTTCTGGCACATGAAAATAGGGATGTTCATCATCCGTACCCGTGTGAAATGCATCATCAGGCGAATATGGTACGAATATATCTGTGAAAATATGCCCTCACAGGTGAAAAAGAGCATGATAAGCCTCATCATGGGAGCATACTCACTCCTCAAAAATCTGAAGGGAAATACACCCGTCAAATGTCTCATGAATGCAGGTCTAATGAAAGGCTCAAACTGAACACTGTCCAACATCCTGCTCTTGTTCCACACCTCTCCGACATTCGGTATCCCTGTGGCTTGAGCAATCATCTCGGGTGTCAATGTAAAATCCACCCCAGCAAGGTTCACATGTCCATCATGCAAATGCAAAACAAATAAGCGAGCCAACTCCCTGTGATGCTGAATCTGAGAGATCCTCTCGCAAACCTCATAACAAGACATATAACGGAAACATGATACTGCCATTGGACAAGCCGCCAAATCAGTCAAAGAGGTGGGCTCCTCTCTCCTATGATGACCGCCCTTTCCACCCTTGTGAGGCCTCCTCTGTTCCTCAAACTCTGAAGCTGATGCATGGTCATCACTTTGCTCATAATTGGTTTCGGTTTCTGACATTGTTTTAGGAGCAAAGTGGCTAAAATGTACTGTTCTTTCTGCTTTGCAAACTGCTGATTAAAATGCTTGCACAATTTAGCAATTTGTGGCTCCTTGGAATATTTGTTGGCAGTTTTGCAGAGAGAGCGCTGATGGGTGGCGCGCCTCACCCAACGGGTCGCGCGCCTCTGACGGGTCGCGCGCGTTGTAAATTAACACTGGCGGAGGGTGCCTGACGGGTCGCGCGCCTGGTTCGACAGGTCGCACGCCTTCCCAACTCACAAACTTCACTGAAACTCTCTTGCAATCAGTTGCTCTATCACTTGGATGCATAATGAGGCTTGATAGAGGGAGATTAGGGCTTTTATAGCCTTGTTTGAATTAATTTCATATCATAACCCACTTTATAATGTTTTTCCATGACACTTTATAAACTTGACTTTTTGGTTTCCTTTTGTCCTGAAACTGATTGATTTGATGCTTTTCTTTGATAATTTTTGCAGGGATAGGCTCTGAGGGATCTTGGCAAGGGAGCCAGGGTTATATGCTGTCCTTTGAATCATTTTGAATTTTTACAATTTTTACAAAATTTTGAGAAATGACCTTGGGTTTTAAAAACAGGGTTTTTAAATCCAAGGTGAAAATTAGCTGCACAAGATAGAATCTTTCGAAGAAACACTTTGAAAATCATCCCTCTGGCTTGCTGGGCACTTATTGACCTTCAGAGACATGACCTTGAAGACAAATTTGACCTAAACCCTAGACCTAGAAATTTTGACCTCAAGACAAGACAAGTAACCTTGAAAACGTTCAATGACTGAAACAACTTGATCCAGCAATGCCAAGAGGGGAATAAAGACACTAGCTCCTCCATCAGGGTTATGGCATGCCTAATGGAATGCGATAAGATGACACTGATGAGACACCTACTTATGCAAATGCAAAGAGCTTTGATCGCTGATGGAGGGCTACTAGACCGACTCTAACACAATCGTTATGGGTTAAGGGCTTATGGGTTGTGATAATGGGGGACCTAATCCCTCACAACTATTGTGGGTTCCCCTATTAATTTCTCTCATTTCCTTCCCTCTAATCCCCCTAGTGCCTATGCCATGAGGTCCTAAGGCCCCTTCTCATGTTCTCTAATGCTAGGATTGTAGATCTTAGTAAATCATGATCGAGCCTCCCACTTCTATCCTTCCATGTTGCCCTTATGTCCCCTTGCCCCATCCAATACACCAAAATATCCTCCTCCCCAAAATTTCATGGGAAATGAACATTTGGAGGCGGTTATCTAACAACCAACTCTAAAATTTTAATTCTAATGACTTTTTTTTTTGGGGGGGGGACGGGGGGGGGGTCCAAAACTACCTCCAAAAGTTACATTGTTGTGAATTTTAAGGGTGGTTCAAGGATTGTAAGATACGGGTGATGGATTAAGGGGTTAGTGGCTTAGCATTTAAGGGATCAAGGGGTTATTGGGTTATGATTTATGAGTGTAGGGGTTAATGGATTATCACTCTGCGGTTAAGGGGATAGGAAATTTAGTTGCTATGGGTTAAGGGCTTATTGGTTGTGATAATGGGGCCCATAATCCCCTTATAACAACCATTGCGGGTTCCCCTATCAAATTCTCTTATTTCCTTCCCTCCAGGCTCCCTAGCCCCTATGCCATGAGGTCCTAAGGCCCCTTCTCATTCTTTAATGCTAGGATTATATATCTCAGTAAACCATGCTCAAAATTCCCACTTCTACCCATTCATGCTACCCTTATGTCCTCTTGCCCTGTTCAATACACAAAAAGATCCCCCTCAACCAAAATTCATGAGAATTGAACATTTGGAGGCGATCATTTAATAACCACCTCTAAAATTTTAATTCTAATGACTTTTGGTGGGGGGGCAGGGTTGTCCAAAACTACCTCCAAAAGTTACGTTATCATGACTTTTAAGGGGGTAAACCCCCCTAAAAGTCACAAGAATTGAACTTTTGTAAGTGGTTTTGGAACCCGCCCCCCCCAACAAAAAAAAAGTCATGAGAATTGAACTTCTAGAGGCGATTGTTAATTTACCACCTCCAAATGTTCAATTCTCATGATTTTTTTTTTTTGGGGCGGGGCGGGGGGGGTTTCAAAAACCACCTCCAAAATTTAAATTCTCATGAATTTTAGGGGGGTTGTCAAAAACCACCATGAAAAATGTATTTTGTGGCAGTCATTTAAACCCCCCCACCACAAAATTCATGAGAAAACACTTTTAAAGGCGGTTGTTAGAAACCCCCTGCCACAAAAAAAGGTTCATTTTTCATGACTTTTGAGTGGGCTTTAAAAATTGCCATGAAAAATATATTTAGGGGAAGTCATTTAAACCCCCTAACCCCCCCCCCCAAAAAAAAAAAAAAACGAGAAAACACTTTTAGAGGTGGTTGTTAGAAATCACCCCCCCCCCAAATTTCAATTTCCATGACTTTCTGAGCGGTTTTCGAAAAACTACCCTGAAAAATATATTTAGGGGAAATAATTTAAAACCCCCTCTAAAAGTCACGAAAAAACACTTTTAGAGACGACTATTAGAAAGCACCCCGAAAAAGTTCAATTTTTCATGGCTTTCAGGGGGGTTTTCAAAAACCACCCCTAATCCCTAAAAACACTTTTAAAGATGGTTTTGGTAAGAAAACTGCCCCTAAAGGCCTTTTTTGTATGGTGTAGGTGTCAATATGTGCTAAGTGACAAGTGTTAGTGCATCCTAAGTGCCAAATCTTCCTTTGTTACTTCTCTCCTACTTTCCAATCATTGATCTCAAATAACTTTAATATTAAACCATGCCAAATCATACCAAGGCACCTCAACACATGGCAGGCATGCTAATACTTTCCAAGTTCCAACACATGTCAAGTGCCAATGTGTTTTAGAGAGTGTTACGCATGTTATGGAGTGGGGGGGCATGTCGAAGAGTGCTAAGGTGTGCCAAAGAGTGCCAATGCATACCAAGGAGTGTTAGGGAGTACTAGGGAAACAAAAGGGAGCACTAGGCAAAAATGCATGGAAATGAATGAATATGAGGGTGCGTTAGGGAGTGTTAATGAGTGTTAGGCGTGCTAAGGAGGGACTAACAATGTATGATAGGTAGCGGTAAGGCATGCTATGGAATACCAAGGTATGTCAAGAAGTGCCAAGGTGTGCTAGGGAGTTCCAGAGTGTGTTAACATGTGCCAAATAGTGCCAAGGCATGCCAAGACATGACAGATGCTAAGGCATGCCAGGATATGCAGGGCGATAGGGTGTGCCAACATGTGTCAAGGAAACAAAAGGGAGAACCAAGCTAAAATGCAAGGAAATGAACACATAAGAGGGTTAATAAGTCAAGACTTTACCTTTTCCAAAAGGGGCATGATAGGTACAATAACAGTAGGCTCCAATACATGCCAAGTGTCATTGTGTGCCAAGTGCTAATGTATGTCAATGCATGTCAAGGTGTTCTATGGCATGCTAGGGATTATAAGGCATGCCAATATATGCTAAGGGAGTGTTGTGTTGTGTTAGGACATGCCAACATGTGCTTAGGTGTCCTAGCTATTGTAAGATGTTCTAGGTACAAAGATGTTCCAAGACATCCGAGGTGCCAAGGAATGTTAGTGTGTGCCAAAATATGTCAAGGTGTTCCAAGAGTGTTGAGGAGTGCTACAACTCTCTCATTAATAGAATTAATCGAGCTTGATTATGTATTAAATAATATGGTGCCTAAACACACTAGTGGAACTTCATCTAAAGGGAATTTGATAGATAATAAACCTAACATAGATGAATCGTGTGTAAACTCATAGGAAAACTATACTCTCATTACTTGAGGGAAATGATACACACTAATTACTTCTTAACAAAATTATTGAATCTAGTTAACCACTATGGCCTTGGACACATTGTTGGGTTGTGTTATATTCTTTCCACGACTAACCCACGTAGTTAACCGGGGGGTTAGAAGGGGGGCGGAGCCCCCCTTCGTTGCGCCGATTGCATAGCGAGGGGACTCAAAGGGGGTTTGAGGGGTGCAGGTAACCCCACTCTATGGGGTCCGGGGCAGCACCCCGGAAAATTTTGGTTTTGGACCCTATGTTAGGTTGGGTAGACCTACCTATGGTTTTGTGCATAATTTTCGCACATGTTTTTGGACGCAATGGTTTTCGGTCCATGGTTTTGGACGCGATGGTTTTCGATCCATGGTATTGGATGCTTCGGCATGTATAAATATGTATTGTAACATTGAAAGGAACATAATGAAAAATCAAGTTGGTAGTCCCGGTTTTGGGATCCAGGGGAAAATATCTGTGTATATGTGTTTTATGTGTTATGCTCTCGCATTGTCTATTTTATGTGTTTTAGAATTCGTATGCAGGTAATTTCTATACGGGGTTAAAACCTACACACATAATGAAAAAGAATCCATAACAATGGTCTTAAATTGTTATCTTTTGACAAAAATTATAGCAACAGCCACATAGTATTATCAAAAACTCATTGGAATGATCAATGATGACAAACATTTTTTGACCGTCACCAAAAGTAACCAAAAAGAGCATTGGTGAGGTCCAATAAAAGATCGTCACTAGAAGTGTCACCAAAGACAAAATTAGTGATGGGCCTTTAACAGCCCTCACCAAAAGTGTCATTGAAAATGGCTTTGGTCACAAACCTTAAAGGTTTGTCACTATATGCACCTACAACAAAGCATTTTTAAGGACTGTCACCATATGCGAAATTGGTGACAACCCTTAAAGGTCTGTCACAGGCATGACCCTCACCAATGACCTTTTTGTTGTAGTGACATTTCACTGCTCATTGGCGTATATCTTGTAGAAAAACAGGGACTCCTGTAGCAGTTTACATTTTGCTTCTGAAACTCATCCAAATTATCAAAATCATGAATAATATTCTTTAATGTGTTCCAACATACCTGGAACTCTGAAGATAGAATTTAGAAGCAAAGAGACCAAGTAGATTCCTTGACCTAGTTTGTTGTAGAACTTTTACCTACATAATTAGAGTTTGTTAGTTACATGCTCTATTTCAGTGGTGATTTTGCTTTATTTTCATAGTAGAATATATATTTTTTCCTGTCATCATAGTTAAGATGGTTTTCCTCCTTTCATTGTAGTTAGCACAGGCTTGCTAATCGCCTTTCATTTCTCGCAATTTTGAATTTTTCTTATAGCATAGCGTAGTTAGTATGGTCTCTGAGTAACTAGATATCAACTGATTGTTTTCACCCATACAAAAGTTAACACAGGAAAATTATAAGTACATGTTGCACACATAGCACCAACCCCTCTTAAGTTTGTGCGAAACCCAAGTTGAAAATTAAAGTTGAGACCCTTGGGAGTTGCAGCATTATCAATGCAATACTAAGGGCCATCAATTTTTGGAGTCATTGTCAGGGAGGTGTCAAAGTAGGTACTATCTTCTTCCTTAGTTGATCTACTCTTTCTTTAATTTCATTTTTTGCAAAATTGACAAAATTTTCATTAGGTATTCTTCATTTTCAAAAATAAAAATGTTGCATTGCATTAACATCTTCATTCCCAAAAAATTATAAAAACATAAAAATATTGTTTTCTTTTATGCCTCGAAGAGTTAGGGATAAATCAAGAAATTTTTTATCAAAAACTCCCACTTCCACTAGCATTCAATCTAACTATGAACCTCCAACCCTGTCCACAGGGACTATTGAGGCCCTTTTAGGTAGCAAGTGAGGATCTCAAAGGAGCTTGCAAGACCTTCACAACCAACCAATACCATGGCAGAAAATAGGCAACCTGAAGTATTCATATTCCCCATTAGAGAAACAAATGGAGAAGCCAAGATGAAAATATCAATCCATTTATCCTTCCACACTTCTATGGTTTGCACTTTATGTTTGATTTTGTTGTAGTTTGCAGAACTTATGACTACACAATTAATGAGTAGAAGCTCAAATTATTCCCTTCCACTCTTAAATATGAAACCCTTCATTGGTTCATGAGCCTAGAAGGGGATAACATCACTTCATGGGAGAATATGCAACAAGCTTTCAACACTAAGTACCAGAATTATTGCAAAGAAAGAGACACCAGAGACAAGATATTTAGATGACTCAAGGAATAGATGAGTATATGGAAGATTTTGAGGAAATATTCCAGTTGAATTACAAAGGAGTGCATAGCTACACACTAGATCTAGATTCCTTCTAGTAGTCCTACTATGAGTCAGAGAAGAACTAATGGAAACACTCAACCTACTATCCAATGGAGACATATTTCAGCTAAGCTATGATGATATCAAAACGGTATTCAAAAATCATTCCAAACCTGCTAGAAAAAGAGTTAGAGCAAACAAAGGCTAGGTAAGTCCCTCTTCTACAATTACTAATAATGAGATAGCAGATATGCTAGAGGACCTAAAAACCAATATCTTACACACCTTTGTTATGCATCTAGATACACTATAGATCAAGAGGAAACAAGAAGAAGTGGAAAGGGCATTAGCTATATTTTTCTATAAATGCACTAAAAGACATCCTAGGAATGATTTTCCTTTAGATGTCATAGAAATATGTTATGTATGTGAAGAAAATTACTCCAATAACAAATGTCCATATTTTCCACATTTGAAATTTGTACCCCAAGGAGCAAAAAGGAGCATGGAGTAGCTCTACTTTGTTAATCAGAAAAGGCCACAAGCCCCTATGAAGTCTCAACAAGGTATGAACTACCCCTCTCCTTTCAATACAAATTACAATGCACATTTTCAACCTTGGTGTCCTCCTAACCCTTCACCCTGGTCTATGCCCACTCCATGGCCTTATCCTCCCCAAAATGTTATTCCTCCTTTTCATCCATATCCACACCAACCTCCTCAATGGGGTAATTCATCTTCAGGATGGAGACCTTATGAAGCCAAACCACCTGCCTTGATTCCTCCTCCTCCTCAACCATAAGTACCCCAAAATAATCCTCCAAAACAACCTCGGATGCCTAACGAATTGACCCCAAATCCTAACAATAAGCAGGCTCAACCAGTCTACAGTGGAGAAACCACCTATTCAACTTATGTTGTAGAAATTCAAGAGATCAATCTTAGATCAAGTTGGGCTTATGGGTCTCATACATCATGGTTACCTTTTTGGGTGCTTGATGTTGCTATCTATCATTCTTGTAAGTGTCTTCAAGTGTTGAGTGCAGTGGGAAACCTATCTTGTAGCAGACTATAGGGTATCTTGTAGTTGCTGAGGATTCCTTCATCAGTTCTTGGAGTGTGTTCGTAAATATTTTGAGTTGTTGGAGGGTGAAGTCTCCTCAGAGGGTTCTTTCTATGTTGAACAAAGTGGGCATGTAGGCTTTCTACAACCTACTACAAGACTATGTAGCCTCTTATAGAAGGCATAGAGGTCCCTTACACTAAACGAAAAATACTTTTTGAAGTGTCATGATGGATTGATAATTCATGGGAATGGAGGAAATAGCAATGGAGATGGTTTTGAGTTCTATTGTGATGGAAAAAATGAAAGAAGATATTAGAAAAACCAATTGTTAGGATCCTCCTGTTTTTCTTTCTTCGACCAAAAGCTTAAAAAAAATTGGATTTGTAACTTTTTTACAAACCGGTCTTTCCTATAGTAGTTATGGACTTTCCTATACTAGTTCGGGAAAGTTGAAGAAAACTCATGGAAAGTGGATGGTGTGAGATGGATGATGTTTTGGGTGATGAAAATAAGTGGAATATGGTGCATGGATGTCATTTGGGTCCTTATTGGAACGACTTTGCTAGTGACTTGGACTATAGTGTAGGTTGGTCTTTCTAAGTTGAACTATTTTGTTGTATCCTTGTAGTACCTGCCCAAAAGCCAATGTGAGAGCCCAAAATGCTTTTGTAATTTTTTTTTTCTTTTTATTCTTTTCTTTTTTCTCTCCTTTTTTTCCTCCTTTTTTGGGGCTCCATTTCTACCAGTGAACTTGCTCCAAGCACCTTAGAAGAGGTTTTCACCTGGAGCTTTATTCTCTCTTCTTCTTTTTCAAACTTACTAACTGCCTCATAGAGGTTTTCATTTAATGAGTCTGCCTCAGGTGCCTCGAAGGAGGTTTTCACTTGAGACCCTTTTTTATCATGGGTTGGATGGATTGGGAGATCTCACACTCTCAATCAAATTCAGTTCCTTTCTTATTGAATTTGTAAATTCAATGCTAGAAAATGGCTTCCTGTAAATATTTACCTTGCAACCATTTACTAGCAATGGTATTTGTTGCTCATCTCTAGTTCTAATCTTGAAAAAACCATTATCATAACATTTATCCACCAATTAAGGTCCTAACCATTTGGTCATGAGTTTTCCCTTGAAGTCCTTGATCCTAGAGTCATACAAGAGAGCCAGATCACCCTCTTGGAAGATCCTAGTCTTGATGTATCTAACATGTTTCCTCTATAGCTAGACTACCTCAATATGTAGCAAGGCTTGCATTCTATACCCATCTAATGCATTTAGATGTTGTATCCTACCATCCTATGCTTTGTTCAAATCAATTTCTAGTTGGGTTTCCATCCTCAATGTGTTAAATACTCAAATTTAATTGACAACAATTCCTTCTTTTTATAGACTAGCTCATAGGGGGTGAAACCAATGGTAGCTTTCCAAGTAGCGTTGTAGGACCAAGTGGCCTCAACAAGCCTTTATACCCAGTATTTCTTGCTGCCACTAATCACTTTGGTAAGAATGTTTTCCAATTCCACCCTTTTAGTGACCTCTACCTGCCCATTTGTTTGCGGGTAGTAGGGAGTAGATTTTCAATGGCAAATATGGTGCTACATTATTATTCCTTCAATCAAATTAGAGGTAAACCAGGAGCCTTGATCTATTACTAACTCTCTTGGAAAACCAAATTTGTAGAAGATATTTTCTCTTAATAACTCAACTACTTTCTTTTCTATTGTTGCCTTTACTACCTTCACTTCAGCGCATTTAGTTAGATATTCAACGAAAACAAGTGAATTTCACATTACACGTGGTCATCGATGCTCAACAAAATAGATGGTGTTTGCCAAACTATTAATACAATTGTAGAATTTCCTGCAAATTCTCTACAAATCTACCCATGAGATCTATGTAGAAAACCTGACTGTAGATTAACTCGATAATGCAATATACCAAAGCAAAATACAATAATCTACTTCTACTATCAAACTTTCGGAAGCTTAAAGATCGAGTTGAATCAGAGCTAAACACATATAACCAAAATAAGAAGAATCAATACACATGAAACACATAAAATACTCAGGGGAAAGCCTCAGCTAAAAACCCCACTATCTATATTATCATACAAGGTGGAAGTATCTCAAAACTACACAAAGCCTTAGCTCTCTCAGCTAGCCAGATCTCAGTAAAATCCTCCTCGATGCTCACAGGCAAACAAGGCTTCTCACAAACCTTCTCCTTTGCCCTCCAAGCCTCCTATTTCCTTGCGTTGTTTCTCCTGGGTTATCCTACTGTTACCAGTGTAACACTGATCCCACACCCTGTAAAACTGTACAATCCTCAAGGAACCTTCCCTTGATTGCATGCATGAGTTTCCTTTATAGGAAAACACATGTAACAGATAGTACATTTTCCTTGACATTTAGCTCAACTGGGTCTTTCTCAAAATAGACATGCATGAGTTTTTGATGAGAGAATCTTCAGTTATCTGGAGTACACTAGTTGAGTGCATGCATGCATCAACTGACTGATAACTCACTATTAGTTCCTCAAACAGTTTGGAACTAATTTAACTGGACTTAACTTAGTAAACTAAGCTAACTAATTACAACTCAAATATAACTCAATCTTATCTCCTTAATTAAGGGATAATATCCTTAATTTAAGGGATAACTGTTGCATGACTTCAGAAAGACTTCTAACTTGAATTTCTCCAACTAATTAACTCAAGATGAATTAATTAATTATTTTTCAAGCAACTGGTGGGACTAAATTCGAATTTTAATTCAAGGACAAATTAAAATTGGAATATTCTGGATTCTATTTTTATCAATTCTTTTTGCTATTTTCAACACTCCCTCTCAACAAGAAAGGAATTCAACTCGATCCCGACCCTAAACCTTTGGAATGTTCTGCATGCAACACTTCTCTCTAGTGTTGTTGCTCCAGCAATCTCGAGAAACAAAAAAACATCCAACCTGAATCAGAATGATGCCTCTATCATCAAAGTCTCTGACTGTTATTGCCTCTGTCAACTGAAAACTCTGCGCTTCTGTTGACTCAGCCTTTCTGCACTGTTGTCAATCCTTTTGTGCGCTCTTCAGTATCTGACTGCTCTAGCCTCTGTCACTTTGATCTCTAACTGCATCAATCCCACTAAGTCTTCCCGCTACTATGTAATTTGGGCTCCCATAGCAAGGTACGATCCATGAGATAAAACCTCTCAATGGACCCTGCCCAATTTTAGCCTTCTTGGGACTATCACTTCACATCACCCCACCTCACACTTAGAGGTATGGTTGCATCTGATCCCTCTGTCCACTTCTCTAATTGTGGCTCCTCCACAATTGTCTGAGACTTCTTCTGGGGCTGCATGTTGAGAGGTAATTTACTCTCCCTCTCAACCACCAAGTCTCTAACATTTGCCTTGCTCCTCAAGGCTTTGCATGCATCTTGAACCTCAAGAGCATACAGGTTCTTGACTCGTGAACCGATCTGTTTCACCTATCTCATGGTGATGTGTCTAAGGAAAACCTTTCCCTTACAGAAGACAACATCGTAGCCTTTGTCCTCCAACATCACGACCGATACCAAGTTCTTCTTCAGTCCAGGCACATACTTCACATCTGTCAAGGTGATAGAAGCTTCATGCTCCCTCTAAAAAGAAATATTGCCCACTCCTGAAACACTAAACCTTTCATCACCACCCATCTCTATGTGCATCTTGAGGTCTTTCTCCTCCAAGGTACTGAATAAACTTTTATCATCGGTCATGTGGAATGAGGCTCCACTGTCAAGATACCAACCACAACCCATCATTGATGACACCATGCATGCGATGATGGTAAAGTCCATTTCGAATTGAGAGGCTAATGCCTTACCTTCCAATCCTTCCGAGGATCCCTTCTTGGACTTCTCCGATGGGGAATTACTCGCATAATGTCCCATCTCGTGACAATTAAAGCATCTCACTTTAGACTTGTCAACCTTCTTCCCTCCATGAGAAGAATTTCATTTGGAATGGGACACCTTCCCCTTCCCTTTCCTTGCCTTACTTACTAAGGCCAGATTTTCTTCATCATCATCCTTGGATGAAGAACCATCTCGTGTGCTCCTCTTGATCTCCTCTTGCATGAGATCCGACCACAGTCGTTCCCAATCCGGCAGTTTCTCCCTTCCATTCATAGAGTCCTGGTATATTCCAGCTCTTTGGAAGGCCAAGGAGAGCAAGGCTCACCATATCATCATCGACAATAGTTATCCCATACTTCCAAGCTCATCTCTACAGGTGGTGAGCTTGTTCAGATATGTGGAAATAGTATCGTCGTTCTCCATCTTGCTTCTTCGAAGCTTATCCTTGAGCGCCAATTTCCTCTGGTCGCTATTGTTCTGGTAGAGGTCCTTCAATGTCTTCCACATTGAATATGGAGTATCCTTCCCATGGAGACTCGAGACAATATGGTCTCGAACTCCCTCAAGGATGATCCATCTCACCCTCGCCACACACTTCTTCCACTCAGCCAACTCTTATGCATTAGTTGAACCTGGCTTTGGGATTTCTTGATCAATGAAATCCTTCAAGTCGTTGTCTTCTAATACAGCCTCCATGCGATCTTTCCATGCTATGTAATTCAAGCTGCCTTCCAAGGCATACTCGAGTCTCAATCCATAGAATGCCATTGGCTAAACTTGAAGTATGATAAGAATTCTATTTGAACCTGCAACCCCAAACTTTAAACTTCAAATTCTCTTCTTCATATACTGTTTACAGCTCCGATAAGCTATGCTCTGATACCATGTAGAATTTCCTGCAAATTCTCTACAAATCTACCTCTGAGATCCATGTAGAAAATTTGACTGTAGATTAACTCAATAATGCAGTATACCAAAGCAAAATACAATAGTCTACTTCTACTATCAAACTTGCGGAAGCTTAAAGATCAAGTTGAATCAGAGTTGAACACATATAACCAAAAGAAGAAGAATCAATACACATGAAACATAGAAAATACTCAGGGGAAATCCTCAGCTAAAAACCCCACTATCTATATTATCATACAAGGTGTGAATATCTTAGAATTACACAAAGCCTTAGCTCTCTTAGCTAGCCAGCTCTCATTACAATCCTCCTGGATGCTCATAGGCAAACAAGGCTTCTCACAAACCTTCTCCTCTGCCCTCCAAGCCTCCTATTTCCTTGCGTTGTTTCTCCTGGGTTATCCTATTGTTACCAAGTGTAACACTGATTGCTCACATTGATCTCACACCCTGTAAAACTACGCAATCCTCAAGGAACCTTACCTTGACTGCATGCATGAGTTTCCTTTATAGGAAAACACATGCAACTGATAGTACACTGTCCTTGACATTTAGCTCAACTGGGTCTTTCTCATAATAAACATGCATGAGTTTCTGATGAGAGAATCTTCAGATATCTAGAGTACACTGGTTGAGTGCATGCATGCATCAACTGACTGATAACTCACAATTAGTTCCCCAAACAGTTTGGAACTACTTTAACTGGACTTAACTCAGTGAACTGAGCTAACTAATTGCAACTCAAATATAACTCAATCTTATCTCCTTAATTAAGGGATAATCTCCATAATTTAAGGGATAACTATTGCATGACTTCAGAAAGACTTCTAACTTGAATTTCTCCAACTAATTAACTCAAGATGAATTAATTAATTATTTTTCAAGCAACTGGTGGGACTAAATTCGAATTTTAATTCAAGGACAAATTAAAATTGGAATATTCTGGATTCTATTTTTATCATTTCTTGTTGCTATTTTCAACAACAATAACCATTATGCTTTAACACCTTTAATACATATGCCTCATCTTCCTAGTTTAAGCACAAGAATTCTAAATTATGGCATGTTGTATCTCAAGGTGATGCCATGAATGCTATGTTGATTGACGGCAAGGGCCATGGACTTTGGAAATGTATGTTGATATTCCTGAGATTCAATCATAGGTATGTGGACAACATGACCCACACGCTCTACAATAGGGCACACCCATCTTCAACCTCTTAAGGCTCTGAGGTTGATTGTTCACATGTTATCCTTTGCAATTTTAATTTGTTATGGCCTCAGAACTTTTGGTTCTCACCTCAACCACCATGTCTCTGAAAACAATTGCTTGCTAGAAACAGTTGAGCATGAGTAGGTCATAATAGAAACAACATGTTATGGCATAAGTTGCATAATTTAATTGTGATGGCCCTCATTATTTTAGCAACAATGTTGCAACTCCAAAGGGTCTAAATTGTAATTATCAACTAGAGGTCCATAAAAACTTAAGAGGTGTCGACATTATCTTCTTGTTTTGTCAATTTTTATGTAGGTGGGAAATATTAGAATGAAGGTTAGATGCATAGAGACCAAGTTAAGTTTCTAACAAAGCTATGTTATATGAAAATAGATTTGTAGAAAAAAGGAAATGGCACACATATCTATGCTACCTGCAATGAATTCAAAAACACACTCGCTAGAAATAAAGAACTGAGAACCAAACAACTAAATTGCGTAAAAAAATAGTATTCAAAAAATAATTGACAAAGACATCTATGGACAACTTTGTGAGGTCTCTATACTTCTAAGTTTCATCATCAACATCCCAGAGGTGTTGTAATACATCAAGGTGGTCCAAGTGTTTATTGTGAAGCTGAGCGAGAAAAGAGGATTGGTTACAAGCTACTACATGAGACAGTCCAGTGAGTTTGTAAACCATTTAGAAGATGAAAATGAGATGAGCGAAAAAATATATAATGCTAGGAAATGATATCAATCAACTAATCAAAGCTAAATGTAACTTTATTCAAGCTTAATCATTGTGAAAACAATTCTTGTTTGTCTCCTAGAGTTGTGAAACTAGATGCACATCAAAACAATGAACAACAAAATCTATAACAACAAGAGAAATAGAATAGAGAAAGACTTGAAATTGCATAACTGTTATAATTGCTAATAGTTGCAAAATAACTTATAATGAATAATTGTTCAACTAACCTCCTAATTAACCATGCTTTAAAACCATTAAAATTTAAGTTCTAGAATTGCTAATGTTGGAAATTAAACAAATGCAAAGCATAATAACAACAAAAGTACAAAAGGGCTTTGAAGCTCCTAGGGTGGTGTTGATGGTGTTGGATACCTCCAACATACAGGGGGCCTCCCCGATGTGGAGTCCCAATTAGACCTCACACCGTTTGGAGTAGGAGCCCCATCCGGAGTATCGGCTCGACCACCATAACACAAAGGTTCGTCTTGGTTTCAACGAATAACATAAGGGAGTATATACATAAACCTTGAACAAGCAAGTAAGTTGACATTGTGATGCACCAATTACAATGTGTAAAATGAGACCTGCGCGAAGGGGGAGATAAGAAGTGAGCCTCTAGAAGTAATAGTAATAACCTAAGAGAGACACATGAGCAAAGAAATATTTTTTATTTATCTAGAAAAATATTTCACATAGACACAATGATCATTAAACCACATACAACACACCTTCAACAAGATAAGTACTAAGGGCATCGAAATAATTCAATTTCCTTAGTACATATGAACAAAACATATATAGAAAACATCCAAATAATAGTCCTAAGACATTCACTATACATGCATGAAAATGTGTTGTCTCATCGAGCTTCAATTATAAGGTGAAAGATCTAAGTACACAATTACAATAGTGAGACACTAGTGCCGATATTGGAACATTAAGTCACTTATTTCTTCTCCATAGAATGTTTTTCTCTCCTATTCCAAGTAGAGAAACCAAGACTATCTCTCCAAAGATTAAGCCTCCAAAATCCTTTTGCTTGAGTTATGAGGTTGCTTTTATGACAACAGGAATGACCTTTCATATCCTCACAACTCTTCGACTATCCTCATGACTCTTGGACTTCCACTATGTCCTTTGGACTTATTTATATTAATTGTATACTTATCCTAAATAAATTTTGTCCATATATGACTAGGTGACTTTTAATATTCCACATATGACTCTTGGACTTCCACACAATACATTTTGTCCTTTTCTTGAAAATACATCATTACATTCCACATGATGATGTGGCATGACACATGGACACACACTGACCACTATGATGACACTTGTACAAGTTACAACTTGACTATGATGACATGGAATTCATGATGAGGTGGAAATGCCAAGTTGTCCTCCTTGTTGCTTCATCTTGCATTTTTTATGATAAATCTAATCTATGCTTCATCTTCATGAAAGATCCACTTTGTTTCTCGTCTTCACCCTCCAAAGGGTCTTTTACCAATATTAGAATCTCTTGAGTCATCAAGCAATGTATTCTTTCTTTCTCAGTCCATGATTTGCTTCATGTCTTCATGATAGCTTTCTTTTATTCTTCTTCTCCACAGGTGTTTCTTTATGCTTTCTCCTTGTTATCTACCCTTGAGCACCACCTTGTCATGCTAGGAAGGTACTCCTGCCAATGAAAATCATTCATGACGAGAAAAAATAAATCTAAAAATGTATATTTTATCACTACATAGCTCATGGAATGACATGCTCATGATAGGCCTATGAGAGGGTTAAAAGAAGAAGGCTTGATTAGGAGGGCATAGTCAAACTCATCAAAGGCTCACAAGATGCCTTCAAGGTGCGATTGTGTGCTCAAGAAAGAGAGAGAGAACTCAAGGACGTAGGTCCAAAGCACGAACGAGAATCATTTGTTGGTTCAAGATGCACTCATGTGCTCAAGGAAGCTAAGGAGGGCCCAAGGGTGCACACCAAAGGGACGAAGGGCTTAGGCTTCAAGCCTTACAAGTGTACCCATGTGCTCAAGAGCAACAAGGAGGGCGCAGGGTGCATAGTTGAAGCATGAAGGAGAAAATATTCATTGGTTCAGGGTTCACTCATGCGCTCAATTAGCAAAGGAGGGCACAGAGGTACACATCGAGGGGACGAAGGGGTCAAGCTTCGATCCTTCGTAATAATCTTGTGCGCTCAAGTGGAACTAGGAGGGAGAAATTCTTCGAGTCGAAGGAGTGCACTCAAATGAAGGATTCAAGCTTCATTATTGTGTCATGTGCTCAAAGGCTTTAGGATTCAAGAGTGTTCCATGTGTTCAAAGGGAAGGAAGAAGGCTTCGTGCTTCAAGAATTTGTCATGTGCCTTAAGGCTTTGTGCTTCGTAAGTGCACCATGTGCTCAAAATCTTTAGGCTTCGTGAGTGTGCCATGCAATTTTTAAGAGATAGAGGATCCTTCATTATTCCAAAATGCATTTCTTCATTTCGAAGTGTGCTTCGTTGTTCAAAAGTGCACTCAAAGGATCCTTGTTGTTTTGAAGTGTGCTTTTTCACTGAGTGTTTGAAGTGTACTTCATTGTTTCAAAGTGTGCTTTGTTGTTTCAAAGTGCGCTTCATTGTTCTGAAGTGCACCCAGGCTTGGGAGGGCGCAGTTCTCTCCAACAATGGCTACTTGCTAACCTGGAATGTGCGTTCCACTGAGGGAAGAAACATAAGGCTAGGTGACTTATCCTTAGGAAGTAATAATGAATTGTGAGAGGGAGGAGACCTTAGAAAAGACTTAGTGCACAAGTATGGGAGGAAAGAAACGTCAATGAGACTCATGAATAAGTATCCACTACAAGGAAAATATCTTCTAGTGGAGATTATAACATATGTTTTTAGTGTTATAAAAGTGGAAAATTTTGTCTAAAAAACATCCGCTAAAACATTTGTTTATGATAGTGGATGTTTTAGCAGAGGTTTTAACAGAACTTCATCGAAACTAAAAAAATTTGGGCAGCCAGAGGTTTTAGCAAATGCTTTTTTTGCGGTGCGCTTCATGGAACAAGTAGCACCGATGCCTACATATATAAAAGCAGCAGGAAACATACATAACTAAAAGCACCAATGCTTTAAATGCAAATAACATAGGTGCATAATATATAACACACCGGTGATAACAAATAAAAAAATCCCTCGGGCATTCTTGTAAAGAATGACACCGGGGAACATAAAAAATAATTGTTAAGTCGATGTTTTTTTAAAACTAGCAGCGTTGATGCATATCATTTGTACAAACACCCTAGTACATTAGTTATATAAAAGGACTGGTGCTGTTAATTTTCATAAAACACTAGACTAGAAATAATATTTTGTAAGACTAAGGTGTTAGTTCTATGAAAGCACTGGTGCGTTAAGAATTACAATGCACGGGGGAGTTAATCTCAAACAATACAAGTGGTTGAAGAAACAAATGCCCCAATGTTGTCGTTTTCCGAAAAGGCACCGATTATGAAAAAGATGTCGTCACGGTGCTTTTATATAAAGAAATGCACCGGTGCGTTTTTATGTTATAAATGCACTGGTTTTTTGTATGAGATTTTCTCTTTTTTGGAAACATTGACCTATGACAGTGCAATTATTGTAATTTTTAAAATTTGTTATTCATAAAAAATCGACATATATCTTATAACATATATAAATTAAAATTTGATTAGTGCATTTGTATATGATGTTTGGACTAATTTGTTATATTATCATATATTGCATCTCTTCATTATAATATTTAATCATACATATATTTAATCATTGGTGTAACGTTTCACAGCGACATTGAATAACACAATAGAATAAATTAAAATTTATTTTATTATCTATCAATAAGAGACTCTCTGTTATACAAAATGGAATTGTTATTGGTAACCCTTTGTCTTTCAATTGGGACATATGTCCATTACATTAAATAAATGTTTGATTTTCACAGATAATTATTTCAAAAAATACAACAAGTTCCATTGATATCCAAATAGATCATCATTATTCACTAGAATTGTTGTTAGTGCTCTAGATACTTCCAGGACTAGGGTTATTTAGAGGAATGTTTTGTTGATTGCATCAATTGTTTTCATCTTCTTGATCTTGTTCCATCTGCAAATATAAAAACAAAGTGTGATGTGTGTATCTACATTGGTGAGAATAATGAAAACTGAAATAAATAATATACAATAATGTAAATTGAATAGCAATGTACCATAGCAAGTAGTGACTCATAAACAATGCACATGGTGTCAAAACCAAGTTTCATGCCTTGTTGCAACAAGTCTTTTGTTGGCGTAGTTCCATACTTTGTTTCCTGCATGTTTTAAACCCCATTATAAATCATAGATTTAATATAAAGGATTTTTTTGCTCTATTAATTATAAACTCAGAGAAGTAAAAAAACATAGATACAAATTCCACAATTAATTTTTGATATGCCAACATATACTCACAACTCTTATTTAACCCAATGTCAATGAATTCTTCTTATGGTTCTTCTTTGTATGTTAGCACCTACTTGAAGACATTTAAGGATGGTTGTTGTAAAACAACTTAAAATATAAAAAAATGAAACCTTGAGTTGTTATATAAGGAAATATTAACAATTACTCAAACTTTGAAATCAACCATTTTCTTCTTTGTCGTCATGTTTTATCTGTTGAATGAGTTCTATCTTGTTTTCTTTTCTGCAAGAAAATACTTGAAAATTAATATTTAATGCTAAAATATTTTTTTATATGTACAAATTCAATCATGATTACATATATTTGAAGCACGTTGTTGTTGAGATGGCTCTTGCTGTGATGCAATTAGGTCCATTTCTTTGACCATCTCCTTATACACTTTTTTGGACATTCTGATTGCCATATTTCACATATCAACGCATTGATCATTTGGGATTTTCATAATCTTCTAAAAAAAAGTAATAAACTATTTTTATATTAATATATGAAAACTAAATATAACAAATTCATATTAATAAATGAATGGTTTGTAGTAATATATACATATAATTCTAGAAAATCATTTTATATAATTGGGAATATTACCTTTTGAATAATACTTTTTTGTTGTTGTATGTTTTTGTTATTCCAAGTTTGACATGTCTCATTGACCATTGCTCTCGAAACATTTCATGTAATTTAGATATAATTTGGTTCTTAGAATCAATGGATTGATTTTTATATTGTAAGTGGAAAGCACGTCTATACTTTCGTTCCACTAGATCCCTCATAGTTTTGTAAAAAAAATTCCTCCTTTCATTAATCTCCAGCACCACTCCAGTTGAGCGAAGGGTTAATTCATTTACATGTTCTATAATTTTTCTTTTCTTAGAACAATAATGAACTTTCCCTTCGTTGTTTCTCCCTATAGAACATTAAACATATATGAATTAATAAATTGTTTGAAACATGTTATCTCATATTCTAAAGTATATTGTGTAAAAATAAAAAAATAAAAAAACTCATATTTAAAATTATTTTTTCATTCACCTAATTCATCCTTCTGCAATTTTTCTATTAGGGTTTTACGTTCTTCTGCACTTAGATTAGAAATAATTTTATCGACCTTGTTCATTTTGTGACTCTGCATGACACACACCAACCAATATATATTAGTTAAATTTATATATAGTTCAAACATATTAATTTTGTAAAGAATTTACAAAGAACTTCCATTACTTGTTTTTTTATTTGCTATCATTGTGTCGATCAGTGTTTTTGTTACTTGATACCTTTTGAGACATTTTTTTATCAATATACAACCTGTATCATTCAATTCATAAGCCATTAAATATATTTTACAAATAAATCTAATAATTTTTAGCCAAAAAAAGCTCTTGTAATCAATGCGTTTATCTGAATCAATGCATTGGTGCATTTATATCATTAAATGCATCGGGCATTTAATTGTTCAGTACCGTCATGGAAAATTAATTTTAAATTATGACGGTGTGATTTGTAAGGCTAAACGCACCACAATTATTTAACGGTGTTATTTGGAAGAGGCGCGTCAGTGCGTTATATTACACCGGGAGCAAAGATGAACAAACTGGATAGAATCAGCTGTGTTATAATATATCACTGCGTTATATTACACAGAGAGCACAGTGCATTATATTACAAAGGGCGCATCGCGGAACATATAGTCATTTTTTTTAAATGGAGAGGACCGACAAGGTTTGGATCTATTTCAATAAGTGATTCCCCTACTTTACATGTCAAACACCCTATATTTAGTAAGTACACAAACCCATTAAATCTAAAATGCCAAAATTGAAAAACTTTAATTGTGAAGTGTAGACGAAGTTAAACCCTAAGGTGAAATTTTGCAAGAAGAAGCAAGGGTTTAAGGTAAGTATTGATTTTTTTCCTAAATTTTAATTAAATTTAAATAGGAATAGAGATTGTAAAAAAATTTACTAGCAAAATCTATAATAAAATTTTTATTATATAGGGTTTCTAATTTTTTGTTCTAAATTGTGAATAAATCTAACAAAAATTGTAAAAAAATTAACAGTAAAATTTTAAATTTTTATTAACTAGGGTTTTGAGTGAATCACCATACCTTTCAAATTCTAATATTTTAGTGGTTCCAAAATATTTCGCAACTCCACAATGCTCCCAGTATGTTTCTCTTGCAAGTGATCTCTCTTTTAATTAAATCTTAACAGAAATTGTAAATTTTTTTATCAGTAAAATAAACAATAAAATTTAAAAAATTTACTATATAATTTTTTGAGTGAATCACCATACCTTTCATCTTCTTATCTTCTGAATAGTTTTGTTGCTCCAAAGAATTTTTTCGTTGCACTGCACAGTGCCCCTGTTATGTCTCTCTTGCAAATCACTCCCTTGAAATTTTTGGTAAAATAATGAAATGGTGAATATCTTTTTACTATTTGAAAGCCTTTATGAAATTAGATTTTGAAAAATCAATTGCCGCTCATTTTTTAATTTAAAAATAAAAAATAAAAAAAATCGCATTTTTTCTTCCAATTTCTCCGCACATCGGTGCGTTCGATTGTCAAGCACGTCAATGTGTTTATAAACAAAGCACACCGACATTGTTGGGGCGCCAATGCACTAACATGATACCCCCTTTTTTCCTCGAAATCTCGAAATTGTGCAATTAATTTTTTTTAACACAACAACGTGGTTGCTCTTTAAAAGCATCGGTGCTCTAATGATTATAAGAGCAACAAGTTGGTTGAATAAATTTTTATTTTCTAAAATCTGGAAACACGTGTGTAGCAGTGTTGTTTTTTTTAAACGCATCAGTGTGTTTTTTTAGAAGAGCACTGATATGATAACATTTTTTTTCCGGAATGCTGAAAACTATTGCGGGTATTATTTGAACGCCCTGGTGCTGTCATTTTTTTAAATGCATCAGTGTGCTTTGTTCTAATAAGCAAACCAACTGGGTTTAAAAGTTAGCTGAAATTTTATTTTTGCATAAAATGGCATATTAATCTCAAATTATCCTTTAGGATGCATCCACATAAATTACAGTAGTTCATAGTATACATCTTCCACTTAAAGTCATCTTATTCTTGAAAAATGGTTTGAAAACTATATTGAAATTCATATTGTGGTTATATAGTTCTTGAGATTAATTCTAGATATGCACACAAAATTTTATTTCTGATTTTTCTCAAATGCATGGACAAAATCTCAGTAATATCAAATGGTCCATTCTTCAAATTCCATCTCATTCCATATTTTCTATCAAAGTATTTCATGGAGTTCTCCCTTTCCATCTCAAGTAAGTTCAGATTTTATTTATATTTCAATTATCTAATTGATTTTGTTTTTTTAAATCCATGTCAATTTGAATGAAAATGTATCCAAATTTGCAGAATCATGATTCAAAATTGAGTTCAGATGCATAAAATATTCCTCCACTTCAAAAACATCGGAAGCTTTTATCAGGAGCAGCATATCACAAGCATTTGGTAGATGAAAATGGATAGCCTCTTCACCCTGCCAATTGGAACGTGGCATCTTCTAGTGGCAATCCTAGATCAACGATGGTAATAATTATTTGGTATAATGTATTGCATTGACGTACTTACTAATATCATTGATATTGTACTAATGACATTTAATATTTTTTGAAATTAGGATCCTGGTGATGATGAGTGACCCACCTACCGTCTTCCGTTGCTCCCCACTACATTGTCAACTCAAGAGAAGGTTGCATTAAGAGCAAGACTCAGAGAGAAGGAATACAAAGAATGGTTGAATCAACTACCTATTCAATTCTCACTACATCCAGATTCACCAATTAGGAATGATTACAACAATAGTAGTTCTTCATCACAAGTTGGTAATGGAGGCAATCAAATAGAGGTTGGTATGGATGATTACTTATGGGATACGAATGCCATGGAGGCAATGTTGTTAGATGCATTCCAGAACGATGAGCTAGGGGATGATTCTCATATCATTGATACATTATTCGAAAGCCTGAAATATGCTTCCACCACCCCTCTCTTTGGACCTAGCGGAAAGTCAAAGTATACTCAGTTGGGGACAACGATGTTGTTGTACAACTTGAAAGCAAAGTTTGGCATGTCAAATACATGTTTCTCGGTAATATTGAGGTAATTGACCTACATAATCAATCAAGTTCCTTATATTTTGTCACATAATCAAAATAAAAATGATCGATTTTATGAATGTTAGATATTAACATTGTACAATTATATTCCCCACCAACTGCAAGTTATTCAAAGATAAGGCTCTTCTGAGTGATAATGTTTTGTTGGGTAGCTGCGAAGAGGCAAAGCAATTGTTGAAAATGTTGGGTGTTAAGTACTTATCATATCATGCATGTCCGACTGATTGTAATCTATATAGAGGAGAATATGCAAACAAAGAGATATGTCTGAAATGTAGGCATGACAAGTATCGTAATTAAAAAAAAAATGGCAAATCATATGGTCCTCCTCATAAGATATTGAGGCACATACCTATAATCCCAAGGATTCAAAGACTCTTTCATTGCAAATAATTAGCTCTGTTGCAGGGATGGCATGCCTAAAACAAAAGTGAGTCAGGAGTTATGTGAATCCCATCAGGTTCAATAGCCATGAAGCATATAAAGGATACATGGCCTGAAAAATTCAAGGATAAAGTACGAAGTCTACGACTCAACATAACTATGGATGTCGTCAACCCATATTCCCTCTAAAATGCCAACTATTATGTTTGGTCTGTAATAGTGATCAATAACAATATTCCCCCATGGTTGTCCGTGAATAATGAACATCTTATGTTAGTTCTCGTAGTCCCTGGTAGAATACAAGTGAAGAATATGGATGTCTACTTACAACCATTGGTAGAAGAATTGAAGGAACTATGGGAAGGGATACATGTGTACGATGTATCAAGATCCATCAAAACAGAGGAGTTTTAGGTTGTATGTCATATGTGCTTACACCATACATGATTATTCAGACTTAGGAGTTTGCGATGGTAAATTACATTCTTATTGATTTGTTTAGTAACAATATTGTTTCACATATTCATTTAATTCAATGAAACTATTTGGATCTTCATGGTCGCTAATTTCACAGGTCTTGTAACAAAAGGGTATCATGGATGTAAATGTTGTGGACATTCTCTGAAGGCTAGGTGGTCCAACCACCTACAAAATCCAATGTATGACTGCTCCAAGGTATTCTTCCCAGAATAACACCCTTACAAAAGAGAAACCTATGATTTTAATGGTAAACCAAAGAGAAACCAAAGGCCTGCAATAATGACACCATCTAAATGGATTAGAGCATATGAGAGAGAGAAGGAGAAGGAGTTTGCAGAAACATTCAATTCAAATGGGGAGCCTATGTTCAATGATCTAGAATTTTTCGACACCTATGTTGAGAAATTTCCCATTAGAATGAAAAGGAAATTCGTCTTTTATGAGCTCCCATATTGGGAGAATCTTAAGATTTCCCACGTACTAGATCCTATGCATATATTTAAAAATGTTTCATCTTCTTTATGGAGGCACATATCATCGAAAGAAAGTGACGCATTAGTTTTCAAGAGAGAACTTATTTCTTCAAAAATTAAAAAGAAACATTGGCCAAGACAAGAAACTAGAGGAGAGGTTGGTCCCTCTTAGTCTTTCGAAGAAGGTGACGTCTCATGGATTTTAAAGAAATTTGATCTTTCTTTGGCAAAGGAAGTTATAATGAGTGTGAGGGTGTCTTTTTTATATGGGTCTTCACTATGATGTTGCTTCACTGTGGAAGACCGTTTGTCAGGGTTGAAATCGCATGACCATTTGAACCTTCTAAGAGTACGTATGTCAAAAGCATGATTTTATTATTATTATTATTATTATTATTATATATATATATAATGGGATATTTTATAATTAATTTTTGTATAATGTACTATTTACTATGTAGTGTCATTATCCTCTACTCATGTGTGGGTGTGTGAACCATGACTTCCCCCAAGACCTACGACGTGACATATCTAAATTATTTGCATTTTTACGTTGGATCACCTCAAAGGAGATTCATATGGCTATCATTCCATGGTGGCATCAAGAAATAGTTGAGATTGTTTATATGTTTGAGAAGGAACTGCCGAAAATTAGGTGTTCTCCCTCTCTCTAGCCTCCCATGGTTGAACTGTATTGTATGGGTCTGCCATTTGCCTTTGTTCCTGCTCCCTCTGCTAACATCTCTGCTACATGATTGACATATAAAATACATTAACCTCATACATAAAATACAATTTTTTTATTAAATGAAAATTGTATTTAATAATATGGAAACATAGCTTTCAATTTAAAAATAAAAAATAAAATCATCGGTGCACCAAAAACATAGTCATGCACCAAACCTGGTGCATTGTAAAACACATCTGAACAAGGATTAGTGTGCGGATATGTATGACGCATTGTTGTTGGTTCACAAATTTAAATTTTCATAGCAGTGTGTCACACTTATGCACTGGTGCACATGTATACATTTTTGCACCGGTACAAAACATTCACGTTATCGAATGCACCGAGATATAGCGATATTTTTAAATATTATTTTGTAGGTGCATTTGCTAAATATGATTACACTGGTGCGAGAGAAACATATCAAGCGCACTGCATTTGTGATGGTGATTAAGAGGCATTTGTATGACTTTCAAATAGACTTGGTGATGCATTTTTGTTTTCCTATCTATATTATGTAAAATTTATATCTATTTTTATGTATTTATAACTAAATTATTTAAAGTAGACATGTTTTTATCATTGTGAACATGATGTAATATGAGCTAGGAGTGGTTATTGATGCAAGCATTAATGGTTCAAGTGAGTAAGCTAGCTTGGTTTGGTTCGTAGTTAGTTAGCCAAGCCATGGTTCAAGTGAGAGTAGCTGTTGTGTGTCTAAGCCAGGAAGGCTCCTTAGTGCCCCCTACGGGGATTCGAAGAGTCAAGCCATTGTCTTAGGAGGTAGGGTCAACCAATGATGTTTAGCAGCTCCAGGTGTTTGGCTAAGCCAGTTGATCCAACTTGACTTTCCTATTCTCGTGGAATATTTGTCATATTCCACTTGATTCTCTATCCCAGCTATGTATTCCCCAATAGTAGTACGAAGGGGTACGCGAACTAGCTATTATATTCCCCGAACCATGAGTAGTACGAGGGTATGTATTCCCCAGCCCCTGTGTTGGGGTGTGTCCAAGCAGTCGTAGGTGTGGTCTCTGGCCCCATTGTTTCCGTTAGCCCTGGATTGATTGGTCCAGCTTGGGTGTGTCATTTCCCTCCTACTATTAATGAAACGGTTTGGGTTCGGAGACACTCTCGAGATGCTGGGTCAAGCACAGTTGAATTGGATAAATCAGGAGATTCATACCGAAGCAGATATCTTCGCTACTCTCTTCTCACCGGGTAATGGTCATAATTGGCAATAGACGGATGGCGCTACGACCATCCATGCTTCGCAATTCATAATAGTAGGGCCACTTCATCCCCTGCGCCGCAGCGAGAGAGGAAACAAGCAGTGAAGGTGAAACCTACGTATTATTCACTTACTCCTAACGGGGCGAGAGGCAACTCCTCGGATTGGCGCCTATGGATTGGGAATAAGGGAGGGACCAGAGGCATGTCCATTCTGTTGTCGATAGCTGTGCCAAGAGGCGGGAGGGATAGAAACATTTCGGCGCATAAGGATGAGCTTGGAGCAGTGAGGCTCTAGCATTTACGTATTAACAAGGCGGTGGCATAGATATGTGGACCAAATGTATTGACCTCCCCCATTGGTCCCGGACCCCGGGAGGATTGGGACTTATGGAGACACTCTGGGACGGATGCCCGTACGATAGCTAGTACGGATACTCCACTCATGCTGGTATCGCTCCAAAGATGCCATAAGATGGGATGATGTTATGCCATGTCCTAAAGCGAGATGCTGGGATACTAACACGGATGCTTAAACCCTCCATGTTCCGCAATTCATAATAGTAGGGGTTCATTCTCAAGGTTGACAGCTTAACCATTCTACCCGATAGCCTACTCTACCCCCTATTCTTATTCAAGCATCCCTGCCCCCCTCGTTGAGTTCTTAAGCCCATACCTTAGACCCCCGGCCTTTCTCCCTCCCTCATCTCCCTTGTCTCGATCATCGCCATCATCTCCTCGAATTGACTCGTAATGGCATACCGTAACATAGCAGTGAACCCATAGGTCACTCTAACTAACCAGTGGGCTTCGAGGGGAGGGCAGTTGTTTTCTCATCATCCGCCTGCCCGAATCTGCTTATTCGCTTGGACCAGCTTATCTCTCAGTCGTCCGGCCGAGGCAAGGTTTCCTATTTGATTCACGAGGTTTTCGGTTTTTGATTCACACAAGATGAGAGTGGTGAAAAGAACACACATTGGAAGGAGGGAGGTGACTATATGAGGGAATGACTAAGACGTCCGCTAGACGAGTGAGATGCAGCTCACTTACGTATATAATAGTCGGAATTTCATGAATTCTTTCTTTCATGAATTCTATGGAATGCGAAGTGAACAGATCTAAACCCATGCAATAGTTTTTATGGCCACAATCTCATCCATCTGCTCGACTACCGCTGGACCACACGGGCCATTGATACAACTCTCATCAAAAAGTTTTCTCTCTCTGCCCCATGAATGAATTAATAATAAACCCCCTAATAATAAAAAAAGAGACAAGAAAGAAAAGCACTCTATTATATATGTTTCTCCAGTCAAGGAGTAATCAAACAGGGACTAAAAGGAACATCTTGATGAAATAGAGGGTGAGAAAGCGAACTCTCGACCAAGGGGAGAGGTCCCACTTTTAAGAAATAAGAGGCGATAATGAAAGAAAGCTGCTCCAACCACTGATAGATCGGCTGGTGTCGTACAATTCCAATTGTGTACTTCTCACTCCCCCAAATTCTTATATGATAGAGGCGGATCAACTATTACGTATGCAACACTGGGAACCCGCCTTCCGGTCTCAAGTCCAGGAACTATAGGAACGCCCTACTATTTATGAAATTCCCAACCACTTATATATCCCGCCCAAAGGTTATTGCGCCTCATCGATCCCAGTTGGTCGTTGCAATTAGGACCAGGGTTCGGTCATCCCACCTAGAAGGGAGCATCATCCGTACGAGAGAGTGAGGAGGGGTTCCCATTGATCCTCAAAACCCTCCTTGGACCTTAGGAAATGTCATTTTACCCCACCTTGTCTGTATTAGAGGGTTGGCTTAGAATGAACTGCAATAAGAATAAGAATAAGGGCAACGCGTGTATTCTTACGACGTTAGTAATAGATGATGATAAAAGCACAACTTCAATATTTTTTAGGCACATGCGGTTGCTGGGAGGATCCGGATTTGAGGGCCCCCTTTTTCTTATTATTTAAGGGGAAAAGATGTTTGACCATGCACAGGAAGGAATAGTGAGGTGCCCCTTATCAGGTAGGTATACCTGGGTAACTCGAGTAGCAGATGCAGATGCAAATGGGCGAATTAAGAATCTTATTCAATAGACTGTAGCCAATCATCCTCTATGATTATTGCTGCTTGCCCCTCAGTCTGAGGTGCCTTAGATCCTATTCCTTATCCTGTAAAGTCTCCTGTGGAGGAGCTGAATATGGCACTAACTGCTGAGTTTCCATTTCCTTAAGTTTCACTTATTGTACTGAGCCCTGCCGAGTATCTGTCTTAGTCTGTTCTGGCTCCTCCTGATCAGGATTCTCTGTGTTACTTCCTTACGGTGCAGCCTGAGTTGGCTCAATGGAGAATTCTTCATTGGTTCGCTCCACAACCCGCACTGCAGTATCTGTTTCTGTCATTCCTTCCAAATTGATGGTATATACTGGTCGGGAAGTACAGTGGGTTTTCATGTGCTTGGCACAGCTGTGTCTTTCTCCTTTCTCACTGTAACAAACAACCTTTACCTGTTCTCGAGGAATATGGGAAGAACTATAACCCAATAAGTAAGGGTCAACAGGTACTAGCTTGCTTCCTTCTGGGCTGAGTATTCGTGTATAGGTAGGGGTCAAGGTGAATGTAATAAGTAATGGAGGGACAGCAGGTCCGAGGTTGAAAGTGAAAAGTAAGCAATAAAGTGGCTGGTCCAACACTCACTATCGTAAGGGTCTGGTCCTCAATCAAACACTATCGTAAGGGTCTGGTCCTCCATCCTACACTAGCGTAACGTAAGGGGTTTGTCCCCTGAGGTCTGGGGCTGTCTTGGTCGTATGCTCGGGTTTAAGGTAAAAGCGGTAAAAGTGAAAAGGTAAGGGTAGGTGGTTGCTGGTCCTACAATGTCCTAGGGTATTAACGTATATAGAGTACAATAAGTAGCTGCCCCTAAGGAACCGTAATTCAGGCAGTGGGTGACGGAGATTGTGTGAAGGTGTTGTAGCTGGTCCTAAATGTCCTTTCGTATTCACGTATACAAGAAGGTATATGCCCCAAAGTCGTATTCACGTATACAAGAAGTCTATGCCCCATATGCCCCTAAGTAACGTAGGTAATTCAGGCATTGGGTGACGGATAACATAGGAGTGTATCTCCCTCCCCTCCTCTGGCCCTGTAACGAGGTGTTGCTAGCTAACCTAACCTCACCTCACCTAACTAAACAGATTGGGGGAATGCCTTTCTCGTCCCGGTTAAATAACCAAGGGTAAGGTAAACAATAATTGGACGCATGTGGTATGTGACCAACCCCCAAATAAGTAACTAAGGGTAAAAAGAAAGGTTCTACGTGTCCTTCCCTTCTGGGATGAGGATTCGCAGGATAGGTAGGGTAGCTTGGTGAAAGGTGAATTCCATCATTAATGGAGGGACAGCAGTTACGACGGTTCAAATAAAAGGTAAGCAATAAAGTAGGTGTCTGGTCCAACAATAGCTCCAGGGTCTGGTCCTCCATCCAACACCATCAACCAATAGCGTAAGTATAGGTCCAACGGTTGAAAGCAAAAGTAAGCAATACAGTGGCTTACTGACTGATAATGTGGTTGGTGTGCCTTACATACAAGAAAGTGTTGGTTGCTTTTTTATTCATGTGGTCCATGTTTGCTAGCGGGCGATCAATAATAGATAAAGCTGGATCGACGGTCAATGAGCAAGATCGACGAGTCGGGATTCCCATAGTCAAGGTAGGTGGATCGATTCGGGTTGGGTGGAATTAGAAAACCAGTCTTTATTCTTTTCCTTTCCTTTGGGGTTGGAGTCACTTTGCCATATATATATATATATATATATATAAGCAAATTTGTATTATATATATATATATATATATATAAGCAAATTTGTATTATATATATATATATATATATATAATACAAATTTGCAAATTTGTATTTTATATATATATATATATATATATATATATATATATAATACAAATTTGCTTTTCTTTCTCTGCCGGTTCTTCTTCCTTTGGAAGATAATTCGGTTCCTCTTCCTCATCCTCACCTGCCTCTTATTTTTCGCCCTCATAACCCACCCCTCGCTATGGTAAGGTTTATACCTACAACCGAGATATAAATTCCACCTGCTCCTAGGCCCACTGAGCAAGTGTTATGACGGATCAAGTTAGTTATAGACGGCCGTGTAGCCGGTGTAACGGATCAAGCCGTAGATGGCCAAGTGGGAAATTATATATCCTTCCCAATACTTCGGATCGTTAGATTGGTTCGCCTCGGCTGGGGTTTATGACCAATGGGATGGGGTACATCTTTGGGGTAACTAAACCGGAATAAAACCTACGGAGAATAGTTCCGAAAAAGCACTTAACTGATGGATGGCTCCTTCTTTCAGTCTGTACGTCACAGATAGATTCCAAATCCGTAAATGGGCTCAATTAGCTCAGCTCCTTCGTTCCTTTCCTTTCGGTCAGTTCGCTTGCTTCCTTTCTTTTGGTCAAAGCAACTACTCGACAACAGGAAGTAGTTCTCGCTGAATCCGTTTCTATTCCCTCGAGTTCCTACTTCCGGGTATCGAGATCAGAGGCAGTCGATGGAGCAGGCACTCGAGAGCAGGCAATCGAAGAGTCCGTCCGTAGAAAGAAAGACGCTCTTCGTTCTCCCTTTGAGGGGTTGGGGGTGGGAGCCGAAGGAATAGGAAGTGCGTAGAGAGAAAGAATTAGTCGTTCCGTTTTTGGAAGGCAAGGTTAGTAAGGCTGCTCTATTGTTAACTATTTACCCACCCACCCCAATCCCCGAAGGATGGCTCACCTGAGGTAGGAGGGTGAGGAAGGAATTGGGAATAAGGCTTATTTAGAAAAGGATATAAGAAGTAAGTTTTATATAAGAAGTAAGTTTTAGGCTTTTCCTTCCCCTCGGAGGGAAAGTAACTAAAGTTCCTCTCCTTATCAGTCGAGCCCCCTGTCGGGTCCTTGCACTAGGAAGCGCAAGCCCCTCCGGGTCCTTCTTGAGTCTTTATTTCCCCGGTTCATTCAATTATTCATTCCCACCCTTTGACTTACCGGATGATAAGCGAAAAAGCAGAAGTGAAAGGCAGTCATTGACTCTATACAGTGAGGTATCTCCTTACCATTTCTTTCCTAACTGAATGGGCTATCTTGACCATATCTGTCCTTCCCTCCACCTTTAGTATCCTTCCCCCCTAATTCCCCACCTCTTATACTATGAAGAGTCTCCTTCCCCATATCTGATCTCTCCTTCGCCTGCTTCCCTAGATAGTTGCTATAGAACTGTCCCACAGCAGTCATTAGGGTCTATTCCCCGCTTATTTCCTCCATACAGATGCTTTATTTACAGTTGGGATATTGTTCTAAGTAACGAACCCTATTATTTCTCTTAACGCTCTCCTCTATACAGTTAGAGATATCCTTACCATTTCTGTCCTTACTTGTATGGGCTATCTTGACCATATCTGCCCTAACTATAAGGGCTTTACTGCCTGGGTGGGTGAAACTATCTACTGGAGAGGATAGATTTATTTATAAAGGCATCCATGTTCCTCGGTAGGTGCTGGGCTCGGCTATTCCTGCTATGCCTCTTGGCTGGCCAGACCGGCCGGCTATTTATCGCAGCGGGGTTATTGGCCCTACGGCCATTGCAAGCAAACTTAGCGAAGTATTACGGATCAAGCCTTAGCGTCTGCCCAACTGCACTAGTTACTATATCTGTCCAACTACACTAGCCCAACTGCACCGGTTACTCTATCTGCCCAAAAGAGTCTGAATATAACTCTTACTTTGTACTTATCGAGGTTCTGCCCCCATATATAAGTAAGTAAGGAAAGAGGTTCTCAATACTTTCTTACTTATGTATGTAATTACGCTCTGATCTTGAAAGAGATTGATTCTGACCGGAGTACCCTCCCAAGGCCAAGGGGATAAGTAGATCAACCGCCCTGCCTACCCACCCACTAAGTCTCGTCCTGCCTACCTACCTATCCTATATCGAACTGCCTATCCGTAGCGATCTGCCTACCTATCAGTATCGATCCGCCTACCTAAGGAAGGAAGGGGATAGTAGCGACCTGCCTACCTATCAGTATCGATCTGCCTACCTGCCTGTCAGATTCGAGGACCCTAAAGCGGGTATTGACTATTCCATACAAATCCCAAAAGAAAAAGACACTCCAATAGCAACTCTCAGAAGAAAACGATTCAAATTAGTGAATGAATTCTGATTACCAAGGTATTGGGTCGAGTCAATTCAGAAAATGGAATAGATAGGACATATGTAAATAGATAGATAGGAAATATGTAAATGGAATAGATAGATAGGACATATGTAAATAGATAGATAGGAGATCTGTATCCCAATCAATTCTGACATCTGGATAACTCTATTTTCTTTTTATTCGTCTTTCCTTGCACTAGGAAGCGCAAGCCCCTCCGGGTCCTTGACTGTTACCCTTCATTCCTTCGATCATACCCGATAAGGTTATAAGTGCCTAGCAACAAAGGGTAATGAAAGGCAAGTGTTATCGAGGTGAATGTTGTCTCTCTCGAACGCCCATACAAGATGCTCTATGTGAACTGCCCGTACAATGTGCGTTTGGGGTATGGGTTGGGTAAGTGAGTAAGTGAAGGGTTCATAGATGCCGTACCCTCCTATTCCTGGCCTGGCTGAAGCAAGTGTTGTTGAGTTGGGCAGCACTCCACCATCTCCTAGAGTGGAAGGCAGTAAGGTCTGGTATAACAGGTGGTGGGACTAAAATGAAAGAGAAATAGGGCTCTTCCTTTCCTAGCCAGTGGGTTCAAATTCCTAAATAGTATTTGGCTGACCTAACCGGGTGAAGCTAGTTCGTCCCCCCAGCTCAATAGTGTTGCTACAACAAAGCATTCCTGGCTGAAGCAAGAGGTTGTTGGGGCATCCATCCCATCCAGCATTAGAATTGTGAAAAAGGGAACCCACCTATGAGCTACTCGACCATCCATCCAGCCAGCCATGTCTCTGAAGTTCTGGCAGCTGTTTAGAATCTATCCGGGGCAGTTATTCCAATGATCCCACCCACTTAGTCTTCCTGGCTTCAGCAATTGGTAAGGGCAGCCCTCCCTCCATGGACTAGGGTGATAAGGGAGTAATAAAGTAAGGGTAAGGTTGGATAATCCCGTCCTGTCCTGATAAGAGAAGGGTAATGAGATGGGTTGGTTAATAGCAGTACCGACTAAGCGATTCATTAATCAAGTAGTATAGAGGGCTAACAGGTATAGGTATTCAGGTGGGAGGTTATGTGGAACCAAGGTAGGGAGTTCTCCTCATAATGCCTCCCCTACCTACGTATTCCTGGCAGAAGAAATGGTGCCCGGGTTTATAAGGGATAAAGGCACTTCCCCTCCCTCCATATCCTAAGTAGGTTGAAGCATAAGATCTGGTAGAACAGGACCAACCTTTCCCTCTTACTCACTTACCCTACTTTGTGATGCCCAAACCTCGTGCTGAATGAATGTGGGGTAGGCACTTTCAACTTGACTACTCTTTATATGCCTACTTGCTTTACTTTATTTCCGGCAGCAGCAACCAACTCAACTCACCACCTGGCGTACGTATTAACTCACCTTTAGAGACTGGCTCCATGACCTTCCTTATCGCATTTTGGTGGGTCACTCGATTAGCTGCTTCCTTCCTTATTACAAGGGGACTTCCTTGCACTAGGAAGCGCAAGCCCCTCCGGGACCTTGCCGGCAACTTCTCTATTATCGTACGGGTTCCGACATTGGTAGGCAAGCACCCGAACTCTCTATAGGGTTCCTTTCCCTCTAGTCAATTTACAATAGTACTTCATGATTCTTGGGCACGCCTTTCCAATAAAAGAAAAGAAAAGGAGGAGAATCACCCTGCCCGAAGGTCTCAATGAGAAGGCTTGGCTAAGAGTATCCTGTTTCTGGTCCGGTAAGAGAGAGCGGTGTAAGTAAGTGAATTACAAGGCTGGTCTTCCCTCCGTAATGGTACTGGCTTATTATTGCTTTCCTACCTAGGTCCCTGCGCAATGTCTGATTGCTCGTAGCTCGTGCTTGCTAAAAAGGCTGATAGTTGCCTGTGCTATGCATACCTGGGAAAGAGGGAGGTAGTAAAAAGACAGGTTGGAATTCGTGTGGGTCCGTGTGTCTATCCCTACCTAAAGAAAGGGTGTCCATTCCAGCCTGTACGATAATGCCAATTAATCAATTTGGGTGATCGCCAGACCATTCATCTTTGTATATGATATTATTGCAGCCCAGCTTGGCTAAGTTGAGCTCGCGACTGAGAGATGACTGCACGCATGTTAATAGGGGGAGAAAGCCAGAGCTTCTAATTAACCATCACTTGTGAAAAGGTGCTGCACAATTGGGCTAACTTGAAGGGAATTGAAAGTGGGGTAAAAAGCGAAAAGGAAGGCGGCTGGAGTGCCTTTTAGATTTATATAAGTAGGCAAGCCTTAAAGCAAGCAAACGTTAGTGTAGATTCATAGATAACTACAGAGTATGGATCAAAATAATTGCAGACGCTATCGCTCTTGTTGATTCAGGCTAGATAGGGAAGACAGCTTGGAAGGGAGCTTCAGTTCAGCTCAGCTCAGGTACCAAGCCAGCTGGCAAGTAAGAAGGGGGTTCGGGTAAGTCGGATGGAAGTCAGATGGTGGCAGGCCCGATGTGCCACGGCTTTATACAGAGAATTATACTTTGAACCCAATCTAATGTGGAAAGGCTGATTCCTTCCTCGACCTCGTCTTTCTTCTCTCTCTCTCGCTAGGAAATCACTCTCATTATATATGTCATTACGGCAGCAAATTAGGCTATTTCTTAGGTCTACGCAGGTTCCCCAGCTTGGGCGTGTCAAGTAGCCGTAAAACACACGCAAATGCCCTCTCCTCTCCCTTTTGGTCGAGCACCTCTCCTCACCATATGAATAGTGAGCCCCCTAAAGGGTCCTCTCCTTAACAGTTGAGCCTGCTTGCGCATCCTCTCCCTCTTGGTCGAGCACCTCTCCTCTCCTCTCCTTAACAGTCGAGCCCCCTAAAGGGTCCTCTCCTTAACAGTCGAGCCTGCTTACGCATCCTTATCAGTCGAGCCCCCTAAAGGGTCCTCTCCTTAACAGTCGAGCCTGCTTGCGCATCCTTATTAGTCGAGCGTGCTTACGCACCCTAAAGGTCCTCTCCTTAACAGTCGAGCCTGCTTACGCATCCTCTCCCTCTTGGTCGAGCACCTAAAGGTCCTCTCCTTAACATTCGAGCTTGCTTACGCATCCTCTCCCTCTTGGTCGAGCACCTAAAGGTCCTCTCCTTAACATTCGAGCCTGCTTACGCATCCTTATTATTCGAGCGTGCTTACGCACCCTAAAGGTCCTCTCCTTAACAGTCGAGCCTGCTTACGCATCCTTTAAAACGAAATTCCACTCTCGATGCATGCCTCTGGAAAACTACCGCAACATAGGCTGGCTGGCATAGGCTGGCTTATGAGCTTGCTATCGAGTCTTGTACGCCCGAAGCAAGGACCCGTTAGGGGGCTCACTATTCATATGGTGAGGGTGAGCCTGCCGAACTTTATTTAGTTACTTATTTGAGAGGGGCCACCCAATAAGTAAAATGAACCGGTAGGGGCTCGACTGATAAGGAGAGGTCCGGCAGGGCTCGACCACCCGGAGAGGAAAAACCGCCGCCAACATAAAATGGCCAATCTCGTAGGGAGAAAGTCCTAAACCACCGCCAGAGGCGAAGCCGAATGAAGCCTCACCATATGAATAATGAACTAAGGCCGCCACCATTGTAGGTCCTGTCCTATCTTGCTACTTACGGAGGAGGCTTATAAACCGCCCAATAAAGACCAGTCATTCATTATATACGTAATTATGACCTGTTGAATAAGCAGTTGATTAAGCCATTGACGCAGTAGCTATAGGAGTAGTCGCTTGTCCGCACCAGGCAAGGACCGGTAGGGGCTTGCTTGACATTAGGAGAGCAAGGACCCAGAGGGGGCTCGACTGATAAGGAGAGGACCGGTAGGGTCTCACCATTCCGATGGTGAGGACCGGCAGGGACTCGACTGTTAAGGACCTTTAGGTACTCGACTATAGGACCTTTAGGTACTCGACTATTAAGGATAGGGAGAGGAGAGGAATTTATTGCTTGCTTGACGTTAGGAAAGCAAGGAACTTTAGTTGCTCGACCACCGGGAGAGGACCTGGAGGGGCTTGCGCTTCCTAGTGCAAGGACCCAACAGGGGAATCGACTGATAAGGAGAGGAACTTTAATTGCTCGACCACCGCCCCCCCACCCAATAAGTAAATTGAACCGGCAAGGGCTCGACTGATAAGGAGAGGATGCCCCCGGCAGGGCTCGACCAACGCCCCCCCACCCAATAAGTAAATTGAAATTTATTGCTTGCTTGACGTTAGGAAAGCAAGGACCCGGAGGGGCTTGCGCTTCCTAGTGCAAGGACCCGACAGGGGGCTCGACTGATAAGGAGAGGAATTTATTACTTGTCCCGCACCGGGCAAGGACCGGTAGGGGCTTGCTTGACGCTAGGAAAGCAAGGAACTTTAGTTGCTCGACCACCGGGAGAGGACCCAGAGGGGGCTTGACTGATAAGGAGAGGAATTTATTGCTTGCTTGACGTTAGGAAAGCAAGGACCGGTAGGGGCTTGCTTGACGTTAGGAAAGTAAGGAACTTTAGTTGCTTGACCACCGGGAGAGGACCCGGAGGGGCTTGCGCTTCCTAGTGCAAGGACCCGATAGGGGGCTCGACTGATAAGGAGAGGAACTTTAGTTGCTCGACCACCACCCCCCACCCAATAAGTAAATTGAACCGGCAGGGGCTAGACCAATGCCCCCCCACCCAATAAGTAAATTGAAATTTATTGCTTGCTTGACGTTAGGAAAGCAAGGAACTTTAGTTGCTCGACCACCGGGAGAGGGCCTGGAGGGGCTTGCGCTTCCTAGTGCAAGGACTCGATAGGGGGCTCGACTGATAAGGAGAGGAATTTATTACTTGTCCCGCACCGGGCAAGGACCGGTAGGGGCTTGCTTGACGCTAGGAAAGCAAGGAACTTTAGTTGCTCGACCACCGGGAGAGGACCTGGAGGGGGCTCGACTGATAAGGTTTAGGAATTTATTGCTTGCTTGACGTTAGGAAAGCAAGGACCGGTAGGGGCTTGCTTGACGTTAGGAAAGCAAGGAACTTTAGTTGCTCGACCACCGGGAGAGGACCCGGAGGGGCTTGCGCTTCCTAGTGCAAGGACCCGACAGGGGGCTTGACTGATAAGGAGAGGAACTTTAGTTGCTCGACCACAGCCCCCCCACCCAATAAGTAAATTGAACCGGCAGGGGCTCGACTGATAAGGAGAGGATGCAAAGCACGTTCGACCAACGCCCACCACCCAATAAGCATCAAGGAAGGCAGGGTGAGGTACGAACGCTCGACTAATAAGGAGAGGGCTCGACCAGCGCCCCCCCACCCAATAAGTAAATTGAAATTTATTGCTTGCTTGATGTTAGGAAAGCAAGGAGGTTTACCTTCTTTTCCGCACCGGGCAAGGTGCGAAGCCGCTTGCTCGACCAAAGCCCCGTAAGGAATCGATAAGTACTTCGGCAAGGAACGTAGTGCTTGCTTGACGTTAGGAAAGCAAGGTCCCGGAGGGGCTTGCGCTTCCTAGTGCAAGGAACTGACTGAACCTAAACTACCACATGCTCATATATAACTAACTACCACCATGCCCAGGAAAGAGGAGAAAAGTAAGGACCCGGAGGGGCTTGCGCTTCCTAGTGCAAGGACCCGACAGGGGGCTCGACTGATAAGGAGAGGAATTTATTACTTGTCCCGCACCGGGCAAGGTAAGGTGCTGTTTGAGGATGGCATGCTCGTAAGTAATATGCTAGGGTAAGCATTCCATGCTTCTAAGGCGGGCATTCCATTTCATTAGGGGGCAGCCGGTTGTTTTGTTTCTGACATCGAACCCCCTTCCCTATTCTTAAAGGTGTTTCACTGCCCTATCTATCATTAATGTGCATTTCACAGAGCCAGGCAACGATGGAGAAACAATCATTCACCTACGGATCGTCCAGGGAAAGCCTTTCGGGTCTAGTGCATAAATCTCCTTCTCCCGACAAATGAATAAAACTTCGACTTCTTTACCTAACCGAGCTTGCTAAACCAAGCACAGGGAATCTCGCTACACCTACCTTGCCGGGTGGAACCTATTCTTATTATTATGAAGGTGGGAGCGCTTCGATCAAGTGAAGCGATGACTGGTGAAGAATGTGCTCGATTCGCATAGATCTATCTATTAGATATTATCTATGGCCTGCATACATCTACCTAGCATCTATGGCCCGATCTGCATCTATCCCTTCCCCAAAAGCTATAGTTGATCCCTTCGATCCAGCTGGATGAGATGGGCGCAACATGCAATTTGGGGAGTATGCCGCGCTACGCCTATTGATAGCTATGTATCTCCGATACCCCTTGTTGCTCCGCTGCTACGAGAGATTAGTGCCCGTGGGTATGGGTAGGACCAAAATATTAGTTCGAATAATACGATTGACCAAGCCCCTGAACCCACATATTCTTACCACCCGCCTACAGATATGAACCAATCGATACTCCAACCGTTGCAATTGACAACACATTCCCTCCCGACGAAACCCCTTCTTCGGCAGACGTGGAGAGAAAAAGTGGATTAATAGCTCCTGGAACTTGCTCCCACTTGGCCATCCGTACCACCCTCCTTTACCTCAGTTGCATCTATCTCCGTTGCAAATCCTGGAATCTCAGCAGTCTCATTTATAGTGTCACCCCTGGGATCAGCAGTACCCATCGCACCGTACTATTATCTCGCATGAGCGTGAAAAAGCATAACCATTTGGTAGTGGAACAAGCATTGGATCGGGATTTTTGTATACGTTTCAACATCCAGATCTTTCGTATATCCTTAGTCGCACCTAAGCCTGGAACGGTTAGGAAGTGTCGTCGAGCCTCAGAACGTTACACCTAAGCCTCTTTATCTCCTACTGATTAAGCGGTGTTATCTCCATCGCCAGTAGTACCAGCCATTACTGATTAATTAATAAGTGTCGCCGACCCCACCGAAATTAGATGCTTTAAAGGAGGTTCAGAGAAGGATTCGCGTTCCCCCATAGCCACGATAGATATAGTTTTTATGCTCCCATGCATGCCGGTGGAGAAGGATTAAAAGAAGTTGCCGCCCCGAGATCGGAGGATTTCCGAGCCCTATTTGTTTTTATAAGCGAGGAAGCTAGTCTTTTTCGGTTTGTCAGCTGCTCCAAAGCCCCTACTGCCAAAGAAGGATGGTATCGTAGGATTTGTAGCTTTGGGAAGGGTTGAGAAGCAGAAATTTGTGATTGGATTACAAGGGTGATTTTTCGGGGGACGATAGAGAAGGCTCAGGTGCGATCGCTAGCAGCAGTAGCTCCGAGGACCAAGCATATAACCATCTTTTATCCAATTCCATTAGTTTGCCATCCCTAAGATCAGCAGCTTTCTCATTTCCAATCATTCCAATCATCCCGTTCCCCAGTTGCAGTATTCCCAGTTCGAAATCATCTGAATCATATGGAATAGGAATGGTGGTGAGCCCTATAGAGAGCATGAGCGGGACAACATATCTTTCCGTACTCGCATCCCTATCGTTACTTCATCGTAACTTCATCGCTCTTGGAAAGGACTTGGTCATCACGGCACTGACTTATTTATCAGTAGCATCTCTGGAATCTCCGTTAGCATATTATCCTCTCATTGCTTGGATCGGAGTGGGAACCGTCAGAAACAGTTGAACCGGTGCCCCCAATTCTGATTATTCAGGCGGGTGGGCGCGCAGCCTAGTTCTATATCTAAGGTGGGGCTTCTAAAAACAACCTGGTGGTTATGCGGGTCGACTGGCCAATGGTAGCATAATAGTGGGTCATGATAAAAGCATGGAAGAGAATGTTGCCTTCTCTCTCTCTACAAGAAAAAGGTCGTCGGTTGTGAATATGTATCTGATGGATCGACAAGCAAAGATCTATTCCTAAAATATTGCTATTTGGAGGACCTTTAGGTGCTCGACCATAAGGGAGAGGTAAGACGCATCTTATCAGCTTTTTCGGATTCAACTGAACCAAGACCTTGTAGCTACCAACTAGGTGCGTGCCTTTTAGAATAATCTTCTTACCGATAATCATATCGGTCCCTAAGCTACATTGCTGGAAAGGCTCGGCTTCATAACCGTACGTGAATAATATAATAGAAGCTTACTCTTGTTCCTTGTAGATAGAGTTCGTTCTATAGTAATGGATTTGTTTACAATAGTATCTCTCCTCCAACTACTTGGGACGGGATTGAACTATCCATCGAGAAGGCTTGCCAACTTGGTTATGGGTGCGAGGTGAGGAGGCTTGCTTACGATGTTGTGAGAGGATTTCCACCGATGTAAGGGTGCATCAGAATGTGAAAACATGAATTTTAGTGACTATCTCGTGATGAGTATGTGGAAAAAATAATATTTTTTGAGTCGTTCATTAAAAAATAATCGAATATATTATTTGTCAAAAGTTTAAATCTAATATAATATCATTTTGGTATTACTTAACCCATTTTTATTATTAAAAAGAGATAAATTTAAACCAATACTATAGAAAATAAAAAACCAAAATAGCACCAAAATGTTATATCTTTGTTACTAAAAAACAGTTCACTTGCCTCTTTAAGGGAGAAATTCCAATAGAGCAAATTCCCAACTACAAGTAACTTCACAAGCCTTATTTTACATTTTTATATCCTTATCTTTAGAAAGAGAAATTTCTAATTTAAATTGGTAAGAGTTGTTATAAATATTAAATTTAAATTGTTTTAAAATCTCATAACTTTTATAATAAATTAAATTCTATAAAAATTAGTATTCCTTGGAATATTATTATAATTGGTTTCCTTTGATTATCTATTATATTTTTAGATGGTTAAAGTTCATTTATTTGGTTTATTATATATATATGTGTGTGTGTGTGTGTGTGTGGGGGGGGGGGGGGGGGGGGGGGGGGGGGGGGGTACATAATGTTTAAAATTGTATTTTTCATTAATTTTATTTTTTGACTTCCTTTCATTTTTATATATTTTTATATAGAATTTTTAGATATCGTTAAATTTGTATTACTCATTAATTTTGTTTTTGACTTCCTTTATTTATTCCATAATTTTAGCGTTTCATCTTTATATTTTTTTATAAATTCTTTACTTTCCAAGTTTATTTCGATTTATGAGGATTTTTTTGAACGTTCGAATTATCATGTAATTATTATTTTATTTTCATTTTACTTTGACTTTTTAATGTTTCAATTTTTATTTTTGTTTTTATTTCTATTTTTTGACTTTCTAATGAATCAATTTGTTTAGTATCTCCACCTATATATATTGTTAATGTTAGATCAGGTACTCCACCTTTGCCCTGATGATGAACCACAATGGAGAGTTCAAAACATTGGCTCCAAGAAAATATTCAATGTGATCTCTTCGAAAAAAAATTAATCTAAATTTTTTTAAGTTATATTAAATCTAAATTAATTGCGCCGAGAGACACTCTACCGCTCAGTATGGGAGAGATGTTGTCATGTAACATTACATTTAAAAATAGTAAAATACTATTTTAAATTAACAAACTAAAAATAGTAATAACAAAAGAAATTACTGTTGGGCATAACTACAATACTTATATTTACACCTTAATCTTGTATAACTTTATACAGAGATAAAAATAAAATTAAAAAAAAAAAAAAAAAAAAAAAAAAAAATTAAAAAAAAAAAAAAAAAAACTTTTATTATGAGGAAGAAATTTACACCTTAATCTTATTATTTATATAACTTTATATAGAGATATAAAGTAATGAAGTTGTCTTTAGTGCGACTTTTTGGACTCTCCGGAACTAGAATACGGTGGAAAATTTTGAGGTGAAATCTTGTTTATGTTATTTAAACTTGTTTGATTTATAACAAGTCAAATAAGTGCAATCAAATATCTGATACAACAGACATAGTAGTCCCAACCTGGTCTACAGTAGAAGATGATGGATGGTTAGCTACTGCCCCAACATTTTTCGAACTCAGTTAAGGTGGAGGAGGAGGTGGTTGGTCTATAGTAGAAGACAATGGATGGTCAATGATTGCCTCAACGCGATCTATCTAACTCTGAGGTGGAGGAGGATGTGGTTGGTCTGCTCTGTCAAGAGAAACATAAGGCACATCCTCTAGCTTTGGCATCTTATCATCAAGCGACTGACAAGGAGGTGCACTACCAGAAGGATCACATACACCTTGACGACCATGATTCAATGGGGTGCTACTACCAAAAGCATCATCATCACCACCATCATCATCACCACCTTCATCATCATCATCACCACCCTCATTAAACAATTTAATAAAACAAGTTAAAGAACATGTGATCGAGGTTCGGGTGTGACGAAGGACCCTTCCAAGACCTTTTACTTTCGTGATGTGTTAAATTGCATTTTTAAAAGAAACATAAATTAATACATGTGCATGCTATAAAGAAGAGGAACATGACAATCATCAACAACATAAAAAAAAAATATAAGTTGTTGATAACGGAGTTCGTCCAGAAGGGACTACGTCTGCGAGCCCCAGTGTCAAGTTGGTGTAGACCACTACATTAAGTGTTGTCAATAGTGATGATGTACACAAGAGATGATGTCACGATCATACAAGGAAAATTCCCTCACACAGGAGCGGCTCTAAGAGATGTTCCGCTACAGGAACTCTTAGTCAAAAAAAAAAAAAAAACTCCTATCAGTATGACACAAACTCATACATGATGAGCATCCCGCCATCATGGCATAAAAGAGATCTCAATGCAAACATGCATGACAACAACATGAGTATCCCATCAACATACAACAAAGGGATCTTAAAACATAACATGACGAATCATGACAACAAGTACATCACATAGATGATTCTGCATCACATCAAGTAGGGATCATGAAAATAAGTAATAAACAAGATCCCTCATCAACATCAAACAGGGATCTATGCAGCATAATGCATATCAAAAGAAGTGCATGAACACATTGCATATGCCTCACAACCGAGGGCCATCTCAAGAAGCGGATGTCAAACTGTTGAAGTTGTTCGTGCCATTGATCTCACGACATCAATCACATGGAAATGGTTTCTCGCACATAAATGATGACACTTGCATTCCACTTAGAAAAGTGGTTGGAAAATAAAATGAGCAAATGAAAAATCTGAATGCACCATCAGATTTATGGCGTCGAATAATGCAAAATCAACTGTCAAATTTCTGAATTCTGAGAAATTGAGAATCTGGGGCTCAAGGAATCTTTTAGATCCCCCTAGATTCCTCAAAGATTTTGCTCCATGGGTGGACTGGAAATCTGCAACTCAAAAGGAGAATCTGACCTCGCCATTGCAAACCCTGGGGAAAACCGTGAAAAACGACTATAAACTTGACTATATTCCTGCATGGAGAAAAATTACCTCCTTGGGAAAATTTCAAGGGTCATGGTTCCACTCCTTGTTTTACAGCAGTCATGGTTCCACCTGAATCGATTTGCATGCACGCTCCTGGCCTCCTCCATCTCCCCACACACTGAGAAAACTGGGTTTATATAAGTTTCTCCGAACAGATATTCCAATGTAATTACTTTGGCATAGTGGTAAAGATAGTCGTTTGTTGAGGAGGGGTCGGGTGGTCAAACACCACCCCTCCCTTTTTATACATTATGTTTTTAAAATCGAAACCGCATACATGTATTTTGTTATTTTGAGTTTATTATCGGGCAGCGAGTCCACTGTTTTGGTGGCCCGCGCATCATCCCTTGTCATCGGTTCCGTGGAGTGCTCGTTACATGCGCGTTGGCTTGTACATGGTACGTTGTATTTATGGGGCCGCCCGCTTAGTGGCCGGCCACGTGGGCCGGACAGGTTCGACCCCCGCTGGATCCTTCATCATCATTTCCCATCAACGTTTGATTGGAGCAGAGTTTTGGTTGGTGTTGGTTGGGTGTGGGTTGGGTCCACCAGAGGTGGCCAGTGCCCACCCCATTTATGTACATGTGGTTATGTTGTGTTGACCGGGGGTCCGACGGGGTCATGGCTGTCGACCCATAAAACTGCTTTTCCTGTCAAGAAAATGGGGTTGGGTTTGGGGGTCGACGAGGGTCATGGCCCGTCGGCCAAAATTTAAAATTTGTTTTGGTTAATGTGGTTTTGGGGGTGGCAGGGTGGTGGCCTACCACCATAATATATATATATATATATATATATATATATATATATATATATATATATATATATATATATATATATATATATATATAATTTTATTTATAATAATGGGTCAATTTGTAAGATACTTAAACCTGGCCCATAGTCCAACTTTGACCAGAACTTTGACTGGCTCGTTCTCCCTCATATGAGCTCGGATTGACGAACTGTTCACACCGCCGCTATCACGACAACGAGATCTTTAACATGAACCTAGTTTGGGCATAATCCAAACACTTTGATTTTTGAGCTTTCATAAACCCTCTTTGTCTTGTGTGTCTCTCGAGCCACCTAGATCAATCCTCCCCACTGAGGAGCTTTTGGTCCTCCAAAAGCATGACAATAATCTGCAACTTCTTTGTACTTTGTCTGCGTCACAAGCGTCCTGAAAGTTCTCACTTCCATCTCCTTCACCTTTGTTCTTCGGAGCCTTAAGCGATGAGCTGACACCTGCAACCTCTGCAACCTGTAGTACATTGTTTTGAAAATTACATGCTTGACTTTCATGACCAACTAATGACCCAAGCATCCCATACTTGCCACGAGTTTATAACACATACTCGGTGGTCAAGTTTACATCGAAATGGACACAATATCCCAGCTATGAAAACAAGGCCAACATATCATTGTTGCTCCGACAAGTGATGGAAAACACATCATCACTGCAACACATTATTTACAACAATAAGGCCAGACACCATTTTGTCTTGACAAGTGATGGAAACACAACATCACTTTCAGAGTGTAAAATGCAACACATAATAAGACCAGACATCATTGTTGTTGAACAAGTGATGGAAAACACATCATCACTTTTACATTTTAAAATGCAGCAAATGATTTACAAAATCACAACTGTGAAATGCTAACATATCTAGAAACCATTTTTCACTTATCAATGTGAATGGGTCGCCTCCCTGTGGTGGTTTTTCTTGTCGAACAACTACTTCACCTGGTTCATGCATCGACGCTTTGTCTTTAAGGTGCTACTCTAGATGGAGCCTCCAACATGTGGCTCTTTGATGGCCATTTATGTCGCAATGACTGCGATACATATTCTTCCTCCAGATTTGCTTAACATGTTTCTTTACATGTTGTTGAGAGGGTCTTTCATGCCTCATCCTTTTGTGTGCTTCCATTCTTTTCCAACACTTAGAAAATGTATGGTTATGTAATCCACAAAAGGTACATGTTTTTTGATGCCATGTTTTATGCTCATCATTAAAAACATGAATATTATTGAAATCAACATTCGAATGTCGAGAGTGGTTATACCTTTCATTGCTATCTCTGGTGTAAGTATGGCGATGAGAGCTTGCCTTAGCTCCTTCCCTGCAATGGGAATTTCCATGGGATGATGGGGATGTGTTCCCATCATTCTCTTTCCTCGATGATTTTGACGATGTCTCGGAAGAATATGACACCTTCGAGCATTCTCCCCAAGTGTCTCTCAAGCCAGCAAATTGAGGTGTCTGCACAACCTCCAATGGTTGAGTTATGCCTTGGTTATTAACACCAAGTTCTTTTTCCTCCTTGTGCCTCATCCTGGTAAGGAGCCTCATGTTTGTCCCTATAATTGGGATCTCCACATCTCCAATAGAAATCATACTATGTGACGATGAAACCGAAAGGAAATCAACATCTTTTACCTCCTCTGTCGATTTGGAAAGAATTGATGAGGGCTTCTCATCATCTATTGTTGGTGGTTCGTTAATTGTCTCAGTGCATTCCCCAACTTCCTTTCTAACATACCCAAGTCCTGCCTAACGGGGTAATTCTTCTACTTTGATGGGATTGACAATGCCTTGGCCATTAACACCAAAGCCTTTTCCTTTATACCCCATTCTCTTCAACAGTTTGGAGCCAATTCCTATGGTATGATTTTCAAAAATAGCGAAATCATCATCAGGACACATACATGAATTCAAAGAATCACATTTTACCTCACATGGGTGACGTTGCAGCTTTTCCAAGGCCTCGTCCTTTGCTTGCAGTTGTCATAGAAAACTATGTTTCTCCTCTTTCTCTTCATGTAGATGCATCTTCAATTCAGTGTTCTCTGTTTGAAGATTATGTTTGATGTGCTTTAGTTCTTCCAGGGCCTCTTCCATGGCTTGCAACTGAAGCTGTAATCGCTCCTTTTCCTCTGTCTCTTTTTGTAGCGTTTCATACATTATTTCCACCCTTTTGGAAATTTTGAGCATGGTCTTGTACATCGGTTTTTCATCCTCTATCGTTGCACGTTCCATTGTTCACCCTTGCAATTCACATCCATGCAAAGACCACTCTGATACCACTTGATCCAAGTCCGGGTGTGACGAAGGACCCTTCCAAGACCTTTTACTTTTGTGATGTGTTAAATTGCATTTTTAAAAGAAAAATAAATGAATACATGTGCATGTTGTAAAGAAGAGGAACATGACAATCATTAGCAACATAAAAAACATAAGTCGTTGATAACGGAGTTCGTCTAGGAGGGACTACGTCTCCAGACCCCGGTGTCAAGATGGTGTAGTCCGCTACATTAAGTGTTGTCAATAGTGATGATGTACAAAAGAGATGATGTCACGATCATACAAGGAAAATTCCCTCACGCAAGAGTGGCTCTAAGAGATGTTTCGCTACAGGAACTCTTAGTCAAAAAAAAAAAAAAAAACTCCTATCAGTATGACACAAACTCATGCATGATGAGCATCCCGCCAACATGGCATAAAAGGGATCTCAATGCAAACATGCATGATGACAACATGAGTATCCCATCAACATACAACAAAGGGATCTCAAAACATAACATGACGAATCATGACAACAAGTACATCACATAGACGATTTCGCGTCACATCAAGTAGGAATCATGAAAACAAGTAATAAACAAGATCCCTCATCAACATCAAACAGGGATCTGTGCAGCACAATGCATAGCAAAAGAAGTACATGAACACACTGCATCTACCTCACAACGAGAGGCCATCTGAAGAAGCGGATGTCAAAGTGTTGAAGTTGTTCGTACCATTGGTCTCACGACATCAATCACATGGAAATGGCTGCTTGCACATAAATGCTGACACCTGCATTCCACTTAGAAAAGTGGCTGGAAAATAAAATGAGCAAATGAAAAATTTGAACACACCATCAAATTTGTGGCGTCGAATAATGCAAAATCGACTGTCAAATTTCTGAATTTTGAGAAATTGAGAATTTGGGGCTCAATGAATCTTTTAAATCCCCCCTAGATTCCTCAAATATTCTGCTCCATGGGTGGACTGGAAATCTGTATCTCAATAGGAAAATCTAACCTCATCTTTGCGATCCCTGCGAAAAACCGTGAAAAATGACTATAAACTTGACTATATTCTGACATGGAGAAAAAATACCTCCTTAGGAAAATTTCAAGGATCATGGTTCCACTCCCTGTTTCTACAGCAGTCATGGTTCCACCTGCATCGATTTGTGTGCACGCTCCTGGCCTCCTCCATCTCCCCACACACTGAGAAAACTAGGTTTATATAAGTTTCTCTAGGCAAATATTCCAATGTAATTAGTTTGGCATAGTGGTAAAGATAGTCGTTTGTTGAGGAGGGGTCAAGTGGTCAAACCCTGCCCCTCCCTTTTTATACATTATGGTTTTTAAAATCAAAACCGCATACATATATTTTGTTTTTTTAAGTTTATTATCGGGCGGCAGGTCCACTATTTTGGTGGCCTACACCCCATCCCTTGTCGCCGATTCCATGGAGTGCTCGTTACATGCGCGTTGGTTTGTACATGGTTCATTCATGGTACATGGTACATTGTATTTATGGGGCCGCCCGCTTGGAGGTCGGGCGGGTTCAACCCCCACCGGCTCCTTTATCATTATTTCCCGTCATCGTTTGATTGGAGCAGAGTTTTTGTTGGTGTTGGTTGGGTGTGGGCCGGGTCCACTGGAAGTGGCCCGTGCCCACCCCATTTATATACATGTGGTTATGTTGTGTGGACCAGGGAGTGCTCGTTACATGTGCGTTGGTTTGTACATGGTTCATTCATGCTACATGGTACGTTGTATTTATGGGGCCGCCCGCTTGGAGGTCGGGCGGGTTCGACCCCAGCCAGCTCCTTTATCATTATTTCCTGTCATCGTTTGATTGGAGCCGAGTTTTGGTTGGTGTTGCTTGCGTGTGTGGTGATGTTATGTTGTGTGGTTATGTGGGTCATGGCTGCCGACCCATAAAACTACTTTTCCTCTCAAGAAAATGGGGTTGGGTTTGGGGGCCGACAAGGGTCATGGCCCATCGGCCAAAATTTAAAATTTGTTTTGGTTAATGTGGTTTTGGGGGTGGCGGGGGTGGTGGCCCGCCACCATAATATATATAGAGAGAGAGAGATATACTTTTTATTTTATTTTAATAATGGGACACATTTTTTTTAAAAGTTGTCTAACATAAGGGTTATTAGACAAATTAAAGAGGCAACAATTTTTCCTACTTCGGGAGCCAGATTCCATGCTCGGGACTCAGTCAATTTGTAGGACACTTAAGCCTCGCCCACAGTCCAACTTTGATCGGAACTTTGACTGGCTCGTTCTCCCTCATACGAGCTCGGATTGACAAACCATTCACACCGTCGCGATCACGACAACAAAATCTTTAACATGAACCTGGTTCGGTCATAATCCAAGCACTTTAATTTTTGAGATTTCATAAGCCCTCTTTGTCATGTGTGTGTCTTTGGAGCCACCTGGATCAACATGCTAGAATAAATTTTATTCTAATTCATTAAAACAATAAAATGAAGCGAGATTAATTTAAAGAAAATATTAATATTACCTCTATCATATGGAGGCTCAGCCACTATGAAGAGGAGGTTGGGACACTTTCTCTAATCAATCCTCGCATACAGAAATGCCAACGTGACAAACGCATGGTCATCCTCACTGGGCAGTACCGTCAGTGCCTCAGCAAAAATCCTAGTTGGATACTCTGGCAGGCCCCTCTTTGGCATCATCTACCCCCACATGCACATTCTGACCTCAGTGATCGGCCTAGGAGGGCGACGATCAAATGTAGGCCTCGTCTCTTGAAACCTCTCAAAAAATAAACCAAAAATATTTGAAGCAAAAGGGAAGGTCGCTCTCCCATGTCTCAATGTACGACATCTATCTAAAGCCACGCAAAACTGCCTCAAAAAATGGCAAACCATCTGATGCAACATGGCACCTGAATCAAAGAATCAACATAGTACAAAATATGGCAACTAATGCATTACCCATCGCTACCAAAGTTTACAATGGTGGTGACTAATAATGAGAGGCACCTATCCTCATGTGCAGAAAAAGAAGAAATCCTTAGTTGTCCACCACGGACCTAAAAATATGTTGGATGGACCGCATGAGGCCTGAAATATCTCTGAGTGTAGGCAAGTTGAATCTTAGCTGCAACCCCATAGGGGACATCAGGGAACTAGGGAAAATCCTCCCCTCTTGGATAGGCTATTGATAAAGTATGTGTCCTCCTTAGTGGGCCTATACCATGCCCCAAAACTTCCATGGAAAACCTACTCCGGTGGATCTGATGCACCAATAAGAGAGAGTGTGCCTTCAGGGATGTAGCCTCCTCACAGTACTTGAAGAGGCCTACATTCCTTTAGAACACTATGGTCGCTACAATAATAGGGAAAGGGTATAAATCCCTCTCCCTCTCTCTAGCCTCCCATGGTCAGACCATATTGTATGGGTCCGCTTGTTGCTCCTGCTCCTATTGTTGCTCCCTCTGTTGATGTCTATGCTACATGATTGACATATAAAATGCATCAGTTTCATACATAAAATACATTTTTTCTATTAAATGAAATATGTATTTATAAATATGGAAACATAAATTTCAATTAAAAAAAAATCATTGATGCACTCAAAACACAGTTATGCATCGAATCTGGTGCACTTCCAACTATAACCGCATTGATATTAGTGAGCACATAAGTATGACGCACAGTCGTTGGTTCACAAATTTAAATTTTCATAATGGTGCATCACACTTGTGCACAAGTGGGAACATATAACCTTTTCACACTGGTATGGAATATTCAGGTTATCGAACGCACCCAACTAGAGCTATATTTTTAAATATTATTTTTGTGGTGCATTTGGTAAATATAAATGCATCGGGAATGACGCACCGACATACAATTCATATCTTTCCCATTGCACTTTCATTTACAAAACGTACTGCAACAACCACAGTGTGTTATGTTCATGCACCAAAATGCGGTGCAAGTAGAACATATTAAGCGCACTGCACAACGATTTTTTTTTCCAAAACAGTGGAAAATTTAAGCTAATTTGTAACTCTAATCCACTAAAAAATTAAATTAGAGAGAAACATAAACATTACATCGACATTTGGTCATCGGGGAGGCACTTTGGACACGTAATGGAGAAAAATAATTTTTGCACAGTTTGAAAAAATTGGAAAGTCAGACAGTGAGCACGGTATGGAAGGATGGTGAGCTCGAGAAGTACCGATATCGGGGTGCTTGCATGAGGCAAGAGTGGCACCAGTGCTTCAAAGCTCTCCAACACTGTAGATGGAAAAAATGAAATTTACGGTTGGGAGGTTTTTTTTTTGTGTTTTTATTTAACCCTCCTCCAGTGTGTTTCTCTAACCGCACCAGTGCAGAATAGATCCAAGAGCACCGCATTTTTTTAAATTAAAAAATCTATCACGGTTCTTGAGACGCCTTAGGGTGTTCTAATACAAATATCGCATTGGTGCTTTGTTTGACTATAACATGCTCTATTTTAAAAATTAAAAACTGCCTAACGGTGCTCTTTAAAAGAATCCTCGAGGCGTTTTAGTACATTTATCGCACCGCATCGTTGGAAAATAATACTGCATTTTTCTAAAATTTAAAACTATACTGGTGTTCCTTAATGGTATGCACTATGTCGTTTTACTACATGAATGGCACCTGTTTTATAGATTATTCAAGCATCGGTGCGTTGTGTTATTTAGTGCACCGTGTTTCTTTTATTTTATAAAACTAAATTTTCCATGGTGCACCATGTTCTATGCAGCATTGGTGCTTGTATGAATAGTATAGCACCGATGCATTTGTATATTTTAGATGCACCATCCAAAAAACATCCGCTAAAACATTTGTTCGTCCACCTTCATTACAGACATAATTTTGGGCTATTTTTATGGGGGCTTCCACAAAAACCTCCGCTCGAAGGTCTTTTCCTTGCAGTGTGCACTTATCACCTAGTAAGAGGATTAATGCCTTTAAAACTTGCGTTGGGCTAAAGGACCAAGAAGAGCTCTCACAATGGCTAAGTGTGGGACTAGCAGAGTAGGAGAAATAAATGCATCCTAACACGACTCAAACATGGGTCACACACATAAATTCCATCAATACAAGCCAATGGAATGCACAGGACTCATGAACAATAGTCACACCTTAAAACAACAACAAAGCGACACATATTTCTAAGTGCGCCAGTTGAAACGACACATTAAAACACTTAGAACACCTGTTATGACAAAAATGACAACTGTGACCCAGAGGTGTGCTAAATTGTAAGAATGTGTCTACTGCACATTCCATTGATATGTAAGACCATCTAATGCATAAGAGTGTGTTGGAACTAACTTTGGTGATGTACAAAGGTGTGACATGTGTAGGAGTGAAAACACAAAAAAACAACACCTGCAACATGAGGAATACATGAAGATAACACTTGCAAAATGCGAACGACCTTGAAAGCGAATCTTCCCAGAGCCAAGATAACATGAAAATACCAATTATTAAAGTGAAAACAAGCAAAAGTGACAACTTTGAATGTGAAAGCGAAAGCACGCAAAAAGTGACAGTTGAGAAAACTCACCAAAATAAAAGTACAAATGCAACCAAAGTGAGGCAGAAAAGTAACAAAAGTGCACACTGGTTGTCGTCATGAGTTGAATATTGCACAGACATTGTCTTGACGGGCGATGATATGCCTATTCTAGCTTGCATAAATAAAGTGTTCTCATGAACTCATCAAATACTATGTATGTGAGTGCAAGTGACTTGAAGACTTAAATTCTTTTCAAAACATGAAATGACCATGGAGTAACCATAGAGTGACAAATCGTAAGATCCTCAATAGGCTCCAAAATTCAAATGTGAGCAAAATTTTGGAGGGTGTTGATTGCAGCGTCAACACTTGGAAAGACACTAGTAGGACTCCAGCTTCTCTATTTATGTTTAATTCTCAAGTGCAAGGTCTCAGTCTTTCAGGAAGTATTGATTCATCTTACAAATTACCTTGGCTTCCCTACGTAACCCGGTTAGGGATATAATACCATCCATTCCCTTACTCGGTTAAACACAAATCCAAGTGTTCCAAATCACAATTGTTTCAATAAAGGGAAGGGTAATATACATGTCAAGTTTAAGATATTGAGAGTATGATTTTCATCTCTAGTGTTGCTTTGCTGCCAGTAGGCCTAGACAATACCCCAGTGGAGTCACTACCCAAGCACAAGCATTGATTCGCTTCCAGCGAGCTTGGAACAGTACCCTGACGAAGTCACTTGCTTCACCTCCCTGCGCAAGAAGCCTTTCTCTTCTTTCACCCTTTATTTATTTATTTAATAGGATTGTTCTTCAACACTTATTATTTTCAATGGGTGGAAGAGGGATCCCGACTTATTGAGAGTAGAGGAGGTTTCCCCTTCAAAGAATTATTTATATAACCTCTTATATTGGTTTGATCACTTTAGATTTCCCCTTATCCTTTCTCTACTTCAATGGATCATCAATAACAACACTATTCACTTACAATGTCGAGTTGAGGAATGAGGATCCTAGAATGGATACAGGTTTTATAGTTTGACCAAAGGCTTTCTGTTTAAGTGGATCGTATTTTCCATTCAGACATCATGGACTTTAAATATATACAAACCCAAGATAAAGAAGAGGTAACATATTAGCCAAGCATTGTTCGTCATCACAATTGCCCTTTTCAAGTTTTTGCCACATTGTCTTTTGAGCCAAACAGGAGAATCTTTCATGAAAAGTCTTATTAAACAAACAAAAAGAAAATACATGACAAAACAACGAAACAAAACCAAAAGAACCAAGAAAATGGAGGTAGAACATAAAACAACATGCAAAGTATACAACAAGAAAAAAAACAAATGCAGAGACTTGATGGAGAGCAAGATAGAGGGTGGATGTGATGCAAGGGAAACTAAATACAACTAAGCCTACTCCTAACCTAATCAATTAGAAGGTCAGGGCTAAGTGTAATGATCTTTCCAATGAAGCCACCATTGTTGTTCCCGACCTTAAAACACAAAGATAAGAGTAATTACAACTAATATATAATAATGTGCAATAGAAAAGATAGAAGCTTGAAAATATTGCACAAAAAAGAAGCAAGATGTGTCATATCACCTTACTTTACCCAACCTACCACCTTACCTTTTTGATGAAAAACATAATCAAATAAACATTGATGGCTCCTTGTGAATATACCTGCACTTATATTGTCTTCCTTAGCAAACATCAAGAGAGATCGGAACTTGCTTTTAGCAAATGGGCTTGCTAAGTAAGATGATTCCAATTGATGATAGATTGGATCATGAAATTTAAAAAGATCCTCTTGATGATCTTGAAATCCTTGAGATAAATAAGTTTCAATTAATGGTGTCGACTCAGGATGAGAACCTTACAAGGGAAAATAAATATGATCATATTCAGAAAGCTTATCAAGATAGTGAGGACCTCACATAACCATTAGAGGAAGATGAATTGTCTCAACTATTTGACAAGTATATGCATATTGGAATGATAAATGATAAGGATCAGCTGATGTAAAACAACTATCATTAGGTACACTAGTGGGAAAATGATTAATTGAATGATAATTGTCATGATCAGATAAATCAATTAAGGTGTACGATTCTCGATCAATGGAGAATGAAGATAAATCAATTTGAACTCGATTTAGAAAATAACACCATCATTTATTGACACTGAAGAGGATATCTGGTGCCATGAAGAAAACAATCAGTGTCGGAAGATTCATAAGAATGATTAGGAGTTGATTACTTTCAAAAGAACGCGACAGGCATGAATCCTTCCACCAAAGATAATTTTTAGAATGTTCAAATTCAAAACTTTGCTCATCCATGAAAAGTATACATTCCAAACCTTAGTTTGATATAAGAGATTTGAATGAAGATAAATCAATTGAAATATGACCTTCAATCTGATGAGAGACCAAAAATTGAAAGTTAGAAAAACTATGTTTGAAATACCAAACATCTTTCAAAAAGGGATTTACATTCACTGAAACCATGCAAAGAAAATAATTTTGTGAGAGTATCCAAATCTGATTTGGTTTGAGGGCCTTACCAGAGTCGCAAGAACCTGATATAACCATCAAGAGAAGTTGAAGTGCCTTGACTTCCTAGTGAGTCCCAAGACTTTCAAGAATTATCGAATTGCATTTTGAGGATTGAATCAGATTATGCATGATGTGTGGAGAGATACCATCAATAATCAACTAAATTACTAATATCCAAGTGAAAACCAACTACATCACCAATTTTTTCATTACTACATATTCAATGAATATATTACCCAAGTCATAAATTTCTTCCAATTTCTCATCTAAATATGGTTAGATTGAATGACTTTCATGAGTAACCTAAATAGAAGAATTTTCTTCATGCAAAAAATGGAAATGATAAGGGATGGAATGGATATCCAATGATTTCTTTACCTTCTTCTTCATCATGAATAAGCTCACTACCTTTTGTCAATTAAAAATCCAACTCATTAGATGTAGTATCTCCATCACAAGTTAATGCTTTACAAAAGGTCGAACATAAGGGATAGTGAAATGAAGAGGGAGTTCTAATAGGAACACCTTATTTAACTGAATTAGATTAAAGATCTGAATCTTTCAAAACAAATTCTTCTTGAGAGATCGAAAGGTTCACTTTGGAAACCATCATTACACGCAATAATGGAATCAGAGTCATCTGAATGGAGATTGTCTAAGATTCAAATTGATTAGGCAAATCAAGTTCATTTTATTCATCACCGAGATCGTTGGATTCAAAATCAACCAAGGATGGGATAACATAATCTTGACATGGATTATTCTGAAAAGTAAAAGAAAAATCAAAAGAATCCTCAACTTGCTTCTCCTCTACTTATGAAATGTGACTACCTTGCTCCTGATTGATACTTAGATTTGGAAGAGACTGATCAAGTGGATTAAGGGGCAAGGGATCATGAGAAAGAGATGATAGAGGAGGACAAGAATCAAAATCAGATTCAAGACTAGAGTTATGAGTGTTAATACCATCTGGTGGAATGGAGGGATTAATCTTCACCATAGGCTTCATGAACCATTCCAAATTATCCTCAGTCAAATCAGGATCATGGGAAATGGATGATGGTTGAGAAGATGGATTAGGAATTTGATTTGCAGATTTCCCAACTTCAACATTATCACAAGGAGGCACCCAAATTGGTATTGGAAAAGGAGGAGGAAAAGGAACAAAAGGAACAATAGGTTCCTCCTCTGAGATTAGAGGTGTCTCACAATTTACAAAAGTTGGGGAGAGAGGAACATCTGGCAGTCTAGATTCACACTGATTCAAAGAAATATGAACCAAACGTTCAAATTTTGGCTTAAAGAAATCCCAATCCATATCTTCTTCAAGAAACTTAGAACATAAGTGAAGGAATTTGTTGTCAAAATCCTCAATTGATTCATTAGGTTCCATTCTAAGATTATTTATTCTTTCATAAACATCTCGGTAATCATACCCATCAAAATCTTGATGAAGCTCCTTAAGAAATTAACGAATAGAATGAATAGAGGCAAATGGCAAGGTATGACACCATGGATTCACATGACCTTCAAGAGTGAGGATGAATAGAATACACATGACATCTTCGTCATCAATTTGAAGAGATTTACAAAAGCCAAGAAAATCATTTATGTGTTTGGAAAAAAATGTACCACCCTCACCATCAAACCTAAATTGAGGCAAGACATGAATAATTTCCACGGAGATTGAAAGTTTACCAGGAGATAAGTTAGAGAAACACTCAGGTATTATGGTTTGAGAATGATCCATTAAAGATAAGAGATTCAACACATACTCAAAGGGCACAACTTGTCATCTAGCCCTCCTTCTAGCACCAAAATTTTGACAGTGTTGCAACCGCCAACATACAGGGGGTCTCCTTGATGTGAAGTCCCAATCAGACCTCACATTATTTGGAATATGAGCCCCATCCTGAGTATCAACCCAACCACCATAACACAAAAGTTCGTCTTGGTTTCAATGGATAACATAAGAGATTATATACATAAACCTTGAACAAGGAAGTAAGTTGACATTGTGAAACATTGCTTGCAATGTGTAAAAGGAGACTTTCATGAGGGGCAGAGAAAAAAAGTGATCCTCTAGAAGGAAGTAATAGTACTAACCTAAGAGATAAACACAAGCAAATAAAGATTCGTTAGTTATCTAGCGAAATAGTTCACATAGACAGAATGATCATTAAACCACATACAACGCACCTTCAGTAATCTAAGTACCGCGGCCACCAAAATAGTTCAATTTCCTTAGTACATATGAACAAAACATATATAGAAAACATCCAAAGAATAATCCTAAGACATTCACAATATATGCATGAAAATGTGTTGGCTCATCGAGCTTTAATTATAAGGTGAAATATCCAAGTACATAGTGACAATAGTGAGACACTATTTCCAATAGTGGAACATTAAGTAACTTCTTACTTCTCCAAAGAATAGTTTTCTCTCCTATGCCAAGTAGAGAAGCCAAGACTAGCTCTCCAAAATCCTTTTTCTTGAGTTATGAGGTTGCTTTTATAACAAAAGGAATGACCTTTCATATCCTCATGACTTTTGGATTTCCACTATGTCCTTTGGACTTCTCTATGTGACTTTTGGACTTCTCCTAAAGACATTTTGTCCATATATGTCTAAGTGAATTTTCATATTCCACATATGACTATTGGACTTCCACACATTACATTTTGTCCTTTTCTTGATAATAAAAAAATATATTCCAAATGATGTTGTGGCATGACACATGGACACACATTAACCACTATGATGACACTTGTACAAGTTACAACTGTACCATGATGACATGGACTTCATGATGAGATGGCAATTCCAAGTTTTCCTTTTTGCTTCATCTTACATTTTTAATGATAAATCTGATCCATGATTCATCTTCATGAAAGATCCACTTTTCTACTCATCTTCATCCTCCAAAGTGTATTTGATCAATATTAGAATCTCCTGAGTCATCATGCAATGTCTTATTTCTCTCATGGTCCATGATCTTCTTCATGTCTCCATGTGGTGAAGTAAAATTATAAGTGTGGACACGAACGAATTCCTCTAGCCCGCTAAAGGGTCTAGCCACAATAAATACATTCTATGGAAGATTTCCTTAGGTTAGAATCAATCAAGAGGGCCTAACTCTTAGTCGCTTATCCTGCTTGATGGTGTCCTCGCTTGCTTGCTCTAGCGATCTCGCGCTTCCTTCTTCAAGCTCCTGAAACAAGTAAACAACAACAGATAACAAACATAATAATAGACGAATTGCAATTCAACCTACTTAACAAGTCAAGAAACATTAAGCCACGAATATGTAATATTAAAAAACATGTAGCAAATCAATCGATAGTTGCGTATATTAAAATATCAAAGAGAGATTACAACCATTCGTCTTGACGTTGCAGTCTTCCTCTGACAAGACCAGGTTCCCACACACTTCTGCTAGCATTCCATGATGACCTCAATCAACAATAGTTTTAAGGCTCTTCCTTTTAGGCTTCACTCTAAACAATACACACTTCTCCCTCACACAACTAGATAGCTACAACTAGTGATAGCTTACTTGTCTACTCCAAACCAAAATAGCATCAACACTCAACCAAAAACTATGACTTCAACTAGCTTGTGCTTGAGAAGAAGGGAGGTTTATATAGGAAATATGGATGGTAGATGGATCCTCTTCTCATGGGAGAAGGACTTATCCCATGAGGTAGTTCCATCATTATAGGGGAAAGGAGCCCAAACTGTCATGCTCAACCCCATCCGACCAAGCCATTTACCAGACTTCCATTACGAAGCTTCTAGAGCTAGAAGCTTTGGCTCTAATTTAAAAAGCTTTCCATAACAGGACTGGCATGACTGAAACACATCTTAGTTGCTCCGGTCAGCGCAAGGAGTAGTGCTAATCTCTGCACATCGGCGCGGGGGAGATAAAGGCCATTAGCGCCAGTCTTGTAAACTGGGCAAAACAGAAGTTTCAGGGGAAATGGTGCAAAAGGGAATTGATCTACTCATGAAGAGGGACATAATGGGAGTTTCTTCATGAAGGCAAAGCATGCGGGTTTCACTGTAGAGGTCCTCCATGATCAAGGAACGGGGAGTACAGGGACAGTGACAAAATTTTGTGTAACAAATGCCCCCTAAAGCGTGAAGACTGAACTAGAGTGAGGGATGAAATGCTTTATAAATCAGTGCGAGGAACTAGTCTGCCATCGGAGAACCTGCAAGTAAGTATAGATACATATACATAAACTGAGGTCTCTGTCGAATGATACATGAATCATGGCATGGACACAACCATCCAGAAAATGATCATGTAATTGGATCCAGGTATGGGCGCAGCCATCCGTCAAAGAGGATCATAATGAAACCAAGGTATGGTCACAGCCATCCAATAATGAGAAGGATCACATATGATAATTCATGGTCTGGTCGCAGCCATCCATCTGAAAGAGACATGCATATCATCATAACCATGTCACACCACTTCGCAACCTGGACTTTTGTAATCTGAGTCCAGGGTCTCGCGCTCCAACATGACCCGTTCAAAATACAGATCCTAGCATGCGAATAGATGGGTTGATGTCGAACATGCTAGAAAGTCGCTTGATTACGAGTCAATGACGTAAAATGTTAACAAGCGCGAGAGAAACCACTAATAATGATAATGGTCCTCAAGGTACTAGCAACATAATCCATGGAATGTAAATAGAGGAACTAAAGTCGAACACCCGTGAAATCACTCGATCGAAAACCAATGATGTGAGCTTGTCCTCGAGTGCGAAGAACTTGCCATTAGGGCATGCAAGCTCTAAGGTAATGGAAGGGAGTCTCTCGGTCAACTTCCTAGAAAATGAGTTGAAGTCGACGGAAAGTGACCGTGTCAAAGGAGGGCCATAATGAATCCCACATCATCGATGCGAGACGAGAGGATGCAAATGATTTTGGATGATACAAAGAATCAGTGGTAAGTGTAACTGCAAAAGGACAATTATTGAACATATCGGCGACACAACTTGGAATTTTGGCAGTGTTTGGATCCATGGGATCGGTGGTCATAATGACATGGCAGAGATCAAATGGAAGGCAAAAATGAATGGCCCAAACCCAGGAAGGTCAACGATGCAAAGGAGGATGTCCCAACCCGACATGAAGCAAAGAGTGTCATGTTCAAGAGTGAGCTGCCGACACGACTGATAGATTTCCAGATTTTCCCCCACCATTTCTAGCAAGTACCCCAATTATTTTTTATCAAAAACTTGAAGGGGATAGCATATGCTTGCATTGTAAGTTCATCCTTTCGACAAATCCAACCTAGTAAGTTTAACAATCCCTAGCAAGGAGGAGATCAAGTTCATCATGGTGACGAATCTGACGTTGTTTAATAGTTTAACGAGTCTGACAAAGGTGTAACTCGGTAACTTTTTCATGTTTAGAGAGTTTGAAAAAGACATGTAAAAGAAAACTCCACATGGTCCCTTTTCGTACATTTGTGTCTCTCGAGCCCGAAAAGCTAGAAAATGGTACTTGAGACAACCGCTTGACCATTTCAGTCAAGGAGTGCCTTTTTCGTAAATAGTGCTTGCCAGCCCGAAAAAGGGGTAAACTTATACTGGGCACACGACGTTTCACATCCGTTAACGAGTTCAAAACGACAAGGGCTTGGCCATATTTTCCCTTTTAAAGGGTTGGAAAAGAGATGAAAGCAGACCCCCCATTTTTATTTTCTTTAACGGATCAAAAAGGGAAAAAATACTCGGCAATCTTTTCATATAAGTTTAACAAGTCGAGAAAAGAGTTGAAACGTGACTCATCATCATCGTCGAACATCCATCACCTGTCGCTGCAAAAGTAACGTAAAGTGTATTATCGAGTCCTTCAGGCAAAATAGGTCAATATATTTACAAAACCTGATATTTTCATGAAAAAATGAATAAAAAGGGGAAAAGTAAACATACTTTTACCATTTAAAATTTTAACTTTGTTGTAAAGACCTTTTACCCACTTTTGCCCTAATTGTTCCGGAGCAGATTGCGGGAGATCCAGAAGGTCAATCGACGAGCCGCCAGTTCTAGGTAACAACCGAAGCCCTGAGGTCCATTTCCATGTTATTTATTTATGCTTTTAGCCATTTTTTGGATTTTTAGGGAGGTTTTTGAAAAAAAAAATCGCCCTCGGTTGATGCGATTTCCGAGCACGGAATCGCGCCAGCCAAGGGTGATTAACAAAGCCATCCACACCAATAGACGCAACTATTTTTAAAACAGGCACGTCAGCGTCGTGGATAGGGCAAAACCCTATGTTCTCAAAAACTGACCGTTTAAACTTGAATTTTATGTGCCAAGGATGATTATTGACTCAAATTAATGGCTTTTGCAGGAGAGAATCACCGAAAATGGTGGATTGGAAGGAACGGGAACATGAAGATGTTGACACCCAGGCAATGAATGACCCAAATTGCCTGGAGGCTTTGAGGGCTTGCGGGCTCCTCAAATTCTTCCTTATGCCAGGGATGTAGGCCCATCCCGAGTTGCTTCGATACCTGATAAGTCTTTGGGACATTAATTGGGATATTTTTGTCATTGGCAACCAGGAGCTGGAGTTGGAAACTTTAGATATTTACTTCATCACTGGACTGTCTCGCAGAGGTGAGCCAGTGAACTTGTATGGGCCACGTCTGATCAGGCCAAGCATATCTTCCTTGCTTGCCGAGCACTGCCCTGAGGCCCTAAAATCCAAGAGTGGGAAGATAGAGATTTCCAGTGTGCAAGATTTGACACTGAGAGTGATTCTATTGACTATCAACAAAGTGGTAAGGTCCCAGGCGGAACATGAGACTAACAAGTCGAAGTTCCTTTATGCTATTGACTACACAGCTCCTACGATCTTCAATTGGGTGGAGGCCATGAAGATGAACATCAAGCGCCAGTTGTCCAAAGCCAAGGCAAGGAATCTGAAGCAATTTTGCTTCGGATCTATACTTGTGACCTTCTTCTTGGAACGAGTACCATTGTTCCAGTATCAGCTGACTGAGGTAGATCCTCCTATGCCACGTGATCCACAGATGGCCTGCTGGAGTCGTTTGATGCCCAGGATCACTGGGGGTCAGCATATGTCATACCGACCTGCATCCTTTTCATGGTTACGATGATAGAAGATCGTCGTGGAGGACTGGCCATACAGTGGCCCTAATTTCTGTGGAGATCCAGACATGCCCTTACCAGATGGAGAGGATTTCGATGACGAAGGTGAAAATTTTTAATTTTGAGATTTTTTAATTGTTTTTGGTATATATGTGCTTATAACATTTCTCTTGTTTATGCAGATGTTGGACCAGAGCAGCCAGCTGGGATGTCCCTAATAGCTAGGTGCGTCCCATGCCCTATTGATGTTGTTGCCCCTTATCAGGAAGGGAGCGATAACAAAGAGGAGATTGCGAGGAACCTTGAGGGGTTAATTCATGGTATCCTGGAGTATGCTCGGATAGGAGACATGCCCCGTCGGTACCAGAGACACACGCTAGGAGTCTCGGGTCGAATTCGCTGATTTCTAAGTCGTGTTACATGAGTTGTCTCGTGCTATCATGACCACCATGATGATTAGTCCCTAGGTCTAACACTTACATATTTTTTAGGCCTGTGTGCCACGAATGTATGAGGCCTGCGAGCCGCTGATGTTATTTTAGACACACATATTATTTTTTGGGGTTCTGATGTATCAAACATTCTCACCATATATGTGTGTGTGTGTGTGTGTGTGTGTGTGTGTGTGTGTGTGTGTGTCTGTGTGTGTGTGTCTGTGTGTGTGTGTGTGTGTATGTGTGTGTGTGTGTGTGTTGTCTTTTCCTATCTATTATGGTACAAATGGTTTGTTTTATCTTTTACATGTTTCGTAAATATCTATCCAACACGTAATTAGCTAATGCATTTGTCAATTTATTCATGCGTCTAAGAATATGATGATATGTAATATAATCAAAATGCCTTTCCAATAGACGGAGACGGAGATACATTCTCAATATTTGAGGGTTCCTGCTGGAATATTTCCCATTGAGTTTAAGGATGACAAGTTGTGAATCCAGGTTGACAACCAATTCTTTGATTCCCAGAGCGATGGCTTCTCACAACAATTCGATGACCGCACTGTATCCAGCAATGTTGTTGGTTGTGCGACCTAGGCAGATACCTTGAAGGTCAATCAACTCATCGTTAAGGTCATAGATAGCCCATGACACAGATGATAGGTTCCGGGTACTACAGCAAGCACCATCAGTGAAACCAATGTGACGAGTCGCAGACATCTGCAAAGAAAGAAAAGCATAGTAAACAGGAAAACTATTTGAAAAATATCACACAAAACCACACTGTACAAAAATGAATCACACACTAATGTACATAAGAGACCATGCAAGATGACCTAGGCATATTACTTTTTGAGGTAAAGCCCGTTTCGGGGCTTATCAAGAGGATTTCCTTCATAATCAATAAGCTCATAGGCTCCTTTCTGCAAAACACGTTTCACGATATAGGGCCCATGCCACATAGGTTCGAACTTGCCTACCCCCAGCTTATCGTTAGCTTGGTCGTATAATAAGACGAAATCACCCTCAGAGAAAGCACAAGGGGAGATCGACTGATCGAAATGGGAATTGACCCGTTTCTTTTGTGCTTCGATGACCAAGTCAGCGAGACGGCGAGTCTTATCCAGTCGTTCTAGATATAAGAGGCGTTCTTCTTGAGGTTATGTTTCGGGGAGGAATTCAACAACTAACTTAAGTGAAGGAATCTCGCATTCGATTGGCAATGTTACTTCGAGACCATAAACCATTTGGAATGGTGTGAAACTAGTTGCGTCTTTGGTTGAGGTTCAGTAGGCCCACAGGGCTGAAAAGAGCATGAGATGCCAATTTAACTTGTGTATCCCAATAGTACACTGAACCATTGTGACCAAGACCTTGTTCACAGATTCAACTTGACCAGAGCCATCGTGGCATAAGCCCAATGCAGATGTCGGCTCTACCATCATGTAATCTCTGAAATGGGAGCCATGGTCTATGACAATGGCTTGGGGTACGCCGAATCTGGAAATAACATGGTTAAAAAGGAATTGAGCCACCGTCTTACCATCTGCAGAATATGTAGGCATCGCTTCGGCCCATTTGGTGAAATAATCCACAGCGACGATAATATAGCCATGCCCCTCGGCCGAATGAGGGTTACATGTCATATAATCGATGCCCCATTTGGAAAAGGGACATATGGTAATGACAGGGTGGAGGTGAGCGGGTGGGGCACGCATCTTACATTGGTAAATTTGGCATTCGTGGCACTTACGAACAACAAGAATGCAGTCCTTGAAGATAGACAGCCAGAAATAACCAGCGTGAAGGATTTTTTGAGTTGTAGCGTAACCAGACATATGACCACCACATGCCCCGGAGTGACAATCATTGAGAACTCTTTCAGCTTCCTCGATCATAAGGCATCATCAAAGAATGGAATTGACACCGACACGTTATAAAGTATCGCCAATAATACAGTAGGGTTGGGAGTGATGCCGAATCCTTCGACGATCATCCTTGGTCAACGCGGACCGAAACGTGGACGTTTGGAGATACACTATGATATCACCATAACATGGATCAAGGGTGTTAATCAAGAAAAGGGTCTCATCTAGAAGCTGCTCATCTGCACCAGCAGGGAGAGCCTTGGAGGGAAGGGAACAAATCAATTCAGCAAAAACAAGTGACTTCTTAGATTTAGTTGTAGTGAAGACCAAATCAAATTCTTGTAGGATGACGATCCATTTAGAATACTTGCCCCCCAGCAACTGATGAGTCAGGATATAGGTCATAGGGTTGCATTCAGAAATCATTATAGTCGTATGTAAAAGGATATAGTGCCGAAAGCGTTGAACAGCCTAAACGGCAACCAAAGCCAACTTCTCGACATGTGCATAACACGTTTCAATGTCGAGGAGATTCCGACTAAGGTAGTAGATTACATGTTCATTGCTGTTGTCGTCATCTTGGACCAAGACCATAGTAATGGTGCTAGGGGCCGTAGCTAGGTAAAGCAAGTAATCTCAATAACAGTGTGGCAGGTGCAACAGAGGAGCATTTATGAGGATGGCCTTGATATCATCAAAAGATTTTTGGGCCACCTCATCCCATGCAGAGGGTGTTCCTTTTTTGAGCAACCGGGTAAATCCTATGGTTAGCCTAGCATAGTTGGGTATAAAATGACGAAGAAAGTTGGCCTTTCCTTGCAGGCTCTGAAGTTGGTGCACTGAGGATGGAGGGGGCAAATTTACAATGGCCTCGACTTTTAGCGGATCCAAGCGAATACCATCCTTGGAAATGATGAAGCCAAGGAGTCATCTTGATTCCACGCAGAAAACACATTTGTGCAGATTTAACCGAATTTTATAGTGTCTGTAGCGTAGAAAAATCAGTTGAAGATGGTCCGGGTGATCTTGGCGCTTACGAGAATGAGCGGGAAGGTCATTCAAGTAAGGCTGGACAATGTTGTGAATATCATGAAACGCATAGGAAATCGCCCGTTGAAATGTGGCTCCAGCATTTTTGAGGCCGAAAGGGAGCTTCTTGTACGCGAACGTACCCCATGGGTAGATAAAGGTTGTCTTTTCTTGATCGACCGGTGCGATGTTAATCTAGTTATAACCAGAAAAACTGTCCATAAAGGAAAAGATCTTGCTCCCGGCACATTCATCAATGATTTGATCAATGAAGGGAGTAGGATAGTTGTCTTTAGGACAGGCACGATTAAGATCTCGATAATCCATGCAAATGCGGATCGTGCCTTGTTTTTTAGTCACTGGGACAATATTGGACACCCAATCTGTAAGGGGGATGGGATAGATGAACCCAGCCTTGAGAAGCTTTTCAACTTCACCCTTAATAGCAGCGGCCTTCCTAGGGTGCACTGGGCGAAGCCGTTGGTGAACGGGCTTCGCGTGTGGATACGTTGGTATTTCATGCACCACAATGCTAGGATCAATGCCAGGCATTTCTTCGTAAGACCATGCAAACACATCACGAAATTCCTAAAATAGATGAGTATATGTCTTGGTCTCATCCAGAGAACAATATACCCCAATATGAACATGTTCAACGATATCGAGTTTGATAGAAATGTCAATCGGCATTGTTTGGGTAATATTACCCAAATTTCCTTCCGACCATACTTCATGAGTAATAGTCGATGGCGGAAATGGAGAAGAGGACTCTTCGAAAGCGGTAGACATGACCATCAGGCGAGGTAGGAACGAGGAGCGATGATGAGTATCGATCCATGGTGGTTCCTCGAGAGACATGATTTCCATGATACCTTCATCAATAAGGAAGGTCTCGGCTAAGGGATCAAATGATTCCAAAGTGCCAAGCCAAGGGGATTGAGAGTACGTATCGAGAGAGGTCTTCGACATATGAGAATCAGAGGATGTAGAGTTCGAAGCTAAAATAATTTCCACGTAATTGACTTCGGCGGGACTAAGCGGCATAACCTCGCCCCAAGTATCAACAAGATTTGGTGCAGGTATGACCTAGGGATCAGATTTGACCGAGATCATGTTGACAGAGGCAACATGAGGAGGTGGGAGTGGAAAAATTCCCATTAAGGCATAATCTTTGAAGAGACCCTGCCCCCACACTCTCATAGGGAGCACCAGAGTGCTTGACATACGGAACATTTCCATCTGAGGAGGAAGAGGCAAAGAAAGACAGTTGATCGATAGTGAAAATCTTCCCTTGATGGGGAAAACGGATCACGCAAAACAAAGAGGAGGCCACGACATGCATGGCATGAGTCCAACTTTAGCCAAGTAGAAGATTATAATTGAGATTGGCGTCAACAATTTCTACTTCGAATTGCACTGTCTTGCCTTCTAGTGTGATGGCAAGGTTAGGTAAGACACTGAAGGGTCACTAATCGCTTCCATCAAAAGCTTCCAAAGTGTTCAGAGATTGGTTCAGTGTAGGAGAACCAATAGCCTTCCAACATGCGGTTGACATGATGCAGGTGGAAGCACCTTCATTTATGACAGATCGGTGGATGGTCTTCTCATTGATGATTACCTGAATAAGAAAGGAAATCTGATGAGGGAGTCGCGGAACATGGTTCTCTAGATCGAAACATATCAAATTGGAATTGGTGGGATCGATGCCCCCGATAACTGACAGCAAATATTTCCACTGATGGGCAGCTTTGGAGTACCTCGAGAGCCGACATGGCTGACGGCGCCTGAGCCAAATCCTCAACAATATTGTAATGTTGAGCAGCTCGGGCATTGGGATTATACAAGGATTTCTACAGTACACCTCGAGAGGGTGGCCGCATAGCAGAATCAGGGTTAGGGCGCTCAATTTGCAAAGGGCCAGAACTAGGGGTAGAAGAAGAAGGTGCAACTTCTTTCTCTTTCCTGGCCACCGGAGCTGGAGTTTGATAGTCTTTCGATCGAGTAGCCACATTAATAGGCATGCTCATCATGAACACTTGAGATCTAGAGGAAGAAGATCGAGGTTGGTCTACCATTTGGGTCTGCTGAGACGTTACGGCTCTTTGAGGACAACAGGGGTCCCTTTGAGTAGGTGACTAACTTCGGATCGTCAAGGACAATCCTTGGTGTAGTGATCTTCCTCGCAAATGAGGCAGGGATACTTAGGTTTCCGTTGCGAAGATTTGCCAGTAGACAATTTGGGAGGACCCTGTTTTGGGGTATCAGCTTCAGCTTTGCCTTTGCCTTTCTTTTTCCCTTTCGAGGATTTGTCCGCTATGGTAGACTGGATAGCATGGACCTCTAAGGTTTTACCAGGGCCAGGTGGATTCTAAGATGAACTATTAGGTACAACATTTGAGACCAACTTCTGTTTGGAAGAAGTTTTAGCAGGGGTCTAGGATATTGAACCAATAACTTCGTCAACGAGAGGAACAATTGGTGACTTTGACGCTGCGGGATCGGATGATGGCTATGGAGCATTGGGTAATAACTCGTATAAAATGCCAGATTGAGAGTAAACTAGATCCAAGTACTGGGCATGAGCGGTGGCCTGCTCTTTAGTGACACATCCTCCCATAGCTATATCGTGAGCAATTGGGGCTACGAATGATTTGGTAAACCATTCAGTGGGCAACTAATCAGCAATCTCAAATTTGATCCGGCGACGTCTACGTCTCCACTAATGGATGTGATCAGAGATGTGTGTCGCAGTATCTTGCTTAAGGGATGGGAGAAAATAGGTGCCAGTTTCATAGTGAACTGGCAACTAAAAATGGGTGAGGAAAGCCATGGGTAACGAGTTTAAGTCATGGTAAGTACTTCGAGGTAACTCAATGTACCATTTCGCTGTAGCACCCATAAGGGTTCGTTGGAAAAGACGGAGACGAATGGAATTGTCCACGTACGAGTTTGACGAGCACCAGAGGTGATATTTCATCACATGGGCCTGAGATTCTTCTTTAACTTTCCCATCGAACTTTGGGCAATCACTTGGTATCTTGGACGACAATGGAGGCTAGTACGACGAATGAAGGATCGGATCATTCGTAAGGCGCGATACATCTGGAAACTCGAGTGTAGCCAAGAAAGGTAATTGAGTGTTAAAAGGTATGGGAGGTCGATAAGCGGGCCCATAAGGAGGAGCTCATCCCTGTTGGTAAGGATTTTGGCCCCACAGTGGGGTATTTTGGCCATATGGCATCTGAGGCTGCCCCCATTGCGGATTACCTTGACCATAGGGAGGATTTTGACCTTGAATACCTTGAAACTGTCCAGGCATAGGTTGCTGATAGGCAACATATGGGTTAAAAGGCCGTTGAGCCTATTGACCTTGGACATGTGGATATGGGACCTGCTGTGCTTGAACGTACGGCTGATGAATCTGTTGTCCCTGAACAAGAGAATTCTGGACTTGCAGTCCTTGGGCATAAGGTTGATACACTTGTTTCCCTTGGACGTAGGGATTTTGTACCCGATGCCTTTGGCCAACAGGGTTCTCAACCTGTTGACCTAGGACATGAGGATTTTGAGCCTGCTGCTGTAGGACTTGACCTTGACCCTGCCCCTACAAGGGTTGACCTTGTTGATACATATACAAGGGTTGCTGCTACCCGGTTGGTTTTTTTGTTGTAAGGGTTGACCTTGCGGTTGCAAAATTTGTCCCTGGGGTTGTAGAGGTTGGCCCTGCGAGGACATGGGTTGAGAGGTGTGTAGAGCATATTGCATCTGCTGTTGCGCAGCCTACTGCATGTGTTGCAAGGGTTGAACTTGCGGTTGTTGCAGTTGACCTTACTGCGGGATCATCTTCCCTTGCTGCAACAAAGGTTGCCCTTGCGGTAACAAAGGTTGCCCTTGTGGTTGCAGAGGTTGTCCTTGCTGTTGCAAGGGTAGTTGAATAATGCCCGAGAAATTACTGAACTGAATCTGGCCATAGCCAGGTTGGATGTATTGCCCAGATTGGAGGGTGTAAGGTCAATTAACCAATCCTTGAGAACCATATGGAACGTAAGGATTTTGGTATTGGACATGAGCCCCATAGGGCTGCTGATATTGAACATTGCTCGATCCAGACGGACCAACGGGATTCTGAACCTATTAGTACTGGACATTGCTTGATCCAGTAGGATTAGCGGGGTTATAAATAATACCAGAAGAATGTTGGTTTATACCAAGCATGTGAGCCGCTCACGTTAGTGGCACCTGACACCATAGAAACATTCAAGTTCTGCTCCCCATGCGGTGGCACAATCTGGCCACTGATGAGAGGGACGGAGGAACTGACAGAGACAACCTTTGAAACTGTTGGTCGTGTCTGACGTGTAACTGGGATCGATGATACAAGAGTGTTCAAAACGGTGGGTTGCACCAGGACTGAAGTAACAGCCTATTGGGAAGTCGTGTTCGTAACGTACGGACCTGATGTAGGCATGATGCCTGACGCCCATACAGGGTTATGGTAAAGTGATGAAGCACTAGGTGTACCTGAAACCAAGTGCGCCAAAGACACATAGTTGGGTGGAAAACTGGTGGGAATACCTTCTGAAAAAGGGAAACTCTCAAGAGGAAACTGCAATTGCAATTCTTCCCCCTCAACATTGTGTGGAGTAGAAACTTCAGACTCATCCAGAGATGTGATTGGAGCATTGCCTTCGGGTTCCATGTCTGAAAACAAACGACGACGAATGGCTGAACGAGTACGAGGGGATAGTTCCAAAGGAACACCCGGCTGGTCGTACAGACTGTAAGGACGTTGCGGTGATATCACAACAGGGTCAAACAAAGGGTTCAGAGGGTAGATAACCAGTCCAAGCTGATCGTCAGTGGTCAGTGAGTTCTCTAGAGTTTGAACGGGATTGTCTGGAGATTCCAGGCCAAGATCAGCAAATGACCCAGTATCGAAAGTAGGCGAAGGACGAGATGACAAGGGTTGAATGCTCATAACAATTGTGAGTTCAACATCTTGGTCCTCAAGTGACTCCAGTAACTCAGGAAACAACTCCTCAAACAATCTTTCAGATGGAGGAGAGGAAGAGGAATTGGGTGAACCAAATGGCTCAACCACGATGGCCTTGTCTTAATCGACAAAACAATTAACTTCAAGGCTTTAAAATGTTCTTTTAATGAAACTCACGATTTTGTCTCAAAAGACTAACAGGGTGTTTTGGATCGTGGGCAATCAATTATTAACATGCATAAAATATTGATGCTCTTTCATTTTTCAAGAGTCAAGAAAGAAACAAAGATGACTCTATCACTTTCGATTGGAAACAAGCTCAAAAGGGCAAGTGCTTGAATGATCTTTTAAGTTTAATGAGTCAAAAATATCAAATGACTGCTCTCGATGATTTAGGTAAACAGGATTACCAGGCAACCATGAACTGTAGAATACCTCTCGGCAAACCAAGAAGTACGAGCAAGCAATCTTCCCGAATGTTGTGTTTGGTGTATCACGTTTGCAAGGTGACCGACTCAACTTCCTAAGGATAAAAGGATTGCAACCCAGTGGGGTCTCCCATTATATACTCGAAGGTACAGGGAGCACAAATCTGTACTAGCACTGTCTAATGCCGAAGCTAATAACAGCTGCTAGGTTTAAAGATGTCGAAACACGTCTCTAGCATAAACCTTAGAGATATGATCGTTAATGTCAAATGCGCCTTAGGTTAATTGAATTCATTTTAAAGTTGATCTTGAGTTAAGTTTAGTTTTCAGGTCTTAGCGATGCTACTCAAAAAACCTTAAATGCAACTAAATGGGACAAGACCCTTTCAATTCAATGAAATGCCTACACTAGAGAGGGTAGAAACTACTCAATCAAATGCAAGCAATCAAGCAACTGAAAATGAAATGATCCTTCACTACCTTAATTTTTCAAAAAATAAACTAATGAAAAATGCATTCCAATTCCTAATTTCCTGACAAGAACTTATCTATTAGTCCTTTCAAAAACAATCTTTCTTTTTCAAATGCCGATGCAATTCTAGTCTTTTAAAGGATGCAAATTATCGTAACATAATGATGCAACAAGCTAGAATTTCATACTTTGTCATGAAACAACAAAACAAACTTTTCACATATGATCTTTCAGTGAAACAGTTCTCGAGACAATAAGCTCTTCAAGCAAGTGAAAACATGAAAAGAGAAGTTCATTTATATCAATGAAACACCGACTTTACCAAACACAATACCAACAATGTAATCTATACCGGAAAAGAAACGTTTAGGCAAGTAAACAAAACTTTTTCAAACTTGTGCAAAAAGAGGTCAAAGTCATAAAAATGACCAAAACAAAATGCAAAGAGTAAGCACACCTACAACTCGACTTAGTGAGTTCTCAAACTGCTAAATGGATGACCAACTAGATGCCCTAGTGTCGCTGGCCACTCAATGACTCAACCAATCAAGTAGAAAGATGACAAGCCAACAAGCAAACAAAACCAAATGAAAAGTAGCTTTCTAATCAGGGAGAGAACAGTCAAAAAGGCTCACGGGGCCAAAACCACAAAAGCATAACACACTAGCCAAGATTGGGGTTAAGCCCTAATATTCACTAACAAGCATTGATGCGACTGCCTAACTGACAACAAGTGCTAGAGGTTGGTTGGTGCGACTGTTTCTCAGCAACTCACGCTGGTCGACGTGACTGTTAGCAGATTAAGCACGCTAATCGAGGTAGCTAAGGAAAAAAAATTGAAAACAGGGACCAGATTTGCTTCTATGAATTTTAGACTCATACCAGTAGATAGGAGAAAAGAAACAGAACCAAAGGGAAAACGTGAAACTAGGAAAGTTCTCACGAAATCATGAAATCCAAGACAAACAAAAAGATGGGAATCCCCAGCGTAGTCACTAATTTGTGTTGAAGTAAAATTATAAGTGCGGACACGAATGAATTCCTCTAGCCCGATAATGGGTCTAGCCACAACAGATACATTCTATGGAAGATTTCCTTAGGTTAGAATCAATCAAGAGGGCCTACCTCTTGGTCGCTTATCTTGCTTGATGATGTCCTCACTTGCTTGCTCCAACGATCTCGCGCTTCCTTCTTCAAGCTCTTGAAACAAGTAAACAACAATAGACAACAAACATAATAATAGAAAAATTGCAATTCAAGCTACTTAACAAGTCAAGAAACATTAAGCCACGAATATGTAATATTACAAAACATGTAGGAAATCTATCGATAGTTGCATATATTAATATCAAAGAGATATTACAACCATTTGTCTTGAAGTTGCAGTCTTCCTCTGACAAGACCAGGTTCCCACACACTTTTGCTAGCATTACATGATGACCTCAATCAACAATAGTTTTAAGGCTCTTCCTTTTAGGCTTCACACCAAACCATACACACTTCTTCCTCACACAACTAGATAGCTACAACTAGTAATTACTTGCTTGTCTACTCCAAACCAAAATAGCATCAACACTCAACCAAAAACTATGACTGCAACTAGCTTGTGCTTGGGAAGAAGGGAGGTTTATACAGGAAATATGGATGGGATATGGATCCTCTTCTCATGGGAGAAGGACTTATCCCATGAGGTAGTTCCATCATTATAGGGGAAAGGAGCCCAAACTGTCATCCTAGACCCCATCCGGCCAAGCCATTTACCAGACTTCCATTACAAAGCTTCTAGAGCAAGAAGCTTCGGCTCTAATTTAAAAAACTTTCCATAACAGGACTGGCGCGACTGAAACACAGCTCAGTCGCTCCGTTCGGCGTGAGGAGTAGTGCTAATCTCTGCACATCGGTGCAGGGGAGGCAACGACCATTAGCGTCGGTCTTGTAAATTGGGAAAAACAAAAGTTTCACGGGAAATGGTGCAAAAGGGAATTGATCTGCTTGTGAAGAGGGACACAATGGGAGTTTCTTCATGAAGGCAAAGCATGCAGGGTTCATTGTAGAGGCCTTCCATGGTCAAGGAAAGGGGAGTATAGGGACAGTGACAAAATGTTGTGTAACACTCCATGATAGCTTTCTTTTGTTATTCTTCTCCGCATGTGTTTCTTTATGCTTTCTCCTTGCTATTTTCTCTTGAGCATCACCTTGCCATGCTAGGAAGGTACTCATGCTAATGAAAATAACTCATGATGAGGAAAAATCAGTGTAAAAACATATATTTTGTCACTACCTAGCTCATGGAATTATATGCTCATGATAGGCCTATGAGAGGGTTAAAAGAAGAAGGCTTTATTAGGAGGGCACAATCCAAATCATCAAGGCTCACAAGAGGCCTTCAAGGTGCGCTTGTGTGCTCAAGCAAGAGAGAGAACTCAAGGGCACAAGGTGTAGGTATGAAGCATGAAGGAGAATCATTCATTAGTTCAAGATGCACTTATGTACTCAAGGAATTTAAGGAAGGTGCAAGGGCACACACTGAAAGGAAAAAGGGGTTAGGCTTTAAGCCTTCCAAGTGTGCTCATTCACTCAAGGGGAACAAGTAGGGTGTAGGGCACACAGTTGAAGCATGAAGGAGAAAACATTCATTGGTTCATGGTGAGCTCATGCACTCAAAGAGCAAAGGAGGGCACACACCGAAGGGACGAAGGGACCAAGCTTCGAGCCTTTGCGGTGAACTTGTGTTCTGAATAGGAACTAGGAGGGAGTAGTTCTTCGAGTCGAAGAAGTGCGCTCAAATGAAGGCTATAGACTTCATTGCGCTCAAAGGCTTTAGGATTCAAGAGTGTGTCATGCGCTCAAAGGCTTTAGGCTTCAAGAGTGTGTCATGTGCTCAAAGGGAAGGATGAAGGCTTTGTGCTTCAAGAATGTGCCATGTGCCTTAAGGAACCGTGCTTTGTGAGTGTGCCATGTGCTCAAAATCTTCAGGCTCCGTGAGTGTGTCATGCGCTTTTTAAGAGACAGAGGATCCTTCATTGTTCTGAAGTGAACTTCATTATTTCAAAGCGCACTCCAATGTTCAGAAGTGTGCTCAAAGGATCCTTGTTATTCTGAAGTGCACTTTTTCACCAAGCATTTGAAGTGTGCTTCATTATTTTGAAGTGTGATTTGTTGTTTTGAAGTGTGCTTAGGCTTGGGAGGGTGCAGTTCTCTACAACAGTGACTACTTTCTCATATAGAATGTGCTTTTCATTGAGGGAGGCAACACAAGGTTAGGTGACTTATCCTTAGGAAGTACTAATGCACTGTGAGAGGTGGGAGACATTAGAAAACACTTAGTGCACAAGTATGGGAGGAAAGAAACACCAATGAGGCTCATGAATAAGTAGTGTTTATCACCTAGTAAGAGGATTGATGCCTTTGAAACTTACGCTGGGTTGAAGGACCAAGAAGAGCTCTCACAATGGCTAAGTGTGGGACCAACAAAGTAGGAGAAAGAAATTCATCCTAACACATCTCAAACATAGGTCACACATATAAATGCTATCAATACAAGCAAATGGAATGCACAAGACTTGTGAACTATAGTCACACCTTAAAACAACATTAAATCGGCACCTATTTCTAAGTGCACTAATTGAAATGACACATTACAACACTTAGAACACCAGTTATGACAAAATGACCCAAAGGTGCACTAGAATGTGGGAACATGTATAGCACATATTCCAATGATATGTAAGACCGTCTAATGTAGAAGAGCGTGCCACAACTAACTTTGGTTATTTACAAAGGTGTGACAAATGCAGGAGTGAAAACACAAAAAAAACACCCGTGACATGAGGAAGACTAATCTAGGTGGATATTGGTGGCCACCTGCCAATTCCACTTGGACACCCACCATTGTTTCTTTCAGTTTTTCGATTTACTTATTTGTAGCACAATTTACTATTTTTGGCAGTTTTTAGGGTCCTAAACTTCCGGAGCCGTTTTAAGGCCCTAAACGACGTTTTTGGGGAAAACTGGGAGCAACATGTGGCTATGGATCGATGTTTCTCTTCCCAAAGTTATGTTCCTCAGATAGATCTTTCTAACATGGTATTGTGCGTGTCAAATGGAGATCGTATGCCAAAGTTACAAACCCGGGAAGTTGATGCACCAATTTACCCAAAACGAGGCCCATAGTTTGGCGCTTCATCTCCTAGGGTTAGGGTTTTGGATGTTTAGTGTTTTCCATTTTTTCTCAACAATAAATAGGCCTTTGAGCCTCATTGTAAGATAGTTCAAAGGCATGTAGCTGCCACATCTTTCCTCAGAGATAACCTACCATCGCCCGAGATAGTTTATTTCCATTTTTGTTTGTAAGCATATTTCAGTATTTTACATTAATGAAATGAAGTATTATTTCTGTTGTATCTTTGTATTTATGGTTATCTTTGTAATTTGTTGTGTTCCTGTTTAAATCCAGATCAGTGGTATCATAGCGGGTCTGCTCTTTCTCTGTTTTTCTTTGCATGTCCCCAACGAGGTCGGGATATAAGGAGTTTAGGCTTGAACTGGTCGAACCTATGCAAGACCAACCTCGCAAATCCCGACAGCCTCCCATGGCGGATGAAAAGAAAGATGAGGGGGAAGGAGATCCTATAAAAATATTGCTCGAGGAGGCTCTTGAGCGACAAAGGAACGCAATGATGGACAAATTTGCCCAGATCCTTCAACGGCTACCCAGGGGCGACACATCTACTTCCAACAGCTACTCTGGAAACACCACACCCTTTAAGGTACAAGTTAACTTTGACATTCCCATATTTGAGGGTCAGATCGATGCAGACGCTGTAGATAAACGGTTAAATCTACTAGAAGGGTATTTTTTTGTTCATGATTTTTTGACTAGGAAAATATTACTTTCGCTCTTCTCAAAGTCGTCCCCCACGTCAAGGACTGGTGGGAAACCTACTGCGAGCAGAAGGATGAAAGTACGGCCTCACTTTTTTCAGTCGCACCCACTTGGAATTCATTTCGGAATGCAATCAAGGAGCAGTACTACCCTATCAAAAGCTATGATGATAAATACATAAAGTGGACCATGCTGCAGCAGGGAAGGGAACAAGACATGCCAGAGTTTACCAATATTTTTCATACCCTTTGCACAAAGTTGGGTATCAAGGAATCTGAGCTGCATTTGGTACTCAAATATCACGGCTGCCTACACAGGTACATCCAGGATGAGATGGAGTTCCTGGACATCTCCTCGCTTGGCACGACGTATTGATACACTGTCAAGATCAAGCATAAGTTTAAACAGAAGAAGCGAGACTTTGGATCTGCAAATTTGAAGCAAGGGAAAGGTGCCCCCAAACTGCTAAACAAAGGACAAAGCCAAGGCGGGGTGGCCCAGGACAACCCGCCAAAGCCGCAAGCAAAGAAAAACACCATGAAGTCGAAGAAGGACACGGGGAAGTGGTGTGAGTTCCATAAGAGCTCCACTCACAACACAATTGAGTGTCGGGCCAAGCAGTCACTCATGGCCGAGCTAAAGTATTCGGAATCAGATGCATGTTCAGACTCAGAGTCAGAACCTGATAAGGGGAATGACAAAGGGAAGCAGATTATCGATGCGGAGCCCAACGCTACCATTGCCACCACGAAGATCCAGAAAGAGGAACCCGAAGATCCAGAGGAGGAGGAGCGCCTCTTCCACTCCTGGATGTGGGTAAAGGGCTCCCCACTACAGTTCATTGTCGACAGCAGGAGCCAAAAGAACCTCATTTCAGCACAGGTCGTGAAGCGGCTGGGCTTACCAACCACAACACATCCACAACCGTACACCATCGGCTGGCTTCACCAAGGACGGGATCTTCACGTGAGCCAACAGTGTCGCCTTCGATACAACATCAAACCCTTCACGGATGAGGTATTGAGTGACATTGCTCCCCTTGATGTTTTTGATGTATTATTAGCCAACCATACTTGTGGAAGCGACATGTTGTATATGATTCAAGGCCTCGTGTTCTTATTGTTACTTTGGGAAATAAGTTGTACAGGATACTGAAGGTAACACCGCCAAGCGTCTTCTTTCTGGTTACTGCAAAACAATGCAATAAGCTCATTTCCAAAACTGGGAAAAAAAAATCGTGATGATACACCCTCAAGGAATGAAGAAGACAGTGGCCACGACCTCCAGACAAGGCCCTTCCACATGACAACTACAGATGGACAAGGTTGTGGAGGATTATAAGGACATCTTCACCTCCCCCGCAGGGGTTCCTCTAAACTGTCAGGTCAAGCAATCCATCGATCTAACCCCAGATGCATCACTGCCCAATGGACCAATCTCTCAGCGCTTCGTTTTGGAGAACAATGAAATCAAGAGGCAGATTCAGGAGCTGTTGTAGAAAGGTCACATCCGACCGAGTTCATCGCCCTGTGGGAGCCCGATCGTGTTGGTATAGAAGAAGGATGGGACTTGGAGACTCTATATTGACTATTGGGTGTTGAACAAGATCACTATCTTGAATAGGTACCCGATCCCACAGATTGATGACCTTCTGGACCAACTAAAGGGGGCAAAATATTTCAGCAAGATCGATTTGAAGTCAGGATATCACCAGGTACCAATCGAACCCTCCGATGTGTGGAAAACTACCTTCAAAGCCAAGGAAGGCCTTTTAGAATGGTTGGTTATGCCTTTCGGGTTGACAAATGCTCTTGCAACCTTCACGAGGCTAATGGATGACATCTTGCGGCCATTCACCACCTCATTTGTAGTGGTATACTTGGATGACATCCTGATCTTCAGCCAAAGTTGGGAAGAGCACCTCCACCACATCCGACAGGTTCTCCAAACACTGCAGCAACACAAGTTATGTGCCAATTTGGAGAAATGCAGTTTTGGCATGACCCAAGTTCAGTATCTGGGATACATTATTGATGAACAGGGGGGGCATGTGGATCCCGCCAAGATCTAAGTCATTAAGGATTGGCCATCTCCAACCACTCTGACAGAGCTCCACAGCTTTTTGGGTCTTGCCAACTTCTGTGTTGGGATTTTCTCATATCACTTGGCCCTTGAGTCCAGTCACCAAGGGAGGAGAAAAAGAAAAATTCTGTTGGTCTGAATCTGAACAGAAGGCATTCACAGAGTTGAAACATCGCCTCTACTCGACACCAATGCTCACATTACCAGACTTGCAACAACCATTTGAGATCGAGACAGATGCCTCTGACTATGCTATTGGGGCAGTCCTTACTCAACACGGGCATCCAGTGACATATCATAATGAGACACTTTCAGACACAGTCCGAAAGTATCTCACTTATGACAAAGAGATGTATTCCATTGTGCAGGCCTGTAGACAATGGAAGCATTACATTTTGGGGAAGGAAACGGTCATCCACACAAACCACCGGCCCCTGTAGTTCATACAGATGCAAGGGAAGTTGCTGAATGATCGCCATCAGAAGTGGTCAACATACCTGAAATAGTTCCATTTGAATATCAAGTATAAGAAGGGTAGCACCAATAATGTTGCAGATTGCCTCAGTCGACCTCCAATCATGGTGTTAACCACCATGCTCAACTCTTGTGGGCACGAGAATTTTGATTGGCCACTTCTCTACAAAAGCGACCCAGAATTCGGCCACACATACCAGACACTCTTGGAGGGTTAGCATGTTCCGAATTTTCACCTCCAAGATGCCCTGTTATGCCACCTAGGTCACCTTTGTGTTCCTTCAAGCAAGCGTGCCAAGATGATTTGGGAAGCACACTACAGTTGGGCTGTTGGGAATTTCAGGGTCGAGAAAACAGTGGCAGTATTGCAAAAGTATTTCTATTGGCCGAATCTTTGACAGGATGTCGAAAAGTACATCAGATCCTACATTGCCTGCACCATTGCCAAACTGACCATCAAGAAGCAAGGCCTCTATACTCCACTGCCTACCCCTAGTCGACCTTGGGAATCCATCAACATGGATTACATGTCAGGCCTTCCTTCTACTAAGCATGGAAACGACTGTGTTTTTGTGGTCGTCGATAGGTTCTCAAAGATGACCATTGTGGCGGCCTACAAGAAGAATATCACAGCAGAAGCCATTGCTAAACTCTTCTTTGAACGAGTGTGGGTACACTTTGGGATCCCACAGTCTATCATCTTAGATCGGGACAGCAGGTTCCTTGTTACATTTTGGTCCAGTCTCTGGTCGATGCTAGACACCAAACTCACTAAGTCCATAGCCTTCCATCCCCAAACTGATGGCCAGACAGAGGTTGTCAACAGGATGATCGTACACATTTTGCGCATGTACAACTCAAAGCATCCACGCACATGGGATGAGAGCCTCCCCTATGTTCAGCACAACTATAACCGGGCTCTCCACAACTCGACTGGCCACAACCCTTTTCAGGTGGGCTTGGGATTCCAGCCACTATGTCCCATTGACGTGGCCATGCCATTTGCAGCCACTCAGGTAGATTCGGCTCATGTCCAGTCCGAAACAGGTAAGGCAAACAACTTCATTGAGCACATCCAACATATCCGCCAGCAGGTCCACGACATTCTGTAGAAATCAAATGCCAAGTACAAGCAGCGACATGATCAACATCGGGTGCCACACAAGTTTCAGGTGGGCGACAAAGTCTGGTTGCATTTGCAAAAGGAACACCTTATCAGAGCCTATCGGAAACTCAGATCATTCCGATATGGTCTGTACACCATTACTAAGGCTGTGGGAGACAATGCATTTGAGCTCAACATTCCCCCATTCCTTGGCCTGCACCTAGTGTTCAATGTGGATTGCCTTCGGCCATACTTTCCACCATTACTAGACACATCTAGCATTGCAGAACAGCTCACACCAACAGAGTTAAATCCATATTGCATGGAACAAGTTGCAACTGATTGGATCATGGACACGCAGATCAAGCACACTTTCCAGGAGAAGATCCAACTGTATTGAGTTGTCAAAGCAAGCCAACTCCTTCGTCGGGGCAAGTGGCTCACTAGAGACCAAGTTCAACAGAAGTTTCCTCATCTCATGGAGGAACTCAACGCAATGGGGACCATTGCTTCCTAAGGGGGGAGGAATGATATAGGTGGATATTGGTGGCCACCCACTAATTCCACTTAGACCCCCACCATTGTTTGTTTCAGTTTTTCAGTTTCCTTATTTGTAGCACAATTTACTATTTTTGGCATTTTTTCGGGTCCTAAACTTCCAAAGCCGTTTTGAGGCCCTAAACTATGTTTTTTGGGAAAAATGGGAGCAACATGGGTCCATGGATTGATGTTGCTCTTCCCAAAGTTGTAGTCCTTGGATAGATCTTTCTAACAAAGTATTGTGTGCGTCAAACAGAGATCATATGCCAAAGTTACGACCCCAGGAAGTTGATGTACCAATTTACCCAAAACAGGGCCCATAGTTTGGCGATTCATCTCCTAGGGTTAGGGTTTTGGATGTTTAGGGTTTTCCATTGTTTCTCAACAATAAATAGGCCTTCGAGCCTCATTGTAAGATAGTTCATAGGCATGTAGCCGCCACATCTCTCCTCAGAGATAAGCTACCATCGCCCAAGCTAGTTTATTTCCATTTCTATTTGTAAGCATATTTCAGTATTTTACATTAATGAAATGAAGTATTATTTCTGCAGTATCTCTGTATTTATGGTTATCTCTGTAATTTGTTGTGTCCCTATTTAAATTCGGATCAAAGACATGAAGACAACACTTGCAAAATGTGAACGACCTTGAAAGAGACACATGTTAGAGTGAATGTAACATGAAAACACCACTTATTAAAGTGAAAACAACCAAAAGTGACATCCAAGAATGTGAAAGAGACACTTGTTAAAGTGAAAGTTTGCAAAAAGTGACAATTGAGAAAAGTCACCAAAATAAAAGTACAAATGCAACCAAAGTGAGGGAGAGGGAGACTATTGACGAAATGTGCACTAACTATCGTCATGAGTTGAACATCGCACAAACATTGTCTTAATGGGTGGTGCTATGCCTGTTCAATCTTGCATAAAGAAAACGTTCTCATGAACTAATCGAAGATTGTGCATGTGAGTGCAAGTGAATTGAAGACATAAACGCTTTTTAAAACATTTAATGACAATGGAATAACCATAGAGTGATAGATCATAAGATCCTTAGTAGTCTCCAAAATTCAAGTGTGAGAAAATTTTTGGAGGGTGTTGATTGCAACGTCAATAGGTGGGCCCAACTCAAGGATGCTCCAAGTCCTTAAAGGAGAACCAAGCTAAGTTCTGGAATAAAACATTGTTTCCGTTAACTGAAAATTTTCTTTTACATTACAAGACTGCAAAACTTGCTTGAAAATACAAAAAGCCTAATCTTGCTCTTTACTTCTTCCTTTCTTCTCTGTGTCCTATTAGGTTAACTCAAGCCTCTTATTTATACATAAAGTGGGGAGAAACCTCCTTGAGAGGAGGGTTGCATTTCCCTCTTAAAATTATAAGAAAGAGGGATCTTGTTCCTAGTTCACTTCACAACAACAGGAGGGGGCATTAGATGCCCTAAGCTAACTAAGTTTAGGCCTTCATGCTATAGGGAACAAGTTCCTAAAATCTCTCCAGTGCAAGATCCCTTAGAATTTGCTCAATGTCTTTATAAATCCTACATAATAAATAGTTAAGGAACAAAAAATATGAAAACCACATTGAACTCTTCTAAAAACCCATTAAACTAGGAAAATATATCATTAAGTGGAAAATATGGGTTCAAACATAGTTTTATGTGCTTAGGAGTGGATTAATGAGCCTTATAATTTACCTATTTTAGAGGCCCATCAAATTTCTACTAATGAGTGCTTGTAGAGCCCGTTCAAATGCTTGCTAGAATGATTTATGAGTGGAGAAATAAGTAGTTCCATTGTTGCTTCACCTCGATGCCTCATTGTTATAGCTCCAAATCTCACTCTTATGGTTTGTGATGCTGCAATTATGGCCTAGGGCAACCCCTCCTTCCAGACCTGGTCCAAAAATTTAAAAAACAGTGTTTTATTCCCTATACGCGACTTTGCCCTGTGTTAAACGCGTGTACACGCGGTTCTGTCATACCCAACCCGCGTGTATCTATTAAAACACTTAAAAAAATATAATTTCCTCTTTTTCGGGCGGTGATCGCGGGTTTACCTGCTGGATCACCTGTTAGTGCCCGTGGCCCAATTGTTCCCAACCAACTCCTAACTAAAAAACTACTTTGGAGAGGGTATAAAAAGACATCAAAGGGAAGGCCAAGGGGGGAGAGAAAGGAGAGCAAGATTATTATGCTGAGATTTTTCCCTTAGACCAGGTCTGAAGTCCTTGGTGCATTCTGCACTTCCCCCATTTTGCATAGGAAACCCTTGTTTCCATGTGTATTGGTGATCATTCATCCTTGACATCATCATTGAGTAAGACTTGGAAGGAGCTCTTGTTGGAGGCTTGAGGCTGGAACGAATCCGGGAGGAAGCTTGCTTGGAGCCTGCTGAAGGTGTTCAGGTGATATCTTTCCGATATATGTACTTTATTTGCCTTTATATATAAAGAAACACGTCTTTGTTCCCGAATAATCTTTCTTTATGCTTATGAGATTCTTGTGTTGAATTCTTATGAAAGTGGTTACTTAAAGATTTTTTATAACTAACTTTATAGCATAAAGATGATTTATATATAAACTTCTATACATGTACTGTTGTGTTCTTTGATTTGTTTGTCTTGCAGGTCAAAGAAAGAAGAAGGGAACTCCAAGAAGGGTTTGCACCCTAACGGTCTTCTCGAACGTAGGACCTTAGGTATGTACCCTAAACATTAGAATTTGCTTAAAAGTAAAAAAGATGGCTGTGTGTGTGTGTTTCTTTGAATAAGCAATTTTCAGTCTGGTAGAGTCTTAGCCCAAAGGACCCTAGGGGTACTTTCCCTTCAACCAGAATTGGCGACTCCACTGGGGACAACACTCTTGTTGTTCCTAGTTTGGGTAGTCCTCAAGCCAATCAAGGCTCAGTCCCTCTGTTTGTTGGTTCTGACTGTCTGATATTTTCTTGAACTCCAAGCATTTCCAGTTTTTCAGTTTGTGTTTTTTTATTTTTCTTGAAAGACTTCAGATACGCACTTTTTCTGGATTACAGAAGCGTATATACGCAAGTTGCACTAAGTAAACCCGCATATACGCAGGTTTCCTTAGTTACAGTCGCGTATACACGCATTCTGCAAATAATTGCAGGCGCGTATATCACATAATTTTCAAGATTTATAATTTTTCTTTTGCTGAATGTTTGTCTGGTGGTTTGGGTCAGTTTAAAACAGTCAATTTCCAGTGACAGTTCTCTGTTTAACAGGGGGCATCTTGTTTCGAACTCTCTCTAGTTATAAGGAGTGCTAGTCTTGTTTTTCGTTGATTGCAAGCGTCATTGATTTTTGACACACAAGATTTCTGTTTAAGAATCTTGATTGCTCTGTTTCGGCAGAGTGGGAAGATTGTCTTCAAATCTTTGTGTCCTTTTTGTTTTCATGACATTTGTGTTTGCTTAACGAAATCATTTTTATGACCATTTACTCCTTTGTTTCGGGAAATTTGTTTGTTACCAGTTTCTTGAAACTTGTCTTTTGATATTTTGGACTTTCATTGCTGCTTTTGATTGTCAAAAGCGTTTTCGAACACATTTTATTTTTGTTGAGTTTTCATCATTTGAAAGGTGTCAATTCACAAAAGTGTTTGGTGGCTTGTTTATCAATCATTAGTGTCAGTATTTTTGAGAGTTTTCCTTTGAAAAAGACTTTTTGGTTTGATTGAAAGAAAATCTTTTGAAAGTTTTTGAGTTTCGCTTTCTTAAACTTGCTTCTCATTTGATTTCCTTTTTTGCGAAGTGAAAGTGCTTTGTTTTTATCTTAAAACTTGTTTTTATTGTTTGGACGAAATGATTAGTAACAAATCATCTTCTATCTAAGCATTTCAGTGGCAAGACAAAATTTGGTAAAGCAGCAACTTTCCTTCTTTGTTTTTAGAGTAGTCTTTGAATCGTGCATCCACATTTAGTTCTTGCATTAGGGTAAGATTTGCATCTCTTTTTAGGCATATTTAGTTTTGTTAGTTTTTGTGAGTGTGGAGTCTGAAAAGAAAAAGGAAAAAATTTTGTTTATATTACAAGTGCCTTCTGAACCTCATAGAAATTGCTATTCATCGAAAACAAAAGTGCATATGCATGTAGCTAAGTTTTATTAATTTCTTTTGCGTCCATAAAACACCACAAGTTTCACCTCCATTACCTTTGACTTAAAGAACAGCCTAATAAAATCAAGCGCTTAATTAAAATCCACTAGAACTTTTTGTTTTAGTTATTACACCAACAAGTTTAGGATTTTAGGGCCTTGGATTAGGCGAGTGGAGAGTTAACTCTCCAAGGCCACACAAAACGTCAAACATAAGAGTCTGATTAAAGAGAGTAAATCCAATAGCGTTAGGAAGACCAGGAAAGCTCCGGATCTGGGAGTTAAGCACGAGGGTCTGTGAAGACAGGGAAGAGAGATACCCCCTCTCCTACTTGTCCGAACTTACCTCACGACTGTTCCGCCTGGCTTCTGCGACGAGTTGGTACCCATAGTTGCCTCTCCTAGGGATCTGCATAGGTGGCTGCGGAGGGGAATCCCGTGGCACCTGAGGTCGACGTTGTATCACTCTCGACAGTACTTCCGGAGGGCACCCTTGCGAAGCTTGGGGGCTTGCACCGGCATAGGCTGTTGTTAGGAGGTCAGCGTAACTTCCTCTGATACCTTCGCTGATAGGACTGGGCCCTCATCATCCCAGACTATCCTCGGAAGGCCCTTTGATTCACTTTCTCGTATTTTGGTGTCCGGTCTCAATCACCCGGAGCGGAAATACTTGAAAGTTGTTTGACTGGCTGTATCTTTAGGAACTTTATACTGTGTGCTCTGTGCTCCTAGTCGGCTTAGCTTTTAATTTTTTGAGTCTTTAGTTAGATCTTAACAAAAAATTCAAAGTGGCTGACCGGTCTCCAAGACGGTCTCGAAGACTTCGTGGTCTCTCGCCACCTAGTTTAGAGCCTTCTCCTAGAAGGCGCAGAGGGAATACTACCGGTGGGGTCCGTCCCACGCCGGTTGACGCATCGGGGATTGATCCTCCTCTCGGGGATATTAGCGGCCAAGCAAGGCCTGGTACTTTTGAACAAGAGAGGGACACTCCAGTCTTTTCTCAAGTTCGCTTTCAAGCGGAGAATAACGTAGAGGTAGAAGAACTTTCAGAATCATTAGTGATTCCAAATTCTCCACTACCATCTAGTTATCCAGACGTATTGCAATACGTTGGGCCTCCATTATATAGACCAGCGAGTCCAGGTTACGCTACGCGCTTACCATTTATGATCACTACTGGAAGCATGGCTTCCACGAGTGCTGCGACTATGCAAACCCCAACATCGGTGCAAGGGGGAGGAACCATTTCCATCCCCTCCGCTTCCTTGTTCGGATCGTTTGCTAGCACATCTTTGGTTGGGTCTACCTCCATTCCGTCCACGAGTGGAAATGCCCAAACCAATGCTTTTAGTACTGGTTCCTTCCTTTTTGGCACCCAATCACAGGGTATTCCGTCAGTTCCGTTCAGTGCCGCTACGTCCATGATGGGCGGATCGGCTTCATTTCAGGGTTTTCCTTTTGGAAGTGGTCATATCCCACATTCCAACCCAACGGTAGGATCCATGCCTTTTTCTTCAATAGGACAAAGCAGCAATCCTTTCCAAGGTTGGAATAACCCTGGGGTTAGTAACGCAGGAACTGCGAATCCATTCATTGGCCAACAAGGAAGTAGGCCGTATTCCACGGTTAGCATGTTTCAAAGTATTCCTCCCCTCGCTTCGGCTTGGAACCCATATCAGGGGTTATCGACTCCTTACAATTCTTTAGGAGGAAACTTTGCAAGCTATGGAGCTTATACGGCAGGAGTTGGTCAAACTCCGAATTTTGCTGGACCACAAGGCTTGCCTTTTGGTTCAGCTGGTTCTATTGGTCACTTGGGGCAGCCTGGTGCCTCTCAAATCCCAGGACAATCTTTTCAGAACTTTGGGAGTTCTGCCCAGTCTGGGTGGAATCCCCTAGGTCCTCCTAGGCTTCCATTTCTGGCAACGTTAAACTTGCCAGATCTCACTAAGCTAACGAACGACCCTATCAGATACAATCCGGCCTGGCCTCCGGTCCCAACCAAACTCCCTTCGGACATCCCAAAATTCGAAGGGAAGAGTGGTGAAGATCCGGGCGATCATGTAACCACATTCCATTTGTGGTGCTCATCTAACTCCCTCATCGAAGATTCGGTTAGGTTGAGACTCTTTCAGCGCACCTTGACTGGTAATGCGGCTAAATGGTACATAGAGTTGCCAGGGGGCAGCTTTACATCGTTCGCTGACTTAGCCAATATCTTCTTGAATCACTTCCAGTTGCCTGTCCGCTATGATGCCGGAACTGAACTTCTGGCTACCTTTCGTCAGGATAAGGCAACCCACATTTCTGATCACATACAGGAATGGAGACGGAGAAAAAGGCTCATTAAAGCCGAAATCCCTCCGGAGTACCGTCTAGAGTGGTTTTTGAAGTCTTTGCAACCTGAGATCTCCAAGGATGTCTCCATGTCTGGGGTCTATTCTGAGGAGCAAGCCATTTTCAGGGCCCAGCAATTAGAACTGATCTACTCTCAGTCTGGGATCCTCCAAAAGTACTTGCCAGATGCTCCTGGATCTAAGGTTGATTTAGCTAAGCCAAAGCCAGGTCCGCACGCGGATGGTATCGTGGGGTCAGTAGACTCGACTACAGTGAACTTGTTGAATCAATTGCAGCAGTTGTCATTACAAACTGCTCCTAACAACCAAGTCACAATGTCTAATCCTCCCGCTTCCCAAAATTCTTCCATTAACGCCGTCCAATCCGATAACCCCAAAGGAAATCAAAATTCCAATGGGAAAAAGAAAGGACGTGGTAAAAAGAAGAACTCGGATGGGAAGCCCGATGCAAATAAATCCGGCAACAACGCTGGTGGTGGTAAGGGTGAGTCGAGAAAGAAAGTTAAGTTTCCTTGCAAGTTATGCAGTGGGGACCATCTAACTCATCTTTGCCCTAGAATCGAAGACGCTCAGCGCTTGTTAAGACAGCAAGGGACTTCTAGTTCGCAAGCTGTGTTGACTAACCCGTTTCCCCAAGGGCAGCAACTTCTTGCTGGCGCAAATTCGAATCCTGGGACCTCCTCGGGGGGCAACCAGGAAGGGGAAAAAGCATCAAATGTTTTTATGATGGGTTCAAACGTTAACGTGACTACTCGGTCACGTGATTATGGTGAAGCCGAAACATCTAAGGATAAAACGGTTCCCGGAAGTAATGACCTTCATATTGAGCGACCTCCTGTTGAGACTGTACCTAGGATACCGAAAGGTTCCGCCAAACGCGCGACAATTAACCCCAATGCTAGAGCTGCTCAAAATTACTCCATTGTGGAGGATTTGGCTCAAAGCCCATGTGCTATGTCCGCTTTGGAAGTTCTCCAGTCGTGTCCGTCTCAGAGAAGTGCTTTACTCTCCGCCATTGGAGCAGTCGATCCAGCTAACTCTCTAGTGCTCTCTTTTGACATGTCAAATGTCAAAAAGAGACTCCCTCATCATATGGCTTTTCAGGTAAAGTCAACATACCGGAAAATCAATATTTTTCGCACCGTTATAGATGAAGGAGCTTCCACATGCGTCATGTCCATGTCATGTTGGAAGGCTATTGGTTCACCTTCGGCTGTTCCTTCACCAACCGTCTTAACTGCATTTGATGGCCATTCTCACAAGCCGCATGGGATTATCCCGGCCTTTCCTATATGTGTTGGAGGGAAGGTCGTTAATATCGAAGTTGAAGTCGTAGATGCTAACCTAGACTATAATCTCCTATTAGGAAGGAACTGGGTGTACGAGATGGAAGCCGTTGTTTCGACTCTGTTTCGTGTCATTTGCTTTCCTCATGAGGGGAAAATCGTTAAGGTTGATCAATTGGACTATGCTCCAATCGATCCTCAAGCAACCTCCGACTCTACTGTTCCTTTGGTGGATAACCCTCGCCCGCCGACTGAGAATTTAGGAGTAGGGATGTATTCCTCATTGATGGGTACGTTTGATCTTCCCTCTCCTTTTGCAAGAATCAATGCTATTTCATCATCCAAGGAATCTTCTCGAGAGGAGTTCTTCCGAACTCATCATTTTTCCGACCCTTGGACCTTGCCTTCACCTACGACCACATTAGTTGAAGGGCAAGTTAATGGAATGGCATTTCCTATATCTGCAGCTGAGCTTAGATATCAGGCTATCGTAGACTCTGCAGATAACCATTCTACTCCTTTTTCCGAAGAGGAGTTAGATGGTCATGTGGCCCCCGCTTGGAGCTTTGATTCTAACTCTGCCTTGGACTGCTTAGATTCGGTTCTACCTTCTGAAGAAGCAATCCTCGAAATTATGATGGGTATAGATCGACCTTGGGAAGACTTACACCATCGCTCATATTTTCTTCCTCCATTGCAGGAAGTAGAATCTAGATTCTCCGAGCTCGTTGGTAGTGATGTTTGTACGGTGTCGAACCCTTTGGCTCCAACACACGTGCGTGCCGAAGGTAATATGTCGGTAATCTCAAAAACGATACCTATAAACATCTCTAAGGATCCTAACATCATCGAGAATATCTTCATCGGAAGTGAGTGTTCCCCTGAAGAAATTCAAATTTACACCGACCTATTCAAGGAATATCGTGATGTATTTGCTTGGTCTTATGAGGAAATGCCCGGCATTGATCCTTCTATAGTCCAACATGAGATCAAGACGTACGAAAACGCAAAACCGATTCGTCAAAGGCTTCGGCCGGTTAACCCTAGGAAAGCAGCGGCTATCAAAGCTGAGGTTGAGAAGCTGCTAAGGGCGGGTTTTATATACCCTGTTCCTCTTACGGATTGGGTTTCGAATCCAGTCCCTGTGGACAAAAAGCAAGGAACAATCCGCGTATGCATCGATTTTAGGGACTTAAACAAGGCTTGTCCAAAAGACAATTACCCCACGCCATTCATTGATCAGATTATCGACGAGTGTGCGGGTAATGAAATTTTTTCCTTCATGGATGGTTTTTCGGGTTATAATCAAATCTCTATTCGTCCTGAGGATCAGCATAAGACTGCCTTCATATGTCCCTGGGGTACCTTTGCATATCGAAAGATGCCCTTTGGTCTTAAAAATGCTGGAGCCACCTTTCAGCGGGCCATGTCTTACGCTTTCCACGACATCAAACATATCATCGAGGCATACTTAGATGATCTCGCTGCTCGTTCTCGAAAGAGAACTGATCATCCTAGTCATCTTCGATTAGTCTTTGAGCGATGTCGTTTCTATAAAATCCGGTTGAATCCCAATAAGTGCGTTTTCGCGGTTACATCCGGTCGGTTGTTAGGGTTTATTGTGTCCAATGAAGGGATTCGGGTTGATCCCTTCAAGGTTGAGGCAATAGTTCAGTTGCCTCCCCCGTCTTCAATTCGTCAACTTCAAAGTCTTCAAGGGAAGGCCAATTTCTTAAGAAGGTTTATAGCAAACTATGCCGAGATCACTAAAGGGTTCATGCGTTTGCTACGGAAAGGAGTTCCATTCCTGTGGGACGACTTTGCGCAGCGGTCGTTTGATGCTTTGAAAAAGGCATTAGTCTCTGCCCCGCTTTTGAGTCCACCGGATTATGGTAGAGACTTCCTTTTATATCTCGCTGCAGCAGAATCTACCATTGGTATGGTTCTAGTTCAGGAAGACGATGCTCTTGTCGAGCACGTGATTTATTATTTGAGCCGAGGCTTGATAGGCCCTGAACTCCGCTATTCTCCAGTTGAGAAGTTGGCCTTGGCAGCAGTCCATGCTGTCCAGAGGCTCCGTCATTACATTTTGCTACGCAAAACTTTTGTCTTAGCGGCGGTCAATCCATTCCAATTTGTCCTCAGTAGGCGAGTGATTGGGGGCAAATATAATAGATGGATAGTCATTTTACAAGAATTCGACCTCGAGTTCTTGTCCGCCAAGTCTAAGAAATCTATGGTCTTCGCGGAGCTAATTTCTGAGCTTCCTTGTGGAGAGGATGTTGTTTATGAGGAAAGTTTACCCGACGAACATATATTCCTCATCTCTTCACAAGACCCTTGGTATGGAGATATCATTGTTTATCTCCAGACTTCGAAGTTTCCCTCTACTTCCTCCAAGGATGAACGTCGCAAGTTACGTCACCTGGCTAAAAACTATGTTATCATTGGTGACACTTTATACCGTCGAGGGGTTGATTCAATTCTTCGACGTTGTTTAACCTTAGAGGAAGCAGAGTCTGTTCTTAATGATTGCCACAGTGGAGCTTGTGGTGGTCATCTATCCGGGCTTGCTACAGCCCAGCGCATCTTACGTGCCGGCTACTTTTGGCCTTCACTCTTTAAGGACTGTGTGGAAGCGGTAAAACGCTGTCACCCGTGTCAAATTTTTACTCGCAAGATGCGCGCGCATCCAGCTCCCCTTTTTCCCGTTGTCACCGTCGGTCCCTTTACTAAGTGGGGTATTGATTTTACGACTTGTAATCCGCCTTCAGCGGCAAATCACAAGTACATTATCGTGGCTGTAGACTACTTCACGAAGTGGGCTGAAGCCATGCCTACTTATAAGAACGACAGTGACACGGCAGCTTTGTTTCTTTTCAATCAAGTTATCTCAAGATTCGGTATCCCAAGAGAGATTGTCACTGACCATGGCAGTCATTTCCAAAATCAGCTAATGTCCGAATTGGCTTTTAAATTAGGTTTCCGTCAAGAGCATTCGTCTCCTTACTATCCTCAGGCCAATGGACAGGTCGAGGCGGTCAATAAAACTCTTAAGACGATACTCCAACGGACAATCGATAAAAATCGGTCCAATTGGCACATTATGTTGTATCCGGCTCTTTGGGCATACCGAACCTCCGTTAAAACGGCTACTGGTTTTACTCCTTTTCAGTTAGTTTACGGGATGGAATCTATCTTTCCGGTCGAATGTGAAATTCCATCTCTGAAATTGGCTGTCGAGCTTCTTCCTGAGACTTCGAGTCTCGAGGAGCGCCTAGTTCACCTGGAACATCTCGATGAGCAGCGTCGAGATGCCGCCACGACGAATGAGGCCCATAAGAAAAGGGTCAAAACTCAGTATGATAAGTCTGTCCGACCTCGTGTCTTTTCTGAAGGTGACCTTGTCTTGGTCTATGACCAAGATAAGGACGCCTTGGGGGCAGGCAAATTCAAGCCTATGTGGTACGGTCCTTTCATTATCAAACGAGTCTTAGAAAAAGGATCGTATGAGTTAATTGATTTCGAAGGAAACAAGCTGGCGGAGCCCCGAAATGGGCTCTATTTAAAGAAGTATTTTGCTTAGTTTTACCAGGCAATGGCTTCTTTGTATTTTATGTATATTTGTACATATCTTATCGAGCGTTTTCTGATATCAGCACTTTTTGGTCTGCTTTGGCAGGTGTTGATGGATGATTTGGTTTATTTTGGATTCGCCGATGGTGCTAGTCGGCACACTCGGAATCTTGCTTCCGCAGCTTGGGTACTTTATTACCCAACTGGTCAGTTGATGACATCGAGAGGCGTGTGTATCGGTCCTGCTTCAAACAATATGGCCGAGTATACAGCTGTTATCAATTTATTATCCGAGGCAATCTCTTATGGGATCGACTCGTTGGTAGTGTATCTTGATTCTCAATTGATAGTGTCTCAGTTAAATAACATTTATCGGGTTAGAGATCCATCATTATATCGCCAATATTTAAGGGTGAGGTTGTTGCAAAGATCATTTACTTACATTAATTATTTGCACATTCCAAGATCTCAAAATTGGTTAGCTGATTCTATCGCTAATCAAGCATTAGACTGGCATATCAATCATTCATCATCATAAAATCATGCATCAAAAAGTCAAACTGTATATATATATATATATATCGCAAAGCGTCTCGAGTGTACATATGTGTGTCCAAAAATATACAAAATTGGGACTCAAATGCCCATAATCATGTCAGGCATATCTAATGCCTCGGCTCTGGATGAGCAGCTAAATAACTAACTATAGCAGTGGCCACGCGCCGAAAGACGCGAACCCAGTCACGTGGCATCCCAACCACATGACGCTGCATATCTGGAGGAAGGTCCTCTATCTCGGCCATCGGTACTTGGTAGCTCAATCTCGCCAAGTGTCGCTGGACGTTGTTGAGGGTCCTTTCGACATTTGCAGCCTCCTCTTCGGCTCCTCGGCCACGCCGTCCATGCCGTGGGAATCCATCTGGTCGCACGGGCCCAATGTCTGGAACATGATCATCATATCAGTCATTTGAATCTCATCAAAAAAATATATATATATATATTTTTCAAAGTTCATCATTATACTTGAAAAATCCTAAAAATCATAAAATCATAAAATCATAAAAATAAAAAAAAAATCTTACCGATCTCGCCCCATGCTGCATCTGGTGGTAACACTAGGTCAGGATCTCCTCGGAAATCCAGTCCAGCATAGGGGTAGTCGTCTATGGCGATGATCTGTTGCTCCCACCAAGCAAAAAAGTCGTCGTCGAATGCATTCCTGGGCACTTCCCCACCCCCCAGACGTTTCATCAAGTCAGCCCACCGGCCCATGCGTGGATCACGTGGACTACTGATGGGAACTGCTACCCTGGGGCGGAGTGCGGGAACCTTCTCGAAGAAAAAAGTGCATAAAATGGTTCCGTACCCAAAGTTCTTGGTCTGTCCCCTCCTGATAGAAGCAAGCTGCTCCTTCATGTTGGCAAGTAGAGGAGTACACCAGTCAAACACCGTGGTGAGACAGTCCACTGCTACGCTCATGTTTACCCGTGATGCCTGATGTAGCGAAGATGATCCGTTCACTCGAGCTATGGTGAACAAGATTATCCGCAGTGACAAACTCGCCACGTGTGGGATCGAGATCTGACTCCCGACCTTCCGATGACCTGGGCAGTAAAGTTGTACATAGTCGTCTACACTGAGACTATTCCGGGTCCTGCCCCGGGAGTGTACTACCTCTCCCCTTCGGGAAAGGCCCGTGATGAAATATATATCTTCCACTTCTATCCTGAGTGGCATCTGATCAATCATAAAAGCTTCTTCCTCGACATCCCAATAATCAATAAGTCTCTCGAGCAGACGCACATTTGCTTTCATATTCGGCAACTTGAAGAATTTTAACAATCCGCATCCCCGTAAGGCATCTAATGCCTCATCATTGTCCATAACTTCATTATCTACAGCTGAGTGCTCTCTTTCACGCCATGTGAGAGTCATCCTGGAAGAAAAAATCATTTTCATCCATTAGTTTTATGTATAAAAATTTTTCGCTGCGCACACGCGGTTTACCCTATACACAGTCGCGTGTAGGGCCGTCGTATACGCGATTTATATACATCCAACCCGCGTGTACGCCGCAGAACGATTTTTTGCAAAAATCTAACGGTGAAACATTAATTAAACTTCCTAAAAACTATCACAATTGATTGCAAGACAAGTTTAGTGCTTACCTGGAAGTTTTCGGCAAGTTTGAACGGTTGAATAAGTCACGGGGAAAGTTTGCTCCTTTTGCTCCACAATTTGCTCTCCAAGTCAAACGGTGAAAATGGTAAGTCCAAAATTTCTTTTTATAAGTTTTGAAAATGCAAAATTTTTTCAAAATTTTATTTTGTTTGGTTTCATGTCACTTTTAACTTGGGAGCTTGGAATGTCGAGATTGAGTTGTTTTTCAGGACATTTTGGACATTTTTCGACGGTTCGAGACGGTTCCATGACTGCTGACCCGTCATGGCAGGTATCGTGTTCTCACTGGCATATAGGTTAGGACACCATTTTTCCGTTGCATTATGCATACTAGCCTCCATTTGACCGATACATCTGCCGTAGGGTCGACCCCATCATGTTATGGTTCGCAAGCCATTTTCACTCGCCGATTCTTTAAATCATGACATGATGGTAGAGCCATCCTTTTACATGGGCATCCTAGTTAGCACCTCACTGACATTTGTTGCCCATGCTGCTTCGTTTTGAGTAGGCTCGGGAGTCCTCTGTAGTCCCGCCATGACTTATGCGTTGAAGACTCATTCTTCTTTGCTTCTTCGCTTCGTTCTGGCCTTATACCCTAGAGGCTCCTATGTGTGTTGAGTTGTACTTCTGCATTGCATGTTGACCATTTGCACCTTTTGGCCTATAGCCGGCTTCACTTGGACTCGTGTTTAAGCCCACTTTTGACCATGACGTCTGCAAAAATCAACCTTGCATACCCTTGACCTCTGCAGCTTGACATACCCAGATCCGTGGAAGGGACATACCTCTGAGTGTCACTGACCAGTTTTTCACCTCCCTGCATTGAGCATAGGAACGTTCCTTTCCCAGGAACTAGATCATCTGTTTCACCGACACTCGTTCTTTCCACTGTACCATAGCATTCTTTTATTCTTTTTCCGGCTTATCAGAAAAAGACAAAAAAATTAAATATTCCAAAAAGAGCGGGAACAGGGACATTATTTCCATTTATTGTTGGCAGCTAGAGTCAGTCGTGTCGCCCTTGAACAAAGCACTCAAAACAAAGTCTCCTCCGCATGGGTGGGATTTAGTTTGACTTAGGTAAGCCATAACCTTGTTATCGAGTCAGTTCTCCCCCGATTGGTTATCTCTTCCAATCATATGGAGGGTTCGTTCGTGCCTCCTGCATGACGAACTTATACAGATTCATTATATGCTGCCACATAGTCACATTGAGTCGTGCTTTTGTTCAAGGGAAGTTAGCCTGAGTCGGCCTTTCTGCGGTGTCTCTTGACTCATTTTTCAGTCGGCCATCCCTGGTTGTCAGTGTCATGTCTATCATCACATCAGTTATATTGGTCCTTCACTCGTGCCGGTTTGAGAAGGTCCCCATTGACTTCTTGCTGGCGGGTCTTGTCCTTATCGACGACGACACATTGCTCTGAGGGCAGACCTAGAGACCGCACCCTGGCCCTATTTTCATTATTGATAGGTCACCTTGTGCTCAGCATCGATCAGTATCATGGGTCTTTGACTGAGTGGTTTCCCTTGTGTTCGACATCAGCATACATTATCACACATTGGGATTCGTGCAGTACCTTGGTTTCCATTTGACCCTATTGGTGGATACCTCGCCTCTGTGTCAGCTTTCATTATTGGTTGGTTCAGAGGGTTTCTGCCGTGCGCTAGCCACATCTTGTGTACGCCGGAAACGTACTTCGGTTGGGTTACTACATCTTTTTCGTCCGATTCCTTCCACATTATTGGCCTACGGGTTACACTCGCGCTAGATTGATGGAGGATGCCTTAATGCCTTCCTTCTAGCGGATCTTTCCCTATCGACTCCGACTCATTGCTCTGGGGCAAAGATCTAGAGTCCATTTGGCAGTACCTTGGGGTTTGCAGTCATTAGTGGCAGATTCCTCGCTATCGACAGTGGGAAACCATCATTGTCTCCTGATTGATAGATTCTTACAGGTGTTCGACTTCAGCTCATCTATTCACACTTGTTAGATTGTACTGGGTACCTTGACGCTCATTATCATTATCGGTGAGTAGTCTCGCGTTTGTTAACGGTATACATCAATGACCGGTAATCAAACGATTTCTCACATGGTCGACTTCAGATCATTTATTCCCATGGTGTAGAAATGTACCACGGCGGTCGGTGAAGACCTCAGGTTGTATCAGCATTCATTGGTTCACTTGACAGTTGCTCCTGTTGCTGCTAGTTGATACCACTCCACCTTATATGTTGCAGTCAGTCATGGCGACATTCTATATGCTGGCACCTGAGTTTGCAGTGTAGTACCATCCTATTCCATCATGTTCAGTTGGTACCTTATGGGATCAGTCTTTGATTTCAGTGATCCGTTGCATCTTTCAGCATCATTGACAGTTTTATATGTGATATTCAGACATGTACTTACTCATTATGATCAGATGATCCATTATGTATTTTACAGTCATTTATACTTGTATACTTAGTGGATCCGCTTGTACTTGATATGCGGACATGCTTTACTTTTCCTGAGCATGGGTATGCCCGCCTCAGACAGTGTTTCTTTCTGATCTCCTTTCGGTGGCTTGGCAGGCTGAATTCTGGTGAAGTCCTCCTCGGTTTTTCGGCAGAGTTCCTTTCCTTGTACTTACTTAATATATTTCGGCCATCATGTTCCCCTTCTGACCTCATACATTAGGGGGCATCTGTTATAGCTCCAAATCTCACTCTTATGGTTTGTGATGCTGCACTTATGGCCTAGGGCAACCCCTCCTTCCAGACCTGGTCCAAAAATTTAAAAAACAGTGTTTTATTCCCTATACGCGACTTTGCCCTGTGTTAAACGCGTGTACACGCGGTTCTGTCATACCCAACCCGCGTGTATCTATTAAAACACTTAAAAAAATATAATTTCCTCTTTTTCGGGCGGTGATCGCGGGTTTACCTGCTGGATCACCTGTTAGTGCCCGTGGCCCAACTGTTCCCAACCAACTCCTAACTAAAAAACTACTTTGGAGAGGGTATAAAAAGACATCAAAGGGAAGGCCAAGGGGAGAGAGAAAGGAGAGCAAGATTATTATGCTGAGATTTTTCCCTTAGACCAGGTCTGAAGTCCTTGGTGCATTCTGCACTTCCCCCATTTTGCATAGGAAACCCTTGTTTCCATGTGTATTGGTGATCATTCATCCTTGACATCATCATTGAGTAAGACTTGGAAGGAGCTCTTGTTGGAGGCTTGAGGCTGGAACGAATCCGGGAGGAAGCTTGCTTGGAGCCTGCTGAAGGTGTTCAGGTGATATCTTTCCGATATATGTACTTTATTTGCCTTTATATATAAAGAAACACGTCTTTGTTCCCGAATAATCTTTCTTTATGCTTATGAGATTCTTGTGTTGAATTCTTATGAAAGTGGTTACTTAAAGATTTTTTATAACTAACTTTATAGCATAAAGATGATTTATATATAAACTTCTATACATGTACTGTTGTGTTCTTTGATTTGTTTGTCTTGCAGGTCAAAGAAAGAAGAAGGGAACTCCAAGAAGGGTTTGCACCCTAACGGTCTTCTCGAACGTAGGACCTTAGGTATGTACCCTAAACATTAGAATTTGCTTAAAAGTAAAAAAGATGGCTGTGTGTGTGTGTTTCTTTGAATAAGCAATTTTCAGTCTGGTAGAGTCTTACCCCAAAGGACCCTAGGGGTACTTTCCCTTCAACCACTCATTGCATATTTCCTCCTCAACTAGGCATCCATCGTGGCAAAAAAGAAAAAATCCCTTGAGTATGCTTCAACACGTCAGGAATGTTAGCATAATCCATGCGGCAGATTGTGTGGAACGTTGTGCCATGTAATCTCCCATGAACCCTTTATATTCAATACTCTATTCCATGGTTTCCCAAGGAAATGTGTCTAAGTAGTCTTCAAATGATACCAACATTGAGTGAGAAGATGATTGAGAGCACACGTCAACAATTTTGAATTTGGTATAGACATGGCAATAAGTAGAGATGGAGGAGAACACAATGAAAGTTGAGCATAATAGGGTTTGAAATTCAATGATAAATAGGATTTCAATGGCCGTTTAACAAAATTGATGGACAAGGCACAACAAACATGCTCTCCAAAATCATTTGCTTCTGTAAGAGGTTAATTCCTACAAAATCAATGGCCAAGTGCACAACAATGGTCATACAATAATTTTGAAAGGTTGAACTTGGCACATATATCAAACCAACATATTGAGTGTGTGAGGGAGACACCTTATGATGCAATTATAACTATTTTCATGCAATAAACAAAGTTGGAATCTAGTTGACAGAATTGGAGGACCATGCTTCTTAATTGTTGAACGCTTTGTGAATGAAAAAAGTTTTCATTCAAAAGATATGACAATCATGGAAAATTTTAGGGGCTAATATTCGCAAGTGGGCTAATTTTCCATGTTTTTTCCAAGAAAAGTTCTCCAATTTCCATTTTTTTCTAAAATGATTCACCCAAATTTTATAGTACACCATTATTTTATCGTAAAAATCACCAGAATATTATATAAACTAATATAAAATCATTGGAAATCTAGATATTTCTACAAAAATACCAATAATTTTTTTACAATTTCCATATTAGGGACTAGCAAGATTCGCCAAGGTTTCTAAACATTAACATAAACTTCCATCCTTAAAATTTTCCCTGATGACAATTGAATGAATGTTGGGCTTATTAAGTAAGATTCTAGAGTTCGATTTCGAATGGTAGATTAAAAGTATGTTAGTTACATTTATTAACACAATAAAATATGTTATTTCTTTTAGCTTGACAATGTTAGAATGTTGGGCTTGAACTTTTTCCATATATACATCATGGGAACTTAGTTGACATTAGTCAAGCCATCACAAGTAAAATAACCAAGTAGTGGGTAGATATGAACATGGAATTCTCAAAATCATTCTTGCATGCTTGTTGGAAACTAGTAGTAGAGAAGTTGCACTCATAAATGCACCAAGAGTAAAGAACAAATCCTCATGCAAGATCCCTGTTAGCAAAATGATTGAGTTATAAGTCCCTTATTTGCATATCATATCATATCAGAGTGGTTCAATCAACAACCTTGAAGCAATTATAACACTTTGAAGAGAAAACGGAGAAGGATAAACCTATTCCAATCTACTTGTAGAAGCTTGAAAGAGGGTAACCTAAAGGGTGTTTCCACCATCTAAAATTGCACTAGCAATTTGGTGACCAATAAAACTAGCTCGCAAGCATAGATAAAGCATTGTTCTCAAGATCAAAGAAGAGGAATTTAATATTAGTAGCATATCCTCATCTAGAACAAAAAATTTGTAGAGCTTTGACATTAAGAGAAAGTTAAGATCGAGCAACAACAACATCAAAGTATTGCACCAGAGATCAAATAGGTGAAGAGCTAGCCACTACTTTCCCATGGTTATGAAGATGGTTTCGAAAGCATTGCAAACTATTAAAAAATAGATCTAGAAAGTGGGTAAGTACACTAAAAAATGAGTAAAATCCCTTTGAGTTATATTCCTCCTATATTTAGAAGTGCGAAGAAGCCATTAGAAAGTGTGTTGGAAAAGAAAAAAGCATGTCGCATTTCCAAGTTGAAGTTTTGAGGATCAAAATCTTATGAATTGGGAGGTATGATTTGAAATGGATCTAAGATAGTTCCTTGTCCAAACCTTGAAAGTTAACTTTAGGAAAAGTTTACAAACAACATTTAGGTTGAAGAAAAATGACCAAAAGGTTTCAATATGGTTGGTATTATAAGGAACTCTATTTAAAAGAATGTTTGCTTGATGAAAGGGGAGCCAACCAAAAGGGAGAATTGAAGTTTGGGACAAAGGATATTAGTGGGGGTCAAGAGATTGAAAGAGGCAATCCACCCATGTTTAAAGGATGAAGGAGTTGCTACTTCCTAAACGAGAACTCTAGTGGAAAGTCCAACCATAGGTGCTAACTTGGGGCAACAAGATGTGAATTCACCATTATCACCTCAGTATGATATCCCCTTCACTTTAGGTAGGTTCCAAAGGCCAAGTAGGGTATCCCTATCTACTAATGCTAAATATTTAAGTACATGTATTTAGTGAATTGATACCACGCAAGCTTATGAATTACTTGAACGAATCCACAATATGTATAATAATGTAAAGTGCAAGGATTCTAAAAAGTCATTAAATGCTCCAAGATATCGATCTAAGATAAAACAAAGCTACCAATTTAACAAGAACTTGATTGAGTTCTCATTTTTTAGAGGTTGCATTTAGTGCTGATTTTTATGCTCATTTTAAAAAATGATGACGCGTCATCACTCTTTTTTCATTTCAGTGTTAAATTGCAACATTTTTCAACCATGCATTAAAAATAAAATATTATAAATGCGAAAGACATGAAAATACACCCTAAGATGGAAAAGTGGTGACACAACATAACTCTTTTTTAGGTTTAAAATTCCAATGTTTTTCAACCATGGCATTAAAGACCAAATATCATGACTATAAAAAAACCTAAAATTAATACCCAAAGTTTGTCTACCTTTCAATTTTTTTGTTTTCTTTTTTCAAATGTTCGTTTTTAAAGCATTTTTCAAGTTTATTTAGTTTTTATTTTATTTAATTTTTTGGTTAAAGTTATGAATTAATTGACATTATAACCATGATGACTAGTACCCTTGAAAATGCAAAACATAAAATCAACTCTAAACCTAAAAGTGGTATGACATGATATTTATTTTAATTATTAATTGATTTTTTTAATCATTTACATTAAAAAATTAAATTAAAAAAAAAAATATTTTAAATAATTTGTTTAAGGGAATAATCAATTATAAGGGGGTGGAAAGAGGGTGAGGGGTGCTCTATGGCCTTGAGGAAGTTAAAGTTGTAGAGTATTCATGGGGCTTACGATGCATGACAAACAATCAAGCTAAAGCTTATGCCCTCTACTATGGAATTCAGTTAGCCAAAGAAAAATAAGTAACTTCTCTCACTATTTTGAGAAAATCCCTCCTTCTTATTCAACATTTGGTGAAAGGCTCCTCTCCGAGGGACAAAACATTTTAAATTGAAAGCAACTAAAGTGTTCTCTTCAATAGCATGTTTCCATGTTCTCATTGATCTCGATAAAGATGTGGACTTATGTGCTAATGAAGGGTGTAAATTAAGATAAAGAGATTTAAACATAAATGATCGAATCGAGCCCTCTCCTATTCTTTAGAGCTAAATGGATTGACATTAAATAGTTATTAAGGACAACATTATCAATATGTTATCGTATGACATGTAAATTTTGTTTTTTAGTGGGTCAATTTTGTAGGGTATATACCTACAAAACCCATTTTTTTGTCAAGTTTGGAGCCCCTCTAGAAATATTTCTAGTTTTACTAGAAAAGAGGGCTCAGGATTTTCTTTTGAAAATATAGGTATGTACTACCTAATGTATTTGCTATGATCTAGGTGAAAACTTGTATATAAATACAAAATTTTCATTTTCGTTTTAAAAAAATCAATTTGAAAAAAAGGGGAAATGAAAAAACCAGCTTTCTATTATTCAAAAACTAAAAAAAAACCTTTTTTCTTAGATGAAAAACTTGAGATTTGTGTTGAAATAATTATCATTCCAATAAATGACACTTATAAGAATTTATTTGAAATAAACTACTTGAAATTACTTTGAAGCACTGTGAATGGAATCAACTAGCATAAATCAATGGTGCAATGTGCACTTTAGGTGCCAATCAATCATATGTTGAAATAAGGACTAGCTAAAGCATATCCCGTAATTCTAAAAATGTATGAATGTAGAACTTCATATTTAAAATGAAGGATAAACCATCCACGAGAGAGATTTTCCATTTATATGTAAGACATTTTGGATGATTCGGCTAAGGCTTGAAGTATGTAACAACTAAACAACCCAAAGATGTTAGAATCGAGTAGATAAGATATTTATCAATATAATAAGCAAGAAATTGAAATAGAATGGTGGATTCCTCCTCAAGGTTAGCCAATTTTAGCATTAGAAATCACCAAGACAATCTCCAAATGAATTATATGCTAAATTATAGATTTTGGCCTCTCTTAGGATAATTTTAGCCTTCTTTACTAGTGGGAGAGAGTGGCCTATGGAACAAATCTTGTATTGGAACTATTTGTTTGTCTTTGAAGAAGTTATCTCGGATCAATGATGAATTATTTCATGCATGGTATCTTGTAAGTGAGCCTTGTACTTGATACATTTTTGCTTATATGTAATGTATGGAATATACTAGTTATCTAAGGTTTTTTTATTATACCCTAATTTGTTGAAAATCGATTGTATATAAGCTAGATATCACTAATTGCACACATTACTGATTATATAACATGTGAATGGTATTCCCCTTGAGAACTCATGTTGTAGCTCTCCCAAATGCCTTTGATCCCTCACAAAGATAATAGTTAGGGTTTTGATGTTAGAGCATCAAAATATCCTTACTCCTTTGCAAGGATTAGCTAGCCTTAAACATCCGTAGACTCCACCCACCTTAGGGCTAGGCATTGACCTTCCTTGTTGCTGATCAATTCAACATCTTATCCACAATTTTTTCTCTTTCTCTCTCTTGACCTAATTCGACCCCTTTAAGGCCCATAAGGCTTAATGAAAATTCCTAGGGAAGAGGAATTTTCGGTGTTGGAAAGTCTAAGTATCAAGAGGATAATGGTTGCCACAAAATGAACCCTTTTGGTAGGCATTCAATTCAATTTTGTACATAAATTTCTTTTCCCTAGTTGTTTTCTTAAGGTAAACCTTGGTTTAGTTTTGGCTTTAACTTGGGGGCTTTTTGAGGGTTTCATGTGCCTTGAACTTGCTAGGATATATTGTGGGAAACCATTTCTCTTCACCTTGACCTTTGGCCACCCCAACTCTCAACCCACTAATCAAGCCCTAGTTCTTGTGTGCATAAATTTGGCCTCTCTAAGGAATGTGAATTGCTCTTACTCTTGGATTGGAGCCTTGTACTTAAGTTATGTCTTTTCCTTAGAAGTCCTTAGGTCACCTCATACCTCAAACCTAGAATATCTATTAGGTGACCGTACATATATCAAGACTCCTTCCATTGGTAAAAGTCTATAAATAGCAAGGGGGTTTTAGCTGTGGTGATAGTGGGCCATTGCCCCATTGTTGTCACTTGGTCTAGTAATAATGTGGTTCGATAATTTTGCAGCAACAGTTACAAATATGATTTTTTTTTTTCTTCCAAGGATAAATTTTTGGGCATTGGGTACTGCGCGAGGAAGAAACTCAACCTCCCTCTTATACCGAAGGCAAGAGAGAGGTTGCTAGTACCAGGCCAACCCTCAATATAAACTCACTTAAGAGTGCAACAAATTACTCTATTCTAGAGCGTAAACATGTCAACATACGAGACTTGACCCTGGGTGGGGAGGATAACAACTATTTCACCCAATCACTGAGGATAAACTCAATTGACTCTTATTATTTAAAATAATTTTAATGTGAGATGTATATTATAATTTTTTCCTCCAAGAAAATTATTTGTGATTTTATTAATAAAAACAATTTTTTTTCCATAGAAAAAAACCGTAATTTCTATTAATGAAAATAAAAATATATTTTGTAGACACACTTAGTGTGTATGTAAGTAGGATCAAACAAATACAAGATGAGAAACAAAAAGTGAGCTAAAAAGTAGTAAGAAGGTCCATAAGATGTCAAAAGCAAAACAAAAAAGCAATAAAAGACAATAAGGGGCATGAAGAAGTAAGACTGATTACGTGCAGATCTTTTCTCTTTTTCCTTTTACCCTATGCACTTTTTGCAAGCCATTTGGATTTGGATCAACTAGAACTAAAGCCAGTTCATGTCCCACATGAGGGACATCTTTGTCAGAATTTGAACTATCTGTGACATGGTCTCTTTTAGAGCCCTCAGATCCATCCAGTGTCAAGGAGTCCACAGGTTCCTTTTCTTCTTGTTGTGCAATGTTAGAGACCGACTGAGCCGTAACTCCCCCTTCTTGTACAACTTTTGTTGTACAATGTCATTCATTTCTTCTTGTTCAAGTTTACATTCCTTATTTTACTCATCTTCATCCTCAAAATAATATTGTTCTATGAACTACCATCCTCTTGATTTATTAGTTTGCTTCTTCTTCTTCTTAGGATTCTTTCTTGCCTTGGGGCATGCATGCTGCAAATGACATGTCTGATAACATATGCGACATCTAAATGCTGTATTTTCATAGTCAATGATTTATGACCATTGAAAGTTTTGATGTTTCATATTTATATGGTCTGAGAGTCCTTTGCTGAGATCGATCTCCACACATATCCTAGCATAAGTGAAAAATACCATTTTCAATTCCTTCTAGATCCAATTTTTTAAATTTGCCCAATGTGTTGCCTATATCTTATGGTTCCAAAATCGAAGAGGGAGGTTTGGAAGCCTCACCCAAATTGGCATTGTAGAGACCACCATGGTATTGGAATCAAACTTAGGGAAACAAAGTGTAATAAATAGTCCAACTTTGCCCCAAAACTAGGGCCTTGCATTTAGTGCATAGTCCAAATCCTTTTGTGTTTCAAACTGTATTATGAAAAAACCTTTCAAGCAAAAAAAAAACTTCGAAGTCTAGGGTCCAATTGGAGACAATCCATCGTATAAGTGCCTCTAGTTTGGGCCAAAAACCATTAAATCTACAGATGACTACTCTAGATTGCAAGACAAAGAAGAGAGAGTTTACCTCAGGGAGGTTTACTTCCATAGATGGGGCTTTTTCCATTTGTTCAACAATGTAAGGGCCTATAATGTTTTAAGTTTGATTTGCGGAAGTTGTACCTTTCCTTTGGGCAACTACATCCTTGTAAGAGACATGAGATTTATTTGCTGATTTTGTAATAGGGGTTCCCCCACGAAGTCTTGTATTCAATATGATGGTTGAATTTATGGAAATATTATAGCCTTATAGCTGCTAGGAATCTAATAAAACCTTCCCTTTGAATTGAAGACTTTGAAAACAATATGTTATGCCTAATATAGCTTCAATAGTTTGTCTTACACAAAATGCAGTAGAAGAGTTTTTAACTCATATAAGCTTTGATCTCCCACAAAGATTTTTTATAAAAATATGGAACAATGGGTTAGTATTATACTCTGTCTGTGAAGAAGCATTCTCAAAATAGGGATTAAAGTATCGGCTCTCGCAGCGGGAGACCACCAAAAGATGCTCATGGAACACAACATTATCCAACACAGGTTTGTATAGAGCCCAACATGTATGCAGAGTAAAAAAAGAGGGCGTAGGCAATATCACCCATCCATAGTAACAAAGCCCCCATACAAAGATAATGTCAACCATAGAGGAATATTGTGACCGTGAATAGTTCAAATAAAAATCCAGGAATGAAAAACGATACTTGCTAGAAGCCTGACCATAGATGTCCTTGAAGAAAATATACCAAAGATACACTGTTACAGAGTGCTCCCCTGAAGTCTTTATCGACTGAATTACTTTGACGGTAGACGATACATAGACTTTTGTCCAGTCCCCGCTCCATAGAACAATCGATAAAAAGGTATTTGACCCCTGGAACCCCACATCGGCGACTTGTGTAGAAACAATGTGCTTGTAAACCCTAATCACCATTCCTTCTCCTCCAAGTAGTTGATTATTACTTCTACATCATTAATAAAAACAAAATTACAATATAATGAATCAAATTAAATTTGATTTATTATTTTTATCATTTTTTACTTTTTATTACTATTTTAATTGAGGCTACATTTAAATGCTCATACTCATTTACAACAACTGCAACATCTCCTCTATATTATATTGTAAAGTGCTTCTTGACACAATAATCCTCTATTTTATTCTTTCTAATCCATCCATAAATCCATCTTAAACTCATATTTATTAAGCATTAAAAAAATCAAAATTTTTGAGATGTAAAGTTTTTAAGAAATATTTTTAAATAAATAAATAAATATATTTTTAATGTCTAAATTTTTTTGATGATAGATCTAAATTTAAAATAAATTTATAAGAGTTTATTTAAGTATCGTGACCAAGAACATGTTATACAGCATCTCATTAGTTATTTTCTTTTAATAAATAATTTGATGTCGCAGTAAATGTAAAGTACCATAAATCGCTGCATAAACCCAAGCCTTTTATTCTCAAACCTCTATAAATTTTTTCAATTAGATTGCGATGCAAATGACTTTCACCTTCAGTGTGGATTCGATAAAAGCTTTCGGTCGAGTTCATGTTCCAGAATATTTTGTTTTGAGAAGCTGAATTATAACAGCAGGCAGGGTGGTGCATATGTACAGGTATTGAAGATCGACTACATAGACAATGGAAAGCATGGAAGACTTCGGGGAGATGGGCATGGACATGGAAATTGACTTGGATACGTTGGAGTTGGATTTGGAGGATGATGGGCAACAATTGCTGCAGGAGGAGGAGGAGGTTAATGGTGAGGAGGGGGGAGAAGAGGAGGAGGAAGAGGATGATGATGACGATGATGAGGAGTACACACTGTGTTTCCAGGGGGAGATGGACCCCCTTGCATTTGCAGAAGACGACCACACTGGTGCTCAGCCTTACCAGCAGTTCGAAAGGCTCGAGTATGAAGCCCTTGCTGCTCGCAAACGCAAGAAGCAATATGATCAACCAGAGCAAATGTATGTTACCCCGCCTTAACGTTTTCTTGCATTATTGTTTTAGGGCACTGCACTACACTATGCTCTCACACCAATCAAACTGTTTGGAGCAGTCAATTATTTCGTACAATCAACACAGACAACACAAAAGGCTCTGTTTTGTTGTTCTTATAAGCCTACTTACATTGATTCAATCCTAATTAACTAAGTCCGAGCATATTCTCAAAGTCCGAGCAGAATTACCCCCTAGTCTATTTCAAATTTTCAACTTTCAAGTGCTCTTCGGCATCTTGATGTTATCAATATTCTAAGTTAAATCTGCTAACATAAATGTTTTAGTGTATCAGAGAAATGGGTCTGTCAACTATTGAATTATTGAAGGGATTAGTCAATGAGTACGATATAGGAATAAAACATATATGTTCCTGCCAAACTGCAAGTTTTGGTTCCTTTTGTGGTAAAGATCTGTTAAGGCAATGTTTTACTTTTGACTTGCATCTGCAGGTGGGTAACCACTCAACTTTTAGTTAAAATAACATGACGTGTGAAAAGATTGTCAAGGATGCCAAATGTATACACGAAATATATTGCATGAAAGAGCTGTCGATTCCCTTGTATAGATGAAGTTCAGTTTTATATATCCTGACTCCTTGCTTTGCTTTTAGCATAAAAATATGTTGGAGAATTGGGTTTTAAATATCTACAGGATGCTTCTCTGCATATGAATGCAGTGTACTCTTTTGAACATTAAAAGTAGTACTCTTTATGTGCACACTTTACATAGGTTATTAGATATTTTTTGACATGAGTGGATAACTAGACAATGACTAAAAAACATCACTTTTGATTGTTTTGAATTATTCAACTTATACTATTTGAATTAACTTTCTTACTATCAGGGATGATAATGCCAAGAAAGCTAGGCAACAAGACCTTTTTGGTGCCAGCATCGATGAGATCATGGAGGCAGCAAGTTTTGGATTAGGTCGCAAGGGGCGTAGAAAAGAGGTGTTAATTCCTATCTTTCATTCACACCTGGAAAACAATTTCAAGATGTTCAAGAATAAGAATAGTGTATAATGGTTAGATGAGTTGTCAAGCCTTTGGATAGTAAGCATGATACAAACACTAATTTATTTGGAGCTTGCAGTGCCAAGTGGTCCTTAATTTTTTTGGCACATCTCTTGATATTTCCCTCCGTGTTGTCTTGTGTGATAGTACAAGAAGAGGAGTCGTAGAAAGGGGGATGGGCCAAAGTTAAGTCCTGAAGTGACAAAGAAACTAGGTGATGCTAATCTTCTTTATGCCACAAGTTGTTATGATGAGGTAAATATTCTCCTTGACTTTATTATTTCAACTCGCTTTGCTGTTTGGCTTTTCTAGGTAAGACATTTGGATTTAGCATGTGTTTTGCATGTTCTTGAAAATGATACTTCTATTGATTACAAAAATTAGCACAATACAAAGATATCTTCAGCCCCTTAAATCTGGAGGGATTTATGGGGAAGTTCACACTCTGCGAATTGGATAAACCAGAGGACAACCTCCTACTTAAACTCCTAAACTGCAATTCCACGCTGTCAAAAAGCCAAAACAAAGCTGACCCTAATATACAGAAATTAACCAAAATTGGGACTAAGTCCAATATCCATGAGTCCAGCATCATAAAAACCAAATTAAGCCCCTTAAAGGTATTTAACTGTACTGCAAATAGCAGATAATCTTGGTGGGGCCATAGGATTTTTCCACATTGGTTGGATCATTACCTCACCCTGTCAACATCTCTCTGCCTGTATTTGCAATGCACCTTTCTTGATCGCTGGGATTTTTCTTCCTGTGGTGGTGACATGGGGCAAACATCAACATTCTGCTCTTTAGATCTTTCTATTATTGATTACTTGCATTGAGTACCTACCCACTTATCAACATGGCTGGGCTTCCTGCTGATAAAGTGCCTACTTTTAGATCTGTTCCCTCCTGTCTTGTCTGCTAGAGTCTGTTCCGCATCTAGATTGCTCCTGCTAGGGTGAGGGATTTATGCTTGAGCCTTGTAGTTTAGGGTTCCCAAATGTTCCAGGAGTTCCAAGAAATGGTCAAACTTCGAGCTGCACTTTGTTGTGCTGCATGAAGATCTGTATAAGGCAGAGTGGACCATGTCATGCAGATAATAAAATTTAAATATCATCTCTGGAGAGGAATCATTAAAATTAACTTTTTTTTCCACCCTTTGAAGTTGCCAGGCAAAATGGAAAGTTATAGGCCAGGGTTTGGTGTCTCCTAGTAGTGCTGTTAACAAGTGTAATTGCTTGTAAAAGAGGGTTTTAGGCAATTGTTGAGAGTCTTGAGACTCATGTCTCAGCAGAATTGACAAAGGGGTAGAAGTGGGAAAGGTAAGGAGTCATGTTCTCTTCATGACAGAGAAGACAGAAGGGCTTGTTAAAAGTAAAAATCCCATGTTGCTTAATCTGTCCTCGGTGGCCAGACCTTGTTAGATTTCTGCAAACCTAGCACCTGACACTTAAATTCCTAGCAGAAAAAATGATCTACTGATTAAAATGCACAGCTAGGTTCCCAACACAAAAATTCAGCAGAAAGCAAACAGTACCAATCTCAATCACAATAATGACACAGATTCTACCCAATTCGAGTTCTTCATTAACCTCTGAACTTACTTGGGCTCCCTTCTTGGGAAAATGTCCCAACTGAGGAATTACATACAACACTGGATCTGATCCAGCTGATCAACCCTCCTTGGTTGATTTGGATCTCTTTGCTGTCCCTTCCTCGGACCCAACACACTAACTGAGAAGCCTCTCTCAATCTTGTGCTGCTGTATAGTGTCTTCTCCCTCTCCCTAGCCTTCCTTTTATAACTTTACATTGAGCTAATCCCTAACCCTATTCTCCAAAGTGATTGACGACCGAGATTAGATCTCTCCTCACTTGAGATTAAGGGCTGAGATTAAAACATAATCACTAAAATTGTTTACTTTACTTTTCCTAAGTTTGCTTTAACTCAATAAGCCAACACAATAATTATGTGCTTTTCCTAAATGTAACTTAGGCTAAGTTACATTAGCAACTTGCTCAACCTAGAGCAAGTATCCAAGGAGACTGTGGGCGACTTTTGCATGCCTAGACACTAAAGCCTTCTGTGTAGAAGTACTTGCCCAAGTTACAAACATCAACGGACCTTGTTACAATATTGGCCATGTGAAAGAAAAGCTCCCTCGGGTTCAAGAAGGGCTTTCCAAATGGCTAGAAATTGTGTAACCCATTTTATAACAGGGGCCCAACACTTTCGTCTTCCATTATTTTTCTAGGCAGATTTTCATGGCTTTCAAAGCATCTACAGATGTGTGAGGTCGATAAGGATAGAAGTGACTTCCAGAATTTCCAAGCCTACTCCCTCCATGAATTCACATTCTTTTGCCCAAAGATCTCATTGGGTTAAACTCATGAATATATTGAAAAATGAATTTGTCAATAGGTTGAGATTAAATTTTGTGGAAGTACTTCCCAAATCATAAAGTCGGTAGTCATACAGTTTTTAGAATGAAAAAGGCCTCTTTTACTAATTTATTTGGCTTTGAAATAGGAATCTTTGACTGGAGAACAACTTGTGTCAAAAATATCTGCCCTATAGATTGACAATTGACTTGTTGAGTAATGCATGGTGGGCCCTGGGTCTCTCTAGTTAAGAAATGGCTTATTTTTCATAGGCAGGCATATACTACAAAAAATTTAGTGCCTTCTGTTACCACTCAAACTCTCACTATGTTGAAAAGTCTAGAGTCTAAACCATAGGCATGAGAATCTAATGACAACTACTAGTCAAGTCACTTACTGTGAGCTTAGGGGTCTTGTCTCTCACTTTAGATTAAGGAAATGGGGTCCTAGCCTAGGGGGGTGTTTCTAAAAGTTCAACACAACCTATCATTGAATACGTGGGGAAAACTTAGGCTTTAGTTAATTTAAATACGCAAATCACTTGAGTGTTGTGAGCAAGTTCCTGTATTGGAGGATGAAGGAAGAATTGTTTTAGAGATAGAAGGTATTCTCACCACAAGAGAAAAGTTTGCTCAAGAACCATCAAAGAGTACCTCATCAAATGAAAAACCCTCTCGAAGAAGATTCATCATGGGGAAGAGAAATTCTGTCAACAATATCCCTCCTTGCCCTTGCTTTGAGGACAAAGCAATAATTTTGAAGGGGAAGGCATTGTTATATACATAAATAAAGATAGGGGATAGATAATTAAATAATAATGTGAATATGTAATAGAATAAAATAATAAATATAATAAATTGGTAGAAGAAGAGACACCTCTTGATTTAAAAGGCACAAGCGCCTCTTGAACATATTGATTGGCAAGGGAATTTGGAGCCATAGACAGGGTTTGGGAACACAACTACATTTTACTCGCCAGGTTATTGGTGATTGAATATATATGAACCTCAAATACATTGGAAATCTCACACAATTTTTTTTAGATTTAATATGAAAGAAATTTATTATTCCGTACCACTGAATCATGAAAGCTTATTACTTTGAGAAGAGGAAATTAATTTTTTTGTCCAGATTGAGCATATAATAAATGATACATTGATATCCATAACTATTTTCTCTACTCTATCATTTTCCTTTCTACTAGATACATAACTCTTGCTTATTTGTTGAAAATGTTTGCTTTGATCATGTGCTTAACCTATATATCCAATAGAATTACAACACTATTGCTGAAAATTTGAAGGTCTTTCTGTTCAGGTTGTTTGTGCATTTGATTTTATAAGCATGTTATGGAGTACACTCTTGGTTTATACCATTTCATGCTGTTTCGATGAAGAAAAGGAAACAGTTGACAAATCATCATTGCCTATCTCCTATTTGTTTCTTTATTACATATGATTGAATGTAGTGAAAAATACAATGCCCAAACATTAAGTGTATGTGTGCTTTCCTTGCTGCATCCTTACGTGGTTGTTCAATAATTAATAATTGATTGGTGTAACATTGTTACTGTTGTTTGTGCAGGCTATAGAACTGTTAAAAGAAGTTATACGCCTTGCACCTAATGTCCCAGATGCCTACCATACACTTGGACTTGTTTACGATACATGTCATGATAAGACAAAAGCAATCAATTTTTACATGATAGCTGCTCATCTTACACCTAAAGATGCCTACCTTTGGAAGCGTCTTGCCACATGGTCCATGTAAGTTATTTTGTGGCAATCAAAATTGCAGTTACAATTTGTAAAGTTTTAAATTTTTCCAAAATGAATGGTTTTCTTCTATGAACTGTCAGATTGTTCTTAGTGCTAATTCTATGAGCCTGCCATATGAATTAATTTCTATCTTTGCATTGCCCACCATAACTATTTGAATGCCAAATTAAGATGAACTATATTAAAACTAACATTTTTAGTTATCATAGTGGAAGTTAATCTTGGTAGGACATTTTCTTGTAGAATGACTATTCATATGTAATTGGTCAAGTTGCCAGGATCCATGGGTATGGTTATTGTTACACTCCATATTGTATGAGGTTGCATGTTGTGATTTTCAGTCACATTGTTGTATTTTGCTGCTTGTACCTTGGAGCTTTTTGATGGATTGAGGGTACATATTCCCTTTCTTTGCTTGGAAATGCTACTTCATGGTTGAATTGGTATTTTGGGTTGGAGAAGACTCACTTCTCTTTGGTGGATGGTCATGTTAGCTTGTGTTCTCATGATTTTTTGGATGCTACTTTCATGCCTTTGTTTAATGGATCACTCTCTTGACATATGGGTGCTTGCTACTTCATGTATTATTTTCTTCTTGGAGCATCCTAGTGACCCTGCATGATGGTGATGTCACTTGGAGGCAGTGTTTTGCTAGGGAGATCAACTTTTATTTACATGGTGCATCTGCGCATTATCACACATGTCCATGTTGATTTAATCATTCGGTGACTATTTAGAGGTGGACTATGTGGACTGTTTGGTGAGAAATTGTTGAAGGCCTTCTACTAGCTTTTCTTGTGGAGTGCTCCATCTAGTTGGCATCTTGCACACTTATCCATGGATTGGTTGGAGGAACCCACTTTGGGATTCACACACGTGGAGTGATTGCACACTTTTTTATGCATCTTGTGGACCACTTACTATTTTGGGATGGTGGTTATGGAGTGCTCTTTTAAGGGAAATTGTTTTATTGTTTTCTCCCTCATGCATCTTGAAGGGCACATCTTGGAGGAGTTTTCTAGGTGGACCTTGAGCACATTCTCCTATGATAGATATATTTTATGGTAATTTTGCTTGTGTGCATTTTGAAGGGCAGACTTTATGTGTACCTTTTAGCATCTTACTTGGTCAATATGCCTATTTTAGGTGATGCATCCTCTCTCTAGGAGATTCATTGTATATTCCTTCGAATTTTTAGATGGGTGACCTCTCTTGGAGAGGATGGAGGGCACATATTCGCTTGACGTGGTTAACCATTGATTGAGGATAGATCTAACTACTCCATTATTATATTATTTCTTTGAGTTGTCAAGGAGTTAGCTGGAAAATAATGTATTTCATTGTAAAAGAGAAGAGTCTCCCTCTATAAAAAGGAGTTTTCTCTCCATTTGTGATGGTTGGGAGATTGGGGATTGAAGGAGTTCTCCCCTTGGGTTACACCGTAACTTATATTAGGAAGGTTGAAAGTATTGCTTCTATTTTATGTGAGGCTTCTTCTATGTTTGCATTATTTCACTTGTTGATTATTGTAGGAAATCCCTGTAACTTGTTATGAAGGCTTTATAATGGAGTGTATGGTGATATATTCACTCTAATTCTTTTTCTTGTTATGTTAAGCTTGCATCTATCACAATATGTTGTTGCTAGAAGTAATATGACATCACCTTTGTAACTCTGTTTAAGAGTGGCACCCTCAGCTTTCCAAGGTTAATTCTGCAGTAGTTTTCAGCAAGCTAAGGCTGATTTGTGGCATGTATAACATCCCTTCTTTGCTTTGCATATTCATGTACCTGCCCTCTTTTGCCCAAGATTTGGTGGGCAGTGGTCTTAGGGTTTCCATTGCCTTATTTTTTCTCAATCCATTCATCTTGTCACTATTGTTACAATTATGTAAATCAGCAACTATTTAGATTCATTTTCAGATTCAAATAATTCAGTCAGTCATCAATTGATATTCAACATTAAACAATGATTAGAAAGACTTTATCATTCTCATTGACAGATAATCTCTTAAAGCATGTACGTTAAAAAATTGCCAAATGGCATTTTTCACAATGAAAAAACAACATTTGAGAATCCTTAAAGTTATAAGTCTGCTGCTGCTACATTATTGTCATTGGTTAGTGTTAGAAAATGTAACTAGGTTCAGTTTTCATAATGATCTTTGTACCTATATCATTGTATATTTTATGTAAAAGAAAAAGAAGAAAAATAATTTTATTATTATTATTTTATTAGATAAGCATGTTCTTCATGCTTCTAGGTTTTCTTGAGTCAAAGAGTCAAAGTCCTATTTGGACCTATTGTAAAGAAAAAGGAAAAAAAATAATTTTTAAATATGTAATTTGGGTCAAAAACCCCTCTAGATTCCAAGTCAGCCCAGCCCCAAAGGACATGTCTATTCACACACCTCTGGATATTATAGAGGATGATTTGAGCTCATTTGGACACACACAATTCGCTTAATTGGTTCTGAAATTTCGCAGAAGGAGGGCCGAAGTCTGAAGTTGGAGAAGGGTTTGTGGAAGTTTTCTCTCATCATATCTCTTGATGAAGATTTGTTGCTGGTTTCTTGTTGTTGATGGATTTACTGTGCAGAAGGAGGGTTTGACTTGGCATTTAGAAGGCTGGTATTTTTTTGTGGTCATGGGTCTTGGATATCTCACTTTTATCTGAAACTATAAGAAGAGAATTTTTCTAGGTTTTCCCCGTGGAGGGGTTTTTCTTGGCTTGGAGCCTATATCTTGTGTTCTTTTGTCTTCTATGATCTTCATGTTTTTATTATGGTAATTGCTTGATGAAAGAAGGAAAACATTATAATAATAATAATAATAAGAATGCAAACAAACTCACGAGTAATTATCATGTAAAGGGAAATCTAATCGAATTCGTAAGCCTCTCGATTTCTCAACAGTTAGATACTTGGCCAATTGGCTATTTGGGTAATCATTGTTGTCAAACATAGTCTTCTTGTTAATTTTAGGTATGTTCTATGCTAGAGCAATTTATTTCAATTTTCACAGTTAGCTCAATATCTTTTCCAGATTAGCAATCACATCAGCATTAAAGTAAACTGCAGATAGAACATAAATATAAATCGCAGAAGACAAGCCAAGACAAGAGGACACAAGATGTGGCTCTAGCCAGGGACAAACCCCAATGTGGGGAAACCCTTGATCGATTCTTCTTTTATGTTCTTCAAAGTTCAGCAGAGAAGAGAGAGAGATAGTACATTTACAATAGAAGTCAACATTTTGACTTTTGATATCTGCATGAGATCAGTTGAAGACATATTGCTTCAACTGATTCTCCAAGGTGACTGATTCACATATCGTAGTGTTGCATTTCGTCATGGTGCTGCACCTAGTCACAGAGCTGTTCCCATCACTGAGCTGCTCCCATTACCATGCTGCAATTCATCATCATGCTGCACTATGTTGTACTTCATCTTCTCAGTGGTGCACTCAAACATCACTGAGCTCAACGTCATGGATCTGTATTTAATGTTGTACACATTGCTGATCTGCAATGCCTGCTATGCTACACACATCATCAGTTGCACCTGTCAACGCTGATGACTTCTAGCTGCACTAGCTGTCACTGCTTCATGACTTAGGGCATCAACCTTCATCCCTTATCTTTCACTCAGTCAACAATAAAGGCCTTCAAAGGCTGTGGTGCACCAAGGTGAGACTACACTACTGTCATGCTGTCGAGGTCTGGCTTGTGCAACCCTTTGACATTGGCTATGGCTTGTGGCCCAGCCTAGCAGCAAGATAGGCTTATGGTCTTCCTGCAAACAACTTCCAATAACCATCAATGCAGCAATGTAAGAACTTAGCTTACGGTCATTACCTTCTAGCACTGAATCTGCATACCTATGCTGATCTGATCAGAACCTTGAGGGAAGATTTCTTTTACGCACAGTCTCACCTTATGCTGTAGCTCCTTTGCCTTGCAAACAGTCCTTGACCCAAGCCTAGGAACAACCTCTATCTCTGTGCTGTTACCTTCATCAACTCATGCTTGTTTCACACAGACAACATGCTTCTTCTTGCTGCGTTAGGACTCATTTTGTTGTGGCTAAAGATCTCTCCTTAGCTGTGAATTAGGGCTTGTTATATCTGCGGCTAGGTCTTCTTTTGATGTGGCTAAGAGCCTCCTTATGACAGCGGATTAGGGCCTTCTTGTTGATGCGGATAAGAGCCTCCTCTGCTGCGTATCAGGCCTCCCTTTACTGCGGATTAGGCCTCTCCTTAACAACGAATTAGAGTCTCCTTTCGCTGCATCTAAGAGTCTCCTTGGACAATGGATTAGGGCATCACTTGACAGCAGATTAGGGCATCATGTTGACTGCGCATTGGAGCTCCTTTAGACAGTGGATAGGCGCCTTTCCTTGACTACGGCTAGGGCACATCTGAACTGCGGCTAGGGCATCATACACTTAGCCCAAAGTACTCTTTAGTGTCTCTCCTTCACCAAAAACCCAAGACGTGGAGAGGAGGAGATCACATGAAGAGTGTGTGTCTCAACTGACTTTAAGTCCTCACCTATTTATACTAAAACGTAGATGATGAATAAACATGACTATTGGGCTTCTGAGCCTACACAAGTTGCTGGCCGACTTGACAATTTGTCTTATAACACAAATAAATTCATAACTCCATGAATACTTATCGGAATCGGATGATCTTTAGATCAATCCTACACCTCTCGATGAGAGGGATCCAATAAAAATATCAGTTGCCATAAATAAGATGACCCACATGGAGTTTGGCCCTAGTTGCCATTTTTAACACTCCCTCTCAACTAGGGAGAACTCCATCCGCTGATCCATATGTCCGATTGTACTATCTCTGCCATCAGTGCCCTGCACTGCTTGCTTAGCTCTGATCAGCCCTGCTCAGCTATGCTCTGCTCAGTTTTGCTCAGCTCTACTCAAACTATGAAGAAGAAGTGATCGAGGATGTATCATACCATCCTCCACTGACCCGAAGTCAGTCACAGAGTGTGTACCACTTTCATTGGTCCCAGACCAGTCCTCTACTAACCCGAAGTCAGTTTCAGAGGGTGTACCACTCTCACTGGTCTCAGACCAGTATCATTGATCCTAGATCAATGAAGGTCATCCTAGCATAGGGAGTACGGTAGATACAACGATGCGTCCATTGGTACTACTATGGTCCCTATCCTCATTTCCCTGCTCATTGATCAGATGAGAGGTACTTCCCATGAGTCCCAGACTGCATGGGTAGGATGCCTCGACAGGAGAACTAATCATCCTGTCCATAGGAGAGCGAATCATCCTGTCCACAGGAGAGCAAATCATCCTGTCCAGTGGATGCCACAGAGAACTAATCATCCTGGCCTACAGGAGAACGAATCATCCTGTTCCACAATCGCCATGGAGAACACATCATCCAGGCCCACAGGAGAACTAATCATCTTGTTCAGCACGTGCCACCAGGGGAGGGTGAGTCACCCTGTGGTCGTATGTTGCTCCAGTAAGAACCCCAAGCCCCCAGAGCTCCCAGAGCTCAATGTATGCAACATGCAGGACCCTTTTACAAGGGTCTCTCGACGACTCCAAGTCGTTTGGGAAAATCACAGATTTGATCTTTCCCTCGGGGCTTTGACAAAGTGTAGCGACCTGTACATCATCTCACAGCGATGGAGCTTCCTTGCTCATAGACTTACCATATCCCATATAAGGTAGTATCTGATGTCTATCTGCTGGAGCAATCATCGAATACAGGATTCCTCAATAATCGAATCCCACCTCTGGTTGTCACAGAGAATCACAGTGGTATTCATCATGTGTACAAAGTTTTAGACTACCTTTGACAATGACCATAACTCTGATACCATGTTGGAAAATCCATAGAGGTGGCAGTTAAATGTTTTCCCTTTATTAATGACATTATCTTGTGATGTTTTATTATTATTATTTCTTTCGATTTATCTTTTCTTATCATCAAGACTAATGCCAAGCAACAAATAAAAGAGTACACAAGATGTAGGCACGCTGCCAGGGCAAAACCCCCCTCGAGGGGAAAACCCAGTCACAAATTCTTCCTTCAGTAGATTCAAAAGATGAGACGACCAAGACCCTTACAATCTAGACTCGAGACTACCTCCATCAAGTCATCCTTCTTCCTTTCACTATGTTAGCATCGAATACTTTCCATTGAGCTTTCACTGAGACATCATCACTGCAATATCTCTGAGACCTTGTCTTTGTAATAGCAACGAGAGACTTTATTTATGTGGTGGCACCGAGGTCTTCCCACTGTGATAACACTGATCCCTTCTCACTGTGGTGGCACCGAACCTTCCATATTGTGGTAGCACTGAACCTTCCATATTGTGGTTACACCAAGACAATATTTGCACCGAAACTGTAGTATAGTAGTAGCATCAAAACGTGGGAGCACCGAACTGTGATAGCAACGAGATTATAATGGCACCGAAACTGTAATAGCCCGAAATTGTGGTCACTGTAATTTTGCACCTGTCTTTAGCGAAATTATCTCTGTGATTTAACCCGAGCTTCTATGATTACACCGAGATCCTCCTTGTACCCTGTCTGAGCTCCTGTAAAAACACCGAAATATTTCTCTGAAATTCTTATGCGAAATTTTTTGTGGTTGTTATGTGAAGTCCTCATCCTGGTATATATAGTTGTTGCCAACTTGAAATGAGCCAACATGAATATATGAAGAGGTGTGTCTTTGTATTTAGGCCGACATGATTTATTTGAGGTAGGCCGACTTGATGAGAATTCTTTCAACAGTAAGGAGACTTTGACTTGATGGACGAGTCTTCACAAATTGACTTTGACAATAACCTAAAGCCTACAATGGAGGCTTGACCTATACATTTGACCCAAGCATGAAACCCATGCTTTAAAAAGTCAATTCAATATTAATAAAAATTCTTTTTGCTTTTCTTTTGACAAATATATTACATTTTGACTTCAAGTACAATTATGAAGACTGAACCTAGTTACATTTTCCAACACAACCCACACATATGGTCAAACTCCCAGGCCAACTATGCCTCGCTTCACGAAGGAACCAGAGTGAGAGAGAGGTGTTGATGCATTCACGAAGTTAATTAGATCATTCACTGACGGGAATCCGGGATTGACGAGTATGAGTCCTTGGATCCCAATATCGGAGGGACACTCTCCTTAGCAGATTACTGTCATCTAAAGGAGAAATATAGAGGAGTTGGGCCCTCATTCCGAGGAGGACCGCAAAATCAGAAGCTAGAAGGGAAGGTGACATTGCCAGGTTTTTATGGGTCAGCCAAGAGTTCAGCGAGACCATGGGTTCAGAAACTAGACACTAACCTTAGTTTGAATCCCATGCAAGGGGCAAGATGCCATCAGATTTGCTACATTGCATTTGGAGGGTGATGTGTAGGAGTGGTGGTATCACGGATTAGTTACACTTGGGCAAGTGTCCATCACATCCTATAGTGAGTTCACTCGCACGCTGGGGGAAAGATTTGAAAGGAAGGATTCGGAGTTGCGCTTCAAGAAGTTGGCTAACTTGAAGCAGACAGGCAGTCTAACATAGCAGAGTTTCAAAGGCTTGCAATAATGGTTTTAGATATTTCCGAGTCACGATTGATCGTGTTGTTTATTGAGGGATTGGTCAAGCCTCTGCGAGGTTGGGTACGAGCTTATAGGCTAGTATCATTGCAGGATGTCATTAGTCGAGAGTGGGACATGCTAGATGTTGTTCCAAAGACGAGGGTTTCAACACCTACTAAACCCTTTTTCCCTTAGAAGGGAAAAGACATCAAAACTTCTCAAAAGGAGTGGACAGGGAAGGGACAGCTGGATGATGAGACTAGCAGGGACCTCCAGCGAAGGAAATTATGCTTTATTTGTTAGGAGCCATGGGCACTAGGGCATCGATGTACCAAGGGCAAGGCCCACTACATAGAGGTATTTTCAGATAGTGAGCCAGAGGAGGAGGATGCAAACCAGGAGGTAGATGCAGGTGACGGTGGACCTCAGAGCTTGGGAGAAGGTGGCCCACCACCCCCCACCCAGTGGAGGAGCTTTCTTACCCACTGGGGGATTTACTGCTTCGCTTCGGGGAGTTCCGAAGTATTTAACACTGAGGATCAGAGGTACAGTGCAAGGACAGCGTGTATCCATGTTGGTGGACAATGGGGCAACCCACAATTTTATTGATGCACAGTTGGCGAAGTGTAGAGGCATTCAAACAGAGGCTTTCGAGGGATTTTTGGTACTAGTGCCAAGAGATAAAACTATACAGTGTACCCGGTATGTTCCCAGCATGACAGTGACCATGGGGAACTATTCGGTCACAGACCATTTCTTCGTGGTGGACGTTTCGAATACCAATGTGGTGATGGGAGTTCAGTGGTTGTATTCTCTTGGGCGTGTCAAACCTGATTGGAGGAAATTGGAGATGGAGTTCATAGGATCGGATGGAAAGCTAGTAGTGTTGAGAGGTATGGATTCATATCCACCCCAAACAGTGTTTGCACACATGGAGGTTGATTTGAGGCACAGTGACATAGAGTGGGCTGTAGAGTTGAGGATCTCAAGGACTGGGGAGCTGAAGCAATAGACACATCCAGACATATTGGACCTCTTGGAGAGGCATCAGGTGGTATTTGGAGAGATTCCACCAGGCAGGACACCCAACAGAGGGTTTGAGCACACCATTGAGTTGGAGGAGGGGGTTCATGTAGCGATCACCACTCCCTACAGATATCCCAAGGCATATCAGGATGAGATTGAGAGGGCTATACAGGAGTTGTTGATGTTGGGGCATATCAAGCCTAGCTCGAGTCCTTTTGCTTCGTTTGTAGTGTTGGTGAAGAAGGATGGGACCCTTCGCATGTGCATAGACTATAGGGCCATCAACAAGAAAACGATGAAGAACAGGTATCCCATTTCGCGCATTGATGAGTTGATGGATGAGCTTAGAGGAGCCAAGTACTTCTCTAAGATAGACTTGTGCTCAGGGTACCACCAGATCCGGGTGAGGGAGCAGGACATCCCCAAGACTGTTTTTTGCTGCCATTATGGACACTTTGAGTTCTTGGTGATGCCCTTTGGGCTAACCAATGCACTAGCCACGTTTCAGTCTTGCATGAACCATGTGTTCCACAAGCAGTTGCAACGATGTGTCTTGGTATTCTTTGATGATATCTTGATATATAGCAGGACTTGGGAGGAGCACCTCCAACACTTGGAGGAGGTCTTGCACATAGTAGAGGAGCAACAACTGTATGCGAAAATGTCCAAGTGTGAGTTCGAATTGACAGAGATGTTATATCTTGGGCATGTGATTGGGGAGGATGAAGTACGAGTGCATCAGGGGAAGATTAGGGCCATCCTGGATTTGGCCTACACCCAAAAATGTGACAGAGTTGAGGGGATTTGGGCATCTGTACATATTACAGGAGGTTCGTGAAGGGGTTTTCCTAGTTAGCAGCACCCCTTACGGATTTGACAAAGAAAGGGGCTTTTGAGTGGACTGATGTGGCACAAGAGGCTTTTGAGCACCTCAAGAGGGTGATGAGTAGTTGTCATGTTTTGGCCCTTCCATATTTTTCACACCCATTTGTCTTGGAGTGCGATGCATCAGGGGAGGGCATTGGAGCAGTTTTGTCACAGGGAGGTCACCCCATAGCATTTGAGAGCCAAAAACTTCAGCCACATGAGAGATTGTATCCCATATATGATAAAGAGATGCTAGCAGTCATGCATGTGTTGGCTAAGTTTCGGCAATACTTAGTGGGGAACAAGTTCAAGGTTAAGACTGATCACAACAATCTTCAATTTTTCTTGGAGCAGCAAAACCTACAGGAGAGACAATAGAAATGGGTCAGTAAGATCCAAGCATATGATTTTGAGATTGAGTATGTCAAGGGCAAGCAGAACATAGTAGTTGATGCATTATCACGGAGGCCCACAACACTCTCTTTGATGGATATCACACAGGATTGGAAGGCACAACTTTTGGTGGAGTACTCCAAGGATCGGCAGACATGTGAGATCTTGGATGGTACTCATGGGGATGACAGGTACCGAGTGATGGATGATGTTATCTATTACAAAGATAGGATTTATTTGGTGTCAGGATCACAGTTGAGGGAGAAGATCCTACACACAGCTCATGACTCACCTTTGGTGGGGCATCAGGGGTTCTACAAGACTTATATGGCCATTAGGGAGCGTTTCACTTAGCAGGGTCTAATGGAGGATGTTCTGAGGCATGTCAGGGAGTGTGATGCATGCCAAAGGAACAAGGGAGAGCACACGCATCTCATTGAGTTACTACAACCTATTCCTATTCTTGAGAGGAAGTGGAAGAGTATATCGATGGACTTTATTACAGGATTGTCAGCAGTATAGGGGAGAGACTGCATCTGTGTGGTTGTTTACAGGATGACGAAGTTTGCACACTTTTCGCCATTCTAGCCCAATATTCAGCATGACAGGTGGCCGAGTTGTTTTTCCGAGAGGTGTTTAGGCTACACAGGTTGTCTAAGGCGATTATCAGTGATAGGGATGCCAGATTTATGGGAGGATTTTGGCAGGAGTTATTTCGCCTTGTTGGCACGAAGCTAACTCCCAGCACTAGCTACCACCCTCAGACAGATGGACAGACAAAGATAGTAAATAAGTGGTTGGAGGGGTATTTGCGTAACTATGTGACTGGACAGCAAAGAGCATGGGTGAAGTGGCTGCACCTTGGGGAGTATTGCTACAACACCACATATCAATGTCCATATGTATGACACCCTTTCGTGCTTTATATGGTTATGATGCACTGACTTTTGCTAGTATGGTTTTTGGAGATAGCAGAGCTCAAGGGGCCAAAGATTGGATACAGGGGAGCCAAGATATCCTTAGAGCACTCAAGGCTAACTTGCAAATGGCATAGAACCAGCAGAAGTTATATAGAGACTGAGGCAGAGTAGAGCAACATTTTGAGGTGGGAGATTTGGTTTTCCTGAGATTGCAGTAATACAAGCAATCCAAACTGAAGCAGAAGGGAGCTGAAAAGCTTCAAACTCGTTTTTATGGGCCATACAAGGTGATCCGAAGAGTGGGAGAGGTAGCTTATGAGTTGGAGCTTCCACCAGGAAGCAGGGTGCATAATGTATTCCATGTCTCTTCCATGAAAAAGGCCTTGGGACAACAAGTGAAGACTACCATTGAGTTACCACCATTAGTTGATGAGGGGCATTTGATTTTAACACCAAGGGACATATTACATGAGAGGAAAAGGAAGTTGAGGAGCAGGATAATTAGAGAATTCCTTGTCAAGTGGAAGGATTTCCCAGAAGAAGATGCCACATGGGAAGGAGAACAGATCTGCAACATCCAGCACTACAGTTGCTTGAGGACAAGCAACATTGGGGAGGATTGTCATATCCCCAATTAAAATTTTGACATGGAAATTCCCAATTTTGCAATTTTGGAGATTAATATATATATTTAGCTAAATAAAATAGGAGAAATAAGTTGTAGAGATACTTAATCAATTTTGAGAAAAGAAAATGGTTGAGAATTAGGAAAAGAAGAAAAATTAAAGTTAACTTGTGGAATTACCAAGCATGGAAATCAAACCATAGGAAGGATCAAACTGTGGCATGGGAAAAATCAAACCATAGTATGAGGAAGTGAAAGCAAAAATAAAAGGAAGGTTGGGGCCTCATTTTGATCATTCTAGTTTTGGCATTTCATTTCTAAATTGGAGGAAGGTTTGCTTAAGTTGTTGAACTAAGTCAACCAGTATTGTTTAGCACAGGGATTTCCAAGTGGAGAATCCCAACTCTCTTTCGGTGAACTTAGAGTGTAATCCTAGGAGAGAAAACTTGGAGCTGATTGGATATTTATTTTCCTGCTTTTTTGCGAGCTATTTCATCTCTACAATAGGTAGGCCGTTTTTGTTAGAGCAGTTGTTGCAATCTTGTGCCGGGAAATAGCTGGAATTTCACTCTATCTTTTCAGCGCTATCTTTTAGTGATTTCTTAGTTATTTTTGTGGAGAATTTTGGAGGAGCAACTATAGGTTTTCTAGTGGGACACAGAGCTGGGCAGTCGGTCATTTCACTTCATTTTTAGGTAATTCCGGGAGGTTGGAATTAGCCCAAAATATTTTTGGGTTTTTTTGGTCACAGGTTGGAGATCATTGTCCTAATTTTTCATTATTTTTGGAGCAGATTTGAGGCCTCAAATATCAGTTTTCCTCTAGCAGCAGCAGCAGTAAATTTTTGGGTACTGTGCAGCTAGTGAGCCATTTCAATGTGGAGTTTTCTTCATTCTCACCTGGGTTTTGCATGCTTGCTTAAGCAAGCCCAGGTGCACACATCCCACTATATTTTGTACTTAGATTCTCATTGGATATTTAATAAAATGGCTCAACTCTATTATTTCTGCTCAACGATGTTCTAAATTTGTTGTTCTTGTGGATTTTCAAATTGCATGTTTATTTGTTTGTTGTAGCTAGTTCATGTTTTGATATTTCACTGTATTTCTCTAGTTAGACCACTACATCCAAGGCTCATCGCTGCTTGGGGGGATCCACTTGTCAACACATGACAAGGATCTTGCACATCCAAGGCTCATCACTGCTTGGGGAGATCCACTTGTCAACACATGACAAGGAACCTACACATCCAAGGCTCATCATCCATGACCACCCTCTCTAGGAAGAATCACCTCTGTCAGTCCAAGTTGCTCTCTAAAAACCAAGAACTTCCCTTTCAGTAAAGGCTTGGTAGGAATGCTAGCAATCTGATCATCAGTCGTGATATGATGGAGTCTCACTGCTCCTCTTTGTACCATATCCTGGATATAGTGATATTTGATCTCAATGTGTTTGGACTTGTCATGGAACACGAGATTTTCAACAACTCGAATCCCACTCTTATTGTCACAGTAAATTACTGTAGTATCCAATACTTGCTCAAACAACTCTCTGAAGAGCTTCCTTAGCCACACTGCCTCACAGCTAGCCATGCTAGCAGCAATGTATTATACTTCAGCCATGCTAAGGGTACCAGAATATGTTGCAGGAAACGCCTAGAAAAGTGGCGTGCTAGTACTAGGAACACACTAAAACACCAAAACAGCCTTGAACAGGGCCCGAAACGTCGTCGGTTGTACCGTACAACATTTCGCAATTTCGAAATGTCGTACGGTATGGCCGGCAGCGTTTCAAGCCCGTTTCGGCCACTAGAGGCCGCATTTTAGGTGACAAAAAGCGGATTTGAAATTTATTTTTTTTAGTTTTTTGGCCAGTTCAAGGGTTGAATAAGGGCGTGGGCCCATTTTAACACCCAAATACACTAATAAAACATTTTTTATGTGGTTGTTAACTAAATTTAATAATAAAAAAATTACAAATAGAATTCTCTAGAAACCCTATGAACCTCTTCTTTTCTTTAAAAAGGCACTTCATTCACTCATTTCTCACACATTCTTCTGCAAGAGGAGCTTCCTATAGCAGTAGCAAGGAGTTTATTTGTGTTTTGGAGTGTGGGAAACATGAGAAAGGATGTGAACGGCAAGAGAAAGGGTGCGGGCAGCAAGAGGAAGGGAGTGGGCCGCAGCGAATTGGGTGAGGTTTTCATTTTTTAATTTTGCAGCATTCATGGCTTCTCAAAGTTGTGTTTCAAGTGCCCCTAAACTAGGTGAGTTTTTCATTTTGTAATTTTGCAACATTCATGGCTTCTCTAAGTTGTGTTTCGAGTGCCCCTAAATCCACTAAAGCAACCAGGCAGCAAGAATATTATCCTCTATGGAAGTATGTTACCAAAGCGAAGCAGACGGATTTTGGTGGTACGTGTGAATGGAAGTGCAATTTATGCAAAAATGAAAAGACCTTCAAGGGCTCTTACGCAAGAGTGATGGCTCACGTTTTGCATGAAGAGATAAAGGGTATTGATGTGTGTGAACATACCAAAAATCCAGAGGTGAGGACTAAATTCAAGAAACAGAGCGATGATGCTCAAAGGTTGAGGGATTAAAGAAGCAAAATCGGCACTGGCACTACCAATCCTCGCATGACTGATAGCATTGAGCCAAGGATTGTTCAGGAAGCAAGAAAGAGGAGAGCACTAGAAGTAGAAGCCGAGCTATCCAAGCCATCAACTCCAAATCAAGACAGCAGATTGGTGAAAATGCCTGATAGTTAAGGGAGAGAAGAAGTTGACTCAAGAGTGGCAACAACCATCTTTGCTTGTGGCATCCCTTTTAATGTGGTTCGATCACCATATTAGCAGGATTTGGTGAGAGCAATTAACAAAGCCCCTCAAGGTTACAAGGGGCCAAACTATTAAAAAGGCAGAGCAGTTTCATTTAAGAAAGAGAAGCAACTTCTTGATGATGTTCTGAAACCAATTCGTAGCTCATGGAGTAGTACAGGGCTTTCCATCATCTTAGATGGTTGGACTGATATAAGACATAGGGCTTTGATTAATGTCATTGCATCATCACCAAAAGGAGCCATGTTCATCAAAGCAAAAGATTGTTCAGGTGAGGTAAAGGATAGTAAGTTCAATGCTGATATTTTAATTTTTGCTATTGAACAAGTAGGTCCAGAAAATGTGGTGCAAGTTATCACAGATAATGCACCTGTTTGCAAAGTTGCAAACTTGATTGTTGAGAGTAGATACAATCACATATTTTGGAATCCTTGCATTGTCCACAATTTGAATTTGATTTTAGAAGAGATTGAGGCAAAAACAGAATGGATCAAGGAGGTCACAGGGCAGGCTAGGGAGATTGTAAAATTCATCACCAAACACCACCAATCTCAAGCAATATATCGAGAATACTCCAGATTGGAGTTGTTGAGACAAAGTATGCCTCAAACTTCATCATGTTGTGTTGCCTTGATGAAGTTAAAAATGCATTAATGAGTATGGTGGTAGGTCAAACTTGGGTTGAGTGGAGATAGGCAGATTCAGAGAAGGGAAGTATGGTGAAGAGGGTGTTGATTGATGAAGATTGGTGGAGCAAGATTGATTTCTTGCTCAAGTTCACATTACCTACATTTGATCTTCTCTAAGATGCAGACACAAAGAAACCTTTCCTAGGAGAGGTTTATGATGGCATGGATACCATGGTTAAAAAATTGTGGAAATTATTACACAAGAGGTTCCCATTCTTCTTGTTGTGGATTTTGATTTTGCAAAACAAGTGAGGTGCATTATTGTTACCAAGTGAAATAGCTTCAGCACTCCATTACACACTTTGGCACATGCTTTGAATTCAAAATTTTATGATGAAGAATTCATTGTTGAAAGCAATGGGAAGAGGAAGGCTCCACATAACGACAAGGAGGTGAAGAAAGTCTTTCAGAGGTTGTTTACAACTTCCTTACAAATTGATGTAAGGAAAGAATTTCCCTGTTTTACTACTGGATTAGAGGATTTTGCAAACATGTCAACTTTGGATGAGAGGAGGACCATGGACCCAGTTAAGTGGTGGACTTGTCATGGGGCAAGTGGTGTTAATTTGCAAACTCTTGCCACTCGTATTCTATCACAAGTGACAAGCTATTCATTAGCAGAACGGAATTGGAGCACCTACAATATCATTCATAGTGTGAAGCACAATAGGTTGGGATCATCGAAGGCAGAAGACTATGTTTGACAACAATGATTACCCAAAGAGCCAATTGACCAAGTATCTAACTGTTGAGAAATCGGGAGGCTTACGATTTCGATTAGATTTCCCTTTACATGATAACTACTTGGGAGTTTGTTTGCATTTTTATTAGTATTATTATGTTTTCCTTCTTTCATCAAGCAATTACCATAATAAAAACATGAAGATCACATAAGACAAAAGAACACAAGATATAGGCTCCAAGCCAAGGAAAAACCCCTCCACAGAGAAAACACAGAAAAATTCTCTTCTTATAGAATAAGATAAAAGTGAGATATCCAATACCCATGACCACAAAAAAATACCAGCCTTCTAGATGCTAAGTCAAACCCTCCTGCATAGTAAATCCATCAAGAGCAAGAGACCATCAACAAATCTTCCTCAAGAGATATGATGAGGCAAAACTTCCACAAACCCTTCTCCAACTTCAGTGTTCATTTGCAAAGTCTTACCACTCGTATTCTATCACAAGTGGCAAGCTCTTCATCAGCAGAATGGAATTGGAGCAGCTACAGTATCATTCATAATGTGAAGCACAACAGGTTGGGATTGCAGAAGGCAGAAGGCTGTGTTTGACATCAATGATTACCTAGAGAGCAAATTGACCAAGTATCTAACTGTTGAGAAATTGGGAGGCTTACGATTTCAATTAGATTTCCCTTTACATGATAATTACTTGCGAGTTTGTTCGCATTTTATTATTATTATTATTATTATTTATTATGTTTTCCCTCTTTCATCAAGCAGTTACCATAATAAAAACATGAAGATCACAGAAGACAAAAGAACACAAGATATAGGCTCCAAGCCAAGGCAAAACCCCTCCACAGAGAAAACCCAGAAAAATTATCTTCTTATAGAATCAGATAAAAGTGAGATATCCAAGACCCATGACCTCAGAAAAATACTAGCCTTTTAGATGCCAAGTCAAACCCTCCTTCTGCACAGTAAATCCATCAACAGCGAGAGACCAACAACAAATCTTCATTAAGAGATATGATGAGGCAAAACTTCCACAAACCCTTCTCCAACTTCAATGTTCATTTGCAAAGTGTTGCCACTCGTATTCTATCACAAGTGGCAAGCTCTTCATCAGCAGAATGGAATTGGAACACCTACAATATCATTCATAGTGTGAAGCACAAAAGGTTGGGATCGCAGAAGGCAGAAGTGTTAAAATTGGCAACTAGGGCCAAACTCCATGTGGGTCATCTTATTTATGGCAGCTGATATTTTTATTGGATCTCTCTCATCGAGAGGTGTCGGATTGATCTAAAGATCATCCGATTCCGATAAGTATTCATGGAGTTATGAATTTATTTGTGTTATAAGACAAATTGTCAAGTCGGCCAACAACTTGTGTAGGCTCAGAAGCCCAATAGTCATGTCTATTCATCATCTACATTTTAGTATAAATAGGTGAGGACTTGAAGTCATTTGAGACAAACACTCTTCAAGGTGAGGACTTGAAGTCATTCGAGACACACACTCTTCAAGTGATCTCCTCCTCTCCACGTCTTTGGTTTTTGGTGAAGGAGAGACACTAAAGAGTACGTTGGGCTAAGTGTATGATGCCCTAGCCGCAGTTCAGATGTGCCCTAGCCGTAGTCAAGGGAAGGCTCCTATCCACTATCTAAAGGAGCTCCAATACACAGTCAACGTGATGCCCTAATCTGTTGTCAAGTGATGCCCTAATCCGTTGTCCAAGGAGACTCTTAGATGCAGCAAAAGGAGACTCTTATTCGTTGTTAAAGAGATGCCTAATCCACAGTAAAGGGAGGCCTGATACGCAGCAGAGGAGGCTCTTATCCGCATCAACAAGAAGGCCCTAATCCGTTGTCATAAGGAGGCTCTAAAACCGCAGTCAAGAAGTGACCCTTAGCCACAGCAAAAGAAGACCTAGCCGCAGATATAACAAGCCCTAATTCACAGCTAAGGAGAGACCTTTGGCCGCAACAAAATGAGTCCTAACACAGCAAGAAGAAGCCTGTTGTCTGTGTGAAACAAGCATGAGTTGCTGAAGGTAACAACGCAGAGATAGAGGTTGTTCCTAGGCTTGGGTCAAGGACTGTTTGCAAGGCAAAGGAGCTGCAGCATAAGGTGAGACTGTGCGTAAAAGAAATCTTCCCTAAAGGTTCTGATCAGATCAACATAGGTATGCAGATTCGGTGCTAGAAGGTAATGACCGTAAGCTAAGTTCTTACACTGTTGTATTGATGGTTATTGGAAGTTGTTTGGAGGAAGAGCGTAAGCCTATCTTGCTGCTAGGCTAGGCCACAGGCCATAGCCAACGTCAAAGGGTTGCACAAGCCAGACCTCGACAACATGACAGCAGTGTAGTCTCACCTTGGTGCACCACAACCTTTGAAGGCCTTTATTGTTGACTGAGTGAAAGATAAGGGATGAAGGTTGATGCCCTAAGTCATGAAGCAGTGACAGCTAGTGCGGCTAGAAGTCATCAGCGTTGACAGGTGCAACTGATGATGTGTGTAGCATAGCAGGCATTGCAGATTAGCAATGTGTACAACATTAAATACAGAGCCATGACGTTGAGCTCAGTGATGTTTGAGTGCACCACTGAGAAGATGAAGCACAACATAGTGCAACATGATAATGAATTGCAGCATGGTAATGGGAGCAACTCAGTGATGGGAACAACTCTATGACTAGGTGCAGCACCACGACAAAATGCAACACTACGATATGTGAAGCAGTCACCTTGGAGAATCAGTTGAAGCAATATGTCTTCAACTGATCTCATGCAGATATCAAAAGTCAAAATGTTGACTTCTATTGTAAATGTACTATCTCTCTCTCTTTCTTTGCTGAACTTTGAAGAACATAAAAGAAGAATTGATCAAGGGTTTCCCCACATTGGGGTTTGTCCCTGGCTAGCGCCACATCTTGTGTCCTCTTGTCTTGGCTTGTCTTCTGCGATTTATATTTATGTTCTATCTATAGTTTACTTTAATGCTGATGTGATTGCTAATTTGGAAAAGATATTGAGCTAACTGTGAAAATTGAAATAAATTGCTCTAGCATAGAACATACCTAAAATTAACATGGTATCAGAGCTGAGGTGAAGACAATGCCCAAGCAAGAGTGAAAGCACAATCACCGAAGACAGTTGGGAAAGGACAAAAGGATCAGTGGATTCCTCATCCCTCTTCAAATTCACTGAGGGTAAAGTCGAAGCAGAGAATATTATCAAAATGGCGCAGTGAAAGTTTCTGATGGCCTACCTAAAGATCACTTCATTGGGAAGTTCGAATCTAAGGGTGGAAGGAAAGGCGGATGCCTTGGTTGCAATAAGTTCTGCCATTATGCGAATGAGTGCCCGAATGGCAGAGACACATCTCTTGATGAAGATAAAAATCATTCCAGGGACATCTTCAATGATCAAAGGAATGACAGGTAATGTAGGTCATCAAGGAAATGGTCGACTCTTCAAAGAAAGCAAGGAACCCAAGGTATGAAGAATTAAATGTTGTTTTTGATAAGATAAAGAAGCATTATCTTGTATTGGCCCTCTCCTTCAGATCCTTTGGGAAATCTGGATTATTGATTATAGTGCTTCAAGGCACTTCATTGGATAGATGGGTGCACTCTCTAATTTGGTAGAGATGGAAACAATCGTGGGATTATACTTGGAGCCGATGCCACCTATCCCGAAAAGGGTGTAGGGAATGTTATCCCTCAATTGAATGAGGGTTAACTCAATTCATTTACAGAATCTCTTTTATACATGATCGCAAGAAGAACCTGGTGTCCATTTCAGCAATGAAAGTCAAAGGTTTCAAGGTGGCACTCATCGATGGAAAGGTACATGTTTGAAAATAGAATTTTCAAAGATGTTTTTGAGTTCAGGGTTGTATCAAGTTGCAGGAAGTCCACTAGGGACCATGTCCATTGACACATAGCACCGAAGGTCTGTGAGTCAGATGGTGACAGGGATGCCTGAATTCAAAAAGAGCATGAAAGTACATGTCTGAGATGTACTGAAGGAAAATCTTACAAGGGGACCATTCCCCTCATGTAGCAGGTCCACAAGTTTGGAACAACCCGAGGAGTTTGAGATTCATGATCGGGAATCTCATGTATACAGGTGGAAGAAAGCCCTCTATGGCTTGAAGCAAAACTCCCCGGGCATAGTATGAGAGGATTGATAGCTGTCAGATGAAGCTGAGATTCACTAGGAGTGAAACCGATCCAAACCATTACCCGAAGGTTGTGGATGATAGACCTCTCATACCGACACCTTATGAGGACGACCTATTTCTGACAGGTGTAGACCCTCTCATTTGTAGAAGTAAGAGGGAGTTGAATTCCGAATATGGAATGATAAACTGCAAGCCTGTGACTACCTCAAGGATATTAACTTTCAGAAGTTATATGGTAGTGATGTCGAACCAGATTTGGGAAATGCCTCTGAGTTTCATAAACTCATTCACGTTGATGTTCTTGGTGAACTTCCGTCCGGACATATGTTTTGCAGTTAGCATGGTGAGCTCATATTTGGTTGAGCCTCACTGGATTGGTGCCAAGAATCCTCTGAGATATCTTCGGGGCACAATCTCTCATGGATTGAGATACACTGCCGGAAATATGAAACTACATAATTATTCGAATGCTGACTGGGCAGGCAGTGTGGAGGAACACTAGAGCACTTCTCAGTGCTGGTTCTCTTTGGATTCTGCTTCGATATCATGGACAAGCAGGAAGCAGAAGTCGAGACCGAATACATAGCTATGAGTATGATCTCATATGAAGCTGCTTGGTTGAAGAAGCTCTTCAGTGAGCTGTTTGTAGTATGAAGACCATGGTCATGATCAAAGGTAGTTTGAGCCATGGTCATGGTCATCATAGAAGGATTTCAATATACCACAACTAAGGAATTTAAATCAATATTCAGAAAGTGAGGGTCGGTAAAATCACAGTAAAAAAGGCTCGATAAACTTCAGAGAGTCTAACTCGTATAATCTCATAAGGAAGTATTGTGATACATTTTGGTTCATTTTTGAGATTGGGTGATCAAGTTCGCTGAAAAATCTTAGTAGAAAGTTCGATATAGTAGTGAAGAGAAATATCAGAGGAGAAAGTTCGGACAAGGCATTTCAGAGATAAATGATTTAGTGTCATTATAAGGAACTCAGTTAGGGTAAAGGGATGATCTCAATGCTCTCACAGTATGCTATTATGGTCCCACAGTTCAGTGCTACTACTATTCGGTGTTATCACAGGGAGAAGGTCACAATGCTATTTCAGTTATGAGGTCTAAGTTCAATCAACAAAAATAAGTCATTTATGACAGCAATAGAAGTAGCTTATATGAAGTCTTGTAGCAACTATTTTTGCAAGCCTTCTCTACAACATTCAACAGTTTGAGAACAACTTCTAACTCAAGTATTGTGAATACTATGCTTTAGTCATCTAACGATGTGTTTATGGTTTCCAAGGAGAGCATCAAGTCCTATAAAACATTGATCTCTCAATTAAAGGAAGTTCAAGGTATGTAAACTCGAGGTACGAATATTTATAAAGCCTTTATTATATTTAATCTTAGATGGTCCATATAATTCTAGTCTAGATTAAATTAACATACTAGAACCTTAGTCCTTATCCTTTAGTATTACTAGCAATCTAGATGTCAAGTAAAAAGTCCTACTAATGATTGAAAGAATAAACAACTTATCAAAGGAATCCATCCTCCATGATTATGTAGAAGATCTAACTTGAGAAATTAAATTATGTCCTTGGTATCACATGTTGTGCTTGTAAGTATGTACTACATGTATAAAAGATGATGGCTTAATACAAAGAGAACACTTCAAGGAATCCTTACCAGGTTTTCCAAGGAACATCTCCAGGTATGTCTTAAACTACACACCTTACAAGATTCTCTTAAAGTATAATCATCTTATTTTTGAAGTTTGCATTACATTACTAACATTGTTGTGCCTCATTGTTTTGAATCATAATGATTCTTGCTTTGGGTGATTCATCACTTGATAAATCTACCCTCCTCATATTCTTAATTGATTTTATAGAACCCTAGATAGGTTCTCTGGAAAACCCTAACCTAAGGGTATGCTAATGTTAATGTCTGAAACCCTAAAACTGCTTAGGGTTATTGAAAAATGCTATTTGAAGTTTTTGTTGATAATGTTGTGTTTGGGGTCTTGATATGATTATGAAAACCCTAACTTGTTAGGGTTGAAATAATGTTGTCTGAAATCCCGAACCTTTGAAGTTCTGGTAAAGTAGGGTTTGCTATGAATTGAAACCCTAGATCCTTAGGGTTTGGTTGGGTCTATAAGCAAAACCCTTGTTATGTATTTAGAGTCCTAGGAATGAAACCCTAGGTATGTGTTCATTTGGTTGAAACCCTAGCCTGTTCTAGGTCGATATATGTCTAACATATTAATATCGCTTGACATATGATGTGATTATGATATGCTGATGATTTCCTAGATTTATGTGTTGACCTAAGTGTTAATGGTCATGAGACTTAGGGTTTGGAAACAAGCCCTAGTTAAAGTTTGATGGTCTAGGATGATGTTTGGAAAATCTAGGGTTTAGCGGCTAAAACCCTAGTAGTAGTTAAATTCTCTAGCATGTATAATCGTCTGGAATTTATGAATCTATATAGTGATTGTTGAGATTTTGAAGATGGAAATCTAGGGTTTACCCTAGTAGATGCTAGTCATGATGTTGATTAAGCTGTGATTGGTTTTGATTGTTGAAGCTCATGTATGAAATCTTAGTGAGGAGTCTAACATATGAATTCTGAAAGTTGTTATATTCATTGATTTGATTTGTTTCTAGGGTTTGCTATATAAGGGAACTTGTCGTTGAAAGAATATTGAAACCCTAGATATAATGAGTTTGATATCTTATGGATGTGATTTAGGGTTTGTAACTAAACCTGGGCAAGAAGTTGAAGTATTGAAGTATAGTCTCTCGCTGATTATGTTTGTAAAGTCTAAATGCTTCTGTTGTTATAAGATTTTAATATGGCTAACTTCATGCTTGTATATTTTTGGTTGTACTTGTAATCTAAATTGTGCAGGTACATCATCTTAAAGTGGCTGAAGATGATTGTAAGTAAAGTTGATGTGATAAGCATGATATATGAATGACTCTGATAAAAAGGTTGGAATCCATGAAAGATTCTCCAATGTCATAAAGAAGAAGTAGAACTCCCCAGGTTAAGAGGGAGCTTGAATGAAAGGAATCTCCCTAGGATAAGAGGATGGTTGAGAATATTCCTTGTACATGAATAATTAGATCCTCTCTGTTTAAGATGAGTGACAAATATGATTCTCTACTTCATGTGTCATGCAGTAAGGACTAACAACGATAAGTCCTAGTGAAGGCCATGAGTGAGAGAGGGAAATTGGAGAATGCATTTTGAGGTGCTGCTGAAAGAAGGAAAGCAAGATCCAATTGAAGAATATGTTGCTGCATATGAAGTAGGAAGGAAAGTGTATGATTGAGGAATCTTTTGCCAAAGATTCAGTTGATAGTCCTATTATGAAAATTTGAGAAGCAACATCAAGTTGTCTGGAAGACCCCGGAGGTTTGTATTTGATTATGTACATGCGAAAGTATATTATTGATTGGGGTTGTGTTTGTACAGGTAAATCTCTCCAAGATTTTGATAGCATGCTGGTTACTAACCAGTTTGATCGAGAGAGATTTGTTGTCCTTGATCTGCTGGATCAAGGAGTGTTGAGGCTTTGTGAGTGAAGCATTGCGTAGGAGGACATCTGGCTGACACTTTGTTTTGATGTTTAGTTCCTGAAGGTGGGAAGGTGGCATTGTTCATTGAGCTCTGACACGCACCTGGATCTCTGGGTTGATGGTTAGCAAGTAAGCTTGATGGTAACCTAGAGAGTCTGAAAGCTTGAGTCCATCTTAGTCCCACTTGGATAGATTGCCTTGGTTAGGAATCTAGTTTGTGGCATTGCGGTGCCTAAATTGTTGAGAGACCAATGGATAGATTGCCTTGGTCAGGAATTTAGTCCATGGCATTGCGGTGCCTAAACTACTTCATAGATGATAGTTTTGAGATCTTCCATGTAGCTCTATGATTATATGTAAACATGAATACCTCCCTAGTTAAGAGGGAGTGTTGGAAAATGTAACTAGGTTCTGTCTTCATAATTGTACTTGAAGTCAAAATGTAATATATTTGTCAAAAGAAAAACATTATTTATCTATTTATTATTATTGAATTGACTTATTAAAGCATGAGTTTCATGCTTGGGTCAAATGTATAAGTCAAGCCTCCATTGTAGACTTTAGGTTATTGTCAAAGTCAATTTGTGAAGACTTCTCCATCAAGTCAAAGTCTCCTTTCTGTTGAAAGAATTCTCATCAAGTCGGCCTAAATACAAAGACACACCTCTTCATATATTCATGTAAGCTCATTTAAACTTGGAAACAACTATATATACTAGGATGAGACTTCGCATAACAACCACAAAAAATCTCGCATAAGAATTTCAGAGAAATATTTTGGTCTTTTTATAGGAGCTCAGACAGGGTAAAAGGAGGAGCTTGGTGTAATCATAGAAGCTCGGGTTAAATCTCAGAGGTAATTTCTCTAAAGACAAGTGCAAAATTACAGTGACCACAGTTTTGGGCTATTACAGTTTCGGTGCCATTATAATCTCGCTGCTATCACAGTTCGGTGCTCCCACGTTTTGATGCTACTACTATACTACAATTTTGGTGCAAATACTGTCTTGGTGTAACCACAGTATGGAGGGTTCGGTGCTACCACAACATGGAAGGTTCGGTGCTACCACAACATGGAAGGTTCGGTGCCACCACAGGGAGAAGGGATCAGTGTTATCACAGTGGGAGGACCTCGGTGCCACCACAGGGAGAAGGGATCAATGTTATCACAGTGGGAAGACCTTGGTGCCACCACAGAAATAAAGTCTCTCGTTGCTATTACAAAGACAAGGTCTCAGAGATATTGCAGTGATGATGTCTTAGTGAAAGCTCAGTGGCAAGTATTCAATTCTAACACAGTGAAAGGAAGAAGGATGACTTGATGGAGGTAGGCTCGAGTCTAGATTGTAAGGGTCTTGGTCGTCTCATCTTTTGAATCTACTGAAGGAAGAATTTGTCACTGTGTTTTCCCCTCGAGGGGGGTTTTTCCCTGGTAGCGTGCCTACATCTTGTGTACTCTTTTATTTGTTGCTTGGCATTAGTCTTGATGATAAGAAAAGATAAATCGAAAGAACTAATAATAATAAAACATCACAGGATATTGTCATTAATAAAGGGAAGTCATTTAACTGCCACCTCTATGGATTTTCCAATAGGTTGTACGTGGATGTACATGTCTCCCTTCTCCTATTCTGAAACCTCCTTCTTCATTGTTTACTCCCCCGCTACCTTGAGGTCCTCCTTGCATATTCTTTAATTGCAGAGCCAACATCTGCCTCATCATTTCCATCATTTGCTGGTTTGATCTTGCTAACTCCTCTAGTAGTGGGTCACACCCACCTTGCCTAGGCTGATCTTCACCATTGTCCCCCATGTAGTCTTTGGTGTTCTCAAACTCTGTATCAGAAAGATGCTCAGGCTCGTCCTCTCTACCACGACCTCTTCCTCTCCCTCTACCTCTGCGTCTAGGATGATGAACAATTCTACCAAACAGTCCAGTCATGACATGCTCTAGAACCTACAGCTAGCCAAGAACATGCGTTGATACCACTGTATGTTCTAACTAGAGAAATATAGTGAAATATCAAAACATGAACTAGCTACAACAAACAAATAAACATGTAATCTGAAACTCCACAATAAAAACATGTTTAGAACATTGTTGAGCATAAATAATAGGGTTGAGCCATTTTATTAAATATCCAATGAGAAGTTGAGTACAAAATATAGTGGAATGTGTGCATTTGGGCTTGCTTAATAAAGCATGCAAAACCCAGGTGAGAATGAAGAAAATCCATGCTGAAATGGCTCACTGGCTGCACACTCTGCCCAAAAATTTATTGCTGCTGCTGCTAGAGGCAAATTGATATTTGAGGCCTCAAATATGCTCCAAAAATTATGAAATTAGGACAATGATCTCCAACCCAGGACCAACAAAACCCATAAATATTTTGGGCTAATTCCAACCTCTCGGAATTACCCAAAAATCAAGTGAAATTACCCACTGCCCAGCTTTGCGTCCCACCAGAAAATCTATAGCTGCTCCACCAAAATTCTCCACAAAAATAACTGAGAAATCACTGAAAGATAGCGTTAAAAAGATAGAGTGAAATTCCAACTATTTCCTAGCACAAGATTGCAGCAACCACTCCAACAAAAACAACCTACTTGTTGTAGAGATGAAATAGCTCACAAAAAGGTAGGAAGAGAAATATCCAATCAACTCCAAGTTTTCTCTCCTAGGATGACACTCTAAGTTCACCGAAAGAGAGTTGGGATTATCCGCTTGGAAATCCTTGTGCTAAACAACACTGGTTGACTTAGCTCAACAACTTAAGCAAACCTCCCTCCAATTTAAAAATGAAATGCCAAAACCAGATCAAAATGAGGCCCCAAGCTTCCTTTTATTTTTGCTTTTACTTGCTGATACCATGGTTCAATTTTTTACATACCATGTTTTGATCCTTCCCATGGTTTGATTTCCATGCTTGGTAATTCCACAACTTAACTTTATTTTTTCTTCTTTTCCTAATTCTCAACCATTTTCTTTTCTCCAAAAATTATTAAATATCTCTACAGCTTATTTCTCCTATAGCTAAATATATATATATTAATCGCCAAAATTGTAAAATTGGGAATTTCCATGTCAAAATTTTAATTGGGGATATGACATTGGATGTGCGAGATCCTTGTCATGTGTTGACAAGTGGATCCCCAGAAGTGTATATAGGGTGATGGATGTATCTCCCCTATGATGATTCTTCTTCATTAGATTGTAACATCATTGTTCCAAAGCGGAGACAATAAAGATCCTTGTATTAGAAAGAAATTCCTCCTTGGCAGCTATGGGATGAATTTCCTTGAATAAATTTCATTTTTGACCTTTCTAGAGTGACTTTCTAAAAATAGAAACCCATGTCTATCTTTGCAACCATGACTTTCCAAAAATAGTAAATCACCTTCCATCAATTTGTAATCATATATAGATGATGGAAAATCGCTTAACTTGTCCTTAATCAATCTCAATTATTTAATTTTTAATTTAATAATCAATATTATTATTATTATTATTATTATCCTTATGATGCTATAATAATATTATTAAAAGAGAAATACATGTCACCTCTCTTGCTTGGCAATCAATCCATGACATTTCTCTCTCTTTGATGGAACTCATACTTCTCTCTCTCTCTCTCTCCCTAAATGAGTTCGTTCCTCTCTCTTGAATGCTCTTATGCACCTCTTACACACATTTATGACTTGTCATAAGATTCCTCTTACACCTCTTCAATGCATAAGTTACACTCTCTTCAAGGCATGCGTACCTCTCTCTCTTTATGGTGTAAGTTACTCAAGGCACGCATACTCCCTCTTGATGGCATGAGTTACTAAGGAGAGTGTACCTCCTTTGTGACATAAGTTACTCTCCAATTTTGGCATGAGTAACTCCTTAAGGCATATGGGTTACTCCCTCATGAATTCGACGGTCAACCTCCTTGCTCTTCCTATATATTTGTGCCTCTCATCCTCAATTGAAACACTTACATGTGCTTGTGAAAGGATAATTCGAACTTGAGAGAGAGAGAGTTGGAGAGGCTAGAGGAAGATTGGGAGAGAGAGAGAGAGATTCTTGAAGAGCATGAGTAGATCTTGGAGAGCCAAAGTGATTCAGTGTCTGCATTTTGAAAGTTCCAAACTGGAATCCTATTGCAGCAACTGGTATTATTTCTCCTAATTGTTAATTAATTTAACAATTTATTTGCTACAACAAATATCGAAACAAACACACTGCAACCTTCACAAATATAATTCTACGGAAAAGTAAAACGCTGGAAGCTGAGAAATGCTAACACACACACATAAAATGTAACACAATTATTTTTGGACAAAAGTCCCTGGAAAAACCCAACTTGGGAAAACTGGTGCAGCAGCTGAGGGTTTTATTATTATGCAATAGTGAGAAATTCTGAGTACAACTGGATGTCGAAATCTGGCAATCCTACGGAGGAAAAATATTGGCAAAAATCTAGTGAGGAATTTCCTCAGCCCACAGGGAAATCCCGGCACAACCTGCCTTCAGAAAACTTGACCCTCTGTCCCTCTTCGTCAGCCTCTGCGCTGCACTGCGCAGTCTGCTTGACATGAAGCCTCTAACTGATCTTTGATGAAGTCGTTTTGCCTGCTGCTAGCTGGGAACATGCTTCTCTGGCACTCCTTACCGACCTCTGGAATTGAGGACGTATTTCCCTTTCGGCAAATCTAACGTGCCTCTAGAAGCTACCGCACAGTCCTTGCATCAACTTCTTTGTGGCTCGTCAGCCTCTCTGCAAATGCACTCACTGGATCTGGAATACTCCTCTAGCCTCACTGTCTCTGCCCCTCACACAATGCTTCGATCTTTGACTCTCTCCAGCAACTGACTGTTGCTACTCTGGAAATCGATCTGCCAAGAAATCGAACTGCTCAAGTGCCCTCTCCATCACCACATCAACCTCCTCTTATAATCCACTGTTGGAGCACCAACGACCAAGATTAAAACACAATCGATGGCTAGGATCATCTCTGGATCGATTTGTGTGAGTTTCTAGACTATTTTCGCCTGATCTCAATTAATACTGATTAATTAATAATTAACCATATTCCCTAAGTTTAGACTTAGAAAATATTTAAAAAAAAGGTTAATAATCTAATTGAGACACCCCCGGATGCGGGTGTCTAGCAAGCTGGATCAAGTGATGGGACAGGGGTGGGGCGAGGTGCGACGACACCTGCCTGCCCTGTACCACATGGAATATCAACTGACGCATATTAAACCTTGGCATTCGGGGATCACTGGGTGCATTGGTTTCACTTCAGGTGGCTTTGATCCGCACAGCCTGTCCGCCGATTTCCTTACCGCCTTCGCACGCTATGAACTGAGTGATGCCTCGGCTCTATTCAATGCAGCAGTTATGATGGGTGCCATTCGAGGCAGGATGGAGTATGATAAATACAGGTTCAGTTATGGGAATGTTCTGGAGTTGCTGGTGCTTTGGTCTGGTTATAGTCTGTCTTGGTCTGTCGCCCTGTGGGTCTGGTTCTGCTCAGGCAATCTTGAGAAGCCGCCCCTGTTTCTTCCCCGGTGTCTTCTGGAGGTCTCCTGCCCTCGTTCGGATGCTCTTTTATGCAGCCTAAGCTCGGTGGCGGTGGGTGAGTGGTCCTGTTGTAATAGAGTTTCTGTGTTCTGTTTGATGCCCCGTCTTCGCCATAGGATGAGGAGCCGCAGGGGAACTCCTCGGCGTGTGCCCTCCAGCACGACCTCCACTTCTCCATCCCTCTCCAGCGACCTTACTGCCGGCCATTACCCCCGCACTCGCAGTGGGAGAAGGTGCGTCCATCTCCCCAGCCACCACCCTCCAGACTCCTCGCCGTCTCCCTCTTTCGGCTCTACGATTTTCTCTTTCAATTGCACTCAGAATCGTCCAAGGATAACGGCCCATATCTCAGTGATCTTTCATGAAGAAGCCCAGGAGGTGGGCGAGTCCAATGCCCAACAAGAAGGCCCTGCCTCTGTCTCTGCGCCAAATCCTCTCACTGTGCAGGTTCCGGAGATTCCAATTCACTTTGCCTCGGACGTGGTGATGGAAATGGCGGCTCCTGGTCCATCTGATGTTGCTGCTGCTCGCGCCAGGGATGAATCTGAAGCGGCTCGTGCCAGGGAATTTCCTGAGTTCGGTTGGTGCAGAATTGTGGAAGAGCGTCCAGATGTGTAGATCTCTCTCTGTTGCTTCTGTCACTTGTAATGCAGCCCATAATATCGGGCTTTTTTTGGTTCATGCGGAAAAATGGATCCACACCAGCAAGATATGGTTCAATCTGCATGTCTCTTTGTTTTTTTGCAAGCACAGTCAGAAGGTCAATACTTGCTCCCCTGCGTGGGATTTGAACTCTAGTTCTCAGCTAAGCTCTCTGTCATGGACAGTGTCTCTGCTTTTCTCTGCCGCTCCTACAGGGCAGTTGTTTTTGACTACGGTCTAGATGTAATTTTACCCCTTTCATGTTAATAGAGTAATTTTATTTAGAAAAAAAAATCTAATTGAGACACTTATAGGCGAAATTTCCAAAAACGATTTCTGGGGTTTGGAGATCTCATGTATTCTAGCCTCTCCACCAAATTTCGTGGCTAGAACACATCTGGTGCTACAAAAACTAACATGCATCAGCTACTGCTGTCAGGCCAGAAGGCAACTCCTCAAATGAATTGTGTTTTTGCATTAAGGCTGATCATAGATATATACATGGAGGGAGAGACTCTTGAGCTTCATCTCCCAGTGTCTCTTCATATTCCAATTCTCCTTATTTTCTATTTACACTATTTTACATGGATTCACCTAATCCCAATGATTAGGTGTCAACATTCCCCCCCTTAATTTGAAAGGATATTGTGAATCCAAGCATCGTTCTGAATCTTTCGAACTTTTCTCTTCCAAGCGCTTTGGTGAAGATGTCTTCAATCTGCTCATTTGTGGAACAATGACGTAGATGGATTGTCTTGGCCTTAACATGATGTCGAATAAGAAGTTATTTTGTATTGATGTGCTTCGTTCGATCATGGAACTTTGGGTTCTTGGCGAACATTATTGCATAAGTGTTGTCAATCATGAGAGGAGTTGAATGCACTTGTTTCTAAATCTTCTAGAATTTTCCTGAGCCACACAATTTCCTTTGTTGCTTCAGCTGCTGCCACATATTTTGCCTCAGTTGTGGAATCTGCTGGAACTGATTGTTTGTGTGACCTCCAAGAGACAACTCTTGATCTAAGACTCATAGCATAACCTGAAGTAGATACTCCAGTTTCTTTATCTCCATCGAAGACTGAATCAGAGTATCCAATCAAGTTGAGGTCGCCACCTGTGTATACTTAAGTCCAAAGTCTTGAGTTCCCTTCAAGTACTTCAGAACTCTTTTCGCAATAGACCAATGTCCCTCACAAGGCTTTTGCATAAACCTAGAGAGGATCCCAACAACAAATGAAATGTATGGTCTGGTAGTAGTTAGGTAGTTGAGACTTCCTACAAGCTGTCTATACTTTGTTGCATCATCAAATTCTTTTCCTTCAGTGGATGTGAGCTTTAAGTTTTGTTCCATTGGAGTAGTCAAAGGATTGCACTCAGCCATGCCAAACTTGTTCAACAAATCTCCAATGTACTTCTGAGAGAAGAATATAAACTTCGGATGTTGAGTTACTTCAATACCAAGATAGTAGTGAACATACCCCAAGTCTGTCATTTCAAAACCTTTCCTAAATTCCTTCTTTATGGATGCAATAGTTCTCATTGTTCCCTGTCATCAAAAGATCATCTACATACACCACAAGATATACAACTGTTTTGCCAACTTTCTTGATAAACAAAGTTGCATCATCAAGATCATAATGTTTGAAGTTGAGTTTCAGAAGATGCTTAGTTAACTTCTCATACCAGGCTCACGGTGCTTGCTTGAGGCCATACAAGGATTTTACAAGCTTGCATACTTTATGTTCTTGACCCTTCACAACAAATCCTTCTGGCTGGGACATAAAAACATTCTCTTTCAGATCTCCATTCAAGAAAGCAGTTTTTACATCCATTTGATGGACTTTCCAACCGTTCTGATCTATCAAGGCAAATAGTGTCCGGATGGTAGCCCATTTTGTTGTGGGGGCAAAAGTCTCCTCATAGTCAACCCCTTCCTTCTGTGCAAAACCTTTTGCCACAAGCCTAACTTTGTGCTTGTCAAGTGAGCCATCAACTTTATACTTGTTCTTGTAGACCCACTTGTAACATATTGGTTTGGTTCCCAATGGAGGATCAACCAGCTTCCAAGTGCCATTCTTTATTAAGGCATCATACTTTTTTTGCATCGTTCTTTCTGTTCACCATGAGAAGCGACTTCTTTGAAGGAAGTTGGTTTAAAATCTGAAGACAAATTCAATTCACAATCATAGGAAACATCCATATCAATAGGTGAATCTGTTAAATTTTGATTAACATGTTCTTTGCTTAGGGCAGTTACTTCAGTGATCTACATCAGCCCATGAATTAGTCCATCTTATTTCCATTAGCAATCAAATACATCATCTCATTGACAGTAACTGAAGAAAGAACATAAACAATAAATGAGGAAGACAAGCCAAGACAATATAACAAAAGGATATGGTTCAAGCCAGGGAAAAACCCTAAGATGGGGAAAACCCTTTATCAAATCTTCTTATCAAATGATCAACAAAGAGAGAGAGAGTACAAGTATTCACAGTTAGAATTGACTTGCGGGTGTAGAGATCCAATATAGAATACTTAGATAAATAGATGGCTCAAAATGCAAAGCTGATGACAAACTGTTGTAGAAGCTTGATCAAGTTAGGGTTACATTCAGTCCACCACAGTCTCACATAACAGGATCAAAACGCCTCCTTTTGACTGCTTCAATCTCAGTGAAAACACTTGTCACTCTTTGCTGCCCTTCACGTCCTTTCTCAATACTGTTGTAGGCCTTCACAATGACCCTACAACAATCTGATTGCTACAACAAGGAAGATCGATCTTCTAACCAAAGAAAATACCTCTAATCACTGTGCTGCTCCTTGGAGTGATTGCGGCAAGGGTATGTGAGCCTACCTAGCCTTCTCGGCCCACTCAAACAGTCCCTCCACCTGACTGTTACCTGCAATAAGGACTGCGGCCTCCTTTTAATGACAGCGGCTCAGAAAGGAAGGCCCTAATCGAGGCCTTTCATCTGTCAAACAATATGCCAGCTGCTACAGGTTCAACTCCTTCCTACAGCCTTAGGATAGAGGCAAAAGCCCACACAAATCTGCATATAAGATATGTGTAATGCCTCTAGACTGCCTAGCTGGTGTGGCTTCATCTCCACAGTAAACTCGAATGATTTGCTCTCAAAATGATGCCCTATCTCAAGCTCAGACCCATGGCAATACAACAGTCCTTCTGTGGCCTTCAATCTTGTGGAAGATAAGCCACAACTCATCTCAAAACAACCCAAAACTATACCCATAACCTCGGCCTGTGCATCTGATCGTTTCAACCCCAAACAATCTTCAAGAGGTGCTCCAACAACCCTCTTCTGCCTTCGCTGAGTTTGCCTCTAATCTACGGTCAAAACAAAGATTAACCCCTCCAAGTGCGAGCTCCAAAATTACTCAAGAAAATGTATGTAATGAGATTGGAATCCTCCTCTATTTATATAAATCGTGGTGGATAAAGAGACATGTCGCTTGGGCTTTATGAGCCTACATAAGTTTGCTGGCTGAACTTGACAGTTTGTCCATAATCAAAATAAATTCATAACATCATTTGTACATGTCAGAATGGGATGATCTTTATTTCAATCCTACACCTCTCGGAGAGAGGAATCCAAGAAAAATATCAATTGTCATAAATAAGATGAACCATGTGGAGTTTGGACCTAGTTGCCAATTTTAACAGAATCAGAATCGTCTACATCACCTCCATTATGTCTGGTTGAACTTCTTGTTCTTGTCTTTCCAACCTCATTAGGATGAACACTTTCGAGTGTCTTTGTCAGCCATTTTGGAGGACCTTTCTGAGATAGGCTGCTCAGTTTAATGAGTTGGGGCTGAATCAAGATTTAGTCTCCCAATTCTGTCAATCACATCACTCAAAGTGTCATCTGGATTAGTGGCTAGAGCTTCATGCGGGGGAGAAAGTGCTTCAGAAGAAGATTCCACAGATTGATCCAGTATAGGAATCTGCCCTTCAAGATGTGGAATCTCATTATCAAATTCTTGAAAAGACTTGGCATGTTCGAATCTATCCAAGCGATCAAGTTGTCGCTCAACAACATTGTCAGCCTTGGAAGATTCAAGAAAGATCACATCTCTAGACACTACAAACTTCTTATTAACTTCATCATAGAGACGGTATGCTTTGAAGGTATTTGAATACCCAAGAAGATACACTTACGACTCCTTGCACCAGGTTTGTTTCTTTGTTCCTTAGGTATCAAGGCATAACAGGTGGAACCAAAGACCCTGAGATGCTTTACCGAAGGAATGTGGCCATACCACATTTGATAAGGAGTCTTGTTTCTAATAGCATTAGATAGACAACTATTCTTTATATACACAACACATAGAATTGCATCAGACCAAAACATCAATTTTATATTCTTGAAAATCATCATGGAACGTACCATACTTAAGATTGTCTTGTTCATTCTTTCAGTTACTTCGTTCTTTTGGGGATTATAAGGCATCGTTGTTTGATATTTGATCCCATACTGGCGAAGATAGTTTTCAAATTCATTTGAAGTGTATTCTTTTCCATTATCAGTGCGAATATAGCCAATATGAGATTGTGCATCATTTTTAATCCATGCATGAAAGTTCTTGAATGTTTGAAAAGCATAAGATTTGTTCTTCAATAAATAAACCCAACACATTTTGGTGTAGTCATCAATAAATGTCATCGTATATTTATTCCATTTGCAAAAGGAACATGCATTGGGCCACATAAGTCTGAATAAATAAGCTCCAAGTTTTTTCTGTGCTTTGGAATGTGAATCACGAAAACACTATTCGCTGTGCTTTCCTAAGATACAAGCATCACATTGCTTAAGTTTCCTAGGAATTGTAGGCAAACCAGCAACACCACTTTTCTTCAACATACGAAGGCTGTCATATTTCAAGTGTCCAAAGCTAGCATGCCATAAAAGACTTGATGGAAATGTACCTTCATCATAATGAGAGCTGTATGAAAAGTTTTGTGCATGAGCAGAGGTACCTTGCAACTTCAGAAGTCTTTCTTCTTCTATCACCGTCATGACAAGTGAGTGATCTGATGCTTTTCTGACCTCAACCTCGCCATCAAACATATAAATGGAGTGTCCTTGCTGGCGGATGTGGACCAAAGACAACAAGTATCTCCTCAGCTCCAGGAGATATAAACAATCATGCAAAAGAAAGTCTGGAAGATCAGGCGGTTTGAGCCTGATGGTGCCAAGCCCTAATGGCTTGAGTTTTGACTTGTCTGCAAAGTACACTGCTCCATCAACATTGTTAGTAAATTCTTCAAAAAAATCTCTTCTAAAAGTCATGTGGCAAGTTGCCCTTGAATCAAGCAACCAATCATTTTTCCAAGAAGCAAGTGAAGCACTAAATAACTCTTCAGTTACTCCAATATTGCAATGTGCCACAACATAGTGAGCGGATTCGGGTGCTTTACCTTTCCTTCTGTCATTGGTTTTACCTTTGCCTTCATTTCTTTCCTGCTCAATTCGGTCCCAAGGCAACTTATATTTGGATGCATCATGTCCATCTCTATTGCATCATATGCAATGAAGATCAGACTTTTCTCCTTGGAACTGTCTGCCCCCCTGCCTCTAAAATTTCTTCTTCCTCTTCCTCTTTAGCACCTCTTCCTCTAGAAGAATCTTGTGCATGATTCTTCTCTCTATTTGCAAGACACACAACTTCTTCAAAAGACTGAGGAGCTGCCTTCTTCCCAAAAGCCTTCTCTCTCTCAGCAAACTTCTTCTCAAGGGAGTCAAAGGTAATCTCCTTGAGGTTTCCACTTGCTTGCAATGACTCAAGATAATTTGAATAAGTGGGATATAGTGCCTTGACATAAGCTATGAGAGGAATGTCTATTTCAACACTAGTGGTTTTTATATCATGCATAATGGATCTTACTTCTAATGCTAAAGCAAGAGGGTCATCATTTTTCAATTCAAGACTGAACAATTTAATCATCAATTGGACAACTTCAAGTTCAGAGTGTGAGTCATACAATTCCTTCAACTTCTGTAAGGCTTCAAAAGCATTTGAAAATGGTGAAATATGGCGACTCACCTCTTCATTTACAGATGCTACAATCAAGGCATAGGCCTTGCTGTTCTTATTTTCCCAAATGGAAATCTCCTTATCTAAGGTGGGCTTTGCAGGTTCATTATCTCCTTCTCCTACACAAACTCCTTTCCACAACTCATTGAAAATGAGAGTGTGTTTTATCTTCCTTGACCATTCAGGATAGTTCTCTTTTCTAGAGAGAACTACTCCAACAATAGATATCAATGAATGCATTTTAAAATCTGTGTACTGTGTAAAAAAATGTACTTCTGCTGGCAAAAAAATGCACTTCTAGTGGTAATTTTGTAAAAAATACAATTATGATATATATATATATATATATATATACAACAGAGGTATTATTTGGGGGCGTTATATGAGGGGATAGGGACAATACCAAATAGTGGTAGGCGGGTTCGTATGTTAGAGGAGGACTGGTGGTTTGGTGGGAGGACCAATGGTATGGAGTGGTATTGTTAAGAAATGGTATGGGAGTGATGTTATATATGGATCGGTGTGCTATGATAGGTGGTATGCAGGACGCAACAACCGAAGGAGAGGCGATGGTATTGGAGCAGTGGTGGTATGGGAGGCGGCGTTAACCAACTGTGGTATGGGAAGGAGGCATTAACCATATGACAACGTTCAATGTGTATGCAGTGATGGCAGAGTTATATTAAACTGAATGCCCGTAGTTCAGTCTTGCGTGGAGTTATATGAGCGTGGGATTATTAGTTCGATGCCGCAACACAATATTACATAATGGGGCCACGATGGGAACCGAGACAGAGCAACGACGTATGGAGAACACTGCTTAATATATATTTCTCCAAGTAATACGACCAACCTGGGACAAGCAGAGTATAATCGGTATGGTGGAGGAGGAGGAGTTTGTGGTATTATAACTGTCGGCAGGGAGGTGTACCACCAATACATACCACGAGCTCGACCGAGGGGAAGTGACACCGGTGGTAAAAAACTCGGGGTCTTTTTTTTTTTTTAAATAAATTACCACAGTCACAGTATTCAACGTATGGTGGTTTGCAGGGATATTAAGTTGATACCAATAGTGTACATACCATTCGTGCCACAGTCATAGCGGTGCCAATTGCCAAACAATGCTCCTGGCAGACGCACCAGCTCACCACTTTGGCTTGAACGCACCATCTCACCGCTTTCACAAACAGAGATGAATCTTCTCCTTATGCTGCTGTGCTAGCAACACAAGATGTTGCACGAAAATATGCGCAGAAAATAGTGATAATAACACAGTGGCGCATAAAGCAGAGAGAGGGGTAAGCGAAGAGATTTAAACGACAGACTAGAGGTGTCAGTTTGCAGAATATAGGTAGGACAGAGGCAGAGAGGGAGTTACAAGTGAAAGAAGGAAGCCAAAAATAGAGGCTAGGACCTGTGCTCTGATACCATGTCAGGCCAAGGAGTAACTCCTCAAATGAATTGTGCTTTTACATTAAGGTTGATCATAGATATAGACGTGGAGGGAGAGACTCTTGGGCTTCATCTCCCAGTGTCTCTTCATATTTCATTTCTCCTTATTTTCTATTTAAACTATTTTACATGGATTCACCTAATCCCAATGATTAGGTGTCAACAACTGCTATTAGAGATCTTCTTCAGATTTGTGTGAACTTCATTCTCTCATGCACTTTGTATCTTTTCTGAACAATTGATTTCTAATAGAAGAAGAATCTGGTTGGGTTTTCCCCTTGTGGGTTTTGCCCAAGTCATTGACCTAACTTATCTGTTTCATTGAGTTCTTGGCTCTCTTCTATTGTGTATATGGTTTATGTTCTATCTTCAATTACTTAACTTATATTGCAGCATAAAGAAGTTCTAGATTTAAGTGATTGTAATAGCATAGAACATCAAAATTTCACCATACTTGTCTTCTGAGGCCTACATGAAGGCCAAAAATAATAATTTTATTTTTCATTTTGTACAATTTTCTTTGGCCAATTTAGGAGGCCTATTTGGCATGCGGGAATATCTCCTGATGCTACAAAAATTCAACACCAAAAAGACACTATATCCAAGCCATGAACTCATTAGATAAAGAAAATTCAGAGCCTTGAATGATGCAAACTCTTTGCCTTGGCTTGATCGTTAAAGTTGAAAACGAAGAGGTAGACCACAAAGAGGCAACCTTGGAATACAAAGAGACAACCTTTCATTTCAGATTCTTGCATGGGATACAAATAGTCGACGAGCTATGTATATATAAAAAATATGTGTTTTGAATGGTAGAGCGATTAGAAAATTCGAATTTTGTGAGGACTACTTTATGAATTTCCTGGAAAAAGGAGAAAGAGGAAGAGAAGTAGAAGTGAAGCTGAATTGAGGAAGAGGAGCAAGAGATAAGCAACTGAAAAGGGAGCAAAGATAGAGTGCAGAACATAGCCAAAGAAAAAGAAGAAATCATAATTCAAAGACCGGGTAAACTAGTAAATTTGTAATTTTGTTAGGGGATTGGTGTCTCCTTTATGTAGTAGCTTGAAAAAGAACAGGATGGAGCCTGTAAGAAGAGAGAGTGAGTGCTGCCAGCAAGTTGTAGCTTGCAGAAGATAATCGAGGTAGAAGCCTACATAAAATTAATGTAAAAGAGGGAGTGGGTCCTTGCCTTTATGTAATGACCCATCTCTTTTTATAGAGGACACAGGACTATTAACATGCATACGATGCATCCATATGATAGCTACATATGCATGCATCACATGCACTGCGCTAGTATACATATTAACCTATTATGAAAATTTCCCAGTAAAAGATTAACAAATTAATTATTGAAAATTATACATGAATACCTAATTCACAAAAAAGTTATAATATTATTATTATTATTAAAAGAATATTGGGTGAGGTACTTAAGGTATGTACCACCACCATAAAATATAACCATACAAAATAAAAAGGAAAGACAAAGTATTATACAAAATAGGAGGGAATGTCAAATATCTTGTACTAAACTAAATATGAAACATATTTTATAAATTAACAACTGAAATACAACACAAAATATACAAAAGTTATATTATATATTAATTATGAACTAAAAGAAAATAAAACATAAAAATACCAACTATGCAAACTTAACCAAATCCATTATATATATTATGAACATAAAATAAAGTCACGCAGCATATATGTGGTCTTTGAATACAATAAGACATAAAAGGAGCATGCTGTCAATCATAGACGCAGGTGGCAGATGCCTGTTCAACTGTAAACAAAAGCTTATCACCTTAACCCTTCGTTAGAGGAATCTGGAATGGAAAATCACCGCTCTGAAACAGATGAGGGTCCTATATAAGAAAGGGAAAAGAGGGATACAAGGGGGGTTTTTCTTTTGGGAAGTACTACAGAGAGGAGAAATTTCTAGAAGAAAGTCTCGGACTGAGAGGAAGATTGAGCTTTATTGTTCTTGGAGTGAGGAAGATCGAGCTATATTTTTATTGGAGTTTTGGGCACGAAGACCAGAAGATTTCCATTCGAAGTCTTCTAGATCTGGGGAAAATATGTGGTTTTTCCCTTTATGGGTTTCCACTTATATCTGGTGTCTTAATGTGTTGCATGAGTTGCCTGTATGTTTTCCTTTGAATTATGGTTAATTGCTGAACACATATCAATATGCTAATCTATTAAAGAAAGAGTTAAAAGGCTGTCAAAATAATTTGAAATTGGTCATTTAAAAGACACAATTATTGATTCACCCCCCTTTTAGTAATTGCATAGTTTTCAACACTATCAACTGTCTATATAAAGTCAGGTCCATTGCCCCTAATATGGAAGCACTGATCTTCTTCTTCCAGTTGGTCACAAGTGGCTTGGACATGGGCTTATAGTACTTTGTTGTGAATTGTTTCAAGATCTCAATTGTGTACTTCCCTTGTCCAAGCAAAGATTTCTCCCTCTCTTTGCCACATGTCCAACTCCAGAAAGTATTGCATCAACCCCAAGTCCTTCATCTCAAACTCTCCTACAAGATCCTACTTGCAGTGCGCTATGAGCTCCTTTGGCCTTGTGAGAAATAGGTTGTCAATGTACAACACCGATATGAGTGTCTTACCTTTCACCTGAATGTAGTACAGGTTTGAGTCTGTCTCACACTTGGTGAAGCCTAAGCTTTGCAAATAACTGTCAATACTGTTGAGAAATCTAAAGGCTTGATATATTAATGATTTCTCTTTCTTAGATAACTGCTTGTGAAGTATTTTTATCCTTTCATTCATTCAAACAAGAATTATCATATATGTATGTGTGTTAACTTCATCAACCAGCTATCATACATAATAAACAAAAGAACAATAACACAAGATATAGGCAACAGCCAGGGCAAAAACCTCTCCAAACCTGAGAGGAAAACCCATGGTAATTCTTCTTATAGAATCTTCTTTTGAATTCCAAGATCAATACAAAGACCCTTTGACTAAGTTGACTCTAAGATCAAGGCTAGAATCCTCTCTTACTGCTGTCCCATGATTTGCTGCAACATGGATCAGATCTGGAACTTGTGGATCAGCTTCCTTCTCCCTTCTTCCTTTCTTCAAACTTCACTTGCCCAAAGAGATACACTAGCCCAGTTGTTTGTTATCAACGCTAGACTTGAAACAAAGTGATCTGCTTCATAGACATGGACTGATCAATAACCCTTACAGCAGACCTGAAGATGTCTCTATCTTTCCACGTGGGAGTGATCTTCTTGGTCTAGTAATCTCCTCCTTGCTTCACTATGCTAGAAGCTTCCTTCTAGGCCCACAACCGAATCCTTTTGGCCTCAAATCAACTTCAAGCAAGAAGATGACATAGGACTGTAACACAGCCCTAATGGTGACCTGTACCTTCGCACATGTGGGAGGTTTAGGGCTCTTCTAGCCCTCCTAAACCTTTGCTCCACTAGTCAATCTTCTTCGCACAGATCTGCCTTTAGAATAGACCCAAGACCGAATGTTTTCCTTGACAATGAGGGCAGATAGAATGATGCCCTAGCCTCGCACGTGTGGAAGAGCTTCCTGCAGTTATGGGTGACAGAACAAACTTCTCTGTGGCTCCTTGATCTTCTCCTTTACCTCGCACCCTTAGACAGACTTCTTCACATGGATTGAGACCGAATTGATCTTGTGATTGTGTCTTAATGAGAGATGAGAGACCCATATTTATAGTCTCCTTAACGCTGTTCATTAGGCCGACATAACTTGAGTTTAGGCCGACTTACATAATGATATCTAGCCGACATGAATGGATATATATAAATATATTGCTTCTTTTATCTTTGCTTGGAGGAGTCTTTCACTAGCCATTTGATCTTGAACTTGGAGGAGTTTTTCCACGTGATTCTGCCCTTGATCTTGGAGTCATACATTATACATTTTCAAGTGTAAACATTTACATCAATGACACAAACCTATCACCTAGCCTAGAGCTCATGATGAGAGCTACTAAAACAAATACATTTTGAGCATGAAACCCATGACTCAAATTCACAAAAATTTGCTAGATACAAATTACATCATTTTCATTGGCATGTGTCATTATGAAGACCGAACCTAGTTACACTTTCTTCAACACTCCCTCTTAACTAGGGAGGTATTCATACATACATGATCATTGGACAATTTTTCAAGTTCATAGAAGAATTCTCATAAGAAGATCGGATTTGCAATCCATTTGTTATAGCATCATTTCAACCAACATTGTTTTCACATAGCAAGGCCTTGACTAATAGCTCTATTTCTTACTTAGATTAGAGCGCATTGTTGGTGAGACCAATGATTGATAGACACACCTCTTCATTGTCTCATTGAGGGTCATACCCACCTGGGTGTTCTCTGAGTATGCCCTACTAGGACTATTCTCATCTTGGGTTCCCAGCCTTCAAGAATATCGGTCCTTTTGCCCACTCTTATCTTGGATGCCCTACCACATCCTCAAAGATTGTCGGATGCCAGATGATTCCACAATCCTCCATTCTTTTTTCCAAAGTGAAGACAAGAATGTCGTGTCTAACTCTCCCTCTTAACCAGGGATGAGTTCCAATTTTCTCTTTATTCAGAAGCTTACTCATGTTCCTTTACTCATAGGAACCTTCTAGAGCTCCCTTTTAAACAGGGACTGTATCATTAGTACTTTATAGGGTCTTCTAGTTGATTGATGATCCAACACCTTGATGTCATCGATTTCTTCATATGTAGGGTTCAGCCATCCATCATGTCATTCCTTCTTTCTTGGAAACTATCCTCCTTGGATTTGCATCTGGGGCTTTCTTCAGAGGGCCATCTAGCTCCACCTTTCTTTCAGCGATGATTTCTCTATATCACGAGGTACATAGTTGTGACATCCTTCACAACTCTTCTTACCAAGGCCCTGCACACATACCCAGACTTATCCAAAAAGTCAGAAACCAAAAACAAATCACATATTACCTTTTTGGTGATGGCCTTTTTCTAGTGACATCTCCTTGTAGGTATCAACACCCTGCATACATGTTGACACATCTCCCAAAGATATCTGTTGTCAAGGGTCTTCATCTTTTCAGACTTCTATCAGAGTCTCCATATCTTTCTGGGAGATTTCCTTGTCAAATCTTCTTGGTTCTCTGGATGTTGACTGCCTTTATCATGGTTGCTTATTTCATGATCTCTACCATCCTCACACCCTTCATTCCTAGGGGCTTCCAATCAGAGTTCCTTAATTGTAGTCAACTACCTCATACTCCATATGAGGACATATTATGTTGATTTCATCTTTAAACCTTTCAGAGGATGAGATCTTGTTTCTCTAGATCATGCTTGATCCAAGCTACCTGCAACCATGTGACATGATATTATAATATTAAACAAAAGTATACATACCTCATTTGTCTTGAATCATACTATGATTCTTGCAGTGGACTTCTTGGGAGATCTTTGACCTGCAACAAAGTTGACTGGATCCTTACAGGTTTTCTTGGTACCATCATTCTGATCTGGATTCTTTATAGAGGATATTTGCCTGTAGAAATTCTTCAAAGATTAGAGAACCAAGATGTTCTCATATTAGAATTTCCTACACATAACAATTTCATTTCTACCTAGAATCCTTGCATAAAGAAATACAATATACATTAATCACAACCACTAACATTATTTTCAAAGGATTCAACATATCCTCATTCATCAAATGTTCATCAATTTTTCATCCATGGATGTTACCGAATCCATAGTCAGTTCATTTTTTAAGAGAGTTACTTAAACAACACATAAGAATGTTCATGAATCACAATATGCTATGCTAACTAAGACCTATGAAAGAAAACAAGAGGTGATCTTTTAATCACAGTAAAGATCCTGAGGCTCCTCCTTCTTCGGCCTTTTTTCATTGTCTTGAATTTCCTGAGCAACATGTGCTGCTTCATGTTTCCTTTTGCCATTCTTCTTTCGCTTGGGACAATCTCTTCGGTAGTGTCCATATTCGTGACATTCAAAACATTGAATCTTTGACATGTCTTTCTTGGGATGTTGCTGGTGACTAGATCTCTCAAACTTTCCGAACTTCCCTTTCCTCTTAAACCTGGCAGCAAATGCTTGCTCTTTGGATCCAACTGCAATATCTTCCTTGGCCTTTAATCGGGGTTCTTCCACTTTGCATATTGCCCATAGATCATTGAGTGAGGATGCCTCCTTCATAGCCCATATGCTGGCTGTAAAGTTTCGCCATTCCTCAGGTAGTGCATTCAGCACAATCGTTGTCATCTCTTGATCAGACATGATTTCTCCTTGTTTCTGCGACTGATCTCTTATTTCAGAGACCCTCATGAAATATGAAGCTATACCTTCTTCTTCGCTGATCTTCATCTTGTATAACTCATTCCTTAGAGAGATTCCTTCTCTAGCAGTGCTGACGGAGAATAAATCTATCAATTTGTCATAGATTTCCTTGGCTGTTTCAAGCTTGGGTACATAAGGAATCAGAGTCCTTGATAGATTCTATGAGAATCTTTTGAGCTCTCACTTCATTCTTGTTATGCTTAGCCAATTCTTGACTATCAGAAGGAGCAACAATTTTCTTTTGTACATAATCAATAACTTCTTGTTCTTTCAAATTGAGGTCAGTTCTCTTCTTCCAAGCAAGGAAGTTGGCAACTCCAACTAACTTATTGCTTTCCTTGCAAGAAGACATCCTTTTCAAAAATTAGTCTTGCTCAAATGAATAAGATACTTACTTGATGTGATGATTCTTGAAGCTTGATTTTAGATGGCTGCCTTGAATGAGCTTGAGGAAGCTTGACTGTCCTTGAATGTTAGTGAACCTGAGATCTGCTTGACTTATCCTTGAGGATCTGCTCTTCAACTGAAGTGAGATGTAGATCCTGAATGATAGATCTTGGAGTTTTAGAATGTGGATCTGAATCTAGCTTTCCCTTCAACTTCAACTGCCTTGCCTCTTCTTTAATGTTCTTTATCAGCCTTTCCTTGATGTGCTACCAACCTCCCTCTGATACCATGTTGAGAAATCTAAAGGCTTGATATATTAATGATTTCTCTTTATTAGATAACTGCCTGTGAAGTACTTTTATCCTTTCATTGATTCAAACAAGAATTATCATATATGAATGTGTGTTAACTTCATCAACCAGCTATCATTCATAATAAACAAAAGAACAATAACACAAGATATAGGCAGCAGCCAGGGCAAAAACCTCTCCAAACCTGAGAGGAAAACCCACGGTAATTCTTCTTATAGAATCTTCTCTTGACAAAATTTCCAAGATCAATACAAAGACCCTTTGACTAAGTTGACTCCAAGATCAAGGCTAGAATCTTCTCTTACTGCTGTCCTCTGATTTGCTGCAACATGGATCAGATCTGGAACTTGTGGATCAGCTTCCTTCTCCCTTCCTCCTTTCTTCAAACTTCACTTGCCCAAAGTAATACACTAGCCCAGCTGTTTATTATCAACGCTAGACTTGAAACAAAGTGATCTGCTTCATAGACATGGACTGATCAATAACCCTTACAGCAGACCTGAAGACGTCTCTATCTTTCCATGTGGGAGTGATCTTGTTGGTCTAGTAATCTCCTCCTTGCTTCGCTATGCTAGAAGCTTCCTTCTAGGTCCACAACCGAATCCTTTTGGCCTCAAATCAACTTCAAGCAAGAAGATGACATAGGACTGTAACACATCCCTAATGGTGACCTGTACCTTCGCACATGTGGGAGGTTTAGGGCTCTTCTAGCTCTCCTAAATCTTCGCTCCACTTGTCAATCTTCTTCGCACAGTTCTGCCTTTAGAATATACCCAAGACCGAATGTTTTCCTTGACAATGAGGGCAGATAGAATGATGCCCTAGCCTCGCACGTGTGGAAGAGCTTCTTGCAGTTATGGGTGACAAAACAGACTTCTCTGTGGCTCCTTGATCTTCTCCTTTACCTCGCACCCTTAGACTTCTTCGCATGGATTGAGACCGAATTGATCTTGTGATTGTGTCCTAATGAGAGATGAGAGACCCATATTTATAGTCTCCTTAACGCTGCTCATTAGGCCGACATAACTTGAATTTAGGCCGACTTACATAATAATATCTAGGCGACATGAATGGATATATATAAATATATTACTTCTTTTATCTTCGCTTGGAGGAGTCTTTCACTAGCCATTTGATCTTGAACTTGGAGGAGTTTTTCCATGTGATTCTGCCCTTGATCTTGGAGTCATACATTATACATTTTCAAGTGTAAACATTTACATCAATGACACAAACCTATCACCTAGCCTAGAGCTCATGATGAGAGCTATTAGAACAAATACATTTTGAGCATGAAACCCATGACTCAAATTCACAAAAATTTGCCAGATACAAATTACATCATTTTCATTGGCATGTGTCATTATGAAGACCAAACCTAGTTACTTTTTCTTCAACAAATACATGCATGCCATACCCTGGGAGCTTGCTTGAGCCCATACAATGCTCTCATTAACCTGCATACATGCGAATCCCTCCCATGGACCTCAAAACCCGTTGGCTGCTCTATGTAGATCTCTTCCTCAATCACTCCATCGAGGAAGGCCATCCTCATGTCTATTTGGTGAGTCCTCCAACCCATCTGCGCTGCTATAGAAATGATAGCCTGATGGATGAGTACCTGGCTACTGGAGCAAAGGTCTTGTCATAGTTGATCCCTTCCTTTTGCGGCAAGCCCTTAGCCACAAAATTGGCTTTGAACCTCTCCACACTGCCATTCACAACATGCTTAATCTTATACAACCATCTCGAGCCCACCATTGACTTGCCTTCTGGTCGTGGCAATACCTCCCAAACGCTATTCTTCATGATGGATGAATACTCTTTCATCATTGCCTCCATCCATACCCGATGCTTGGACGCCTCCTGAAATTTGGAAGGCTCCACCTCGTTCAATTCACTCATAAGTGCCATATACCCAAAATAGTGTGTAGGAGCCATACTCTGTATGACTAAATATTGTGGAGTACCAACCTCTCTCAGTGTCTGCTCAACCCAACTATTCCTCTTCCTCCATGTGTTAGGAGTTTGAAAGCGAGGAATCCTCTGTTCCTCCTCCTTATTATCTTGCTCGACCTGCTTGCTCTCCTCTCCAACTTACGTGACTGTACTCCAGGAATCTTTGCTGCCTCAACCTTGTGTGCCTGCTCCCTCTCCTGAACCTCCATCAAGTTGCTAGACTTCTGAACAACACTCTCCTCTTTGAACATCACATCCTTGCACACTATCTTCCTGAGGGAAGGAATGTAAACTTGATAGGCCTTTGATGTCTCACTGTATCCTACAAGGATAGCCTTCTCTGCAGTTGGTTCCAACTTGGTTCTCTTCTCCTTGGGAGCATGACAATATAGTGACACACAAGGCATCCGAAGATGCATATGTGCCCCAAATCCGGTTTCTTCCTTGTGAACGCTTCCTCTGGTGTCAATTTTCCCAATACCTTGTGTGGGCTTCCCAAGCACTCATAATTATTTCAATCAAATTCAAGCCAAATTTCAAGGGAACATTTCACTTCTAGACAAATCGACCCTCCCTTATTGCTAATTGGACCTCTTGTGGGACATACCTCTAATGTGAGGGTTTTAAGCAATGTAAAAGATATATTTGTAATTGACTTAGTCTCCAAGCATTTTGTGGATGAAAAGTCACATTTTTCTTTGGAGAAAAAGGGGGAAGATGTTGAGAGCCTCATCTATAAGTAGAGAGCTCTTCTTCCTTGCCAAATGTTTGTGAATTGTTGAGATCATTATGTCATAATGCAACTATTTTCATGAAATATTGTTGTTGACATTGGAGTCTCTTTTTGTTGGCAGTTCTAAATAGTTTTTAAAGCCAAATTTGTGACTTATTGAAGACTACTACAAAGGCTAGCAAGATTGATCCATTGAAGGGCAACTTTGTCACTTGGAGAGGAAGCTATAGGGTTTAATCTCTCACTTCTCTCTTGTTGGTGTGAGGTAAGTATTGAATCTCCTTGTTGGGCTATATGGTATACCTAAGGTTCCTCAACAAGTGTGTCATTTTATTTCATGTCATATTTGATCTTATGTTTGAAGGCTTTTGTAACACTCCCTCCCACCCCCTTGTTTTGTCTCGAGCTATGAGAGGTGTTACTGATGACTTAGCCCGACCTCCAAGGTTTGTTATGAAGACGGGGCTACAAAAATCCTTCTTTTTCAAAGGTTGCATAATTAAAATATGATAGTGCCATTGAATCCAGCTTGTTGAGAACTTTATGTAGACATAAATTTCATCCCAATCTAATTATTGGATTTAGAATTATGGCCTACTAAAATTAGACTAATTACATAATGCCACACGACATCCATGTGTAGCCCACGTGGCCTAGCCACATCTTCATAGGTGGTGTCACATCACATCACATCACCTTGGGTGAGGTTCCATAATGATACCACCTACCAAATCCGAGTGGTTTTACTTTTAGTTGATTGATTAGGCATGCATGTGAGCGAATATTTGGTTTTGTCATAGCTACATAATACACACATGGTCCATACACCATTAAAAACACAAAACAATGCTAGCATCGACCACAGGAGCTTCCAAATTGTCCAGGAGGATGGCTTTGCTAAAAATCAACAAGCTAGAACATGATCTGTTTGTATATAAGGAAATATTACCACTCTTTAAATTCATAAGAGAAGATATAATCATAAAGGTGATGCGAGTATTCTTCGTGGCCATGTTCTATAGATTTCTAAGCATTTATGGCCAAATCTAGTGTTCAAAGTTCTTGTTTTTGGCACTGCTGCAATACTCTTGGTAAAAGTCTTAGCAAATTCTTAGAATGCTTATGGTAGAACCTGTCTATGCAAAATTTTTGGGATATATGGGTGCCAATACACTTATAATAATCTCGGTGATCTGTCAATAGTTCAAGCTTCATACTGATTTTAGTTGCTAACTGTTGATCTTCTTAGTGCAATAGAAGCTAGCACCGTATTTCTGAAAAACTGATAATTACTTTTGATGTAGAACTTTTTTTACTTTTATTCCAATATATCATTTAGTAATTATACTTCAGAAAGTCAACCATAAAGAACAATAAAATAGTAGAGATCACAATGCACAAAGAGGAGACAAGATTTACCCTAGGAAAACCCACCAAGGGGAAAACCCAACAACCTTTTCAATAAAGAAATTCTTTTGTTCAACAAAAGAGACACCTAGACCTATGGTCAAACCTGGTCAACCCCTCCAAGTCAAGCCTCCCATTCTGATCCAGAATTTCGTTTTCCTGTCCTGATCAGGCTTTCTGCAATTACCAGTCAACCCAGAATTTCGACCCCTGTAGTTGCCCAGAATTTCACGCCCTTGCAACAAAATGCCCAGAAACACTTGGAACCAGAAAGAAGAGAGTGTATCCACATGTGTGAGTTGCAAGAGAGAGAAAGAGAGAGCCAATTCGTCTTCTTCTTCGTTCCATTTGCCCTTCTTGTCCTTCGTTTCTTTCCCAGAAGATGTCTTGTGTGAGATATGCAAATTGCCCAAGTGGAGGAGATTGATAGTGTTCTGTTGGGTTGAATGGGTGTGTCCTTTGCCCAGGGTTGACTTGACTTGGAGGGAGGCCGCTTGACAACTTTGGAGCCCAAAATTACAATTCAAAAATTCAAATTTTCTTCTTGAAAAAGTCGCAATGGTTCTTTGACTCAAAATATTTTTTCTTTTCACACTAGCATTTAAAATAAGCTTTACAATAATAAATACAAGTACATCAAGTGGCCAAATATACATTATGAAGACCGACCATAGTTACAAATTCAACACTCCCTCTTAACTCGAGAGGTATTCATAATCACTGTCATAGGTGTTCTCAAGTTGACAAATTTCTCTAAGAAAAAGGTTATATCAAATCATCATCATCAACATCATCATCTACCATCAACATTTGCTAGTGGTCATATCCGGGGCGGTACCAAACCCATGGCAATGTCATCAACATATCAAGACTCACTCTTTTAGAGTGATTGGTCCCCCTGGTCTCTCCCTAAGCCAAAACGCTGATACCTCAACTAGCTAGCACTCACTCACCCTTCCTGGTGAGCACTCTGGGCCAAGACCTCACTCAACCCCTCTTGGTTGGTGATCCGATCTAGATGCTGAAAGGACCTCACTACACCCTTTCGATGTGTGATTGGGTCCAAGACCTCACTTAACACTTCCTTGGTTGGTGATCGGGTTCAGATTCTGAAGGACCTCACTACACCCTTCCCGGTGTGTGATCGGATCCACAAACCACACTACACCCTTTCCTGGTGTGTGATCGGGTCTCCTTCGAGAGGCACTCACTCAATTCTACTTGTTGAGCACTCTAGGCCTCTCAGACCCATTCTCCCTACCGAGAGAATGTCCATCCATGTTAGTGCCAAATTGAGAGGGGTAATCTCTACAAGCCCCGACTTGTCTCTAAAGTACACGAACTTGTCTCTGGGCAACGACTTTGTCAGAACATCAACTGGCTGCTCATCAGTGGAGATGTACTCAAGCCTTATCGCTCTTCTCTGCACCATGTCATGAATGAATTGGTACCTAATCTCAATATGCTTCGACCTGTTATGGAACATGAGATTCTTTGAAAGCTTTACACAACTTTTATTGTCACAGTATATCACCGTCGGTTCCAACTCTTGGTCGAACAATCTTGCAAACAACTCCCACACTACTTCTGTACATGCTTCATTTGCTGCAATATATTTTGCTTTTGCTATGCTAAGTGCAACAGATCTCTACTTTCTGCGCATCCAAGATATCATAGCAGAGCCCAAGCTAAAGCATATCCTTGAAGTGCTCTTTCTATCTTCAACACTTCCAACCCAATCAACATCTGTATATCCCTAAAGTTGTACATCCTTGTTTGCAACATATCTCAACCCATAGTTCACAATACCACGTAGATATCTCAAAATGTGCTTCGCTGCAATCTAATGCTCGTGTCTCGGTTCAACTAGGAACTAGCTCAACATGTTCACAGCAAAGCAAATGTCCGACCTGGTGTTAACCAAGTACATCAATGAACCAATCAATCGCTGGTACATAGATGGATTTACCAAATTGGATTTAGAGCCTCTTAACTTTTTCAAGTTCGTCACCATGGTATTAGCCATGGACTTACAATCCATAATACCAAACTTCTGAAGGATCTCAATCACATATTTTCCATGACCAAGGAAGACTTCACTAGGTTTTTGCCATACTTCCAGTCCAAAGTAATAATGCATCAACCCAAGGTCCTTCGTATTAATTTCAGAAGCCAATTAATTCTTGCATTGAGTAATAAGAGGTTCAACACCTATCAAAAACAAATCATCACATATAACAGTAGGATCATAGGTGCATTCTTCACAACCTTAAAATAAAGGTTTGGATCGACATCGCTCTTGGTAAATTCCAATATTGTCAGATAATTGTCAATACGAGCATACCAAGCTCTTGGAGCTTGCTTGAGTCCATACAAGGCCTTCTTTAACCTACAAACATGAGACTCCTTTCCATGCACCTCAAAGCCTTGAGGTTGTTCTATGTACACCTTTTCCTTAATCACACCATTGAGGAAAGTAATCTTCACATCCATTTGATGTAAATTCCATCCCATTGAAGCAACAAGAGAGATGATGGATCTAATGGAGGTGTACTTGGCAACTAGAGCAAAGGTCTCATTGTAATCTTCTCCCTCTTTCTGGGAGAACCCTCTAGCCATGAATCACGCCTTGTATTTATCAATACTTCCATCTACAACATGCTTAATCTTATATATCCACTTGGAAGTCACCACTAACTTTCCTTTTGGCCTTGGCACAATCTCCCAGACATCATTCTTCATGATCAATTGATATTCTTCATTCATAGCTTCCTTCCACACTTGTTGGCTGGCTGCTTCTTCATAGATGTAAGGCTCTGCATCAATCAAGTTAGTAATGAGAGCTGCATAGCTAGAGAACATTTTGGGTTTTTTAACTTCTCTGGATGTGCCATCAAGAGTTGTATGTCCTACTTCTTCCAATGTAGATTTAAGTCATGTTGGTCTTTTTCTTATCTCTGGAACAATAACCAGTGCCATTGGTTCATGAGGCCTTTCTGGCTCTACAGGACCTTCTATAGAACTTGAATGCTTGTCCTCATGCTTTATCTTATCAAGAGAGTCCATTGAAACTTCCTCGGACTTCTAATATGCCATATTCTCATGAAAAGTGACATCCCTACTGACCTCGATCTGTCATTGCTCTAGAATGTAGACTCTATAGGCCTTAGATGATTCACTGTAACCAACAAATATGCCTTTCTTCCCTGAAGGCTCAAGCTTGTTCCTCTTATCCTTAGGAACATGGATATAGACAGGACAACCAAAGATTCTCATGTGTCCAACCTCTGGCTTCCTTCTAGAGAATGCTTCTTCAGGAGTCATGCCTTCCAAAATTCGATGAGGACTTATGTTATGAATATATATGGCTATCAGTGATGCTTCTCCCCATAAGAACAATGGCAAATCTTGGTCATGCATCATGGCCTTGAAAAATTCTTCAATGGACTTGTTCTTTCGTTCTGCTACACCATTCTATTGTGGATTATAGGGAAAAATCAACTCCCTCTTAATCCCAACTTTCTTACAGAAAGCTACAAGTTCTTTCAAGGTGTATTCTCGTCCATTGCCAGATCTCAAAATCTTGAACTTCTTATCTGTCGAGTTCTCTACTTCAACTTTAAATTCCTGAAACCTTGTGAAGGTTTCATCCTTAGTTTTTGAAAGATAAATCCATGTCTTGTGGGAGAAATCATCAATAAAAGTCACATAGTACAATGAACCTCCAAGTGATCTCACAGGCATCAGACCACACACATCAAAGTGTATCAAATTCAAGACTTCTTTAGATTTGTTGTCACTGCTTGGAAATGGTTTCTTGATATTTTTCCCAAGAGCACAACCTTAACAAAAACCTTCATGATCTATTCGCAGTTTAGGGACCCCTGAAACTATTTGATTCAATTAAGGTAATGCTTTGTAATGAAGATGTCCATACCTTCTATGCCATAGCTCACTTGGATGGATTTCATCATGAACTAGGGCTTGAGCTGGTTGACTCACAAGTCTATACAGTCTTCCTTCACGAATCCTAATAACCCTAGCATCATCTATACTAGAGCCCTTGGACCATACAAGTACTTTGCCATCCACAAAAGCTACTCTATCTCCTTTATCTTCCAAACATGAAATAGAGACAAGATTCTTTTTCAAACCTGGTACATATAGAACATTGTTGAGATGCATATTATTACCAGATTCTAGCTCTATGGATGCCTTTCCAACTCCTTTGATTGCATAGCTGTGATTGTCTCCAAGCTCAACCCTTTGGGACAACCTCTTTTCCATTATGCTAGAAATATTTCCATGCTCTCCGGTCATATGCCTTGATGCACCACTATCTACCAGCCACATATCATCATCATCTGCAATAGAACCTGTTAGAGAAGAAAAGTAGAAGAAATCTTTGTCACCTTTGGGCTTCTTGGGGTGTTCATCTTCAACATTAGCTGCGGAAGCATGTTGTTTTCCCTTTCTCTTCTTATTATTAACCATCTCAGGACAATCCCTTTTGAAATGTCCAAATTTCTGACAACCGTAACATTGAATCCTTGACATGCCCTTCTTCTTTTACTTCTTGTGTTGAGAGCTAGTCTTCTTCTTTCCTTTATTCTTGAAGCGCACTGCTAATGCTTGAGAAGTTTCTTTTTTCCTATCTCTCAGTATAAACCTTGATTCTTATTGAGCACAAGAGGCCCACAGTTCTTCAAATGTAGGTGTTTCCTTCCTGCTGCTTATACCTGCTGCAAATGCATCCCATGATCTAGGGAGACCATTGAGTGCTGTGGTCACAAGTTCATTCTCAAGAATAGTTTCTCCAAGTGCTGCAATTTGGTCCTTTATTTAAGAAACCCTTACAAAATATGAAGCAACCATGTCATCATTTGTCATTGTCACATCACGAAGTTCATCCTTCAAATTCATGGCTTGACCAACATTCTTGATAGTGCATAGATTTGTTAGGGCATCATACATATTCTTAAAGGTATCCAACTTTGCAATGTAGGGGATAAGATGATCTCTAATGGAGTCCACAATGATGCTCATGGCATTGAGATAATCTTCCTTAAACTTCTCCTTTCCCGCTGTGTCTGCTGGTTCCACAACTTTTCCTGTTACAATATCCAATACCTTGGTCTTTGCAAGAATAATATCAACTCTAAGTTTTGAAGCCCTAAAATTTGAGGCTACTTCCAACTTATTTTCAGATTCATAGAGGAGGCCATGGGTGCGAATCAACAAGGACCTCAGCAATGATGATCTCAAATTAGGGTTTCTTGAAAAGTGATCTCAAAGTTCCTTTCTTCACCAAAGCTCTAATACCATGTTGATTTTCTTAGTGCAATAGAAACTAGCACAGTATTTCTGAAAAACTGATAATTACTTTTGATGTAGATTTTCTTTTACTTTTATTCCAATATATCATTCAGTAATTATACTTCAGAAATTCAACCATAAAGAACAGTAGAACAGTATAGATCACAATGCACAAAGAGGAGACAAGATTTACCTTGGGAAAACCCACCAAGGGGAAAAACCCAACAACCTTTTCAATAGAGAAATTCTTCTGTTCAACAAGAGAGACACCTAGACCTATGGTCAAACCTGGTCAACTCCTCTAAGTCAAGTCTCCCAATCTGATCCAGAATTTCGTTCTGCCTGTCCTGACCCAGAATTTCGACCTTCCTGTAATTACCAGTGAACCCAGAATTTCGGCCCTTGCAGTTGCCCATAATTTCTGCCCCCTGCAACAGGATGCCCAGAAAAACTGAGCACCAGAAATAATAGAGTCTATTCACATGAGCGAGTTGCAAGAGAGAGCCAATTCATCTTCTTCTTCATCCTATTTGTCCTTCTTGTCCTTTGTTTTCCTGCCCAAAAGATGTTTTGTGTGAGATATGTGAATTGCCCAAGTGGAGGAGATCAAACTGCCTTTATATAGTGTTCTGCTGGGTCGAATGGGCGTGCCCTTTGCCAAGGGCTGATTTGACTCAGAGGGAGACCGACTTGACAACTTTGGAGTAAAAAATTACAATTCAAAATTTCATATTTTCTTGTTTAAAAAGTCACAAAGGGACTTTGACTCAAAATAATTTTTCTTTTGACTCTAGCATTTAAAATACGCTTTACAATAATAAATACAAGTACATCAAGCGGCCAAATATACATTATAAAGACCGACCTTAGTTACAAATTCAACACTATCTACAATGTAAAAGTTGATTGATTATTATTTAAATGCATAGCTGATATGAGTACTGTTTTAGTGAGGTGTTGGAACAGTCTTTGTTGGATGATACAGAACTTGATAGTGGAGATGACATGTGACATGTCTATCTTCTCTTTTCATATGGTCATCTTCCTTTTAGTTGGACTAATAAATGCGTGCATTTGAATGCATAGCTGGGCTTGTTATAGCTACATAATACATATATGGTTTGTACATCATCAAAAGCACAAAACATTGCCAGCATCAACCACTGCGGCTTTCAAACTGACGAATAGGATGGCTTTGCTAAAAGTCAGCAAGCTAGAACACGATCTGTTCAGAATAGGGAGATATTACCACTATTTAAATTATAAGAGAAGATATAATCACCAAGGTGATGTGAGTATCCTTCATGGCCATGTTAGATTTCTAAGCACTTACGGCCAAAGACAATGTTCAAAGTGCCTGCTTTTGGCATTACTGCAGTAACTTCAGTAAGTCGTAGGCTCTTAGCAGATTCTTAGAATGTTTATGGTAGAACCTGTCTATGCAGTATTTTTGGGATATGTGGGTGTCAACACCCTTGTTCTAATAAGCTCAGTGATCTGTCAACATTAAAAGATCAAACTGTTTTTAGTTGCTATCGGCCATGTAAAAATTGACTGATTATTATTTAATGCAGAACTGATATGAGCACTTTTTTAGTAGGGTGTTGGGACAGTCTTTGTCCGATGATCCAAAACTGGGTGGTGGTGAGGATGTGCTTATCTGCCCTTTTCATATGGTCAGCTTCCGTTTAGTTGCACTAATAAATGCTTGAATCTGTTTTATATTGAATGTCTGCAGGGAGCAAGGAAATACCGGCCAGGTCATTTACTGTCTAACTAAAGCAATGAAAGCAGATCCAGAGGATGCAAGGGTAAAGTGGGATCGTGCTTCTTTGTTTGTTGAACTTAAAGATTATCAAAAGGCAGCTGAAGCATTTGATCAAATTGTAGCTTCTCGCCCATTTGATGTTGAAGCACGAAAAATGGCTGCAAAGGTTTGACTTTGTTCAGCTTTTTACCTTATTAGAAAAAGGATCAATTTACTATTTCCTTTAAGCTGTTTCATTTCATCCTTCTTTCTTAAATATGTTTAGTAGAGCAGTTATTTCTGTGAATAATGCTACTTATTTCAAAATATAAAAGATGGCCAAAAAAATATGGATGTCAGAGACTACTGCATCTTGGTAATGAAGAATAATAAAACAGATAAATGCTAAATAAAATTTGATATTAAAAAGGGTGATATGCACGGCAATCGTTCAAGGAAGATAAACTCTCTGCTTGTTTTGGTTGCTTATATTGATCTTATACTAACATTTCTCCCATGCATTTAGCTGATTCTAGATTCAAAAGATGGACGTTCTTTAGATTTTAGACAGCCAAAGGAAACTCCATATCAGCAAGACAAGTGTTTCCTAAAAGATTTTCTCTTTGCTTTATTTATTAAAATCTCTATGCTCTTGGGGACTGTTGCCTCAAAATTTAGTAGGCCTTGTGAGAGGCTTCACAAGACAAGGGCTAGACCAAGGGACAACACTATGAGGTGGGGGCCCCACTGACACCACATCCACTACCTCTTGCTCTTTAGTAGTTTTTCACCACAAGGGAGGCTTCCCTATGTAGGTCACCTAATAGATATTCTTAGTCTAAAGGCTTAGAGGTGACAAGGACAGGCTAAGGAAAGACACTCAGTGTTAAAATTGGCAACAAATTCCACCTTGGGACAGATCATTTGATGGGGATGATGATTGCATTAAAATCCTCTTTTCGAGAGGACCAAAATTGCTTACAAGTAGCCCATTGCGGGCTTGTCTCCATCAACCAACCGAAGAACCCTTACCAAAGGTTCTGAAATGGCACACACCTTCTCTACTCCTGCCCAAAAGCTCTGATCATATGAAACTAGTCTGCATATGCCCTCTCCCTCTGGTTTGCGGCTAATAGATAAAGCACGCCAATCCTATGAAAGAAACATGCTCTTCACATCCCACATATAATTCAACAGAGACTGAAGAGATACGAAAGTAGTGGCAAATCGTGTAATGGCAGGACACACCAACTCTTTGTTGTTGGTGAATCTTCTCATCAAGCTAAGCATAGATGCATGATTATATATAAATTTTGTTATGCTTCTGGACGATTCAACAGATTCCCTCACAATGGGAATCTTACCTATATCCTCCAACATCAAGTCAATACAATGAGCAGCACATGGTGTCCAAAACAAGTTAGGATACCTCTCCATAAGCAACTTGCTAGCTGCAACATAATTTGCAGCGTTGTCCATTATGACTAGGACAACATTTCTTGGGCCTACTCTCTGACTAGGACAACATTTCTTGGGCCTACTCTTTGAATGAAGATGTCCAACAACTCACATAATAAACGTGCATCTTTAATGTGTGCAGATGCATCAACAAATTTCATAAACATTGTCCCCTTGGGACAGCTAACCAAGAAGTTAAGAAGGGTCCTACCCTTCTAGTCAGTCCAACCATCTAACACGACTGTCCATCCAATGTGTTCCCATGATGCCCTAAACTCCTGCAATCTAGAAGTGCAATTAGTCTTTTCATCTTGAAGAAGACGCCTCTCAATTCTGCAAAGGTGGGGGCTTTGTACCTTGGGCCAACGACAACAACAACATCAAACATAGGTTGGTAGAATGGGTTTGTCTTGGCAATGTTGAAAGGAACATCACTCCATAGAAGACACTTACTGACCAACCTGTCAGCTTCTGCCTTTTTTTTTTTAAGTGCCGATTTGATGCCAGGTTGTGCACTAGGTGTGGTTCTAGGAACAAAAAAAGTTGAGAAAGCTGAGGGGTTGGGACATATGGGTGTGGAAGGTGATGTTGAAGAACCACTCTCACTTCCCCCCACTCTTGAGGCCCCTACAAGTTGGATTTTTAGTGCTGCCTTGGTGTCTTTGCCCTCCTCTTTATCCATCAACGATTGAATGGCTTGCCAGCTGATTTCTGGAGATGGATTTGGCCAAAGGTCTACGTTTTGCCCCAAAATTTGCCCCAAATGGAATTTTAATCTGTTGATACCCCCTGACATATGCTTGCCACACAACTTGCAAGTCAAATACATTCTATTGACCCCCCCAGATTTGGGTATAGTATCAGGTTCACCATATTCCCGCATAGGGTCCCAAAGCCTTGGCATTTTGTTTGAAACTTTGAACTTGAATTTGAACCTAGGCACAATTTTTTTTTTGAAAAAAATAAAAATTTCCCATCACATAAGAAGCAAACACAAATGTAATTGCTGATTTTAGATTTTAAATGCCTCTTCTCACTCTCACTTGAACACTCAGATTCATTAGACAGGGGTTTGAATTTTTGTCATTTGATTCTTGAAAGTTGAAGTTTTGCTTCAACCTAGATTCTAAACAATGTTTTGATTCAAAATTCTAAGCAAAAATAAGATAGAAGCAAACTAATAGAATTATAGAAAGATTTAAGAAGCCATTTGTGTGACAAAGATTAAGAGAGAAATTAAAATACATACTTGGCAGCTGCAAATCGACACTTTGAATCTCTCATGTTGAGCAGTGGACAAATCTCCAAATCCCCACCACAAAACTAGCAAATCTCCTCCTCTTGGGCAATGGCAAACAACTCCTCTCTCCATAGGGACGAATGGGAGCAAAAACAACAAAAAAAATATGACTTTTTCCCCCTTTTCGGCCTCTTATCCGCGGCTTGGGAAAGACGCGATGAATTTTTGGGTCGACTCCCAATTAAATCGGGAGTTTTATGATTTAATGCCGATTTTTTCGAGAGTGAAAAAATCGGCAAAAAGTTGGCTGATTTAATCAGCCCGTTGAAAAAATCAGATTTTTAGGATTTAATCCCGATTTTTTCTCGACTTTTTCCATATTGATAAATACAAGTGCCCTCTCACCTCATTTGGCACCATCATCACTCACATTTCTTCTCTCTCCTTCTCTCATTGGTTCGTATAACTATTGGGCAGATCTTCTCTCTCTCATACGTGTGGCAGTAGGACGAATTTTCTGGGCAAATTGTAGGGCCGAATTTCAGGACTGTTGCATGAATTCGACCAATGATCACTGAGCACTTTGACTCATCCTTTGACTGCGATTTTTGTGGGAAAATTTTGTTTTTGCAGGCCGTATAGTTTGACACAAGAACCAAGAATTTCTGGGCACTTTGATTGCATGGCTAAATGCAGGGTTGATTGCAGATCTGACCGTAGATTTGACCAAGTTTGATTGCAATTTTTAGGACTGTTTTGGGCTGACTTTGACCACCTTATCAGGCCGAGTTTGATGGGGTATGACTGAGCTCCAAAGAGGAAGATTTGCTGTTGTGTTGACCATCTTCGACTTTCTGGTTAGGGCTGAATTTGACCGCAGTTGACTACAGATTTGACAGGTCTGTTTTGACTTGGATTTTGCAAGTCAACTTTGACCTTTTGTACTCTCTCTCTCTCTCTATCAAACATTTTGATCAATAATAAGATGAATTGATCAAAGAGTTTTCCCCACATTGGGGTTTTTCCTTGGCATTCGCCAAATCTAGTGTCCTCTCGTCTTGGCTTGTCTTTTGCTTTTTATTTTATGTTCTATCTACAATTACTGTCAATGTGATTGCTATTGGAAAGCTAAATTGAAATTGTCATTGGGCTGCTAAAGGAACATTGAAGTAATTGTGCTAAGCATAGAACATACTATTGTTAACTAAATGCAACATGGTTTCAGAGCCCAGGTGAAGAAAAAGCCCAATTAAGAGAGAGAAAAGCAATCACCAAGAAAGGTTTATTGGACAAGTTTCAATGGCTTCTTCATCTTACTTCAAGACCGAGGACAAGCTCAATGACAAATCTGATTATCATGCATGGAAAATGACTTTGGACCTGACTTTGGAGGAGCATCAAGTATTGGATTATGTGCAGGGAAAAGTGGTGGAGCCTCCTTCAATTGCACCAGCTACTGCTAAGACGAAGTATAGAAAAGTTGAGGTCAAAGCAAAGAAAATTTTGGTGGATTATATTCAAAAGCATTTGGTTGTCTATATTTCTGATTTGGGAACTTCTAAGGAAATATATGATAAGCTGGGTGGGATGTTCAAAGTGAACAATGAAAATCAAATCCTCTATCTCAAAAACAAGTTGAAGGACATAAAGATGGATAAAGGGGAGTGCATCCAATCCTACTTCCTGAGGATCACACAAATCAAGAATGACCTTTTATTTATTAGAGAAGTTATTGTTGACAGGGAGCTCATTCTCATTGCACTTGGCGGTCTTTCAAGAGCATGGGATGTGTTTAACACCACCATTCTCAATAATGACAGGATTCCTAGTTTCGATGAATTATTGGCTAGATGCACTCAAGAGGAGACAAGGATGATGGAGAGAGACAAGCCTTCAAATGGAAATGAAACCATTGCTTTCTCCGCTCATGTGAAGAAGAATAATAATGTTGGTCCAAGGAGACAGGGTCAAGGGTTCAAGCAGGGATTCAAAGAAGGAAGAAAAGGAAGGTGCTTCAATTGTAACAGGTTTGACCACTATGCTAGAGAGTGTCCTCATAAGAAAAACTCTCTAAGGGATGATGACAATAACAACAACAACAAAGGCAATGGAAATCAAAGGAACAACATGTTCAACAATAAAGGAAAAAGGAATGCTCCTGCTGCTCGATATGTAAATGGCTGTCCTCCCAAATGATCAAGAAACTCCAGGTATGAGGAAAGTAATGTTGTAGAAAAACAAAAGGAATTTTATCTTATTTACACTCTATCTACTGCCTGTCCTCCAGATACTTTGGATCATTGGTTGATTGATAGTGGAGCCTCAAGAGTCAAGGCACTTCACTGGGTACAAGGAGGCCTTCTCAAATTTGGTTTAAAGGAAGACTAATTTGGAGATCATACTTGGAGGCAATGTCACCTAACTCGTGAAAGGGATAGGTACTGTCACTCTTCACTTAAATCAAGGTCGAGCCATTCATCTACAAGAAGTATTGTATGTACCCGATTTGAAGAACATGGTGTCTATTTTTGCGATGGAAGATAATGGCTTCAAGGTAGCATTCATTGTTGGAAAGGTACGTATTTGGCAAAGAAACCCTAAAGATGCATTTACACTTGGATTCAGGGTTGAATGTCTCTATCAAGTTGGAGGAAGTCCTTTAAGAGCCTTGACTTGCGATACTTATCGTCAATCTGAATTATGGCACTGGAGATTTGCTCACCTTCATTACAAAGCCTTACCTGGGGTAAGGAAAATGGTCACAGGTATGCTCGAGATCAACATGAATCATGAAGGAGTTTGTCAGGGTTGTGCAGCTGGGAAACTTACAAGGGGACCATTCCCTTCAAATGAAAGCCAAACTACTGATATTCTTCAATTGGTCCATTCTGACCTATTTGGAATGTTGCCTGTAACATCATTGGGAGGATACTTATACTATGCAATTTTTGTGGATGACTTCTCTCGCAAAACATGGATCTATTTCTTGAAGAAGAAGGATGAATTGTTCAAATGGTTCCGTTCTTTCAAAGCCTTGGTGGAAAATCAAACAAGGAAGAAGATCAAAATATTGAGGACCGACAATGGAACCGAATATGAATCAAATGAATTTAATGACTTTTGCAGAGAGGCTGACATTAAGAGGGAGACAACCGTTCCATACAGTGTTGAGCAAAATGGAGTTGCTGAAAGAAAGAATCGAACAATCATGGAAGCCACCCATGCCATGCTCCATGATCAAGGTTTATCGAAGTTCTTATGGGGAGAAGCTGCCAACATTGCCGTGTATGTTCAAAATAGGAGCCCACATCAAGCATTGGATTTTAAAATACCCGAAGAAGTTTTCACTGGTAAGAAACCTGATGTTTCTCATTTTAGAATATTTGGTTGTCCTGTGTATTTTCATGTGCCTAAAGAGAAAAGAAACAAGTTAGAAGCATCTGGGAAGAAAGGTATATTTGTGGGCTACAATGAAAATTCAAAGGCATATAGAATCTATGTGCCTGGACAAAGAGATGTGGAAGTAAGTCATGATGTCACCTTCGATGAAGACATTGCCCTTGGGAAAGCCAAAGATCTCCCCGTTCGAAGGAAGGATAATGATGATGCTGTACAAAAGTAGGATGAACCTTCGAAGGATGAGCTTATGCCCGATGTTGAAGGCTTGATGGATCCCATTGATCCACCTCAAGGAAAAGACCTTTGTGGCTCAAAGATACTCTCGAAAATGCTGAAAGACATATTGCTCCAAGAGGGACATTTCGTGAAAATAAGAAGTCGAGCTGGTATCAATGGTACTTAGCTGCTATGAGCACTATTGTTCAAACTGACCCATGTATGTTCAAAGAAGCCATAAAGCACCAAGTATGGAAGGATGTGATGAATGAAGATTATGAATGGATCATGAAGAATGATGTCTAGAATGTGGTGCCTAGATCGAAGGACAAGTCCGTAGTCACCTCAAAATGACTATACAAAATCAGACATGGAGCAAATGGGAGTGCTAAGAACTACAAGGCCAGGTTCATTGCTTGAGGATTTTCTCAAAAGGAAGGAGTGGACTATGACGAGATATTTGCACCGGTTGCCCGATATACCACTATTTGATCCATTATTGCTCTTGTTGCCACTCAAGGATGGAGCCTACATCAAATGGACGTTAAGATTGCTTTCTTACATGGCTCGCTTAAGGAGGAAGTCTACTTGGAACAACCTCAGGGGTTCGAAGTACAAGATCGAAGGACACATGTATGCAGGTTGAAGAAAGCCCTCTATGGGTTGAAGCAAGCCCCTAGGTTTTGGTATGAGAGGATTGATAGCTATCTTATGAAGCTGGGATTTGCGAGGAGCGATGCTGATCTTAACCTATACTTAAAGGTTGAAAAGGACACGCCTCTCATTTTGGTCCTTTATGGAGATGATATCTTTTTGACAGGTACAGACCCTCTCATTTATCAATGCAAGAGGGAGCTGGCTTCCGAGTTCGAGATGAAGGACCTAGGAATGATGCACTACTTCCTAGGCCTGGAGGTCTAGCAAAAGTCGGGTGAGATTTTCCTTTTTCAAGGAAAATATAATGTGAAGCTGCTCGAGAGATGTGGGATGGTGGATTGCAAGTCTGTGTCTAGTCCGCTGGAACTCAACTTCAAGAAGCTATGTGGAAGTGTTGCTGGGTTGGAATTGGCAAACCCTTTTGAATATAGATGACTCGTGGGGGCTTTGATGTTCTTGGTAAACTCTTGTCCGGACATATGCTTCGCTGTGAATACGTTAAGTCAATTTATGGTCAAGCCTCATCTCACACATTGGATTGCTGCTAAGAACCTCTTGAGATATCTTCATGGCACAATCAACTATGGACTGAGATACACTACCGGGAATTTGAGGCTACATGGATATACTGAGGATGATTGGGTTGGCAGTGTGGTGGATCGAAAAAGCACATTAGTATGTTGCTTCTCATTGGGGTCTGTTTCAATTTCATGGATGAGTAAGAAGTAGAAATCGGTTGCTCTAAGCATCGCCGAGGCTGAATACATTGCTGCTAGTATGGCCTGTTGTGAAGCTGTTTGGTAACTGGTTGAGGAAGTTCTTTAGTGAGCTATTTGAGCACGCGTTGCATATCACTGTGGTCTTCTGTGACAACTAGAGTGGGATTTGCCTTTCAGGGAATCCCGTGTTCCATGACCGCTCCAAGCACATTGATATCAAGTACCACTTTATCCGGGATATGGTACAATGGGGAGCAATAAGGCTCCAACACATCAGGACTGATGAGCAGGTCGCAGACATCCTCACGAAGCCCTTAGGGAAGGTCAAATTCTTAGCCTTTCGAGAGAGACTTGGAGTTGTGGAAAGACCCTCCCATGAGGGTCCCACTTGAGTTGGACATTGAGCTCTGGGAGCTCTTGGGGGCTTGGGGTACTTCTTGGAGCTATGAGTGACCATAGGGTGAGTGGTTCACCTTCCCCTATTGGTGCGCTGTGTACAAGGTGAGTGGTTCACCTTCCCTTGTGATACCCCATGATGGTTGACATGTGTGTAGGGTGAGTGGTTCACCTTCCCTTACGATTGATGACACATGTGTGTAGGGTGAGTGGTTCACCTTCCCCTACGATTGACATATGCATAGGATGAGTGGTTCACCTTCTCCTATGGCATATGAGCAGGATGAGTGGTTCACCTTCTCTTGTTGATGCCCCAACATACATCCTACCCATGTAGTCTTGGACCCATGGGAAGTACCTCTCATCTGGCCATTAAGTTGGGAAAAGTGGATAGGTACCATAACACTACCAATGGACGCATCGTGTACTGCCGTACTCCCTATGTCTAGGATGCATGGTGTTCAACAACTTGATTTGGGATCAAGTTTGATTGAGGTTGTACCTTTGGACTAACTCTTGTCAGTGGAGAGTGGTAAGGTCTTGTGACTCACTTTCGATCGATTCTTCTTCATTATTCATATCAGTGTTCAGTAGAGTAGAGATGAGATAAGATTTATAGATGGTACATGACGATAAGGTGGCATGATGTTCAATGATGATGGATGGATTGGCAAGTGGAATTCTCGCTAGTTGAGAGGGTGTGTTAAAATTGGAAACTAGGGCCAAATTCCATCTTGGACAACTCATTTAACGGAAATGATGATTGCATTAAATTCCTCTTTTCGAGAGGACCAAAATTGATATAAAGATCATACAATTTGGAGAGGCAAAAGTGTGTTTTTGAATTTATGCCCACACATGTGCCAATTTATTTTAGGTCGGCCACATCATCATGTAGGCTCCTCTTTGCCTCGTTTCCTTTGCGGATTTTAGAGCTGATTGAATGTGTTATAGAGGAGTGGACAACATCTATATATAGAGGATTGTCCCTCCATTTAGGCCGACTAGAAGGCCAACTTGTCACTTGTTTGTAGGTCGACTTGAAGAGTATACTTCAGATGGTTTCTTTGGTGGCATTGCACACTTTAAGGAGCCTCTTGATGGTGCCTTAGCATAGGAGGAGACTTGACTTTGCTTGGAGGTTTTCTCTTGACTTTAATACATATTTATACAAGGTGTAACATGCCCTTAAGGTCTTCAACCTTTTTCTTTTGACTATTTGACTCACCTATAGCACTTTAACTAGTGCTACCTATTTCAATGAGCAAGAATCTCATTGACATGTATCATAAAAATAATATTTTTTTTCTTGAATAAAGTCAAATATCAAAAGTACATTTATGAAGATCGAACCTAGTTACATTTCCTTCAACACTTCCTCTTAACTAGGGAGGTATTCATACAACATTGCAAGGTGTTTGGCCATTATCAATATTGAAGAATTCACATAAGAGAAACCAGATTTGCAATCCATCTGTTATAACATCATATTCATCAACGTTGTCATAGTGCAAGGCCTTGACTAACAACTCCATCTCTCTACGAGACCATGAGCTAAAACACTGGTGATACCAATGATTTATAGACACCTTCATCATTGTCTCTCAAGGTACATACCCACCCGGGTGTTCTCTGAGTATGACCTTCTAGGACTATTCTTATCTTGGGTTCCCAGCCCTCAAAGAATATTGGTCCTCTTGCCTAACTCTTGTCTTGGATGCCCTACAAATCCTCAAAGAGTATCAGATAACAGATGATTACCTAATCCTCCCATTCTTTCTTCCCAAGTGAAGACAAGAATGTTGTGTCTATCTTGTGTGTACATTTCCATTCATTGCCTTCATCTAGACTTACGACTATTAGTCCTGGTCTAGTGCATGACCCATGAAATGGAAAACACAATTATCATTCCTTTGTAATCAAGGGTTATCCAAAACGCCCTCTTGATCAAGGACCTGTCAGAGCTCCCTCTTAACTAGGGACTCTTTCATTCATCAACAACTTCTTCTTCGTGGGTCCTTCAACTGCTTGATCTCCTTCATTTCTTTGATGTCATGAAGTTTTTGTTCGAACTTCTTCTAGGTAGGGCACCATCCATCGATCATTTTCCTTCTTGGTTTTTCATGTCATTGTTTCCTTCGTGGAAGGTGGCTTTCTTGTCATTCATCAGGTTTTCTTGTCAACTTGGCTACTCCTTTGTCATCTTGTCCATGCTTCAGAATACTCTTCTCATAGATGCTTTGTTGATTTGGGGTAGCATCAAATGTGCTCTAGCCATGAAAATTGGTGGAGAGGCTAAGGCATATGAGATCTCCAATACCCAGAAAGGGTTTGGGCAGATTCTAAACAGTTTGAGAGATATTAAAATAATTAATATTTTTAATGGAGTCCCTAAGTCTAAACTTAGGGAAAATAAAATATTAATTTGAATTAATATAAAACTGTGTTAGAATGGTCCAAAAGTCATGGATTAAGCCAGATCTAATCTTTAGTCGTTCATTAGGGACTTAATCTTGGCCGTTGATTTGTCAACGAGAAAAGTATAAGAAGAGGCTTGAGGGTCACTTGGAGAACACACCAAGAGTTCAAATTTCGACTTTCTGGGGCTGGGTTTGCGGAGAAAGTTGAGAGAGTGATCAAAGTTGCCACTGAGGGGCAGTGAATACAGAAGCAGAGAGGCAGAGATAGTACCGGGAGGATCAGTGTAGTAGCCGGAGAGAGGGACGTAGAAGCAGCTAAAGGTTCATGTAGAGTTAGCCAGGGCTCACGCAGAGGCAGCCAGGGCTCATGCAGAGGCAGCCAGGGCTCACGCAAAGGCAGCCAGGAGCTGCGCAGTGCCTCAGAGGGCCAGCATCGGTGACGTAGAGGGCCAGAGGACTGACACAGTGCCTCCAGAGGCTGACGCTGGCCAAGTCCGAGTGACGCTGGGCTAATGCTGGGCCAGAGAGAGGCTGACGCAGTCCCTAGAGGCTGATGTTGGGGTTTCGTGGGGCAGACTGGAGTTGTGGAGCTGTCGGAGTGTTTATCCGGGGTTTCAGCTGGAATATTTGTTTCCAAGTAGAGAGGTTCTACTGTTGATATTTTTCTCTGTTGGGTGAGCCGGATTTGGCACCCAGATTGTATTTTGAAACTGCTTAATAAATAAAACCCTCAGATAGCTGCACTGATTTTCCCGCATTGGGTTTTTCCGGGGACATTAGTCCAAAAACAACGGTGTCACTTGTGTGCTTGTTTCTATTTCCTTCAGTTGATGATCTGTAATGTGTTGAGCATGTACTTGTAGTAATTTCCAGTATTTACATGGTAACTAACTTGTTAATTAACAGAACAACTAGGTAGGAATAAATTAGTAAAGTGCATGAAGGGTTTCTAACGTGTTAGACTTAGAAATTCCAACATGGTATCAGAAGGTGGTTGCAGATCAAAGGAGAACTGAGAACATCAGCCGAACAGAGCAGCAACAGTAGAAAACAACTGTCCCGAGTGATAGAAGCTGTTCCTAGCAGAGTAGCAGCAAGGAAGGGGTGATGCAGTGCCTGTGTCATCAAGATTGAGCCAGGAAGAGGCAGCGCAGAGGCTAAGGGAGGTAAAGGCAGGCTCACGCAGAGGCTAGGAGGGCTGACGAAGTTGGCTTAGGAGGCTGTGGGTAAGTTGCAGAGTGGAGCTGGTTGGGTATTGTAGTTAGAATAATACCTAACAGGGCAATGTCAAGGTAGAGGGAGTTGCTGCTGAGGTGGATTTCTAGCTAAGGAATCCAGATTAGTGTTGCAAAGACGATTGGAGAGGGGCATCTCGACATTGGCAGAAGGGTTTCCAGGAGGGAAATTGAGGCTTAGAGGAGTCATATCGAGAACTTCTAGGAGGGAAGTAGAGGAGCAACGAAATGGCACTACATGGAGTAAGAGACTAGGATAGATTGGACGAAGCCTCCAACTTCGTAGTTTGGAAGGCTAGAATCTTATCTGTTCTAGAGAGGAATCGTGTCAAGCACTTCGCCTTGAGGACGATAGCTATCCCAGTTGACCCGGCTGATAACGACAGGTACGAGGATGCAATGGCGAGGGCTAAGAGTATCATCCTTGACGGGGTCAAGGATCATATAGTACCACATATTGCCGAGAAGAACACGACACAGGAGATGTGGGAGGCCCTGACCAAGTTGTATCAACATACTTCCATGCAGAGGAAGATGCTACTAGAAAATCAGCTGCGATCATACCAGATGCAGAAGGGAGAACAAATCGACCCATTCCTTGGTCGATTGAAGGAGATCTGGGATCAGCTGACTTCCATAGGGGCAACGCCGGATCCAGAATTGATGGTGAGAACAACCCTGAATGCAGTCTCAGAAGACTGGGAGGTGTTTGTCCAGAGCATACTGGGCAGGGCGACCCTTCTAGATTAGGAGGAAATGTGGGTTGCTCTTCGCCAAGAAGAGATCAAAAGGCTGAGCAAGGCAGGAAGCAGCGACAAGGGGATCAGAATCAAGAAGGAGGAGGAGGAGGATGTTGCCCTAGCATCTGAGGGAAAGCAGGAGAAATGGAAGAAGAAGGACCTCTCCAAGGTCAAATGCTTCTACTGTGGGGAGCTGGGTCATTATGCGATTCAGTGTCCAAGGAAGAAGAGTAAGGGAGAGGCCTTCGAGATCAAGGCAATGCCAACAAGGGCAGAGAAGGAAGTGGAGACAGACAATGACTGTGCCATGAGTGCTCATGTGCCACTTCAGAAGAAGTGGGGAGACATCGAGCTGTAGTCAGGAGGACTACAGGCGATGAGGGGCAGGATCATCGAGGTACCCAACCTCTTGGATTAGACCTTGCTATGAGAGCCTTGAAGAGGAGTAGTAGTACTGGCTATGTCAGTAGAGACGGATGCGGATGGAGTGACAGAGGGAGCTACAGTGCACGATTCTTAGGACAACGCGAGGCTAGCAGGCTGCAACAATGCGAGAGGGATGGGAGTGTTGCACCAGTGCAGGATGGCATAGAGAAGTGTGCAATGGTGCGAGATGCATGGAGTTGTTGCAGCAGCGCAGAGTTCGGAGAGGGAGCACTTGTCAGTGATAGAGGGAGCTTCAACATCAGGAGTTTTTCTAGCTTGACGGAGATGTCAGAGTTGGGAGATCAGTTACTTACTTCTTAGTAACTGATTTGCATTGTAACAATTAGCAGTGGTAGTGCTATAGGCAACATGATGCATCATGATGAGAGGAGTTACAGTGCAGATGCAACAGTGGCAGTGGTAGGGCCATGGGCAACAACACAGATGCAGAGGGAGTTGCAGTAGGGATGCAGCAGTGGCAATGGCAGGGCCATGGGTAGCAGTACAGGATGCAACAGTGCAGATGATGGGCAGCAGGCCTAGCATTAGCACAGGGACCGATGCCTGATGATCAGGGTGATACTTAGTGAGGAGTATTACTAGAGCACAGTCCTCGCTAAGAGGGAGTGTTGATTTGGGGTAGTATCGGATGTGCTCTAGCCACAAAAATTGGTTGAGAGGCTGAGGCACATGAGATCTCCAAAACCCAGAAAGGGTTTTGGCAGATTCTAAATGGTTTGGGAGATATTAAAATAATTAATATTTTTAATGGAGTCCCTAAGTCTAAACTTAGGGAAAATAAAATATTAATGTGAATTAATATAAAACTGTGTTAGAATGGTCCAAAATTCATGGATCAAGCCAGATCTAATCTTAGTGGTTGATTAGGGACTTAATCTCGGCCCTTGATTTGTCAATGAGAAAAGTATAAGAGGAGGCTTGAGGGTCACTTGGAGAACACACCAAGAGATCATGATTTTGACTTTCTGGGGCTGGGTTTGCTGAGAAAGTTGAGAGAGTGATCAGAGTTGCAGTCGAGGGGCAGTGAATACAGAAGCAGAGAGGCAGAGATAGCACTGGGATGATCAGTGCAGTAGCCAGAGAGAGGGATGCGGAAGCAACCAAGGGTTCACGCAGAGCCAGCCAGGGGCTGCGCAGTGCCTCAGGGGGCTAGTGTGGGTGACGTAGAGGGCCAGAGGATTGACGCAGTGCCTCTGGAGGCTGACGCAGGCCAAGCTAGAGTGACGCTGGGCTAATGCTGGGCTAGAGAGAGGCTGACGCTGGGGTTTTGTGGCGCAGATTGCAGTTGCCGGAGTGTTTATGCAAGGTTTCAGCCGGAATATCTGTTTCGAAGTAGAGAGGTGCTACTGCTGAGATTTTTCTCTGTTGGGTGAGCCCAATTTGGCACCCAGATTGTATTTTGAAACTGCTTAATAAATCAAACCCTTAGATGGTTGCACCGGTTTTCTCGCATTGGGTTTTTTCGGGGACATTAGTTCAAAAACAACGGTGTCACTTGTGTGCTTGTTTCTATTTCTTTCAGTTGATGATCTGTGATGTGTTGAGCGTGTACTTGCATTTATTTCCAGTGTTTACGTGGTAAATAACTTGTTAATTAATGGAACAAGTAGGTACGAATAAATCAGTAAAGTGCATGAAGGGTTTCTAACGTGTCAGACTTAGAAATTCCAAAATGCTTCTTTGTACTTGCTTGTTTACATGCTTCGACCTAGTAGCCCATCACGACTTCATCCAAATATTGCTTCAACATTGCTTTTTGCTGGATGGTCTCTTCATCACGACATCTTCGTAGAGTAGAATCAGTTATCTGCATCTTTTATATCTCCAAGGCCTTCATAGGTGTCAAGGGTCCTTCCTTTATTAGAGTGGTCCTACCTTCTTTCGGGAGATATATTCAAAGTATCTTGTTAGATAGTGATTCTCGGTGATCATGGTGTTCTTCCACATGCTTGATCTCTTTCTTCATTTGCTTCTTCTCTTATAGATAGGTCAACCATCTTATCCTTCTCGTGAGAGCATTTCTTCATTGCTTGCTTCTTGGACTAGTCAACATTTCTTCTTGCTTTGTAGTCAACAATCTTATACTCCTTATGTGGGCATATTCTTTTGTTAACCTTCATTGCATTGTAGTACATGCCTTAGAGCATGTTCTTGGTGAAAGAGATTCTTTCATACTTGATCATGTTATAGAACTATTACCATGACTCAATAATATACAAATGATAACATGACTAAACTTTGATGCATACATACCTCATCTTGATTCTCTTTTGATCATCTTAGCTTCATTTGGTTGTCCTTCGTGTGGCCATTCTTGCTTCATCTTAGTGACCGAAGGGAGCTGTGATGACATACGATCTAAAGTCAATTATCTCCCTTGTCCAAAGATAGCATAAAGAGAATAACACCTGGGTAATTCCTTACTGAGGTAACTAGAGAGAGCCTAGATCTTAAGTCAATTATCTCCCCCAAAATGATAGGGCGTTCAGATATAAGTGGTGCTTGTTCCATTACATACGTTGCACAATTGGTGTGATGATGTGACATGAATCAATTATGTTACGTAAATAACCCAACTTTGAATAAGTGAGTCGAGGTCATTCATGCTCTTTCCCTTCCCTAATACGTCAATAATGGACTTGGAAGGGCAGGTTCTCGTATGCATCGATCGGGTTTGATCCTGGCCCGGAACGAATGTACGCTGATCGAACGGATACAACTTACGTGCCTCCCGGGCAGAAGGGAAAAAGATGGAAGCGATAAGTACTTGTTGCTGCGGTTAAGGTCTCAACCGACCGATAGGGATATCCTTTAGGCGCTCGATCTTAGTCTTGAGAGAGGGCAAAACACCCTCTGCTTCTTTTGGGGGAGATAATTGACTTAAGGTAATAGATTCTCCAGTTGCTGATCCAAAGCGAGCTTCCTCATCACCATATCACCTAGTATCCCTTCTTGCTAGGGATTGATTTGACTAAGTTTCAGTTCCAAGCACGGACTCAGTTGAGAAAGTGAAAAGGTCAAAGCCGGTGGACCTAACCACATCCCTTTTTGGTTTATAACCAATTGAAGATTCTCTTCGAGCTTTTAGCTATCTGTTTTCCTACTTATTTACCACACCTGGGCGGGTCCATCAGCTAGGTAAGCACGGTTAGCTGGCTCTTTGACTGGATAAGAAACTAAGTAAATAAACTACTGCTTCCGAGCCTCCGTCATTGGGGGTTATTAGTAAATAAGGTCAACCGGCGCGGGATCCTTCGCTGGACTGTGTCACTAGGGACTTTACGGCCTTTACCTATGCTTTCTTCGTCTCTACCTTTTCTTATCTTTCACTCGATCAATAGACTTTCCGGGCTATGCCTTTCCTGCGTTCGTCTTTGCATCTCGATCTGTGTTTGGATATGGATATGAATATTGAAAAGGAGGGGATGCCCATAGTCTTGGAAAGAGATCTGCTGGATATACTTTTCAATATTATAAGTGGATCCGCTACTTCAATAGGTGGTGAAGACAATGCCTACCTGGGTGTACAGTCTATGGTCCATAAGACCATAGGTGTGGTAACTGTAATTACCTAGGTGTCAGAAGTCAAAGAGGGAAGGTTTGAGGAGTCAGTGTCAGTGTCAGGAATCAGTGTCAGTGTCAGGAATCAATTCTCTTGGTCAGGAGTTTTTGATCCATTTAATATATGATGCCAATATTTGGGATGCACTATGGGTGATGGTGCTGAAGTCTACATATCTCATCTAGAAATGATAAAGGTTGGTGTCAAGACCAATCATTAGGAGGCACTGTCAGAGTTGGAGGTGCTGAATTCTTCATCTTAGAAATGATAAAAGGTTCTTGGAGGGCTCTGAGGGATGTTTGGTTGGAAGGTGGGGTGATGGCCCAAATCTCATTTGAAAGCGAGGCAGGCTCAAATGAGCCTTCAGCCAGCCTTGAGCCTTCGGCCAACCTTCGGCCAGCCTTGAGCCTTGAGCCTTGAGCCTTCGGCCAACCTTCGGCTAGCCTTGATGGTGCCCCATCACCCCACCTTCCAACCAAACATCCCTCAGAGCCCTCCAAGAACCTTTTATCATTTCTAAGACGAAGAATTCAGCACCTCCAACTCTGACAGTGCCTCCTAATGATTGGTCCTGACACCAACCTTTATCATTTCTAGATGAGATATGTAGACTTCAACACCATCACTCACAGTGCATCCCAAATATTGGCATCATATATTAAATGGATCAAAAACTCCTAACTAAGAAAATTGATTCCTGACACTGACACATTGATTCTTGACACTGACACTGATTCCTGACGTTGACACACTGATTCCTGACACTGACATTGACTCCTCAAACCTTGACTTCTTACACCTAGGTAATTACAGTTACCACACCTATGGTCTTATGGACCATAGACTGTACACCCCGAACACTTGGATACAAGACTTTAGGATGAATTGATCCAAGAGCTTTGATACCAATTGATATCCTAAAGAGTGCACGGAATTCATAATGACTTTTTCTGTCCACATTGAACACTCGGTGCAAGCCAAGGAATGGGGGAATGGTGTGCTCTAAAGCATAGTTTCTGACAACCTTGGTAATGGTGTAAGGACCATATTGGAGTGGCTGAGCTTCCAATGGGCTCTGGTAAGGCATTCTTTCTGCAAATGCAACCAAACTTTGTCACCCACCTGAAACTTGTGTGACACTTGATGTTGATCATGTCGCTGCTTGTACTTGGCATTTTCTAGAATGGAGTGGTGATATATCGGCCCGTTGGGTAGAGGTGCTCTGGGATTCAGATCGAACGAATGCTTGACTTGACAGTGCAATGGTACCCCTGTGGGTGAGGAGAAGATGTTCTTGTCTTCTTTCATGACCGTATCCACCTGCTTTTGCTGCGTGGAGGAACCCTTCCCAGGGGCCATGGATGTGGCTACGATCTTCCCCTTATTTTGAGAGCGAACCAGAAAGAAAATAAATTTCCTAGTCTGGGAGATGATCTTACTGCCTTTCTTAGCAGAGATTAAAGAAGTGGCGGTAGGTGGGGCTACCTCTGGTATCCTGTATAATGTATTACACAAAGAAATAATAACAGCGCGAGGCCTTGATTCATACACAGCATGTCGCTTCCACAAGTATGGTTGGCCTAATAATACATCACAAACATCAAGAGGTGCAACATCACACAATACCTCATCTGTGAAGGGCTTGATGCTGTAGGGAAGGCGACATTGCTGGTGGACTCAGAGATCTCGTCCTTGGTGAAGCCACCCGATGCTGTACAGTTGTGGGTGTGGTATGGTCGGTAGTCCTAGCCACTTCACGACCTCTGCTGAAATGAGGTTCTTTTGGCTCCCACTGTCAACAATGAATTGCAGCAGCGAACCCTTCACCCACATCTGTGAGTGGAAAAGACACCCCCTCCTCTGGATCTTCGTGCTCATTCTTCTGGATCTTAGCGGTGGCAACAGTGGCGCTGGGCTCCGCATCAATGATCTGCTTCCCTTTGTCATTCCTTTTGTCAGGTTTTGACTCAGGGTCAGAACATGCATTTGATTCTAAAGCCTTCAACTCGGCCACCAGAGATTGCTTGGTCCAACACTCACTTGTGTTGTGAGTGAGGTTCTTATGGAACTCACACCACTTTCCTGTGTCCTACTTTGACTTCGTGGTGTTGTTCTTTTCTTGCGGCTTTGACGGGTTGTCTTGGGTCACCCCGCCTTGGATTTATCCTTTGTCATTTTTTGGACCCTATATTAGGTTGGGCGTACCTACCTATGGTTTTGTGCATGATTTTCACACATGGTTTTGGACGCGATGGTTTTTGGTCCATGGTATTGGATGCTTCAACATGTATAAATATGTATTGTAACATTGAAAGGAACATAATGAAAAGTCACGCTGGTAGTCCCGGTTTTGGGATTTAAGGGAAAATCTCTTTATATATGTGTTTTATGTGTTATGCTCTCGCATTGTTTATTTTCTGTGTTTTAGAGTTTGTATCAAGGTAATTTCTGTATGGCGTTAAAACCTACACTAGATGCATCAACCATCTAGAATCTAGATTCTTCTCTTCTTGCTAGCCTTTGCCTCTACCTCGATTATGTAGGGATATTAATCAACATTGCCAAATTTTGATCAAAATACTTAATCCAAGCCTTAAAATATGGTAGAAAAAGCTTAACATGCTTAATCAATGATTTTGACTTGATTGAAAGGTAATTTTTTGCTAAGGCCATGACAAAGGAGTTCAAAAATTAACACCGCCAACACTAGGGTGCATACAGGGTTTGGTTCTCCTGATTAAATTCCAATCACATACCCTCATACATGATATTTCTGAAAACTGTTAAGTTTGTTGAATTTTGAATAGGATATGAAATTCTATTTTCTTCATATGAAATCCGATGAGGCTGGAACGACTCTCAAACATCTTGAGCCATTTCATTGTAATGTTAAAAATTTAAGTAAAACGATGAAAATGAAAGATAAAGATGAAGATGAAAATTTAAGAATTTAACATTACCATGAGGGAGCATCTAGGAAGCATCTAAGGAGCATCAAGGGAGCACCTTGGGAGTGTTCAGGAAGCCCCAACCCAAATTAAGTCAAAGGAAAAATTAAAAAGAAATTTAGAAATCGGGCCCCTGCGGAACCACCCGTCTCCCTCCACATTTGCTCGCAATTTGTGCGGATCCGTACCTGAACCTCCATATATCCGCAGATTCAGAATCCAGAACCACAGATCAGGTCCGCGCGATTCCAGATTTCCAGGAACCGCCTCAAAATGACGGAACCGCAGAGCTGATTTTTCAGATCTGCGGTTCTGCTAGAGGATCACCCAAGGATCTGTACGTGATACAGTTCCAGCCTTGGATCCTTGTGGGTGGGGAAGGATCGTGCAACACTGGTACATACTCTACCCCACTCTGGATTTGAACTTGTCACCTCTTACTGTTGAAAATTGGTAACTCAGGGATGAATTTCCTTAAATAAAATTTCATTTCTGACAATTATGGAGTGACTTTCTAAAAATGGAAAGTCATTTCTAGCATCTCAAGCATGACTTTCCAAAAATAGTAAATCACCTTGTATCAATTGGTAATCAAGTATAGTTGATGGAAAGTCACTCATCATTAATCAATCCTAATAGTTCAATTTTGACTTAATTATCAATATTATCATTATCCTTATGATACCATGATATTATTATCAAAAATAAATTCAAGTCACCTTACCTTCATACTTCACTCCCCCTGTCCTTATCGTCTCTCATGACTCTACGTTACACTCTCTCTTAGTCTCTCATTAAAGACATGGCATATTCCTGTTACACACTCATTGACGGCATGTCATAAAAAATTCCTCTTACACAATTTTTAAAGCATATGTTACACTTTCTCTTAAATGCATAAGTTACAAAGGCATGCATACCTCTCCTTAAATGGCATTCATTACCCTCTCTCCTTAATGGCATGAGTTACACTTCCTAAAAGGGCATGAGTTACACTCCTCAAGGCATGTGAGATTCCTCCATTGAAGGCATGCATTGCCTCTCTCCATAATGGCTTAAGTTACTCTTCCCTATTTGGCATACGAGTTACTCTAAGGCATGCTCCTCCTTTATGGCATGAATTTGTTGCTCCTCCTATATATATGTGCCTCATATCTTCTCCCCTCACTACTTGTGCATTGTGAAAGAAGGATTCGAAATTGAGAGAGAGAGTTGGAGAGACTTGAAGAAGATTGTGAGAAAGAGAGACTTGGAGAGTAAGAGCAGAACTTGAAGGTTGATTCAGTGTTTGCATCAGTTGCTGCTACTAGTGATCTTCATGCTATAGCTTGTTCAAATTTGGGTGAACTTACTCATTCTCTTGATCTCTCATTGTACTTTGTATCTCTGTTGAACAATTGATATCTAATAGAAGAAGAATTTGGTTGGGTTTTCCCCTTGTGGATTTTGCCCTGGTCATTGGACCTAAATTCTCTGTGTCTCATTGTTCTTGGCTGTCTTTCGTTGTGCATTTGGTCTATGTTCTATCTACAATTGCTTATCTAATATTGTAGCATATAGAAGTTTTGTAATAAGTGATTGTTACAGCTAGAAGATCAGAGTTTTAACACTTACACGGTAACACATGCTGTTAATCTTTAGTAGAATTGGCCACTTTCACTGGTTCCATAGTGAAGTGGCCAATTCACATATTGAAGTGGTTGCCAAACGTGTTCAAATGCCGGTTCATTGGTTTTCTAGGATCAAACTAGCTGAACTAATCAGTTTTTAAAACACTGATTGGAGCCAAAGATGACAAGCTAGCTTTCCTATAGGGAGGATTAACCTACACTTTCATTCTTTTAGCTTTCAGGGCTTGACCGAGGGAGTACGTCTCATGCATCATTGTAATTACATATATAATGAGCCATGTAATTCTTGATGTACTTATTAATGTTTAGTAATGAAATATAAGATGCATTTAAAAAAAAAATTAAACAAAAACAAAGAGAAGTGTATCTAAAACACCAAAATAAAGAACTACAATGTCATTTGCATGCTCCTCATTAATTTTTAACACTAGTAAGTTGCACCATCACATATGCAAAAATGGATATGCAGATGGTGGAAATGTATACGATAAATTTTCAGAAAGGTTGGATATGAAACAATAGGGAAATAACAAACATGTGTGTGCACAAAAAAAATAAAATAAAATCATGAGACAAAATTCATATTTTGTGCCTCTTAGGGTTTTGGTTTTTATTTTTATGTTATGAGGTCCAATTTTAGGGCTAGGGCTTGTTACCGCTCAAACTAGCAGGGGTCCTAAATGGGGATCCTTGAAGGGCTACTACTAGGCTAAGGGCAACAATGGAGCAATAGCCCACTGCCACCTCGACTAAGGTTTCCTTCTCTTTTCGAACTTTCACCAATGGGAGGAGACCTGTTATGATGAGGATCACTAAATGGATAGACCAATAATAGGGTGAAGGGTGATCCTAGAATCCTATTCACAAGAGAGGCTCAAATATGTGGCTTGCTTGCTTTGGAGGCAAGGTTTAAATCTCTCAAGGAAGGGCTTAAGGGGAACTTCAAGATTTAGGTTTAGGGTATGTATCTTATAATGGAGGTTCTCAGTTATTGAAATTCTTGTGAAAGCTTGGATTCTGAGTGATCCTTGAAGAACTACCCTTAATAGTGTATGGGACCACATCGGACCAAGTGGACTCGGGGGTAGGGTTTAGCAACCAATGATATGCTTGACCTATTCCGGAGGGAGGAAAGGACCAAATAAAGATTTTTTAATGCAAGACAAATGTGAGGGTCCCAATGAGGCTTCTAGCATAAGGAAACCTAGGGCAAGATTCAATCTCGAGGCTAGGGCTTGAGATATCTCGAAATCCACCGTCGGAATTTCTTCAAAATTGGAGGGTACCTAGGAAACACACCAGCATAGTAGGGGACGAAAGATCGAATTTTTTTGATGGGTGGTTTGCAAAGATAAAAGATGCCCTAGGGTACCTAATGGGCTAGGCCTAGAAAAGGAGAGGGAGTAGGATGAATAAGGTTTAAGGTGACCACCTTTGGGTGGACCAGTGCCTAATCCTTTGGGAAGATTGGAGTCAAGTAGAATTATGATTATGGACCTTTGAATTTTCTTGGTCAAGGAGGCCTCAAAGACAACTTCGCTTAGCACTAGGACAACAACAAAAGCAACTTCAAAGACTTTATACTTCATTTTGCAAGGTAGATGGCTTATCAAGATGAATTTCAGCGATGAAACATTCCTAGGAACATTCATTCATTATGCATGGCCCATACATGAAGCATTCACTATCCAAAAACAAAATTTCCACAACTTCGCATAAAAAGATGCAACAAATAAGCCCTACTATAGCGAAATCCCAGTAATGTATGTGACAAAAATAGGGATAAAGAATAACATTAAATTGTACTTACATGTATAAGAATATATCCAACCATCCAAAATCTTGCCATTCAAGAAGCTCTAAGACATGAGAAAATAGTCCAAACATCACAATTCATTCCATGCTCCAAAATTCGTTCTCTAAGAAGGATAGCGAAAATCTCTAAAGGGATACAAGTTCCAAATCCCAGTGATGATGCTAAAATGAATCCTCATCACTTGTATTTATACACTTCTAATGAGTTCGATTTAGCTACGTGGGCCTACATTAGCTCCTAAAATAAACTAATGTGCAAAACCACTAACTTCTGGTGACATGCCCACCAAATTAGCTCATAAAGAAAAGAACAAGCGTCTCGAGAGGTCTAATGATCAATAATACATGTCATTGGGCTTTCTAAGAAGCTTGATGAAGTCCATAAGTACCACAATGATGAATAGGACTCCCAAAAGTAGTGGACAAGCGGTTGACCCCTTGTTCTCCATATAATAAACCTGTGGTGCTCCTAATGGGTGTGAGGGCACGCAAGTAACCTCATGGGCCTCCAAGTAGGTCGAAGAAGCCTGTAGACCAATTGTAAGGGCTCAGATGATGGTGTAAGTAATGCCACATCAGCATACAATTCCTGGTCATCTGCCAAGTGTATGGTACAATTGTGGGGCCGACTAGGCATGGTGGACCAGGTGCATCTTCCTTGTCTAATAGGTGAATCTTGAGCAATCTTTGAACATCTCTGGGGATCCATGGAGTGTTGTCTACTATTGTGGAGGTCCATGGCTCTCAACACACACCCTACATGTGCCAACGTAGACCTTTGGAGGGTTAGGACCCCGTATAGGGAAACCAAATCCAAAATGGAGACCATCTGCAATCCTGCATAAGATCCAATGCATCCCCTAGCCTTCTGGTACAACAAGTCATCAAAGCAAACCGAGTTAAAGAGCTTACAGACCATGGACAACAGGTGGGCACTTCATAATGTTATCCTCTTCCATAGTGGGCTTTGGCATGTGCTAATGTCTCCAAGCTCCAAATGGGGTTAACCAAGTATCCTATTAGGTGGTTTCTACCTTTAAAGGGGACAGTATGTGCAAGGTACATCCTTCAAAGGGTGGTGGCATGTGATAAGGAGATGAATGGAGTAGGGAATGAAATGTGGCGGCCCTGGGCCACATGCTGGGGTACTAGGGTAGCTAGCAAAAGGTAGAGCCACACTTGGGTTTATAATGTATAGGAGGGAGCAATCGTGGTACATGGGGTGCCCTGACCTTGATTTTTCCACCCTTCTTTATATGTATTTTGTCTTTTATGACTTTTATTTGATTAACTGCTCAAGGCTCAAGGGATAAGAGCATGATGTGTAAGGTATAGCAGTGGATACCCCCTTTAGGATAGGGAAGCTCATTGCCCACCAGGGGTTGGGACAATCATGGGTTCCTAAATGATAAAGGAGGCTCATCTAGGTCCTATAGGAACCAGGGTGATGGCTATGATAATGGGCTAGAGCTCATGTATTGGCTTTTGCCCACGTGCTAAATGTGTTTGTCCCGACCATATTTTGCATTTTGTGGTACATTTTCCTGTTGAATGTGGCCAATGCTTTTACTTATCTTTTCAGCTGCATCAACCTCCGAGGCATCATTTCAGGCCCGACCCAAGGTGTGGGCAAGGGGAAGGGGAAGGCTAACCCTATGTGGACTCAGTGGAGGATTGTGGACCCAGGTAGGAGGAATGATGAACGGGGTTATAATGAGCGGAAGGGGAGTGATATATGTGGATGAGGGAGCGGGAACACACAACCAAAATCAGGGTTTCCCATGAGGTACGATGAGGTCAGTAAAAGAGATCCCATGGGACTAGGGTCCAAGGTTAACATCCAAAAGAGGTCTAGGGGACAAGAGGACAAACCTAGCCCACTCTTTCCGCCGAATCCCCCCATTAATCCATGCCCAAAATTTTTGATCTAAGTAACCAGATTCATTATATAGGGTCCACGAATCTAAATCTGGCGTGTCGGACATGATTCACTCGAAAATCGTGTCCAAAAAGCATGACATGACGAATCCTATTATGACATGTCGAATCCCAAGCGTGTCATGATTTTTACCAGCGTGTCACAATTTTTGACATTGTGTCCTGTTTTCCAGGACTCGTTTGGCGGAAAAGTGACCTGCGCGGGTTAGAAAAGGACGCATTTGTTCATTACAGCCACGCTGTTTATCATTTGGCAAGCGTTGTTTGAGCTGTTGGCAAGTGGAGAAGGGTTTGGAGCAAGGAGTTAAGGGAGTAAAGCATTCGGCAAGGAGATTCAAGCACTAGGTAAGTGCATTTCAGCTCCATTTTTTTGCATTTCTTATTCTATTACAGCAGTTTGTATATGATTTTTTGTTTACAAATTTGTGCATGTTTTGTTCATTTCTTTTACAGTATTCATGGCTCAATCAAAGGCAGCAGTTAGGGGGCAAAGGAAGGGCAAGAATGTCATGGGTGGAGATGCCTCTCCTCCCCCAATATCATCAGAGTTTGCTGCAAGTAATGTTGAGGGAAGAGGAGGACTTAAAGACAATGATAAATATCCATTGTGGAAATATGTCAGAAGAGAGGATGGGACAAACACCAAGGGAAAGGGAGGAGGCAATGTGCAGTGGAAATGCAACTTTTGTCACATTTTTTTCAAAAGCACAAATTACCGTGTGAAAGCACATTTGTTTGCTTTACCAGGTTGTGGGATTGGAGCTTGTAAAGCTGTTTCTTTACAAAAGAGAAAAGAATTGTAAAAGAAGTCCACTGTTGGTATGGAACATGTGGCTTCAAAATCAAGAAAACCCAAGAATGAAGACCCCCTTCCATTTTTGAGGAAAGCCACCACCAAATTTCCATTTGAGAGTTCTACTTCTACTGGGGGACAAGCAGCAAAAAGAAGAGCACTTGGTCCAATGGACAAGATTTTCCAAAAAGAGAGACGGGAAGAGCTTGATCTCACCATTGCCTTCTTCTTCTATCAAAACTTCATATCATTTAATGTTGCACGCTCACCTCTATTTATTGAGATGTGTCGAGCTCTAACTCAAGGGGCTCCAGCAGGGTATGTGCCTCCTGGGTCAGAGAAGCTGAGAACCACATTGTTGACGAAGGCAAAAAAAGAGGTGCAAAAAATGCTTGAGCCTATTGTAGCATCATGGCCAACATCTGGGGTTAGCATTGTTTCTGATGGATGGATAGATCCAGCACGACACCCAATCATCAACTTCATGGTGTCTTCCTTGAGTGGTCTAGTTTTCATGAAAGCAGTGGATACACTTGGCGAATACAAGGATGCACAATTTATTGGTGAGTTATTTATTAAAGTTATTGAAGATGTAGGTGTTGATTCTTGTGTGCAAATCATTACAGATAATGCACCTGTTTGCAAGACCGCTGGCATGATTGTGGAAGCTAAATATCCACAAGTGTTTTGGACACCTTGCATTGTCCATTCATTGAACTTAGCATTGAAATCCATTGCTTCTGATGTGCTTTGGATTGGAAGCATTATTGAGGATGCAAGACATATCCGTAACTTTGTGCAAAATCATACAAATGCCCTCACTATCTACAAGGAGTACACCAATCTATCATTGTTGAAGATTGCTGATAGACAGTTTGCCTCTTCATTCATGATGTTGAAGAGGTTGAGGGAGGTCAAGGCCGCTCTTGGGGCCATGGTTATTTATGAGTTTTGGTCTTTTTGGAGAAAGACAGATCAAGTGGCCTCTAAAAGAGTGAAGGACACAGTGCTAGATGATGCTTGGTGGGAGAGGGTAGATCTAATTATTCAGATCATGGACCCTATCATTTCTTTGCTTCGATTTGCAGATACAGACAAACCCATCCTAGGAGAGGTTTATGAGGGATGGGATTCCATGATTGAGTTTGTGAGGAGCATTATTCTACAGAGTGAGTGCCCTGAGTATGAGACATCACCAGAGGCCTTCTGTGATACTATACAAAATATTCTTGTTAGCAGATGGGACAAGAATTGTACACCTTTACATTGTTTGGCTCACTCATTGAACCCCAAATACTACAGCCATGAGTGGCTGAATGGTGGACCTTCCCGCAGATTCCCTCCTCACATGGATGGTGAAATCTCACAGGGGAGGAAAGAGGCATTCAGGCGGATTTTTCAGGATAGTGCATTGCTTGCTGAGGTGGAGGATGCCTTTGCAGAGTTTTCCACTGGCAGTGGTCGATTTGGAGGTTATGATGTGATTAGAGACAGGGGGGCTAAGAAGCCCTATTCTTGGTGGGCAAATCATGGGGCAACAAGCCCTCCTCTTCAGCAGTTAGCCATGAGGCTCCTCTCTCAGGTGACTTCATCCTCTTGTTGCAAGAGGAATTGGAGCACATATGGGAATTTGTATAGTGTGAAGAAGAGCAGGCTTGAGCAGTCCAGGGCAGAGACAATGGTGTATGTGCACGCCAACCTTCGTCTTATTTACATGCAGAGGGAAGAGTGGTTGAGGGGAAAGACAAAGATGTGGGATGTCTTTCCTGATGATATGGGTCTGGACAAGAGTGTTGAGTTGGCATTGGTCAACATGGATCTCAATGATCCAGTGCTAGAGCCTGTTAGATTTGATGACTTAGAGGGGTCATCCTCCACACCAGCAGATGCAGAGGCGACTATGGATACAGGGGAGGAGGAGGATGCAGAGGAGAGTAGTGGGGACCATGATGATGAGGACATTGATGCTGATTCTGATGCTGATGATGAGGATTGATGCCTTGAGGCTTGTATACCTGTAGTTGTTTTATATTTTCTATTTCTATTTGCCATTGGCATTGCACCAACACTACCTATGTAACACATTTTGATTTGATGACTTAATGAGAAAACTACAGTTGTCAGTGTGTTTATCTTACTATCTTGTAGTTGTAAGTTGTCTTTCAATTATGAATTATGAATCATGATTTATGTGACCAGTACCACTGACATGTATTTGAATTTTGTATGTACTATGCATGCTATAGATGAAGATCTATGTTTGAAATCAATAAATTTGTATCATTAATTAAAATTTGTGTAAGAAATATCTAATTTTTAATATATATATATATATTTTTAAATATATATATATATATATATATTTTTTTTTTAATAAAATAATATATAACGAATCCTACGTGTCCTATTCCGGGGGGTCAACGTGTCCAAATCCGACACCACGAATCCCGAATCCCCGTGTCAGGTGACTTAGGCTTTGATGATAAGTAAACTACAATTCTCAATTACCAAATGACATGGCATACCTTTAGGTTTGGGAGGCCCACCTTCAAACATACGACCATGACAGATGGGTGAGGGACCACATCGCTGGCTCAGGTGGCGGAGAAGTGGCACAACGCGCTGGTTGGTGGCTGCAAGGGGTTGCCGGCTGAGGACCATCTTCTAGATTTTTTTCTAGGGATAACACCCATAAAAGGTGGGTAACATCTGGCTCCAACTGGGACGTTATCTATTGAACAATGGGCGAAGCTACACGAACGAGAGGTCACGAGAACACCAACAATCTCTTGGTACAACGCAAACCTGCTACCATCACATAAATGAAAAACACGGGGCAACATGCTTTCGCAACGCCTCATGATCACACATGCTTGGATTAGACCCATAAAATCGACTCATAAAAATAAACTTTCAAATGTAGTTTTAAATCTAAATGCAGCTAATCTATCATGAGAAATATCATATGACATTAGTTCTAATGCGAAAATCAATATGCAATGCATCCTACCCTAACATGCATATGGTACAAAACTAATACTAAGTGTAATCATAAAGCCAATGCAACCAACATATCATCAAATCAATATAAATATGCCAGCCTATATGATTACTCATGCAACAAATGTGGACTGAATCATATGGATGATAAGGCTGATGGGAGGTAGGAAAATAGAATGCCCACACATGGATGATCATGTGAGAGGTGGTAAGAAAATGATGTAATCTAGTCCATGAGATCCTCTCTTCTAACCAAAATATAGAGATGTCAATGATTAGGCCTATAAAATTTTGATGGATGACAACCTCGAGCATATAATGGTCCTTATCATTTATGTCATATTTTATGGCCTCTACAGGGTTATGATTAGTAGAAACGAGAGATTGATGAGATGGAGAAACACAAGCAAGTTTCCCATGATGATCACATTGCAAAGGGGAGGTTATAGATTGATCATGATCCTGAGGGGGTGCCCAAGGAGATAAAGAATATTCAATGAGGGGTTCTTCCTTGACACTATACTCAGAAAGGGGAAAGGGATCAAGGTCACTTGAGATCATATGAGAACAAGCACGAGAATCACTCTCAAAATGATGAACAAGAGAAGAAGGCAAAGGGGAGGGTGGAGTGTTATATCCAATAGGTTTCTCTTCCCCAAAATCATAATCTAAAGGCTTAGGTGATTTGAATATAGAATCATAAGGAGGAGCCTTATCGATTTCCTTAGTATCATAGATTGGGCCTTTCCTAACAGGAAAATTGATCACTTCCAACTGCCCCTCCTTATGTAAGGGAAAATAAAATTTCTCCTTCCCAAGGGCATCAATGGATATGTCATCATAAATAATACCCGAGAGAAAGGGAGGACCAATTTCAACCTCATCCTCCTTGTCGGTGTCATAAATGGGAGCACAATCAAATTGAGGACCAACAATTTCCCATTTCTCCTTTTCAATGTGGAAGTAATCTCCAATATCATCTTCTAAGGGGCAAATGGGATCACCTTCCTCAAGGTTCTCAAAAGGAGAGTCATTGGGAGTAATATCCTCAAGAAAGGTAAGGTTAGTCTCAACTTCATCCTTTCCAACACCATAATCATCCTTTTCATCATGTGGACCCGAGGAGGACTCGTCTTCTTGCTCATTACTTAGATTCTCAATGTCTTGATGATGGTCAATGAAGGCTTCCTCTTGGATGCTTAATCTAGGGCATAGTTGAAAATGCCTAAGAAAGCCATCAACGAACTCCTCTATAAATGAGATGCTCTTAGGTTCATGATCATGCAACCATGAGTTATGACCACCGAGAGATCCCATGAACAACAACACAAGGACATCTTGGTGAACAACCTCCTCTCTGGAAGCATGTGCACTAAATATTTCTACGTGGTCAATTTCGGAGAGTAGATCATCATCAAACACGAGCACACCACGTACCATCCTTCCTGTGGCATGATTAGGGTGCCTAGGGATGTTAGCAATGTCCAAAGCAGGAAATTTATCAAAGAAAGACAACCTATTTGAGATATACATGAAAAATATGTAAGACTCGCCAGGGTGAATTTAAAGATGCCTAGAAAAATGCTTGCTTCACCCTACAAAACCGACCTTAAAGTTCAATGAAGAACTAGGGCTTCGTTCTCCCAATGGAGTCGATAATAATGTTATGTCAATATGTCGTACGGGGAACAAAACACATGTTTCGTGTCCTCGACAACGGTGCCAAAATGTTACCACTCAAACTAACAGGGGTCCTAAAAGGGGATCCTTGAAGGGCTACTACTAGGATAAGGGCAACAATGGGGCAATAGCCCAATGTCACCTCGGCTAAGGCTCCCTGCTCTTTATGGACTTTCACCAATGGGAGGAGACCCGTTATGATGAGAATCACTAAATGGATAGACCAATGATAGGGTGGGGGGTGATCCTAGAAGTGTATTCCCAACAAAGGCTCAAATATGTGGCTTGCTTGCTTTGGAGGCAAGGTTTAAAGCTCTTAAGGAAGGGCTTAAGGGGAACTTCAAGATTTAGGTTTAGGGTATGTATCTTATAATGGAGGTTCCTAGGCCTTGAAATTCTTGTGAAAGCTTCGATTCTGAGTGATCCTTGAAGAATTACCTTTAATAGTGTATGGGACCACACGGGACCAAGTGGACCCGAGGTTAGGGTTTAACAACCAATGATATGGTTGACCTATTCTGGAGGGAGGAAAGGACCAAAGAAAGAATTTTTAGTGCAAGACAATGTGAGGGTCCCAATACCTTTAATAGTGTATGGGACCACACGGGACCAAGTGGACCCGAGGTTAGGGTTTAACAACCAATGATATGGTTGACCTATTCTGGAGGGAGGAAAGGACCAAAGAAAGAATTTTTAGTGCAAGACAATGTGAGGGTCCCAATGAGGCTTCTAGCCTAAAGAAAGCCATAGCAAGATTCAATCTCGAGGCTAGCGCTTGAGATATCTCGAAATCCCACCGTTGGAATTTCTTTAAAATTGGAGGGCACCTAGGAGACACATCAATGCAATAGGGGTCAAGAGATCGAATTTTTTTGATGGGTGGTTTGTGAGATAAATGATGCCCTAGGGGACCTAATGGGCTAGGCCTAGAAAAGGAGAGGGAGTAGGATGAATAAGGTTTAAGGTGATCACCTTTGGGTTGACCAGTGCCTAATCCTTTGGGGAGATTAGAGTCAGGTAGAATTATGACCATGGACCTTTGAATTTTCTAGGTCAAGGAGTCCTCAAAGACAACTTCGCTTACCACTAGGGCTGCAGAAAAAACAACTTCAAAGACTATATACTTTGTTTTGCAAGGTAGATGACTTATCAAGATTAATTTCAGCAATGAAACATCCCTAGGAACATTCATTCATTATACATGGCCCATACATGAAGCATTCACTATCCAGAAACAAAATTTCCACTTCGCATAAAGTGATGCAACAAATAAGCCCTAGTATAGCGAAATCTCAGCAACAATGTATGTGACAAAAATAGAGAAAAAGAATAACATTAAATTGTGCTTACATCTATAAGAATATGTCCAACCATACAAAATCTTGCCATTCAAGAAGCTCCAAGACATGAGAAAATAGTCCAAACATCAAAATTCATTCCATGCTCCAAAATTCGTCCTCCAAGAAGGATAATGAAAATATCTAAAGAGATACAAGTTCCAAATCCAAGTGATGATGCTAAAATGAATCCTCATCACTTCTATTTATACACTTCTAATGAGTTCGATTTAGCTACTTGGGCCTACATTAGCCCCTAAAATAAAATACTTGGCAAAATAACTAACTTTTGCTGACAAGCCCACCAAACTGGCTCATAAACAAAAGAACAAGCCTTTTGAGAGGTTGAATGATCAATAATACATGTCGTTGGGCCTTCTAAGAAGCTTGATGAAGTCCATAAGTACCACAATGATGAATAGGACTCCCAAAAGTACGGGACAAGGGTTTGTCCCCTTGTTCTCCAAATAATAAACCTGTGGTGCTCCCAATGGGTGTGAGGGCACACAAGTAACCTCATGGGCCTCCAAGTAGGTCGAAGATGCCTATAGACCAACTGTAAGGGCTCAGATGATGGTGTAAGTGATGCGACATTAACATACAAGTCCTGTGTCATCTGCCAAGTGTATGGTACAGTTGTGGGGCCGACTGGGCATGGAACTAGGTGCATCTTCTTCGTCCAATAGGTGAATCTCGGGCAATCTCTGAACATCTCTAGGGATCCATGGAGTGTTTTCTACTATTGTGGAGGTCCATGGCTCTCAACACACACCCTACATTTGCCAATGTAGACCTCTAAAGGGATAGGAGTCAGGACCCCGTATAGGGAGACCAAACCCAAAATGGAGACCATTTGCAATCCTGCATAAGATTTAATGCATCCCCTAGCTTTCCAGTACAATAAGTCATCAAAGGAAATCGAGTTAAAGAGCTTACAAACCGTGGACAACAGGTGGGCATTTCATAATGGCATGCCCTTCCATAGTGCTCTTTGGCATGTGCTAATGTCTCCAAGTTCCAAATGGGGTTAACCAAGAATCCTATTAGGTGGTTTCTACCTTTAAAGGGGACAATATATCCAAGGTACATCCTTCAAAGGGTGGTGGCATGTAATAAAGAGATGAATGGAGTAGGGAATGAAAAGGGGCAACCCTGGGCCACATGTTGGGGTACTAGGGTAGCTCGCAAAAGGGAAGCCCACACTTGGGTAGATAATATATAGGAGGGAGCAATCGTGGTACATGAGGTGCCCCGACCTTGATTTTTCCACCCTTCTTTATATGCCTTTTGCTTTTTATGATTTTTTTTTGATTAACTACTCAAGGCTCAAGGGATAAGAGCATGATGTTTAAGGTATAGCAGTGGGTACCCCCTTTAGGGTAGGATGGTTCATTGTCCACCAGGGGTTGGGAGTCGGGACAGTCATGGGTTCCTGAATGATAAATGAGGCTCATCTAGGGCCTATAGGAACTAGGATGATGACCATGATAATGGGGTAGACCGTAGAGCTCATGTATTGGCTTTTGCCCACGTGCTAAATGTGTTTGTCCCGACCACCTTTTGCATTTTGTGGTACATTTTCCTGTTGAATGTGGCCAATTATGCTGTTACCTATCTTTTCAGCTGCATCAACCTTCGGGGCATCATTCCAAGCCCGAACCAAGGTGTGGGCAAGGACAATGGGAAGGCTAACCCTATGTGTACCCAGTGGAGGAATGTGGATCCAGGTGGGAGGAATGATGAATGGGATTATAATGAGCGGAAGGGCAGTGATATATGTGGATGAGAGAGCAAGACCACTCAACCAAAATCAGGGTTTCCCATGAAGTATCGTCCCTAAAGCCCAAAGGTCAGTAAAAGAGATCCCACAGGACTAGGGTCCAAGATTAACATCTAAAAGAGGTCTAGGGGACAAGAGCACAGACCTGGACCACTCTTTCTGCCGAATCCACCCATTAATCCATGCTCAAAAGTTTCCATGATAAGTTAACTACAATACTCAATTACCAAATGACAAGGCATACCTTAAAGTTTGGGAGGCCCACCTTCAAACATACGACCATGACAGATGGGTGAGGGACCACATGGCTAGTTCAGGTGGCGGAGAAGTGGCACAATGAGCTAGTTGGTGGCTGTAAGCTAAGTCACCGGATTCGCCGTATTTAATCCATAAAATTCGAAATTCGCCGTATTTCAAGCTCATTCGAATTTGTTCGTTCCAGTACGCCGTATTTAATGCCGTATTCGAATTTCATGGCGTATTCGAATTTTTGTCGATTAAATTCGCCATTAAAATCGATGAAATTCGTTGAGATGCGTTAAAATTCGTTTTTTTCGCGCCGGGGGTATGAGTGTTGCTGTTTTAGCTTAGGTTTCATTGGTTTCCTTGTTGTTTTCATTGCCGGGCTGATTGGAAAGTGATTGTTCTTTGGATTGTTTGTTTTCAGCGGGCCTGTGTTGAAACGGTAAGGTGGCGATATTTCCCCGGCGGATAGTTTGAATTTTCCAGTTTGGTCACCCTCATCCTTTGGAATTGTTTGTTTTCCGCGGGGCTGTGTTGCAAGGGTAAGGTGGCGAGATTTTCGCGGCGGATAATTTGAATTTCCCGGTGACCGTAAAATCCCGAAAATCATATTTTCGACGTTGTTTTCTTACATTCTACTCTTTACGTGTGACTTTTGTCTCGAGGTTGTCAATTTGGTGTGGTATTATTATCCTGGGAAATTTTTAATTTGAGGTGGCAGCGTGCGTCTCCAGTTCACTTTGAACAATGTTGGAATTTGGATTTTCTTGAAAATATTTTGGGTTTTTTTTGTTTTTTGTTTTTTTATTATGTTTTGGGGTTTTATGTTTCTGATCTTTAAAATTTTGTTTTTCGCTTTTTGATAAAAAATTAATATTTTTTCAATAAATGTTTTATTAAAAAATTAGTTTTCAATAATATATTTATATTAAAAAGTTTTAAGAAAAAAACTGTAACACAAATGATTTATTGAATGTTGAATTTTGGTTTGGAATTGTATTTTATACTCACAATAAAATCTTCATAATCTTTAAAGTATATGACAAAGTACTAACTAGATCTTATAGGATGTATAAGAAATCAACAAAGTAAAACCATTGAATGTTACCAATAATAACTCAAAAGTAGATTAATGGATATGGTTTATGTTACTATTTTAATAATCTAATATATACTATTCGATTTAAAGACAATGTATAAGATTATGTTATATTGTTATAATGTTATGGCCACTAAGAGAATAACCACTCAGATAATGTTATAAGATTAATGTTAGATTGTAAGTGTTACAACTTTTAATAGTCTGATTATAAGGATAATCATGATAAAACTCACTCCATACCATTTCTCATATGCATATGATATATCTATCTTTAATATACATTTTTTTTTTCGAATTTCTATATGTCGAATTTTATGTCGAATTTTATCGACAAAATTTGAGTTGCCGAACTTTATTCGAATTTCATGGTCCTCGAACTCGAACTCGAACTCGAACCTGGTGACTTAGGCTGTAAGGAGCTGCCGGCTGAGGACCATCTTCTAGAATATTTTTTTCTGGGGATATCACCCACAAAATGGTGGGTAACAGGGCTTAAGTCTTTGCTTCTAGGGTCTTTTATTTGTTTTTTCATGTAGTAAGATGAAACATTCCAGAAAATTAAGGTACATTTCAAAGTCATGCCAAAACTTGAGTTTGCCGTATCAGCTTCAATAAATGCTGTTTCAGTTTTTCTGATACAATTTGGAAACATTTCTGTGCTGTTTCCAAGCTGTATCCTGCTTGTTTCAGTTTCTGAAATGCAGAACGATGTATCCCCTTTTGTCTCAGACATGTTCATCAACTTAGCAACACTGTTCAATGATCTAATAAATCTTTCAACTCTCACAAACACAATCTCATTTTGGAGCAGCTAGACATCTTATCTCTAAACAGGGTTCATTTTATTTTGTCCGAGGGATGCCAGGCTTAGTGGATTCATAGTCTTGACATCCCTGTATAAGTTCCTCTTCAGTCAAACTTGGAACTTCCAGCAAAAATTACTCAACCTCATCTATCAAAAATGAATCTTGACCTTTGCCCACGTTTGATGAGTTGCTGGAGCCTTCTCCAAACTCTATTTTTAGCTATGAGGTCCCACCATTGTTGTATGTCTTTGGGAGATTCTTCATTTTGCCACACTCATCTCTCCTATGTCCACACTCTAGTTATAATGGGAAGGACCCCCTATGTAGTTTGTCATGGCTCTTTTGTTGTGATTAATCAGAAGGTAAGGACTCAATGTCAAAATCTAGAGCCACCAAATATGTTCAGCATAGATTTTTCCCATGATTGTGAATTTAGAGTATTGATATTGAAAAGGAAAATGTCTATGAATGTGATTTAAATTAATAGGTAAGCAGTAAGCACATAAAACAATATTAATGGCATAGCAAAAAACGGCAGGCTCATAGCACAACAGTTTACACGTGATTTCTCTTGTTTGTATGTGTATTTAATATATTCAATCAGATATCATAATCTTGGTTACATTGTATATCTACAAGCATGTAATGGTAGCTGCAAGTCTTTTACTCATTGTGATTGAGTCTTTTGGCACATTGGGGATTTCTAACTGCATACAAGATTTGTTTCTAAGAAGTAACCTGTATGTATGGAGTGAATACACATGTAATATGAATTTCCAGATTTACCTTCATTTTTATCGGTTTGGGATTGTTAACAGTTACAAGTGATTTCATCACCAATAAGTTTAGGTAAAATATTTTATATACCACTCATTTTCTTTTGTTTTTCCAGATGCACCACAAAATTGGTCAGGGTCAACTTGCTACAGAGGGTTTGGAAAAGTTTATTGCAGAGCATCCATCAGAGGCTGATTTGACAGTTGTTAACTTGTTGGCTGCACTACATATGGAAAACAACGCGTATTCTAAAGCAATTGAGCAGATTGAACATGCACGCATGATTTACTGTTCAGGACAGGGTTTGCCACTAGACCTTGCTGTCAAAGCTGGTATTTGTCGAGCACATATTGGAAATGTGGAAGAAGCTGAGGTATGCTCTCTGTTCATGGCTTACCTTTTTCATCTGCGATGCCTTAATCATAGTCTAAAATTTTCTAACAGGATGACTTAAATTCTAGTCCTGTTCTTCTGAATATACTGTGGCTTTCTAATTTAAGCCTTTCAGATTTGCATTTTAATGTTGTTAAATTGTTCAATAGGCGTTGGACTAACTCCAAACAGTCTTCTTTCCTTAATTGTAGAAATTCTTTGAGGACCTTCTCACAGAGCAGGCTGAAGACTTTGCTGATCTGATATCTGATGTTGCTGATGCATATATGAGTCTTGGACATCATCAACTTGCTCTAAAATATTTTTTCATGCTAGAAGGAACAGTGTCATTTGAAAATGTAAGATATAGTTGTTTTGTTTGGGTTAAAGCTATTTTTTGCAAGAAGCACATTTGTGTCACAAAACTAAGCTGGAACCACCACATTTAGCCTATTTGTAATTTACATATTCCCATCTCACCTTTTCTGCTTCGGTAATATGAGTGGATTTATGTGCAAACTATTTCCAATGCAGTCTAGATCTTTAAACTGTAGTATTTGTTTTGATTACCTTTTTTTGTAAAATTCTTCTCATAATCACATAAATATATTTACATCAGGAAAAAGGAAAAGCAGATATCAGAAGTGTATAAATAGTAAATACAATAATATTTACATTCTCTTCCTCATAGCAACAAAAACATAAATAAAATCCGGGAAGGCAGTAGTATAGATTGTTTTATTTATATTGGTGCACCAGTCAGAGAAAAGTGTTGCTGTGTGGGATATTGCACTGGTGCCTGTCACTTAGACATTCATGGGTATAACTCTGGAATTTGTTCCTGATTTTTTAAAGGAATTTATATAGAAATCTCTGAAGATTGTTTATTGTTTCTGTTAACTGCATACATTTCCTTATCTGGGTTGCTTGGAGGAAAACTATTTCTTTGTAAATATAAAGGTCAATGTAAGATGACAATTCTCTTACTGGAAATTCCGAAATTCCAATGCTGCTCGTAGACCTGCCATTCCTTTCATTTGACCTGCACTCTATCCAAGCACCAGTCCCACAGTTGAATCCTGAAGGGGAAAGTTCATCCTCAAAAGGGACACAGGATTTGTGGGATCCATGTAGGGGCTTCATCAACTCCAACTGGCCAGAACTCCAACTTGTGATCACTGAAAACAACACCCAAGTTTGCGGAAGAAGTGCTTAAGTAGCCCATATTCCTAATCACCAAATCAGGTTCAATGTGTACAGGCTAGATAGAATCAACAAGTTGGTTATTGGGGGCCTACTTGTCTCTGGGGATCTGAATTCCCTGGATCCTTCCCAGCAAACTTGCTGACACTAGAAGAAATCCAAGTGCATCAATATCTGGGATGTATAAGGAGCCAAAGGATAGGCTTGCTTGATGGATTTGTGCAGTAAAAAGCCATTAAGCAAGATCCATTGACTGCGACAAAAGCTGAAGCATTTGTGAAGAAGGTGCACATCATCCTTGTGAGGGTTGATTAAAAACTTAGCCTTTCCAATGTATCCAGAATAAAACACTAATCAACTGTATCATATGCTTAGTCAAGGCCAGTCTTCAGAGAAAGGGATTCTTGGTTGGTCTCCCAACCCCATTCCATGAATTCCCAAACTGTGAGAACATCTATTACAAATCTTTTGCAAACACGTTTGATTGTCCTATTTTTACAATTCACGATGCCACCCTGTGGATTTGCAATGACAAAACCTTAGCAATAATTTTATAAGCAACATTTATGAGTGAGGGGCCTCCACCCACCGATGGAGTCTTTGGTGGCATTCTTTAGGTTGAGGCTTATAAGACTTTGATTAAGAAATTCTGAAAGCTTTTCTTGTCTAAAAACTTCTTGAACCATCTTGAAACAATTGGGGGCTTCCACAGTCAAACATATGAGAAATCATTGTTGGGATTATTTGTGTAGAGCTAAGTCACCCGACACAATGACACGAGACAAGGAGGATGCGGAAATACAATTGTCTAACACGGGACACGATGACCCCTGAAATAAGAGACATGGAGGACATGTATATATATATATATATAACAAATGAGTGAATTATTACACAAAAAATGAAAAGTAGACAAGGATTCAAATCTCTTTAGGAATTATAAACTAAAACATTTTGCAATTTTACATGATGATAATACAAATTCAATCATACAACTAGTACTACATCAATGATGATAAAATGACAAGCACATGAGAAATTGGAACCACAAACTGCAGTTTTCTCAGCAAGTCTTCAAAATCAAAATGTATTATATAGATAGTAGATATTGAGTCACTGCTACTAGAGGAGGGAATGCTGATGGAAAATACAAAATAGGGTAGATACTAGATACTAGAACTATAGATGATAGGGTGCATTATCTTAATGTTAAGATATATCCTCTGTAATATCCCAAGGGGATTTTTTGCCCTTAGGATTATTATTTTGACTAGGGTTTCCCATAAAACTAGAAAAGATTATACACAACAATGCACATTCATCTATTTGTCAAACAATAGGCATTCATCTATGTATTCATGAATATAAGATATTGTAATATGATTATGCCACAAAATTTCCATAAGCTAGGGCTAACCGCGCAGTAAATTCAACTGATCACCACAGTATAGTTTTGAGTGCAATACCAATACTCAACAAACCTTGTTCCAATTGTACTTAGGCTAGCACTACATAATACTATTGTTACTATACTAATGACTCATTGTACTGCTGGGCTACTTCCAGAATTGTTTGTTGTCCCTTCTACACTTTGGAGTGGTTCCCTTTTTCCTTACTTCTGTTTAGTTGTGATGATGTCTGCTACTCAAGGGGTCCAAGCGTACAACTTCAGGGACCTGGAACCTGTCCTGCAATAGTTCTCTAATATATCTTCTGCAATTAGTCTGTTGTCAGAGCCACATCCTAAAATGTATGACTGAAGGTAACCCTATGTCTTAAGCTACTCTTAAGTTGCCAGGAGTTCCAAACTGGCGTCCTGTGAGTAGCCGTAGCCCTAAAGGGTCTGAGATAATAAGTTGTTGCCCTCATGGGGTGTTTTCAGGCCTGTGCATTGACCAGGTAGATCTGATGGTGCCCTTTGCTCCTCCAAAATTCCCTCGCTGGCCTAATGTAGACTTTGGTGCCTTGGGGATGTTTCACCATTGCTCAGGCTTTTAGTGACCTAGACCTTCGTTGTTTCTGATGCTTGACTAGACACGTTACCATAGAAGAACTTCAATTTTGTTCATTGTTGCCTGATCAGAGGTTCGATAGACCAATAAAGTGACGTTGTTGTCTAGATAAGGGTTTCACGCTCTTCTTTTACATTTGGCATCTTAGGGGGAGTCACAAAGGATCCGCAACCATTTAAACCTTTATTCAACCACAGACTCTTGCTGTGCCAAACATTATTTATTGATCAAGCTAGAGAGTTTCTTGTAGCTAGAACAGGTCAAAATTGTTCCAAAGATCAAGTTATAACCTAAGTTGCAGGAAACGTGGCCCTAGGGGTCGTTTCCCCAGGGGAAACGAAACGAAACGCGTTTCCCCATACCGTACGGCTTGGAAACGCGTTTCCGGCCGTACGGCCACGTTTCCCGAAACGGAAAAGTGGCCGTACGGCCGGAAACGGGTTTCTAGGCCGTACGGGCCACGTTTCCCCAAAAGAACAGTTGTTTTTTAATTTTATTTTTTTTTAATTTGTTTTTAAATTTTTTTAGGGTTTCCAAGATGTTCTAGAAACCTATTCTAAAGTTATAAAAGAGCAGTTTGTCTCATTCTCTCATCACACTATTCAGCAAGTCGTTTCACTATGAGGATTAGTCTTTTGTGACTTGTCTCTATAGTTCTTGCAGCCTTATAGTCTTTATTGTACTTGCAGCCTCATATACTAATATAAATAAAAGCTGATTTTGGATTTTCCAGTTCCTATATTTTTATTTTCATTATGTGATTATTCATGACTCATGAGTAAATGTGATGTAAATTTAATCTTAATGTTTAAATGTAATAAATTATAATCATATAATGTAAATGTATCATTAATGCTTTATGATTGCACATATATATATTAATAATTTTTAAATATTTTTAATATATATATATATATATATATATATATATATTCGCGTTTCCCCGTTTCCAAAATTGGGGAGGTCGCGTTTCTTATCGCTTCCCGTTTCGGAAACTCGTTTCCGTTTCCCCGTTTCGTGCAACTTAGGTTATAACAAAATAGAGAGAAGGAGGTCTAGCTAGGGTGGGATCACCTCCACCAAAAGTAGACGAGAATTAGCTAGGGTGGGATCACCTCGACCAAAACTAGACAAGGATTAGCTAGGGTGGGATCACCTCCACCGAAACTAATCAAGAAGAAGGTGTATTAAAATTCTCAGAGTCTTAGACTCAAAGTAAACAGAGAAAATTCAATCCAATTCGATGATCCAAAATGATTCCAACTCTCCTTTATTTATAGATTTCCTCATGGGGTCTCTTCCTCGTTAATCTAATATCAGGGGTTCAAGTGCAACCCCCTATTTGGGCCTTTTTCCACATCTACCCCAAAATTTACCCAATGTTGCCCCAAAACATTGGATAATGGGTTTTTGCCTTTATCAAAGACTATAGCCTATGTGGTTGGATAGGCTATTTTATCCTCTCTTGGGAAATTAATCCCTAGGGGACATTACATTGCCCCCTTCCGACATTGCTTGTTCTCAAGCAACTGTACCTCCGGTTGCTGCAATAGTTGTCCCCTTATGTTCAAGAATGAAGATTCCTCACTTGCCTTGCATCTTTCCATTTGTTCTCTTTCAATTTCTACTCCAGCGTAGCTCCTTCTCCGCTCTAACTTGGAAGATTTTGGGCGCGTAGGGGGCATTTTCTTCAGCTCAACCTTTGGTGGAGCTGCTTCATGATAGAATGGGGGCATGGGAGATGCTTTAAATGCCAAAATTTTCCAAAGAATTTTTATCTTAGCTTCTTGTAGTTCCTTTGTTTTGCCTTGCAATTGGTTTTTCTCCAATCACTTTGACATAAGTACTTGGATGAAATGACCTCGACTTCTGTATTTGAGATCACTCATTTTTACCAAGCACACTTGAACTAGGCCTATGTGATTTCAACTTTGTCATACTTCCACTAACCTTAGAGGTTCTGTTCTTTTTCTCATGTGCCATATTAGATTGGCCTACGGTTAGATCATGTATTTCAAATTAATGTTTGTGGTCATCAACGTTGGATGTTGGCCCAACAAATACGTTAGCACGACCCTTAGACATCGATTTCTTGACTTTTGCCTTGTGATGTTCCTTTTTCTGGTGTTCCCTATGGCATCGTTAGGATGGACTTTTAAGGTTGGAGGCAGACAGGTCATAGGTGCAGGTTTACGTCATCAATGAGCCCAACGACTTTTGGAGATGTTTTATGGGGTCTGGAGGAGTTCACTTGCCATCTTCCATCATCGAGATTGATTTTGCATTGCTCACTTCTCGTTCCATTGCATTTTGATAATTCCCACAAAACGAGGTTATTATTGTACCTAACTCAATTACGCTTAAGGTGGCATTTCGAGAGGAATACTTGACAGAACATCTTAGTGTAATAGCTCGTTGGAACCTGAATGAGAAGATCTACATGATGAGATGGTTAGTGGGGATTTTCAGTGGTGTAAAGAGGCATGGTGGCCAATTTACCATTTTCCCACATTAAAAAGATATTTTAATTGAGGGAAATGTGCTCAATGATTAAAATAATAATAAATTAGGAGCTTTTAGAGGGGTTCGTCAGATCTATAAAAAGAGGAGGAGGAGACCATTAAAGGACATCTTGGTATTGATCTTCTTCTTGTATGAGAGGTTTGAGAACTTGGTTCTCTACTTCATTTGTAGCCCCAGGACGAAAACCTTTAGATGATTTAGTAAGATTAGGCGAGTACCCATCTCCCCTTGGTGAATTCATCTAGAATTCATAGGAGAGCTTAACAATGGCATTTCCGTTCAATTTTTGAGGGCCAACACAACATTGGAGCAAATTCCTGAGGCCAGTTGTATTTCAGCCATATGGGTTGTATCAGCATGTAAATCGCAATTTATTTAATATAATAAAGTTGAGAATTTTCCTGTTCATTGTGTTATTGGATTGCAGTGCTCTATTTGTTTTATTTTACATGGCAATCTTCTGTTAAGTGAATGGTAATTTTAAGTGAAGCATTTTGTTGATTTAAATTCTGAGAATTTGCAATTTTTTTTCCATTTGGGACATTACAGTGGTATCGGAGCTGGCTTTTCTTGCCAGCCTAGAGGGTTTCAATTTCAATTGCAGATTGTTCAAGTGTTTAATGTTGAAGGTGCCAAAGAAATTGAAGACCCACTTCCTGCAGTAGAATTAGAAGTTATTAAGTAAAGGGTCGACAAATTTGAATTATTGATTGTGCGATGAAAACTTGGCAAATTGTTGCAAGCTCAATAAAAAAATTCGAAGTTTGGCCAATTATTAGTGTTCAACCCACATTTGTTTTAAGGTCATTTTGATTTCATAAAGCCATGTTTGATTTTATGAGAGTCAACGCTGCGGTCAACGCAGGTGAACTTGCTCCAATTGCCTCGGTTTTCATGCCAGGAGATGCGGCCTCAAGAGATCGGAATAACTGCCTGAAAACCACAGTCAAAATAGGTGAGTTGACCCTCGGTCAACGCCCCTGCAAATAGGCCAAAACAGCCTTGCGTTTTTTGCTTGAAATTTTCGATCAACCCAAGTCAACGTGAGAAGAAGAAGAATTGCTCCTTTGTTGTACGAACCAATGAGGAGAGGAGAGAGAAATATGTGTTGAGTGATGATGTCCAAATGAGGACAATGTCTCTCTTATTTATACAATTCGATGAGGGGTCGAGACACATCTATTGGGGCTACATGAGCCTACATTAGACTTCTAGCCGACCTTGTCAATTTGCACGTGCGAGAATTAAATTCAAAATCTTACTTTTGCTCATCCAAACAAGATGATCTTTAGATCAATCTTGCACCTCTTGGAAAGAGGAATCCAATAAAATATCGTCTCCATCATATGCGCTGTCCAAGGTAGAGTTTGGCCCTTGTTTCCAATTTTAACACTCCCTCTCAGCTAGGGAGAAATCCACCTGCCAAATCATTTGTTAATCTGTACCATCTTTGTCATCTCTGCTCTACTCTGCTGAACCATGAAGAAATAATGAAGAAGAAATGATCGAGAGTGAGTCACAAGACCTTGCCACTCTCCATTGACCCAAATTCAGTCTCAGTTGATCTTAGATCAATATCAAACATCCTAGCATAGGGAGTACGACAATACACGATGCGTCCATCGGTAGTGCTATGGCCGCTATCCTCATTTCCCAACTCATTGGCCAGATGAGAGGTACTTCCCATGAGTCTGGGACTGCATGGGTAGGATGTATCGGTTGGATAAGGTGAACCACTCATCCTGCTCATATGCCATAGGAGAAGGTGAACCACTCACCTTGTGGTCGCTCATAGCTCCAAGAAGTACCCCAAGCCCCCCGGAGTTCCCAGAGTTCAATATCCAACTCAAACGGGACCCTCATAAGAGGGTCTTTCCGCGACTCCAAGTCTCTCACGGAAGGTTAAGAATTTGACCTTCCCCAGGGGTTTTGTAAGAATATTTGCGACTTGTTCATCAGTCCCAATGTGATGGAGCCTTATTGCTCCCCGTTGTACCATATCTCGGATAAAGTGGTACTTGATATCAATATGCTTCGAGCAGTCATGGACACGGGATTCTCAGAAAGACGAATCCCACTTTGGTTGTTGCAAAAGATCACGGTGGTATCCAGTACATGCCCAAAGAACGCACTAAAGAGCTTCCTCAACCAAACAACTTCACAAGAGGCCATACTTGCAACAATGTATTCGGCCTCGATAGTGCTCAAAGCAACCGATTTCTACTTCTTGCTCATATCGAAGCAGAACCCAGTGAGAAGCAACATCCCGATGTGCTCTTACGATCCACCACACTGTTAGCCCAGTCAACATTAGAATAGCCATGGAGCCTCAAATCCCCGACAGTGTATCTCAGTCCATAAGTGATTGTGCCCCGGAGATATATCAAGAGATTCTTCGTAGCAATCCAATGTATGTGATGAGGCTTGACCATAAATTGACTCAATGTGTTCACAACGAAGCATATGTCAAGACGAGAGTTTACCAAGAACATCAGGGCCCCCACAAGTTGACGATACTCAAAAGGATTTCCCAAATCGGGCCCAACAACACTTCCACATAACTTCTTGAAGTTGAGTTCCATCGGAGTAGTCACAGACTTACAATCCACCATCCCAAATCTTTCAAGTAGCTTCACAATGTATTTTCCTTGAGAAAGTAAAATCTCATCTGGCTTTTGCCAGACTTCCAAGCCTAGGAAGTAGTGCATCAATCCTAGGTCCTTCATCTTGAATTCAGAAGCCAACTCCCTCTTGCATTGATAAATGAGAGGGTCTGCACCTGTCAGAAAGAGATCGTCCACATAAAGTACCAAGATGAGAGGTCTATCATTTTCAACCTTGAAGTAAAGGTTCGGATCAACTTCACTTCTTGTAAAACCCAGCTTCATCAAATAGTTGTTGATCCTCTCATACCAATCTCGAGGAGCTTGCTTCAACCCATAGAGGGCTTTCTTCAACCTGCATACATGTGTCTCTCGATCTTGAACTTCGAACCCCACAGGTTGCTCCACATAGACTTCCTCCTTAAGTGAGCCATGCAAGAAGGCGGTCTTGACATCCATTTGATGTAAATTCCATCCTTGAGAGGCAACAAGGGCAATGATCGAACAGATGGTGGTATATCGAGCAATTGGTGCAAATATCTCATCACAGTCCACACCTTTTTGAGAGAAGCCTCGAGCAACAAACCCGACCTTGAATTTTTCAGCACTTCCATCAGCGACATGCTTGATCTTGTGGAGCCATTTCGAGGTGACAACAAATTTGTACTTGGGTCTAGGGACCACATCCCAGACATCATTCTTCATAATTGACTCACACTCTTCATTAATAGCATCCTTCCAAACTTGGTGCTTCACAACTTCTTCGAATGTGCAAGGCTTAGTTTGAACAATGGTGCTCATGGCAACTAAGTACCCTTGGTACCCATTCGGCTTCTTACTTTCACGAAATGTGCCCCTTGGTGCAATATGTTTCTCGGCATCTTCGAGAGTCTGCTTGAGCCATGGGGGTCTCCTTTTTGAGGAGGAGGGCTCATGGGGAGGTGGATCAATGGGATCCATTGGTGCTTCAGCATTGGGCATTAGCTCGTCCTTCGGTTCCTCCTGCTTTCTTGCATCTTCTTCTTTGTCCTTCCTTGGAATAGGAAGGTCTCTAACCTTCCCAAGGGCAACATCTTCATCGAAGGTGACATCATGACTTATTTCCACTTCTCTTTGACTAGGCACATAGATTCTATATGCCTTTGAAGTTTCATTGTAGCCCACAAATGTTCCTTTCTTCCCAGATGCATCCAATTTGCTTCTCTTTTCTTTCGGCACATGAAAATACACAGGGCTACCAAAAATTCTAAAATGAGAAACATCAGGTTTCTTACCAATGAAAATTTTTTCGGGAGTTTTGGATCTAATGCTTGATGAAGGCATCTATTTTGAACATACTCGGTCTTCCTTTCAACAACGCCATTTTTCCTAGGAGTATATGCGGTAGTAGACTCCCTCTTAATGCCAACTTATCTACAATAATCATTGAACTCATTTGATTCATCTTCGGTTCCATTATCGGTCCTCAATATTTTGATCTTCTTCCCTGTTTGATTTTCAACCAAGGCTTTGAAAGAGCAGAACCATTTGAACACTTCGTCCTTCTTCTTCAAGAAATAAATCCAAGTTTTGCGAGAGAAGTCATCCACAAAAATAACATAATACAAATATCCTCCCAAAGATGTCATGGGCAACATACCAGATAGATCAGAATGAACCAATTGCAAAATGTCGGTAGTCTTGCTATCACTTGAGGGGAATGGTCCCCTTGTATGTTTTCCTTCGGCACAACCCTGACAAACACCTTCATGTTCTACTTTAAATTCGGGCATACCTGTCACCATCTTCCTTGCATTGGGTAGAGCCTTATAATGAAGATGAGCAAACCTTCGATGCCATAATTCAGATTGAAGAGATGTGTCACAAGACATAGCTCCCAGTGGACTTCCTCCAACTTGATATAGGCTGTCAACCTTGAATCCAAGAGTGAATGCTTCTTTGAAATTTCTTTTCCAAACACGTACCTTTCCATCAATGAATGCCACCTTGAATCCTTTGTCCTCCATTGCCGAGATAGATACCAGGTTCTTCTTTAGATCAGGTACATATAGTACTTCTTGTAGATGAATGGTGTTACCTTGATTCAATTGAAGAGTAACATTCCCAGTTCCTTTCACGAGATAAGTGGCATTGACTCCAAGAATGATTTTCAAATTTGTGTCCTTTTCTATCAAATTTGAAAGAGCCTCCTTATACCCAATGAAGTGCCTTGAGGCACCACTATCAATCAACCAATTATCTAAGGTATCCGGAGGAGAGGCAGTAGAGAGGGCAGATAAAAGATAAAATTATTTTCGCTTGTTATCTACAACATTAGACTCATCATATCTGGAGATTCTTTATCTTTTGGGAGGCCGACCATTTCCATATTGAGTAGCACGAGCATTCCTTTTTCCTTTGTTGTTGAACCTACCATTCCTTTGATTGTTGTTGCCTCTGAAATTGTTGCGGTTGTTGTTGTTATCATCATCCCGAGGTGTATCCCTTTTATTAGGACACTCCCTAGCATAGTGGCCAAACCTGTTACAATTGAAGCATCTTCCCTTTCTTCCATCTTTGAATCCCTGTCTTCCTTGACCTTGTTTCTTTGAACCTGCATTGTTCTTCTTTTTAGCATGAGCAGAGAATGCAATAGGATCATTCCTATTTGAAGGCATGTCTCTCTCCATCATCCTTGTCTCTTCTTGAGTACATCTAGTCAATAATTCATCAAAACCTGGAATTTGGTCATTGTTGAGGATAGTAGTGTTGAACACATCCCATTCACGAGGGACACCTCCAAGGGCAATGAGAGTGAGCTCCCTGTCATCAATAACTTCTCCAATAGATAGAAGATCATTTTTGATTTCGGTAATCCTCATGAAGTAGGATTGGATATCTTCTCGTCTTCCTGTCTTTGAGAAAGAGGACTTGGTTTGCATTGCTAGCTTGATCTCACCTTTCTTGTACTTTGTCTTAGTGGCAGTTGGTGCATTTGAAGGAGGTTCAACAATCTTTCCCTGCACATAGTCCATAGCATCATGCTCTTCCAAGGTCAAGTCAAGAGACATCTTCCATGCATGATAATTAGACTTATCATTGAGCTTGTCATTAGATTTAAAGTAAGATGAGGAGGCCATTGAATCTTGTCCTTGTCCAACAAATCTTAGTGATTTCTTTTCTCACTCTTGCTTGGGCTTTGTCTTCGCCTCAACTCTGATACCATGTTAATTTTAGATAACAATGGTATGTTCTATGCTTTAGAGTAATTTACCTCAATTTTCCTTGTTAGCCCAATATTGATTTCTAGATTAGCAATCACATTAACATTGATAGTAAATGTAGATAGAACATAAACAATAAGTAGAAGACAAGCCAAGACAAGAGGACACAATATTTGGCGGATGCCAGGGAAAATCCCCAATGTGGGGAATGATCAAATCTTCTTATTATTCTTCAAAAGTTCAGCAGAGAGAGTACATCATACAAAATTTACTTGCCGAATCACTGTCAAAACAGTGCAGCCAAATAACAGTCAACAAGATGCCCTAACAAGAGAGTCAACGCTGGTCAAACCAACAGAAAATCTCCTCCAAATAAGCTTGGCTAAACCTAGTCAACTTGGCCTCCAAAGACAGTCAAAGTCAAACCAAAACAATCTGAAAATTTCGGTCAAATTCAGTCAACATTGTGGTCAACGATTCTGCGGGCAACGCAGGTAAACATGCTCCAATTGCCTCAGTTTTTGTGCCAAGAGATGTGGCTTCAAGAGATCGGAATAACAGCCTGAACACTGCAGTCAAAATAGGTGAGTTGACCGTCGGTCAATGCTGGTCAACGCCCCTACAAATAGCCTAAAACAGTCTTGCGATTTCTACCTGAAATTTTCGGTCAACCCAAGTCAACGTGAGAAGAAGAAGAGTTGCTGCTTTACTGTACGAACCAATGAGGAGAGGAGAGGAGAGAGAGATGTGTTGAGTGATGATGTCCAAACGAGGAGAATGTCTCTCTTATTTATACAATTTGATGAGGGGTGGAGACACATCTATTGGGGCTACATGAGCCTACATTAGACTTTTGGCTGACCTTGACAATTTGCACATGTGTGAGAATAAAATTCAAAATCTTGTTTCTACTTATCCAAACAAGATGATCTTTAGATCAATCTTGCACCTCTCGGAAAGAGGAATCCAATAAAGATATCATCTCCATCATATGAGCTGTCCAAGGTGGAGTTTGGCCCTAGTTGCCAATTTTAACAGACTAGGATGAAAGATTAACTCCCAAGCTAAGTTAAGGGAACAAGAGTACAGTCAAAGCCCTTCCTTCTTCCAAGTCTCCCAGTAATCCATGCCCAAGTGTGCCCAAGAAAAGCAAGCCTAAACACCTAATTACATAATGAAAAATCATACTTTCGGCATTGGATGGTCCACCTTCGAACATACGATCATGACAGAGGAGCGAGGGTACACAATGGATGGCTCAGGTGACGGAGAATGGAAGCACATCATTAATTATTAGGTGGATGCAAGGGACTGTTGGCTGTCAGGTGAAGACAAATCTAGGGGAGAATTTCTCCTATAGGGGTTACCCACTGGTGGTGGGTAATAGTCCCCATTTGCGAGACTCTAGCTACAACACTAGGTGCTTCATTTTCAATTCCACCTACAACTTCTACATAGTTTCATCCCGCTTGAACTCCACTACCATCACGTGGAGGCCCATGCAATAGTCATGGTGGTGCAAAAAGGAAGGAATGTTAAATAAAAAAATCCTAGATACTACAATAGTTGTTTCTCTTTTTTGCTACTTTATGTCTTAGATGATAGATTCATAATAATTAGCAACTAGCTTGGTTTATTGATTTGGACCTTTCAATCTTCATATTTTGGTGTGCAGATTGCCTATTTTTTAATCATAATTATTTGGTAAGATATTGTTGACAATTACTAGAAAACCTATTTTGTTCCATAGGTTAATGGTCTACTTTCTGTTATATGACTTATTTGTATCTTTGTTTGTAGTTGCTAGAACCTAGATTCTAGATGCTTGATGCTCAAATGTACACTGTGTTATTGCACAAAGTCTCTCAAGAGGAAAACTCCTAACTTCAACAAGGGGCAAACTGAAGGAAACTATCGACCACGCTACCCATTGTTACCTCTGTTGGCCATGTACATGTCAATAGTCCAAGAAGCAGAGCATACAACAATGGAAGAAAATTTTTGAGTCAATATCATCATTGTAATCCCAAATTCTGCTTATATAATGTAAAAATGATTATAGTATGAATATCAAGCCATGTAACAACACCTAGGTAAGCCTATAATTCTTTTCAAAAGGTTTCACTCTAGGGAGTTTTTTAACCTCACCAAATTATCTGTGTTTGTAAACATAGATAATTGGCAGAGTTTTTCTCCTAGATATACCCCAAAGCTAGGGTGGAGCTCATTGACAAGGTCTTAGGTGAGTCCTAGTGTTATCGAGTCTATGTATTTTAGCATATTAGATTATGTGTCTTGAGTCGCAGAATTTGGTTGAGTGTTGAGAGTCTTTGTCTTTGTGTATTTCCCCTTCTAAGGGTTGAATTTGTAATATCTTGATGTAAAAGTGTTATCTATGAATATTTTGGTGAATAGTTCCTCATAATTAGAACACCATTATCAAAATATTTTTTAGGATACACTTAGAGGGTGGAAAAAATATTTAATCTCCTCTTGAGTCTTTTTATATTTAATTTTTGGAAAAAATAAAAAATTAAAATCAGCCAGATTTTGTCAAAAAATAAAATGAAGGGAAAAATTAATTACGCTTCAAGTGGAAAATTCATCAAAAAATTATTTGAGGCTATTTTCAAAGGAAAATATTCAAGTCAAGAATAAAAAGCCTCATTTCCAAGGAAGAAGGACCCAGTCCAAAAATTCGTTGGGCCAGAGAAGACTATTTTCTAGCAAACCAAATTATTTGGATCAGGCAATTAAGAATTTTGCACAAGTAATGATAATTGTATTTTTTGAAGGTCATCCTGTGGTCCAGAAGTCAAGGTTTGACCCTCCAACATAGTGAACAAAGAAGATCAATTTTTTTGGAGATTTGTGCCAGCTAATCAAGTTATCAAATTTTTTCTGCAAGGATCAAGTCATAGATCGATGCAACTAGCTGTTATTTCCACTTGGAGGGGTTGATCCCTATCATTTTCTATATAAGGAAGCTTTCAAGCTCCTCATTGTAACATCAGCTGGATTGAAAATCTTTTGTATTGGGCCAAAGCTCTGATGGAATATTTTTAATAAAAAGTCTTTTGGGTTTCAATTCAAGGTGTCTCTTGCTTGATGATTCATTGTATGTGTTGAATTGATCTTAATGATCTAATTATATTTACTTGAAGATTATTGTTCCATAGCCAGTGGTTGGATTATCTAATAGCACAGGGATCTTGCTTTAGGTATTGGGCTAGAGTAAGCACATTGAAGCTGGTAGATCTAGCATCTCTAGATCTCTAGTCTATTTGTGTGAATTGAACCTCTTTGGAAACTAATAGTCTATCTTTTGTGTAGAGATCTTCAAATATTCAGCCCTTGGGCATGCCCTAAGTTAATGGACTTTGAGGTGATCACATCTTGTTTGGACTTTGAGCTTATCTAACGGTTATTGGTGTAGAGTCTTGGATTAGACACTAAATAAAAATTATTTCTTTTACTTATTTTCAAAATCTACTTGGGCTATAAATGATTTATTTGCTAATTAGAGCTAATATTTCTCTTGTAGATATCGTAAATAATTTGTAAATTATTTCTACCCCTATATATTTTTTTTCTTCTCATTTTGTAGAAAGTATTTTGGGGTTTTTATTTTAGAATTTTCTAGTTCTTTTGGCTTGGCTCTATTTATTTGACTTGCAGGTGCCATTAGCTCAAGGATTCAAAGACAAATATGAAGTGAGAAGTTTGAAACCCTCACCTAGCCTAGACAAATAGGGTTTGGGCCTAAATTCACTTGAGGAGGGCCGTTTTGCTCAATCAAGGAGAGCGTTCAACTGGAAGAGGTTGATCTAGGCCTTTTAGGGCTTGATCTAGAAGACCCAAGTGCTAGTTTTCCAACGCTAAGCCTCTAAGAGGGAGCCGCTAGCCCTAGAGGGCTTATTTGCTGCATAAACCAGGGTTTATCATGAGTATGTACATCTGAAGAAATTTTGCAGGTGGTCCCTTTGAAGCTAGGGTCAATTTTTGGTCTTGAATCTAACATATTTTTCTTGCAGGAGGTGGTCACAAGGGTTATGAGGCCTCTAGGCCTTAGCCGCAACCTTAGAAGGCTTGTTTCAGCCCAGCCGCAACCCTAAGAGGCTCCTTCTAGGCTAGCTGCAAGGCTAATTAGGCCTTAGAGACCTAGCTGCAACCCTAGAGGGGCCTAATTCCATCCTTGCAATTGATTTTGAGGGCTAATAATTTGTTTTGTAGGCCTAACGTGAATTTTGGCAAGGGTTTGTAGTGGTTTCTGATTGTATTTTTACCATTTAATTGTGAATTTGTGGACTAATATTGGTTTTGCAGGCTCATTATCCATTGAAGAAGGGTTTCAAGGGCTTAAAATTCATTTGTTTCATCATCCAAGGCCTTTGAAGCCTAGTTGTTAACCTTAAGGCCATTTCTAGGCCTGGCCGCAAGCATTAGAGGGCCTAAATCCCTAGCCCCAAGCATTAGAGGGCCTAAAAGCCCTAGCCGCATGCTCTAGGAAGGCTGACTAGTCATCAATCTTTCTTTTCACACTAATACATTTGAGTTGCAGGACTTTTCAAGGGATTTTGAAGGCTACACATCAAGTTTTGGGGCTTGCACTTGCCATATTTGTCCAACTATCCTATTCGTGGGCCTAGAAGGCCTAGATTTGCCCTAGCCATGGGGTTTTGAGAGCATTCCTTTGGTTTTCAGTATAATCATTGGTGGTTGCAGATGTTAGAGAGTTCAACGATCACTTTGTGGTGCCTCAACAAGACAAATTTGCCATTGAAGATAGGTTGCTAGGCGTAAAGGGTTTGATCCTCGCTCCTTTTCTCCCTCTTGTTGGCTGTTTGGCTGTCATGACTCATAAGTAACCAGATCTGAAGACTAATTATACAGTGGCATAATCAAGTGTTAATCACTCTAAAGAAGCCTACAAACACTTCTAAATAAGCCTAATAACTCTAAGAAGTAACACACATCATCTAAGGGATTAAATAATTTGTTTTTGCATGCTTCTCATTCAAGTTTTGGGACTGATTTCATGGTGAAAGCAATCTGATCTAATTTGTTCATGTCTAGTGCATTTTCAAGGTGACAACATTTTCAAAAATCATTGGTGAATCAACTATATAAGTCTTGCATCTTGAGGATAGCTAGATAATTGCCTCTTTGCATTTTTCATCATTGCATTGTGTTTTCTAGCATCCGTTATAATTTAAATGCACTTGTTGGCTTCATGATATCACTGTGAGCAATCTCATCTCTCCTTGTGCATAATTGGTTCATGATCTAATTGATAAGAAGATATTGCTCTCATTGTGTTAAAGTGACTCTAATAAGCATCTTGAATGATTGATGATTGCTAATATTGTTTCATTGGGATAATTTCTAAATTGTTCTCTAAGTGCTCTATTAATTGCTCTTGTCATCTTGTGTTGAATATCATTGTGAGCATCTTGTTTTCAAGTAATTTAATCTTGATTGGAGCATTTAACATATCTATAATCTCATTGAAGCAATCACTCATATCAACACCTTCATTCTAGGTTAGCAGCGAATCTCTAAAACACACCTCCAAGCATAAGCTTGGTTGAAAGAAACATAGGACCACCTTGTTCACACAATTTGAGGAGTCTAGACCCTCATTCGTAGTTAACATATGTGACCTTGCAGTTCTCTTGCGGGCAATCCCTTGTAGGAATAGATACACCTAGGTGGTTAGAACCCCACGGGAGGTATCGTTAATGAGGCCTTAGCCTCCTTCCTTTGGGCTTCTCTCTACAACGTGTGTTTGAGATTAGTTCCAAAAGAATTGAGAAGGATTCACCTAGATAGGGCATCTAATTAAAATTAACCAAGATCCTGCATCACACATTAGATCTAGGTCCTGCACTTCACTTAGGATAGAATTTGCATCCCGCAACAATTGTTTATCTAGTAACTTGGAATATTGATCTATATTGTGCAAGTAATTAATTTAAAGGCACTGGTCTCTCATTCATAATCTTGAAGAATCTGTTCAAATTGTGCTTAATAATCTCACTGCTATTTAATTTTAACCCAAGTTGCCAGGCCATTTAGTTGTGTCTCCTGCACTTGTTGGTTCCCAACAAGTTTCTCATCATCCCATTGTTGAACGAAATGTAACTAGGTTCGGTCTTCATAAATGTATTTTTGATATTTGTATTTATTCAAGAAAATAAATATTATTTTTATAATATATGTCAATGAGTTTCTTGCTCATTGAAGTAGGTCTAGCACATGTCAAAGTGCTATACCTTAAGAGTCAAAAGAATTATGTTGAAGACCTTAAGGGTATGTTACATTATGTATATTCGTGTATAAAAGTCAAAGAAGACACCTCCAAGAAAAGTCAAGTCTCCTCCAAGCAAAGACACCATCAAAAAAAGCAATGGCACCATTAAAAGCACCTATTGCAACAAAGAAAGTCAAGTCGGCCTCAAAGAAGCAAGTCGGCCTAAAGGAGGGACAATCCTCTATATATAGAGGTTGTCCACTCCTCTAAAGACAACGAAGATCATCTCTGAAATCAACGAGGAAGTGCAATCAAATAACAGGTGGAAAAGTCGAGTTTAAGGGAACCTCTAGAGCAGCAAAGGAGGAGAAAATATAAATGAAGTATAAAGGACTGTTTTAGGGTGAATTGCAGCCACACGTGTGAGGAATAGAAGGGCTGACTGCGGTCACTACAACAACAACATTAAAGTTTCTCATCTATCATTGTTTGGGCTTCAAACTAGGCCTACTAGGCCTCCTACACAAGCGAAGAAGGAAGGACCTCAAGTGAAGGAAAGAGGAACCATAGAACATCAACAAGAACTCTCACATGTGCGAGTATTAGGGCTGCAGTGCTATCACACTAAACCTACTATTATACATCAAGAAGGGACTTGGTTGGTCAAGAGAAGAAAGGAGGATTCTTAGTTAAAGGAGATCACTAAAGATAAGTATCTCTTCTAGAAAGACTACTAACAGTGGAAGGGAAAACGAAGTGCCAGAAGGAGGACGAAGTGCCAGAAGAAGGTGGATAAAGTGCTGGGAAGACATAGTGCAGAGAAAAGGAAGGACTTGACTTGTGCTTGGAGGATCTTCTAGTCAAGGTTCTAGGGTTTGGCATTGATCAAGAAAGAAGCTTCAATAAGAGAAAACTTACCGAAGCGTTTTCCTCTCAAGAGAATAGAGGTTTTGGCCGTGGCAGAGAGCCAACATCTTGTGTTCTTGTTTTATGTTTTGATAGCAGTTTGATGAAGCACACACACATGCATTAATAAGCCAAGAAGAAGATTAAGCTAACAAAGACAAATTGTAAAAAGACTTCAGAAATTGTTATCTTGTCACGAAGAATTACTCTACACCTCATTGCCCTAGATTCTTCAACATGGTATCAGAGCTAAGGTGACACATCAAGGAAAGGGAAACTCAAGAACACTCATCAAGTATAGGCATATACAAGGTTGAATCATCAAACCAAATCTACTCAAAGAAAAGAAGGCCTACCATATATCATTCATCAAGGAAGACTACATAGCAAGAAGAAGAGCCTTACACAAAGGCACCTACAAAGAAGATCAGATCAAAAAGGGACCTACATCATCTACAAGTTGCCAAGCAAATCTTTTCATCAAGCAAGTCCACTTGGAGAAGGCAACTTGAAGAACATCAAGATCCTAGGAAGGCAAGCCATCAAGTCTTAAGGAGGAATCAAATCCATTACATCTCATAATCTATCAAGTAAGTATATGTCTCCTTCTGAATATACATCAATGTCTTTTTGCAAGGAAAGCAACAAATTGGTAGGTACCAATAACTTTCTTGCATGGAAGAAGTGGATAGATTTACTTCTCTAGGAGAATGAACTCCTAGAACATGTCAAAGGGAATATCAATATCCCTGCCAAGGAAAAAACTCAAGCCTTAGCCAAGTACAATAAGGATGAGACAAAAGCTCAAAGGATTCTAATAGAATCTATTAAGGATTCTCTCATTCCTTATGTCTCCGAATTTGAAACATTAAAAGAAATTTATGGTAAGCTAGTAGAGCTATTCTTAGTATCCATAGCTAGAGAAGTGATATCTCTAAGAAATGAATTGTACAAGATGAAGATATCAAAGGAAGGAATAGCTCCCTACTTCATGAAGATCTCTGAGATGAGGGGTCAACTTCAAGAGCTTGGGGAAGTCATGCCTGACAGAGAAATGACAACTGTAGTACTCAATTCTCTACCTGAGGATTGGGGCAACTTCACATCAAGCATATATGCCAAGAAGGAAGCAACCACACTCAGTGAAATGTGGTCTCTATGCAAGATAGAGGAAACCAAACTTAAAGCAAAGGAAGATGTGGGATCAAAGGAGCAAGCATTTGCTACCATGGCCAAGAGAAAGGGAAAATTTGGCAAATTTGGTCCACGAAGAACAAACAACAAAGACATGTCCTGCCAAGAATATAGACACTACAAAAGGAATTGTCCTAAGCTTAAGAAGGACAACAACAACAAAAGAAAGAGGGAAGAAGCTCACATGACTCAAGAGGTGAAAGAAGAAGAAAAAAAGCAAAAGAAGGAAGATCCTCCGGATCTCTACTATGACTAAGTCAAACTCTTTACTTCAAGTCTTCTTTCAAGGTTTTGAGTAGAATAGGAGCATGTAGAAATTGCATGGCTAGAAACATCTTCTAGAATCTAGAAGCATGTAGTACATAGAGTTCTAGATACTCATGTAGAAATAATTAATAACGTTTATAATGAGAACAAAATGCATGGTTAGAAATATATTCTAGAATATAGGAGCATGGTAGCTATAGCTCAAGATATTCATGTAGGAGCATGCCTAGTATAGGACCTCATCCACGATGAAAGAAAATTGATCATGATTAAGAATCTTAGAAGACCTCCATCATCAAAAGGAAAGAAACATTTGCAGGGTAAGGATCTTCAAGATCCTATGATGGGATCTTCAAAAGAAGATTCATAAATAAGAAGCAGATGTCTCATTGGGAAGTCCCATTCATGGGATTCAAGAAAAGGATGATGTGCAAGCAAGCTAAGATGAAGCAAGAAGGGCCACACCAAGGACAACCAAATGAAGCTAAGATGATCAAAGGAGAATCAAGATGAGGTATGTATGCATCAAAGTTTAGTCATGTTATCATTTGTATATTATTGAGTCATGGGAATAGTTCTATAACATGATCAAGTATGAAAGAATCTCTTTCACCAAGGACATGCTCGAAGGCATGTACTACAATGCAATGAAGGTCAAAAAAAGAATATGCTCACATAAGGAGTATAAGATTGCTGACTAAGAAGCAAGAAGAAATGCTGACTAGTCCAGGAAGCAAGCAATGAAGAAGTGCTCTCAAGGAGCATAAGATGGTTGACCAATTTATCCAAAGAAAAGCAAATGAAGAAAGAGATCAAGCATGTGAAGAACACCATGATCACCAAGAATCACTATTTGACAAGATACTTTGAAGATATCTCCCGAAAGAAGGTAGGACAACTCTGACAAAGGAAGGAAGGACCCTTGACACCGATGAAGGCCTTGGAGATATGAAAGATGCAGATAACTGATTCTACTCTACAAAGATGTTGTGATGAAGAAGCCATCCAACAAAAGAAAAAGCAATGTTGAAGCAATATCAGGATGAAGTTATGGGCTACTAGGTCGAAGCATGTAAACAAGAAACATCCATGAGAAGAGTATTCTGAAGCATGGACATATGACAAAGGAGTAGCCAGATGACAAAGAAACTTGATGTATGACAAGAAAGCCACTTTCCACAAAGGAAGCAATGACATGACAAACCAGGAGGGAAAGTGATCGATGGATGGTGCCCTACCTAGAAGAAGTTCGAACAAAGACTTCATGACATCAAAGCAAGGAAGGAGATCAAGCAGCTGAAGGACCCACGAAGAAGAAGTTGCTGATGAATGAAAGAGTCCCTAGTTAAGAGGGAGCTCTGACAGGTCCCTGATCAAGAGGGAGTTTTGGATCACCCCTGATTACAAAGGAGTGACAATTGTGTTTTTCCATTTCATGTGTCAAGCACTAGACCAGGACTAACAACCGTAAGTCTAGATGAAGGCCATGAATGGAAATGTAGACACAAGATAGACACAACATTATTGTCTTCACTTGGGAAGAAAGAATGGGAGGATTGGGTAATCATTTGGCATCTGATACTCTTTGAGGATGTGTAGGGCATCCAAGACAAGAGTAGGCAAGAGGACCGTTATTCTTTGAGGGATAGGAACCCAAGACAAGAATAGTCCTAGAAGCTCATACTTAGTGAACACCCGAGTGGGTATATACCTTGAGAGACAATGACTAATGTGTCTAATCTCGCCAACATTGTGCTCTGATCTATTGAGAGATAGAGTTGTTAGTCAAGGCCTTGCTGTGGAAACAATGTTGGTTATTATGATGCTGTAATAGATGGATTGCCAATCTAGTTTCTCTTATGTGAATTCTTCAATATTGATAATAGCCAAACACCTTGTAATGTTGTATGAATACCTCCCTAGTTAAGAGGGAGTGTTGAAGGAAATGTAACTAGGCTCGGTCTTCATAAATGTACTTTTGATATTTGTATTTATTCAAGAAAAGAAATATTATTTTTATAATATATGTCAATGAGTTTCTTGCTCATTGAAGTAGGTCTAGCACATGTCAAAGTGCTATAGGTGAGTCAAAGAGTCAAAAGAATTATGTTGAAGACCTTAAGAGTATGTTACATTATGTATATTCGTGTATAAAAGTCAAAGAAGACATCTCCAAGAAAAGTCAAGTCTCCTCCAAGCAAAGACACCATCAAAAGAAGTAATGGCACCATTAAAAGCACCTATCGCAGCAAAGAAAGTCAAGTCGGCCTCAAAGCAGCAAGTCGGCCTAAAGGAGGGACAATCCTCTATATACAAAGGCTGTCCACTCCTCTAAAGACAACGAAGATCATCTCTGAAATTAGCGAGGAAGTGCAGTCGAATAAAGGGTGGAAAAGTCGAGTTTAAGGGAACCTCTAGAGCAGTGAAGAAGGAGGAAATATAACCGAAGTATAAAGGATTGTTTTAGGGTGGATTGTAGCCATACGCATGAGGAATAGGAGGGTTGACTGTGGTCACTACAACAACAACATTAAAGTTTCTCATCTATGATTGTTTGGGCTTCAAACTAGGCCTACTAGGCCTCCTACACAAGCGAAGAAGGAAGGACCTCAAGAGAAGGAAAAAGGAACCATAGAACATCAACAAGAACTCTCACATGTGTGAGTTTTAGGGTTGCAGTGCTATCACACTAAGCCTACCAATATACATCAAGAAGGGACTTGGTTGATCAAGAGAATAAAGGAGGATTCTTAGTTAAAGAAGATCACTAGAGATAAGTATCTCTTCTAGAAAGATTACTAATAGTGGAAGGAAAAACGAAGTGCTAGAAGGAGGACGAAGTGCCGGAAGAAGGTGGATAAAGTGCCGGGAAGACATAGTGCAGAGAAAGGAAGGACTTGACTTGTGCTTGGAGGATATTCTATTCAAGGGTCTAGGGTTTGGCATTGATCAAGAAAGAAGCTTCAATAAGAGAAAACTTACCAAACGCTTTTCCTCTCAAGAGAAGAGAGGTTTTGGCCATGGCAGAGAGACAACATCTTGTGTTCTTGTTTTATGTTTTGATAGTAGTTTGATGAAGCACACACACATGCATTAATAAGCAAAGAAGAAGATTAAGCTAACAAAGACAAATTGTAAATAGACTTCATAAATTGTTATCTTGTCACGAAGAATCACTCTACACCTCATTGCCCTAGATTCTTCAATACTCATCCCTAGGGACTACCCCCGCCAACCTACATTTAGGAGGCAACTTAAACGAAGAGTGCAGGGATCAAAATGACAACCCCTGCCCTGACCGTTGTTGCAATTCTGTGTACAATTTGAGCGACAACAACCTCGATAGCCTTTTGCTTCATTTCTAGGTCCAAAAAATGATATCCTAACCTAAAGGGGGATTCCTTATGCTTAATATGAAGCCTATCATTTAGTACGGGTGAGAAGATGGCTAGAATTAGACTTTAACTTGTTATGAAGGAAGATGACTAGAATTAGACTTTAACTTGTTATGAAGGAAAATGGCTTAATGTTGATTGGAAAATTCTTCAAATGATTAATGGTGCAAGTTGATGGAGTGTCTAGAAAATATCAACCATATGATTTTAAGTGATGTATTTATAGTGAATTAAAGATTAATATATTACGTATTGATCCCAGCAATAAAAGTGCAAATTCTAGTTAAATAACACAGAGTAAATTAGCATATTTATGTGATTGAAATGGTTGATAAACAAAGGGTCTACCATGTGCTACAACTCTCTAATACACTAACAAGCTCGAACAATAGTGGTCAGCCCAACATCTTAGATCTCTATCTAAGGGGGATTGACCATACCCTTAACTGTACTACCCAATTACCATGATATGTGAGAGTATCTTCTTGTGTGTTGTTCTCATTGCCACTATAGTAGTCAAGTGGCTAAATGGTTGGTTTCGAGAGACCTATGGGACGTTCGATATCCCTGATAGTACATGGAAGTAAGAGTTAGTGTACAACTGCTGTCTAATTCTGTATTACTCAAAGGGGTAACAACAAGGGTTATAGGGATTTCCAACAAGGTGAGAATATGTTTCCAACCATATGAAATCTTGTGTAGTTCCCACGTGTATTTATCCCCAACCGTAGTTTTACTTGCTTAACAATAGATCCTGTGGTTCTTTTAAGACATCGAAACATGTCTCTAGTGTAAAAATTTCTAAGAAAAATCTTGCCTAGATCTAACATGTGATTTTGTCAAGCATTATTGTGTTACTTCGACCATATTTAAACCATGTAGCAAGCAATTAAAGTGGATACCATTTATGCATTGGATAAGAAATCTCATATTAAAAGAAAAATGATGCTAACAACGTATCAACATCAGAAATATAAATAGAAATAATAAGTAGCATGGTATGATGTATCCATTTAAAAAAGCTTGCACATCGAATTCCAAAGATATGGTGCATTGAGATTTAAATTTCAATTTACTTTGTTACTTGGAAATGGCATCAAAATTATTTTATATATGTGAACATTCCAATAAGTCAAAAATATATTGGAGTTTCACCCTGTACCACGTATTCATCAAATCAATACTTCAATAAAACAAATATGAAGTATTACTTTAGGAAAGAATTCATATCACATTTTAAAGGGAGTGATCTACTTCATAGATCAACGTTAGATTTACCTTTTTTATGCATATCATATCCAAAAAATTGTAGATCCGATCGAATGCTCATGAAAATTGCAAAGTCATTTCATATGTTTAAGTTATTATGCCATATTTGTAATACCAAAGAGATGATTGCACAGTAGCTAAATGTGAAAATTTGGTGCTGAGGAATATAAATAATTCAAACTCGGTAACTTATTCCTTCCACAAACTAATTCGAATCGATCCCACTTAAGTTTTGGAGAAAAACGATAAAGCCCTAAATTGACTCTTTATTGATCCAAGTTAAATTTTAAAACCTTAAACTTGAAATGAGCAAGTAAATAAAAGATTTGACTTCAGAATTTTTTTTGACTAGCTCAATTTTTTTTTTTTTTTAATTCACGAAAGAAATTTAATTGGTTGGAGGAAGTTGATGGGACCTTCATCATTGGGTGTTGGAGTTTTTATTTTCCTTTGCCCAGAATACTTCTTGCAATGAAAATGTGTGTGGAGTCTTTTCCACATCGAGGTTGGAATAAGAGCATCAATTTGGAATCATAACAAATCCTTAATCCTCATGGAGGTTAAATCTAAGTCTAGAAAAATAACCAGATCAGACATGAAAAGGTTTACTAAGTGAATAACAAAATAGAAAGACAAAATGCAGTGCTATTTCTGTTAAATATTTCATTGATTTGTTTAACAAAGATTAAAAATAAATGAAAAGGACTAAACAGAGCTTATACTTTTTTGCTGTTTTTACTATTATGCTGACCTTGATTGCTTGATAGAGTTTAGAGCATAAATCGGTTTCCATTAAACTCACTAAGCATTTGCAAATAAAAGAAATGAACACTCCAAGACATAGTACAAATAAATATTTCCTTGATGTTTTTTTGCCTCCTCTGTCTTAAAGTGGTAATTAATTTGGTAATTTGCTTCTCATTATTATTATTATTAGCTTCCCCACTTATAAATGATAGTGCACGAGAAACAACTTTTGATATTTGGAATTTGTTGCATATGTTGTTGGATTATAATTTTTTTTTAAATATTTGTTTATATACTTTTACATGTTTTTGTTTTAAAGTAGGGATGATTTCAAGGATCATTTTTTGTTTGTATGAAAAAAGTTATGTATATATGGTATTTTATGCCTTTTGATATTCCTTTTGCTATAATTTGGAAAAGCATAATGACATTGTTCAATTTATTTAGGCATCTTTATGGCTAAAGATTGCGCAATGCTACCAAGCTATCAAGGGTTATCCAGATGCAATAAAGTTCTATTATAAAGGTAATTTTGTCTTTTCTGGATGCAAATGTGTTTTAAGTCATAGAAACACCAACAACTTCTTAGGTTAAATATATTTTCCATGCACTAAAAGTAAAATAATGTTTTCTTGTTATAGGGTACAAAATAAACCATGTTTCTAATGTCAAATTGTAATGAATCATTTTGGTTTAACCAGACTTTGTTTTTTCCTTTATTTGATGCATAAATAGTCTTCCTGACTCAAATTATCTTACATTATAATTGATAATATCACTTGTGCAAGGAAGGGATTTGAATATGTCTAATACGTCAATATATTAGAGACATATCAAAGCTAGATAAATACGGGACACAATTTTGATCAAACAATGACATTATGTGTGTCTATGGTGTTACCTCTTAGACCTGCACTCATATATTCAAGTCCCTAAAAGAAATGCAATCCTAGAGGCAGTAAGGAAGGTTGCCCACTATCACCACAACTTTTTGTCTTACTCTAGGCTTATTCATTTTTGTCACAAAAAGGGAAAGTCTAGAATAAAGAAACTTATGATATTCTTTAGAAATAAAGGGATGGTGGACCACCAAGATTACTGCCTATCATTGGAGTCAAGATTGAAGAGCAAGAGGATTTGAATGTTACAAAGAAGACATAATTAAGACATTCATTGATGTAACATAACTAGTCCAGAGCAGATTTTAAAATCATTCCTGTGAGATTCCTTATACAATATGCACCATCACAACCATGAAATTATAACCAAGCAATAATGTGCGACCATGAAAAATGAAGGAAAAGCCACATATGAAACCATACATGAAATAGATAAAGCAAGATAACCTTCTTATAGAACAAATAACCAACAATACATCAGGTTTTCCAATTTGATTCATCACAAGAGCAAGAGAGCCATAATGTGACACTACTTTCTCCTTAGCTAAAACAACCCTCAAACATGGAGTGAACCCTAACAAGAAAATTACAGCAGCAAACTCCTTAAATTATCCAAAATTACATTAAGAGTTGCGGGGGTTTCATCTCAATCCTAACATTCTCTTCTTGGAGCAATATTTCTCTTCTCCAAAAATTATTTCAGCATTGTTCCACCGAGTTTCTGGGACGGGGAAATACGAGAGTGGGGATACACACAAAGGGGACATATATAAGAAAACCCCAAATTCTAGGGAAATTACGGGGAAAGAGGGGGATGTCATAGTCATAAAAATTATAAATTATTAAAAATTTAATATATAAAAATCAAAAATAAAATCCCAACAATATGCCAATAACTAAATTATACTAAATAATTATGAAATGTACATCTAAATATGATCATCATTTCCTATTAGACTATTATGAATCAGAATTATCATTTGACATTTCTACAATCATCAATGTAAATCTAAAAATAAATTACTAAATTGAATCCATCATTTGACATTATGCAATGTTCCATCTAAATTCATCATTTGGCAATGGGCATTAATATTATGCAAGGTACATCTAAATTAAATTCATCATTTGACAATTGAAATTATGCAGTGCACATCGAAAAGTAAATTTATCATATGAAAATGACATTATGCTGAAGTCTAAAATAGCCATAGAATACTGAACTAAAAGTAAACATAGAAAGTAGTGAAACAATAGAAATTGTTTTTTTTAATATTTAAATTTATAATTATTTATTTATTTTTTTGTTTTTAATTGTTATTAGCAAAAAAGTTTGGGGGGACACCCCCCTGTGTTGCATCCCCCCATCCCCCCGCCCACAAGAGAAGCATGTTTCATCACTAGAAAAATGTCCCCCCAGAGTTTCCTCAAGTTTGCCTAGGAGTTTCCCCGTCTTGGGAGCGTGGGGGAACGAGGAAGCGCGCTCCCCACCCTGTGGGACATGTCCCCGTGGAACACTGTATTTCAGCAACAAAAGCAATGGCAATCCTTGCAAAATACCTAGCCTTCCATGAAAGTGAAAAAGAGATGCTAATCCTCACATTGAACTTGTCCCTTAACTTCTTCCTCTGAAAGGATCTTCAACGATGTTTGAAGGGGAACTCCCACGCTTCCAGGAAATGATGTTCTCTTATATTTATAGGGTTCTACATTAAACAAGTTGCTAATTAGGTTGCTACTCCATAAGGCTGCTATAGGGTTTGACTAATGTTCAACATTCCATGTGGAGGCTTATTATGCTTGGAAACATATCCTATGGCTTTTCTAAACAGTAGCGCACCCCTTCTCTCTCCCAGGAGTGCTCCAACAATAATGAATCTATTCCTTCATTGAGATTTGACTTAAAATTCTTCATTGGGTTAGGGAAGCCTCTCCATAACTTAAATTTATGTTTATTAGTTTTCTTTCATTTGGATCCCCTCCTATTAGGATTAATCCTATTGTTGCCTCAAAATCTAGCAGGTCGTGTGAGATGCCTTATAAGACAAAAGCTAGACGAAGACACAACAATGAGGTGGATGCGATTGTCATCTCAACACTCCACCTCCTGCTTTTTAGTGGAATTTCACCACATGCGAGGCTTCCTAGTATAGGTCACCCAAATGGTGTTCTAGTTCAAAGGATGAAAGGTGACACCTCAATAGGCTCAATCAAGGTACTCAGACTAAGAACAAGGTTCAATTTTTTTATGATAGGGAATAACGTACCTAAAGTGGCCTATAAGAGAGACTTGTAGTCTAGGGTTCGCAATGAATGATTCAACAATGGCACAATCAGGCATACAAGAAGAAGGAAAAGGTTTGTAAGATCAACAATACGAGCAAAAAACCTCAAATGACCCTAATTTGAAGTTTTAATGCAGAATTAGGGTTGCTCAAGTCCTAGAATTGCCTAGGGTTGATGATGTCAACCCTAAAGAAGTGCTTCAACCATGAAAATTGTTGGATTTAAATGTCTTAAGGCTTAGCAAGGTGAAACGACCTCACACCAGCTCAATGTCCAAGCTCTAGTTGAATTTGGCTTGAAACCCTAACCCTATGGCTTGCCTTGTGTTGATAAATCTCGGGCATAGCTACTAGATGATTTCTCTTCTTTAGATAACTACTTGTGAATGCTTTGGACTTCTTAGATTAGGATCTTCTTTTATCTTATGTTATTATAGTTATTCTTCATCAAACAACTATCAATGCATAAACCATAAAGAGACAAGAGACATAGAATATAGACTATCAGCCAGGGCCAAAACCTCTCCTTCTTGAGAGGAAAACCCAAACAAATTCTTCTTCTTATAGAGATTCCAATTGACGAATACCAAGACCAAGACCCTAGACCTTTTTGCCACTCCAAGACCAAGTCACAAACCTTCCTTAATGAAATCCTTCTTGTTGTTCTTTCCTTCTCCTATGGTTAACGCAAGTCAAACTGTTTTCACTACTGCAATTTCGGTTTCATCCACAAATCTGCAACCTCAGCTTATCTTATACCCTTGCAATTCTCACTTGTGAGCTTTTTGGAGGTATCTTCCTTCTTCGTTTGACTAGGAGACTCAACCTTATGACCTTGACTGTGATATATGTTGAGATAATGATCTTCTTCTGGGCTTCTTTGCTGACTGAGGAAACCTTACTGCAAAACCTTTAATATATGCCACACGTACGAGGAAAAGGTAACCAAAACAATGCCTAAACAACTCAGATTCTTCTTCTTTTTCTTGCGCTGGATGAGAGGCTTTTACTTCTCTTTTTCACACTTTCTGTTGTACTTCAGATGCAAGACTGAATTCAGTGCCTAGAATGAAAGTCGAGCTGCCTATAAATAGTAGTTTTCCCATGCTAATTAGCCTTGACTTGGAGACAAGGCCAACATGCCTTTTGGAGATTATCTTACTTTCATCTTGAGCCGACTTGAAGGAGAGGTCTTGTGCTTGTCTTGGAGGGCTTTCCTACTTACTTTATTGACTCATACAAAATATAATATGCCCAAGAAGGGTCCTTCATACATGGCATTGACTCAATTTGACTTTTATGACTAGATGACAAAACCTAAAGGCTCACAATGGGAGCCATTACTAAAAATAAAATTACTTGCCCATGAAACCCATGAGACAAGCATTACAATAATAATTTTATTTTTCTTCTTTTCATCAATTACATAAAATCACAATTACACATGTCATTATGAAGACCAAACCTAGTTACACTTTTCAACACTCCCTCTTAACTAGGGAGGTATTCATAATGGCACTTAGTCATTTTCAATCTGAATAATTTCTTGTAAGAAGAGTCGGATTGGTAACCCATCTGTATAGCATCGTATCAACCAACATTGTCACATAGCAAGGCCTTGACTAACAACTCTATCTCTCCATGAGATCTGAGCACAATGATGGCGAGACCAATGATGTATAAACACCCTCATAATTGTCTCTCTCGAAACATGCCCCACCCGGGTTCTCAGGGTGTGTTCCACTAGGACTATTCTTATATTGGATTCCTAGTCCTCAAAGAATATCGGTTCTCTATGACTACTCTCATCTTGGATGCCCTAACTCATCCTCAAAGAGCAATAGATGCCAAATGTTTACCTAATCCTTCATTCTATCTTCCCAAGTGAAGGCAAGAATGATGTGTCCATCTCTCCCTCTTAAATAGGGAGGTCATATCTATTCCAACAAAGGAATGTACCTTGTGAAAAATTTTAACACGAAATTCTACTACAGTAACTGTTGTATTTTTCCTACTTATCTTCCACAATAAGTTATTTACAAAACCCTTCAATAAACATTAAAATAAATTCTACTGCAGTTATCACACAATAGCATAGATAAAATAACAATGATATACAAGCATAAGAATCAATCACATCAACACAGTTATTTTTGGACAATTGTCCCCAAAGAAACCCAATGCAGGAAAACCGGTGCAGCAGATGAGTGTTTATTTATTATTCTTCAGCAACAATCTCTTTACAAGGAATGATTTTGCAGTACATAGAGAAACCTTCAAGAAAACACCTGAGATAATTTTCCTCCTCAACTAGGAGAAATTCTGACACCCCAGAGACCCTCTAGCCTTCACTGCGTCACCCCTCCATCATCTATGTGAGGACTGCGTCATCCTTGCGTCATCTGCGTGAGGACTGCGTCCCTGCCTGCACTATCTCTCTGAGGCACTGCGTCACCTCCTCCTCAGTTTCTGACTGATGTTGAAACCCTCCTCTTCCTTCACCCTGCAACTCTCCCTCTGAAATCGAATTTCTCCTCCTTGAGAATCGATTTCCCTCGGGTTACTGAGTATTTGCCTAGTGTGTCTCCAAATGACTCTCAAGTCTTCTCTTATACTTTTACTGTTGATGAATCAACGACCGAGATTAAGTCCCTAATCAACGACGAAGATTAAAATAGACTTGATCCTCGTCTCTTAGAAGCTTGTCACCCATATCTTTATTAATACCCATTAATATTTTTATTTTCCTAAGTTTAGACTTAGGAACTCCATTAAAAATATTAATTATTTTAATATCTCATCATCCGTGTGGAATTTCTCCAAACAATTTCTGGGTCTTGGAGATCTCATGTATTCTAGCCCCTCCTTAAAATTTCAGAGCTAGATCACATCCGATGCTACCCAAAATCAACATACCTAAGCTCCCTCTTAGCTTAGGAATTTTTGTTTCCAAGTTTTTACCAAGTAAGAAACTTGTTTCTAGGCTCCCTCTTAATTAGGGACCTACAACAGCTCCTTAGGTGGAGATGATGGGACAACCGACTGCTTGAAGAACTCCTCCTCACTATGTCATGAACTTCTTTTCATTATTTAGGAGTCTTCATGTTTGGGACTTCTTCATAGGGAACAGACCATCCATCACTTTCATCCGTGAGTTAGTCATGTCATCATCGGAAAGTGATCCATCGGTCCATATTTGGCCTTCCCTCATGCGATGTTGCGTTCTTTCATGCCATGTTTCCTTAAAGATCTTTCATCCTGCTACATGGGCATCGGTGGTGGAAGATATCCATAGATCTATCCTCAATAGCCCTGCATAAGCCCATCTAAATATTTGTTCAAAACTAAAAGAATGAACATTGAAATCAAGATTACCTTTGTGATGGTATTTTATCATGACGTCTTCTAATTTGTATCAGCATGCTGTATATATATCAACACATCTCCCAAAGATATATATTGTCAAGGGTTTCTTTCTTTTTCCAGACTCCATTCGAGTCTTCATATCTTTTGTGGAGATATCCTAGTCAAGTGTTCTTGGTCCTTGGATGTTGATTGCCTTTTTTTCATGGTTTCATATCCCATGATCTCTTCCTTCCTTTCTTCACACATTTCATTCCCAGGAATTTCCAATCATAATTCCTCCAGTTGTTGTCAACCACCTCATATTACATATGAGGACATATGATGTTGATTTCATCTAAACAATGTTTGACTCATGCCTTCTTGCATCCTTTCAAAGGAGATCCTTTTTCTTTTGATCATGCTCTCTAGATAGAGCATTGATCCATGTTACTTGCAACCATATGACATGACTCTTCAATATTGAATATAAGCATACATAGTTCATTTTCCATTGGGTCATCCAGACTTCTTGGAGCAACTTCCTTGACTGAAAGAGCTTCAATCCCTTGATCTGCTTCACCTTTTATATCATCATACCATCATCCCATGAATTCCACAAGTTTGGAATTTTTGATGAAACACTTGCTTCCTCTCTTGATTGGTGAACCTTTTGATGAAGATTCCATCAGAGGATCTTGAGGATCTAGAGTATCCCCATCTAGCAGATGTTTCCTTTTGACTGATGCATGATGAGCTTTGACCTGGATGACCTTTTTCCTTTCCATAAGTGCCTCCTATGATTTCAGTGAGGTTCCCAAGAGCTATATCCTTCCATATTTGACTGCCATGCTTCGACCATCTTCCATGCTTTTCTATGTTGATGTCACGAGCTCTTGCTTTTAATGCTTTTCTGATGCCTTGATTCATCCCATCATTCTCTTAGTGAATCATAATAAACATATCTTTCCACAGAAGACTTAGGAACCTGAAAAGAACTTATGTGAGGAAGATTATGTCAGTAATAGAGATCTCTTACTTCCTCCTTCTTGGACTTCTTCTTTTTAGCTTCCTTTACTTCTTTGGTGATAAGGGCTTCTTCTCTTCCTCTCTTTTTGTCCTTTTTGACCTTAGGACAATCTCTTTTGTAGTGCCCATATCCTTGACACCCATAGCATTGAATCTTAGCCATGTCCCTTTTCTTTTTCTGAGAACTAGACTTCCCAAATTTTCCCTTTCTCCTTGTTATTGTAGCATAAGCTTGATTTTGCTCACCCGCTCCCATTGTTGTGAACATCTCGATAACATCCCAATTTTATCTCGAAATCACGATTTTTTGGCCTAGCCGATGTTTTCCGATTTTTACAGATGTTTTGATGGTATTTTAATTTTTCTGATGTTTGCCGATTTTTATTGATATTTTACCGATTTTTTGGTTTTTCAAAACCTTGCTGATTTGATCCCAATGCCGATTTTTGCAACTTTGCCTGCTCCCACATCAGATTTGGCCTTTAGTCTAGATTCTTCAGTCTTGCACAGTGACCATAGATCCCAGAATGGAGTAGCTTCTTTCTTCCCATAAATACTTGAAGTAAAATTACCCCACTCCTCCGGTAGTGCATTTAGTACAACTGTAGTCATTTCTCTATCAAACATGACTTATCCCAGATCTTGCAGTTAATCCTAAATTTCAGATATCCTCATAAAGTATGAGGCTATTCCATCTTCTCTTGACATCTTCAGTTTGTAGAGTTCTTGCCTTAATGAGACGACTTCTCCAGCAGTGCTTACGAAATACAACTCAGTTACTCTACCAATTTGTCATAGATTTCTTTTGAAGTTTCAAGTTTGATACGTATGGGAAGGGGATCCTTTGATGGATTCTATGAGAATTCTTTGAGCCCTAACTTCCCCTTTCATATATTTCGCAAGAACTTGAGCATCTTCCTTTCCTAGTTTAGTCATTGATCCTTTGACATGTTCCATAACCTCATTTTCAATGAGTTTCAGATCTATCCTTTTTTGCCATGCAAGATAGTTTGTAGCCCCAACCAATTTGTTGCTTTCCTTGCAAAAAGACATTTTGACAGATTTAGATGTGGACATAAATATTCTTACTTGATAGAATGCTCCTTCTTCTTGCTGCTTCCTTGATGTTGATGATGATTTAGAGGATAGAAAACTTCTCGTTGATGAAGATAGTTTTCTTCAATAATGATCCTTGATCTCACAGAGAGGGAGATCCCTTGGATCTTTTGATGATGATGATGTCTTCAATGGTAGGGATCTTGCTTGAGAGAGAGATCGCCTTAGAGTCTTGATGACAACGCCTTTTGATCTAGCTTCCTTTGTAGAATAGTCTTGAAAACACTTCATCTTGATTCGTAGATCTTTTCAACTTGAGTAGATGACGATCCCAATACTTCTTTGATCTAGGGTTTTGATGCTTTCTTTGTAGATCTTGACTTCAAGATGATCTTCGCTTTGATGCCTTTGAGATTTGATCCTTGAGTGTCCCTTGATAAGATGCCCTTCCTCTTCTTAGTCACCTTAGCTCTGATTCCATATTGAGAAATCTAGGGCATCAATAATAGGCGATTTCTCTTCTTTAGATAACTGCTTGTGAATGCTTTTTACTTTCTTAGATTAGGATCTACTTTTACTTAGATTATTAGTGTTCTTTTTCATTAGACAACTGCCAATCCATAAACCATAAAGAGACAAGAGACAAAGAATATATGCTATCAGCCAGGGCCAAAACCTCTCCTTCTTGAGAGGAAAACCCGAACAAATTTTTCTTCTTATCTTGAGATTGATCAGTTAACTAGATGATCTGTACGTTAGAATGATGTTCTACTACTTAACTGACCACCAACTAGTTCTATTAATAGTTAGAACTAGTTTAACTAATTATAACTGAAATTAACTAAACCTAAGCTCCTAAAATCTAGAAATCACTACAAACAACTGAACTTCATGCCCTTCATGTCCCATCCTTCTTCTTCACCAGTACTACCGATGAAGCGAAGGGGCTAGAACTCGACCTAATATGCCCCAATGCTAGTAACTCCTTGATAGCCTGCTCTATCTCGTCCTTGTAGGCCTTAGGATTCCTATAAGGAGTGGTGATGACTGCCTGCACTCCAGGCTCTAACTCAATGGTGTGCTCAAAACCTCTGTTAGGTGGTTGCCCTGGTGGTATGTCCCCAAACACTACCGGGTATCTGTCCAAAATAGTCTGTATGTCTAGGTGGGGTGGCTTGGGCTGTCCTCCAACCTCCGAAATCCTCAACTCCATTGCCCACGCTATGTCCCCATGCCTCAAGTTAGCCTCCATCTTGTGCGTTGAAACTGTTTGTGGAGGGTATGAGTGCATGCCCTGAAGAACCACCAACTTGTCATCCGGCCCTGTGAATTCCATCTCCAGTTTCCTCCAATCAGTGGTGACCTAGCCAAGGGAGTAGAGCCACTGGACACCCATCACCACATTGGTGTCTGACACATCCACAATGAAGAAATGGTCTGTCACCGAATAGTTCCCCATGGTCATTGTCAATGCAGGAACATATTGGTTGCACTGCATTGTCTTGTCCCCCGGCACCAGGACCGAGAATCCCTTGAACTCCTTTGTAGTGATGCCCCTCCTCTGGACCATCTGGGCATTAATGAAATTGTGGGTGGCCCCAGTGTTTACTAAGACTGAGACACGCTGTACCTATACTGTGCCTCATATCCTCAAAGTCAAAAACTTGGGATTGCCATGCAAAGAAGCAGAGACTCCCCTAAGAGGTGCGAAAGGTGCTCCCCAGGTGGTGGTGGTGGTGGTGGTCCCTTCTCTGCCTGACCCTCGCTATCTCGCCTGCCAAACTCCAACTCCACATCGTCCTCCTGATCACTATTCGAAAAGACCTCGATATAGTGGGCCTTGCTCGCTGTGCACTGGTGGCCTGGTTCCCATGGCTCCCCACAAGTAAAACATAGTTTCCTGCTCTGGAGGTCTCTCCTGGTCTCCTCATCCAACTGCCCACGCCCTTGGGATGCTCGCTGTGGTGGGGGTCTAGTGTCACCTCCCTTCTGCGAGTAGGGAATCCGTGAGGGGAAAGGTGCTTTGGTCTTGGGGATTGTCCCCTGCAAGTCTCTAGCACAAGTCACCACCTCTTGCAAGGTCGAGGGCCTGTGTGACTTCACCAGTCCACATAATGACTTTAGTAGCCCCTCTATGAAAGTGTACACCCTCCTAGCCTCAGATAGGTATAGAACCATATCTGAAACCCTCAAAAACTCTGATATGTAATGCTCTGGTTGGTCGGTTTGTTTAAGTGGTCAACTCTCTGAAGTGAGCCTCTAGATCCCTCCTATCAAATCGCTCCACCACTGTTTGTGTGAAGTCCTCGTACACAGTCACACTGACATGCCCTAATGTGGACAAGCCATGAAACCACCACTCATGCACTTCCCTGTCCAAGTGCAGGGTAGCCATTTTGATGGCTTCCACCTCCGTCATCTGATTAAGCTGGAAATAAGTATCCAACTTCTCCACCCAAGCTCGAGCTGTGCATTTGGTAGAGCCATCATATGTGGGGAAATACATTCTCCCAATGGTACTCTGTAGCTCTTAGTTCTGTGAAATCAGTCCCCCATTGTACCTTCCCTTCTCATTCTGTTTGAGCTAACAATAGTCTCTAAATGACAAGGCTGCTTTGAAATCTCCCCCCATGGCTTGCCATTCCCTGAAGAAATCTCCCATGGGCATCTGATCATCCGATCCTCCATGCTCACTGGGTGTTGATGGTAAGAAAGTAGGGGACGTTGTTCTGGATGGCCCACTAAAGGCTGGTGGGTGAGTGATTGGAGAAGGGTGGTCATATTGCAGTGAGGCCCTTGAAGTCTCTCCAAATAGGAACTCACGATGGAGGCTCTTGTCCGTATTTTGTTGTTTGATTTCCTCTAGCGTCTCTTTCTGTCCCTTAGCGAAGTCATTCAAAGCCTTCAAGAGGCTATCAAATGCTGCTTCTTTCTTACTCCTTGGTTCCCCCATCTCAATTAAAACTACTGTCTTCCCACGTACCTCCAGATCAGGGTTAATCTCCAACTCTCTTTCCCTACTCCTGTACCTCTGCCTTCGGTAAGTGATGTTCTGCCTGTCCTCCTCATTCATCGGAAAAGTCTCCCATGGCTGAGCCAAGATCTAACCTCTGATACCACTTTAATGTTCCAAACTAGGAAAAACAGTGATATGCAAAGCAAACAATAAAGACAACACCATAAAATTCAAACATGCAATGCACACCCATGTAAAGTCCATAAATAACAACTAGCTGAGCCATTTTATTACGATATGGGAGCAATAGTACAATAATGTGGAAGAGGTGCACCTGGGCTTGCCTCAATGGCAAGCGTGACCAAACCTAGGTAATAAAATGTCAAGCCCAGATGGTAGAAATAACTGCTACAATGATGCCCTGCGTTGCCCTAGTGAAACTGTGTTGTCTGCTGTAAAGATGCTGCTGGAAACCCCACCTTGACTGCTCAGAAAATTATACCAAATTAACCCCAAGCTCCTCAAACAACACCCACCAAAACCCAGAAAGGGTTTGACCTGGCTTTGACCCCGAAAATTTGGCCTCCTAAGAGCCACACCCTCCTCCAACTGTTGGAAAGTATGACTTGCCTGTAACTCTAGAAAAAGCCCTCCAAACGCTCCAAAAACATTGAGATACTCTTCCCCAAAATTCCCCTTATCTCTCCCAGCAAATATTTGGCCCACAACTTGACCCACAAACTCCCACGTGTGGCCATTGAGAGGCTTCTGCGCTGGCTCTGGATGTTGTAAATCGTATTGCTCTCTAGCAACAAGCTCCTGCTCCTAAACTCCTCCCAAAGGCTAGTATGCCCCAGAAACTCCTTCACCAAAATTCTATCGACATTTGTGCCTCGGAAGATCCCTGAAATAGCTCCCACGTGTTCCCTTCCTGCGTCCTCTTGGAATACACACTGGCTGAATGGTGGCTGAGTGTTATGCTCTAAATCCTCTCCAATGCTCCTCTGAAATGGTAGAATGGAACCTCACTAGGGTGGCACTCGTAGTTCACCGAAGAGAGGGTGAGTTCTCTGCTTAGAAAACTCGTTGCTAAACAACAAGTGACCCGGCTAAGCAACTCGAGCAATTGAGTTGAGTTCTCGAGGCAAAAGATACCAAATGAGGCTAGGCCTCTTCTATTTATAATTCGTGGGCATATTTTCCCCATGTGGGTCCCTCCATTTAGCCTTTCGACTTTCCCTTCTTGGCTATTTGAACTTACCTCTTAGCCAAGTGCGTGTTTCCTCATGTGGGTGGCCCCCACACTTTACCAACAAAATATTTCAGCCTCCTTATCATTCTTGTGTCTTTACCCAAAAATCTTATGGGTCCCATGGCTTCCAAAATTGTCAAATTTGTAGAACACTAAACCTATGACAAATTAATATAGGAAGGGACATTGCAGATCACCCCTTCATCCATACTGAATGCCAAAACATTAAGTAAAAGCATTTGATTGCAAAATGATCAAAGTACCTATTGATTTGTAAGCCACCTTCATTCAAGAGGAATGCCAAATGGTGAGATGTGTAGTGACTAGTGCAGATGGTGGAGACGCTGGCATATCATCATCATCAAGGTAATGTGTAGGGTTGCTAGGTGCTTGGCATGTCCAAAATAGGAGAAAATATTTCTCTTAGGGGGTTACCTTTTTGGCGGGTAACACTTATCATCATCAAATACAAGATCAAAATTTATCCTTCCAAGTGAGTTTGGCCTTCTTTTCTCTTAAGCGCTCCTACAATAAGGTGATCTATTGCCACTTTTTGTGTCAAAAATCTACAAGAAGAAGCGATCTATTTGCAACCTAGAAAGGAGAGATGTTGTCACCAACAATGGCCATCATAGAGACTTGAGTAGATCAAAATTGAGATCTCTCTCTCTCTCTCTCTCTCTCACACACACACACACACACACACATATAAAATGCATTTATATTAAAAAATGTGCAGAATCTCCATCATCCCTCAGTCATTTTACATACATGAACATCTCTAATGGTGCTATGACAACAGTTTGACTTCTTCTTGGGATCTTCCTCATCCAAGTCAAACTTGTCACCATGTCTTGGGTACTTGTACCTTCAGGATCTAAATGGTAATTTAACTTATATGCATTAAAAATTATTAGCTTTGGAGAGTTTTCATGCTTAGAATCCTCCCCTAGCACCTCCCCACCCTTTTTAGATGGAGCTACTTGAAGCTTGACACTTGAACCCTTATGCATAATGTGTTGCTATCTAGTATTTTCAGTATTCCACGGGGTCGCGTCCCCCCACCTGGTGGTCGAGTTTCCTAGCTCCCTCGCGTTCCAGGGACTTGGGGACGGCTGGGGTTTGTTTCCCCACGCTCCCAAAAAGCAGGGTACACGCAGAAAGTTATAAGGGGGCGTTTCCTTGATTTTTGGGGTCGAATCCTCCAAATGGGGTTGTGTGGGGTCGTGAGGGGTCGTTTCCGTTGACAAAAATCACAACTTAACTTATTTGCTTTTCTATTTCAGATTTCAGTTGTAGACTTCAGTTTATTTTGAATCTTGATATATAGTATATTAGACTTGAGTCTTGACTCCATAAAAATTTGACTCTTGATGTATCAGACTTGACTTTTATTTCAATACTCAGTATTCATAGTTGGAACTTCAATATGGTTAAAACTTTAAAACTTTAAACATTTATTTTCATCGTACATTGTTAGTAGTTACATTGTACAGTTACAAGCTTACATGTATGATGTATGATTATATGATATCATGCTTTTCGTTTTAAATTGGTTTAAGACTTCAGTTATATGATTCATCGATTTATCATTTATCCTTCATGATGTAAGTGTTATATATTATATAATGATAAACACAAGTACATTATAAATATTAAAATTTCAATGATGTATCATATATTTTTATATTTATAAGCTTTTAAGACCTCGACATCCACCCACGTTTCTTAAAAATTGGTGGGGAGCTTTTGTATAGGTTGCTCCTGTGTATCCCTGTTCCCTTGTTGATTTGGGGTAGCATCGAATGTGCTCTAGCCATGAAAATTGGTGGAGAGCCTAAAGCACATGAGATCCCCAAGACCCAGAAATGGTTTGGTCAAATTCTAACGGGTTTGGGAGATATTAAAAGAATTAGTATTTTTAATGGAGTTCCTAAATCTAAACTTAGGAAAAATAAAATATTAATGGGTATTAATATAAAACTGGGTTAGAAGGTTCCGCAAGTCATGGATCAAGCCAAATCTAATCTTAGTCGTTGATTAGAGATTTAATCTCGGAGGTTGATGGATGAACGAGAAAAGTATAAGAAGAGGCTTGAGTATCAGCTAGAGAACACACCAGAGTGATCAGTCATTCGATTTTCTAGAGCGGGGTTTGCTAAGAGAAATCGAATCAGTGATTAGCAGCGAGGGGCAGTGAATACATAGCAGAGAGGCAAAGTTGGTACTAGAGAGACAGTGCAAAGCCTGAAGAGGTTGATGCAGAGGTAGCTGAGTGCTACGCAGAGGCAGCTGGGAGCTGCACAGAGCCAAGAAAGGCCAGTGTGGGTGACGCAGAGGGTCTGAGGGCTGATGTAGAGGCTTCAGTAGATGCGTAGAGGCTAGCAGAGCTGGTGCAGGGCCAAGAGGCAGCGCTGGGAAGATTTTCGTGGGGCAGACTAGGTGCTAGTGAGCCGAGAAGGGTGACGCAGTCCCTATTAGTGTGATGCAGAGTAGTGGAAGCTGCAATTGTTGCTGTGGGATCGTTCATCCGGTGATTGATCAGTCGGAATATCTGTCTCTGAGGAGAGGTACTATTGCTGAGGGCATTCTTTGTTGGGTGAGCCATTTCTAGCACCCTAGTTGTATTATGAAAACTGCATAATAATAAAACCCTTTGAATAGCTGCACTGGTTTTCGTGCATTGGGCTTTTCCAGGGACATTGGTCCAAAAATAATGGTGTCACTAGTGTGCTTGTTTTCTTTCAGTTGATGATCTGTAGATGTTGATACTTTACTTGTGTTTATTTTTAGTATTTACATGGTAAATAACTTGTTAAGTAATTAAACAAGTAGGAAGAAATAAACCAGATCGTACAGGAAGAATTTCTAACGGGTTAAACTTAGAAATTCGAACATGGTATCAGAGCGTGGTTGCAGATCACAGGATAACTGAAGGCATCAACTAGTAGAGCAATAGAAGTAGATTCAACTGTCCTGAGTGACAGGGCTGATCCGTGCTGAAGGCGACAGAGGAAGGAGTGACGCAGAGGAACTGCGTCATCATTCTGGGCTAGAGAAAGGCAGTGCAGAGGCTAAGGGAGGCAGAATCAAGCTCACGCAGAGCCACACAGAGGCTAGGAGGGTTGACGCAGTTGGCTAGGAGAGCTGATTTGTCAGTGTTGGGATTCCGCAGAGCCAAGTGGCTCAATCCTTTAGTTGTTGGGGTATAGGAGGCTGCAAGTAATTTGCAGAGCGAAGCTGATGGGGCGACTCTTCGTCGAGAAGAGATCAGACAGTTGACTAAGGCGGGGAGTAGCAGTAAAAGGATCAGGATCAATGCGGAAGAAGAGGATGCGGCTCTAGCATCTGTGCGAAAGCAGGAGAAGCGAAAGAAGAAGGACCTTTCCAAGGTCAAGTGCTTCCATTGTGGGGAACCAGGTCATTTTGCGAACCAGTGTCCGAGGAAGAAGAGTAAGGGAGAGGCTTCCGAGACCAAGGCAGCGCCAGTGAGGGCAGAGAAAGAAGTAGAGGAGGATGATGATTATGCCATGAGTGCTCATGTGCCACTTGAGAAGAAGTGGGGAGACATTGAGCTGTAGTCAGGAGGACTATAGGCGATGAGGGGTAGGATCCTCGAGGTACCCAACCTCTTGGATTATACCTTGCTACGGGAGCCCCGAAGAGGAGTAGCAGGACTGGTGGATGTCGGTAGAGACGGATGCGGATGAAGCGGTAGAGAGTGCTACAATGCAGGTGTCCCTTGGCAGTGTGAGGCTAGCAGGCTGCGACAGTGCGAGAGGCACGGGAGTGTTGCACGAGTGCAGGATGGCATGTAGAGTTGTGCAACGGTGCGAGATGCAGGGAGTTGTTGTAGTAGCTCAGAGGTCAGTAGAGGGAGCACTTGTTAGCGGCAGAGGGAGTTTCAGCGTTGGGAGTGTTTCTAGCTTGGCAGGGATGTCAGTAGTTGGGTGGATCAGTTACCTACTTTCGGTAACTGAGTTGCAGTTAGCAGTGACAGTGCCATGGGCAACACGATGCAACATGATGAGAGGGGGATGCAGTGCTGGGAGGATGGACCAGTGGCAGCACAGATGCAGAGGGAGTTGCCGTACGGATGCAGCAGTGGCAGTGGCAGGTCCATGGGCAGTAGTACAAGATGCAGCAGTGTAGAGGATGTCGGGTGAGGAGGCTTAGCATCAGCACAGGGACCGATGCTGGATAATCAGGGTGATGCTTAGTGTGGAGTATTACTAGAGCACAGTCCTCTCTAAGAGGGAGTGTTGATTTGGGGTAGCATCGGATGTGCTTTAGCCATGAAAATTGTTGGAGTGGCTAAAGCACATGAGATCTCCAAGACCTAGAAATGGCTTGGGCAAATTCTAACTGGTTTGGGAGATATTAAAATAATTAATATTTTTAATGGAGTTCCTAAGTCTAAACTTAGGAAAAATAAAATATTAATGGGTATTAATTTAAAACTGGGTTAGAAGGTTTCAAAAGTCATGGATCAAGCCAAATCTAATCTTAGCCTCTGATTAGAGATTTAATCTCGGTCATTGATGGAGCAACGAGAAAAGTATAAGAGGAGGCTTGAGGGTCAGTTGGAGAACACACTAGAGTGATGAGTCATTCAATTTTCTAGAGTGAGGTTTGCTAAGAGAAATCGAATCAATGATCAACAGCTAGTGGCAGTGAGTACATAACAGAGAGGCAGAGTTGGTACTAGTGAGACAACGCAGATCCTGGAGAGGTTGATGCAGACGCAGTTGGGTGTTATGCAGAGGTAGCTACGAGCTGCACAGAGCCAGGAGAGGCCAATGTGGGTGATGCAGAGGGTTTGAGGGCTGATGCAGAGGCTAGCAGAGTTGACGCATGGCCAAGAGGTAGCGCTGGGAAGATTTTCGTGGGGCAGACTGGGTGCTGGCGAGCCAGGAAGGGTGACGTAGTCCCTATCAGAGTGATGCAGAGCAGTGGAAGCTGCAATTGTTGCTGTGGGATCGTTCATTTGGTCATTGATTAGCGAGAATATCGGTCTCTGAGGAGAGGTACTACTACCGAGGGCATTCTCTGTTGGGTGAGCCATTTCTGGCACCCTGGTTGTATTCTGAAAACTGCATAATAATAAAACCCTCTGAGTAGCTGCACCGGTTTTCCCGCCTTGGGTTTTTCTAGGGACATTGGTCCAAAAATAACAGTGTCACTTGTGCGCTTGTTTTCTTTCAGTTGATGATCTGTAGATGTTGATACTTTTATTTTCAGTATTTACATGGTAAATAACTTGTTAAGTAATTAAACAAGTAGGAAGAAATAAATCAGATGGTACAGGAAGAATCTCTAATGGGTTAAACTTAGAAATTCCAACATCCCTTGCCCCCACATCTTAGAAACTTGGTGGAACATTGAGTATTTTTTTTTATCTTTGAAGAAGTCTTCAAGGGATTTGCTTCTTCATCAAGTACGACATCTTTGCTAAATTTCAATTGGTTGTTGTTGACAACAACGAACATATAATTTTTGTGATTATTGTTGTGCCTTGTGATTATCAGTTTCTTTCTCTTTGGGTCTAACTTATTTGTTTTCTCTTTTGATTTTTAGGCACAAGAAATAGAACCAAAAACCTTATATGTCTGACTTCGGGCTTCCTTCGGGGTCATTTGCTTCATCACCATCAATGGAAATATATTCAACATCTTTACCACTATGATCATTGCCTTAGCCCAAATCTTGTCTGGAACACACTTGTTCTCCATCGTACACCTACCGATCTCTGTGATAGTGCGACTCCACACTCCATTCTATTGTGACGTGTGGGGTGTAGTGAACTATCCTCTTATCTCATGTTTAACACAATTGTTATTGAATTCTTTTGAACATAATCCTTTGCCATTACCAAACTGAGTAGTTGTAATGTGACAACTTGAATCTTTCTCTACACTTTACACTTTTGAAATTCATTAGACACTTCATATTTTTATTTTATAAAATACACCCACATTTTCTTTCTATATAATCATCAACAAAAAGAAGGAAATCCTTGGCACTAGTGATGGATGTCATGTTCATTGGTCCACATACGTCTACGTGAACCCACATACTCTATTACCTGTCCAAGCTTTTATCAAAAGAAGTTCTATGTTGCTTTGTTGCCTAACAAGCTCTGTAAATACTCTATATCAACGATTTGATATCAAGATAGCCATCTACCAGATTCTCTCATGCGAGTTCAAAGAGATATGTTAAATTTAGATGCCTATATTGTTGATGCCAGATTGTACTAATGCTTGATGCACTCATAGTTGCTAGTTATTGCAAAATCTAACACATTAGTGGAAAGCTTCATTAGGCACTCTAAATGAGGAGCAACAATGGGATTAGTCACCATTGTAATCTTAGCACTATTCCCCACTATTCTATGGTTGGATACTATCCCCACAAGAGAAGCTTCCCCACAACACTCCTAGGCTAAATACCTGCTAAGGCTTCTACAATATACTAAATGCCCGCTCCCCTCTCCGAGATCTTTTGAAAATGTCGTTCCTCACTCTTGCTTCCCACTCTTGCTTCCCGCTTCTGCTCCCACTCCCAAGCAACCTTGCTGAGAGATCAAACTTGTGAGTGAGTGCCAAATGAGGTCGAAGCTGCCTATATTTAGACACATTTGAGGGGTTTGAGTACCTTCCCTTACGCCGACTTGTACTAGGGCCGACCTGTTCTTGGAGGTTTCCAAGACCTTCTAGACTCAATAAATTCTTTTACAAGGTACAACTTGCCCAGATGGGTCTTATAATCATAACATTGACTCACACGACTCATGACAATACATTTTAAGGCCTAAAAAACCCTTGAAGCACGAAGAACATGCTTTTACCTAGAAGACCATCAATAAGAAACATGATACCCATGCTCTAAAACAATCATTTTTCTTTCTTCTTTTGCTTGTTACATAAGATATACATATTGACATGAGTACAATGGCAATTGTGAAGACCGAAACTAGTTATATTTTCCAACACTCCCTCTTAACTAAGGTGGTATTCATAATTGCACAAGCAGTATAATGTTATTCTCAAGTTGAAGAGTTCTCACAAGAAGAGTCGGATTGGTAAGTCATCTTTAAGCATTAACATTATGACTAACATTGTCAACATAGTAAGGCCTTAACATTGAAAAGCTCTTCCTTATACAAGAGCATCATGCTGAGAGGCTGTACGTGAGATACCACACTACCTCTACAAGGCACATACCCCATCTGGGTGTTCACTAGGTATGTCCTTTTCTAGGACTATTATTATCTTGGGTTCCCAGTCTTCAAAAAATATCGGTCCTCTTCGACCACTATTATCTTGGATACCTGTCACCCTGTGACTCCACGCACCGTCAATATGCCAAGACAACTCATGAAATCTGTCTGCTCGCCTGTCAAACCATCCTGTCACTAGTGCTAACTGGGACTCTGATGGAGATCTGAAAATGTGGGTGCGCTCAAGCGTCAAATCGATCCCGTAGCTACTACCATTACCTATCAACTCTATGATGTGATGGAAAATCCCACCTGGATCCCAAAAATATTCCCGCCCTTGAGTCCCTCTGGTAATCCACGACCTCTGTTGACATGTGGCCATGGATGTATCCAACCGCCTAACTTGCTCCATCGAGTACCAGCTTAGTACCTCTCACCATCCAATCCCAAAGGAGAGATCGAATGTGTAATCCTCTGTGGAAGGAACAAGCCCTCCAAGCTGATGTGGTATCATGCTCAGCTCAGTCCTGCTAACCTGTCCACCCCCTTGTGTACGTCTAGACAACTCGGCCTCCCTCAATCCAATGCATAAGGGTGGGTTGATACACTATAGACCCCGACAGTGGCCTCTGAAGTGAACTGCGCTGAAAACCCAATGTGTGACCTCTATGCTGCCCCTCATCAATGGCTAGCCCAAGGGATGGTTGCACATCCTCCTCCATCACGGGCTCGACATGAGCCTTCGATTTCTCCTCCATAGACAACCCAATATGCACAATATGCTCACTAGTCAGCTGTAGGCGACTATCGTCTGGCAACTCCGTCATAGATCTGGAGGCCTCTGTACCAATCAGCTCCTCAACAATAGTGGAGCTGCCTTCCGACACCTCACCAACCTGTGGTGCATTGTTATCACCTGAGAACTCGGTCACAACCTCGAATACCTCATCAATGGATGACGCCTCATCAATGGGTGTATGCTCAACTATCTCTTTGCCAACCATGGCCCCTTCGACTACCCTTTCACCTTTTTTCTTAATGCTTCTCATCATCCTTGCAAAATCCCACTGAATCTCCATTGGTTTGTGCATAACCCTTAGTTCACAGAATTCTCAAAAAGAGAGTGACGCCTGAATGCCATGACCCAATGATTGGTATGCCCTCCAGTTTTCCCCCAATAACTCCACATCAGTTGCAATGATGTCGAAATTCCCAATCGAGGAATGAATCAACTTCTTCCCCACATCAATCATCATTTGTTGTATCCTCACCACCTCATTCCAGGTGACCACCATGTTGTTTAATTCTAATTTTTGCCACAAGCTGAGCCAAGATTATGGCTCTGATACCACTGTAATGACCCTAAACAGGAATGTAAGTGATACACAAAACATGCAAACAATCCAGCAATTAGAAAAACGAAATCTACATTAAGCACCCAAGGAAACACTAGAAATAGAGAACTGGTGAGCCATTTTATTACTTCTTTAGTAGCAAATAAAATAGTAAAATAGAATGGTGCACCTGGGCTTGTCTCAATGGATAAGCATGACAAAACCCAGGTGAGAAAGTTCTGAACTGAAGGCTACTACAACTGCTACACCAAATTGAACTGCGTTGCCCTAGAAAACTGCTCTGTTTGCTTACTTCGAAGGGCTGGAATCACTACTTCCTATGCTCAGAAAATTATGAGATTTTAGCTCCTTGCTTCTTAAACCCAGAAAAACCCACGAAGGAATTGGCCAAATTTTGACCTCAAACTTTTGGCCCAAATTCCCCATAGCCCTTCTAGTTGCTGACTGAGTTGGGACACTTGTTCGACCCTTTAGATCTGCCCATAAAATTCTATAAAATTAGGAGTGTGATCCTTTCCCAAAATCCAGAAAAACCCTGAAAGGGTTTCCCTTGGTTCCAAACTTCAAAAATTGACCCTTCACAGCTTGGCCCTCCTCCAATTTCGAATTTTGTTGCTGTGACTGATCCTGCTAATATCTGCTCTCCCAACTCCAACAATCCTCCTCAAATGGCCCTCCAAGTGATCTCCTACTTCTCCCGGCCATCTCCAGCTCTACAATTCCTTCCTCCAACTCCCACGTGAGCCTAGTGATGGCTCTCTACGCAGGCCCAGGTAACTATAAATCGGACTGTTGGGATGCTGCCTCTGCTGGCTCCAAACTCGCAAGAAAGGCTGGTCCTTTGCTGCTCTCCCAATCCTCTAACTCTCTCGACAAATGCTTGATCACTGATAGCTCCAAACTCCCCCTGCGTATTCTCCAGCTAGCCAGAAATACGCACTCCCTATTGTGGCTGAATGGTAGTGCTGTAACACACTCCTGGAACTCCTGAAATACTTATGGAACTGCCTCTCTAGGGCGGGCACGAATGGTCCCCCAAAGTAGAGGTTGAATCTCCCGCTTGAGAGATTCATGGCTAAACAGCTGGTTGACTCAGCTAAACAGCAGAGTGAACAGTTAAGTAATTTTGATTGCAAGGTGTAAGAATGAATCCAAAATGAGAGCTGCTCCCTCCTTATAACTCCTTGGGCCTCCCTAGCCTCATGTGGGCCCCTCCATCCACCTATTTGACTTTCCCTCCAAGTTATTCGAATGGGCCAATTCGAACTCCGATGTGGGTGGCCCCCACATTCCACTAGCAACCAAAAAAAGTCGAATTTCCTCCTAAATCCCTAAGTCGAAAATGAAGGGTTCTCTTCCTTAGCCAAAATCGTGCAAAGTTGTGTAGCAACACCTTGTTACAAATGTGTTTGAGAAGGGACATGATAGAGATAGAGCCCAAAAACAAATGTCCAAGACTTTTTCTTCCTTCCTTGATATTTGCTCTAGCCTTCTTAGTCTTCTCAGCTTCAAATCAAATTTTTCTTGAGAGATGAAACTTTTGAGTGAGTGAGTGCCAAATGAGGTTGAAGATGCCTGTATTTATACACATCTGAGGGGTTCAAATACCTTCCTTTAGGCCGACTTGTAACTGCCAGGGTTGACTTGTGCTTGGAGGTTTCCAGGACTTTCTTGACTCAAAATAAATTCTTTTACAAGGCACATTTTGCCTAGATGAGTCTTATAATCATAAGATTGACTCACATGACTCATGACAATAAATCTTATGACCTAACAAACCCTAGAAGTATGAAGAACATGCTTTTACCTAGAAGACCATCAACAAGAAGCATGAAACCCATGCTCTAAAATAATCATTTTTCTTTCTTCTTTTGCTTGTTACATAAGATATACATATTGACATGAGCACAATGACAATTATAAAGACCGAAACTAGTTACATTTTCCAACACACCCAAGGCAAAATGTTCAGTAATTAGGGGTTCAAGTGAGATAAGATGTGATTCCAACAAAACAAGCTCAAATGATCGTATGGCAAAATCTATAACCCTTAATAAGTCTCAGAGAGGCTCAAATAGGTTAGGTGTTAAGCATGCAAAGGTCATTCATGTTTAAATATATAACTAGGTTCGGTCTTCATAATGACATATGTAATCGTGATTTTATGTAAAGAGAAAAATAAATTTAGCGTTGTTGTTCTTGACACATGGGTTTCATGCTCAAGGAAAATTTATTTTTAGGTCAAGCACCCATTGAGTGCTTCTAGGTCAATTGAGTCATTGTCATGTATTGAAGGACCATTTGGGCATGTTACATATTGTAAAGAAAAATGTTATTTAAGTCAACTAGAGTCAAAGACCTGCCAAGACCTCGTCATAATACTCCTAGACAAGTCGACCTTTCCAAGTGTCAAGTCGGCCTAGAGACCGTGATAAGTTAATCCTCATGCTAAGACAAGAAGCCTATATATATGAGGCTAGTCGACCACTTTGAAGAGCATCCAGGCAAGCATCAAGAGTTCGATCTGAAGCACAATAAACACAAGAAGATACAACGAAGAAGGAAGAAGATAGAACGAAGAAAAAGTCAGATTTCTTGAGAACTCTTTTGGGTAAATCTCTTACACGTGTGAATTGTAATTAGGGCATCATTTCACCTACAACAAGACCGAGTTACAGTCAGGTCAAGAAGCCACGTTAAGGGTTAAAGAAGCATTGATATTCAAGCCGAATTGTTGAAGAGAGATCTGTTGCCCGAGCAAAGAAGAATAGAGACAATCTTCACCATATTTTTGACACACGTGCAAGCTATGGTTATTGCAAGAGGGGCCGAAAATCATAGTCAAAAGTGCAAGTTTGAAATTGAGGTCAAAGAGGAAACAAGCAACTGTTGAAAGGCTATAATGACTATCATTGACTTTGTGGAAGAGGAGTTCATCCGTAAGAAGTTTGACTTGGTCTTGAAGGAGTCTTGGTCAAGGGTCATAGTGTTTGGAATTAGTCAATTGTAGTTCTATAAGAAGAGAAGAGTTCTTACGGGTTTTCCTCTCAAGAGGAGAGGTTTTGGCCCTGGCTGATCGCCTACATTTTGTTTTCTCTTCTCTCATTGTTCTTTATGATTTGGTGTCTGTTTGATGATAATAACACTAAATATAATCAAGAGAAAGAAAGATAAATCACCTAATCTAGCTGCTCTAGATTTCTCAACAATTCAAATTCTCCTTAGGAACCTTGCTCAATTTATTTAGTTAGTAGCTTTTGTAATTTAACCTAAGTCTAATTATGCTGGATATTGAGCTAAAGAAACTATGGAAAAATAAATTGTTTACTTTAGTGAATTTGTTTTAATCTCAACTGTTGATCTCAAGTGGGCTAGGATTTAAACCTAACCAGCCATCACTTTGGAGATTAAGGTTAGAGATTTAGCTCAATGAGAAATTATAAAAGCAAGGCTAAGGAGAGAAGAAAGATGCAAGAGTGTGATACCCAAAATTGAAGAGAGAAGAAGTATTGTAACAGCAAAATTCAGAGAAGACTAAGTGGAGGCGAAGGCTGTACTAGTTCTGAGCATAGGTTTGCTGAAGGACGCACGTGTGAAGGTTTGCTTGGGCTGCATGTGTGAGGAGCAATGTTGCACGAAGCGGGAGCGAAGCGGAAGCGCGAAGCGGAAGCGCGAAGCGCGGAAGCGTAATTTTCCAAAAATCTAGGGAGCGAAGCGTCCGCGGAAGCGTCTGCTATATATATATATATTTTTATATATTTTTTTGCATTTATACTCAAAACAAACATCCCAAATACCAAATTAATTGTAGAAGACATGAAAACATGCATATTTTTGCATAAATCAAGATAGATATGGCATCCATGATTCCATTGTAGTTACTAGTATGTACAACAATCATCTATATTCTAGCTATTACAAACATACATCAAATTTTTAAGCATATTATAAAACATAAAACATTTAAGCATATTATAAAACATAAAACATAGAGCATATTATGATTTATCTAGCAAGTGAGCAACTGTCAACATTTGTCATGTCCAAAATTCAAATAATAATGTTTACAAAATATGTCACTTGGTCACCGCCAAGCCAAAAAGGTTCAAAATTCAAATTCACAAGTCTACAAGTCTAATGAGTAATCTATAGACTATGACAAAAAGAAGTAGATTGTGAATATATCTACTAATCTCTCCTCCTTCCACCACGAATAGAACGTGATGGCGTGCCTCCACGTGGTGGCAATGAAGAAGATGGTCCCTGTGTAAGTCGTGGCACTGGAACTGATGAAGAAGAACCCCCTGCTGTTGGTGTTGAACCATGGAACCTAGGACCAGATGGGGGTGGGGGTGGTGGCATATCAACACGGTCATCATCATCCTAGAATCGCTCAAAAAATTCATGCAAAAAAAAAAAAACACTAGTTAACAAAAAAATTAAAAACATGAATTAGAGAAATGCTTTATAAGGGAAAATTGGAAAATTCATACCACAATGGACATACCTGGATAAGAGCATCCTCTAATTGCTCTAGTTGCAACACTCCATCCTCCAAATTGGGCTCCTCTGGATGCTTGTCCCAAGTCAACAAGTCTTTATTAGACTTTGCATCTTCACAGTAATGGGACAACAATCGCAAGTTGTAATGAACATAAACCAAGCTCTCTGCCCGGTCTATACTCAACCTGTTCCTTTTAACACTGTGGATGAAAGAATAAGAGCTCCAACACCTCTCTGCAGAAGAAGTGTTTACCACCTGTGATAGCACCCGCAATGCCAAACTCTGTAGAAGTGGAGTAGGCCCTCCATGCATGTTCCACCACTCAAGAGCAGAAAAATGCTCTCGATCTTCAATTGAATGCATGCTCCCAAATGGACCAGTGTTGAGCGTATAGTTGCTCACCTGTCTCCGTACCAATGCAGCCTCCTCATTATCAGGGATTAATCTACTCAATGCAGCCATATATTTTTCGTGAACCTCTTTATCTTGGTGTGGTTTTTTCCTGCTTCCCCCCCCAGGTGCTGGTTTTGAAAGCCATGATGGATGATAGTACCTAGGTGTCAAAACATATGCTAATGCATGCAATGGAACATTTAGCATATCCCATCGCTTTTCCACCTCTTCACGAATATAATTGTACAAGGTGGTATCTCTAGGCTCAACAATGTCTTTAATCTGCCCCAACATGCTATCCATTTGCTCATACACCTCCCCAATTACTGGTCGATCTGAATCTGCAAACTTGATCATGTAATAAATTGGTTTGGTGAATTGCAAAACATATTTAACCTGTGACCAAAAGTAAGTGTCAAGAACAGTGTCCTTGACTACATTAGCAGTAGCACCATCTGTACACTGGTTAATTTCATCCCATGTTTCAGCACACACCAGATTAGTTAAAGCTTGTCTCACCTTCACTAGCCGCCTAAAGGTGAGGTAATAACTAGCAAATCTTGTCTTTGCAATTTTAAGCAATTGCAACTTGGAGTAAGTGCCATAGAAGTAGTTTACCCTTGTATGCCCTGTGATGAATTTAATGAGCTGCTTCCCTTTCCTGTAAACCTCAGCAATCCACCCACATTCTTTGTGTTTCACAATATCATGCATCAAAAGGTTCAATGTGTGAACCAGGCACCCAGACCAAAAGATGTGTGGATGAGTACGCTCAATAATTTTTCCTGCTGCCTTACAATTTGCTGCATTATCTGTGATCACTTGAACCACATTATTCGGACCAACATCTTTGATTGATTTCAATAGGAGATCTGCAATGTTTTGTGCAGTTGCACTGATGGAGGAGGAGTCATGACATGCAATAAATACTGCACCCTTAGAAGAAACACCAAGAACATTTATCAAATGTTGGTTTCTAATATTTGTCCACCCATCTGATACAATGGATACCCCATAATCCACCCACTCATGTGTAAAACGTGTCAAAGCTCTTTGAACCTTAGCTTTTTCTCTTTCTAATAACACTGTTCTAGCTTTCTCATAGTTGGGGGCCTTGTATCCTTTTGGGGCTTCATTGATGGCCTTTACCATGTCATGCCAATAGGGAGAGCGAAGCACATTGAATGGTACACCGCAAGCACAAAGAAAACGGACTACCTTTCCATCCACATCATCCCTCCCAGTAACATTAAGGAAATCCCCTATTGTTTTTCTACCTCCAGAGGTTGCAGAAGTACCATAAGGAGATGGGCAACTACCAAATTTAGAGGTTGCACTTGATTCTGAATGAGTTTTTTGTTTCTTGTTTTTTTGTTGTGCAGCCATCTCTATTTTGATGTATTTTTGTCTTTGTTCACTTGAAATTTTTGGGCAAATGGCTACCCCCACAGAACCCTTTTTTTCATCACTCTCTAGCACCCCACAAAAATGCCTCCTCAGACGGGTATATGAACCCGTATATGGTTTTCCTCCATGACAATCATGAGGGCACATCCATTTGTAAGATCCACCACCCTTTCCCCCTTCAAGTTTGGTCACATAGTTCCACAAGGGATTTGATGTACCTTTCCCATCTTGTGCTTCAGTGTCCTCTTCAAGTTCATCCCCTTCCTCTTCAAACCCTTCCTCCTCATCATACATTGGGTCACTACTATTAGGACCAAGTTCATCCCCTTCCTCTTCCCCTCTATTCCTCACCCTTGCCATCATTAAAACCAAGAGTGGAATGATACATAGAAGCCAAAAGAACACCATCTTGGAATATGGATATAGGTGGTGGACAACCTGTAAATAAAGGAGCAAGTAGAAACAATGGGAAAGAGTAGGAGAGGGAGGAGAAAAATACAATTTTTTTTTCAAAAAAACAAGGGAGTTTGGGGTTTGAACTTACCTCTTTAGCTCTTGTAGATGAAGTCCTCCAAGCTCTTGCTCCAAGCTCCTCCTCCTTCTCCTAGCTCCTCCTTCTTCACTCCTCCAAGCTCTCCTCTCTTCTCCTCTCCTTTCCTCTCTTCTCTTCTCCTCTCCTCTCTTCTCTTCTCCAACTCTCATAAACTCAAAGTGAGAAAATGAGAAGAGAATGGGGGCTTTATTCTTTTCTAAAGTCACCCTAGACTCACCCTAAACTAACCTAACCCACCCCCTCATGCTAGTTAAGTCACATATTAAAACAAATTTAAAAAAAATAAATTAAAAAAAAGGAGGCCGCGGGGTTGCTTCCGGAATCGCCTGGGTGGCGTGCGGGTCCGGGCCGGAAGCGTGGCGCCACCCCGTGCCCGAACCGCCCTCCGATCCGCGGTTCCGGGGTGGCCGCAACCCAAAAGGCAGGAATCGCATTTAAATTCCGGAACCGCGCCACCTCCTCCTCCGAATCGCGCTTCCAAATTGGATTCCGGGACGGTTCGCTCCGATCCGCGGTTCCGGGTTTGGATCCTCCGGGGGGGGGGCGATTCCTGCAACCCTGGTGAGGAGATTAGGCCACATGTGTGAGGTAGACTATACACGCGTCACAAGTGTGAGTGCGCAGGAACTGTTATAGGCAACGTGTACGAGGGTTGCAGATGTTCTAGAGGCTGCATGAGTGGGAGAAATTCGTTTGGTGCAGATCCGGGGTTTTCACGGCACTGATTTGTTCAGGTTTTATTGCTGTAAAATTTTTGTATTTCTCTATGGGCCATCTTCCTAGTAAGGGAGCCCTCATTATTCAGATAATAAGAGTGAAGAGTATCTAGAGGGTTATTTTCTGTGTGAAAGATTTCTTGTGTACATGTGCTTCCTCTATTTAATTTTCAATTAAAAATTTTAGTGTGTTTTACATTCAATAATTACAGAAATATTTTTTGGGTATCAAAAAATTGCTACATATAAGATAAGATAAGATAATTTTGTTAATGTCCTCAGGTGATCACAAGAGTAGGTCAATGGGACTAAAAGATACATCCAATGTAAATACAAGACATGTGGGAGTGCAAATGCGACTCCATTGTAACTCCAAAGCTAAAAAGACTAGAAATATGACTAAAGATAAGACTAGAATGAAATAAAGGTACAATTAGAGAATGTATAAAATTGCATGAAATGACCAAAAATGAGAAACACAAAGTATGTCTGCTGTTGGACTGTGTAACTCCAAAGAAGTAAAGGGGAGCTGAAGATGAGGTCAATGAGATCAGCATCTCCCAGATCTGATCAAACCAATTTGGTGTGGCTCACAATGAAACCAATCTGAACTGGCCATTTCAGTATTGAACTAACTCCTTGGTTTGGTTTAGACACCTTGTATTTTGTGTGTGAATAAATAAATGTTACTTAATAGTAAATGAAAGGACACATCCCTTCTAGGGGACATGACCAAACAAAGGTTCTTGTCCTATGTTGCACGAAACTTCAAAGAACCCGACATTTTGGGCCATACCCATACCCGAAACTCTGAAACTTGGCCGAAACTCGACCATCATGTAATCATCTATTAGAGTTAATATATACTTGTTTTTCCTTTTAAATTGTCATCTATGGGTCCTATTCCCTTTTTTCTTGCAAGATAATGTGTTATTCACTTATTTATTTATATATATTTTTTATATATACATATATGACGTTTCGGCCATTGTTTCCATTTTTGGGAGGTGATGTTTCTAAACGTACCCATTTCAGAAACTCAGAGTCATTTTGGCGTTTCATGCAACTTAGGTCTTGTCCCATAAAGCTTGTGACCAATCAATGTGTATATACTATATATACAATCACAAAGGTCATTGTAAATCATATCGTTCATTCTATCTTCTTCTTATTCGTTATTTATATATTTTTCCCAATACTTCTTATTTTGGATGTTCCTACAGTAAGTGGACATTGTTCTTTCACATGTTTGGGCTCTCTATGGTTGGGTTAGGTCTGGATCAGCTGGTCTTGATGACATAATTTTAACCCTTGCATTAGCCAATTCCTTTAAATTTGGGGGGTGTTGAGATCAGCAACAATGGGGTGTCGGTACATAGACTTGGATCTATGTTAATTTTAGGTATGTTCTATGCTGAGAGGAAATTTACTTCAATTTTCCATATTAGCTCAATATCAATTCCAGATTAGCAATCACATTTAGCATGATAGTAAAATGTAGATAGAACATAAACATAAATTGCAAAAGACAAGCCAAGACAAGAGGACACAAGATGTGGCGCCAGCCAGGGACAAACCCCAATGTGGGGAAACCATTGATCATTTCTTCTTATATTCTTCAATAGTTCAGCAGAGAGAGAGATAGTACATATACATCATAAGTCAACATTTTGACTTGCCAAAATAAGAGCAGAGATCTTCTCTAAGAAGATGACACATGAGGTAGCAGATCAGAACTTAGGTGATTCCATCACCATGCTGTACCCATCACTGTGCTGCACCCATCATATTATGTTGCACTCATCATACCATCCATCATCACTGTGCTGCACTTTGCTGCACCCATCATCACTGTGCTGCATCATGCTGCACCCATCACTGAGTTGTTCTCATCACTGTGCTGCTCCCAAGCTATTAGGTAACTAAGCCCTTCAAGGGCTGCAGACCACCTAGGAGAGCCCCTCCTAATCCATACTGCCACCTGCATGCTGCAATATTCCCATGGAACAGCCTTAGCTGCTTGCTATGGCTTGCAGCCTAGCAAAGCAGCTGGCTGTAGCAATCTATTCTTCCAACAGGTCTCATTCATGCAGTGATCCATTCAACCTTCAAACAACAACCCCATAGCTTCTCTTCATTGGATACTTATGCCTAACATATCATACCAAAACATAACCATGCTGTCACCTACAACAAGTGGCTAGATGACTGTGCAAGGCTTCTTTCAAGACAGCAACCAACTGCTTTCTTCCTGAAAACAGCGAGTAAGGGCTACCTCGAACAGCCCTCCTCAACTGCGGACTGAGGCCTTTAATGATTGTGTCCTAGTGCATATTTAAATGCTGCTGTTTGGAGCCACCTTGAGCTGCCTATAGCACCCTCCTTAACTGCGGCTTAGATACCTCCATGGACTGTGTATACATCTCTTCCTTGACTGTGTCTAGGGCACCAGATTGTGACACTTGATAAGACTGTGGTTAGGGCTTCTCAAGGGCCTCCCCTTGCTGCATCCAAACCCTTAATGAGTGCGGCCTAGGACAGCGTATTATTGCTGTGTATAAGTGTCCCTTCTTGCTGCGTATATACCCTCATGGATTGCGGCCTAGAGTAACCTTAAGTGCTGCAGTTAGGAGACTGCGTTTAGGGTTAGGGCAGCAACCAGATCTCTGTGTTTACTTCCTTACTGCAGCTAGGGTAGGATAGATCCTCCATGACAGCATTAGGATCTTTTCATGACAGCGATGGGATCTATCCTTCATGACTGCATTTCAATTAGAACAGCAGTTAGGGCATCCCTCATTTAGGACAGCATTTGGGCTTCTACTTAACTGTAAGTAGGGCTTCTTCATCTCAGCCTTTAGGGCTATTGCAACCAGCATATAAGTCCTTGTTTTACTGCGTTCTAGTTCCTCATTTGACTGCGTCCTAGTCCCTTTCAGAATTGCGGTTTAGGGCATGGCAGACCTCTTCTTAGGACAACGTATCTTCTTGGGGACTTCCCCTTGCACTAAAACCCAAAACAGTGGAGAGAAGAGATCACAAGAGGTGTGTGCCAAATGACTTGCAAGCTACCTCCTTTTATAGTAAGACGTTGAGGATAGACGGGGGCAATTTTGTTGCTGGCCGACCTTGACGAATTGTCGCATAATACAAATAAATTCATATCTCCATGAATACATGTCGGAATCGGATGATCTTTAGATCAATACTACACCTCTCGACGAGAGGAATCCAAGAAAAATATCAGCTGCCATAAATAAGAAGACCCATATGGAGTTTGGCCCTAGTTTCCAATTTTAACAATCTACAAGTAGCACCAAGTACTAGTACTAATGTCCTTGGATGATGGATAATTGCTAAAGTAGGAGGTAATGTTTTTTGGACCCTTGAGGGCCTGAGGCTATTTAGAGCTTCAATGTTTATGTATTTTGTTTCATATATGTTTGAAGTGGAGTGATTTTCACTGATGCCTTAAAGGGCTAGGATGAAGTGTTAATAAGAATGGTGCTTTCGCAGACTCTGGTTACCTCACCTTAGTGTTCACAGACTAAGTGTAACGGCCCATCTAAATTGATCCACTATATAAAGTTTTAAACTTTATAATAAAACAAATATGATGAATTTAAATAATAAATATGTTAAGTTTTATAAATATAATTAAACTTTATAAACATATATAAATTAAATTTTATGAAATATATAATTAAACTTTATAACATATATAAATTAAAACTTAAAACTAAACTATATGCTAAAAATACCAAAAATCAATGAAGGACCCTTTTAAAAGGGGGCGCTTAAAATCAACTGAAAATTTATAACAGAGCGCATTTGACAGGGAAAATATCTGAGAGCATAAATGCATGGAAGGCGTGTCGGGACGAGGGAAGGCGGTGGCTGCAGGTAGGAGGGCGGCCACCGCCAGGCCCGTAGATAAAACCGGAGGCCTGAACCGAGAGTGGGGGGGGAAAACAAGAGAGGAGCAGAAATTCACGAGGAGAAAACCAGGAGGAAGATAATTATCCATTGGAAGAGCTTTAATCCGTCTGAGGTTCTGGGCACGGGGGACAGTGGGCTTCTGTGAGAAGCTTGCTGGATTGAGCAGCCAGCCTCTGCTCAATCAGGCTGGGTGGAATTGGTCTCCCTGGGTAATTAGAGCAAAACAGCAGCAGCAGAGCAAAACAGCAGCAGCAGAGCAAAACAGCAGCAGTATCGTCAACTTCACGGGATCAGCTATCAGTTCAGGTAAGTGCAAATTAAATTTTTATGCTTCCTGCTTTCAAGTTTGTGAGTATTACACATGGTATCAGAGCCGTCGTTCAAACCCTTCGGGACCTCACAGGCCCTACACAGCTAGAATTTCGTATAAACCTCTGTCTGAGCGTATAAACGGCTGTCTGAGCGTCTGTCTGACGGCTAGAATTTCAAATCTCTGGTTAAGTGAGCGTGGATGGAACACGTGACCCAATAATAAACCGAAATTGCTGTGAATTTCTATTAATCCGTAATCAATTTAATTAGTTAAAAGGGTAATGTTTCTAACCACGCAGATGCCAAAGCCCCTGGTATCATCAGACCGAAAATTGCAGAATAAAGACATTTTGTACAGGAATTGCCCTCGATAAGCAGTCTGAGAACTCTTTCCTCGCGGCGGGGGTTGACCTAATATTCTTGAGGATTCGTTTTGGGATTTGGCGTCGACAGCAGGGTTCGAACCTGCGCAGGCGTAGCCCAACAGACCGAGTCATATTAAAATATGATTCAAAACTTTTAAAGACCGATATTGATTAAAAAGCAATCTACGATAAATTCGCATATAACTAATAGAAAAATCTGTGCTTTGGCCATCCTCTGCTGTTATCGGGTTTTACTTTTGAAAAAATTTTGATGTCCATTCTCGTAGTCTTGGTCGTAAATGAGTATTACGCATGGTCACGCTGAAACAAGTTAACCTCATTGTTACAGCACGGGAATCGATGCCACTGAGAGCCCATGTGATCTCAGCTTGGTTCTAACCTTTCCACAGATCCATGCAGTGCTAAGCCTCTCATATTTTATTATTGCTTGGACTGAAATTCGTGTAGGCTTTGCTTAGATATACAATCTTCATTTTGGGCTCATTTTTCTTTAGTTTACAGGTCCACATTGAATCGCACATCTGGGGCAATCATAACAATTGTTTTAATGGCTGGAATGTCCGCTCAAAGGATTTGCATTGGTATTTGATACACATTTTTCCAGCTGGGATTCACTTGATCATATTAAAAAAAAACAGGGAAAGCACTAAAAATTTAAAGGAGTTTTTCCTCGCTGTAGGGTTATATTTCTGAAAATCATTGCCAAGAAAAAAAAACAACCCTACTTTTTCTTTTAAAACTCTTTGGCAGAAATAAATCACTGAAATTCCTTGGATAGATTCTGTAAGAGCACTGTTTGGCACATTAGGATTAATTCTAGCGAATAGGACAAAGAACCAGATGGCATTTTTTTTTAGTGGCCAGGAAAACAATGAGGTGAAATTCTGCTAGGGCCATAGACCAACTCCATTTGCCAAACGAATCTTGATTTTCTTGCTCATACTTAGCCCTCCTTCAACACGAACTATGTTTAAGTAGCAACAACATTTACTGAATATTTAAACACATGGTTTGTGAAATAAATAAAATGCTGTCCCATTTTATTATCATAACGCTAGTTAAAACTTTGATACAACAGAGTATGAAGATTCATCTTTTCATGTTTCATTTCTCATTCAATTAAATTTGACGGTACTAAAGACTGGATAAAATTGGATTTAGCAAGAAGAAATAACTAATACAATTATATATATGCTCTAATCCATTAATGGTACAAACACTAATGGAATAACCCTTTGGTGCGTGACACTTGAATAAATTTGGTTACATTTTCTTGATGACAAATATAATTCATTTTATAGTATGTCAATAGCATTGTCATAAAATATTCGTAGTTACAACTTGCATGCATCTAGATGGTACTATAAAATGGTTTCTTGGGCTGAATGACATTTAGCTCAGTATATATACATCAACCTATTCAAATGGGATGATAAGTATGACTTGTGTTTATGGGCTGAAAATGATCTGTGATGAAGGTACAATCTCAAGGTTCTGTTAGCTGTTTGGCAGACAGATTTTTACACACATATAAATCTGCTCTTGAGTCTTAAAGTATGCTGTTAGAGGGTTCAACTTGCAGTTTTATAGCTTCAAACTCAAGTCTAGGATTTAGGTATGAAAACAGTGTATCTAGACTTCTAGTTCTTAGGGCAGATCTGGAATATGGTGAGTTTCTGTGATTTCCAGATTTGTAGAGCAGAAATAAAATGAGTCTCCTGGGACTGCTAAGTACATCAGTGTTGAATGTGAATAAAAGGATTTCGTTAATGTAGAATTATAAATGTGTATGAATCCTCTATAAATCCTATTGCAGTCAAATAGCGTTTTGCATCAACCATTAAAGTATTAAGTGCAATTTGTAAAAACTACTTTCCAAAGCATCAGTTAGAGAACAAAATTGTACTAATTACATCCGTGGACGGAACCATTTTTTGAACAGAACTGGTTCTCGAAATCATAAATCACATTTTATCCTAATTTATTTTTTTCTCCGTTTAAATCCAATCTACTTTTATGATACACTGATGAACTGTGTCTCCTCTAGATTTTAATCAGGACATGTCTATGGTAAATTTTATGGCTAAAGGTCAAACTAATATGGAAACAAAACAACCCTTCTTTTTATGGATTTAATCCATATCCATGTAATATATTCGGGATATAGATATATATGACCTCCCTTAAATGTAATAGTCAGATTGAGGTATGACAGGTATGTTACCGATGTACATTGTAAACGAGACATCTAACATTTTCATTTTGTGGATGTTATTAGGTAAATAAACTTTAGATGTCTTACCTTAGGAGCTAATAACCATACACTTCTGCATTATTCATATTAGGATAGAATACCCTGCATTAGGACAAGGAGGTCGCGAGACCACCCTCCTTGACCTCGGTACCAGTAAGATCCGCCTAGCGGGTAAAAATAGCAAAACTATACCCGTTTAGGAATGTGAAGTTGCAAAAGAAAATTGTGTGTTAAAATTCGGTTATCCACCTCAAAATTTGACGGAATTTTATTATGTGTGTTCAGGAACCATTACAATGGTAAGGACGTATGAGCGACGACGACGTGACCAGGCAGCATCATCACCATTAATGCCGCCACCGTCGCCATCATCATCCCCATCACCATCGTCACCGCCAAGACCATCAACCATCATCAGCACCAATCGCCCCAGCGCCAGAGTTGACTATGATAATGAACTCCTTGGAAGCCTTATTGGAAACATTAAAAGAATCAACTAAGGCTAAAACCAAAGAGGAATTTCAGCATGTAACCACCAGTTCAGCGGAACCAAATAATTTTGAGCCTAGAAGATCCAGAGAAGACATTTCTAGGGAGCTTCAGAAAATTAGACTCCCAGAATTCTCAGGAGGTCGAGCAGGTGAACGCGCTGAAGCATGGTTGGAAGGAATGAACCGATGCTTTAGGTTAAGAGAATATTCGCATTCAGCAAAAACAAAAATTGCCGTGTTTCAACTAAAGGAAAGTGCCTTGATTTGGTGGGGAAATCTGGAAAAGCAGCTGCACCTTACATCGGATAATGTCCTTTGGGAACTATTTGAGGAAAGGTTCCGCGCAAAGTATTTGCCTCCATACTTTCAACAACAGCAAGCCAGAGCCTTCCATACATTAATTCAGGGAAATAAAACGGTGGAAGAATACGAGATAAGGTTTATGGAACTTGTAAAATACATTCACTACTTAGATTCTGATGAACGTCAAGCTGAACGCTTCATATTTGGGTTAAATCCTCGCATCAGAGCCTTGGTAAGCATGTGGAAACCCTCATCAGTAGCTGAGGCAGTCAAATGTGGTCGTTATGCAGAAGAGCACCTTGGAATCAAAAAAGATATGGGGCCAGCAGGGCCTTTACAATCAGGATTTCCAGGGAAGGCTCCCCGGAACTTCTTCAGAGGAGGTAGCTCAAGGCCACCTTACGGTAACAGGTTTACCCCAAATGTGGGGACAAGAGTTCCCATGGAAGTAAACACTATAGCCGCAGAATCGTCCAACACCAGACCATGGGCATCGCGAGGGACTGCCGGTAGAGGAAGGAGTGCGAGAGGAATCAACATGGGAGGACGCGGCTCGTTCTCTAGAAATTCACACCTTGATTCAAGGGGATCAACGCAGCTCAATTGTTGGGGATGTGGGGGACCGCATTTCCAGCGTGACTGCCCAGAAGCTTCATCGAATATATTGCATAGGACTGGGAAGGAGCCGATATCAGCCAATCGAAGTAATCATAGAATTCATGCAGTAGTCAACTACGACCAAGCAGCCCATCAATCCACTGTAGTGGACTCTTCAGGTATTATCAATGGCATAAAACTCAAAATCTTATTTGATACTGGTGCCATAGATAGTTTCATTTCGTCATATGCATTAAACAAATGTGGGTTGGCAGCTCGTAGACAAAATGATTTCCACTAAGTGGAAATGGCCTCAGGAGAACTCCAAACCGTGAGCTTGAGTGTGGATCAATGCAAAATTGACCTAGGGGTCTGTTCGACTAAGCTGAAAGTCTATGTCACAGCCTTAGGAACGTATGATCTTATCATAGGTATGGATTGGCTGGAAGCTCACCAAGCTTGGGTGGACTGTTATGGAAAAAGGATTCTGGGCATAAATGATGAGGGAGAAGTAATCCAAATTCAAGGAATCAAGAGGGAAGTTTCCTTACGCGACATTTCGGTAATGCAGGTGAAGCGTTGTTTAAGAAAGGGTTGTCAGGCTTATGCAATTCACGAAGTAAGCCAAGAAAAAGGGCCATCCTTAGAACAATATCCGGTGTTAGCCGAGTTCCCGGATGTATTTCCAAAGGAACTACCTGGATTACCCCCGGTAAGAGAATTGGATCTCACTATTGAATTAAAGCCAGGTACCCAACCGATCTCTAAAACGCCTTATAGAATGACAGCTCCAGAACTTCAGGAATTGCAAATCCAGTTGAAGGAACTACTCGATATAGGGCATATTCGGCCCAGTACCTCACCTTGGGGCGCTCCTTTAATTTTTGTGAAGAAGAAAGATGGATCCTTAAGATTATGCATAGATTATCGAGACTTGAATCGAGCTACAGTAAAGAATCAATACCCTATGCCACGAATCGATGATCTTTTCGATCAAATGAAAGGAGCTGCTGTCTTTTCGAAAATTGATCTTCGATCAGGGTATCATCAGCTAAGGATTTCTGAAAATGATATCTCTAAGACTGCATTCCGGACACGTTTTGGACATTATGAATTTACTGTGGTACCATTTGGGTTAACAAATGCGCCAGCCGTGTTCATGAATCTTATGAACAGTGTTTTCCGTCAATATCTTGATAAATTTGTACAAGTCTTTTTAGATGATATTCTCATCTATTCCAAGAATGAAGAAGAGCATGAAGATCATTTGCGGATAGTATTGTCCTGCCTTAGAGAACGTCAGTTATATGGAAAACTATCCAAGTGTTCTTTTTTTCAGGAAAAGATTCATTTTTTGGGTCACATCATATCAGGTGAAGGGATTTCAGTAGATCCTGAGAAGGTAAAAGCGACCATGGAGTGGCCAATACCGAAAAATGCACATGAGATACGAAGCTTTATGGGTTTAGCCGGTTATTACCAGAGATTTGTGGAGGGATTCTCCAAAATCGCAAAGCCAATCACAACCCTTCAGCGTAAAGGTGTTAAGTATGAGTGGATCGAGGAATGTAATAAAGCATTCTCTGAACTCAAAAGACTACTCACTAGTGCACCAATCCTAAGAGTCCCTGATATGGGCAAAGACTTTACGGTATGTACTGATGCATCCAAGCAAGGGCTGGGTGCAGTATTGATGCAGGATAAGGGAGTGATAGCTTATGCTTCCAGAAAGCTAAAACCTCATGAAGAACTCTATGCTACTCACGATTTAGAATTGGCCGCTGTAATGCTAGCTTTAAAGATTTGGAGACACTATCTAGTGGGACGAAATTTTACACTTAAAAGCGACCATCAAAGTCTACAATATTTTTTCACCCAAAGAGACTTAAATGCCAGGCAAAGGCGATGGATTGAATTCCTAAGTGAATATGACTTCGGAATATCATACATTAAGGGAAAAGAAAGTGTAGTAGCCGATGCCTTAAGCAGGAGACCTCGGATATTTTCTCTCATACCCATTAAAGTGGACTTAAGACAACGAGTACTGGATCATCTTATAAAAGACAGCTGGTATTTAAAGGTGAGAGCAAGTCTTGAGGGTATTAAGGCAAAAGAATCTAAATTTGAGGGTTATGAATTAGAAAACAATGGGATCTTACGATTCCATGGAACGATGTACATTCCTGATGATAAAGATCTTCGAGATACCATCCTTGGGGAAGCCTACAAAGCAGTATATTGTGCTCATCCTGGAGTAGGGAAAATGTATGCGGATACCAAGAAACTCTTCTTTTGGGCAGGCATGAAACGTGATATCACTCAATTTGTTGCAAAATGTTTGGAATGTCAGCAAGTAAAGGCAGATCATTGTCACCCAGCGGGCCTCTTACAACCCCACGACATTCCTATGTCTAAATGGGAGACCATTTCTATGGATTTTATCACTGGACTACCTCTTACTTCTCAAAGACACAATGCCATTTTGGTAGTGGTGGATAAATTAACAAAAAGCGCCCATTTCATTCCGGTAAGAGATACTTACGATGTTGCTGACGTAGCTCGAGCATTCATAAATGAAATTATCAGATTTCATGGAGTACCTAAGAAGATTATATCCGATAGAGATTCGCGATTCACTTCTAGATTCTGGACTTGCATGCAAACAACCTTAGGTACTCAGCTAAATTTAAGCACTGCTTACCATCCTGAGACTGATGGGCAAACTGAAAGAGTAAATCAAGTACTTGAAGACATGTTGCGAATGTATGTAATGGATCAGCAATCACACTGGGAAAAGTATTTACCCTTAGTCGAATTCGCATACAACAACAGTTACCACAGTTCGATTGGGATGCCTCCATTTGAAGCTTTATATGGCAGACCTTGCAGAACACCGTTAAGTTGGGACAGGTTAGAAGATCGAGTGATAATAGGACCAGAATTAATCCATGAAATGGAAGCGCAGGTCAGACAGATTAGAAAACGATTAAAGGAAGCACAAGATAGACAAAAGAGTTATGCTGATGCTCACCGAACTGATAGGAAGTATGAAGTAGGGGATCAGGTCTTCGTCCGCATCAAACCAAATAAAAGTACTATTCGATTCGGAAAAGGGACAAAGTTGTCACCCCGATTTATAGGACCGTTTAAAGTCGTGGAAAGAGTTGGACCTGTTGCCTATCGTCTTGCCCTGCCACCTCACCTGCATAGAATTCATAATGTATTTCATGTTTATGTATTAAGACATTATATAGCTGATCTATCTCATAACCTCCAGTGGAAAGAATTGCAGGTATCGGACGAGGGAGTCATAACGGTCGAACCGTTACGTACACTGGAACGTAGAGTTCGACAGCTGAGGAACCGTCTGGTGGACCAAGTTAAGGTCCAACGGGACAAGTATAGTCCTGGATCAGCAACTTGGGAAAATACAGAGGACATATGTCAGAGATACCCTAATTTATGTCCATTTTGAAGAACTTTACAATATGTTTAGTATATATTTACTTCACTACAATCAGAGACTCAGAAACATTTTGAATGATTATGGATAAACATGAAACTTTATGGCATAATATATGTTTAAATTCCTGCTGGTACATGGATACCAAAACAATATATGTGGTTCATTTTACTAAGTTATAGTTGTTAAAGTAAAGACATTTATTTATAGATCGGATTTATTTATTTTTGTCAAATATGATCAATGGGATAGAAATCAGGAAGTGAATACATTCTAGATGAACGTCAAAAGACATGCATGGAATATGGCAAAATATGTTGTATTATAGTATCATAGGTGAATTCATAAGGGAATAATATGTGAGTTATTTTGAATATGCTGATGCACATTTTACGAATGCATGGATAAGCGTCTGATTGCAGGTAATACACAGTTACCGGGATGACCACGTGACGACAGAACCTCAGAACAATTAAAGCTCCAAGTGATTCTATGATAGGGTATTAACCCTAAATCCTACTAGGAGGGGTGGAGGTGTTGCCCACCGTTTATCCTTCGAACCCTGGAGTCATGGGAGGACTGTGCGGATCACGCTCCCCTAGACGTGTGATGATGACTGTCGGATGCCTACTGGGAATCAGGTCGGTATAGCCGACACTGTCACCTTAGAGTTTATGAATGGTTAGGTCAGTAAAACTGACGCCATGGCATACTCCGGTAGAGGACGGATAGGATGGGAGAAGAAGAGATTAGGGAGGATAGGATGATTTTGAATAGCTTGGGGACCTGGATAGAAAAATGTCATGTCCATTAAAACCTTGAATCTAAAACTCTAACTTCGGGACGAAGTTTTCAGAAGGGGGGGTGTATGTAACGGCCCATCTAAATTGATCCACTATATAAAGTTTTAAACTTTATAATAAAACAAATATGATGAAATTTAAATAATAAATATGTTAAGTTTTATAAATATAATTAAACTTTATAAACATATATAAATTAAATTTTATGAAATATATAATTAAACTTTATAACATATATAAATTAAAACTTAAAACTAAACTATATGCTAAAAATACCAAAAATCAATGAAGGACCCTTTTAAAAGGGGGTGCTTAAAATCAACTGAAAATTTATAACAGAGCGCATTTGACAGGGAAAATATCTGAGAGCATAAATGCGTGGAAGGCGTGTCGGGACGAGGGAAGGCGGTGGCTACAGGTAGGAGGGCGGCCACCGCCAGGCCCGCAGATAAAACCGGAGGCTTGAACCGAGAGTGGGGGGGGAAAACAAGAGAGGAGCAGAAAGAACCAGAAGCAGAAATTCACGAGGAGAAAACCAGGAGGAAGATAATTATCCATTGGAAGAGCTTTAATCCGTCTGAGGTTCTGGGCACGGGGGACAGTGGGCTTCTGTGAGAAGCTTGCTGGATTGAGCAGCCAGCCTCTGCTCATTCAGGCTGGGTGGAATTGGTCTCCCTGGGTAATTAGAGCAAAACAGCAGCAGCAGAGCAAAACAACAGCAGTATCGTCAACTTCACGGGATCAGCTAGCAGTTCAGGTAAGTGCAAATTAAATTTTTATGCTTCCTGCTTTCAAGTTTGTGAGTATTACACTAAGGTTCTTTGTGCCTAATAGCTATTGTGTATCACATTACAAAATTAAACAATAGTTAATCAATCTCACAACTAAGCCAAACCCTGATTGCACCTAGGAGTGGGTACATGCATACATCATTCTTGAATGGTTTTAACTCTCTCTCTCTCTCTCTTTCTCTCTCTAGATTTATAGAAACATATTTATATTTTTTGTACATGTTTCCCTTCCGTATCTGGATCTTGGCTTTTCAAAAATCTGGCAGGTTGATACTTGGCACTGAATCCTAATGAGTTAAACCTTAAGGTGTTTCTTTCACCTTTGGTGATTGAATTATGGATAAATCTTGATATATAGTGCTTTCTTTCTGTTTCCTAAACTACATTGTAAACTAGTTGCATGCTGTTATTGCGTTTAATAATTTAGCTTTTCTAACTAAAGTTCTAGTTACAGGTTAATTAGGTGAATGGATATTAACATCCATGCAATTATTTTACAATATGTTCTTTTTTGCATGCAGCTATAAATGATATGGCAGATAATGTTGACCTGCGGTTGACCTTGGCATCTCTACTTGTTGAGACTGATAAAACGGAAGAAGCCATAGAGTTGCTTTTACCTCCTCAACAATTGGGTAGTTCTTTCCCCTTTTAAATGATGTCTTTTTTAGAAATTGTATGCTTTAAAGGATTAAACAAGGTCAACTTTATATAGGTTTATTTGATCAGACAGAATCTTATTGAGACACTGCTATGATGATTTCTATTTATACTTTATACGTTTCTTTTTATGGGCTCTTGCTAGGCGTTTCTTATCTTATGTAATTATCTTCTTATACAGAAGAACCTGCCAATGGTACAAGCTCTACTGAAGGATGTCCATGGTGGTTGAATGGAAAAATTAAAACAAAGTTGGCACAGATTTATCACTCAAAGGGGATGGTTGAATCTTTTGTAGAGGCCGTCGCACCATTAATCAGGGAGACATTATTTTATGAGACATTAAATCAAAAAGTAAGTTTTGTCAATTCAGCCTTTGTGATGGTGATGGTTTATTATTTGAAGATTTGATTTAGCCAATGCACTTCTGTCTTTAACGGTTTATTATTTCATATGATGCTTCAAGGTATTCTATATTCTTTTAACTAGATTGTTGTTGAGGTTATTTTAATGAAGATTATGCATGATCAAATGGTGTGGAGACTGTTGTAATCCCTGATTCTAAGAGTGATTCAATGCCATTTCAGGCTTAATCTTTTGTATGTTGCAAAACTTTTTGATATTGTTCAGTTTTGGTTTAGAAAAATGTTGTTTGTCTCCAAGTTGCTAAAATATTTATGGAAATTCGAAGGCTTGCCTTTTCTAGGTGCATTTAGTTTTGTTTCAAATTGTGAGTTATCTCTATGTCATTTTACTATGATTGGAGAGACCTTGGCTTCACAATGTGATGTTCCCATTTTCTGGTTTCCCTTATGATGCATTTAGGGTGGATTTCCAGGGTTGGTGACAATCAGGTCATAGGAGTGAGATTACATCATCGATGGGCCTGGAAGGTTTTGGAGGAGTTTTATGGGGTCCGATGGGGTTTGCTTACTGTATTTTATCATCAGGGCTAGTTCGGCATGATTCATTCTTGGTTTCGTTACATGTCGACGATTCCCATGAAAGGTGAATATTATCAACATATTTTAATTAAATACACTAAAGGTGTCATTTGGGAAGGATTATTTGGAGAAACACCTTAGTGTAATAGCTTATTGGTATCAAAATGAAGAGATCTACAAGATGGGATGATGAAAAGTGACTTTCGTTGGTCAGAGAGATCGTAGAGTGTTAATTTTAGGTATGTTCTATGCTTAGCGCAATTTACTTCAATTTTTCGTATTAGCCCAATGTCAATTTTCAGATTAGCAATCACATCAGCATGATAGTAAAGTGCAGATAGAACATAAACACCAACAACGAAAGACAAGCCAAGACAAGAGGACACAAGATGTGGCACCAACCAGGGACAAACCCCAATGTGGGGAGACCCTTGAACCATTCTTCTTATATTCTTCAATAGTTCAGCAAAGAGAAAGAGATAGAGTACAATGATTTGAAGTCAATACTTGACTTGCTAAATAGGAGATCAAAGATCTTCTCCGTAGCGATGACACAATGAGGTGGCAGATCTGATACCAATGGCTGAAGATAGGCAGCAGATGATAGGCTTAGAACAACTCAACCAATTACCCAAAATACTGAGACTTTCCTCCAATGAGATTCTCCTTCCTTCGCCACTTCACTGATCATGACAAGGTTGCTAATCTGGCACCTTTCATTTGCAACAAAGACTCATGCATTTCATGGCAGACCTGGTCATTAGTTAGGGCACAAGTTCGGAGTCCTACAACATCCTAAACACACCCCATAGCCTTCATACTGTCCATCCAACCGTACAATGCCTTATAGGGCTGCTAACCTTCAGAACGCAGCTCCTAAAAGGCCTCCAACTGCTGGCTATGGCCTGCGGCCTAGCCCAACAGTTGACTGTAACTTTGGTCCCTTCAAACAGTGACCCAATCAGCCTTTAAAGAACAGTATTGTCACAGAGATTTCCACGCTGCTAGACGCTGATTTCTGGCTCCTTTTAATGCTGTCGATAGTGCTCTTTAGGGCTTCCGGTGCAGCGTATTGTAGTTCCCTTAGACAGTTGATGGGTCACACATCAAACTGCGACTAGATATCATTATTGACAGCGTAATAGGTGACTCTACTAGTCAGCGGATTAGGGCTCTTGAGGCTGCGGATAGGATCCTCTCAAGTCAGCGTATGAAGGTCTCCTTTTGCTGCGTTTGAGGGTCACTTGTGACAGCGAGTTAAGGTCCCTTCATGACCCGTGGCTAGGGCATTTATGACAGCGTATGAGGGCTTCTCCTTTAGCTGTGTATAGGCCTCCTTTACTGCAGCTAGGTCTCCCTCTAGGACAGAGAATTACGGCCTCCTTTAATCTGCGTCTAGGGCATGGTCTCTTCTTTAGAATGTAGCTAGATTTTCTTCATTTGACTGCAGCTAGATTACTCCTTTCTCTGCGTCTAGATGTCTCCTCCTAGGACTGCGGCTAGGTGACCTTACTTGGACAGCGTATAAGTCTCCTTCATGACCGAAGCTTGATCTTCATTAGGGCAGCGTATAAGACTCCTCCATGACTATGGCTTGGGCACTCCCTCTAGATCTCTCTTTCACTAAAACCCAAACAAATGAAGAAAGAGATCACAAGAGATGAGTGTGTACAAAATGACTTGAAGACCTCTTCTATTTATAATAAAACGTTGAGGATAGGTTGGGCTAATTTGGTTGCTGACCGACTTTGACGAATTGTCACATAACAAAAATAAATTCATATCTCCATGAATACATGTGGAATCGGATGATCTTTAGATCAATCCTACACCTCTCGATGAGAGGAATCCAAGAAAAATATCAGCTGCCATAAATAAGAAGACCCACATGGAGTTTGGCCCTAGTTGCCAATTTTAACATAGAGGCAAATTTACCATTTTTCGGGATTAAAAAGTGACTTAAATAAAATAAAAAGTCACCTAAATAAAATAAAAAAGAGGAAGCCTCTAGAATAAAAATAAAATAAAAGTGCAAGGGGAGGAGCTTCTAGAATGGAAATAAAATAATAAAATATGTGCTTCTAGAAGATTATAAAGAGATCCATCAAGTCTTTATAAGGATGGGGAGCAAGTCATTTGGGCATATCGAGAATTTGTAGTATTTTTTGTTGGAGAGGTTTTGAGAACGTGGTTTTCAGCTTCAGAGAGCCCTTGGACAAAAATCCTTTGGGTTCCTTGTGTGTTGGACAAAAACCCAATCCACTGTTGAGGAGATTTCATCCAGAGATCTCATTGGGCTTGATTTCCAGTTACAATTGTGGGAGGCCAGATTCAATATTCCCGCAGTCATCTTGAGGCCATCATCTTAGCTATTGTATTGGCATGTAATCTTGCTTTAATTAAATAAAGTTGAGTTTGCTGCATCTGTTCCGTGTTTTCTTTAAAATTGCAACATTTTTGATATCTTTTACTTCTGCAATTTCATTTGCAATTGTCGATGTTTGTATTTATGATGAAATTCATGAAGTAAAAAAGTAAATAAAAAGAACAACTATGGTGTCCTAGAATTCCTTGAATTTTATTTAAAAGAGACATTATAGTGGTATCAGAGCATGATCTTGGCCAACTGTGGGTCTAGATCAAAGTAATGCCGATTACACTTTATTGTACCAAAACCCTAGTGCGAAAAGTTTTTACCATGCATTTGAGGATGCTGATTTTTTCTGCAGTGGAGTTATACTCCTAGATTGGATATTGGCATCATTCCATGCTCTGTAAACAAAGGTGACCTATTAGCAAGAACAACTAATCATATATTTCTATCCCAAGGAGATTTGGTCGTCTAGATTGGAGCACGCACATGGGACCAATCAGAGTGGGATTGGAAAATCTCACAACACAGATAACATGAGTCTTGTCAGCTGAAATTTCATGACTCCACACATTTGATTGCTGCTGTAATACCGAGTCACATGCAACGTATCAAGAGGAGGTCGCTGTGCGTAAATTCCATCGATCTAGACTAGTAAAGCACGACCCATATAAGATCCTTTGAGACTCGCGGGTCTTGACGAGTCATCTGCCGAAATGAGTCACTCTCATAGAACCTGTGCATAAGACCCTTACCCACATTGACTCGCATAAGACTCACGTTGACTCGTTGACTCACATACGACTTGTATCAAACTTGTACGAGCCCATATAAGACCTGTCCCTGGCAATAAATTTTGATTTTTTTTCTTTTTGATTTTTTTCCCTATGTTTTGTTGAGCCTTTGCCGAGTCTTATATGGGTCATTCCTAATTCTTATACAAGTTGCCGAGTCAGTAGCCAGACGAGTCTTATATGAGTACAAGTTGTGCAACATTGATATGGACCAATCAACATAATCACACATAGAAAGGGTCACCATTGTGACAACCACATCATCAGACTGATCCACGTGATGTAATTGGGGACAAGAATCATTGTTGCAATACCATGATAGCAAGGGCTGATATTGACCGAATCTATCAATTGTTGCAGAGTCTCTTTGTTTTTGCTGAGTAGAGAGAGATATTGTTGCATGTGGTAGTGAATTGTTGTTACTTGCACATGGATTTTTTGTTTTGCTGGTTTGTGTATAGTGCAAATTGAGCCATATATTTCACTAGTATGCAGAGCAATTTGGAGATGAACATGATGAATTTGTGCATTAATGTGATGGAGTAAGAATTTGTTGTTGCTAGCACATACAGTGAAGTTGCGCTGAAGAAGGGGATGTGGATCCTGTACATCAGATGTATTAGACTGAGCGCGTGTGCCTAGAGTGGTGTTGTTGGTTGTTGTAGTACTCTGTGCATATGGTGTGTAAGAGTGCAAATGTGATTTGAGATTTGATTGGTTTTGATATGCTCGTTGGGCTCCCAATTAAATATGCCAAGAAATGGATCATGGCGAGTTTTTTACACAGTGAGTGAATTGTGAAATAACATATAATACCTGTGCACACCTTTGTGGGAGAAGGGTCAATTTTTTGGTTGAGCGAAGAGGCCGAGTGCACCCGTGAAGTGCGTGTTATCGCCCGGATTGTATAGGCACCGTGACAACGCTCAGGATGGGGGTTGTCACTCTGATCCCCTCCCACTCCGTTCTCGCTGTCTCTCAACAACAGGCTATGGGGGTAGTCCCGATGGAATGAGATGAAGGAAAACAATTTGGAAATCAACTTGTTTGGGAGACATGGATGAGTGGCCTAGCCACTTGGATGAATTTAAGCAAGGTTATTAATTCTATTAGATTTTAAAATTTGAGACCAGTGAATTAATGGATTCACAAATTCTTGCTTATAGTAAATTGGAAGCAAATGGCTGGATGGACACTTGCTGCTTGAGATGATTGGCTAACCTAAATGATATGCAAGTCCTATGACTTAGGTGTGATGCAGTGATCTTGGTTATTTTTAGTTATATGCCTAATCTAAGTGTAAACTTCCCTTAACTATTTTGAAGCTAGGCTCCAAGGTAGGTTGTGGGAAGGAGGCCAACAGTAAGTAGGCTAGGGCCTGATTGATGATATCTTCTATTGTGTTCCTATCACCCGATGCTTCCGACGCTACAGAGACTGTGGCTCTGACGACTGCAAGGTCACCGTGTTAAGGACTGTAGAGTTGCCGAGGCCCCTCAAGCTAGGTGAGAAGGGTTGTCCTAGATTTTTATCAACCTAGCTTATGCTAGGAGGTAAATTATTAATGCAATCTAGACTTAGTATGCTTGATGCAAGATGATGAGTGAAAATTATCTTGGGTTAAGATTGTTTTATGTTACTTAGTTACTTTTTGTGAATTAGTCTTAAAGCAAGAGTACTTAACAATATTAAGATACAATCTTAAGAAAGATAAATGCTGTAGATACAAGTGTAAACTTTAACAATAATGAACTTAAGATGTCAAATGCCTAAGATAAACAAATCAAGATGTCAAGCTTCTTAAGATTATTACCAATAAGATTTCACAAGGTCAAAGACTTAGAATTTAATTAAAGGAGTGTTATTAGTGCAAAATTTAAAACTTAGAACAAGCCACACAAGTGTTAGATCCAAATAGTCAAATCAACAGTATCACTTTAGAAAATTCAGTGTTTATTAATGTTATGACAACAGTAAGGAAATGCTAAATGAATAATGCTTATGCTTGCCCAATATCACAAAAATATGCTCAATTACCAAGTATACTTAGTACACTGAAAAATTAGATGAATTAACCTTCCTAAGATGTATTTTTTCAGTGAATTTTCCAGTCTGAAATATTGATTACAGTAGTAAATAACTACAAATCACAAGCTAATTATGCCAGACATAGATGACTAATATGCCCAAATATAGTAAAATTTTGTCGGAAATTGAAAATTCAAAATTTTGACCCTTATTAAGTATATGCTTCAGAAATATTCAGGTCTGAATTTTTTCAGTTATGTAGTAAATTCCAGCAAACTTAAACGTAAGATCTAGGCCAAATCCAAGATGTCCAAGTGGCCACAATTTGTAAAAAAATGAAAATTTTGCAATTCTAAACAATTTTGACAATGTAATGTGTGATTTTAGGGCTTATTTCTTACTGATTTAATTGCTGTACTGAAACATAGATAAACTGGGGTTTAGAGGTCAAACCGTAGGCCCAAGGCCTTGAAGATCCCCTAGTCGAAATTTGTTGAAACGTTAGGGTCAAGTTGCCCCTTGAAAAATACAATTTTTAAGACCATAAACCTGCAAAACCACCAAGTATTCAGTCCAAAACTTCAAGTTTAGGGTTTTAGGGTAGATTAAGGCAAAAGAGGCTAAGAAGAGGCAATGCTAGGCCAAGGAAGGCTAGCGTTTGGGGATAAAGGGGCTAGAATGATAGATCGGGGGCCAACAACGCTGGAAAAGGCCACAAGAAGGAAACGCTGGAGGAGGAAAAGCCTCAAAGGCTTGACGCAGGGCAAAAAAGGCTCAAAAAAGGAGGAAACTTGGGTTTAGGGGCCCAAGAGGTCACGAAAAACTCTCAAGGGCAGCCGTCTAGCCTTTTAAAGGGAGGCCGAGGCCTAAAAAGGCCATGGCTAGGCCCAAGAAGGCCTACAAGGCAGGTCGAGGCCCAAAAAGGCCATGGCTAGGCCCAAGAAGGCCTAAAAGGCAGGTCGAAAAAGTTGACGCAAGAGGATAAAGGGCTGATACTAGGGCTTGGGAGGCTGATGCTGGCCTTGGAGGCGCTGAATCTGGTCCCAGGAAATCTGAAAAGTAAAACCCTTCTTTTGAATTATTTTTTCTTCCTCAGATCTGATGGAAAAGGGCTTTAGAAGACCTCAAATTCCTTCAATAACTTAGAGAGAAGATGGAGTCAGTGCAGTAGTATATCATTCGGTTCCTCGGACAACAATTTTTCAACAGACCCGCGAAAAGGTCAAATCAACAAGCCCTTCTCTAGAGATGATCACACTATTTTGCAGCTTAAACAACCAAGGGATCCACAGAAAGAAGAGGACATGGGAAATTTACTCCACTAGGGTTAGATTTCAGGGTCATGAGGATGACAGTAAAATCCCTTCTTAATCCGGAGAAATTAGACTCAAATTTCCAGGGTGAACTGATCATATTGGAGGAGTCTAAATTAGGCTCTAAAACCATCTATGATTGCCTTGATACAACACAAGTTTCTAAAGCACCCTTGTGAAGGGGTAAGACTTATGGTTGCTTCCTGTCTTAGTGAGGTTAGAAGGATAACTTCACCTATACCTCTTTACAATGATGACATTATGAGGAAAGTTTCCAGCTGATAGTAGAAAGCTTTCAGGAGTTGGATAACGCCATGGGTCCTACCTTGGGAAAGAGGCTCAAGATTTTAGAAGTCATGGCTAGAGTCAAATCATATGACATCATGCTTGATCTAGAGTGCAATGATTTGATTCTTCAAATGTTCCAATGCTTCTTCAACATTAAGGAACATCATCCTAACAATGTCAAAACAAACATGCAGTCTATTTTGTCTTCAGTTATGGGAGACCGTGATGCCATTTGCAAGTAGTTGCAGTCCAGATTGTTGGGCATTTGGAGGAAGGAACTGATTGTCTTACCTGCTGCTTATGGGCTATCAGAAACGTTGGTTGGGCAGAACATGAAACCGTTCAAAAGGAAGTTGACCAAGGAGGAATTAATGGGGATGCAAATTTGTCCATCTAGTGTTGGTGAAAACAAGGATGCAAGCAACAAGAATGAATTAAGGAGGAAAAATCTTTGCTTCAACTGCAAGGGACCTTGGGAGCTTAATCATTCATGCTCAGGTAAAATGGTGGAGATAACAGGGTTAGAACAATAGGAGATTCCTTCTGATGATTCTGATGAGATGGGTTCTTCTATAGTTGAGTCCATTTCTTTTCATGAGAACGCCCTTGAGTATGACAAATCATGTGAAGAAGACAACAATAGTGACCAATATATTTTTCCCATGTATGAAGATGGCCAAGGAGAAGAGCACTCATAGGTGCATGGACATAAGGAGGAGCATGACATACATAGTGTGTATGATGAGTCATCTTTGGAGAGCCAGTTGAAGGCTCAATTGCGGACCGTTGTCAAGGGAGATGAGCATCCATTTTTGGGGCCAACCATTGATGATGTGCAGATAGATGCAGGACGTCCTGATTATAGCCACAGGAGAAGATTGGTCATCCCAGGATAGATCATATGGAAATGAAGAAGAGGACTCAGAAACTGCAAGACACCATATTGCAGCAGATTATTGAGCTTGAGGTCCTTGTAGTTAGGCGTGCCAACATTGCTGCCAAATTTCTAGTATTGGGTAACAACTAAAATCCCTAACAAGGCAACAAGAGGACTATATTTGGGAGTTTCAGAGGAGCCCTTGTATGAAGTGTCACATTGCCCATTATTTGCAAGCTTGGTTCACTTAGATGCAAAAATGATTAAATGTACCTAATGATATAAGTTGCAGCTTTGGATATTATGTGTGATTGGCAGGTGTTGAATTTCCATGATCTTGGGTCTAGGTTAAAATCTTAAAATCTCTGACGCTATCAAACCAAGAATCTCAACAAGAACTTCTTTGCATAGCAGAAAATATAAAGTAGTAAATCACATATGCATAAGTATACACAATTTTTAACAAATATTGTACAATAATGTACAACCCAATCTTCGTTATATTAAATCAATTCTGAATAATACAATAGTCTATGGTATACAAGATACAATGACAAACTTCGCTGCAGCTTCTATGTTGTATCTTGTCCTATCGGCCCTTCGCTTCCATACTGCTCACTAGCTGCCCCTTAGTACTTCAAAGGAAAACACGTCAAGACTCTAGGAGGGCTGCCACCTAACACTGTTGCATGTCACTTCTGTAACATGTACATGGGCTGATCCAATTTGCGCTCTGGGCTGGCCACTTCTCAAGCTCAAAATTGCCAGGCTTGCGTTCACCTTAGTCCATCAAGGTACTGCACTTCGGCACCAATCTTCACCCAACCTTCAGCTCCTCTTCGTCACTTCAACATAGTCCGTTTAGGGCTACTTTGGGTAGCCAACACACTACCCTCCACCAGATCAATGGCAGCCAATACTACACTGCAAGATCTGCCCCATTGAAATCTTATGATCACCCAATCCAGCCTCCAGATTGGCTCCCACACGCTGCCCAACAACTGATCCAAATCTGGTCACAAACTATGACCCAACACACATCACTAATGCAGCTCCAAATCTGTTTGTAATTTGCTGCCTTTGACTGTTCTGGTTAGGGCACTTTAGCACATTGCAACAACCCTAAAATATCCACTCAACAACGCTCAAAGACTGCGACACACCTTCATGAGACACCTCACCTAGCATGTTGCCGTTCTGGGCATATTTGAGCGCTCAATTCACCCTACACAAGCCCTAACTGTGGTGCTATGGCCCGCTACCTAGCACACAATACACCTGTAGCTTACGACCAACACCATACAAGTATCTTGTCCACAAAATAATGCCCAAACGGATTTGTAATAGAGTTCTCCAACTCGGCCTACCCAGCGAGTAACCTCGGCTTCCTTCTAGCAGCTTGGTGCCTTGTTTTAGCCTTTAGAACAGTCATGAACTCCTCGCTGCCCTAGCCTCTTCTTGCTATGAATACCACAGAATATTATCCTCCTTTAAAGAGCTCTCCTCCTTGTGTGTGATGCACAAACGGATGAGTAAAATGAATCTCCACCCTCTATTTATACACAAATGAGGGGCTCCACGAATTCATTTGAAGAGACATGTCTCTTGGACGAAGTCCTCAAGCCTACATGACTTTGGTTGTTCATAACTAAATGTCAACTTAAAAAATTCATAACTTCGTTTGTAGAGCTCCAATTTGAGTGATCTTTGGAGCGTTGGAATCGGTTCGTCAAGTTCGATCACCTTAAATTTTCTCAAGCTCAAATTCATCATGGTTTTGACCCACATACCGATGGGTACAAAACCCCATACTTGTGTTCCAAGCCCACAAGTGACGCTTTTCCCTCCAAACCCTGAACCCTAGGGCTTGAAGTACCTCCCAAGATACACAAATCAACACTCCCTCTTAGCGAGGGTCCAGGGAGGTACTTCCAAGACTAGGAAGTATCTCGTCATCATCATCACTGCTCGCAACGCTTGCCCAACTCCTGGTGCTCACAATCGCAAAAATCCTTGTATGGTGAACTACGCTCTTCTCGGAAGTGTCACTGTCACTGTTGGAAGCACCCTGCTTCTTCTTCTTATCCTGTAACGTCTTTCACTCCCTCCATGGTTCCTTCTTGGCAGTTGTAGGAGCACCCTTGCTTCCCATTGACCACAGGCTCTTGTTGGATTGCAGAGTCTCCCTCTGAATCTGCAAGCTCCCTCTTGAACTACACTCCCTCTGAGTCTCTGGAACCTGGACCTTCTCAGGAAGGTATACCTTCTTCTCGGGAACCTGTACTTGCTCCTTTGAAGCCTGCACCTGCACCTACACTTGCTCCTGCTTCTCTAGAACCTGCACTTGCTCCACCTGTTTCTTTCCATGATCCACATGCTTTTCCGTCAACCTGCAGAGACCTTGCTCTCTAACTCTGAGTATTTTCCATCACAACATCGACCTCTTCGTATAATCCTCTGTTGTAGCACCAACGACCAAGATTAAAATGTAATTGATGGCTAGGTTCATCTTGGAGTCGATCTGTGTGAGTTTCTAGATCATTCACGCCTTGAATTAATTAACACTGATTAATTAAATATATTCCCTAAGTTTAGACTTAAGAATTATTTAAAAATTGGCTAATAATCTAATTATGTCATTTCTAGGCGGAATTTCCAGAAACGATTTTCCGGGTTTAGGAGATCTCATGTATTTTAGCCTCTCCGCAAATTTTCAAGGCTAGAACTCATCTGGTGCTACAAAAGTTAACAAGGGAAGTGGAGCATGAGATCCAACTATTGCTAGACTCCCCATTGCCAAACATTGGGTTGTATAGGGAGTCTGGTACAAAATCAAGTGCAGTGAAGAAACAGTTGCAAGAACTATTGGAACAAGGTGTCATTTGACCAAGTACCTCACCATGTGGGTCACCCATCATCATTGTGCCAAAGAAGGATGGGACTTGGCGGATTTGTATAGTTGAAAAGTTGTTGAACAAAATCATGCTCGAGAACGGGTTCCCCCTGCCTAGGATAGATGATACGCTAGATCAGTTGCAGCAGGAAAAATACTTCACCAAGTTCGACTTGAAGTCTGGATATCAACAGGTTTGAGTTAGAGAAGAAGATACTTGGAAGACCGCCTTCAAAACCAGGCGAGGATTGTATGAGTGGTTAGTTATGCCATTTGGCCTATGTAATGCACCAACTACATTTATGAGATTAATGAATGATGTACTGTTCCCTTTTATAGATTCATTTGTTATTGTCTATTTGGATGATACACTGGTATACAGTGCTATTTGGGAGGAGCATATATCACATTTGATGCAGGTGCTAGAGACATTAAAGAAGCACCAATTGCGAGCAAATATCAAGAAGTGAGTTTGCACAAAAGTCTTTGGTGTATATGCGGTATATGATATGTGGAAGAGAGCTAAAATAAATCCTGCCCAGATGGAAGCCATCATGAAATGGTCGGTGCCTACTAATGTTTCTGAGGCTAGGAGTTTCATTGGGTCAACAAAGTACCTGAGAAAATTCATACTCATTTTCAGCGGTAGCAACACCGCTCCACGCCATAACAACAAGTGGCAAGAGTTTCTAGTGGGGAAAGGGTCAGCATAGGGCTTTCGAGGAGCTAAAGAAGAAGATTAGTCAAGCACCAGTTTTGGCATTACCAAACTTGTAGGAACCCTTTGAAGTGGAGACAAATGTGAGTGGGTATGCTATGGGCGTTGCCTTGATGCAAGGAGGAAGGCCTATATGCTACCATTTTGAAGTATTTCATGGGGTGGTTCATAAATAACCTACCTACGACAAGGGACTCTATGCCCTGGTGCAAGCTATGAAGAAGTGGAAGCACTATCTGATGGGAAAGGAGACAATATTCCACACAAATCACTAGCTACTACAGTACTTGTAGGCCTAGAATAAGCTATAGTAGACTAGACATTACAAGTGGATGGGGTTTCTACAACAATTTCATTTGGTGATCAAGTACAAGAAGGGAAACGCAAATAAGTTGGCCGACATGCTCTCAAGGCCACCCACATCAAAGATCACAATGTTGGGGACTCTTATTGACACAGAGCCATTCACCCATGATGCATATAGAGAAGCATATTCAAAGGATGAGGACTTCAAGGAGGTGTTTTAGCAGTTGTAGAGTCAGAGTCACGTGCATGATGGCAACAACACCATTGACTACCTTCTCCAGGATGGGTTACTTTACAAGCTGGATAAGTTACGTGTTCCTAAAGGTGAGTGATTGCAACTGATTAGAGAGGCTCACACCTCCAAGGTTGCAAGGCACTTTGGTGTAGAGAAGACCATGGCCAACTTGCAGAGGTATGTGTATTGGCCCAAGATGCAAGAGCAGGTAGCTATGTTCATAAGTGGATGCATGCTTTCGTTGTACTAACAAGCCTAGCAATAGGAAACAGGGCTTATATCATCCCTTACTTGTACCCACTCGTCCTTGGGAAAACATTTCCATGGATTTTGTGGGACGTTTATCAACAAGCAGGAAGGGACATGACTACTGGTTCGTTGTAGTTGACAAGTTCAACAAGATGTGCGTTCTGATGCCTTGTAAGAAGACCATTAGTGGGCAAGAAGCAACAAACTTTTTTTTGGACAGGTCTGAATGCACTTTGGGATACCAAGGGGCATCATTTCAAATAGGTACCCAAGGTTTCTCATTGCATTTTGGGCTACACTGTGGGAGAAGATGGATAAAAAGTTGAATATATTTACAACATTCCATCCATAGATAGGTGGGCGGACATAAGTAGTTAACAGGACTTTGGTGCAACTTCTAAAGGGATACAACCAGAAGCATCAGAAGACCCGGGACGAAAATCTGGTATATATAGAGCATTCATAAAATATAGCAGTCCACATTTCTACAAGAAGGTCCCTATTTGAAACTTGTTTTGGATATTTGCCGCCTTCACCTTTGGACATTGCATATGGACAACAAGGAGTGAGGGAAGATCTTATAGGAGACGCCTTGAGGGCTAAAATTTTTGTAGAGAAAATCAGGTAGATCCATATATAGGCACAAGAGACACTATGGAAGTCACAGGAGAAATATAAGGCCAGGCATGATCAACATCGAACAAAGAAATCATTCAAGATGGGAGACAAAGTATGACTACAATTAAACAAGGAGAGGCTATAGGGGCTTGGTAATAAAGTCAAGGTTCTAAGGTATGGTACCTTAAAGATATTAGAAAAGCTGGGCAATAATGCCTATCGACTTAGTTTACCACCATATATGTGAATTTACTCAGTTGTGAATGTAGAGAATTTGAAACTCTATAAGCCTTCTATTGCCACACAATCTAGTAGGGCTCTAGGAGGGGAACCTATGGAACATCTACTAGGCCAAGTGGCAACAATGGGACAAACACCCACTGTCACCTTAGTCATTGTTCCCTACTCTGTACAGACTTTCACCAATGAGAGGAGTGCCAATGTGAGAGGAATCACTTGAAAAAGGAAGGGCTAATGATCTATATGTAAAGTGATTCCACTAGGCCCATTCAAAGAGAGGCACAACAATGGTTTGTAAGAAGCTAAAGGCTCTCCAAGAAAGATGTAGGATGGAGATCAAGACCTAGGGCTCTCCAAGAAAGACCTAGGTTGGAATAATGTATTTGTAAAGAAATGCTCAAGTAACAAGAGAATATCATCCAATAATCATGAGATAAACAAAAGTACATGAGGTAGCAATATTGCAAGTAAAGTAAATATTACAAGTATAAAGATCCACGCTACTTGCAAAATAAGGAGAATGATGTTTGAAAAGATAGACAATGCTTGCAAATGAGATTCAATAAAACCAAGAGTATTACTTGCAAAATGTAAATGAAGATTGTACTTGATAAAGGAAGTGCTTAGATAACAAGAGATAATAACATCAAGAAATAACGAGGGCATCCATCATGACAAGTACATGAAACCAATGATATTGCAAGTAAATCTAAAAGTTCTCTAAGATGAGTAAATTAGAATGATATGCAATCTATCTAATGTGGAATGCAATTATTTTGGTAAATTTTAAGTTAAATTCCTATCTAGATGTAACTTTTCTCTCAACTATTTTGGCACAAGTCTCTAGTGTGAGTTGTGGAGAGATACCTCCCCTGCAATATCCAACCACCTGATGCCTCCGACGTTGCCGAGATTGTGGCTCTAACAACTGCAAGGTCACCGTATTAACCACAAAAGAGGGTCTATGTTTCTCAGGTTGGGTGAGAGAGAGGGTCCTTAAAAAGCCTTTCAACCAAGTTTATGCTTGGAGGTAAGTTAATCAAAGATGCAAATTAATGCTAAGAATTCCTAAATGAGATGCATGTGTGAATGATAATGTTTCCAAAGAATGTGTAATGAGAGAAAATATTTAAGTAAATGTCACTAGTAGCTTTCAATGGAAATGAAATGTGAAACAATAACCACAAGTTTCAGAATATATTGCTTGCAATAAAGTAAATTTGCTCCAAATGTAATGGCACAAGAGATACTTCAAGAGATAACCATCAACAACCAAAATGCCATATGAACATGGATGGATAAAAGTGTTGAAGAAATGTTTTCATGAACTTGTAGAGCAAAGTAAGATAGTTTAAATTTGCCAAAATGAAATACTTGGTTGCTCAAATAAAAGAACTTGCATATATTGTAAAGGGATTGCACAAGTAAATGGAAATGGAAAAATATAAACTAATCTCAAGCATGTGCTAGAATAAGAAGATTATGAGTGCTATGTTAATTATGCATGAAATAAAATTGGCAAGTGAAATTAGAGCAACTAACTAAGAAGTTGGTTAATCCACAAACAAAATTTCTCCCTCTAAATGGAGAAGGGATACCATGGGAAAATTTCCCAAGCTCCCACAAAAAGAAATCAACCTTTTATTAATTTAGTTACAAGGGGATTAGAGCCCCTAAAGGCCTCAACCAAGGTCAAGGAAAATACTTACAATGAAAACCTCAGGCAATAGAGTTTTCCTTGATGGGTTATTTGATACAAGTGAGGCTGAAGAAAGGCCTTCAGATCTGAAAATTTGGAAGCTCACTTTACATATAAAAATCAGATTTGAAGAGGAGAAATTTGCACAAGGCAAGATAGGCTAGGCCTCCTTAAGCCCACGATCTAGAGGGAAAAATGATGCCCTCAAAGAGAACTCAGAGTTACCAAATGGAGCCTCGAATGCTCATAATCTCCTTGAAAGCTAGCATTGAAATGAGAGCCCAAGGTCCTACAAACAACTTGTTAAAATTTTCAAACAATAAATCCCACAAGCTACCACAAGAGCAAGTTAGAGAGGGTTGCAAGATAAACCAAATATTAGCTATGTAACTAATCAAGAAATTTGCAAAGGTATATGTACAAATATAATCTACAAAGGCTAAGCTAAAGAGCATGAGTAAACTCTCCCCTTTGTTTAGCCATAACTTGGCTCTAAATAACAAAATTATAACAATGACGCACAATATTTGAGAGACAAATATTGAATAGATTTTGCTTGAAATATGAGCCCAAAGTCCCAAAAGTCACAGCAAGATAATTTGAAAGATGAGGCCTTGAGAATTAACAAATGTGGTTTCTCCTTAAAATATTTTCAAGAATGGATTGGTTCCTCCAAGAACTTCCCCTCATGCTTGAAGCTTGTTCTAATAAAAAAATTCCTACACAACTTCACACAGACAAATTATATTCGTATGGGTTAAATCACATGCAATGATGAGAAAATTTTAGAGATATATTGGACATAAACTAAAGCATTCTTTATCTAGAGAAAATAAATGAACCTCATGCTAATGTAAGATAGCTATACATCAACACAACTTGGAAAGCATAATGAAAATAATATCACAATGAAATGAGTAGAAAAATGAAAGCAAGAGATCAAGATATTACCATACAAGATGAGAATAACACCTCAAATGTAACTCCAAAGTCTTTTATACTAATTGGAAACAAGTATACAATCCAACAAAGTCTCCTTCAACCCAATAGATCGTATCAAGATTACAATGTGAGAGCCCAAAGCCCATATAAATAAGAGTGTGGGAGATGTTACGCACCACCTGAGGGTAGAATATATATATATATATATATATAGATATATATATATATATATATAGAATTTTTTTTTTCTCCTAGATGGTCCTCAGCCGATAGCCATCAGCCTGTTGTAGCCACCGAATAGTTCGATGTGCCATTATCTTCGCCACTTGAGTCAACCATGTGTTCCCTGACCCATTTGTTATGATTGTATGTTTGAAGGTAGGCCTCTTGACCCCGAAGGTATGACTTTTCATTGGTATAGTTAATTAATTTTCCTTACTTGTCATGGGCACTTTTGGGCATGGATTGGTGGGGGGATTCGACAGAAAGAGTGGGCTAGGTCTATACTCTTGTCTCCACTGCCTGATTTTGTGGTTAGCCTTGTATCCTAATCTCGTGGGATCTCCTTTACTGACCATTAGCTTTAGGGTTGGCATTACATGGGAAATCCTAATTTTGGTTGCATGGTCTCGCTTCCTGACACCATATACATCACTTCCTTCCACTCATTTTAGCCCCATTCTTCTCTTTTCCTATCCATGTCGACATGTGTCCACTGGGTCCACATAGGGTTAGCCCTAATTGCCATGCGAAGTTGCCTAAAGGCCTCCTTGATTGGGTATAGTCTCTCCAAATCACAAGTTCACCTTGACTCATCTCTCCCAAAGGCAATGCATTGATCCAACCATTGGTGGTCAACGTAAACGCTTATCTTTCTTGCCTCCTCTTTCTCTTTCCAGGCCTAGCCCTATAGGTCACCTAGGGCATCAATTGAATTCCATTCTAGCTATCCAATCACCTTGACTTTTGGTCCACTACTATGCTGGGGTTTTGTTTAAATTTCCTCCGAGTTTGAAGCAAATCCGACGGTGGAATCTCGAGATATAGCAAGCCCTAGTTGCAAGGCCAATTCTTGCCCTAGATTGACTTGGGTTAGTGTCCTCCTTAGGATCATTGCATTCAAATCTCAAAAAAAAATTAGTCCTTTGGTCCTATTCTCTACCCTAATTAGGTTAAGCCCCTCATTGGTTGATCAACTCCATACCCTTGACCTAGTTTTGTGTCCACTTGGCTCTGTGTGGTCCTGCAACTTCGTAACTTCAATTCCACAAGGATTACATAGAAGCATCTTATCCATAAGGATCCATAGGTCTAAAAAGCCCCTTGTTAAGGCACATCCTCCATACCTAGGCTCAAGAATCCTCTTAGCCCTTCTTAGAGAGCCCATCACCTTGCTTTTGAAGCAAGCAAGATATATAATTGAGCCTCTCTTGTGAATAGGCCTTAGGAAAAATTCCTTATCCTCTTATTGATTCATTCATCTAGTGATTGCGCTTATACTAGGTCTCCTCCCATTGGTGAAAGTCCATAAAGAGTAGGGAGCCTTCGCTGAGGTGACAGTGGGCTATTGCTCTGTTGTTGCCCTTTGACCTAGTAGTTGTTCTATAGGATCCCCTCCTAGGACCCATGCTAGTTTGAGTGGTAACAAGAACCAATATCAAGGCGAAATGGAGAGAATCCCAAGGAAAATGGGTGACAATCCCAATGCACAACCATGCAAATCGAATCCCATAAGTGGCAAGTTGAATTTCCTCAACGAGAAGTGCACAATCCTTGAAGAGGCACACGTTGGAGAGGATGTGAACATGTGGATTGGTGAAGTGGATTGTGTTATGAGTATAATTCATAACAATTAAATAAAATAAAATAAGTATTGATATTAAATAATTAAATATTATTTAGGTTAAATAGTCATTAAATTAAGTGGAAAGGCATGTCTAAAAGACATGCCCATTCACGAAAGGTCACCTGTTGAGGTATAAAATCAGGGTCCTCATTGTAATCTTATAGCATCTTATACATTATATATATATTAATAAATTATTATATTAAATACCTGTGTGTATTTTTATATTAAAGCCTTCAAGCTACTAGTCTTCGTGTTTCAGCTCTACAAGCTATCGGTTTTTCATACTTTAGCATAGTTTTTATGCTACAGTGGTATCGGAGCCATGGCACACGATATAATCATACGGGCCTTTGAACGTAGTTCGCCGCACAATGTGCCATTACATTCATATCCTGATTACGTCGAGCAGTTTAGTATTCAAGAAGCATTACAACGTTTAGAAAAATCAATTGCAGAAGTTAAAGAATGTCGAAAGGAAATTGATAATAAGGATGAAGATGAGGTCAATGATATGACTTCCCAGGAAACTGTTTCAGAGATTTCTAAAACTCAACTTCAGGTGACAGAAACACGGTTTTCAGTTGAATCTACAAGTGCATCTGATGATATGACATTGTCAGATTCTAATGTTCCTGGTCTGTCTAAGATGAAGGGAAATGGTAGGGGCAAAACCAAATTATATCTGCCACTCAACTATAACTCCATACACAAAGGCAGGCCCCCTCCGTAGGCAAAATTCTATTCGCAGCCCAATTTTACCACGGTACACAGAGGTGGGTCCCCTCGGCTGGCAGAATGCTATCCGCGACCCAAATCTAACTCAAGACAGAGAGGCGGGCCTCCTCCGCCGGCAGAATTCTATCCACGGCCCAACAAAATAAGGAAAACCTCCTTCGGGGACTTGTCTGCCGAATTGAGCAAAGTGAGCAAAAGGGAGTTCACAGAAATAAGACCTGTAGAACAAAGAGGAAATGTCAGGGCTATTAATGCCAGAAGCAATCCTTCCACGTCCTTTGAGAAACCTGTGTGGCCAAACTTCCGTGAAATTAGCCAACCAATGGGCCCAGGCTGAAGATCTTGCGGAGCAGAACGGGGAAGCATGTTAGGTAAAAATGCCTGGTATGATATTATGCATAGTTCGGATTCGGATGAAATGAAATTGGGGTTTAAGAAGGCTTCCCGGTCTCGTTTTGAGAAATGGGCGTCTTCTTTGCATAGTTTGCACGGTAGCCATGACAATAGAAGGCCTTTGAAGTTCCATTCTAGCCCTTATTTGCATCTTCTGAATTTGTATCTATACAAATTTGTTCCTATATCTGATTTTTGTGCTCCCAGTGTGTCTGTACATCATTTTTTGGAGGAGAATCCATCGATATTTTCTCGCGCCGAGTTTGTTGTTCATACCTTTGTATAGTTTTGGTGGGTGAATGACGATTTTTCGCCCTTACTTTCACAGGTTTGCCAGTCTTTTGGCATTTTTTTACCTGTTAATAATTGATATCATAGGTATGCTCTCCCCAGTGTAGAAATCACGGAGGTTGTGAAAATACTGGTCAATTATGTAAGCAGTACCTTGTGTTTTCCTCAAGAAGAGTTGAATTTTGGATGGAGAGCTGCATCACAAATGGATACCTTGATATTGAGGTCATTTTCCTTGCCATGGAGGAATTTGGTTGTGCCTGCTACATGGTCCCTTCTGCTACAGAGGCCTTTGTACAGTGTTATGTTACGAGCTTTCAGTTATTGGCCAGTAGTTGCTTGTCTGAAGAAGGCTACACACATTATTGATCTATGGTTGGATTATTTACAACCTTGGAATATTGGTGAAGGCGGCGAAATGATGCCCGCCCTCGAAGAGGATCATTATTTGGAGGCAGAGAATAAGATGCTTAGGGATAGGGATCAACGCTTATATCGACCTTCAGGTAGTTTGCTTCAAAAGCAAAAGACTTGTAATGACTCTGTGGGATCATTAGTAAAAAGAAGCACGAAAGAAAGTTGTTATGGATATAATGATCATTGGCAAAACTATGTTTTGGCTAATTATCCTTTTTATAGCTCTCTTGTTGTTCAGTTTCTTGTATTTGCCCACAAGTTCGTGCACATCAATACCAAGGTAGTTCTTCAGATGACTCACAAGGTATTAAGTGTTTTGGTATCTTCAAAAGAGCTACTGTGTCTTATTCGAAGCATAGATTTGATATACAATGATGTGAAGTTGGGAAGTGTGCCATGCTGTTTTGACAATTTGCATAAGGTTGTGCCTGCCATCCGAGAGCAGCGACAGGACTGGGAGGGGGATTTATCAAATTTTGAGAAAGGCAGTGAAATTACTCCAACAATTGCAAACCACGAGGGTAAAAGAGAAGAAGTTATTGATTACCCTGTAAAAGACCTGACGAAGGAATCTATATCTCCCAGTTATCTAACGAAACTAGAACTGGACTCTTATTCAGATGTCGGACAACTTGTAGGTGTATCAAATCCAAGGAAGCTAAATTTGAATATCCATCCCTCATGGGCCTATTCGACATTCCTACATGATGACTCTAATGCCACTTTTGTTCCTATGCCCTTCGGTTTTAATCAGGAAAATGCTCGTCCACATTCTTGTATATTGGATACTGAAAATTTCTTCCCAGATTATACTGACCAGATGTATTGAATCCCTTACAGTTCTTTGCCTTTTCTTGAAGTCGGCATATATTCTGATGCCCTTTCAGTCCTTCCTTTTATGGATGAGTTTTCAGACTTTTTCAATTCTTTTGGATGCCGTGCTCTAATGTGTGAAGGAGAAAAGTTAAAGGCTCTAATGTGCGAAGGACGTGTTGTGGTTGTCAAGAGACGTGTAACCACAAGAGACGTGTCGTTTAGGGTTCACCATCACACTGTATAAGAAAAAAAAAAGAAAATTGAGTTACCAAGAAAAAAAATCAAAGTTATTAAATATATATATATATATATATATATAAAATAAAAAAAATCCAAGGAAATAGTATTGATAAGGTACATGACGAATCGATGACTAGATTGTACACATTGAGACGACAGAAACTAAGTGAAGGAAACCCCTAGCATTAAAGCTTTGAGGACAAAGCTTCCGAAGGAAGAGGCTATGTTATGAATATAATTCATAACAATAAAATAAAATAAATAAATATTAATATTAAATAATTAAATATTATTTAGGTTAAATAGTCATTAAATTAAGTGAAAAGGCATGTCTAAAAGACATGCCCATTCACGAAAGGTCACCTGCTGAGGTATAAAAGCAGGGTCCTTATTGTAATATTATATCATCTTATATATATATATATATATATATATATATATATTAAATACCTGTGTGTATTTTTATATTAAAGCCTTCAAGCTACCAATCTTCGTGTTTCAACTCTACAAGCTATCAATTTTTCATACTTTAGCATAGTTTTTATGCTACAGAGTGGTAGGAGACCGCTCTCCACTTCACTTAAGTGAACTCCATCAAAACTCCAACCAAACTGATGAATTGTGCTTGGAACTCGAGCTAACTTCCACAAATTGTGGGATATGTCACTCAAACTCTTTGTCTTCTGCACAAAAATTCGATTTCCCTTTTTGTCACATGTTTCTCCTTGATTCTTGGTTCATGGTGGAATTCACATCACTTTCTAACTTGACTTTGACTCTTGATGAGTTTCCACGCCATTTCCACATAATTTGACATGTGTGGATATTTATTTTCTCCAATTTATTTAATTGCAGGGTTAATTTATTGCCACATTTTCCACCAAACTTAGGAAAAGTGTGTTTTGAGGATCCAAAACTTATTTTTTACCTGTCAAAGTATGTTTTAGTAGAAAGTTGAGGGTGAGAGGTTTAATTTTGAGCACACATACCCCATACAACTTCTCGAGACATCACTTATTACAATTTACAATAAGAATTTATTAGATTTTTTCATCCGGTGGGAAATTTAAAAAATTTAAAAAATGAACCCTAAACCTAATCAAATTCCTCAAAATTTTACGAGTGATCTAGTATGGTAATTGTTAGCGCTTGAGATTTCACCCTAGGCTGAGGAAGGTAAACCTTCAAGGCAACATCAAACCATTTCACCTCGTAGCTAGCCCTACGGGGTATGAGAAGGCTCTCTCCGGTCAAACTCGGTAGATCTTTCAATAGGATGAGCTGACCCAATTCGGAACACTGATATTAGGCTAGTAAACTGATAAGGAGGGTTGATTTAAAGTTTTTGGGGTTTTTGGTAGCAATTGGAGGGAGTGCAATTCAGGGTGTGGGGATTGAGCTCAGTTTTTGCAGGTGGGTCTTTGGGGCAAGGAAGGAGTTTGTGCTGATGCCTTAAGCTGAGATGGATGATCAAGGAAGAAAGAGAGGGAGCTAAAGAGGGCAAACAATGACTTTGAATCCTCTTTAGACAGTGGAAAACATAAATATTAAACAAAATTGAAAGCTGAGCATGGCATGTATGAATTCAAACTTTATCACTTCTTTTGTTTAATTAGCAGCAATAGAATAAGAGATGGAACACATAAACACACTTACAATGACAAGTAGGAAACACACCATCAACACAATAATCCACAAGAATCCACAATGATGTCTGCAAAACCCTGGCCTTCCTTTTCCTCAAATTGCAGAGATACAAGTAAAATATACAATAGAGCTTCTCCCTCAAGAGTCCAACCCTCAAAATGAGGATGAGAAGGCATCATATAGCTGATCTAACTCCTTTCCCCACCTCTAGGGGTCGAGCTCAGCTTCCTAGGAGCAGTTTGAACTAATTCTAAACTAAGAACTAGATAATAGGCAGTCAAAACAACTTGCCTCTAAAACTTAGGAAACTAATCCATGCATTAAATTTTCACTATTTACATCAAAGAAAGTTCTAGAAGTGTCAAAGGAGAGTAAATGCATCCATGTGCCATGAAAATTACACCAAAGTTTCTTATTTACATGCCCAAAAGTCATCCAAGAGTAAAAACAGTGTTTTGCTGGCCGAAATGGTCAAATCTGGCAATTTTCCCTGAGTGGTCGCGCCCCTTTGCAGCTCTGGTTGAAGGCCTTCCTGGTGTCCAAATCAGGTGCAAGATAGCTCGTTGGAAAGGTCTGGGAGTCTACTTTCCAACCCAAGTGGAATTTCTGAATTTGGAGTTGATTTGACCCCTCAAAAATCATTTCTCCCAAGGCAGCTTTCTGCAACTCAAAAAAGGGGCAGAAAGTCAAAATTTGCATGTATTTTGAGCTTTTGGAGGCCCAAATCTCCATAAAATTTGAAACCCGTCCATATCCAAGTGTATTTTGTCATGACAAATCCAAATATGTAGAGTTTTCCTCAATCTGAGCTGTCCACATGAGTGGTCGCGCGGGGGGTGAGACCACTCAAATGACCAAAACCTGTAAAATGCTAAAAAATGCCAAAAATGCCTCAAAATCCTCAAAATTTCTTGTGTTTGCTGCTGGGAGGATACTAATGAGTATCATGGTGAGTGAGTGATGCCTCAGCCAAGATACGGAGTGGGTTGGCCTTCTTCTTCCTCTTGCGGGCCTCGGACAACTTCCTTTGGAGTATCTTCATTTTTGCCTTGCAAACATGCATTCTCGCCCAATAATGATTTTTCATGTTCTGTAGCAGCCTCTTGTCCTCGTTTTCCTTCTCTAACAGCCTCTGCAAGTGTGCATTCACCCGGATGAGCATGGACTCCCTCTCCTTGGGCAATAGGTCTCCGGGCCTCCTACGGTTGATGACTCGGTCGGTTCGAATCTTCCATAGCTCATCAAGCTCTTTGTCATCCTCTGTACCTCAACCTCTGTAGAAGATGAATGGTCATCACTTTGCTCACAGGTTTCGGTGTCTGACATGGTTTAGGAGCAAAGTGGACAAAGTGAACTGCTGTCTCTGCCTGCAAAAATACTGAGTTGTATGTTGTTTTCAAGGGGAACAAAATCATGAAGGAAATGTTAGGGGAGGGGATTTTTCATTAGGAAAGGGAAACATATAAAAACAGGGATTTTTAAGGGATAATTCACAAAATGTAACACATATCATCTCATCTTCCATCATTAGGAAATCATTTGCAAAGAAATACTTTATTAGGGAAAACATGTATGATAGTCATCAAGGGAAAAGACATGCATTTGCAACGGGAGTATAGGACAGCATAGATAGCTTGCTCTTTTGAGTTTTTGTTTTTCAATGTACATCATAAGGTAAACACTGTTTTTTCAAAGGATTTTATGTACATTTAGTTATAGGGGAACAAGGCTTCTTTTACATCTTGTCATAAGGGAAAAGGGATCTTAATTGAACAGGGATTTTAGGGAAGGGATAGAGAGGAAAACAGGGCTTGGGTTTTGGGGAGACACAACAATATTCTTTTGCAAACAATATTTACAGCAATATGTCCATTTTATACATATACACAGCTGCATTTTTCTTGTTTTTGCTTTGGATATGCACAACAGTGTGTCTTCTATTTTTCAATGACTATGCACAGCAATATCTGTTTTTTTTTATTTGGTCATTTTGCCATATTATTGCTCTTTTCTCTTTTTACATAACATTTTCTTTATCCTTGCTGTTGTTTATTTATTTTCCTTGCCATGTGGAGGGTATTAGGGTTTGGGTAGAATACATGAAAGGGCATTAGGGTTTTGTAAAGGGATTTGGGGGAGGGATAGGGTTTAGGAATTTGGGATAGGAGATTTAGTATTTATTGCAAATGAGATAAGATATAAACATATTATGACATTTGTGAATTTAATAGGAAACAAGGAGGGAATAAATAGGGATTTAAACCTTGAAAAAAACATCAACCCTAGCATAATGCCTACATGAACAAGCAACTACCAATGTCTTCTTTCCTTGCATTCTTGGAGGTATAATCACAAGCATGAGGATCCACAACCACCATCAACCAACAAAACAATTTGTAGAGAGCCTACCTCAACCCAATTTGCAAGTTTGAAGGAGATTTTGAGTGAGTTGGAGGTGATTTTGGCACTTACAGCCTGAGTGGTCGCGCACCTCCTGAGTGGTCGCGCACGTTGTAATTTAACACTGCAGGAGAGCCTCTGAGTGGTCGCGCACCTCCTGAGTGGTCGCGCACATTGAGAGGCCTGTTTGGGGGCCTTCCCGGTGTCGGAATCGGGCGCAGGATAGCTCGTTGGAAAGGTCTTTGAGTCTACTTTCCAACCCAAGTGGAATTTTTCAATTTGGAGTTGATTTGACCTGTCAAAAATCAAATCTCCCAAGACTGGTCAAAAAGTGCCCAATGAGGCTGCCTCAAGGAAGAGTGTTGTTGCAGTCAACTTTTGAATACCTTCCTCAACCCCAAATTGAGCTCATGATAGCTCATTGGAAAGATATTTGTGTCTAGTTATCATTTTACCCATCAAGCAAGTCATTTGGTCAACCAAGCTAGGAGAAAACTTGATTTTCCCAAGGTCACTTCAGAGGTGCCTTTGATTCTCCTGAGGCAACGGTATTCTTGACATTTCTCTCAAACCATGACACCTGTGCAAAAAGTGAAGGAGGTTTCTCTTCCTTGGCATGTTTTGGACAAAAACCTCTCTCAGTTTTGCAAAATTCATCTTTGATTGCTCAGAACCATCATTTTAGTGAAACTTGTCCCGATGTGTGAAACAAGGAATTTTGTCGAAATGGAGCGAAATGAAGGGGATAAGGGGCTTCTAAATTCTTGAGGAAATTTTTGGGAGTAGGGAGGGATGTTAGGAAGCAGGGGAAAGTGGAATCTCAGAGATTGAGTGAGAGGAAGGGGTTCAAAAGAGTGAAACACAGGCCCAACCTAGAAAATTGCCAGGTTGTAGCTAGAAACTAGGGTTTGTGCAAAAATGAGGAATTTGGGGGATCTGAGTGTTGGGAAGTGTTTGATAAGGTACATTAAGGATAGGGGAAGGTGTATGAACATCAGGAAACAAGTTTTGCCGGTGATTTGACCATCCAAGAGAAATTGCCTTCAAAACCCTAGGAGAGGGAAATGACCTTGCCTGGGCGCAACATGAAGCATGAACAAGGTGTAAAATGACTCATTAGACACTGACATGATAATGACAACCCTACGAATGATGATAAACTCAGCTGAATGGTGACATGGACTGACATTTGGGCAAACCCTAGACCTAATGCCTAGTGACCAAATTTTGCTTGAAGACTCACTGAAATGACAAAATTTGACCTTGACACTTCAAAATCACTATGTAAGAGCACATTTGATCACTGGAGGAAGGCTGTAAAGACTGACACTAACATTGGCTCCAATGGGGATGGTAGCTCCTTGGAGGTGCCAAGAACCTTAGACCTCTGGGAGAGCAGACCAGTGCTTTATTCATCGGGCAATGGAGTCATAAACTCAAGCTGAAATGCATGACTGAAAACTGACACAAACTAACTTAACAACAAGACTAAAAATTGACTCATAAAGGACTCATGACTCAACTAGAAACTGACTCGATACTTAAACACAACCGACAAACTGACAATGATGCTCAAAGTGGAGCTTATTCATCACAACCTACTCTAACAGTTTCATTCATCACATGATCAAGTGAAATGAAACAACCAATGCAACCAAGTAAGTATTCCGTCTGCTGTTTGAATCCTCCACAAGTGTTCGCTTATGAACAACAAGAGAGAACTACTGAAAGGCAACTCTGATGGCAACTTAGAAATAGATCCGTTGAATGATATGAACTCTCTATCCGCCTCCAAAAACACTGCATAAGGATCTTGAAATTCAAGCACATTGGAACTTAGCTCATACAATGGAGTACTTCTCTTTTCCTCATACCATGCATGCAAACTTTGATCTGAGCCTTGTGACGAGACCTCTGCTGAAAATGACAAAGAAACCGGCTGCCGAATCAAATTCATATCAGCACATTTTTCAAGCTCACATGTAGTCAATGGAGATAGATTTTGACTGCAAAACTCATCCAAAACATCAGCTATGGGATCATGAAAAACTTGAAAAGACTGCTGCAATGTATCCATTGAAGATGTATGGCATCCTTCTAGCTGTTCATCTTTTTCTTGAGAGATTTTACGAAGATTCTGCCTTATAAACTGAAATGCTTCGAAACAAAAGGGTATAGAATCTTCCTGCATCATCACATCATGTATTTCATCTTCCACAACTTCATTTATAATCTGACCTTCATCCTCAACATTAAATGATTTACTATGCAATCTACCCTTCAAAAACTGAATTGATTCAAAACAAAATGGTACAAAGTCACCCTGAATCAATAAATCATGTGTGTCCACTTCCAAGTCTTCAGCTGCAACTGGACAATCAATGGCTTTCGGAGGTTGCAAATCTGAATATGAGAAGTCTGGAACAAAATGTTCGTTGCTCTCAAGATGGTCTAGATCAAGACTTGTTGAAAACTGATTTCTGATTGCATGGAAGTTGTCTCTGATGAACTGACATGAATCAAAACAAAAAGGCAAAGATCCTTCACTTACTTCAAAATTTGCTGCACTTTCCTCGTCACTGTCATAGCTGATATATGACGGCTGATCATTGTATTCGAGCTGCTGAAAATGAACTTTTTCCTCCCACAAACGAGCTGCTGATTTGTCTGCAAGATTAGCTTCTGTTTGGAGAACATAATCATCATCATACTCATCAAATTGAGGCAAATCATCAGTATAAAACACGTCATTAAGCATGCAGGTCATATCAACAGTTCTTTCTTCTCCTAGATGATCTACAAAACAATCACTATGAGTGCGATGACAACTAGGATAGGAAACAAAATGTTTTGGATCAGCAACTTGTTCTTCTTCAATCAGCGAGCCATGAACATCATAATCATTCCTTGCGGTGATCTTGTCCATCATCTCTTCTACTGCACTTACCAAAACGTCAAGCTTTACTTCTAGAGATTCGGTCGGATCTATGTTTTTCATCTCTTCTTCCTTCATCCTTGCCCTTCGGATCAACAGATGAGCCTCTACACTTACTGCACTGTTTTGCATCTCGTGAAGTGTTGCAATATTCCTTTCTCTCAGCTGAAACTCCATCTCCGGATCAAAGGCACCCGGATAGTGTAAGAGAGCAGATCTAGGAGAAGGTCTTTTATCAGCCGGCATCGAATAATAAACTTGATTAAATCTGGCCGAAAACTGTTGTACTGTTTCCCCAGGCAATCTTTTCAGCTGGTTATACTCTTCTACAATCAAGAAAAGGTTCTGCCTGATCATCCACCTATCGAGAAAAACTTTGACGAACTGCTGGAAATCGGAGATGCTTGCATCAGGCAGGGTTTTGAACCAACTCTTAACTTCAGCTTGCAAAGAAAGAGCAAAAAGCCTTATACTAACATCTTCTTCATCAACTTCAAAAAGATCTAGAAAATTCTCAAAATTCTGGACATGTTGCTCAGCATTGACATCCTTACTTTCACCATCAAACCTCGGCAAGTATAGATCATAGTTTTTGGGGAAAGCATGAAGAACAGAAGGTAAAACAAGAGGTTTATACCGATCTGGAATTTTACAAGGTATAGGGGTATGTACAGCAGGTATAGAATCAGTCTTGGTTTCTTGAGATTCATCAATCTGAAGATGGTCATCACAAAATTCGGAAAAAGGATCTTGATTAAGCTCAAAGGCATGCAAATCTTTGGTATTCACAATCTTCAAAGGGAAAGAATCAACTGCAGGCCGAGGATCTCTTCTCAAATACAATATACTTTGCAAAACAGTCTTGACATTCTCGGGAAAAGAGAAGAAATAATTTACAACAAAGAACAAAATGTCCTGGATGAAATTCCAACTTGAGTACCTGATCTTGCCATATTCTCCTTTCATGTTTCTGCTGGTCGGGATCATCCTCCAGTGGAGTCTTTGGATCTGATCTTCAAAACTGATTTAGAGTCGCCAAGTGAATGATTTCAGCCTTTCAAGTGTCTGATCGCTGTTCACCATCAACAATCAGATCTGAACTTGATACATGTACTGGGGTAAAGTGTCAATGAAGCGCTACGTTCACAAGCTCACGGAGATTGACTGAAGCAGCGTTTATCTACTAACGCTGATGTAAAACAAGAGCGTTTTCGAAGGCTTCTGGCGTAACTTCAGGCTCCGTCTAAGACTTATGAAATAACACGTCAATGAACAAAAGATCAGTTTGTTCTCCCCAGTATGGTCGCCACTATGTTAGCGCTTGAGATTTCACCCTAGGCTGAGGAAGGTAAACCTTCAAGGCAACATCAAACCATTTCACCTCGTAGCTAGCCCTACGGGGTATGAGAAGGCTCTCTCCGGTCAAACTCGGTAGATCTTTCAATAGGATGAGCTGACCCAATTCGGAACACTGATATTAGGCTAGTAAACTGATAAGGAGGGTTGATTTAAAGTTTTTGGGGTTTTTGGTGGCAATTGGAGGGAGTGCAATTCAGGGTGTGGGGATTGAGCTCAGTTTTTGCAGGTGGGTCTTTGGGGCAAGGAAGGAGTTTGTGCTGATGCCTTAAGCTGAGATGGATGATCAAGGAAGAAAGAGAGGGAGCTAAAGAGGGCAAACAATGACTTTGAATCCTCTTTAGACAGTGGAAAACATAAATATTAAACAAAATTGAAAGCTGAGCATGGCATGCATGAATTCAAACTTTATCACTTCTTTTGTTTAATTAGCAGCAATAGAATAAGAGATGGAACACATAAACACACTTACAATGACAAGTAGGAAACACACCATCAACACAATAATCCACAAGAATCCACAATGATGTCTGCAAAACCCTGGCCTTCATTTTCCTCAAATTGCAGAGATACAAGTAAAATATACAATAGAGCTTCTCCCTCAAGAGTCCAACCCTCAAAATGAGGATGAGAAGGCATCATATAGCTGATCTAACTCCTTTCCCCACCTCTAGGGGTCGAGCTCAGCTTCCTAGGAGCAGTTTGAACTAATTCTAAACTAAGAACTAGATAATAGGCAGTCAAAACAACTTGCCTCTAAAACTTAGGAAACTAATCCATGCATTAAATTTTCACTATTTACATCAAAGAAAGTTCTAGAAGTGTCAAAGGAGAGTAAATGCATCCATGTGCCATGAAAATTACACCAAAGTTTCTTATTTACATGCCCAAAAGTCATCCAAGAGTAAAAACAGTGTTTTGCTGGCCGAAATGGTCAAATCTGGCAATTTTCCCTGAGTGGTCGCGCCCCTGATCCTGAGTGGTCGCGCCCCTTTGCAGCTCTGGTTGAAGGCCTTCCCGGTGTCCAAATCAGGTGCAAGATAGCTCGTTGGAAAGGCCTGGGAGTCTACTTTCCAACCCAAGTGGAATTTCTGAATTTGGAGTTGATTTGACCCCTCAAAAATCATTTCTCCCAAGGCAGCTTTCTGCAACTCAAAAAAGGGGCAGAAAGTCAAAATTTGCATGTATTTTGAGCTTTTGGAGGCCCAAATCTCCATAAAATTTGAAACCCGTCCATATCCAAGTGTATTTTGTCATGACAAATCCAAATATGTAGAGTTTTCCTCAATCTGAGCTGTCCCCATGAGTGGTCGCGCGGGGGGGTGAGACCACTCAAATGACCAAAACTTGTAAAATGCTAAAAAATGCCAAAAATGCCTCAAAATCCTCAAAATTTCTTGTGTTTGCTGCTGGGAGGATACTAATGAGTATCATGGTGAGTGAGTGATGCCTCAGCCAAGATACGGAGTGGGTTGGCCTTCTTCTTCCTCTTGCGGGCCTCAGACAACTTCCTTTGGAGTATCTTCATCTTTGCCTTGCAATCATGCATTCTTGCCCAATAATGATTTTTCATGTTCTGTAGCAGCCTCTTGTCCTCGTTTTCCTTCTCTAACAGCCTCTGCAAGTGTGCATTCACCCGGATGAGCATGGACTCCCTCTCCTTGGGCAATAGGTCTCCGGGCCTCCTACGGTTGATGACTCGGTCGGTTCGAATCTTCCATAGCTCATCAAGCTCTTTGTCATCCTCTGTACCTCAACCTCTGTAGAAGATGAATGGTCATCACTTTGCTCACAGGTTTCGGTGTCTGACATGGTTTAGGAGCAAAGTGGACAAAGTGAACTGCTGTCTCTGCCTGTAAAAATACTGAGTTGTATGTTGTTTTCAAGGGGAACAAAATCATGAAGGAAATGTTAGGGGAGGGGATTTTTCATTAGGAAAGGGAAACATATAAAAACAAGGATTTTTAAGGGATAATTCACAAAATGTAACACATATCATCTCATCTTCCATCATTAGGAAATCATTTGCAAAGAAATACTTTATTAGGGAAAACATGTATGATAGTCATCAAGGGAAAGGACATGCATTTGCAACGGGAGTATAGGACAACATAGATAGCTTGCTCTTTTGAGTTTTTGTTTTTCAATGTACATCATAAGGTAAACACTGCTTTTTCAAAGCATTTTATGTACATTTAGTTATAGGGGAACAAGGCTTCTTTTACATCTTGTCATAAGGGAAAAGGGATCTTAATTGAACAGGGATTTTAGGGAAGGGATAGAGAGGAAAACAGGGCTTGGGTTTTGGGGAGACACAACAATATTCTTTTGCCAACAATATTTACAGCAATATGTCCATTTTATACATATACACAGCTGCATTTTTCTTGTTTTTGCTTTGGATATGCACAGCAATGTGTCTTCTATTTTTCAATGACTATGCACAGCAATATCTGTTTTTTTTTATTTGGTCATTTTGCCATATTATTGCTCTTTTCTCTTTTTACATAACATTTTCTTTATCCTTGCTGTTGTTTATTTGTTTTCCTTGCCATGTGGAGGGTATTAGGGTTTGGGTAGAATACATGAAAGGGCATTAGGGTTTTGTAAAGGGATTTGGGGGAGGGATAGGGTTTAGGAATTTGGGATAGGAGATTTAGTATTTATTGCAAATGAGATAAGATATAAACATATTATGACATTTGTGAATTTAATAGGAAACAAGGAGGGAATAAATAGGGATTTAAACCTTGAAAAAAACATCAACCCTAACATAATACCTACATGAACAAGCAACTACCAATGTCTTCTTTCCTTGCATTCTTGGAGGTATAATCACAAGCATGAGGATCCACAACCGCCATCAACCAACAAAACAATTTGTAGAGAGCCTACCTCAACCCAATTTGCAAGTTTGAAGGAGATTTTGAGTGAGTTGGAGGTGATTTTGGCACTTACAGCCTGAGTGGTCGCGCACCTCCTGAGTGGTCGCGCACGTTGTAATTTAACACTGCAGGAGAGCCTCTGAGTGGTCGCGCACCTCCTGAGTGGTCGCGCACATTGAGAGGCCTGTTTGGGGGCCTTCCCGGTGTCGGAATCGGGCGCAGGATAACTCGTTGGAAAGGTCTTTGAGTCTACTTTCCAACCCAAGTGGAATTTTTCAATTTGGAGTTGATTTGACCTGTCAAAAATCAAATCTCCCAAGACTGGTCAAAAAGTGCCCAATGAGGCTGCCTCAAGGAAGAGTGTTGTTGCAGTCAACTTTTGAATACCTTCCTCAACCCCAAATTGAGCTCATGATAGCTCATTGGAAAGATATTTGTGTCTAGTTATCATTTTACCCATCAAGCAAGTCATTTGGTCAACCAAGCTAGGAGCAAACTTGATTTTCCCAAGGTCACTTCAGAGGTGCCTTTGATTCTCTTGAGGCAACGGTATTCTTGACATTTCTCTCAAACCATGACACCTGTGCAAAAAGTGAAGGAGGTTTCTCTTCCTTGGCATGTTTTGGACAAAAACCTCTCTCAGTTTTGCACAATTCATCTTTGATTGCTCAGAACCATCATTTTAGTGAAACTTGTCCCGATGTGTGAAACAAGGAATTTTGTCGAAATGGAGCGAAATGAAGGGGATAAGGGGCTTCTAAATTCTTGAGGAAATTTTTGGGAGTAGGGAGGGATGTTAGGAAGCAGGGGAAAGTGGAATCTCAGAGATTGAGTGAGAGGAAGGGGTTCAAAAGAGTGAAACACAGGCCCAACCTAGAAGATTGCCAGGTTGTAGCTAGAAACTAGGGTTTGTGCAAACATGAGGAATTTGGGGGATCTGAGTGTTGGGAAGTGTTTGATATGGTACATTAAGGATAGGGGAAGGTGTATGAACATCAGGAAACAAGTTTTGCCGGTGATTTGACCATCCAAGAGAAATTGCCTTCAAAACCCTAGGAGAGGGAAATGACCTTGCCTGGGCGCAACATGAAGCATGAACAAGGTGTAAAATGACTCATTAGACACTGACATGATAATGACAACCCTACGAATGATGATAAACTCAGCTGAATGGTGACATGGACTGACATTTGGGCAAACCCTAGACCTAATGCCTAGTGACCAAATTTTGCTTGAAGACTCACTGAAATGACAAAATTTGACCTTGACACTTCAAAATCACTATGTAAGAGCACATTTGATCACTGGAGGAAGGCTGTAAAGACTGACACTAACAGTAATATACAATGACTATAGACACTAGGAATCGCCCAAGGCCTCGCCATCAAGATGCACTCCAGCTTTGGGGTTATAGCTTAGAGGAGAAAACCCAATTAATTATTAAGTGCTAGAAAGTACCAATAATTAACCAAGTAAAAGAAAGCTCCCAGAGTAAACTCACTTGATGACAATGTCCCAAATTACCTAGGCCTGTTATATGACTCAATTCATCATACTATCATCACTTTACAACTTCCCCGTAGGGCTTGCAAAATCTGAGTACAATATAGAAAAAGATGAGAGGAAGAAGATAGAGTTAAAAACTTTGATGATATATGAACTCTGATGGTACATGAAGCCTCTGACATATCCTTGGGCATGGAGTCTTCAATTAATCTTCAATGGTCTATAGGAGTCTCCAACACCCTTTCTTTGCAAGCACCTATGAAACCGGATTTGCTCAAAACCTCAGTTGCGTCTCGAATCCGACGAATTGAACATGATTCGATAGTACATGTGTCCTCTGATTGTGTCCCAGCGTGTCCGACTTGTGGGATTCGATGGGACAGTGTCCCTTGGTTGTGTCCCGATTTCAAGACATGAATCCTGATTTTGGGACACGAATCCCTTGAAAGAGCGTGCTGCGCGGCCTATAAAGCCCACTTTTGGCTCATTTCTTGGTCATTGTTTTGTGTCTCTCTTGCTGTGGGTGTGTGGGATCAACTAGCAAAGGGTTTGGGAGCATTTTGGAGGCGATTCAAGCAATAGGTAAGTGCATTTTGTTCTATTTTTTGCATTTTTATTACAACAGTTTGCATGTGCGTTTTTTTTTACAAGTTTGCATTTTTTCTTTATTTTTTTACAGCATTCATTGCTCAATCAAGGGCAGCAGGGAAGGGGAAAAGGAAGGGGAAAATGTCCCCATTGGTGATGCCCATCCTGTTCCAATTTCATTAGGGTTTGTAAGTGTTCTCTCTATTGGAAGTGGGGTTGCAAAAACAACTTCAAATGTTGGGAGAAGAATTAATTTAGAAAGATAGCAGGCTCAAGAAAACAAATATCCCTTGTGGAAGTATGTCACAAGAGAGCAAGGGGCCAGGCAACAAGTTGAAGGGAGGAGGCAATGTTGCTTGGAAATGCAACTACTGCAACAATCATTTCATGAGCACTTATTACCGTGTGAAAGCTCATTTGTTGGCCTTACCAAGTTGTGGAATTGCAACATGTACACCGGTGTCTTTAGCTAGGAGGAAAGAAATAGAAAATGAGTCTAATTTTGGTGTGGCAAGGGTGGTTGCATCATCTAAGAAAAACAAGAATGATGATCCCCTTCCATTCTTGAGGAAAAGCAACAACAAATTTCCATTTGAGAGTTTTGGTGGCGGTGTAGGTCAAGCAGCAAAAAGAAAGGTAGTGGCACTTGGTCCAATGGACATGATTTTTCAGAAAGAGAAATGGGAAGAGCTTGATCTCACCATTGCTTTCTTTTTCTACCAAAACTTCATATTCTTTAATGTTACATGCTCACCTTTATTTATTGAGATGTGCCAAGCTCTAAGTCAAGGGGCTCAGTCAGGGTATGTGCCTCTTGGGTAAAGCTTAAAACCACATTGTTGACTAAGGAAAAGAAAGAGGTGGACAAAATGCTTGAGCCTATTAAATCAACATGGCCAACATCTGGGGTTAGTGTTGTTTCTGATGGAGGGATAGATATAGCACGCCACCCACTCATCAACTTCACGGTGTCTTCCTTGAATGGACTAGTTTTCTTGAAATCAGTGGATGCACTTGTCTAATACAAGGATGCACAATATATGGGTGAGTTGTTCATTAAAGTTATTGAAGATGTAGGTGTTGATTCTTGTGTGCAAATCATTACAAATAATGCACCTGTTTGTAAGGCTGCCGTCATGATTGTGGAAGCTAGATTTCCACAAGTATTTTGGACACCTTGCATTGTCCATTTCTTGAATTTAGCACTTAAATCTATTGCTTCTGATGTGCTTTGGATTGGAAGTATTATTGAGGATGCACGACATATCCACAACTTTGTACAAAATCATACAAATGCCCTCACAATCTACAAGGAGTACACCAATCTATCATTGTTGAAGATTGTAGATACACGGTTTGCCTCTTCATTCATCATTTTGAAGAAGTTGAGGGAGGTCAAGAACGCTATTGGGGCCATGGTTATTTCAGAGTTTCGGTCTTTTTGGAGAAAGACAGATCAAGCAACCTCAAAAAGAGTGAAGGACACAGTGTTAGATGATGGTTGGTGGGAGAGGGTAGATCTAATTGTTAAGATCATAGACCCTATCATTGCTTTGCTATGATTTGCAGACACAGACCAACCCATCCTAGGAGAGGTTTATGAGGGATGGGATTCCATGATTGAGTCTGTGAGGACCATTATTTTACAGAGTGAGTGCCCTGAGTATGAGACGTCATCAAAGGCCTTCTTCACCACTATACAGGATATTCTTGTTAGCAGATGAGACAAGAATTGCATTATTTGGCTCACTCATCAAACCCAAAATACTACAACCATGAGTGGTTGAATGGTGGACCTTCCTGTAGATTCCCTCTTCACATGGATGGTGAAATTTCACAGGGAAGGAAGGATGCATTGAAGCCGTTATTTCATGATAGGGCATCCCTGATGAGGTGGAGGATGCCTTTGCAGAGATTTCCACTGGCACTAGTTGATTTGCAAGATATGATGTGATTAGAGACATGGGAGCTATGAAGCCCTATTCTTGGTGGGCAACTCATGGGGCAACACACCCTCCTCTACAACAGTTAGCCATGAGGCTCCTCTCTCAGGTGACTTCATCCTCTTGTTGTGAGAGGAATTGGAACACATATGGGAATTTGTATAATGTCAAGAAGAGCAGGCTTGAGTAGTCCAGTGCAGAGAAAATGGTGTATGTGCACACCAACCTTCATCTTATTTACAGGCTGAGGGATGAGTGGTTGAAGGGAAAGACAAAGATGTGGGATGTCTTTCTTGATGATATGGGTTTGGACAATAGTGTTGAGATGGCATTGGCCAACTTGGATCTTAATTAGCCAGTGCTAGAGCCTGTCACTTTTGATGATGGTGATACTGTTGAGGGGTCATCCTCCACACCAACAGATGCAGAGATGACATTGGATATAGAGGAGGATGCAATAGATGAGAGCAGTGGTGACCATGATTATCACAGTGACACTAATTTTGATGATGATGATTGATGACTCATGAGCTACCTACTGCCTTGAGGCTTGTAGTTGTTTTGTATTTTCTATTTCTATTTGCCATTGGAATTGCTACTACCTATGTAACACATTTGATTTTGATGGCATAATGAGAAAAATGCAGTTTGAAGTTTCTTGTCTTTCTCCTATTGGATCATTGATGAATTTGTCACAATTGTATTTGTATGCATAATGTTACTTTGTAAAACTTACAAATTTTAAATCTACAATGTAGAATCTAGATCTATGTCTGAATTTGTATCATGAATGAGAATTTGTGTTAGAAATATCTAATTTTTAATATATATATAATAAAATAATATATAATGTGTCCTAACGTGTCCTGTTCCGGGTGGTCAACGTGCTCGTGTCGGACACTCGAATCTTCGTGTTTTGCGTGTCCCGTGTCCTCGTGTTAGGTGACTTAGGAAAGCACCTACTTGCTAGAAGCAATAACTCCCATTGTTTGTGGGCATCAACTTGCTGATCTTTTTTAGGCACCTACCTGAAGGAGACTCCAATCCCCTGATAAATGATGTTAATATTTGTTTTGAATAACATTGGTGATCTTATCTTTGCAGTACCCTCTCTGTCTCTGATTCTTTGCAATTTTCTTAGTCACAATAGCTTTAGCTTTCTCACAATCTCCACCCGCAACCTCTGTTTCATCCTTCTTTGCACACTTATTCCTTGTTTGCTTCAATTTTTTTTTGTACTATTAACGACTTTTACTCTAACCTCTTGTGCCCTTTTCTCTCTCTTTCTCCCACGCCCTTTTTTTGATTAATAAAGAAAAATCCCCTTTGCACACTTAGGAGCTTCATCTTATATCAATCTCCTCTTCTTCATTTCCTCTCAATCAAGTGTTTCTTTTCACCTTCACAGTCATTAGAAGTCAACTTTAGATTCACCCGTTTGAAATTCTCTGGTCTCTTCATTACTCCAACAAGATAATCAAGACTGTGAATTGATATTTTTTTCAACATTACAAGCTACTAAAAGCTTTTGTAGAATGCCAAATTACGATTTTCGCTACTTCCCCAAATTTTTAGTTTTCTAGCTCACATGATGTGTTGGAAAATTTAACTAGGTTTGGTCTTCATAATTATCTTTGTATCATTGTATATTTCATGTAAAAGCAAAAGACATTATTATTATCATTATTATTATTATTATTTCACTAGTCAAGTGTGTTCTTCATGCTTTTAGGGTTTGTTGAGTCAGAATAAAAAATTGTCATGTGTCAATTTATTGTACTTGAGTCAAGTCCCAGTTGGACGTTTGGAAGAAAAAGGAAAAATAATTTTTAAAGATGTAATTTGAGTCAAAGTCACCTCAAGAATGCAAGTCGGCCCTGCCTAATAAGAAAGACCTCTTCGAATCCCTTTGAGCAGTATAAATAGAGGATGAATTGAGCTCATTTGGTGACAAGATTTTTCTATGATCTGATTATCATTCTTCTGAAAAAGAACGAAGAAAGGAAAGCGAAGTCAAGAGAGGCCAAAGTTTGAAGTTTGCACATGTAAAGGAAGGTGTTATTGAGTTTAGATATATGATAGTTTTGCTATGATACATCTTCTGTTGAAAGGTCTGTTGCTGTACATGTTGATGCTCTTGTTGTCGTTGACGAATTTGTTGCTATGTGGAAGGAGGGCTTGACTTGGCATCTTGAGGGTTGGAGTCTTCTCATGGTCATGGGCCTTGGATATCTCATTTTGATCTGATTCTATAAGAAGATATTTTTCTGAGTTTTCCCCCTTGTGGGATTTTGGCCTTGGCTTGGAGAAGCCTAATTTCTTGTGTTCTTTTGTCTCTTTTATGATCTTCATGTACATTTTGATAATTGCTTGATGAAGAAGAACATAACATAATAATAATAAGCCAACAAAACTCTCGCAAGTGATTATCATGAAAGAGAAGTCTACTCTAATATGCAAGCAATATGATTTCTCAACATGATCGTAGGCTACAACCTGCTCCTTAAGCACAGAGGTGCTTAAGCTCTCGACCTATGCATATCGGATAAATTATGTTATAAACAAAAAGTGCTTTCCACATTCGCTAGCCAGGTTATCAAACTACTTGTTATTGTTGCCAAACAAACTTTGCCAACTCAGGCTACTGCCATTGAAATTTGGTATCCAAAGTATTCCATACAAACCACTTTTGCTAACCTTTCAAATGGCTTGGATTGTTAGATGCTTTCCATATGCTAGAACTAAGCCTATATCATAATCTTGAGTTATTTGAGGTTTTAACGAAATTTCAGATCTGATGCGTTTGTTAAGTGGCAAAAGAGCTATATGCTCGGATGTCTGGATTGTTTGAATAACCTTCACAAGCTCCTTTAAGCTTTAGCTCTGCTACAAAAAATAGACTTAAGTCATGACCATGACTTAAAACCATGAGCTTAAGCTATGGCCCACATATCTCGAGTAGAAATCTGGTCGTTTGGAATCTCATTAACTTATCTGCACTGCCAAATGTACCTATTTCCCAGATAGTTGTGAGCTTTTTGGATAAATTTGACATCTGGTGATTTCATAATTTCGCAAATAGCCAATGCCTTAGATGTCTTGGATGTCTAATAACTTGGACCTTAAGCTTGTTTTGGGCCCATTGCCTTGTCACCATACCCTTTTCTGAAATTTTTTAACACATAAAAACATTTACCAAACGACCCATTAGCGTGAATCCCATTGATTTGCCATGTCACTTGTTGACATCATCAATGCTGCTAGGCAATCTTTCTGGTGCTACATGTCCTTCTTATGATGTACCACATCATCGAACTAGCCACGTCACTACCACTTATGCGCCAAGTCATCAACCATGTCATCAAACATGTCATCAACCACATCTGTACAGTGATCAATTCGGCATTCAAGTTGATTTTCATGCACTCCCTGTGTAAAATTTTAATGGGGCAGATGCCTAGATTAACTTTATAAGCACGAAACCAAGAGTTAATGGAATTATGACTTGTCTTCAAAACTAAATAACTCATCCAGATCCAGGGGTTTTAGAAATTTTCGCAATGTGAAACGTTTCGGATGGGTAGATGCCCATATTTACCCTTGTGTGATGCGAAATTGCAATCAACGGAACCATGAAGAGACTGGGATATGTTAGATTTGGATTTAGGTCTTTTTCTATTTGGAAAAGTGCTCAGAGTATTGGATGACCTAGATGTTGGAATGCTGTGGACTCGTCCAAGAGGCATATGGTCCAAATATCTCCAAATACCCAAATTTCTCTAAAAGCTTGGATTTCTCGAACGGTTCAAGTGGGCTGATATATTTCCAATTGTTCGAATGAATCCAATATCCAACTCTTTTAGCAACATGCTAAGCTGTTTCTATCTCATACCCCCAGATTCTTTGAATCTTTATCGTTCTCCCAACCACAACTTCACTTCAATACAATTTTTCTCATCAATCCTTGGAATTTGGGCCAAGTGTCATATATCATTGGAAAGGTCAATGAGAGGACTATTCAACTGATCCTATAGTTTCCTTCTTAGAGCTAAGGAACTGAGCTAGAAGTGCGCTTAAAGATAGGGCGTCAGCACACATCAACATACTTATTAGGCTACCCTTGACCTTGACACAACTTGACATCAATGACTAACCTTTGACATCAATGAAAACACTTTGCTCAACAACAAAATCATAGATTAGGATGTAAGGTTTTTCTATCTTGTTTTAATGCTTAGAGGGTGATCTTAATGAGAAGGATCCCAATATAGATAATGATTTTGATGTTATGTAGCTACTTGTTGTAGCATGTTTTTCTGATTTTAGAGGCCATTTTGAGGCTCTCTGTTGATCTATCTTGATTGAAAGATGGATTACACTCTGTGATATTTTGGTTATATTCACCTTTGATATATACATCAGAAATTTTGCATTTTTGTGTGTAAGAGCAGCTTGAGTGGGCCTAATGGTTAAGAGTTCCTCCTAAGAGGTCACATGTTCAAAATCAGAGGGGGGTAGAGTATGTATGCCTTCGTAGACTTTGCTGTCAAATCGTTGCGCGGAGGTACACTTGTCCCACAAACAAGGGGGTCTCATACACCAATTTGGTGTCTAGCTTGGCCGTGAGCTTAAAATTGGATAATAATAATAATAATAATAATTTGGATTGATAGGGATGCACATGAATTATACTTTCTTTTCAAATTCGAATATTTTATGTATTTTTTGGTCAACCAATCTTTTGATCCAATTCTAATAACATTGCTGAGGATGCCGTGACCATTTTCCATCAAGCAAAAAAGGAAAAATCCATTATTTTCATTGCCATGATTCATCTAATGAGATACATCTATTTTTGTTTTGATATGATTTTGTATCATTCTCTTAGATCTTATGACTCAAGTGAAATATCATATTTCAATATCGATATTCGATGTATTGGTTGATATCTTATACATTTTATATATCGATTTTATTTTCATATTTAATTGCAATGTGTTTTTTTAACATTGATGTTACTTTAGAAGTTAAAAAATTGAAAAAAAAATGACTATTTTGGTATTTTTTAAAATTTCCCTATATTTTTCGACAATTTTTGCTATTTTCCCCGATATTGCCAATAATTTAAATTTTGGACCCTCGATGATAAATTGCCAATAATGATAAATGTAACATTGATGACTAACTAATGGCTAGTTCGAATCCTCTAGAAAATATTTTTATTAGTCATCCACAAGTTTGATACTTAATATTTTTTTGTAAAATATTACATTACATAAATCAATTTGCCCACCAAGGGTCGATTTGGGATCACAATGTCCAAGTTGGTTCAAAAGTCCCTTTGCTAATGGCTTAGAATGGTCAAAGATGAAAAATTGTAGCATTAAGTGTCCCAACTTCCTCCTTGATAGCTCGATTTGGTCAATGAGGAATTCAACTTGGTTGAAGGAAATCGACTTGGCCCCTTAGTTGTTTCTCTGACTTCATAATGGTTAATTCAATGGTCCATCTCTTAAGTTGCTTGGTCCAAGACATCTTAATGGCTAGTTAAACCTCTCCAACGACTAGTTGACTTTTATAAAGGCTAGTTCACTTGACCCTTTTGCTTTAATAAAGTTAACTTAGCCCCTTGCTCTTCGGATCTCTAATGCCCTAAAAGTTTTGGCCAATCGAACACCTGGGTATGCTAAAACCTGCCCTGAATTTGAATTGGGTCTACCTCTGAATCTTCTTTTGCTGCCTAACATTGCCACATCATCATTGCCTCTGTTAAGTCATCTGCCCAATGTGTTGGTTCTCTAATGCCCTGAGGAATTTTGGAATTCTGACACTTGGGTTTTGTTCCTCTCGCTTTGTCGACCATTTCTGGCATAATGTATGTAACATACTACCCAAACTTGATCTTGTTTTTTCACTTGGAAACCTTTTTGCCTAACTTTGACCAAGTTGTAACTAGCCACTGTCTTCTTTGATTGCAAATATTCTATGTGGCATGGACTCCTCCCATCAAGTTGAACAAAATTAGATCAAGTTGACCTTTTGACCACGTAGACCACATTGCATTGGCGATCGTGAACTGCCTTGGGAACTTTGACAATTGTCAAAATGAGGTTGCCATGCATGAGAGCTGTCTAAGAGATACTGCACCAAAGCCAAGGTCACCTATAGACTATAGATTCTAACCATGCTATTAGACCAAGTGGCACCTTGATGTAAGCTGAACTAGCACATACACTAGTGATCACCTCTACAAAAGCAAGCTCCCATAAAACCACAAGTGCTAAAGTGAGCTCACCTGAGGCCCTCTAATCCTATACAGGATGAAAGGAACCCGAGATGTACTCCAAGGGACTGGCCATGGACTCACCAATACAACAAGATATATAGAATAAGGCACAAGTCTAGGATTTCTAATCCAAAGCCTTACATGGTTGTTACAATGTTTTTGACTAGTGACCTTGGGCTTACAATGGCGGTGAAATATACTGCCAAATTTTTATTTGTATGCCTACGGACATGAGGGGTAATAGAAATGATGCAACAAGCCATCCACTCGTCAATTTTGTGGTGATTTCTCGGAACATACTAGTCTTGAAAGTGGTGGATGCTCTTGGAATACATAAGGATGCACAATGTATGGGTAAGTTGTTCATTAGTTGATTCTCGTGTGCAAATTATTATAGATAATGCACTTGTTTGTTGGGTGGTTGGCATGATTGTGGGAGCTAAATATCCACAAAAGTTTGGACATTTTGCATTGTTAATTCTTTGAAATTTGCACTAAATCTATTGCTTTGGATGTGATATGGATGGGAAGTCTTATTGAGGATGCATGCCATATTCGTAATTTTGTGCAAAAATATACCAGGGCTACAGGGAGCACCTATCCCCTCCCCACCTCGCACCCGCTTCCGAAGTGCACTCTGAACAAACATGCTTAGGGAGCAACCTAGGGAGACCACTCTTGAATTGCTCTTGTTTGGGAGCGATTTTTGGGAGCACATTCCCACCCAAAAAATATTGCTCCTTGGTCACTCCCTCCTTAGTGCTTTCACAGGTGGTTAAGATTCTCAACCCTAGCAATGTTGGCAATCAATGGAAATGTTAAATTCTTAAAGCAAAAGTAACATTTCCTTTATCTTTCATTTCATCTTTTTACTTAAATTTTTAACATTACCATGAAATAACTTAGGATGTTTGAGAGTGGTCTTAACCTCATTGGATTTCATATGGAGAAACTAGATCTTTATGTTGGAAAATCAGAAAGATAGAAATATTTTCTTTATGTTAATAATTACTTGTGATATTCTTTTGTTCTTATTACCTTTCTTGTGTTCTTTTATCTTAGTTCATCAAGCAATTACCAAAATCATAACACAAAGACCAAAGACACCAGATGTAGGCAGACAGCCAGGGCAAAACCCCTATTTAAGGGTGTTAATTTTAGGTATGTTCTATGCTAGAGCAATTTATTTCAATTTTCACAGTTAGCTCAATATCTTTTCCAGATGAACAATCACATCACCATTAAAGTGTACTGCAGATAGAACATAAACATAAATCGCAGAAGACAAGCCAAGACAAGAGGACACAAGATGTGGCGCTAGTGAGGGACAAACACCAATGTGGGGAAACCCTTGATCAATTCTTCTTATATGTTCTTCAATAGTTCAGTAGAGAGAGAGATAATACATTTACAACAGAAGTCAACACTTTGACTTATCTAGATAAGAGCATAGTTCATCTCTAAGAAGATGATACGTGAGATCAGTTGAAGACACGCTGCTTCAATCGATTCTCCAATGTGACTCCTTCACCTATCATTGTGTTGCATCTCGTCATCGTGCTGCACCATGCTGCACCCATCATCACATTGCTGGATCTTATGACCATGCTGTACACATCATACTACTGCACTGCTGTCGCAGTGTTTGGCACTGTTGTACCTTGTGCCACTGCTGCACCATGCTGTCACCCATGTGCTTGCTGCACCATAGCTGCTTTGTGTACTTGCTGCACCAAGTACCATACAACTGTCCCAATGTTAGCTTGCTGTCCCTTTCATGCTTCTTGTACTTGCTGCTAAGTACCATACAGCTGTCCCAATGTGCTATCCTATTTCACCATCACGAACTTGCAGATCATACTGCTGCAATATATCATACTGCTGCAATATATCTTACTGCTGTAATGTATCAAACTGTTGTAATATATCATACTTTTGTACCTCACCATTGTACTGTGATACACTTCATCTTTATACCCATCATCATGCTACAGCATTCACCACAATGCTGTCACATTATATCATGTCATGCAGTTGTTTGCAGCATTGCTGGACAGCACTTAGGACAGCCTTCACAATGTGGTCATGGACTGGTTAGGGCAACTGACAGTCCTACCAGCCTTCACACATCGGCTGCAACATCCCTACCAAGGCTACGGTTACCCTTCTTCAGCACTCCTACATCCCACGTTGGCTTTGTCATACCCCAGCATGCCTTACGCCCTCCTAACGTAGACCTGTAGGTGTGATAGGGACTGCGGCTTGCTGTGAATAGAACCCTTCTTTCTCTGTGGCTAGGAGCCTCCTTTAGGGCAGCGAAGGTGCTTCTCTTCGATGAGATAATTCTCCTCTAGGACAGCGTCCATAGGGCTGGCTTCATTGACTGTAATAGGGCAGCGTAGGTGCTTCTTAGAAGACCTTTTCCTTCTCCACGTCTAGGGCTCTTTATGGCAGCGTTAGGGCATCATTAGGGCAGCGTTGAACCCTATCCTTGCTGCAATATAAGAGCCTCCCTTTTTGGACAGCGAAGATTCTTCTCCATGAATGTAGATGAGGGCAGCATATAGATCTCTTTGTCTAGGGCTAGGGAAAACCTCCTAGATCAGCGTATTCTCTTAGGGATTCTTCCTTCCATTAAAACCCAAACAAATGGAGAGGAAGAGATCACAAGAGAGTTGTGAGTGTGTCCAAATGACTTTCAAGGCACCTCTATTTATACTAAAACGTTGAGCACATGTGGGGTTTATTTGGTTGCTGGCCGACTTTGACGAATTGTCCCATAACACAAATAAATTCATATCTCCATGAATACTTAACGGAATCAGATGATCTTTAGATCAATCCTACACCTCTCGATGACAAGGGTTCCAAAAAAAATATCAGCTGCCATTAATCAGATGACACACATGGAGTTTGGCCCTAGTTGCCAATTTTAACAAGGGGAAAACCCAATCAACAAATCTTTCTTCAATAGTTTCACGAGATAATCCAAGACTCCTTGACCTAGACAAAGACATCATCCAATCACTAAGTCAACCCTTCCCTTCTTCTGTAGATGATAACCTTCCTGTAACAACTTTGACTTTGCAGCAACAAAACTTCGACCTAGTAGCAGTGGAACTTCGACCTAGTAGCAACAACAAAAACTTCGACCTCTCCAGCATCAGATCTTCAACCCCAACAGTAACCTAGTAACTTCGTACGAATGGGAGAGAGAGATAGCCCAAAACTTCGACTTTTTTATTCTCCTGCAATTCTCCTTCTTCTCTTGGAACTTCACACTTTTTTGCTTCTTCTGCTTGTATAATTGTTGTTGTTCAAATGAATCGAACTGCCCTTATTTATAGCCTCTTCTGTGGGTCGAATTACCTTGATGTAGGCCGACTTGATCAGGTGAGGGCCGACTTGGTGTGGAGGTGACAAATGACTTATTTGACTCAATAAAAATTCTTTTTACATGATTCAAAAGCCCAAGAAGAGTCTCGTAAAAAGGACAATGACTTTAATGACTCAATATAAAACATAGAAGTCCTCAATGGGGACTTTGACCTATAACATGATGACCGAAGCATGAAACCCATGCTTTAATAAGTCATAATGATAACAATAAAAAGTTTCTTTTTCTTTCTTTTGATAAATACATTTCATTATGACTCAAATACAATTATGAAGACCCAAACTAGTTACATTCTTCACCACTCCCTTTTAACTAGGGAGGTATTCATAATTACACACACACAATGCCACAGACTAGATTCCTAACCAGGGCAATCTATCCGGGTGGGACTAAGATGGACTAAAGCTTTCAACCACCCTAGGTACCATTAGGCTTACTTGCTAACCATCAACCCAGGGAACTAGGTGCGTAATGCAAGGTCAAAGCTTTATGACCAACACGACCATCCCTACTTTGGAAACTAGATATCAACACACAAGTCAACCAGATGTCCTACCAGGCATAAAGAGAGTTGTTCCTCTCCCTCGTAACCTCGGTCGAGCCCCTTACCAGGTCCTCTCCCTTTGGTCGAGCCCCCTACCGGTTGCGCATCCTGAAAATGCTATAGTAGATATATTATATATGTCATTACGGTCATGATCGAATTCATGACGATCTCCCTGCCTGAATGAGATAGGTAATTACGCTTGAGTAAGCTTCATCTTAGCTATGAGAGATTCTGCTGGATTGTCTTTCTTTGCCTTGGTCATCCATTTATCATTCACTTCCAACTCATTTTGTATTACACACAATGCCTCAACATATCAAATCTCTCCTGATGAAATAGATCAGTAACATCAAGCATGCTTCCAAAAACTTCGAGAGATTTACCTGTACAAACACAACCCCAATCAGTAACAACCTTTCAAATACATAAGTAAATACAAACCTGTGGGGTCTTCAATCATCCCAATGGTGCTTCACAATTTATCACAATAGGACTTAGAGGCTTCCCAAACGAATAGAAGTTTCCTCAACCATACAACTTCCTTTCCTACTTCACATGCGTCAACATTTTCTACAATCGGATCCTGCTTTCCTTCTATTAGTAGCACCTCAATATACATTCTCTAATTTCTTCTTCAAGGTGTTTATCATGACTATAATATGCCCTCCCTCTCAACTTGGGAGATTTATTCTATCCAGGCTCCCTCTTAACTTAGGGAGATCAACTTCTTTTGCATAGCATCAGAGAATCTTTCATGGCTTCATCCCTTTTTATCAAAGTTGTCTTGATCATCATCATTCATATAACTTCCTTCATCATGTTTATCAATCAAATCAACTTTACTTATGAATAACTTCAACATCTTGAAGATTAAGTACATGCAAAACTCAAAAAGCAAGTACAACCAAATACATATATAGAAACATGAATTTAACTATATCAGAATCATGGATGCGTTAGACTTTAGATATCAAATACCTAAACTTAGTTAGGTTTATAATCAACAAGAGATACATACTGTTAAACTTCAACTTCTTGCTCGGGTTTGGTTATAACCCCTAGATCACATCAGTAACTCAATCAAGATATTAGTCTCATTATATCTAGGGCCTCAATATTAGTTTCAAAAATATGACAGACTCTACTATGATATATTGCAAACCCTAGAAGTAATTTAAACAAGTCTAGTTCTACAATGCATCCAACAACTTTAGAATTCATATGTCAGACTTCTACTAGGAACCCTAGATTCCATCTTTGAGACACTAAGCCTTAGATGTCAACAAATAAAACCAATCACAACACAATCTAATATGATCAACTTCTACTAGGGTTTGTTGTGAACCTTAGATTTATCATCATAATGGAAACAATATCACCATACCCTAGAATATCAAACTTCTACTAGGGCTTAGTTACAAACCCTACAATTATGAACATCAACAAGTAGGTTAGCACATATACATATCTAGGATTTCATAATCGCGCATAAGCATATCAATATCCATTAGGTAAACCCAAGACACAAATATCAATACATTTAAAGTCAGACATATAACAATCTTGATTAGGCTAGGGTTTTGATCAAAGGGAAAAACATACACCTAGGGTTTCATTCCTATGTGCTTACTCTAGATATTATAAGGGTTTATTTCGTAAACTCTAATTTACCAAAACCTCAAGGTCTAGGAATATATTACCATCCAACCCTAAAGGACTAGGGTTTCCATACTAAAACTCCAAACATGACATTACCATCAAAATCCCAAACATCAAAAGAATAGTACTTTCTAGATTTCATCAATAACCCTAAGTATACTAGGGTTTTAATATTAGCATTGACATACCCTTAGGTTAGTGTTTTACAGAGAACCTATTAGGGTTCCGATTCCGATAAGTATTCATGGAGATATGAATTTATTTATGTTATGGGACAATTCATCAAGGTTGGCCAGCAACCAAATAACCCCCACATGTGCTCAACGTTTTAGTATAAAAGGAGATGACTTGAGAGTCATTTCACACACACTCCACTCTTGATATCTCTCCACTTGTGTTTTCGTGGAAGAGAAGTCTAAGAGGTGGATGCCCTAAGAGATGCCCTAGCTCTTAACGCAGTTATGCAGGAGAGGCCTTAATGCTGTCCTGAAAGGGTCATGAGCCGCAGTCAAGGAGGTCTCATCCGCATTGCAAGGAGAAGCCTTCTATAGGCTGTCTAAGGAAGACTTATACTGTCCCTAACCGCATCCAAGGAGGGTTACTAACATGCCCTAGCCGTAGTAAGTATGACACGCTAGCGAGGGTTTGAAAGGATGTTTTCAGGTGACTGAGCGCTGAATTACCATGTTCGAGGGCCGCAATAGTAAGGGACTGTTCTGGGCTAGTAAACGTAGGGATTCCTCCTAAAATAGGACAAGTGAGCAACTGTTCTGTTGTGACTAGGCTGCAGGCCTGTAGGCGCTGTTTTGAGGGTCAAACATAGAGCTGTAGGTGCCTCCTCAAACAACGAGGTCACATAACTTGAAGAGGAAAGGAGGCCGCATAAGTTAAGGTGTGTTTTGGGCGTGACTGTTGGGTTGTTGTAGGTTACAGTGGGAGCCCTAACCAGTGACCAAAACACTGCCCATAAACAGTAGTGCAGAAGTATGGTAACTTGTGTTGGGTCATGCTTTGACTTGTTTGATTGGAGAGGTGTCTTCATTTATGAGGAGATTCTATATACTGTCACAAGAAGTTCTTACCAGTAGTTTGTATTACAGTGGGCCACATGTTGATGACCAACAATGGGACAACAATATGGCAAACATGGAATAGCAATGCCACAAAGGAGCAGCAATGCCACATGGGACAACAGTGGCAGCATGATGCAGCAATGGCACATTGGGACAACAGTGTGGCAGCATGGTGCAACAATGGCACATGGGACAACAAGTACATGGTGCAACAATGGTACTTGGGATAACAATGATACTTGGTGCAGCAAGTACATGGTGCAACAATGGTTCATGGTGGAGCAATGGTACGTGATGCAGTACAATGATGGGTATAATCATGATTAGTGAAGCATGTCGAGATGCAACATAGTGATGATGGGTGCAACATGGTGCAACACGGTGAGGTGTAGCATGATGATGAGGAGTAGCACAATGATAGGTGCAGCAAGGCGATGGAGTCACCTTGGAGAATCAGTTGAAACATCATGTCTTCAACTGAGTTCAGCTACCTCATGTATCATCTTCTTAGAGATGAGCTATACTCTTATTTAGATAAGTCAAAGTGTTGACTTCTATTGTATATGTACTATCTCTCTCTCTCTCTGTTGAACTATTGAAGAACATATAAGAAGAATTAATCAAGGGTTTCCCCACATTGGGGTTTGTCCCTGGCTAGTGCCACATCTTGTGTTGTCTTGCCTTGGCTTGTCTTCTGCGATCTATGTTTATGTTCTATCTGCAATTTACTATAATGCTGATGTGATTGCTAATCTGGAAAAGATATTGAGCTAACTGTGAAAATTGAAATAAATTGCTCTAAGCATAGAACATACCTAAAATTAACATGGTATCAGAGCTGAGGTGAAGACCAAGCCCAAGCAAGAGTGAAAGAGCAATTACCGAAGACAGTTGGGAAAGGACAAAAGGCTCAATGAGTTCCTCCTCCCTCTTCAAATTCACCACAGGTGAAGGCGAAGCAGAGAATATTATCCAAGTGGTGCAACAGAAGCATTTGATGGCCTACCTAAAGATCACTTCAATGGGAAGTCCGGATCTAAGGCTGGAAGGAAAGACATATGCCTTATTAATAATAAGTTCGGCCATTATGTGAAGGAGTGTCCGAATGGTAGGGACACATCACTTGATGATGATAACAATCATTCCAGGGACATCTTCAATGATCGGAGGAATAACAGGTGTTGACCTCTACTGGTCAACTACCCATGCAGTACACCCCCCTTTTCTTTGCAAGAAAGGGGCAGCACCTGATCAGCATGTCCGTGCCATCCAACAGTCATCAGCAGCTTGATCAATCTAATTGTAAACCCAGTCTGCATGTATTAATTGTAAATAATCTTAGCATATATGAGTCGTATATTGCCTAGGTGGACCTAACTTTCTAGTGGTAATCTACGTCCCGGAAGGTTTTTCGTCTCACCGATCAATGGATCGGCAGAGTTTTCCTTCAAACCTGACCCCAAAGCCGGGATGGATTTTGTCATTAGAACTTTAGGAGAATCCTAGTGTGTTGATCTGCTAGATTATAGTTGTGTCGCAGAACTGGGTGTTTTGTGAGGGTCTGTATTAAGTGGGTTTGTCCCCTTGAGATGTAAATTGTAAAAAGTCATCATGAAATGTGTCTTGAGGGTTGAAAATGTTTTAAATCCCCTCGTGAGTCCTAAGTCCTAGGTCCTAGGTGATGTTTCCAAAGGCTTAGTTCGATGATCCATTTAAAAAATGAAATAAAATAATAAAATAAATAAAAATTAAGAAATTTAAAAATTTAAAAATGAAATAAAATAATAAATAATAAAAAAAATTTAAAAATTTTAAAAATTTAAAAATAAAATAAAATAAAAAATAATAAAAAAATTTAAAAATTTAAAAAATAAAATAAAATAATATTTTAAGTGAATAAATCGACGGATGAGATCAAGAGATGTCTTGATCCTCATCAACGGTCGAGATCATTTCTACATGGATCATTCGAACTAGCCGTTGGGATCATTTCCTTTATATAGGGTCTTAGGTGGTCATTTCAGATTCAATTGGATCTGTGAGTCTGATACTGAAGAAGCTCTCTTGTAAATCTGTTTCTGGTTAATAAAGGAAGACTTTGGGGTCCATATCTTGCTGGTGTTACTCTCTTGGAATGCTGTGAGATCATTTCATTTTCTGCATATGTTATTTTCAGCCATTAATAATAGCTTTTTGTAGAGTATTGTGAGCACAGGTATCTTGTTCACTTGCTGGGGTTTGGGTGCTGTTAGGGTTTCTGAAGTAATGGCAGGTATCTCCATTACTGTTTGAGATCTAGCAGCATTTTTGCCCTCTTTGTTGATGGTTGCTTTGAGCTGTGCAGAAAACATTTTCTGAAGGAATTTTGTGGGTGTTCGGGGAAGTTCTCGGCTGAACCAGCCAACTCCCGCAAGCATTTTTCGCTGAGCCCAGTTGGATTTGATCCTGGGTCTATCATTCGGTTTATTTTTCTTAAATTTGCATGAGAGATTTTCTGAAGTTCTTCACAGTGAAAATCTGAAATTTTCGTTTCTTTAAAATATTTCCGTTCTTATTGCTGAATCAGGCTGTCAAGGGGCCATATCTGTAATTCTTTTGCTGGATCTAGGGTTTTGATTTTGTTTACTGCAATTTTTTTTTGTGATTTTAGGTTAATTTTTAAGGGTTTTACTTTAAATCTTTGCGTATAGCTGCCGGGTTCTTTGTTTACCATTCGCAGGATTACAGGGATCTGGAGGAAAATTTATTCTTGCAGGACCTCTGTCCCAGCTATCCAAGGGTTCTAAGCATCAGTGATTTTTCAGATCTGGGTCCAACATTTTGCAGACAAATCATTTGTCAACCAACCTGCATAAACCCTCACTGCTGCATCGTGGTCACCATCCGTTCGAAAGCTTCATTCAGCAAAGTCGTTTCTCCATACGCCACCCTCCCACCTGCGATTTCATCACGTATCAAACTACTAAAACAAATTGGCATTGCGGCTGAGGGGTTACGCTGGTCAGGTTCATCGTATCAGCAAAATTGATTCAACGCCACCACCATCTGTTATCCATTGTCCAGGTAAATCACGCTCAGAGAATCCAATTTCAGAAAGCCGAACAGGTAAAATCGATTCAATTTTTTTCAAATCACTGCGTCTGCGTCCAGGTAAGTTCCAAATCGATTTTTTTTTCTCCTACCGCCGTCAAACTATGCTATCGAATTTCCATTTTTCATTTCAATCTTTCTCTGTCGGGGTCGGGATTTCTATTTTAACGCAGGCCTGCAAAAAACCGTGACATTTAACTGGAATAGTGCGTGCGTTCTCAGGTAATTTTTCGCTGTTTACGTTTCGATGCTTGCAAACACTCGCATTCTTTTCCGCCATCAATCCAGATAATCTGCGTAATCTTAAAATCGATTCATGCTCTTGCCCTCCTCCGTCTGGTGCCGGAATCCGCATGCCTGCAAATTTGTCTCAGGATTTAGGTGTTAAATTCATCGTAGCGTGTGATTGCAGCAAGCATCGTGCGTAGAGGCATTGAAATTTTCCAGCCCAAAAGTCGAGCTCTGCCTTTCGCATTGACCCCATCAACTCGTCCAAACCGTTTCACGCATCTGGTTATGCATACGACACCAACGAAGCCTTCGTTCTCGCCTCCGAGCCCTGTCACGAAAACCGTCTCACACTTCATACGCTTCATACGTTTCATAATTTGCTTTGTTTGGTATGCGTAGTTATGATAGCGTATAGTTAGGGTTTGTCTCTTTTTTTTTTTTTTAGTTTTATAAATTCCAATATAAAAAATAAAAAAAAGGATTCACGTTTAGTTAGGTTTTAGCGTAGATTTTGAATTAGATTTTTTTTTAAAATGTTAGAATTTTTTAAAGTTTCATTTTTTAAAACATAAAAAAAAAGGAGTTAGCGTGGTTTTATTTAGATTTTAATTTATTTTAGTTTAGATTTAGGAAATTTAAATTTTTATAATTGTTAGATTTTAATTTTTTTTAGATTTTTTTCCTTTCTTAGATATAAAAAAATAAAAAAGATTTTAGATTTAGTTTTATTTTTAAAATAGATTAATTTTTAGATTTCATTTTTTAATCTTTTGTTTAAAAAAAAAAAAAATTTGAAAAAGCATAAAAATTTTGTGGAAAATTCTCTTGTTTGCCAGATCCAGTCATTTTCGGGATTCATCACCTTTCATGCTGAGACCTAAATTTTCAAAGTCGAGATGCGAAATTGATATCTGGTTAATGATTTATGATTCGTGGTGGTTTAAAGCATTCATCTTTTCAAAATTTTCAGTTGCTGGATATCGTTTTGGTCATTCTAAGAGCATTGTGATTTAGCTGATGATAGATGATTACTGTTCGTGGTCCATATTTTTTATATCATTTAATAAGTAATCGTTTTAACCACAATCTCTTAAGGCACTGGTCTGTTAAATTAATCAAATCCATCAAGTGCTTTTATATCGTATCTCGTGTCTCCCAACCAACTGGTCGACAGTTGGTCTCATCATCTCACAGGGACTACCCCCCTTAGCCGCGGGAGACAGGCTTAAACGGAGGGATCGGGGATCAGAGTGACAGCCCCCGGTCTGAGCGTTGTCGTGTCAATCCGCGCGACAACATTTTTTGGCGCCGTTGTCGGGGATAGAGTTTTTTCTGTCCTTGGTGTTTCAAAATCTTTTCATCATTCATCTGTCTATCATTCGTTTGAGCCGGCAACGCCAACATTTTTTGTCGCCGTTGCCGAGGATATTGTTTTCTCGGCGTTTCATCATTTTTTCATCATTCATCGTTCATCTGTCTATCATTCGTTTGAGCCGGCAACGACAACATTTTTTGGCGCTGTTGCCGGGGATACTTTTTCTCGGTGTTTCAAACGACAATCATCCTTCTCATTTTTATCTTTTCATCTGGCCCGACAACGCCAACATTTTTTGGCGCCGTTGCCAGGGACAGAGTTTTTCTGTTCCTGGAAGTTTCATCGACATTCATCTTCTCATCTCTCATCTCTCAGTTGAGCTGGCAGATTCAATATTTTGGCATCTTTTCATCCCATATCAGCAGCATCTCTTGGGGTTGTTTCTTGTTTGGGTGGCGACTCCATTTTCTCATTTTTCCCAGACAAGAAGCCTTCCTCATATTTGCTTGTGATTCCTTTTTGGATCTTAGAATCAGATTCATTGTTCAAGTTGCGACTCCACTTCTTTCATCTCTTGATTTTCTTGAGCAGAGATCTAGTTCTATCATTCATCTAATCCCTTATCATTTATCATGGATTATTCATTTAAGCCATGTCGTTTTACTGAACGTCTCCATGATTTTCCGGAAGATGCCATTCCTAAGTTACCTATTTTCTCGGGTGGTGACCCAATCGCTGTTAGAAGGCATCTAGTCTTGTTTACTCGCATCATGATCATATACTGTAGATCCCCTCAGTTTAATCATGAAGATATCAAAATGCGCCTATTTGTCCTTTCTTTAGAAGATGATGCTTTGAATTGGTTTAACAATTTTCCAAAGGAATCTTTCACTTCTTTAGAAGACATTGTCGATGCTTTTAAAAATAGATATGGTTATCCAAACAGCTTGCCTTCTGCCTCTAAAATTGTGCAACAGAAAGATGAATCTTCATATCAGAATGTGTCTTCCACCGAAAATATTGCAGATCAGGTTCATGATAGTGAAAAATCAGGGACAAATGACAATGAAAGGGAAGAGCAAAAGCAAATTTTACGAGATCTAATGATGCTGGTGAGAAATATGGAAATCAATCAAACTAATTATGTCAATGACGTGAAAACTTTATGCACCCACCTGGAAAAACGTAATAGGGAGATTGAGGTCACGCAAAATCAGCATGCTAAAGAAATTGAGGTCATGAAAACTAATCATGAAACAGAAATTAGAATCATGCAAAGCAAGATGTCAGTCTTAGAGGAAAATATGGTGACCAAGAAAGCTGATTATGATAGGGAAATTGACTCTATGCAAAACAAGTTACTAACTATGGATGAGGAAATGACTATCATGACGTTCAATCATAATAATCAAGTGGCTGACATGCAAGCGAATCATAAAGAAGAAATAAATTTTATGCAGCATTGCTTGATGGACATAAAGGAAAAGAATGTTAAAGTAATAAAAGACATGCAAGAACACCATGCCAGACAAATCAATGCTACAAAGGTTGAACAATCTAGTCAGATGGATGCCATTAAAACACAAGTTCAAAGGTTTCAGCAACTGGCAGAGGATAAGAGAAACCAGCAAACATCAACAGATCAGGAGTCTTCTCATTTGCTGCAACAAGATTCATCTTATTATTGGGAGGTTGTTGATTCGATTGAAAGATGGTTGATTGAGGGTGATCCAGACAGACTTAAGAATGATAAAGATCAGATGCAAGATGAAGAAAGACATAGCACGCATATCTTACATACTTCATCTGATAGCTTTGAAACAGAAAGTACCAGGTCATCAGTAATTCAACCAGCCAAAAAGAAAAAGCGCAAGAGAAAGAAGATAAGACGAAGATTTGATACATCAGACGGCCGTGAGCAGCTTGATTTTCGGATAGGAAAAAGTCCTACCATATGCAAAATTGGACATGGCACATCCGACAAGCAGCCCATAGATTTGCTTGAAAGCAGACAAATGCTCAGTATGCACTATATTGAACACATCTGATGCCATGGGGCATCTTTTGTATCGTATTTCAAACCCTACTCCCTGTTTTTTTCAGCATTCTTATTTCTGCTTTAGATAGTTAATAAATGAAGAGCTTTTATCTTTATTGTGCTTAACGTATATGATGATTTTTTGGATGGACGCTACTTATTTTTGTGTTGTATGGTTGCAGATTCTGGATTCTCACATTCCTGCAAGCAGCAACATGTCCCCAAGTAGAGCCAGATGTTGACCTCTACTGGTCAACTACCCATGCAGTACACCCCCCTTTTCTTTGCAAGAAAGGGGTAGCACCTGATCAGCATGTCCGTGCCATCCAGCAGTCATCAGCAACTTGATCAATCTAATTGTAAACCCAGTTTGCATGTATTAATTGTAAATAATCTTAGCAGATATGAGTCGTGTATTGCCTAGGTGGACCTAACTTTCTAGTGGTAATCTACGTCCCGGAAGGTTTTTCGTCTCACCGATCCATGGATCGGCAGAGTTTTCCTTCAAACCTGACCCCAAAGCCGGGATGGATTTTGTCATTAGAACTTTAGGAGAATCCTAGTGTGTTGATCTGCTAGATTATAGTTGTGTCGCAGAACTGGGTGTTTTGTGAGGGTCTGTATTAAGTGGGTTTGTCCCCTTGAGATGTAAATTGTAAAAAGTCATCATGAAATGTGTCTTGAGGGTTGAAAATGTTTTAAATCCCCTCGTGAGTCCTAAGTCCTAGGTCCTAGGTGATGTTTCCAAAGGCTTAGTTCGATGATCCATTTAAAAAATGAAATAAAATAATAAAATAAATAAAAATTAAGAAATTTAAAAATTTAAAAATGAAATAAAATAATAAATAATAAAAAAATTTTAAAAATTTTAAAAATTTAAAAATAAAATAAAATAAAAAATAATAAAAAAATTTAAAAATTTAAAAAATAAAATAAAATAATATTTTAAGTGAATAAATCGACGGATGAGATCAAGAGATGTCTTGATCCTCATCAACGGTCGAGATCATTTCTACATGGATCATTCGAACTAGCCGTTGGGATCATTTCCTTTATATAGGGTCTTAGGTGGTCATTTCAGATTCAATTGGATCTGTGAGTCTGATACTGAAGAAGCTCTCTTGTAAATCTGTTTCTGGTTAATAAAGGAAGACTTTGGGGTCCATATCTTGCTGGTGTTACTCTCTTGGAATGCTGTGAGATCATTTCATTTTCTGCATATGTTATTTTCAGCCATTAATAATAGCTTTTTGTAGAGTATTGTGAGCACAGGTATCTTGTTCACTTGCTGGGGTTTGGGTGCTGTTAGGGTTTCTGAAGTAATGGCAGGTATCTCCATTACTGTTTGAGATCTAGCAGCATTTTTGCCCTCTTTGTTGACGGTTGCTTTGAGCTGTGCAGAAAACATTTTCTGAAGGAATTTTGTGGGTGTTCGGGGAAGTTCTCGGCTGAATCAGCCAACTCCCGCAAGCATTTTTCGCTGAGCCCAGTTGGATTTGATCCTGGGTCTATCATTCGGTTTATTTTTCTAATTTGCATGAGAGATTTTCTGAAGTTCTTCACAGTGAAAATCTGGAATTTTCGTTTCTTTAAAATATTTCCGTTCTTATTGCTGAATCAGGCTGTCAAGGGGCCATATCTGTAATGCTTTTGCTGGATCTAGGGTTTTGATTTTGTTTACTGCAAATTTTTTTGTGATTTTAGGTTAATTTTTAAGGGTTTTACTTTAAATCTTTGCGTATAGCTGCCGGGTTCTTTGTTTACCATTCGCAGGATTACAGGGATCTGGAGGAAAATTTATTCTTGCAGGACCTCTGTCCCAGCTATCCAAGGGTTCTAAGCATCAGTGATTTTTCAGATCTGGGTCCAACATTTTGCAGACAAATCATTTGTCAACCGACCTGCATAAACCCTCACTGCTGCATCGTGGTCACCATCCGTTCGAAAGCTTCATTCAGCAAAGTCGTTTCTCCATACGCCACCCTCCCACCTGCGATTTCATCACGTATCAAACTACTAAAACAAATTGGCATTGCGGCTGAGGGGTTATGCTGGTCAGGTTCATCGTATCAGCAAAATTGATTCAACGCCACCACCATCTGTTATCCATTGTCCAGGTAAATCACGCTCAGAGAATCAAATTTCAGAAAGCCGAACAGGTAAAATCGATTCAATTTTTTTCAAATCACTGCGTCTGCGTCCAGGTAAGTTCCAAATCGATTTTTTTTTCTCCTACCGCCGTCAAACTGTGCTATCGAATTTCCATTTTTCATTTCAATCTTTCTCTGTCGGGGTCGGGATTTCTATTTTAACGCAGGCCTGCAAAAAACCGTGACATTTAACTGGAATAGTGCGTGCGTTCTCAGGTAATTTTTCGCTGTTTACGTTTCGATCCCTGCAAACACTCACATTCTTTTCCGCCATCAATCCAGATAATCTGCGTAATCTTAAAATCGATTCATGCTCCCCCCCTCCTCCGTCTGGTGCCGGAATCCGCATGCCTGCAAATTTGTCTCAGGATTTAGGTGTTAAATTCATCGTAGCGTGTGATTGCAGCAAGCATCGTGCGTAGAGGCATTGAAATTTTCCAGCCCAAAAGCCGAGCTCTGCCTTTCGCATTGACCCCATCAACTCGTCCAAACCGTTTCACGCATCTGGTTATGCATACGACACCAACGAAGCCTTCGTTCTCGCCTCCGAGCCCTGTCACGAAAACCGTCTCACACTTCATACGCTTCATACGTTTCATAATTTGCTTTGTTTGGTATGCGTAGTTATGATAGCGTATAGTTAGGGTTTGTCTCTTTTTTTTTTTAGTTTTATAAATTCCAATATAAAAAATAAAAAAAAAGGATTCACGTTTAGTTAGGTTTTAGCGTAGATTTTGAATTAGATTTTTTTTTAAAATGTTAGAATTTTTTAAAGTTTCATTTTTTAAAACATAAAAAAAAAAGGAGTTAGCGTGGTTTTATTTAGATTTTAATTTATTTTAGTTTAGATTTAGGAAATTTAAATTTTTATAATTGTTAGATTTTAATTTTTTTTAGATTTTTTTCCTTTCTTAGATATAAAAAAATAAAAAAGATTTTAGATTTAGTTTTATTTTTAAAATAGATTAATTTTTAGATTTCATTTTTTAATCTTTTGTTTAAAAAAAAAAATAAAAATTTGAAAAAGCATAAATTTTTTGTGGAAAATTCTCTTGTTTGCCAGATCCAGTCATTTTCGGGATTCATCATCTTTCATGCTGAGACCTAAATTTTCAAAGTCGAGATGCGAAATTGATATCTGGTTAATGATTTATGATTCGTGGTGGTTTAAAGCATTCATCTTTTCAAAATTTTCAGTTGTTGGATATCGTTTTGGTCATTCTAAGAGCATTGTGATTTAGCTGATGATAGATGATTACTGTTCGTGGTCCATATTTTTTATATCATTTAATAAGTAATCGTTTTAACCACAATCTCTTAAGGCACTGGTCTGTTAAATTAATCAAATCCATCAAGTGCTTTTATATCGTATCTCGTGTCTCCCAACCAACTGGTCTACAGTTGGTCTCATCATCTCACAGGGACTACCCCCCTTAGCCGCGGGAGACAGGCTTAAACGGAGGGATCGGGGATTAGAGTGACAGCCCCCGGTCTGAGCGTTGTCGTGTCAATCCGCGCGACAACAACAGGTAATGTAGGTCATCAAGGAAACGACTGACTCTTCAATGAAAACAAGGAACTCCAGGTATGAAGAATCAAATGTTGTTTTCGGTAAGATAAAGCAACATTATCTTATATTGGCCCTCTCCTCCAGACTCCTTGGGAATTTGGCTTATTGTAGTGCTTCAAGGCACTTCATCAGATAGAGGGGTGCACTTTCTAATTTGGTAGAGATGGAAGCAATCATGGGATTATACTTGGAGTTAATGCCACCTATCCCGAAAAGGGTGTATGGAATGTACCCCTCAACTAAATGAGGGTAACTCAATTCATTTATAAGAATCTCTTTATGTACCTGATCGCAAGAAGAACCTGGTGTCCGTTTTGGCAATGGAAGTCAAAGGTTTCAAGGTGGCATTCATCGAATGAAAGGTACGTGTTTGAAAATAGATTTTTCAAAGATGCTTTTACTCATGGGTTCAGGGTTGGCAATTTGTATCAAGTTGCAGGAAGTCCATTGGGGACCATGTTAGTTGACATATCTCATCTATAACATCGGAGGTCTACTTATTATGGGGCCTTACTTGATGTGAGTCAGATGGTGATAGGGATGCCTGAATTCAAGAAGAGCATGAAGGTACATGTCTGAGATGTACCGAAGGAAAATCTTACAAGGGGACCATTCCCCTCATTTAGCAGGTCCACAAGTTTGGAACAACCCGAGGGTTTTGAGGTTCATGATCGAGAATCTCATGTATGCAGGTGGAAGAAAGCCCTCTATGGCTTGAAGCAAAACACCACGGGCTTAGTATGAGAGGATTGATAGCTGTCTGATGAAGCTGAGATTCACTAGGAGTGAAGCCGATCCAAACCATTGCTTGAAGGTTGTGGATGATAGACCTCTCATACCGACACCTTCTGAGGACGACCTCTTTTTGACAGGTGCAGACCCTCTCATTTGCAAAAGTAAGAGGGACTTGGACTCCGGATTTGGAATGGTAAACTGCAAGCCCGCGACTACCTTGATGGAGCTTAACTTTCAGAAGTTATGTGGTAGTGATGCTGGACCAAATTTGGGAAATGCCTCCGAGTTTCACAAACTCATAGTAGCATTGATGTTCTTGGTGAACTCCTGTCCAGATATATATCTTGCAGTTAGCATGGTGAGCTTATATATGGTTGAGCCTCACTAGATTGGTGCCAATGATCTTTTGAGATATCTTCAGGCACAACCTCTCATAGATTGAGATACACTGTCGGAAATATGAAGCTGCATGATTATTCGAATGCTAAGTATGCAAGCAATGTGGAGGATCGCAAGAGCACTTCTGAGTGTTGGTTCTCTTTAGGTTCTGCTTCGATATCATGGATGAGCAGGAAGCAGAAGTTGGTTGCTATAAGCACTGCTAAGTCCGAATACATAACTACGAGTATGACCTCGTGTGCAGATGCTTGGTTGCGGAAGCTCTTTAGTGAGCTATTTGACACATGATGGATACCACCGTGATCTTCTGTGACAACCAGAGGGGGATTTGATTGATGAGGAATCTCGTATTCTATGATTTCTCCAGCATATAGACATCAGATACTACCTTATCTGGGATATGGTACATTAATGAGTAAGAAGGCTCCATCGCATTGCGACTGATGTACAAGTCGCAGACATTCTGTCGAAGCCCCGAGGAAAGGTAAAATGACTTTCCAGAACAACTTGGAGTCATTGAGAGACCCTCTTATGAGGATCCTGTATGATGCATGCATTGAGCTCTGGGAGCTCTGGGGGGATTGGGGTACTTCTTGGAGCAACAAGCGACCATAGGGCGACTCACCCTCCCCTAGTGGTGTGCTATGTACTGGGTGAATGGTTCAGCTTTCCCCTGTGATACCCCGTGGGGACTTATGGACAGGATGAGTGTTTTTCTTGTCGAGGCATCCTACCCATGTAGTCTGGGACTCATGGGAAGTACATCTCATTTGGCCAATGAGTAGGGAAATGGGGTTAGGGACCATAGTAGTACTATCGATTGATGCATTGTTGTATCTACTGTACTCCCTATGCTAGGATGATCTCCATTAATCTGGGATCAATGACACTGATTTGGGATCAGTATGAGTGGTTTGAGACACTCTTTTGATATTGATCTGGGATCAATGAAACTGATCTGGGATTAGTATGAGTGGTTTGAGACACTCTCTTTTGATATTGATCTGGGATCAATTGGCACTGAATTCGGATCAATAAGAGTGATATGACTCACCCTCTCTTGGAACTGATATGGGATCAGTAAGAGTGGTATGACACACTCTCTACATATGGGACTAATTTCGGGTCAGTAGAGAATGGTATGAGACATTCTCGATCAATTCCTCTTCTTCATGGTTCAACAGAGCAAAGCAGTGCAGGGCATTGTTGGCAGAGATAATACAGTCTAGCAGATGGATCAATGGATGGAGTTCTCCCTAGTTGAGAGGGAGTGTTAAAATTGCAACTAGGGCCAAACTCCATGTGGGTCATCTTGTTTATGGCAGCTGATATTTTTCTTGGATCCCTCTTATCGAGAGGTGTAGGATTGATCTAAAGATCATCCGATTCCGATAAGTATTCATGGAGATATGAATTTATTTGTGTTATGGGACAATTCTTCAAGGTCGGCCGGCAACCAAATAACCCCCACATGTGCTCAACGCTTTAGCATAAAAGGAGATGACTTGAGAGTCATTTCACACACACTCCACTCTTGATTTCTCTCCACTTGTGTTTTAGTGGAAGAGAAGTCTAAGAGGTGGATGCCCTAAATGCAGTCCTAGGAGATGCCCTAGCTCCTAACGTAGTTATGGAGGAGAGACCTTAATGTTGTCCTGAAAGGGTCACCTAGTTGCAGTCAAGGAGGGCTCATCCACGCTGCAAGGAGAAGCCTTCTATAGGTTGTCTAAGGAAGACTTATGTTGTCCCTAATCGCATTGAAGGAGGGTTACTAACATGCCCTAGCCGCAGTAAGGATGACAGGCCAATGAGGGGTTGAAAGGATGTTTTCAGGTGACCGAGTGTTGGAAGGAGGGCTGAATTACCATGTTGGAGGGCTACAATAATAAGGGACTGTTCTGGGCTAGTAAACGCAGGGATTCCTCCTGAAACAGGCCGAGTAATGGACTGTTCTGTTGTGACTAGGCCGCAGGCCTGTAGGTGCTGTTTTGAGGGTCAAACATAGAGCTGTAGGTGCCTCCTCAAACAACGAGGTCACATAACTTGAAGAGGAAAGGAGGCTGCATAAGTTAATGTGTGTTTTGGGCATGACTATTGGGTTGTGGGAGCCCTAACCAGTGACCAAAACACTGCCCATAAACAGAAGTGCAGAAGTATGGTTACTTGTGTTGGGTCATTGGAGAGGTCTCTTCATTTATGAGGAGATTCTATATACTGTCACAAGAAGTTCTTACCAACAGTTTGTATTACAGTGGGCCATATATTGATGACCAACAATGGAACAACAATATTGCAAACATGGAATAGCAATGCCACATAGGATCAACAATGCCACATGGGACAACAGTGGTAGCATGATGCAACAATGGCACATTGGGACAACAGTGTGGTAGCATGGTGCAATAATGGCACATGGGATCACAAGTACATGGTGCAACAATGGTACTTGGGATAGCAATGATACTTGCTGCAGCGAGTACATGGTGCAACAATGGTTCATGGTGGAGCAATGGTACATGATGTAGTACAATGATGGGTACAATCATGATTAGTGAAGCATGATGAGATGCAACATAGTGATGATGGGTGCAACATGGTGCAGCACGGTGAGGTGTAGCATGATGATGAGGAGAAGCACAACGATAGGTGCAGCAAGGCGATGGAATCACATTGGAGAATCAATTGAAGCAGCATGTCTTCAATTGAGTTCAACTACCTCATGTATCATCTTCTTAGAGATGATCTATGCTCTTATTTAGATAAGTCAAAGTGTTGACTTCTGTTGTATATGTACTAACTCTCTCTCTCTCTCTATCTGCTGAACTATTGAAGAACATATAATAAGAATTGATCAAGGGTTTACCCACATTGGGGTTTGTCCCTGGCTAGCGCCACATCTTGTGTCCTCTTGTCTTGGCTTGTCTTATGCGATCTATGTTTATGTTCTATCTGCAATTTACTATAATGCTGATGTGATTGCTAATCTGGAAAATATATTGAGCTAACTGTGAAAATTGAAATAAATTGCTCTAAGCATAGAACACACCTAAAATTAACATTTGTCTTGTGAGGTCTTCTCCATAGCCCTTGAGCATTTAGCAAGTCTTTCCTAAACAAGAAAAATATGAAAAGAAATGTTATTAGCATCGAGTACAAATTCATCTAGATAAGAGAAGGAAACCAAATATAATAGGATAATACAAGAAATAAGATACTTATGTTTGAAAAATGGTGAGGGCTCCCTCTCAATCCAATCTCAAGGGATACCTATAACTTTATCAAAACTATTCAAAAATGTATATCCAAAGCATGTTAAACCTACAATTACTAGAAATCAAAGCATAAAGGGAAATAATTCAAAACTTTAGAGTAGAATGATATGTATGAGATAGAATCCTTAAGAGTCCCTAGCAAATAAATCTTTGATTTCAGATTCTTCCTTGTTTTTCTTTGTTGAACCTTCTTCGACAAAGTTTGCTTGATCCCAGTCTCTCCTTTTATTCTTTTGATTCTCAGGACAATCACTTCTATAGTGACCCATCTTGTGACATTTGTAGCATTCGATCTTGGATAGGTCTATCTTCTTTCTTGGCCTTTTGGACTTCATGAAGGTTCCCTTATTCTTGTGATGTGTGGAGTAGGCATTTGAAATTTTCTCTTCATTCTCTTTGTTGCTTACTAATGAAATTATGACTTCTTCTTGACTACATGCATTCCATAATTGTTCAAATGCAGGAGTGTCCTTCGAACTGTTGATCCATCTCTTGAGCGGAATCTATGTTGGATATATATGGGATGAGGTTATCCTTTGTTCCATCCATCATTAGGGTCATGGTCAATATCTCTGTTTCTCTGAACTTTGCTTTTGCATCAGTTGATTCATTTGCGGGCTTCTTTACTTTTCCTTTGACTAGATCCAAGACTTTATTCTTCTCGAGGATGAGACCTATCCTCTTTTTCCATGGCTTGTAATTGGATTCTCCACCTAATTTGTTTTCTCCCTTTTAGACATGGTTCTTGAAGATAGTAGGCTTGTCTTCTTATATGATCTTGTTGACCTTTATTCAACTTCTTAAAACTTCTTATTCTCTCTTCAATAGATCTTCAGTTTGCCTTTTTCCTTCTTCTTCACCTTAGCTCTAATACCATGTTGGAAAATCAGAAAGGCATAAATATTTTCTTTATGTTGATAATTACTGGTGATGTTCTTATTAACTTTCTTGTATTCTTATTTTATCTTAGTTCATCAAGCAATTACCAAAATCATAACACGAAGATCAAAGACACCAGATGTAGGAAGAGAGCTAGGGAAAATCCCCTATCTAGTGGAAAACGCAATCAAAAACTCTTCCTTCAATAGTTTCATGAGATAATCCAAGACTCTTTGACCTAGACACAAACTTCCTCATATCACCAAGTCAGCGCTTCCCTTCTTCTGTAGATGATAACCTTCCAGCAACAACTTCGACCTTGCAGCAACAAAATTTCGACCTAGTAAGTAGTAGAAACTTCGATCTAGTAGCAACAGTAGAAACTTTGACCTCTCTAGTAGAACTTCGACCTCTTTGATCCGAACAGTAACCCAATAACTTTGTACAAATGAGAGAGAGATAGCCCAAAACTTTGACTTTTGTCCTTCTCTTGCAATTCTCCTTCTTCTCTTGGAACTTGACACTTTTCTGCTAGTTCTGCTTGTATATCGAACTTGTATAATTGATGTCCTTCAAATGAATTGAACTGCCCTGATTTATAGCCTCTTCTATGGGTCGAATTACCTAGATGTAGGGCGACTTGATCAGGTGAGGGCTGATTTGGCATGGAGGTGACAAATGACTTATTTGACTCAATAATTTTTTTTTTTACATGATTCAAAAGCCCAAGAAGGGTCTCATAAAAAGGACAATGACTTTAATGACTCAATATATAACCTAGAAGTCCTCAATGGGGACTTTGACCTATAACATGATGGCCCAAGCATGAAACCCATGCTTTAATAAATCATACTGATGATAATAAAAAAATCTTTTTCTTTCTTTTGATAATACATTTCATTATGACTCAAATACAATTATGAAGACCGAAACTAGTTACATTCTTCAACACTTTAGATATCACTCAAAACCCAATAGACATAATGGTTTTCAGAATTTTAATATTTAGGGGATTGCAATGTTTCCAATTGATTGTCACGCGTGAGGGTATAAGATTGGCATTTGATCAAGAGCATGAAGCCCTTTAAGTACCTTGATGTTGGTGTCATTAATTATTGAACTTCGTTGATGTTGGTGGTATTTCTTGTTGAACTCTTCTACCATGGCCTTAACTAAAATGTACCCTTCACTCAAAGGAAAATAATTGGTTAAGCACGCTAAGATTTTTCTACCATATTATAAGATTGAGGAGATGAACCCTTCACTCAAACCAAAATCATTGGTTAGGCATGTTAAAATTTTCCATTTCTACCATATTATAAGGTTGAGGAATCCAAGTCTGAAGACTTTGAGCTAGATGATGTTTATGTAGCTCTTGTTGATGATCCCATTTCTAGTAGTGCTGAATCAATGATGAGTTTCATGAGTGATCATGTTGATCAGTGATTTGTAGTTTTGATGTCTAGTTTTGTTGCTACTACTACTACTGAGGTTGTAGAGGAGTCTAAGGAGTCCTTAGACTTTGAGCCAGATGATGTTTATGTAGCTCATGTTGATGATCCCATGTCTATTAGATGATTGATGTTATATGGTTTAATCCATGTTTTTATGCTTTTTATAACTAATTCATCATTCTACATGCTTTTGTTGACATATGTGCATCAAAATATATAAAAATATATGTTATATAATATTCGCTCTTGATTCGCTCCCGACTCGGAAGCTTCTGAAACTTGTCGCTCCCCACTCTTGCTTTCACTTCCACTACCTGCTTTTGCTCCCACTTCTAAGCACCCTTCCCACTTCTAAGCACCCTTGAACCATATTGATGACCTCATAATTTATAAAGAGTATATACATCTATCATGGTTGATTGCAGATGCTTGGTTTGTCTCCTCATTCATCATGCTTAAGAGATTGAGGGGTTCAATATAGACTTGGGTCCATGGTTATTTTAGAGTTTTGGTCTTTTTGGACAAAGATGGATCAAACTTCTTCAAGAAAGGTCAAGGATATAGCATTAGATGATGGTTGGTAGGAGAGGATAGATCTTACCTTTAAGATCATGCACCATATCATCTCTTTGTTGTAGTTTGCAGACAAGGACCAACCCATCCTAAGAGAGGTTTATGAGAGGTGGGATTCCATTATTGAGTCGATGAAGAGTGCCATGAGTACGGGAAATTAGTAGAGACTTTATTCACTACCATATAGGTTATTTTTATCAACAGGTGGGATAAGAGTTGCACACCTTTGCATTGCTTGACTCACTCATTGAATCCCAAATATTATAGTAATGATTGGCTCAATGGTGGCCCGTGGGTCTTCATGCAGATTCCCTTGTCACATAGATGGAGAGATTTCACGGAGGAGGAAAGATGCATTTAGAAGGATATATCCAAATAAAGCATACCTTGTTGAGGTGGAGGGCTTCATAGATGTTTTCTTTGAGAGATGTAGAAGCTATGATATGATGATAGACAAAGGGGTTAAGGAGCCCTATGCTTGGTGGGAAACTCATGGAGCAGCTTGTTCTCTTCTACAACAATTAGCCATGAGGCTCCTCTTGTAGGTTAGTTTATACTCTTGTTGCAATAGGAATCAGAGCACACATGGGAATTTGCACCGTTTGAAGAAGAGCAGGCTTGAGCAATCAAGGGCAGAGACAATGGTGTATGTGCACACCCAGCTTCATCTTATTTACAGGCAAAGGGAGGAATTGTTGAAGGGAAAGAAAAATATGTGGGATACATTTCTTGATGGTATGAGTTTGGACAACAGTATTGCGTTGGAATTCGCCAACTTGGATCTTAATTAACTACTTCTAGAGGTAAGCACTTTTGATAATGGTGATCCTCTTAAGCGGTCATCATTCACACTAGCATATGCACAAATTGAATTGGATACAGAGGAGGAGGATGGAGCAGAGAGCAGTGATAATGATGCTGATTTTGAGGATTCTAGCATGGGGTGGACTAGTCATAGTCACGAGCTATGCAGTTCTTCCATCTATGGTTCTAGTATCTAGCCTATTTTTTGTTTTTCATTGTGAATCCTACCTATAATAGCAGTGGCTCAGTATCTATGTAATATGTTTTGATTTTGATGACATAGTGAGAAAATTGCAGTTTATGGTTCTAATTTCTAATGTGTTCGTCATTTGATCAACATTGATGTAGTACTAAAAGGTAGTAACTAGTTGTATGATTGAATTTATATAATGTAAATGTTCTAGTTTCTAATAAAATTTGAATCTTCATGGCAATATTTCACTTTTGTATGTGTAATTTGTTATTTTTTTAATCTATATATAAACCATGTCCTGTTTCTAGGGTTGCTGTGTCTTGCGTCAGATACTCGTGATTTATTGTCCTACATGTCCTGTGTCATCATGTTAGGTGGCTTATATCAAGAATGCTACATTATTGTTGATGACATGATTTATTTTATATTTCTTTTGCATACCTTTATGGTGATTGATAGATATGGAATCACAACTTTTCATTCAGACTCACTGACGTGTCACAAACAGGTTAGAATCAAGAAGAAGCTACCGAAGAGTGTCCTATCAGAAAGGGTCAAATTGCTTGATGATAATAATCGAGTAGATAATGTATTTTTTGGGTTTAGGCCTATTTTATCTTCAGCTGACATGTAAGTTCCTTCAACTATGAATGTTACTTATATGCCACATATTGCTTTCAAATGCATGTTTAGATTGTTTTTACTCATTTTTAGTAATTATGTGGAGATAAAACGTTCATACTTTTATGGCTAAATGTTTGTCAACATAAATGGAATTTTGAAGAGCGTGTACTGTAGTGCATCGTTGATTCTCATATTCTCTTTTACTTTAGTTATAATCATTGTTTCAGTTTGGTATATAAAAGATGTCAACGAAATTAGAGATTCTGAACTATAATTCATTAAATAAGAATTTTAATTTTTCACTGCCTTTTCAGATTTAGGATATTTCTACAGATGAGTGTGCTCTAGATTCATTACTTCTACCTTGACGTGCTTGGATTAGAAACTTTCTTGATACATTTTATAGTTGTTTTACCTTCCTCTTGATTTCATTTTTGGCTATCAGGTTTAGGCAGAGAAAATATGGGTTGGATAGATATAAGATTGAACCATTTAAAGTTCGACACAAACTAACTGAATAATTGTCTTAAAACTTAGGCTACTTATGGATTTCAATGTTGATTCTTATGCCCCAAGTGCACATATTTCCATTCAGGTAGGTAATGGCAAATTGGATTTTGATGTGATAAAGATTGCTAACTTTCATGCTTTTCTTGGAATTTCTCATTTAATTTTTAATCTATATATGAATGTCCACTAGTGTTCAGGATTTTGCCATGGAATTAGAAATGTACAAAGATGTTATGAGCATAGGGAGTGCAAAGGCATCTCCCGAAAGAAGACAACAGAAACACTAAATAGATTTGTTTTCGTTTGTTGGAATTGTTCCATGGAAATGGTTTCATTCGCAGTTTTGTGCAATCAATTCTTGGCTGAGTGGTTGTCATTAGGGGCGATCTAATTCACTAAATTCATCCAAGTATTGCCCTTGGTCCTATACAAATGTAAAGGTTTCTTGTGGAGGCAATTGGTGCACAAGGGGCAAACAAGTCTAAGTGAGATTTTAACATATGTGAGGAGGATAACAACTTCTCCTCTTAACCACCCAAGCTAGACTCCATTGATGAAATCATTTATTATCTGGTATTTTGGGTCATCATTGAGATCATATTCTTCACTGTCAAGAAAGAAAGGGGATTATGTTGTTGGTGATAAAGATTACTTGAGAATTCCCTTGATGTTGGAATTTCTAAGTGTGACACGTTAGAAACCCTTCATGCATTTTACTGATTTATTCCTACCTACTTGTTCTGTTAATTAACAAGTTATTTACCATGTAAATACTGGAAATAAATACAAGTACATGCTCAACACATTACAGATGTTTAACTGAAGGAAATAGAAACAAGCACACGAGTGACACCGTTGTTTTTGGACTAATGTCCCCGGAAAAACCCAATGCGGGAAAACCGGTGCAGCTATTTGAGGGTTTGATTTGTTAAACAGTTTCAGAATACAATTTGGGTGCCAAAATTTGGCTCACCCAACAGAGAAAAATCTTGGCAGTAGTACCTCACTACTCGGAAGCAGATATTCTGGCTGAAACCCCAGATAAACACTGCAGCAGCTCCACAGCTCCAATCTGCCCCACAAAACCCCAGCGTCAACCTCTCTTTGGCCCAGCGTTATCCCAACATCACTTTGGCTTGGCCTGCGTCAGCCTGCAGAGGCACGGTGTCAGCCCTCTGGCCCTTTGCATCACCCACGCTGGCCCTCTGAGGCACTGTGCAACTCTTGGCTGGCTCTGCGTGAACCCTTGGCTGCTTCTGCGTCCCTCTCTCCGGCTATTGTGCTGATCCTCCCAATGCTACCTCTGCCTCTCTGCTTCTGTATTCATTGCCCCAGATCAACACTACCTCTTAGCGAGGACTGTGCTCTAGCAATACTCCTCATTGAGCATCACTCTGATCATCTGGCATCAGTCCCTGTGCTAATGCTAGGCCTGCTGCCCAACATCCTCTACACTGCCACATCCTATACTGCTACCCATGGCCCTGCCACTGCCATTGTTGCATTCGTACTGCAACTCCCTTTGCATCTGTGCTGCTGCCCATGGCCCTGCCACTGGCACTGTTGCATCTGCATTGCAACCCCTCTCATCATGCTGCCCATAGCACTACCACTTCTAACTGTTGCACTGCAACCCAGTTATTGAGAAGTAAGTAACTGATCTCCCAACTCTGACATCTCCATCAGGCTAGAAACACTCTTGATGTTGAAGCTCCCTCTATCACTGACAAGTGCTCCCTCTCTGACCTCCACGCTGCTGCAACAACTCTGTGCATCTCGCACCGTTGCACACCTGTTTGTGCCATCCTGCACTGGTGCAACACTCCTGTGCCTCTCGCACTGTTGCAGCCTGCTAGCCTTGTGCTATCCTGGGAATCCTGCACTATAGCCTTAGTCACCGGGTTCGGTGAATTTGAACGAATAAATTCGAAATTCGCCGAACTTCAAACGAATTCGAAGTTGTTCATTCAAGTTTGCCGAATAGAAAGGCGAACTAGAATTTAAAGGCGAACAAAATCGTTAAAAATTGTTAAAATTCGTTAAAATTCGTTTTTGTTCGATTTTTTTTTTAATTTTTTTTTATTTATTCCTCTGTTTAAAAAAAATTTAGAAATGAATCGCTGTTTTTGCGGGCCTTGTGGTTTTGGTTTTGGTTTCATTGCTTGCGGTGGGTTAGGTTTCATTGTTTGCAGCCATCGAACCCACCGACGACCACTGACTAGTCCACAGCGTGAGCAATAGCATACACAACTTTTGACGGGTTTTCAGGTTTTTGACGACTTTATCGACGACTTGTGGCTTGTGGCAGCGTCGACGGGTTGTAATCTAGACCATAGGTCTGAGTTAGGAGAGCGAAGGGATTTGAAGCACTGTTTGCTGGATTTGAAGTGCTAGGCTACAAGCCTAGACTAGGCTGAATCTCTTAAGAGAAAGAGCGAAGCTCTGTGCTTTGAGCTTAGTGTCTAAACTCACCTCAGAGGTCCGAAATCTGAGGTTCTATGCATCATTGCATAGTTATCCGAATTATATAGTTTGTGAACTAATAATAGTCCTTATCTCTAGCAAAGATTTTTACTTAATGAAAAGAGCCAAGGTCGAGTTACATAGAGGCACTCTATGACTCATTAAGGAAGCTACAGTCATAACTGAAAGATCCATGTATAAGCAACAAAGTAGACTCTTTGAAGTGATAAAGGTGCTGACCTCATCTCAAGCTGTGGCTTGTGGCTTGTGGCAGCGTCGACGACTTGTAAGTTGTGGCTTGTGGAGTTTTTGACGGCTTGTGGCTTGACTAGTGCAACACGCCGACATACACAGCTCGGCCAACCGCTAGTCCTGCACAGTGGGCCGTGGCACATAATACATTACAGACTTTACACTGTAAAGTTTACAGTGAACTGCCTTCTAATGTCTGACTCAAAACAACGCTCACTGTGTCAACATTTTCGCAAACCAGAACTTCAACTAACTAGAACTCCTCTCCTCAAACCCTACAATCACTGATTGGTATAAATTATAATTGTGAAATATGAGCAGTGGTGAGATAGCTTAGATTTTTTTTGAAGTTGTGGCATTGAAGATTGAAGAGGCATCTATTGAAACTTGAAGCAGCCTCCAAGCTCCAATAAACTTGGAAGTTCTGAGTCCTGACAGAGCTTGAGAGCAGTGAGCCTTCAAGCAAGCCTTCAAGCAGCCTCGGCCCTCCAGCAAGCCGCACAGTGCACTGTCCAGGCTCCAGCTTCCAAATTCCGGCCTCTAAGTAAGTCAAAAATTTAAATACACTTTTTTTTAATTAGCTCAATAAAATTTACTAGTTTTTATCAGTTAAAACTTAAATACAATTTATCAGTGTTTAAAGAGGCTCAGGCTGAATTTTGAACTGATAATTTTTTTGTTTTATAAATTATAGTTTCAAATTTTCATAATTTCATTATGCGTGAACCTCTGGCTGACTCTGCATGAAGCTTTGGCTGGCTCTGTGTCCTTCTCTCCCTGCTTCTGCACTGATCCTCCTGGTACTATCTCTGCCTTTCTGCTTCTTTATTCACTGCCCCTCAGCTGCAACTCTGATCACTCTTTCGACTTCCTCAACAAACCCTGCCCCAGAAAATCGAAATCTTGATCAACTCGGTGTGTTCTCCAAGTGACTCTCAAGCCTCCTTTTATACTTTTCTCGTTGACAATTCAACGACCGAGATTAAGTTCCTAATCAACGGCTAAGATTAATTCTGGCTTGATCCATGACTTTTGGACCATTCTAACACAATTTTATATTAATACACACCTAAGTTTAGATTTAGGGACTCCATTAAAAATATTAATTATTTTAATATCTCCCAAACTGTTTAGAATTTGCCCAAACCATTTCTGGGTATTGGAGATCTCATGTGCCTTAGCGTCTCCACAAAGTTTCGAGGCTAGAGCACATCCAATGCTACCCCAAATCAACACTTTGAGCATGTAATAGTGTTACCTCCCTAGGTAGGAGTGGCTAATAAATAACCCTATTAGGTGTTCCTAGCCCCTAAAGGGAAAGACATGTCCAAGGTACATCCTTCAAGTGATAGGGGTCATGTGGATGATAATGAGGTGGATTTGGAGATAGGGGTCTCAAGGCCAAATGGCATGGTTTCAAGGGTGGTAATGATGAGGGATGTCCACACATTTGGGTGTATAGATTTAGGAGGGAGAAATCGTGGTATGAGTTACCTCGACCTTTGTATTTCCACCCTTCCTCATTTGCTTTTACCTTTGCTTGATTTTCTTTCTTATAGCTGCTCGGGGCTCCAAGAGATGAGAGCATGTTGTGTATGATATAAGCAGTGATTACTGCCTTAAGGTGGGGCAGTTCATCGCCCACCAAGGGTTGGGACGTGCAGAGGTTCCTTAATGAATGATGTGGGGGGGACTCATGGGGCCCTAGGAACCAGGGTGATGGCCATAATGAAGGGGTAGAGATCGTATTTGGCTTTTTCCCATGTGCTAATGTCTTAATTAATTTAATTAGTCAGTTTTAATTAAATTAATTAGTTAGTTTTAATTTAATAGTCATTAGTTAAATGAAAAGGCATGTCTAAAAGACATGCCGAATCATGAAAGGACACCTGCCTAGTTATATAAGTAGACCCTCATTGTAACATTCAACAATCCTTGTTCTATCATATTATCAATAAAATATCACTTACAATACATTGTGTATATTTATATTTAAAATACAACAAGCTACAGTGTTTGTTGCTACAATGGTATCGTAGCCAAGTTGACCCTTGGACGTTATCCATTGCACAATTTATCATCAAGCTTAGATCTTGAAATTATGCAGACATATTTTGAGGAATTAAGTGAGTCTCATAAATCTAAATTTGAGTTGTTAAGTAAAATTCAAGAATCATAATAAAAAAATCATTTACAAAATCCCTTAAGGTTTTCAATGTTAGAAAAATATAACTAGGTTCGGTCTTCATAATGACATGTAACTGTGATTTTTTAAATGATGTAAAGAAAAATAAAATTATTATGCCTTGCTTCATGGATTTCATGAGCAAGAGGTTTTATTTTTAGATAAGCTCCCATTGAGAGCTTTAGGATTTGTCATAAAAGTCATATAGAGTCAATGTCATGTATGAGGAATGTATGTGACTCAAAATATTGTCAAATAGCCCTCCAATGACAAGCACAAGTCCTCCTCCTCTTTGTTGGCTTCAAGATGGAGTAACAACACTCATGTCGGACAACTCTTCATAAAGATAGGTCAACTTATTTACTTGACAACGATTGTAAATAGGCAGGTGGGTGCTTCACATTTACATAGACAATTTCTCAAATGTCTTTGAGTTTTTTGGAAGGATGAAAACAGAGATAATTTCGGATCTGTGACACAGTGAAAAGACTTTGGATGTCTGAGATTTTTGGAGGAAGTAACAAGTTCATATGTATCACAGAAAGGAACTTGGATGGAGAAGGGACAACAAATTTATCTCTATAATTAACCACTGTCAAAGGAATTCGGATCCTTCTTATGATCACAGTGAAGGCGAGGGAGAATGGTCTCTGTATAGACCACAGTCCAGTTTCTTTGAGATAGTTACAGTTATGTATAATGAGGGACCTATAGCTCGGTAGTATGCCACAGTGATTCAATATACATTACAACAAAGAAGTATTCGATGCCTCTCAGAAAGAAGATAACTAGTATGTGACTAGCCCTTAGTATTGAAGAAGGCCTTGGTATTATCTCAGACATAAGGATTCGGTTCTACTATTGAAGGAAGAAGAGCATTACTGTGATCTTAGTTTTATATAACTACAATGATCTCATATGATGCAAGATTTGAAGAAGAAGAAATCGAGCAAGAGCAACTGATAAGATGGAAGAGGACTTGTGGCTTGGTCTTGGAGTGACTGATAGGTCAAGGGTCTTGGTCTTGGTATTTGTCAATGGGAATCTCTATAAGAAGAATTTTGTGTGGGTTTTGCTCTCAAAGAGTGAGAGGTTTTGGCCTTGGCTTATAGTGTATATGCTGTGTCGCTTGTCTATTTATGTTCATGCATTGGTTACTGTTTGGTGAAGAAGAACACTAATAATCTAACACGAAGAACATCCTAATCTAAACAAGTAAAAAGCATTCACAACCAGTCACTAATAGAAGAGAAATCACCTAATGCTAATGCCCTAGATTTCTCAACATGGTATCAGAACTACGGTGTTGAAGTCAAAGAAAGGGCATCTAATCAAAAAGACATTCAAGGATGGAGTTTCAAGAAAGACATCAAAGCAAGTCGAAGGTTATCAAAGCAAAAGATCAAGATCTGCATTGAAGAATCAAACCTAGATCGAAGAAGCAGTCTACAACAGCAAGAGCTTTTGATTCTATAGTCATCATCAAAAAACCACAAAGACCCTCATCAAGTTATCTACAAAGCAAGGTAGCTCGAAGAACTTTAAAGTTGACAATCACATCATCTTGCAGAGAATCGAAATACTAGAAGCATTTCTGGTCTAAACTACGAGAGAAGTTGAAGTATCTTGAAAGCTAGAAGGCATCATCATCATCTCCAAAGATATAAGGCAAGTTCTCTCTTACAGAAGCAAGGATCACTGTCCTTGAAGAAGATCATCCAAGGAAGCATCAAATACATCTTCTTCAACCATCATCAAAGTGATCAAGTAGAAGAGTTCATCTTCACTTGTCAAGTAAGTATCTTTTATACTTTAATTAAATTTGGTAAAATGACTTCGTATTTGCAAGGAGATCTATAAGCTGGTTGGGTCATCTTGCATGAAAAAGGAGGATAGACACAATCGTCTAAGAAGGTGAAGTCATTGAACATATCAAAAGGTCTCCTCTGAATTCACGGAAAGGGATTCTTATGGAAGATCCCCTCATATAGCAATATTGGAGAAATCAAAGATGTATATGATAAACTCGTAAGAATACTCTTTGAAGATGTGGTAAAGAAGGTCACATGACTTAGATCTGATCTACACAACTTAGATCTGATCTACACAAAAATTAAAGGTATCAAAGGATGAAGGATATCTTCATAATATCTCATCTACGAGATTTGGGAGAGATGATAAGAAGATAATCATCATTGATCTAAAATGCACTAACTGATGAACAAGGTAATAGATATCCATGGGGATAAGAAAGTTACCTCATTCGACGACTTGTGGTTTCTATGCAAGATAGAAGAAGACAAGTTGAGGGAAAAAGTGTTGAAGGTTAAAGAACTAAAACATTTGTTGGAAGGAAAGGAAGTTTGAAAAATTTTGGTCCTTAGAAAAAAAAGAAGAGCATAGTTGAGAATCAATGCTATGGATATAAAATCTATGGACATTACAGAAAAGATTGTCATAAAGGGACAATATCAAAAGAAGAAAAGAAGCCCATATCATCGAAGAAGTGGAGGAAACTGAAAAGAAGTAGTCCAAGAAAAGAGGAAGTAAGAGATATCTACAATGTCTGAGATATTCTCCCTCACAAAGGGTCTTGACATAGATTTTAAGTCTTATGTTATAGGATATGGCTATAATAAATAATAAGATGCATCGTGGCATCATGGAAGCATTAACAACAAGAGCTCGTGACATCACCATAGGAAACATGAAGGATGTCTAGTATTCAACTTTGAAGGATATAGGTCTTAGTGACCTCATTGAAAGATCGAAGGAAGAAGTCATCCAGAACAAGTCTCATCATAAATCAGTTTAAAAGGGAAACATCTGCTGAATAAGGATATGCGAGATGGAATCCTCATTAGAGGAGTCACTGTTCTAGAGAGGAAGCAAGTGTTTCATCAGGGACTCCAACTTGTGTAGTTCATGGGATAATGGTATGATGATATGAGAGATGAAGCACATCAAAGGGTTGAAGATCTTTTCAATCAAGGAAGTTGCTGAGAGAAGCCTAGATGACCTAAAGGTAAATAAGGTATGTATGCTTGTATTTAATATTATAAAATCATGTTGTATGGTTGCAGGTAACAAGGATCACTACTTCTATTTTGAAGTATGATCACAGGAAAGGAATCTCCTCCTATGAAAGAATGTCAGAAGGCATGAGTCACACTAGTTGAAATCAACATATATCCTCATATGAAGTATGAGGTGGTTGACTACGTTAGAGGAAATCTGATTGGAAGCTCTTGGGAATGAAGTGTGTGAAAAGATAGGAAGAGATCGTGATAATATGCAACAAGGTAGAAGACATTCAACATCCGAAGTCTAAGAAGATTTGACTAGAAGATCTCTTGGAAGGATGTGAAGACTTTGATGGAAGTCGGAAAAAGATAGAGACCCTTGAAAATGGATATCAGAGGGAGATGTGTCAATCTGCATGCCAGATGCTGACACCGACAAGAAGATGTCATGGTGAAAGATCATCACAAAGGTAATTTTGATTTGAAGTGTTCATTTATTTTTGAACTAATATCTGGATGGCCTTATGTAGGATTGCCAAAGGGAAACTTGTGGATGACTTCCATGCAGACCATATAGAAGGATGTAATGCCCTTCTGAAAAATATGGCATGAAAGAAGAGTGACATGAAGCAAAGCCAGATGAAAAATCTGATAGATCACTTTTTGATGAGTTAAGGACATGACTAATGGATAAAAGTGATGGATGATTTGTGTCCTATGTAGAAGTTCCCAAAGACGAAGACTCCTTAACGAAGAAGAAATTCATGACATCGAAGGAAGGAGCTCTTCAAGTAGCTGGTTGTTTTAGGATCTCCACATGAGGAGGTGGTTGTTTTCAAAGATGTTTTTTCTCATGGATTCAAGGTTGGCAATTTGTATCAAGTTGCAAGATGGTCCATTGGGGATCATGTCAATTGACATTTCACATCTATAACACCGGAGGTCTACCTATGGGGCCCTACTCGATGTGAGTCAGATGGTGATAGGGATGCTTGAATTCAAGAAGAGCATGAAAGTACATGTCTGAGATGTACCGAAGGAAAATCTTACAAGGGGACCATTCCCCTCATGTAGCAGGTCCACAGGTTTGGAACAACCCGAGGGGTTTGAGATTCATGATCAGGAATCTCACGTATGCAGGTGGAAGAAAGCCCTCTATGGCTTGAAGCAAAATTCCCCAGGCGTAGTATGAGAGGATTGATAGCTGTTAGATGAAGTTGAGATTCACTAAGAGTGAAGCCGATCCAAACCATTGTTTGAAAGTTGTGGATGATAGTTCTCTCATACCAGCACCTTCTGAGGACGACCTATTTCAAATAGTTGCAGACCCTCTCACTTGCAGAAGTAAGAGGGAGTTGGATTCCGGAGGTGGAATGGTAAACTGCAAGCCCATGACTACCTCGAGGATCTTAACTTTAAGAAGTTATATGGTGATGATGCTGGACCAAATTTGGGAAATGCCTCTGAGTTTCGTAAACTCATTTGCATTGATGTTCTTGGTGAACTTCCGTCTGGACATATGTTTTGCAGTTAGCATGGTGAGCTCATATTTGGTTGAGCCTCACTGGATTGGTGCTAAGAATCTTTTGAGATATCTTCGGGGCACAATCTCTCATGGATTGAGATACGCTGTCGGAAATATGAAGTTGCATGATTATTCGAATGTTGACTGGGCAGGCAGTGTGGAGGATCACTAGAGCACTTCTCAGCGCTGGTTCTCTTTGGGTTTTGCTTCGATATCATGGATGAGCAGGAAGCAGAAGTTGGTTGCTATAAGCACCGTTGAGACCGAATACACAGCTACGAGTATGATCTCGTGTGAAGCTGCATGGTTATAGAAGCTCTTAAGTGAGCTGTTTGTACACATGATGAATACCACTGTGATTCTTTGTGACAACTAGAGGGGGGATTCGATTATTGAGGAATCCCGTATTTGATGATTGCTCCAACAGATAGACATCGGATACTGCCTTATCTGGGATATGGTAAGTCAATGAGCGAGGAGGCTTTATCGCATTGAGACTGATGTATAGGTTGCAAACATTTTGTCAAAGCCCCGGGGAAAGATTAAATCTGTGACTTTCCCGAACGACTTGGAGTCGTTGAGAGACCTTCTTATAAGGGTCCTGCATGTTGCATTCATTGAGCTTTGGGAGCTTTGGGGGGCTTTGGGGTACTTACTGGAGCAACATACGACCACAGGGTGACTCACCCTCCCCTGGTGGTGCGCTAATAGCTATGTACAGGATGACAGGTTCAACCTTCCCCTATGATACCTCGTGGCGACTATGGAACAGGATGATTAGTTTTCCTGTGGGTCGGGATGACATATCACATCTATAACACCGGAGGTCTACCTATGGGGCCCTACTCGATGTGAGTCAGATGGTAATAGGGATGCTTGAATTCAAGAAGAGCATGAAAGTACATATTTGAGATGTACCGAAGGAAAATCTTACAAGGGGACCATTCCCCTCGTGTAGCAGGTCCACAGGTTTGGAACAACCTGAGGGGTTTGAGATTCATGATCAGGAATCTCACGTATGCAGGTGGAAGAAAGCCCTCTATGGCTTGAAGCAAAATTCCCCAGGCGTAGTATGAGAGGATTGATAGTTGTTAGATGAAGTTGAGATTCACTAAGAGTGAAGTCGATCCAAACCATTGTTTGAAAGTTGTGGATGATAGTCCTCTCATACCAACACCTTCTGAGGATGACCTATTTCAAATAGGTGCAGACCCTCTCACTTGCAGAAGTAAGAGGGAGTTGGATTCCGGAGGTGGAATGGTAAATTGCAAGCCCATGACTACCTCGAGGATCTTAAATTTAAGAAGTTATATGGTGATGATGCTGGACCAAATTTGGGAAATGCCTCTGAGTTCCGTAAACTCATTTGCATTGATGTTCTTGGTGAACTTCCGTCTGGACATATGTTTTGCAGTTAGCATGGTGAGCTCATATTTGGTTGAGCCTCACTAGATTGGTGCTAAGAATCTTTTGAGATATCTTCGGGGCACAATCTCTCATGGATTGAGATACGCTGTCGGAAATATGAAGTTGCATGATTATTTGAATGTTGATTGGGCAGGCAGTGTGGAGGATCACTAGAGCACTTCTTAGCGCTGGTTCTCTTTGGGTTCTGCTTCGATATCATGGATGAGTAGGAAGCAGAAGTTGGTTGCTATAAGCACCGCCAAGACCGAATACACAGCTACGAGTATGATCTCGTGTGAAGCTGCATGGTTGCAGAAGCTCTTAAGTGAGCTGTTTGTACACATGATGAATACCACTGTGATTCTTTGTGACAACTAGAAGGGGGATTCGATTATTGAGGAATCCTATATTTGATGATTGCTCCAACAGATAGACATCGGATACTGCCTTATCTGGGATATGGTAAGTCAATGAGCGAGGAGGCTCCATCGCATTGAGACTGATGTATAGGTTGCAAACATTTTGTCAAAGCCCCGGGGAAAGATTAAATCTGTGAATTTCCCGAACGACTTGGAGTTGTTGAGAGACCTTCTTATAAGGGTCCTGCATGTTGCATTCATTGAGCTTTGGGAGCTCTGGGGGGCTTTGGGGTACTTACTGGAGCAACATACGACCACAGGGTGACTCACCCTCCCCTGGTGGTGCGCTAATATCTATGTACAGGATGACAGGTTCAACCTTCTCCTATGATACCTCGTGGCGACTATGGAACAGGATGATTAGTTCTCCTGTGGGTTAGGATGATTAGTTCTCCCTTGGCAACTATGGAACAGGATGATTAGTTCCCCTGTGGGCCAGGATGATTAGTTCTCCCATGGCAACTATGAAACAGGATGATTAGTTCTCCTATGGGCCGGGATGATTAGTTCCCCCGTGGCAACTGTGGAATAGGATGACTAGTTCTCTCGTGGCAACTGTGAAACAAGATGATTAGTTCTCCTGTGGATTGGGATGATTAGTTCTCCTGTGGCAACTGTGGAACAGGATGATTAGTTCCCCTGTGGGTCGGGATGATTAGTTCTCCCGTGGCAACTATGAAATAGGATGATTAGTTCTCCCATGGCGACTGTGGGGCAGGATGATTCGTTCTCCTATGGACAAGATGATTAGTTCTCCTGTCGAGGCATCCTACCCATGCAGTCCGTGACTCATGGGGAGTACCTCTCATTTGATCAATGTGCAGGGAAATGGGGTTAGGTACCATAGTAGTACTATCGATGGATGCATCGATGTATCTACCGTACTCCCTATGCTAGGATGACCTCCATTGATCTGGGATCAGTTTGAGTGGTTTGAGACACTCTCTTGTGATATTGATCTGGGATCAATAAAACTGACTTCGGGCCAGTAAGAGTGATGTGACACACTCTCTTCAGATGAAATTAACTTCGGGTTAGTAGAGAATGGTATGAGACATTCTCGATCAATTCTTCTTCTTCATGATTTAGCAGAGCAAAGCTAAGTAGAGCTCAGCAGAGCAAAGCAATGCAGGGCACTGATGGTAGAGATAGTACAGTCGGACATATGGATTAGCGGATGGAGTTCTCCCTAGTTGAGAGGGAGTGTTAAAATTGGAAACTAGGGCCAAACTCCATGTGGGTCATCTTATTAATTGAAGCTAATATTTTTCTTGGATCCCTCTCATCGAGAGGTGTAGGATTGATCTAAAGATCATCCAATATCGATAAGTATTCATGGAGATACGACTTTGTTTGTGTTATGGGACAATTCATCAAGGTCGGCGAACAACCAAATAAACCCCACTTGTGCTCAACGTTTTAGTATAAATAGAGGTGGCCTTCAAGTTATTTCAACACACTTGGGATCTTTTCCTCTCTACTTGTCTTTGGGTTTTAGTAGGAGAGATCCTAAGGGATAACGCGGCCCTAATTTAAAGGGCAGAAGCCGGAACTGCTGGGAACTACTGGAACAGCTGGGAAAATCTGGAATTGCTGGGAATAGCTGGAACTGCTGGGAATAGTCGGAACTGTCGGGGACTGCTGGAATAGTCGGAAACTGCCGGGAACTGTCGAGAACAACCAGAACAACTGGGAAAAGCCGGGAACAGCTAGGACTGCCGGGACTATCAGGACTGTCGGGAACTGTTGGGGACTGCCAGAATTGCCGGGAACTCCCAGGAATTGCCGGAACTGCAGAGAACTGCCAGAACTGCTGGAACTATCGGAACTGTCGGGAACCGTCGGAACTGCTGGAACTGTCGGAACTGCGGGAACTGCTGGGAACTGTTGGAGCATTTGTCTCTGAAGGAGAGCAACATGCAAGGGACAACCAAACATTAGGACAATTGTATGGTACTTAGGAGCAAATACACCAAGCATGCAATGTTACAGCTAGCATGCAAGGTGTTGTCGCACAGATTGTCACGACAACGCTCAGACCGGGGGCTGTCACTCTGATCCCCGATCTCTCCGTTTAAGCCTGTCTCCAGCGGCTAAGGGGGGTAGACCCTATGGGAAAATGAATGACCAACTATGAAATAGTTGGGTTGGGAGACATGAGGAAACAAGCACTAAAATGATTTTACTAAGTAAATAGACCAGTGCCTTATAGAGTTGATGACTGAATAATTAAATGTTGCAGAAATATGAACAATGTAAAACAAACATTTATCATCAAATAACCAGGGCAATGCACGATATCCAGTAAATTCACAATGCCTTAATGATGCTCCAGCGATTAAAATTTCGAAAAAAAAAAATAGATGCTTTAAACAACCACGTAATTTCAAATACTAATCAGATATTACATTCATGATCATTTAAGCATGTTTTAAAAAAATGATAAATATTAATTCCCACATCAAAATTTTAGCCTCAGCAGAAAAGATAAAACGTAATAAATCCCTGAGCCAAGACTGAATCTAGCAAAATATTTCCAAAATATTTTTATGTTTTCAAATAAAACAAGACTAGGCTAACTAAAGTCTAAATCAATGAAACTTTAAATCTAAAATCTAAACTATAGAACAAAAATAAGAAAAAAGCCTAAAAATTATTTTTTATGCTTTTTTAAAGTTTTATAATTTTTTTATGAATTTTTTATTGTTATATTTTTGAAACAAAACTTGAAGTTAAAATCTAATCTGAAACTAAATTAAACAAAAATTGAAATAATTAAAACCTAATCTAAAACACTAAAATCAAAATTAAAAAACTAAGGACTAAAACATTTTGGATATTTTTATATTTTTTATATTTTTTAAATGTTATTTGAAAAGTTAAAATTAAACTAAACTAATCCTAAAACTAAAAGAAATGAAAAGGGAATTCAAAATAACGCTAACATCTAAAGGTAAAAATAAAATCGTAATCCTTTTTTTATGTTTATTTTATTATTATTTGAAACATACTTTATATAAACAAAATTTAACTCTAACCTATATATGAAATAGAACTAACTATATCTCTACGCATATATGAAATAGAACCTAACTATATCTCTACGCATATTACATTTACCACACACAAAAATTTGAAATCGAAATTTCGTTTGTTGTTGCACCTGGAAAGTTCAATAGCAGACGGCGGAAGATGCAGGGGCGGAAGATTCACGTTTGTCTTGTTGTTTGCAGGGTTTGGAGAAAGTTTGACGGCAGCAAGGGGCCACGTTTTTTTGTTTGTTTTTGTTTTGTTGGCTTGCAGGTTCAAGAGAAGAAGGATGCGTGAGGATGCAGGTTGGAAAGAAGATGCAGGCAGAATGGAGAATCGTGGATGCAGTCTGCGGCTTTGATGATTTTGATAGCAGGTGTGATAAGTCGGCAGAGGGACAGTAGCGCGGCAGGGTTGGCAGCGGATGACTAGTAAAAATTGGTTTGCAGTTGCGATGGAAGCAAGAAAAATACAACGTGATGAACCTGGGCATATGACGGATAGGATCTGAGAGTTGCAGAGGAGCTAAGCAATACGTGAAGCGGCTATGGATGGATGGCGGTTTATGAGACCCCCCCCCCTTTTTTTTTTTTATTTGTGCTTTGCAGGCTATAGATACGTGGAGATGGGATGGCTTTGCAGTGATAGAAGGCTGTGTGGAGTTGGATGGAGGCAAAAAAATGAAGAAGTGCAGTGATCCCTTTGCAGCGTACAGGTTGTGTTGGAAATCGATGGGGAGCACAATAAAAATAAACTTCCTCCAAATAATGAAACCCCAGTAGACAGATAACTGACCCTCTTTAGATAGATTGAAAACCTGTACCTGCAACCTGAAAACAATGAAAATAAATGAAACCCTAAGAACCAGCGAAAATTATTTACAGCTTTGTGACTCTGCAACAGCTAGATTTGTCAGTAACCCTCCATAATATTTTCAGAATATCAGATTTACTATGAAATACTTCAGAAATCTCTCATGCATTCATAAAACAAACTTAAATGATAAACCCAGGATCGAAACTGGCTGGGCTCTGCAAGAGAATGCTTGCGGGAGTTGGCTGGTTCAGCCGAGAACTTCCCCAAATGCCCACTGTTCTTCTCAATAAGGGTTTCCTGCACAGCTCACTTCAACCATCAATAAAGAGGGAAAAAACAATACTAGATTCCAGATACAATGGAGAAACCTGCCATTATTTCGGAAATTCTAATACCATTCAAACCCTAGTAAGTGAACAAGATACCTGTGTTCAACAATACTCTACATGAAGCTATTACTAATGGTTGAAAATAAAATTATGCAGAAAATAAAATAGCTCACAACACTTCCAGAGAGTAACACTAGTAAGATTTCAACCCCAAAGTCTTTTTTTATTTGCACCAGAAAAAGTTTACAAGAGAGCTTTCTTCAGCACAAGACTCACAGATCGAATCATCTCAAATGACCCTTAGCACCCTATTTAAAGGAAAAATTCCCAACAGCTAGTTCGAGTGATCCACGTCAAAATGATCTTGATCGTCGATGAGGATCAAGATATCTCTTAATCTCATCCCTCGAATTTTTTAATGCATTAAAAATTGAAATTCTGCATTTATTTACTCAAAAATATTATTTTATTATTTCTAAGTTTTTATTTTATTTAATTTATTTATTTATTTTTAAAATTTTTAAAATTTTATTTTTATTTTTTATTTTTAATTTATTTTTAAATGGATCCTCGAACTTAGCCTTTGGAAAAATCACCTAGGACGTAAGACTTAGGACTTATGAGGGGATTAAAACATTTTCTAACCCTCAAAACACTTTACATCATGACTTTTACAACTTTACATTTCAAGGGGGAAAACCAAGGTTGCACGAAACGGGGAAACGGGTACGAGTTTTCGAAACAGGAAGCGATACGAAACGCGATCTCCCCAAATTTTGGAAACGGGGAAACACGAATATCTATATATATATATATATATATATATATATATATATATATATATATATATATATATATATATATATATATATAAAGACATTTAACATTTAAGAAATATGTGCAATCATAAAGCACATATGATACATTCTAATTTATTACATTATGATAAAATTGTCAATTGTCAATGCATAAACTATAAGTATCTAAATTTATATCACATTTACTCATGAATAATCACATAATGAAAATAGAAATATCCAAAATCAGCCACGAGAAATTTCTAATTTTTTGTCTCGTGCTTGATTGGGAGTCTTCTCCTACATAGTCGAATGACCTTAGTGCTCTTGATTAAATCAAGTTTCATACCCTAGTACCCTACATTCTCTTGATTATTGGGAGTCTCCTCTGCATAGAGGGCTTTGTTCTCTCGATTAAATACAAGTTCCATACCCTAGTACATGATAAAATCCAATGGAAACATTGCAATCCCCCCAATCCGGAAATCTGGAAAAACAGATAAGTCTGCTGGATTTTGAGTGAGATCTAAAATTCTACTTTCTCCATATGAAATCCAATGAGGGCGAAACCACTCTCAAACCAATGTTGCATGAAGCGGGAGCGAAGCGGAAGCGCGGAGCGCGGAAGCGTCATTTTCCAAAAATCTAGGAAGCGAAGCGTCCGCGGAAGCGTCTGCTATATATATATATTTTTTTATATTTTTTTGCATTTATACTCAAAAAAAACATCCCAAATACCAAATTAATTGTAGAAGACATGAAAACATGCATATTTTTGCATAAATCAAGATAGATATGGCATCCATGATTCCATTGTAGTTACTAGTATGTACAACAATCATCTATATTCTAGCTATTACAAACATACATCAGTATCAATTTGATACTGCTTGATGCCTATAAAATTTCATAGGACAAGCTCAAGCAAGAGAAGGAATGCAATCACAAGGAAAGTTATCAAGTTTCTATCAAGCAAGGGACTGTTAGAATTCAAGTTTGGGAATATGTCAGAGCTGGGCTCAATTGCTCATGAAGGCCACAAATCAAATTTGAAAATGCAAACCATGATTGCAAAGTCCTCCTTCAGCATTTAATGGAAGCAGCCAGCAAGGAGGCTTGGAGAGCTAATTCAAGACTATTTAGGGCAGCATCTCACTTGCTAGATCAGGCCACAAGTCAAGAAGTATTGATGCTTTTTCTGTGCTATTTTGTGGAGGGTTTGTCTCTGTTTACAAGGCTGCAGGAAGGTGCTGCTACAGCTGTATGAGGAGGAGGATTTGAGAGCGCCAAGAGGCCTAGAAGGGACCTACTGCCCTAGCTGCAGTCATCTCAAGCAACATCACAGGTAAAGGGGGGTGGTTCCTTGTCATCGAAGGAGATTCTCATTCTTCTCTAGGCCACAAAGAAGGGTTGTTTCTACAGCAGCTTGGGGGGTCTGTTTTGAGGGGGTGAAGGCCTAGTTAAGGTCCTCTACCCAGGCCACAGTCATCCTGAGGATCAGTGCAGTTATAACCAAGTATATTTTCATGTATATGAAGACCTAGACCTTGCTGTAGCAAAACCGTGAATTGTAGGAGGCTTGAGGAGGAACCTTAAGCCCCACCAGCAGTACATTGAATACCTAGTAGATCAGCATAGGTGGAAGCATAGTTGGACATAAGATCACAGTGATTTGAAGCAAGGTAAGGGCAACAAACTACATTAGCAAGAATTGCAGACTTTACAAGGAAGTCTCTCAGATCTACTCTCACAGTGTATTGATAATTTGATACTGCACCTCTGGAATAATTGGACGTTCGTTATATGGCTATGCTCTTGCTCCTGGTATGATTTACCAATAGTGTCATATGATCATTGGCATATGCTTCAGTATGATTCTTTGCATTATGACATTTGTTCATGACATCAATTCAATATGGACATGTCACTTGCTTCAGTCATATATATGTTATCGTTTCTCATATAGATCAATATTGGTATGGCTTCCCAATATTGGCAATGATGGGTATAAACCTATAAGCAGAGACTTCTTCATTCTTATATGCACTTAGCATTATGTATGGATATCACTGCTCAAATAGCTTGAGTATGGTATTGCTATGTTCTAATTACAGCAGTATATGCATGACCTCAACTTCAACAGTTGTATATATTTATGTGTGTGTGTGTGTATCAATCTCACAAATATGTATGGCATCCCTATGTATGATGGTACAGTATATGAATATATAGAAGTGCATCCATCAGTTCAGTAGATGATTGCGCTTCCGGTTGCGCCACGCAACCCGCCCTTTTTCAATGTATATTCATTGAGTTGACATTGTATTCAGAGCAGTAAGACCGTATATTCAGGCTACAATGCTCAAGTTATATGGTATTAGGAATCCTATATGAGAATGATGTCATATTGGTGGGTTGCGTCCAGGTTGCGTCCAGGTTGCGTCAAGGTTGCGTCCAGGTTGCGTCAAGGTTGCGTCCAGGGATGCGCAATTCCGGGGGGCCGCAACCTCAAATGGCAGGAATCGTTTTTTTAACCCGGAATCGCACCACCTCAAAAACGGATCTGCGCTTCCACTGGGGATTCCGGATCGATTCGCTCCGATCCGCGATTCTGCCTTTGGATCCGCGGGAGGGGGGGGGGGGCGAATATCACTTTTACTTTAAGAATTTAACATTACCATGAACTGCATATCAACACTAGGGCAAAAGTTCACTTTTATAACTTTAGACAGGCATCTGGAAGCAACTAGAAGTCACTAGGCTAACGTAAGAATAGATTAGAAAACAAATAAAAAAAAAAAAAAAAAAAACACAAGTAAATGCTGAAACGTGGGTCATACAGCCCTGAAACGCGTTTCAGGCCGTACTGGCCACGTTTCAGTTTCGTGAAACGTGGCAGTATGGCCTGAAACGCGTTTCAGGGCCGTACCAAACGCATTTCAGCGTTTCGTACTCGTTTCCGTACGGAAACGCCCTCCTACCCCACGTTTCCTGCAACATAGGGGAAAACCCATTTGACATAGACCCTCGTAAATCACCCAATTCTGTGACACAACTATGATATAGCAGATTAACACACTAGGATTCTTCTAAGATTCTAATGACAAAATTCATTCCGACTTTGGGGTTAGGCTGAAGGAAAACTCTGCCGATCATGGATCGGTGAGACAAAAAACCTTCCGGAACGTAGATTATCACTAGAAAATTAGGTCACCTAGGAAATTTACATACATGACTCATATCTGCTAAGATTATTTACAATTCACACATGCAGACTAGGTTTACAACATAGTATGATCAAGTCGACGATGACTGTTGAATGGCATGGACATGTCAATCAAGCGCTACCCCTTTTGTGAAAAAGGGGGTGTACTTGCTATGGGGAGTTGACACGTAGTGATCAACATCTGGCTCTACTTGGGGACACGTTGCTCCACTTGCAGGAATGTGAGAATCCAGAATCTGCATCCACGCAACACACAGCAGAAATAAGTAGCGTCCATTCAAACATCATCATATAACATTTAAGCACATGAAATATAGAAGCTCTTCATTTATTAACAAGGAAAGTAAATCTAATCCTAAATTGGAAATAAAATGCTGAAATGACAAGGAGTAGGGTTAGAAATACAATACAAAGGATGCCCTATGGCATCAGATATCATCTTTGAAGAACAGCTTGAGCATTTGGCCATTTGCAGGTAGATCAAGTGGTTCGCCATCCAATCTGCTCAAGTGGATGAGTTTGGCCCAGCTATGTCTCGAATGATGTACGGTCCCAGCCACACACTGTCAAACTTCTTATGTTTTCCTGGTTTTTCATTCTTGCGGTCCCAGAGCAGTACCATATCTCCCACCTGCAAAGGTCTAGATCGTGAGAATTTATCAAAGCTTTTCTTAATGTTAGATTGATTTTTACATATAGCATCAAAAGCTGTCCTACGAGCTTCATCTAACTCCACAATCTGATCTATTCTATTTTGAACAACATCTTTATTAGTAGAAAAATTCTGAAGGCGCTGATAAGCTGGCAATTTTAGGTGCATAGGTAAGGTTACATCCAAGCCATAAACTAATTCAAAGGGAGATTTACCAGTAGCTTTCTTCTTAGTGATTCTATCTGCCCATAAAGCATACTTGATTTTGCTATCCCATGATCTCTTATTATGTCCTACTATCTTCTTGCTAATGGTTATGAGATTCTTGTTACTTGATTCGGCCAGACCATTACCCTGAGGATAGTAATTTGACGAATGAGATAAGATAATGCCATACTTGAAACAAAAAGAGGAAAACTCTGAGGAACTAAAAGCTTTAGCATTGTCAGTAGTGATCTTAGCAGGGACACCAAATCTAGTAATGACGTTATTTTCAATGAAATCCATAATAACGTTTTCAGTGGCATTCTTAGCAGGAATGGCCTCAACCCATTTAGTGAAATAATCCGTAGCAGTCAAAATCCATGAGTAGCCATTGCTAGAATTTTCATGGAACTTCCCTGTGAAGTCCAGATCCCAATGCTGAAAAGGTGCCTCTACAATGACAGGTTGTAGGGGCAGGGAAACAAGCTTCATATATATATTTTTTTTATAAAGATCAAAATTAAAAAAAAGGGGGGGGTCTCATAAACCGCCATCCATCCATAGCCGTTCCACGTATTCCTTAGCTCCTCTGCAGCTCTCAGATCCTATCTGTCATACACCCAGGTTTATCACGTTGTATTTTTCTTGCTTCCATCGCAACTGCAAACCAATTTTTACTCCTCATCCGTTGCCAACCCCACCGTGCTACTGTCCCTCTGCTGACTTATCACACCTGCTATCAAAATCATCAAAGCCGCAGACTGCATCCACGATTCTCCATTCTGCCTGCGTCTTCTTTCCAACCTGCATCCTCATGCATCCTTCTTCTCTTGAACCTGCAAGTCAACAAAACAAAAACAAAAAAAAATGTGGCCCCTTGCTGCCGTCAAACTTTCTCCAAACCCTGCAAACAGCAAGACAAACGTGAATCTTCCGCCGTCTGCTATCGAACTTTCTAGGTGCAACAACAAACGAAATTTCGATTTCAATTTTTTTTTTTTTGTGTGTGGTAAATGTAATATGCGTAGAGATATAGTTAGGTTCTGTTTCATATATGCGTAGAGATATAGTTAGTTCTATTTCATATATAGGTTAGAGTTAGATTTTGTTTATATAAAGTATGTTTCAAATAATAATAAAAATAAACGTAAAAAAAAAAAAAGATTTCGATTTTTATTTTTACCTTTAGATGTTAGCGTTATTTTGAATTCCCTTTTCATTTCTTTTAGTTTTAGGATTAGTTTAGTTTAATTTTAACTTTTCAAATAACATTTAAAAAATATAAAAATATCCAAAAAGTTTTAGTCGTTAGTTTTTTAATTTTGATTTTAGTGTTCGGTCCTTATCAGTCGAGCGATGGCGGCCTTTTAGTCGAGTGTTCGTTACCTCTCCCTGCCGGACCTCTCCTTATCAGTCGAGCCCCTAACGGACCTCGCTTTGAGGGGCTTTGGGTCATCGAATAGATAAAGGGCCAGGACCTTTAGAAAGTCATGAGGAAATAACTCGTAAGTGAAGGCAAGAGTCAGTCAGAGTCAGGAGCGTTAGCGAGACCCTTACCTATCACTTATTAACCGACTATCTTCGCAGATACTAAAATATGATTTCTATTAATGATGCCCCTCATCCGGAGTGGTGCGCGTAGCCAAGACAAGGAACAACTCGAGCGTTAGCGAGACTATCACTTTCCTTACTATTACGTATGATGCCCCTCATCCGGGATGGTGGGCGTAGCCAAGGCAGGTACTAAAGGTCACGCCCTACAAGTAAGGTCATGCCCCAGATAACCATACCTTACCCACGGAAAGAATATTGATCTTAAGTTCTATTCCTGAAGTATCCATGTAAGAGTAAGTAACCGGTCATTCAACCCTTTCCTCTCACTGTTAATCATCCACCTATCTATTTTGATTAGATATACAAAAGGGTGATGAGCAGGGTTATAACCTCTTTATTCTAAATCCAAATCCTTCTGGGTGAGCTCCTTGTCCGATGCGGACAAGCAATAAATTACTTATGTGGTGAAATTCACCATATAAGCAGTTCTACGTGGACTCCCAAGCATTTGGCTCTAGCCTTGGAGCCCTCTATATTTCCTCACCTTAAAGGAAGGAATACCTCAGCTGGATACTCGTATATAATTATATTACGGAATCTCCCTCTTGCAACGACTCGAAATGAGTGATCAAAAAAGCGTAATTATATATGTAATTACGGTCTCGAATTCATTATTCGATCGAGAGAGATTGAATGCATATATTATATATGTCATTATGCATTTCATTTCTTTCATTCATTCATTCGATGTGTGTCGATTCGGCCCTTCACCCAATAAGTAACTCAAGGTCGAACAAGCTACGCATCCTAGTAGCACGGAGACCTACCTCGCGTAGAAGTACTTTGGGCGGCGGTTGAACTAAACACTTCGCGTATTCATTTACTATTTGGTGTGGGGGGGCCTCGCCCACTTAGGGTGAGTCACTAATCGTACCTCGCCCTGATTAGGTTGGGCAAGTACTCCCATTCCTTATCTGTGCTATCTCTTTGAGGGGAAGAAATATAGGGCCTGATTTCACCCAGTAAGGTCCTGATCAACCCGGTCCTGCCCCCTTATCTAACAGATATGATCTCAGTTTATATAACTGTGTTCAATGAAATGAAATGAAAAGTTGGCCTTTCAGGAAAGGTCAATCCTTCGACAATATCAGGCATACGTAACTAACGGCATACGTAACTAACCTTGTTCACGTAACTAACCCTGTTCCTCTTCTCTCTGATCCCTCCCGAACCGAACGTTGTGGGCCCTTTGCTTTCTTATTGGGAACTCCCCCTGAACAACTCCCAGAACGCTTAAGACTTCCCGACTTGCGACTTCCCGAATTGCCATTGAAATGAGAATGGATTCTCGAAGCAAACCTTCTCTGGAAATGTGTATTCCTAAAGTGAAAAGATATGTCTCTGTCTCAAGTGGTATGATTAGGCATCCGGTATATGAAAGTGAATTTGAAAGGCCTAGATGGTATGAATTTTCATTTATGCTTTTTGGAGCTTATTGTACACTTAATGAAATGGCTGGTATACTTCCTTCCAAATCCTAACTCAATTGGCCGGCTGGTAGGACTCCTCAACTTGCTGTAATAGGGTAAGTGATCCAGATCAGTTCATTAGGGCAGTTATGAATAAGTTACTTAGGTAGGGCAGTTATGAATAGCTAAGATGTATATAATATAAGTAGGTATTCGTGTGCGTGAACAATGTCCTTCCTTATTCATATTTCATCCTTATTCATATGCTCATATTATGGCCCATATTTCATCCTTATTCATATGCTCATATATGCTCATATTATGAGGTGCCTACCTATGTGCGAGGAATACTCTTCTTCCTAGCCTCCTCCTTATAGTCCTTCCTAGTCTCCTGCTCCCTCCTCCTATAGTCCTTCCTAGTCTCCTGCTCTACTGCCGCTTACTTATAATGCCATCCTGATCCGATCATCCTGCATCCGATAATGCCATCCCATAATGAGGGGTATAGTTAGTAACCCCTTGAGTAGTAACTCGGTCTAACCCTTGATTAGGCGGAACTAACCAATGAGGCTACACTCTCTCTCTGCTGTGCCTGACCCTGCTGACCCTTCTGCTTGTCCTGCTGACCCTGCTGCTGCCCTGTCCCCGCCCTATCCCTGTGCTCGGATCCCGAACGTTGGGACTATCTCTCCTATCCGGACCGTTCCTCTCAAATCCTCTCCTATCCGAACCGGACTATGCTTGCTCGACTATCGGGAACTAACCCTTCACTCTCCCCGTAACTAACCCTTAAGACTTCCCGTTCCGAGTTCGGAGGTTGGAAATAGGAATGAGTCCGAGATGATAACTGAGCCTGTAAGATGGCTGAAGTACGTTCAAAGGTATGTCTATGGTGAAAGTGGGGTAATGATAGATCCGGGTGCAAAAAGTTCATTTTCTAGGGAATATATGGCATGAATTTCGAATCTGTGCTTTGGACTCATGGGCCGTATTCAACACCTTAATACGGAAAGGCCAAAAACCCGCATAGGGCGGGCTCCTACCTACCGACGGGCTAATCCCATCGGCTCTTCTACCTCAAATATAAGCTTCTGGAATGTCGATCGAGTAGTTAGTTATGCAGAGGATATAATTTCATTCATACTTCAGGAACGAATGATAGGGAGATATAGACTGACCTTACAAGATGAGAAAGAAAATAGAATGGGGAAGTTTGTCACGAAGTACCCCTTTAGGGCCTGCCTGACTGTAACGAACGAAACGGTCGAGCGGCTCTCCAACTCGCCCTTTCTTTCTTCCCCTCAAATTGCTAACCAGAAGGTAAGGAAGGTGTTATGCCTAGCCTGGTCCAGGTAGGCAAAAGTAATATAGCGCCTAGCCTGGTATGCCTGGCTGGTAGGTGGGGGTGCCTATGTTTGGTTAGGTAGGATACCAGGTGAAAATGAGAAGGGTCGGGTGAAATGGATTACGATATGACGAGAATCTCATATAAGAGGTATAGCGAAGTGAACCTTTCAGGATATGTCATTTCGAATGGGTCTGGGATTATCTGGCTGGCATGGATCCGAAAGCATCGTGAAACGTCTTCGATTGAGAGACTGACCCCAGGAATGGCATTTTTTTCCCAAATAACGGCCGGCTACTTAGGGGTGGTTGGTTACATCGGCAGTGCGGCATCATCGGTTTTGGGACTTGCAGCACAGGTGAATCAGCAATTGGTATCTTGCTCGGGGTCAGTAGGTATGCGACTGGTGTCGGATCGACATCGACATTGGGATATGGGGTATGGCTCGGTAGCGTGTGGGTAGACCGGAAATTCGGATCGGGATGCGCTACGTTTTCGAGATGGCTGTAGCTGTGGGTGAACGGGAATTGATATCTCAACATCGGGGTAGCAGCAGGTACGAGTTGGGTGTAGCTATCTTCGGTTGTATGGCATCGATGGATCGAGATCATTGTGACATGGTCGTTGACGTTGGGCATCGATATCGGTATGCGGCGTTGGGATCGGGTCAGCATTGGTATTTGTTGCTCGGCTTTGGGCTTTAGCGTGTGTATCGGATTGATTGGAAATGGGTGAATCGGGAATTGGTACTGCGTGTGTTCGATCGACTTCGTGGTTTCGGTGCTTTCGGTAATGGTATCTAATCTATTTGTGCTAAGCTGTGCTCGTTCGGTTGTTCTCGGTGGTTTGTGTAGTCTTATCCGCGCTGGCTGTGCTTTCGGATGGAACTTAATATCTTTTTATGACCTGCAGATTGTTCTGTTTGGCCGCCTAGCTCCTCACCTACTGGTTAGCTGCCTGTTGTTCCAGATTGGCCTGTCTATTACGGTTCCGCCACCCTCATAAGCGGTATATTATTCGCTGTTAACAGACAATGGGCCTCCTGCGCGCTGATGATGGTAGGGGATCCAGCGGAAGCACTTGCAGCAGTGCTAGCTGCGGATTTAGTTCAAGATCCTATAGATCCAAAGTAACCACCTCGTCCAGCTTCTTTCCAAGCATCCCTGTTCTTAGCCTTTGTAATAGCCTAGGTCGAATAAAAGCACAGCGCCCGTAATAAAGGTAAAAAACCGCCCTAGATAATCGATTGCACACCCCATCCATCCCAAAAGCCATCTTATATATGTCGCTAATAGCTAATAGAACAGGACAAGGTCCGTCTTCGTTAAGCTTTAGTGGACCGCATTCAGTATTCGAGCGGGACTTTAGGGCGCGATACTCTCCATCTCCGGTCCGTCCCCTATCCATAAAACTGCTGCTTCAATGGATTCAACTGCATTAGGCTTTGTCGGAACATCTTATCTGGGAACAGATCCTAATGTCGGAACATGGAGGGATGCAAGTAAGGAAGCTGGAACTGGTGAACCGGTGAGAGAGCGAGGCTAAGAAAGAGCAAGAGCTAGTTTCTTAAGGTCCCGGAGGGGCTTGCGCTTCTGAGGGCAAGGAAATAAAAAGTGAGTAAGGCTGTAGTTGGGCTAGAGCCTGAACCGGGTGTAGCCTTTGCCAGTATGGAGCCGGGGACCGGTGCCTGGGACCGATGTTTGCCTAGGAAAGCACCCCGATTAGATTTTAATTATTTCAATTTTTGTTTACTTTAGTTTTTGTTTAGATTTTAACTTCAAGTTTTGTTTTAAAAATATAACAATAAAAAATTCATAACAAAATTATAAAACTTTAAAAAAGCATAAAAAATAATTTTTAGGCTTTTTTCTTATTTTTGTTCTATAGTTTAGATTTTAGATTTAAAGTTTCATTTATTTAGACTTTAGTTAGCCTAGTCTTGTTTTATTTGAAAACATAAAAATATTTTGGAAATATTTTGCCAGATTCAGTCTTGGCTCAGGGATTTATTACGTTTTATCTTTTCTGCTGAGGCTAAAATTTTGATGTGGGAATTAATATTTATCATTTTTTTTAAACATGCTTAAATGATCATGAATGTGATATCTGGTTAGTATTTGAAATTACGTGGTTGTTTAAAGCATCTAATTTTATTTTTTTCCCCGAAATTTTAATTGCTGGAGCATCATTAAGGCATTGTGAATTTACTGGATATCTTGCATTGCTCGGGTTATTTGATGATAAATGTTTGTTTTACATGGTTCATATTTCTGCAACATTTAATTATTCAGTCATCAACTCTATAAGGCACTGGTCTATTTACTTAGTAAAATCATTTTAGTGCTTGTTTCCTCGTGTCTCCCAACCCAACTGTTTCACAGTTGGTCATTCATTTTCCCATAGGGTCTACCCCTCTTCGCCGCGGGAGACAGGCTTAAACGGAGAGATCGGGGATCAAAGTGACAGCCCCCGGTCTGAGCGTTGTCATGACAATCTGTGTGACAACACAAGGGACAACTAACATGCAACAACAAGCATGCTAGGGACAACAAGCATGCTAGGGACAACAAGCAAGCAAGATGCAACCAACACATAGGTCAGTATGGCAACATGGTGCAGCAATGGCACATAATGCAGTACAGTGATGGGTACAGTCATGATTAATGAAGCATGATGTGATGCAGCATAGTGATGATGGGTGCAGCATGGTGTAGCACGGTGAGGTGCAGCATGAGGACGAAATGCAACACAACGATAGGTGAAGGAGTCACCTTGGAGAATCAGTTGAAGCAACACGTCTTCAACTGATGTCATGTATCATCTTCTTAGAAATGATCTATGCTTTTATCTAGATAAGTCAAAGTGTTGACTTCTGTTGTAAACGTACTATCTCTCTCTCTCTGTGCTGAACTATTGAAGAACATATAAGAAGAATTGATCAAGGGTTTCCCCACATTGGGGTTTGTCCCTGGCTAGTGCCACATCTTGTGTCCTCTTGTCTTGCCTTGTCTTTTGCGATTTATGTTTATGTTCTATTTGCAGTTTACTTTAATGATGATGTGATTGCTAATCTGGAAAATATTGGTAGTCATGTCACAGTGGGTAGGGTCAAACATTGGGAACTTTAATATTGTGCACATATTTAGTAAACAAACTATTCAGCTTGATGGTGTTTTAAACATAATATTATATGCACTTGGCATTGATGAACATGGATCTTCCATCTCGAGTTGTTTATTTGCAAATGACAACAATCTCTATATTCGTGTTGTGACAACGTGTGTGTATCATGTGGACAGTGAATCTTATAAGGAGTCTAGTCACGTACCATTACTCTATGAAGTTGGAGAAGAATTATTAACCTGCTGTCAGGATGCATTGATAAGGATACATGTTGTTGATGAATTTAAGGCAGAATCAACTCGTGAGATACGCGCTCTGATTGAGCCAGGCAAAATCAAAACAACGTTACCTACCAAAAATATTTCAGAACCACAATTTTTCCCTTCTGAGTCTCCAAACCAATCGGAAGCCCGAAAGCCAGACTTTAGACAAGGTTTTGTGTACTTAGAGGAATTGTTGTGTGTTGATTCTGTGTTTGACGCCAAAATTCAAACGACCCTATCTAAGCTTGATCATGATAACTACGAAGAAGATTGGTCTGTTGCCTCTTCCTACATTGCTATGGATGTAAACCCTTATTTCTTCTTAGACCATTTTGAATTGGAAGAAGCACGATTGACCCATTTCTTACAGAGATTCCCTTTAGCGACAAGACTTTGGTATATCGAATAGTCAACTTGCATGGGGACACGACCATACTAAGTCGAAACGCTGTATTGACATGACTGTACACATCCTTACAATTTTTATGGGATAACAAAATAAACCAAATTTAACAAAAGGTCACCTTTATAATGTGATTATAAAGTAATTCTATAAAATTATAAAGTTACCTTATAATATGTATTATATAGTTACTTTTCCTTCATATATATATATATATATATATATAAGAGAAATGGATAAAACCCTATTCCAAGATAATACTACAAACATATTACACATGTTGAAAGTTCAATAATACCACCTACACATGCCGAAATGACATGGGCAAGTGAAGAAATTGTCAACAATTAAGCTTTGAGGACAAAGCTTTTTGAAGAGAGGGCCAATGTACGAATATAAATTATATAAAATAAAATGAATACAAATAAATGTAAATAATAAATAATCAAAGTAATGATTATTTTAATAGTCATTAATTAAATGAAAAGGCATGTCTAAATGACATCCCTAGTCATAAAAAGACACTTGCCTAGGTATATAAGCATGCTCTCATTATAACATTCAACGATCCTTGTTCTATCATATTACCAATTAAATTTTATTTATGATACATTTGTGTATTTTTATATTCAAAATACAAGCTACAATATTTGTTGCTATAGTCACCATGTCCAAGATTTCAAAAGCAACAACAGGTGCTTCATCTTAAGTTCCCTAGCCGCCATCTACTTCACTATGACCACATGGAGGCCCATGCAATTTTGCAAGAAGTGGGGACGTTTTTTGGAAGTGAAGCTTCAGAAGCGTCATTTTCCAAAAATTGTTAGAAGCGAAGAGTCTATATATATATATATATACACACACACACACACACACTAGAAAAACATCCAAAATACCAAAATTAGTTGTAGAAGATATGAAAACATGCATATTTGTACATAAATCAAGATAGATATGGCATCCATTGTACATCAATTATTAACTATTTGAGCATCAACCATCTAGAATCTAGATTCCTCTCCTCTTGTCTAGCCTTTGCCTCTACTTCAATTCTCTTAGGATATTAGTCAACATTGCCCAATTTTGATCAAAGGGCTTAATCCAAGCCTTATAATATGGTAGAAAAAGCTTAACATGCCTGATCAATTATTTTGACTTGAGTGAAGAGTACATTTTTTCCAAGGCCATGACAAAAGAGTTCAACAATCAACGCCACCAACACTAGGGTACATATAAGGCTTGGTGCTCTTGACTAAATGCCAACCACATACCCTCATACAAGATATAATCTAATGAAATGCCCCAATCTCATTGATCTTGAAATCCTGAAAATTGTTAAGTCTGCGGAATTTTGAATGGGATATGAAATTCTATTTTCTCCATTTGAACTCTGATGAGGTTGGGACCACTCTCAAACATCTTGAGTCGTTTCATGGTAATGTTAAAAATTTAAGTAAAATGATGAAAATGTTAAAAATTTAAGTAAAATGATGAAAATGAAAGATAAAAGGGGGCACCTTGGGAGTGTCCGGGAAGCATAGTTCCTCATGTAACAGTTCAAAAATTCCAAAATGAAAAAAAAAGCCCCATGGAACCATGTGAGCAGTTTTCAGAACCGTGGAGAAACCATAGTGCAGGCCTGTAGAACCGTGTTGGAACCACAGTTTGGGCCTATGGAACCACGGTTCAAAACCTTTACTGTTCTGAAAGTCTAGGAACTGTGAAGAAAAGGGCAAACTATGGTTCCGGCCAAGGATTGCCGACGGAACTGTTCGGGATGCAAATCTGCCTCCTGAATTGGCAGGGGGGGGGGAATGGTTCCTGCAACATTGGGCCCATGTAGTGGTCGTGTTCGTGTAAGGAGATAATAGTAGATAGATTCACTACATTATTTTTCATAGTCTATAGATGATAGATTAGACTTCAGTTTTTTGAATTTGAACTTTTCAGTCTTCCTACTTCAATGTGTAGATGGCCTATGTTCTAAACATTACTGTTTGGTGATGTTGGTTAGTTGCTAGATAATCTATTTTAATGTTTTAATTGTCTACTTTCTATTATATACTCAGAAATTTGATACTTTCTACTTTCTACTATCTATGATATGCTTAAAAATTTGATGTTTGTTTGTAATCGCTAGAATCTAGATGGTTGATGCTTGGATAATTAATTATCAATTTACTATGGATGCAATTCATATCTTGATTTTTGTACAAACATGCATGTTGTCATATATGCTACAACTAATTTGGTATTCTGGATGTTTTTTTTGAATACACACACATACACACATAGATTTGTCCGTGTTCTCAGGATGCTTCATTTCTGAATTTTTTTTGAAATGACACTTCCGACACTTGGATCCTCAAAAATGTGCCCACTTCATCCCACCTCGTGCAACACTAGTTTGAAGAGTGATTGCTTGAGCATCAAGATAACCCATCTTGGGTGATGTTTTGGGCATTGGTGGTTCTATACACCCACATGTAAAGGAGCTTGGAGGTTGATGGATGACAGATTTGAAGGCATATGGAAGAAGTTATGTTGTTGAAGGGCCTTTGGAGGCTAGATGCTTCACCAACAACCCTTCATTTGAGGAAAGAATCAGTTGTGAAAGTCTTGTGCCCCTAGATTTTGTACGTGGCATTATAAGCACCATTTTTCATTAATTTAGATTAATTAATTTGTAGAGTGGGACTTTGTCTCCTCTTGAGGCTAATTTAATGGATTTTTAGCTTAGAAATTATTATTTCGTTACAAGGGAAGCTGAACATATCCTTTATAAATAGAGGTGCACTTCCTCTCATTTTCTCATGGAGTTTTGGGGGAGAAATCCCATAGCAATCTGAAATTTTTGTGATTTTTCCTTGTAAAAAATGTCTTTGGATATTTCAAGTGAGCAAATTGTGTTAGGGAAGATATGTTTTGCATGGATGAACTTTCTTTGGATTGCTGAAGTGATGCTTGGATGAATATTGCAATTTTATTGTGAAAGGTACCTTTCATTTTGCTATAATTGTTGAATTAGGGTTTCTGAGCCTTCTTAATAGATGCTACATCTCTTATGAACTCTATTTTCTTCATATGCAAAATTTGTCATCAAGTATCCATCAAGGAAACTAAATTGCATTCCTTGACCTTAAGTCTTCTACTTTGGAAAGTCGCTAAGGTTAGATTGAGATGCTATTCTTCTCTTTTCCCCCCTCCATCCAAGGTCTTTAGCCCTTGACGCACTCCTTGTCTGACTCCATATGCCCTAAAATTCACTGATAATCCAAGACATTAACCTTCATTCTCCATGACTTTAAATATTTTGTAAGTCATTAAATTCAAAGTACCATGTGTTTGGAATCTATTTGAGCATCTCCAAGGGCTATCTTGAGCCGTAGGTTCTTTGACTCTGCCACTGCATTTCACCTGAAGCCCTACATTATTGATGATTGTTATAGGGTGTCTATATAGCTAGATCCTTGGAGGGTATTTAGCCTAGGAATCCTTGGGTTAATCTTTGAGACCTGCTGGGGGGAGCCTCTCTTGTGGGAATAACATTTTCCCTTAAAACAATAGGGGAATTCGCTACTAAGGTGAACAGTTGTGGTGTATCCCATTGTTGACAAGGATCTAATAAGGCCTAGCACTAGGGTGTTAGATTTTGTGGTAACAGACCACATAAATGCTTATGCCAACTTTGGTCACCTAAATTGTAATAAAATAATGTTGACTAGGTCAGATCTTGGGCTATCACATAGTGTTACAATAAAGGAGATGCTTAGCGTAAATGACCACATGTGAATGCTACCATCATTCCAACAAATGTGAAACACCACACTTGGAGAAATATGCTTTGAACATCTATATACCCAGTAGGCAGGGAGTTTGGGATAGCATATGAGGTTAAGGTGTTTTGGACATGAAGGACATTTATTTTTGGCATGATATGCTTTTTCTTAATTTGCAAATTCCCAACTGAATTGCATGGCAAATTCATATGTGAGATGAGGATTTTTGGGTTGGAAAAGTATTTATCTTTTGGCATGTTAGAATTTTTGTGAATATCTGAATTTCATACTGTGAATCCCTTCTCATTTGGACTCAGATTTGGTTTGAGACTTCGTAGAAAATAGGTTGAATGAATCGAATCCACATTGTGCTGAATATTCGATTAAATTGAATTTGTAACCAAATTTTTGTGGAGAAAGGGTGAGTTCAGCTAAATTCTGCTACGATGGTTTGCTCCTATTTTTTTAATTACTCCTACATAATGTCCTACAAATTTTTAACTACAAGTAAAATAATGATATTATCCAACATGGTGCTTTGCTTCCATTTACAATTTTACTATCTTCCTGTCTATCAATGTGAGTATTTGGGTTTTATATATTTACTGAAATTAAAGAAAATTCATGCTTCTGTTTGTAATTTTGAGGGGATCTCAATGTTATGTATTTTTTGTTCCTTACATAGTATTTATAAATATTAAATACAGTAATTCAAATGACATGGTTTCACTTTCCTTATAGGAGCAAAGCTGCAAGAGCAAGAAAAATACTCGCAAAGATGGCTGCTAGAAAGGAAGAACGGAAGGCTGCAGCCTTGGCTGCGGGTATTGAGTGGCAGAGTGATTCAGATGAAGAAATTCCGGTATGAATGCTATTATAAGAAATGCTTGATGGATCCTGTCAAGATTCATGTAATGATAAATTGTGGCCCAAGTTATACTACAGAATATTTAGTTTAAATAGAAATAGAGGGAATCAACACGTGTAATAGCTTTCTTGACAGTAAGTGGAACTAATTATATTTTCTAACAGGAGCCTGTGGTAAAGGAGACTCCTTTACCTGACCTGCTCAAGGATGAGGAACATTATCAATTACTTATTGAGGTATGTTGTCATGTGGCTCCCCCCCCCTCAACGTGTCAGTTGAAATTCTAGTAGAAAATCCAAATGATTCTGACAGGTGAAGGATCTGTCTAGGTATTTTCTGATATTCAATGTGTAAATTTGTGATAAAGACAATGGAATTATTCCAGAATATCTATTGCAGTGTAATTGAATGGAAATGGGGTTGAGGTTCCATATTGTTCTAAATATAGGCTTCACCATGATTAACAAAGTTTAGTGTGAACTGTTTATTCAATGTTTGCTGCAAGCACTAGTTAATGGAAGAGTGCAATAGCTGATAAATTTAATATGCTATTGTGGCATACCGTATGATTTGTTTTCAAATTATGTGTGTTGTTTATGTTATGACTGAATGTTTGGATTCTGCTTGTAGTCTGTTCGTAGTAAGCATTGTGATCTGCTTAAGAATCTGTTACACTTTATGCATAATTATTTTTAAAATTTTTCACTCTCTAACTACATATAGAGGGCTGTAAAGAATAAACAAATGGTAATTCCTTTAAACATATATACGTTGTACCTTCTAACTTTGATAGTCTTTTGCTTCATTTTATTCTCAACATTTTGTTTCTCAGGTTATTCTATCGTACTGCTAAGGTGTTGCACCCTATCCTCAACACCGACATAAGGCTATCTTCATCACATGAATTGCCATGCGATATCCAAATAGTTCATCATCAATATTATACCTTATAACTGAGAATTTGTTGGTTGATGTAGCTTGGACAAGTGTTCTAGCCTCAAGTGGTGTTAGTGAGGCTAGGAACACGAGCAGAAAATATCTCCAAGCCCAAGTTATTCTTTTGAATGAAAATGTCTTAATTAAATTAATTAGTCAGTTTTAATTATTTTCCTAGTTTTAACTTAGGGAACTAGATAAATTAATTAGTAATAATTGAGACATGGTTGATTTTCCTCTATAGACTTATAGAAACATTTCTAAGCGATCTTAGCCATCGATTAGATCATTTCAGATCTAGATCTTCGCTGTTGATTTCTCAATGAGAGATTATACAGGAGATCGATAAGCAACCTTGGAGATTATGATCATGGTTATTGGTGTTTGACACCAACAAGGGTTTTAGTAGTAGTTGAAGCAGTATATATTTTGTGGGATTTTCTTTCATTAGTATTCGTCCAATTTTTGATATTTGGAGGAATTCTCCCAGAGTTCTTCTGCAGACAGGAAGGTTGAGTTATTGAGGCAGTGAGGGTTCTAGGAGGACCATGTTTGCTGTGAGAGAGGCAAAGATTCCTTGTGGAGGCCGTACAAGATTGCCAAGAGGGTCATACGAGTTGCTAGAAGAGCTGAGAGGTTGATTTTGCAGGCCGTGAGAATCAAAGGGTCTAGGAGCCACATGTGTAGGGCCGTTCAGGTCGTATTTGCCAGGGTGAGGCCCAATCAGGTTGCAGAGGGAGGCCATAAGCTTTCCAGGGGTTAGATTGACTTATGGAAGTGACAAATATTTTGTTGTAGCTTTGCCAGGGTTTGGTAGGAAATATTGTAATATTTATCAATTGTAGAATTTGTTGGAGATAGTAATAAAACCCTTAGATCTGAAGAATTGGTTTTCCCTCCGGGATATTCCCAGGGATGTGTTGTCTAGTAATATTGGTGTCCATTTTGTGATTGGCTTTCTCAAGTTTCCACTGTTTATCTTTGATGAATATTGCAATCGTGTTTTTATTCAGTATTTGTAGTAAAATAATTTTGCTCAGAATTAAATACATTGGATAAATATTAGTTGATTGCAATAAGCGATATTTTTATCGATTTTTCAAATGGTATTAGAGCAGATCTGAAGTGTCGAGGTTTACTGGAGTAGATCAACACAGGGGCTTGGAAAAGGAAGCCAAGGGTTTAATACCTAGATCGATTTCTTCAGTTTGTTTTAGATTTACTTGGAGGAATTTTACCAGTGTTATACTTTGCAATAGAGGCCGAGATTTTTAGTTAGGCCGTGAGGGTTTATGGAGGGTTGTGTTGCCTAGATCTAGTTGCACGTGTGGGGTGTTGAGGCCGTGTTGATGGTTGAAATACTCCAGTAGGGTCGAGAGGGTGAGGCCAAGTCTTTTTGAGGAGGTTGAGACTTCCAGAGACAAGGTTATGAGGCCAGGTTGCTAGCCAATGACTGCGCGTGTGGGCCATATTGTTTTCTAGGAGATCCAAAAATTCCCAGAGAAGCCGAGAACACTTGCAGAGGGAGACAATGGGGTTTTCCAAGTATTTTTGTTAGTTGGTAGAAGAGATATTTATTTTTATTTCTTTCTTGAGGCAATTAGTAACGACTTTAGCAGGATTGAGGGACCACAATAAGTTGGAAGGTGCATCTAACTTTGGTGTTTGGTAAATTTGGTGCCTTCTTATTTTGGAAGAGCATGGGATAAAGGAGTTTGCTATGACACATATTGCTATAACAACAGATCCTATCATGTTGCACGAGTACCAAAATGATGATGCCAAGGCTAGGAGCATTATTCTAGATGGGGTGAATGACCACTTTGTTCCACTTTTGGCCGAAGAAAATAAGACCAAGAAGATGTGGGATGTGATCAACAAACTTTTCCAAGATAAAAATATGAATCGGAAAATGGTCCTAAGAGAAAAGCTTAGAAGCACCAAACAAAATAAGGGAGAGAATGTTGCTAGTTATCTCACCCACATCGGGACAATCACATATGAGCTAGTACCCATTGGAGAGAAGGTTAACAACGAAGAGCTTGTGAAAACAACCCTGAATGGGTTTCAGAAGCAGTGGGATGTTTTCGTGCAAGTGGTTGGTGGAAGATATGATTTGTTGAAATTTCTAACTCTGACATGTCAGAAATTCCTTCTGCATTATCTGGTTTGTTTCACCTACTTGTTTATTCCATTAACAAGTTATTTATACATATAAATATTGAAAATAAACACAAATGCAGCCTTAAATCATATACAGATCAACAACTGAAATACTAAACAAACACACAAGGGACACCATTATTTTTGGAAAATTGTCCCAGGAAAAACCCAATGTGGGAAAACTGGTGCAGCAGTTATGAGGGTTTTATTATTATGCAGATTTCTTGAGTACAAATAGGGTGCCAAACTGGATCACCTAGCAACGATTTTTACACCGCAGTAATACCTCTTCTCGGAGACAGATATTCATCAAGTCTGCCCCACGAAAATCCTTTCGATGCTTCTCCAAGGCTCAGCATCAGCCCTACTAGCCTCAACGTAGGTCTAGAACCCTCTACGTCAGCCTTCTGCCTCTTTGTGTTAGCTCTTTGGCGTTCTGCGTCACCCATGCAGGGCCCTTAGCCTCTACGTAGTCTCTCGTTGCCTTTGCATGGCTCCCGCCGTCTCTCTGTAGCTCTGGCTGCCTCTGCGTAGCTCTGGCTACCTTTGCGTCAACCCCTCTGGTCACTGCACTGACCCTCAAGCACTATCTCTGCCTCTCTGCTATGTATTCATTGCCCCTCGCTGCAACAGATCACTTGTTCGAATTTTCTCAGCAAACCTTACTCCAGAAAATCGAACTGATTGATCAATTTGTTGTAGCTCCAACTGACCCTCAAGCCTCCTCTTATACTTTTCTTGTTGAGTCTTCAACTGTCGGGATTAAGTCTCTAATCAATGACTAAGATTAGATTTGGCTTGATCCATGTCATTTAGAACCTTCTCACCCAGTTTAATATTAATACCCATTAATATTTTAATTTTCCTAAGTTTAGGCTTAGGAACCCCATTAAAAATATTAATTATTTTAATATCTCTCTAACCGGGTGGAATTTCCCCAAACCATTTTTGGGTTTTGGAAATCTCATGTGCTTTAGCCTCTCCAATTTTCATGGCTAGAGCACATCCGATGTTACAACAAATCAGCTCTCCCTCTTAGCGAGGAATGTGCTCTAGTAATGCTCCACCACTGAACATCACACTGATCCTCCAACACCAATACCTGTGCTGATGTTGGGCCGGCTACCCTACATCCACTGCACTGCTGCTTCTTGTACTACTACCCATGGCTCTGCCACTGCCACTGCTACATTTGTACTACAACTCCCTCTCAACATGCTGCCCATGCTGCCCATAGCACTGCCACTACTAACTGCTGCACTGCAACTCAATTACCGAGAAGTAAGTAACTGATCTACCCAAATACTGACATCCTTGTCAGTCCGGAAGCCTCTTGATGCTGAAGCTACCTCTGCTGCTATCCTGTGCTCCCTTTGTTGCCTTTGCGCTGCTGCAAACACTTTTGTGCCTCTCGCATTGCTGCAACTACCTCTGTGCCTCTCGCACTGTTGCTAACACCTCTGTGCCTCTCACACTGCTGCAACCTCCACTGCGCTGCTACAAACCTCTGCACTCTAGCACCGCCTCGTCGCTCCATCGCATCTTGCTTCCACCAACATCTATCATCCTACTACTATCATTCAGGGCTCCCGTAGCTGGATATGATCCAAGAGTTTGGGCACCTGAAGGATCCTGCCCCTCATCTTCTGCAGTACTCCTGACTACAACTCGATGTCAGCCCACCTCTTCTCTAGAGGTGCATGAGCACTCATGGCATAGTCGTCATCAGTCTTGACTTCTTTCTTTGCTTTAGCCAGAGTTGTCTTGGATTCAGAAGCCTCTTCCTTGTTCTTCTTCCTCCTCTTTCTTGGTTCAAAGTCCTTTGCTGCTACTCCCCGCCTTGGTCAACCGTCTGATCTCTTCTTGGCAAAGAGCTGCCCACATCTCTTCCCATCTTGGAAGACTAGCTCTGCCCAAAATGCCTTGGATAAATGTTTCCCACTTCTCGAAGACTGCATTCAGGGTAGTCCTCACCATGAACTCCTAATCCAATGTGGCCCCTATGGAAGTAAGTTGGTCCCGAATCTCCTACAATCTGAGGAGGTATAGATCTATCTGCTCCCCCTTTTGCATCTGATACGACCGCAACTGATTCTCTAATAGCATCTTCTACTGCACGGAAGTGCTCTGATACAATGTCGTCAAAGTATCCCGCATCTCCCTTGCCATGTTCTTTTCGGCAATATGTGGTACAACATGATCCTTGACCCCATCAAGGATTATGCACTTCGCCCTCACCATTGCATCCTCATACTTCTCATTATCATTTGGGTCGACTGGGATAGCCACAGTTCTCATGGCGAAGCCCTTGATGCGATGTCTATCCAGGATTGACAGGATCCTGGCTTTCCAGATGACAAAGTTGGAAGCCCTGTCCAACCTGTCCTGATCCCTCAGTCCGTTCATTGCCATCTCTGCTCTACTTTTGGACTCCCTCTGAGATTCGACTTCCCTCCTGGAAATCTCCCTCTAAGTCCTGATTTCCCCGTTGGAAATCTTCCCGCCAAATGTTGAACCACTCCTCTCCAATCCTCTTTGCAAGTGCACTCATATCTGGATTTCTTGCCTAGAAATCCGTCATGGCCACGACTCCTACCTTGGTTTTGTCCTGTTAGGTACTATTCTGGTTTAACATAAACAACACCCCACCAGCTCCACAATTTGCCCACAACTTCCTAGGCCCTGGCAACTAAAGAAACTGAGCCTTCCAGCTCTGCACAATCCCAACGAAGGCTGAATCACTCCTCTTGCTAACTGCGTCAAGCCTACCTGGCTGAGTAGGATGACGTGGCTCTTCGTGAGCCTCTTCTGCTTCTCTCTGCCTCTGCGTTGGCCCTCTCTTTGGCTCGAAATGATGACACAGGCCCTTTGTGTCACTCCTTCTCTACTGCCTCCTGCTTAGGAGCATCTCTGTCTCTCGGGATAGTTGCTACTACTGCAAATTTCTGATATCGATGCCTTCAGTCCTCCCGTGATTTGCAACGTTGTGATACCATGTTGAAATTTGTAAGTCTGACACGTCAGAAATTCCTACTGCATTATCTGGTTTATTTCACCTACTTGTTTATTCCATTAACAAGTTATTTATACATATAAATCTTGAAAATAAACACAAATGCAACCTTAACTCATATACAAATTAGCAAATGAAATTCTAGACAAACACACAAGGGACACCGTTATTTTTGGACAATTGTCCCTAGAAAACCCAATGCAGGAAAACCGATGCAATAGTTCTGAGGGTTTTATTTTTATGCAGATTTCTTGAGTACAACTATGGTGCCAAACTGGCTCACCCAATAGAGTTTTTTACACGTTAGTAATACGTCTTCTCGAAGACAGATATTCAGCGAGTATGCCCCACGAAAATACTTCCGGCTTTACGTCAACCCTACTAGCCTCAACGTAGCTCTAGAACCCTCTGTGTCAGCCTTCTGCCTCTCTGTGTCAGCTCTTTGGCCTTCTGCGTCACCCACGCAGGCCCCTTAGCCTCTGTACAGTCTCTAGTTGCCTCTACGTGGCTCCTGCTGCCTCTGTGTAGCTCTGGCTGCCTCTGCGTAGCTCTGACTGCCTCTGCGTCAGCCTCTTTGGTCACTGCGCTGACCCTCAGGCACTATCTCTGCCTCTCTGCTATGTATTCACTGCCCCTCGTTGCAACAGATCACTTGTTCAAATTTTCTCAGCAAAGCCTGCTCCAGAAAATCGAACTAATTAATCAATCTTGGTGTATTGCCAATTGACCCTCAAGCCTCCTCTTATACTTCTCCTGTTGAGTCTTCAACGGGCGAGATTAAGTCTCTAATCAACGACTAAGATTAGATTTGGCTTGATCCATGTCATTTAGAACCTTCTCACCCAGTTTTATATTAAAATTTAATACCCATTAATATTTTAATTTTTCTAAGTGTAGACTTAGGAACCCTATTAAAAATATTAATTATTTTAATATCTCTCTAACCGGGTGGAATTTCCCCCAACCATTTCTAGGTCTTGGAGATCTCATGTGCTTTTGGCCTCCACCAATTTTCATGGCTAGATCACATCCGATGTTACCACAAATCAACATGATTTTCCTACATGGGATTGCTTGTGGAACAACTTCACATAGCAAGAGCTTTGACTGAGCCTTGTGAAAGGAAATAATGGTACTAGTAGCAGTTCCGAGCAAAAGGAAGATGATAGCGAGAATGTTTCTCTTGTGAGTAGGGCAAAGTGAAGACAAAATTCAATAAAGGGTCCAACTCAAAGGGGGAAAGGAAGAAGGACATGTCAAAGATCAGGTGCTATGGCTGTCACGAGTTTGCCCATTATCGCAACAATTGCCCGCTCAAGAAGAAATGTGACAAGAAGGGTGTGAAGCATATAGCAACAACCGCAAATGAGCTTTCTAGATGGATGGAGGATGAGTTTGAACTCATCGCTTGCGCAATAATCCAGGAGAGTTGTGGTATAGTGGAATGGGCCATGGGGTACTCAAGGTGACATATTATCTAGATGTGAGCACAGAGCATGATGGTGAACAACGTAGAACACCTTCCTCGCTAAGAGGGACAGTTGGTTGTGTTACCACACAATCTAACGGGGCCCTAAGGGAAAACCGAAAGGAAAACTACTAGACTAAGTGACAACAAGGGGACCCACTATCACCTTACTCAAAGTCCCCTGCTCTTTATGAATTTTCATTGATGGGAGGAGTGCTGAGAAGAAGGGAATCACTCAGAATGGATAGATCAATGATTTAGGTATGACGTGATTCCAGAAATCTCATTCATGGAGAGACACAATAATGGGTCGATGCTTCGAGGAAGCTTAACACTCTCCAAGAAATTCCTAGGAGGAGATGGAGACTTAGGGTTTGAAATTTGTGATGATAATATGTATTACTAAGATCAAGGCACCAAGTGATAGGGTAGGACCTCTCAAAGAAGCTCTATGTGATGCTTTGATACTTCGAAGAGGTTCTTCGTTCCCTTTGAGAGACCTAGGAAAGACTTGCGCTAGACCTAGGTTCTTATGGATAATCATGGGAAGAAATACTTCCAAGGCACTCCCCAAGGAAATGGGCTTCTTGAGACTTATTCATCGAATACTACACTCATACAACTCTTAAAGAAGACCCTATCTCAAGGAGAAGCGAGCTACGTTTTCCCTTCTAGGGCATAGCTAGGGCACAAGGTTTTTGTGAAATATTGTTAATTTTAGATAACAATGGTATGTTCTATGTTTGCAACAATTTCTTCAATGTCCTTTAGATAACCCATTGACAATTTCGAATTTAGTTTTCAACTAAGTTGCATGAAGCGTTGAAACGTTTTGGAGTTTCCGAAATGGGTACTTTTAGAAACGTCGCCTCCGAAAAATGGAAACCTCGGTCGAAACGTCGTCTGAAATGTCATATATGTTTATATGTATATAAATAAATTTATAAATAAGTGAACAACATAATATTTTGAAAGAGAAAAGGGAAATAAGACCCATATATCACAATTTGAAAGCAAAATCAAGTCTATATTAACTCTCATAGATGAGTACATTATGGTCAAGTTTCAGAGTTTCTGGTACGGGCATGTTCCAAAACGTTGGGTTCCCAGAAGTTTCGTGCAACATAGGTTTTCAATAGCAATCACATTAACCATTAATGACATTGACAATAGTTGTATATAGAATATAAACAATAAATGCATAAGACAAGAGAACACCAAGAGTTGAAGAATGCTAGGGAAAAACCCCAAGATGGGGAAAACCCTTTGATCAATTCTTCTTATTATTATATCGAATGTTCAACAGAGAGAGAGAGAGTGTTATGAATATAACTCATATAGAAATAATAATAAATATAAATATAAATATAATAATATATAATAAGTAATTAACTAATGGTTAGTTAGTTAATAATGAAAGGGCATGTCTTAGAGACATGACCGTTCGTGGAAGGGCACCTGCCTAAGGGTATATAAGCAGGTTCTCATTCTCATTTGTACTCACCTCATATCAATTCTTTTATACAATATACAATTTACAATCACTATCCTACGATGGATGTCTTTGTCTTTGTCTTCGAAGTTTTTTAAATATTTCCGTTGCGTATATGACTTTTGGTCGTTACATTGGTACCAGAGCCACGTCTGATCCGGTCTTTGGCCATCAACTTCGTCAACATTGTTGCCATTACAATTCAAGCGTTTTGCAATAGAGTGGGAGGTTCTCCGTTCGGCCGAATTTACTGCTAGGCCTTTGGCCATATAATTAAAAAAAAGAAAGAAAAGAAAAGAAAGAAAAAAAAGAAAGTATTAAAAAAAGTGATGATTTACCTATAATGGTCTTTTAGTTATGGATCACAGATTAATTATATTAAAAGAAAGTATCCAAGGAAAATAAATTAATATCGCTATCAGCACAAACAATGATAAAAATTACATCAACATTAATTTGGCAAATTAGCTATTAATTCTAGAGCCAAGCATTGGTGAAAGGAAAAATATTTTTGGCCAAAAAGAGTATAAAATTAGTGATTTACAAGTGACAGTAGATCATTATGAGTACATATCTCAATTTCATGTTGTAACTATGAATAATAGAAAGATTGACATCATTTTCAGTCAACCTTGGCTTAAGGATTTGGGTACATTCATGTTAAACATAAAGAAACAAGTTTTGACATTTCCTTATAAGGGGAAGATGGTCACATTTCGAGACATAACAAACAAATCAAAATCAATAACATCTTCATCAAAAGACTTAAGGATATTTCAGGACTGATGTTTCAAGATAATATATATTTTTTTTTTTTTTGTTTATCAGAGAAGCAAAAGAGTTGGAAGAAATCATCTGCAATAAAGACGTAAAATTTGCATATCGGAGATCACAATGAAAAACTACTCGAACAAGTCAAGAAAGCTAAAGTCACAAAGAAGAAACTCAAGAAGCGTTCATTAGAACAAAAATAAGAAAATTTACGTTTAAAGAGCCTTAACTAGACATTATTAGAACAAATCAAAAGTTTAAAATGTGATGAAGCTACTAAGAATAAAGTCCACACTTCAGAAAATGATGAACTTGTACGTCTAAGGAATCATAACCAAACCCTACTTACACAAATAAAAAAACTTAAAAATGAAAAGAAATCATTGAATGACAAGTTAGAACAAATTCAAGGGGAAGTATTGAAGTTGTTAGTGTCAGTCTTTCCAGCCTTCCTACAGTGATCAAATATGCTCTTACACAGTGGTCTCAGAGTGTCAAGGTCAAATTTTGTCATTTCAGTGAGTCTTCAAGCAAAATTTGGTCACTAGGCATTAAGCCTAGGGTTTGCCCAAATGTCAGTCCATGTCATCATTCAGCTGAGCCTATCATCATTCAGAGGGTTTTCATTATCATGTCAGTGTCGAATGAGTCATTTTACACCTTATTCATGCTTCAGTTGTGCCTAGACAAGCTCATTTCCCTCTCCTAGGGTTTTGAAGGCAATTTCTCTTGGATGGTTAAATCACCGACAAAACTTGTTTCCTGATGTTCATACACCTTCCCCTATCCTTAAAGTACCTTATCAAACACTTCCCGTCCCTTAGATCCGCCAAATTCCTCATTTTTGCACAAACCCTAGTTTCTAGCTACAACTTGGCAATTTTCTAGGTTTGGCCTGTGTTTTGCCCTTTTGGACCCCTTCCCCTTGCTCAATCTCTGAGATTCCACTTTCCCCTGCTTCCTAACATCCCTCCCCACTCCCAAAAATTTCCTCAAGAATTTAGAAGCCCCCTATCCCCTTCATTTCGCTTCATTTCGACAGAATTCCTTGTTTCACACATCGGGACAAGTCGCACTCAAATGATGTTTCAGAGCAATCAAAGATGAATTTTGGGAAACTGAGAGAGGTTTTTGTCCACAACATGCCAAGGAAAAAAAACCTCATTCACTTTTATCACAGGTGTCATGATTTGAGAAAAATGTCAAGAATACCGTTGCCTCAGGAGAATCAAAGACACCTCTGAAAGTGACCTTGGGAAAATCAAGTTTTCTCCTAGCTTGGTTGGCCAAATGATTTGCTTGATGGGTAAAATGATAACTAGACACAAAGAGCTTTCCAATGAGCTATCAAGAGCTCAATTTGGGGTTGAGGAAGGCATTCAAAAGTTGACTGCAACAGCACTCTTCTTTCAGGCAGCCTCATTTGGCACTTTTTGACCAGTCTTGGGAGATTTGATTTTTGACAGGTCAAGTCAACTCCAAATTGAAAAATTCCACTTGGGTTGGAAAGTAGATTCGAAGACCTTTCCAACGAGCCATCCTGCACCTGATTCCGATGCCGGGAAGGCCTCCAAAAGCCTCCTGCAAAAGCGCGACCCGTTGAGAGGGGCGCGACCTGTCAAGAGGCTGCCTGCAGTGTATTTTTTCAACGTGCGCGACCTGTTGGGAGGTGCGCGACCCGTTGAGCCAGTCTGCTACAAACTTCAAAAAATTTCCCTAATCTTCTTCCAAATCACCAAATTTGCTCGAGGTAGGTGCTCTAAACATGGATTCATTGCTGTTATGAATGGTGGATGTCATGGGCATGCGTTTATGATCAAAATTTTGCAAGTGGAACTCTTTATATGGCTGCTATGTTCATGACCAAACTGTGCTAGGGTCTGTGTTGTTTCAAGTTACTTTTCCGTTTGGTTGGCTTCTCTTCCTTTCCCTATCACTTACACTCATATGTTCATCTCTCTTCCCATATTATTTTATAAATGAAATGCAAATCTTTCCCCATCCCTAATGACTAAAAATGTAAACCCTACCCCTTTCCCATAACATTCAGAGGATGGTGCCCATGTTGCAGAGGAAGACCCCGGCCCAGCAGTACAGGAGCCTTTGCCATTATGGTTTGATTCAGCTAGTAGTATTGCATCAGTTGACACAGCAGGGCATCTCATGGGAGGAGTTCATCTCCCGTGAGTTTTTCACAGTGCCACCTCAGCCACATCAAGAGACCATTCATGAAGAGGGTGGACCATCTCAGCAGCCTGATGCTCCCATCACCCGACATGTCAGCTCCACTCCTATGGTCACCTATCAGAAAGGCCCAAGGGCCTTATTTGCATCAGCTAGGCGAGTACTATCTCCATAGCAGGTGGAAGGGGTCTCACTTTCATCTTCAGATCAGCGAGTGTTATCTCCACATCAGGTGGAAGGGGCCTCGCTTTCTTCACCAGCACAGGTACAGCAGAGGGGCAAAGAGCCCATGATTCATGAGGATCCGGTGATTGATCTTGAGGCCAGCTCTCCTAGCCAAGAGGCAAAGGAGATCATTCAGCATCTCAGGGCCGAGAATGATGTTTTGCAGAGGAGACTTGAGGGTGCCCAATGGACCATCACCTACCTGGAGCAGCGGAACAAACAGCTAGAGGAGGAGAAAGTTCTTGATGAGCTATGGAGGATTCGTAGTGACCGAGTCCTAAACCGAAGGAGGCCCGGTGATCCTTTGCCTGCTGATCGTGAGTCTATGCTCATCCAGGTCAATGCCCCCTTGGAGAGGCTGTTGGCTAAGGCCAACCAAGAGAAAAAGCTGCTGAGAAACATGAAAAATCACTATTGGGCAAGGATGCATGTTTGCAAAGCTAAAATGAAAGTTTTTCAAAGGAGGTTGACCGAGGCACTAAAACGGAGAAAAAGGCTGAGGCATCCCTCAAGGATCATGGCACTCACTAGCATCATCTACAGCACAAATCCCAAAAATTTTGGAGAATTTTGGGTAATTTTGGTATTTTTGGGAAATTTACAGGTTTTGGCTTCTCAACGGGTCTCACCCCCGGTGAGACCCTTTGTCATCGTAGCTCCGTTTTGCGAAAACTCAGCATTGCTAGATTTGTCATGCAAAGTTACACATGCCTATGGATGGACTTGAGTTTTTATGGAGTTTTGGGCCTCCAAAAGGTCAAAATACAGCCAAATTTTGACTTTCTGCCCCTTTTTTGAGCTGCAGAAGTAGTCTTGGGAGAATTGACTTTTGACTGGGCAAATGACCTCCAAATCCAAAAATTCCGGTTGGGTTGGAAAGTAGACTCAGAGACCTTTCCAACGAGCTATCCTGCACCTCTTTCTGACACCGGGAAGGCCTCCAAACAGGGCTCCAAAGTGCGCGACCCGTTGAGGAGGATGTGCGTGACCCGTTGAGGAATTTGTGCCAGATTTGACCAGTTCAGCCCAGAATTTGCAGTTTAGCTCCAGTTTGACTTTCTGAGGTCGATGGTGGTCCTTTTGACTGTACTTGTGGCACTTTTTGGATACTTCTACCCTTGTTTTACTCTTCTAGAAGTTTCTCTCATGTAAAAGGGTAAAATTGACTGTATGAACTGGTTTCCAAGTTTTTAGAGGCAAGTTGTTTTGACTGCCTATTTTGTAGTGCTTAGTTTAGAAGTTGTTCAAACAGCTCCTAGGATAGTGAGCTCGACCCATGGAGGCAGGGAAAGAGGTTAGATCATCTATATTATGTACTTTCATGCTCATTTTCATGGTTGGACTCTTGAGGGAGAAGCTATCATTGTATTATTTCACTTGTATCTCTGCAATTTTTGGCTAAGGAAGACCAGGGTTTTGCAGTCATCTTTGGGATTCTTGTGGACTCATGTGTTGATGGTGTGTTTCTTCATGTTCTTGTAAGCTTTGTTATGTGATTCATTTCCTTTCTTTACTGCTGCACATTAAACAAATGAAGTGATAAAGTATGAATTCATGCTAGCCATGCTCTGCTTTTAAATTTGTTTAATTTCAATGTTTTCTTCTGTCTAAAGAGAATTCAAATTCATTGTTTGCTCTCTTTAGCCTTCTTATCTTTCTTTCCTAATCATCCACTTCAGCTAAAGACATCAATATAGGCTCCTACCTCGCCCCAAAGACCCCCTTGCAGAAACTGTGTCAAATCCCCGCACCTTAAATTGCAGCTCCTCAATTTGCCACCAAAAACCCAAAAAACCCCAAATCAACCTTCAAATCAGTTTACTAGCCTAATATCAGTGTTACCTTGATTGGTCATCTCTTCCTATTGAAAATTTACCGAGATTGACCGGAGAGAGCCTTCTCCTGCCCCGTAGGGCTAGCTACGAGGCTGAATGGTTTGATGTAGCTTTGAGATTTGCCTTTTCAGCCTGAGGTGAAATTTCAAGTGCTAACATACTGGCGACCATACTGGGGAGAACAAACTTGTTTGTGTGTTGATGTGTTTGTTTCACAAGTCTTAGACGGAGCCTGAAGATACGCCAGGTAGCCTTCGAAAACGCTCTTGTTTTACATCAGCGTTAGTAGATAAACGCTGCTTCAGTCAATCTCCGTGAGCTTGTGGATATAACGCTTCATTTGCATTTTACCCCGGTACATGTATCAAGTTCAGATCTGACTGTTGATAGTGTACAACGATCAGACACTTGACAGGCTGAAATCATTCACTTGGCGACTCTAAATCAGTTTCGAGATCAGATCCAAAGACTCCACTAGAGGATGATCCCGACCAGCAAAAACATGAAAGGACAACATGGACATATCAGGTATTCAAGTTGTAATTTTATCCAAGACATTTTGTTCTTTGTCATAAATTATTTCTTCTCTTTTCCCAAGAATGTCAAGAAGGCTTTGCAAAGTATACTGTATTTGAGAAGAGATCCTCGGCCTGCAGTTGATTCTTTCCCTTTGAAGATTGTGAATACCAAAGATTTGCATGCCTTTGAGCTTGATCAAGATCCTTTTTCCGAATTTTGTGATGACCATCTTCAAATTGATGAGCCCCAAGCAACCAAGACTAATTCTATACCTGCTGTACATACCCCTACCCCTTGTAAAATTCCAGATCGGTATAAACCTCTTGTTTTACCTCCTGTTCTTCATGCTTTCCCCAAAAATTATGATCTATACTTGCCGATGTTTGATGGTGAATGTAAGAATGTCAACGCTGAGCAACATGTCCAGAATTTTGAGAATTTTCTAGATCTTTTTGAAGTTGATGAAGAAGATGTTAGTATAAGGCTTTTTGCTCTTTCTTTGCAAGCCAAAGTGAATAGTTGGTTCAAAGCCCTGCCTGATGCGAGCATCTCAGATTTCCAGCAGTTCGTCAAAGTTTTTCTCGACAGTTGGATGATCGGGCAGAACCTTTTCTTGATTGTAGAAGAGTATAACCAGCTGAAAAGATTGCCAGGGGAGACAGTACAACAATTTTCAGCCAGATTTAATCAAGTTTATTATTCAATGCCAGTTGATATAAGACCTTCTCCTAGATCTGCTCTCTTGCACTATCCGGGTGCCTTTGATCCGGAGATGGAGTTTCAGTTGAGAGAAAGGGATATTGCAACACTTCACGAGATGCAAAACAATGCAGTAAATGTAGAGGCTCATCTGCTGATCCGAAGGGCAAGGTTGAAAGAAGAAGAGATGAAAAACATAGATTCGGCCAAATTGAAATCTCTAGAGGTAAAGCTTGACATTTTGGTAAGTGCAGTAGAAGAGATGATGGAAAAGGTCACCGCAAGAAATGCTTATGATGTTCAAGATCATGGCGCGCTGATTGAAGAAGAACAAGTTGCTGATCCAAAACATTTTGTTTCTTATCCTAGTTATCATAATGATTGTTTTGTAGATCACCTTGGAGAAGAGAGATCTGTTGATATGACATGCATGCTTGATGATGTGTTTTATAGTGATGATTTGTCTCATTTTGATCAGTATGATGATGATTATGTTCTCCAAAAAGAAGCTAATCTTGCAGACAAATCAACAGCTAGTTTGTGGGAGAAAAAAGTTCATTTTCAGCAGTTTGAGAACAATATTCAGCCATCACATATCAGCTATGACATTGACGAGGAAAGTGCAGCAAAGTTTGAAGTAAGTGAAGGATCTTTGCCTTTTTGTTTTGATTCGTTTCAGTTCATCATAGATAACTACCATGAAATTAGAAATCAGCTGTCAACAAGTCTTGATCTAGACCATCTTGAAGGCAATAAAAACCTTGTTCCAGACTTTACATATTCAGATTTGCAGTCCCCAAATGCCATTGGTTGCCAAGTTGCAGATGAAAGCATGGAAGCTGACATATTTGATCAAATGATACAAGAAGGTTCCCTACCTTTCTGTTTTGAATCATTTCAGTATTTGAAGGGAAATTTGCATAGTCCATCTTCAGTGAAGAATGAGCAGCATGTAGGCAATCATGTAATCACATTGGAACCAATAGAAAATGGGTTGCAACAGTCTTTTCAAGCTTTTCATGATCCAATAGCTGATGCTTTGGATGAGGTTTGCAGTCAAAGTCTTTCTCCATTAACTACATGTGAGCTTGAAACATGTGCTGATATGAATTTGATCCGGCAGCCGGTTTCTTTGTCATTTTCAGCAGAGGTCTCGTCACAAGGTTCAGATCAAAGTTTGCATTCATGGTATGAGGAAACGAGAAGTAATCCATTGCATGAGCTAAGTTCCAGTGTGCTTGAATTTCAAGATCCTTATGCAGTGTTTTTGGAGGTGGATAGAGAATTCATATCATTCCACGGATCTGTTTCTAAGTTGTCATGGGAGTTGCCTTTCAGTAGTTCTCTCTTGTTATTCATAAGCGAGAACTTGTGGAGAATTCGAACAGCAGATCGGATACTTGCTTGGTTACATTGGTTGTTTCATTTCACTTGACCAGGTGATGTATGAAACTGTTAGAGTAGGTTGTGATGAATAAGCTCCCCTTTGAGCATCATTTTCAGTTGGTCGATTGTGTTTAAGTATTGAGTCAGTTTTTAGTTGAGTCATGAGTCCTTTGTTAGTCCATTTTCAGTCTTGTTGTTAAGTTAGTTTGAGTCAATTTTCAGTCATGCATTTCAGCTTGAGTTTATGACTCCATTGCCCAATGATTGTAAGGCACTGGTCTGTTCTCCCAGAGGTCTAAGGTTCTTGGCACCTCCAAGGAGCTACCATCCCCATTGGAGCCAATGTTAGTGTCAGTCTTTCCAGCCTTCCTACAGTGATCAAATATGCTCTTACACAGTGGTCTCAGAGTGTCAAGGTCAAATTTTGTCATTTCAGTGAGTCTTCAAGCAAAATTTGGTCACTAGGCATTAAGCCTAGGGTTTGCCCAAATGTCAGTGCATGTCATCATTCAGCTGAGCCTATCATCATTCAGAGGGTTTTCATTATCATGTCAGTGTCGAATGAGTCATTTTACACCTTATTCATGCTTCAGTTGTGCCTAGACAAGTTCATTTCCCTCTCCTAGGGTTTTGAAGGCAATTTCTCTTGGATGGTTAAATCACCGACAAAACTTGTTTCCTGATGTTCATACACCTTCCCCTATCCTTAAAGTACCTTATCAAACACTTCCCATCCCTTAGATCCGCCAAATTCCTCATTTTTGCACAAACCCTAGTTTCTAGCTACAACTTGGCAATTTTCTAGGTTTGGCCTGTGTTTTGCCCTTTTGGACCCCTTTCCCTTGCTCAATCTCTGAGATTCCACTTTCCCCTGCTTCCTAACATCCCTCCCCACTCCCAAAAATTTCCTCAAGAATTTAGAAGCCCCCTATCCCCTTCATTTCGCTTCATTTCGACAGAATTCCTTGTTTCACACATCGGGACAAGTCGCACTCAAATGATGTTTCAAAGCAATCAAAGATGAATTTTGGGAAACTGAGAGAGGTTTTTGTCCACAACATGCCAAGGAAGAAAAACCTCATTCACTTTTTGCACAGGTGTCATGATTTGAGAAAAATGTCAAGAATACCGTTGCCTCAAGAGAATCAAAGACACCTCTGAAAGTGACCTTGGGAAAATCAAGTTTTCTCCTAGCTTGGTTGGCCAAATGATTTGCTTGATGGGTAAAATGATAACTAGACGCAAAGAGCTTTCCAATGAGTTATCATGAGCTCAATTTGGGGTTGAGGAAGGCATTCAAAAGTTGACTGCAACAACACTCTTCTTTCAGGCAGCCTCATTTGGCGCTTTTTGACCAGTCTTGGGAGATTTGATTTTTGACAGGTCAAGTCAACTCCAAATTGAAAAATTCCACTTTGGTTGGAAAGTAGACTCAAAGACCTTTCCAACGAGCCATCCTGCGCCTGAGTCCGATGCCGGGAAGGCCTCCAAAAGCCTCCTGCAAAAGCGCGACCCGTTGAGAGGGGCGCGACCCGTCAAGAGGCTGTCTGCAGTGTATTTTTTCAACATGCGCGACCTGTTGGGAGGTGCGTGACCCGTTGAGCCAGTCTGCTGCAAACTTCAAAAAATTTCCCTAATCTTCTTCCAAATCACCAAATTTGCTCGAGGTAGGTGCTCTAAACATGGATTCATTGTTGTTATGAATGGTGGATGTCATGGGCATGCGTTTATGATCAAAATTTTGCAAGTGGAACTCTTTATATGGCTGCTATGTTCATGACCAAACTGTGCTAGGGTTTGTGTTGTTTCAAGTTACTTTTCCCTTTGGTTGGCTTCCCTTCCTTTCCCTATCACTTACACTCATATGTTCATCTCTCTTCCCATATTATTTTATAAATGAAATGCAAATCTTTTCCCATCCCTAATGACTAAAAATGTAAACCCTACCCCTTTCCCATAACATTCAGAGGATGGTGCCCATGTTGCAGAGGAAGACCCCGGCCCAGCAGTATAGGAGCCTTTGCCATTATGGTTTGATTCAGCTAGTAGTATTGCATCAGTTGACACAGCAGGGCATCTCATGGGAGGAGTTCATCTCCCGTGAGTTTTTCACAGTGCCACCTCAGCCACATCAGGAGGCCATTCATGAGGAGGGTGGACCATCTCAGCAGCCTGATGCTCCCATCACCCGACATGTCAGCTCCACTCCTATGGTCACCTATCAGAAAGGCCCAAGGGCCTTATTTGCAGCAGCTAGGCGAGTACTATCTCCACAGCAGGTGGAAGGGGTCTCGCTTTCATCTTCAGATCAGCGAGTGTTATCTCCACATCAGGTGGAAGGGGCCTCGCTTTCTTCACCAGCACAGGTACAGCAGAGGGGCAAAGAGCCCATGATTCATGAGGATCCGGTGATTGATCTTGAGGCCAGCTCTCTTAGCCAAGAGGCAAAGGAGATCATTCAACACCTCAGGGCCGAGAATGATGTTTTGCAGAGGAGACTTGAGGGTGCCCAATGGACCATCACCTACCTGGAGCAGCGGAACAAACAGCTAGAGGAGGAGAAAGTTCTTGATGAGCTATGGAGGATTCGTAGTGACCGAGTCCTAAACCGAAGGAGGCCCGGTGATCCTTTGCCTGCTGATCGTGAGTCTATGCTCATCCAGGTCAATGCCCACTTGGAGAGGCTGTTGGCTAAGGCCAACCAAGAGAAAAAGCTGCTGAGAAACATGAAAAATCACTATTGGGCAAGGATGCATGTTTGCAAAGCTAAAATGAAAGTTTTTCAAAGGAGGTTGACCGAGGCACTAAAACGGAGAAAAAGGCCGAATCCACTCCGTATCTTGGCTGAGGCATCCCTCAAGGATCATGGCACTCACTAGCATCATCTACAGCACAAATCCCAAAAATTTTGGAGAATTTTGGGTAATTTTGGTATTTTTGGGAAATTTACAGGTTTTGGCTTCTCAACGGGTCTCACCCCCGGTGAGACCTTTTGTTATCGTAGCTCCGTTTTGCGAAAACTCAGCATTGCTAGATTTGTCATGCAAAGTTACACATGCCTATGGATGGACTTGAGTTTTTATGGAGTTTTGGGCCTCCAAAAGGTCAAAATACAGCCAAATTTTGACTTTCTGCCCCTTTTTTGAGCTGCAAAAGTAGTCTTGGGAGAATTGACTTTTGACTGAGCAAATGACCTCTAAATCCAAAAATTCCGGTTGGGTTGGAAAGTAGACTCAGAGACCTTTCCAACGAGCTATCCTGCACCTCATTCTGACACTGGGAAGGCCTCCAAACAGGGCTCCAAAGTGCGCGACCCGTTGAGGAGGATGTGCGCGACCCGTTGAGGAATTTGTGCCAGATTTGACCAGTTCAACCCAGAATTTGCAGTTTAGCTCCAGTTTGACTTTCTGAGGTCGATGGTGGTCCTTTTGACTGTACTTGTGGCACTTTTTGGATACTTTTACCCTTGTTTTACTCTTCTAGAAGTTTCTCTCATGTAAAAGGGTAAAATTGACTGTATGAACTGGTTTCCAAGTTTTTAGAGGCAAGTTGTTTTGACTGCCTATTTTGTAGTGCTTAGTTTAGAAGTTGTTCAAACAGCTCCTAGGATAGTGAGCTCGACCCATGGAGGCAGGGAAAGAGGTTAGATCATCTATATTATGTACTTTCATGCTCATTTTCATGGTTGGACTCTTGAGGGAGAAGCTATCATTGTATTATTTCACTTGTATCTCTGCAATTTTTGGCTAAGGAAGACCAGGGTTTTGCAGTCATCTTTGGGATTCTTGTGGACTCATGTGTTGATGGTGTGTTTCTTCATGTTCTTGTAAGCTTTGTTATGTGATTCATTTCCTTTCTTTACTGCTGCACATTAAACAAATGAAGTGATAAAGTATGAATTCATGCTAGCCATGCTCTGCTTTTAAATTTGTTTAATTTCAATGTTTTCTTCTGTCTAAAGAGAATTCAAATTCATTGTTTGCTCTCTTTAGCCTTCTTATCTTTCTTTCCTAATCATCCACTTCAGCTAAAGACATCAATACAGGCTCCTACCTCGCCCCAAAGACCCCCCTGCAGGAACTGTGTCAAATCCCCGCACCCTAAATTGCAGCTCCTCAATTTGCCACCAAAAACCCAAAAAACCCCCAAATCAACCTTCAAATCAGTTTACTAGCCTAATATCAGTGTTACCTTGATTGGTCATCTCTTCCTATTGAAAATTTACCGAGATTGACCGGAGAGAGCCTTCTCCTGCCCCGTAGGGCTAGCTACGAGGCTGAATGGTTTGATGTGGCTTTGATATTTTCCTTTTCAGCCTGAGGTGAAATTTCAAGTGCTAACAGAAGTCATCAGTGGTTTCAGTCCAGGTTAAAGATAAGGGAATAAATACCGATCCAGTCAATATCACAAGTAAGGAAGAAGAAGAATCCAGAGAAGTTAAAACATATGCATAAGTTGGAGTTCAAACGATGGACATTCCAAATGATGATTCAGTTGCCAACTCAACAACAGTGGCGCCTGAAGAAAATCAGGAACCAACCACTAACATGATAAGGGGAGGCCAAACCAAAGGAGCTATGTATTGACATCCAAATCACAAGAGTAGACTTTCCAATCAAGCTACGTATCAGTATCACTCAGAAAATAAACGACAGAGTTATGTTCCTAGGAACACTGAAATTTACAGAATCTAGTCATACAATAACTATTCACGACACATCTCCAAATATTAGAAGATTCCCTAGAAGATTAATCTAGGATGGCTCGATTCGTTCTCAGTATGGCAATTTTGTCTATCACTCACAGTGTCATATCGACTTGTATCAACGAAGATGAAAGTTTGGAGACGAGAAGATGTTCTCAGTAAGCTTTGAGGACAAAGCTTCTTGAAGGGAGAGGCAATGTTATGAATATAATTCATATAGAAATAATAATAAATATAAATATAAATACAATAATAAATAATAAGTAATTAACTAATAGTTAGTTAGTTAATAATGAAAAGGCATGTCTTAGAGACATGACCATTCGTGGAAGTGCACCTGCCTAAGGGTATATAAGCAAGCCCTCATTCTCATTTGTACTCTCCCTCATATCAATTCTTTTATATAATATACAATTTACAATTACTGTCCTATGATGGATGTCTTTGTCTTCGAAGAATTTTAAATATTTCCGTTGCATATACGACTTTTGGTCGTTACAGAGAGTACAATAATACAAAGTTAAAGTCAAGATTGACTTGCCAAATCATTGTCCAAAACAACCATGTCAAATATGCAATACTGCTCTCAGTCAACAGTAGTCAAATCATCCCTAACCAGTCAACAGTCAAAGGTCAAAGCACCTCTTCTTGAGCTCAGTCAAAGGCAGTCCAATTTTGTCTTCTTTGCTGGTCAAAGTCAGCACAAAACAGTGCCAAAACAATCAATCAAAATCTCTCAAAGTTTTCACTTCTTGCTGTGGTCAAAGTCTGCAATTGGTATGCGATCAAAGTCAACAGAATGCCTCAGTTTGTGTGCCCAGAAACTCAACCTTCCCAAACAAAATTTCTCCCAGAAAATCAAAGTCAAAAGCTGCCCAGAAATTCAAAGTCAATGCTGGTCAAAGTTGCAAACAGTTTTGAAATTCAGCCTCCTAAAATTCGTCCTCCTTTCTGCCACGTGTTAAGAAAGCAACTGCCTAATAAGGTGTACGCACCAATCAGATAAGGAGAGAGAAGAATGGGTAAGTTCATGAGGTGCCAAATGAGGTTTGAGGTCATCCTTATTTATATAAGTCATTGAGGGTCAAATGACATGTCCATTGGGCTCCATGAGCCTACATGATGATGTGCCCACCTTGACAATTTACACGTGTGGGTTTGACTTCAAAAACATATTTTTCCTTGTCCAAATTTGATGATCTGTAGGTAGATTTTGGTCCTCTTGAAAAGAGGAATTCAATGGAATAATCATCTCTATCAAATGCGATGTCCAAAGTGGAATTTGGCCTTAGTTTCCATTTTTAACACCCCCTCTCAACTAGGGAGAATTCCACCTACCAATCCGTCCATCATCATGCCATGTTGTCATCAGGTACCACCTCTGCTTCTCGTCTCAACTCTGCTGAACACTGATGCAGTAATGAAAAAAATCAATCGAGAGTGAGTCACAAGACCTTGCCACTCTCCATTGACAAAAGTCAGTCTAGGGGTAGAACCCCAGTCGGATTTGATCCAGAACGATTAAGTTGTTGAACACCATGAATCCTAGACATAGGGAGTATGACAGTACATGATGCGACCATCTGTAGTGCTATGGTGCCTATCCTCTTTTCCCAACTCATTAGCCTAATGAGAGGTTCTTCCCATGAGTCTCAGAATGCATGGCTAGGATGTATGCTGGGGCATCTGCAGGAGAAGGTGAACCACTCATCCTGCTCATATGCCATAGGAGAAAGTGAACCACTCATCCTATGCATATATCATCAATTGTAGGGGAAGGTGAACGACTCACCCTACACACATGTCATCAATCGTTGGGGAAGGTGAGCCACTCACCCTACACACATGTCAACCATAAATGAGTATCACAAGGGAAGGTGAACCACTCACTCTGTACATAGCGTACCTATAGGCGAAGGTGAACAATTTACCTTATGGTCTCTCATAACTCCAAGAAGTACCCCAGGCCCCCAGGGGCTCACAGAGTTCAATGCCCAACTCAAGCTGGACTCTCATGGGAGGATCCTTCTGTTTGGTCAATTTAGTGTGTCCTAAATTGCTATATCAATTGTCAATCTGGGAGTCGTAAACTGCTGAAGTGAAGTGCACTATATATGCAAGATAACCAATTTCTTACTTCTTTGTCGTTTTTGATTTTTGGTTTGTTTTTGGGTTTATCTTTTGTTGATTCCCTAATGTGAGATGGCAAAATTAAAAGTCAAGTATGGATATAAGTGTTCAAGGCAATGGTGACCTCTATAATGATTTCCAAACTTCAAAGTTCTCAAAAAGGTTTTAAAACTTGCAATGATGAAATCAATTCCTAAGAGAAAATAAAAAGGTACCTAAATTCTAATTAAACCAAACAGTGAGCTAGTGACTATGAAACCTAGTATCCTTGCTGCTGTATAAAAAGAAAACTGAACTCAAAGAAATTCAAAAACTGTAAGCAAAGTAAATTAAATCATATTACATCAACTCATATTCTGACCCCTCACCATTCGACTCGCTCTGGCTATAGGAGGCAATCATAAACAAATTGAGTAATCTGATATCTAAATTGCAGAAAATGAAACTAAGATGAAACTACGCATTCATACTTCAATCCCTCACCATTCGACTCGCTCTGGCTATAGGAGGTAACTGAAAATGACATGAGTAATCTAATCACTAACTTGCAGAAAAATAAACTAATATCAAACTACACATTCATACTTCAATCCCTCACCATTCGACTCGCTCTGGCTATAGGAGGTAACTGAAATGACATGAGCAGTCTAATATCTATCTTGCAGAAAAGTAAATGAACAAAACAAAACTGAAAGAAATAAACAGTGCTGGAATTAGAACTAAGAAAATAAATCAGCAGAAGGACAAGATAATTTCATGTCATTAGTCATTAAAAAGTTATGTGCAATTGCCTGGGCTGTCTATTAAAATTTGAAAGAAAAACACTGATCAGTTAACAGTCATTAGAAAGCATAAAAGAAACTATGGACAGCAATCAACATGAATACCATAAGCAGTGTAATATATACAAACAAACGATTATGGCATCAGTAACATAAAGGAAGAAAGCTTGAAACTATACAGTAATTACAGAACCTTAGTGTACAGGGGCCCTCTGCAACCTCGGCCAATCAGCAATCAATCACAAATTGAGCTTAAAAACACTGTCTTCTCATGTATTAAAATGCAATCATAATCATAAGGATTAAGTCACGGCACAGTGGGCTCGTAAAACAGTCAAAATTACATACACAAAGCTAGCTAATGTGCATATGATAACGCGTTACTTATAACTGAGGATGATACAACTACTTCCTAAAATCTGCGTTGATAAACAGACACGTGAATAACCACGTCCGGAAATCTAGCATGATGGTAGCCGTGACAATTAAATCCAAGGAAGGTGGCTATTAGATTTGGTTCATGGAGTAGTCCATAGGTGTTAGCACGCCTCCTAAGATTGAGGAATTTGCCACGCAAGTCTTCACGTGGTGAAAAACAGAGTTCTGCCATCGTAAAACTCTTAGGTTGACCACCGCTTTGACTGTCCTTGACCATGGCCTTTTGTGAGGGATTCAGCTGAACCAAGGGGACACGTTCCATGTCCACATCATTTGCAGCTCGCCCATGTGGCTGGATTCTCCAGTAGACACCTGTAACATAGACTTCAACAAAAAGGCTGCGGAAAGTTGAGCTGGCTGCGGAAAGTGACAAGATTCCGCAGCTGACTGAGCAAAAATCTAGATCAAACAGCAGTCACAAGACATAGTTAGGAAACCATTTTATATGCTCTTTTTAAACTAATATGTAATGATTTGATAGCTTGGTGGTTCAGGTAACTGGAAAAAAAGGCTAAAAAGGTGTATAGGGAAGATGCAAGTTTGGGACTCAACATACCCCCACTGTGAAGGTGTTGCATGTCCTCATGCAACCAAAATTTGGGTTATCCCGCTTTAATCCATGTGTTCTGAAGCCTTTGCTAGTACATCCAATCCTCTTCTCTTCTTTCTTGGTGCTACCACCATCCTGGGTTTCCTTATCAAACATCTGAATTTGAGATTGATTAATTCCCTGCTCAACTTCCTGCACTTTTTCTTTAGTTTCTTGTTCTTTTTCTGCCATAGTCCCAAATGTAGCATAGTATTATCATGAATGATTTTGTCCACTTTGCTTTGCTCCTTTAATGCTTCATTTTCTTGTTTAATGTGCCTGTTTAGAACCTCTAATTCAAACACTTCTTGTTTTAAGGATTGGACTTGTGCATCTTGTGTTATGTGAGGCAGAGTGGTTGATGTGCTCGGGCCTGCAGCTGTCTTCTCTAAGGATTCGAGGTAATCATACACCTCTTGCTGACTTGGATCTATTTCGGGTGTTTTCCTTGGGCTGACTTCAAAGTATTGTTGAGGAGGAGCACTGCTTTCTAATTCTAGCCGAGATGGACTTACATCAATATCTGGAGGACTGGTTTCAATATTTGGCTGAGGATGAGGTGGACTACGGCCAGCTGATGGTTTCTCGGGTGTTTCTCGACCCAAGTCGATGAAGTGGGGTCCTTTTACTTGTGTTTTCCTCCACTTTCCTCTAAGTCTGCTGCTTCTTCTTAAATACTGTGGGCTAGTACTCTCTTCTTCCATGCTCTGTTTTCCTTTTTCTTTCTTCTTGGCTGTAGCAGCTTGTTTTCGAAGATGCACTAGTCTCTCAGACAACACTTGATAGTCTTCCTCTATAGATGGCTCTAGTGATTGGTAGACATCTTTTATGTTCCTTTTTCCTTTCAATTTCCTCTGTTTTCTGTCCTTAGTTCTTTCCTCCTCTTTTTGACCAACTTCTTTAGTTTTGCTAATAGGAGAGTCTTGGATTATGGCACTTTTTTCTTTTCTCCTACTTCTTCTTGGTGTCTTTGGTGTACTGCTTTCAGGTGCCTCAGATGGCTCTTGAAAGTAATTTCTTACTAAGAACTGTTCCCAGGGATCTTTGTTTTTCTTCAGTTGGTCTTCAATGAGAATCCTTACAAGTCCATGATGATATAAATGAGGTTTTATGTATCCTATGTTCTTTTGGACTGTGGTGCTCATCTTTTTCAAACTCAACAGTAAGAAATAGGGCAGATTAAGGGTTTGATTCTCTAAGAAGTTCATCAATAACCTAGTATGATACATGTACATTGCTCCAAAGCGGCCTTCACAAGTGATGAAATTTTGAATGATTTTTAGTAAGCTGGCCCACTCTTCTTTTAATGCGTGAACAGGAATTCCTTTTGTAAATACAGTAACGTCCATAACTGGGTTACGTAATATAATTCTCCATGCCTGCTCGTCCACACTTTTGTTTTTAAACCAACGCTCACCTTCCTGGGGCATATCTGTGGCAGCTGCTATTGATGCTTTAGTGACCGTGCACTTCAGGTCTCCAATTTCCACCATCTGGCCGTTGAAAGACCTTGCAAAGGCTTTTGTTACCTTCTTATTGTGGCCCTTAAATTTTTGAATGAAGCGTAGCCATTTTGCTTTCTTTAGCAAATCTTTTACTTGAGGGTAACCTTCTAAGAACTTAGGTCCTTCTGGTTCTGCCCTTAATAATCGTCCCATCCTTTCCTCTGTTTGAAATTCAACTGAAATTCAACTGCGTGTGAGGGTTTAGCAGAGGTAAGATGGCTAGGTTGCAGGGTTTATGGCAAAAAAACAGTGGCTGCAATTGGAAGATGGATAACAGGTAACGGGAGTGTTCAGGAACTGTAAGCAGAAACAGAGGATGAGCAGCTGAGGTGAGTTCACAAAATGGAGTGGAGACGTATGTGAACGAGGTGGTAATGTAGCCGTGGCTTTAACAAAATGGCAGAGTAGTAAAGTGAAGTCGGAATTTTGAATTGAACGGCTGCGTACGAGATGTTACACGTTTATGCAGTGGCTGCGAAAAATGCGGTGGAGAGGAGCCATAATGAAATAGGTCACATCTCATGATTACAAATGTAGAGTGAAAGTGCAGTCAACTACGAGTTAAACCCGAAAATTAATCATGAGACAGTTTAGGGAATAAATGCATGGTTTATGGAATAATGTCGTGGAATGGTAATGGAGCTATCGTGATAATTATTGCATATAGTGGAGCTTTAAGGTTTAATAACTATGTAAAATTGTGCCTTTGATTGCTATTTGAAAGAAATTTTTACTCATACCTTGGAATCCTTGTCATTTGTTGTCCATTAGTCTTTAATCAACTGCTCCTTATTGATGTCTGTAGATGCTCCATGTCTTCATAGCATATGATCAGTCATACCTGCATTTTCATGATTATTGCACTAACATCTTGACTGTAAATTTGAAAAACAGAGTGGTGGCTGCGGAAACTGCTTCTGGTTGCGGAAACTGACACAGCACCCACTTGGCTGAATAAAGATAGTTAGATAATAACTAACTGAATGGAAATGGCCATGAAAGAGACATTTATTGATGAAATGGATGAAATGGAGTGGAGTGAAATGAAGATGAAATGGATGAAATGGAGTGGAGTGAAATGAAGATGAAATGGAGATGGAGTGGGATGGAAATGAAGTGAAGTGAAAATGGGAAAGAAGAAGAGTTTTTTTTTTTTTTTTGGAAAATATAGTGTCAGGTGTCCCTGATTTTCACTCTAGATTTTCTGTATAAGACTGCCAATCAGTGATTGGTTTTTAGGCTTATACATTTTTTATTTTTGTTTTTTTTTAAACAGAAAGGAACAAAGGCTAGGCTGGTGGGGAAGAAGAATTCTTCTTCATCAGCCTTATTGCAGAATTCTCTTGAAACATTTTGACAAATTCCTCTTTTGAGAGTGGCTTATGATAAATCTTTAATCTGTGGCCATTCACAATAAGAGGAGTTTGAAATTCATCAATGGTCTTAATTCTTACCGCTCCATTGCTAAAGACTTTGTCAATCTCATATTGCCCAAGCCAATGGGTCTGAAATTTACCTTTGAAGTCTTTAAACTTGGAATCAAATAGTAACACCCAATCTCCCTCTTGAAACTTTTTCTATTTGATGTATCTATCATGCCACTTAGCTCTTTGATGTTGAACTAGATCAGTTCTTAGGATTGCTTCTTGTCTAATCTCATCTAGCTCATTCAGCTGCTCCATTCTGTGCTTTTGGGCTTCTGATAGATCGATCCCCAACTGAATTGCCATCTTGAAAGTTTTGACTTGAAACTCAATGGGGAGCAGGACTTCTTTCCCATAAACAAGTTCATAGGGAGAATGTCCTGTTGTATTCCTCTATGTAGTTCTGTAGGCCCATAAGGCTTCAGGAAGCCTTTCTGCCCAATCTCTTATGTGTAGATGAACAGTTTTGGTGATGATGCTTTCAATAACTTTGTTTGTAGACTCCACTTGGCCATTTGCTTGCGGATGATAAGGAGTAGATTTTCTGTGCTTGATTTTGTATTCTTCCATCAGCTTCTCCATCATGTTGGATGTAAATTGACTTCCCTGATCTGTTACAATTTCTCTTGGGACACCAAAGCGAGTAAAAATATCTTCATAAAGAAAACTAACAACTGAATTTTCAGTAGCAGAAAGTAATGCTTGGCTTCTACCCATGTAATGACATAATCAGTGCATACCAATATATACTTCTTCTGTTTAGATGGTGGATTAATGGGTCCAATGAAATCTAAAGCCCATTTTTCAAAGGGTTTGATGAGTACTTGTGGTTGTAATGACATTTCATTTGAAAGAGTCGGTTTCCCTACTCTTTGGCAACTGTCACACCTTTTGACATATTCTTTTGTATCTTTGAAGAGAGAAGGCCAATAATATCCTAAAGAAAGGATTTTATAGGCCGTCATTTTGTCAGCAAAGTGTCCACCGCATGGTTTATCATGACATGCCTTGAAGATGTCAGGCATTTCATCATCCCTAACACATCTTCTGATCACACAATCTGGCCCTGTTTTAAACAATTCGTTAGAAATCCTTGAATATTTTGAACTCTCCTGAATAATTCTTCTTTTTTCACTAGGAAATATATGTGGAGGTAGGTTCCCTGTAACCAAATAGTTAGCAATATCTGCATACCAAGGAGTCTTAGTAGTTACTGCAAATAAATATTCATCTGGAAACTTATCCTCTACAGGAGAATCTTCGTTAGTATTTTGGATTCTAGACAAGAAATCAGCTACTGTATTTTGTTTCCCTGGTCTATCCAACACAGTAATATTGAATTCCTGTAAAAGTAAGAGCCATCTTGTAACTCTGCCATTAGTAACAGGCTTGTTCATTAGATATCTAATCGCAGAATGATCAGTATGGACAAAAGTTTCATAGCCTCTTATATAATGTCTAAACTTATTGATTGCATGAACAACAGCTAAGAACTCTTTTCAGTCATAGTATAGTTCAACTCAGTGGAAGTCAAATTTTTACTGGTATAGTAAATGGCATAAGGAACTAAATCCTTTTGACCCAACACAGCTCCTAGAGCTGTATCTGAAGCATCTGTAGAAATATGGAAAGGAAGTTTCCAATTTGGCCCTCTCAAAATGGGTGCTTCAGATATTCTTGTTTTCAAAGTTTCAAATGTTGATTGACAATGAGGATCCCATTTGAATTCACAGTCTTTTGTAAGTAATTTAAAGAGTGGAGATGCTATTTTAGTGAAGTTTTCTATAAATCTTCCATAGTACCCAGTGAATCCCAGGAAACTTCTAACATCTTTTTGACAGTTTGGAATAGGCAACTTGGAAATGACTTCAACTTTTGATCTATCAACTTTAATCCCATCCCCTGAAATGTGATGTCCCAAAACAATACCTTCAGTAAACATCATAAAACATTTTTCATGACTCAATGAAAGGTTCGTTTCTTTACATCTTATAAGGACTTTTTCCAAATTATCTAATGCCTCTTCAAATGAATCACCATAAACTGTAAAATCATCCATATAGACCTCTACACAATCATGGATTAGATCAGAAAAGATTCCTAGTACTGCCCTTTGAAATGTTGCGGGTGCGTTACATAATCCAAAAGGAAGCACTCGGTAAGCAAAAGTTCCCCATGGACAGGTAAATGTGGTCTTATCTTGATCTTCAGGTGCTACCTAAATTTGATTATAGCCACTAAAACCATCCAAAAATGAAAAGTACTTTTTGCCTGCTAGAGTATTCAATACTTGATCGATAAAGGGTAAAGGAAAGTGATCCTTCAAAGTTGCTTTATTCAATTCCCTGTAATCAATGCATACCCTCCATTTACCATTCTTTTTAGGTACTATAACCAAAGGAGAAACCCATCGGCTATCTGAAATTGGATAAATGAAGTTTACATTGAGTAGCTTTTGGAGCTCTTCTTTCACTATCTCCTTAAGGTTTGGATTCATCCTTCTCTGAGGTTGTCTGATTGGTCTACTGTTTTCCTCGATGTAGATGTGATGAATGCAAGTCTTAGGGTCAATACCTTTCATATCAGTATACTCCCATGCAAATGCAGTAGAATGTTTTTGCAAGATTTTGGTTAGCTCTCCCTGTTGTGATTTTTCCAAGTTTTTGTTGATATTCAATGTTTTACCTAGAAATATCTCAATGGCGGAACTACAAAACTCTTCCATAGAGTAAAGAGACATTTGTCTAGATGATAGATACTCAATGTTAGAATCTAACTGAAATGGTGTGTGGTCATATTCTGAAGATGTTTCAAATTTTTCTAATGTGTTTAGAATTTGACTATCTTCACTGATTTCAGAAATGGTAAAGACAGGTTGTATAGTGTCCTCATCATCGACCCATTCATTATCTCCTACTTCTGTAATTGCTTTTGCTGGAGGATACAGATTGAATTTCTTTGTCGAATTACCATCAGAAATATACATATCCCCAGATCTACAATTGATAAAAGCACCAGTTGTGGCTAGCCAAGGTCTTCCTAAGATGAGTGGGTGCCCTCCTAAATTACTTTTGGGAGTTAAAATCATGAAATCTAAGGATATTCCCAAGAATATAAGGAGACCGAAATGTCTTCTAATACACCATCTAGTTTGATAATTGATCGATCTGCAAGTTGCAGTAGAGTAGGTGTAAAAAGAAGATTATGAAGTTTTAGCTGTTCCATAGTCTGTCTACTCATAATGTTGATAGCAACCCCTAAATCAATCAAAGTATTTGGAATTTCTACCCCATTGATATGTGTTTTGACAATTGGACTACCAGGATCTACATACTTCTACATGGTAATTTTTCCCATCATGATATCTGCAATCTTTCCTACCAGGTGGATTCTTCCTGTATCTCTTGGTTTCCTTCCTGGTCTTTTGAGACTCAACTCCTTTATCGTTTTTGCTAGAATAGGAATCTCTCTAATGGCTTGTAGCAAGGGAATCTTGATACAAATATTCTTTAATTCATCTAGGAAATCATAGTCAGGCAACAAGATTTGTTTTTCCACTCCTTTATCAATTTGTAATCTTTCAGGAAAAGGAGGTGTGGATGAAGATGCAGGTTGCTCAACTATAGGAGTTGTGGGGTTTGACTCTTTTCCTTTTTCTTTTTGAGTGCTTGGATTTTGAAGAGATGCTTCAGAACCTTTATTGGCTTCAAGAGAATCTTCCTCAGAAATGTTTTGCTTTTGAGCATCTATAGAAGGCTTGTCTAAAACTCTACCAGATCTGAGTTGTATATCATCGAGAGGAACAATCATATAGGTAGGAAATTGTTGTCCTTCTACCATGTAAGCATTTTGAGGGTTTTTATTATTGGGATTTGGCAATGGCTGGGAAGGTAGTTGATTTGTCTTTTGTTGGAATGGAAGCAAGAGTTGGGAATTTGGATTCTGTTGAGAAGGTTGTTGTTGTTGTGGAAATGGCAATGAAAGTTGTGGATTTTGATTTGGAAGTTGTGGAGCTTGTTGATTTTGAAAAGATGGAGGATATTGATAAAATTGAGCAAATCTCCCATAAGGATTTTGCATACCTTGTACCCATGATTGAAATGGACTTTGAGGTTGAGACCAAGGTTGTTGCCAAGGATTCCAATTTGGTGGGGGTTGAAAGTTCGTGGGGTTGTTAAACCCTTGATTTTGTTTCCCCTGCCAAGGTCTCCTTGAAACAAAACAAAGAGATTCAATTGAATTTGGGTCTTCTTGAAAGACAACTTTGAGTCCAGGAATTGAAGGACAATCCTTGGTCTCATGGCTTTCTGAACAAATCACAAATGTTTCTAGAACTTTTGCATCCAAGGGGCATTCCCTTAGAGCATGTTTCTTCCTACATTTTGGACAAAAGATGGCTAAAGCTTCAGCTTCAGCTTTCTGCTTGTTTTGTATCTTAAGGGTGTCTAATTGCTCACTAAGGCTCCCTAAAATATCAGTTTTAAACTCATCAAGCATGTTGCCAATCTCAGCCCTACTTACTGATCCAGTTGCAGATTTGTTTGCTCTAATGAGAGAAGGATATCTAGGCCCTTTTCCAGTTTTAGATTTTCACCTTGAGAGATGGACACATAGCTCTGCTATATCATGAAGTGGAAGTTGAGATATATCTCCTTTTCCCATCATGTTCAAAATATCTATCCATTCATCTCTAATGGCTTTTAATAGAAGGGCTTTCAAGGTTTCCTCATTTAGGTTATTCATTTTTGCTCTTTTCAGGTTGTATTGAAATCTTTCAAGTAAATCCTCCAAGTTTTCATCTTCTTTTTGCACCATTTTGAATACCTCATCCTTATGATTGGTGGGCATACAATAGTCCAGGTATCTATCCAAAATGTTTGTTTCATATCATTCCAAGTCTTAATAGATTGAGTGACTAATCCCATGAACCATTTTAGAGCAGCTCCCTTCAATGTTGAAGGAAACAATTTGAGTTTTTGAGAGTCTTCCATATAATCATAAGTTCGGCATACGAGTTCAAACTCAAATAGAAATGTTTCAGGATCCTCACTTCGCAACCCATAAAAGTTTGGGAGGACAGATGGTGAGATGTTTTTCATTGTTGTTCAAGATTCCTCATCAACTATAGGAAATCCAAATGAGTTATCTCCATCCCTATTTCCCCCATTGTTACCCTTACCTCCTCCATTGTTTCCTCCTCCTCTACCTCTACCTCTACCTCCTCCAAATCCGTTTACTACTTCCTCTGTCATGATAGTTTCCTCAGAGATTTCAGAGTCTTCTGGTTCTTCTACTAATGGCGAACGAGGAGGAATTTCTCCCTCTTCTTCTTCAGGTGATTCTACTTCCTCAATTACAATGTGTTTTCCTGTAGAAGTAAAGAAGGGGTCTTTTCCTAACTCAGATTCGGTGGATAGTGTGGGAGAGTCTCCTAATTTAGCTACTGCCTCTTGAATTCCAGGAATCCTAAGGCTGGGAGTGTGAGTTGGAGATGATGGAGGTGTATCTTGTCTATACTTTGAAGTAGATGGAGTTGTAAAAATCGAACTCTTGGCCCTAGCTATAAACCTTCCCCTAGAATCTCTTGCTCTATGCATGTCATTTTTTTATTTTTCTTCAAGTCGGGCTAATAATTCTCTTTCTGATCTTCCAGATCACTCTAGGTGTAAGAAGAGAGCATACCCAAGAAATTATTGAACCAATAACTCTCTTTTCTGATTCTCCAGGTCACACTAGGTGCAAGAGGAGAGCATACTTTGAGAAGTTATAAATTTTTACCTTCCTTGAAATTTTCTTATTATTATTTTTTTTAAGAAATTGGCTACCTAGTTTCACTTCCCCGGCAACGGTGCCAAAATGTTTGGTCAATTTAGTGTGTCCTAAATTCCTATATAAATTGTCAATCCGGGAGTCGTAAACTGCTGAAATGAAGTGCACTATATATGCAAGATAACCGATTTCTTACTTCTTTGTCGTTTTTGATTTTTGGTTTGTTTTTGGGTTTATCTTTTGTTGATTCTCTAATGTGAGATGGCAAAATTAAAAGTCAAGTATGGATATAAGTGTTCAAGGCAATGGTGACCTCTATAATGATTTCCAAACTTCAAAGTTCTCAAAAAGGTTTTAAAACTTGCAATGATGAAATTAATTCCTAAGAGAAAATAAAAATGTATCTAAATTCTAATTAAACCAAACAGTGAGCTAGTGACTATGAAACCTAGTATCCTTGCTGCTGTATAAAAAGAAAACTGAACTCAAAGAAATTCAAAAACTATAAGCAAAGTAAACTAAATCATATTACATCAACTCATATTCTGACCCCTCACCATTCGACTCACTCTGGCTATAGGAGGTAATCATAAACAAATTGAGTAATCTAACATCTAAATTGCAGAAAATGAAACTGAGATCAAACTACGCATTCATACTTCAATCTCTCACCATTCGACTCGCTCTGGCTATAAGAGGTAACTGAAAATGACATGAGTAATCTAATCACTAACTTGCAGAAAAATAAACTAATATCAAACTACGCATTCATACTTCAATCCCTCACCATTCCACCGTAAAACTCTTAGGTTGACCACCGCTTTGACTGTCCTTGACCATGGCCTTTTGTGAACGATTCAGCTGAACCAAGGGGACACGTTCCATGTCCACATCATTTGCAGCTCGCCCATGTGGCCGGATTCTCCAGTAGACACCTGTAGCATAGACTTCAACAAAAAGGCTGCGGAAAGTTGAGCTGGCTGCGGAAAGTGACAAGATTCCGCAGCTGACTGAGCAAAAATCTAGATCAAACAGCAGTCACAAGACATAGTTAGGAAACCATTTTATATGTTTTTTTTAAACTAATATACAATGATTTGACAGCTTGGTGGTTCAAGTAACTGGAAAAAAAGGCTAAAAAGGTGTATAGGGAAGATGCAAGTTTGGGACTCAACACCTTCCATGACTCCAAGTTTCTCTCGGAAGGCTAAGAATTTGACCTTCCCTAAGGGCTCCGTGAGGATGTTAGTAACCTACTCATTTGATGTATTAGAGCCTTATTGCTCCCCGTTGTACCATATCCCAGATAAAGTGGTACCTGATATCGATGTGCTTGGAGCGGTCGTGGAACACTGGATTCTCTGAAAGGCAAATCCCACTCTTGTTGTCACAATAGATCACGGTGATATCTAGCACGTGCTCAAATAGCTCACTGAAGAGCTTCCTCAACCAAACAACTTCACAACTGGCCATACTCGCTACAATGTATTCACCCTCGACGATGCTTAGAGCAATTGATTTCTGCTTCCAAGAAATTGAAGTAGACCCCAATGAGAAGCAACATCCTGATGTGCTCTTTCTATCCACCACACTGCCAGCCCACTCAACATCAATATATCCATGTAGTCTCAAATTTCTGGCAGTGTATCTCAGCCCATAGTTGATTGTGCCATGAAGATATCTCAAGAGTTTCTTAGCAGCAATCCAATGCATGTGATGAGGCTCAACCATAAATTGACTCAAAGTATTTACAGCGAAGCATATGTTTGGTCGGGAGTTTACCAAGAACATCAGGGCCCCACAAGGTGTTTATACTCAGAAGGGTTCGCCAATTCAAGCCAAACAACACTTCCACATAGCTTCTTGAAGTTGAGTTCCATCGGAGTAGACACAAATTTGCAATCCATCATCCCACATCTCTCTTGCAGCTTCACAATGTATTTTCCTTGAGAAAGGAAAATCTTGGTTGGCTTTTGCCAGTAATGCATTAGACCTAGTCCTTCATCTCGAACTCGGAAATCAACTCCCTCTTGCATTGATAAATGGGAGGGTTTGCACCTGTTAGAATGAGACCATCAACATAAAGGACCAAAATAAGAAGCATGCCCTTTTCAACCTTGAAGTTTAGGTTAGGATTAGCATACCTCCTGGTAAATCCCAGCTTCACGAGATGTTAGAATGAGACCATCAACATAAAGGACCAAAATAAGAGGCATGCCCTTTTCAACCTTGAAGTTTAGGTTAGGATTAGCATAGCTCCAAGTAAATCCCAGCTTCACGAGATAACTGACAATTCTCTCATATCGAGCCCTAGGGGCTTGCTTCAACCCATAGAGAGCTTTCTTCAACGTGCATACATGTGTCCTTCAATCTTGTACTTCAAACCGTTGAGGTTGCTCCAAGAAGACTTCCTCCTTAAGCGAGCCATGCAAGAAAGTAGTTTTGACGTCCATATGATGTAGGTTCCATCCTTGATTGGTAACAAGAGAAATAATAGATCAGATAGTGGTATATCAGGAAATTGGTGCAAATATTTCGTCATAGTCCATTCTTTCCTTTTGAGAGAAACCACGAGCAACGAACCTGGCCTTATATTTTTCAACACTTACATCATCTCCATGTTTAATTTTGTAAAGCCATTTAGAAGTGACTACAAACTTGTCCTTGGGTCTGGGCACCACATCCCAAACATCATTTTTCATGATTGACTCATACTCCTCATTCATCGCATCTTTCCAAACCTATGTTGCAGGAAACGTGGTATAGAGGTCCGTTTCCGTACGAAAACGGGTACAAAACGCGGAAACGCGTTTGGTACGGCCCTGAAACGCGTTTTTGGCCGTATTGCCACGTTTCCTGAAATGGAAACGTGGCCAGTACGGCCGGAAACGCGTTTTAGGGCCGTATGACCCACGTTTCCTCATTAACTTGTGTTTTTTTTATTTGTTTTTTAATTTACTTTTAGGGTATGTTAGTGACTTCTTGTTGCTTCTAGATGCGTGTCTAAAGTTATAAAAGTGAATTTTTGCCCTAGTGTTGATATGTAGTTCATCAGGAAGTTTGAGGGATATGCAGTTCATGGTAATGTTAAATTCTTAAAGTAAAAGTGATATTCTCCTTTATTTTTCATTTTCATCATTTTACTTAAATTTTTAACATTACCATGAAATGACTTAGGATGTTTGAGAGTGGTTTTGCCCTCATTGGATTTCATATGGAGAAAGTAGAATTTTAGATCTCACTCAAAATCCAGCAGACTTATTTGTTTTTTAGGATTTCAGGGTTGGAGGGATTGCAATGTTTCCATTGGATTTTATCATGTACTAGGGTATGGAACTTGTATTTAATCAAGAGAACCAAGCCCTCTATGCATGGGAAACTCCCAATGATCAAGATCATGTAGGGTACTAGGGTATGAAACGTGTATTTAATCAAGAGCACTAAGGTCGTTCGACTATGTAGGAGGAGACTCCCAATACAACAATGGTCCTTCTAAAGAATGGGATGTGGATGCAGAAAATCCTGATTTGGATCTCTCTCTTGCAGCCTTATAGTCTTTATTGTACTTGTAGTCTCATATATTAATATAACTAAAGGTTGATTTTGAGATTTGGATATATAATAAAGGTTGCTTTTGGATATTCCGATATTTTTATTTTCATTATGTGATCATTCATGAGTAAATGTGATGTAAATTAAATCTTAATGTTTAAGTGTAATAAATTATAATGTATCATTTATGCTTTATGATTGCACACACACACACACACAGAGACACATATATATATATTCGCGTTTCCCTGTTTCCAAAATTTGGGGAGGTCGCGTTTCGTATCGCTTCCCGTTTCGGAAACTCGTACCCGTTTCCCCGTTTCGTGCAACTTAATTCCAAACCTATTGATATACGGCTTTTTCAAACGTGCAACGTTCAACTTGAACAATAGTACTCAGAGTAGCCAAATAACCTTGACACCTGTTCGGCTTCTTGCTTTCACGAAATGTCTCTCTTAGAGCAATCTGTATTTTAACATCTTCAAGAGTATCTCTGAGCCATAGTGGATATTTCCTTCAAGTAGAGGGATGACCAAGAGGTGGATCAATAGGATCTATCAGACCTTCAACATCAGGAATAGGCTCATCTATCGAAGGTTCATCCTGTTTTGGTCAAGGAGATCTCTAGCTTTCCCAAGGGAAGTATCTTCATCAAAGGTAACATCATGACTTACTTCCACATCTCTTTGACCAGGCACATAGATTTTATATGCCTTTGAATTTTCATTGTAGCCGATGAATATACCTTTGTTCCTAGAAGCTTCCAACTTATTTCTTTTCTCTTTAGGCACATGAAAAGATACCGGACAACTAACGATTCTAAAATGACAAACATCTGGTTTCTTACCATTGAAGGCTTCTTCGGTGTATTTATTTCCAATGCTTGATGAGGGCTCCTATTTTGAACATATACGACAGTGTTGGCAGCATCTCCGCACTAGAATTTCGATAGACCTTAATCATGGAACATGGCACGGGTGGCTTCCATGATTGTTTGATTCTTCCCTTCAACAACTCCATTTTGCTCAGGAGTGTATGGAACAATTGTGTCCCTCTTAATGCCAACCTCTCTGCAAAAGTGATTGAATTTATTTGATTCATATTCGATTCCATTGTCGGTTCTCAATATCTTGATCTTCTTCCCTATTTGATTCTCACCAATGCTTTGAAAGAATGAAACCATTTGAACACTTCATCCTTGTTTTTTAAGAAATAGATCCATGTTTTGCGTGAGAAATCATCCACAAAGATTGCATAGTATATGTATCCTCCCAATGAGGTTACGGGCAGGGCTCCAGATAGGTCGGAATGGACCAATTGAAGAATATTAGTTGTCTTGCTTTCACTAGAATGGAATGGTCCCTTTGAATGTTTCCTAGCTGCACATCTCTAACAAACTCCATGGTTCATATTAAATTCGGGCATCCCTGTGACCATCTTCCTTAACCCAGGTAAGGCTTTGTAATGTAAGTGGGCGAATCTCTGGTGCCATAAATCACATTGAAGAGAAGTATCATTCGCCAAAGCTCCCAAAGGAGTTCCTCCGACTTGATGGAGACCATCAACCCTAAATTGAAGAGTAAATGCATATTTAGGATTTCTTTGCCAAATATGTACCTTTCCATCAATGAATGCAACTTTGAAGCCTTTATCTTCCATCAGGAAATAGACACCAAGTTCTTCTTCAAATCAGGCACATACAACACTTTTTCTAGATGTATGGTTTGACCTTGATTCAGGTGAAGAGTGACAATGCCTATTCCTTGCACGGGGTAGGTGGCATTATCTCCAAGTATGATCTTTAGATTAGTCTTCTTTTCAACTAAATTTGAAAGGGCCTCCTTGTATCCAATGAAGTGCCTTGAGGCTCCACTATCAATCAACCAATGATCTAAAGTGTCTGGAAGAGAGACAGTAGTTAGAGCGAAAATAAGATAGAACTTGTTGACCACTACGTGCCAACTACCCATAGCAGTACACCCCCTTTTCTTCGCAAAAGGGATAGCGCTTGATCAACGTGTCCGTGCCATTCGACAGTAATCAACGACCTGATCATGTTATGTTGTAAAACCAGTCTACATGTGTAAATTGTAAATAATCTTAGCAGAGTTGAGTCATGTATGTAAATTGCCTAGGTGGACCTAATTTTCTAGTGATAATCTACGTTCTGGAAGGTTTTTTGTCTCACTGATCCATGATCGACAGAGTTTTCCTTCAACCTAACCCCAAAGCCGGAATGAATTTTGTCATTAGAATCTTAGGGGAATCCTAGTGCGTTGATCTGCTAGATTATATTTGGTCGCAGAACTGGGTTGAGGGTCTATGTCAAATGGGTTTTGCCCCTTGAGATGTAAAATTGTAAAAGTCATGATGTAAAGTGTCTTGAGGGCTAGAAAATGTTTTAATCAGTGTTGTTAAAAGCGCGATTTAATCGCGTTTTTTTCAAAAAAGCGCGATTTTTTACCCTTGCCGATTAAAACCCGCTTTTTATAGGTAAAAAGCGGCGGTTTTTTTTATACCGCTTTTTTCCGAAAAAAGCGCGATTTTATGGGAAAAAAGCGGCGAGGGCGGCGGCAGCGGGTTTATAACTATGATTTTCGATTTTTATTTTGTCATTTCTGACTGTGGGCGCGCGGAGGAGGAGGAGAAGCGTTGAGGAGAGGAGCTGAAGGGTTTGGGAGCGAATCCAAGTGCTTGTAGGAGAATTTCAAGAGGAGATCACCAATTTGTCCATAAAAACGGTATGTAGATTAATTTTTTTTTGTTTTCCTTGTTTAAAAACTTTGTTTTTCATTGTTTTTGGTTGGGAAACTTCATATGGGCACCATTTTCCTTTTGTTTTCATTGTTTTTAAAGATTTTTTTGTAATTTTTCATTGATTTGGGATGGGTAACTTGGTATGACTATGGGAACCAATTTTTTATTTTTTTTTCATTTTTTTTAAACATTGTTTATGTTTTTTCATTGTTTTTTGGCATTTGCCATTTGGTTGGGTAACTTGGGTTTGGAACTTTGGATTTTGGAAATTTGTATCTTGTAATTTTGTAAATGCTAAATTGTAATTTGTAATCCTAAATTCCTATTTCCTAATCGTTATTTTTCCATAGGTTTGCAAATTCAAAAATAAAAAACAAACATGCCAAGGAAATTGGATCCTTTCTGGGAATATGGTGAACCTAAAACTTCGAATGATAGACAAAGCTTGTATTGCAAGTTGTGTGGAAAGGAGATACGCGGGGGGGTGTACAGGTTGAAGTATCACCTTGCACAAATCCCTGGACATGATGTGGGGCCCTGTATAAATACAAATCCTGAACTTATCCAAAGAGCCATGAGAGCATTGGGAGAATTAGAGCACGCTAGAGAGGCCAAAGAAGAACTCAAAAGGCAACTAAAAAGGTCAGCTGAAGGAAGTGGGCCAAGTGGCACTGGTTCTACTGCAGCGTCAGTCAATCCGGTAGCTGCATCATCATTTTTTGTTCCTCGAACCACACCTGGTTCACAACCAACTATCGGTTCAATGCTAAAAAAGAACTGAAAAAGAACAAGCTAATAGGTTGATGGCAAAATTTCTCCTCTGGAGTGATATTCCTTTCAGCATTGTAAGGAATAGTCCATTTTTCCAACCTGCTGTTGATGCCATTGCCAGTGTTGGCCCGGGGTACAAAATCCCTTCTTATCATGATTTCAGAGGTCAGATTCTTCAAGATGAAAAGCGTGACTGCACCCAAAGATTGGAGGATTTTAGGGCATCATGGGCACAAACAGGATGCACTGTTATGTCAGATGGTTGGACTGACCAAAAGGGGAGAACCCTTATAAACTTCTTGGTTAGTTGTCCCAAGCGGACTATGTTTATCAAATCTATTGATGCAACTCATCAAATCAAAGATGCAAGAACTTTATGTGATTTGCTGGATGTGTTTATTTTGGAGGTGGGTGCAGAAAATGTTGTCCAAGTCATAACGGACAATGCTGCAAATTATGTTGCTGCTGGTAGAATGCTTATGGACAGGCATCCTACTTTATTTTGGACACCTTGTGCTGCCCATTGTATTGATTTGATGTTAGAGGACATAGGGAAAATTCCCTTTGTCAAAGATATTGTTGACTCATCAAAAAGCATCACAAAATTTATTTACAATCATACATTTGTGCTTAGCTTGATGAGAAAATGCACCAACAACAAAGAGTTGGTGCGCCCCGCCATTACACGGTTTGCGACGAGTTTCATATCTCTTCAATCCCTCTTGAATTCTATGTGGGATTTGAAGAGAATGTTTCTTTCAGAGGAGTGGCGTGCTTCGTCAATGAGCCGCAAACCAGAAGGAGAGGCCGTGTGCAGACTAGTTTCATACCAGGAAGACTTCTGGGCGGGAGTGCAGGAGGTGTGCGCCGTTACTGAACCTTTGGTAAAGGTTCTTCGGTTGGTTGATGGTGAGAAGCCCGCAATGGGCTATTTGTATGAAGCCATGGACAGGGCCAAAGAAGCCATTCGGTCCTACTATGATGATAAGGGAGATGATGGGTTTCAGAAACAACTCCTTCTATGGGAAGTGATTGATGAGCGATGGAACAACACACTCCATCGTCCCATTCATGCTACTGGGCTTTTCCTGAACCCTGCATTTTCTTATGCATGTGGGTTTGATTTTGATGCTGAGATCATGGATGGATTCTTATCCTGTGTCCAGAAGATGGTGCGATCTCCAGAACAACGTATGGAGATCTCTAAACAAATTGAGACATATAAGATGGCAGGTGGCACATTTGGCTTTGAGATGGCTATCATTGATAGGACGATTAAAATGCCAGGTATTTTTTAGTTTGTACTTTGTAACTTTGTTTCAAATTTCATTCTCTTCAAATTCCATTTTTTTCTTATGTTTATTTAAAATTTTATTTGTAATTTTGTTGTAGACGCATGGTGGAAGATGTATGGTGGCAGAGTACCCCTTTTGCAAAAGCTTGCCGTACGCATCCTCAGCCAAACATGCAGCTCCTCAGGATGTGAGCACAATTGGAGTGTATTTGAAAAAATACACAACAAGAAGCGCAATAGGTTAACACTTAAACATTTAAAATATTGCAAATTTCCAAATAAATTTTTGAATTCATTAAACAATATTTTTTTTATAATATTAATTATTAATTATTATTTCATGAACTTTGTACAGGTTGGAGTCCCATAGACTTAATGACATGGTCTATGTCTACTACAATCTTCGATTGTGGGTGAGGCAACTAGAGAGGACACCTGATATGGATGCCATCTCATTGGATGGGATTGACACCACTACTGAATGGAGGGTTGAGACCGAGAGGCCTCTCATGGATCCCACTGATGATTGGTTAGTGCAGGATGAGGGGGAGGAGGAGGGGGAGGGGGAGGAGGAGGAGCAGGAGGAGGAGGTGACACCGCCTACCCGGGCTACCACTACCACCAGTAGAGGACGTGGTCTCCGTCTACCTCCTGTAGCTGCTACTTCTACTTCTTCAGCTTCTAGAGCACGTCAGACTCCACTGCCATTTCCACCAGCACAGGCACCAGCATCTACATCTAGAGGGAAAGGGAAAGCAGTGACATTTTCTCGCAAGAGGGGCAGAGGAAATCAATAGGATTAGACTTTCATTTTATTGTATATGACATTATGACATGATGAGATACATTATCATATTTTTTGTTGATATTTTGAGGCTGAGTTGGGACTCAAGTCCTCAGGAGTCAGGACTTACTATTCAGGACATGATTCAATGTTATGTGTGATTTTAGCGCTAGAAATGATATTAAACATCTTATATATTAGTTTTTTTATCATATTTATGTGTCAATGTATTTATTTTATGTTGTAGATGGTTTAAATATTAAAAAAATTGAAAAAAAATGAAAAAAATGAATATTTTTGTACCAAACGCTTTTTTCTCGCTTTTTTCCGCTTTTTTCCGCTTTGTTCCCCACGCCGATTTAATCCCGCTCGCGCTTTTAACAACATTGGTTTTAATCCCCTCATAAGTCTTAAATCCTAGGTCCTAGGTGATTTTTCCGAAGGCTAAGTTCGAGGATCCAAAAATAAAAATATAAAAAAACTAAAGATATAAATAATAAAAAAATAAAATTAAAAAGTTAAAAAATAACTAAAATATATATATATATATATATATATATATATATGTATTTTAAATTTATAAAATTATTTAAACAATAAATAAAAATTAAAAAAATAAAATAAAATAATAATAAGTCAAATTTTTGAGTAAATAAATGCAGAATTTTAATTGTTTAATATATTAAAATGCATTTAAAAATTCGACGGATGAGATTAAAAGAAATCTTGATCCTCATCGACGGTCGAGATTAGTTTGACATGGATCACTCGAACTAGCTGTTGGGAAATTTTCCTTTAAATAGGGTGCTAGGGGTCATTTGAGATCAGATTGGATCTGAGAGACTGGTGCTAAAGAAAGCTCTCTTGTAGTCATTATTTTTTTGAGCAATAAAGAAAGACTTTGGGGTTGAAATCTTGCTGGTGTTACTCTTCTGAAAGTGCTGTAAGATCTTTTATTTTTCTGCATAATTTTATTTTCAGTCATCGATAATAGCTTGATGAAGATTGATTCAGGCACAGGTATCTTGTCTGATCTCTGGGGTTTGAATGATAGTTTAGATTCTGAAATATAATGGCAGGTATCTTCATTTGATCTAGATTTCGCTATTGTTTTTTCCTTCTATGTTAATGGTTGATTTTAAGCTGTGGAGGGAATCTTAGTTTTGAGCTCATTGGGCGTTAGGGGAAGTTCTCGGTTGAACCAGCCAACTCCCGGATTGCGTTTTCTGAAAGAGCCCAGCTAGTTTTAATCCTGGGCTTATCATTAGAATTTTTTGCTGTAGATGCATGAAGGGTTTTCTGAAGTACTTCATATTAAATTTAAAATTCTGAAAATATTTTTGTGGCATATTGACAAATCTGGCTACCTAGAGCCTTCAGTTTGTAAATACTGTAATTATTTAGCTAGTTCTTATGGTTTTTTAGGGTTTCATTTATTTTTTGCATTTTCAAGTCCTGGCTGTTTGTTTTCATTGTTAACAGGTTGCAGGTTACAGGTCTGAGGAGAAATTTTTGTTTGAAGCCAGATCTAGGCCCTGGAGGGTAAGATCTGGCCTCAGGATCAGTTCTTGCAGATTTTTTGCTGAAGAAATTCGAGACTCTCCAAACAATTTGTCTACTGGGGTTTCATTTAAAATTGCTTTCCAAGTATATCAGCCAGCGATCTTGCAGTCCAAGGGTTTTAAAATCATTCATTTTCAGATCTAAAATTTTTTAATGAGGGTTTCAAGAAATCTGAAAGAGAGCGAGTTAAAAATTTTATTACGATTTCTGGAAAATATTTAGAGGGTCTGGTGGAAGTTCTCGTGTCTGCTTCTTGGGTTTTCAGTCTTTCTGTTGCTTGAAGTCATTTTTCTAGCAGAAAATTCTGATTTGTGTATGCTGTCCTGGGGTTTTCTGGAATTTTTAGCTCCTCTCACCCTGCTACAAATCAAATCCCTTGGCTCACATGCTGTTGTCCAAAGCCAAATACGCAGTCATTGCTGCTCCCTTCACCCCCTCTCCACACCTGCAAAGCATATAAAAAAAAAATGTGGCTATCTCACGCAGCTTTCAACGCTATCATTCCTCACCCTTCACGCTGCCCATATTCTCCGCATATCTGCACTCAGTCTTCAAAAAAAAAAACAAAAAACATTCAAAATCCGCGGCTCATTTGCATTCTTCTACACGCTGCCTTGCCAGCCTGCACGCAGCTTCTACTCCATCCATTTTTACGCAGCTCTCTGCTTGCATCTACACTCCTTCACCTTATCCCCAACAAACTCCAACATTCCACGCTGTATAACCCTTCGATTTTCAAATCCTGCAAATACACAACAAACTCCAACTCAGAGATTCCTGTCCATCCACGCAGCCCCTTCTTTTTTCGCTCTAGTTCCGCAGTGATTAAGCTCCACACGATTTTGGCTCTCCTTATCTCTACGCTGCCGCAGTTAAGTTCTCACGCACAGGCTTGCAAACCAAACAAGCATTCGATTTCTTCTTTTTATCATCCGTACATGCTTAGCATAGGTATGTAGCTTATTTTTATTTTAGTTAGTGTAATATATGCATACATTTAGTTTTAGGGTAACATATAGTTTTTAGTTTTAGATTTTCAATTAAATTTTTTTTAGTTATAGTTTTATACATACATTAGTTTATTTTTAGACTTGTTAAATCTTAGTTTTAGTTTTAGTTTTTTTAAATCTAGAATTTTATACATTTAAAAGAAAATCATAAAAGGTTTTAGTTTTAATGTTTTAGTTCATTATTTTATTTTAGACTTATTTAAGTTTAATTTTTGATTAAAAAATATTAAAAAAAAATTAATTTTTTTTCTTCCAAAAAACATAAAAAATCTAAGTCACCTGACACGGGGATTCGGGACACGTAGGATTCGGGATTCGTGGTGTCGGATTCGGGGCACGCTAACCCCCCGGAACAGGACACGTTATATATTATTTTATTATATATATATATATATTAAAAATTAGATATTATCATATTTCTTACACAAATTTTAATTAATGATACAAATTTATTGATTTCAAACATAGATCTTCATCTATAGCTATTAGCATGCATAGTACATACAAAATTCAAATAAATGTCAGTGGTACTGGTCACATAAATGATACATCTATTAAAAATTTAAATCATGATTCATAATTCATAACTGAAAGACAACTTACAACTACAAGATAGTAAGATAAACACACTGACAACTGTAGTTTTCTCATTAAGTCATCAAATCAAAATGTGTTACATAGGTAGTGTTGGTGCAATGCCAATGGCAAATAGAAATAGAAAATATAAAACAACTACAGGTATATAAGCCTCAAGGCATCAATCAGCATCAGTATCAGCATCACTGTCCCCATCATCATGGTCCCCATTGCTCTCCTCTGCATCCTCCTCCTCCCCTGTATCCGTAGTCGCCTCTGCATCTGCTGGTATGGAGGTTGACCCCTCTAAGTCATCAAATCTAACAGGCTCAAGCACTGGATCACTGAGATCCATGTTGGCCAATGGCAACTCAACAGTGGTGTCCAGACCCATATCATCAGGAAAGACATCCCACATCTTTGTCTTTCCCCTCAACCACTCTTCCCTCTGCCTGTAAATAAGACGAAGGTTGGTGTGCACATACACCATTGTCTCTGCCCTGGACTGCTCAAGCCTGCTCTTCTTCACATTATGCAAATTCCCATATGTGCTCCAATTCCTCTCGCAACAAGAGGATGAAGTCACCTGAGAGAGGAGCCTCATGGCTAACTGCTGAAGAGGAGGGCTTGTTGCCCCATGATTTGCCCACCAAGAATAGGGCTTCTTAACCCCCCTGTCTCTAATCACATCATAACCTCCAAATCGACCAGTGCCAGTGGAAAACTCTGCAAAGGCATCCTCCACCTCAGCAAGCAATGCACTATCCTGATAAATCCGCCTCAATGCCTCTTTCCTCCCTTGTGAGATTTCACCATCCATGTGAGGAGGGAATCTGCGGGAAGGCCCACCATTCAGCCACTCATGGCTGTAGTATTTGGGGTTCAATGAGTGAGCCAAACAATGTAAAGGTGTACAATTCTTGTCCCATCTGCGGACAAGAATATCATGTATGGTATCGCAGAAGGCCTTTGGTGATGTCTCATACTGGGGGCACTCACTCTGTAGAATAATGCTCCTCACAGACTCAATTATGGAATCCCATCCCTCATAAACCTCTCCTAGGATGGGTTTGTCTGTATCTGCAACTCGAAGCAAAGAGATGATAGGGCCCATGATCCGAATAATTAGATCTACCCTCTCCCACCAAGCATCATCTAGTACCGTGTCCTTCACTCTTTTAGAGGCTGCCTGATTTGTCTTTCTCCAAAAAGACCAAAACTCAGAAATAACCATGGACCCAAGAGCAGTCTTGACCTCCCTCAACCTCTTCAACATCATGAATGAAGATGCAAACCGTGTATCAGCAATCTTCAACAATGATAGATTGCTGTACTCCTTGTAGATAGTGAGGGCATTTCTATGATTTTGCACAAAGTTACGGATATGTCTTGCATCCTCAATAATGCTTCCAATCCAAAGCACATAAGAAGCAATGGATTTCAGTGCTAAGTTCAATGAATGGACAATGCAAGGTGTCCAAAACACTTGTGGATATTTAGCTTCCACAATCATGCCAGCCGCCTTGCAAACAGGTGCATTATCTGTAATGATTTGCACACAAGATTCAACACCTACATCTTCAACAACTTTAATAAATAACTCACCCATAAATTGTGCATCCTTGTATTCGCCAAGTGTATCCACTGCTTTCAGGAAAACTGGACCATTCAAGGAAGACACCATGAAGTTGATGATTGGGTGTCGTGCTGGATCTGTCCATCCATCAGAAACAATGCTAACCCCAGATGTTGGCCATGATGCCATAATAGGCTCAAGCATTTTTTGCACCTCTTTTTTTGCGTTCGTCAACAATGTGGTTCTCAGCTTCTCTGACCCAGGAGGCACATACCCTGCTGGAGCCCCTTGAGTTAGAGCTCGACACATCTCAACAAATAAAGGTGAACGTGCAACATTAAATGATATGAAGTTTTGATAGAAAAAGAAGGCAATGGTGAGATCAAGCTCTTCCCGTCTCTCTTTTTGGAAAATCTTGTCCATTGGACCAAGTGATCTTCTTTTTAATGCTTGTCCCCCAGTAGAAGTAGAACTCTCAAATGGAAATTTGGTGGTGGCTTTCCTAAAAAATGGAAGGGGGTCTTCATTCTTGCCCTTGGGTGTTTTTGATTTTGAAGCCAGTGCCACATGTTCCATACCAACATTGGCCTCCTTTTCCAATTCTTTTCTCTTTTGTGAAGTACTAGCTCTACAAGATCTAATCCCACAACCAGGTATAGCCAACAAATGTGATTTCACACGGTAATATGTGCTTTTGAAAGAAATGTTACAAAAGTTGCAGTGCCATTGCACATTGCCTCCTCCCTTTCCCTTGTTGTTTGGCCCATCCTCTCTTGTGACATATTTCCACAATGGATATTTATCATTGTCTTTAAGTCCTCTTCCCTCAACGTTACTTGCAGCAAACTCTGATGATATTGGGGGAGGAAGGGCATCTCTGCCCATGACATTCTTGCCCTTCCTTTGCCCCCTAACTGCTGCCTTTGATTGAGCCATAAACACTATTACCTCAACTTGTAAAAAAAATTAACAAACTGCTGTAAAAATTTAAAAATGCAAAAAAAATGAACAAGAATCAACACTAATTTGAATTGTAATTTGTTACCATTACCAATTTATTGCATAGATGATGTGCAACTGAGTTTTCAGTGGCACATTTCATCAAACAGTTTATAAACACACTGCTGTAGGTGCTCTTGTATTTATTTCAAATTTCAATGTATTATAAATATTAAATTTATACACAGTACCACAAGAATGCTTATAATTTTGTCTATCTGCCTTTGGCTTTTTCAGCGGCGGAATACTTTCTTCACTGAATTTCTGTGCTTAAATGGTCAAAGGCTAATACATTGCTGAGGGTAGGGTTATAATTAGTTAGAATGTTGTCTAAAGAACTTATATGGGCAATTCCACTGCATAGGAACTGCTTTTTATGAGAATAACATGGACATTTAAGTTCATTACGTCTGGCTGAAATTCAACGGGACACATTTTTGACAATTATGGCACATAATACCTACAAATAACATGTCTATTGCTATGCATATAGCTTGTTTCTCACTCCAAACAAGCATGGCACTGTTATAAACTTATAAACTTATATGAACATTGAATATCAATATTATTATGGTTGATGGCAGTTGCCTATAACTGGTACGATATTTTAAGAGATCCGAAGTACATTCAAGCTCAAGTAGCCTGGAATAATTATGCAACGGTGGCATATTCAAAGACAACTAATGTATTCAGAACTCCAAAAACGATTGATGCTCAGGAAAACGATAAAGTTATAAACTGTAAGACTACTGAGATGTCTTTCTAACCAATTCAAGTGCCCCAAAATAATGTTACATTAGCATTCAAGTCTGATTTCAAAGCAATAAAAATGATTACAATGCGTTGCCAGTTTGACCGTTGATCCAATGATCCACCATAACCACGGTCAACTTGTGTTATAATTTATAAACTGCGTTATCTGGTGGACTACTTACCTCAGACCTGGTGGACTGTGGACGTTTGGTGGTCGATTCTCCTTGCTGAGAGTCTGCTCCTCGCTGCAACAACACAATGAGTTGCCAAATGACTTGCAAAATGAGCCTGTCAACGAGTAAACACGCCCCTTTAACCTAGCAGCTGGAAACGAGTCCCAGAAACAGGACACGTCCCAAAAATCGCGACACGCTGTGCAAATTCGGGACACGTTATAGGACACGACGTGTCATAAAGGGACACGACGTGTCATGCAGTTTAGACACGAATCCGCAGAGAATCTTGTCGGATTCGCTGGATTCGCGATTCGACAGGACTTTTGGACGAATCCGGTATCCTAGTAAAAAATTAATCCTTAGGCTTTTTATTTTGTTCTATAGTTTAGATTTTTTATTTAAATTTAAGTTTTATTTAGACTTTAGTTAAAAAAAAAAACGATTTTGCTTTGTTTTTCTTTAGATTTTATGTAAAATTTTAGTTTTGTTTATTTTAAATTTAAAATAAAAAATATAAAAAAAATAAATAAAAAATATAAAAAATAAAAAGAAAAAAGAAGTTAATTTTAGTTTTTTTTAATTAGCTCTTAGTTTAGATCAGTTTCTTTCATTTTAGATACTTTAGATTTTAGCTTTGTTCTATATCTGATTTTAAATTTAGAATTTTAAAATCATAAAAAATTAAAAATAAAAAATAAAAGTTATAAAAGGCATAAAAGGTTTATTTTAGTTTAGTTTAGATTTTAGTTTTATTTAAATTTTAGATTTTATATTGTTTCATTTTATGTATATAGATTAGATGTTAGTTTTAGATTAGATTTTATTTAGGATCTTAATTTTGTTTAATTTTTAGACTTAAAATTTTATAAAAAAAAAAAATCATAAAAAGTTGTTTTTCTTGAAATATTTTTGTGTCGCATTTAGCCTTAGCATATTTTGTCGCGTTTCCAAATTTTGGTATATTTCACTAAGGCTAATAGATTTTTGATGTGGGATTAATATTTATCATTTTTTAGATGGTTAAACATGCTTAAATATTCATTTGAAGATTAACTACATGAATGTGATCTCTGGTTAGCATTTTACGTGGTTGTTTAAAGCATTTAATCTTTCGAAATTTTAATTGTTGGAGTATCATCAAGCCATTGAGCATTTATTGACTATCTCACATTTGGTAAAAGTTAAACTTTGTTTGAGTTGTTTGATGGTAAACGATTGTTAATGAGTTCATATTTCTGCAACATTTGATAAATAATCGTTTAATCATTTATTTTATAAGGCACTGGTCTATTAACTTAATAAAAATCAAATAAGTGCTTGTTTTCCCTCGTGTTTCCTAACCCAACTGGTCCACAGTTGGTCATCCATTGTCCCATAGGGTCTACCCCCCTTAGCCGCGGGAGACAGGCTTAAACGGAGAGATCGGGGATCAGGGTGACAATCCCCGGTCTAAGCGTTGTCATGACAATCTGTGCGACAACAGAACTCATCTTGTTTTTCTACAACATTACTTTCATCATACCTGGCATTTCTTGTCCTTTTGGGAAGTCGACCATTTCCATTTCGAGTAGTGAGACCATTCCTTAGTCCTTTGTTGTTGAACCAGTGGTTCCTTAATTGCCATTGCCTTTGAAATTGTTGTGGCTGCTGTTGTCATCATCCATTGGAGAATTCTTCTTGTGGGGGCATTCTCTAGCATAGTGGCCAGACTTGTTGCAATTGTAGCACCTTCGTATTCTTTCTTCTTTGAATCCCTTCTAAGATCCTTGACCTTGTCTCCTTGGACCAACATTATTCTTCCTTTTTGCATGTGCGGAGAAGGCAGTAGGTTCATTTTCATTGGAGGGCTTATCTCTCTCCATCATCCTTGTTTCCTCTTGAGTGCATCTAGCCAATAACGCATCAAAGCCAGGTATCCTGCCATTGTTGAGAATGGTGGTGGTAAATACATCCCATGGTCTTGAAAGACCCCCAAGTGCAATGAGAGTGAACTCCCTGTCAGCAATAGCTTCTCCAAGAGATATAAGTTCATTCTTGATTTGTGTTATTCTCATGAAGTAGGATGGGATAGACTCCCCTTTATCCATCTTGATATCCTTCAACTTGTTCTTGAGACAAAGGATTTGATTTGCATTGTTCACTTTGAACATCCCAACCGACTTATCATATATTTCTTAAGAAGTTCCCAAATCAGAAACATAGGCAACCAAATTCTTTTGAATACAGTCAATCAAAATTTTCTTTGCTTTGACCTCACCTTTTCTATACTTTGTTTTAGCAGTAGCCGGTGCATTTGAAGAAGGCTCCACCACTTTTCCCTGCACATTGTCCAATACTCCATGCTCCTCCAAAGTAAGGTCCAAAGTCATCTTCCATGCATGATAGTCAGATCTATCATCGAGCTTGTCCTGAGTGTTGAAATAAGATGTAGATGCCATGGAGACTTGTCAATAGACTTTTCCGACAGATCTCTTAGTGATTGCTTTTCTCTCTCTTGCTTGGGCTTTGTCTTCACCTGGTTTTTGATACCATGTTAATTTTAGATAACAATGGTATGTTCTATGCTTGCAACAACTACTTCAATGTCCTTTAGATAGCCCAATGACAATTTCCAATTTAGTTTCCAATAGCAATCACATTGACAATAACTGTAGATAGAACATAAATAACAAATGGAGAAGACAAGCCAAAAGAAGAGAACACCAGGATTTGGTGAATGTCAGGGAAAAACCCTAAGATGGGGAAAACACTTGATCAATTCTTCTTATTATTATATCAAATGTTCAACAAAGAGAGATACTACAATAATACAATGTCAAGTCAAGATTGACTTGCCAATTCACTGTCTAAAACAACAATGTCAAATATGCAATACCGCTCTCAGTCAATAGCAGTCAAATCAGCCCTAACTAATCAACAGTCAACGGTCAAAGCACCTCTTCTTGAGCTTGGTCAAAGGCAGTCAAATTTGGCCTTCTTTGTTGGTCAAAGTCAGCGCAAAGTAGTCCCAACATAGTTAGTCAAAATTAGTCAAAGTATGCACTTCTCGCTGCGATCAAACCTATGGTCAAAGTCTACAATTGGTTTGCGGTCAAAGTCAACATAATGCCTCAGTTTGTGTGCCCAGAAACTCCGCCTTCCCAAACAGAATTTCCACCAGAAAATCAAAGTCAAAAGTTGCCAAAAAGTCAAAGTCAATGTTGGTCAACACTAGTCAAAGTTGCAGACAGTTTTGAAATCCGACCTCCTAAAATTCGTCATCCTTTCTGCCACACACGTGAAGAAAAATAGTTGGCCAATAAGGTGTATGAACCAATCAGATAAGGAGAGAGAAGAATATGTGAGTTGATGAGGTGCGAAATGAGAGTTTGAGGTCATCCTTATTTATACAAGTTGTTGAGGCTCAAAATACATGTCTATTGGGATCCATGATCCTACATGATGATGTGGCCGACCTTGACAATTTGCACATGTGTGGGCTTCACTTCAAAAACATATTTTTCCTTATCCAAATTTGATGATCTTTAGGTCAATTTTGGTCCTCTCGAAAAGAGGAATTTAATGCAATAATCATCTCCATCAAATGAGCTCTTCTAAGTGGAATTTGGCCCTAGTTGCCAGTTTTAACAAATATTCACTATTGCAGCAAGTGGAAATTATTCTTCTAATTGAATATAATTATGTTTAGTTTGTTTGCTATTATGGCAAACAACGAACAAAATCACTACTGCAATTTTCACCAAAAATAAAATACAATGTGGAAATAAAATTGTAACTGAGAAAATAGAGCACACTCAATAACATTGACATTGTTATTTTTGGATAAATGTCCCCAGAAAAACCCAATGTGGGAAAATCGATGCAACAGATAAGGGTTTAATTATCATTTATCAACAAAATTTGGGTACAATAAATTGGATGCCAAACTGGTAATTCTCTCTTGAGAAATCACTTGCACAATATCTGAGAGAATTTTCTCTCTCCACTAGCAATCCTAGCCTAATCTGGCCCCATAATTTGCTCCCAATCTGCGTTAACCTTTGCGTAGTTTGAAACTCGCATTGTCTAGAATAGCTGCTATTTGCCTCTGCTGACTGTCTCTGCCACTGAGAAGGATTCACTGGCCCTTTGGAAGAATTTTCCCGATACTCAACTGCTGAATCAATCTCTCTTCTTGCTGAATCGAACTGCCTCCTTGAGGCTCTGCGCAACCTCCTATGGAATAATTCTGACTTTCTTTGCTGGCTCTTCTAGATCTGGAAAATCATTCTGAAACTCTCTGCTGCTGCTCCTGAATCACTGCTACTCGATGTTTGGCTTGAATTGTTCTCAGCACTGAATCTTTGCTTTTTGGGAAATTTGATCTGCCTAGACATCACCTGCACTTGATGTGTGAAAATTGCTTGAAATGTAACAACTGGAATTAATTTTCATAACTGATTATTCAGAGTATTAATTTTTTGATTAATATCGAGTTAATCACATTGCAATTTCTTCACAAATTAAAACAAATGTTGTAGAAATAAAAATGTTGGAAACTGAGAAATGCTAGCACACAAAAAATTATTTTTGGACAAATGTCCCCAGAAAAACCCAACATGGGAAAATTGGTGCAACTGTGAGGGTTTTTATTATTATGCGTCAACAAAATTTCCGAGTACAATAAAATGTCGCCAAATTGGTGATTCTATCTTAGAGAAATACTGGCAAAAAATTCTGAGGGAGTTTTACACTCGGTCCAAGCAATCCCGATTCAGTCTGACCTTTGAAAAGCATGTCATCCAAACACTCTGCGTAGACCCTCTGTCACCTCTGTGCAGACCCTCTCACCCTTAGCCTGGAACTGATGCTAATCAAGCCGTCCTGCTTGCATCTGACTAGGAAAATGTCTTTACAACACTTTGGAAGATCCTCTCGGCCTCTAGAACCGAAAATGACCTTCCCTTAAGCCAAATCGAAATACCTATCTTGAGGCTTTGCTCAGCGCTTGTGCAACCTCTTGGAGATAAATTTCGGCCTCCTCTTTCTGACTCTCCAGAACTGGAAACTCCTCCAAAATACTACTATGTTACCTCTCTGCCACTTGCTGCTCACCCATTGGCTCGATCTCCATTGCTGAATCACACCTGCTATTTGGAATTCGAACTGCCTAGGCAACTGAGTATCTCCACTGTTGTGTTCTCCATCTGACCATCAACCTCTTCTTATAATCTCCAGTTGGGACTCCAACGACCAAGATTAAAACTTAATCGATGGCTGAGATCATCTCCAATTTGATCTGGTGAGTTTCTAAAGAATTCTCACCATTCTCAATTAATTATTATGAAGTAACCAGTGTTCCTAAAACCTAGGAAAGATTTCAATGATGGTCAATTAATATAATTGAGCTATCTCTAAGTGGAATTTCTAGAAACGATTTCTGGGTTTTGGAGAACTCATGTGTTTTAGCCTCTCCACAAAGTTTCGAGAGTAGAACACCATCCGATGCTACAAAAACTAACACTCCCTCGTAGCGAGGAAAGTGTTCTCCAACTCTGTCTCCATAACATCTTCCCACGCTGTTGACGTTTGACAACTATAGTTGCTTGCTACTATCCACCAACCACTGCGCTAACTCTGATACATCTACCACTAGCTATAGCTGAACCATGCTGCATCTGCGTTGTTGCTAACACTGCACTATACAACCTGTATTACTGCCAACTTTGCATCTGCAATACGACCCATCTATCACTCCCTCTCATTATTGTTGTTGCTATTGCAACTACTGCAACTGAGAAGTATCTAGCATAGTTTTAAAAACCGCTCAGAAAAACCGGTAACCGGTCAAACCGGCCGGTTAGCTAGCTGGCCGGTCTGAACCAACCTAAAAACCCGGTCAGACCCTTCATTTGCCCGATTTTTGGCCCTAACCGGTGAAAACCGGCCGGTTTAGGACGGAACCGGCCGGTTTGTAACAAACCGGCCGGTTTTGTCCTAAACCGGCCGGTTTTAGGCACAACCACCATAAAGTTAAAAAAACATGTTTTTGACTGTGTTTGAGGGGTTTTGGGGGGGGACTAAGGGTGTTTCAACCCTAACAATGTTGGCAATTAATGGTAATGTTAAATTCTTAAAGTAAAAGTGACATTTCCTTTAATTTTCATTTTCATCCTTTTACTTAAATTTTTAACATTACCATGAAATGACTCAGGATGTTTGAGAGTGGTTTCGACCTCATTGGATTTCATATGGAGAAACTAGAATTTTAGATTTCACTCAAAATTCAGCAGACTTAATGGTTTTCAGGATTTCATGGTTTGGGGGTAAACAATAAATGCAATTAGAGCTCCAAATGATGAGAAAAACTCCTGATCTAGATCCCATTGTGTTGGATGATATTGATCCAACATCAGAATGGGTGGAGGAGACTGAAGAACCTGTGTTTGAGGCTGATTTTGATATCGACATGGCTTTGGCGGGGGATGAAGCAAATTATGTGGTGGCATCAGAACCAGGATCAATAGCGGCATCAAGGAAAGGCAAAGAACCAATGGAAGGCACTAGTCATGCAGGTCGACAAACTCGTGCTTCCATTAGGTCCACTTCTATTGTCATTGGTGGCATTGATACTGAGGTTGCAGATCAGGCTGAGGCATCCTCAGACTCTGAACCAGATGATGTCTATGTAGCTCCTGGTGATGATCTTGTGTCTAGTAGTGGTAATGAACTTGATGATTGATCATGTGTATACTGTAGACTTGTAGTAGGCCAATGGCCTCATAGCTTGCAGCATTGTTTTTGGACTTTATAGGCCATTTAGAGCCTCATTTCTTATGTATTTTGCTATTTTGTTGATGATATGTATTGCACTCGATGCCATTTTGATGTATTCACCTTTACATGGTATATAAATGAGCAAACTTTGCATATTTTGTCTCTATTGGCTTGGAATCATGATTTTACATCTTAAAAATAGTTTTGTTTCGTTAAAAATTAATTATTTAATGTATTTTTTTAAAACCGGTTCGTTTAGACCAAACCAGTCCTGGTTAGACTGGTTCCGGTTGGTAAACCGGTTCATTAGGTGGACTGGTCCGGTCACCGGTTCCGGTTTTAAAAACATTGGTATCTAGAATACTGAATCAACTGTGCGTCTGTACTGCAACTGTCTCCTAAGTCTCTGACTGCTACTAGCCTCTACACTGTCCACTGAGAAATCTGCACTATTGTTGATTCTACCATTGAGCCTCTTGTTATAGCTCAAACTAGCAGGGATCCTAGAGGGGCACTTGCTAGGTCAAGAGCAACAATGAAGCTAAGGCCCACTGTCACCACAGCTAAAGCTTCCTACTCTTTACGAACTTTCATTGATGGGAGGTGACCTGATATATAGAGAATCACTTATGAGGGATAGGTCAACTAAGATGTATGTGAAGTGATATCGATGATCCTTTCCTAGGAGAGACTCAAGAGTGGGACTTGCTTGCCTTTTAAGCAAGGTACAAGGTTCTCTTGGATAGGGGAATAGGGATTTGAGTGCTTGGCTTAGGGAATTTGACTTGCAAAGGAGCTTCCTAAACCATAAAATCCTTGTGGAACTTGGTTTCCCAAGTGGTTTTCGAAGAGTTGACTTTGATAAGATATGGGACTACATGGGACCAAGTGGACCCAGGTTAGGTCAAGAGGATAGGATTTAGCAACCAATGATATGCTTGACCTAATTAGGGAGGGGAAAGGGATCAAGGAATGAATTTTCAATGGAAGGCAATGCAAGGATCCCAGTGAGGTTTCTAGCCTAAGGGAAACCAAGGGCAAGAATTGGTCTTCGAGCTAGGGCTTGCGATATCTCAAGATCCCACCATTGGAATCTCATGAAATTTGAATGGCTTCTTGAGGACACACCAATGTAGTTGTGGACCAAAAATTGAAGTATTTGGATGGCTAGATCATGAGATAATTGATGCCCTAGGTGACCTAGAGGACTAGACCTAGAGAAGAAGAAAGGGGAGAAGGAAAATAGGTTTAAGATGATCACTTTTGGGTGGACCAGTGCCTAATTCTTTGGGGAGATTGAAGTCAGGTAGAATTATGACTATGGACCTTTGAACTTTCTAGGTCAGGCAGGCCTCAAACATAGCTTTGCTTTGCACTAGGGTAGAAAAAAAAGCAACTCCAAAGACTTTATACTTTGTTTTGAAAGATAAATAACCTGTCAAGAAGAATTTTAGTAATAAAACATTCGTAGAAACATTCATTCATTATACATGGCCCATACATGAACTATCCAGAAACAAAATATCCACAACTTCGCATAAGAGATGCAACAAATAAACCTTGGTATAACAAAATCCCAGCAGCAATGTATGTGACGAAATTAGAAAGAAAGAATAACGTAAAAATGTACTTACATGTAAAAGAATATATCCAACCATCCAAAAACTTGCCATCAAGAAGCTCCAAGGCATATGAAAATTATCCAAAAATCAAAATTCATTCCATGCTCCAAAAATTCGTCCTCCAAGAAGGATAGCGAAAATCTCTAAAGAGATACTAGTTCCAAATCCAAGTGATGATGCTAAAATGAATTCACATCACTTGTATTTATACACTTCTAATGAGTTTGATTTAGCTAATTAGGCCTACATTAGCCCCTACAATAAAATAATGTGCAAAATAACTAACTTTTGGTGACAAGCCCACCAAACTAGCTCATAAACAAAAGAATAAGCCTCTCAAGAGGTCGAATAATGAATAGTGCATGTCGTTGGGCCTTGGAGGAGGCCTAATGGAGTCCATATGTGCCATAATGTGTAGTTGAACTCCCAAAAGCAGTGGACAAGGGGTTGGCCCCTTGTAATAACCTGTGGTGCTCCAAATGACATGTGGGGGCACACAAGTGTCCTCATGGGTCTCCAAACAAATCGAAGATGCCTGTAGATCGCTTGTAAGGGCTAGGATGATGGTGTAGGTGATGCCACATCATCGTGCAAGCCCTGGATCATTTTCCAAGTGTATGGTGCAACTCTGGGGCCAGCTGGGCATGATGGATCAAGTGCATCTTCCTCGTCCAATAAGTGAACCACGAGCAATCTCTGAATGGTTGTGGGGATCCATGGAGTGTTGTTTATTGCTGTGGAGGCCCATGACTCTCTACACACCCTACATGTGCCAATGTAGCCCTTTGTTTAGACAACTCTGCCTCTCTCAAGCCAATGCACAAGGATGCGCTGATAACGCTGTAGATCTTGTCAGTGCGTCTCTGAAGCGAATTGTGCTGAAATCCCAATGTGTGGTCTCCACACTGCCCCTCATCAATGGCTACAGATCCTCCTCCATCATGGGCTCGACATGAGCCTCCAACTACTCCTCCATAGACAACCCAACATGCAAGACATGCTCATCAGTCAACTATAGGTGATTGTTGTCTGAAAACTCTTTCATAGATCTGGATGCCCTTGTACCTATTGGCTCCTCATCAATAGTGGAGATGTTTCCCGACACCTCATCTAACCTGTGGTGCTCTACTATCACCTGAGAACTCTATCACAACTCAGGATACCTCAACAACGGATGGCATCTCATCAATGAGTGTATGCTTAGCTGTTTCCTTGCCAGCCATGGCTCCTTGAACTACTCTCTCATCTTCTTCCTTAATCCCCCTCATCATCCTAGCAAAATCCTATTGAATCTCCATTGGTTTGTGCATGCCTCTTAGTTCACAGAACTCCCAAAAAGAGAGGGATGCCTGAATGCCATAACCCAATGATTGGTATGCCCTCCAATTTGCTCCCAATAATTGCACATCAATTGCAATCATGTCCAGACGCCCAATTGCGGAATGAATCAACTTTTCCCCCACATCAATCATCATTTGTTGCATCCTAATCACCTCATTCAAGGTTACTGCCATGTTGTTTGATTCTAACCTTCCTTTGGATCCCATGATTTCTTAGCTTTTTATTCTGGTCTTATCATAGAACAAAGGGTTTCCCACAAGCTGAGCCAAGATTATGGCTCTGATACCACTGTAATGTTCGAAAAAGGAAATAACAGTGATAAACAAGCAAAATACACATACGACACAGAAAAATTTAGACAACAATTAGACACCCATAAAATTGCACCAGAACTACGCTAATGTAAGCAATTTTATTATCAAAGGAGTGTATAATGCATGGAATGTGTGCACCTAGCTTGCCAAAGCTAGCTAAACAATCCCAGGTGAGAAAAATGCTGCCTGGAAGCAAAGGAAAGACTTCTCCTCATTGTTTTGTGCTGGCCCTAGAAATTCTACAACTGTTGGCTTGAAGAAACCCCTATTTTGAGCCTTCAAAAGTGCTCAGAAAATTCTACTAAATTAATCTTGAGCTCTCCACCAAAAACCTAGAAAATCCCAGAAAATGTTTGGCCTATCTCCAAGCCAAAATCGAACCCACAAAATGGTGCAAAATTCCCAGCTAACTAGCAATTTGCCCTATTATAAGAATTGGGATTTCAGGCCCGAATATCGTCGGAAAATTTTGAAATTTTAACCACAGACTCCTCTCAGAAAACCCAGAAATGGTTTGTTCAGATTTTGACCTTTCAAAATTGACCTCCAAAAAGCCCTATGCCCTCTAGAATTGCTGAAACACACTAACTGTCAATACTCCAGCCAAATCCTCTCCAAATGCTCAAGAAAGGTAGCAATCGCCTCCACCAATTCTTCCCTTATTTCTCCCGGCAAGGAACAACTCCAATGGTTGATTCTCCACCACCCACGTGTGCCCAATCTTTGTCCTCTGCGCTGGCCCCAGGAACTGCGAAATCATCACTGAAGATAGCTATCACCTCTAGCCCAAAAACTCACCTAAGTGAGCAGCAAATCACCAAAGCTTCTCTCCCGGAATTTCTCTCGAAAATAACACCTCTGGAGAACGGAAAGGACCTCAGCTTGATTTCCCCACTGCGTCCTCCAAAAATACGCACCACCGGAAAAGCTCTGAATGCAAATGATGGAAATCACCCCCGGAAGGTTATGGAAGAACCTCTCTATGGTGGCACTCGAAGTCCCGCGACGAAAGGGTGAGTTCTCTGCTCGAAAGTCATGCTAAACAACAAGTGACTCGTCTAAGTAGCTCGAGCAACTAAGAAGAAATTCGATATGCCAAAGATGTCAAATGAAGAGTGCTACCTCCTTTTTATAGATTTCGTGGAGCATTTTTCCCTCCTTTTTGCCTTCTTTGTGGGTCCCTCACTAAGCCTTTGATTTTCCCTCTCATGCATTTCGAACCATTGGCTTAGGGGAGTGCATATTTCCTTGTGTGGGTGCCCCCCACATGCTACTAACCAAATCCCAAAGTAACTTACTTCTAATTCCCAAGTCTTCTAATAAAAATGAAATGGGTCCCATCACCTCCAAAATTTACCCAAAATGTAGAAATTATTCCTGTTCCAAAATAATTTAGGAAGGGACATTACATCTTGATTTGAATCTACTAGTGGAAGAGTTGGACTGGGTTTTCCCCTTGAAGGGGTTTTTCCCTAACTGAGTGCCCACATCTTGTGTCTCTTGTTCTTGTGGTCTTCAAATTATGTAATTTGGTAATTGCTTAATGGAAGATAAACTAATAAAGAAGTAAAAGAAGCCAACATAATTCATAAGTAACTATCAAGAAAGAGGAATCAAACCCTAATTCCTATAGGCATTGATTTCTCAACATTGGGGAGGTGTATGAGCAAATGGATAGCATGTTGGGACAGATTAAAGACATTGTTGAGCCCAGAGATATCATCTTATACAATTATATTCATGCAAAGGTCGAAAAACGATGGGATATGCTAAACATTCCATTGCACGCCTTAGCATATGTTTTGACACCTAAATACTATCATCCATCATGGCTTTGAACAGTAGCACCTAGGGGGCGAAGCATGAGAAAACCACACCTAGATCCAGAGGTTCTATCTGGTTATATGAAAGCATTGGATAAATTAGTCCCTGATGAGGAGGAGTCTGCCATGCTACGAAAACATTTGAGCAACTATACGCTTAGCACTGGTCGATTTGGGAACATGCATGCAACTAGGGATCAAGAGAATTTATCTTCTCTTGAGCGGTGAAACATGCATGGAGGTGCTACTCTGCTTCTACAAACTTTGCCATTGCGTGTGCTATCACAGGTGGTAAACACTTCTTCTGTAGAGAGATGTTGGGGCTCTTATTCTTTCATCCACAGAGTTAAAAGGAACAGGTTAAATTTAGATCTGGAAGAGAGCTTGGTTTATGTTCACTACAAATTGTGATTGTTGTCCCATCACAGTGATGATGCAAAGACTAATAAAAACCTTAAGGTTTGGGACAAAAATCTAGAGGAGCCCAATCTTGAGGATGGAGTGTTGCGATTAGAGCAATTGGAGGATGCTCTTATCTAGGATGATGATGATTGAGTTGAGATGTCACCCCCATCCTATCCCTTGTGTTGACGAGGTAAATCCCCTCTGCGGACAGAGGTGATCCCCACTAGCCCAGATCGGGTCTAGCAACAATCAAACAATGCTATCACGCAAGTTCCTAATCGCAAATTAAAGGTGAATGATGAGAGCCTACTTGGATTCCAACACTAATATTCGTAGAAGAGTCGCCGCTCTCGTTCCTTTGCTCCGGCCAGTCACGATCCCCACGATCTCCGTGAATGGACACCTGCACATGCAAAGAACAACACAAATACAAGCATAAAATCCAATAGATGCAATTATATATCGGTCAGAAAAGATATAACTCAAACATTATTACAATGAATAACAAGAGTGGAACCATAATGATAGTCATCTATTATTGATAAACAACAAAGAAGAATACAACCATAGTTTTGACGTCAAATCCTCCTTTGGTTGGGTGATCAGCTACATATGTCTTGCAAAGCTTGTCGGGATTGGGAACAAGCCTCTCTCTCTTTGATTATGAATGCAAAGAAGACTCTTACAGCAATCTCTTAGACTTCTGAAAGTATAATTCTCCCTATGCTCGAACTAGCTTGTCAAAGGCAACGGAACAAGCTTTTATAGATGGAGGAGAAGGAGATAAGATCAATCACACCATCTATGGGATTGGGTTTATCCTCAAAAAGCTATTATGGATAGAGGAAAGGGAGATACGATGAATCAGGACATCCATGGGATTGGCATTATCCTTAAAAAGCTTCATGAGTCGAAAGGAAAAAACCTTCGCGCGTGCGTTTGTTAAAAAGCTTTCCCAAACTCGGTTGGCGCGGGTATAGATCTGAGACAGATCGCCAACTGGTGTAACAACCCATCTCAAATCCCGAACAAAATAGCCATATTAGCATGCATGTGAGGCATACATATGATAGCTACATATGCATGCATCATATACATTGCACTAGTATATATATATAAATATATATATCGACTATATATCGACTATTCATGGAGAATGTCTAAATATAAGATAAATGAATTAATTATCAAAGGTGTTAATTAAATACCTAATTCTCATAAATAGAAGAAATATACACTCAGTAAGAAACATAGTTGAGTTTATTCATATGTTTACATATAAACCAAAATGTATACTAATAAAACTAAACCCATAAACCTTATGATTAAACTTGATATTTTATAAAACATAAAATAATATGTAATATTTAAAATCATCATAGTCTTATACTATTTGATAAATTAAAATACCAACTGTCATAATTAAAGTGACATCATTCGATGTTGTGAGGATCTGATTCAATTAAAAGCAAAAATCATGACAAAGCAATCACTGCCTAACAAAAGATATTATCCTTTCATAAAGGCGGTGAACATTATCCTTTCATAAAGGCGGTGAACAGATACGTAGAGGGGAGGGACCTCAACTATTTAAAGGGAGGAAGGAGGATTTCAAGGGGGGGAGATATACAGGGGAAAGGAAAAAGGGATAAATCTGTTGGAGGGATGAGCCAGAGGCTGGATTTTGGAACTGAAAATCGGAAGTCTTCAACTGTTCTTGGAGTTTTGGGCACGGGGGCCAGTGGACTTCCATTTCGAAGTTCTCTGGATCTGGGAACCGCAAAGGTTGATCCCAGATAGGCAGGGAGGAAGAGTTGGTTTGGTAATGGAATCAGAAAACTTGGAGCAATCTGATGAACATCAGACGGGAGAATCAGGTATGCAACGAATCAGGTACGCAGATGCATTTAATTTATTAATTTGTAGAATTTATTCGATAGAATTTTGCAAAAGAAATCTGTGAATCTGATAAAATTTAATATCAGTCTTTACAGTCTTTACAACTGGCGCGACCTCTTTGGAGGATTTCCCCCATTGGCGCGAGTAATACACTGTGGATCCGCGCTAATTGAAAAATGGAACTTTTTAAGGATATTCTGCAAGAGATGTCTTCAGAGCATATGAAGTCCATACTTAGGGGAACATAATGCAAGTGTTTTCAAGTTATGTCACTTCTCACAGGTCCCGAAATGAGTCCTCCAAAGCGCGGGAGAGGGGTAACAGGGACGGTGACAAATGGTGACAAATTACTGTGTAATAGATGCCCCCTAAAGCATGAGGCCCGAGAGAGGGGTGAAATGCTTTACAAGAACACATGCAACTGAAAATGCTGCCGCCGGAGAATCTGCATAGAGAGGTACAACTGATATCTCAAGTACATGATATATGTGGTATGGGCGCAGCCATCCATAACAGGGTACATAATAATCTAGATCCAAGGTATGGGCGCAGCCATCCGGTGAGGATCGGTGAATAGACTCAGGCATGGTCGTAGCCATCCAGTGAATGAGTCATGTAATAATCACAATAATACACAAAATCGCAGCCTGGATTCCAACAGACAAAATCTAGGGTCTTGCGCTCCATCTCGCCCCGAACAAAAGTACAAGTTCAAGCATGCGAATACATGAGTTGAAGTCGAACATGCATGAACATCGTCTGATTACCAGTCAATAATGAAAACTGTTAACAGACGCGAGAGGTACCACCAATAATGACAATGGCCCTCAAGGTACTATAGGTACAATCTACGGCGTGTGAATCAGTGAGTTGGCGTCGAACACTCGTAGAATCATTCGATCGGAGGCCAATGATGAAAACCTCACGTCGAACACGAAGAACTTGCCATTGAGGCATGCAGGCTCTAAGGCACCGGAAGGGAGTCTCTAGATCAGCTTCCTGGATAATGAGCTGAAGTCGACAGGAAGTGACCTTGATCGAAGGTGGGCCATACTGTTCCCCACATCATCGACACGAGACAGAGGAAGAATGTTGTGGTGGATCAGAATTATGTGAGCTATCAGAGGGAGGTTGTTATTCTGCAGAGGTCAACTTCTCTTGAACATATCGACGGCACGACAGTGGACTTGACAGTATTTGACATCAATGGATCAAAGGTCATGGTGACGAGGCAATGAGCAAATGAGAGGTCAAACAGGATCACCCAAATCCATGGAGGCAAGTGAAAAACGAGATGAGATGTCCCCACCCATTCACGAAAGCAGACAAGTGCCATGTTCAAGAGCAACATACTACCGACACGACAATAATTATGGTTCCATTTTCCCCCACCATTTCTGGCGAGTACCCCAGTTATTTTTATTAACAAGCTTGACGGGGATAGCATATGCTTGTAAAGCGTCATCTCGACGGACTCCAATGTCATCAAGTTTTAACGAGTCTGACAGAGGAAGAACTCGGCGTCTTTTCATGTTTAGAGAGTTTGAAAAGACAGCAGAAAAGAAAACTCCAGGGGTGTCCTTTTTCGTAGAGTTGTGTCTCTCGAGCCCGAAAAAGTATAAAACAATGCTCGAAAGAACCGCCCGACCATTACGATCGAGGAGTACTTTTCATATTTAGTGACGTCGAGCTGAAAAAGTAAAAAAGCGATCGAAGCCACGTCGCTTCATAACCGTTAACGAACCTGAAACGACAAGGGTTCGACGATCTTTTCGTTTTTACACGGTCGGAAAAGAGTTTAAAGACGACCGCCTCTTATTTACGTTTAACGAGTCAAGAGGGATAACTCGGCAATCTTTTCGTCTTTAAACGGTCGGAAAAGAGCTGAAAGCAGACCTCCATTTTTATTCTCTTTAACGAGTCAAAAAGGGAAAAATACTCGGCAATCTTTTCATTTTTTATGAGTCAGAAAAGAGCTTAAAAGGAGACTTGTCCTGGAGGAACGAGTGGTATAAAGGGTAGCAACTGGTTCCGGTAATGGTGGAACTGCTCAAACATATAATGGTCAAGAGGCTGACTAATAAAACTACTCATCGCTGCGGTTCCTCAGGAAAGGATAAACAACCAAGTGAAAGCATATGATCAGCCAAAGAGATGGTAGCAATGGAATGAAACAACCAAGACTCATCTAACAGAATTTAGCAAAATAACGGCAATCACGAGATGTAAAATGGGTATGGGTTCATTTTTACACAAGCTTGAACCATGGAGAACTCCGCTTGGATTCGGTTTCATGTTTACACAAGCTTGAAACGAAAAACTATGCTTGTTATAAGTTCGCATGCCCCCAGCATAATAACGCAAAATGAGGTACATGCCCCCCAAGCTTCATGGCATTCAACAAAGTGGATGGAATGAAGGTTCACTCTCGAGATCTATGAAAGACTCGACTTGTATTTTACGAGATCTTAATCAAAGACTCGATTGGAAAGGAGGAGATGTTTCATTTTTTAATGAGGTTGACCTAGGAAAAGTACTATCCTCATAACCTTTATTTCATTTTTTAATGAGTTTGACATGAGATCAGGAACCATGCTCGGCCAGACCAAGTTTCATTTTTTAAGGAGCTTGACATAGGAAAACGAACTATGCTCCGCCAGACCTAGTTTCATTTTTTAAGGAGCTTGACATAGGAAAACGAACTATGCTCCGCCAGACCTAGTTTCATTTTTTAAGGAGCTTGACATAGGAAAACGAACTATGCTCCGCCCGAACTTCATTAGAATGAACAGGAAGTCGGGGCTTCCAAGAGTGCCACTCCGGGTGGAAGGGTAACATCTCGGAAGTCAGGACCCAATGCCCCCAGGACACTATGCACGACGGCGACATCACTGGATCTAGGCACGGGATAAGTGGCCACGTAGTTGATCTGTGGTGGGGCAGATGCAACTGGTGGATGAAAACCAGGAGGGGATGTCAACTGCGCAGGAGGGACCCAGGGACGAACGAACGATAATTGATCTATAGTCATGATTCTTCCATCGTGTGGAAAGCAAACCACACGGAAAAGTGAAGAGACCAGGGCCCCCATGGCATATACATAGTCACGGCCAAGGAGAAGACTGAAATCTAAAGCACCTTGGGTAACCGATACGTCTATATAGACGGTTTTGCCTCCCAAAGTAATAGGGAACTTTGGAAGGATCCCTAATGGTTGACTAGTTCCTCCATCAAAAGCCGTCAGATTCGGTGCGACTGGCACAAGCTTTGGGGAACCCAAAGCTTGCCAAGTAGTGGCAGGCATAAGACTGACAGATGCACCCTCATCTAAAACAGTGCCAGGTATCGCCTTATTGTAGGCGTGTACTGTAACCCAAAAAGGCACATGGGATGGAAGGCGGGAGGTGGTCAAACGACTCCAGTCGAAGGAAACGACTGAACTACTTGGTGGGGGAATCGTATGATTGCCCCCTTGCTCTAAAGGGACCGAAGCGGGACTCTCGGGAGCAGCTGGTATAGGAGAGTCATTTCCGGACTCAGGAGAATTTGAGGAGACGAGAAGAACATGAGCGTGATGCTCTTCTGAAACAAAGTGATCGGGTGGTGAACTCGAGTCGACACTCTTTCCGACCAATGGTTGGTCTGGAACAGGCTTGGCAGAGCCAGGTTCAGGAAGAGGAGGCTGGACAAGAGAGGGATCTTGGTCGATCTCTTTGTCAGCAGGGGGGCGATCCGCAGCCGCAGAGAGACGTTGATAACCAACGGGTAGTTGGGGTGAAGGAGCTGTAAGACTTTCCAAGACAACAAAGGCTTTATCCATGAGCGGACAAAGGTGAAGGGGATGATTGCCTTCACAAAGTCTACAAGGGATTCGAATCTTCCCTTTTCCCTTACCATTTCCAGCTAATAGAGTAGCATCGCCGTGAGCTTCAGAGGATGATGAGGGGCGGGCCGGATCGTGAGACCATACTTCTAAGACCCTGGGAATGCCAGGACAATCGTGCAGAAGATGGTCATCCTTGCATAATCTACAAGGAAATTTGACTTTCCGCGGAGGAGCAGAAGGTGGCCCGATGGGAGGTGTACTTGAGGGACTAGCTGCAGTTTTAGCCTCTCCCTTAGGAGACTTCTTCTTCTTCGTCTTCTTCTTCTTCTTCTTAGTCACCTGGTTACTCGAATCTAGATTTTCACCAGGCAAAGTAGAAGATGAGGATGTAGAAACAGGCGAAGAAGGGGAGAGGTCCACCTTAGAATCAATATGATGTTGTTCAGGTGGAGGGACTGATTGACCAGAAGTTGAGACGGCAGGGACCAAAGAGGTTGGGAACAACCAAACAGGGAACCCAACAGTTAACCCTGGGAGGGACAACGTTGCCATATAAGGAGCACCAACATTCCCAAAAGGAGCGAAATGACCAGGGTTTTCATCAGAGGGGATCCCTGGGTTGGTGAACCCCGGAAAGGTTGCCATCGAAAAAGAAGCCTACTCAAGCTAACGCAAACAAGATCTAACCGGGTAAATGTGAATCGCGACCGAATAAATTTTAAGACAAAGGAACCGAACTTGACCTTTTCACTTTTTAAGAGTCGAGAAAAGGACAAAAAGATGACTCTAGTCTCCTTCGAATGTTTAATGAGCCCGAAGTGACAAAATGCTCAGCTGAGCCTTTTCTTTTAGGGAGTCTGAAAAGGATCAAAAGTGACTACTCTGGAGAACTAGGCAAAGGGTTTACCAGACAATCTGTAAAATTGCATATACACCTTGGCAATCATATGAAAACCAAGGACTTTCCGTACGGCAGTCAATCTTCCCGAATGCTGTGTTTGGTGCGTTACGACTTGTAAGGCGGCAGACACGGCTTCCTGTGGATAAAGGATGATAACCTAGTGGGGTCTCCCCATATACTCGACGGTACGTGGGAGCACAAATCCGTGCTAGAATACTATTGAGTCACAAAAGGAGGAATCACCCAACCTTAATGTGAAACAACAGTGACTAGGTTTAACGACGCTGGAACACGTCTCTAGCCTAGACCTCTAGATGTATGCGTTAAGTTCCAATGCGTTTTTAGATTCATTCAGTTCATTTTACGGTTGATCTTTGATTAGGTTTCAGTTTCTAGGTCCTACCGTATGTAATCTCTCACAATTTCCTAAATGCAAGCTATATGCCAAAATATATCATTTCATTCGATGAACGCTAGCTACGAGAGAGTTGAGATCTTTCAATCAAACAAAATGATCATAAAACAATCAACAATGACTCTAAACCAGCTAATGGCAATAAACGAAACTTTTCTTTAAAGTCACTGATCGCTAATAACAATGAAAAGCTCTAATTTCCATTAACTACTGCAACGCAAAAGAGATTGTTCGTTTTCTTTTCGATGGAAAAATGCACTAAACAAATTTTGAGAGATAATAACAAAGAGTAAAAGAAACAAATTTCACTCAATGAAAACACAATCAAGTCCCTAAAACACCAAGACAATCTTTCAAACCAAGAAAAATCACAAAGACCTCAATGAGCTATGTAATCTAAGCCCAAACGAAGCCAAGCGAAATCCAAACGAAAAAGAGGTAAATCATTCGAATAACGCAATAAAAAGCTTAACAATCACTGACCAAGTGCAAGAGAGTAACCAAAAAGTCGACTAGATCGACAAAAGACCAAAACTCCTAAGGAAGGCTCGATGCACAAAGCCACTAGATGCCCTAGGGCTGAAAATGTGAAATCGGTGGAAAAAAACAAACATCCAAAGGGTAAAGGCCAAAAACCAATCAAACAAGACTCTAACACATTCAAGTGATTGAAAAATAGTATCTAGACACAAAAACCAAGCTTGGAAGGCTCAAAACAAGCAAACTCTAAAAGTTTCCCTGAGCTGGTGCGACTTTCAGGCTAAAAGTAGCGCCAATTGAGGATTGGCGCGGGCTGTACATTGACAAGTGGCGCCAATTGGCGCGACTATCATGCAAAAAAGAGCGCCAATCAAGTTTTCTATGCTAAAATAAAAAACAAGCAATCCAAGACTAGGCCAGCAGTATCCAGACAGACTAGGCAGCAAGAGACAGCAAAGAATCCAACCCAGAAAGCTATCTAAGCAATCAAAACAAGAGAAAACCAAAGAGACAAGACAAACTCCAAGTTGTTTAGTTCATAAACCAAACCGGAGATTGACTGAAGTGGCGTTGATCTACTTCGCTAATGCAAAGCAATATCATTTCGAAGGCTATCTGGCCGTACTTCAGGCTCCGTCTAAAGTTTACAAATCAAACAACAAGCTAACTTCCCAGCGGAGTCGCCAAATTGTTGACGAGGTAAATCCCCTCTGCGGACAGAGGCGATCCCCACTAGCCCAGATCGGGTCTAGCAACAATCAAACAATGCTATCACGCAAGTTCCTAATCGCAAATTAAAGGTGGATGATGAGAGCCTACTTGGATTCCAACACTAATATTCGTAGAAGAGTCGCCGCTCTCGTTCCTTTGCACCGGCCGGTCACGATCCCCACGATTTCCGTGAATGGACACCTGCACATGCAAAGAACAACACAAATACAAGCATAAAATCCAATAGATGCAATTGTATATCGGTTAGAAAAGATATAACTCAAACATTATTACAATGAATAACAAGAGTGGAACCATAATGATAGTCATCTATTATTGATAAACAACAAAGAAGAATACAACCATAGTTCTGACGTCAAATCCTCCTTTGGCTGGGTGATCAGCTACATATGTCTTGCAAAGCTTGTTGGGATTGGGAACAAGCCTCTCTCTCTTTGATTATGAATGCAAAGAAGACTCTTAAAGCAATCTCTTAGACTTCTGAAAGTATAATTCTCCCTATGCTCGAACTAGCTTGTCAAAGGCAACGGAACAAGCTTTTATAGATGGAGGAGAAGGAGATAAGATCAATCACACCATCTATGGGATTGGGTTTATCCTCAAAAAGCTATTATGGATAGAGGAAAGGGAGATACGATGAATCAGGACATCCATGGGATTGGCATTATCCTTAAAAAGCTTCATGAGTCGAAAGGAAAAAACCTTCGCGCGTGTGTTTGTTAAAAAGCTTTCCCAAACTCGGCTGGCGCGGGTATAGATCTGAGACAGAGCGCCAACTGGCGCGACCTCTTTGGAGGATTTCCCCCATTGGCGCGAGTAATACACTGTGGATCCGCGCTAATGGAAAAATGGAACTTTTTAAGGATATTCTGCAGGAGATGTCTTCAAAGCATATGAAGTCCATACTTAGGGGAACATAATGCAAGTGTTTTCAAGTTATGTCACTTCTCACAGGTCCTGAAATGAGTCCTCCAAAGTGCGGGAGAGGGGTAACAGGGACGGTGACAAATGTTGACAAATTACTGTGTAACACCTTGGTTCCCAGGTTCCATGCTTCAACACCAACAATAGGGGCTTCATCTTCATCAGTTCCACTGGCACAACTTCAAAAGCCACCATCTTCACCGTCTTCTTCATTGCCACCACGTGGAGGTTCACGTCCTGTTCGTGGTGGAAGGAGGAGAGATTAGTAGATATATTCATAATTTACTACTTTTGTCATAGATTAGACTTGTAGTCTTGTTGTGAATTTGAACTTTTTTGTCTTACTCTTCCTACTTTAGTGTGTACTTGAGTCTTGGTGGTGGCTAAGTGGCCTATTTTGTAAATATTATTATTTGAATTTTGGACACGACTCATGTTGACAGTTGCTCACTTGTTAGATAGGTTAATTGATTGTTTGATGATTTTATTTTCTAAATGTTTTATGTTTTATGATATGCTTAAAAATTTGATGTATGTTTGTAACTGCTAGAATCTAGATGGTTGATGCTTAAATAATTAATCGTTGATGTACAAGAATCACGGATGCCATATCTATCTTGATTTATGTAAAAATATGCATGTTTTCATGTCTTCTACAACTAATTTGGTAATTTGGATGTCTTTTTTGAAAATAAATGCAAATATATATATATATATGCTTCTTAGATGCTTCGCTTCCTAGATTTTTGGGAAATGACGCTTCCGTGTCCCCGCTTCATGCAACATTGATCTCTTCTACAAACTTTTTTCAAGATGATGAGGGTTTCTTGTGAACTGCAACTTTCTTGTTTTCCCACACTCTAATACCATGTTGAAAAACCAAGTAGAATGTGTACAAGGACAATTTTTGAACGACTAATAATTATTTGTGAGATTATGGATCTTATGATTTTATTATTCTTCATCAAATGATTACACATCAAAAAATCAACTAGCAGCAATGACAAGAAAGTAGAGATCACAGTGCACAACAAGAAGAGACACCAATGTTTAGGTCAGAGACCAAGGCAAAAGCCGCAAAACCCCATAAAGGGGAAAACCCAATCAGAACTTTCCTTAGAGAGATCCTTAAACAAAACTTCAAGACATAGACAATACTGTCCAACTAAGCTCCTCTTTACAAACTCTTCCAACAAGATCACAAACGAGAGGCTGATCCTCTCACTATACCACAGAAACAAGGCTTGGATGTCTTCCCTATTGTGGCTTGGACTTCAGATCGGATACAGATCTGTGGAAGCACAACACGGACCAAATTACAATCTTGGAGTAGCTCAGATCTCAGACTAGAGATTGATCCGAGTTACATCTTAGCAAGCAGATCTGCGGAGGCACAAAACATGGATCAATTACAATGTTTAAGTGGCTCGGATCTTGGGCTACAAACAGTTCTGAGGTGACCTCAGATCTCAGCCTAGTTACAAGCCTGAGGCAGCTACAGTCTTGGACCAATCAATGATCTCAGATCTAAGAATAATGGACTTATAATATCCATCTTGGACTCAGCCTAGAGATCACCTTCAAGAGATTTTGAACCAATGAAAAAAAATTGCTTGGGGTATCCTACTAGGTCTTGGCCTAGTACCAGGTTTCAGATCACAAGAATAAGGGGCAAATCTTGGACTACCATACTTCAGATCACAAGAACACTGAGCAGATCTCAAACCACTGAAAAGAGTAACAGATCTACAACTTGATCCATAGGAGCAATGAATCAATACAGATCTCAATGAAAGATAGAAGAGATCCTTCTTTGCTTGATCTAACCCTTGAACCCTTCTTTGAATACCTTCGCATAGGAGAACAGATGAGCAATGTATGTGTGGTTGAATTGATTACCAAGGAGAGCAAATTAACCTCTTTTTCTAGCCATCAGGTGGTCTGAATGGGTGAGACTCTAGGAAAGCCGACTTGACCATCTAGAAGGGCCAACTTAGCACATGTCGAGCCTGTTGTAATAAAAAATAAAATAATATTTTTCTTCTTCACAAAAAATACATTTTCAACAAATCAAAAGCATGAAGAATATGCTAGAAACAGTAATAATTTTGTTCTTCTCAAGTACAATGATAATAAATAATTCTATGAAGACTGACCATAGCTACAATTTCAATAGAGTGGCCTAGGGATGATTGGGTCATTACATCAAGTTTAGTCCCTTTGCACTAAATGGCTAATCAGAGCTAGTATATGCTTCATCAACCCTTTAGAATAGTTCCATTTCTGGTCTTTCCACTATATCATCAAATTTGACATACCAAAGTTAAGGAAGATGTTATGAATGACCAAATCCTAGATGGTAAGCATGTCTATCATGGAATGTCATTCACAGAGTAGTCTATGACTTCTAGTTGTGTGTGGAACTATCAAAGTGATCCTCTACTTGAATGATCCCTTGGTTACATAGTTGTTTGGCAGAGAGCCATGCAAATTCTAACAATGGATTGGATTCATATTGTAACAAGGGAGACCACCAAACACTGATCATTGAATGAAAGGCTTATATTTAAGGAAGAAACTTTCCAAGCGAAGGGATGCTTAATGGCTTCACAGGCCTTCAAATACACTAAGCCACAAAGTTAAAGAGAACTAGAAAGTGATCCCTCACAATTATATCCTAAGAGGGTCCCTGTTATGGAAAAAGTGTTGTCAGAATCTTAATTTCTAGAGCATGCTATTAACTCTAACCGAAGTCCAAATTCAAGTAAAATTTGTGGTTCAGCATTATCTGGGAGGCTCGGGAAGCCATTAAGCATTACTTTGCTTGAAAAATTGCTTCCTTGTATACAAAGCTTCTATTCAATGATCATTTGTTTGCCGGTCTCCCTTAGTACATTAGGAAGGCAAGCCATTGTTAGAACCTATGTTGTTCTCAGTGAAACAGCTATGCAAGTAAGACATCATTCAAGTAGGGGATCCCTTTGATGGTTGCATGCATAGTTGTAAGTAGAAGAATACTTTGAAAATAACATTCCATGATGGACAAACTTATCATTGACAACCTCCTCCCTAAATTGGATATGTTGGGCTTGATGGCATAGTGGAGTGACTGGAAGTGGAACTATTCTTCTTCCTTCAACTGGGTATGCCAAGCCCAATGGGATATTGGAAATAGTAAAAGTGGAACTATTCTAAAGCCTTCATGAACTATAAACTATCCAATGAGTATCATTCGCTTAGTTTTTAGAGCAGCCCCAGAGGCTGATTGAAACAAGCTTTGGAGAATGGCCTCTAGTTAGTTTACTTGGAAGTGATCAGCATCAACCTAGGTCATTACCGAGAATTTTTCTCTCCTTGGCAATAAGTGCCCTTTGGTGGTAGAGTGCCAAGTAGCTTGGCAGATTGTTAGAATAGAGCTCCTATTTTTTATATGGAAAAAGAGAAATGACTGTATTTTTAAGAAAGTTCATTTTGATAGATTCACATGGTATGTTGGAGCTCTAATATATGTCCAATTCAGGGTTGCAGGAATCGCCCCCCCCCCCCCTCGGATCCTAACCCGGAACCGCGACCCGTGCGGAAGCGTTCCGGAATCCATAGAGGAATCGCGATTCCGTTTTTAAGGTTGCGCGATTCCGCAATTTTAACACGATTCCTGCCAAATGAGGTTGCGCCACCCCGGAATCGCGCTTCGGCATGCGGTTCGGGCATGGGGTGGCGCCACGCAACCTGCCCGGAAGCGCACGCCACCCGCACGCCACCCGGGCGCAACCCGCACGCAACCCGCGCATATCAATTTTTTTTTTTAATTTCATTTAAAATCTAACTTAACTAAGCATGAGGGGGTGGGTTAGGGGTGGGTTAGGGTCACTTTAGGGTGAGTTTAGAAAAGAATAAAGCCCCCATTCTCTTCTCATTTTCTCACTTTGAGTTTATGAGAGTTGGAGAAGAGAAGAGAGGAGAGGAGAAGAGAAGAGAGGAAAGGAGAGGAGAAGAGAGGAGAAGAGAGGAGAGCTTGGAGGAGTGAAGAAGGAGGAGCTAGGAGAAGGAGGAGGAGCTTGGAGCAAGAGCTTGGAGGACTTCATCTACAAGAGCTAAAGAGGTAAGTTCAAACCCAAACTCCCTTGTTTTTTTGAAAAAAAAATTGTATTTTTCTCCTCCCTCTCCTACTCTTTCCCATTGTTTCTACTTGCTCCTTTATTTACAGGTTGTCCACCACCTATATCCATATTCCAAGATGGTGTTCTTTTGGCTTCTATGTATCATTCCACTCTTGGTTTTAATGATGGCAAGGGTGAGGAATAGAGGGGAAGAGGAAGGGGATGAACTTGGTCCTAATAGTAGTGACCCAATGTATGATGAGGAGGAAGGGTTTGAAGAGGAAGGGGATGAACTTGAAGAGGACACTGAAGCACAAGATGGGAAAGGTACATCAAATCCCTTGTGGAACTATGTGACCAAACTTGAAGGGGGAAAGGGTGGTGGATCTTACAAATGGATGTGCCCTCATGATTGTCATGGAGGAAAACCATATACGGGTTCATATACCCGTCTGAGGAGGCATCTTTGTGGGGTGCTAGAGAGTGATGAAAAAAAGGGTTCTGTGGGGGTAGCCATTTGCCCAAAAATTTCAAGTGAACAAAGACAAAAATACATCAAAATAGAGATGGATGCACAACAAAAAAACAAGAAACAAAAAACTCATTCAGAATCAAGTGCAACCTCTAAATTTGGTAGTTGCCCATCTCCTTATGGTACTTCTGCAACCTCTGGAGGTAGAAAAACAATAGGGGATTTCCTTAATGTTACTGGGAGGGATGATGTGGATGGAAAGGTAGTCCGTTTTCTTTGTGCTTGCGGTGTACCATTCAATGTGCTTCGCTCTCCCTATTGGCATGACATGGTAAAGGCCATCAATGAAGCCCCAAAAGGATACAAGGCCCCCAACTATGAGAAAGCTAGAACAGTGTTATTAGAAAGAGAAAAAGCTAAGGTTCAAAGAGCTTTGACACGTTTTACACATGAGTGGGTGGATTATGGGGTATCCATTGTATCAGATGGGTGGACAAATATTAGAAACCAACATTTGATAAATGTTCTTGGTGTTTCTTCTAAGGGTGCAGTATTTATTGCATGTCATGACTCCTCCTCCATCAGTGCAACTGCACAAAACATTGCAGATCTCCTATTGAAATCAATCAAAGATGTTGGTCCGAATAATGTGGTTCAAGTGATCACAGATAATGCAGCAAATTGTAAGGCAGCAGGAAAAATTATTGAGCGTACTCATCCACACATCTTTTGGTCTGGGTGCCTGGTTCACACATTGAACCTTTTGATGCATGATATTGTGAAACACAAAGAATGTGGGTGGATTGCTGAGGTTTACAGGAAAGGGAAGCAGCTCATTAAATTCATCACAGGGCATACAAGGGTAAACTACTTCTATGGCACTTACTCCAAGTTGCAATTGCTTAAAATTGCAAAGACAAGATTTGCTAGTTATTACCTCACCTTTAGGCGGCTAGTGAAGGTGAGACAAGCTTTAACTAATCTGGTGTGTGCTGAAACATGGGATGAAATTAACCAGTGTACAGATGGTGCTACTGCTAATGTAGTCAAGGACACTGTTCTTGACACTTACTTTTGGTCACAGGTTAAATATGTTTTGCAATTCAGCAAACCAATTTATTACATGATCAAGTTTGCAGATTCAGATCGACCAGTAATTGGGGAGGTGTATGAGCAAATGGATAGCATGTTGGGGCAGATTAAAGACATTGTTGAGCCTAGAGATACCACCTTGTACAATTATATTCGTGAAGAGGTGGAAAAGCGATGGGATATGCTAAATGTTCCATTGCATGCATTAGCATATGTTTTGACACCTAGGTACTATCATCCATCATGGCTTTCAAAACCAGCACCTGGGGGGGGAAGCAGGAAAAAACCACACCAAGATAAAGAGGTTCACGAAAAATATATGGCTGCATTGAGTAGATTAATCCCTGATAATGAGGAGGCTGCATTGGTACGGAGACAGGTGAGCAACTATACGCTCAACACTGGTCCATTTGGGAGCATGCATTCAATTGAAGATCGAGAGCATTTTTCTGCTCTTGAGTGGTGGAACATGCATGGAGGGCCTACTCCACTTCTACAGAGTTTGGCATTGCGGGTGCTATCACAGGTGGTAAACACTTCTTCTGCAGAGAGGTGTTGGAGCTCTTATTCTTTCATCCACAGTGTTAAAAGGAACAGGTTGAGTTTAGACCGGGCAGAGAGCTTGGTTTATGTTCATTACAACTTGCGATTGTTGTCCCATTACTGTGAAGATGCAAAGTCTAATAAAGACTTGTTGACTTGGGACAAGCATCCAGAGGAGCCCAATTTGGAGGATGGAGTGTTGCAACTAGAGCAATTAGAGGATGCTCTTATCCAGGTATGTCCATTGTGGTATGAATTTTCCAATTTTCCCTTATAAAGCATTTCTCTAATTCATGTTTTTAATTTTTTTGTTAACTAGTGTTTTTTTTTTTTTGCATGAATTTTTTGAGCGATTCTAGGATGATGATGACCGTGTTGATATGCCACCACCCCCACCCCCATCTGGTCCTAGGTTCCATGGTTCAACACCAACAGCAGGGGGTTCTTCTTCATCAGTTCCAGTGCCACGACTTACACAGGGACCATCTTCTTCATTGCCACCACGTGGAGGCACGCCATCACGTTCTATTCGTGGTGGAAGGAGGAGAGATTAGTAGATATATTCACAATCTACTTCTTTTTGTCATAGTCTATAGATTACTCATTAGACTTGTAGACTTGTGAATTTGAATTTTGAACCTTTTTGGCTTGGCGGTGACCAAGTGACATATTTTGTAAACATTATTATTTGAATTTTGGACATGACAAATGTTGACAGTTGCTCACTTGCTAGATAAATCATAATATGCTCTATGTTTTATGTTTTATAATATGCTTAAATGTTTTATGTTTTATAATATGCTTAAAAATTTGATGTATGTTTGTAATAGCTAGAATATAGATGATTGTTGTACATACTAGTAACTACAATGGAATCATGGATGCCATATCTATCTTGATTTATGCAAAAATATGCATGTTTTCATGTCTTCTACAATTAATTTGGTATTTGGGATGTTTGTTTTGAGTATAAATGCAAAAAAATATATAAAAATATATATATATATAGCAGACGCTTCCGCGGACGCTTCGCTCCCTAGATTTTTGGAAAATGACGCTTCCGCGCTTCGCGCTTCCGCTTCGCTCCCGCTTCGTGCAACATTGGTCCAATTACACTTGCAAATCTAGGTGCAAATTAGAAAATTGAAGCTGGCATATCTTTGACAGCTTATGGAGTACTGTGGGACAGCCATACACGATGAGATAGGTTCGTTGGAGGTTCATTCTGCTCCTGGCTCATCTTATTCACACAGGTCCAGTGTTAGGCTAAGCTGTACAGCAGACTGCATGGTTTCACAGTGCAATGAATGTCATAGCCAAGGCCAAGTGCACCACAGTTGCCTGCCTCCTCCTTGGCTAGAGATTGATAGGTTTCCCAAGCTATAATTGGCTATCTTGATAGGTTTGTACCTTGAGCAGCAAGAAAAAGATGGATGGAACCTGGACCCACATGAGGAATAGCCACCATGCATTGGGTGGAGCCCACACCCTGATGATTGTGACCCTCTTTTGGATCTGGATCTGTTGCTGCTACTTAGATGATTTCTTTCTTTAATTGTGGTTTACCGGTGACCTTGTTTGGTTTTAGTCCTTTGCTTTGAGCCTATGGCCATATGACCTTTTATTTTGGAAATGGACAGCCCTTGGGGCTCAGACCCTTTCTTATTTTTCTTGATAGCCCTATAGGTACTTGCTAGTAGCTAAATTTTCTAAAGGCAGCTGCTTTCACAGCCCTTCTTTTGTATAAAATGCATGTATTTATCATTTATTAATAAAGTTTAAAGGAAGTATTTTATCTGAAAAACAAACATTAAGATCAAATCAATAAAATTATAAAACACTATGTTTACTCATTTGCTTGTTACAGGTATGCAAAGGATTGGCATCTTTAAGGAGATACTGGGAAGCTTTAGAAATCATAAATCATAGCTTGAAATTAGGTCACAATCATTTTTCTCCAGAAAAACAGGGTGAACTTCGGTCTCTTGGTGCACGTAAGATTGTAATCTTCTGTTGTTAAAGATAATCTTGCTTCTGCTAACTGTGATTAGATTCAGGCTTTATTGGACTAGCCATGATGTCAAAATTGAAAGGTCATATTCTTAGAATCTTGATTTTGAATAAGTAATATTGTGTCTGAAATGTCAACATAGCATATGAACTAATTGACCTTTCTTGGTGCTGTAATGCATGCAGAGATTGCATATAATACTACAGACCCTAAATATGGCTATGACTGTGCACGCTACATTGTTCAACAACAGCCATATAGCATTGGTGCCTGGAATTGCTACTACAAAGTGGTTTCTCGGTAAGTAAATTATATGCTAGACATTTGTACAAATTGGAATTTTCTGGAATAATAGTGTTAGCTAGCAGCTGTTCTTTCTATCAGTTCAATCCACTGGTTACATTTATTGATGTGATCTACTTTTGGGAAATTTGAAATTATTTGGGGTAGTTGATATGGAGTAAGGATTGCATATACATTTCTGGGCTTTTCTTGGATCATGTAAATTATATAGTTATTTTTTAATAGCAGTTTCTGGAACAGTAAACCTAAGAGAGTATGAGATGGTTAATGAAAACAAAGAGGTGGGCTAGGAGAATTCTCTTAAACCTCTTCTGTTGGAAAATGGAAAGTGGCAGCTATTAATCTTATTTTCCTTAACCTTGTTATTTGCTTGTGAATTTTAATTATCTTTTTCATGTTATTTAGTTAGATCTTTTCATCAAACAATATCAAGAACGACAACAACAACAATAGAGGAGACAAATATTAGGCTTTCAGCCAGGGCAAGACCCCTCTGAGGGGAAAACCCGGAAACTCTTCTCTTCTTAGAATCTGCCTCAAATGTGATACAAAGACCCAAACCCTAGACCAAGTCCTTCTCCTAGTACCAAGTCAGTCCTTCTTCAAGTCCTTCATTAATTTTGCACTGAACTGCTACACACTGCAATTTCAATATTGCTACTCAGCCTGCAACTTCGACCCCACAATTTCAGCCTTCCAGCTTCCAAGGAAACCCTAGATCGGCCTCGTCTTGAGACCTTCCTAGAGCAAGACAACTCCTCCTAAGGTCAACGAGGTGTAGATAGAGTATCCTTCGTCCCAGCCACAAGATTTTGCACTTCATCCTATTGCAACTCGATCTTGCAACTTCGACCTCTTTCTGCAGCCCATAAACTCTAGAATTTCACACATGTGAGAGAGATAGAGCCCAAAAACAAGATATTTTCGTCCTTCATTCTTCTCCAAGGCCTTTGCTCTCCTTCTTATAGCTTCCCACCGACAGATCAAACTCTTTCTTGATAGATCGAACTTGTGGAGTGAGTGAGTTCCAAATGAGGTCAAACTGCTTCTTTATATAGCCTTCTCAAGGGGTTGAATTCCCTCCTTTATGTTGACTCAAGGTTACTTGGGAGTAGGAGCGGGGATTGACATTTTCAAAAGCTCCTAGTTTAGGAACAAATTTTTATATAATATACATTTTTATATATTTTGATGCATATATGTCAACAAAAGCATGTATAATGATGAATTAAATATAAAAAGCATAAAAACATGGATTGAACCATATAACATTAATCATATAGAAGTTATAATCTTCATCAACCACATCCACAAGATACTAACATACAACATATCGAGTCTCATGATTCATCAATCTTACAGGTTCAAGCTTTCAAAATTCAATATATAACATTTATCATCATTGATCACTAAAGTTGTACTTGGAATCATTACCATTACCAAGTAACCAAACTATAACAAAGAATATCTAACATGAAGTGATATGTTTCAACTTTCAACTTTCATGAAGCATCACATTCATAATTCATTACCAATGAGTTATAATTGCCAACTTCAAACTTCAAACTTAAATTGTCATATATTGTTTACAAAAAATATCATAATAAATATGAAAGAGTCAATAGTGATTAAAAGTTAAAACTACTAGAAACTAGAAAAGACAAGAAAATCTATTATCTTTTGCTTCCTCTTGCCACCATGAGAAATTTCTAATTTTTGAGAAGGTAGTGGTGGTCTACCAGTATTGAGAGTCTCCTCCCGGATGGTTAGATGACCAGAACTAGAAGCCACATGCCCTCCACACGACGATGTAGATGGAGGTGGCGGCAACAAAGAAAAAGATGTTGGAGCTCAAGCACTGCTACTAGATGGTGGGGGTGGCATGGCTGGTGTTGCTTCATCATCATCTTTCAAAAGTTTTGTTTGCAATTCTTCTAGTTGTAGAGCACCATCCTCCAAATTATCTTTCTCTGGGTTGTTGTCCTAAGTTGTATATGATGTATCCTCACGAGCCTGATCACAATAATGACTTAACAAGCTCAAGTTGTAGTGCACATAAACCAAGCTTTTTGCCCGGTTTTCATTGAGTCTGTTTCTTCTCACATTATCGATGAAGTTGTATGTGCTCCAACACCTCTCTGCAGAATAAATATTTACAACTCGTGAGAGCACATTTTTTGCCAAATTTGGCAAAAGTCCCTGCTCGCCATATGCGTCCCGCCATGTGATAGCATCAAATCTGTCCCTATCTTCCATTGCATGCAAAGAACCAAACACTCCAATGCTAGTGAAGTATCTGTCTAATTCAAGATGCATATTAGCACACTCCTCCCTGTCAGGTGCAGGTTTGCCCAACCAAGCTAGAGAGTAGTATTTTGGCATAAGGATATACGCCGAGGCATGTAATAGAACATTAAGTTTATTCCACTGTGCACACACACATTTGTGAATAGTATCGTACAAGTTGGGATCTTTTTCCTAAACAATATCTTTTATTTGCCCCAACATGTTATCCATCTACTCATACACCTCCCCAATCACTAGTGCATCTATATCTGCAAAACAAATAATGTTATAAAATGGCTTGGTGAATTGCAAAACTTCCCTCACACGTGCCCAAAACACACCAACAAGAGCAGTGTCCTCCACATGTTCAAAACTTTGCTTGTCAACTGTGGTTGGAGTCTTGATCTTTAATACCTGCCAGTGTTGACTTGATACCATGCTAGCCAATGACTCTCTTACCTTCAAAAGGCGCCTAAAGGTGAGGTAATAGCTAGCAAATCTAGTCTTCACAATCTTCAACAACTTCAAAGTTGAGTGGCTGCGGAAAAGCCCATGGGTATTTCTATGATTTGTAATAAAATTTGTCATTTTTTTCCTCTCTTGTACAAATCACCAATCTATTTGTATTGAGGGTGTTTGTTCTTAATAATATCATGCATCACAAAGTTCATTGTGTGAACCAAACACCTAGACCAAAATATGGTAGGAGGGAAACAAGCTCCCATTACATCAAACCAAAATGGGTGAGGGCATCCTGGAAGAGAAACAGAGGACCAACAGTCCTATTCTTCCAAGCTCCTCCCCTTTTGTTTCTGAGATTACAAAATGCAGTATCCTTATAAATACTTACATACTGATTTAACAACAATTTACACCTATAGAACATAAAGAGCTAGTAGTAGAAAGACTTAACAGTACTAAAATGAATGAGGCGTTTACAATTACTTTTTGTTGACTGAGGGTTCCTAAGGCCAATTCTTGCTGCTCTGAACGTTGGAGTTTTCTCTGATCTGAGTAATAAGTAAGCTCTTCAGATAATTGATCGTTTCCTCCAAATGCCTACATTTGTGTTTTAGCGCAAACATTTGTTTCCTCTGTTCTTCTATTTGTCTCTTTAGGAAGGAATTCTTAGATTTTGCTTCATATTTGTAGTCTTTGACCGTTTCTCTGACCTGCTCAATCATGAATTTGTTAGCTCGACAAACTACGCAGTTTTCACACTTTGGTACATTTGCAAGCGGATTCCATTCCATATTTCCTGGAGGGAGAGGGCAATCAGTCCAACAGATTAGAGATGGGAAAATAGGAAATAGGGAGAACAGATGAAAGCAGTCACTAGATTGTCTTGCAAAGACCCACAACTATCGGAAGGGAGATTGGGCATCGAAAGCAGAAGCGGCAAGAGCTGCACAAAAGCAGAAGAAATTGGGAGGCAATAGGAGTTGCACAGTGTTGGGGGCTACAGGAGCTGCGCGGAGGCGGGGGCAACAGGAGCTGTGCAGTAGCGGGGGCACTACAGCTGTGCGAAGGCAAAAAGATTGTTGACGCCTCCAGAGTTGCGCAAAGGCTAGAGTAGCACAGAGGCTAATGGAACAGGGAAATACCCTCCAGAGCTATATGAAGTAACAAGGAAAGGAGAGATCAGAGCAGATAAGCTCAGTCCCCAAAGGGGCGCAACTACGACTATTTGAAAAGAGAAGGTTACTACTGAGACTGAGGGGAAGGAGAGGGAGTGTGAAGATGGCATAGGTAGGATAAGACGAACTAAGGGGGAGAATATATAGTTGCGCAACTTGCCTCCACAGAGATGAGAATATATGCATTTCATGGGAAGCTTGAGAAGCTGCTAGATGCTTGTTAGCCATAGACTGACTGTCACAGCTGTTCTTGGGGATTTCCTTTGATTTCCTGATCTTCAGATATCTACTCATTCGAGTCGAAGTGACTGTTGCCCAACTTGATGTTCCCTCTTTGACTGCTATTCTCTGCACATTGTGGCAGGAGTTCCTATGGAATCGGTTTCTGAGCAATCACATTATCAATTCTATATTCTCCCATAGGACAGTTGACCGCCAGATTCGCATGCATGTTGGCGGTACGATTATTTTCTCTAAGAATATGCTTGAAGGTGACTTCACCTAGAAAGAAGAAGTTTTTTCCACCCTTTTTGTTATTTGTTTCAGGGCCTTGTTCTTGGGGCTTCTTCTTTCCACCATCGAATGGATTCTTATTGAAGAGTCCCCCATTATGACCGGATTCTTCATACTGCGTTGCCTTAGGATTTATGTTCCCAACAGGTGGCCATATGCTTCTGCTCTGTTGTTGGATATTTCTCCTAATCCCCATTCAAAAGTAATAGTATTTTTCCCTCCTAGATAAAAAAGAACACCACCTGCTCCAGCCTTGCCTGGGTTGGACTTTGAAGCACCATCAAACAATAAGCAGGACCTATTTAATTTTTTTGTCCACATTTTGAACTCCTCTTGTTTCATTCTTATTTTCCAATTCTGCATATTATTAGGATATTTGCTGATGTGTATTGTTTGTTGATTGCTCATCGCGAATTCAACCCAGACTCTTTCCTCATGCTGCAGTTGTTGGACATCTATTGCTTTAACTCCTTTAGAGTTGATGAACTTAGATGACATGCTTCAAGTTTTGGCCGGGACTGTTCTGGTATTTGGAGTGTGGTCTTTAAAGATCCTCTGGTTTCTTGCTATCTAAATTTGCCAATACATAAATGAGGGCAAACTCAACCAATATCTTTTTACTGTTTCTTTGTTTTTGAAGGAATATTGATATCTTTTTCTAAGGTTGATAGAAGCTCATGACAAGGTAGTGAATGTTGGATACTAACCTCCAAGGGATTGACAAGCCCTTTCCAGCAGTGCCTGGCAAAGGGGCATTCCGCGACAAGATGTTGGATATTTTCTTCACTTCCATGACACATAGCACAACGTGATGGGCCTTCATATCCTTTCTTTTTAAGATTATGAACAGTCAATATTTTGCCTTTGAGCAGTGTCCACATGAATACTTTGATTTTTGGCAGTGTTTCGGTTTTCCATGCCACCCTCCAGAATCTCTAGTCTCGATTTTCTTGCTGATGTAAAGTGGCATATCCTAATTTGAATGAAAAATCTCCTCCATTAGGATCCCAACGAAGGGAATATTTTGAATCTATACTTAGCGGAGCAAACCCCTTAAGAAATGAGATTAGGGACTTCCACTGAGGGACAAGGCCATGTGGGAGGATGGGGATCCTCCAATCCCCCCATTCTCCATCTCTCCAAAGAGATATATTATGCAGCGTAGTGATTCCTTTTGTTTTCATCCATCTTCTTAGATCCTAAATATTTTCTTGGCAGGCTATGGGTTGATTTCCCATTATTCTATCCTTCCATATTTTTATGGATTTACGATTACCATGTATCTTAGAAGAGTTTTCTTTAATGAGCAAAATGGTTTTTTTATCAGATTCCATACTTGGGAGCAGGGCCTGATTGGATAACCTTTTCTCAATAAGAGGTTTCTATTGTGGTTCATGTATTTTGCTTCTAGGATTTGCTTCCACCCACTGCTCTCTCCTTATTAGTCTCCATGTTATTTTTTCTCCTAGAGCCAAGTTCATTATCCCTGGTAGTCTTGTTGCCAACCCTTCTTTCTCATAGGGTTGAGTTACTTCATCCCATTTCACAAGGCTGTGCTTCTTTGTCTCTACTTTACCTCCTTGCCATAGGAAGCCCCTAATTACAAGCTCAATTTGTTTGTGTATACTTGCCAGGGCTAGTATAGCAGCATACTGATAGATTGGGAGAGCTATGAGTAGGGCCTTTATTAATACCACCCTTCCTGCCATATTAAGCCAGATCATGCCCCAGTTTTGCACTTTTTGTTTCATTTTCTCAATGTACTTATTCCATATGTCGGTCTTCAAATTTTCTTTTGAGATCGAGAGTCCAAGATATTGGAAGTGGCTCCACTTCTCTTGAAATGGAATTTCCAAAATTTCTAATATTTTTTGGAGAGTGCGAGATGAAGTTTTCCATCCATAGATTCTGCATTTCTGATTATTTAGAAGCCCCTCGGAGGCTTTCATAAAACTGTTTAGTACAATTTTTATTCTTTTTGCCATTATGCAAGAGGCCCCTCCCATAATCAAAGTGTCATCTACAAATAGGGAGTGATTCATACTTTTTACTTCGGGAGAGATTGAGAATCTAGTGATAGTCTTCTCTTGCTTGCATTTCTCAAGTCTTCTGCTTAGGGAGTCCGCCATTATAATGTATAAGAAAGGAGAGAGAGGACAACCTTGTTGTAGCCCCTTGAACTCTAAAAATATTCACTTGGTCTTCCATTGACCAATGGAGCAATCCAAGGACCCACAATACAGATTTTTATTATATCTATTTCCTTTTTGGAGAAACCAAATCTCTGTAGGACAACTGCGAGGAAACCCAGGTTGACCTTATCAAAAGCATTAGCCATGTCCAGCTTGACAATCATTCCTTTTTCTTTTTTTCATTAGGCTAGAGTGCAAAGCTTCCTGCACTATTAGAATGTTGTCCAGAATTTGTCTTTTAGGGACAAATCCTCAATTTTTTGATATTATTTCTGGAAGCAATACTTTGATTCTGTTTGCCAGGATTTTTGTTGTGATTTTGTAGGAGGAGTTACATAGAGAAATAGGCCTGAATCTACTAAAGGAGTTAACATTTGACTCTTTTGGAACAAGAGCCAGGAAGGAAGAGTTTGTGAATCCTCCAACCTTGAATTTTCCAAAAACATTTCTTATCAATCTTAGCAAATCTTTTTTAATAATGGTCGAGTTGTTTTTATAGAAGGAAATAGGGAACCCATCTGGCTTAGAGCCTTATCCGGATGCAAATCCCAAACATCATCAGCTACTTCCTTTTCTTCAATTGTTCTTGTGAGTTCATTGTTTTCTGCTTCACTAAGTTTCCTGGGTATATGCTGAAGATATTCTTCATACTCGTTATTTGATGCTGGGGATGATAATAGATTATTATAGTATTTGTAAACCTCCTTCTTTATTTCCTTTTGACCTCTGATTTCTTTGCCTTCATTATCTTTTATGCTATCTATTTGATTTTGGTTTCTCTTTATCCTGGCCGTATTATGACAGAAAGCTGTGTTCTTTTCTCCTGCTTTGAGCCATAGACTTCGTGATTTTATCCGCCACTCTTCTTATTCCTTTCTGTTTTGTCTATACATCTCCCAATATGCTTGTTTTTCTTGCCATATGCTCTCCTGCGTTTCCTCTTGCTGCTCCTTTTCCATTTGGATTCTGTCTATTTTTTCTGCTATTTCTAACTTTCTTTTTTGTGTTTCTATATTGTTGATCCTTGCCCAATGTTTTAGCTCTCTCCTCAGGGATTTTAGTTTAGTTTCCCAAACATAGCTAGGTGAACCATTAATTGGTGTTGTCCACACTTCAGTTATGATTTTTTTGACTTCTTCTCTGTCGTTCCACGTGGGGCTGAATCTGAAAGGAATTGGGCCAAGATTATCTAACTTCCCAAGGGTGATAGCCACTGGTTTGTGATCTGATGTTATATTATGGATGATTTTGGATTTTATCTCACTGAACTCATTGGCAACTTTGTCTTGTATTAGGAATCTATCCAATCTTTCCTTGATGTTATTTTTCCCAATTCTTTTGTTGCTCCATGTGTACTTTCCATTGCTAGGAGGCATGTCCATTAATTTGCATGCTTCAATAATAGATTTTAACATTTCCCTATAAGGGTCAGCATTGTATTTTCCCCCAAATTTTTCCTCTGCGCTCAATACCAAATTGAGATCTCCTCCTATGATTATGCCTTTGTTTTGGTCCTGCATAAGATGATTTTTTAGGGTGGACTAGCAGACTTCCTTGTCCTTGTAATGGTTTGGGGCATAAATATTTATAATGCAATACTTCTCTTTTGTATTTTTGTTTTCCATTTCTGTTTTTATCCAATGCAGCTCTTTTTTTTGCTGAATGAGCTCCCAATTTTCGGTTTTCCATAGTGTGCATATTCCTCCTGAGGCTCTGGTCGCTGGGATTGAGGTTCCAAGATAATTTTTGGTTTTTTATATCATTGTTTCCATTTCCTTTTCGTTTTCCTTTGTCTCCTGGAGCATAAAGATATCAAGTTTCTCTGAAGTTATGATATCTTTCATTGCCTTAATTTTTGGCATACTTCCCATTCCTCTGCAATTCCAGGAGACTATAATCATTATCACTTGATGTTAAGGGTTGAGGGACCTTTCCTTTTGTTAGGGTGGGCGATTTTCCAGGAAAGTGTCCATAGGTTGTTGTGTGCCTAGAGCCATTTCTTTTGTTGTTGCTTCATCTCTAATTTCTCTATTAGTTTTTATGCTTGCCTTTTTAGGGTGATCGTGAGAGGAGAGGAGCTCTTTGGAAAGGGTGCGAGTGATTATGCCATCAAAGGAGGAGGGGTGAGGGCTTTGGGAGGGGATAGGCGAGGAACGAGAGGGATTAGAGGGGAAGGGAAGAAGGGGGGAGGGGGGGAAGGGAGAGGGGAGGGGAGATCATGGTCCGCAAGAGAGCCAAAGGGATTAGAGACCAATAGATTCGATAATGGGGGAGGGATAGAAGACGGAGGGAGGGGCGCTGAGGGAGAGGGGTGGTCTTGAGATGGAATAGGCTTGGAAGGGAAGGATGGGGGGGAGAGGGGGGAGAGGGAAGGTAGCTGAAGAGGGAGGAAGATTGGAAATAGAAGAGGTTTTGGGTTTCGTTGCTGAATTTTTCTTCTTGACTTGCTCCCATTTTGGTTCTTGGTTTTCTTTTTCTTCTGTTTCTTGATTTTTAGTACATCTATTTGCAAAATGACCATATTCATGACATACCTTACATTTGAATGGTATTTGTTCGTAGTCTAGCTGTTGGATGTAAACCCAGTTATCCACTTTGATCTTGACTGCTTCCGAAAGTCCTTTTCCAGATGGTATTTCCCCGCAACATTCCCTATTGCTTTAATAGATTCATCTCCCCAACAATGAAGAGGAAGATGAGGGAGCCTCACCCATACTAGCATTGCATTTGGCACATCCAGCTCTGGATTGAAGTCCGGAGTCCATCTGCTGAGATAAAGCTCTCTTAAATCCATGAAATATGGCTCGTTTCTGAAGATTAAGTCTCTGTCCTCTTTCGTTTCAAAGTGAAAGGTAAAGTATCCTCTTCCGCAGAATCTAACAGAATTTTTCCCCATGATAGATGAGGCCCAACTTCTTTCTACCCATTTTGTAGTAATCAAAAACTTGAAAACAGGAACCGTAAAAAAATTTGATTTGCACTTACCTGAACTGCTATCTGATCCCGTGAAGTTGATGATGCTGCTGCTGTTTTGCTCCAATTACCCAGGGAGACCAATTCCACCCAGCCTGACTGAGCAGAGACTGGCTGCTCAATCCAACAAGCTTCTCACAGAAGCCCACTGTCCCCCGTGCCCAGAACCTCAGACGGATTAAAGCTCTTCCAATGGCAGACCTCTCTCACCGCTGAATTTCCTCCTCCTGGTTTCTAACTCCGTTGTTACAGCCCCCCCCTCTTGGTTTAGACCTCCGGTTTTTATCTGTGGGCCTGGCGGTGGCCACCCTCCTACCTGCAACCACCACCTTCCCTCCTCCCGACACGCCTTCCACGCATTTACGGCTCTCAGATATTTTCCCTGCTGTCATATGCGCTCTGTTATAAATATCCAGCTGGTTTAAGCGTCCCCTTTTATATAAGGGTGCTTCTTTTGATTTTTTTATTTTTATTATATAGTTTAGTTTTATAAAGTTTAATTTATATATTTTATAAAGTTTAAATTTATATTTATAAAACTTAATCATATTTATTTTAAAGTTCATCATATCTGTTTTATTATAAAGTTTAAAACTTTATATAGTGGATTAGTTTAGATGGGTCGTTACATACACTCCCCCTTCTGAAAACTTCGTCCCGAAGTTAGAGTTTTAGGTTTAAGGTTTTAATGGACATGACTTTTTCTATCCAGGTTCCCAAGCTATTCTAAAATCATCCTATCCTTCCTAATCTCTTCTGCTCCCATCCTATCCGTCCTCTACCGGAGTATGCCATGGCGTCAGTTTTACTGACCTGACCATTCATAAACTCTAAGGTGACAGCGTCGGCTATACCGACCTGATTCCCAGTAGGCATCCGGCAGTCATCATCACACGTCTAGGGGAGCGTGATCCACACAGTCCTCCCATGACTCCAGGGTTCGAAGGATAAATGGTGGGCAACACCTCCACCCCTCCTAGTAGAATTTAGGGTTAATACCCTATCATAGAATCACTTGGAGCTTTAATTGTTCTGAGGTTCTGTCATCACGTGGTCATCCCGGTAACTGTCTATTACCTGCAATCAGACACTTATCCATGCATCCGTAAAATGTGCATCAGCATATTCAAAATAACTCACATATTATTCCCTTATGAATTCATCTATGATACTATAGTACAACATATTTTGCCATATTCCATGCATGTCTTTTGACGTTCATCTAGAATGTATTCACTTCCTGATTTCTATCCCATTGATCATATTGACATAAATAAGTAAATCAGATCTATAATATCTTAATTTCTATCAGAAGAAAAATTATTCAACTGTCTTAACTTTACTTCGACAACTATAATTTAGTAAAATGAACCACATATATTGTTTTGGTATCCATGTACCAGCAGGAATTAAACATATATTATGCCACAAAATTTCATGTTTATCCATAATCATTCAAAATGTTTCTGAGTCTCTGATTGTAGTGAAGTAAATATATACTAAACATAGTGTAAAGTTCTTCAAAATGGACATAAATTAGGGTATCTCTGACATATGTCCTCTGTATTTTCCCAAGTTGCTGATCCAGGACTATACTTGTCCCATTGGACCTTAACTTGGTCCACCAGGCAGTTCCTCAGCTGTCGAACTCTACGTTCCAGTATACGTAACGGTTCGACCGTTATGACTCCCTCGTCCGATACCTGCAATTCCTTCCATTGAAGGTTATGAGATAGATCAGCTATATAATGCCTTAATACAGAAACATGAAATACATTATGAATTCTATGCAGGTGAGGTGGCAGGGCAAGACGATAGGCAACAGGTCCAACTCTTTCCACGACTTTAAACGGTCCAATAAATCGGGGTGACAACTTTGTCCCTTTTCTGAATCGAATAGTACTTTTATTTGGTTTGATGCGGATGAAGACTTGATCCCCTACTTCATACCTCCTATCAATTCGGTGAGCATCAACATAACTCTTTTGTCTATCCTGTGCTTCCTTTAATCGTTGTCTAATTTGTCTTACCTGCGCTTCCATTTCATGGATTAATTATGGTCCTATTATCACTCGATTTTCTAACCTGTCCCAACTTAACGGTGTTCTGCAAGGTCTGCCATATAAAGCTTCAAATGGAGGCATCCCAATCGAATTGTGGTAACTGTTGTTGTATGTGAATTCGACTAAGGGTAAATACGTTTTTCAGTGTGATTGCTGATCCATCACATACATTCGCAACATGTCTTCAAGTACTCGATTTACCCTTTCAGTTTGCCCATCAGTCTCAGGATGGTAAGCAGTGCTTAAATTTAGCTGAGTACCTAAGGCTGTTTGCATGCAAGTCTAGAATTTGGAAGTGAATCGCGAATCTCTATCGGATATAATCTTCTTAGGTACTCCATGAAATCTGATAATTTCATTTATGAATACTCGAGCTACGTCAGCAACATCGTAAGTATCTCTTACCGGAATAAAATGGGCGCTTTTAGTTAATTTATCCACCACTACCAGAATGGCGTTGTGTCTTTGAGAAGTAAGAGGTAGTCCAGTGATAAAATCCATAGAAATGGTCTCCCATTTAGACATAGGAATGTCGTGGGGTTGTAAGAGGCCCGCTAGGTGACAATGATCTGCCTTTACTTGCTGACATTCCAAACATTTTACAACAAATTGAGTGATATCACGCTTCATGCTTGCCCGAAAGAAGAGTTTCTTGGTATCCACATACATTTTCCCTACTCCAGGATGAGCACAATATACTGCTTTGTGGGCTTCCCCAAAGATGGTATCTCTAAGATCTTTATCATCAGGAATATACATCTTTCCATGGAATCGTAAGATCCCATCGTTTCCTAATTCATAACCCTCAAATTTAGATTCTTTTTCCCTAATACCCTCAAGACTTGCTCTCACCTTTAAATACCAGCTGTCTCTTATAAGATGATCCAGTACTCGCTGTCTTAAGTCTACTTTAATGGGTATGAGAGAGAATATCCAAGGTCTCCTGCTTAAAGCATTTGCTACTACGTTTTCTTTTCCCTTAATGTATGATATTCCAAAGTCATACTCACTTAGGAATTCACTCCATCGCCTTTGCCTGGCATTTAAGTCTCTTTGGGTGAACAAATATTGTAGACTTTGATGGTCGCTTTAAGTGTAAAACTTCGTCCCACTAGATAGTGTCTCCAAATCTTTAAAGCTAGCACTACAGCGGCTAATTCTAAATTGTGAGTAGCATAGAGCTCTTCATGAGGTTTTAACTTTTTGGAAGCATATGCTATCACTCCCCTATCCTGCATCAACACTGCACCCAGCCCTTGCTTGGATGCATCAGTACATACCGTAAAGTCTTTGCCCATATCAGAGACTCTTAGGATTGGTGCACTGGTGAGTAGTCTTTTGAGATTAGAGAATGCTTTATTACATTCTTCGGTCCATTCATACTTAACACCTTTACGCTGAAGGGTTGTAATTGGCTTTGCGATATTGGAGAATCCCTCCACAAATCTTCGGTAATAACCGGCTAAACCCATAAAGCTTCGTATCTCATGTGCATTTTTCGGTATTGGCCAATCCATGATCGCTTTTACCTTCTCAGGATCTACGGAAATCCCTTCACCTGATATGATGTGACCCAGATAATGAATCCTTTCCTGAAAGAATGAACATTTGGATAGTTTTCCATACAACTTACGTTCTCTACAGTGTTGATAATATCGGTATCGGGAAAATATCGGCGAGGGTCCAGAAAATATCTTATCGGCAATATCGGCGAAAATATCGGCAAAATATCGGCAAATATCGGCAAGCATAAAAAATGCATAATATATTCATTTTTTTCAGATTTCTAAACATATAAAGCAATAACAACATGAACTAAACACATTGGCACATAAATATGAAGAAGGCATTGATATATATGATGTCAAATAGAAATGATACATCAAACTTCAAAGGCGATACCAAATCCTGCTGATCCCTGATAATTGTCCAATCAAGGACTCAAACAAAATAACATCACATATCCTGCTGATCCCTGATAGTGATAAATTGATAATTGTCCAATCAAGGACTCAAACAAAATAACATCACAATGTCACATATCCTGCTGATCCCTGATAGTGATCACTGATAATTGTCCAATCAAGGACTCAAACAAAACATCACATATATAAAACTTTAAAAGTATTTCATCATCATGAGTTATAAACTTATATGTAGCAAAAGTTGCAAAACAAATAAAACTAGCAGCTATCTATCTGAGACCATTGGCCTCTGCCTAGCAGCTTTCTTTCTGTCTTGTTCAGCAATTGCTTCACGAGCTTTTTGTATAACCTCTGCACTAGAAACCATACAAGGCATCACATCTGCATCATATGCAGAGAGTTTAGCCAGATGGTATTTCAATCGTGTAATCCCTCCTGACATCTTGGTCCCACACAAGTTGCATGATATATATCCCTAATTTGCCCCACCAACAGCCTCCCCATACTCCCAAAATGGGTCCAAGGCTTTTGGCATATTTGACATTTGTAGTGAAGTAATTCAAACCTAGGGCACAAAAAAAACAAAAAATTGGCATTAAACCCCCCAACACAAAATGAAAAAATAATAAGTAATAACAACCTCATTAAAAAAAAATTACTACATTATTTGCATTTTGCAATGTGAATGAAAAATGGCAATAAGAGGGTGCATTCATATTTCACACTAGAATGTGAAACAGAAGTCCAGTATCAAAACTCTATCTTCCATACATTCTTGCATAAAGGATTATGAATGGGTGAACCTTTTTGAAGTTTGGAATGATCTTTAATTAAGGATTAAAAATGATATTATGTATATGCCAGAAAATCATAGGTGCAGACCTCTACAATTCAGGAAAAACAGCAAGTCATTATGGTGTGCTTTGATCTCTTTCCATTGAGCCACCGCATAAATAGAAATAGAATAATTGAACTGGACAGATTTTCAATCAACTTCAATCAAACACTTAGAAATTAAAGGGAAACAATATCTTGGCTATTGAAGAACTGAAGGGATTGGAAAGTTGTCGGCTATTGAAGAACTGAAGGGATTGGAAAGTTGTTGGCTATTGAAGAATTTTACCTTTATCCTTGAGTGTAATAATGCTTCCTCGGAAAAATATAAGTTATAATGTTTCCACCTGGAAAAAATATAAGCTCTTTGCCATGAAATTATCACCAAAGTGATGGCCAACATATTAAAGTAGGTTCTCCTTAATGTTATTTCAAAAGAACGAGGATTCACACAGAGTCGGCAAATAGTAAATGGAGTATTGAGTCTTATACCTAATCTACAATTATCCAACAGCACAGCTGTATTCCCTACGGTCAGTATATTCTCAAGGTTGTATTTGTGTCGTGTATAAGGCATATGCCATATATTTGTGTCGTGTTACGTGTATAAGGCATATATTGAAGGCATATATTGTAACTGTAAGGCATATGCCATATATTGAAGCCTGAAGGTACCTGTATCAGTGGACAGCGCCCCAATGGAAAACCGTCGTTGGCAGCAACCTTCCAGCGCCCCTCAAACGAAAACGACAGCACCGTTTCAGCGCCCCAATGGAAAACGACAGCACCCTCAAACCCTCGGGCCTCCTTCGCAGCAAAATGACTAAACAGAAAGCGAAAAAATTCATTTATACAGCCCGGCGTAATTTTTTTAACCCCAGCCGCGATATTTAGAATCGTCGCGCGATATTTTGGAAAATATCGCCGAAATATCGGATTTCTCGCGCGATTTTCAAAATGGGAAAATATCGCGATATTTTCCGGCCGATATCTCGTTTCGCAGAAAATAGCGCGATATTTACGAATATCGCCGAGATATCGGCGATATTATCAACACTGGTTCTCTAAGGTAGGACAATACTATCCGCAAATGATCTTCATGCTCTTTCTCATTCTTGGAATAGATGAGAATATCATCTAAAAAGACTTGCACAAATTGATCAAGGTATTCACGGAAAACACTGTTCATAAGATTCATGAATACGGCTGGCGCATTTGTTAACCCAAATGGCACCACAGTAAATTCATAATGTCCAAAACGTGTTCGGAATGCAGTCTTAGAAATATCATTTTCGGAAATCCTTAGCTGGTGATATCCTGATCGAAGATCAATTTTTGAAAAGACAGCAGCTCCTTTCATTTGATCGAAAAGATCATCGATTCGAGGCATAGGGTATTGATTCTTTACTGTAGCTCGATTCAAGTCTCAATAATCTATGCATAATCTTAAGGATCCATCTTTCTTCTTCAAAAAAATTACAGGAGCGCCCCAAGGTGATGTACTGGGCCGAATCAGTGTTTTACGACTCCGACTCGGACTCCGACTCGGCCGAGGATCGACTCCGACTCCGACTCCGACTCGGTAATGACTCGGCCAAGTCGATTTCAATGACTCGGTCGTTGTAAAAAATACATTAAATATTTATTTTTTTTATAAAAAAACATAATTTTAAATATTTTAAACATAATTTTAAAGATTTTCATTCATGTTTCCAAAGTCCAAACACACAGCATTATAATATAGATGGAAGACAACATATGATCAAAGTAGGCTCATGAACCAATCCATTATATCAAAATGGTACCCAATGGCAATACATAGTCAACTGTCATACATGATCAAAGACTCAAAACAAAATACAAATAACCAAGGAGGCTAGAAATGGCCTCTACAACAAAAGTAAACTGTGATGGTGACCAGACTCCAATACTAGTACTACTGCAGCACTGCTAGCAGCTACACTACTACTGGCTAGTAGCTACTGCCAGAGGAGCCAAGATCATCTCGACCAATCTCTGGAGTCTGGATCATCATCATCAGAACAGTGAAAAAAATATACAGTAGCTCTAGGTGTCAAGGTAAGGGTTTCAATTTGTGTTCCTTTGTGTGTTCCAAATTTCCAATGGAATTTGTTTGGGTAATTCTTTGAGTATAATTTCAGAACTTTATTGTATTTTTGATCCGTTGGTGTTGTTTTACCTTGAGTCTAGGGTTATTTTAAATTTTTATCCTTAAGATCTGTTCTCTTCCTTTTTCCCTTGTGATTCGGTTGGGATTCCTTTTCAATTGCACACCCAGAATTTTATTACAGACCTGCTCCAAAGAACTCGACATCCACTAACAATGAACTACAGGACTTATGCTTGACTGTGGATAATCATTTGCACTGAAGACTCAAGTAAAGTGTTTAGGGCTCGGACATGTGTAGTAGGGCTTGAGGAAAAGTTATATTAACTGCAGATTTTAGGCCTTATAACCAGCAGCATAGTACTGTTTAGGTCCTTTTTGCATTAATTTGTTTTGTAACTTTGAGTCTCTTAGGTATTCTGTTGAGTGCAAGAGTAGGCCCTCATCCAGGGCATCGTTTGACATTTCAATTGTAATTTGGACGATACCTTATATATAGACTGATATATAGAATCTAGATATCAGATTTACTAGCTGTAATAAGATCTGTACATTAAACAGATATGAAGAACCTGGGCTTATTTCAAAGGGATTGACCACTGGTATCTTCAACAATGATAGTGATATCAGCCCTTTCACTCTTCAGCTCAGAAAATCAGTGCATAACCATGTCACTCCAACAATGGACACGATCTGAAATAATTGTGGAATGAGGAAACACATATAGCAAAACTCAGCTCCCTTCACACTTGAATAGTCAACAGTGATAATAGATATATGGCAGATTTCGATTCCATATTAAAACATATGTGACTTAAACTGCATTAAACAGTTTGGAATCCTTAAACTCCATTAAACATTTGAAAAATACCAAAAAAATGAATTTTTTTATGTCTTTTATGCCTGCCCAGCCGCATTTCATTGACTCGGCCTGGTCAATACGGACCCGGCCTGGTTGACCGAGTCAACTATGACTCGGCCTAGTCATTGGATGACTCGGCCGAGTCATAGTTGACTCGGTCAACCGAGCTGGGTTGCTGGCCTGGTCACAAAATTTTTTAACGGCTCGGTATGACTCGGCCGTTTCCGAGTTGAATCCACCTGGTTGTAAAATAGTGGGCCGAATATGCCCTATATCGAGTAGTTCCTTCAATTGGATTTGCAATTCTTGAAGTTCTGGAGCTGTCATTCTATAAGGCGTTTTAGAGATTGGTTGGGTACCTGGTTTTAATTCAATAGTGAGATCCAATTCTCTTACCGCGGGTAATCCAGGTAGTTCCTTTGGAAATACATCCGAGAATTCGGCTAACACCGGATATTGTTCTAAGGATGGCCCTTTTTTTTGGCTTACTTCTTGAATTGCATAAGCCTGACAACCTTTTCTTAAACAACGCTTCACCTGCATTGCTGAAATTTAGCGTAAAGAAACTTCCCTCTTGATTCCTTGAATTTGGATTACTTCTCCCTCATCATTTATGCCCAGAATCCTTTTCCCATAACAGTCCACCCAAGCTTGGTGAGCTTCTAGCCAATCCATACCTATGATAAGATCATACGTTCCTAAGGCTGTGACATAAATTTTCAGTTTAGTCGAACAGACCCTTAGATCAATTTTGCATTGATCCACACTTAAGCCCACGGTTTGGAGTTCTCCTGAGGCCATTTCCACTTGGTGGAAATCATTTTGTCTATGAGCTGCCAACCCACATTTGTTTAATGCATATGACGAAATGAAACTATCTGTGGCACCTGTATCAAATAAAATTTTGAGTTTTATACCGTTGAGAATACCTGAAGATTCCACTACAGTGGATTGATGGGTTGCTTGGTCATGGTTGACCACTGCATGAATTCTATGATTACCTCGATTGGTTGATATCGGCTCCTTTCCAGTCCTATGCAATATATTTGATGAAGCTTCTGGGCAATCAAGCTGAAAATGCGGTCCCCCACATCCCCAACAATTGAGCTGCGTTGATCCTCTTGAATCAAGGTGTGAATTTCTAGAGAACGAGCTTCGTCCTCTCATGTTGATTCCTCTCGCACTTCTTCCTCTACCGGCAGTCCCTCGCGATGCCCATGGTCTGATGTTTGATGATTCCGTGGCTATAGTGTTTAATGCCATGGGAGTTCTTGTCCCCACATTTGGGGTAAACCTGTTACCATAAGGTGGCCTCGAGCTACCTCCTCTGAAGAAGTTCCGGGGAGCCTTCCCTGGAAATCCTGATTGTAAAGGCCCTGCTGGCCCCATATCTTTTTTGATTCCAAGGTGCTCTTCTGCATAACGACCACATTCGACGACCTCGGCTACTGATGATGGTTTCCACATGCTTACTAAGGCTTTGATGCGAGGATTTAACCGAAATATGAAGCGTTCAGCTTGACGCTCATCAAAATCTAAGTAGTGAATGTATTTTACAAGCTCCATAAACCTTATCTCATACTCTTCCACCGTTTTATTTCCCTGAATTAATGTATGAAAGGCTCTGGCTTGCTGTTGTATAAAGTATGGAGGTAAATACTTTGCGCGGAACCTTTCCTCAAATAGTTCCCAAGGGACATTATTCGATGTAAGGTGCAGCTACTTTTCCAGATTTCCCCACGAAATCAAGGCACTTTCCTTTAGTTGAAACACGACAATTTTTGTGTTTGCTGAAGACGAATATTCTCTTAACCTAAAGCATCGGTTCATTCCTTCCAACCATGCTTCAGCGCGTTCACCTGCTCGACCTCCTGAGAATTCTGGGAGTCTAATTTTCTGAAGCTCCCTAGAAATGTCTTCTCTCGATCTTCTGGGCTCAAAATTATTTGGTTCCGCTGAACTGGTGGCTACATGTTGAAATTCCCCTTTGGTTTTGGCCTTAGTTGATTCTTTTAATGTTTCCAATAAGGCTTCCAAAGAATTCATTATCACAGTCAACTCTGGCGTTGGGGCGATTGATGTTGATGATGGTCTTGGCGGTGACGATGGTGATGGGGATGATGATGGTGACGGTGGCGGCATTAATGGTGGTGATGCTGCCTGATCACGTCGTCGTCGCTCATACGTCCTTACCATTGTAATGGTTCCTGAACACATAATAAAATTCCGTAAAAATTTTGAGGTGGACAACCGAATTTAACACACAATTTTCTTTTGCAACTTCACATTCATAAACGGGTATAGTTTTGCTATTTTTACCCGCTAGGCGGATCTTACTGGTACCGAGGTCAAGGAGGGTGGTCTCGCGACCTCCTTGTCCTAATGCAGGGTATTCTATCCTAATATGAATAATGCAGAAGTGTATGGTTATTAGCTCCTAAGGTAAGACATCTAAAGTTTATTCACCTAATAACATCCATGATATTCTGTATATATTACTTGGGTACAGATTAAATCTATAAAAAGAAGGGTTGTTTTGGTTCCATATTAGTTTGACCTTTAGCCGTAAAATTTTACCATAGATATGTCATGATGAAAATCTAGAAGAGATACAGTTCAGCAGTATATCATAAATAGTAGATTGATTTTAAACGGAGGAAATAATTAGGATAAAATGTGATTATGAATTCTTAGAACCAGTTTTGTTTTAAGAATGACTCCGTCAAAGGATATAATTAGTATAATTTTGTTCTCTAACTGATGCTTTTGAAAAGTAGTTTTTGTGAATTGCACATAACACTTTAATGGTTGATGTAAGTGCAAATTTGACTGCAATAGGATTCATGGAAAAATTTTGTGCCACACACCGGAGAACCACACTCATAGGCAAGGAATAACTGGTCTAACAACGGGCTACTCTCAGATAGTCTGTACAAGTACTGTGCTTTAAAATGATGATGACTCTTCTTGTTAAGGTTGTAGTGAGCTAAGCTGACCTGTAGTAACACTGTAACCATGCTCATTGTATAGAAAGCTGCTTAACTTACTTATGTAAATACCGTCACACTAGTTCAACAGTGAATCAGTAATATGCAGTTACTCATACGTAGAAAGGTGATGACTATACTAGTATCTCCATTGATACACTCTTACTTGTGTTATAGGCGTAATGATTGATTACTGTGAATGCTTAGCTCCATATCCTGTTGCTAACACTAGTGATTACATATATGGGATTTGATCATAACTATTAAGCACCGTATTATAACTAAGGATATAGCAACTATTTACCGAGTACTGTTACCTTTAGATACCTGTAGCTTAAACGTATCCATATAGATAAGTACTACATGTTATCTTATCAATAATCTAAATTGAATGTTGACGTTTTTTTTTTTTAAAACCTAACCCATGAAGAGTAATTAACCATGTTTGATACTGTTCTCCCAATCCACAAGCATGAGAAGTTTGAGAAATGGCTTCAAGTAGCATCTGCTTTAAATTTATGTCTTTTTGAATAAATTTAAGTATATCATACAATGTTGCAAATATCATGTAGGTGTTTACATCACCCAAGGACTGTAAGGACTTAGGAAACTCGTAAAAAAAAAATATCAGGGAAATGAAAATGTTGACAAAGCTAAATCAAATTAAAATATTCCTTTTTTTTTTTTTCATTTGAAAAAAAATCTAAAGCAATCCCCTCTCTACCCTTTTCATAGCCGAAGTGAATGGTGAATAACCCCTTTGTCCTTGATACCCTGCTTTTTCCTTTCAAAATGAGTAATAGGATCCACAAAATTAAGGCTGGGTGGAATTGGTCTCCCTGGGTAATTGGAGCAAAACAGCAGCAGCATCATCAACTTCACGGGATCAGATAGCAGTTCAGGTAAGTGCAAATCAAATTTTTTTACGGTTCCTGTTTTCAAGTTTTTGATTACTACACATGGTATCAGAGCTAGTTGTTCAAACTCTTTTCGACCTTACAGGCCCACAATTCGTTGTTCTTTGGTATATGGTGAATGAAATGGATTTCTTTAATTGCCCTTGCCTGCGTTCTTTCCTTTCCCTGTCAGCCGTATCACCTGTAGCTGCAATAAAGCAAGCGAAATAATTATGTTCCTGTGCTTTGGATTCTAGCCTTAGGGCATCATTCCGGCACTGCAGCAGCTCGCGTCCTTGAATTTCGTCAATTTGTGCGTCCGACTTATTAACTAGGGGTCAAATCTATTTGGATTGCGAAAACTCCCGGAGCTTGCGAAAGTAATCGCAATTGCTGTTCATCGTCGGAACGCCAAATGGCTGCCCCTCTGCATCCTGCAAGTCATTGCAAATTTCTTCTTCCCTACCACATTTTCACTGAAATCAGATAAGGTGGCCATGTTCTCCGTCATCCAACGATGGGATCGAGTTATTTTCACAGGGCCTTGTAGAATTTTCACGGTTATTCGTCTTCGAGAAACCTAGGCCTCCTATTAATTGAAATCTTTAATTTATTTTCTAAACCTAATGTAATTACATCCAAGGGCTCGAATTGTGGCCTGGATCGTATTTCCCTCGCAATTGTGGCATTTTAAAATCATTCGTGGGTAGATTTGGCTGTTTAAATTGTGGGTTATTGCCATTCTTTGGACGGGAAATTCTTCGCGGATTCGTTTTGATTTGTTCGTCAACGGGGATAGGATGTAAATAAGTAGTTAATTTGGCATAAAATTGGACAATTTAGCGCAACTATTTAATTGCCCAAGGGGAGCACATCTATTGAAATGTCAACCTAAAAATACAATTTAATCCCCTGATTTGATGATAAAGCTGGACGTGGAGGGCTTATCTCCAACGGGGTTCCTGATAAATAAGATTTCCTATTTAGTCTTTCTATCTGATCTCGGAAAATTAAGATAAATAAACTGTTTTCCAGCATCTGATAGGGCAGAGGAAGGTCCTTGCCCCCGTTGTTTACTTAATGCCGTAGAAGCTCTGCACGCAATTTATAGCCTTTCTCCAAGGAAATCAATTATTGATTTGTTATCCCAAAAGTGCTATAGGGAGAAGAATACAAGCTTTAATCAAACTTAGGCAGACTTTGGCAGCTATCAGGAAGAGTGTGCCTTTCTGCACCAAACATTGAAACAGTGATTCTATCTGAGATTTGTTGCAGTTGAGAAAGTGAAGCATGGGTGCTATTTGTTGCTGTCTAGGCTAGGAAGACTTTGAAGAATACTCATCTTATTCAAATGGATATGCATTTCAACATTGCTTGGGTGTCAGGTGCTGTGTCCGCTGGTTCATCAGTATGATCAACTTTAAATGTAGTCAACTGTCCAAGACAAGCATTAGCCTAGTCACCATTGCAAGTTGTTATACACCCCTTCCAAAGGGAGGTGAACCCTTCTAAACAGGTTCTTTTTTTTTTGTTCCTTGACAGTAATCGATTCTAACTTGATAGGTTCCCGGATATGTTGTTAATCATTCATAGCCTCCTAGGATTGCCAGTTTCCAGTTGACAGGAACAACTAAATTTCTCAGGTAATATCTATGCAAGTTTTCTGCAAATACAAGTTGAAATCTCGGGTTAAGAAGACTTCAGAAAACAGTAAAACTCAGTAAGTGAAAAAGACATTGCACATAGAATCTCATCATAACGATGTTAGTTAAAGGTTTTTTGATAGCATAGTTGCAAATATAATTGATATATTAAATATTGAAATATATTGTGAGTATTTCAACTCCACGATACTAGCAGCGAAAATGTCACAATATCTTGAGGGGTAGTACAATATAGTGATATATCATGAAAATATTGCAATATGATGAAAAATATAAGCTCTGATACCATGTGTAGTAATCAAAAACTTGAAAACAGGAACCGTAAAAAAATTTGATTTGCACTTACCTGAACTGCTATCTGATCCCGTGAAGTTGATGATGCTGCTGCTGTTTTGCTCCAATTACCCAGGGAGACCAATTCCACCCAGCCTGACTGAGCAGAGACTGGCTGCTCAATCCAGCAAGCTTCTCACAGAAGCCCACTGTCCCCCGTGCCCAGAACCTCAGACGGATTAAAGCTCTTCCAATGGCAGACCTCTCTCACTGCTGAATTTCCTCCTCCTGGTTTCTAACTCCGTTGTTACAGCCCCCCCCCTCTCGGTTCAGACCTCCGGTTTTTATCTGCGGGCCTGGCGGTGGCCGCCCTCCTACCTGCAGCCACCGCCTTCCCTCCTCCCGACACGCCTTCCACGCATTTACGGCTCTCAGATATTTTCCCTGCTGTCATATGCACTCTGTTATAAATATCCAGCTAGTTTAAGCGTCCCTTTTTATATAAGGGTGCTTCTTTTGATTTTTTTATTTTTATTATATAGTTTAGTTTTATAAAGTTTAATTTATATATTTTATAAAGTTTAAATTTATATTTATAAAACTTAATCATATTTATTTTTAAAGTTCATCATATCTATTTTATTATAAAGTTTAAAACTTTATATAGTGGATTAGTTTAGATGGGTCGTTACACATTTGAGGACCGAACGGGGAGAGGGCTAGAGACCAGTGAACTATCCCACCAAACCTCACTCAGAGAGAGACAAAAAGAGGGGGGGTCTTGAGATGAAATAGGCCTAGAAGGGAAGGATGGGGGGGGAGAGGGACGAGGAAGGGGTGGAAGGTAGCTGAAGAGGGAGGAAGATTGGAAACAGAAGAGGTTTTGGGTTTCGTTGTTAACTTTTCTTCTTGACCTGCTCCCATTTTGGTTCCTGGTTTTCTTTTTCTTCTGTTTCCTGATTTTTAATACGTCTATTTGCAAAATGACCATATTCATGACATACCTTACATTTGAATGGTATTTGTTCATAGTCTAGCTGTTGGATGTGAACCCAGTTATCCACTTTGACCTTGATTGCTTCTGAAAGTCCTTTCCCAGATCTACTTCTACACATATTCTTGCGAAAGCATGCATGTTTTCCTTTGGCTCACTTCTTTCAATATATTTCCCCACAACATTCCCTATTGCTTTAATAAATTCATTTCCCCAACAATGAAGAGGAAGATGAGGGAGCCTCACCCATATTGGCACTGCATTTGGCACATCCAGTGCTGGATCGAAGTCCAGAGTCCATCTGTTGAGATAAAGCCCTCTTGAATCCATGAAACATGGCTCATTTCTGAAGATTAAGTCTCTGTCCTCTTTCGTTTCAAAGTGAATGGTAAAGTATCCTCTTCCGCAGAATCTGACGGAGATTTTCCCCATGATAGATGAGGCCCAGCGTCTTTCTACCCATTTGAGGACCGAACGGGGAGAGGGCCAGAGACCAGTGAATTGTCCCACCAAACCTCGCTCAAAGAGAGATAGAGTTGCACGGCGAGGAAGAGCAGGAGGAAGGTTTATTTTAGGCATTTCATCTATCTTCTTAACAAACTTTGATATGGACGGTTTGGGACGAGACGGTCCCAAGGAGGAGAGCAATGAAGCAAAGGCTTTTGCATTTTCTCCCAGCTGTGCTAAAGTTCTTGCTGATGGGATAGGGATCAAAGCACCCTTAGGAGGAGGCTCCGCTTGATCCATCACGTACCAGGCGAGGGCTGAAAGCTCCGGAAGCAGGAGGCCCCGGGAGCCGAAGGAGGAGGTCGCTCACAGAGTTTGAAAACTACTGGGCAGGAGCAGAGCGCACTGGCTGGTTAGACCTTTTCGGATATAGATACATATATATATATATATATATATATATATATATATATATATTTCTTACACAAATTCTCATTCATGATACAAATTCATTATTCAAACATATATCTTCATCTAGATGTAAGGTTTACATAGTAACATTATGCATACATAAATGATAAATGATAAATTATAAATTTATAATACATATTCAATTCATCAATGATCCAATAGGAGAAAGACAAAATAGTAAGATAAAGATATTGTAGTTTTCTCATTAAGTCATCAAAATCAAAATGTTTTACTATTTACATAGGTAGTGCAATGCCAATGGCAAATAGAAATAGCAAATACGAAACAACTACAACTACAAGTCTACAAGTATACAAGCCTCAAGGCAGTAGGTAGCTCATGACTCATGAGTCATCAAATCTCATAGTCATCATCAAAATCAGCATCACTGTCCTCATCATCATGGTCACCACTGCACATGCACATGTGATGTACAACGTCACCACCTATCAAACCGAGAGGACATCCCTATTCTCCTTTAATCTTGAGAATAGAACCTTGCTTCTATTCAAGGAGATTCCTTTGTTCCTTCTTAATCCAGAGGAGATTTCTGACTTCCTTTCTATTTGGGAAGTCAACACCACAGGCCTCATAGCTTTTCTTCTTCAGAGTATCAGCTACCAGTTCTTCATAGCTACCTAGCTCCCTCTTTCATACACATCTCTTGCATTGAGCTTTCTTTGTTTCTGACGTATAATGGAGCCATCTCCACTCTACGATCTTGTGACATGTTCCAGTTCATCTTTTTTCTTGATCACTTTAATCTTCCTCATTATGAAGGAATTATATTAAGCCTTCCCAAACTTCTAGTTGATCATAGCGTCTTCATGAAAGTGATCTCCTTTGATCTTCAGGTTATCTTCTCGCATTGCTACCTTCCAAGATGAGCACATCTTCACTTCATAGTTGCCAAGTACTAGATATTGAGCTATCCTCACATCCATATAGTTGAACTTGCCCCAATTGTCATCATGTATTCCTGCAACATCCTTTCCAGGCAACAAACTAATATGTTAACTAGATAACCAAACAAATTAGACTTACCTCACCATGATGACCTTCTCGTTCCATCAACATCCTCATTGACCATCTCCACTTGAAACTTACTTCATGCATCAGAGTGCCAAAGGATCGAACATGATTACCAAGTAACAACTTTTCTTCCGTAGACTATACTGGATGTTTATTATTATTATATAGTCTAGAGAAGGTCCTAAATTCTTTATACATCTTAAAGTAAGTCAAATTCTGTTCTTTTCAAACATCATATATCCATATACTTAAGCATATTTTATGAACAACTTTACTCAATATTCATATGTATTGAATCTCTTACTTTCAACATGCATTCTTGTGCTTCCATCCAATCATCTAGCTATATGTCCTAAAGTGACCCTTGCAACCTAACCCATTGCATTCCTTCATCCCTTTACCAGTATTGTTTCCACATTACATGGAATGCATACTATCCTTGTCATAGTGCTTCTCCTAAGAACCTTCCAAGATGATGGTTCTTCTAGGATCGTGATGATCCACTTAAGCAAAATCACAACCTCTAACATAATGTTAGATAATATCTAGATGAACAATATGCAAAATGGTCTAATATCGTAGATGTTCTTTACAAAGCAACTTAATCATGTAGACTCTAAATATGCTACTGTCAGATGCTTTCTTATTATAGTGCTTATGCAAAACATGTTATCCTAAAAGAAAGATTAATATTCATAAAGAACCTGATAGTCAGTGAACCTTCTTTAGTAGTAAAGATCCTTTACTTCTTCCTTCTTTGCCTTCTTCTCAAGTTCTCCCACTGCTTCGGCTACACGAATTTCACTTTTTCTTTTCTCTTGTTGCTTTGTTGGTTTGGACAGTCCCTCTTAGAGTGTCCAAACTCATTACACTTGAAGCATTGATCCTTGGACATGTCCTTATTCTTGGGCTTACCAAACTTTCCCCTCTTCAACTTCTTGACTTGGGCTAGAAAGGCTTGAGATTGTTCATCTGATCCAATATCATCCTTTACTTTGATCCTTGATTCTTCCAATATGTATTGAGCCCACAACTCATCAAAGGGAGTTGAATCTTTCTTGGAGTAGATGCCTGTAGCCATGCTGCTCTATTCTGGTGGCAATGCTTTAAGTACACAAATGCTTACTTCCAAATCAGTAATAGGTTCCCCAAGTCTTTGTAGATGGTTTCTTAGTTGAGAGACTCTCATGAGAAAGGATGCCGCATCCCCATCCTTTGGTTTCTTCATTCTATATAACTTATTCTGCAAACACATCTTTTGTCCTGTTGTACTTACAAAGTACAAATTTACTAGCTTGTCATACATAGCCTTGGAAGTCTTCAAGTTTGCAACAAATGGAACAAGAGAATCCTTAATTGATTCAACTATGATCCTTTGAGCCCTTACTTCCCCTTTCTTGTACTTTGCTAGTTCTTGTGTCTTGTCTTTGCTTGGTTCAGTGATTTCCCCAGTAACATATTCCATTACTTCTTGTTCTGTGAGTATCAAGTCAATTCTTTTCTTCCATGCTAGATAGTTTGATTCCCCAATGAGCTTATTTCTCTCCTTGCAGAAAGAACCCATATGACTTGTAGATTCAGACATGATGTAATAATATGATACTTACTTGAGACCAAGATTCTCCTTGATGATGTCTTCAATCTTCTTGATGCCTTCAAGATCTTTGAAGTGTCCTTGATAACAACTTCCGAAGTTCCTTGATGCTTCCTTCAAAGATGCCTTCCAAATAGATCTTCTTCTAAGAGATATCAACACTCTTCTTGAAATCTTTTTCTCAAATCTTCCTTTGATGCAAGCTTGATGTAGACTTGATCTCCTTTAATGTAGAAACCCTCCTTCCTTGAGTCTTTTCTCAAATGATTCCTCTTGACAATCAACTTCTTCTTGAAGAGCTTCCTTTTTCCTTCCCCTTGACAAGTAACTAGTGTCCTTTCAGTTGCCTTCCTTGTTCACCTTAGCTCTGATACCATGTTGGAAAATGGAAAGTGGTAGCTGTTAATCTTATTATCCTTAACCTTGATATTTTCTTATGAATCTTAATTATCTTCTTTATGCACTTTAATTAGATCTTTTCATCAAACAATATTAGGAACAACAACAACAATAGAGGACACATATATTAGGCTTTCAACCAGGGAAAAACCCCTCCAAGGGGAAAACCCAGAAACTCTTATTTTCTTAGAATCTGCTTCAAATGTGATACAAAGACCTAAACCCTAGACCAAGTCCTTCTCCTAGTACCAAGTCAGCCCTTATTCAAGTCCTTTCATTTTGCACCAAACTGCTACACACTACAACTTTGACTTGCTAGCCTCGATACTGCTACTCAACCTACAACTTCGACCTCGTAATTTCGGCCTTGTAGTTTCCAAGAAAACCCTAGATCAGCCTCCTCTTGAGACCTTCCTAGAGCAAGACAGCTCCTCCTATGGTCAACAAGGTCTAGACAGAGAATCCTTCCTCCTAGCCATAAGATCCTGCACTTCATCCTACTGCAAATTCAACCTCTTTCTGTAGTGCAAAAACCCTAGAATTTCGAACGTGTGAGAGAGATAGGGCCCAAAAACAAGATATTATTGTCCTTTCATCTCCAAGGCCTTCACTCTCCTTCTTCCAACTTCCCAACCACAGATTGAACTCTTTGTTGATAGATCAAACTTGTGGAGTGAGTGAGTCCCAAATGTTGTTGAACTGCTTCTTTATATAGCCTTCTCAAGGAGTCGAATTCCCTCCTTTAGGCTTACTTGATGTTGCTAGGGCCAACTTGTACTTTTGGAGTTTCTAAGACTTTCTAGACTCAAAAATAATTCTTTTTACAATTACATTTTGCCCAGAAGGGTCTTATAAACATGATGTTGACTCCTTTGACTCATGACAATAAATCCTAATACCTAACACCCCCTATGAGCACAAAGAACATGATTTTACCTTGAAGACCATCAATAATGAGCATGAAACCCATGATTTAATAATAATAGCTTTTTCCTTCTTTTCTTGTTTGTTACATAGGATACATATTGAAATGAGTATAACAAGTATAAATACTGGAACTAGTTACATTTCTCAACATCTTCTACATCGATGCTTAAATCAAAAAAGAATTTATAAAACCTATAAGCATAGTGTTGATAGTGCTGGACTCGCCAACATTCAGGGGATCTCCCTAGTATGAAGTCCCAACTAGACCTCACACTGTTTGGTGTAGGAGTCCCATCCGATACGATGGCTTGGTTGCCATTATCTTAGAGATTTGCCTTAGCTCTTGCTGTTCAACACATGAGAGTGTTCTGCTTGTAACTTCAAGAAAGCGAGGTGAGTATGCTTGGTGAGTGCGTAATGTAACTTTGTGTCAGGTTCTCTTACTATCAAAGGGGAAAGTGAAGTGAGCCTCTTAATGAGAGGGAGTAGTCCCAACCCAGGAAGAAACACACACCAACAATAACAAGGGTTTGTCAAACATCCAGCGGAATAGTCCACAACAGATGCAGTCAGTCGTGAAAACCAAAGTTCAAGGGAAAACATGTGCACCATCCAGTAGAGTAGTCCACACAGGGGTGACGGTCGTTAAAACCAAGAAAACACAAGTATGGTCTGTCTAGTGTTCGACGGAGTAGTCCACACGGGTGAGACAACAATGATAAACAATAGAACACATCTTCAACAATGTAAGTACTAAAATAACCGAAGTAGTTCAACTATCTTAGTACAGGTTAAGCAAACATGCATTACAAATGTTTAAAGAATAGTCTTACAAATGGATACAAAACATGCGTGAAAATGTGCTTGCCTATGACATGTTTCTGAATTAAGAAAAAGTTCGAAGACACATCTGTACACCATACATCACTAGCCCCAGTAGTGGGACATTGGAGCCACTCCTCGTTCCTCAAAGAACAGACTACAGACTCTCAAGGCTATGTGGGAGAAGCCAAGGTGAAAAATCCTTTGCATGTACAATGAGGGGGTATATATAGCCAAGGGTGAAAATGAACCTTGTGACTCTCCGACTTCCTCATGATTGTTTGACTTTCTATGACTTTTCGGCTTTACATGACTCTGCAACTTCATATGTGGGTCTCTTGGACTTACACTTTACATTAAATTGATTACAGCAAGTATGGCCCATAGTGATGCTGTGGCCGAGATGACTCGTGACACAACTCGCATTGACACTGCTGACATGTATTGGCTGACTATGGTGTCTGTGTTGAGCTGCTATGCTGTTAAGTGATGAGTGTGCTCTTGGTGTATCGTATCTTCACCTTCGCATGACAAAGTGTGCAGGGTCTTCGATGGTCTTGGTGTTCGCTTGATGGTGCATGTGTATGTGTCCTCGTCGCTTGTTGCTCAATGTGCTTCACGTGTTCATTCAACTGCGAGCAAGTCTTCTAGCATGTGCTCCTTCTTCATCCCATTCATCGTCGCGCCATGTTCTATCCATGTACCTGCTTTTCACATCACTCATGAGGGTATGACATCAAATCCAAAAATCTCCTAGTCTACCATGACATAGTGTCTTTCGGCTCCGGGAGCAGGTGACTGGGAGAGAGGACAAGGCTCTAAAACTATGCAGAGCACATTTCAGGTAGGGATGAGAGGCTCCGGGGCACTGTTGGGAAAAACTGTGTAGATGTCACTAGGAGATAGATTTTCGCAATCCGTGACAATAGTGACAGCTATGGGAGAGAACCTAGCTGGATAGAACTGCGTAGTTTCGCGGACGAAGACATGGCAAGGTGTCGGGAGGAACTACTAGGCAATTCTGTACAATTTTCAAGATGAGGATTGGGCAGGTCATTCGGTGGTCCAACTAGGAATTTGCACAGTTTCTCCAGGGAAGGCAATGCGGGCAACAGGAAGCACTGACAGGAAAATCTACACAGTTTTCCTGAGGAGGACAGGATCAGGCTGTGGGAGATGCTGGTCAAAACTGTGCAATTTTGGGAGACAGTCTGGGACAAGCAGCAGGGGCTCCTGGACATAACTCCGTAGTTTCTGGGCTAAGTGCAGAGCGATACAGCAGGGCAGGTGCAGGTCAAAACTGCGCAATTTTCTAAGGGAGAGTAGAGCAAGCCAATAGGGGGCCTGCCTGTCAGATTTGCGCAATTTCTCGGGACAGTGTAGTGACAGGCAACAGAGACCTGTCCCACAGTTCTGCGCAGTTTCTGCAAGCAGTGCAAGGCAGGCATCTGGACAAGTTCTGCGCAATTTTGGGGATTAGTGCAGCCCTGGGTCACAACTCAGTTCAGTTTTTCTGGTTGACCAAAGGGAGGCTTGATGGGTGATCTTGTGCGAAGCGCAAACTAGATTGGATTCTGGGACAATTTCTGTGCTTTTTTGGGAGACAGTCAGTTGGCTCACTTCCAGAGTTGTGCAGTGCAGGCTGGCCGGAGGATAGCCTCAAGCTTTGCGCAGTTCTGGGCAACAGTGCAGGGTCACTGAGAGCTGAGATTGCGCAGTGTAGCTTAGTCGAGGTCCGGTTGAAGGAGGGTTGTCCGGTCGACAGATTTTCAGGAAAAATGGCTAAGTGTGGGAGCAAGTGAACTTGTGCATACATGACCTTGTGATCACACACTTAGCATGACTCGACGACAAGACACCTCAAACCAACAAGACAAACATGTGCTCAGTGAGACTATCTAAAGGTTAAGAGCGACAAGTGTGACACTTGAGATATATCATTGAATGACCATGACGACACTTGTGCGACAGTGCTTACAACTTTGTGTGTGAGTGCGACGGGTGTTTGCATAGCTAAGATAACCCAAACACACAAAGACAAACCTTCGACATTACCAGAACTGGGTTGCAAGCATGACATAGCAATCAACATGCCAAAGAAAACAGGTGGTCAAACAAGCGAAAAGGAAGCAAGACACGTAGAGGAAACACATGAAATGACTTTGTGCTTGCAAACATGCATGTTATTAAAGACATAATGATATGACAATGACAAGCAGTCCTTCAAGCTACACTAAGAGATGTACTTCAAAAGATATTCTTTACTTACCATACTTACCCTTGAGATGATCATGCATCCGACGAAGTTTTCATGAGGTCCCGATCTTTTATCATAACATGGTTTCTTGTTCCTTCTCCTCAACTCCTTGAGAGTGATCTAGCATGTCATCTTTTCCTGTAATCACTGAGAGATAGATCTGCACAGTTTTAGCGGACAGTGACTCCTGCTGGGATGATCTGCGCAGTTTTCCAGAGCAAGGTTGGGCTGCCTGCTCTCTGCAATTTCTAGGAGCAAGGCTACTGGCCTGCTGTACGCAATTTTCTAGAGCAAGCCTAGTTGCTTGCTGGGCTCAATTTCTGAGTGCAAGGCAAATTGGATAGCTAGGATAACACTGAGTAGTTTTGAGATGCAAGACATTGTTGCGGGATGGGTCTTGGGAGGATACCTCTGTGCAGTGTCTGAGTGCAGTGCAGCCTGGGCAGCTGAGAGGCAATACTGCGCAGTTTCTGAATGCAAGGCACTACTACGGAATGAGCCCCGAGAGGACACATCTGCGCAGTTTCAGGTTGCAAGACAAACTGAGCAGTTGAGGGACAATACTGCACAGTTTCTGATGGCAGTGGGTTTCGGCTAGGAAAGGACACTAGAGGAAACCACTACGTAGTTTTGGATGCCAAGGGAGGCTGGGGCCTCTACGCATTACACAGTTCCAGCAGGCAAGGGAAAAAGCTTGAGGGTTGCAGAAGCAAAGTGTGCAGCTTCATAAACCTGGATGAGGCTAGGTTGCTCAGGGAAACCAGCTAAGTGTGAGATCAGTGAAGTTGATGTACACAGTGATAGAACTTGACTATGATCACACATGAACACTTAGTGATACAACATAGACCATCTAGAACATATAAAACACACTTTGCTTAATGCAACAACCAAGAGTGCGTGAAGTGAATGTAAAACATGTCTATATAATGAGAACAACCCATATGCACAAGATTTCCCTTTGAAGTAGAACACCATTCCCTTTGCCTGACAAACAATAATCCCGATGCCCAAAGATGACACATGCTGCATAAAGATAAGAATGTGAAAAACTCCTACGATCAAGGGGGGGGGCTTGAGATCATCAACTTACCAATAAGTGAACAAGGAATGATCGATCACAGGATTCAAGGTAGGCTTCGAAATTTGCATGCGTGCCAAAAGTTTGGAGGGTGTTGTAGCCGCTACAACATATAGTTAATCAACTATACCACTTGGATTGAATATATAGCCAATAATAAATAAAACAAGGATCAAGAGTAGTATTATCGTATTGTGTTTATAGTTTAGAATCTAGATAGAAATTTCAGGGTTGATAAGCTACAATTAATTTCATTTTATGTTTACCATTTTGAAAGCATGTACATGTTCCTTTGAAAAATCTTACTATACCTATTCTTTTATTATGTTTTGCAAGAAAATTTTGGATAAGGAATTGGGAACCACTTTTCATGAAAATTTCATTCCCCCCTCCCAACCTTGTAGAAATTGACTTGAGCAGGGCCCTAATTTTTTTCCCTTTAATATCAGTTGAACCCCATGATTGGAATCATCACAATTGGAGATGTTTGTGTGAGGAATCCTCTGCTGATCACTTACTCTTTAGAACAAGAGGGAGGTTGGATTTGTTAACAATGCAAGTACATGCTGACTGACTACTCAATGCACTAGGTAGAGATGAGCATTTTAGTTACTTGTTCCTCTAATGCATTAAGAGGCCTTCCCCAACTAACTAGATGCCTTGTTTACCAGTGTGGAAAAAGTCGGCAAAAAGTCGGGATTAAATACCAAAAGCCCGATTTTTTCATCAAAATGATTAAATCGAGTCGGCAAAAAGTCGGGATTAAATACCAAAAACCCGATTTTTTCATCAAAATGATTAAATCGACTGACTTTTTGCAGACTTTTTCACTGTTGAAAAAATCGTGATTTAATCAAATTAATCCCGATTTTATTGGGAGTCAACCAAAAAAGTCGGCCATCTCTCCCAGGCCGCGGATAAGAGGCCAAAAAGGGCGAAAAAAACATATTTTCTTGTTGTTTTTGCTCCCATTCGTCCCTGTGGAGAGAGTAGCTATTTGCCATTGCCCAAGAGGAGGAGATTTGCTAGTTTTGTGGTGGGAATTTGGAGATTTGTCGACTGCTCAACATGAGAAATTCAAAGTGCCGAATTGCTGCTGCCAGGTATGTATTTAATTTCTCTCTTAGTCTTTGTTACACAAATGGCTTCTTAAATCTTTCTATAATTCTATTAGTTTGTTTATATCTTATTTTTGCCTAGAATTTTGAATCAAAACATTGTTTAGAATCTAGATTGAAGCAAAACTTCAACTTTCAAGGATCAAATGACAAAAATTCAAACCATTGTTTACTGAATCTGAGTGTGTTCAAGTGAGTGAGAAGAGGCATTAAAATCTAAAAGCAACAATTGCATTTCTGTTTGCTTCTTATGTGATGGGAAATTTTTAATTTGTTTTTTCGTTGTTGTGCCGAGGTTCAAATTCAAGTTCAAAGTTTAAAACAAAATACCAAGGCTTTTGGACACTATGTGGGAATATGGTGAACCTGATACTATACCTGAGTCTGGGGGATCAATAGAATGTATTTGACTTGCAAGTTGTGTGGCAAGCATATGTCAGGAGGTATCAACAGATTAAAATTCCATTTGGGGCAAATTCCAGGGCAAAATGTTGACCTTTGCCCAAATCCATCTTTAGGAATCATCTGATAGGCCATTTAATCGTTGAAAGATAAAGAGGAGGGCAAAGACACCAGGGCAACACTAAAAATCCAACTTGTAGGGGCCTCAATAGTGGGGTAAGTGAGAGTGGTTCTTCAACATCACCTTCCACACCCATATGTCCCAACCCTTTAGCTTTCTCATCTTTTTTTGTTCCAAAACCCATTCTACCAACCTATGTTTGATGTTGTTACTGTCGTTGGCTCGAGGTACAAATCCCCACCTTTGCAGAATTGAGAGGGCCTCTTGTTCAAGATGAAAAGACTGATTGCACTTCTAGGTTGGAAGAGTTTAGGGCATCATGGGAACATACTGGATGCACAGTCATGTCATATGTTTGGACTGACCAGAAGGGTAGGACCCTTCTTAACTTCTTGGTTAGTTGTCCCAAGGGGACAATGTTTATGAAATTTGTTGATGCATCTGCACACATTAAAGATGCACATTTATTATGTGAGTTATTGGACATCTTCATTCAGGAAGTAGGCCCAAGCAATGTTGTCCAAGTCATAATGGACAACGCTGCAAATTATGTTGCAGCTGGCAAGTTGCTTATGGAGGGGTATCCTAACTTGTTTTGGACACCTTGTGTTGCTCATTGCATTGACTTGATGTTGGAGGATAGTAAGATTCCTATTGTGAGGGATATTGTTGAATCATCTAGGAGCATAACAAAATTTATATATAATCATGCATCTGTGCTTAGCTTGATGAGAAGATTCACCAACAACAAAGAGTTGGTGTGTCTTGCCATTACATGATTTGCCATTACTTTCATATCTCTTTAGTCTCTGTTGAATTCTATGTGGGATGTGAAGAGCATGTTTCTTTCACCAAATTGGCGTGCTTTATATATTAGCCGCAAACCAGAGGGAGAGGGCATATGCAGACTAGTTTGATCAGAGCTTTTGGGTAGGAGTAGAGGTGGTGTGTGCCATTTCAGAACCTTTGGTAAGGGTTCTTCGGTTGGTTGATGTAGACAAGCTCGCAATGGGCTACTTGTATGAGGTCATGGATAAGGCCAAAGAAGCCATTCATGCTTATTATAAAGATAAGGGAGAGAAGGGTTTAGAGAAACAACAGGTCATATGGAGAGTGATTAAGGAGTGATGGAACAATACCCTCCATCGTCCCATTCATGCTGCAGTTATCTACCTCAACCCCGCATTTGCTTACGCCTGTGGTTTCAGATTTGATGCCGAGGTGATGGATGGATTCTGTACTTTTGTTGAGAGGATGGTGGCATTTGAGCAAGAACGTGAAGATATTTCTAAAGAAATGGAGGTATATAGGATGGGAGGTGGCACATTTGGTTTTACCATGGCTATTAAGAATAGGATAACCAAAATGGCAGGTAAGCTTTAGTTTGTTTCAAACTTTCAAGTTTAGAATTTCAATGTTTTTTTTTATGTTTTTCATTTTTATTTTAACATGTAGATGCTTGGTGGATAAGCTATGGTGGTAGAGTACCCCATCTCCAAAAGATTGCCATTCGAGTGCTCAACCAAACATGCAGTTCCTCTGGGTGTGAGCGCCACTAGAGTGTATTTGACAAAATACACAACAAAAAGTGCAACAGGTAAAAAATTTTCAAATTAAATTTTTTGAATTCATTTGATTGTTTTTAATATTTAAATTTTCTAAGTACTAATTTACAATCTATGACCCTAACACAGATTGGAGTCCCAATGCCTCAATAACATGGTCTACGTCTACTACAATCTTCGATTGTGGGTGAGACAACTTCAGAAACCTCCTGATATAGAAGCCATCTCATTGAACAATATTGATACCACTGCTGCATGGAGGGTCGAGACTGAGAAGCCGACGATGGACTCAATCCCGGATTGGTTAGATGTGGATCCAGAGGAGGTAGCAGTTGCAGGGGAGGGAGAGTCAGAGGTAGAGGAGGAGGAGCAGCATCAGGGTCAGAACTGGATGAGGATGATGAGGAGGAGGTGACACCATCTAGGATGGGTAGCAGTAGCATAGGACAGAGGCCACCTCTTTCATCGGATTCTAGAGGACGACTGACTCCATTTGTACCAAGGGCTGGGCCTTCTTCCTTTAGAGGTAAAGGCAAAGCCATTCCCTATTCCCGTAAAAGGGGCAGAGGATCTCAGTCACTGATTATTTTATGACATGTAGATGACTCATGATATAGAGTTGAAACTCAGACAAGACTCAAGATTCAGGTGTTGATTCACTATTTTGATATGTGATGTAGCACTAGACTTCATATACATATTATATATTAGCTTTCCTTACATGTTTTTGTGGAAATGTATTTATTTGATGTTGTGGATATTCTAGATGCTAAAAAAAAATTTTAAAAATGAATATTTTTGTGTTTTTTTAATTTTGCCAACTTTTTCAAAAACTCCCGACTTTAATGAGTTTTTCAACTTTTGGACTCTTGCCAATTTAATCCCGACTTCGACTTTTTCCACATTGTTGTTTACTAATATTTTTCATCAACTGATTGGCTTCTTCCCTTTATCAAAACCTTACATTTCGATTTTTCATTGTCTTATGCATCAAAACCAATAATCCTGTCGATATGATCAATTGAAAGTTGTGTCAGCCAATGCCCAAAAATTGTCATTATGTATGTGACAGTCCTGCTATAAGTTCTGTGCATAGTATATACAGGGTTCCTGCAAACATTGACTGTCTTTTTCGTTTTTGGAGGCTGAAATTTAACTTCATATATCACTTCACTGCAATTTTTAGGCTGAATATATCCTGCAGGTTGTAATGGTTTGACAAATTTTCCCCTTGTTTTGGTAATTGAAATGCCCTATGTTTCCTACACATTCACCGATAACCTCATCGTTATGATCAATGCAAGGCATGCCAACCAATGCCCCAAATGTCTCACTATGTATGTTCCAGTCTAGCTATAAGTTCTGTGCATAATGCATATGGAGTCCCTGCAATTCTGGCTGCCTTATGACAAGCATTGACTGTTCTTTTGTGGTTTGAGAGCTGAAACGTAACTTTGCATCTCATTTCTCTGCAATTGTTAGGATGAATAGACCCAGGAGGTTGTAATGGTTAAATTTTTTTCTCCTCTGCTTAGGGAATCGAAGTGGCGTGTGTTTTTGTAATGTTCCAAACTAGAAAATAGAATGAATATCAAAACATGCACTAAATTGCAGCCAAGAATTTTCACACATGCAGGCACAAATTTAAACAAATAGAAATAGGTCAGAGCCATAAAATAGCAGCCATAAAACTGAGCCATTTTATTGTTTTTAAAGCTGGAACTGAATACAATGGAGTGAATAGATAGAATTTGGGCTTGCTACGGCAAGCTTGTGATGCCCAGGTGAAAAACTAAGTGAAATCTCCAACTAAAATGGCTTAATCTATCCAAATGCATTGCCCAGAAATTGTTGTTGCTGTTGTTGGAGGAAAACTGTGAAATGAACCCTCAAAACTGCTCTAAAATTTCTGAAAAATTAGAGAGACTCTTCACACCCCAAGCAATAAATCCCAGAAATCTTTTGAGCTAATTCCAACTGACCCGGAATGCCCAAAATAGTGAAAAAATCCCATCTAAACCAACAATTCATCCTGCTATAAGTGTTGGAAAATCAAAGTAATTATATTAGGGTTTGATTCTCCTTTCTTGATAAATTCTTGTGAGAGTGTTGGCTTCTTTTACTTCTTTATTATCTTTTCTTTCATCAAGCAATTACCATATTATGTGTGTATGAAGATCACAAAACAAGAGACACAAGATATAAGCACTATGGCAGGGAAAAACCACCCTCGAGGGCAAAACCCAGTCAAGATAATTCTTCCTTTTAATAGTATTCTTTGAGACTCTTCACCCTAGACCAAGACCAGACTTTCCCTCCACACCAAGTCAGCTTCCCAGATCTTCGACCCCTTCCAGGAACTTTGACTAGGCAGCAGCTTCCAGCAACAACAAAAACTTAGGAGACTTCGATCTCCTAATCCAGACCACAAAACAGAGAGAGAGAGGCACTAAAAGTTTGATTTTCTTCCACTGTATAGACTTCCCCAAACTTGCACTTCTTTCGATCTCCCTGCAATAGGCTTGACACTTCTCCAGCTCTTCTTGAGATATCGAACTAGCTTGAGAGATGATGCTTCAAATGACTTCGACTAGCTTGTATTTATATGCTTCTTGTGGGTCGAATTAGGGTCCTTTAGGTCGACTTGATGTGGAGGGTACATAAATCATGTTTGACTCAATAGTCAACCATTTTACATGATTCAAAAGCCCAAGAAGAGTTTCTTTGAATGTACGGTGACCCTATAAACTCAATATTAATCTTAGGAGTCCACAATGGTGACTTTGACTAATATAATGATGACCCAAGCATGAAACCCATGCTTTAATAAGTCATTGTTACAATAATAAAAAATTATTTCTTTATTCTTTTGAGAAGTACATTACATGATGACTCAAGTACATTAATGAAGACCGAACATAGTTACATTTTCCAACACTCCCTATTAACTAGGGAGGTATTCATAATGTACAAATACAATGGGAGATTTCAAACTATAAGAACCATAAAGAATTTTAGGCACCACAATGCCATGGACTAGATTCCTAACCAGGGCAATCTATCCAGTTGGTCACTCAACAATTTAGGCACCACAATGGGACGGACTAGATTCCTGACCAAGGCAATCTATCCAAGTGGGAATAAGGTGGACTCAAGCTTTCAGCCCCTCTACGTACCATCTGGCATCAGGGTTACTTGCTAACCACCAACCTAAACATCTAGGTGTGTATCCAAAACAAAGCTTAATAACCAACACCACCTTTCCAACTTTGGGACCCAGACATCAACACAAAGTGCTGGCCAGATGTCTTCCCAGACAATGCTTCACTCGCAAAGCCTCAACAAATTTCTTCTTTTTTTCATCAATACAATCAACAATATCTACCAAACCAAGCAGGTTCCTTAGATATTCAAACTTCTTATTAGGAAGAGCCTTTGTCATTATGCCTGCTACCTATTCATCTATCGAGACATACTCCAACTTTACGATCCCCTCTTGTAGCAAGGTCCCAATGAAGTGGAATTTATTATTGATATGTTTCGTCCTCGAATGAAACACAAGATCTCCAAACATCTTGATACAAATTTGATTGTCATAATTAACCACAGTAGGATCTAGAGACTTCTCGAACAAATTTGTCAGAAGCTTTCTCAACCAACAACCACTTTTCCTACTTCACATGTAGCCACATATTTTGCCTCGACACTAATAAATGCAACGAGATCTTGCTTCCTACTTATCCATGAGATCATAGCAGCTCCCAGACTAAAGCATCCTCCAATAGTGCTCCTTCTATCGGTCTCACTGCCACCCCAATCAGAGTCTGTGAAGCCAATTAGCTTGACTTCCTTACTATCATACTTTAGGTAGTGATGTATAGTGCCTCGAAGATACCTCATCATATGTTTGGCAGCTATCCAGTGATCATGACGAGGCTCCAATTGAAAATGACTAAGATTGTTCAATGCAAAACATATATCTAGCTTAGTATTTACCAGATACATAAGGGAACTCACCAACTGTCGATATGAGGTAGGATCCACGAGACTAGAGTCAGAGCCCCTCAACTTCTTGAGGTTGGTGATCAGAGGAGTAGTCATCAGCTTGGAATACATCATCCCAAATTTCTACAATAACTTGATGATGTACTTTCCTTGCCTCAAATATATCTCCCCAAGTCTCTGCCATACTTCTAGACCTAGGTAATAGTGTATCAGTCCTAGATTCTTCATTTCAAATTCAAATGCCAACATCTTCTTGCATTCTTGAAATCTTCGCTCTGCACTTGTGATGAATAGATCATCCATATATAGTAGAATAATGGCGGGCTCATTATTCACGACCTTGATGTAGAGATTCGGATCAGCAGAACTCTTCACGAACCCAATTCTAAGTAGATATGCATCCATCCTTGCATACCATGCCTTAGGTGCTTGCTTCAAACCATATAGGGCCTTCTTAAGTCTGCAAACATGAGAGTCCCTACTATTCACTTCAAAGCCCTCAGGTTGTTCGATGTACACTTCCTCATCAATGGTCCCATTCAGAAATGCAGTCTTAACATCTATTTGATGGATATTCCACCCCATTGTAGAAGCCAATGAAACCAACAATCTAATGGTAGTGTACCTTGTTGTAGGTGCAAAAGTTTCTTCATAGTCAATGCCTTCCTTTTGAGAGAAATCCCTTGCAACAAATCTTTCTTTGTACTTGTCTATACTTCCATCAACAACATGTTTGATCTTATAGATCCACTTCGATGTGACAACCTATTTTTCACTAGGTCTAGGAACAATCTCCCAAACCCCATTCTTCATAATGGATAGATATTCTTCCTGCATAGCTTTCTTCCAAACCTTTTCATGCTCAGCTTCTTTGAATGTAGATGGTTCGACTTCAATTAACTTTGTCATATATGCAACGTAACTAGAATATCTCTTTGGTTTCTTACATTCCCTGAAGGAACCTTTCGCAGCTTCATGTCCTTTAGCCTCTTCTATTGTAGCTTTCAACCAATTTGGCCTCTTCCTTGTGGTTGGGACAACCACCGATTGAATAGGCTCACTTGGTCCTTCTTCTTCGATATTTGTAGTAGAGTTTTCATGATGAGTTTCTTCTTCTTCAAATATGGGAACTTCTTCATCATCATAATCAATAGGAATATCTTTTGATTTCTTGTATGCTTGATTTTCATCGAATATAATAGCCCTGCTTACTTTAATGTGTCTTCCTTACTTTATGTAGATTCTATACACTTTTGAGGAAAGACTCTGACCAACGAATATTCCCTTGATACTCGTAGAGTCCAACTTCTTTTGCTTGTCTTGTAGAACATGGATATAAGATGGACTTCCAAAGATTCAAAGGTGATCCACACTCGACTTCTTTCCGGTGATTACTTATTCGGGTGTTGTATTATCAAGACTCTTATGAGGACTTCTGTTTTGAATGTATATGACAGTCATCGTTGCTTCTCCCATAAGAACTTCAGTAGGACTTGATCAAGGAGCATAGGTCAAATGCCTTCTTCAATTGACCTGTTCTTCCTTTCAGCCAATCCATTTTGTTCGGGATAATAGGGAACAATGAGCTCCCTCTTAATACCTGCTTCCTTATAATATGAAATCAATTCCTTTGAAGTGTATTCCCCACCATTGTCAGACCTCAGAGTTTTTATATTTCTTTCGGTTAGGGTTTCCACTTTAGCCCTAAAATCCTTGAACTTATCAAATACTTCATCTTTAGTTTCAAGGAGGTAGAGCCATGTCTTTCTAGAATGGTCATCAATGAATACCGCATAGTAGAGATGACCTCCAAGTGATTTGTCAGACATGGGCCCACACACATCAGAATGGATGAGGTCTAATATCTCTTTAGACCTAGTTTCACTATTATGGAATGGCTTTCTAGCATGTTTTCCCAAAGAGCATCCCTTGCACTCACCTTCATGATCTAACTTCATATTAGGAATACCATGAACCAGATGACCATACCTCTTATGCCATAACTCAATGGGACTTATTTCCATGTGAACTACAACTTGAAAAGGTGGTGTAATGACTTGATAAAGACTTCCTTCACGAACTCCAATAACCCTAGCTTTATCAATGCTAGCCTTTTCCCCAAACCAATACTTTTCCATCAACAAAAGCAACTCTTTCCCCTTTATCTTCTAAACAAAAAATAGAAAGCAAATTCTTTTTCGAACCTGGAACATATAGAATGTTGTTGAGATGCAACTTCGATCCATTATCCAGCTTCAACGATGTTGATCCTACGCCTCTAACTACATAGCTTTTGTTGTCACCCAATACCACTACATGAGTGGATGGTTCCTTTGATAGTGTATGAAGTTGTTTACTTTCACCTGTCATGTGTCTCGATGCTCCACTATCAATGATCCATGCATTGACTCTTGACCTTGTTGAACAAGTAATAGGTGACCTTCTTGATCCAACTTCCAACAGTGTTGCAACCCATTCTTATGCAGTTCATCATAGAGGGAGAATCGATGCCAACAAAGTGATCTTCGACTCTTCCTGACCTTAGCTCTAATACCATGTTGGAAAATCAAAGTAATTATATTAAGGTTCGATTCTCCTTTCTTAATAATTACTTGTGAGAGTATTGGCTTCTTTTACTTCTTATTATCTTATCTTTCATCAAGCAATTACCATATTATGTGTGTATGAAGATCACAAAACAAGAGACACAAGATATAGGTACTATGCCAGGGAAAAACCCCCCATCGAGGGAAAAACCCAGTCAAGATAATCCTTCCTTCAATATTATTCTTTGAGACTCTTCACCCTAGACCAAGACTAGACTTTCCCACCACACCAAGTTAGCCTCCCAGATCTTCGACCCCTTCCAGCAACTTCGACTAGGCAGTAGCTTCTGGAAATAGGCAGTTTCTGGCAACAACGAAAACTTAGGAGACTTCGGTCTCCCAATCTAGACCATGAAACAAAGAGAGGCACCAAAAGCTCGATTTTCTTCCTCTCTATAGACTTCCCCAAACTCACACTTCTTTCGACCTCCCATCAACAGACTTTGCACTTCTCCAGCTCTTCTTGAGATATCGAACTAGCTTGAGAGATGATGCTTCAATGACTTTGACTAGCTTGTATTTATATGCTTCTTGTGGGTCGAATTAGGGTCCTTTAGGCTGATCGCCCTTAGGCCGACTTGATGTGGAGGGTACATAAATCATATTTGAGTCAATACTAATCCTTTTTACATGATCAAAAGCCCAAGAAGGGTCTCATTGAATGTACAATGAGTCTATAAACTCAATATTAATCCTAGGAGTCCAAAATGGGGACTTTGACTAATATATTAATGACCCAAGCATGAAACCCATGCTTTAATAAGTCATTGTTACAATAATAAAAATTCTTTTCTTTATTCTTTTGCCAAGTACATTACATGATGACTCAAGTACAATAATAAAGACCGAACATAGCTACATTTTCCAACAATAAGAATGAGGATTTTCAGGCCTGAATATCACCTGGAAATTTCTAAAATTTTAACCATTGACTCCTCTCATAAAACCCACAGAAACCGAAAAAAATGTCAAGCTAAATCTACCAATCACTGAAACCCCAAAATCAGTGCGTGGCCCTTCAGAGTCTGCTAGTGAGCTACAAAAATCGAACCGCTGCAAGGATGCACAATTTCCCTAGAGGCAAACTCCGCCAAATCCTAGCAAAATTCCTTCCTCAAACTACTGGCCAAAATAATCTCCAATACCCGTTAAACACTAATGCTCAACCCTTGCGCAGAGAATAACCAATAAACCCCAATACTACCCCAAAAAGATAAATTGTGGCCCATAGGTAATGTTGATCTCTGCCTTGCAAATCCTCTAGAAAATCACCAGCATCAATATGGAAATTCACTAGAAAAATAGCCGGAACTCCAATCCATAATAGTCGATCCCCAATGAGCAACTCGAACTGCCTTTGCGCCCAGGGAATGACAAACTGAGTGAATACCTGCAATAAAACTCTATGGAAATCCTGAATTGGACTCCCCAAATTACCTCACTAGGAAGACACTCGAAGTTCTCCAAAATAATGGTGGAATTTCTGCTTGGAAATTCCTTGTGTTAAACAACATTGGTTGACTTGGCTAAGCAACTCAAGCAAACTCTTCAATTCTGAAATGAAATGCCAAATAAAATAATCAAAACGTTGTTCTATCCTTATTTTTATTGTTGTTTTCCCTTCCTCATACCATGGTTCGATTTCTCTCACACTAATCTTTGATACCATGGTTTGATTTTTCCCATGGTTCGATTTCCATTTTGATAACCTCCACAACTTATCTTCGCATTAATTTTTCTTTCTGCTAAGTTTGGCCTTCTTTTCTCTCCAAAAATTATATTGATCTCTCATAACCCATTTTCCTAAGTTTATTTGCCAAAACTATTTATTATTTGCCAAAATTGAAAATTGAGAATTTCCCTTAACAAAATTATGAATTGGGGACATGGCAGTCCTCCCCGCCAAAGATTGCTTGTCCTCAAACAATGCTTGAACAAGTGCCCTCTTTGACTGTTGGTCACCATTGTAACCACAAACAATACCAAGGTCCCAAATGTGCCACTGAGTCATCCCCAATCTCAGCACTGTCTTAACATGAAGGAATGTTAAAATTGGCAACTAGTGCCAAACTCCATGTGGTTTATCTTATTTATGGCAACTGATATTTTTCTTGGATCCCTCTCGTCGAGAGATGTAGGATTGATCTAAAGATCATCCGATTCCGATAAATATTCATGGAGTTATGAATTTATTTGTGTTATAAGACCATTTGTCAAGGTCGGCCAGCAACCAAATAAACCCCACATGTGCTCAAAGTTTTAGTATAAAAGGAGATGACTTGAGAGTTATTTCACACACACTTCTATCTTGATTTCTCTCCACTTGTCTTGGTTTTTAGTGGAAGAGAAATCTAGGAGTGGAAGCCTTAGACGTTGGACGAAAAGAGGTTGCCCTAGTCGCAGCTAAGAAGGCAGCCCTAACGCTATCAAAGAAGGAGCCCTAACCTATACGCTGGTCTCTACGCAGTCAAGAAATAGCCCTATATGTTGGTCCCTACAAAGACGCAGTCAAGGAGGATAATAGCATGCCCTAGCTACAGCATTAGAAGGCTGCCCTAGACAGCGTAGAAGGGTTGTATGGACAGCGTATCACTGAGGTAAGTTTAAGGGCTAAACGCAGTTGGTTAAGGCCTGTTTTAGGGTGAAGGATGGTCGAGTTCCCTTGTTGGAAGAGCCGCAGTCATAGGACTGATTTGAGGGCAGTTTAGTGACACGTTGGAGCAGTCTCACCTTGCAAATCAGGCTGCAGACTATAGGTGAGTTTAATGATTGTTTTGTGCATGATTTTGGGGTGTATATCTTTGTTTATAGGGCTGCAATGAGGGACTGCTACAAAAACATTTGGGAGATGAAGTTTAGATGGCCGAGAGGCCTAGAAAGGACCTTCTAACCAGGCTGTAGTCATCTCTAAGGACAGCGAGGAAAAACAGGGGTATTCTCCCTATACATTAGGCTTGTTTACAATGTTGAAGTGGGAAGATTGCTTCAGGTTTGAGTTGAGTGTTGTAGGGAGCTCTGTGGAGGTGCCCAAGTCCTACAACATGACCTTGGATACCTTGGAAGCTTCAGCTGAAGTAAGCAGCCTGTTTGGAGAAGATTAGGGCACCAATGTAGGCTTGTTGGTGTGCCCTAACTAGACTAGTACATGCACAAAACCCTAGGCAAGATAATGGATGAGGGTCCTAGGACATGGTACAGCAAGGCTACAAATGGGACAACAGCCAAGCATGGTGCTACAAACTCATTGGACAATAGCAAGGTACAGTGTGCTAGTAAATGGGACAGCAAAGGAATGCTAAGGCAAAGTGGGACAGGAGTTATGACACGACAACAAAGTGGGACAGCAGCTGTGACATGGCAACAAAGGCACATGGGACAACAACAAGCATGGGAAACATGGCAAGCATTGTGCAACATGGAAAGCATGGCCAACACAGAAAGCATGGATAACAGTGGAAAGCATGGTGCTGCAAGCACATGAGACATGCTGTAGCAGTGTAGCATAAGGTGCAACAGTATGATGTGTACACTATACAACATGGTCATGAGGTCTAGCATTATGATGATGGGTGCAGCGTGGTGTAGCATGGTGAGGTGCAGCATGATGACGAGATGCAGCACAATGATAGGTGAAGGAGTCACCTTGGAGAATCAGTTGAAGTAGCATGTCTTCAATTGATCTCATGTATCATCTTCTTAGAGATGAGCTATGCTCTTATCTAAATAAGTCAAAGTGTTGACTTCTGTTGTAAATCTACTATCTCTCTCTCTCTCTGCTAAGCTATTAAAGAACATATAAAAAGAATTGATCAAGGGTTTCCCCACATTGGGGTTTGTCCCTAGCTAGTGCCACATCTTGTCTCCTCTTTTCTCAGCTTGTGTTCTGCGATTTATGTTTATGTTCTATCTGCAGTTTACTTTAATGCTGATGTGATTGCTAATCTGGAAAATATATTGAGCTAACTGTGAAAATTGAAATAAATTGCTCTAAGCATAGACCATACCTAAAATTAACAAGGCATCCCTCAATACCAGGATCCCAAGCCATCCTGATCAATGTGAAGCACACCTTGCTTCATTCATTGTCCAACCAGATATAGGTACTAGAAGCCCTCTGCATACTATCAATAAATAGAGCATCATGATAATGTAGTACTCTGTCCAACTCCCCATGAAGCTGCCCTACTAAGTAGTCCACCTCATGCACTCCAAGAGTAAACTCCTGAAGACACAACACAATCCTTGTGGGGATGAAGTCTCTCCCGCATGAACTTCCCCTAGTATCCTCTTGCTAACCAACCTGCCATGCTGAGGAAGTCTCCCATGCTATCAACGAGTCGCTAAAGCCCCAGGAACATCTGAGTGATCTCCCCCTATAGTAGCCAGATCATCCCTAAAGGTAGTTGAGCTATCAAGCACTATGATGCTAGGGTCCCATGCCCATCGTAAAAAAGATTTGTCATGCTGACCCTGCCTACTATGCTTGTACTAGAACCTCCTCTCCTATAACTCTTAGCCATAATATATGTGATGATTGATGCTAAGCTCAACGTTCCAAGGTGACTCAACAACATTTGCACCTATCGCTCTGTGGCTGGCCCTAGTCCTGAACAACCACCCGCCTCGCCATATGATGAAGACCTCGGTGATCCCCCATGTGTCAACTTGATAATGAACCGGATCACTGGCTATCCTGAATGTCCTCACTAAGTAATGGAGTGACCCAGCAATCAACTGGATCATTGGATCCCATAACCTTACTGGAAGTCCACAACTCCCAATCCTCACTGCCTGCTACTGTGACATGCTGCTAGCGTTGGGACCCCTCTGCGCCTCGTCTCTGACCCCTGTATATATCCAATGGATGGGCACCCAACATCAAGAATTTCTCTCGCATATGACAAACTGCTTTGCTCCTGCTAGACCACAAATCAAAATATTCTATCCCAACTCCTGATGATGGACCCGGATACTGCGTGGAGCCTAGGCATTCTCCTGATAATGCAGACTATCATCCCTTGTACCTCATGCTCACATAACACCTCGGGTTGTCTTGCCGAAAGTGCATCTTGCAACTCACTCACGATCACCTCCCTAAGTGTGAACTCAGGGGTGGAGCATACACTACCTCTGCAGCAAACCATGTACTCCCCAAGCTTGAATCTATCAGCTCATGCCCTGATCAAATGCCACCTTTGAGAAGTCTCCCATTTGTGCTGCGAGTGAGATCACAACCTTGATGGAAGTATAGCTGGCCATTGGAGCAAATGTCTCCTCATAATTTATTCCGTCTTGAGCGAACCCCTTGGCCATGAAGCTTGCCTTGTACTTTTCTATATTGCCATCTACAACATGCTTGATTTTATAGATCCAACGGGAACCAACTATTGCCCTATCCAATGGTCTAGGCACCACCTCCCAAACATCATTCTACATGATGGAGTTGTACTTTTCCACCATAGTATCCAGCCACACTTGGTGTTGTGTAGCCTCCTGATAGTTGGAAGGCTCATTGTCAATGAGCTCACTCATCAACACCTTATACCCTAAATATCTCTTTGGTGATCTCCTGTCCTTGGTGCTCGATTTAGGAGCTCCCACAAACTCCTGCGCATCTCTCAACGTTTGAAGCACCTCATGATTCCTTCCCCCACTTGTGGTGGGTGGAGCTTCAAGCTGCTCATCCTACCATTACTGCGAACTCTCCTCTGCACCTGTACCTACGCCTGTACTAGTCATTGTACTGATACTAGTGCCTTGTGTCTAAGATCCTGTTCTTTCCTTGGAGCTTCTACTGGCTAACTTTGATCAACTACTGGCAACTCGCAAGATCTCATGAAGGTATTCTCCTCTTGGAACATGACATCCCTTCTCATGATGATCTTCTTGCTACCTAGAATATATATCCTATATGCCTTGGATGTTTCGTTACCAATGAAATATCCCTTTTCTGTAGTTTAATCTAGCTTGGTTTGTTTTCCATTTGGAATGTGACAGTGAGCGATATTGAAAAAATCCTGAAGTGTCTAACTTCTAGCTTCTTCCCTATAAGTGCCTCCTCAGGTGACATCTTTCCCAACATTTTGTGCCGGACCTTGTTCTGAATGTATATTGTTGTATTACATGCCTATGCCCAGAGATATGTAGGCATGTCTTGGTCATATAGCATTGTCCTTTTCACTCCAACTATTGTCCTATTCTTTCTCTCTGCAACCCCATTCTGCTGCGGGTTATACAAAGTTGGAGTTGTCCATTCTGTCTTGTGTTAGAAAATCTGAAAGGTAGAAAGATTTTCTTATACTTGATAGTTACTTGTGATGTTCTTGAATTCTTATTAAGTTTTCTTTATATCTTCTTTCTTTAGTTCATCAAGCAATTACCAAAGCAAAAGCACATAAAACAATGGACACTAGATGTAGGCACTATCCCAGGGAAAATCCCCTCTTGAGGGGAAAACCCAGTCAAAATTCTCTTCCTTTCAATAGTATTCTTTGAGACTCTTCACCCTAGACAAAGACCAAACCTTCCCTCCACATCAAGTCAGCCTCCCAGATCTTCAACTTCCTTTCCAACTACTTCGACTATGTAGCATCTTCCAGCTTCAGGCAGCTTCCAACATCAACCAAACTTGGAAGACTTCGATCTCCCAAACTAGGGCACGAAACAAAAAGAGAGGCACCAAAAATTTGTTTTTCTTCTTCTCCTAGACTCCACCGAACTCGAACTTCCTTGCCCTTCTTCTTCTAGTTTGCACTTCTTCCTGGTTCAAGAGATATCGAACTTTCTTGTGTGAGAGTGTGCTGCAAATGAATTCGACTTGCTTCTATTTATATGCTTCAATGGAGGTCGAATTGATGTCTTTAGGCTGACTTGATGTGGAGGATACATAAATTATATTTGACTCAATACAAAACCTTTTTACATGATTCAAAAGCCCAAGAAGGGTCTCTTTAAAAGTATAATGACTCTATTGACTCAAAATAAATCCTAGAAGTCCTCAATGGGGACTTTGACTTAAAAAATGGTGACCTAAGTATGAAACCCATGCTTTAATGAGTCACAATAATAATAATAAAAATTCTTTTCTTTATTCTTTTGACAAGTACATTACAAGATGACTCAAATACATTTAATGAAGACCGAACCTAGTTACATTTTCCAACACTACCTCTTAACTAAGGAGGTATTCATCATAGGCAAGGAAGATCTCAACTATATGAACCATGAAGAACTTTAGGCATCGCAATGCCATGGACTAGATTCCTGACCAGGGCAATCTATCCATTGGTCTCTCAACAATTTAGGCACTGCAATGCCACGGACTAGATTCCTGACTAGGGCAATCTATCCGAGTGGAAATAAGATGGACTCAAGCTTTCAGCCTCTCTAAGTACCATCAGGCTTACTTGCTAACCACCAACCCAAAGATCAAGGTGTGTATCCAAAAACAGAGCTCTATAATCAACACCACCTTTTCAAACTTCAGGACCTGGACATCAACACAAAGTGTCAGCCAGATGCCCTTCCAGGCAATGCTTCACTCATAGAGTCTCAACACTCCTAGATCCAACAGATCAAGGATAACCAATCTCTCCCAATCAAACTGATTGGTAACCAACATGCTATCAAAACCTTTGAGAGATTCACCTGTACAAACACAACCCCAATCAATAATATACTTTCATATGTACATAATCAAATACAAACCTCCAGGGTCTTCCAAACAACTTGATGTTGCTTCTCAACTTTTCATAGTAGGACTATCAACCGAATCTCTAACAGAAGATTCCTCAATCATACACTTTCCTTTCCTACTTCCCATGCAACAACATATCCTCCGAAATTCATTCTTTAATCAAAACCAAGTTATGCCCTCCCTCTCAACCAGGGAGCATTTCTTTATCCAGACTCCCTCTTAATCTAAGGGAGATCTCTTCTATTTTCATCATCGGAGAATCTTTCATGGCTTCCAACCATTTCATCAGAGTTATCATCATCCCCATCATGCTTATCACATCAACGAACATCTTCACCATATTGAAGATTGTGTACCTGCACAACTTAGATAGCAAGTACAACCAAAACTATAGAAGTATGAAGTTAGCCATATCAGAGTTATGTTGATTTTTAATGTACCTTGGACAAGTGGTTTCCCATGGGTCTGTCTCTACCTAGGGAAAAGTGTCCAAAATAATTATTTTCTTAAGTGTGACTTTATAAAGTGAAAGTGACTTTATAAGTGGTAAAGTCAATGTTAAATTATAAAGTGAAAAGTGACTTTAGACATAAAGTACAGTGTGGGTACCTTATTTAATGAGTGAGTTAAAAAATAGAAAGTGAGAATTAAATGCACATTTATCCTCATCCCTTGATCTTAAATGAATTTGAGCCATTAAATCTTAGGGTTGCCCAAAAACTATTTAGGGAAATGAAAGGGGGAAAAGAAAAGAGAGACTGTGTTCATTCTTCATGCGCAGATTAGAGAAAGGAGGTTGAGAGCTGGAGAAAAGTTTTGAAGGAGAAATTTGTTGCAGCAAGCTGAATGAGTGATTTTTGGGCAACGCTGGGTATGGAAATCAAGGCATAGAAGACAATAGAAGGTACAGTACGAACAACATTTAATGCTATGAGTTGCACGCTATTCGAGAGAATTTTTTGATAATTTAAAAAAAAATCTGTACAGTCGTATCCGTACAATACATATTTTTAGTTTCAAGTGAGCACAGAAATCAAGGCAAAGTGGGCAAGGTTTTCAAGGAGTTTTGGGTTGAAGAGATAAGTTGTATTTTGCTATTTTGTTTGTCTGCAAATATATTTTTCCTAAACTGGAAGGATAAATAAATTTGAGGAGCTCTGTAACAGGTTTTCTCCGGAGAAGATTGAAGGGGTTTTGCTTGGGTCTAAGTTGACCAAAAATCTGTGGATTTTTATGTGTGTTGATGGTCTGTTTATGTCCATATTTATTTTCAGCATGTGTTGATAATCCCATATGTTTTAATCTGAAAATTTCATTTCCATAATTCTATATGTTGAATGTATGTTTATGGGAAACGGCATTTAACTGAATGGGAGTGATAAGGTGAAATTAAAACCGGGTTGGGATTGCAGGAAACTTTTTTTAGTCATCAAATTTCAACAGACTATGGAAGCATTACAACCTTACATATATTAGATACCCAAACTTAAACAAGAAACACATATTCTTCAACATCTTTCTAGGGACTTTGTCATAAACCCTAGACTACTTGATAACAACTTTCATTCCATCTAGGGTTTCAATGTTTCTTTAAAGGTGTGACATACCCTACTACAACATATAGCAAACCCTAGAAACAATTCAAACAAATATAGATTTACAAGGCAGCTAACAACTTCCAGAATTCATATGTTAGACTTTCCACTAGGGATTCATAGAAATCCTAAATTTCATACAAAAGAATCAATCAAAATCAATCACAGTTTAGTCATTAACATGACCAACTTCCACTAGGGTTATTTGCAAACCCTATATTTTCAGTCAAACATCAATCTCAACTAAAACTCGGATATCAACAATCTTACACAAATCTCAAATCATCATATTGTCATTATACATCAGATATTTTTACTTCTACTAAGTTTCAACTCCAAAACCCTAGAATTTCACAAATACTATCATCCTAGAAAGACAAACTTTGACTAGGGCTTAGTTCCAAACTCTATGATTCATGACCACCGACAAATAGGTCAACTTATACATCTAGGACTTCATCATCATGCATAGGCATTTCCTTTCATGTGTTAGTCAAACCCAACATCACAAAGATCAACAAGAGTTAGATGTACAACAAACTTGATCAGACTAGGGTATGATCAGACAAACGCACACATTCCATAGAAATCGTTTCTGAGACATTATAAGGGCCTTGCTTACACATTCCACCAAACCTTAATGAGTTAGGGTTTCAATATAGGAACATAGCAAACCCAAGATTACCAATATTCCAAAGGTTCAAGATTTTAGACTTTATCATTCAACCCTAACCAGTTAGGTTTTCTTGATCATACCAAAATCCTAAACATGACATCATCAATAAAAACTTCAAATAACATTTCTTAATATCCCTAGGCAATTTAGGGTTTAAGATATTCATATTAGCATACCCTTAGGTTAAGGTTTTCCAGAGAACCTGTCTAGGGTTCTATAAAATCAGTGAAGAATAGGAGTGAGGTAGATTTATCAAGCGATGAATCTCCCAAGATAAGAATCAATATGATTCAATGTGGCTAGTCACAATAATGTTAGTAATAGATTGTCAAATGAATAAACATTTATTATAAGGAAATCAATGTTTTAAAGCATACCTTTGTTCTTTAACAAACCTTTTCTTGAGAGGTCCTCTTTTATACTCCTTGAGAATATAGTAGATGTTTTTCCTAATAAAGACAATAAAGGGAGAATGATAATTAGTATTTAATATAATCAAAGCTATATTAGTACATGAAACCAAAAACTGAAAATAAATGAGATACTTATCTTTGTGAGTTTTTGGGGGCTCCCTCCAAAGCTTGAGGGATAGCTATAAACTTATAAAACAAACAAATTGTCTTTTCCAAAAACATGTTAAAACCTATAAATTCTAAATATCAAAAATACAAAATAGAATAACTAAGACTAAAAGAAAAAGACTTAGTAGTTTAAGTCCCTTATGTCAGATGCTTCTAGTTTGACTTTCTTTGGATCTTCTTCTTCAACAACATTGGCTTGATCTCTCTCTCTTCTTGTTTCTTGGATTGTCAGGATAGTCACTCTTGTAGTGACCCTTCTTATGACATTGATAGCATTCTACGTTGGACATGTCAACTTTCTTCCTTGGTCCTTTCAATTTCTTTCCTTTTTGTTGAGCAATGTAGGCATTTGAAACATCTTCAGAATTGGCAATTAATGAGATCCTTAATTCTTTCTGACTGCAAGTAGTCCATAGTTCTTCGAAAGTGGGAGCTTCTTTCCAACTGTTAAGTCCTGCAGCAAATGCACCCCAAGTAGGTGGCAATCCTAATAGAGCAGTGATCATGAGTTCTTTGTCTGGAACAATATCATCAATGGCCAAAAGATCATCCCTGATTCGTGCTATCTTCACAAAGACGGAGGCCACTGTGTCTTCTTTAGTCATCTTTGTGGTCATTAGCTCATTCTTCAAACTTTCTACTTGACCAATGTTCTTAATACTAAATAGTGATTAAATTTGACAAGGCTTCATATATTTCTGAGTATGATTGATGTTGGCTCTGAATGGGACAAGGTTGTCCTTTATTCCTTCTACCATTAGAGTCATGGCCACCAATTCTAGTTCCCTGAACTTTACTTTGTCAGCATCACTAGAATCTTCTGTAGGCTTCTTTACTTTTCCTTTGACCAAGTCTAGAACCTTGTTCTTTTCAAGGATGAGGTCAATCCTCTTCTTCCAAGACCTGTAGTTTGAGGCTCCTTCAAGTTTGTTCTCTCCCTTGATTGTGTTAGACATCTTCCTTGAATATAGTGGACTTCTTCCCTGAAATAACCCTTTTGAATGGTTCCTTGATTAAGTGCTTGAGACTTCCTTTTTCTTCTTTCTTCACCAAAGCTCTCATACCATGTTAGAAAATCGGAAAGGCAGAAATATTTTCTTATACTTGATAATTATTTGTGATGTTCTTAACTTCTTATTAAATTTTATTTATATCTTCTTTCTTTAGTTCATCAAGCAATTACCAAAGCGAAAGCACATAAAACAATGGACACCAGATGTAGGCACTATTCCAGGGAAAAACCCCTCTCGAGGGGAAAACCTAGTCAAAATTTTCTTCCTTTCAATAGTATTCTTTGAGACTCTTCACCCTAGACAAAGACCAAACCTTCCCTCCACATCAAGTTAGCCTCCTAGATCTTTGACCTCCTTCCCAACAACTTCGACTATATAACAGCTTCCGACTTCAGCAAAACTTGGAAGACTTTGATCTCCCAAACTAAGGCACGAAACAAAAAGAGAGAGGCACCAAAATTTCATTTTTCTTCTTCTCTTTAGACTCTACCCAACTCGCACTTCCTTCCCCTTCTTCTTCTACTTCGCACTTCTTCTAGCTTCAAGAGATTTCGAACTTTCTTTTGTGAGAGTGTGCTGCAAATGAATTCGACTTGCTTCTATTTATAGGCTTCAAGGGAAGTCGAATTGATGTCCTTAGGCCGACTTGATCTCTTCTAGGCTGATTTAATGTGGAGGATACATAAATTATATTTGACTCAATACTAAACCTTTTTACATGATTCAAAAGCCCAAGAAGGGTCTCTTTAAAAGTACAATGACTCTATTGACTTAGAATAAATCCTAGAAGTCCTCAATGGCGACTTTGACCTAAAAGATGGTGACCCAAGCATGAAACCCATGCTTTAATAAGTCACAATAATAATAATAAAAAATATTTTCTTTGTTCTTTTGACCAGTACATTACAAGATGACTCAAATACATTTGATGAAGACCAAACCTAGTTACATTTTCCAACATCTTGATGCCCTCCTTCACTCAAAACTCCTTGAAGGCTTTCTTGATGCACTCACCTCCATTATCTGTTCAAAGAACCTTTACCTACCTGCCTATCGAATTCTCCACAAGAGCCTTGAACTCTTGGAAGTGACTGAAGAATTCGTCCCATGGCTTCAAGAAGTAAATCCAAGTCTTTCTAGAGAAGTCATCAATAAAGTTACCAAAATACTGATAACCTCTAGGAGACTTTTTGGACAATGGGCCACAAATATCATAATGCATCAAGTCTAGCACACCCTTGGCTCTACTGTCACTCCTTGGAAATGTCGCCTTTGTATAATTTTCATGTATGCACTCTCTGCACACATCATCATGTTTCATGCTTACTGTTGGAACTCTTGTCACGGTCTCTCCGAGCAACTTAAGTGCTCCATGATGGATATGTCCCATTCTCCTATTATAATTCTCCCATATCTTTGTTCTTATTGTTGCTAACTAGTGCCTTTGGAGCGTCTAATTGTAACCTATACAACTTGTTGCTTCTCACCCCAATTTTTTTCACTGCCTTCCAATCTTGGTGTTTGATATACACCTATCCTCAGAAGTATACGTTATACCTCTTATCCTGGAAAGCAAAAACTAAAATCAGGTTCATTCCCAAACCTGGCATGTGCAACACATAGGTAACATGAGTACGCTTGCCTAATTCCCTCTAAAATGTAACTATCCCTCTCCCAACTAGAGTACACTTGGACTTATTTCCCATTTGAATTTGGAAGTCTGTCTCCTATGCTCTGTAGCTGGAGAAATGCTCTCTAACCCTTGTCATATGACATGATCTTACTGTCAATCTACCAGACTCCTGTTGTGGTCGAGCTAGATAAGCAAGCTATGAGAGTGAACTCATCTTCAAGTCTTGAAGATAGCCCTCAATATCCACTAAAGTTGTTTGTTGCTTCTTCTTCTTGTTTGGATATTGATTGATGTTAGGATATTCTGACACATAGGAATTAATTAAGTATAACTTGGTTTAATGTATGGTTAGGTAAAGTGTGTTTCTTTAGTATGTACTTTTTGTAACTTACAATCCGACGGTCACGATATGTTCTAGACATGAAGTGATCTGACGGTTCATTCTCTCCTTGGTATTACCGACACTTGATCTGTGGCTTAACATCTGATTGGTCCATGATCTCTATTTAAAGAGCATGGAGGGTCATTTGTCGGAGACTGTTCATGAGAGAAGCTTATGTAAATTTTCTTTCTTTTATTAATAATATTGCTTGAAGTGGCCACGTTGGCTCAGGTCGTGGACTGTTTCCCTCTTTGGGGGTTTTAACCAAGTCAAGAATACAAGTGTTTTGATCTGTGATATGTTTGTAAGCGATGTCCTTTGGTGTTCATCTAAGGAAGTTACCCTATAAATTCCTACATGGTATTGGGGCCATTCGAGGGCCGCATCCGTTGGTGATCCAAATCCAAAGCCGGTACAAATGCATCCGACTGTTGTTTCCTAGATTTGTTGCTTCTGACTGCTTTCAGGCCGAGAGGACTACTCTATTGTGTTAGGATTGTTTGTTCCAGTGAGGAACCCCTTTCGTTTCATGTGAAAATGTTTCTGATAGCCCTAGCTATGTCATTTTTAAGATCTGGAGGTATACAGTCTTTATATGCAATTATAGTTATTTATCTCGGTTTATTTCAGTTTATAGTTATCTATACTTTTTTTATTACCGGATCTATACCCTTTCATTTCTGCATATGCTCTTTGCCCCGTGACTTTGTGCGATCTGGGCAAACTAGAAACAGAAAGAAATGATTTTTCTCATTCATATGCTCTTTTCTGCCACGCCTTAGTGTGATCTCGGAAAATAAAAACATTGAGGAAAATATGTAGTTTCCGAGAGATTAAACCCAAATCTAACTTTAAGCCATAAAGCTTGGATATGTTTGTTTGTTTGTTTGGTTTGTGTGGTTGTTTTTTTGTTTTGTAGGCAAAAACGGGTTTTTCAAGTAAGCATGCACCCCAAAGCTTTCTTGAGCCATAAAAAAACCCCTTGCTCCTTTCAAACAATTACTAAATGTTTTAACTAGCTTACTTGGCCTAAAGTTACTTTATGAAAATAGAGGTCTTGGATTCAAGTCTTTCTTTTTGTTGAGTTACTTTCTCAAAAAACACATGTAACTTGTTAGCGCTTGAGATTTCACCCTAGGCTGAGGAAGGTAAACCTTCAAGGCAACATCAAACCATTTCACCTCGTAGCTAGCCCTACGGGGTATGAGAAGGCTCTCTCCGGTCAAACTCGGTAGATCTTTCAATAGGATGAGCTGACCCAATTTGGAACACTGATATTAGGCTAGTAAACTGATAAGGGGGGTTGATTTAAAGTTTTTGGTGTTTTTGGTGGCAATTGGAGGGAGTGCAATTCAGGGTGTGGGGATTGAGCTCAGTTTTTGCAGGTGGGTCTTTGGGGCAAGGAAGGAGTTTGTGCTAATGCCTTAAGCTGAGATGGATGATCAAGGAAGAAAAATGAGAAGCTAAAGAGGGCAAGCAATGACTTTGAATCCTCTCTAGACAGTGGAAAACATAAACATTAGACAAAATTGAAAGCTGAGCATGGCATGCATGAATTCAAACTTTATCACTTCTTTTGTTTAATTAGCAGCAATAGAATAAGAGATGGAACACATAAACACACTTACAATGACAAGTAGGAAACACACCATCAACACAATAATCCACAAGAATCCACAATGATGTCTGCAAAACCCTGGCCTTCCTTTTCCTCAAATTGCAGAGATACAAGTGAAATATACAATAGAGCTTCTCCCTCAAGAGTCCAACCATGAAAATGAGCAAGAGAAGGCATAATATAGATGATCTAACTCCTTTCCCTACCTCTAGGGGTCGAGCTCAGCTTCCTAGGAGCAGTTTGAACTAATTCTAAACTGAGCACTAGATAATAGGCAGTCAAAACAACTTGCCTCTAAAACTTAGGTAACCCATCCATGCATTTAATATTCACTATTTACATCAAGGAAACTTCTAGAAGTGTTAAAGGAGAGTAAATGTATCCATGTGCCATGAAAATTACCCAACAATCCATCATTTACATACATTAAGAGTCAACCAAAGTAAAAACAGTGTTTTGCAGGCCGAAATAGTCAAAATGGTGAAATTTCCCTGAGTGGTCGCGCCCCTCCCTTGGAGTGGTCGCGCACATTGGCAGCTGTGTTTGAGGGCCTTCCTGGTGTCCAAATCAAGTGCAAGATAGCTTGTTGGAAAGATCTGGGAGTCTACTTTCCAACCCAAGTGGAATTTCTGAATTTGGAGTTGATTTGACCCCTCAAAAATCATTTCTCCCAAGGCAGCTTTCTGCAACTCAAAAAAGGGGCAGAAAGTCAAAATTTGCATGTATTTTGAGCTTTTGGAGGCCCAAATCTCCATAAAATTTGAAACCCATCCATATCCAAGTGTATTTTGTCATGACAAATCCAAATATGTAGAGTTTTCCTCAATCTGAGCTGTCCCCATGAGTGGTCGCGCCAGTGTAAAATTTGCACTGCGGAGGAGGGCTCGAGTGGTCGCGCACCGCCCAGGTGGTCGCGCACCCTGCCCGAGTGGTCGCGCACCAGAGAAACTCTCCAATTTCACTGCAATTCGACCTCCTTCACTATTTTCGCCCTCTTGCTCCTCTTTGTTAGCTCATAGAGGCATAATGAAATGTTTAGAGGGAAATTTAGCTCTTGTAGGTTGAATTTGAAAAAATTAAATCACAAAACCCACTCTCTAATGTTCTATTTTGGCATTCACTTTAACACTGTTTCTTGAGTTGTTTTGTCCTGAATTTAGCTTTTGAGGCGCTTTAACTTCATTCTTTTTGCAGGTTGACCATCTGATGGACTCTGGCGGGAGACCAGGGTTATTGCCGGCATTTTGAAATTTTCCTTATTTTTTGCAAATTTCACATGACCTTGGGTTTAAAAACAGGGTTTTTAAATCCAAGGTATAAATGATCCGTACCTGATGAAAAATATCAATGGAACATATGTACATACCTCCTTCTGGCTTGCTGGGCACTCATGGACCTTTGACTCGTGACCTTGCAGTGATTTTTGACCAAAACCCTAGACCTAAGACTTGGGACTTTAAGACAAAACAAAACAAGTATGACACAACCTCATTATGATATGACCTGATCCAGCAAAGCCAAGAAGGGAACAAGGACTAGCTCCTCCATCAGTTTTATGGCATGCCTAACGGGATGCAAAACTGACACTGATGAGACACCTACCTATGCATATGCAAAGAGCTTTTGATCACCGATGGAGGGCTCAAGACCGACACTAACATAACTTATGTTTTAAAATTACTTTATGTAAAAGTGTTCTCCCCCATTATTAAAAGTGAGTCACTTATAAAGTAACTTTATCTTTTATTTGAGTTACAATTTAGTGGATAGTTCATAAAGTACTTTTGTAAAAGTGACTCTCACTTATTTATAAAAGTAGGTCACATAAAATCAATTTTTTTAAAGGTGAGCTAATTAGATTAAGTTTGGAGGGGAGGGGGGATTTTTATCAAATATAACATTATCATCAACTTCCAAACATTCACGTGGTTCCTTGGCACCTTCAGCAACCTTTCTTCAAAAAACCATAACTTCTTCATCCGGAAGCCGTTTTCAGAGTCGTTTTTTTTAATCGGCCTAATTTTTCGAGATCTTTCCATTGGAACCCTTAGTTTCAGCATCTATAGCTTCAGTTTCTTCTAAAATGGAAAGTCCATGCTTAGTTATTCTTGACAACTCCAACTACTTCGAATGGCTATCCTACATGGTGGATTTACTCAGAAGCAAAGGTCTTTATAGAATAGCCTCAGGCCAAGAGTCTAAACCTCTAGATGAAGATAAGCAAGCCAAATGGGAAAATAACTAAGATCAAGCACGTGGGTTGATTGGGACGTCTATTTCTTCAAACCTTAGATTCCATATCGCAAAAATTGATACCCTCGATGAAGTAATGAAAATACTCAGTACTGTCTTTGCAATTAACAATGAAATTAGAGCCCATCATCTCGAAAATGAGTTGTTTACTTTGGACCCCAATAAGTTTTATTCCATTGAAGATTTTTTGTCCAAATTCAAGACCCTTAGACTTCTCTTGGAAGGTGTTAAGGTTAAGAAGGAAGATGGTAGCCTTATCTGTACCATTCTTACTAAGTTAAAGACCAGCCTACTCTGTGTTTGTTTCCACCTTCCATTCTACTAGAGAAGCCTTTATTTCTCAAGGACAAGACTACAAGTCCCCCTCTTTTGATGCCTTTTCTGATCTTTAATAAGAGAACAAGAAAAACTCTTACATCTTGGTCTTCTTAATACTGGAAACTTTTCTAAGAAAGCCTTAGTAGCCTAGCAACAACCAAGTTCAAAGAATTCTAAGAAGCATTATCCTAAAAAGGATGGTCCTAAACCAAACAAGGGTCCTAAGGAATTTCAATCTCAAAATGAAAAATCAACTCAACAAAATGATAAGGCAAATAAAAACAAAGAGAAGAAGACTGATATACATTGCAACTTTTCTAATTGTGATGACCACTTAGAATCCAAATGCTTTAAGAAGATGGAAGCCTTGGAAGCAACAATGAAGAAACATAACATCTATTTGGAGCACTCTTCAACTTCAACTTCAACTTCATCTCCAGGAGTAACATTTTCTGCATGTGGTTGTCAAGCATCTCGGTTTGGTTATGCACTAAATGTGTCTTCTTATTCTCATTCTCATGAGTGGCTCATTGATTCTGGAGCTTCTTATCACATGGCCAAAAACAAAGCCATGTTTTCTTCTTTAAATGATTGTAACACCAAAAATATATATGTTGGTGATGATAGATATCTTAGTGTTGTAGGGATTGGAGCCAGTGAAGCACCACCCTTATTAAACCCGCGGGTAAGAACGGGCCAGAAAGGAGGACAGGTGACCCTCATTAAACTCGCATTCTTTACCCTTACTTGGCAGGTTTTGTACAAGAACCGTTTACTCTCATTAGACTTGCAGGTAGCCTATAAGACTCCCATTGGACCCCTATAAGACCCTTCAGGCAGCAAAACCCCCATACCGTCCAAAAATTCGTTTTTTTCTTTTTCTTTTTTTTTCTTTTTTGGAAATGAGGTGGAGGAAAAGGGAAATTGGAGGGAAAGAAAACTTTATAAGCACCTCTCTCCCTTCTATTTCTCATTCACTTATCATTTGAGTGTTTGGTGAATTTGTGTGAATGTTGAAACTTGAGAGTGAAGCTAAAGGAGCGTGAAGGCGCTATTGGAGGAGGCTAAAGGAGGCTTCATCGGATCAGACTAAGCTTCAGGTAGGCTTCATGAACCTAGTTAGAATGTTTTCCATGTATTTAGGTAGGTAGGTGGGTAAGAACGGGTCAGAAGGGAGGACGGGTAACAAAATCAACTTACAATGAGATATGTACAAGGAAGCATTTGGCATGTTTGGATTCAACTCAAGCCAACGTCTCAAGGACAAGAAAATGCCTTGTAAGTGCAAATTGTTAGATCTTAGCTTGTAATTTTGCTAGTTCTCTTTTATATGTTTGGCATTGCAAATTGATAATCTTTGTTGTTATTTTTTTACATCTCATTGATGGATAGATTGTGGCACTGAGGCACCACAATTACAAGAATTCATCTTCATAGTTCTAAGTCAACCCTACAATGCTTCTTCTTATGAGCGCAATTGGTCAGTGTTTGAGCACATCCACAGCAAAAAGAGAAACAAGTTGGAGCATGAGAGGTTGGAGAAGTTGGTTTTCATGTACTACAACCTTCGAATGCTCACAAAACAAGTGCAACCAAAGGATACAGATCCAATTTTATTGGATACTATTGATTTAGAGTCTGATTGGGTTGTGGAGGAGGAGGCCCCTGATTTGAGTTGGCTTGATGAAGAGACTAAGGATCTCTCTAGTTTGCCATCTCAAATGGAGACTCCAAATACACCTGCCTCAGTGTCTTCAGCCTTCTGATTTTAGCACTAGCTCCGCGAGGGCTTATTGTAGGCATAGTCGTCCATGAGTGATGAGACACAAGATTGTTATGAGACAATCATTTATCATTTATGACATATGTATTTGAATTTTGAACTTGTTGACATTTTTTATTTTAATTATGGAATCATGAGTCCTTTTCTTATTCAGTATCTAAATGTTTTGCTTACAAAAGTTGAATATGTTATGTTGTACTTTTATAAATATGAGATGATGTTATGAATTATTGCATATATTGTGGTTTTTATAACTTATATGGATTGGAATTGTCATTAGTTTCTTTCTTTTGCTTAAAATTCACCACATTTTAAGTTAGACTTGTATTTTGACGAGTCTTATATGAGTCTTATAAGGGTCGTTCTCGAGTCTTATACGAGTAGATGCCTCGCCGAGTCTTATACAAGTACAAGTCATGCAACATTGACTGGAACTATTCATCTAGATAATGGTCAATTTAATGATGTATTATGTGTTCCTACCTTATCCTGAAAGCTTCTATCATTATTTCAGATAACTCATTCAGGTGAAGATAAAACCGTTGAATTTTCACCTCATGATGTTGTAATTAAGAACTTAATAGATCCTAGACATATTTTAGCTACTGGCATTGTTGATAATTCTACAAGGTTGTATAAGTTTAACAACTTTGGGTCATCAACTCTTCCCTTCGTATTTGTTGCTCATAATGATGAAGTGAACAAACTTTGGCATGAGCGATTTGGTCACTTAAACTATCACTCCCTTCAAAATCTATGTAAAGAAAATATGGTGACATGTCTTCCTATGGTATCTTGCAGATATGGTGTTTGTTTCGGATGTGTACTCGGAAAATATCATCGGGATAGTTTTGAAAAACATGCCTCTTGGCATGCCTCAGCCCCCTTACAACGTGTGCATAGTGATTTATGTGGTTCACTTCCAGTTGTTTCATTCTCTGGTTACAAGTATTTCTTAACTTTGATTGATGATTTCTCCAGACGCACTTGGGTATACTTCTTAAAACACAAGAGTTTTAACATGTTCTTGGCCTTTAAGGCTTTTGTTGAGAAACAATTTGGACATCAAATTCTTAAGCTAAGATTTGATAATGGCGGAGAATATGTTAACAACAAATTCATCAACGTTTGCACTGAGCATGGAATTCAATTGCAACATACTGTTCCATATACTTTGCAACAAAATGGTGTAGCTAAAAGGAAAAATTGCACCTTAAAGGAAATGGCTAATTGTATGCTTCAATCTAAAGGACTTAGTCTTAATTTTTGGGCAGAAGAAATTAGCTGTGCAAATTACATAGTAAATCGCACTCCTACTAAAGTTTCAAAGAATATCACTCCAGAAGAAGCATGGAACTCAATTAAACCAAATGTAAGCCACTTTCGTGTTTTTGGAAGTGAAGCATGGGCCCATATTCCAGATGAGAAACATAAAGCCTTAGAACTTAAGAGTGAAAAATGTATTTTTGTTGGATATTCTGAAGATGTCAAAGGATATAGACTTCTTCAACCTAAATCCAAAAATATAATCATTAGAAGAGATGTAAAATTTGATGAAAATATATTGGCCTACGAGCTTAGATCGGCGGATGTGCCACCTCTCTCTATCTCTTCTACTTTTGAAAATATTCCTTCTTCAGATGATGACAACGGCGATGACAATCTCCCCCCACCTTCTTGGGATCTTCCTTCAGCTCCTCAGCTTCCAAAATGGGTCCATGCTACTTGGGATGCAACAGGTGCTCTTGTAGGTGATCCTATAGATCAGCATCGTACATGTTCTCAGTTCGATAGAGCCTCTTCTTTATTGGCTCAAGTTTTAGCGAATTATGATCTTGACACCTTTGCAGAAGCTTCAGGCCATCTAGATTGGGATGCAACTATGAATGAAGAGTATCGTTCATTATTGGCAAATGATACATGTGACCTTGTTCCTCTTCCCAAGAGACAAAAACTTGCTAGATGCAAATGAATTTACAGAACCAAGTTTGGTCCATATGGAAAAGTTGATAAACATAAAGCTTGTCTTGTTGCTAAGGTTTTTCACAAGTTGAAGGCATTGACTATACTGAAACCTTCTCCCTTGTTGCCAAAATGAACTCTATCTGTCTTGTTCTTTCCCTTCTTGCCTCTTTCAAATGTGAAGTCCATCAAATGGATGTTAAATTCACTTTCTTGCATGGGGACTTGCATGAAGAAATCTATATGTAACAACCTCTTGGCTTTATACAAAAAGACTCTAGCCTTGTATGTCAGCTTAAGAAATCCCTTTATGCTCTCAAACAAGCCCCTCGGGCTTGGTATGCCAAAATGGATAGCTTTCTTTTAGATACTGGCTTTTCTAGGTGTCATTCTGATAATACTATATACACCAAGAAAGTGGGTAAGTCCCTTATCATTCTTGTTATTTATGTTGATGAGCTTATCCTTACTGGCAGTGATCCCAACCTTATAAACCATGTGAAGTCTAGTCTTCAAAGGAAGTTTGAAATGACAGACTTAGGACACTTGCATAATTTTCTTGGTCTTCAAGTCTTGCAATGCAAAGATGGTATTTCCCTTTCTCAGTCCAAGTATGCCTATGATCTTCTACACCACTTTCACATGGAATGTAATATCCCCAATGTTGTGAGCATGGGAGTCATAAAGGAATTTTTCCCAATTTTAGTAATATTAATTAAAAGGGGGCAAATATTATTGGAGAAAGGTAGCTAGTATCATTTTATCAGAAAATAGCGGCAAATTATTATTTTATTAAATGGCGACAAAAGTGACTTAGTGGAAAATGACCCCAACCAATAAAATAATATTAAAAAAAGGAGTCTAGAGGCATGAGGAGAAATTATAAAAGGAGGATGGACTCATTTTGTGGATTATCTTTGGTCATTTTACAATTTCAACATTAGTTCTCTTGCGTTGCTTAGTCAAGACAACTGTGTTGTTCACCTCAAGGGATTTCCGAGTGGAAATTCCACTTCTACCTTCAGTGAGCTTTGAGTGTCACCCTAGGGGAGTAAGGAGTCCATCTTAGGGCTTCTCTAGAAGCTACATTGCAGACCATTTCCAGCTGGAGCATGCTTCTCTTAGGGCGTAGAAGGAAATTTGAAAAGGCTGAGAGAAGGTGGCAAACATTGGAGTTTTGGCTAGAGAATTTGCATATATTTATCTAGAGGGAGGGCGATTTTTTTCTTGGTGATTTGCAGGGCAGAGAGTGCTGCATTTTGGAGGGCTGAATTTATCATTTCAGGGGTTTCTGGACAGCTACTGCACAGACATTTTGACATGGAGATTTGGAGAGTTAGGGCTAAGGATAAATAAAGAGGCTTGGAGGAGTGATTTGCAGGGGTTGGAGGAGATTTTTCTAGTAATTGATTGGCCTTCTACAACAAAATTATTTCTACAAGGCATTTTTCCAGCTAGTTACAACCATAGACATTTATTGGGGTCACCGGGGTGTTGGTGCACTAAGATGTCTTTTTACAAGCAATCTTAATTCCTACATTAATTGTCAACCCAAGGCAAGTCTTTTTATTTCAAGAGTGTCAGCACTATATATGCAGTGAATTCAGAGGTTAACTAATAACAAATCATTGCAATTGCTAATGACTATCTTTTCAAACTCAATCCAAACAATTCTGAAAGAAGTAACTCTGAAAGAAATTCATAACATACTTTGTAATTCTACTTAACCTATCATGAAAGCAAATGAATCTGAATACAACTATAAAGAATCACACTTGGTAGCCTTAAATGGAATTGAAACTAACTCACTCAATCATTAAAGAGAACTACGACAATTGAACAACAACTGATAATAAACAACAAATGATAATAGAACAACAAATGATATCTGAACAACAAATAACTATATTGCGGAAAGCGATCAATTCTATCTCTAAAATCTATGATAACATTACTTGGAATGAATCAACGATCTAATGTTGGCACTAACATAACCAATCCAACCAAAAGCATTACTCATATATAACACACGACTAAATCTGAATCTCAAATGAATAGCAAAAGCAAATCGAATCGACAATCCTCACGATAATCAAAATGATATTAACTTAACATTAACAAACAGTAAAGAATAAAATAGAAAAGATTATAGCACAGGCGAAGCAGTAGATCTTCTCTTGACTGGGCCCAGAGTCGCCAAAAGTCTCTGCTATGAGATACTTAGAATATAATTATGATTTAAACGCAGTCTTCTTCATTAAAACGAATAACAGAGTTACAACATCACCAAAGTAACAATATTATATGTCCAAAAGAATAATTATGAACTGTGAATTTCTGAACTAGTCGTGCAGTTTGCCTTTCAGCCTTATATATGACAATTAGAAAAGTAAATAGATAAAAGCGAATCCTCAGGATGAGGGGATCCTGAGGATTTCGCTACTCAATCTGATTCTGTCATAAAATAGCATTGGTCTACCCAATCTTCTGCCGTCCTGCCTTGCCTTCGATGCTGTCTTTTCTCTTTATGAGAGGTTGTTGTTCTGTCGATTGAACAATTATCGTCCAATCGCGTCTTCTGCACATAAAGATAGTAAAAATTAGTTTCCTTGCTTAGATTCGTCTAATTTGTTACTAATTACTTTTACCCAACTTTAACTGTTATTTCCTCTACTTTTACCCATAAACAAGATAATCATGTGAGGATGAGTGCCAAATAAAGTTATTACCAAGGAGAAAACATACCTTTTTCTTGACCCAACACGAGGCACATTGGATTTAGCACAAACTCTTTCTGGGTTTTTGTGGGTTTATTGAGAAGAGTCTCCATCTAATTTTATAGAAAATTTCGGGCAATATTCAGACCTGAAATCATCATTCTTATAGCAGGGCGAATTGCTAGTTAGCTGGGGAATCTACGTCACTTGGTGGGCTCAGTTTTGGCTTGGAGTTGGACCAAACCCTTTCTGGGTATTTTTGGGATTTTGGAGAGGAGTTTGTCACAAAATATTTAGTCCTTTACTACTGTAGGAATTGTTGAAGCTTGCTACTGCGTCATCTCTTACAGGCCTATGCAGTTCTCTTGGGTGATTGTTGTGTGGAGTGTTAGTTGGAGGATTTAGGGGCTGAGGTTTTAGTATTTCATTTGGAGGGAGATTGTGGGGATATTGCTAGCATTTTGGAGCAACAATTCATCATTTTCGGCTACATGTGAAGCATTCTGGTATTTGAGGAGGGCCAAGCTATATGGGGTCGAATTTGGAGGATCAAAATCAGAGAAAACCCTTTTTGAGTTCCGGGTTTTTGACAAGGATCACATCTCCAATTTTACAAAGTTTTTTGGGCAGTTTTGAGGGGCCAAATCAGGGTGCCAAGTCAGCCAGTAGTGAAGAAAAATTGGGCCAGCGTAGATTTCTGGAGGGACAAACTATTGCAGTAGTTGAGCATTGGGAGATTGATCACTTGGGGTTTGTAGCTTGCCTTGATCAAACCCAGGCACACTCCTTCCAATTTTATTGTACTCCAACAGTTTATTTATAATAAAAATTGGCCATTTTGGGTGTTCTGGAGCATTTTTATGTTCATGGGTGTTTGTTGAAATTTATTGCATTGTTATTTTTGTGCATGTCTTTGATTATCTCTGTAAAATTTCTATTTCGAATATTACAATGGTATTAGAGCATTATCTTGGCCAGCTGTGGGGGATCCAACAAGTTCATGAAGGATTTGGCCATGCATTCATAGTGACTGGTGAATTTATGGGCACTCTGATGACACCGAAAGGGAAGAGTACTCAAGGGAAGAGAATCGATTGTTAAGGAGACAAAACCAACAAGTCCTAGAGAGGATGCAACAAGTGATACAAAACCAACAAAGAAGCCAAGCATGTGCAAGAAAAGCCCAACAATACAACACCCATACATATGTCCAGTTTGGCCGTCCTACCATGCCTCATTTTCTGGATGAACCAGAGAAAGAGAACCATAAGTCAAGGACAGGATCATCATGTAGAGGAGCGCAGTTAGAGGGTGACACCAGGGGGCGTTTCTGTTGGTGGAGACCAGGGTTTAGATGTCACGAGCCTGAGGAGGAGGTTGAGTGTGAGGGCGTGCAGGATGGTGAGGAGCACATCAATATACCCAGTGTGGCAAATGAGTCACCATTATTGGAGACCTCTTTGATAGCACCGATTGACACCTTGGTGGAGAGATTATATCCTACACCCTTAGAGCCATATGTTGATGAGGCTTCATCCCTAGATGAGGTGCTAGGTGACACAGAGGTGCTTAGAACCATGACTGAGTTCCCTAACCGTGGCCACCTACAACCTTAGTCACCAGGTTCGGCGAATTTCAACGAACAAGTTTGAAATTTGCCGAATTTTAATCGAAAACGAATTTGTTCGTTCGAGTTCACCGAATTTTATGGCGAACTCAAACTTCATCACGAATTCGAATTTTTTGACGAACAAATTCGTTTAGGGTTCGATGAAATTCGTTTGGGGTTCGAAAAAGTTCGTTTAGGTTCGTTTTTTACGCGCGTTTTACCAAATTGACTGCAGCCCGTGGGTTTCATTGTTCGCTGGGTTAAAACTTAAACGATAGTTCCATTGTTTCATTGTTCGGAGGGTTTCATTGTGGTCCAGTCTACACTGTAACTCTGTTGCAAACTTGCAGTCCAGTCTACAGTTGCCCAAGGGTTTCATTTCATAAGACGTCTCCAGTCTACAGCTGCCAGCAGCGACACGTCTCTTGACTGAGGTCCGACTCTCCGAGGACTCTTGCTGCGCAGTCGTCAGGCTCTCACTCTCACTGCTCAAGCTTCAGCGTTCAAGTAGGAGCATTTTCCAGCGTTCATTACATCGCTGAAACTCATTGTTCAGCGTTTATTCCAGCGTTCATTACAGTGATACTCATACACTGCTCTGACTGTTTTATTATTTATACAAGAGAGTCACGAGCCTAGAACCATAGTTCAATGCTCTGAAACTCTTTAAAGCTAACCTCTCATAAATCAACCCCAGAGCTAGAATACAACAGTCAGATTTAATATCGTGCTTCCAATGTAATTCTCTGCGTAGGGGTTCAAAGCAGTTAGGCAGTGAGGTTGACCTGGTGTTTCAAACTTTCAAACAAGTTTTCCACATTGATATCAATAAATCAGTCTATCAATGGGTCTTCTAACTTCGATATAAAGAAAAAAAACAATGGAGCATGGGCATAGCCGCATAGAGGTGCACATATTAAAACGCCAGCTGAAACCTACGGGCTACATTCAACCTTCATTTTTAAGTAAAGGAAGCCTTCTATAATCCACCACTTTCTGTTGATTTTTGCAGATCTGACATAAAAATCAATTCATAGATAATATAAAAACGAGTTATCACTGTATATCTATATATCCAAAAGTAAAAACGTTGGTCTGCATCCAGAGGCATTAACATTCAAACTCATGGCATGTCAAGAGCACATTCAAAGTTACGACTCACAACTTAAAAATTAGATTGAAAATTTTCAACCTCTTACACAGTCATGAAAATCTGATTCCCCACATCTAAATTACAGCCATGAGAGTCTCTGTAGTTAAGTCCTTGTCCACACTAAGTTCTTCTCATTTATTTATTTTTATGCTTTTACAGTCCAGCCAGATAGCATCCTTTATAAATTGATCACACATAATTTATAAAATTTAATAAATTTTCTAGCCTTTGTTCTCTTGCTAAGCCTAAAATGTATTTGAAATTGACTTTAAACTGATTTTATATATATATATATACATTTTTTTTTTCGAATTTCTATATGTCGAATTTTATGTCAAACTTTATCGACAAAATTTTAGTTGTCGAACTTTATTCAAATTTCATGGTCGTTGAACTCGAACTTGAACACGAACCTGGTGATTTAGCCTACAACAACATGGAAAACACATAGAGGGACATGAGATAGTCATGGAGGGGAGGTTTGTGACCCATATAGAGCCCATGGTGGAGGAGGAAGAGCAGTCATCTTTTGGGCCAACCAATAGACCGTCACTAGAGCCACAATACCTCCATATAGTAGCTCTCTTCAGGCTTATATAGATGGGACATGCAGCATTGCTAGGCTACCTCTGCACAATAGAGAGGGAGGTGCAAAATTACCCCGACAGATTTTATGTACTGACCAGGTCAGTGTGATGAGGCGACATGAGCTACACATGGAGCAACATTTGCAGGATGGGCGACTAGTTTCATGTATGGTTGTTCGTGCATTCAATCCCTCTCGTGGTTGAATGGCGAGAGATATTGAGTTGGTATCTGATGGAGCTAGTTAGGAGGTTAGATGCATCCATGGCCACAGTTCAGCAGAGGTTATGGATTACTGGAGGGGCTAAAGGGCTAGATTGTTGTTGGGATCCAGGTGGGATTATCCATCACATCGTGGAGTCGGTGAGTGATTGTAGTCGTTGCATGATGGACTCGGTGGTTGGGCGCAGACATCGTTTCATATCCCCTACAGAGTTCTTGACAACACTAGTGACAAGATGGATTGACAAGGGAGCAGGTAGATTTCATGAGTTGTCATGGCGTGTCGGACATACATGTTTTTGTAGGATGATTAGCCTACTCTGGCAGGAGTTGGTGGCATCAACAGGCCACCAAACAGGGTATTGTATGGAGATGGTTCTTTGTCATTGGTATATAGGACATGTTGTCGCACAAAGTGTCTAAGCACCGCGACAACGCTCAAAGTAAGGGCTGTCACTCTTGATCCTTACTCGCTCTGTTTAGACTCTCTCCTAGGCAAGTCAAGGGCGGTATTCCCTAAAGTAAGTGGATAAGGATAGCCTCTGAAAAACAAACTCTAGGAGATTTTAATGATGGACAACTTGACGAAAGAGATTTTAATGATGGACAACTTGACGAAAGAAAATGAATCTTGATTAATTCAGATGAATAGATTAAATGCTAATGTAACCGAGGCACGACCAAAAGATAGGAACAATTATAGACCAGTGCCTTTATGCTCAACTAACCGTAGAATATGAAGTGGAAACTTCTTGATAAACAAAATTATTTGTATAAATATTTTATTTAAAATATGAATTGGCAGATGATGAATGATTACAATGGGGTTCCTGGCTTATATACCGCCATGGACATCCTTTGGGAAAGGGCATGATCTTATGATCATGCCCTTTCATCTAATTAAAACTAAAATTAAATAATAAACCTAAAATTAACTAATTAACTAATTTTTTACATAACATTGCCTTCCTCTCGAAAGAATGCTTTGTCCTCAAAGCATACGCAATGATAGATGTTGTTGACAAAATGCTTCATTCTCCCAAGAAGCATCTTCTTCGGTAAGTCCTTCCACTTGATCAGATATTCCAAGATGATCAAGGTCTCACAATTTAAAAGGTCTTGGCTTAATCTCTCAATTTCCGTTTTTTGGTGATGTGGATATCAGTATGGCTTGATGTTGACGGGGTCTAATCTTGGCTTGACGTCTATTGTATGCTCAATTTCCCTATGAGGCAGCATCTTCATAGGTAGTTCTTGAATTACTTTTTCATGATTCGGAATTAGATCTTGTATCTCTGTTGACTCTTCATTGGTCATATTTGTAGATAACATTTCTAACTGGTGACATTGTACTACATAAGTGAGTGCTCCTTTTTGACTCATTTTCATCATCTGAGATGATGATACAATTTGATTCTCTGGTGCTTGGAATCCGTGTAATTTGTACTTCTGACCACCCCATTTGAATTTTATAAATTGTACTTGATGGTTGGTGGCATAAGTACCTAAGGTTCGTAGCCATTGGATACCTAAGACTACATCTACTCCTCCTAACAGTACCGTGAAGAACAAAGACTCTAAATTAAAGTCTTGAATCTGCAAATTGACCTTATGGCATTTCCCCACCTTTTCAATCTTCTTACCGTTAGCTACCATCACTTTCATGTTTGGTAAGGGAAATGAAAAAATATTGAGTCTCTTTGCCACGGTTGCATCTAAAAAATTGTGTGTGCTACCAGAGTCGATGAGAACCACTATATTGTTCTTCTTTATGTGTCCTTTTAACTTTAAGGTCTGAGGTTGTGATATACCTGTCATAGCAGATAGTGACACTTGCGGAATACTCCCGTCATCTAATTCTGGTGAGAATTCTGGGGCATCTTCTATTTCTTCTATGTCATAATCTTCACTGTTTGAGTCATTGGTTTCTTCACAATTATATAGGTTCTTTGGTTCTTTTTCTTTAGCACATCTATGTTTGGGGTCCCACTTCTCACCACAGCGTTTACAATTACCCTCTTTTATCCTTTGCATTTCCACATTAGATTTTTCATCTTCGCGACGATGTGGTGGAACATATCTCGTATTATTTGAGTCCACATATTGGGGTACCCTTTGTCTTGAATATGTTTTTTCTTCTTTTGACCAAAATATTTGTTCGGATTTCTTTTCGGCTGTTTTTGCTTTCCGTCTTGCTACTTCTATTGATGTAATGTCATGCATCTCAAGTTCTGCTTGTAAATGGTTTTCGAGTCCCGAGACGTATGATTGAATTAGACGAGATTCTGATAACCCAGGTACTCGTGTTGCTAAGGTCTCCCATTCTTGAGTGTATTCGTCCACACTTCCTTTTTGTTGTAATTTGATGAGTTTTGAAAAGAATTCTTCTTCTCTTACACCTTGGAATCTTTTAAAGAATGCATCTTTAAATTTTCTCCAGCTAATGACGTGTGTTGTCTTTTTCCACCACATATACCAATTATATGCTTCTCCTTCCATTTTCATGGATGCATGCCTGAGCTTTTCGTCATCATCATTGATGTCATATATTTCAAAGTATTCTTCTGCTTTATTTATCCATGCAACATTGTTTTTTTTGTTTCCATCGAATTTAGGCATCTCAACTTTTGCCCTTCGCTGGTATGTTGCTAATGGTTGAGCGAAAAAAAGGTGTTGATTGGTAAATTTATCCCCGAGTCGCTTATTTGTAAAGGTTGTGTTACTCACTTCTTGGTGGGGTGTTGCTGATTTTCTTGGGGATTCAACTTTTTAATGAGAGTCTGTTGACTTTGTTGAATCTGATGAGATGTGTTCTTGATTCTCTTCATTTTCTTTTAGTAGTTGTTCAGGTGTACAATTCATCTTTTTAGATAGAAGTTTCAACATTGTTAAGGCATCTCTGATGTTTACTTCTGTTTGGACATGTTGATTTTCCATCTCTATTTCTATTTGATCTGTCGTATCGTGAAGATTTTTGATTTCGTCAGCTTGCTCCCCAAGCTTGATTTAGAATTCATTTAATCTTTTACTAACCTCGTTGTGGTTGTTATTTATCTTATGCTCCGAATCCAACAATTTTTTTTGGAAATCCGCCATTGTCATTGTCGACATCGAGTGGGTTTGCAAGGGCATGTATTTATTTGCCAGCGTAAATAATTTTTTTTTTTAATAATCAAAAAATATTATTAAATTAATAATAATATTTTTTTAATTAATTAATTAAAATATTATTTTAATTAATTAATATTATTCACATATATGTAATAATTTTTTTTAATTATTATATAGTTTTAATTCTATATAATTAAATTAATTACATATAATGTGATACGTAATACTTTTTTTTTAAAGTAATCGAATGAATGGACAGTCACATCCCCACAGAAATGTCACGTTCCGTTGACTCTTCAAACCTTCTCGTCGGACAGGGATGCCGCAGATAATAAAAAACGTGAGCTTACAACATTATCACTACAGATGGACTTTCAGCGCACAACTCACCACAGATATAAAAAAAACGTCAGAATTCATTGGTTCAGCGCAGACAAATGACGGGATTTTTCTAAACCGTTTCCCGCAGAGCCCACGCAGTCGGACAATCGGTACGACGCAGCCTTCCTGTTGACTCAGCGTGTCACTCCAGGAGAAATACGCACAACCCCACACGCTTGCTATTTTATGGAAGACCCGTGGGGGCCAGATGGCCAGCAATAAAATGATTAATTGTTGTAAACTGTAAATAAGACACCAGAAGACAGTGAGCGTGGAGAAAAACAGTCGGGAGAATGGTGAGCGTGGAGGAATGAAGATAATGGTGGTTGAACAGTGTTGTAGCGGCAGGATCGATGCTCTGATACTAGTGAAGTGGAAACTTCTTGATAAATAGAATTATTTGTATAAATATTTTATTAAAAAGATGAATTGACAGATGATGAATGATTACAATGGGGTTCATGGCTTATATACCGCCATGGGCACCCTTTGGGAAAGGGCATGATCTTATGATCGTGCCCTTTCGTCTAATTAAACCTAAAATTAAATAATAAACCTAAAATTAACTAATTAACTAATTTTTTACATAACAGAATAAGTAAGAAGACAAGTTATCTAGAACAATTTTCCAATATGTGATGAACAGAGACAATTATGAATAATTAAATGTAAGATGCCCAAAACTTTATCACGCAAGATATTCTATATTTAAGATGATTTTCGTTAACTACCCAGATCTAGATTCAATTAACCTTCTCCAACAACCAATATATTTAAAACATTTATCGCATCTTGACCATAGAGAAATATGCATTTAATAACACTAAGGAACTTCAAATTCAAATCTTAATTATTCCTTAGGCGATAAACAAATCAACAGGTTAAAAAATCGAAATTTTTAATGGGCCATAGGCCACATTAAAAATTTTAACGTGTAAGCATTAAAACCCCTTAATTTATTTCATTTTAAATCCTTAGTCACAAATTTAAATTTTTTAGAATTTTTTAATGTTTTAGGATTTTTAGGTTTTTTTCAAAAATGTTATGAAATTTTTAGATTATTATTATTATTATTATTTTATTTTTTTTAATTAGATTTTTGAATTTTAAATGAAAATGAAACAAACAAAAAAATCAAAGTCAAAACAAAGTTAAAAAAGAAGAGAAAGGCAAATAACACAAAATCAAAATCGGACTTTTGAAATTTTTATTTTTTTTTTTAGATTTCTTTTATGTTTTAAGAAATTTTTAGAAAAATAAAAATTTTAAATCAAATGTCACAAAAAAAAGAAAGAAAAACGTTTTTAATGTTTTTTAAATGTTTTAGATTTTAGAATTTTCTAATTTTTAGGATTTTAGATTTTTTATTTGGAAATTTTGAATGAAAATAAAAAAATTTTAAATCATAAATCAAAAATGAAAAGTGAGAAAAATCGAATCAAATTACAAAACTAAAATAAAAGTTCCAGAACAGAAAATCGAAATAAAAGAAAAAATAATCTAACTAAAGACTTATTTAAATGAAATTGGAAATTAAAAGAAAGAAAAGAAAAGAAAAAGAAATGATTAAACCTAAACCAACTCAACTCATAGATATACACAGAAAAAAGAAACCTAACGCAATGTATGTGAAATGTAAATGAAATAAATAAAAAAAAATAACGAATGCTTTACAATTTAGACTAACCCTAACCCATAAACAAAAAAATCGAAGTGTTTTTGTATTTTGTTTTTTTTTTTTTTAATTGTGGTTGTGTTATGTAGGTGAGAAAAGGCGTAGGAAGGAGACGTAAGGGTGAATTGCAGCAGCAAGGGGAGGCTGATGGAGAATACGCAGGTTAGCGAGGATAGAAGGATGGCACTGCGGGAGAGGAGTTTGATGGGGAATGGAGCAATGTTATGGCAGCGTGGAAAGGTGAATCAATAGACATCGTGAGAATGATGAGCAGCAGTGAGTGTTGAAATGAGGGTCAAGCTGCGGGCAATGAGATGACGCTGTGTGTAGAGGACAGGCAGCATAGGGAGCTGAAGGCTTGTAGTCAGGGGTATGGCAGTGGAAGTGGAAGGAGAATGCGGAGGGGACAAGGGCAACGAGGAAGGGAGAGTAAATGCAGGTTCTGGAGGTACGATGAATGGATGGGAGATTTTGGACGCAGGTTCTGGCAGCAAGGAAAACAGTTGGCAGCTGAGTGAGGGTTTGGAAGGTCACTGCTGGGAGGGTAGACAGAAGAAAAACGCAGGAAGAAACCCAAGATTTTCCAGATCTCATAAAAATTTTCAGATTTAAAACTCTAAAAATAATTTCAAAATTTTCCAGAAAACAACAATGAAAACAAATTCGAAATTTTCTGCTCAGGAAACCCCAGGCAACAGAGAAACTATAGCCCAAGAACTAAAGAAAAATTCACAGATTGTAATGTTATTCTTATGCTTAAAATTTATCAATGAAACCCTTATGAAAATTCTCCAGATTTAATTAAAATATTAAATCCACCTGCTTCAGATTTGATCCTGAAACCCTCACGAAATTTCCAGATCTGAATTTAAATTTAAACTTTTGGATTGCAAAATTTGGATATGATCCCTGCCAAAATGACACTGATGAAACCCAAAGATCCAGATCTTACCCTCAAGGGCCTAGATCTAGACTCTGCACAGTTTTCTGCTTCAGATTTGTAGCTGCAGGACAACAAGATACACCCAAACGATATATACAATGACCCAAAAAAACTAAAACCCAGAAAACCCAAGTCAGAAAACTGAAGAAAATTACAGATCTATGTACATAAATGGTAGATCTATCAGGTCTAGGAACTGCAAGTCCAACTCCGCTCCCAAATCTGATGATCTGAGGCTCTCAACAGCGAAATCTAACGATTTAGCACAGGAAAAATTAGATTTTTCAAACTTTAAAGGAGGTACTGAGTTTAAAACCCTTCATGCATCACCCAAAAAAAAAGATCTTATGATAAGCTCGGGATCAAATCAAGTTGGGCTCTTCAGAAAACACGGATCGGGAGTTTGCTGGTTCAGCCGAGAACTTCCCCGAACGCCTGATGATCTAATAATCAAGGATTTTCCTGCAAGACTCAATCCAACTATTAAAATAGAGCGAGAAAATGATAATAAAATTCAGATTAATATAGATCCCTGCTATTACATTCAAAACTTAAATTATCATTCAAACCCCAACGACTAAGCAAGATATCTATACTCAAATTGCTCTTCAGAAAGCTATCATCAATGGCTAAAAAGAAATCTATGCATGAAAATGACACATCTTACAGTATTTCCACGAAGAGTAACACCAGCAGAGATTTAACCCCAAAGTCTTTCTTTATTGCTCATAAAAAGATTACAAGAGAGCTTTTCGCTTGGTACACGATCAAAAGATCGGGTCTTATCAACTGACAAATGACCTCCTATTTAAAGATAAATCCTCCAATGGCTAGTTCGAGTGATCCTCGTCAAAGAAATCTCGACCGTTGATGAGGATTAAAATTTCTTTTAATCTCATCCGTCGAAATTTTAAATTATTGAGGAAATTTGAAATTTTCAGTTACATGAATTTTAATTAATTCAAAAATTAATTTTTTTAATTAATTTCCTCAAAATTTTGACTTTGACTTAACCCCAGGGACCAAAGGCTTAAAATTTAGCAAAATAATTAATTTACCTTAGTCCTGAGACCTTTTAAAATTTGAATTTTAAAGGACCCACGAATTTTGCCTTTGGAAAATTTAAATTTACCTAGGACCTATAATTAATTAAATTTCTGGTTTAAGATTTTAATTAAATTTTTGGCCAGAAAATTTAATTAATTAACCTATGAGAGGATAAATTATTTTTCCAACCCTCAAGACACTTTACATCATGATTTCATATTTTTTACATCTCAAGGGGGAAAACCCATTTGCAAAAGACCCTCACAGACTGCTCAGTTCTGCGACACAAATATAATCCAGCAGACTAAGCGATTTGTAATAAAATACCCTAACCAAATAGTTAGGATTATTCCCAAATCACTTTTACATAGACTCGATCTAGAACTTAAGTTGCATGAAACGGGGAAACGGGTACGAGTTTCCGAAACAGAAGCGATACGAAACGCGACCTTCCCAAATTTTGGAAACGAGGAAACGCGAATATATATATATATATATATATATATATATATATATATTAGGACATTTAAGAAATATGTGCAATCATAAAGCATATATGATACATTCTAATTTATTACATTATGATAAAATTATCAATTGTCAATGCATAAACTATAGGTCTCTAAATTTACATCACATTTACTCATGAATGATCACATAATGAAAATAGAAATATCCAAAATCAGCCACGAGAAATTTCTAATTTCTTGTCTCGTGCTTGATTGGGAGTCTCCTCCTACATAGTCGAACGACCTTAGTGCTTTTGATTAAATACAAGTTTCATACCCTAGTACCCTACATGCTCTTCATTATTGGGAGTCTCCCCTGCATAGAGGGCTTGGTTCTCTTGATTAAATACAAGTTCCATACCCTAGTACATGATAAAATCCAATGGAAATATTGCAATCTCCCCAATCCTGAAATCCTGAGAAACAGATAAGTCTGCTGGATTTTGAGTGAGACCTAAAATTCTACTTTCTCCATATGAAATCCAATGAGGGTGAAACCACTCTCAAACATCCTGAGTCATTTCATGGTAATGTTAAAAATTTAAGTAAAAGGATGAAAATGAAAAATAAAGGAGAATATCACTTTTACTTAAAGAATTTAACATTACCATGAACTGCATATCAACACTAGGGCAAAAGTTCACTTTTATGACTTTAGACAGGCATCTAAAAGAAACTAGAAGTCACTAGGATAACCTAAAAATAAATTAGAAAACAAATTAAAAAAAAAAAAACGCTGAAACATGAGTCGTACGGCCCTAAAATGCGTTTCAGGCCGTACTAGCGATGTTTCAGTTTCGTGAAACGTGGCAGTACTGCCTGAAACGCATTTTAGGGCCGTACCATACGCGTTTCAGCTTTTCGTACCCGTTTCCGTACGGAAATGCCCCCTTGCCCTACGTTTCTTGCAACATAGTCTAGAACACTAGGACCCCCCTAAGATTCCAGTGACAAAATCCATTCCGACTTTGGGGTAAGGCTGAAGGAAAACTCTGCCGACCATCCAAGAATGGATCAGTGAGACAACAAACCTCACGGAATGTAGTTCGTCACCAGAAAAATAGGTTTACCTAGGCAATTACATACATGACACGAATCTGCTGAGATTATTTACAATTTACACATGCAGAAAGGGTTTACAATATAACGTGATGATCAGGTTGATGATGATAGTTGAACGGCATGGACACGTCAATCAAGCGCTATCCCTTTTGCGAAAAAAGGGGGTGTACTGCTATGGGTCATTAACACATAGTGGTCAACAAGACACATGAGCTATTGTGTTATTCATGTTAACATGTGAAGAGTTAGGCCACTTAGGTCTATCTAGGATGATGAGGAGATACAAATCACATCATGGAGGGCTTACCAGCAGAGTGGTAGTAGAGATAGCGACCCTGACAAGATGCAGGATGATGCCTATGGACTCAATCTTAGACCTTGATATCCAGGGGTGTGTAGGGGTATGCAGTGGTGCACAAGAGTATGTGAAGGAGCACAGAGGTGTGCAGTGGTGTGCATGGTTGCATCACATCTTAATGCATTCCCTTATAGAGTGATGGGCACATCGATACAGGAGGGATACCAGTTGATTCTAGATGATGCTGTAGCATGTAGCAAGGTGCGACGGTGCAAAGAGATGTGTGATTGGGTGAAGTTGTATGCTAGGAGACACGAGGATACATGGTTATATGCAATAGTGTGCGAGGTTGCACTGTAGATAGAGGGAGTGTTACTAGCAGGGAGATTCCTTGACAAGGATGTCAAGCATGTCATTGGGGTGGGCATCCCCAGGTTGGGAGAGCGAATCGATCACGAGACGGGTCGGGAGCGTCCACACGGGTTCTTGATTATACCCATCGGAACCCGCGCATCTTCCACTCGTTGTCACCACATCCATTTGAGGGGAGCCTTGTTGTGTTCAATCCAGACCCATAGTGTGGATAACAGGACTTGGGGGATTTTCCGGAGATGACACTATGAGGTTCAGTGCCTTAGGGGCACAATAGATATTCTGTAGTGGAGCAGGGTTGATGCGCGAGTTGACAACCACAAGTTGGGAGATGAGGTGATCTTCTGCAGGGATGGCATATTGTTCATCACTTTGCCTACACCTGGGGAGATGGTCACGGGGGAGACATGTGCCACTCTTTCCACAGGGCATGTCAGGATCTTTCATGAGCAAAGGATACCATGTATGACTGAGGCAATTTTCCAGTGGGTGTCCGGGCTCCAGACATTGTATTGGCACATTATCGAGAGGGTGGATGGCAGACTTAATGATGATGGTTGGAAGGAGAAGGATGGATCCACATACATTGAGTCGATTGTGACTATCAGAAAGCCATATATTGGTTGCATTCATGCGGTAGCTATTTGGCACATGCGGTTTCCAGTGGTCATCAATACTACGCAGTGGCAGGCACAAGGCAGTTTAACATTCATCATATTAGTTCATGATAGATGGAGCATATATATTGATTGCATGCAGGGACCAGAGACGAGGCACGAATGGCTTCCAACAACTGTCAGAACTATGTCACAGCAAGTCTGGCTATGGGATCCGGGGATTCAGTTGGTTGATAGATCACTCTGTCTCATGGTGAGCAGAGTCATGGCAGAGAGTGATCTAGTTCACTCTTGGGTTGACACACGAGTGTTCACAGAGGCCTTCATCGTATGGCGAAGTAAACTTTCCCTGTTGCTGCATAGGTTTAGGGTTAGCTTTGGATGTAGGATTTGGCATCATGGAGATACCTGGGCAGGATGTATTTGGCATTTGTCAGTATTTCACCACCGGGTTCCAAGAGAGGAGGATATGGTATGTGCATGATGGGCAGATAATTGTAATTAGAATGGCGCAATGTCGACATGGTGGCATGTTTTTAAGATTAGCATGGGACCCTGGTATCGAGGGATTCATTTATGACAGGATGGTGCAAGGATTCAGGGTGACTCAATGGCACATTTGGGAACCTGGCATCGTTTGCAGTGACAGTGTGGTCAATAGACAGAGAGAGAGAGAGCTTGTTCGAGCATTGCTTGGGGACAAGCAATTTTTGGCGAGGAGGACTGTAATATACCCAATTTTGTGAGCATGGGAGTCATAAAGGAATTTTGCCAAATTTTAATAATATTAATTAAAAGGGGGCAAATATTATTGGAGAAAGGTGGCTAATATCATTTTATCAGAGAATAGCGGCAAATTATTATTTTATTAAATGGTGGCAAAAGTGACTTAGTGGAAAATGGGGACCAATAAAATAATATTATAAAAAGGAGTCTAGAGGCATGAGAAGAAATTATAAAAGGTGGATGGACTCATTTTGTGGATTATCTTTGGTCATTTTACAATTTCAACATTAGTTCTCTTGAGTTGCTTAGCCAAGACAACCACGCTGTTCAACACAAGGGATTTCTGAGCGGAAATTCCACCTCTACCATCTGTGAACTTCGAGTGTCACCCTAGGGGAGTAAGAAGTCCATGTTAGGGCTTCTCTAGAAGCTACATTATAGACCATTTCCAGCTGGAGCATGCTTCTCTTAGGGTGTAGAATGAAATTCAAAGAGGCTGAGAGGTGGTGGCAAATAGTGGAGTTTTGGCTAGAGAATTTGCAAATATTTATCCATAGGGAGGGCGAGTTTTTCCTTGGTGATTTGTAGGGCAGAGAGTGTTACATTTTGGAGGGCTGAATTTATCATTTCAGGGATTTCTTGACAACTGCGACGCAAACATTTTGATAGGGAGATTTGGAGAGTTCGGGCTGAAGATAAATAAAGAAGCTTGGAGGAGTGATTTGTAGGGGTTTGAGGAGATTTTTCTAGTAATTGATTGGCCTTCTACAACAGAATTATTTCTATAGGGCGTTTTTCTAGCTAGTTAGAACCATACACATTTATTGGGGTCACCGGTGCACATTGGATTCAGCCCAAACCCTTTCTGGGTTTTTGTGGGTTTATTGAGAGGAGTCTTCAGCTAATTTTATAGAAAATTTCGGGCAATATTCGGGCCTGAAATCATCATTCTTATTGCAAGGCGAATTGCTAGTTTGCTGGGGAATCTGCGTCACTTAGTGGGCTCAATTTTGGCTTGGATTTGTACCAAACCCCTTCTGGGTATTTCTAGGATTTTGGAGAGGATTTTGTGGCTACAATTTCAGTCCCTTACAACTGTACGAATTTTTGAAGCTTGCTACTACACCATCTCTCACAGGCCTACTCAGTTCTCTTGGGTGATTGTTGTGTGTAGTGTCAGTAAGAGGATTTAGGGGATGAGTTGTTAGTATTTCATTTGGAGGGAGATTGTGGGGATGTTGCTAGCATTTTGGAGTAACAATTCATCATTTTCGGCTATAGGTGAAGCATTCTGGTATTTGAGGAGGGCCAAGCTATTTGGGGTTGAATTTGGAGGATCCAAACTAGAGAAAACCCTTTCTGGGTTTTGTTGGGTTTTTGACAAGGATCACATCTCCAAATTTATAGAATTTTATGGGTAGTTTTGAGGGGCAAAATTAGGGTGCCAAGTCAGCCAACAGTGAAGAAAAATTGGGTCAGCACAGATTTTTGGAGTGAAAAACTATTGCAGCAGTTGGGCATTAGGAGATTGATCACTTGGGGCTTGTAGCTTGCCTTGATCAAACCCAAGCACACTCCTTCCAATTTTATTGTACTCCAACAGTTTATTTATAATAAAAATTGGCCATTTTGGGTGTTCTAGAGCATTTTTCTGTTCATGGGTGTTTGTTGAAATTTATTGCGTTGTTATTTTGTGCATGTCTTTGATTATCTCTGTAAAATATCTATTTGGAATATTACATGGAAAACTGTAAGCCGGCCCCTTCTCCCTTTCAGTCTGGAGTCAAACTTTCAATCACTTGTAGTTCCGCCAAAGGTGATGCTACCTTATAGCATCAGCTTGTTGGAAAACTTTTGTATCTGACCCATACCACTCCTGACCTTTCCTTTGTTGTTGGTCTTGTTGCTCGGTTTATGCACAAACAAATGAAAGTCATTGGAAAGCAGCGAAAAGAATACTTCGTTATGTTCGAGGTATAATTCAGTTTGGGATTCATTGCAGTGCATGAGCATCTCCTCTATTGGTTGGTTTCATTGATTGTAATTGGGTTGGTGACCCTGATGATCGAAAGTCTACTGCAGGTTATGTCTTCACTCTTGGTTCTAGACCTATTACATGGGCTTGCAAGAAACAAAGCGCCATTTCTCTTTCTTCAGTAGAAGCAAAGTATCGTGGCGTCATTGAAGCTAGTAAGGAAATCTTGTGGCTTCGTCAGATTCTGTCAGAGTTTGGTTTTCAGTAGCAAAATCTGACTACACTTTGGTGTGGTAATTAAAGTGCCATTCAACTATGCAAAGATCCAATCCAACATCAGGCAACAAACACATTGAACTACACATGTACTTCATTAGAAATCTCATTCATGACCATGTTCTTGAAGTGCAATATTGTTCAACCGATGATCAAGTTGCAGACATCTTTACAAAGGCTCTCACAGAGGCAAAGTTTACTAAACTTCGATTTATGGTTGGAGTTCAGGAAGTTGTCATTATGGGGGGATAGGCTCTAATGCCTCCTTCCTTCTCCTATTGTGTCATCTTTGTACATCCTTCAATCCTATCCCAAGTTGTCCTTAAGGGGGGATGTTAGGATATTCCAACACATAGGAATTAATTAAGTATAACTTGGTCTAGTGTATAGTTAGGTAAAGTGTGTTTGTTTAGTATGTACTTTTTGTAACTTACAATACGATGGTCATGATATGTTTTAGACATGAAGTGATCCAACGGTTCATTCTCTCATTGGTATTACTAACACTTGATCCGTGGCTTAACACCCGATTGGTCCATGATCTCTATTTAAAGAGCATGGAGGGTCATTTGTCGAAGACTGTTCATGAGAGAAGCTTATGTAAATTTTCTTTCTTTTATTAATAATATTGCATGAAGTCGCTATGTTGGTTTAGGTCATGATTTGTTTCCCTCTTTGGGGGTTTTAACCACGTCAAGAATACCAGTGTACTGATCTATGATTTGTTTGTGAGTGGTGTCCTTTGTTGTTCAATCTAAGGAAGTTACCCTATAAATTCCTACAATTGACATAGTGTCCATGATTTTGCTCAAGTTCTTTTTGTTCTTCTCTCTCTTGGAGTTAGGCCCTTTGTTTGAGCCCTTCTTGCTTTGCCCTTTCCTACTAGAGCAACATTCTCGTCACCCTCATGTTTCTGGGTTCTACTGCTACTACCACTGACAAGACTCAACCTAAGCTCCTCCTGAGTGAAATCGCTACACAAACAATCTCAGTTAGGTAGGTCATGTCATCCACTAATCACTTGGTCAAACACATCCCATTGCTTTGAGAACCCATTTAAGGCAGTACTCATGAGCTCGTCATCATCTATCTTCTCTCTGAGAGTTGCTAACTTGTCCTTGACAAGTCTGATCTTGGTGAGGTAACTTATTATGCCTTCTCCCTTGTTCATTCTAGTGTTTCTCAGCTTCTCTCTGAGAATCAAATTTCTATTTACAATAGCATTCCGGAACAACTTCAAGATGACATCCCACATCTTCTTGGTTGTATCCAATTCTACAATATGGGGAACGACGTGATCTTTAACCCCATATTGGATAATACGCCTAGCCTTAGCATCCTCCTTGCAGCGGGTCACTAACTGCACCGGATTTGTTGGTACAATAACAACTATTGTAGCATACTCCTTCATTCCATGCTCCTCCAACAACAATAAAATTTTGGATTTCCAAACAGCAAAGTTTGATGCACCATCAAGTCTGTCTTGATATCTCAATCCAACTAAATACGTATCTGAATCCATTGAACATTAAACTCCAATAAATTTGAATAGATCTAAAGAGAAAATATATGCTAAATCCTTTGATTTCTCCTTTGAAACCCTCGTGCTTAGGTCACCAATAACCTCAATGCTTTATCGCTCTGGTACCATGTGAAATTTTGGTTACACTAAAGGTGCTATTAACCAGTTAATTATTTCTTGTCACATATTTATGACAAATCAAATCATTTACTGGAAGCAACGAATAACGACTTAAACAACACTAATCACAAACTAAAAATGCAGGAAAATATGTGAGAAACCAATCGCACAATTTACGGTAGTATTTTTGGACAAAACATCCCTAGAAAATCCCCAACGTGGGGAAAACCAGTTTTCAAATCTAAGGGCTTTTATTAATATCTTCAACAAATAAATTGCTATTGAGAAATTACGATTGCTTGCCTAACACTTGCAAAGCTCCGGAAAAAATATTTTCTTCACTTTTGCTAATTCAAAAAACCCCGTGACTTCCCTTTTCTGCAATTCACATTACCTTCAACAACATGCATTCGCCTCTGGCAATTCGTACTGGGTCTTCTTGGCAATTTGCACTATCTCCTGGCAAACTCGCACTGCCCTCTAGAAACTCGATTTGCCTCCTGGAAAATTCAAATGGCCTCCAACAAACTTGCATAGGCCTTTGGTGAACTCGCACACCCTCTGGGAAATTCAATCTTTGCCTGTGGAAGACTCACAGTGCCTTCCAGAAAATAATCTCAGCCTCTTGCAAATTTACTGAGCAATTCGGTCTCCTCCTGAAGCTCATGGCCTCACTGGGAAAATCTCGTGGAGAATACTGATAGCAAAAATATTCAAAGAATTTTCGCTCAATCACTACTGCTGAAACCCTCCTAGTGTCTCTAAAAATTCACCCACTCGATGTATCTCCGAAGTTGTCGATTGATCTCTCTTTATAATCTCTCATTCACAAATGAATGGCCATGATTAAAAGTTTGCTTGATCTAATTGATTGCTAAGATTGTCTTAGAAACTGTCTACGTGCTTATAGAGGTAAATCGATCTTATCCCAACTAATGTCAATTAATTATCTACTTTTTCTAAGTTTAGACGGAAATATTTAAAAAATCAGTAATTGACTTAATTAAGATATTTTCCCTAGGTGAACATTAGGAAAAATCACATGGGCTTAGAGATAATTAACTCCTCCGTGTCTATAGCCTCAATGACACCTCTCAAGACTAGAATATCTATCCAAGCTACAAAAACTAACATTTAAATTTCACTTCACTGCAATTTTTAGGCTCAATATGTCCAGCTATATTTATCTCTGATTAAAGTAATTGGAAATGTCCTATGTTTCTGCCAAATTCTGCCGAACATAGTGGGCATGTAGTCTGATGATCTTTTTGGTTGGGCATTCTGAAGCGTTGTTGTAGTGCTGCCACTTTCTCAATCAGGCTCACGAATATTTTGTATCCAAACATGATAGTTTTCTAAAATGTTTTGAGAAATAATTTGGTGCTGAACTTGTGTTAGTATGCATCCAGTGACCAGTCTGAATATGGGGAAGTTTTAAAATAATTATATGAGAAAGAGCAGCTGTAATCACCCTCTAATATCTCTTTTAGATAATCCCTAGACGTGTTCAAACTCCTCTTCTATTTCAGGGATACTGTGGGATCTGACTATCTCTATAAAGACAACCATAAAGTTTTCTTGAGGAGTATTTTGAATCAGTGAGTCCCAAAAAAATTAAGGAGAAATTGAGGAGACTTATAATTTTTGGCTAGTGTCAAAAATGTCAAAAAAGAAACTCAAGGTCTACAACACATCGGTACATAATTCAAATATGAAAAGGTACTTTTTCCAAGTAGAGGTGACTTTGCGAATGGGGGATAAACCGTGGCTTCTGATAGAATGGGTTGATCAGCACATGTTGTGGATTTGACGAGGCATATTCTAGAACGTTCCATTAAGAATGGGTATGCAATGGCATACCTTTGCACAAAACACAGACAACTTGTTTGCTCAAGTTATAGGGAAATATTCTTTGAAAGGACAATGAAAATTGATGAGCCTGTGACAGGACCACCATTATCATGACTGTGAACAAATCCCTGATATCAGATTTTATAGGTTAAATTAGTTTGCTCAGAGATATTTTATAAGCTGACATTGTACTAAAATTAAGATCCAAATATTCAGAGGAAAAAGGGAGGCAAATATAACTCTCTACTGGACCATAAAGGGTCAACGGTGCCATTTAGGAAACATAGTAATTCAGATTATAGAAGCCCAATAAAACCATTGTTTACTGTGCAAAACAAAAAACAGGTTCATACTTCATTCAATGAAGGGTACTTAGAGAGAATTTTTTTTTGTTCCTAGTTATCTCATTTAAAACATTTATTTATTGATGAAGTACGAGGATAACTATGACTGAATTGTTATCTCCTTTACCAATCAATGCCTCATGTAGTTATCTCCCTCACCAGTTGTTTTATGCTTTAAGCAACAGTGGCCAGATGGAAACTTCTAGTTAAACTACTATGTTGTCTTATGCTTTGAAGTGTTATTCCCATTTGCTAGAAAGTTGTATGGATCCATAAAAGTTTTGCAAGATGTCTTTTGTCCCGTAGTGCTAAGTTCTTGTTTGAATGAATTTTATGACACCATTGATGTATGTTTTGGAGATTGGAGAGTCGAGTTGGTAAACATGGAAAATTTATGCTTGCAACACGAGCCAAGTACCCAGACTGTGTCCCACCTATGGTGATCTGTGGACATCAATTTGCTATGATTAGCCAATCACAAGGTGCCTTGCGGGAATATCTGGAAGCATACAAGTTACAACCTGACAACCCCTTAATCAACCTTTGTGTTGGTATGAAATTCGATTATCAGTTTTTCATTTTCATACTTCTCTTGGTACCTTTTCAGATGGGAAAGTTGTTTAGACATGAAATATACTTCTGAAAATTGTCCATTCCTTATTTTTTCTAGGTACTTCTTTCATCAATTTAGCTCTTGGATTTCGAGTTAACAACAAAAATCAGTGCGTGCTTCAGGGCTTTGCTTTCCTTCACAATTACCAACGACTGTGCAACAGTAACCAGGTTTTAGTATGCCTAGTTTATATAAAGCATGACATTGCTCCTGGCCCTTTTTTTATATGAGAATTTTCATATATATCCTGCAATAAACTGCAACAGATTAACTTTATTGATGTTTTGCAGGAATCTAATTACAACCTAGCCCGTGCATATCAGCATGTGGGTCTTGTACATTTAGCCGTAATATATTATGAGAAGGTTCTTGCTCACTGTGAGGAGGATCATCCAATCCCAAGGCTTCCAAATGAGGATGCAACATTTGTATCTGAGATTCAACCAAAACTTGTAAATTGCGGACACTGTGATTTGCGGAAGGAGGCAGCTTACAATTTGCACTTGATATACAAAACTAGTGGTGCTGTAGATCTTGCAAGGCAAATATTGAAGGATTATTGCAATACCTGATTACACAGGAATTTCTTTTTCGATGATTTTCACCCTATTCCATTTTAGTATATGTCTAGAAAATTTCATCCTTAAAATGTATGAAAGCTAAAATTAATCTTTTTGCTACACATTACAACAATTGTGATGTGCGGCAAAAGTAAATAGATTGTTTAAACAGGCAGTGTGTATGCCAATTAGGGGATGGCTGCAGTGCCAAGGTTCTTTTGCAAATCAATAGAAGATTGAATGTCGTCCATAAGACAACTGATTACCAACCCATAAATGTATGGTATGCCTTGTCAATCAACAAGAGAAAAGAATATCAGATCATCACATGTCAATGTAAGAAACAGGTTTCATTTCCTGATAAATAAAGGATATCAAAAGGAAAGGCATGGCATTTGTTACTTGCAAAAGGGACTATCAATATTGTTAGATATGAAAACTATCAGCAATGAGGTAAAGGTGTCAATGCTGCACGGGACCCCATCAATAGATATATATTGCAGTAGGCAACGCAGCTAAGTGAAGGTGAGGTAAATGCATTTTGTATTCAAGAGATATAGATAATGGTTATAGACCTAGAGATAGAAGTAAACTATATATGGATGCATTCAATATAATTAGTGTCTTCTCCAACACAAATTAAGTATTAAGATAAGAATGCCTGCCAAATTGAAAGATGAAATACCTGTACAAAGTAATATTAGTTGTTCGACTGAAATTATGAAAGGATTGCTAATTGTTATATATTAATTGCAATGAATTTGAATGTAGTGGAATTACTAGGGAATCTTTGCATTTTGTCATACCGGGTATATATATATATATATATATATATATATATATATATGATGACGATGATGATCATTACTATCCACTTAGATGAAGTTTGGTTTATTTGATTTATAAAATTAAATCCATTACTTTGATTTATCATGTTGTTTTCATAATTGAATAACTTAGAAATGAAATTTCCTTGTTCCTTTTTATTTTTACATGTTAACAACTATGGAGTTAGATTTTATATGAATCTTGAAAATTAGATCCAATGTCTTTGTAGGTTGGGCATTAGAAGAGAAATGTTTTTCATTCTCAATACAAATTCTTTTGTGCCTATGAGTTTTAGATTTTTATCCAATCCCTTGTTTCATTATGAAGCTCATGTGAATTTGTTCATATCTTTGCAATATTTTTTTTCCTGTTCGAGTTGGAAAAACATAAGTAATGTTGATCTTGTACCTTTGGGCCAGTGATTTCCTTATAATAAATCAACTTTCTCTTATTCTCAATCTCTTTAGCAATCTACATTTCCTCTTTAAGCTTTGTTATGATGGTCTTTGTAGCAATATTTATAACTTGAATAGCATCCTCCTCCACTATACCACAAAGGGTTTAGTGAGCCTTTAGTGGTCGTCATTGATCTTTGAAGCAGCGGTAGGAAGTCTCTCATCTTCCATGTTAATTAGCTTGTGCTTGTACGAAATGACTCTCATGATCTAGTTGATAATTTAGGGCCCAAGACCAAGGACTTATGCCTTGTATATTTATTTAAGAATCATAGTTCTTGTAAACATAAATATATATAAAATAATATAACTAATAAATAATAAAATTTATTAATAGTTAATGAAGAGACATAAGAAAGAACATGTCTCAATGAAAAAATGTGACTTCTTATGAAAGGGCACTTCTGTCTAATATTAATAATGGGACTCTCGTTTGTATATATATATATATATATATATATATATATATATATATATATATATATATATATATATCTATCTATCTATCTATCTATCTATCTATATATATATATATATATATATATATTTATTTATTTTAAGTGGATATTTTTATTTTCCAAATATTTTGGATGCTTAGTTGGTGAGCTAGGTTTGGTTATGACGCTTGGTATGAGAGCTTTATTTTTAATTCGGTCTTTGGCCATGCTCTTATCAAAGCCATTATAATACGACTTTTGGTTATATAAAACTTTGAAGTCATTTTTTTTCTATGTCACAGTTTTGACCAATTTTAGGCACATGGCAATTGAGAAAAAAAAAGCGATTAAAATTTTGATCGATACCACATAGCTGCAAGTTTGAAAAACTAGGAATAAAAAAAAGAATATTACAAAAGGACAATTGAGATTTTAAAAGGTCACATGAATACAAACTATAGATATATCCCATAAACAATTTGTATGTCTGACATATTATAATGGTCTACACACTAAGTATAAAAATTATGCTTGTACAAAAAAATTGAGAAGGCCAATGATTTAATTGTAGTCGTACAATTTGATTTAGTTGTATTCACCATCATATAATCCCAATTGTAAAATATGTCCAGTGGAATGTATTTGTATGCTACTTAATTTATTGTTGCACTGTATCTTGTTAATGAATTTTCGTACTTCCTGTAAGTATGCCATATTGTGCTATTCATACCATTGTTGTTATTTGTATCGTCATTGTTGTGGTCAAACTTATCCAATGATTAGCCTCAAACATCCAAACCATTTGTACAATCACAACATTCATATTGTTGGTCCATACACATTTGTCATATCAATAAGTACAACCGTGTGATCATTATATCTGTACATTGTATTTGCAATTAAATTTGTTTTATAATCCACTAATTATCATTGTTGTACATCTTCATACCATTCCTAATACATCTAATTTCATGATTGAACACTATATCGTACAAAAGTTATGGCGTTTTCATATCATCTGTGTGCGAGATAATTGTTGTACAGATCCATTGTATCATTGTAGTTGCAGACTTGCATCTACACATCTCTATTGAATTGTTGTATGTACCCACAACAATGACATATTTGTACAAATTTGTGTGTGTTGTCTTGTATTATTGCGCATAGTTGCAACCCATTGATTAAGTAAACGAATGCATATTAAAAAGTATGGGAATAATAAAACTTATAAAAATATAAGTATATCAAAATGTGCAAACTAAGCCTTTATCCCTAATACTCTAATTACCATCTCTAAAAGTAAGTGGACAAATAATCAAATTATATTTTTCAAAAAAATAATAATAAACTAAATAAATATTAGTATCAAAAAATAAAGAAGGTAATTAAGTGGAGATTATAAAAGCTTTATCAAGTTCAAAAATTAAAAAACTATATAAATTCGTAAGTCAAGGTATTTTGGTTGGAAGAAAAAGTCATACAACCATTCAAAGTTTCGAAGTCATTAGTCAAAGTTTAATTTTTTTATTTTTTTATAAAATACAATTACCATTTTTCTTAAATTCCTTTTTCGTTTTTTAATATTATATATATATATATATATATATATATATTTTAAATAATCCTAGTTCAAATTGTAAAATAGATAATTTGAAAATGAATGAAGATTTGTTTATAAAGGATGCTTCATGTTATAAATTATGTATATTAAATGAGAGCATTCAAGGAAAAAAATTAATATATTTATCAACAAGAATCATAAGCAAAATTACATAAATGTCGATATGGAAAATCAATTATTAATTCCAAAACCAAACATAATTAAGAATAAAGATGCTTCTTATTTCAAAGCAAAATTAAGGATTTGTGAGTAATAATTGACAATTATGAATGTATATCTCTATTCAATATTACAACTATGTTTAAAGAAGAGATCGACAGGATTATCAGTTTACAATGGTTTGAAAACTTGGTACTTTCATTTTAAACATGGAGAAAATGATTTTGGTATTTCCCTATATGAAGAATATATTGAAGTCAAAATCAATAATACCTTCATTAAAAGACTTTAAATGTATTTCATGGGTGATCCTTCAAGAAAACCAAAAATCAATATCAATGTTGCAATAGGAATTCATGATGTTACCATAGATAAAAACAAAGAAATTTCTTACTTAAAGGATCACACTCAAAAATTACTTTCACAATTCAAGAAGACAAGTTTACAAAATAATACAATTAAAAATTAGAACAAAGAGATGAAATTTCTCAAGAAAAAACACTATGAAGGCCCATTAATTGAAAGTTGGTAATTAAAATTAGAATATAAAAATTGAGAAATTTGAGCATCAAAATATTAAAATAAAGTTGATGATACAAAAGTTGAAGTGATTTCATATTTCCAGAATTATAGTCAAAATCTATTTACACAATTTAAGAAGCTTAAAAAGGATACATAGTCATTGGAAAACACAGTACAACAATTTATTGAGGGCGAAGCATTGAAATATTTAGACGTGAAAATAAATGTTGTGGATAAAGGAACAAATACATATCCTATTAATGTCACAACTCAGAAAGATGTCAAATCACTTGAAGTAAAAACATTCTCAAATGTTGAAGTACAAACAATGTAAATTTTTAGTGTAATTACTAATAAAATCTCAACAATTAATAATGCAACACATGAAGAAAATAAAACTTCAAAAGCAAATCAAAGAAACATTATGAAGACATCTTATCAACATCCTAATCACTAGAGTATGTACATTGATCAATCCATGTATGAATAGCACTCAGAAGGGAAACATATAAGTGCAATGATTTGCACATGATCAAATTAGGATGGTCAGTTTATGTTATAGTTTGACAATTCTACTCAACAAAGTTCATAACATTTACATTGATCAATCAATATATGAATATCACTAAGTGTTGAGAAACTAAGTGTGGTGAAGTCTAACACCTAATTTTTCTTTTTGATAACTCTTTGTGAAAATTAGTCGTCTTCTTATTACATCTTATGTCTCCTTCATCAAACAATTATACAAATATTCAAATTGTAAAGATCACAAAGAGACCAAAATTAGGCTAGTATCCAAGGAAAAACCTGCAAGGGGAAAACCCAACAATCCTTCTCTTATAGAATCAGATCAAAATGAGAGATATCCAAGACCAAGACCAAACTACCAACAAGATACCAAGTCCAACCCTCTTCCAAAAATCAAAGTGAACATTGGTCAAACTCCTTCAAATCTGGTAAAACTTCTAAAGTTTGGACTTGCAACAAGGGGGTTGAAATTCTGTCTGCGACTACCTTGAAATTTTCGGCCTCTTCTATAGAAAATTCATCCTTCCCATGTGTGAGTTGGTCCTGTTAGTGTCAGTCTTTCCAGCCTTCCTACAGTGATCAAATATGCTCTTACAAAGTGGTCTCAGAGTGTCAAGGTCAAATTTTGTCATTTCAGTGAGTCTTCAAGCAAAATTTGGTCACTAGGCATTAGGTCTAGGGTTTGCCCAAATGTCAGTCCATGTCATTATTCAGCTGAGTCTATCATCATTCAGAGAGTTTTCATTATCATGTCAGTGTCTAATGAGTCATTTTACACCTTATTCATGCTTCAGTTGTGCCTAGGCAAGCTCATTTCCCTCTCCTAGGGTTTTGAAGGCAATTTCTCTTGGATGGTTAAATCAGCGGCAAAACTTGTTTCCTGATGTTCATACACCTTCCCCTATCCTTAAAATACCTTATCAAACACTTCTCATCCCTTAGATCCGCCAAATTCCTCATTTTTGCGCAAACCCTAGTTTCTAGCTACAACTTGGCAATTTTCTAGGTTTGGCCTGTGTTTTGCCCTTTTGGACCCCTTCCCCTCACTCAATCTCTGAGATTCCACTTTCCCCTGCTCCCTAACATCCCTCCCTACTCCCAAAAATTTCCCCAAGAATTTAGAAGCCCCCTATCCCCTTCATTTCGCTCCATTTCGACAAAATTCCTTGTTTCACACATCGGGACAAGTTGCACTCAAATGATGTTTCAGAGCAATAAAAGATGAATTTTCGAAAACTGAGAGAGGTTTTTGTCCATAACATGCCAAAGAAGAAAAACCTCATTCACTTTTTGCACAGGTGTCATGGTTTTAGAGAAATGCCAAAATTACAATCGCCGGATCCAAGGAGTTTGGCCAAGGCACAAAAAAGGAGAAAGAAGCCAAATCCCCTCCGTATCTTGGCTGAGGCTTCACTCAAGGATCATGGCACTCATTAGCCTAGCCACAACTCAAATCCCAAAAAAAATTGAGAATTTTGGGTAATTTTGGCATTTTTTGGAAATTTACAGGTTTTGGCTCCTCAACGGGTCTCACCCCCGGTGAGACCCTTTGTCATGGCAGCTCCTTTTTGCAAAAACTCAGCATTTCTAGATTTGTCATGCAAAGTTACATATGCCTATGGATGGACTTGAGCTTTTATGGAGTTTTGGGCCTCCAAAAGATCAAAATACATGCAAAATTTGACTTTCTGCCCCTTTTTTGAGTTGCAGAAAACAGTCTTGGGAGAATTGAGTTTTGACTGGGCAAATGACCTCCAAATTCAAAAATTCCAGTTGGGTTGGAAAGTAGACTCACAGACCTTTCCAACGAGCTATCCTGCACCCAATTCTGACACCTGCAAGTGCCTCAAACAGAGCTCCCAATGTGCGCGACCCGTTGAGCAAACTTTGCCAGATTTCACTGTACAGCTTGAAAAAGCACAGTTTGACTTGGTTTGACTTTTTGGGGTTGAAGAGGATTATCTTTGATGTAATAATTGTAACTCTAAGACACTTTTACTCTTGTTTAACACTTATAGAAGATTCATTCATGTCAAGGGTAAATATTTAATGAATGGATTGGTTTCTTAGCTTATAGAGGCAAGTTGTTTTGACTGCCTAGATTTTAGTGCTCAGTTTAGAATTAGTTGAAACAGCTCCTAGAAGGATGAGCTCGACCCCTAGAGGCAAGGGAAGAGGTTGGCTTGCCTATATTATGTATTTTCTTAATCATTTTCAGGGGTTGGAAGGTTGGACTCTTGAGGGAGAAGCTATCATTGTATTATTTCACTGTATCTCTGCAATTTTTGGCTAAGGAAGACCAGGGTTTTGCAGTCATCTTTGGGATTCTTGTGGACTCATGTGTTGATGGTGTGTTTCTCAATGTTCTTGTAAGCTTTGTTATGTGATTCATTTCCTTTCTTTACTGCTGCACATTAAACAAATGAAGTGTTAAAGTATGAATTCATGCTAGCCATGCTCTGCTTTTAAATTTGTTTAATTTCCATGTTTTCTACTGTCTAAAGGGAATTCAAAGTTATTGTTTGCTCTCTTTAGCTCCTCATCTTTCATTCCTGATCATCCATCTCACTTTAAGGCATCAATACTGTTTCCTACCTTGCCCCAAGGAACCCCCTGCAGAAACTGTGTCCAATCCCCGCACCCAAAATTGCAATTCCTCAATTTGCCACCAAAAACCCAAAAAACCCCAAATCAACCTTTTTAATCAGTTTACTAGCCTAATATCAGTGTTACCTTGTTGTTCATCTCATCCCATTGAAGATCTACCGAGATTGACCGGAGAGAGCCTTCTCCTGCCCCGTAGGGCTAGCTACGAGGCTGAATGGTTTGATGTAGCTTTGAGGTTTACCTTTCTCAGCCTGAGGTGAAATTTCAAGCGCTAACATACTGGCGACCATACTGGGGAGAACAAATTAATCGTTTGCTCATTGATGTGTTATTTCATAAGTCTTAGACGGAGCCTGAAGTTACGCCAGGTAGCCTTCGAAAACGCTCTTGTTTTACATCAGCGTTAGTAGATAAACGCTGCTTCAGTCAATCTCCGTGAGCTTGTGAATACAGCACTTCATTTGCATTTTACCCCAGTACATGTATCAAGTTCAGATCTGATTGTTGATGGTGAACAACGATCAGACACTGACAAGGCTGAAATCATTCACTGGCGACTCCTTCACTGAAAACTCCAAAGATCAATGCTTCATGGTGACTTCACTGCAGAGAGATCAGTAGCTGTGAGCTTTTCAAGATGGATCAGATCGCAAGAAGATATGCCCCCTTGAGCCGAGATCACATTCCAGGTTTTCCAAATAAAATTCCGAAGGTAGATTGGTCAAGGAATCTGCCTACATTTAATGATGATGGTAAGAAGGATGCTGCTCTTCATCTAGTTAGATTTCACATGCATATTCGCAAATTCAAGGTCGATTTTCCTGAAGATTGCTTGATGAAGATATTCTTGGCCACTCTGGAAGGTACAGCTCAATCATGGTATGAAAGTTTGCCGCCTGCTTGTATTTATTGTTTAAAGGATTTTCATGCTATGTTCATTGAAAGATATAAGGACTCTTATCCATCATTGAATTTAGTTCAAGACTGTTGCAAGCATGCCTATAGTTTTATTGAAAGCCTTGAGAAGTTTTATGAAGATGATAATTTCATGGATGAAGAGATCATGGAAGCCCTGTATGAAAAGCTGTTTCAGCAGCACATAGAAATCTTAGAGGATACTTGTCAAGATCAGCAGGTTGAAGATGGCCATATGGCTGTAATTGATGAAAGAGAAGAGCTTGTTTCAGATCTGCCTACAGAAGAAGAAAGCGTGCAAGATAGCCAAGATTCAATTTTAGAATGTAATGCAGTCAACTCAGCTATTTCAGATCAAAATTCAGATCATGGTGACCAAGAATACCTTGTGCCGAATCCTGAAAATGAGAGTTTTGTTGTTGAGATCATGGACAAAGTTCTTGATCCAAATGTCCTTATGCCATCAGAACAGAGCCTGCATGAGGAGGTAATTCAGCCAGCTCATGAACATCAAGATGAGATCTTTGTTCAAGTAAGTGAAAACTCTTCTTTCAATCATAATTTGGATAGTTTGATTGCCATGTCATATGAAGATGATCAACAATGTTTCCAAGTGTCAGAAGATCAGGACTGTCATTCAGATTTTTCATGTTTTGAAATGTTCTTTCAAGAAGACAAGACTTGTTTGAGCAAAGGGAAACAGAAAGTCTTATCTCCTCTGTCTGAAGAGGAGATAGATCAGCTTTTGAAAGGTCATGCTACAACCCAAGCTAAAGCAAATCGGCAATGTGCACATGGTCACGAAAGTGTTGGTGAAACTTCTTCCTCTTTTGAAAATGATGACAGTGTTGTAATTAGTTTTATAGATCAGCAAACAGATAATATTTTCTTTCATGAAGATGATGAGGCTGTTATGTTTGATGATCTTGAGGATTGTTTTTTGTTTAAGAATGACTTAGACCATGAAATTGAAGAATATAAGCTTGAGAGAGACAATATGTCAAAATTTCTCACGGTCAAGGAATTTACAGCCAACACTCATATGGCAGAAGCTTATACTTCTCTGTGCCTTCCTATCAATCAGCAACCCATTGTTCTTTCAGATCAGAATGAAGCGAGTACTTATATTTTTGCAGCTGGATCTCCAAACAAGGTAGTGCTTCAGGATTATCAAGATCCCTTTGGCATTCTTCTGCAAGCATTAGAAAGGATAAATGTTGCCTGGTTCATTATCATAAGCTTTGGTTTCAGTGGTTATTTTGAGTTGCCTACAGGTTCATCGTTTCGCCTGCTTGAGATAAGCAAGAGCAGAAATTTGGTATGTAGCCATCTGTTGGATTGGTTACATTGGAAAGCTCATTATACATGATTGTACATATTTCATTAGTATGCAGGTGGTTGTCATCATGATTCCAAATCTTGATGGATTGCTGTCGTTTTTCCAAAAGCTTTGTAAAGTTTTGTTTTAAGTCAGTCATGAGTCATTTGTGTTTGGTCTGTTGAGTGAGTTTTTTGAAGTTATTTCAGTTTGCCATTGAGTCGGTTTGAGTCAAGTTTCAGTCAGTTTTCAGTCAAGTTTTCATTCAATAAATGAGTCAAAGTCTTGTGTCGTTTGCCGAAATAATGACTCCATTGCCCAATGATTGAAAGGCACTGGTCTGCTCTCCCAGAGGTCTAAGGTTCTTGGCACCTCCAAGGAGCTACCATCCCCATTGGAGCCAATGTTAGTGTCAGTCTTTCCAGCCTTCCTACAGTGATCAAATATGCTCTTACAAAGTGGTTTCAGAGTGTCAAGGTCAAATTTTGTCATTTCAGTGAGTCTTCAAGCAAAATTTGGTCACTAGGCATTAGGTCTAGGGTTTGCCCAAATGTCAGTCCATGTCATTATTCAGCTGAGTCTATCATCATTCAGAGGGTTTTCATTATCATGTCAGTGTCTAATGAGTCATTTTACACCTTATTCATGCTTCAGTTGTGCCTAGGCAAGCTCATTTCCCTCTCCTAGGGTTTTGAAGGCAATTTCTCTTGGATGGTTAAATCACCGGCAAAACTTGTTTCCTGATGTTCATACACCTTCCCCTATCCTTAAAATACCTTATCAAACACTTCCCATCCCTTAGATCCGCCAAATTCCTCATTTTTGCGCAAACCCTAGTTTCTAGCTACAACCTGGCAATTTTCTAGGTTTGGCCTGTGTTTTGCCCTTTTGGACCCCTTCCCCTTACTCAATCTCTGAGATTCCACTTTCCTCTGCTCCCTAACATCCCTCCCTACTCCCAAAAATTTCCCCAAGAATTTAGAAGCCCCCTATCCCCTTCATTTCGCTCCATTTCGACAAAATTCCTTGTTTCACACATCGGGACAAGTTGCACTCAAATGATGTTTCAGAGCAATAAAAGATGAATTTTCGAAAACTGAGAGAGGTTTTTGTCCATAACATGCCAAAGAAGAAAAACCTCATTCACTTTTTGCACAGGTGTCATGGTTTTAGAGAAATGCCAAAATTACAATCGCCGGATCCAAGGAGTTTGGCCAAGGCACAAAAAAGGAGAAAGAAGCCAAATCCCCTCCGTATCTTGGCTGAGGCTTCACTCAAGGATCATGGCACTCATTAGCCTAGCCACAGCTCAAATCCCAAAAAAATTTGAGAATTTTGGGTAATTTTGGCATTTTTTGGAAATTTACAGGTTTTGGCTCCTCAACGGGTCTCACCCCCGGTGAGACCCTTTGTCATGGCAGCTCCTTTTTGCAAAAACTCAGCATTTCTAGATTTGTCATGCAAAGTTACATATGCCTATGGATGGACTTGAGTTTTTATGGAGTTTTGGGCCTCCAAAAGGTCAAAATACATGCAAAATTTGACTTTTTGCCACTTTTTTGAGTTGCAGAAAGCAGTCTTGGAAGAATTGAGTTTTGACTAGGCAAATGACCTCCAAATTCAAAAATTCCAGTTGGGTTGGAAAGTAGACTCACAGACCTTTCCAACGAGCTATCCTACACCCAATTCTGACACCTGAAAGTGCCTCAAACAGAGCTCCCAATGTGCGCGACCTGTTGAGAAGATGTGCGCGACCCGTTGAGCAAACTTTGCCAGATTTCACTGTACAGCTCGGAAAAGCACAGTTTGACTTGGTTTGAATTTTTGGGGTTGAAGATGATTATCTTTGATGTAATAATTGTAACTCTAAGACACTTTTACTCTTGTTTAACACTTCTAGAAGATTCATTCATGTCAAGGGTAAATATTTAATGAATGGATTGGTTTCCTAGCTTATAGAGGCAAGTTGTTTTGACTGCCTAGATTTTAGTGCTCAGTTTAGAATTAGTTGAAACAGCTCCTAGAAGGATGAGCTCGACCCCTAGAGGCAAGGGAAGAGGTTGGCTTGCCTATATTATGTATTTTCTTAATCATTTTCAGGGGTTGGAAGGTTGGACTCTTGAGGGAGAAGCTATCATTGTATTATTTCACTGTATCTCTGCAATTTTTGGCTAAGGAAGACCAGGGTTTTGCAGTCATCTTTGGGATTCTTGTGGACTCATGTGTTGATGGTGTGTTTCTCAATGTTCTTGTAAGCTTTGTTATGTGATCCATTTCCTTTCTTTACTGCTGCACATTAAACAAATGAAGTGTTAAAGTATGAATTCATGCTAGCCATGCTCTGCTTTTAAATTTGTTTAATTTCCATGTTTTCTACTGTCTAAAGGGAATTCAAAGTTATTGTTTGCTCTCTTTAGCTCCTCATCTTTCATTCCTGATCATCCATCTCACTTTAAGGCATCAATATTGTTTCCTACCTTGCCCCAAGGAACCCCCTGCAGAAACTGTGTCCAATTCCCGCACCCAAAATTGCAATTCCTCAATTTGCCACCAAAAACCCAAAAAACCCCAAATCAACCTTTTTAATCAGTTTACTAGCCTAATATCAGTGTTACCTTGTTGTTCATCTCATCCCATTGAAGATCTACCGAGATTGACCGGAGAGAGCCTTCTCCTGCCCCGTAGGGCTAGCTACGAGGCTGAATGGTTTGATGTAGCCTTGAGGTTTACCTTTCTCAACCTGAGGTGAAATTTCAAGCGCTAACAGGTCCCAGTCAAAGATTTTATCAATAGGGAAGATTCTTCTAGTCTTTGTCTTATTTTGTCTCTCCTTTGACTCGGCTTTGTTCTTCTCCTTCACTAGGTTCAGATGTGCTTGTTGTTGTTTTGTGAATTTGTTCTCCAAGTAGGTTGAACTGCCTCTTATATATAGTTGTTCAAGAGGATTGAATATGTGTCACTCTAGAGGGCCAACTTGGTCATCTTGTGGACGAATGCCTCAACATAAAATTCAAATTCCTTTTTCTTACAAATGTCCAAATGGGACATGACTCAAATATATTTTCTTTTGACTCATAATGTTGAGAAACCAAGCACTAGATAGATTAAAGCTTGATTGCTCTCTCTTAATAATTACTTGTAAATGTTAGTTGTCTTCTTATTAATTTATGTTCGCTTCATCAAGCAACTATACAAAACTTTAAAGCATAAATATCACAAAGAGACAAAGAACACGAGAAATTAGGTTCTAAGCCAGGGAAAAACCCCACGAGGGGAAAACCCAAACAATCATTCTCTTATATAATTAGATTAAAATGAGATATCCAAGACCCAAGACCAAGACCATGACTACCACAAAGATCCAAGCCAACCCTCCTCCAAGTCTCCTCTAACCAAGTCAAAGTCAATGAAAGTCAATGCTAGTCAAATCGTAGAATTTTCAAACTTGCAATGAAGGACGAATTTCAGACTTGTAATTTCACAGAGTTTCCCCAAAAACTTGGCACGTGTGAGCAAAAATAAGCTATAAAACCTATTTTCTCTCTCCTTTGACTTTGATTCCTTTTCTTCTTGTCTTTGGGACATAAATCGATGTGATGTGTGAGTGAATGAATGGGCTTCCAAGAGGTTGAGTTGACTTCTATATATAGTTCTCCAATAGGGTCGAATAACTACCTCTAAGGTTGACTTGTCCACAACTTTGTCACAAGGCATTGACTAACAAGCTCTATCTCTCTACTAGATTAGAGCACAATGTTTGGAGTCATAAATTTGGACACCATCGCCTCTTAGGTAAATATCACACCCAAGTTTTCCTAAGGTATGACCTCACAAGGCCATTTCCTAATTCAAGGAAAAGTATATCCTCCGAACCATTATTTATCAAGTCCATTTATTCAACTTAGGATGTTAATCCTAGTTAATCACAAAACACGACTCAAGAATGTACGTCCCTAATTCTTATTTAATCCAACATTGTCCATAGAGTTCTTTATTAGGCTTACAGTTGTTAGTCCTCACCATAGTACATGACACATGGAGAATCATGGTGTCCACCCTCATTCGCTATCAACTAGGGAGGAGATATCCACAAGCCCAAGCTTGTTTCACAAATACTCAAGCTTCCTATTAGGAAGATACTTTGCCAATATATTTTTTATTTGTTCGTCCATGGAGATGTACTATAGCTTCACGACCCCATCTTGCACCATGCTTCGTATGTAGTGATATTTGATATTAATTTGCTTCTTCCTTGCATGGAAAATTGGGTTCTTTGTCAACTTTATGCAGCTTTGGTTGTCACAACATATGATGGTAGAATCCAAATGTCCTTCAAACAGATCAACGAGCAACTCTCGGAGCCAAACTGCTTCTTGACTAACTTCACTGGTTGTTATGTATTCGGCTTCAATAGTACTCAATGCAACCAAGTCTTGTTCTCTGCTCATCCATGAAACCATAGTGGATCCCAAACAAAAAAAGCCACCTATAGTACTTTTTCCATTTGCATCATTTCCTTCCCAATCCAAATTTGTGTAGCCCAACAACTGAATCTCATTTCCTACAACTTATCTCAAACAATGATGTATGGTCCCTTAGAGATATATTAGGAAGTGTTTAGCTATTATCCAATGATCATGTTTAGGCTCAATATGAAACTAGCTAAAAGTGTTCACTACAAAACATATATTTGGTCGAGTGTTCATGAGGTACATTAGAGAACCAATCAATTGTTGGTAAGATGTTGGGTCAACAAAAATTGAGTTTGAACTCCTTAGCTTATTCAAATTGGTAATCATAGGTGCTTTCATAGGTTTACTATCTATCATTCCAAATTTCTGTAGAGTCTTGATCACATATTTTCCTCGACCAAGACAAATCTCGCCAGGTTTTTACTAAACTTTGAGTCCTAGGTAATAGTGCGTTAGTCCAAGATCTTTCATATCAAATTCAGCTGCTAGTTCCTTGTATTGATGAATACGATGCTCCACACCTGTTATTAGAAAGTCATCCAAATAAAGTAATATGATTGCAGGCTCATAAGTTTACCACCTTGACATAGAGATTTGGATCTACAATACTTTTGATGAAACCAAGTCTTAATAAATAAGCATCCATTCTGGCATACCATGATCTAGGGGCTTGATTAAGCCATATAGAGCCTCATTTAACCTACAAACATGAGTTTCTTTTCCATGCAATTCAAATTCTTGAGGTTGTTCAATGTAGACTTCTTCATCAATTGTGCCATTCAGAAACTTTGTCTTTACGTCCATTTGATGTATGTTCCATCCCATAGTAGTTGCAACAAAAATGAGAGATCTAATTGTTGTGTACTTGGTTGTTGGAGCAAAAGTTTCTTCGTAATCAATTCCTTCTTGTTGAGAGAATCCTCTAACTACAAATATTGCCTTATATTTGTCAATATTCCCATCAGCTACATGCTTGACTTTATACACACCCACTTGCAAGTCACAACTCATTTATCTTTTGATCTATGGAAAGTTTCCCCAACTTGATTCTTCATTATTGATTGGTATTCTTCTAACATAACATTTTTCCATACTTGATGTTTAGTTGCCCCTTCGTAAGAGGTAGGTTCTGCTTCAATGAGTTTGGTCATGTATGCTACATAATCTGAATATCTCTTGGGTTTCTTGCTTTCTCTGAATGTTCGTTTGGCTATTGCATGTCCTTCCACTTCCTATAGAGTTGATCTTAACCAAACTTGCCGTTTTCAAGTTTCTAGAATGATGGCAGGGTTTGCATGTTCGTTTGGTCCTTCTGGTTCTCCATGATAATCGATCGTAGGTTCTGGTGGATTGTCTTGGCTTGGACTCTCTTCATTGAGAAATATAAGTCCCTCTTCTTCATCAGAGTTAATGGGGATGTCCTTGGACTCCATATATGTAATGTTTTCATTGAATGTGACATATCTTCTTACTTCAATACGATGTTCTTCCTTGATTTAAATTCTATATGCTTTGGATGAGGTGTTATAACCAACAAAGATTCCTTCCATGCCTACATGGTCCAATTTCTTCCTTTTGTCTTTGGGAATATGAATATAAATAGGACATCCAAAATTTTTGAGGTGATCTAGATTCGGCTTCTTTCATGTAAATTCTTCTTTTAGGGTCATGTTGTCAAGAATTCTATGAGGTTTATATTTTGGATGTACACTATTGTCATAGAGGCTTCAACCCCATAAGAATTTGTAAAGGTCTTTGTCATGTAGAATGGCTCTTGCACATTCTTTGATAGATTGGTTCTTCCTTTCGGCTACACCATTATGTTAAGGATTGTAAGGAGCTATTATCTCCCTCTTAATCCTAGCTTGTTTTCAAAAGGCTATAAGTGATTTGGATGTATATTCCCCTCCATTATCTGATCTCAAATTCTTGATCTTATTTTCTGTCATAGTCTCCACCTCTGCCTTGAACTCTTGGAACTTTTCAAATACTTCATCTTTAGACTTCAAGAAATATATTGGTCATCAATAAATGTTACATAGTATTGATGACCACCAAGTGATTTTTATGACATGGGTCCACAAACCTCAGAGTGGATTAGGTCCAAGATTTCCTTGGATATTTTGTCAATGCTAGGGTATTTTTTCTTCACATTTTTACCATGGACACAACCTTTACAAACCTCTTCATGCTCTTCCTTTAATTAGGGTATGCCAATAACCATTGGATTCAAGGATGGAAACATTTTGTAATAGAGATGACCATACCTTCTATGCTACAATTCACAGGGACTCATGTCCAAATGTACTAAAGCTCGAGGAGGAGGAGTTAGGAGTCTAGACAACCTCTCCTTACGAATCCCAATAGTCCTTGCATTTGTTATACTAGATCCCTTTGCCCAAAAAATTGCTTTTCCATCAACAAATGCTGCCTTGTCTCCTTTATCTTCTAAACAAGAAATATAAAGAAAATTATTTTTCAGAGCATGTTGTTGAGATGAATGTTCCCATGAGATTCCAGCTCTGTGGAGGTAGATCCAATCCCTTTGACTGAATAGCTATTATTATCTCCAAGTTTGAATTTGTGATAAGAGATTCCTTTAGATAAGGTATTGAGATTTTCACGTTCACCTGCGATATGCCTTGAAGCTCCACTATCGATTACCCACATGCATTCATCTTCAAATGAACCTATAAGTTCCGAGTATAGACTTCCATCCTTAATTTCCTTAGATAGATTAGAGATGAATTTGGCGATGAATTCAAAGACATTCCTAAGAGCCTTGAGGCCTTCTTTCATGTACCTTTCCATTGAGAAGAGAGAGAGAATATAATTGCTATAAAGATGTCTCCAAACAAGAGTGCCAATAAATTGTGTTCTTCAAGCTTCCTTCCCTCACCTTAGCTTTCATACCATGTTGAGAAAACAAGTGCTAGATAGATTAAAGCTCGATTCCTCTTTCTTGATAATTGCTTATGAATGTTAGTTGTCTTCTTATTAATTTATGTTCTCTTCATCAAGAAATTATACAAAAATTCAAAGCATAAATATCACAAAGAGACAAAGAACACGAGAAGTTAGGCTCAAAGTTAGGGAAAAACCCGACAAGGGTGAACACTCAGAAAATCCTTCTCTTATAGAATCAAATCAAAAAGAGATATCTAAGACCCAAGATGAAGACCAAGACGAATACCAAGACTACCACAAATATCTAAGTCAACCGTCCTCCAAGTCTCCTCCAACCAAGTTAAGGTCAATGAAAGTCAACACAGGTTAAACCTTTTGAAATCTGGCCAAATCACAGAAATTTCAAACCTACAATGGGAACATGTGAGTAGAAACAAGCTAGAAAACCAAAATTTTCTCTCTCCTTTGACTTCTCTCTTCTCCTTGACTTTGACTCCTTTTCTCCTTGTCTTTGGCACAAAAATCAATGTGATGTGTGAGTGAATGAATGAGATTCCAAAAGGTTGAGTTTACTTGTATATATAACTATCCAAGAGGGTTGAATAGTTGCCTCTTAGGCTGACTTGTCCAAGGATGGTCGACTTGGTTTTGAGTTGACTTTTTGACTCAAAATAAAATTCTTTTTCTTTTCTTTTATGAAAAGTCCACATGGGACTTGACTCAAATACATTTCTCTTGACTCTTCTTAAGTTCTTTTTGACTCAATTGACTCTATAAGCATGAAGAACATGCTTTTGACCAAAAATAAAAATAATAATGATGAAAATAATAAATATATCAATGATAAAAAAATATATTTGATTACATTATGAAGACTAACACTAATTACACTTTTCAACACATAATAATTTTTTTTACACCTTTTGACTCTTTAAGCATGAAGACCATGCTTTGACAATAATATAATAAATATAAAATTACATCAATGAGAAATTTGCATTATAAAAATTGAACCTAGTTACAACGTCAACACTCCCTCTTAACTAGGGAGGTATTCAAAATACCAAGGCCTTGACAAGTAAGATCTATATTTCGACTAGATCGGAGCACAATGCTAGGATGTATTCAATAGGACACCACTACCTCTTTGAGGTACATACTCCACCTAGGTTCACCAAAGTATGTCCTCACAGGACCATTTCCTAATCCATTGTCACAATACTTGACACAAGGGAATGCCAATCCTCTAGACCATTCTTATACTAGAGCAATGTATTTAACTTACAACTATTAGTCCTAGTCACAATACATGTGTCAAGAATGTTGGTCCACAATGCTTATCCAATCCACCATTCTCCCTATCTGTGTTCATGTACTAGACTTACATATGTTAGTCCTGGCCATAGTACATGAAACATGGAGAACAATGTGTCCATCCTCACTCCCTCTAAAACTAGGAGGATATATCCACAAGCCCACGCTTGTCTAAAAATGCTCATGCTTTCCCTTAGAAAGGGACTTCGTCAAAACATTGGCTACCTATTCATCAATGGATATATACTATAGCTTCATGGCTCCATCCTTCATCATGTCATGAATGGTAGAAAAATAGAAGGGAAAGCAGGGAGCGATTACACACATTACAAATCTTGCTTGATACTTTTATTGATCATCACAAGTACAAATATATAAAACACAAATTACTAACTTCGACACAAATAGATCACCATTACAACTCACATATTGGAAACAAGACTGACTCCTCGTAACTCCTAATGACAACTACACATGACATGGAAGCATTACTTCTAACACCCTCCCTTAATACTTACATGGAAAACATATTACAACAATAAATAAATATATGTTTGATTGGTCTTCATCAACACCCACATCCACTATGGAATCTCGCAAACGTTGCTTTTTCACCACCACATCTTCAAGTTATCAGTTGACCTCCATTTAAAACGTAACTGCCTCTGACCATTGTTGATGAACTTTGCAGGATCAACAATATTGACAACTCGGCTCGTTGAGGCTTCCGCGATAAAAGCTATCAAGTAATGAACCATCCTATCGACCAACCACCATTTGTCGGATATTTTGCTTTCGGCTATCCGTTAGTTGATAGGATGGAGGTCTGGATACTAAATGTGCTCAAGAGTTGATCAAACAACTTGACCTTACATAAGAATTGATCTTTCTGACACAAAAGCTTCCAGTTTAAGAACCACCAAACATTTTCATAACCAAAATTACTAACACACAAGAATTGACATTTCGGATATCAAAACTTCCAATTTAAGAACCATCAATCATTTTATAACCAATAAAAAAACACACAAACACCATCACAATCTCTCGTATCTTTTTTTTACACAACACCCAAACCAAAAAAAAAAAAACAAAAACAAATATACCAATCAACTTTCAACAAGATGACAACGCCAATGCTTTTTAAATTATGATTCATAATTAACAATATCACTTCTAATGGTTGCGGGTCTTGTTGACGTGGAGCAAGTTGTGCCGGAAGATATTCCTTAGGCGACAGGATCTGGCTGTGGCAGTCCGAAAGTTGGCCAGATATGGTTGTGGCAACAACACTATAGACTTGTTGTGTACTGGAGGTCGTCATGCTAAAGGAGAGAAACTACGAGAGAATTTAATGCAAGAGGACAACGATGCTTAAAGGGGCTACTGATCTAGATTGCTCTCTTTTGCTGGCAGCGACTTGCCACAATAGCCTATTTTAGATCTCATGCTCCATGATCGCGTCTTTACCACCAAATCTGCAGAATGGACTGCAATGAATCTTACAAGGAGACCTTTTTCTTTTCATTTTCCACCAATATTGCTACAATGATCCACAATCTTTGAAAACTTTGCAGGTTCACCAATCCGAAACTTTGCAGGTTCACCAATCCGGTAGGGTCTTTACCCCTGCTCTCAACCCCAATTCAAATTAGATCTTTGAAATCTAAATAAAAATTCTCCCAACCTACAATAATAATCAATTTATCCACACCAAATTGTCTTTAGGATCCGTGATCCATGACTTTGCTGATTGTTGAACCTCCAGATCCTTCCGCCTGAATTTCAACGGTGTTGTTGAGTACTGAGATTCACAACCCTTTTATTTTTTATTTTTGGACACAACGTTGAATTCACCTTCCCGATGAAATTGGGAAGATGTTGCGAATCCCGATGCCTGCTCACTTCATGGCACGTCCAATATTGCGACAATTTGTTTACCTTTGCCACAGCTATGGCACCAACGAATTAACACAGTGACTTGTAATGGTGGATCTCCTCTACCAATTCCACGATCGGCTCCTCCTCCTTCATCAGCTTTACACAAAGTATTTTAAAAAACATCAATTGACCGGTCTCTCACGTTCTCACCCTCGGCTAGTCACAACTGCCACATGCAGATCATGATTAAAGAAACGTTGGATGTGAAGATAGCAACAAATTTTTTATCTGTACAACACAAAACGACTTTAAATCAAACAGATCTCACAAAACCAGATTGCAGGGGCTTTAACAATCAATATCGATCTTGTCTCCTGATGGCTCTAATACCATGATAGAAAAATAGAAGGGAGAGCAGAGAGAAATTACACACAATACAAATCTTGCTTGATACCTTTATTGATCATCACAGGTACAAATATATAAAACACAAACTATTGACTTCGACACAAATAAATCACCATTACAACTCACACAATGGAAACAAGACTGACTCCTCGTAACTCGTAATAACAACTACACATGACACGGAAGCATTACTTCCATCAACGAATCATAATGTGCTTCATCCTTCTGGGTTCTTTGACAATTTTCATAAAACTAAGTATCATGGTCAAATATGACATGTCAACAAACAGTGATCAAACATTTTCTGGCGCCAAACTTCTTTATAATTAATTGTATAATATTCCATCTTTTTTCTTTGCAATGAAACATAATCTTGTTTCATGCTTTACCAACCGAATCCCAAGTAGAACCAATCAATAGTAGTATCATCAGCACTGCCAATCCAATTTATGTGTCCTTGAATGAAATGTGTTAAGGAATCAGTCTCTTATTGATAGAACAATATCAAAACTTTCAAACTTGTGCTAGATGGTCGTGTCATAGGTCTATAATCTGTCATCCAACCTTCTAATCGATCTTCTTCAAAAGCTTCTTTTAATTTTTCTGCCAAACCTTGAGTAGTAATGTATCCATACAAGATATGTCATATTTTTCTTTCAACTCCCTCTATAGACAATATCTATAATTCGAGAGTTCTTCTAGATTCATTCAATTTGATTCCAAGGTATGAAATCTTCTTTGATCATGATATTCCTTGTTCATGTTCTTCAAAGAAACCTTTCCATCTGAGATAAATTTCTTCCTTTTATTGGGAGAACCTATTGAAGATTTTTCTTTCATGTTTCCATATAAAGCTAAGTGTTGACTTCTTTAATGCATACTTCATACTTCCTGCTCCTCCTGTAGAAAATGCTTTTCTATGTTTTTCCAATAGTTCCATCTATTTGTCAAACAATTTTTTTCTTTCTGAAATGATCTCCACTTAGTCATTGTAGTATCATTGGCTTAATCTATGTTGTATAAGATCAACACTGCTTCATTGAATTTGAAATGAATGTTAACTTTTATGGCTAGAGGAATCTCTAATATGTTGCAAGTTAGATTTTGACTTCCATTATATACCTCTAGACTACTTTTCTCCTTTTAAATTTTTGATTTCCATCATATTAGCTTCTTTACTTCTTAGAGAGAAATGTTAGCTTCTTCTAGATATGCATGATGAAATACGAGGGGCATTTTTAGTCTTCTTCTTATGCACCTATATGTTTCTTCTAAATTTTTGTGATGGATTCTATGTAGACAACAACCAAGGAGGCTTCTCTTCATAAGAAATTTGGAACATACTTCAATGAATCAATTCTTTCTTCTAGCTACTTCATTGTAGATGACTATGAGCTCCTTCTAAATGCTTGGAAATACTTATATGATAATACAATTCACTAATCCCAATAATGTTCTATGTTATCCCCATAGACCATATAACTGATTAACCATCAACAAATACTATTTTATCTTCCATTTTCAAACTTGTATGCAAACTTGGTGCATAAGTAGATTGTAGAGCTATGTACATTTGCCATATTCTTCATTAATGTTAATAGTAGAGATCCTTGTTGTCTTCAACCTTTGGTTTCTTTGAAGCTTCTTCTTCTTCGGTTGAATGCTTCATGTATTTCCTTCCTGTTATTCCCCTTATTGTTCTTAGGGTCCTTGGGATAATATTTCTTGATATGCCCATATTCATGACAACCATAACATTGAACTTGTGACATATCCTTGTTTCTATGAGATTCGTTGCCATTTCTTTTTTCTTGAGATCCAAACTTTCTAAATTTCTTTCTTAATTTGGGTACAAAAGCTCGAGAGTCTTCATTATTATGTTGAGTATCAACTTTAGCCTTCAATCTTGATTCTTTTAAAACAGATAAAGCCAATAATTCTTTAAAGGTCAAAGTTTCCTTTCTATCGTAGATGCCTCCTACAAAACCATACTAAGCTAGAGGTAGAGCATTGATTACGAAAGTGATCAATTCATAGTTAGATATGTTTTCAACAATCCCTTGAATTTGATATTTGATTTTTTATATCCTTATAAAGTATGAAGCCATGTTCTCTTCCTTTGACATCCTTGTTCCATAAAGTTGATTCCTTAGAGATATCTTTTGACTGGTTGTGGTGATGGAGTATAATTTTGCTAATGTGTCGTAGAATTCCTTAGATGTATATAGATCTGAAACAAAAGAAATGAGATGATCTGTGATGGATTCAAAGAGAATCCTTTGAGATCTAATTTCTCTCTTATTGTATTTGGCCACTTCTTGAGCATTTTTCTTATTTGGTACTAGAACATTGCCTCAACAAATTCCATGACTTCATTTTCTTTAAAAAGTAAATCAATCCTCCTTTTCCAAGATTTGAAGTTGGGTGCTCCATCAAGCTTGTTTCCTTCCTTGCAGAGAGATTCCATTTGATTGGGAGTATTAGACATATGGAAGAGAAAAATACTTACTTGAAGCTACTACAAGAATATGTTCAAGGATATATTTTGAGTGAGTGAGAGTTTCTAGAATGATGTCTTCAAGTGAATAATCTTTAAGCTTCCTTCCTTAGCTTTGATGGTGAAGATAATTTCTACAAGTGTGTCTTCAAGTATGCCACACGTTGTGATCTTCAAGCATCCTTCCTTCACCTTAGTTCTTATACCATGTTGAGAAACATATTTTTATGAAGTCTAACACCTAATTCATGTTCCTGATAATTACTTGTGAATATTATTAATTCTTATGTATTATTCATCATGAAATTACACAAATATTTAAAATGTAAATATCACAAAGAGACAAGGGACACCAAAATTAGTCTAGTAACTAGGTAAAACCCCATAAGGGGAAATCCCAACATTCCTTCTCTTATAGAATCGTATCAAAATGAGGGATATCCAAGAACGAGACCAATATTAAAATGCTAACAAGACACCTAGTCCAACCCTCCTCAAAGTCACCTCCAAGAGTCAAAGTCAACACTGGTCAAACTCCTTCCAATCTAGTCAAACTTATGAAACTCATACCTACAACAAGGGGGCTGAAATTCAGTCTTCAACTACCTTATAATTTTTGGCCTCTTCCATAGAAAATTTGTCCTTCACACATGCGAGTTGGTACCTGCTATGCAGCGCTGACTTTCTAAGGTCAGAAAGAAGCATGGTCTGTTTGGTTGTGTCCAAAGGGGGCTCACATTGGTCACTTTTCCCTTTCTTCCTTCACCCCGCTCACCTTAAAACCTTACCCATACGCCCTCACGCGCTCATAAATCCCTCATTTCTTTCCCGCCGTTGATCATTCCCCGACAATCTAACGGCCCACATCGCACTCGATAAAGGTGACCTACTCGACCAATTTCCACCGTCAGATCATCTCCACCAGATCTGACGTCTTCGCATACATCGCGCAGACAACTTGATCGAGCGATAGCGCGCGATGAGAGCAGTTTTTCTCTCTCATCCACTACTACGTGTCGATCATTGAGAGGAATCGCTCGGCTCTGGGCATTTACCACTTAGCGCCCGAAAGTGGTGCGATTAAAACTGTTATCGCCCGACCAAACTACTCTCACCCATTAATCACCCGTGCAACTCCGTCACCTGATGACCGTCCAATCTGTCTGTTGAAGATCCAACGACACTGACGCACCCCATTCCCACCTCGATCTATAGCTTTCACTGAACCATCTTCGCCATTCATCTCCCCGATCCGACAGTCATTCTTCTCGCTCACCCATATTTGCCACCTACCCATGCACTCTACGTCCCATGTCCATTCTGTTGACCGAGGAAGGAGATAACCCGCTTTACTTGATTGACAACAGTCGGACCCTCAACAACCATATTTAACATGAAGCATGGCCAAAGGAGAAAAGGACATAGCCTAACTCTGTAACTGAATTTATCAGTCATGGACTCCACTGGTACGAGCACTCCAACCGCCTAAAGGATAGTGTAGCACCTAAACAGATCAAATTCACCCAGTGAAACAAGAAACCTCCTCCAAAGACTCCATCAGGCAGTTAAATGCAGTTGGTGGTCAATTATGAGCCCTCTATACCTAAATAGCCAAGTGCCATTGTAACGAAAACTTATAAATATCCAGGAGCAAGATGTAATCAAAGTTGGCATTTGATGTAAGGTTCAACTTCTGCAGACTGTAGACACTTTGTCGCTTGCAGCGTCTCATCTTCATTTTTCAGCAATACAACCTTCTTTTGTTGCTAATTGTTCACTGTCCATTTTCCTCTGTTCTAAGCTTGTACCTGATGTGTTGTGTCCTTGATCTCTTAATGTTTAGCACTAGATAACTATCATCTTATCTATGTGTTGGAATATTGAATGCATCACTGAATAGGTTACTTAGGTTTCTTTCTATCTAATGCAGGAGAGCTATCATTCTGTCTTTGCATTAATATATTAGATTTGCAGGTTTGTGTACAAGTTGCAGCCGGCCATCACATGGTCTTGTGTATCTGTTGGTGTGGTTAGTATTCTCCATATTGTTGGTATACGACCAAAGTCCCACATTGACTAGAAGTGGGGAGGATCATGGGTATATAAGGATGGACAAATATCTCCATTGGCATGAGGCCTTTTGGGGTAAAGCCCAAAAACAAATCCATGAGGGCTTAGGCCCAAAGTGGACAATATCATACCATTGTGGAGATATGTGGTGTCCAGAGTCCTAACAAGTGGTATCGGAGCCATGCCTCGAAGTTAGCCAAGTGGATGAATCCTCGGAATGCCGAACGAAGGTGGTGGGCCCTGGTAATATCATGATGGGATCCGTGGATGAGCTCGGTTAGACAGGCGGTGTGCTCCGGATTCTTCATGGACGTGTCCTGGTCCCAACACGGTGAAGAGGAGTTGACCTGGGATAGAGCAAGCTCTCGAGGCAGGTGGTGCTTCCATGTAAGGTGTGTGCTTCCAACGCATTGGAGCGGAGAATCCTGGTTGGTAGAGAGTGGACGGATGGATAATCGTTTGAGGGGAGGCTTGATGGTCCTTTGTTCGAGGGGAGGATTGTTGGTATACGACCAAAGTCCCACATTGACTATATGTGGGGAGGATCATGGGTATATAAGGATGGACAAATATCTCCATTGGTATGAGGCCTTTTGGGGTAAAGCCCAAAAACAAATCCATGAGGGCTTAGGCCCAAAGTGGACAATATCATACCATTGTGGAGATATGTGGTGTCCAGAGTCCTAACACATATTCACTTAAATATCTAAACTATGAGCATTGGTGGTCTAAAGCCTTGTAGTCTGAGGGTGTTCATGCATTTCTGGAGTGAAACAGAGTAGAAGTGGTTATCTGGCTTGAACCAAACCATCATTCCTTCCATTAAACCTTGCAACAATAGTTGAATTTATATGTTACCAGGCATCTCCGAGATACAACCTAGGAGAGTTTCTTGGAATATTAACATAATTGGTGCCGCTATTAGGGAGAGGAGATTGAAGCTTAGCTTCCCTAGGAGAATGACAAAGATCCAGTTTTGATGATAGACAAATTCTGGACACATTTTTGGTTGTAATCATCTATCTAGCGACTCTATTCGAGGCCGAACCTCGTGGCAAATCCACATCACAGTCCTGGCTCAATTTGTGAGGCATACTCGGAGAAATCGTCAAAAATCACTAGCTAACCTAGTACGTGACCCTGTGAAGATTGTCAAGCAGAGAAAGACATCACAAAAGGGAGCATCAGGATCAGGTAAGCCTAAACAATCTTATGTATCTCTACCAGAAAGGCTTGTAACAGAGCATCTACATTTTGAAAATATAGCCTCTAGTACTAGCAATGAAATATTTTTAGAGAATCATAAAGCTTCCATTCCTTTAGGTCCTCCTTTGGATCTCAGCCCAAAGGAAACCTCCCCTCCTGTACATCATATTCCTTTAGCCCTGACAGTCATTTCTCAACTCCCTACCTTTCAGACTGCTAGCACCCTTCCATCCACCCCATTCATGGCAAGTCCACAAGCGCCCACCAAAATGGAAAGAATCATAGCTACTAGGTATGGACCCCTAGCCCTGCCTATTCCTTTGAATTTCATGCCTGCAGGAGAATATCAGAAATACAAGCCTAAGTTCACTGGTATAGAGGGAGTAACAGCTGAAGAGCACCTTGAGTCTTTTTATAGCTATGCTGATAACCTAGATATCAGTGAAGATGATGTGTGGATGAGAGTATTTGTCCAAAGCCTAGATGGAGAGGCTAGAAAGTGGTTCAGAGAGCTGACCCCTAGGTCTATAGCAGACATCAAAGTATTAGATGATGTGTTTTTAAAGAATTGGGGAGATAAGAAAGACTTGATATACTACCATACTGAGTTTGGCAACCTGAAAAGGGAAAATGGGGAGTCATTGTCTGACTTTAATAAAAGATTCAATCATATGTATAGCAAGATACCAGCTGAAGTGAAGCCTACCCCCACCTCTACCAAACTCACCTATGCCAATGCCTTTGACTCTGATTTCTACCTGCTATTAAGAGAGAGAAGATATGCCTCTCTAGCTAAAATGCAAGACGTAGCCTTGGAGGTGGAATCCAATATCATGGCTGCAGAGAAACTCAAAGGACATGCTAAGGCAGAGAGGCGAGTCTTCCTCTTCCTCCTCATCTTCAAATCCAAATATGGACAGAATGTCTAAAATGATAGAGTCATTGGTTGCTGAAATCTCTAAGCTGAAGGCTGAGCAGAATCTTGGGAAAGCAAGGCTTCCTAATACATTTGCTCCTAGAAATCCAAACCCATATAGAAGAGCAAATGAACAATTGCAGATGATTCAGAGGGGCAAAGAGGCCAGTGAAGAACAAAGGGTTAAGACTCCTTTCCAGAACGTAGTATTGGAGGAGGAGCATTTTAATGAAGAGGATGACATTCACTGGATGGAAGACAAAGGCAGTGTTATCTTTTTGGCATTAGCTGCCTATGAGGAGTCATTACTCAAGGACCAGACCAATCAAGAGTGGGATAGAGAAGCTGTTCTACAGACTGAATACTAGAAGAGATATAACCTGAGGTCAAGAGCGAGTAATGTCAAAGAGAATCTTGCCCAAAGAGCTGTTGTCCCCATAGAACATCAGATCAGCAAGAAGAAGTGACCGACAACTGACCCTACCATCCTGAAAGCACCAACTCAAGAGGTAAGAGGCCCTGATAAGTCTCCTTCCCCTTTCATCTTTGAATCAGAAGTCCAGAAGTTAAAAATATTTGTACCTCTGATAGAACTTGTAAAGAGTGAGGTTTTTAAGAAGCCCATCCTTGATGCCCTTGAGCTAAAAGCCTTACAAGCATCCAATGACTATGTGAATTTACAAGATGATAAACCTGCAGTTGTGCTTAGCCCAATGATTGAACCTGCTGATGACAATTCCCCATAATTTTATGTCTCCTTGACCATTCATGACAAAATCCTCCACAATTGTCTGCTGGACACAGGGGCCAACCATAACCTGATGCCAAAAGCTGTCATGGAAGAGTTAGGCCTTGATATTACCAGACCTTATCATGACTTGTTCTCCTTTGATTCAAGGAAGGTGAAATGTCTAGGGTTAATCAAAGACTTGGCTATCACCCTAACCTAGCTGGCCATGAAGAGCATGATGATGAATATTGTGGTAGCAGATGTCCCCCCTAAGTTTGGTATGCTACTTTCCAGAGGGGGGATTAAGAGGTTGGGTGGGACATTGCAAAATGACTTGTCTTATGCCACTGTCCCAGTTTTTGGAGGAGAAAGAAGAAGACTATACAGGGAAGCCCAGCTGGCCTATATCATCAGTGATGAGAAGAATCCCCCTTATCATCCCATTTATGCTGTGGACACTAATTTTGGAGTGTATTCTCCAAGTTTAATAATCCCAGAGGGCCTCAGTGCAGCTCAAGAAACCAATATGCTAGGCCATGGAAGAGGAAGGGACATAGGCTTGGGATATGTTCTTTGATGGAGCCTATTCAAAGGAAACCCCAGGAGCAGGAGTGGCGCTGGTATCTCCAAAACAATAAAGCACACATCTGTCTTTTAAGCTGACTTTTCAGGTCACCAACAATATAGCAGAATATGAGGCTCTGATATTGGGCTTAAATGCTGCCAAAGACATGGGAATCAGAGACATAAAGGTGTTTGGAGATGCTGATCTCATCATTCAACAAGTGAACAAAACATTCCAAACAAGGCACCCGAGGCTGAAAGCATACAGAGATGAGGTATGGAGACTCAAAGATTCTTTTGATAGATTTTGTATCTCATATATTCCCGGAGTAAAAAATCAGCTTGCTGATTCCCTTGCTATGTTTGCTAGCATGTTCATCCCTCCCATGCCTCCTAGATTGGCTTATCGAGTCTAGGTAAAATATAGACCATCCTTGCCTGATAATGTTTAGCACTGGAAAGTCTTGAGGATGATGATGAAGTAAATAGGTTTTTGTAAGTCATTGATGAACTCTCTGAAATGCAAATTGATCAAGTGAATGAAACCTTGGAGGAATGTCCCTAGCCCTAGCTAAGGAATAGAATTGGCCAAGACAACATTGTACAGTTGCCTAGAAATCATATACCTAAAGGGCTAGTGCCTCTAGAGAAGTTGTTTGACCATAATGATGTGCCTCATAAGATTTCCCAAAAAGAAAATCAGTCTGCAGTCCATAGGCATAACATAGGGAGTCCAAATCATCCAAAGTATATAAATCTGTCCACCCATTTGTCTGCTGCCCAAAGTTTTGAGTACTGCACCTTAATGAAGCAATTTGCTAATGTCTTTGCCTGGGAATATAGTGATCTTAAAACTTATGACAAAAATATCATCCAGCATAAGATCCCATTGGAGAAAGACACCATTCCTTTCAAACAGAAGCTGAGACCCATAAATCCTTTGCTCCTCCCTCTGATTGAAAAGGAAATCAAGAAGTTGTTGGCTGCCAAAATCATAGTTCCCTTGAGATATTCGAAGTGGGTAGCCAACTTGGTAGTGGCGAGGAAGAAAAGTGGAGAAATTAGGTTGTGTGTTGATTTCAGGAACCTGAACAAATGCTCTAAGAAGGATAATTATCCCCTGCCCAAAATGGAACATTTGCTATAAAAAGTCTCAGGAGATAAATTTATGTCTTTCTTGGATGGACTTTCAGGGTATAATCAAGTTGCTGTACATCCAGATGACCAAGAAAAGACTGCTTTCACCACTCCTTGGGGCACTTTTATGTACTCTAAGATGCCCTTTGGGCTGATGAATACTGGGGCCACCTTTCAAAGAGCCATGGATATAGCGTTTGTAGGAGGAAGGATAAGTTTGTCCTTGTCTACTTGGATGATATAACAATATACTATAGTAGTCATCAAGATCATCTATAGCATTTAAAGAAGGTTTTTTTGAAGTGTAGAAGGTTTGGGATATCAGTATATCCTAAAAAGTCACAATTTTCTTTAGAAGAGGGCAAACTTCTAAGACACATTGTTTCTGATGCAGGTGTCAATATTGACCCAGAGAGAGTGAAAGCAATACAAGCATTTTTTGTTCCAAGATCAAAAAAGGACATCCATTCCTTTTTTGGCAAAATAAATTTTGTAAGGAGGTTTATTCCTAATTTTGCAGAATTGGTAAAACACATCACCTTTATGCTGAAAAAGGGATCAGAGATCAAATGGACTGATGCAACAAGATCTTTTGAAGCCATCAAAAGAGCTATTATGGAAGCTCCCACTTTAATCAGCCCAGACTATAGCAAGGAGTTCCATATCTTCTCCTCTGCTTCCTGTGACACCCTTGCAGCAGTCTTATTGCAGAAAGATGATGAGGATTCAGAGCATCCAGTGGAATTTTTTAGCAAACCTTAAGGGATGTTGAACTAAGGTATGATATTATCGAAAAGAAAGCTTATGCTCTTATCAAATCTTTAAAAGCTTTCCGAATCTACATTCTGCACTCCAGGGTAACTGCATATGTGCCCTCTGCTTCAGTAAAGGATGTCCTAACACAGCCAGATGTTGATGGAAGAAGGGCTAAATGGATTGCAAAGATCATTGAATTCAACATAGAATTGAAGCCCACTGATCCGAATTGGATCCATGAAAATTATCCAAGTTTCTATGACTATTTCAAATCATGACAGACTTCAAAAATCTTATGAACAACGAGCTATCAGGAAGGACCTATAGACAATGGTAGTTTGTAGCCAGCACAAAACAATGAGGACCTCAGTCAAAGCCCGCTGACCGTTGTCCCATGGAGACTGCGCAGTGGCGCAAACTAGAAATTGGGAAGACTAGATCAGAAACCCCTCGAGAAGGAAAAGCCCTGAGCGCTTGGTCACAAGGGAAATCGGAAAACTGTGGGAAAAGCACTAAAATAGAAGGTGGGTCTCGTACTCCAAAACCGGCGGAATATCAGAGCCATTTCGGGTGGTAAGCGGGTTTGTCAGAGGACCAAGTGATGCCATACATCGAATGATGCGTGTCCAGCAGATGAGAGAGAAAACCGCTCTCATCGCGGGCTAACGTTTGAGAAAGTCAACTGTGCGATAAAAGCAATAACTATAGGATCTGGAGGCCCCAGATCTAACGGCGGAGAGTGCACCCGATGGGAGACCGGATTTAGAGGGAGAAATAAACTATGGAGCATAAAGGTCTGAATTCTGATTTGACCGATGAGCTAGTGGATGAATCATTTCACAAAGTAACCGAAATAACGAATCGTTCGAGGAAGAGCTGGTGCTCAGTTCGTGAGAGGACAAGTGGCCACCTCCTGTGAAATGTTACACAGTGGTGATGACACAAAAGCAGGGAATTCCAAGTGAACAGAGGTAGGCAAATCAAAGGGATGGAAGAGGAAGCGAACAGTCAAGGGATAGATTGGATTTAAGCCATGAATAGATAGAGAACAGAGACAAGGGAGACAGAAGAGACAGAACAGAGAGTGAAGCAAGAAGTAGAGAACAGAAGTCGAGCTGACTTGTAGAGCTAAGGCAACATCAAGTAGACAGAACCAATAAGGCTTGAGAGGTTCAAGCAATCCCTATGAGGATATATGTCGGGAACTGAGTACCAAATTGGACTCATCCCATTAAGACCAGTTGAGGTCAAGACTTGGTAAGGGGGAGTCTGTGTACTCTAGTGGCTTGGGGAATCCAAGTACCACCCTACTAAGCATCATCTACTACAAGAGACTCACATTGAGCTCCTCATTGTAAAAAATTCTACTTAAAGACACAATAAAAGAAGGCCACCACCTTTGAAAGCTGGACCAGGAGACGTAGCCCAGGAGGATTGGGTGAACTCCTTATTAAATTGTTGTGTTTCTCTTAATGTTTTCCAGTGTCTGTTTATTTTGCAATCTTATCAGTCCGTTGCCTAAGATAATAGACACACACACCAGCACATGAGTCTATAATACCTACATTAATTAACTGAGATCACTCACCAGTGATATTCAGATCAAGTGGTATCAGAGCTATAGGTTGTTAAGGTTAGACAAGCTTGTGCTGGATTTAGCTGTTGAATGCTAACTAGATCAAAGCTCAAATTAGGGGAAGGAGAGTTGGTCGAAACTAATCCTAAAAGTGGAAGAGTCTATCCTCAGACGACAATGTTGGAGGAAGGTTTTGTGGGGGTAGACCCTCAATTTATAGATAGTTTCCTGGCCATAAGGTCCATGGTAGAGGAAATGTATAAGGATTTTAGAAAACACAAGGATGAAGATTGATCAGGCTCCAAACAAGATAAAGGAGAAGAAGAGTCTCTCCTCCATAACCATTCAAAAGGCAAAGGGAAAGAAGAAAGCTTTCTCACACCTCCTGGCCAGCCTGTGCCTTGGAGGCACTGCCTTAGTTTAGTGGGAAGGCAGGACCCAAGATGACATGAAGAGACATGGTAAGACTATTTCTGTCTCGAGTGAATTTGTTTCTGCAATCAAAAAGTAGTTCTATCCACTGGCCTACATGCAGCAAGCCATGATGAGTTGGCAAACTCTTCGATAGTTGAAAGGGCAAAGTGTACAAGGTTACACCCAAGAATTTAGAAAGAGAGAATTGATTCTAGGAATCTCATTAGACTCACCTCAGAATCTGTTGAAGTACATCGGTGGTCTACATAGCTACATGAGGCACACTATCCTCATGTTTAATCCCACTAGTATAGATGAGGTATCTGTTCAAGCTACGCATCTAGAAGCTAGAGGAAAGAATGGAAATCTAGAAGTTGGGGGATCATCCCAACCCACTGCAAGCAAGAATAAGGAGAAAAGAAAACAGAAATGGAAAGAAAGGAAGGCTAATACTGCATAGAAAGGCAAGTCTTCATGCACTCACTGTAAGAAGGACGGGCATGATGATGAGCAATGTTGGATTTTGCATCTGGAGCTGAGACCTAAGAAATTCGAGGGCAAGAAGAAGAAGATTGTTGCAGCTATTCAGAAAGATTTGGGGTCGGACTTAGGAGATGAAGCAACCATTGCAGCCACATGTATAAAAGGTAAGAATTCTGAAGCATCTACCAGTAATTTTTCACAATCTACTATTGGTGAAGAAAATGAGAGAAAAATACATGAGCTTTTCCATATTCGAGTTATTTCCAAACATCAAAAGATTGATACTTTGTTTGATAGTGGCTCACAAGTAAATTTAATTTCTGAAGAAATTGTAAAGAAGTTGGGATTACTGACTACACCTCACAAGAAACCATACCCATTAGGATGGTTAAATGATAAAGCAGAACTACAAGTGACTAGACAATGCAAACTCAAGTTTTATTTTGGGTTAGCATTTGTAGATGAGGTTGCGTTAGACATAATTCCTTTGGATATATGTGGAATTGTTTTAGGAAGTCCTTACTTGTATGACAGAAAAGCTATTTTCTATAGAGTTGAGAACAAGTATCTACTCATTAAAGATGGAATCGAATATTTTGTAAGAGCTCATAAGCTCAAGAATAATTACACTCTCATAAACTCAAGGCAGATGAAACGAATGATAAATTCATGCAAACAATTATTACTGATGGTTGTAAAGGAAAAGAAACCTGATAAAACCAATGTATTTGAGGGTTGTGATGCTAAACAACAAGCTGATTTAGAAAAAGTTGTTTCAGAGTATGATATCTTGTTTCAAGAACCTAAAAGTCTGCCACCCAAGAAGGAAATAGTGCATGAACAATTGCAGATGATTCAGAGGGGCAAAGAGGCCAGTGAAGAACAAAGGGTTAAGACTCCTTTCCAGAACGTAGTCTTGGAGGAGGAGCAGTTTAATGAAGAGGATGACATTCACTGGATGGAAGACAAAGGCAGTGTTATCTTTTTGACATTAGCTGCCTATGTCTTCCCACACAAAGTATTTAAAACAATTGGTATCAGAGCAAGTCATTCAAGATCAATTTAACAACTAGAGGGAGATTGAAGGAATTATGGAAAATAAAAGGAAGAACAAGAATTAGACATCTTAGAAGAAGAAGGAAATTCATATGAAAGACAATGACTATACAAGTACTGCATTAAATGTTGTGGCAGTATCATCAATTGTCATGGTATGACTCTGCTCAATGATACAAACTATTAGGTATGGAAAGAAAGCATGAAATAGAGATTAACATATCTTGGATCTAATGTTTGGAATTTAGTGTAATGACTATACTAAAATTCCCCCATCAAGTCAATATTTGCAAAAGAATGCTCAGGCTATGAATGAAATTTTCTGTAGTCTATCTGATTCAGAATTTGGGAATATTATGCATAATGAATCTACAAAGGATATATGGGACAAGATGAAAACTGGAAAGGATGTATGGGACAGGCTGCAAGCCCTCCATGAAGGAGATAGTAGTGAAAACAATTTAGATGAAGAAGAAATTAATTCTCTAGGTAAGTTGCTATGTAAGAATATATGCCATCTTGCTTCTTCCTGTTAGGAATTAGGAAACATTCAATGTGTATAAAAGAAAATTGTAGTCTATTAGAAGATGAGTATGGCCATGCAAAAGGATTTGTTTCTTCCTTGTTAGGTGGTATTACATATTCAAAAGAAGAAAGGTTAGAAAATGAATTTGATTTCAGAAGGAAACTTGTCTCTCCCTTAGAAAAGATTAATAGTCTCAAAGAGATGTTGTAGAGATATGAGAACAAAGATCAGGATGTGGAATAATTAAACAAGATTATAATAGTCCTACAAGGCCAACACGAATAAGAATAAAGAACTAATGAAGTAGTGACTAGACAACTTAGTGAAAAGGAAAGTCATTATGACTTGAAGCTGAAATCATCTACCCAAGAGCTGATATAGAAAAGACCAATGAACTTAAAGAATAAATCAAGTTGAACACCCATTTAGAAGAAGCAAGGATAATTGAAGAAGTAATGAGAAACCAACTAAAGGAAACAGAAGGTCATTGTGAGAATTTAGAAGTTGAGTTTGTTTCGTTGAAGAGTGATTTAGAATAAATGAACAAACAATTGAAATTTCAAGATAGTGCCAAGATGTTTGATATTCTCCTTAGCTTCCAAATATCTCCCTCCATTAAAACATGTCTTGTATTTCATAAAAAGAGTAAGGGAGAATCTATCTCACATGCATGTATAGGAAGTCTAGAAGACAATAAGGAAACATCTGAAAATTTTTGAAAATAGAAACAACAGAATAAAAAAGTAAAACAGTGTGGTCAGTAATAAAGGAGGGAAGCAGTAGAACCAACTACTAATAAAAGTGACTTTCTCAAGAAGACAATTTTCTCCCAAGGATGAGTATGGTAGAAATACAAGTTTACAAAGGAGGAACAACAATTCCTTTTCTCCTTTGAAAAATGATATTGAGTGTTTTCTCTACCACAAAGTTGGACATGTTGAAACTAATTGTAGAAGTAGATTGTTCAAACATTTCAATCAGATTTCTCAAGCAAGAAGTAAAGGAAGTATACTCTCCACTAAAATATCATCAATTCCCAGGTATATAATTTTTTTCAGGACTATTGTTTTCCATGTAATATATTTTGCCACAAGGCTATAAAATACAACGGAAATGAAAGGAATATGAGGCAGAAATCATATATGTACAACAATTTTAGAAGATGTGATTTTGTTTCCCCTGTCTCTATTTTCTATGTAATAAGCTTGGACATATGGAAAATGATTATAGGTGTAATTCCAAACGTCAAAAATAATTTACATACAATATGCAGTTGAATGAGAAATCAAGGAAGATCCATTTAGAAAAGTTCAACATACTAAAGTATGGAAGAAAAAGGAAGAGAAATAAGTGAAGTGTGGCCTAGTATTGTGTGCACTAGAGGAAGATGATCACTGGTACATAGACTGTGGATGTTCTCATCATATGACTGGGGAAAAGAGCATTTTTATCTCTCTAAAGAAAATCAAGGGTGGAAACATTATTCTTGGAAACAATGCACCATCCAAGGTGATAGGAAAAGGTAGAGCCAACCGATATATTAAAAATACAAATTCTGCTAATATAATATTGGTTGAAGGGTTAAAGCATAACATCCTGAGTGTGGGTCAAATGAATGATAGATGAAATGCTGTCATATTCACTTCAAGAGGATGCATAATCATAGAAAAAGATACTGGAAAGATCACTACAAGGAAAAGACCTTCTAGCAGAGGTTATAACAAAGGTTTTTAGTGTTATAAAACTGGCAAAAATTGTCAAAAAAACATCCATTTGTGATAGTAGATGTTTTAGCGAATATTATAATGGAACTTCATCACAACTGAAAAAATATAGGCAGCCATAGGTTTTAGCGGATGCTTTTTTTGGTGGTGCTTTTCATGGAACAAGTAGCACCGGTCCGCTACATATATAAACACATCAGGCTGCATACATAACTGAAAGCACCGATGCATTGAATGAAAAGAACATCGGTGTGTAATATGTACCACACCAGTGCTAACACAGAAAAAGGCCCCGAGGCGTTCCTGTAAGGAACAAGACCAGGGCATGCAAAAATTAATTGCAGACCTGGTGCTTTTGTTTAAACTTGCAGTGCCGATGCATATTATTTGTATAAATTCAATGGTGCATTAGTTATATAAAAGGACTAGTGTTGTTTTTCTTAATAATGAACCAAGGTTGGAAATAATATTTTGTAGGACTAGGGTGTTAGTTCTATGAAAGCACTGATGCGTGAAGAATTATAATGCACCAGGGTGTTAATTGCAAACAATATTGGTGCTTGAAGAAATAAACGACTCAGTGTTGTCGTTTTCTAAAAAGGCATTGGTCATGCAAAAAGATGTCATCATGGTGCTTTATATAATAAAATGCATCGATGCATTTTTATGTTATGGACACACCAATTTTTTGTATGAGATTTTCTCTTTTTTGGAAATATTGCCCTGTGACAGTGCAATTATTGTAATTATTTAAATCCGTTATTTATCAAAAAATCAACATGTATCTTATAACATTATTAGAATAAATTAAATTTTGATTAGTCATTTGTATACTATGTTTCGATTAATTTTTTATATTGTCAGATTTTGCATCTCTTCATTATAATATTTAACCATCCATATATTTAATCAGTGGTGCAACATTTCATTGCGACATTGGATAACACAACAGAATACATTAAAATGTATCTTATTATATATCAATAAGAGTATGTTTGTCATACGAAATGGGATTGTTATTCGTAACATCTTGTCTTTCAATTGGGACACTATGTCCATTACATTAAACAAAATGTATGATTTTCACAAACAATTATTTCAAAAAATACAACAGGTTGCATTGATATCCAAATAGATCATCATTCTTCATTGGAACTGTTGTTAGTGCTCAAGCTACTTCCATGAATTGGGTTATTTGGAGGAATGTTTTTTTGATTGCATCGATTTTTTTTGTCTTCTTGATCTTGTTCCATTTGCAAACATAAAAATAAAGTGTAATGAGTGTATCTACATTGGTGAGAATAATGAAAATTGAAATAAATAATATACATTAATGTAAATTGAATAGAAATGTACCATAGCAAGAAGTGACTCATAAACTATGCACATGGTTTCAAAACCAAGTCTCATGCCTTGTTGCAACAAATATTCTACTTGCGTAGTTCCATACTTTATTTCTTGCATGTTTTAAACCCCATTATGAATCAAAGATTTAATATAATTTTTTTTTTTCTATTAATTATAAACTTGGAGAAGTAAAACAACATAGATACTTACAAATTTCACAATTAATTTTTGATATGCTAACATATACTCACAACCCATATTTAAACCAATGTCATTCAATTCCTCTGATGACTCTTCTCTGTATGTTAGCACCTATTTGAATACATTCAAGGATGGTTGTTGTAAAACAACTTAAAATATACAAAAATGAAATCTTGAGTTGTTATAAGGAAATATTAACAATTACTCACAAATTTTGAAATCAACCCTTTTCTTCCTTGTCGTCCCGTTTTATGTGCCAAATGAGTTCCATTTTTTTTTCTACAAGAAAATACTTGAAAATTAATATTTAATGCTAAATCATTTTTTTTGTATATATACAAATTCAATCATGATTACATAGATTTGAAACATGTTGTTGTTGATGTGACTCCTCCTGCGATGCAATTATGTCCATTTCTTTAACCACTTCATTGTACACTTTTTGGACATTCCTACTGGCATGTTTCACATATCACCTCGTTGATCATATGGGATTTTCATATTTCCTTAAAAAAATAATAAACTATTTTTATATTGATATATGAAAACTAAATATAACAAATTTGACATTAATAAATGAATGGTTTGTAGTAATATATACATGTATAATTCTAGAAAATATTTTTAATTAGGAATATTACCTTTTAGATGATTATTTTTTGTTGTTGTATGTTTTTGCTATTGTAAGTCTCACATGTCTCATTGATCATTGCTCTGGAAACACTTCCTATAGTTTAGATATAATTTGGTTCTTAGAATCATTGGATTGATTTTTGTATTATAAGTGGAAAGTACGTCTATACATTCGTTCCACTAGATCCCTCATAGTTTTGTAAAAAAGACCCCCCCTTTCATCAACCTCTAACACCACTCCAGATGAGCTAAGGACCAATTCATCATCATTTATATGTTCTATAAATTTTCTTTTCTTAAAATGAAATTGAACTTTTTCTTCGTTGTTGCTCCTTGTAGAAGATTAATCATATATGAATTAATAGATTGTTTGAAACATGTTAGCTAATATTCTTAAGTATATTATTAGTGAAATTTAAAAAAAAAACTCATATTGAATAATATTTTTTCATTCACCTAGTTCATCCTTCTGCAATTTGTCTATTAGGATTTTACACTCTTCTACACTTAGATTAGAAATAATCTTATCGACCTTATTCATTGTGTGGATTTTCATGACATACACTAACCAATACATATAATTAGTTAAACTTACATATAGTTCAAATATATTAATTTTGTTAAGAATTTACAAAGAGATTGCCTTTTTTTTCCTTTTTCTTTCGATATGTTATTATTGTGTCAATTAATATCTTTTCAATTTGACACCTTCTCATACATTTTTTATTAATATACAACTTGTGCCATTCAATACAAAAGCCATTAAATATATTTTATAAATAAATCAAATAATTTTAAGCCAAAAAGAGCTTTGGTAACCAGTGCATTTATATGAATAAATCTACCGGTGTGTTTATCCTATTAAATGCACCAGGCATTTAATTGTTCGGCACTGTCAGGGAAAAATATTTTTTTTAAAGAATTTTAAATTATAACAGTGCGATTTGTAATGTTAAACGCACTCCAGTGATTTAATAGTGTTATTTGGAAGAGGCATGTGAGTACGTTATGGAAGAGGTGCGCTAGTGCGTTATATTACATCAGAAGCAATGATGAACATACTAGATAGTACCAATTGTGTTATAATATACCAGTGTGTTGTATTACAGAAGGTGAATCAATGCATTATATTACACATGGCACATCGTGGAACATATATACGTTTTAAAAAAACAGATAGGGAAAATAGGGTTTGGATTTAATTCAATAAGTGAATCCCCTACTTTGTATGTTAGCACCTATTTGAAGACATTCAAGGATGGTTGTTGTTAAACAACTTAAAATATACAAAAACGAAACCTTAAGTTGTTATAAGGAAATATTAACAATTACTCACAAACTTTGAAATCAACCCTTTTATTCCTTGTCATCCTGTTTTATGTGCCAAATGAGTTCCATTTTTTTTTTTGCAAGAAAATACTTGAAGATTAATATTTAGTGATAAATCATATATATATATATATATTCAATCATGATTACATACATTTGAAACACTTTGTTGTTGATGTGACTCCTCCTATGATGAAATTATGTTCATTTCTTTGACCACCTCATTGTACACTTTTTTGGACATTCCTACTGGCATGTTTCGCATATCAGCTCGTTGATCATTTGGGATTTTCATACTTCCTTAAAAAAGTAATAAACTGTTTTTATATTGATATATGAAAACTAAATATAACAAATATGACATTAATAAATGAATGGTTTGTAGTAATATATACATATAACTCTAGAAAATCATTTTTATTGGGAATATTTCCTTTTGAATGAATATTTTTTGTTGTTGTATGTTTTTGCTATTGTAAGTCTGACATGTCTCATTGATCATTGCTCTGGAAACGACTTCCTATAGTTTAGATATAATTTGGTTCTTAGAATCATTGGATTGATTTTTGTATTGTAAGTGGAAAGTACGTCTATACATTCATTCCACTAGATGCCTCATAATTTTGTAAAAAGAAAAACCCTTTCATCAACCTCCAACACCACTCCAGATGAGCTAAGGATCAATTCATTGTCATTTATATGTTCTATAATTTTTCTTTTCTTAGAATGTGTTATGAAACCAGCTCACAAAAAGATAGAAAAGAGAGATCCACGCCTTAGAATTCAGCCTCTTCGAGGGGGCAACCTCCTTTACATTACATAAATGAACAATTCTTGGATGATACAAATGAAAATACCTCCTTTCTATATATAGGAGTCTAAGTGGTCCCAATACAATCAAAGCCTACATAACAATAATATTGTAGGGCACAACAATAACAATAGTGGGCTTCTATGTGGCACAATAGTAACAATATGGGCACTACATGGGTACATCAATATAAATAAGGGGTATAACTACAATAGTAATGGGGTAATCACTAGTATTATAGGGACCCAACATGCCCCTCTCCTTCAAAAAAGTGTTGTCCTCAACGCTTGAGTAGTTCAGGATACTTCTGCATAAAATTCTCATCCTCCCATGTGGAATCTTCAGCGGATAAGTTCTTCCACTTGATAAGGTACTCTGAAATTGATCGATTTCGTAGCTGTCGAGTTCTTGTTTCTATGACTGCTTCCGGTTCCAATATAATTTTTCCTTCTTCGTCAAGTTCTGGCAATATTGTTTGAACTGGGAGCTTGTCGCCTATAACCTTCTTTAAGCATGAAACATGGAAAACTGGGTGCAATCGAGAAGCTGCAGGAAGCTCCAATTTGTATGCCATAGTACCAATCTTTTGCAACACCTTGTACGGACCATAATACTTTGGTGATAATTTATTATCCTTCTTAGCTTGCTTGAGGGACATTTGCTTATATGGTTGTAGCCGTAGGAATACCCAATCACCTACATCAAAACTTCTTTCACTGCGATGTTGATCTGCCTGTTGTTTCATTCTATTCTGTGCCAACACAAGGTTATCCTTTAAGAGTTGGAGGACTTGTTGTTGATGTTCGATGTGATGTTCCACTGCCTGAACCTTAGAATTTTCTCTTAAATATGATGTGATGGATGGTGGTTGATACCCATAAAGTGCCATAAATGGGGTCATTTTTGTTGCTGTATGAAAGGAAGTGTTATACCACCATTCAGCCAGAGGCAACCATTTGACCCATTGTGTCTGTTTATCAGATACAAAGCAACGAAGATATCCTTCCAAACATTTGTTTACTATCTCAGTTTGCCCATCAGATTGAGGATGATAAGATGAGCTATGAGCTAACTGAGTACCAAGACAAGAAAATAATTCTGTCCAAAAATTTCCAGTGAAAATGGGATCTCTGTCACTTACAATAATCTTTGGGTTTCCATGTAGCTTTTGAATTGTTTCCATAAATGCAGTAGAAACTGTACTGGCTTTAAATGGATGTGATAATGCACAAAAGTGTGCATACTTGGTAAGTCTGTCAACTACCACCATGATGACACTCTTTCCCTCAGACTTGGGTAAACCTGTGATAAAATCCATTGAAACCTCCTCCCAACGTTGGCTTGGAATGGATAAAGGTTGTAATAGACCCGGTGTCTTAATTGTTTCAACTTTATTTTGCTGGCAAACCAAACATTCTGCCACAAACTTTTGAATATCTGATTTAAGGCCATCCCAAAAAAATTCCTTCTTAACCCTGTGGTAAGTTTTTAAAAATCCTGAGTGCCCTCCTAAGGGAGAAGTGTGCAATTCCATAAGAATCTTTTGTTTTAGCTGGGAATTCTTACAGAGGTATAAGCGATCTTTGTACCATAACGAATCATTTTTCCAGCTAAATGTATCAAACGTACTGGAATCTTGTTGTAGCTTTCGAATAAGTGCCCACACTTCTTCGTCATTCTTCCATTCCTCCCTTGCTTCATTTATCCAATCTGGTTGGATAATAGAAATGGCGCACAACAATGCTTCCACATCCTCATCCTTTCTTGAGAGTGCATCTGCCACCACATTTTGCTTCCCTTTTTTGTAGATGATTTCAAAGTCATAACCCAACATCTTTGTGACCCACTTTTGTTGCTCTTCAGAGGATAATCTTTGTTCTAAAAAGTATTTAAGGCTATCATGATCCGTTTTTACCTTGAAGTGTCTTCCCATTAGGTAGGGTCGCCATTTCTTAAGTGCATGGAGTATTGCCAACATTTCCTTCTCATAAATAGCTTTTCTTAAAAACTTTCCCTTGATTGGACGACTTTCAAAAGCAATGGGTCTTTCATCTTGCATTAGAACAACACCAATTCCATTTCCTGAAGCATCACATTCCACAATAAAGGTTTTTGTGAAGTCCGGTGTAGCTAAGACCGGTGCTTGGCACATTGCCTCTTTAAGATGTTCAAAGGCCTTTGTTGCTTCCGGAGTCCATGAAAATGCATCTTTCTTCAATAATGTTGTTAGAGGTGCTGCTATTCTCCCATAATTCTTAACAAACTTGCGATAATACCCTGTCAACCCAAGAAATCCTCGCAGATGCTTTATGGATGTGGGGATTTTCCATTCCTTAATGGCTTTAATTTTGCTAGGGTCTACCTTAACTCCTTCATGAGATACAATATGACCCAAATATTCCACCTCCTGGACTCCAAAGAAACATTTGGATCTTTTTGCATATAATTGTTTCTCTCTCCAATAGTTGTAGCACCCTGTCAACATGTTCAACATGATCCTTCCAAGACTTGCTGTAGATTAGTATATCATCAAAAAATACTAACACAAATTTTCTAAGGAATGGTTTGAAAATTGAATTCATCAAACCTTGAAATGTTGAAGGTGCATTGGTAAGGCCAAAAGGCATGACCAAAAATTCATAATGACCCTCATGAGTTCTAAATGCCGTTTTCGGAATGTCTTCAATCTTCATTCTGATTTGATGATATCCTGAACGAAGATCCAACTTGGTGAAGTAAATTGATCCATGCAATTCATCCAGTAATTCATCAATGACAGGAATGGGGAACTTATCTTTAATAGTGAGCTTGTTGAGCTCCCTATAATCCGGACACATGCGCCATGATCCATCCTTCTTGTGCACCAATACTACTGGAGCAGAGAAAGAACTTTGACTCGGTTGAATTATACCAGCCTCTAGCATTTCTGCAACCATACGTTCAATTTCACTTTTTTGGACATAGGGATATCTGTACGGCCTGATGTTTGGAGGAACACTTCCTGGAATCAGATGAATAGCATGATCATGATCACGCATAGGTGGGAGACCTTTGGGAGTCTCAAATACCTTGGAATGATTGTCCAGGACTTTTTGGAGATCTGGAGAAATAGATGATTCTAATGTGGAAACATCTAGCGAACATAATTGTGCAATTACACCTCTTTGCTCCTTTTTTAGAAGCTTTGTCATACCATTAGAGCTGATTATCTTTCCTGGTTTCCCTGCAATACCCCTTAATTCAACTTCCTTTCCTTCCACAGAAAATTTCATGAAAAGTTCTTGAAAATTAAAAGCTATTGTACCCAAGGATTGTAGCCATTGGACTCCTAGTACAACATCAGCACCTCCCATTGGAATGGAAAGCATTGGGCTAGTCAATACATATTCTCCCATGGATAGCTTGATATTATGGCACTTTCCAGAGCAATTTATTGTTCCTCCATTTGCAATCATCACTTGACACTCTGGTGCTGGATATAGGAAGCAATTCAATTCTTTTGCTACCCTACAATGAATAAAATTGTGGGTGCTTCCTGAATCAATCAACACTATTACCTTTTTCTTCTTGATTTGTCCTTCTATCTTGATGGTTTGAGGAGTGGTAATTCCTGCCAATGCATTACAAGATATGGTCGGATTTATTTGTTCTTCATCTAGGCTTTGTTCCTGGAATATATCCTCTTCTTTTGACCTTTCTTGCTCCTTTTCTTCTTCCTCTTCACAATCTATGTAGAATAATTTCTTCTCAGCACACTTATGACCTTTTGTGTATTTGCTATCACAATTGTAACAAAGCCCTTTTGCTCTTTTTTCTTCCAATTGTTGTGGTGTCAACCTTGTAGGTTGTGGAAGACTATGGGCAACAACACTTCCATCTTTATAGTTGTGAATGGTATGCTTCCTAGTTGCCATAATTTTGCTTTCCATTTTTCTTGCTAACCTGAATGCCTTCTCTAATGAATCAGGTTCCCAAAGGCGCACATCATGTTGGATATTATCCTTTAAAGACCCTATGAACACATCAATCCTATGCTCCTCTGGAATATCTTTTACCCTTATGTTCAATTTTTGGAACTCCTCAATGTGCTCCATTATTGAACCCTTTTGTTTGAGACTTATCAATTGGCTAAAAAAAGTGTTGCTTTTTGTATCCTCATAATGTGCTATCAATTCTTCCGTAAAAATTGCCCAAGTGATAAATTGTTTACGAGAACAAAGCCATTGATACCATACAAACTGATTTGGTTCCAAATATAAAGTTGCCATACGTACCTTTTGTGTGTTTTGCACATTATTGAGATCGAAGAATTGCTCCATCTGTAATATCCATGTGGCGGGATCCTTGCCATCAAACTTCCTCATATCGATTTTTGGAACATGGTGAGTCTTCGATCCAACATTAGAGTCTATGGAATCATGATTAACATTTCTTTTGTTCTCATCATGAGTTTCCTTTACTACCTTTTCACCATTAGTGACCCTTTCTTGTAGCAACTTCTTCAATTCATCCATCTTATCATCCATGCCATCAAATTTAGCGTCAATCTTAGTTTCCATGCCATCCATCTTAGCTTCCATGCCCTTTATCTTAGATTCCATGCCATTTACCTTAGATTCCACGCCACTTATCTTAGCTTCTGTTAGCTTTTGTGAGCGTGACATTTGTTGCACTTGTTCTTGTAATTTTGATATATCATGTAGCATTTCTTCCTCTTCTTCATGAGTCATGCTAGAGCTTTCAGGTTCCTTACTAGGTGTTTGCATTTTCTTTCCTCGGGGCATCAGTTACCGATAATAATGCTTTACTATGCCCTTTGAATTCCGTTCAACCAAGCTTACACAAAAATTTAAAAAAAAACTACACACCTTTTTTCACTTTATAGAAGCCTGATATTGAATCTGATGTATCTCTGTAATTTCGGATCATCCAGTTCTGAAATTGCTACCTGTAGTAGCCTTCTGCGTCCTCTTTCCAATGCCACAAGTCTGAGCCAAATTGGATTCTCCAAGGAAGAGTTATGTGAAATCTCCCACAGTGACTTGCTTTTAGACTGGTTCAGTAGAGCGAACTTGTACGACGTGCCACGAGTCACTGTTTCAACCTTTGAATCTGAAACTCACCCACAAGAAACTACAGTCCGTCCTCTTTCTGTACCTTTTTACGAAATTTCAATCCGATCCTCAGAGAGAGAGTTATGACGATTTTCCCCAGGTCACCTGTTTTGAATGTAATTCAGGAGTCTGCAAAAAGACCAACTTCCTCAGATCATATCTCCGAAAATATCACGAGAAAAGCTCTGAAATTTGGACCCAAGGTTCAGCGCCAATTCTTCTCAAATGGGTTTTTTTTGCGACTTCTGAAACGTCACAGAAAAAAAGTTATAGCGAAAATTCCACGATGACCTGTTTGGAGCAGCGAAACCCTAGAATTCAAAGCTCTGATACCAAATGTTATGAAACCAGCTCACAAAAAGATAGAAAAGAGAGATCCACGCCTTAGAATTCAGCCTCTTCGAGGGGGAAACCTCCTTTACATTACATAAATGAACAATTCTTGGATGATACAAATGAAAATACCTCCTTTCTATATATAGGAGTCTAAGTGGTCCCAATACAATCAAAGCCTACATAACAATAATATTGTAGGGCACAACAATAACAATAGTGGGCTTCTATGTGGCACAATAGTAACAATATGGGCACTACATGGGTACATCAATATAAATAAGGGGTATAACTACAATAGTAATGGGGTAATCACTAGTATTATAGGGACCCAACAGAATGACATTGAAATTTTTCTTTGTTGTTTCTCCTTGTATAACATTAATCATATATGAATTAATAGATTGTTTGAAACGTGTTATCTAATATTAATCATATTTGATATAATTAATGATTAAACTATATTGGATTAGGTGTACTTATTGAAAAGTAAATCTCAAGCTTTCAAAACTTTTAAGGATTTTCATGTATGGATTGGATATGAAGCATAATCACATATTGGATCTCTTCATACTGTTAATGGAAGAGAATATACCTTTAATGAATTGGAAAACTATATCTACCAGCATGGGCTCCAACAAAAAACTGCAATTCATATAATGCTCAACAAAATGGTGTAACTAAGAATGAATATGAATATGTCAAATATGGCTTGCTCAATGATGTTATTCAAAAACGTAAAGTTGATGTTTTGAGATGATGCACATCTATGTGCAATGTATGTGAAAAATGTATGCTCATCTCATGCTCTAAAAAATAAGACTCCCTATGAAATGTGGCATGGCTACATTCCTTCAGTAAGGCATCTTAGGGTATTTGGTTCCACATACTATGTGTTGATTCCCAAGAGCAAAGAAGAAAGTGTTATGTAAGGAGTTGGAAGTGCATTTTATTTTGGTGCTCAAATACCACCAAGGAATATCATCATTATGATGAAGTAAACAAGAAGTTTATTCTTTCTAGAGATGTAATTTTCCTTGAATCTTTCAATATTGGAAACATTAATGAGTGGTGTATTGATCATTTATATAGATTGACTCATGCAAAGAAATATCACCTATTTGATAATGAGATTCAATATCTTGAAAGGGGGGTCCCTATCATGGATCAATATATGGAATTTCCTCTTGAAGAATCACATCCCCTTCATGAAGTTCTAACCACTTCGTGAGATCAAGAAGGCCCTTGAGTTATTTGACTAAGAAGATTGGAAGGCTAAATGGTTGTGTAACCCCATGTTAATTAGTGAAGAAAAATAGACTATATTAGAAAGTTCCCCCAAAATTACTCACCAAAAAACTTGAAAGTGTTTACCCTAATGAGGTTAGAAAGACAAGAACCAAAAGTTCCACTAAAGAATATGGAGGTGGCGTAGATAATTCTAATTTATTTGACGTAGATGATATGGATGTTTCATATGATTATGATATGAATTTACATACTAATTTTGAATCAAATTCCTTTAATGAAGTTTCTTCTCATGATGAATGGAAAGAAGTAGTGTAGAGGGATTATGATTCTCTCATCAAGAATGGAACATGGAATTTGGTGGACCCTCCATTTAGAACCAAACCAATTGGTTTTAGGTGGGTCTACAAGAACAAGTACAAATCAAATGGATCATTTAACAAGCACAAATAAAGGCTCACAAAAAAAGGGTTTGCACAAAAGGGTGTTGATTATGAAGAGACTTTTGTCCCCATAGAAAAATGGGTCACCATCCAAAATCTATTTTCCTTGTCATCTCAAAATGGATGGAAAGTTGATCAAATGGATGTGAAGACTAATTTTGTGAATGGATAATTAAAAGAGAACCTCTTCATTGATTAATTGGAAGGTTTTTTGTGAAGGGAAAATAACAAAAAGTATGTAAACTTATCAAATCCTTATATGGCCTAAAACAACACCATGAGCCTAGTATGAAAATTTAATTGAGCATTGTTTGAAATTGAATTTAAAACACTTTAATCTTGATGATGCAACTTTTTTTGTCAATAAAGTTGGAAAAATTGTTGTATATATCGTGGTTGATGAAGATGATATGTTGATAACATGGAATAATGAAACACTATATTGCATCCATAAAGTAAGAGTTGAAGAAGGGCTTTGAGATGACATATTTGGGACACCTTCACTACCACTTGGGAATTAAACTAACTCAACATCCTAAGTATATATTACTATCCCAAAAAAATACATTAGAAAATTGTTGAACATGTTTCACATGATTCAATGCAACCCTCTATCTACTTTAATGGAATAAAACTTGAAGCTTACATCAAAAGAAGGGAATGAACTTGAGAATGCAACCAAGCACAAACAACTTTTGGTAAGTCTTATCTACCTCACTATTAATTGACTAGACATTTCATTTGTTGTTAGAATTCTTTCTAAATTTATGTAAAATCCTTCTAAATAACATTAGTCTACTGCAAAAAGAGTTTTGATGTACTTGAAAGGAAATCAAGAATTTTGACTAAAATTTTCATGGGTGGATGACTTCAGTTTGATTAGGTAATTTGGTTCATAAATTGACGTTATAGAAAAATAAAATCGAGTGTTGACTTGAGGCTATCTCATGAGTCTTGGATCAAAAATTGTTTCGTAGAGGTCATGCAAGTAGTTAGTTCAAACAGGTTCCATGACATACAAAAAATACGTGACAGCTATAGGGAAAAAAAAGGAGATTTATGTGGCTCAGGAAAATACTTGAATATTTGTAGGAGAAACAAGTGAATTCTACTCCGCTTTTAGTTCATGATTCCTCTATAATCAAGTTAGCCAAGAATACCAGATTCCATGAAAACCAACCACATCAACACAAAGTATTATTTGATTCAATATAATGTAGAGACTATTAATTAAATAGATTATTCCATGAATGAGAAAATTGTAAACATATTCACCAAAAAAATTGGAAGAGAAAACTTTAAAAGACTCATAATGATGCTTGGGCTCACAAACACCCCTTCAGCTTAGTGCGTGGAATGTTGGACATAATCCTTCGGGATTTTGATTCTACAAATAAAATTTAAATAAATAAAAGAATGTAAATGGAACCTTAGAATATGAAATGAAGTGTCACCTCAATGTATATAGTTGATTGAGTGTTAATGGAAATATCATCACTTGGGAGTTACCCATATTGGCCTAGCATGAATGACAAAAATGCAAGAAACAAAACATTGCATTGAGTAATCTTGACATCAATATTGTCAAGGATCCATAGATATGGAAAAGTCACATATATAGATTTTCTAAAAAATATAGATTCTGTATGTTAGCATAGTAATCGACAAGGACGAGATATGGAGTCCACATGAGCACTCTGAGCCTTGTAGGTAGGTGGTCGTTGATGTGGAATGCTAATATTTCATGCTGACTGGGCATGTAGACCATTCTTGGGTGACTTAAAATGCTAGCCTAGCATGGTAACATCATGAACATGGTACGAAAGAGTATATGTAGTGTCTAACATGACACCTATCATGACAGGCAATGTGGAACCTGAAAATACAAAAAATATGAGAATTTTTGTATTCAAGATTCTGTGATCCATAATGAATTAAACAGTGCCTTTCAGTAGAAATCAAATGAGAGAATTTTTTGGCTAACGCATTTCGAACCAACAAGTGTGGTTCATAGAATTGTTTGGATACCCAGTTTTTTCTTGATGCTCAATTGGATAGCTTATATTTGAAGGAAATTTTACTCTAAATACCTATATCAAGTGGGAACATAAGATATATGTTTTAATATCTTATTAAAAGAAATTTTCAAAGGTATATGACACTCCCTATAAATCCACAGGAATGAGGGGATATGAAATATTCTTTCAGGTCGGCCCAACCAGTTTTATAATTTGACCCCATGACTAAATGTAGAAGCACTCTAAATAAAGGATAGATGATTTCATTTGAAGAGAATACAAGAAAGAAGTGGTTTGAGGTGCACAATAAAAGTTAGGGGATAACCTTGGTGTCTTAAATATGGATCAACAATCTGATTTGTGGAGTGGAATTATCTTGGAATTTTCACGATTTCAAACTTTATTTCACCATAATTTCGAGGATATTCTCTTAAGAATTTAGGGTTCCTAAAAGCTCTTGAAATATGCTTCAAATAGGCTATATTGGAATTTTCACTATAACTTTTCTTTTGGGATATTTTAGACCATGAAACTAGGAGGAGATAGAGGTGATATATTCAGGTACCTATGATATAAATTTTAGAATTTTTTGCATTGTAATGTCATAGATACGCTCTGAGGAAGTTAGGGTTCATGAATGTTCTTGAAATTTGATTCAACTATGTCAACTTGGAATTTTCACTATAATTTTTTTTGATATGTTTTAGACTAAGAAATATTGGGATAGAGAGGAGATATCTAAGTACCTATGGTAGAAATTTCTGACTTTGGTTCACTACAATTTTGGAGGTATTCCCTATGGAAGTTAAGGAACTTATTAAATAGTTCTAAAATAAACTTCACACAAGTTAATATGGAATTATTGCTACAAATTATTTTTTGGGACTTTGCAGATTGTGAAAATTTCAAAAATATAACGAGATATATAGAAGTGCCTCAAGTAAAAATTTCAGAATAAGATTTGCATATTTAGATGCATGGCATTTCTTATAGGTTTTTTCTTGGGATGAGGCTAAATTTTTTTTTTGGGAGAAGCAGACCCGGTGAAAGAAGAAGTAGCAAGAAGACCTAGTGAAGGCAAAAGAAACAAGCAAACTTGGTGAAGGTAGAAGCAACTAATATATCTAGTGAAGGAAGAAGTAGAGACTAACTTTGTGATGTAGGTTAGTTCCTTTGAATATTTTCAATAGAGGGGATTGGATCCTCCTAATGGTTGGTGCCTACAAATCTTGCAGCAGAGGGAATTGGTGTATCTTATACATGGTACCTAAAAATATTGTAGCAAAGGGGATTGGTGTCTCTTTCAGGTTGGTTCCTACAAATATTGTAGAAGGGGAATCAATATCTCTTATAGGTTGATGTCAACAAAGTCTATAACAATAGGTTGATGTCTACAAAGTTGTATCGATAGGTTTGTGTCTATAAAGATATGTTATAAAGAAGTTTTTATTCACATATTGTGTTCCATGTATGAGAATGTTTGGTTATGATTCATGAATGTTTAGGTAAGTAAGAAACTGTCTTATACAAATTCACCATTCCCCCCTCTCAATATGACTGTGAATCCAACAATTGGTATCAGAGTGGGTTCCTTCAAAAGAAGTCCAAACGCTAGAAGGAATATTCGAAAGGGACTGTGGCCAGTAATGAAGGTTCTTTCACAAGAAAATATCCATTATTCGATGGAACAAATTGTTCCTTATGGAGGGTAAGGATGAGGAATTATCTAATGTCTTTTGGTTCATAAATTTAGTAATATGCAGTGGATGGTTGTAAAGCTCTACCAATTCTTCCATATTATTAAGATGGTAAGAAGGCTTGTGTAAATAATGAAAAATCTAAGAATTCCATCTTATGTGGACTATTGCAATCAAGGTTTGACAAAATATAGCATTGCAAATTCACAAAGGACATTTAGATAACATCCTGAATAGTATGAAGGAGATGACAAGGTGAAGAGGAAAATACTTCAAACACATAGAAGATAGTTTGATACCTTGAAGATGAATGATGAAGAAGATATTGTCACTTACTTTATTCATGTGGATGAGATTTTCAATACTATTATAGGATGTGGCAAAAAATTTAAGGGGTCAATGATTATATGGAAGGTGTCGAGATATTTACCCTTAAGATTTGATGCAAAGGTATTAGCTATCAAAGAAATAAAGGTTCTGGAAAATATGAAGATGGATGAACTGCATGTAATTGTCACTGCATATGAAATGATGAGAGAAAAATGAAAGTCAACTTTGAATGAAATATATTTCATTGTTTCCACGAAGAAGAAAGAACTTAAATCTAGTGATTATTATAACGATGAATCATATATAGAAGAAGCACAACTTGTGAGAAAGCTGAAAAGAGGATTTGGAGATTACGAAGGTATGATCCCATTCAAATGTTTTAATTATGATAGGATAGGGAAATTTACTATTAAATTTCCATATGAAAATTATGAGGATTGCGATGATGAAGAATAGAATGGAAATAGAAGAAAGTATTATACACAAAAAAGATAAAACTATGCCAAGAAGAAATGTTTGTATTATGGAGAAGATGGTATATCCTGAGAAGAGAGTGATGAATATGCATATAATATTGACAAAAAAACTTCTTTTCATACTAGCCATTGATGCAAAGACTGATGATAAAGAAGATGAAGACAATCAAGAATATATATATATATATATTCAAAGGACAATGACATTGATGGGTTCAAGTGAATCTTGAAGCTAAAATTGTCAGTGCCCTAGAAGAAATATCAAAATGAAGGATATTTTGCAAAAATATGAGAATAAAAAGGATCATGACATTGATGAAACAACATTTTTCATCCTCAAGGTAACTAGGAGAAGAAAAAAGGATAGAAGAAGTAGTGAAACCCTAGTTGAAAGAAAATGAAGAAGATTGTGAGAAGCTAGAAGTAGGAGTTATTTCCTTGAGAAAAGAACTAGAGAAAGAAATTTCTCAATTGAATTAAAGATTGATGTTTGGAGAGCGTACCAAAATTTTATATGATATTAGTAGCTGTTAGAGGCCACCTTTGATTAAAAAAATCCTTGGATACAAGGAAAATCATAAGACCTCTAAGGGAGAATCAAGCACAAAGCCATAAGAAAAGAAAAATGAAGAAAATTTAGAATAGTTTCTCCATCAAGAAGGCCTTTCACATCTTGGTATCAAAATATATTCTTTGGTTATTACTTTGGTTGCAATAAATTTGCTCATAAATAAATAAATTGTAGAAGTAGCACATTAATGTTTCCTAAGCTAAGAAAGGAAGAAAATATTAATAGGCATAAATAATAATGCACAAAGGTATGGAAAAGGAAGAAAGAAAAATGGAAGGAATGTAGAATTTCTATATATATGCTCAAAGAAAAGAAAGAAAATGGTTTATTTAAAGTGTAAATTCAAAACACATGACAAGAGATCTGAGCATATTTGGATATAATGCATCAACAAAGATAGTTGGAAAGGGGACAATTAGTCTTGATCATGGAAATGCCAAACTCAAAATGTCTTGTATGTTGAATGTCTAAAACAAAATCTTGTAAGCGTAAGTCAAATGTGTGATAAAAGATATGATATTTCATTATAAGGGATTCAAAGTAAGGAAATAAAGTTCATGAAGATTGGTGGAAAAATAAACTAAGACCTCAAGTAATGTATATGGATGAATTTAAAGGAACACAACGTTGTGATATCCCTCACAAATCATTAGTAAATTAAAGAGTAATCCTTGGGGAAGTATCCATTTTCCATTGATATCAAAGGGAGATAAATTTTAGACAAAGGGAGAAGTTGTAAATAGGGGAAGTAGCCAATTGCAACTGATGTCAAAGGGGGAGAAATTGTAGATAGGGGGATTTCTTTAGTAGTGGTGGTAAAACGTTGGAGGTTTCCATTAATTTCAATGAGAGAGATTTTTGAATATTGTGTTGTTATTGATGTCGAATATAAGGTTATTCTTATAGAATTGACTAAGGTTTTCCAATAATTACAAAGTTGGAGATTGTTGGAAATATTATTTTCATTAATGTCAAATAAAAGTGGATACTATAGATGTAAAAGATAAAGATTGCAAGATGAAGATTGTTGGAAATATTGTTTAGATATCTAGTGTTTTCTTGATGCCCAATTTGTATACCCTATCTTTGAAATATTTTTTACTTTAAATACCTAGCTTGAATGAGAGAATAAAATGTTGTTGAATAGAGTATTCTAATACCTTTCTGATGATATATGCCATCTCCCTCTAAATCCATGTGAGGAGATATAAAACATCATGTCAGATCGGCCCAACCAATTTTAGAAGACAAACCTATAAGTGAACATAGAAACACTATAAATAAAGGATAGATGAGTGTGTTTTAAGATCATCCAAGAAAGAAGTGGAGAAGGTGTACAAAAGAAGCTATGGAATACTCTTGGCATCTTAAATGAAGTGAACAAGTCATATTTAAATTTTCACTATAAATTTTCTTCTAGAATGTTTTATATCATTAAAATTGAAGGATAGAAGGGAGACCTTCACTTACTTGTGGTAGAAATTTTAGAGTTTGTTTCACTAATATTTCAAAGATATGATATGAGGAAGTTAGGGTTCCTGAATGCTCCTAAAATTTACTTCAAATAGGATAACTTGGAATTTTCACTATAAATTTTCATATAGAATGTTTTGGACCATGAAAATTGGAGGAGATAGATGGGGGATAATCTTGTATCTATATTAGAAATTTCATCCTTTGGTTCATTGTAATTTCAGAGATATGATATGAGGAGTTAAGGTTCTTAAATTCTCTTGAAATATGCTTCAAATATGTCAACACGGATTCTTTTATATAAATATATTTTTGAGATGTTTCAAAATATGGAATATAGAGGAGATAAAGGGGATATATCCAAGTACCTATGGTACAAATTTTAGACCTTGGTTTGATATAATTTCATAGATATTCTCTGAGGAAGTTAGCGTTCCTCAGTGCTCTTGAAATATGATTCAAATATATCAACTTGGAATTTTCACTATAACTTTCCTTTTGAGATGTTTCAAACTATGTAAAATTAAGGAGATAGAGAAGATAAATTTAGGTAATTATGTTAGAAATTTAATAATTTGGTTCACTGTAATGTTGGAGGTATTCCCTATGATATTTAGGGTTCCTATATGCTCCTAAAATCTACTTGAAATAGGCCAGTTTGTCATTTTCTGTTGGAACTAATACTGAGAGGGGGGGGGGGTGAATCAATGTTATCAAGCCAAATATTCCCTTTTTAAAATTCATAGGATATACACTACTTCAGTTAGTAAAACCCGTGTATATACGCAACTATGTAGATGGAAACCCGCATATACAATGCAAACTTATGATTTACTTTATCTTTCAGATGTTGATTATTAATCTGTGTATCTGAGTGAAATAGACAGTAACCATACCAGTAAAACAGAACAGAAGACAGTCACACACAAGAACACAAGATATAAGGTGGAAACCCAATGTGGGTGAAAACCACTTGCTGCAATTCGTCTCTATCTTTCTTTAATTAGAAACTTCCTTTTACAATGTATTGGTGCAGTCCTTTACCAGTACGCAGGCTACAACCTGCAGAGAGCTACAACCCTCTCTCGTTTTCCAGCTTCTCCTGGAAGGGAGCTACAACCCCCTTAGCTCTTGTACTAGCCAAGATACTAGTACGTAGTTGTTGACCTACTGAAGGCTACAACCTTCTCTTTCTTCCAGGGACCAGGTTTCATAAATTTTCAGACTGGATCCATGAACATCAATAAATCATCAGGTATATCTGCATCAAACAATCTCCTTTTCCCCAATTAGCACTGAATCAAGTAAACACTTCTCTGGCAGCTGTACCCAGAACACAGTAATAGTAACCACACACCAAATTCTGAACCCAGAATACTGCAGCAATAAACAGAGGTAGTTAGATCATAATTTAAAAGATATACGCTACTTCAACAACCTAAAACCTGCGTGCATACACTCCTATGTTTGGACCAACCTGCGTATATGCCATTTTCATTCACTGAACCAGCGTGTATACGCTCTTTCACTTCATTGAACCTGCGTACAGATCTATAAAGAATAATTCATTCTTTCAAATATTCAGACACTAATTAACCCAGATTATCTGATTTATAGATCAAGCATGCGCCTCATATAACAGATGAAAATCATACAAAGATACTATTATTCAAGCTTAAATATTATGACCCATCAATAGAACTTTTCCTTCTTTATGTGCTAAGGTTCCTCCTTCATTCAGATCCAGATCGGCACCATAACCCCAATCACAAATATTTCAGATCTAGCACTTATTAGATATTCAATTTATTTAGATTGATTGCCTTGCCAAATGATTTCCTTCCTCTTTTATAGTCTTAGGCCTTTCACAATACCACGGTCCAAAACCATAATAACACAATACCATGAACCCAATACTTGGGGTCAACACTTTTGGATGCAATACCACGGACCAAAACCATAGGATCAAAAACTGTCGGACTAATACCATGAGCCAACCATGAAAGTGCGTGAACTTTTCTCTTCATGAAAGGAACTTTTCTCTGCATGAAAGTGCATGAACTTTTCTCTATATGAAAGAAACTTTTCTTTGCATGAAAGTGCGTGGAATTTTCTTTACATGAAAGAACCTTTTATCTTCATGAAAGTGTGTGAACTTTTCTCTACATGAAAGAAACTTTTATCTTCATGAAAGTGCGTGAACTTTTCTCTACATGATAGAAACTTTTATCTTCATGAAAGTGCGTGAAATTTGCTGCACTATAATTTATCATTTGAGATGAGTGGGTTGCCATCAAGTACAACAAAGTGCGTGTACGTAGGTGCTGGCCTACTGAAGGCTACAACCTTCTATTCTTCCAGGGACCACGTTTCATAAACTTTCAGACTGGATCCATGAACATCAATCAATCATCAAGTATATCTGCATCAAACAATCTCCTTTTCCCCAATTAGCACTGAATCAAGTAAACACTTCTCTGAAAGCTGTACCCAGAACACAGTAACAGTAACCACACACCAAATTCTGAACCTAGAATACTGCAGCAATAAACAGAGGCAGCTAGATCATAATTTAAAAGATATACGCTACTTCAACAACCTAAAACCTGCGTGCATATGCTCCTGTGTTTGGACCAACCTGCGTATACGCCGTTTTCATTCACTGAACCAGCGTGTATATTCTCTTTCACTTCACTGAACCTGCGTACAGATCTATAAAGAATAATTCATTCTTTCAAATATTCAGACACTAATTAACCCAGATTGTCAGATTTATAGATCAAGCATGCGCCTCATATAACAGATCAAAATCATACAAAGATACTATTATTCGAGCTTAAAGATTATGACCCATCAATAGAAATTTTCCTTCTTTATGCGCTAAGGTTCCTCCTTCATTCAGATCCAGATCTGCACCATAACCCCAATCACAAATATTTCAGATCTAGCACTTATTAGATATTCAATTTATTCAGATTGATTGCCTTGCCAAGTGATCTCCTTCCTATTTTATAGTCTTAGGCCTTTCACAATACCACGGTCCAAAACCATAATAACACAATACCATGAACCCAATACTTGGGGTCAACACTTTTGGATGCAATACCATGGACCAAAACCATAGGATCAAAAACTGTCAGACTAATACCATGAGCCAACCATGAAAGTACGTGAACTTTTCTCTGCATGAAGTGCGTGAACTTTTCTCTATATGAAAGAAACTTTTCTCTGCATGAAAGTGCGTGAATGTTTCTCTACATGAAAGAAACTTTTCTCTGCATGAAAGTGCGCGAAATTTTCTTTACATGAAAGAACCTTTTATCTTCATGAAAGTGCGTGAACTTTTCTCTACATGAAAGAAACTTTTATCTTCATGAAAGTGCGTGAACTTTTCTCTACATGAAAGAAACTTTTATCTTCATGAAAGTGCGTGAAATTTGCTGCACTATAATTTATCATCTGAGATGAGTGGGTTGCCATCAAGTACAACATATGTATCACAATGCCAACAATCTCCCCCTTTGGACTTGATGGAAACAACAACCAATCACTCTCCCCCTTTGTCATCAAGGGCAAAGGGCAGACCAAGATAATCTCTTTCCTAGATAAACTTTCCGCTGCCCATACTCCCCCTGAGTACCTGCTGAAATCTCTGAATGAGCTCCCCTTTTGTATATGCCAAGGTGTACCACTTTGTCCATGCTTCCTCTGAGTACATGCTGAAGTCTCTGCTCTGCTGAAGTGTGCTGTTCATGCTCCCCCTGACTATAAGCAAGGTCATTCATATCAGCAACCATGATTTCCTTTTGTTATTTATCTGCATTTGTTCCACCTGAAACCAACAACAACTATGAACTAGAACCAAAAGCTTCTAAGATAATGCCAACAATGCATCATTAGAAGTTTATCTGCTCCCCCTGAACCTGTGCCAGAAGGTCTCTATCATACCCAATTCAGATTATCTCCACCATAACCAGAGCTTGTCCCTACTGATATCCATCAAGTGTCCATGTACGCGACTATATCTGTACAAAATTGCGTATGTACGTGGATCCTTCCTCAGGCAACTCGCGTACACCCATTTTTCTCTGAAATAGACAAGATTTAACAGCAAGATGATGCATCAACTACCCCCATCTTCTGTCTGAGGTATTCAAATGTCTCCCTGGGCAGTGGTTTGGTGAGAATATCAGGAACTTGTTCCTTAGAAGGAACATACTCCAACTTGACCTTTTGTTCCAACACTTGTTCCCGGAGAAAGTGATACTTGATTGGTATGTGCTTGGTTTTTGAATGAATGACTGGGTTCTTAGAAATGCTGATTGCACTTGTATTATCACATAAGATGGAGATAGGTGGAGTACAAGTGATTTGAAAGTCCTGCAAGGTTTGCATCATCCAAAGAAGTTGAGTGCAACATGATGCAACAGCCACATATTTCGCTTTAGCTGTAGATAAAGCAATCGAACTTTGTTTCTTGCTGAACCAAGATACTAATCTGGAACCCATAAAGAATGCTCCACCGCTTGTGCTCTTTCTGTCATCCACGCTTCCAGCCCAATCTGCATCTATATAAGCATGTAGAGTGAGATCTGTATCTCTAGGATACCATAAGCCATAGTTTTGAGTTCCTTGAAGATACTTGAAAATTCTCTTTACTTCCTGAAGATGGGTTTCTTTAGGATTTGCCTGAAACCTTCCAACTATTCCCACTGCATGCATGATGTCTGGTCTAGCACCTGTCAAATAAAGAAGACTTCCAATCATGGATCTATAGGTTGGTTGATGCACTGCTGCAGATTCATCATTTTCACTGAGGCTGCATCCTGTAACCATAGGGGTACATACTGGTTTTGCATCTTCCATGCCATATTTCTTCAAGATCTGCTTGAGATACTTGGTTTGAGACAAAAAGATACCGCCTTCATTTTGTTGGATTTGCAATCCAAGAAAATATGTCAGTTCTCCAAGCAAAGACATTTCGAATTCTTTCTGCATTACCAAGGCCAAGCTTTGACTCATAGCTTCTTCATTGCTACCAAAGATAATATCATCTACATACACAACAAGTACTAGCAATTTTTCATTTTCTATTTTTATATAAAGATTGCTATCTGCTGATCCTTTTGAAAAACCTTGTTGATGAAGATATTTTTCGAAACGGTAGTACCACGCCCTTGGAGCCTGTTTAAGACCATAGAGAGCCTTTTTTAGTCTGCATACAAGATTTGGATCATTCCCAAGGATGAAGCCATCTGGTTGCTCAATGTACACTTCTTCTTCTAAGTCTCCATTCAGAAAGGCTGATTTCACGTCCATTTGAAATACTTTGAACTTCTGAAAGCTTGAGAGAGCAAGGAACATTCGAATGGCCTCAAGTCTAGCAATGAGAGCAAAAGTTTCTTCAAATTCTATACCTTCTTGTTGAGCATACCCTTTACAAACAAGTCTGGCCTTGTTTCTAATCACTTCCCCATTTTCATTCAACTTGTTTTTAAAGATCCATTTTGTCCCTATGACATTCTTATCTTTTGGTCTAGGAACCAACTCCCAAGTGTTACTCTTTTCGATCTGCTCAAGTTCTTCATCCATTGCCTTGACCTAGCATTCATCTTTGCATGCCTCTTTTACATTTTGAGGTTCAATGGAGGAGAGCAATGCCAAATAGCTTGAGGCTTCTGCAATTTTTCTTCTTGTTTGTACACCTGCCTCTTTCTGCCCCAAAATCTGAGATTCTGGATGATTCTTCTGAACGTACCTGGATGGAGTCTTCTCTTCTATCCTTATCTGTTCCTTTGGTGCCTATTGAGGTTCTTCTTCATCATCAGTCTGATTTGGAGAGTAGTCTTCATCCTCTTCGATATTTTCATAATTTACTTGCCTAGGAATGTATCCTTTTTCATCAACCACTACATCAATGCTGTCAACAATTCTTCCAAGTCTTTTATTGTAACACTTATATGCTTTTCTGTGAGGAGAATAACCAAGGAGAATGCCTTCATCTGCTCTAGGTTCAAGTTTTCCAAGCTGTTCATCATTATTCTTAATATAGCATTTTCTTCCAAAAATTTTGAAATGCTTTATCGAAGGAGTCTCACCATACCAGATCTCATGAGGAGTTTGAGTGCTGTTTACTCGGACATTATTTTTGTTGAGAATAACAACCGCGGAAAATGCAGCTTTACCCCAGAAGGTTGCAGGAGTTCCAGACTCATCAAGCATAGCACGAGCCATTTGTTGGAACGTTCTGTTCATCCTTTCCACCACTCCATTTTGCTGAGGAGTCCTAGCTGTAGAGAATTCCCTTCTTATTCCATGTTCTTCACAGAAATCGAAAAATTCATTTGAGGTAAACTCCCCACCTCTGTCGGACCTGAGGCACTTAATTTTGTGATCTGATTCATTTTCAACCAAGGCTTTGAAGGATTTGAATTTTTCGAATGCTTTGTCTTTGTGCTTCATAAGTCCTAACCAAACCATCCTAGAGAAGTCGTCAATGAATAATATAAAGTATTCTTCTCCTCGAGGTGACCTTGTCCTAAATGGACCACATACATCTGTATGGACTAGCTCAAGAGGCCTGCTAGCTGATCCTTCCTTCTCAGGGAAGTTAGTTCTGGTTTGCTTACCAAACTGACATGATTTGCATATTGTGTTGTTTGGAATTTTGATATCTGGAAGACCAAGAACTGCCTGGTATTTGCATGCTTTCCTTATTTGTGAAAAGCTTAGATGCCCCAACCTCCAGTGCCATAACCAGTGTTCATCATCCTTGCTCAAATAGCATTGTTGTTGTCCTTCTTCAAATATGTATAAATTATTTGGAGTTCTTCTACCTTTGATCACTGTTTTTCCTGTATCAAGATCACGAACACTACATCCATTTGATCGAAAAATTACCTCGGTTCCTTGATTGCACATCTGACTGACACTCAGTAGATTATGCTTCAAGCCATCAACATACAAAACATTTCCAGCTTTGACCTTTTCTTTCAACTGAGCAGTGCCTCTTCCTTTTATGACTGTAGGGGTATCATTTCCAAAAGAAACTTTCTTTCCCTTTTCTAAAACACTATATGATTCAAGTTTTTCTTTATCACCTGTCATATGCTTCGAACATCCACTGTTGATGTACCATAGATTTTCCTGTCCTTCTCCATAAAAAGCTATCCCACATCTTTCTGGTTGTGGTTCCTTTATTCTCCATGTTCTGGTGCTTAAGGCTTGTTCCTTTGTCTACCGAAACCTACTCCTGCATTCAGAATCTTCATGACCGAAGTTATTACAAATAGAACATTCAATTTCATTTTCAAGGGCCAAAAAGTTGTTATAGGTCCTTTTCGTAATCCAAGTCATACTTCTTTGTTTTTGATCTTCTCTAGTCATGATTGTCTTATATGCAACACATTGAGCTGCTTTGTGACCAAAGTTATGGCAAGAGAAACATTGGCCATTGAAGAAACTTCTGCGATTATCAAATCTACCAGCCAAATGATTGTAGTTTCTATTGTCATCCATTCTTGCAGCAAATTGAGAAGTTTTTACTTGTGGCAGGTTGTAGCTTTTGTTCACCCTTAAGATGGATTGCCCCTATTTTACCTAGTAGTCTTTGTTTATTCTTGATGTAATTCGTCCCTATTTTACCTGGTCATCTCCATTGGGATTTTTCTCATTCCTCCTTGCTGCATCAAGATAACTCTTTGAGGTGGATGCTTGAGATGCTTCTCCATTATACCCCAGACCTATCTTGATTAGTGGAGAACGTTGTACATTGATAATCTCATCCAGAGTTTCAGATCCTTTAACAAATTTAAGATTAAGAGCCTTTGTTTTCTCAATTTCTTTTCTAAGGCCAACAATTTCACATTCTAACTTCTCAAGAAATTTTTCTTTTCCATCAAGTTGGAATTGTAGAGTATCAATGATCATATCTTTTTCTTCTAAACATGTTTTGAGTCTAGAAATCTCTTCATAAAAACCATCTACATCTATAGCGTCCATGTAATCATCATCTTCAAAAGCCATTAAAAGTTTATAATCATTACCTCGTTCATCTTCGTCACTATTTGATAGGCCATCACTGTCTTCATGAGTGTAGTAACTTTTCTTAGTTGCATTCTGTTTCTTGTTCCATCTAATAGGTTCCTTCCCTTTGTCAATATTATCCTTATGAGGACACTTGGCAGCATAATGACCAACTCTTCCACAAGCAAAGCATTTGAAAGGTAACTTACCTTGGAATCTTCCAGCACCCCGTTGAAGATTCTTGACAAAATTTGATTCTTCTTCTTCTTCTGACACGTGTCCAGACTCATAGTAGTCTCCTTTGCTTGAAGCCTTGAAAGCAACTTCTCTCTTGTCCGATGGTCCTCCTTTCCTCATTTCATAAGCAGTTAGAATCCCGTGCAGCTGTGACATGGTAAGGTTTCGTAGATTCTCTTTTTCTTCTATTGCAGAAACTTTAGATTCAAACCTAGGGGACAAAGATCTTAGAACTTTTTCAACCACAACAGCCTCTTTTATTTCTTCACCCAAGTTTTTCATACAATTAACAATCTCATCTACACGAAGGAAATAGTTAGCCACACTTTCATCATTGTGCATTATGAGATTTTCATACTAAATTCTGAGGGTTTGAAGTTTTGCTTGTTTTACCTGTTCATCTCCTTCATAGCTCAGAACAATTTTGTCCCATATTTCCTTTACGGATTTATACTACATAACCTTGACGAATTCTGATTGAGATAGACATCCTAATAGGGTATTGACTGCCTTTGCATTTATTTCATATTTCTTCTTCTCAGTCAGATCTGTAGGAGTTGCCGATGGAAAAGTGTACCCTGTATCGATGATATCCCAGACTTCTGTACCAAGAGATTGAAGATAGGCAATAACTCTTACCTTCCAATATACGAAGTTTTTCCCATAAAAAATCGGTGGCTTGATAGATGCTTCTCTCTCGTAGTTGCTCATGATGATGGATCTTCCCCTAAGCGATCAAGCTTCTTTAGAAGGACCTGCTCTGATACCAATTGTTGGAAATAGTACTGAGGGGGGGGGTAAATCAGTATTATCAAGCCAAATATTCCCTTTTTAAAATTCATAGGATATACGCTACTTCAGTTAGTAAAACCAGCGTATATACGCAACTATGTAGATGGAAACCCGCGTATACAATGCAAACTTATGGTTTAATTTATCTTTCAGATGTTGATTATTAATCTGTGTATTTGAGTGAAATAGACAGTAACCAGACCAGTAAAACAGAACAGAAGACAATCACACACAAGAACACAAGATATAAGGTGGAAACCCAATGTGGGTGAAAACCACCTGTTGCAATTCGTTTTTATCTTTCTCTAATTAGAAACTTCCTTTTACAATGTATTGGTGCAGTCCTTTACCATTACGAAGGCTACAACCTGTAGAGAGCTACAACCCTCTCTCGTTTTCCAGCTTCTCCTGGAAGGGAGCTACAACCCCCTTAGCTCTTGTACTAGCCAAGATACTAGTACGTAGTTGTTGGCCTATTGAAGGCTACAACCTTCTCTTTCTTCCAGGGACCACGTTTCATAAATTTTCAGACTGGATCCATGAACATCAATAAATCATTAGGTATATCTGCATCAAACAATCTCCTTTTCCCCAATTAGCACTGAATCAAGTAAACACTTCTCTGGCAGCTGTACCCAGAACACAGTAATAGTAACCACACACCAAATTCTAAACCCAGAATACTGCAGCAATAAACAGAGGTAGCTAGATCATAATTTAAAAGATATACGCTACTTCAACAACCTGAAACCTGCGTGCATACGCTCCTATGTTTGGACCAACTTGCGTATACGCCATTTTCATTCACTGAACCAGCGTGTATACGATCTTTCACTTCACTGAACCTGCGTACAGATCTATAAAGAATAATTCATTCTTTCAAATATTCAGACACTAATTAACCCAGATTATCTGATTTATATATCAAGCATGCGCCTCATATAACATATCAAAATCATACAAAGATACTATTATTCAAGCCTAAATATTATGACCCATCAATATAACTTTTCCTTCTTTATGCGCTAAGGTTCCTCCTTCATTCAGATCCAGATCTGCACCATAACCCCAATCACAAATATTTCAGATCTAGCACTTATTAGATATTCAATTTATTTAGATTGATTGCCTTGCCAAATGATCTCCTTCCTCTTTTATAGTCTTAGGCCTTTCACAATACCACGGTCCAAAACCATAATAACACAATACCATGAACCCAATACTTGGGGTCAACACTTTTGGATGCAATACCACGGACCAAAACCATAGGATCAAAAACTGTCGGACTAATACCATGAGCCAACCATGAAAGTGCATGAACTTTTCTCTTCATGAAAGGAACTTTTCTCTGCATGAAAGTGCATGAACTTTTGTCTATATGAAAGAAACTTTTCTTTGCATGAAAGTGCGTGAACTTTTCTCTGCATGAAAGTGCGTGAAGTTTTCTTTACATGAAAGAACCTTTTATCTTCATGAAAGTGCTTGAACTTTTCTCTACATGAAAGAAACTTTTATCTTCATGAAAGTGCGTGAACTTTTCTCTACATGAAAGAAACTTTTATCTTCATGAAAGTGCGTGAACTTTGATGCACTATAATTTATCATCTGAGATGAGTGGGTTGCCATCAAGTACAACATATGTATCATAATGCCAACATTTTCTTTATAACTTTTTTATGGGACTTCTCAGATTGTGAAAATTTCAAAGATCTAAGGAGACATGCAAAATTTCCCCACATAAAAATTTCATAATCATATTTGCAAAGTGCGTGAACTTTTCTCTACATGAAAGAAACTTTTATCTTCATGAAAGTGCGTGAACTTTGATGCACTATAATTTATCATCTGAGATGAGTGGGTTGCCATCAAGTACAACATATGTATCATAATGCCAACATTTTCTTTATAACTTTTTTATGGGACTTCTCAGATTGTGAAAATTTCAAAGATCTAAGGAGACATGCAAAAGTTCCCCACATAAAAATTTCATAATCATATTTTCAAAATTGGATACATGATGTGTTCTAAAAGTTTTTTCTTGGGAAGAGGCTAAAAACAACAAGTTTTAGAAGAAGCATACATGGTGAAGGTAGATGCGGCAAGAAAACCTGGTGAAGGTAGAAGAAACAAGTAGACTTGGTGAAGACAAAAGAAACTAAAAGACATGGTGTAGGAGAAAGAAACAAAAAGAATTGGTGAAGGAAGAAGTAACAATCAGACTTAGTGAAGTAAGTTGATTCCCGTGAATATTTGTAGCAGTGGGGATAGTGTCTCTTATAGGATGGTTCCTACAAATATTGTAGGAAAGGGGATTGGTGTATCTTGTAGGTTCTTTCCTACAAATATTGTAGCAAAGGGGATCGATGTGTTTCCAGTAGGTTGATTCCTACAAATATTGTAGTAGAGGGGAATGGTGTCTTCTGTAGGTTGGTGCCTACATATCATGTAGCTGATTTTGGGTGTGTGTTATATTATTTCCACGACTAGCCACACAAGCAGGGGGGTCAGAGGGGGGAATGATATCCCCCCCCTATTTTTTACACTAGGTGTAGCAGGGGAGGCAGCAGCCCCCCTATCAGGGGGTTTATAGGGGGTGGTAGCCCCCCTACACTAGGTCTAGGGCAGCGCCATGGGATTTTTTTCCCTGTATATATGTGGACCCAAAGGTGGGGGGCAGAACCAAAGATGGTGGGTAGACCTACCCATTGTTTTTTGCATGGGTTTTCACATAGTGTTTGGCATGATGGTTTTCTGCCCAAGGTAGTTTATAGATCTAGTTAAGGGAACTACAATCATGTTCTAATCTATGGTTGATGGATTGCGGTATATGAATTATTCAGTGTATGTGTGTGTGTGTGTGTGTGTGTGTGTGTTTGTATTATAACATTAAAAGGAACATAATGAAAAATCAATTTGGTAGCCTGTAACAACGCCTCCCCTCATATCTATCCACTTTCACCAGCCTACTTGTGGTAAACATGAGATGAGGGGCTACTATTAGAAGACTCAACCTCCTAGGTGACCTTAAGGAAGTGGAATCGATGGAAACCCACAAGACATACCCTCTATAGCTTCTATAGGACTCCTAGAAGCCTTCTCAGTCATGCCCACAACTAGTCCCTAGGTCCCACTAAGTTTAAACCATTAAACCCCTAGACACTTTGTTGATATCTAAGAGGATCCAAATGCTCGCACAACAATGCATGCATGCGCCTTGGGACTTTTCTCCTTAGAATTGTGCCTATGACTCTGGGATTTGTGGCACTTTTTAAGCCCAAATAATCTAGGTCACTACCCAGAAACCCTTGTAGCTTTCAGAATCCATAATTTACATGATGACAAGATTTAAAAATAAAAAAAAAATGACTTCAGGACTAGGCCTGACCATCCCCAACCGGGACTAACATTTTGTCAAAGACTTGGCATTAATGCAATCTACAGGAAATGAATACAAGATAGAGCATAAATTACTGATAACTCATATGAGACTTGACAAGAAGGATCACAACCCTCTTCCCTTATTGTTTTGACATCAATTAGGGCTTGCATCCATTATCGTTTTAGTTACAAGTAAACACATGAAATAACCATATCTATAACCACTCACATAACCATGCTTATTACCAGCATTTAACCATCTAAATAACAATGAGATAACAACTATTAAGGCCACATAATAACAAGTAAAAGAGCAAGAGAACTTAGCTTTTATTAAACATAGGCAAGAGCAGACCATGTTTGGGACTTTTGCATACCACCTGACCATAGCCATGGCTGAACCAAATATTTCTTTCAGCCAGTCACCCTCGTGCCATATTCCAAGCATGAATGTGGGATCTCATGGATAAAACAATCCAAAAAAAACCAAGGGAATTGATAGATTAAACCACCTCCACCCTCACAAAACCATGATCTCACCAAAACTGACACCAAGGTCACAAAACCAAACTGATCTTGGAATGCCTCTAGACTCCATCACTATCCTTGAGGAAGTTTCCATCTCCTTGTCTCGTTGTCTTTACCGCAATCCACACTGGATCACTAGACCCTAAAACGAGACACCACACTCAGGATTTACTATGTATCCTTCCAAACTCAGTCAAGGCATTCCTAGGAATTTGGGAATTTTCCTTAGACAACCTTCGCCTTAGATTATAAAACTATTCGGAAATTCTAAAGCTCAAAATCGAGAAACAATCTAATCACACCATGGCTATTCGGAAAAAGGCAAGGCAAGGTTGAAAAACCATTATCATAATGCCGCAAAACCATGACACCGACAACAAGAGAACCATATACCAGCATGCAAGGCTATGCATGTCAAAAATAGCTATGAAGTCACACATGCAATATGTTACTTGCAAGTATTTTTGCTGAGCTCCTTGATCCTTCTCCTCCTTGCTCGATCTTTTCTTTCCCTTCCTTGGCTTATTTTCCCCTTCCTTTCTCCAAAGCTAGAATGCTCCAATAAAAATCTAACTTTCCAAGAGTGAGAGAGAGAGAGAATAATGAGAGAGCTCCAAAACTAAATTGGCAAAAGGTTACACTAACCAAGCTTGAGAAAAAGATTGCAAACTGATCCTCATAAGCCTTTTTATTAATGAGGACTCTATTTTCTTTAATTCCCATTATTTTCCTTCATTTTCCTCCTCACATGCAACCTGTGACCTTTCACCTTCCTTTTCTCCTAATTTCCATTATTTTCATAAATAAAATGCCAAAAATGCCATTTTTTCTTCCCCAAGCCTTTGTCATTGCCTTTTCCAATTTCCTTAACCATAATAATCGAAATGAACACCCACTAGGATGTTTTTCCCACCATTCAACTTGCAATATGTGTCCCATCAATCATGGTTATTATTTTTGTCTTTAGTATAGAACCCTCCCCCTTGGGGGAACACCGTCCTCAGTTTTCAATGACACATATAACCAACAAGACTGTTGCAACCGAACATACTGCCCATCAAGCTTTATAACTTAGCTCGTTGCAATATTTACAATGACGAGTGCTGAAACATGAAAAACATACTGTTTACTGGAACTTTGTAACATATCTCATTACGGTATTTACAATAACCACATATACACATATTCCCATTTGTTATACCAACAAATAAAAGGATAAGTTTCCTACATCTACAACAAGGGAATCTAGAGGCTTACACCTCCACCCTCACAAGTAATGCCAAGATTCACTTCCTTCCCAGGAAGTCCAGAATCCACTGTGAAAGTCAAATTTTCATCCAATGTCCAGTGCTACAATACTATGCCACTTGTCCTCTCAGCAAAAAATTACCGACTCATTGTTCCAGGGTGCACTCCCAATGTACATATGATTCCATCTGGTAATGCTAATGACCAAAACAAATCCATCCCCGAAATTTTCTTCTCTGCTACACAGTCCCTTGGGAAATTTGGTCACCCATTCTTGCAGTCACTCACCTTCCAAGTTCCCTGACATCCCCTATCCGGGGTGATCCATCCCTTGGCAATGGTTCCTCGCATTGGAAGGTCAAAAAACCAAGGCATATACTTGCCTCAAAACAATCTTACCAATCATATCATGCTCATAGAAATCAATGGACACTATTGGGTACTAGTGTCCATAATGCCCCTGGTCTTGAAGTGCTTTACCATCATACTACTGCTTATTTGAATTCCTTTTCCTGTTGCTGCTAATCCTTACAATAGATTTTAACCACCCAACTGAACATTTATGTGCTTCCTATACCAAGCACATAAATTCCATTAGATTTAAAATAAATTGAAATAAATTTACATCATACCTCATTGGTAACTCGTCAATAAGGTACACTTGCAATCCTGTTTACTTCCTGTCAAAAGAAGTCAAACTAGTTGTTCCAAACAAATCATCATGTATAAACATATCACATCAGATTAGCTCAAAACACAACCATCATAGATCAAAATCATAGATAACATGTAACCATCATAAACCAAAATTATAGATCACATGTAATCACCATAGATCAAAATCATGAATCACATGCATAATAAAATTGAAATAAAATACTGATACTTTTCCTTTAATAAATCCTTAGCTTCTACCTTTGTCTTTACTCCATATGCACACTAGATCGATTACCACACTCGACAAACAACTAGTGTACAACACAACACAATACATACATCTACATCTGATGTACACCACCACATAATACATACACCTACACCTGATGTACAACACAATACATATACATACACAGAGTACAACACAACGAATGCACATTTCATGATACCATGACTACACAATGCACATACATAGTACCACATGCCCGCAACACATGTATGAAATGCACACAATACCACATGTACACCAGTACCATATGTAAAACATGTACATAGTACCACCTGTAAACCACACCACCTGCACAATATGTGCACAACATCACATGTACATGACACCATCTGCACAACTTGTACGTAACGCCATATGTACACCAAACGACCTGTACAACGTGTACATAATACCACATGTACACAACACCACATGCACAACATGTACACGAAACCACGTGTACACAATGCCACACACACGACATGTACATAGCACCACCTGCACACAACACCACATGTACAACATGTACACAACACCACTTGCACACAACACCACATGTATAGTCATGCACACAACACCACATGTACAGTCATGCATAGAACACCATATGTACATAGTACCATATGTACAACATGCACACAACACCATATGTACATAGCACTGCATATACAACATGTACATAACATAATATGTACATAGCACCACATATCCAACATGTTCACAACACCATATGCACACAACACCGCATATCCAACATGTGCACAGTACGATATATACACAACACCACATATACAACATGCACACATTACGATATATGCACAACACCACATATCCAACATGTACATAACACCATCTATACCTAGCACTGTACATGCAATATGCACACAACACCATAGGTACAGTCACTGAATATACAACATGCACAACATATACACAACAATAGCACTACACATCCAAAACCATACTACCTCTACCAATCAACCTTGCTTCCAGTGTCTCTCTACCATTTGTGCTTATCCTAACATGCCACAAAACACATTGTTTTCATTACGCTGATGTATCCATCAGCGTTACTTGTCATAACATAAACATAGGCATAATACAAGCATACAATACATTCATATCCACATGATATTGACCTCATATATTGTCATCACTACTCTTCCCACTTGACTCCTCATAAACCAGGAACCTCTTCATGCAATTCACTTGCATAAGAAATCATTCCTCCACAAGAGTGATCCCTGGTGACCCTATTAGACAATGACATACATACATACATGTATACATATAAACATCAACATAAAACAATCATGATCCCTAATGACCCTATCAGATAACAATGCACATACATACATAATTACTAGACCTCAAGGTCAAGGTTAAGAGAACTTTATTTATTCATGCACAACATTGAGAACAATGGTTCCCAAGATAGCCAAGGCATCTATTACCTTAAGCCCATCTACTTTACCTTTCTTGTTACCTTTATCATAATTATTCTGCCATCATTCATTTATCCCAATGGACCCAACCAACTCAACTGACTGCCATACTCTTGCCTTCAGCTTCTCTTATACATGCACTAAGTTTCATCTAGGCCTTACATCACCTGTTGGGTACCACACAAACCTCCCCAAACTCCATTAAATTTCCTCTTTTCCTAACAAATTCCCAAGACTCTCAAAATCATAAAAGGAAATAACAAGAAATAAACAAGAAGAAAACCTTGAAAACCAATAACAATACGACGCCACAAACAAAGTAGTATGGCCATATACTAGACATAAACAAACCACAAATCAAGTGCAAACAAATCATAGAAGATCTAAAGCACAAGACTAACGATAGACACCATGACTCAACTTCCATGGTTCCTAAGGAAACTCAACTCGAGCCTTCATCAAGATTTCATGGCAATCTCTTTTGCCATGCAATCCTTTGCATCATACTGCCATAAACACATAATTGTCAGTGCATAAGTAAACATAACAACATACTACTTACCTTAATTTTTCATACTAATGCTAAGAATGTTACCCTACAACTGCTCACACATGTCAACCACATGTTCCAAATATCAAGACAATCATATCTATCAATTTGAGATCAACCTTTACGAAGGCTAACAATCATGTCATAATCCACAGTCAACTCATATTCATTAGACATAATGCTCCAACTATCACCTATTACACTCAAGTACATGTTAGCTATCTCAACACATATGTGTGAGTAAAACCATCTTGAAACAAGGTAATTTCTTGATGCAATCTTGTAGACACATACTCGTATCATGCGATTAATCAAACATTCAACAATAGATATACGACATAATAGACACCAACACTCAAACACCAAATAGATGACATAATCAAACATTCAAGCATAAAATATATGACATAGGCATGCTCATACCTTAATTTATCTCATGGGAGGCTATCTTGTCTGCACAATCAATCTATATTAACATGATATAACTCCAAAACACAACAACTCAAACACAAATAAGATCATGATATCCATAACAATAAATAACCAACATGTTCACATCATAAGCTCATAAACATTTGTTGTTCATGCATAACAATCACATATGTACGACCAGTCTAAATTAGTACAACACAATGTCACAAATAAGTCGACTCATACCTGAATGTCATAACCCTAACCATCTGCATAGGCCAATCCAATTAGTATGATACATATAACATCAAGATATTAATGCAATAACCCTAATCATTAACTAACATACAATAACAAGTTAACATATAACATGCTCATCAACAACATATAACATAATCATCAAGTTAATTGTCACAAAACAACAATAGTAATGCATACAACCATAAGTTACTATCATTCATGACTATCTGACACATGATTATATGACAACATTGATCAAATAACATTTATCATATATGTAACTATAATAATAATAGAATGAAAGGCATACACATAACCATAATGCATATAACAATCCTTAACCTACATACATGCATGCCCAACATACAAACTTGTATGATGACATGCTCTTGCCTTGAGGTCCAATGCTACAATTTCACTTTGATGGTTTACATCTCCTACTCTATCTCAGTCAACACATTAGAATCATATCATAACAACTACATCATGATGACCTGAAAAGCCTACAATGACCTCATGCATGATGACCATGCCCATAATAATGCATTCATAACAACAAATAGACACTGACATGCATAAAAAATGCATATACAATTGACATGCATTCCTAACTAATGCATCCCAACAACAACATAATCAAATCCTACATGGAAACACAACTACAACAATGATCACTACCATGCATACACAACAATCACATATACAACCTACATGCATGCCTGACAAACACAATTTTCCCATCCAGTCCAAGTGCTAAACCATGCTCTAATAACACCCTATGGTATCATATATGACCCAAAGAGAGCACAACCCACTGTGATACCACCTTGTAATTACACTCTCCTCATATCTACCCACTTTCAGTGGCTTACCCAGGGTAAACATGAGATGAGGGGCTACTATGACAATATTCAACCTCCTAGGTGACCTTAAGGAAGTGGAATTGATGGAAACCCATAACACATACCTTCTATAGCTGCTACAGGACTCCAAAAATACTTCCCAGTCATCCCCATGACTAATCCCTAGGTCCCACTGAGTTTTAAACCATTAAACCCCTGAACGCTCCCTTGATATGGACAAGGGTGGGTATGGGAGGATCCAAATGCTTGCACAACAAGGCATGCATGTGTTTGGGGACTTTTCTCCTCATACCTGTGCATGCGATTTCAAGATTTGTGCCACTTTCCAAGCCCATAATCCAGGTCACTACCCAGAAACCCTTGTAGCTTTCAGAATCTATAATTTACATGATGACAGGACTTACAAATCAAAAACTAACTCCAGGACTAGGCTTAACCATCCGCAACCGAGACTGACATTCTGTCAAACACTTGGCACCAATGCAATCTATATGAAATGAATACAAGATAGAGCATATATGACTGATAACTCATATGAGACTTGACAAGAAGGATCACCACCCTCTTCCCTTAACTTTTTTGACATCAAATAGGGCTTGCATCCATTATCCTTTCAATTACAAGTAAACACATGAAATCACCATAACTATAACCAATCACATAACCATGATTATAACCAACATTAAACCATGTAAATAACAATGAGATAAAAACTATTAATGCCACATAATAACAAGTACAAAAGCAAGAGAACTTAGCTTTTATTAAACATAGGTTAGAGCCGACCAAGTTTGGGACTTCCACATACCACTCGACATAGGCATGGTTGAACCAAATATTTCTTTCAACCAATCACCCCCATGCCATATTCCAAGCATGAATGTGGGATCTCATGGATAAAATAATCCAAAAACAACCTAGGGAATCTAGAGGTTAAGCCACCTCAACCTTCACCGAACCGCGATCTCACTAAAACTAGCATCGAGATCACAAAACAAAACTGATCTTGGAATGCTTCTAGACTTCATCACTACCATTGAGGAAATTTTCATCTCCTTGTCTCTCTGGCTTTACCAAAATCCACACCAGATCACTAGGCCCTAAACTAAGATACCACCCTTAGGGTTTACCATGTATCCCACCAAAACTAGTTAAGGGATTCCTAGGCCTTTGGGAATTTTCCTGAGACCACCTCCACCCAGGATTTCAAAACTATTCAGAAGTTCCAAAGCTCAAAACCAAGAAACAATCCCATCAAACCATGGATATCTGGAAAAAGGCAAGGCAAGGCTGAAAACCCACTATTATAACTTGTCAAAACCATGCCACTGACAGCAAGAGAACCATATACCAACATGAATGGCCATGCATGTGAAAAGAAGCTAGGAAATCACACATGCAATATGTTACCTACAAGTATTCCTGCTGAGCTGCTTGATCCTGCTCCTCCTTGCTTGATCTTTGCTTTCCCTTCCTTTCCTTGTCCTTCCTTTTCTTGCTTTTCCCTTCCTTGCTCCAAAGCTAGAATTCTCCAAGAAAACTCTAAGTGTCCAAGAGCGTGAGAGAGAGAATAATGATAGAGCTCCAAAACTGAACTGAAAAAAGGTTACACTGACCAAGCCTGAGCAAAAGCTTGAGAAAAATCTTGCCAACTGATCCTTAGAAGCCTTTTTATTAATTAGGTCTATATTTTCTTAAATTTCCATTATTTTCCTTCATTTTCCTCCTCACATGCAACATGTGACCTTTCACCTTCCTTTTCTCCTAATTTCCATTATTTTCATAAATAAAATGCAAAAAATGTCATTTTTCCTTTCCAAAGCCTTTGCCATTAACTTTGCCAATTTCCTTAGCCATAATAATTGAAATGAACACCCGCTAGGATGTTTTACCTACCATTCAACTTGGACCTGTCCCATCAACCGTGGTTATTATTTTTTCCTTTGTTAACTTTTACATGGAATTTTTTCCCGGGTTGTTACATAGTCCCAAGTTTGGAATCCAAGGGAAAATATTTATGTATTTGTTTTATGTCATTTCCATTATATATTTTATGTTTTAAGAATTCGTTTGCAGGTAATTGTTGTACAGGGTTAAAACCTACAACTGAGGGGATTATAATATCTTATAGGTTGGTTCCTACAAATCTTGTAGCTGAGGGGACTTGTGTCTCTTATAGGCTAGTGCCTACAAATATTGCATCATGGGGGATTAGTGTCTCTTGTAGTTCGATACCTAAAATTCCTGTAGCATGGGGCATGGGATATTAGTGAATCCTACTAGTTAGTTCCTAGAAAGATTGTAACAATAGACTGGTGCATGCCAAGTTTGTTTTAGTAGGTTGGTGTCTACAAATATTTGTTATAAATAAGTTTTCATTTATATCTTGTATTCCATATGTGAGATTGTTTCGTTATGATTCATAAATGTTTAAATAAATAAGAAATTGTCTTATATTGATTCACCCCCTCTCTGATCTTAGTATAAGTGTGAATTCAATAAAGGAAGTGACCTTTCATATTCCATACTACTCCAAACAAATCCAACTTCAGAGTGTTATGTTTCTTTGAGGAAGCTCATCTTCAGCTGCTGCACTTCCACATCAGATTATCGAATGTTAGCATTTTCATTAAGTTGGCCACATGAAAGATCAGTGTTCTGATCTGTATACTTATGAGAAATTTGGAAAACCTACTCATAATTCAGACAAATATTCTTGTCACAATAACCGTACAACAACAAATATTCACCTTAAATGGACTACATTTTTGCAATGGTCTCTAATATCCAAGAATATATATCAATCGTATTGTAGAATTCATTCTCATGTGTTAACACATATTGAAATGGAGATATTTCCATCTTCTCACCTTGTTTCATGTTCCATAAGCATAATTTGGTTTATAGTCATCCTAAAACCACCATTTGGTTTGTGGTCCTCAAATTACCACTCAGTATAAGACTTACTAATTTTGCTAAACAACAATTTTTGGTCATCATCAAATCATCATTTCAATATTTTGTGGTTATTTTTAAACCATAATTTGGGAGCACTTCCATTTCATTGATGACATCATCTTCTATCTAAATTCGTAATTATTCCAAGAAATAATTTAAACGAAGTTCCAGATTTTTTTGTCTACTTTAAACCAAGTTTTAGAAGTGACTAATGAACAACAATCAATAGGAAGGAAATTACAACCAATATATGAAGTTGTGGTAGCATCTCCTCCAACTCCTAGCTCCAAAAATATCTCGCTCAAAGAAGATGTCAACAACATAACAATGTAATGAATTCCAATCCCTTTCTCAATGGCCCAGCCTTCAATTTATAGGAAAAATAGAGGCTATGAAGACTATTAATTTATCTACAATATAATTTGGGAGAAATATTTAAGGTGGATGATATTTCCTCATACTTTAATGATTTACGTTGCTTTATTCATTTAGGAAAACATTCCTCATGTTTTAATGGTTTTATCCACTTTTAAGTGCTTTATTTATTTAGGAAAAAGTTGCAGATGAGATAAAAGTGATCATATTCCACCATATGAGAGTTTCCTTAAATGAAAAAGAGTTCCATAGTGAGTTAACTTGGGATTTAATCCTTGTGACTAAGTAAGAATTTGGTGACACAAGTTAAATGAAGACACCAAGCATTATAGACTAAGATAACAATGTCGTCATAATACATAACTTGCATTATAGTCTTAAATAGGCTAGAAAAAAGGTTGAATTTCAACCAAAATCATAGTGATCTCCTTTAAGATGATGAGGAGGTATTTTCAAGTATAACATATGCCCCCTAAAGTGTGATATTAGAGAAGATGGTGATGGCCTAAATACTTTATAAAACAATTGGGGAGAGATAGTAATTAATATGTTTGAATGGAAGGAATATTGTAAACATCATCAAACATATGTCAGTTGTAAATCATGTCCTAAGTTGGGCATTCCCAAGCTCAATATCTAAAGCAAATCAATACATTGTGGATCCATGTATAAAATGAACAAATAATGTCCACTAGCAAGTACAATTTGGATCTATGCCACAGTGTAAGCAATCTGATATAATTTGTCTCCAAAAACAATATACATAGCCTGGGAGAGGAAACAATGTTGAGTGATGTAAGCCTCATCCCAAGGCCTTTGTCATCATTCTGAAATAACATAATTCTACACCTGTGAATAAATGAGCTGATGTAAAAATGTGATAAATTGTTTGATTACTGAATAATGATGAAAGCCATTAATAGATGCAAGGAATTCCATCGATAAACATGATGATATCCAATATGCCAAGTACAAGCTAGCGAGTTTGAATAAATATGTTGAAGTCAAACACTCATAGAATTGTTCAATTGGGAGTCAATAATGAAAACCCTCAATCAAACACATGGAAGACTTCCACTAAGGACTGCAAGCTCCTGGATACTATGATGTTTATCAATCTTCTTCCTAGATAATTTGTTGAAGTCAATGGGCAGGGATCTGTTGAATGTGAACAATGATGAGTCTCACATTAATCAACATGAAACGATAGTAAAGTGATTGATTTTGGAGATATATATAAGAACAATATGAACCAACTTAAGTTAATAGGACACATGATCAAGTGGTTGATACGACCAATAGAAAGTAGAAGATCCCTTGAATAGTAGAAGGAATGACACCAAGGAGACTAGGAAACTTAGACTCAAGAACACCAGGAGGAGCAGGATACGAGGATGTAGGGAAATCATGGTATCAAGGTGAGACTCATAATGTGTTAGGGTTAAAAGAGAAGCTGAAAAAAGGTTTATATGCTGGATGAGTGCCATGTTCAAGGGATGGACAATAGATTGCTGCCATAAAATTTCCGACTGATATAGATAGTAAAACTGTTCTTTCCTCCAATTTTTTCCCATTTTGATTAGGTTTAACAAGTCTGAAAAGTGTTGGCATTATGATACAGGTATTGTCCTTGATGGCAACTTGCTTAGATGAAAGATCACAGTATAGCAGGTAAACAACAAAGAATTACAGATCAGTCTTCACAAAATGAAGAAAGAGAGGTATACATAGGTTCACCATTGACCAAGCCACGTATACACGCAGGTTCACTGTATACAAGTTGCGTATATGTACACATGCACTTTCACTAAAGGAAAAGCGCATATACTTAGGAAAACTAAGTTTTTGGTCCGAAGTATTTGGTCCATGGTATTTTGATCCATGGTATTGATCCAAGGTATCTGGTCTGAGGTATTGACCCTAGGTATTTGGTCCAAGGTATTGGTCCTAAGTGGTTTTGGTCCATGGTATTGAGAAAGGCCTAAAACTATAAAAGGAGGAGAAGATCATTAGGCCAATGTGTGAAAGTATCAAATATCTGATGAAGTGTGAGATCTAGTGTCTAGGTTATTGGGTTATAGTGCATCGCTGGATCTTCACCAAGGATGAAACTTAGCAGATTATGAGGGATTAGATCTAATGTTGGATTAGGATCTTAAGGTGTATAATGAACTATAATTATGTGTTTTTTCTCATGTATATTCTAGATCTAAATACTGACAGATATATTATTCTGTAAATGATATGATCTGGGTAACTTCTGAATTAATATTTGCAAATGTATACGTTGGTTGGATTTGAGAAAAGCGCGTATGCACGTAGGTTCGACACATGGAAGTAGAGTATACCTTATAAAATATGTTTTAGTTGCTTATGTTTGCTGTTGTAGAGTTTTGGGTTTTGGTTTCGGTTCTGGTTACTATATTCTGGTTACAATATTCTGAATGATCAGATTGATGGGTTATCAAAGTGATTGATTGATTCGATTGTGGTTGGTTCAAAAGGTGATTGGTTGATGCAGATGTATTGGATGATTGAATTACAATTATGATGTTGTTGATGGATCCAGCCTGAAAATTTATGAAACGTGGTCCCTGGAGGAAGAGAGAAGGTCGTAGCCTTCTATAGATCGACACCTATGTACTAGCAAACATACTAGCTAGTACAAGAGCTAGGGGGTTGTAGCTCCCTTCCAGTAGTAGCTGGAAACTGAGAGAAGGTTGCATCCTTCTGTAGGTAGAAGCTTGTGTACTGGTATAAGTCTGCACCAGTACAAAATTGTAAACAAATTTTTCTTATTATTAAAAGAAGACAAAGGTGACAGCAACAGGTGGTTTTTACCCACGTTGGGTTTCCACCTTATATCTTGGTGTTCATGTGTGATGCTTATGTGTAATGCTTTATTCTGCTTTTACTGCAGTGTCTAATTAATATCTGACATGCTGTTTAAAGTTCAATGCATGATAAATTGGGTAAATCAAAAGTTCTCTGCATATATGTTGGTTGCTTTAATAACAGTTGCGTGTATACGCTGGCTCACTTAGCTAAAGTAGTGTATACAAATCTACCTATGGAAATGAAATATTATTGAGTTACAAATACTAATTCACCCCCCGTCTCAGTATTATTTCTAACAATTGGTATCAGAGCGGGTCCTTCAGAAGAAGCTTGATCGCTTGAAGGAAGATCCATCATCATGAGTAATCAAGAAAGCGGGGGATCCATTAGACCGCCAATCTTTGATGGGAGCAAATTTTTTTATTGGAAGATAAGAACCACAACCTATCTTCAATCACTTGGAACAGATGTCTGGGAAATCTTGGAAGGAGGATATACATTTCCATCAGCAATTCCTATAGATACGGTAGGTAAAAAGAAATATGAAACCAATGTCAGGGTTGTCAATACATTATTGGGAAGTTTGTCACAATCAGAGTTTGTCAAAGTTATGCAGCTCAAATCAGCCAAAGAAATATGGGAAAAAATCGTTCTAAGCTACGAAGGAGACTGTTAGGTAAAACGTGCTAAATTGCAAACTCTCAGAATTCAATATGAAACTCTTAAGATGCACAATGATGAAAGTATAGCTAGTTACTTCTTACATATAGATGAGGTTGTTAATTGCATGAAGAATCTGGGTGAAGAGATAATGGAAGTTACCTTAGTTGAGAAAGTTTTAAGATACTTTTCTGCTAAATTTGAACTGAAAGTATCTGCCATAGAAGAAAACAGGATCTATAGACTATTACTATGACACAGCTTCATGGAATCTTAACTACCTTTGAGATGAGAAATGGAGGCCCATCAGATAGGAGAGAAGCCACATTTAAAGCTTCAGCAAAAGGAAAATAAGAACTCAATGAATTAGGACATATTTCAGAAGAAGAAGATGAAGTAAACTTTGTCAAGAAGCTTCAATGGGGTTCCAGAAGATTTAAAGGTAGATTACCTTTCAAATGTTTTTCCTGTGGTAGAGTCGGTCATTATGCTACCAAATGTCCTCATAAAGATAAATATGATAAAGGGAAGGAATCTGCAAAATGGAATAGAAAACAAAGTGTAAGTAAAAAGAGTTACTATATTCATGAAGATAGCGATGGATTATCAAATAGTGATGAAGATGAAAATAGTAATGACTACAGACTTCTAATGGCTTATGAAGATGATAAATTTTTGGATGCTTCAGAAGAAGATGACCTTCATGAAGAAATCTCTAAACTCAAAATCTGTTTAGAAGAAAAGAATATGATTATAGATACCTTGACATATCAACTTGCTGAAAGAGAAAAGCACAATGAAAAACTAGAATGTGAAATTGTGGGTCTAAGAAAGGATCTTGAGAAAACAAAATCTCTCAATCTTAGATTTGCTAAAGGATCAGAAACCTTAAATGAAATTATCAAAGTGCAGCGTTCTCCTCTGATAAATACAGGTCTTGGATATACTGAAGAAGCACCTCAATCACAAAAGCCGTCAACCTCCACTAAAAGCTATCTTGATGCAGTAAAGAACAGTGAACAGTATGACAATCGTTAGCAAAGGCATAAAGCAGATCACCAGGTAAATTACTCAATTTGCTTCAAGGATGAATATAAGTCACAACCAACCTTAGGTAAATCATACTCTATTTACTTCAAAGATGAATAGAAACTACAATCACCAATTCAATAGATTCGATAATCGCAGGAACTTCTTCAATGGTCAATGTTTCTCATGTCATAATTTTGGACACAAAGTTGTTCAATGTGTTGCTGTAATATTCACTAAACCACTGCCCAGAGAGACATATGAATATCTCAGACAAAAGCTGGGAGTGGTTATTGCATCATCCTACTCTTAAATCCTATTTTTTTCAGAGAAAGGTTGTTATATGCGAGTTTCATGAAGCGTAGTCGCATACATATGTGGGTTTCTGTGGGCATAGTCGCGTATATGTTGGTTTGAAGAAAAGAAGTGGGCCAGATTCAGGAAAAAGGGGTTTGCTATGGTTCTGGCAATTATCTTCTCTATTTGATGATGGTTACAACCTACTGATAACATGTGGAAATATATTGGTCCTCATAAAGTTGTTGATAACTTGATGTATATCTGATTGATGATGATGCTTTTATATCTCTTACTGACATATGCAATGATCAGATCTGACAGTGAACAGGTGGAACAGGTTCAGGGGGAGAACATGGTATGCTTCTAATAAATCATTGTTGGCATTATGTCTAGAAGTCTTTGGTACCTAATCAATGATGATGAGTTCTTACTTTATGATGATATGTTGATACTCACATATGTTGATTATCATTGTTGATGACATGGGATGTTTCCTAGTGATGATATAATGAAGATTCTTGTGGAAAGATCATGTGGTTTTTGATAATGATGTCTATGATATGATGTGCATGATTTTGTGCTATTGCTTGGAGATATGACATATGCTTAGTTGATTCATGGAAGGTTATGATAATGGAATGTAGCAAGTTGATCTTGATGAGATCAAGAGGATGAGTTGATATATGCCGACATACTTTGACACATGTTGATGATATTTTGAGAAATAATGATGGACATATACAGGTTGCTGGTCTAGATGTTGTTGACAGATGCTGTTAATGATACAAATCATATGATAGTTGCTGATGACTATCATGGTCTTGTTTAAGATATTTGGTCTCTGTTATATATGTCATGCATATCATTTAATGTAAAGGTCATGAAAATACCTAATTTGTAACCCCACTATCCATGGGATGGATGGTGTATTGTTTCCTTTTTTTGTCATGTATAAACAATTGGTATATCCCCACTTGGTTGGGTGGATGAGTCAAATTTGGTATATCCCACTTGGTTGGGAGATGGATGTATGTATGAGTCATTGGTGATAGGAAGGTCATTGGTATAGAGTCATGTTCTTCTTTTAGAAAATATTTTTGCAGACTTTGCTTATGCTCAGGGGGAGCATGGACTCGATCATGGGAGCTCAATCAGTACACTTCAGCATATCAGAGAATTCAACATGTACTCAGGGGGAGCATGACCCTTTTCCCTTGATGTCAAAGGGGGAGAATGACTTGGTGTGGTTGTTTCCATCAAGTCCAAAGGGGGAGATTATTGGCATTATGATATAGGTATTTTCCTTGATGGCAACTCGCTCAGATGAAAGATCACAGTATAGCAGGTAAACAACAAAGAATTACAGATCAGTCTTCACAAAATGAAGAAAGAGAGGTATACACAGGTTCACCATTGACCAAGCTGTGTATACACGCAGGTTCACTGTATACAAGTCGTGTATACGTACACACACATTTTCACAGAAGGAAAAGCACGTATACCTTGGAAAACTAAGTTTTTGGTCCAAAGTATTTGGTCCATGGTATTGATCCAAGGTATCTGGTCCGAGGTATTGACCCTAGGTATTTGGTCCAAGGTGTTGGTCCTAAGTGATTTTGGTCCATGGTATTGAGAAAGGCCTAAAACTATAAAAGGAGGAGAAGATCATTAAGCCAATGTGTGCAAGTATCAAATATCTGATGAAGTGTGAGATCTAGTATGCAGGTTATTAGGTTGTAGTGCATTGATGGATCTGAACCAAGGATGAACCTTAGCGGATTATGAGGGATTATATCCAATGATGGATCAGGATCTTAAGGTGTAAAATGAACTATCATTACGTGTTTTTGCTCATGTATATTCTAGATCTAAATACTGACGCATATATTATTCTGTAAATGATATGATCTGGGTATAATTGAAGTCTGGAATAGCTACATAATTCTGAATTAATATTTGCAGATGTATACACTGGTTGGCTTTGAGAAAAGTGCATATGCACGTAGGTTCGACACATGGAAGTAGCATATAACTTATAAAATATGTTTTAGTAGAAACTGTATGTTGTAGAGTTTTGGGTTCTGGTTACTATATTCTGGTGATAGTATTCTGAATGATCAGATTGATGGGTTATCAAAGTGATTGATTGATTCAGTTGTGGTTGGTTCAAAAGGTGATTGGTTGATGCAGATGTATTTGATGATTGAATTACAATTATGATGTTGTTGATGGATCTAGTCTGAAAATTTATGAAACGTGGTCCCTGGAGGAAGAGAGAAGGTCATAGCCTTCTGTAGGTCAGTGCCTATGTACTAGAAAACATATCGGCTAGTACAAGAGCTAGGGGGTTGTAGCTCCCTTCCAGTAGTAGCTGGAAAACGAGAGAAGGTTGTAGCCTTCTACAGGTAGAAGCCTACGTACTGGTATAAGTCTGCACCAGTACAAAATTGTAATTTTTTTTTTCTTATTATTAAAAGAAGACAAAGATGACAATAGCAAGTGGTTTTTACCCACATTGGGTTTCCACCTTATATCTTGGTGTTCATGTGTGATGCTTATGTGTAATGCTTTATTCTGCTTTTACTGCACTATCTAATTAATATCTGACATATTGGTTAAAGTTCAATGCATGATAATTTGGGTAAATCAAAAGTTATCTGCATATACGCTAGGTGCTTTAATAACAGTTGCGTGTACACACTAGTTCACTTAGCTAAAGTAGCATATACAAATTTTCCTATGGAAATAAAATATTATTGAGTTACAAATACTGATTCACTCCCCCTCTCAGTATTATTTCCAACAAAAAGGGTAAACTCAGAAGTATTTTCATAGTTAGAGAGTCTGAAAAGAGCTTAAAGAAGACTTTAGGAGGCATATTTTTCATGTTTGATAACTGGGTGAGACAAAGATATAATAGCATACACAATACTATTCCTTTTTTGTAGTTAGTCCACTAAGTATGAATAAAAAGATAAACCTATGCTCAATAGACGTTCACCTCATTTTGTTATGAGTATGAGAGAATTGAAGTAAATTGTATATTCTTCATAAAAATTTTGACGAGTCAGATGAAGAAAACGTGTAGTATCTTTTTCAGATTGGCGAGTGAGAAAAAGATAGAAAAAGAATGGCTCAACCTTCTTCATAGGATTTTTATGAGTCGGAAGAAGAAAATTCGAGGTATTTTTAGTTTAATGAGGGAGAAAAAAGACCATAAAATATTTTTCATTCTTATTTGTGGGAGTTTAATGATCCCAAAGAAGGAAACTTGAGGTTTTTTTATTTAATGAGTGAGAAAAATACAATAAAAAGAATGCTCGTTTAAAAAAAAATTTGCTTTTGAAAATTGTGTAATTATTTTGGTTGGCTGTAACAAATTAACACAAGTTTTGGTATGAAATAGATGTGGCACCAATTCTTCTTGTATGCAATTTATATGAACATCTGAGTTTTGGGATTTTTGATATACTAAAAACTTGATCTCATCTAAAGAGAAAAGAAAACAAGAAAAATGGAAAGCCACACACCAAAAGAAATAAAAAAATGTACATAAAGTTATAAAACACATGCTAGCGGGGCGCTAGGCATAGTACTTTTTGTAGATAGATCCTGTTTAGGGGCTCCACAAGTGTTTCCCCATCATAGTCCATAAGTTCATAGGAACCTTTGGAAGGGAATCGAGTAACAATGTAAGGACCAGGCCAAATGGGTGGAAAGGCCTCTGCCCCTAAGAGGTTTCCTAAGTTTCCTTCCGAGTATAACTCTTGAACAATTGTCAAAGAGGAAGGTAAAAGCTTAATTTGTTTAAGGGATATTATTTTCATAGGATTTGTGTTCAGTGCAGATGGAAAAGAGGCTGAGACATGATGGTGGGACTCATCCCATGGATGCTCAACTAGAGAAATGGTCTCCATAATAGCCTCATTAGAGGGAAAGACAATGTTGAGAAGATCAATAGAGGGAGTTGCAGTGGAAGAGTCCATAGGACCATGGGCCCTAACTAAGGAAGAAGGAGATTTAAATGGATATTTCATAGCTTGATAATCTAGTTCTGCTAGTGACAACAACATATGGTCTCCAAAGGGTTTGATGGTCAAGGGGGTAGGTATGATCCATGGATCTGTAGATCCATCAGGTAAAATAGAGACATAGAAATGGTCAGAGGAACCTATGGTGGGGAAAGAGGTAAACTTCCTATAAGAAAATAATATTTTAAAAGGGTGATACCAATACTAATGAAAGTATCTGGAGTACCACCTACTAAGGGAGCATTGCTAGAATTCAATGGTTGAAATTTAGGGGTGAGGAAAGAGAGTTGATATAGAGTCATGATTTTTCCTTGGTGAGGAAAAAAAATGAGTTGGAAAATCAATAAGGCCATGGATTTCATAGCATAAATACAATTATGTCCCAACAAAAGATTGTACTCAAGTGGGTAATTAATAACTTCAATATCAATTGAAACCATCTTCCCACCAAGAGTGATGGGAAAAGCAACAAGATATGCCTTAGGGATGAAAGTATGGCCATACAAATATTTCACTTAGTTTGATGGTAGAGTAAGAGTGGGAAAACCAAAGGCAAGACAATAGGAAGTATCCATTACATAGGTAGAATCACCTTCATCAATGAAAATATAGTTAATGGCTTTTCCTCCCACATGAACCTGCACTTGAAAGGTAAGTTGGTGCAAGAGGCGAGGTGTACTTGTCTCCTTGTCAAAGACAACTATATTAGAATTCAAGGGGTTGACCCCAATTATATACAAGAGTAAAGCCTTTTCAATGGAAAACTCTATAATACTTCAAGGGTGGACATAACATAAGGTGCCTGCGCGAGATATTTTATAATACTATAGTTTTTGGAAACGCATGAAATAGGGTTGTGTGTAATTTTGTGAAGTGCCCCTTTTGAAGGGTGAATCATAGGTTTGACAATAGGGCTCTTGATATTGAGATCGTTAGGTGGAGGAAGTGTAGAGGTCGATGGGGTATCCAATGTTTCTAGGACATGGTTCCCATAGTTTATGGCTTGGATTTGTAAATCAACCACCTTAAAAGCATAGACGATAGATGATCCTTCTCTAGAAGGAGGGGAATGAGAACCACGATTTCCCCCTTATGGGGTGGAGGTAGGTTCACAACCATATGATTTTGTTGGTGTTACTGTTACTGAGTAGGGAAGGGGTTGTTGAGGACAACAGGGGTTCAAGAAGTGTCCTTTTGTGCAAGGAAATCAATGCACTCTTATAGGTGAGCACATTTGTAGGTAAAATTGTCCTTAGAGTAGATTTTGTAAGGAAAATTTACAATTTTCTCTTTACCTTTATCAAATTTAGCAGTAGAAAGTGCTTGATCTTGGGTGTTCTAAAAAGATGTTTGCTCCTCAGAAGGAGACTTTTTTTCTTGTTCTTCGTTCTCTTTTCATCGGATTGCTATGTAGACTATTTGGAGTCATCAATTCTATTATAATGAATTATGCTTGGTTAGACAAGAAAACACCCTATCAAGTTTTCCCAGAAACTCAAGATAGACAAGGTAAGGGATAAATTGTTCTAAGGCTTGAATCTTTTTGGATTGTAAGAAGTGAAGCATAGATTGACTAATAAATGCTAGAGAAGAACTTACATGGATTTTTGTGTAGATCAGTTGGAGTTTTCAGCATAGTTGAGAAGCACTCACGACTAGCTCCAAAGGCTAATATTACACGTAAATGAAAACAAATCAACCTTCACATAATAATAATATAATAAATAAAAAATATAAGAAATTAACATCTAAACATCACTGAATAAAATATTACAAGCCAAACTTCCAAGCAATCATTAGTTAAACACAAGAAGTGACCAATGATAAAAAATTAGGAAGGAAGAATAATGGATCTATATTATTAATCAATAGGAAGGAGATTACAACCAATAGATGAAATTGCAACAATACCCTCTCCAACTTCTAGCTCCAAAACCCTCTCTCTCAAAGGAGATGTCAACAACATAACAATGTAATGAATTCCAATCCCTTTCTCAATGGCCTAGCCTTCAATTTATAGGAAAAATGGAGACTATGAAGACTATTAGTTTCTATCTAATGTAATTTGGGTAAAATATTTAGGGTAGATGATGTTTCCTCATGCTTTAATGATTTATGTTGCCTTATTTATTTAGGAAAATTCTTCCTCATGCTTTAATTCTTTTATCCACTTTTAAATTCTTTATTTGTTTAGGGAAAAATTTTAGATGAGGTAAAATAAATCGCGTTCCACCATATCATAGTTTCCTTAAAAGAACAAGAGTGTCATATTGACTTAACTTGGGTTTTTTTCCTTGTCACTAAGTGAGAATTTGGTAACACAAGTAAGATGAAGAGAAAAGCATTATAGGCAAAATAATGTTTTCCTCATGGCACATAACTTGTGTTATAGTCTTAAATAGGCTAGAAAAAAGGGTGTATTTAAACCAAAAGCATATTGATCTCCTCTGAGATGATGAGGAGGTATTTTCAGGTATAACAGTAGAATAATTTAGCTTCTACTACCATTTTGGTTTTTGGTGTTCCTTAAACCACCACTAGTAGATGACTTCATATTTTCCTACATATTTGGTTTGTATTCTTCTATAAACTACCATATTAAAAGAGCATATCTATCCAATAGTTGCTATATACCTCCATATTTTATCTCTCTTCTTGGACTAGCATACACCAATTTGAATTAAGGGCAGGTGGGGTGGGGGGGTGGGGGGGGGGGGGGTGTGTGTGTTGCAAACATAATCCTTCATGATTATGTAGATTTGGATTATTCACTTGCGAGGAAGGTGAAAATCCACAAGTGAATGTGAAGAGTCATGAGGAGTCTAAGAGACTTCTTGGAAGATTAAACCAAGATTAATTGAACATTTTATTTATTTGTATCATGTGAATTAAGAAAGTATCTCATGCTTATCAATCTTATATTTCGGTTTCATGAGTATAACAATAATCACATGCTTATTTTGCAATTTTCTGTGAAAAATGCGATCCAAGGCCACACATGATGGTTTTTGGTAGGAACAAATCAATGATACTACAAAGTGTGTTTGATTTCTATCTTTAAATGCTTTTCAAATGTTTTGTCTCTATTCTCTCTTTTCTTTTACCTACATTTCTACATGTCATATAATAAGGTAGTAAGGTTGGACATTGAGATTATGGATATTACATTGAGCAAAGGAATATTGTTATATTTATAATTCACCTAACTACATATCAACCCTATGGTCATTATTAGTAACCCATAATATATAAACATTGATTAAAATACAACTATCCATCTTTATTTCTTGTGTCATACCCAAACATTATAATTGAACTCTCAATAAGAATTCTATTTAAATGTTCTTACCATAGAGAAATTCCTTATAGATCAAGATAAAAATTATCAAATAACCCTAATTTCATATCTACACCACCTAACCCAACCCCACCCCAACTTGCAAATAGAATGAACTAGCACATGCTAACCAACATACAATCTAATTTAAAGTACAAGTTGATTACTAGCATGATTTCCTATGCATGTGGTTCCTCTATGAATTCCTATAAAGTGTAATAGTCAAGGTGAGAACACGCTAGGTGGGGACTACAAATTCCTATAAATTTGGTTCTCTTATGAACTACCAATAACAATATTAAATATGGATATATGGTATATTTTTTTGTTTGGATACTAGTAGTTAAGATGAAAAATGCATATTATATTCCATGGGAGTATAAAAATTTTGACCCATTTTCACGTATCACCTCAAATAGATATAAATAATCATAATTATTTATCTATCATTTAAACAACATGTTTCTATTATGAAATACTATACTTAGTCATATCTCCAAAAAATTTGTGTGGAACTTTTCATGTCGAACAATAACTCCATACTCTACACACTGTCCCCCCACACATAGTCCATATCAGATTACTCGCATACTTACCTATTTCACAGCTATTGTGGAACAGGCTCCACACATCCATTACTTGACATATCCCATTCTTCACACAACCATTCTTTTACACAGCCATTCTTACACACACCATGTTCCTCCACACTTTTGTTTCTCCGCACACAAAAACAATTGCATAAATAATATTACAGATTATATGAATGTGGTGTCTCTATTTATAAGCCTCACTTAATAAAAAAATCATGAAAGTATCTATCTTCTCCTTTTGAGGATAATTGAAATCTCATTTAGGAAATCTTAGTCTTCAAGATGAAAAGGTGGCATTATGGCATTATGTGAATAAAATATTCCATTACTCCATTGAAGACACACCATAGGTTATTAGCTCCATGGTATGGTTCTCACATGTCCCAATGAAGGTGGTACATGATGAAGGGATGTATTACTAAATGTTACCTATAAACTAATATTTTAAAAACTTAATAGCTTCATAAAACCACACTTTACCAATCACATATATCAAACTTCATTTCAAGAACAAAGCATCATGACAAGTAAAATAAATGAATCATTTTATGCCGATACATCTAATTCACTCCCTCAATAAGACAAGAATTTCCAAACGTAGAAAACTTATCATGGTATTTGAATTTAACAAATGAGGAGAAGTTGAGTAATAAATTTTGTACTACAGGGTTATCTAATCATGGATTTGTTTCTAAGGAAATTTATTTAAGAGAACTTGTTTATTAATGTGTATATCGGTGCAACCCCAAGAATGAAGTATTAAAGTTTACTTGAAAGGAAAGAAATCAATATTGTTAACTCTGAAAACCTACAGAAATATGTCAAATTCATCAAACCTGAAAAAGAAACTCAAGTTGCAAAAGGTTGATGTTTTCCTTGATTCTCAAGGTGGTGGAGTGAATTTCATTTGAGAATTTATGGTTTAGTCTATGCATGTGCCAACGAATCTTTCTTCCATCGACATATCAATGCTAGAATATCCATACATGGATTTTTTCTTATATTAAGGGTCATGAATCAACATCTGATGTCCCCGGGTTAGTCTTATACATCTTGTATTTTTATTTCAAGAAGGACATTTTTTGACTAGGTTGAGGTAAACCTCTAATGATATTTCTTTTTGTTTAGTTAATTATTTAAAAACTCAAATATTTTTCATGATGACCTATTTGGTGATGGAAATAGTCTATTGTAATATTTTTATTAGCTTAGCCTATAAAAATAGTGTGAATCGTGAAGTAGAACCAATACCACTATGGTATCCTATTTTATTAAGATATAAGGTACCGCTTCATTTATGTCTTTTGTGTGATATATTTTTTAGAAAAATTAGATATATCTTGACTAGAATTGAATTGCATATATTGAATCAAGAATCATTGGATTGTATTAGAGCTTTCCTTAAGGTATAAAAATATCCCAAGATTAAAAAAGATCTTAAGGATCGGTCCTCTAGAGTTCATCTTCCATTTATCCAAGGGACAATAGATAAGATTGTTAGGATCCTAAAATATCATAAGGTTCCTTTGACATTTAGGCCCCTAAACACTATTCGAAGTTCTCTTAGATCTATAAAAGACCCTGTAAACCCTAGAGAGGGGAAAGGTGTTTACATCATCCCTTTCTCTTGTGGGATTTTGCATGTTAGTGAAATTGACCAATAAATAAATCAGAGGATGTATGAGCACATTGCCGACATTAAACATGGAAGGTCTCACTCCTCCACTTTGGCAGAAAATGAAAAAAAGACAAATCATCACATCTGCATCGAAGAATCTAGGGTCATTTCTAGGATTGATTACTTTCATTGTCGTAAGTTTAGGGAGGCCTAAAACTCTGAATAGAGATGATGGTTGGAATATTAGCAGGTGTTGGATTCTGGCCCTGTCTTCCTAGTTTTTTTTTAATGGATTTATTTATTTATTTAATTTTTCATATCAATTTAGGTTTGACTATATTATTCTAGTTAGTTCTAATAATAGAATCAAAATTTATTTTTATTAATAATATTACCAATAATAATAAAATATAATTCCCCCCATATCCATATGTATATATATATATATATATATATATATATATATATATATATATATATATATATATATATATGTATATATGTATGTATGTATGTATGTATGTATGTATGTATGTATGTATGTATGTATGTATGTATGTATGTATGTATGTATGTATGTATGTATGTATGTATACATATAAATATACACATACATACATATATGTATGTATATGTATATGTATACATACATATATGTATGTATGTGTATATGTATATGTATACATACATACATACATACATACATACATACATACATACATACATACATACATACATACATACATACATACATACATACATACATACATACATATATATATATATATATATTCAATTTATTTATTGTGTTTAATTGTTTGATTAATTCAATTTATCTTTTTTATTATTTTTAAGTCCTTCCTTTGACTAATTACAAGTTTATATTGTTCACTATAAATAAGATTTCTTCAGTCAAAACTAGCCATTATATTCTAACGACTAGTAAACATATCTCTACATCTATTTATTTGATGCCATGATTTAGTTCCTCATCTTGTCTTGAAGATGAACCACACTAGTTGGTTCAACACGCATCGATAATATTTTCTCCGATGTGATTATCATTGAAAGATTTATTTTCAATCTAGTTATGGATCACAAAAGCATAAGGTTAGGAAAAAGAGTGTACATACCAAGAAGATATTCATACGTATATAGACTTTATGGTTATCAAGATAGAACTCTACTACCCCTTGGTTTTATTTCTAATAGATATTTTGTTGTAGAAGTATGTAGGAAGTATTGTTCTTGGCCAATTTTATTTGATCGGAAAAAGGGGAAGCAATTTATTGTGACATCATTTAAAGTTGGAGAAGTTGTGGCAAAGAATTATGCACATTTAGCAAAGATATCTAAAACATGAAAATACATCAATTTAAAAGAGCTTGAACCTACCTAAGGATTTGACCTTGAGGAATTGTTTTCCCAACATCTAGCATTAGTAATATATGGTAACCTATTCACTAATATCATACAAGAAATTGGAGATAATGAAATAGAGACTCCAAGAGAAAAAGAAAAAGAACAAATCATACAAAATGATGATATAGTCACATAAGTCAATACGAATTTAGAAGGGAAGACCAAAACCAAGAAAAGAGGGAAGAGCCCTGTAGACATGCATCCTTTGTCAGCTCAATAGAGTCATTGGAGTTCCTCCTTGGCTCCTAAAATACCAAAGAAATCTGCAACCCAAGGAGATAATAATGAATGACACTCTAGTGGAGATGATGGTGAAGATCCACCCTCTCATGGTAGTTTGGAAAAATCTCATGTTTTTGTTTTGTTTTGTCAAGAAGTAATAAAAAATATCATAAGGCTTACAACAAGAAAAAGGACCCACCAATCTGGAAGTAAATAGTACTATAGTCCATGACTAGGTAGTAGTACACCTCATAAAAAGTAATCGAATAGTAGAAGAATTATTTTTAGAAGAGAGAAGCCATTTATGAAGAACACTCATTAACTATGCATAATACTCACCATGACAAGGTTGGTAATAAATTATAGATTACATGTTAGGAATAGGAAAGTGAAAAAGAAATGGAAGTTAGAAGTAGATGTAATGAGAGGTGGATCTACTAGGATTTTTAAATTACATGTAACTATAGTGGACACACTTTCTTGTTATGTCATAGAGAAAGAAATCAATAACATGTGACTAAAAAGGAAGATCAATGAGATTAAGCAAGCTCTCAATCCTAGAACTTTCTTTTATGCCCCCTTTGAATATTACAACCATAGAACCTGTACCAACAATGAAACCCAATGCATCAAATAGAATTAAGAATGCAATAAAACTACTAAATAGAATTAACACATATGGGTTCATGTAAGAGTTTGTGTATTCATCACAGAAGACATAGAAATTGCACTGCAAGCTTCATTTTCTCCTTCGAAGGAAGCCCCTACTTCAAAATTGGTATCAAAGCCAGTAACATCTGGTTTCTACGGGTATTTATCTTTTAAACTCTCTCAAAAGATAACATGGAGATAGGAAGAAGATCTGTTTCATTCAGAGAACTTCAGAAAGAAGAAACACAAGAAAATAATTTTGATATGGAAAATCTATTTCATAGTGCATCATATTCAATGATTAACTTTGCAGAAATATAGTTAATAGAAAGTTAGCCATTAGCTTTATGGGCTCTCCCTTCCATAATCCCATCAGAAGTTTATCGTGATTTATCTGTGTTTCATTTGAAATCTATAACTAGAGTCATTGTTAAAGAATGTGTCTCTCAGATCCAAGAAAATGTCAAATCCATTCAAACCATTTCCCTTTTAGATTGTAAAAAGCTTCAAGAAGAAGCTCGAAGACATGGTAATTCTTATCTACATCTTGGCTGTATCTGGGTGGGCATAAATTCTTTAACCCACAGAGGTCTTAATACATATGTGTTGGCTACTATCAAATATCTCACGCATAACATATATACTGATTCATTAATTGGTGCTATCGTGGCTCCTTTATCAAATGGTCTTGTATGGTTTGATTTCCACCCAAATTTATCAGTATATGTGTATGATGAACACATTAAGGACATCCTCCAATTGCAAATCAAAACTAGTGGTTTTGATATGAAAAGAAAAAGGAAAAACATTGCAGTTCATACTAGAGGGTGTTTTAGGCACACCAATACATTATATCCTACCATTCTGCATACACCCAGTCAAGAGTCAAAATCCAGCACCCTGGTAATCACTGATGCTCACAATAAAAAATTGAGCATCATACCATCAAATGGGAAGATCTCAACTTTCCTGAAAACTGGGTAGTAGATCTACCTCAGTCGCCCAAAGTTCAAAGTATCACGACTGCTCAGATACAAGAAGGACCAGCTAAAGCTACTTTGTGCTTCCCTAGAAGATCTACTTTAGATTACAAAAGAATACAAGAAGCTTGTAAAGCCACAAAATGCCATATAAACTCAGATCATATTTCATGTCAGCCATCTATTTCGATGTCTATAAATACTCCATCTGTAAGCTGCTCACATGTTGATTTATTTGAACTTTCTCATTTATTACATTTTTCCACTCTCGAAGTAAAATGTCTTGTATGCCAAATAGCAGTTTGCTTACATTCTCTCGCAAATATTGTTCTCCACAAAAACCATAATCCTAGGACTGGTGATGCTCCTCCTACCACTTCTGCAAATTCCTACCCAAATCCTAAATGTGAAGATATACCATTTCCTCATGATACTATCAGGATGATACATGAGTTACCGTCTCTTGAAAATGAAGATCCACGTCTTACTGAAATGTTTAGTAAGATGCATCCTCTTGGAACTCATCGATATGGTTTAGGATATATTGAACAACTTGACAGTATAATTCCTTCGTCAAGATTCCAAAACTTGTTCCTTCAGACTGCAAAAAGCCATCAAAACCAGATATGTTTAACTTTTTCTCTCTTATGGATGGATGCCCAAAGAATAGAATTCATGCCAAATGGATGAAAAATATGCTAAATTGGGATCTGTATACTCACCCTGAGGCCCAAGAATTTGGTCTTGGTACAACTGCTCAAGAGAAAAATACACTTTCCCTATAATGGAAAAACTTTATGGACAACACCAACTCATGGATTTCATTTTATACCTAGAGAAAATTGGGATACCAAATAGAAGTACACATGCCAGATGCAGAATCATCATCTACACAAAAAAATTCCTGGACAGGCTATGATGGAAGAAAACTAGAAACTAGCAGTACTTTCCGTCCATTCAAGGGAATTGTGCTAGGAGAAGTAGCAAACACTACCAAATCCATTCCTTTAGTGTCAAAAGATGACTCAACCCTAGGGATAGATGGAAGGATATAGAAAGCCAGTGAACAAATCAACTGGACAAACTCTACAATTAAAAAGCTTGAAATGAATATGGCAAAAACCACTGAGCAAAAGGAATGCTTTGATACTATACAAGTTGTTGTAAATAATGTAAATAAGAACTTGAATGATATGATTTTTCAGTTTCAATTTTAAAAGGATTTGTCAAAGAATCTTCAACACAGATAAAAGAGATGGATAAAAGAATGGAAGCGGGACTCAAATCCAATCAAGATCTCATATGATAACTTTCTGAGCATTTTGAAAAGCTCACTATAACTCCAAAAGATAAAAACATCCCCACTTCCATGTTGTTTAGCCATCATGTGCCCATCTAGCATGCAAAGAAATCTATAGAGAAATTCCCTCTTCTCTTCCCCAAAGAAATTTCTGAAGAACAAGTCCTGCTCCTAAAAATTATATTTCTTCATTCCTAGAAGACATATCCAAAGAAGAAAAACTTGACTCCTCAAGTCACCATATTTTTCCCATCTATGAACTATTGTCTAGTCAATACACCAAATATCTAGCTCCTGATCTCAGTGGAAAAGGCAAACTTCCTAAGACACATACTTTTCATTCTAGCTCCTACAAAGAATGGAATATAGATGGGCTAAGTGTTGATCAAATTAGGAAAATGATTGATGAGATGTATACTGAATACAAATTGATGTGTATGAGGGGAAAGTCTAAAGTTGAATCATGTAAAACCCTCATAAAATGTTTCATAGGCACATTACAGAGATGGTGGGAAGTAAAGTCTTCTCCTGCTCTAATTGATAAAATGGAAGCAGAAGTAGTCAAAGATAAAGATGGAGATATATTCCATAAAGAGGATGGAGATCCCCAAAATAACATGATAGGAACTTTAACCTCATTCATCCTTGGACACTGGTGTGGAGAAACTATTGAAATTGAAAATAAACATGAAATGATTCTAATGAATCTAAAATGCAGAAAAATGTCACTGTATGAACACCATCACAGGGATTGGTCTCAAAGAATTTATGAGGTTAAAGACAACGAAAAATGCCTTATGGAAACAAGTCTACTTAACAACACTTCCATCTAAATTTGTAGAATATATTTAAAGGCAGGAAGTTTTCCAAACATATTTTGAGACATATACATGGGGAGAAATATATTGTAACATCACAAAAGCATTGGTAGGCTTGTGTACTAGCATGAAGGTAAATAAGTCTCTACAAAAATTATCTAGACTACCTGACAGTAAGTCTATTTGCAACACATATGGATTATCAATTGATGATCCTATTGTACAGAAAAGAAAGATCAGAAAGGATTTGAAGAAAAGACAAAAACCACCAACCAAAAATCTCCCTGAGAAAACAAGAAAACATCCTAGAAAAGGGTATTACAGGACCATGCCCAACAGTTATTTTGTGCCAAAGGATATTCACCTAAAATCACAGAGGAAACAAATGATCACTTTTTGGCTATGTGGAGAAAGTGGGCATACAATAAATAAGTGTCCTAAGGGAAAAGACTCCAGAGAAAAAAAAGGTGGAAAGTCACAAGAACAATTCCTCAGAAGAACTCAGAGACAAGTAAAAAGACCACTAATTCAATTCAAAGAGGAAGTACATTTGATGAAACAAGACTATTGTAGTTCACTAGAATCAACTGAGTTTAGAAATTTAGGCCTATATTATAGTGATGAACATATAAACATGCATATACAACAGTGTGATTTCACATATATTGACGAATGTCATTGCAACCTCTCTGAAACTGAATCAGACTTTGATTCAGAAGAACAAGATGAAAAAACTACATAGAAAGGAAAGGTGTGTATGGCACATACCATAGATGATGTAAATCTAAAGTGTGTCAAGAATCAAGATGCTTGGAGAAGGAGAACTAAAAGGAAAACTCCTAGAAACATTCCTACAAACCATGCACAAAGGCACTAGTAGTTCTTAAAAAGGTGCCATCTCTAAAGATTTGTTTGTGGATGCCTCTTATGAAAATAATACAAAGTATTTTCAAAGAAACCAAAAAAATACAAAGCCCAAATCCTTGACCCTACGAGAAGTCAGCCATGAAATTCAACATCTAAAGAAAGAAATTATTGAGCTCAAAACAAAAATTTCAAAAAATGGAAAAAGAAAAAGAAAAAGAAACAAAGAAAGGAGATTATCAGATAAATCCCAATGTAGATATTTACGAAGGGAAACAACATGAAAATATAGGATTTGGGAATATGAAAATAATGAAATTACAGTATTAACAACATCATGTGTTGCTAAAAATAGATATCCAAGGAGAAATATTCACAGTGAGAACATTAATAGACTCAGGAGCAGATATTAATGTTTTGAATAAAAAGCTAATCCCTACAAAATTTTGGATAGCTGCACACAGGCAAGTTACTGGAGAAGGAACACAAGAATTCATATATGAATTTCCTAAAGCCACAATCTGTTTCTCAAATTACTGTATGAATGTAAAATTTGCAGTCGGCAATATTCCCATAGATTGTATCCTAGAAAATGTTTTCCTAGTTGCTGTTAAGCCACATGGATCAGTAACATTACCAGATGGTAAGTTTGGTTATTTCATATCTGTCCCCAACCATAAAGGAATTTTGCATACTATTACTCTTCCATTTATCTCAACACTCAGGATCTATACAATAGTCCAAACCATGCAAGAAGTAAGTCTGACAGCACAAAATATAGAAGAAATGAAAGATTTCAAAAATTTCTTAAGGATAAAAGAACAACTCCAATCCCTCAAATTGAAACACGGGTTTTCAGATCTAAAATAATATCTTGAAAGAAAATGTTGTTCAGAAAAACCAAATGCTTTCTGGCACATGAAGTAACACACAAAAAAAATTCCCTTTAAAGAAGACCATGCAGGAAATCCTTACAAAAGTCAGACAATTCCTATGAACAAAGAATATCAAGTATTATGTCAAAAAGAGATTGCAGATCTCTTAAAAAGAGGTTTAATCATAGAATCTAGCAGTCCTTGGAACTGCTATGGATTTTATGTCAACAAACACTTAGAACAGATTAGAGGGGTCTCCAAATTGGTTATAAATTATAAACCTTTGAATACTTTCCTAGCCGATGACATGTACCAAATCCCCCACAAAAGCAGTTTGATAAGTAGGACAGCGGGTGCCAAGATCTTCTCCAAGTTCGACATGAAATCTAGTTTTTGGCAAGTTGCCATACAAGAAGAAGATAGGTTCAAAACTACTTTTACTATTCCTGTTGGACATTATGAATGGAATGTCATGCCTTTTGGTTTAAAGCATGCACCATCCAAATTCCAGAAAATAATGGATCAGATTTTTAAGGAATACTTTGATTGGCTTATTGTGTATATAGATGATGTACTTAATTTTTCAAAATCCGTTGAAGAACATTTTAAACATGTTTAGAAATTTTCACAGATAATAAAGAATAATGGTCTAGTACTAAGAAAGATGAAAATGGATATGTTTCAAAGAACCATCAAATTCCTTGGCCATAGTATTGAAGATGGGCATATCACACTATACAAACATGCATTAGATTTCGCCGACAAATTTCCTGATAAAATAAAAGATAAGATGCAACTACAAAGATTCTCAGGATGCCTAAATTATGTCAGTAATTTCTATAAAGGGTGTGCTTCAGACCGAAGCCTACTAAACCAGAGGTTGAAAAAAGAACTAGTGCCATGGACTGAAGAACATACTGTTGCTGTTAGGAAAATGAAAGCCAAGGTAAAAACGTTACCCATTCTCTATGTTGCAGATGAAAATCTTCCAAAATGTGTAGAAAGTGATGCTAGTAATATTGGATGGGGAGGAATTTTAAAGAAAATAAAAGATGGATAAGAACAAGTCATACAATTCGCCTCAGGAACATGTTTTTTGGCCGAACAAAATTATTCAACAATTAAAAAGGAAGTCAAAGTGGCTTGGAATTGTATTGACAAGTTCTATATCCACCTTGTACACAAGAAATTTTTACTCAGAACTGATGCCTCTGCACTCAAAAAAGTTCTGACAAAAGACATTAAAAAGTCTAGTGAATCCAAGTTTTCTAGATGGAAAGGATTGTTTGCAAATTTTGATTTTGATGTTGAGCATATAAAGGGAGAAAGAAAATGTCTACCATATTTTCTAAGCGGGAGTATCTGAAAAAAGAAAATCATATAATGGTTATTGTCATTGAATGGGACCCTATAACACAACAAGAAGAACTTAGAAATATCCTAGACAACACCTCATGGCCAATCTATGCGGAAAAATGGAAACCCACTTGGAAATTAAGAAACACCAAAGTTATGGATGCAAATATACAACCTCATCAGGACTTACAACACCTTGTACCATAAAGAAATATTTACCCTAAGTCCAACACTTGGATACATCATATGGTGTATAATAGTTCAATGATGTATTCTAATCTTGCAGATGAAGCATTAAGGGAAAGTTTTCATGATATCAGTCTGATATGGAATGAGAGAAGCAAGAGAACCAAAAAATTCCATAAATATTATACTATCAATAGAACCAGACATCCTGAACATCATGCAAGAACAGGCCACAAAAGGATTTGAGTCTTCTATTTCCTCACACTATCTATAATTTCCAAGGCTATAAAGATCTCTAGCGAGATCTCTTATGTAGAGAAGAAAAATTAGAAATACATTATACATTATTAAAATTTGGACCTTTATTCATTACACAGTTACTGTTACAACCAACTTGGTTACAGGAATAGTGGAGATGGTATGGGATAAATAAGGCTGTTATGGATCCAAGGTACTTTGAAAGAGACTTTCAAAGTGATTTCCATGAGTGCATGGAATGTAATGGCATGGAGTGTTTTCACCTTCCTTGTAAGACTATTGTAGATCTAAAGAATTTTTCTGATGATCACATATTAGGCTACTTCATGAGAGGACATCGTCATTGGTTAGTTTTAACCAAATTAAACAATCAGATTATCCTCGGGAAACTAATGATTGTTCGAAGGATTTATACAAAAGCATGGGATACTATTGGAGCATACTATCATAATAATGGTTGATTCCTTGGTACAAATCCATTGGGAATGTAACTTAAAAGACTCCAAGGGTTCTGTGGGCTCCTCCTGAAAAGTATCCACAATGTACAGTAATGCCTTGTCACTTGACTTTGATAGTGACTAATTTTTGTGGGATTTTTTGACAAAAATCTCCACATTGTAAATATCTTTTCCGTAGGATTTGGAATAATCTCTACTTCGTAAAAATTTTGATTTTTTGAGACTCAAAACAATTCTTCGAATTTTGTTGTGATTTGATCCAAATATTAGAATCTTAGTAAGATTGTTTTTTGGTGTGATTTGATCCATATCTCATAATCTTAGTACGATTGTCTAATGTTTGTCCCCTTCTCATCCTATTAAAAGAGAGGAGTAAGGATCATTGGGGCACTCAGAGTTGGAGGGTCTAAGAGTGAGAGTCTTGTTGTTTGAAGTCCAAGATAATCTTCCTACTCTGCATCTGCGAAAGCCTGTGTTCGATCTGCTTGCATCATGAAGACAGTCTCTTTTAGAGTCGAGTTTGAAAAGTCTTCATATCAGGGCCTAACAACCCTGGTAAGAACCTAAAGTGGCTGAAGTCATTAAGTTTGAGTCTGTGTTTGTCTCAGAAATTTCAAAGACAGAGTCTGCAAAGGGCCAGGTAGCCTTTGGAGTGTATCTTAATTTAAGGTGTATCGTCTAGTAAATGTCTAAGTAGTCTATCTATGATTGAAGTTTCTCTAAATCTTCTAGCATTATAATTCATCTTTTGAAATCAATAAAAGAGAGAAGTTTTTCAAAGTGTTCCACATGATTTTATGTTCTGTTATGCTATTTTAAATATTCTGTGAGAAGAGAGGTTCATCTGAGGTTCATTAGAGGTTCACCGACGATTGAGGGACATTTTTCTTGTGTTGGAAAGAGGCTATTGAAGAGAATTATTGCATGAAGATAGAGAGGTTCATGTACAGGTTTGTGTATGGGTTTGTGTAAGAGTTCATGTATTCATCACATAAGACATAGAAATTGCATTGCAAGCTTCATTTTATCCGTCTTAGGAAGCCCCTGCTTCAAAATTCAAGTGACTTAGTCTCATTGAAAATGCATTGGAGATATGTCTATATTTAAGAAATATTTCTAAGAGGATATCATATTTTATGAATTATTTGCAAAAGGACTTAGAAAATGCTCATTATATTGTTGAAAATGTTTATATTGCATTTATTACTAAAATTTCTTCCCTTAGTGACTTCCAAAAACCCAAAAAGGGCTTTCAACTACAAATCGAATTAAAAAATCTAAGGAAAGATGGTATATCGGGATACAAAAGTTAAAAGATGCTATTTTAGAGCATACAAAAATTAATGACCAAAGGATTGTTACCCACCAAAATGGGTAACCCATAGGAGAAAACTTTTTCTCGTATCTTAGATAACAAACTAGTCAATAACCCTACACATTTTCTCATTGACAAGGATATTTTTATTTTCTATGCCATTTGCGCTATTCATGCACCTCTTTCCATCTAAAATTCCTCTTGGATGAAGGTGGGATACCACTCAATATTTATTTAAAAATTTTGTAACGAAGTGCCTTTAATTAATGTTTTTCGCATTTTGGCATGGATAAAGAGGTGATCTTAATGATTGATCGATCTTGACTGATGAGCCTCATAAATGGGTAGTTATATGGGCTAATTTTACCTCCTAACCTAGTCAAATCAACCATTCTCTTAGCTTATTACATGATTTTCTGATTATATTTATGCTTATAGAGTGAGTTGAGTTGGTTATTGTGCCATGTGTTCTAATGTGTATTTAATGTAGATTATTGATGATTTTGAGGTCAAAGTCAAGGATCCAGTGGACAAATGGAAACAATAACTCGAAGTGGAAAAAAGAGAGGACTTATAGGAGGGAATTCCCCTCATTTATTACTCCTCACTTCGAATTCCCGTTCATTTAGCTTGGAGTACAGGCAACTGAATCATGCACTAGAAGGCAGTCGAGCAAGTGGAGGAGGACTGATGATTATCTCGAGTTTTGGGAGCCAAGCCTCCCTAATTTTAAGGAAACTATTGGTAGCTTAATTTTTATAATTAGAGAGGCCTAGGGCCTCACTAGGGTCATATTTTTGTTGAATTTTTGCTTATGTAAACTTTGCTCAACTTCGAGCTTATTATTTTGTGGCAGTTTCATGTAATCCTTCTATTATTTTGGAAATAGAGATGGAATCCTTTTTGAGCTAGCATTGAGTTACCTTAGAGGGATGAAGATTTTGGGTTAGGGCCCAATCCAAGCAACCAAGCTCCTCTTTACTTGTATTTGTATGTTTTATTTCAGTTTGTAGATTAGGTTGCTGTTAGATGTATTTCTTTTATGGTTAAGAATAGGTTGTTTTGATGATTCAGTAGTTTGCTTACATTTGTGCTTTCTATAGAAGGTTAAGCAGTGATAAAAAAGAATATTCAAAAGGCTAGCAATAGTGCCTTGGCCTCTCTTCCTCCCTTTGGGACCATGATTTGAGGCAAAGACCCTCTTGTTGCCCCCAAAACATAGATTTTCCTCATTCATAGGAATTCTAACGTTTGCAGGTTTTTAGTAGGTGAATAGTCTAGTTCTGCTTTGCTTTAGATATTCTTCATCATGCTCACTTATTTATTTTCAACAGTCTTCTTTCATGCTTTCCTTTCTTGCAACATTTCTTAGAATTTCCTTTCATAGATCATAGTGTAGACTATTTTGATGCAAAACTCTGTTTTTCTAGATGCACTCATTTCATTGCTTGTTTGATCATATTGGTTCACTGTCAGTTCCTTTGCAGCAGATCTTTTCTTGTAGTAGGCCAGCTCATCATCCATCACATCCTCCATCTGATCCATGCCCTACAGGTCTCCCAAAACTCACCTCAATTCTGCCTTAGTTTCTTGCATTTTCCATAGAACTGCTTCCTCTCTCCTTGAGCAAACCCAATCATCTTCCTCTCTCCTGGTGGTTCATGGTAGACCATAGGAACCATAACACCTCATTCCAAACTTCATCCACATTTTTCACCCCCTATCACACCCTCAAAACGGTGAAAATGGCTCTCAGCCTCCTCTTGTAGGCCTCCTGTAGAACGCTGTTTTTCCTCCTGTAGATCTCCTATGTCCTCCTGTAGATTTTCCTATAGGCTTTCTTTTGAAGGCTGAGTGTGGGAAAAGCCTCCAGAAAGCCACCTGAGACCTCCTAGGACTCATCCACACCATCCTACATCCCCTCAAGTACCAAAACTTCCCTCTAATGCCACCTATTCGCTGCCCCACACACACAATAAATTACATGGATGTCAATATCACATAAAAATCCAAAAATATGTTCTTTGCTTATTTTCTTCCAGAAATACTATAGTTAGATGTTGTTTACTTCTTTGAGTAGGTAATGACATTCATTTCATGGTTTTCATAGTGCTTTCTGCAAAAGTAGAATTAGTTGGTTGATTAGGGTTTACTAACTTTCTTTACATTTCAGTCTTTCTCCTTTTTGTAGTTAGAATAGCATCTGTAGAGTAATCTTTCTTTTCTTCCATCACATATAGAGCTTCTTCTGGAATCCATAGAAGTTGGCTTGAGCTCTTAGTGATCTCACGCCGGATGACCAAGTGCAACCTGCAGTGAGAACTAGTACTTGTGCATACAGCACCAATGATTCCAAGTTTGTTACGAACTATCGGGTTGATAAGAGTAAAGTAGGCAGCCCAGGAGTTGCAGCATTATTGCTGCAATATTGGTCCTCACCACTTTTTGGCATTGTTGCTGAGGAAGCCTCAGAGTATTCTGTGATTACTTCTTTCTTCTATTTTCTATTGAAACATTCTGCTAATAGTTTATTTCAGCAAAAGTAGACTAGTCATTTCTCTTCGATTCTGCAAATTTCATTTCAGCAAGTTCATTTCAGTTAGTTGCAATTTGTTTTGTTCAATCAATTTCAGTTTTGAAGGTACTATCAGTGTGGGGAAAAAAGAAACAGAAACCAACCAAAAATATTTCCTTTCATGCCTCGTAGGAATAGAGATAACTCAGGAAAATTTTTGCCCAACACCCCCATTGCTTCACACAGCCAACCTTCTCTCTTCTTCAGTCGCTGCGATCAAGAAGAACCCTTAGGTGAACCACCAGACATATTTGAAGAACCTATAGGGGAAGAAGAAGAATAAAACATTCCTTTGGAGAAAATGGCTGAAAACAAAAATCCTAGGGGGAATGGAGAGAGAATAGAGGGTACCTTTCCCATTTGGGAGACCAATGGGGACACCAAAATGAAGAATATAAGCCCTTTTGCATTTCCATGGTCTGACTACAGAAGATCTTGACACCTTTTTGTTCGAGTTTGTTGTTATCTATCAAACCTATGACTATGCAGAAGATGAGCAAAAGTTAAAATTGTTCCCTTCTACTCTCAAGGATGTAGCATTGCGCTGGTTCATGGGATTACCTGGCAATAGCATCACAACTTGGGCTTAGATGCAACAAGCCTTTAACAACAAGTATCGGGACTATTTTAGGTCAAAATATACTAAAGAAGAAATTTTCCAAATGACCATAGGAAGTGATGAGTCCCTAGAAGACTATGAAGAGAGGTTCCAACTCAGTTATAAAAGGGTCGGGTGTACACTTGACCCTGAGTCTCTGAAGTTGGTCCTGCTCAGGGGAATTCGAGAAGATCCTCTAGACACCCTCCATCTACTGGCTGGGGGAGACATCTGCCAACTACCTTATGAGGACATAAAGACTGTTTTAGAAATCATTCTAGGGCAGCCAGAAAGAAAGGTAGGGTGAGTTACCCCATAGCTGGTACCTCTTCCTCCAACTCATCCATTAAAGGAGAAATTGGGAACATGTTGTAAGACTTCAAGAGTGAGATGATGCGAAATCTTGCCATGCAAATGGACACCTTACATATCAAAAGAAAACAAGAGGAAGCAAAGAGGGCTTTGGCCATTTTTTTTCCCTAGATGCACCAGGAGGCATCCTAGGAATGAGTACCCATTGAATTCTATAGAGGTTTGTTCATTCTATGAAGAGAATCATTCCACAGACAAGTGCCCTTCCTTTCCTGGGCTTAAAGCTATATATCAAGGGGCTGAGGGAGTCACTGAAAAACTCTACTACATAAGCCAAAGAAGACTGCCTAGACCTAGACCATACCAGCAGGGGATGCAAGGGACATCCCAGGCATACTACAACCCCAACCAAGTGCCCTCCATACCTTCTTGGGGTCCCCCTACTCATCCTTCCTGGTCCACACCACCTCCTTGGTCCTTCACATCTCAATATCATGCCCAACTAGCCACCCATTCATTTCAATCCTATGCTCAACCACAGCCTCAGTGGAATGCATCTCATCAGGGGTGGAGGCCCCAATACAACTCTCTTCCCGCTCTTTTGCCTCCACCACCTGCCCAACCACAACCATTACCTCCTGCTCCACCAAAGCAACCCCAAATGCCTACCCAGCCAAATCCGAACCTGAACAATAGATAGGCTCAACAAGTGTATATTGGGGAAGCTTCATGCCCAACTTATGCTGTGGAGATTCAGGAAATTAACTTGCGATTTGGGAAAGTTCTCCCAGATAGCCAGCCTCCAACCAGGGAGGTTGAGGAAGATAAAGAGGAAAGAGAACCTAAAGAAAATCCACTCTTTCCTGAGAGACTACCTACGACACTCCAGCCTACCCCAGAAGAAACTGAACTCCTAGGAGAATTGAAGCATTTATGTGTAAAGATACCACTTCTCCAAGCCATAAAAGATGTACCTATCTACAATAGGTTGATCAAAGAGAAGTTCTTTAGGCATCTAGGAAGGCGCAAGAGAGATGCCCCAACCATCAGTGTCATTGGACAACTGTTCGACCTGATGTTAGGGTAGGTAATCTGTCCAAAATATCTGGACCCTGGAAACCTAGTAGTTGATGTCCACATCAATGGCACCATGATCCCACACACCTTGATCGATTTGGGAGTTGCCATTAATGTGATGACAAAGGACACAATGCTCAAACTTAACCTCCAGGGCTCCTTGAGGAAGACCATGATCGTGGTACAGCTAGAAGATTGCTCCACCATGACCCCTGAGGGGATTGTGGAAGATGTGATTGTCTCCATTGATTCTTGGGAGTACCTGTTGCAAATAATACTGAGAGGGGGGGTGAATCAGTATTATCACATCAAAAAAAAAATTCCATTTCCATATTCAGATTCATATATGCTACTTCCACAACTTCTTATGATTCAGTTAGTTGATCCTTAATAGAGTTCAGGCTTCTGTGATCCATATCAAGTTAGAGAGAAATTCTTCGGCGAAAATCACATGGAACTTGTCCTGACGATGAACCACACTGGTTGGTTCGAAACGCGTCGACAAATGGTATTCCATGTGATTTTCGCCGAAGAATTTCTCTCTTAGTTGATCCTTAATGAGTGCATTAGAACATTATCAACCATATTAACAGCAAATAGGTGCAGTAAAATAGAACAGATAATCACACATAAGCCACACACATGAACACCATGATATAAGGTGGAAACCCAATGTGGGAGAAAACCACCTGCTGCAAGTCATCTCAATCTTCTTCTTAATAAGAAAATCCTTTTACAATATTTCTGTACTGGTGCAGTCTTATACCAGTACGCAGGCTTCTACCTGCAGAGAGCTACAACCCCCATAGTTCTTGTACTAGCCAATCCATTTACTAGTACGCGGGCTGCTACCTGATACAATGCTCCAAAGTTTTCAACTGCTACTGGAAGGGAGCTACCACCCCCTTAGCTCTTGTACTAGCTAAGATACTAGTATGTAGGCACCGGCCTACAATATTTTCTCCTCCAGGTACCACGTTTCATACATTTTCAGACTGGATACACCGAAGCACAACACATAATCTGAAAGGCTACGTTTCATCCAATTTTCATACTAGACCCATAAATATCATTGAAGCACATAATCAATCAATCTTCTGAATCACCCAATCACCAGATCAATACATATACAAGGATAATATGTGTGTCAGCAATCAGATCTAGTCCATCAGATCATGTAAGGATAAGTCATTATGAACCTGATCCATTCATGCATCAACACTGAAGCTAAACATAATCATTCAATCAATCACTACTCAGAATGTTGTTATCAGAACATAATACCAGTAACCAGACATCACTTCAAAACCCAGAACTCTTCAGTAAACAACAGAAGCAGTTAAAACATATTTTAGGACAAGTACGCAGCTTCTTCAATAGAAACCTGTGGGTATCCGCTCTTGCACCATGTATTGATCCGCGGGTATCCGCACCTTAATAGGCTTTTGACCTGCGAGTGTCCGCAGCTGCACAGTCTTATTCTCGGCGAGCATACGCACCTACGGCTGCGGGTTGCCTGCGTACTTACGCACTGCACCCATCTTTGGCCTGCAATCCTCCGCACCTACACCACTTTCTGACCTGCGAACCTCCGCACCTTTTCCTTGATCTACCTGCGGATCTCCACGCTTTCTCCTTCACTGCCCTGTGGATCTCTGCAATTGAAACGTGTCGCACCTGTGGTCCTATGGTTATAGAGTTTTTCAGACTTCAAATATGCCACAGACTATGAGATTTACAAATCTGATCATGCACAAAGGAGATCTCGACCCATCAGTAGATCCGCCTTATTCATATCTAGATCTGCACCATAACCCAATCACCGTATTCCAGATCTAGCACTTTATCAGATATTCAATTAATCAGAAGATGCCTTGCCAAATGATCTCCTTCCTCTTTTATAGCCTTAGGACCCAATACTTGGGATCAACACTTTTGGATGCAATACCACGGACCAAAACCATAGGATAAAAAACTGTCAGACTAATACCATGAACCAACCATGAAAGTGCGTGAACTTTTCTCTTGCATGAAGGGAACTTTTCTCTACATGAAAGTGCGTGAACTTTTCTCTATATGAAAGAAACTTTTCTCTGCATGAAAGTGCGTGAACTTTTCTCTACATGAAAGAAACTTTTATCTTCATGAAAGTGCGTCAACTTTTCTCTACATGAAAGAAATTTTTATCTTCATGAAAGTGCGTGAACTTTGTTGCACTATAATTTATCATCTGAGATTTTTCATACTGAGAATTGTCATCTGATTCCTTTGAGTTGTCCTGCATCCTATGTGTTCTGTCACATCTGATATCTTTTCCGTAGATTCATCTAGATATATATAAGTGAGTTGATCTTCTAAGAGTTGGTTTCCATCAAGTACAACACATGCATCATAATGCCAACAGTACCCTACTGATTTCTTAGTTCTCCAACCAAAGGAAAAGTTCATTGGGTATCCTCTCATTCTGGGAAGACCCTGGTTGGCTATAACTGATGCTTACATCAGCTGTCGAGTTGGGAACATGACCATAAAGAATGGGCACATTTCCAAGCAGTTAATCCTATACCCTCCTGCCCAACCCTTGCTAGAACATGATCTACCTCTCTGGTTGGAGGAGGAAAATGAGGATGAAGTTTATTCCACCCCACTTTGTACATTAGAAACTACCATGGGGGGGAAACCACAAGATGAGGATGATATGATCGAAAATTTGATTTAGAATCCACCTCCCAGTATATCAACCTCAGAAGACATAGTAAGAGAAACCCAAAACAACCCCTCAACTGATTTCTGTGTGGCTGATCCTACTCCTCCCCATGTCAAAAATATAGAGTTCGGCCCAGAAAGAACATTGAAAATCAATCCATCCCTATCTACTTCCAGGGAGAAGGAGCTGTGCAGCCTGTTGAGAAAACATCTAGATGCCTTCACCTGGAGTTATAAGGAAATGAAGGAAGTGCACCCATCAGTATGTACTCATCATATATACATAAAGGAAGATTGCAAACCAGTCAGGCAGCCTCAAAGGAGGATGAATCCAACACTTAAAGATATTGTTTGGGAAGAACTACAGAAATTGCTTGATACAGGATTCATCTATCCCATCTCTGACGGTGAATGGGTCTCTCCTTTGGTGCTAGTGTGAAAGAAAAATGGTAAGTGGAGAATCTGTGTTGACTATTGGGAATTGAACAAAGCCACTAAAAAGGACCATTTTCCTTGACCTTTAATAGATCAATTATTAGATGGTCTGGCAGGGAATTTTTTTTTTTCTCTTTCCTAGATGGGTTTAGCAGGTACAATTAGATTCAAATCAGCCCGAAAGACCAAGATAGGACCACTTTCACTTGTCCTTGGGGTACCTTTGCATATTTGGTCCTTCCTTTTGGTTTGTGCAATGCTCCAGCCATTTTCCAAAGAGTGGTATTGAGTATATTTTCTAAATTGGTTCATGATGTGGTAGAAATATACATGGATGATTTTACTCCTTATGGCTCTGACTTTCAGGAAGCTTTATCTAACCTAGGAAAAGTTCTAGACAAGTGTATTGAGATGAACCTATCCCTCAGTCCAGAAAAATGTGAATTTTTGATGACTGAAGGGACCGTGTTAGGTCATGCAATATCTCAACAAGGACTGTAGGTGGACCCCAAAAAAATTGCCATCATCCAAAGGGTCCCACCTCCTCAGAAGGTGAGATATGTCAGAAGTTTCCTAGGCTTAGCCAGATATTACAGAAGATTCATTAAAGATTTCAGCAAGCTAGCCTCTCCTTTGTTTGGCCTCTTAGGCAAAGATGTTGAGTTCATATGGTCGGAAAACTGTCAAGAAGCCTTAGATACCTTGAAGAGCAAGCTAGTGACTGCCCCAATTATCAGAGGCCCAAACTGGGCTCTACCTTTCCACATTCACACAAATGCCTAGAACAAAGCAATAGGATTAGCCTTAGGACAAATTGATGAAAAGTTACCTTATGCCATATGCTTTATAAGCAAAAACTTGTCAAAGGCATAGTTAAACTATACAATGACCAAGAAGGAACTCCTAGTTGTCGTGCATTCCTTAAACAAATTCAGACATTATATCACAGGCTATCAAACCTTTGTGCACACTGATCACGCTGAGATTAGATATTTAATGAAAAAACCAGATGTAAATGCTCACATTATTAGATGGTTGCTTTTACTGCAGCAGTTTGATTTGACCATTATTAATAAGCCTGGTAAAGAAAATGTTGTTGCTGACTTTTTGTCTAGAGTAAATTTTCCTGCAGGTGAAGAAGGAATGGTGGATGACCAAATGCCAGATGAACATCTGTTTTCTATCTCAGTCCTCTCTCCATGGTTTGCTGATATAGCAAACTACTTGGTTTCAGCACAGTTCCCACCACACCTGTCCTCAAAAGAGAAGAGAAAGATAGTAAGGAAAAGTGCCCCTTTCACCTGGATTGGGGGCAATCTCTTCAAACTTGGCCCAGATCAGATCTTGAGAAGATGTGTCAGGGAGGAGGAAGTCTTTGACATCCTCCTGACCTGTCATGACGGGCCTTGTGGAGGTCACTTTGCAGCAAAAAGAACTGCCTTCAAGATATTGCAAGTAGGCTACTACTGGCCCACTCTTCATCAGGATGTGAGGAGATATATCAGCCAGTGTGATCGGTGTTAGAGGATGGGGAAACTTACTCCAAAGGATGAGATGCCCATGCAACCACAAGTGACCTTTGAACCATTTGAGAAGTGGGGCATGGACTTTGTGGGGCCTATCAACCCTCCTTCAAAGCAGAAACAATACATCATTGTGTGCACCGATTACTTGACAAAGTGGGTAGAGACAAAAGAAATCAAAGCAACGACAGAGGAAAAAGTAGCTGAGTTTTTGAGAGAAAACATATGCTACAAGTTTGGGTATCCAAAGAGTTGGTCACAGATAAAGGTAGTCAGTTCACTTCCAATTTGATTGAAGACCTGCTCACACATCATAGAATCAAGCACAGGACTTCCACCCCTTACCATCCACAAGCCAATGGGCAGGTGGAGGTCACTAATAGAGCATTGGAAGGGATCCTGACCAAGGTAGTGAGCAGCATCAGCAAAGATTGGGTTGACAGATTAGTTGAGGCCACTTGGGCCTACAAAACAACATGGAAGACCAACACAGGGTTCACACCCTATGAACTAGTCTATGGGAAGAAGGCTTTGCTATCAATAGAATTTGAATTCAATACCCTAAGGATGGCAGCTCAGCTAGACCTAGACCTCAGCCATGCACAGAAAGAAAGATTACTTCATCTCAATGGATTGGATGAAAACAGATTGCAGGCCCTTCTCCATACAGAGGTAGTTCAGCTTCAGAGAAAGATATGGCATGAAAAAAATATCAAGGATAAGCAATTCCAAGAGAGAGATTGAGCACTACTTTATGATTCAAGATACAAAGATTTCAAAGGCAAGCTGAGGACAAGATGGTTTGGACCCTACACTGTGGATAAATGCAATGAAAATGGTTCAGTTTTGATCAAAACCATTGATGATGAAGCCATCCCCATGCTTGTCAATGGACATCGGTTGAAGGTCTACAAGAAACCCCTCTCCAAGCGAGAGTTTATTGAAGGTATGGATAAAAAAGTGATGGTAGTGGAGCATGTCTTAGCTTCCACTTCACCCACTCACTAAAGAAAAAGAAAAAATAAAAAAATAAGGACTCAAGTGAAAACCTCCATGAGGTGCTTGAGTCCCATCATTTGGTTGAAAACCTCTTCTGAGGCGGCCCAATGATGTCAAGAAAAAAAAGAGAGAAAAAAATATCCCTGGGTGAAAACCTCCCTTGGAGGCGCCCAGGGCAGGAAATTAGGGTGAAAACCTCCTTGAGGTGCCCTAGTTGTTTTCAAAAAAGAAGAAGAAGTGAATTTTCATTTGCATTGCAGGTTGCAGGAGGACTACAGGAAGCAGAAGAAGGTGCTAAGGGAACCCTAACATCCACACCAACACCTCTCCTATCTTCTCCACACTTTTCTCCATCATTTATGCCATTTCTTTCACCCCACTATGCTTTTTTCAAAAAACTGTGTTTTCTACAGGAGGCTCCTATAGAAATTACAGAGAGCCAGAAATGAATATAAAAGGCAGTTCGAGGGGAAGGGAAGCTTCATAAAGAACCTATAAACCCTCCTACAGTCTTCAAATCTCCTTTCCATCACTTCCAAGTCTGCATCACACCCCAAGCATCATTCTTCTACCTGTTAAAAAAAAAAAACAGTTTTTCAGGAAAAGAAAAAAACAAAAATAAGAGAGGAAGAAGCACCATCCACCTCACCTGAAGCCTAACTACTACTTCTACATCTCTATATACACTTTTGGCATCATCCTCAAAGCTCCAAGCACAGAAAGAAGCTGAAGTTTCAAGGGGAGAAACAACTACATGAGCTCCTATAGCAACCGATCCCATCAAAACCCAACACCAGCAGCAGAAGAATGCACACATGAAGGTTGAAGAAGGCACCTGAAGCTCAGACCTAGCCATGGGAGAACCTACACAAGACACAACCACACATCAGTAATCAGACAACATGCACCAAGAGAAATAAAAGCATGTAGCAGAGAGGGAGCCACAACACCTCACAGAAAATACATTCGGATCACAGGTAAGTAACTAACTCGCTCCTCTATTTGCATTTGTGTAATTAGAAGTCATGCAAAAGCAATGAGATGGTTGAGGTTGAATGAGGGAAAGGTGGCCAGTTAACTTGGCCACCTTCATCTAGTTAACTCCACTCATCTGAGATGTCACCCACACGTGTGCATAGTCAACTCAAGAAAGATGTCATGGACTGGTAGTGGGGGAAGTGTGAACTCTGATGCAATCATGAGGGATGATTACGAGGAAGGGCCATGACGATAAGGTAGGTGGGGATCAATGGTCTGAATATGGCCAACGAATACCAGCTCACCCCTATCACCGGAAATATCCATAAAGGGTAATAAGTACTCCTCCCCGAGCACTCTCACCACCTTTTCCTTCATTCTCTCCTCGTAACTCAGCTACAACAGTCTCCTTGTGCCCCCACAGCCTTGTAACCATCATCCTCCATTTATCTCTCCCATATTCCTGATCTCGGCGTTTTCTACAGGAGCACCTATAGAAATTCTACAGGAGGGACAATAGGCTTCTACAGGAGGGGCAGTGAGTTGTTTTGAAGGGAGAAAACACGAGTTTTAGCATGATTTTCAGTATGAGGTAGGTTCCATGCATGCCCCCATTGAATATCAATATATGAAAGAAGTGGTTCAAAATTGAGGAGGAAATAAAGTCTTTAGGAGAGGAGAAAATACATAAAAAAAATTTATGCTTATTTAAAAAAAACATAGTCTCCTCTGTTTCTCTGTTTTTCTAAAAAAGTGTCATCTCCATCTCCACATTTGGTTTCCCAAAAGAGTATAAACAAAATGGCAGGAGGGTTTATGAGAAAGGAGCCCACTAACTCCACAAGGCTCCATGCACATCCCCAAGTAGTGGACATATTCACAAGAGCAAATTGGATGAACTTTTTTGAGAAATTCCGAGGGTTTGATGAGGAGATCACCCAAGAATTTTCCCACTCTTTGGTCCCTCACACAAGAACACATGCCACTTTCACCTTTAGAGGCATTTCCATGGAGATAAGCCCTAAATTTATCAGTAGGGTCACTACCCTTCCTCTTGGGCTGCCTTAGAGTAAGGATGAGAAACCAATTGGCCAGGCTGCCAAGAAAAACTTTTTCCAAAACAATGAAACCCCTGTAGAGGATAAAAATGGAATTAGAAGGGCTAGCATACCATACCCTTGGGATGAGGTTAGCTATCAAATAATCAAATAAATTTCCTATGAGGGGAGGTACAACATCGTCTATGGTTATCACTTTAGAATCCTCCATGGATTAAGGTATGGCATGGACACTCTAGCACCTCAGAAGCTCAGCATCCCCTACTTCCCCTTGCAGTTCCTCATTGACTCCAACACTAAGGTTCAAGCAGGGAATTTAGAGCAGCTAACTCACCATGGGTTAATCAAAATTTTAGTGGAGGAAGCCCTCCATACATTTACACTCCCTATAGCATGGGAAATCTTCTGAAACATGACAGTTGAGGATGACATAAAGGCCCTAACCTATGATATTAGTTCTACTGCCAGTGAGGAGGAAGAGTAGCAAGGGGGAGAAGGTGAAGCCATTGGTGGCTTATCAAAAAAAAAAAGGAAGGAGGAAGAAACTAAGATAAAGGAGGAGAAAGTTGAAGAAATAGAGCAGGAAGAAACATAGCAAATAGAGACAGAAAAAGGGACAGAAGGAGGAGAAAAAGAGGAAGAAAAGGTAGAACAAGGATAAGGGTCCCCTGAGACTCTAGAAAGGGAGGTAGAAACTACCCTCGCTGCCCTTAGTACACCAATCAAGCCAAAGAAAAAGAGGAAAAGGTAGGCTTCCATGCATTTCAGGGCTAGGAAGAGCACAAGATTCAAAACAGGCAAACCTCAACCCTCTTCAAAAGTGACAATTACAATTGAAGATTCACCCTCTGCTAAAGGGAAAGAATCCCCTTCCAAGGCACCTATCACATATGAAAGGGGGACTCCTAGATCTTCCACATGGAAGGAAAAGGTAGTACTACAAGACCCAAAAATAGTCTTACAGGAGGCTCAGATAGTTCTACAGGAGACACTGCCAAAACTATAGGAGACCCAATAGCTTGAGGAAATGATAGAAGAATAGCCACAGGTGAAGGAGGAAGAACCAAAGATACAAGAACCTGATCCCCAGCCTATTATGGCTTCCTATTACAAACTTCTTGAGGGAGGGCGGATAATTCCACAGAAGTTTGCAATTCCACTATTCTTTGAATTAGAGAAAGAGAGAATAAGAACACATAGATGGATGTAAATAGCCAAATCCAAGGGAGTTGAGGATGTTGGCCATATGGAAAACAAACTCAGAGAAATGGGCAGAGAATTGAGTGATATCAGAAACAGGGAAGCAACTACAAGGTGCCACCTTGAAACTGAAAATGAATTGTTAAGGAGACAGCTGCAAGAGAAGGAGACTTAGTTGGCATGCATGGCCAGCTTATCCATGGAGGCATTGCAATGTAGAACACCAGCAAAATCCTATGGCCTATATCTCAAGGACCAATGGTTGCAATTCTAGATAAAGACTTTGGCACAAAGAGGCACCACGCCCTTCCAGGATTACATGCAGTTTATGGATCTGTGTGACCAAAGCACATCAGAGGATAAGGAAAAAATGGTAGAATTCGACCTACATAACATGGCCTTCACAGACATGAATGTGTGGGACCCAAATGCCAGGCTAGGGGACATGCAACTAATGGCCATGGCCTCATGGATGAACCATGAAGAGTTGAGGGTAGCAGAAATAAAAAGATTGATGATGAAAGAGAAGAATGAGCCATTAATGATAAGAACTGAGCCATCAGATCCCATGGCACTCATCAGCACCCACAGCCTGCTTTCCAATAATCCTCAGATTTCCCCTAGATATCTAAATGATCAGGCACAAGCCATTGCACACTTTGAGGATATGCAAAGGCTACTTGGGGATGACTGTGTGCATACATGCATGAGGAGATGGACTAAGTTGCTCAGAGGATGAGCAACACTTTCGGTAGGGGGGTGATGATGAGCCTCATAAATGGGTAATTATATGGGCTCATTTTACCTCCTAACCTAGTCAAATCAACCATTCTCTTAGCTTATTACATGACTTTATGATTATATTTATGCTTATAGAGTGAGTTGAGTTGGCTATTGTGCCATGTGGTCTAATGTGTATTTAATGCAGATTATTGATTATTTTTGAGGTTAAATTCAAGGATCCAGTGGACAAATGGCAGCAATATCTCGAAGTGGAAAAAAGAGAGGACTTATAGGAGGGAATCCCCTTCATTTATTACTCCTCACTTCTAATTCCCCTTCATTCAGCTCAGAGTACAAGCAGCCGAATCATGCATTAGAAGGTAGCCAAGCAAGTGGAGGAGGACTAATGATTATCTCGAGTTTTGGGAGCCAAGCCTCCCTGATTTTGAAGAAGTTGTTGGTAGCTTCATTTGTATAAGTAGAGAGGCCTAGGGCCTCACTAGGGTAAGATTTTTGTTGGATTTTTTCTTATGTAAACTCTACTCAAATTTGACCTTATTATTTTGTGACAGTTTCATGTAATCCTGTTATTGTTTTGGAAATAAAGATGGAATCCTTTTTGAGCAAGCACTGAGTTACCTCAGAGGGCTGAGGCTCTTGGGTTAGGGCCCAATCCAAGCAGCTAGGCGCCTCTTACTTGTATTTGTATGTTTTATTTTAGTTTGTAGATTAGGTTGTTGTTAGATGTATTTCTTTTATGGTTAAGAATAGGTTGCTTTTGATGATTCAGTAGTTTGCTTCCATTTGTGCTTTCTATAGCAGGTTAAGCAATGATAAAGAGAAGATTCAAAAGGCTAGAAATAGTGCCTTGGCATTTATTCCTCCCTTTGTGACCATGATTTGAGGTAAAGACCCTCTTGTTGCCCCAAAAACATATATTTTCCTCATTCATAGGAATTCTAGTGTTTGCAGCCTTTTAGTAGGCGAATAGTCCAGTTTTGCTCTGCTTCAGATCTTATTCATCATTCTCACTTCTTTATTTGCAATAGTCTTCTTTCATGCTTTCCTTTCTTACATCATTTCTCAGCATTTCCTTTCATAGATCATAGTTTCGACTATTTTGATGCAAAACTCTATTTTTCTAGATGCACTCATTTCATTGCTTGTTTGATCTTATTGTTTGACTGTCAGTTCCTTTGTAGCAGATCTCTTCTTGTAGTAGGACAGCTCATCAACCATCACATCCTCCATCTGATCCATGCCCTATAGGTCGCCCAATCCTCACCTCAATTCTGCCTTAGTTTCCTACATTTTCCATTAGCCTATAGGTCACCCAAACCTCACCTCAATTCTGCCTTAGTTTCCTGCATTTTCCATAGAACTTCTTCCTCTCTCCTTGAGCAAACCGAATCATCTTCCTCTCTCCTGGTGGTTCATGGTAGACCATAGGCACCATAACACCTCATTCCAACCTTCATCCACCTTTTTCACCCCCTCTCATACCCTTAAAACAGCGAAAACTTCTCTCAGCCTCCTCCTGTAGGCCTCTTGTAGAACGTTGTTTTTCCTCCTGTAGATTTCCTGTGTTCTCTTGTAGATTTTCCTGTAGGCTTTCTTTTGAAGGTTGAGCATGGGAAAAGCCTCTAGAAGGTTGCCTGAGACCTCCTAGGACCCATCCACACCATCCTACATCCCCTCAAGTACCAAAACTGCCCTCCAATGCCACCTATTCATTGCCACACTCACACACAATAAATTACATGCATGTCAATTTCACATAAAAATACATAAAAATCCAAAAATATGTTCTTTGCTTATTTACTTCCAGAAATAGCATAGTTAGATGTTGTTTACTTCTTTGAGTAGGTAATGGCATTCCTTTCATGGTTTTCATAGTGCTTTCTACAAAAGTAGAATTAGTTGGTTGATTAGGGTTTACTAGGCTTGCTTTACATTTCAGTCTTTCTCCTTTCTGTAGTTAGAATAGCATCTGTAGAGTAATATTTCTTTCCTTCCATCACATATAGAGATTCTTATGGAATCCATAGAAGTTGGCTTGAGATCCTAGTGATCTCACGCTGGTTGACCAAGTGACAACCTGCAGTGAGAACTAGTACTTGTGCATACAACACTAACGCTTCCAATTTTGTTACGAACTACCGGGTTTATAAGAGTAAACTAGGCAACCCAGGAGTTGCAGCATTATTGTTGCAATACAAGTGCTCACTATTGACTATAAAATTTTTCTCTCACCTTGCTAAGGGGGTTAATATCTAGATCTAGTCCATTGGTACCTCCTCTATGGCCTTAAGGTCATAGTAAAGGCACTACTTGGGGAAAATGGATTGAAGTAGTGTGTCCATTAAAATTTCTATACTTACTATCTTCCATATCACATCAACTCCTTTGATACCATCTCCATCCTCCTGATTAATTATCTTTAGTTCAATGGTATTTAGCACTAACATATCCAGCTCCTTAGGTTGGACTGAAAGAATTTTCCCGAGAGTTTAATGTAGCTAAAAGAATGAAAAAACATTAGATGGGTGCAACAAAAGAAAAATAAAAACTAAAATAAAAATTATGTCTGAGAAAAAGTTAGCAAGTGGAAAAAAACTTAACATGAGCTCTAACCCCTTCATAAGGCATTTCTTGGTTCCTATGCACTTGATGCTCCATCTCATCATAATGAACCCTTTCATATCCTAACCTCAATGATCGAGAAACTATCTCATCTTAAGGGGCAACAAAAGTACTATATCATAAAGAGAAAGTTTCGATCCTTAAGCTATGCACCATTAAAAAGCCTTATAAAAAAGAAGTAAAAGGTGAGCCATAAGGGTGGAAAAAGTAGCCCGAGAGGGGTAACTCGGGCCTCCATGATTACTTCCTCCATTATATCTATACACTCAAGATACAAAATCTCATTAGTTGGTCCCATGACAATGTCATTTGGCCATAAATTCTTTCCTCTCCATTGTCGCATATTCTCACTAACACCTATGAATGAAGGATTAACATTGGAAATTCCACCTCCCCTTAGGAGGTGGAAGTTCCTAATAGGGTTGATTACTTAGCCACCCCTATAAAGGTGTGGAAATTTTGGCCTGCTAACAACTCCCCTACATTTTTGGTCAAAATAGGACCCCCGACTATACAATTTTGAAAAAAAATCCCTTGTAATCGCACTTGATTGGTCGATGGATTCTCCTATCTTAATCCTTAGGGGTTTAATCATGTCTTGACACATATCTTATTCCTATCCTTGGAATTGCCACTCAAGTTGCTTGGTTTCAAATGATTTTGCTTGCCCTATTTGCCTCCCTCTTCTAGGAAGTTCCCAATGAATGAAAATGTTAGACTTTGATTTCTTTCAACACTTTGGTGCCTTCCTTCGATGGATTTTTATTTATGCTTCAAATGATTGGTTTACTTGGTTTTCATGAGTTCATTCTCTCGATTTGGCATAATTTCTTTGTGGAATTATTCTTATGTTCCTACATGTATATGTATCGATATTATCTTTTTATGTTTGGTGTGTATAACATATTTCCATATAAACTATTTAGCCTAATGTTATTTTTAAATATCAACTAAATAAACTAAATATTAATAGTAACATATAACAGTGTATATAGTAGGATATACTAACTTTTTGCACCGAGAGGCACGCTATAACCCAATATGTAGGAGATGTTGTTACATAACATTACATTTAAAAATAATAAAATAATACTTACATTAAAAAATAAAATAATAATACAAAAAAAGTGTTGGCCATAAATAAAATAAAATATTTCCACCTTCATTTTATATTGATTTTATATAGAGAGAAAGTAATTGAAAGTAAAAAAAGAAATTATCATTTTTATTTATTTATTTATTTTATTTATTTTATTTTTTATTTTTTTTCCAATACAATGAGATATATCATTTATTCACAATTTAATATCGCATTGAGAGAAAATAATATCATTGATTTATACAGCCCCAAGGGTTAGCTCACTTGGTCAAAATCAGTGCCTCGCCATCGGGAGGTCATAGGGTCCATTCTCCTCGAAGCCCTTAGGGTCAAGCCTAGCTAGTGGGCCGCGGGGCTAGATTCCTTTCGGGCTTGATCAGCCCAGTTTTTTCCGTGGACGTAACGCCACCCATTGACCAGGGTGTCCGTGAACCACAGCCAAAAAAAAAAATTATCATTGATTTATACAAAATAATATTATGTAATCATTCTATGTTCATTTTTTTTTCTCTGTAAAGACTAATTCTATTAAAAGGAAAGAAAAATATAATTACAAAGAGGCAGAAGCCTCAGTCTAGAGCATCTGAGTGCTTTCAGGTCATCAAAACTGTCCCATAATTGGGAAAACCAGTTACAGTAAACAGAAAAGAACCAGACATAGGAGCGGGAATACAACGACAAGACCAAAATGAGGATATGGGATAACCCCCTTTGAAGCAGTCGAGACAAACACCGAGAGACAGAAAGTTGTACATGTCAGCAAAAGAACCACAGACTACCGAGCCACAGAAACATGAACAAAACCACAAAATCATGAACAGCCAAATCTAACCAGTGAGCAGTAAAAGAACTTTGAGTAGACAAGAGGGGGTCCAAGTGGCGTTACATGGGCACGTCCTGGTCTGGTGGCTCCTCCACGATGGGGCAAGCATTTCCATACCAAATTTTGCCATCCCTCGCCACGTCACTAGCCACGCTACCACCTGGAGGATCCAGCGCCGGACGGGTTCCGCTTGAGCTGCCGCAATGGCCATCGAAATAGTGGCATCATGAGAGCTGCCACCTGGTGGCCGGGTGTTGCCTGGAGTGTCACCCTCCTCATGCTGCTTGCCACGCCTTTCCGCTTTGCCTTCATCTGTCGGGTTCTGCTCAGAGCCATGGCTGCCCGCAACTCTACGAACGCCCTGAGACTGCTCTACCGTGGTACGCGCAGGAACCTGAGGCTGAGCTTCTTCTTCAGAGAAAATGATGGTGATATTGGCCGTGATGATGGGCCTATTCAGGTTGCTCTGAAATCTGAAATGAGTCGACTGGAAGGCATTGTGTGGGAAGGGTCTGCTAGACGGGCTGGGGGGAGGAGAATTAGCTTGAGAAGAGGTCGGAGAGGCAGGGGGCGGTGGCTGATCGACAGACTGAGCAGCCTGAGAACGCGCGCGACCACCACGGCTCCCACCATGGCGGCTTCTCATGCGATGACGTACCATGGCTGAGTAGCGAAGGGGAAGGTCAGTGGAATGGGGCTCTTTGAAGGGAAGCCGAGAATGCTCGGCGAGATCCAGGACAGGGTTCAGAGAGCAAGGCTGGGAATGGGAGAAAGAAAACCCAATTCCAAAATCAAGAACCAGCATGAGCCAACAGCAATTTCCTGTAACTGTTCTACAGCAGGGGATTCCTGCATGGAGTGGGCAAAGGCTGGAAGACGGGGTGCAAACAGTGGGGGTGAAGGCTGAATGCACCATGTTTAAACCATTAACTACCTCGTCTCAGCCGCAGTGAGCATTTAAGTCGTTCTGCAGGCGGACCTGCTCTCGCCTTAGGTGAGCCATCATGCGCCAGGTCTGGGCTTGGAATATGGTGCTGTCCAGTAGGTGGCATGGCCAAGCGCTATCACCCCTAATTAACTCCATTAATGAGCTCGGGAATCACCCGCATCCGGGTATTCTATGTTCATTTTAAATATAATATTAAAACAAAAATATATTAATAAGAAAAATATTTTATTGTAAAAATTTATTTAATTCTCAATATGGAGTTGATATATAAGATTTAAAAAATATTAATGATAAAGAAATGTTTAACATGGGTTATAAATCAATTATTTTAATATACATGTAGACTAAAACATATTATCATGAAACACATATAAAAAGAGAAAAAGTGAGATAATTCTTGTTCCATTAATAGGTGCTTTCTAATTCAAGGTATGTGTGAGATTTATAATTATATTAATGTTTAATATAGATTCGATATGATTTTTTTTTTTAATATTAATATTAAAAATAATTAAATGTATGCATACAAGAAAAAATATTAATAACAAAAATAATTCAATGTGTGTGTAAAAGGAGATGTTTTCTATTTCCGAATATGAGGGGATATGCATTAACATTTTAATGAGGAGAATGTGAATCAAAAATAAAATATTTCAGTATCAACTTTGTATATATCCTATCAAACAAGTGAAAATAAGAAATTTCTTATAATTAAAACATTTTATTAGTGTGTTGCTCAAAACCAACATTGATACATCTTAATTCTGAATCTACCAATAGTGTAGAGGAATCAAATCTTTGAGGTTCAAACCTTTTCTCACATTTTGCACTCAAGAAAAGGTTTTCATACCGACATATTTGATCCCTCTCTACGCTTAGTAGATCTAGAGTTAAGATAGATCTATGATGGTGTAATATACTGTGAAAATAAATTTTATAAAACATAATCTCTTTGAATTATAAACATAGACATAAAAAATGTTGCAAACAAAATAAATTTTAATAAATTAATTAAAAGATGACATATACATACACAATATAAAACAAATGCACCTATATACAATTATATAATATGCTTTAGTTTATATTATGTCTTATGTTTTAAATACAAAGATATGTACACCTAATGGTTAAGAGCATGTGTTTCCCCCTAAGAGGTCACAAGTTCAAAACCAAAGTGGTAGAGTATGTATTCCTTTGTAGAATTAATAGTCAAATTGTTGCATGGAGGTGAGTCCCTTGTGCCACAAACAAGAGGGTCTTTTTGGCTTTGAAACAAATAATCCTTTGGAGATTCCTTTGATCAATGTGCCATGAATTAACTCACTTGCCTGTCACATTTGTTGACCATAGGCATACTTAAAATCACACTTTTCACATTGAACATGATTCCATGTCATTCTTCATTTTTTCCACATTGACATGATGACTATAGGGAGCCAAATTGGACTTATAACGCACCATTCAAATTATGTAAATTTCAAAAGGTGGTTATATTCCAATAGCTCAGGTCTTAAGTCAAAAAGCATTTTTTTTTATAAAATATGAGTCAATGAAAGGGAGTATAGCGACGATAATTAATCAACGTAATTTGTTTATTGAAGAGACAAAATCCCAAGAATTTTTGCTTCGTATCTTGCCACGATCTCACCATGACCATTTCAATGACTTTCTTTTGTAGATCCAACTACATGAAAGTTATGGTTACAAGTCGATGCATGCAAATTTTTTTCTACACTCCATAATTCATATTGTCAAGGGCACAATAATGTCACATTTTTTTGCTTTTGATCATCTTAGTCTTTTAATTTTTCTATAATGAATATGTTCATTAAGATCTTATTTAAATATTTGTCTATTTTTTGTAGGATGAAATATCAATGAAAGCAAGAGTCTTAGTTGGATTCCAAATAATGGAGAGCTTATATAAGGGAAAGGATTATCATATAAACAACAAAGCTCAGTTTCAGATATGATATAAGGGAAAATTCTAGATTTCAATAGTACATATTGTTACCTAGATCTTTGTTTTTAGGAAATTAAAACGACTCTTGAGACCATTTATAAGATTGTAAATGAAAATGAAAGGGGTGGGATGAGGTGTTATATGGAAGTTTCATCTACGGATAAACACATTTTCCCTAGGTGGGTAGCTACACCTAGAACAATAGAAAGAAAGTAGTTTAACCTTTTCTTATGGTAGATAGATGAGATGAAGGAACTTACTTGTAGCCTTTCACTTCCTTAATCCCCTTTGAATTGCTCTCGTCACTCCCACTTGAACTAAACCACCTTAATTGGTACCTATATCAACAGAAACAGAAACAAAAAACAGTCAAAGAACATATGATCTATTTATTATAAACCAATTTAATCGAAGACATTGAAACACATAATCATCATAGATATGAAAAATAATATGAGAAAAGGAATAAACTCGTTATTAATGTAGAAGGAAAGTATCACCCAATCACAGTTCGATCCTGTGCCACTCCTCCAACTTCATTCCAACCCTCACCACATCAAAAGCACACCAATCCAGCAGCATAACATTGCTTGACATGAACTAAATTCTCAAAGCAACAGAATTTCCTTACAAACTTCAGATTCTAGCCCCCTTGATCACTATGATGAGTGCTCAATGTATAGGAAATGGAGGTGGTTTTGTCATAAATGAGGGTATTTAATGGCCTTCCAAACTTGGAGTTAGTTCCATGGAGCAAGGGATGAGAGGATAGGAGGTTAATGGATCCTTAGCCTATCCAATTTCGAGATCATAGGAGGAGATAAGAGATGGGATCCTTCTAGAATCATCTAGAATCAAGGAATGTTCCCAGAATCCTATGCAAATTTCACTCAATCTCGCCCAGCGCAGGTCAAAGAGGGCCTAAGTTCACTGCAGTGCAGGCTAGAATGGGCCTGCCTACTCTACAATGCAGTTACCCCTGACCAAGGTTGTGCTGGTGTCCCAAGGAGGCATTTCAGCAAGGCTTCAAGCTAGGAAACTTTCTTAGAAGGAAGCATTCAATGTGATGACTTGTCTAGGGCATGTAACAACTGAATTAAGGTTTGATGAGCCCTAACTGTACTGATATAAATGTTGGGAGTGACGTACCCAAATAGACCTTTAATAGTTTCCCCCTAAAGCATGAAGTCTAAAATGATAATGTCGAGTGATATGCTTTGTGATGTGACGGAGAGGATCTGAAGCGGACGGAGACCTGCATCGATTACGATACATAACATCATGATATTTTGGATTTTTCATGATTTTTTTAGGGAAGGCATACCCATACTCGGAATATAAAATTTTCATTACATGTGCATCGATAGTTGGCTACAAATATAGACCCATGATAGGATGATTATCTATGTAAATCCATCATACAGATGATTTAGTACTCTCCTGAAATCGCAGCCCGGATGGATGAACTTAGATCTGGGGTATTCTATCTCATCCAATCATTCAATCATGTATGAATCCAACCATGTGAATATGTTATCTAAAGTCGAACATGGTAAGACACCATCTGATTACTAGCCAATGATGTAAGGCGTTAACAATCGCAAGAGAGATCACCGATAATGATAATGATTCTCAAGGTACTGCAATACATTCTGCATGGTGTGAATAGATGTTTTGATGTCAAACACCATACAAAGTCTTTTGGTCAAAGGCCAGTGATGTCAACCTATCGCCGGAAGTGAGAAACTAGTCATTGATGTATGCAAGCCTCAAGGTACTGGAAGGGTGTTTCTAATTCAACTTCTCTGATAATGTGCTGATGTCGACAAGAAGCGACTCATCGCAGGAGGGCCTTGATGTATCCCCCATCAACAACACAAAACGAGTGTAATGATTTTGAAGATAGAATTTGGCTGATGACACAAGGTTCAGGAATTGCGGTCATGAAAATGAAGGTTTATGAGTATTGCAAAGGATGGAGTTTATTGAATGACTTCTCTTGAACATGTCGGCGGCACTAAATGAATTGGCAACATTGACCCAAAACCAAAGTGATGGATGGTGTGATAGGCCATAGGTATGATAACCATCAAGCAGATAACCCAACCCAAATAGTCACAGAGATGAAGTGAAAGTGTCATGTTCAAGAGAGACTTGCTACCATAAAGTGATTTATCCCTTTTCCCATTTTCCCCAGTCATTGTCGATCAGTACTTTTTTATTTTTTAACAAGCTTGAGGAGGATAACATATGCTTGTAGTATAATTCCACCCTTCAGGTGAATCCATCGCTATGTGCTTTTTTAATGAGCCTAGCGAAGGTGAAACTCGGTCTTGTCATGATAGACAAGTTTGTCGCTATTTGATGCTTTAATGATTTTAATGACAATGAAAACTCGTTCCTTTTCATGTTTAGAGAGTTTGAAAAGGGACAAAAATAAAACTCCACAAGTTATTTTTCGTAAATTTGTCTCTCAAGTCCAAAAAAGTGTAAAATAATAAAAGAGAGAACCTATTGACCATGTTTGATCAACACATTCCTTTTTCATAAGTAATCTATCTCAATTCAAAAAAGGGTTAAACTTATACTAAGTAGATGTCCTTTACAATCTGTTTACGAGCTGAAAAGGACAAGTTCTTAGCAATCTTTCCATATTTCGAGAGTCTGAAAAGAGCTTAAACAGGACTCCACTCAGAGGAACGAGTGGTGTCTAATAGTGTTATGAAACCAGCTCACAAAAAGATAGAAAAGATAGATCAACGCCTTAAAATTCAACCTCTTCGAGGGGGCAACCTCCTTTACATTACACAAATGAATGACTCCTTCATGATTCAAATGACAAAACCTCCTTTCTATATATAGGAGTCTAAGGAGTCACAATATAACCTAGCCGACCTAACAATATTAATATAAAGGCACAAAAATAACAATAGAGGGATTCTATGGGGCACAGTAATAAAAATATGGGGACAATAGGGTCACAACAATATTAATAAGGGATACAACTACAATAGTAATGGGGTAATCACTAGTATTATAGGGACCTAACATGCCCCTCTCCTTCCAAAAAGTGTTGTCCTCAACGCTTGAGTAGTTTTGGATGCTTCTGTATAAAATTCTCATCCTCCCATTTGGAATCTTCAACGGATAAGTTCTTCCACTTGATGAGATACTCCGAAATTGATCGATTTCGTATTTGTCAAGTTCTTGTTTCTGTGACTGCTTCCGGTTCCAATATAATTTTTTCTTCCTCATCAAGTTTTGGCAATATTGTTTGAACTGGGAGCTTGTTGCCTATAACCTTCTTTAAACATGAAACATGGAAAACTGGGTGCACTCGAGAAGCTGCAGGAAGCTCCAATTTGTATGCCATAGTACCAATCTTTTGCAACACCTTGTACAGACCATAATACTTTGGTGATAATTTATTATCCTTCTTAGCTTGCTTGAGGGACATTTGTTTATATGGTTGTAGCCGTAGGAATACCCAATCACCTACATCAAAACTTCTTTCACTGCGATGTTGATCTGCCTGTTGTTTCATTCTATTCTACGCCAACATGAGGTTATCCTTTAAGAGTTGGAGGACTTGTTGTTGATGCTCGATGTGATGTTCCACTGCTTGAACCTTAGAATTTTATTTTAAATATGATGTGATGGATAGTGGCTGATATCCATAAAGTGCCATAAATGGGGTCATTTTTGTTGCTGTATGGAAGGATGTGTTATACCACCATTCAGCCAGAGGCAAGCATTTGGCCCATTGTGTCTGTTTATCAGATACAAAGCAACAAAGATATCCTTCCAAACATTTGTTTACTATCTCAGTTTGCCCATCAGAATGAGGATGATAAGATGAGCTATGAGCTAATTGAGTATCGAGACAAGAAAATAATTCTATCCAAAAATTTCCAGTGAAAATGGGATCTTTGTCACTTACAATAATCTTTAGGTTTTCATGTATCTTTTGAATTGTTTCCATAAATGCAGAAGAAAATGTAGTGGCTTTAAATATATGTGATAATGCACAAAAGTGTGCATACTTGGTAAGTCTGTCAACTACCACCATGATGACACTCTTTTACTCAGACTTGGGTAAACCTGTGATAAAATCCATTGAAACCTCCTCCCAACATTGGCTTGGAATGGATAAAGGTTGTAATAGACTTGGGGTCTTAATTGTTTCAACTTTATTTTGTTGGCAAACCAAACATTCCACCACAAAATTTTGAATATCCGATTTAAGGCCATCCCAAAAAAATTCCTTCTTAACCCTGTGGTAAATTTTTAAAAATCCTGAGTGCCCTCCTAAGGGAGAACTATGCAATTCCATAAGAATCTTTTGCTTGAGTTGGGAATTCTTACAGAGGTATAAGTAATCTTTGTACCATAACGAATCATTTTGCCAGCTAAATGTATCAGATGTACTGAAATCTTGTTGTAACTTTCGAATAAGTGCCCACACTTCTTCATCATTCTTCCATTCCTCCCTTGCTTCGTTTATCCAATTTGGTTGGATAATAGAAATGGCGCACAACAATGCTTCCACATCCTCATCCTTTCTTGAGAGTGCATCTGCCACCACATTTTGCTTCCCTTTTTTGTAGATGATTTCAAAGTCATAACCCAACATCTTTGTGACCCACTTTTGTTGCTCTTCAGAGGATAATCTTTGTTCTAAAAAGTATTTAAGGCTATCATGATCCATTTTTACCTTGAAGTGTCTTCCCATTAGGTAGGGTCACCATTTCTTAAGTGCATGTAGTATTGCCAACATTTCCTTCTCATAAATAGCTTTGTATAAAAACTTTCCCTTGATTGGAAAACTTTCAAAAGCAATGGGTCTTTCATCTTGCATTAAAATGGCACCAATTCCATTTCCTGAAGCATCACATTCCACAATAAAGGTTTTTGTGAAGTCCGGTGTAGCTAAGACCGGTGCTTGGCACATTGCCTCTTTAAGATGTTCGAAGGCCTTTGTTGCTTCTGGAGTCCATGAAAATGCATCTTTCTTCAATAATGTTGTTAGAGGTGCTGCTATTCTCCCATAATTCTTAACAAACTTGTGATAATACCCTATCAACCCAAGAAATCCTCGCATATGCTTTATGGATGTGGGGATTTTACATTCCTTAATGGCTTTAATTTTGCTAGGGTCTACCTTAAATCCTTCATGAGATACAATATGACCTAGATATTCCACCTCTTGTACTCCAAAGAAACATTTGGATCTTTTTGCATATAATTGTTTCTCCTCCAATAGTTGTAGCACCCTGTCAACATGTTCAACATGATCCTTCCAAGACTTGCTATAGATTAGTATATCATCAAAAAATACTAACACAAATTTTCTAAGGAAGGGTTTGAAAATGGCATTCATCAAACCTTGAAATGTATAAGGTGCATTGGTAAGGCCAAAAGGCATGACCAAAAATTCATAATGACCCTCATGAGTTCTAAATGTTGTTGTTGGAATGTCTTCAGCCTTCATTCTGATTTGATGATATCCTGAACGAAGATCCAACTTGGTGAAGTAAATTGATCCAGTAATTCATCAATGACAGGAATGGGAAACTTATCTTTAATAGTGAGCTTGTTGAGCTCCCTATAATCCGGACACATGCGCCATGATCCATCCTTCTTGTGCACCAATACTACTAGAGCAGAGAAAGAACTTTGATTAGGTTGAATTATACCATCCTCTAGCATTTTTGCAACCATATGTTCAATTTCACTCTTTTGGGCATAGGGATATCTGTATGGCCTAATGTTTGGAGGAACACTTCCTGGAATAAGATGAATAGCATGATCATGGTCATGAATAGGTGGGAGACCTTTGGAGTCTCAAATACTTTGGAATGATTGTCCAAGAAATTTTGGAGATCTGGAGAAATAGATGATTTCGATGTGGAAACATCTAGCAAACATAATTGTGCAATTACAACTTTTTGTTCGTTTTTTAGAAGCTTTGTCATACTATTAGAGCTGATTATCTTTCCTGGTTTCCCTGCAATACCCCTTAATTCAACTTCCTTTCCTTCGACAAAAAAATTCATGAAAATTTCTTGAGAATTAAAAGCTATTGTACCCAAGGATTGTAGCCATTGGACTCCTAGTAAAACATCAGCACCTCCCATTGGAATGGAAAGCATTGGGCTAGTCAATACATATTCTTCCATGGATAGCTTGATATTATGGCACTTCCCAGAGCAATTTATTGTTCCTCCATTTGCAACCATCACTTGACACTCTGGTGCTGGATATAGGAAGCAATTCAATTCTTTTGCTACCTTACAATGAATAAAATTGTGTGTACTTCCTGAATCAATCAACACTATTACCTTTTTCTTCTTGATTTTTCCTTCTATCTTGATGGTTTGAGGAGTGCTAATTCCAGCCAATGCATTACAAGATATGGTTGGATTCATTTCTTCTTTATCTAGTCTTTGTTCCTAGAGTATAACCTCTTCTTTTGACCATTTTTGCTCCTTTTCTTCTTCCTCTTCACAATCTATGTAGAATAATTTCTTCTTAGCACACTTATGATCTTTGGTGTATTTGCTATCACAATTGTAACAAAGCCCTTTTGCTCTTTTTTCTTCCAATTTTTGTGGTGTCAACCTTATAGGTTGTGGAAAACTAGGGGCAACAACACTTCCATCTTTATATTTGTGAGTGGTATGCTTCCTGGTTGCCATAATTTTGCTTTCCATTTTTCTTGCTAACCTGAATGTCTTCTCTAATGAATCAGGTTCCCAAAGGCGAACATCATGTTGGATATTATCCTTTAAAGTCCCTATGAACACATCAATCCTATGCTCCTCTGGAATATTTTTTACCCTTATGTTCAATTTTTGGAACTCCTCAATGTGCTCCATTATTGAACCCTTTCGTTTGAGACTTATCAATTGGCTAAAAAAAGTGTTGCTTTTTGTATCCTCATAATATGTTGTCAATTCTTCTGTAAAAATTGCCCAAGTGATAATTTGTTTACGAGAGCAAAGCCATTGATACCATACAAACTGATTTGGTTCCAAATATAAAGTTGAAATACATACCTTTTGTGTGTTTTACACATTATTGAGATCGAAAAATTGCTCCATCTGTAATATCCATGTTGCGGGATCCTTGCCATCAAATTTCCTCATATCGATTTTTGGAATATGGTGGGTCTTAAATCCAACATTAGAGTCTATGAAATCATGATTAACATTTCTTTTGTTTTCATCATGAGTTTCCTTTACTAGCCTTTCATCATTAGTAAGTATCTCTTGTAGAAAATTTGTCAAATCTGTCTTCAAATCTACCATGCCTATCTTCAAATTTGTGTTCGAATATATCTTCAAATTGTCAATCTTAACTTCCATGCCATTCATCTTAGATTCCACGCCATTTATCTTAGCTTCTGTTAGCTTTTGTGAGAGTGACATTTGTTGCACTTGGTCTTGTAATTTTGATATATCATGTAGCATTTCTTCCTCTTCTTCATGAGTCATGCTAGAGATTTCAGGTTGCTTACTAGGTGTTTGCATTTTCTTTCCTCAAGGTATTAGTTACCGATAATAATTCTCTACTATGCCCTTTGAATTCCTTCAAAATAATTTTTCAAACCAAGCTTAAGAAAGAATTTAAAAAAAATCTACACACCTTTTTTCACTTTGTAGGAGCTCGATATTGCCTCTGATGTATCTCTGTAATTTCAGATCATACAATTTTGAAATTGTGATTTGTAGTAGCCCTATGTGTCCTCTTTCCAATGCCACTAGTCTGATCCAAATTGGATTCTCGAAGGAAGGTTTATGCCAAATCTCTCACAGTGACCTGATTATAGACTAGTTCAGTAGAGCAAACTTGTACCACATGCCACGTGTCCCTATTTCGACCTTTGGCTCTAAAAAATATACACAAGAAACTACAATCTGTCCTCTTCTTGTACCTTCTTATGAAATTTCAATCTGATGGTTAGAGAGAAAGTTATGATGATTTTCCCTAGGTCACCTATTTGGAATGTAATTTAGGAGTCTGCAAAAATACCAACTTCCTCAGATCATATCTCCGCAAATATAGAACGAAAAGCATTAAAATTCCGACCTGAGGTTTAATGCGATTTCCTCTCAAATGGGTTTTTTTTTTCACTTTTGAAACATCACAAAAAAAAAAGTTATAGCGAGAATACCATGATGACCTATTTGGAGTAGCAAAACCCTAGAATCCAAAAGCTCTGATACCAAATGTTATGAAACCAACTCACAAAAAGATAGAAAAGATATATCAACACCTTAGAATCCAGCGTCTTCGAGGGGGAAAACTCCTTTACATTACACAAATGAATGATTTCTTCATGATTCAAATGACAAAACCTCCTTTCTATATATAGGAGTCTAAGGAGTCACAATATAACCCAGCCGACCTAACAATATTAATATAAAGGCACAGAAATAACAATAGATGGATTCTATGGGGCACAATAATAACAATATGGGGACAATAGGGGCACAACAATATTAATAAGGCATACAACTACAATAGTAATGGGGTAATCACTAGTATTATAGGGACCTAACAGATAGCAAATGGTTTCGGTGATGTTGGAACTGCTCAAAACATGTTGATTTATGTGAAGAGGCTGGTTTATAAGACCACTCATTGCAACTTTTCCTCAAAAAGGGTAAAACAAGAAAGTGAAAGCATATGATAGGCCAAGCAGATAGTGACGATGGAAGGAGAAAAAACCAAGGCTCATCTGACGGAAGAGGATGATAGAATGGAAATCACGAGGGTTAAAATGTAGATGGGTTCATTTTTACACAAGCTTGAACCATAGGGAACTATGCGTGGATTCAGTTTCATGTTTACACAAGCTTGAAACGAAAAACTATGCTTGGATTCAGTTTCATTTTTTACACAAGCTTGAAATGAAAAACTATGCTTGGATTCATTTACATGCCCCCAGCATGATGACTCGATTCTAGGTGCATACCCCCCAAGCTTCATTACATTCACCTAAGTAGACTACTCGTGGCTATCAGGTGGATGGAATGAAAGTTCATTTACAAGATGAAGTGAAAGACTCAACCGGGATTTTACGAGATCTAATCAAAAAATAGAATTGGGTATGTGCCCAAATAGACCTGTAACATGAGGGAATCCATGAGGGTATCAATATATGTAGCATAAGGGAACAATGTTATTCGAGAGGGCCTGAGGGCTATAGGAGGAGAAGAAAAAAAAATGCTAGTTCAATATATAGTTACTGTGGAACCATTTGATTTTAAACTCTTTGTGTAAGTGTGTTGATTTGATTTTACTCAATCAAGTAACACTTATATTAGTTAATGAAAATTTTCATTAGTCACTTTTCTCTCATGGTCTTCTTAATTATCTACAATTTGATTTATGAAAGTTTTGAAGATAGAACTCTATTGGTCTCTGAGTTGGATACATGAACAGGAAGTGAATTATTGCATTTTTTGTGTTAGTTAAATTTATATTTGCTCACATTGATCATAATAGTTCTTCAGTGACTCAAGTGTCGTAAGGATGATATTGATCTAAACATTCCTCTACTCTAGGTTTCTGTGAATTGTTTCCAGGAATTTAAATTGCTAGGAAATGCTATTTTCTTTATATAAATTGAATTAATATATTTGTTGTAGTGGCTTCTAATGTATTATTTTATTTCTTTATTAGTTTATTTAATTGTTTCATAAACAAATAATTGAAATATATTTTAATTCATAGAAATTGTTACCGTTATACAGTTTACCTTAGTCAAGAAATAGCAATTAGATATCATTAGTTAGTTCTTTAGTATTTGCATTCAATAGTAATTCTTGATGTGAAACATTTAAAAAAGTCTAGATTGTTCTATCTTTTTTTGAAAGATTGAATGCTTACATTGTTATAGCATTTCAGTCTTTTATTATATCACATTGAGAATCATCAATAATCTAAATTATAATTGTATTTATAATGTAGATCTAGTTTGCACTTTACTTATTCACACATTGCATGAAGAGTAGGTAATCATTATTATTATTTCCGATTACTTCTCCTTTTGGTGTCTCTTCTTTGTATCATATATTAGGTAAATGTTAAAACAGATATATTAATGCATGACTTAGGATTCAAGTACATATAGCAATTAGGTAACTTTAGGATTCCCCTCATTCTTTTCTTCACAAGGGGAAGAGATCCAAAATCCAATAGAGCCTTAAAACCCATCGAGAGTCACCATCCTAAATGAGTTGGGCTATCTAAAGAGCCTCAATGTAGGAAACATCTATTTTTATGACAAAATTCAGAAGCCCATGTCAATAGGAACACTTTTACATGACTTGGTCCAGATAGATATTTGAAGGTGATGCTTGTTTAAATTATTAATATGGCTTTGAAACTTAATTATGATCAAATTAGATGTATGTTTGGTTTTAGTATCTAATGAATGGTTTCTTTCATGATTTTGGGATGTTTTTTTGAGGTGGTTCAAAGTAGTTGAGCCCTTGTGGGTGCCATATTCCACTCATACTCAACATGATGTCCAGGTCATACTACACTTCTAGAGAGCATGATGATCTTGCAGATGCATTATCTCCTTTATTCAATAGATCATTAGGAACTTAGATGACCTTAGTAGTTAATGGACACCCTAGAGCACCCTTAGATGCAAAAACATTGAGCTTCTTTTGCTTAGGATGGAGGATTCTTGATGGTGTACCAATGGATCTACCATGGCTCAAGGATGTCCTTAACACTACTTGATGGGATTGACTTGAAGCTTAGATGAGGAAAATTATCATGAGGGATGATTAAGGACAACTTGTTGCACCAATTTATCCCCAACAATGGAAATAGAGTACAATACATTGTCTACCTCACACCCATAGAGATGATGTAAGGCACCCAAAATTGGATTTTGGACACATGGAGATGCTTCAATATTTTATTTGAGGAAATTTAGTCAAAGAAAGGTTGTTGGGCATGGAATCCCCCCAAGGCACGTTTTGGGGCTTAAATCCCAAGTTTTGACCAAATTTTTTTGTAAAAGCTCCGCGAATTGTGGGCGCGGAGTGCGAAATTATGATAGAGTCACAAGGTTGTCTGCCCTCGTTTTGTAATGTAATGCCATCTGAATAGACCTACCCATGGTCTGTGGACCATGGGATTGTATAAATAGAGCGAGGCTCTAAGTGTAGAAAAGGAAGCAGAAGAGCATGAGAAGTCTAAGTGATTGAGTAAAAGTGTAAAGTGTGTCTTTGGGTCGTAGAGTAGGGGAAGGCTCTGCAGCTGAGTGCGCAGAGGCCTAGTAGTCTGCAGCTAAGTGCGCGGACCCCTGCAGCTGAGTGTGTAGGGTAGGTCGAGTCTGTAAGCATTGGAAGAATCAATAAAGAGAAGTTTACCATATTTATGTGCATCTTTTCCTGTTTTAATATATGATTGGGTATAATTTGCAAGTATACTGTTTATTTGTTGTGCGAACTTATATGAATGTTTTGTATAACTAATTATAACGTAAGACATCCAAGTACGTGAAGGTAATTAATTGGTATAGGAAGATAAGTAAGATCTTGGGTAATAGTACAGAGCACAGCTCTAGCAGTGCAGAAGCTCCACAACCCCTGGTTAGGGTTGCGCGAAGGCAGTGTATCAGGGTGTGAGGAACAGGGAAGTGTGCGAAGTGACCTACGTGTAAGGACAAATAGTGGGACCAGTCAAACCTCTCAGACATCTCAAGGGTGTAGAAACTTGGTTCTAGCACCCTCCCATACTACTTTGGGTGAGATCTCAGTCCGCGCTTCGTGGGCTGTTGCCAAAAGGGCCAGTAGTACAGGGATTTGTTTGGCTAATTAACTTCGAACCTGGGTCAGGCCCCAACAAGCCAACAAATGGTTCTGTTTTCGGGACCGAGATTTGCATAGAGATGTCTGATGTCATATCACTGAAATCTGACAAAGAAAGGAATTGAAGATTGGTTGGACAGGAAGATTCACGAATTCGCGGCACAGGAAAATAGGAATCCACGACTATCAAAGGAAAAGTGGTTAGATTGCTACGTATATACATATATCCATGAAATTTTCTTCGCATCCTTCCCTAATGATTTATATGAGTGGATAGCAAAGCTAGCAGATAGCCAAGGAAGTTGTAAACTCGATAGACCTATTGTGTGGACTCCAAAATTGGTGCGCAGACTGGAAGTATCAGAAGATAAGATCATGCACGCTGTCGATCACTGGCTCGATTGAATCATAGGAGGATTCATCATCGAATTCACGGTAGATACTTTAGTAAGTTATAGCGAGGCAGAACAACACTTCCTCAAAGGACCGCAAGGTAAGTACGTTAAATCTTTGAACACTTGGATTAAAATACTACTGTGTGAAAAATGGGTTATGCGAATAAATTAATGTTTGGTGTACATGAAGTGGGAGAATCTATAGAAAAAAAAAGGTAACACAGAAACTAGCCCCTTGATTTCACCTCTGCAAGGGGGCGAAGAAGAGCTCACGAAGGTCTCACCAAGAAGTGTGATCAATATAATAAGGTAGAGAATTCCACGCATACCACCCCCACCCACACCACTGCCAGTTTCACTGTCTTCACCCCCGTCTTCGCCCATGCCACCTCTTTCACCACCGCGAAGCAGTATGGCAAGCGCAATAAAGCTACTAGTGCTCAAGGGAGTAGGGAATGAAGATCTGGGCTAGTTCTGGTTCATGATAAAAGTTGTATGGGAAGCACAGGGAGTCACGGATGACAATATAAAGAAGGCAATGTTGGTCAGCGCTCTGCAGGATCGCGCGCTGACCTGGTACATTGAAAATTCCAATGATAATCTAAATGTGGGGATCATGGATATCTAATCTGCGCTAAACAAAGAATTTAGTAGACCAAAGTGAGAGGCATAGTCGATCATTGGATTCGAGGAAATCACAATGCTACCAGGCAAGACCCCGTGGGAGTTGGATCAAAGACTAAATTGCACAATTCACGAAGCGAACATGATGTTAACAGATGGGAAACACCACGAATGGTTTGTAGCATCGTTAATGCCCCATCTACAGAATGCACTATCGCAATAGAGGCTAAGCACTTAGTCCAAGGCCTTGGAGGTTGCGATGAGATTGCATGAGACCCCAATACAAGATCCAAACCTAGGAGTTCAACAGATTCATGCGCAGTTGAAAAACTTGTGCCTTGAGATGCAGAGTTTGAAACAAGATAGGACAACCTGCCCAGAGATGCACGATGAGGTATGGTGCGTAAAATGCAAGGGCCAGGGGCATGACAAGGACCACTGCCCAGTGTTTGTGAATTACCTTTCGGGAGGAGGGCCAATGCCACTAAGACCAGAGGCACAAGCAGGACCAAGCGCAACGCCTGCACTATGGTGCGCGATTTGTCAGATAGGAGGAAAGCATGCTACATATAACTACCATCTATTATAGAAGTATATGCAAAATTCACAGCAGTTGTTCTATAATTTCTATAGGTCAGTGGGACATGATGAGCGTACCTATAGAATTTATGATTTGATGATGGATCGAACTCCTACCTATAGAGTTGAGGCCGAAACATGAGCCCTCGATCAAATCACAGGAATGGCGTGCACCAGATTTCAGGGGCGTGGATGAGGTCAATGTGGAGGGGGACCAGGAAGAGGTCACGAACAACTGATATGTTACAATTGCGGAGGGCCGGGTCCTTATGCTTGCGATTGTATGAATCCAACGCAACCATCATGCTTGTATTGTACGTTGTTTAATCATGATATGGAGGATTGTCCCACACTGATAGCGAGGTTGCGCGATAAAGGAGCACTCCAACTTCCCCCGACTCAGAAACTGCAAATGATGAGGTATGAGCCATGCGAGGAAGAGCCTAATATAAATATCATTCTCTAGAGTGGAATTATGACAGGGGATGACAAAGGCAAGAAGCATGAAGAAAGTACCCGGGTTCGCAAGGCTCCAACGAACGAACCAGAATTTGATTTGGAGTGTGTTAAGGAGACCTTCATGGAAGCTAAGAGGAGCTTCATTGATGCCTCCACTTCAGGAAGTAAAGATAGACTTGTTGGGTTGTGTTATATTCTTTCCACGACTAGCCGACATAGTTAACTAAGGGGTTAGAAGGGGGGTAGAGCCCCCCCTTCGTTGCGCCGATTACGTAGCGGGGGGAGTCACAAGGGGTTTGATGGGTGCAGGTAACCCCACTCTATGGGGTCCGGGGCAGACCTACCTATGGTTTTGTGCATGATTTTCACACATGGTTTTGGACGTGATGGTTTTTGGTCCATGGTTTTGGATGCGATGGTTTTCGGTCCATGGTATTGGATTCTTTGGCATGTATAAATATGTATTGTAACATTGAAAGGAACATAATGAAAAATCAATCTGGTAGTCCCGGTTTTGGGATCCAGGGGAAAATATCTGTGTATATGTGTTTAATGTGTTATGCTCTTGCATTGTTTATTTTCTGTGTTCTAGAATTTGTATGCAGGTAATTTCTATATGGGGTTAAAACCTACAAGACTTGAGCTGGAAATGGACCAATCATTGCTCATTAAATTCTTGGAGACATGCATGAAGCTGCTGTGTGATAGCAAGGCTATAAAGGGGCTACAAGAACTCATAACTAGATGCGCTAGGACTGCGCTAGGAGAATCACATGTAGTCTGGAAGCTCAGGAAGCACACGACGCAAACAAGAAGGGAGATGAGATTGACTGCGTAGATTGGGGAATATGAGATGGACCAAGTGATTCTGGATCTAGGATCAGATGTGAACGTCCTGCCAAAGCAGACATGGGAGCGCATGGGCAGGCCTATGTTGCAATGGTCTGTTGTCCAACTGTGAATGGCAAACTAGAAAAATATCCTACCTATAAGGAGATTGTAGGGAATCACAGTAGATATCGAGGGAGAAAGCGTGCTAGTAGATTTTGAAGTAATAGAGATTTTTGATGATAGCAATCCCTACCTCGCGTTATTGGGAATAGATTGGGCCACTGACATGAATGGAGTGATAAATCTAAAGAAGCGCAAGATGATCTTTGAGAAAAATAATTTGCGCGTAGTGGTACCTTTAGACCTTGCAGAAGGATCGCGCTACACGGAGCTAGTGTGCGACTACGACAGCTAAAATGATCTGGACTGCATCTCCAAGATAACTGCGCAGGAGCAAGACTGCGTAAAAGTAACCGTGGATGGCCAAATCTCATGGGAGCGCAAAATCTCCTGTTGTTGGCTTGTTGGGGCCTGACCTAGGTTTAGAGGTGATTTAGCCAAATAAATTCCAGTAATACTGGCCCTTTTGGCAACATTCCATGGAGCGCAGACTGAGGTCTCACCCGAAGTAGTATGAGAGGGTGCTAGAACTAGGTTTCCACGCCCTGGAGATGTCTGATGAGTTCAAGTGGTCCATGGTTTGACCTTGCACGCACATCGCTGTGTGTACTTACCCGTACCTCACAGCCTGAGATGCTACCTTTGCGCAACCCTACTTGGGGACTAAACGTTGTTACTACCCAAGCCTTTACTAGTATTCGCTGTTAGTTGATTAACTTAGCTTACTTGCATGCTTTAAGTTATACGTAGCACTATAAATCATTCATACAGGTGCGCGGAGTAAATAAACAATATATTTGCAATTTATATAAAACATGTAATAACCCAAGAACAAATACACAAAATTAAGATAAAACTTCTCTTTATTATTTCCTTCCTCAGTTACAGACTCGACTCCACCCTGTGCACTCAGCTGCAGGGGTCCACACACTCAGCTGTGGACTACGAGGCCTCTGCACACTTAGCTGTAGAGCCTTCTCCTACTCTACCACCCAAGACACACTTAGACACTTTTTCTTCTACTTCGCTCTCTATTTCTTAGTTCCTTCGTTATCTTTTACACTTAGAGCCTCACTCTATTTATACAATCCCATGGTTCGCAGACCATGGGTAGGCTGACATTACATTACAAGACTAGGGCGGACAACCCTATGACTCTATCATAGGCTCTGCGTCCGCAATTCGTGGAGTCTTTACAACAATATTGGGTCAAAACTTGGGCTTTGAGCCCCAAAAAATGCCTTGGGGGTATTCCATGCCCAACAAGCCCCCAACACAAACATCATGACTCGCTCTCAAGTCGCTTGGTCAGTGCGGCGATATTGGCGTGGAGTCCCTTCAACTGTTCTCAAACCATACTAAGGTCGGCAATGCACTGAGCTTCTACTTGATGTATCTACTGCTTGTTGTATCTGCTGCATCCACTGTTCTGAGACCTCTGATTCTAGGGTGCTTCTCTGCATTAATGTGTGCATCCCCTGTATGTGCGTAAGCTTTCCTTCAATGTTCGCGGTGATAGTGAAGGCCTCATCAATCCATGGCTAGACACGTGCTTTGAGAACTTCCTCCTTATGGTGGGCCGCATCCACCTGTTCCTTTAGTGCTTTAGCTTGCTACACCCTCGCAAGCCTTTGTGTGAGGACCACTGTCTCCGCAATTCTTCGAACACTGTCGTATTGATGCTGGAGTTCTCGCGCTTCTGTCTCCAAGCATTGGATGTTGGGGTACTCCTACAGAGTTGTGAGGACCTCAAGTGCTTGTTCCAACATGCTGGTACAGTCTTGCACTGCACCTCTGATTTCCTCCAGTCCCGGTGTGATAGTGCTAGTGCGCTATTCTCTGACTTCTGGGGCAGTGGATGGCTACGCCTTTAATTGCAGTTCGGCGATCTAAAGATTTAGCCCCAGCTGAACCTTAGTCGTTTCTTCCCTAGCCTTGCGGACTCCTGTAGCTAACCTGTGGATCTGCACTTGTACTGGTAGGTCTATTGGGATGGCCAGCTCCAGGACACATCGACAAGCGTCGTCTACCACTTGCACCAACTATTGATTTTGCAAAACCAATTTGTCATGCTACAAGTTGAGTTGTTCCATGTTTATCTTTTGCTCACTGAGGACTTGGATCACACAGCTTTCCCTAGCGCACAGCTCTACTATTATCCCATCCTGTAGCAGATACAGTGTCTCATGTGGAAGGGCAGTCGAATTAAGGCCAAGGCCTTTCATCATGCTCACCGAAAATCTATCAGTCTCATTCACTGCTACTAGGGCCCCTTTCAGCAACACTATTGTGTTTTCCATTTGTGCACGCAACATCTGCTCTGCTGCCAAGGATCCTGCTGTGAGGTTGGTTAAAAGGGTACCCACCTGAGGGGCATGTACTTGTAACTCCTGCAGCTACACCCTGAGGGCCCCCAACACAGTTTGGTGCTCCTACATAAAATCCTGAAGAGCCTCATTGGTGACATCGCGCACTGTCTCGCCGATGTCATGGAGATCACCCTCGGTTAGGGTGATCGGGTCAATGGCCAACTTCAAGGCCTTGACCTTCTTCCTCGGTCCTGCTCTCTTTGCCATGTGTGGGTACTTCAATTATGTGCATGTGGTCTCTGGTTGTTTTCCATCTATGCACGCAACATCTGCTCTGCTGCTGAGGATCTTGCTGCGAGGTCGGTTAAAAGGGTACCCACCTGAGGGGGATGTACCTGTAACTCCTGCAACTGCACCCTGAGGGCCCCCAACATAGTCTGGTGCTCCTGCATAAAATCCTGAAGATCCTCATTGGTGACATCGCGCATTGTCTCGCCGATGTCATGGAGATCACCCTTGGTTAGGGTGATTGGTTCAATGGCCAACTTCGAGGCCTTGACCTTCTTCCTCAGTCCTGCTCTCTCTGCCGTGTGTGGGTACAGTCCCTGGTTCTGTGCCCCCTTCAGTTGTTTCTGCTTCCTCTGCCTCTTGCCCTTGCGAGAGTGTTGCTTGGCCCTCGTCCACCTTCTCGGTTGCTTCCTCTGCCTCCTATGCTATTGTTGCTGCTTCTGCAGCCTTTTTCTACTCGACGTCTTTTTGTGTAGCTGCCCACTCTGCCTGTTCTTCAGCTGTTGCTGTTTCCTTCCATCTTTTCTCGGCCAACTATGTGATGCGGAGCTTGGCATCATCCTTCTTCTTCTGCATTGTTTCCCTCTTAAGTTCTGCAAGTTCTGGGGTGTGCCATTCAAGTGGCCATGCCTACAAGAAAGTGAAAATGGCATCATCAGTGGCTACAAAAGGTAGTTTTGTCCACTGCTTCGCCAGATCCTTATGTGCCCTAATAAAGATGTTGTGCATATCAGCCCTAAAGTCTGCAAAACTCTACAGACTGTTATACACTGTGGGTGACAAGCATGGCTTCTGTTTGATCCACATCTGGATTTTCATCTCCATGAGCACCAAAAAGATCTTTTTGTCGTGTATCCTTTTCACATCCTTCGTGGCCCAGAGCGAAGCATACTTCGTGGCCTTCAGTAATTCTCTACTAATGCTGGGGAATTAACTGTCCTCCAGCAGTTCCCCCGCTACAAGCATTATGGATAGTAACAACCACGCATAGTGAAAGGTTTTTCCCTACTCGTGGGCTTCGCAACAATTCTTCAAAAATTCTGTGCAGAGGAATTCAAACTAGTTAAACTAGACCCCCTCTGTGCACTTCTCATCTAGTGCGATCACGAGTGCAGGTACCTCGTCTGCGCAGCACTTTCACATGACTTTGTTGGCCAGGATTTAGGTAGCTACGCGTACCACTTTGTCCTTGATGCTGGAGATAGCGTAGCCCCTCTTCTTCTTCTCCAGCTTGTACTTTGTCTTCATGGCCTCTGCGAGGGCCAAATCACTACCCTTCCCTTCCGATATGGTCGCAGGGTCCTTTCCTTTATATGGTAGCCGGGAAATGCGATGGATTAGGTCTGCCGTGATGGGGATAGGCTCCTCTAGCCATAGATACCCATCATGCACCAGGTAGAGCAGCTGCCTAATGACGAAAATGGCTATTGGGGTGTGGTGGAAATGTAGCACCCATATCAGGTTTAATAACCCAGCCTTTTCCACTCCGTGCAGCCACTTCCGCGACTCTAATGTTGTCACCACCCCCGCATTGTTCTGCTTCATGAGATTCCCAGTCTCTAGGTGAGGGAACTTCTCACAGTCAACGAGGTCCCAATCTTTAAACTTCATGGTTGGTACATGGCCCAAGTGCGTGCCTTCAAACACAATGTCTTCTGGGAGGAGCAGGGTCTGGAGTGAACTCTTCGTTTCATACAGGTCTTTGGGCACTTTGGCCTTCCCTTTTCACGGGGGGACATATGCGGGCAGTTTCATCATAGTGCGTGTAGGTTGAATATTCTCTTCCATGCTTTCGTCTTCTTCCTCTGCGATGATAAGTGCCTGCAAATATTCTTCCTCCTCATCTATTTCTATCGTGACAATTTTCCCCTTTTCTTCCATTGATAGTTTGCTACGTAGCGGGTTCCTCGGGGACACGCGTACTGGAGCCATTGCTTGTTTATCCTTCTTGGGTCTTGGCATACACGGTGATTTGGGGATCTTTGCCACAACCCCGGCACCTTCGGAAACATCCTCCACAATTGGGGTCTGCGTGGCCTTGCTGGTGGTTACCTCTTCTATTCCCAAACCATCCTTAGTTGTTGTCATTATATCTAGGCTATAATCTGTCACTCGCGAATTCAGGGGCTCAATCAACGCTCGACTCACAATGCTCAGGGCTCTTCTCAATCACTCAATTCTCAAATGACCAAGTGTTGTTTGTTGGGCAGCCCCTTGCATTTTATAGTGCCTTTTGAATTTGAATTCGACCGTTCCCCCAAATTTTGGGTCATTAATGATTTATTGGTGGTAGATTTTCCCAAATCTTACCCATAAATCACGTCTTAAATGTTCACCGCCCACTCCATTTGGCCTTAATTCGATCATACCATTGTGAATAATGACTTCAATGGTCACTTTCTAGCCAATCCATGTGGTAGTGTAGTCCCCTATGCGCGGTTGCGGACCTTGTGACTCTCTGCTTCTGTGCACATCTCCAACATCGCACAGCTCCTGGACAGAATAGTTTATAGTCCCGTGCTCTCTTCCAATTGTCTAGAGTGCTAAGACTATCCTTCCCTTGGCTAGTCAGGTGGTTGCACCACCCGTGTGGAGCGCCATCCTGTCCTCTATCATGGTTCTTAGAGAATCCCCACCTTCTATGGTTGCGCACTTCCTCGTTTCCAATGTGCTACCCTGGTCACTACACTTGACAATATGCGGTCCAAGCCAAGGCATCAAAATAAGCAATTCACGATGATAGTTCTCAAACTTGCCAGTATGATCGTTCGCACCCTGCCTTATCACCCTAGTTTTCTCGGCGAGAAAATCTTCCTTTATCTCGTCTTCCAGCTTCTTGACCTCTGCGTCCATCAAAGCACTTTTCTCTCTTAACCGTACCCTTTCTTTTTCAAGTTCGTGAAGTCTAAGGTTTCCCTGTTGGATTTCTTCCTCAAGTCTCATGTGTTCTGTCTCTTGCAGCTATGTGATTCCTTCTTTTCGTGCTTCGTGTACCATTGTATCTATGGGTGTTGTCATGTGCGGACTAGGCTTTTCCTACTCCATAGGGATTACAACATCTACTTCATGCTTTAGCGTCGGAAGTGTCCGCGTGGCCAGGGTTTTTCACATGGTCCTACAAGCCCATAGAACTGCTGGTACGTGCAGATCCCAGTCAGTGCATCTCACATGGTGAACCGTGTCTAGTAATTTTCATACTTTATCAAAGGCTTCCACGTGGATAATCTGTGGCACGCTTGGTCTTGTCATACTTCATTTTTTGTGCCATCGCCTTGCCTGCTCCTGCTTGTTGGTCTCGTTTCCTATCATGAGGATGATGTGAATTTGTGCAAGTTTCATACCATATCCCTGTACCCATCGAGAGAGTTGGGCGTGCAGGTTGTTTCATCCATAATACCTGGCTTTCATCCACATCTGAGGCTTTCCAAACTGTATGAGCATCATCCTTCTGCATTTGCGCCAGTCCTCAAAACTTCTTTGATGCGTAACCCACCATCTTGCTGGCATAGCGCACAATACCCATTTTAGAGCATCGAACTGTTGCTGTTCTGGTACCTCTTTTTCAAATTTGTTCAGGAATTCATCCACCAATGTCAACCTATCATACATAGGCAGATCTCTTACCTCTATTGTCACGCAGCACAGTGATCTTACCATCATGTTGCAATTGAGCGTGGTTACCTCATGTAACCGGTTTTGCCATCATTCTATTTCCTCATCTGAATTTGAGGTGTAAGAGCTTTCGCACTCCCATGAAATCCTGCCCATCCGCTATTGGATTCACCCAGTCCTGCTCCCACACAGTTATCTTGTAGATACAGTATAGATCATCATCGCTCTCATCATCACGCACCGGCTCTATGTAGCGTGATTCCTCTGCAGGGTCTAAAGGTACCACTACACGTAGTGACTTTTTCTCAAAATTCATCTTTTGCTTCTTTAGATTTATCACTCCATTCATATTAGTGGCCTAATCTATTCCTAGTAGCGCGAGATATGGATTACTGTCATTGACAATCTCTATCACTTCAAAACTTGCAAGCATTCTCTCACCTTCCATATCTACCATTATTCCCTCCAATCTTTCTAGTGGTAGGATCTTTTGTTGGTTCGCCATTCACAATTGAATAGGAGACCATTGCAACGTAGAACTACCCATGCGCTCGCATGTCTGCTTTGGCAGGACATTTGCGTCTGATCCTAGATCCAGAATCACTTGATCCATTTCATATTCCCCGATTTGCACAGTCAATCTCATCTCCCTTCCTATTCACGTTGTGTGCTTCCCAAGCTTCTAGACTACATGTGGTTCTCCTGACCCAACGCACCTAGTGATGAGTTCTTGTAGTCCCTTCACAGCCTTTCTCTCGTGCAAAAACTTCATGCATGTCTCTGTAAAGGTAGTGAGCATTGATGGGTCCATCTCTGGTTTTAGTTTGTCTTTACTACCTAAAGTGGAGGCCTCCATGAAGCTCTTATTAGCTTCCATGAATGTCTCCTTCATGTGCTCCAAATCAAACTCTAGTTCCTTTGTTGGAGCCTTGCGAACCTAGGCACTCTCCTCTGGCTACTTACCTTTATTGTCTCTTGTCGTAATACCACTTCGGAGCATGATATTTACATTCGGGTCCTCTTCACGCGGCTTAGACGTCATCATTTGTAGGTTCTGAGTTGGTGGATGCTGAAGTGTTCCTTTATCGTGCAACCTCGCTATCTATGTGGGGCAGTCCTCCATCTCATGATCAAACTGGGTGCAATATAAAAATGATGCTCTTGTTGGATTTGTACAATTGTGGACATAATGCTCTGGCCCTCCACAATTGGAACAAATCAGCTATCCATGACCCCTTCTTGGTCCCATTCCACCTCGACCTCATCCACGACCCTGAAATCCAGTGCACGCCATCCCTGCATTTTGATCGAGGGCTCGCTTTTTGGTCTGAACTCTATAGGTAGGAGTCTGATCCATCATCAACTCATAACTCCTACAGGTGTTCTCATCATGGCCTACTGATCTGTAGAGTTTATAGAAAAACTGTTGGGATGTCTACATATACTTCTGTAATAGGTGGTAGTTATTTGTAGCATGCTTCCCTCCTATCTGAAAAATCGCGCACCATAATGTAGGCATTGGGCTCGGTCCTGCTTGTGCCTCTGGTCTCAATGGAATTAGTCTTCCTCCCACCAGGTAGTTCACGAAGACTGGAAAATGGTCCTTGTCATGTCCTTGGCCTTTGCACTTTATGCACCATACCTCCTCGTGTGCCTCTAGGTGAGTTGTTCTGTCCTGTTTCAAACTCTGCGTCTCCAGACACAGGTTTTTCAACTACGTGTGGATCTGTTGGACTCCCAGACTAGGATCTTGTATTGGGGTCTCGTGCAGTCTCAAGGTCATGTTGGCTTCATGAATCATATCCTTTAGTATGTGATCCAGCTCCTAGGGGTCTCGCTTGGAAGCATTGCAATTTCCTTAAATCGGATAATCGACCGTGTCTTTGAATTTGGCCTGCTAAATTTCCTGTTTAGCGCAACTTGGACATTCACGATCCCTATGTTTGGATTGGCATTGGAATGCTTAATTTACCACGTTAGTGCGTGATACTTCAACATGCTTACCAGCGTTGCCTTCTTTATATTGTCATCCATGACTCGTTGCGGTTCCCATACAATCTTTACCGCGAACCAAAATTGGTCCGGATTTTTGTTCCCTACTCCTTTGAACACCAACAACTTTATTGCACTCACCATATTGAACTGTGGTGATGGCGGAGGTGGTGTGGTTGGAGATGGGGGTGAAGATGGTGAAACTGGTGGTGGTGTAGGTGGTGGTGGTATGCGCGGAATTCGCTGTATTATCAGACTGGTTGCACTTCTTGGTGAAACGTTCACAAGCTCTTCCTCACTTTCTCGCTGAGGCAAAATCAAGGGGATAGTTTCTATCTCTGCACTACCTTCATTTCTATAGATCCTCCCACTTTTTGTAGCCCCAAACATTAATTTATTAGCATAACCCGCTTTTCACACAGTAGTATTTTAATCCAAGTGTTCAAATATTTAACGTACTTACCTCGCGGTCCTTCGAGGAAGTATTGTTCCACCTCGCTATCACTAACTGAAGTATCTACCGCAAACTTGGTGATAAACCCCCCTATAATTCAATCTAGCTAATGGTCCACAGCGCGCACAATCTTATCTTCCGATGCTTCTAGTCTGTGCACAAACTCTGGAGTCCACACAATGGGTTTGTCAAGCCTACACCTTCCTTGACTGTCTGCTAGCTTTGCGATCCACTCATACAACTCAGAGGGGAAGGATGCAAAGAAAATTTCATGGATTTGCTTATATAAGTAGCTCTTTAACCACTGTTCCTTCAATACTCGTGGATTCTTGTTTTCCCGTGCAACGAACTCGTGAATCTTTCTGTCTAGCCACTCTTCAATTTCTTTCTTTGTCGAATTCCAGTGACATGACATTAGACATATCTTATGCAGATCCCAGTCCCGACAAGGAAACCATTTTTTGGCTTGTTGGGGCCTGACCTAGGTTCAAAGGTGATTTAGCCAAAAAAATCCCTATACTACTGGCCCTTTCGGCAACAGTCCACGGAGCACGGACTGAGGTCTCACTCGAAGTAGTATGGGAGGATGTTAGAACCAGATTTCCACACCCTAGAGATGTCTGATGAGTTCAAGTGGTCCGCGGTTTGACCCTGTGCACATGTCACTATGTGCACTTACCCGTACCTCGTAGCTTGAGATGATGCCTTCGTGCAACCCTACTCAGGGGCTGAACACTGTTACTACCCAAGCCTTTACTAGTATTCTACTGTTAGTTGATTAACTTAGCTTACTTGAATGCTTTAAGTTATACGTAGCACTATAAATCATTCATACAGGTGCACGAAGTAAATAAACACTATATTTGCAATTTATATCAAACATGTAATAAACCAACAACATATACATAAAATTAAGATAAAACTTCTCTTTATTATTTCTTTCCTTAGTTACAGACTTGAATCCACCCTATGCACTCAGCTGCAGGGGTTTGCGCACTCAGTTGTGGACTACTAGGCATTTGCACACTCAGTTGCAGAGCCTTCTCCTACTCTATGACCCAAGACACACTTAGAATCTTTTTCTTCTACTTCGCTATCTATTTCTTAGTTCCTTCGTTATCTTTTACACGTAGAGCCTCGCTCTATTTATACAATCCCATGGTCTGTGGACCATGCGTAAGCCAACATTACATTACAAGACTAGGGTGAACAACCCTGTGACTCTATCATGCGCTCTGCACCCACAATTTGCAGAGTCTTTATAATAATATTGGGTCAAAACTTGGGCTTTGAGCCCCAAAACATGCCTTGGGGGGATTCCATGCCCAACAGCTGCACATCAGATTTTGATGAGGAGATAGAACGATGACAGAACTGGTTACACGAGGTAACCACACTCAACTGTAACATGATGATGAGTTTGCTGCACTGCGTAGCAACAGAGGTAAGAGATCTGCCTATGTGTGATGGGTTAAGTGAGGTGGATGACTTCTTGAACAGATTTGAAAGAGAAGTGTCAGAACATTAGCGCTTCAATGCTTTGAAATGGGTACTGTGAGCTACGCCCACAAGATGGTGGGGTATGCACGAAAATCATTTTGAGGACTGGCGCGACTGCAAAAGAATGATGCGCACACGGTTTGGGAAGCCTCTGATGCGATTAACAGACAAGATTGTCGGGCGAAACGGCCTGCGCACCCACCTATCTAGGTGGATACAGGCATATGGTGTGAAACCTACATGAATGCACACAGTCCTCATGGTAGGAGACACAATCAGTAAGCAGGTGCAGGTAACGCAATGGCGTGAACAACCCCTCCAGTTGGGACCATGAAGTATGGAAAGACGAAGTGCGTATAAGGATATCCACGCAGAAAACTTTAACAAAATATGCGAAGCGCTGAACAAGGTCCACAATGTGAAGCGAATTGACTAGGACCTATGCGTACCAACGGTTCTATGGGCTTATAGGACTGTGTGCAAGAACCTGACCACACAGGCACCACCGAGGCTGGAGTATAAAGTAAACACTGTAAGCCCTATAGTACATGAAAAGCTTAGAATGTGCATGATAGCACCAGTAGATACAATGATTCACAGAATCTTGGAAGAAGAAATCCAATAGGGAAATTCTAGGCTCCAAGAACTTGAAGAAGAAAGGGTACGATTAAGGAAGAAAATTGCTTTGGTAGACATGAAAGTCAAGACGCTGGAGGACGAGATAATGGAACATTTTCTCGGTAAAAAGACCAAGGTAATAAGGCAGGATGCACACGATCACGATGAAAAATTTGAGGCCTATCTCCACGAATTGATCAGTCTGATGCCTTGGCTTGGACTGCACATTACTAAGAGAATCAACCGGGGTAGTGAATTGCAGATTATAAAGTGTGCGATGCCGCCCATAACAATAAAAGGTGGGTATTTTCCAGGAAATGTGATGGATGAAAAGATGAAACTTTACACAAGTAGTGCGACCACCTGATTAGCCAAGGGAAGTACAGTCTTAGCGCTCCAGGTAGTTGAAAGGAAGCACAGGACTATAAACTATTCTACCCAGGAGCTGCGCAATGTTGGAGGTACGCATAGAAGCAAAGATTCACAAGGTCCACAAACGCATACGGGGGGCTGTGCTACCATGCGATTTGGCTAGAAAGTGACCGTTGAAGTCACTATTCATGATGGGATGCTCAACTTGAGACCAAATGGAGTGGGCGACATGCATTTAAGACATGATTTATGGGCAAGATTTGGGAAAATCTACTGCCAAGGGAGAATTAATGAATCGGATTTGGGGGGAATGGTCGAATTCAAATTCAAGAAGCACTATAAATTACAAGGGTTTGCCTAGCAAACAACACTTGGTCATTTGCGAATTGAACTATTGAGCAGAGCCCTGTTTGTTTTGTGTTGAGCGTTGATTGAGCCCTTGAGTTCCCAAGTGATAGATTTCTGGACGGACACAATGGCAGCAGTTGAAGAAGTTATGGAAATAACAGAAATGACCACCGAAGAGGCCACGCATGCCCTCACTATGGGGGATGCTTCGGAAGGCATCGAGATTGTGGCAGAAATCCCAAAATCACCGTGCACGCCAAGACTAAAGAAGGATAAACAAGTGATGGTTCCCATACGTGTGTTCCCATGGAACCCGTTGCGCACCAAGCTGTCAATGGAGGACAAGGGGAAATTCGTCACCATAGAGACTGATGAAGAAGAAGAAGACCTAGAGGACCTTATCATCGAAGAGGACGAGGATGAAGGCATGGAGGAGGAAATTGAGCCTGCACACCCCCCGATAAAGCTGCCCACCTATGTCCCCCCGTGGAAAGGGAAGGCTAAAGTGCCCAAGGACCTTGACGAGACCAAGAGCTCACTCCAAACTCCGCTCCTCCCAGACAACATTAATTTTGAGGGCACACACCTGGGACAGGTGTCGAGCTTAAAATTTGAAGATTGTGACCTCGCTAAACACGAGAAGTTCCCTCACCTTGAGATCTTACACTTCATGAAGCCCAAGCAGAACACCATAGCGAGGGTTAAAGAATTAGAGCCATGAAAGTGGTTGTGCGGAGTGGAAAAGGTCGGGCTACTTAACCTTCTCTGGGTGCCGCATTTCCACTATGCCCCAATAACAATTTTCATCATCAGGCAGCTGCTCTCCCTGGTGCATGATGGGTGTTTGTGGTTGCAGGAGCCCATCCCCATCATGGTAGACTTGATTCACCACATTTCCCACCTTCCATGCAAAGGAGAGGACCCCGCAGACATCTCAGAAGGGAAGAGCAGTGACTTGGCCATTGCGGAGGCCATGAAGAAGAAATACAAGATGGTGAAGAAGAAAAGTGGTTATGCCATATCCAGCATCAATGATAAAGCAGTGAGAATGGTGATCCAAATACTGGCTGGTAAGGTTATGCATAAGTGTCGCGTAGACGAGGTACCTGCACCGGTGGTAGCACTTGCCGAATAATGCGCAGAGGGGTTCTAGTTTAACTGTTCCAAGTTCCTCTGCAAAGAATTCTTGGAGAATTTCCGTGAAGCTCAGGAATAGGGCAAAACGTTCCACTATGTGTGGCTTCCGCTATCCATAGTACTCGTGGAAGGGGAATTGCCAGAAGATAGTCAATTCCCAGAATTGACAGGGATCTACTGGAGGCCGCAAAGTACACTTCGCTCTGGGATACAAAGGATGAAAATAGGATCCACAACAGTAAGATATTCTGGGTGTTCATGGAAATGAACCTCAGAATGGGGATCAACCACAAGCCACGGTTGGCGCCCACTGTCTACAACAGCTTGCAGAATTTTACGCAATTTAAAGTGGACATCCATAGCATATACATTAGAGCACGCAAGGACTCGGCCAAACAATGGAGAAAGCTACCCTTTGTAGCCACAGATGATGTCATCTTTAACATACTGGAGACATGGTCACCGGAGTAGCATGCTCTAGACATCACGGAGATAGAAAAGTTGGCAGAACAGAGGAAGAAAGAAGAGGCCAAATTGCGCATTGCACAATTGGCAGAAAAGAGAAGGAAGGAGGCAGCGACAGCAGAAGTGCGGGTGGCACGGGATGCTGCACAGACAACAATTGAACAAGAAAAGGCCGCAGCAGAAGCAGTGCAGGTGGTAGCCACAAAGGCACGTGAGGGCCAAAAGTTGCCTTCGCATGGGCAAAAAGAAGAGGAAGAAGAGGGAGGTGCAGACCCACAAACCGAGTCAACACAGTTGAAGTGCCAGCACCTAACTGAGCAGATAGGGCTACGCATTAAGGTCAAGGCATTGAAGTTGTCTATTGACCTGATCACCCTAACTAAGGGTGATTTGCATGACATCAGTGAGACAGTGCACGCTGTCACATCCGAGGCCCTCCAAAATTATATGCAGGAGAACCAGATTGTGTTAGGGGCCCTCAAAGAACAACTGGAGGAGTTGCAGGTGCGCCCTCCTCTAGTTGGTACCCTTTCAACCACCCTCGTAGTTGGAACAACAGCAGTAAAACAGATGTTCGTGCTCGGGTGAAGAATATCGTAGTGCTGCTAGAAGGGGCACTAGTGACAACAAATGAGGTCGACAGGCCTACGGTTAGTGGCTGAAGGGTCTCGGCATCAACATGGCTACACTGCCATAGGAGACCTTATACATTCTGTAGGATGGGATAATTGCAGAACTACAGGCTAGGGAGATTCGAGCACTGCAAGTCCTGAATGAGAAAAAAATCAACATGGAATAGTTGAGCTTGTAGCACGACGAAGTGGTGTCACAGAATCGATAGTTGGCACAAGTACTAGATGAAGCTTGCCAAAGCATCCTGGAGCTGGCCATCTCAGTAGACACACCAACAGAGGCGTGCATCCACAGGCTAGCAGTAGGGGTGCACAAGGCGTGGGAGGAAATGAAAAAGGTTCAGCTGGAGCTAAACCTTCATATTGCCGAGCTACGGTTAAAGGCACAACCGTCCACCCCTCCATAAGTTACAGAACAACGCGCTAGTGTTATTACAGCGAGACTAGATGAGATTGGTAGTGTAGTGTGAGACTGCACCAACATGTTAGAAGAGTCATTTGAGGCCCTCACAAATCTATAGGAGGACCCCAACATCCAGTGCTTAGAGACAGAGGCGTGAAAACTCCAATAGAAGTATGACAGTGTCAAAGGAACCGCGTAGACGGTGGTCCTCACTCAGAGGCTCCCGCAGATGCAACAAACCAAAGCACTGAAAGAACAGGTGGACTTAACACGACACAAGGAAGTAGTCCTAAAGGCGCGTGTTCAACCTTGGATCGACGAGGCCTTCACCATCACAGTAGAAATTGAAGGCAAGCTTGCACAAATGTAGGGGATATAGGCACAAATGTAGAGAAGCACTTCCGACACCGCGGTCTTGGAACAATGCATGCAACAACTCAGTGCGCTGCCGACCTTGTAGCAGTTCGAGCAGAGTTGGAAGGACTCCATGTGAAGATCTCCGCGCTGACAAAGTGACTCGAGGGAAAGTGACCATGTTTGCGTTGGTGTCCTGTTGGGCATGGAATACCCCCAAGGCACATTTTGGGGCTTAAAGTCCAAGTTTTGACCAAATCTTTTTGTAAAAGCTTCGCGAATTGTGGGCACGGAGCGTGAAATTATGATAGAGTCATAGGGTTGTTTGCCCTTGTTTTGTAATGTAATGTCAGCTTAATAGACCTACCCATGGTCTGTGGACCATGGGATTGTATAAATAGAGTGAGGCTCTAACTATAGAAAAGGAGGTAGAAGAGCATGAGAAGTCTAAGTGATTGAGTAAAAGTGTAAAGTGTGTCTTTGGGTCATAGAGTAGGGGAAGGCTCTGCAACTAAGTGAACAGAAGCCTAGTAGTCCACAGCTGAGTGCGTGGACCCCTGAAGTTGAGTGTGCAGGGCAGGTCGAGTCTGTAACCATTGGAAGAATCAATAAAGAGAAGTTTACCGTATTTTTGTGCACCTTTTCTTGTTTTAATACATGATTGGGTATAATTTGCAAGTATACTATTTATTTGCTGCGCGAGCCTATATGAATTTTTTGTATAACTAACTATAAAGTAAGACATCCAAGTACATGAAGTTAATTAACTGGTATAGTAATATAAGTAAGATCTTGGGTAATAGTGCAGAGCGCAGCTCTAGCAACACGGAAGCTCGACAACCCTTGGTTAGGGCTATGCGAAGGCAGTGTATCAAGGCGTGTGGAATAGGGAAGTGCGCGAAGTGACCTACGTGTAGGAACAAACAGTGGGACTAGTCGAACCTCTCAAACATCTCAAGGGTGTGGAAACCTAGTTCTAGCACCCTCCCATACTACTTCAGGTGACACGTCAGTTTGCACTCCACGGACTGTTGCCGAAAGGGCCAGTAGTACAAGGATTTGTTTGGCTAATTAACTCCGAACTTGGGTGAGGCCCCAACAAGCCAACAAAGGTTGATCATGATGCTTTTACACTCTTTTAGACCTTCATTACACCTTTATGACATCTTGAGCCATAAAGGGCATGGCATAATGCTTTCTAAAGGCTTATGGCTCACATGTGTGGGAATTTATTGGCATATTTTATTATTGAGCTACTATGTTGGCATATAACCAAATTTTAGTTTATATCTACTCAAAATAAAACTTGCTTGAGGTGATTTTAGTATATTATTAGAAGTGATAAACCTCATATAAAAGGAGGATCCACCTATTTTCATTTTTCATCATTAAACTTGTGGATTTTGGCATCTGTAGAAGAGCTTGACTGATCCTTGTTGTACTTTATTACTTGAGGAGATGTAATCTTATGTGGATTTTGGCTAGTGGGGACTAGTTTTTGTTGTGGATATATATTTTGGGATTAAAATAAGGCATTTTCTTGGCTAATTTGTGAGTATTCTATTGCATATATTTTATGGTTTACATGTAATAAAATATTGCTATGGTTTTTAATTTTTTCCTTGTCTAAATACACATGTTTAATGGAAATTATTGAAAATTTGTTGCATCTTAAATATATTATCCTTGACCTCCCTACCAAAAACTCATAGTGAGACTTTTTCTAGTTAATTTCACCGCTCATAAAAAGATAGTTAGGGTTAGAAAGTGAAAATTAGAGTTTCCCCTGTTACTCCATGTAAAAATTTGATATCTCTATGGTTAAAGTTCTTAAGATTCCATAATCCAAGTAGAGAAAAGGCACTGGTATCCCTTTTGATGATCAAAACCTTGAAAATTTTTATCTTTTTCCTCTCTCTTATCTTTTCTGACCCTTCAAGTTAAGCCATTAGGGCTAGGGCAAGGGCTGAATTCAACTAGGCTTGCCTCAAAGAAGTGTTGGAGTTGATTTGGCATATTTCCACCTTGTTTGTGTTGAAGAATGTAATTAGGTTCGGTATCCATAATTGTACATGAGTCAAAAATCAAATATATTTGTCAAAAGAAATCAAAAGAAATTTTATTATTAAATTGACTTGTTAAAGCATGGGTTCATGGTTGGGTTAGTTATCATAGGTCAGGCCTCAATTGTAGGCTTTAGGACTTTTATTTAAGTCAAAAATCAATTTTTTTTGGTCAAAATACTTCTCCATCAAGTCTCCTTGCAATTCAGCCTTCAAATTAGTTGTCAACAAGTCAACTTCACAAAATACATTCATGTCGACTCATTTACAGTGGTAAACTACTATATTTAGGAGTGTAAACTTCTGTCAAAATTGTAGAGTCGAGTTTGGAAAATCTCAAAGATAGAAGTTCGGTGTACCTTAGAGACATGAGTTTTGTAATTGCAGAGAAAGAGAGTTCGAATCAATTTTTGTGATTCAATTCAATTAGGAAAAGTTTTGATCAATTGCAAAGAAACAAGTTTGGTTAGCTACAGGCAGAGAAGAGTTACAAATTCATGAAATATGATAAGAGGAAGTTCGATGTATCTCATTGGAAGGAATCCATATGAGAAGGTTAGATGAAAACAAACCTATCACATAACTGAAGTCTAGAATCATTACTAACCCATCATCACAGAGTTGAAGTTTAACCAAGAGATAATTGTATAGAAGATTGTGTTCCTACTTCTACAAGACAAAAGATAGAGATATCATTATGGGACCAAGACATAACATTGTTACAAGAATGAGCTATCATATACATGATTCAAGTATGAATTTTATTGTAGGACGGTGTCATTACTTAGAGAACCGAAGCATGACTGAAGCATAATACTGAAACTTGTCAAGGGTGATCATATTGATGCAAGAAAGATGTATTGAATATAGACTAAAGAATGAAACACTACTCCCAGAACTCAGAACTTAAGAATAAACAAGGATGACTTGATGGAGGGAGTCTTTGTTGTAGGTTGTGAGGGTCTTGGTTGTCTCATATTGTTTTGAATCTACCGAAGAAAGAATTATTGACCGGGTTTTCCCCCAGAGTGGGGTTTTTCCCTGGCTACATGTGTACATCTCGTGTTATTTTCAATTTTTTGTTTGGAATTAGTCTTGCTAATAATAAAAAGGTAAATGAAAAATAAGGAAAAACTAATACTGAAACATCACGAGATAATGTCATAATAAGATAAATCAATGAATTTGGATTTCTCAACATGGTATTAGAGCAAGGTTAGAAGGAAGTCTTGAAGTTAGATCAGTTCAAGCTATGAAAGGGTTTGAAATTGGAGAAAAGTGATTTTTTGAGATGGAATTCATTGTCCATAGTAGATAAAAGCATCCAAGATGAATAAAGGTCAAATAAGAAATCTCAAGTGATCTACCATTTTGCAAACAATTCAAATTGCAGAAGTCTTCAACGGAAGGGTATCATCACAATGATATTCATTATCACCAACATGCTACAAGAATAGTAGCAGTCCTCCTACACTTGAAGCAAAGTTTGAAGTCCAAATTACTTCTATGAGGTGATCCAAGTCTGGTCCAAAAATTTTGAGCACTATTGTGAGCATAATCTGAGATCTAAAGCATACATTTGAGGATTGTGAAAGGGATCTAAACTCTGACCTGTGGAGAAGAAATACAAGCCTTACTCTTTGAGGATCTAAATTGATAGTCCAAGCATATTCTCTCTATAACCAACACAAGGAACCAACTCAAAGAAATCAAGTAAGTATTCTCATTGTTATTTACTTAACAAGATGAATATCCAACAAGTCTAATGGGCTATCAAATCAAAGGTATGTAAACACTAGTTACATATATTCATTTAAATGAGATTTCAGATTTTCAATATATCTAATCTTAGATGGTCCATATAATTCTTGTTTATAATTAGTCTAGGATACATAATGTAATCCCTAGATGACATACAATAACCTTAATCCTTATCTTCTAGGGTTCATAAGTAGTCTAGGATGTCAAGTAAAATCTTAGTATTGATTTGAAGAAAAGATAATTTGATTTTTATATATAAAGGATTCCATCCTCCATTGTTAGACAATCTAGATTGAAAAAATAAAATCATGTTCTTGGTATCACATATTTTTCTTGAAATTATTTATTATAGGTATAAAAAATCACGGCTTAATACAAAGAGAACACTTCAAGGAATCCTTACAAGGTTTGTCAAGGAAAATATCTCAAGGTATGTCTTCGACTATACACTTTATTAGATTCTCTTAATATAAAAAGTACATCATATTTTGAAATTTGCATTACATTACTAACATCGTTGTGTCTATCTATCTTAAATCATGAAGATTCTTGATTAGGTGATTCATCGTTAGATAAATCTACCCTCCTCATATCTTTGATTATTTTTGTGTAACCATAAAAGGGTTCTCTAGAAAAACCAAAACTTAAGGGTATGTCAATGATAATGTGAAACCCTAGCCTACTTAGGGTTATTGGTGACTTCTAATAAAATGCTATTTGAATTCATGTTTGGGTTTTGGTATGATTATGGAAACCCTAATCCATTAGGGTTGAATGGTGATGCATGAAATCCCAAACCTTTGAGGCTTTGGTAAAATAAGTTTTACTTTGTTATCTATTGAAACCCTAGATCTTTAGGGTTTGGTGGGGTTTATGAGCAAGATCATTATGACCTAGGAAAGAATCCCTAGGTATATGATTGTTCGTGTGGTAAAGTTTTCTATATGTCTAACTTTAATGTGTTCGTGTCATTGGGTTTTCCTGACATATGTTATGATATGCTTATACATGATGATGATATTCTAGATATGAATATGTTTTGATCTAATTGATGATGGTCATAAGTCCTAGGTTTTTCCCTAGTCAAAGTTTAATATTCTAGGATGATATTGTTTGTGAATTCTAGGGTTTTGTAGCTAAACCTTTGTAGAAGTTCTCAAGTATATGAGGATATTGTTTCAAATGTGACAATCTGAGATTTATGAAAGGTTGATGAAACCTCATACTATATTTTGATTATTGAGGATTAAAAAATGAAAATATAGGGTTTACAACAAACCCTAGTAGAATCTAGTGATATTGTTGATTGATTTATGATTGCCTTTAATTGTTGAAACTCATGTATGAAATCTAGGGTTTATATGAAATCCTAATGGGAATTCTAACATATGAAATTTGAAAGTTTTTAGATGCATTGTTATTGATCCATGTGGATATTCATGGCTACCCACCTATTGCACTTGGACCCCCACCATTTTTTGTTTTAGTTTTTCAGTTTCCTTAATTGTAGCACAATTTACTATTTTTGGTAGTTTTTTGGGTCCTAAATTTCTAGATCCATTTTGAGGCCCTAAATGACGTTTTTTGGGAAAAAGGGAAAACATGAGTCTTTGACTCATGTTTGTAGTTGAAAGTTGTATTCCTCAGATATATATTTCTAATGAGGTATTGTGCATGTCAAATGGAGATCTTATACCAAAGTTACGACCCCAGGTAGTTGATGTACCAATTTACCCAAACATGGCCCACAGATTTGATGCTTCATCTCCTAGGGTTAGGTTTCTGGATGCTTAGGGTTTTCTATTGTTTCTCAATAATAAATAGGCCTTTAAGCTCCATTGTAATAGTTTAGAGGCATTTAGCCGCCACATCTCTTCTCAGAGATAAACTACCATCACCCAAGCTAGCTTATTTCCATTCTGTTTGTAAGCATATTTCAGTTATTTGATATTAATGAAATGAAGCTATATTTCCATTGCATCTTTGTATTTTTGGTTTTGGTTTTATTTTTATTTTGTTGCGTTCTTGTTTAAGTTCGGATCAGTGGTATCAGAGCGGTCTACTCTTTCTTTGTTTTTCTTTGCATGTCCCCAACAAGATCAAGGTATAGGAGTTAAGGCTCGAACTAGTTGAACCCTTGCAAGACCAACCTCGTAAACCCCAACAACCTCCCATGGTGGAAGAAAAGAAAGATGAGGGAGGAGGAGATCCTTTCAAAATATTTCTTGAATAAGTCGTTGAGTCATAGAGGAATGCGATGATGGACAACTTTGCCCAGATCCTTCGACAACTACCCAAACATGACACATCTTCTTTTGGTAGCCACTCTTGGATCCCCACCCCCTTTAACGTACAAGTTAACTTTAACGTCCCCATATTTTAAGGTCAGATAGATGAAAAAGCCATAGATAAATGGTTAAATATACTAGAAGGATATTTCTTAGTTCATGACTTTTCCAACTAGGAAAAGATTACTTTTGGACTCCTCTAAGCCACCCCCCACATCAAGGAATAGTGGGAAACCTACAGTGAGAAGAGGGATGAGAGTGAACCCTCACTATTCTCAATTACACCCACTTAGAATTCTTTCTGAGATGCCAGATGTGGGTGAAGGGTTACCCACTTCAGTTCATTGTCAACAATGGGAGCCAAAAGAACGTCATTTCAGTAGAGGTCATGAAGTAGTTAGGCCTACCATCAACATCACACCTGCAACCATACACCATTGGGTGGCTTCACCAAGGGTGATATCTCTGTATCAACCAACAGTGTCGCCTTCCCTACAAAATCAAGACCTTTGTAGATGAGTTATTATGTGATGTCACTCCTCTTGAAGTTTGTGATATATTATTAGGAAAACCATACTTGTGGAAGTGACATGATGTGCATGAGTCTAGGCCCTTGTTGGCTTGATGGGGCCTGATCCAGTTTCAACTTTAGTTGCACCAACCAATAAAACCCTAACTACTGGCCCTTTTGGCAACAACCTGCATAGTGCAGACTGTAGTCTCACCCGAAGCAGTATTGGGGGATGCTAGAACTAGGTTTCTGCATCCAGAGACCTATGTGATGTGTTCCTAAAGTTCCTATGGCTTAGATCTACCTTCGCGCAGCTCTAATCCTTTCGAACAAACAACTATTGGAAATCGAATTAAATGACTTCCAGAACTTCGCGAAGGTAGTAAATTGTAATCATCATGCATGAATATTATAGATATACTAGTCTTGTGTAGTAAATAAGAATTAATTCATATAAAACATATCACAGAGCAAAGATACATAAACTTTGTCAGAAGTAAATAACAAGGAACAAATGCATCAAAATTGTCTCAAAATAGTGTTTATTAAGTAGAAACGTTCAATTACAGACTTCTTATCCTTGCGCACTTAGCTGCAGGGGCCCACGCACTCAACTTGTGGACTTACCAAGGTCTCCACGCACTCAACTATAGGAGCCTTCCCCTTTCGCGTAAATATAGGAAAAAAACCTTTCCAACCTTAGCACCTTTCCCTTACAATGATTATTCACTAATTGATTTCTACTTAGACTCACTATGAATCCTCTATTTATAGCATTTGCTTTACTATACCATGGTTCGTGGATAGTGGGCAGGTCTCAAAACAACTCTATCACCTACCCAACTAGGGGACTAAAGCCCCTTGACTTCTACTGGCTTCGCGCTTGACATCCACATTTTGCGAAGACTTTACATTCGTTACAAAAAGAAACTAAACAATTTACTCAAAATTCACTCAATTGACTCTAGGGACCCCTTCCCAATAGGCACCGAAAACAAATTAGGTGACTCACCCTCGAGTCACTTAGCTGGCGCATCTATCTTGTTGTAGAGATCACTAAAATCCACCTTCAACACTTGTATGTTAGCAGTACCCTGCACCACGGCTTGCTGCACTTCCTCTACCATATTTTCTGTAGTCCAGCCTTCCATTGTGAGGCACATCATTCTTTGTGTCTATTGAAGTGTCTTCAACTTCTCTTGGACTGACAAAGTAAGCTGGCTTGCTTCCTCTATCCATGGATCTATTTTTTCCTTTAAGACAATCTCTTTTCTCTATATCCCTTCAATCTGTGATTGAAACTCTTTTCCTTCTTACATCGAGCGAGGTGCTGGACTGGCGCCAAAGTGTGCATTGTCGCCTTGAGTTCATCAAAATTTTTTTACGTCTCTCGGATATCTGTGCCAATTTTCTACCGGTTTGGATCCTCTTGTAGAGTCATCCATAGTTCCATAGCCTGTTCGAAGATCAGTGTGTAGCCTGTGACTGCTTCGTCCAAAGTGGCCATGCTTTCCCTGATGGCTGCTTCGTGCTTCTCTTGAACTTTTAGTGGAGTGGTTGGCTGAAATTTCAACTCGAGCTTTGAGATATTCATTTTGAATTCAAATGTTACTTGCTGATCTCATCCTTAGATTCTCTGACTATGGCAACCAACTTCTCAATCTTTGCAGCTGTTGCTGCATCTTCTAGAATGTGAAGTTCTGGAAGCGTCTGACATGCCTGTGTATTTGATGACTCCAAGCTTTGGCTTCACGTGGCCAGTTCTTCATTTTCTTTCAGCGCCTAAGCCTTTTCGACAAATATTTGCTCATTGTTCATCTTTACCTAGTTGGTAACTAATAGTGCGCGCTTCTCTCTGATCTTTAGCAGGTCTGAGACCCCCTGATGAAGTGCATGGAGGGTTTGAATATGCAATGTGGCTAAGTTAACACCCACATCCTTAATCTGTAATAGCTGGGTGTTTTCTTTATCTGCTTTTGCACACAGTGATCCCTCTGATAAGGAATGACTCTGAGGTCCATAGTCCTATCTGTTTCCATCCCAGTCATGCTCGCTTGCTACAAGCTCACTTGAATCCCACTTGCCTGTCCCATGCTTGCCTGAATTCAACCTGTTTGAATCTACAACTCGCATGGATCCTTCTGCACATTCCCTAGTGCCTGCATGTACTGTTGTTCTAATTGTATCCACAGCTCCGTCGCTGTGTTGCAGACCTTGTCTCCTATCTCATCCAAGTCCCCCTAAGTGAGGACCATTAGATCTACATGTACGTGCCTGTCAGATTTTTTCTTTTTCCTGGGTCCAGAATTCATCTCCTTGGTCAAATTCTACAATTTAAATGGAGTGCTATGCTCCTCATCACCACCTCTTTCCTCCTCATACCCTTCCTTGTCTGTAGTATGCTGAGAAGGAGATTCCTCAACCTCCAATGTGGCCTCCTTTGCGGCATGCTCCTTGTTAGTAGCTGCCTTAGTAGCAGCTTCCTTCTTTTTCTATGTTGCTTTTTCTTGGGTTGTTTTTTGCTCAACCTCTTTCTTTCTCTTCATTGCTTTCTCTCGAGCGGAAACCTTCTCAGCTTCCTTTTTCTTCTGTGTTGTTGTGGCCTGCGTGGATGAACTTTCCTTGGTCATTCTTGTTCCTGCACTGAGATCTGATGGCTATCGTCACTCACCTAGACATTTTCCCATAATCTCCTGCACATCAGCCTCATTGACTAGATACAGTAACTTGTGTTAGGTTCCTATACCAATAGGAGTCATAATTTGGATTGACTAAGGTTAAGCCTTGTAATATTGTACATACCTTTTCTTTCTGCAAATGTTTTCCATATTAAAAAATAAAAAAATGTAAAGAGGGTATGTCCTAAAAAATAACCAAAGGACAAAAAGAATGAAAATAGGTCACAAAAAAATGAAAAATATGAACCCCAAGAAAACAAAAATACCATGAAAGTATGCAATTCAAAATGCCGCTACTATTTACTTTTTATGCTTAATGAATGATTGTGTGCAACTTGTTACTTATGCCATAATCCATGAATAGTCAAAATGTTTAAACTTGGTTATTTCATGTTTTCAATTTCATGACTATAGATAGAGAATAAAATTTGACCAAACAGTGTAATCTTGGCAGATAATTAGATAGGTAGAGTAAATAAAAGGAGCTCAATTGTGTAAATTGAGCCCTTGGATGAAATAAGGTTTGATTTAGATAGTTTGCTATGTAAAGAAAAGAAAATGTTGATAAGGGTTTGCTAGCTTAAATGCACCCTAATAAAGTGAAGAAAAAATGGTAGAATGAGTAGATGGGTAAGTAGAAGAAAGGTTGCAGAAGTATGGTGATTGATTAAACAAAAAGCATATTTATCATTTTTCATCATATGCTCCAAATATGAATGGAAAATCAAGCATGTAAATGAATTTCAAAGTCGATTAATTAACTTACCCCATTCATTTCACCCCTGTACTTAATTAATTTCCCATAATGAAGTTCCAAGTATTTAAAACCTTTAAGTCAAAGAGGCTCAGAGCATTTCTCTGACTTTTGGAGGGACCGGACCCTCAGCTCAATGACTTATGGATATCAAATACTAGATTTCCCTCATAAAATTCATCCCCCCATCAGTTCATTCATTTTCCTAATAAAACTCTTTTTCCTAAGGGTAAAACACTTTTTTCCTAGGAAAAGCACTTTTCCCCATATAAAGCACTTTCATACCATAAACCCGCAAAAATTCTTTACCCTAAGTAGTAATGTAAATATGAGAAAAACATGTAATTCACAAAAAAGAATTGTACTTAGTGTTTTTCCCTTTTTTGCCCATTTATCATATTAATTACTAACTTTTATTAATATATACAAAATCCCCGAAAAACACAATTTTTTTATATATTTAATTCCCGTGTATAAATTAGCCCTACCCTTTAGTTTAATTATAAACTATATTACTACCCATATCCCACAAAAATAAATAACCCTGCCTTAGCCCTTAATCCTGCATTAAAGCACCCCGATGAGATTAAACTCTAAATTAATCTCATACCGCCATAATTAAGTGCCCATTGGGCCCCCCACTAGCCTCCGTGTAGTTTCCCCACCCGATCACCATGCGATCATCCCCCTCTTCATCCAATGGCCCTTATCCATATTGGGCCAACCCAACGTCTGCCCTTTACCCACCCGATAAAGTGGTTTCTCCCCCAGCCCTCGGTGCTACGTGTCATCCGATGAATGGAATTGGGCAACCCCTCCCGAATACCACCAAGTGCCCAAAAGCAGTGCGATATAAATCGTTTACTGCCCTCCTGCTATGTGACAAATCAACCATTGTTCACCCCATACCCGCCAAAACTAACTTTTTATGTATAAAAGCCAAAAAGCCCCAAATTGTTTGTTTTCACTGACATTTCATCTGCAAGCCTCTGTATGCATGCACGACACCTGCAAACGTCGAAGCCACCAACCTACGTACAATTTCACTCAAAAGATGCCGCAGACAACCCAATCAGCCTTGCAGCTTATACAAATCCATTTGACCACTTGCAGTCGTCAGCCACCCTGCTTAGAACCAATTCACCTCAGTTCCAGGTATTTAAACCATAATTCACCAAATACCCTATCAATTTCGAAAGTAACCAGCTGCTGAGTGTTTTAGTTAAGATAAAAATTAATTAAAAACCGCACACCTTGCTGAAACATCGTTGCCCTAAACACTGCAAATTACCCTCCCCCATTACTCAAATCCACAAGAACTGAGAATGGAGGCCCCTATTGCTATGGATGTAAGACCCATCTCCATGCCCCATTTGGACCTGGACCACCTTCCCTTAGCTGATAGAGATTTCCAGATAAAAGATACCACTGTTATAGAGCTCTTGCTCAAAATACATTTCCAAAGTAGGGACAAGTTCCCGAACCATGCTGATGAAATTGGCCTTTGGGAGTCAAATTTTCCCAAGTACCGGTTCTCCCAAGTCCACATTTTTTTTGAAATTGTACATATGTGCTATGCTTGCTACGTCCCCAGTCACAGAACCCTCATGTCTCATGACCAGAAATTCCTTTTCACCATCACTCTTGAAACCATCAATGAGATGTTGCAGCTCCAACTAGGGCCAAACCTAACTCCCCTCTCAATTGGAGACCTGTTAGACTTATATCCCAAACTCAACTTTGCAAGATTGGCCCAATTGATCCAAACCTTCATCATTGGAGAGAAGTACACTACCAAAGACCCCCCTCCATATGTAGCAACTATATTTTCTCCTTGGGGCCAAAATATTATATCCATGATATCTTATGTTTTGGGTTACTCCACAAGTGAGTACATTCATGAAATCATCCTTTCTTTCATGTCCATCTATACCTATGGACAACCTCCTGCAACTATTTATGACTTTGCCACATTCATAGCTAACCGAATGAATGAGCAGTTCACAAGAATGGGAAATGAAAGGGTTTTAAAGTACTCTTCAGTTCTATACCACATGTTTTTATATTATTAATCAGAGAAATTCCCATTCACCATTCAAAATATGGACACCACGTGTCAGCCCAGATCAGTCATTTTTTGGACCCCATTGATCCACCAGGACTAGTGTCCATACTCTTACTCTGATTTTATTGATTTATTTTTACACCCAGTCATGACAATGTTGAATGGAAGCCCTCCTCCAAGGATCAGTCCAGAAATAAAAAGAGTCCTCCAATTATCTAAACAGAGCAAAGTTGGTGACTGGTACCTTTACCAGAACCATGCGGAAATCAAGATTTATGGTTGCATGTTGGCACCATACAAGCTACCCAGGTACCTCCCAATGAGGTTGTTTGCATTAGAATACTATAGGAAAATTATAAATGCAGATGAAATAAATTTTGTCAATGCCAAGAAGAAGGCCAATTTCAAAATAAAAGACCAACTAGGCCCCTTCATATGCAACTCTAGAGAGGCTAGCCAAGAGGTAGACTTAATATTACAAAGGATGAAGTTCCAAAGAAGTTTTGTCTGGAGATACGATCCTTTGGAATTCATCACAAAGAAAAGACAAAAGGTCAAGCTAGGACCTTTCATTCACCATCCCATACCTGAGATAGAAGCTTATGCAAATCAAACAGAATGGGTGGAAGGTACCCTAGCAGACCAGGACAACACCAGAGTAGATATTGAGAATGCTCTTATTGATTTAGAAAAGCATCTTGATGACAACTCTTTTCTGCAAGTACCAGAAAAACCAGAAACTACCATGAGCACTCCTCTAGTCATGCAGACTCCTCAAAATGAGGAGAAGGCCCCAAAAAGAAACAAAGAAGGAGCTTCCACCTCAGGGATGGCCACCTCTGATTTACAGCAGGAATCAAACAAGAGGCAAAGGCTAAATCCAGCCTCTGAGCAGGAATACACTGAAGGCTTAGCTGAGATCACCAATACAGAAGTAGAAAGAAGCAGGCCTGCCACTCCATCTGGAGGCATACAAGAGCCTTCCACTTCACAAACACAGGTATTGGAAAGGAAACTCAGTGTGGAAGTATCTTCCTTCAGAATGCCTACAGACAAAGACCAAGACATCAAGGAAAGATATAAAGAAATCAAGGCTAGAAATGAGAGGCTCAAAGCCCAAACTTATGCTCAATACCTGAAACTCACCCCTACCAATCAAACAAGGCTAATGTTAGCCTTTGACATTAAGGAGGGGAAGCTGTAGATGACCTTTGTGAAGCCTACAACTCAACAGCCAAGAACAACCTCAGATTTCAAGAAAATAGATTTTGAAGTGCTGGGAAGGGATATCCATCCTATATACCAAATTGAGCTACACAAGAAAATGAGGGAGATGATATACTCCACTTTGATTGGAAAGGCCATAGCTGCCCACCAGCTACAGAACTCTTTGAAAAATATCTCGGCTCAATTCCAATTAGAGAAGGCCTCCTCATAGGCCAAGGACACTAGGATCAAGTCCTTAGAGGACTTAGTAATTGAATTAGGACATGATCCCAAGGATATAAAAGCTACAAAACAACTTATTAAAAAGAAGAATGATGACATAACTGCATTGAAAAAACAACTAAAGATACCCCAACTACTTCATCCACAAACAGTAGAGGTTCTAGAAGCCCAGCAAGGACATGAAGAACTCATGGACTTAGTCCTGAAGCTGAATGATCAACTCAAGGAGACAGAGAAGGAGTTGGACACTTTAATTCAATCGAAGCAAAGTGACTAGGCCACAGCTTCCAAAACTGTCATCCCCATAGTATCCACAATAGTTCCTTCTACCATGGCAACATCACTGGCACCTACAGTTCCACTTGCAATAGCCTTGCCAACAACAATGGAATCTACATCAGTAGTAGGTACATCAGGAGAGAAAGTAGCAGAACTTGTCAAAGCCATGGAAGATATATCTATCTAGGTTACGGAGATGAAAAGATTGAAGGAAAAAGTGTCAAGTTTGGAAACAGATTGTAAACTTGCCAAACTAAAGCAGAAAGAAGAAACACAAAGGGCCCAGAGAATGGGTGAGAGGATCAAAATCCTAGAAAAGGATTTAACACTTGAGAAGCCACTTGGACAAACCAAAGAAATGCTATGGGCCAATATCATTGACTTTGTCAATGATATTTGGCCATCAATCCAAGTTATTTTTGAGCAAACAGAGCTAGTGAAGGTAGCTACTGAAGCTATCTAGAAAGTGAAGGAGGAATTGGGAAATAATCCCGAGGATGCAAATAGACTCATCCATTTCCTCAATAGAAAAAATAGATATGAGCTACAGGAGCTGAACATTGAAGATAGAACCACCACCATTTTAGAAATAAGGAAGGTCCTTTCCAAAAGGAACCTTATGCTTAATTTGGAAGAAAAGTGCCACAATATGCAGGTAGCCATTGATAGGTTCATGGCTAAATTTCAGATTTTGAGGGAGAAAGGTCTACCCAGTCCTATGGTCATTAATGACAAACTCATGACATAGTCGGACTATGGGGATAGACTTAGAAAATTGGCTAAGGATCAAGCCAGTTCCTCATCCATTAAAGCCTTGCCAACGGGCAAAGTATTATATGACACATTTGAGAACTTGTTTTTCCTTGAGCATGAGGTAAAACATTTGTTCCTCACCAAGCCCAATTTTGCAAAGTATACTAAGGCTCATGATATTTACAGGATGATGATAAATTTGAAATTACCAGATGCACAATGGTGGAAAACTGTGACTAACTTACTGTGATAAATTAACAGCTAAAAGTTACCACACAATAAATATGAAGGTAGCAGGATGAAACAGGTAAAGATAGCACAACAGGGTCAAAGAGTAGCAGGGTCAAAGAGTATTAGATGAAAGATCAAAGTAAAGAAGACTCTAGCGTGAAAATTCCACAACTATCAGCTAGCATAAAAGGCTACATCTCAACCATAAAGGCCAGCACAACCATAATTAAAGGGATAGCAAGAAATAGTTCATTAGCTATCTCTATCTTCTTGCTAGAAGATATTTGTACTTCCTAAAATAAATCTCAAAGTTGTTTGAGATATTTTGTAATAAGTTTTGGTATAAATACTTCTTCATTTGAAGTATTTTGGGTGGATTCCAAAACATTTCTATAGACTATTTCTCTCGAATCAAAAATTCTATTGTATCAATGACTGGATGGGCTTACTGGATCAAGGAATAAAGATCAGACATTTTACAGGATTCTTGTGTAAAGTGAAATACAAATAAGTATTCTCTCATGTTCAATGTGGTTTTCTTTCAAGTTTTTCGTAATCTTTATGTATCTATAAAATCTTAATGTTATAACATGGAATGATATTTCAGAAATTGTTTAAATGCATTTTGTATTGACTGTTATGCATTATTATGTGTTTTCTTCACAAATCTAAGTTAAGGAATTCTTTATTTCTCCTTAGTTTAGGTGACTTCTTGTGATTTGTAGCAAAGGATTCTTAATTGCCCTTTGTTCACGATTATCCTTTGTTCTCCATTCTAATCCTGGTCTAAGGATTCTTGAGTGCCCTTTCACCCTGGTTAGAATTACTTTACCTATTAGGCCTAAAGATTTGCATTTCAGTCTACCAGCTTGTCCTGTGAACATTCCCTTTAATGAATTGATCCAGTCATGCTATCCATTTGTTGGCTCCATAGCTCAATGGCTTGAAGACCTAGCTCTATCCATCATCTCTAAGAATTCCACCACCCAACCTTCAAAACAAAACCAAAACCCAAAAGAACACTAAGAACTAGCCTAAAATCCCATAAGAAACAAAGCTAAATTATATAGAGAGAGCCCTCTTTGAGTCATAGGTTGGCTAGAGCCTATACTTAAAAGATTGGTATGTGGTTACCTTATTTTTTTCTTTCTTCTGATAACTTATGAGGAAAATTTTGAGTGATAACAACTTGTATGATAGTTTCTTAGGATCTCGTCTCTTGCAGATAGATATGTTGTGAAAATCTGCTTTAAAATCCACGTCGGCCTCCAATTTCTCAAACAGGGTAGGTGATAGCCTCAGCCTCTGGCAGATCACCATGCGAAGGTCCATCTCGACCAACACCTAGAATATCTTCATCTACATGACCCTCTCCGGAACCTTTGTTTCCCACAGTGAAGCGAATTTTGCAGCCTCTCGTAAATCAGCGTCCTGTGGAGGGAACTGACTCTCTTTTGGCAGTCTCCATGCAATAGGGAAATTAGCAAAAACAACTAGGCATAGTGGAATTCCTTGCCATCGTCTTGTGCTTCATGAAAATTCAACAGAAACTCTTTGTAGAGATATTGTGCCCAGTTGTATTGCACCCCCTTCGCGCATTGTGTAGCCAATGAAATGACTGGTGCCGACACCTCATCTGTGTGGCACTTTCTCATAACCTTGCAAGCCAAAATCTGGCCAGAAAACTGCACCGCCTTATTTGTGATGGAATGGATAGAGTATCTGTGTGACTTCTTCACTAAGTCAAACTCGTTCTTCATTCTATCCATGAGTTCTTTTCCTTTACTCTTGCCACCAAAATCCTCAGTGGGATCCACCCCTTGGTAAGGAAACTTGGTGATACGGTGGATCAACATATCTGTGATGGGGATGGGCTCTCCCAACCAAAGACACCCATCATGAACCAGTGTAAGAAATTTGCATACGCACATCGTGTTGATAGTGGTTTTGCTAAAATGTGGTACACATAGAAAATTTAGCAACCCAGCCTTTTCAACCCCCACCCTATTTCATAGGCTCTAGTCACGTGACTCTAGTCTCCTCATAGTATATCTTCACCAAATATTTGTTTGTCACCAAATGTGGGAATTTCTCGTGATCAGATAGATCCCAATCCTCCATTTTGAGTGTGGGAATGCACCCTAAGAACACAACTTCAAATGGCACTTTCTGTTATGAAACCAGCTCAAGAAAAGATAGATCAACGCCTTAGAATTCAACCTCTTCTAGGGGGCAACCTCCTTTACATTACATAAATGAAAAATTCTTGGATGATTCAAATGACAAAACCTCCTTTCTATATATAGGAGTCTAAGGAGTCACAATATAACCCAGCCGACCTAACAATAATAATATAAAGCCACAAAAATAACAATAGAGGGATTCTATGGGGCACAGTAATAACAATATGGGGGCAATAGGGGCACAACAATATTAATAAGGGGTATAACTACAATAGTAATGGGGTAATCACTAGTATTATAGGGACCCAACATGCCCCTCTCCTTCAAAAAAGTGTTGTCCTCAACACTTGAGTAGTTTTGGATACTTCTGCATAAAATTCTCATCCTCCCATGTGGAATCTTCAGCGGATAAGTTCTTCCACTTGATAAGATACTCTGAAATTGATCGATTTCGTAGCTGTCGAGTTCTTGTTTCTGTGACTGCTTCCGGTTCCAATATAATTTTTCCTTCCTCGTCAAGTTCTGGCAATATTGTTTGAACTGGGAGCTTGTCACCTATAACCTTCTTTAAACATGAAACATGGAAAACTGGGTGCAATCGAGAAGCTGCAGGAAGCTCCAATTTGTATGCCATAGTACCAATCTTTTGCAACACCTTGTACGGACCATAATACTTTGGTGATAATTTATTATCCTTCTTAGCTTGCTTGAGGGACATTTGCTTATATGGTTGTAGCCGTAGGAATACCCAATCACCTACATCAAAACTTCTTTCACTGCGATGTTGATCTGCCTGTTGTTTCATTCTATTCTGTGCCAACACGAGGTTATCCTTTAAGAGTTGGAGGACTTGTTGTTGATGTTCGATGTGATGTTCCACTGCCTGAACCTTAGAATTTTCTCTTAAATATGATGTGATGGATGGTGGTTGATACCCATAAAGTGCCATAAATGGGGTCATTTTTGTTGCTGTATGGAAGGAAGTGTTATACCACCATTCAGCCAGAGGCAACCATTTGACCCATTGTGTCTGTTTATCAGATACAAAGCAACGAAGATATCCTTCCAAACATTTGTTTACTATCTCAGTTTGCCCATCAGATTGAGGATGATAAGATGAGCTATGAGCTAACTGAGTACCAAGACAAGAAAATAATTCTGTCCAAAAATTTCCAGTGAAAATGGGATCTCTGTCACTTACAATAATCTTTGGGTTTCCATGTAGCTTTTGAATTGTTTCCATAAATGCAGTAGAAACTGTACTGGCTTTAAATGGATGTGATAATGCACAAAAGTGTGCATACTTGGTAAGTCTGTCAACTACCACCATGATGACACTCTTTCCCTCAGACTTGGGTAAACCTGTGATAAAATCCATTGAAACCTCCTCCCAACGTTGGCTTGGAATGGATAAAGGTTGTAATAGACCCGGTGTCTTAATTGTTTCAACTTTATTTTGTTGGCAAACCAAACATTCCGCCACAAACTTTTGAATATCTGATTTAAGGCCATCCCAAAAAAATTCCTTCTTAACCCTGTGGTAAGTTTTTAAAAATCCTGAGTGCCCTCCTAAGGGAGAAGTGTGTAATTCCATAAGAATCCTTTGTTTTAGATGGGAATTCTTACAGAGGTATAAGCGATCTTTGTACCATAACGAATCATTTTTCCAGCTAAATGTATCAGAACATACTGGAATCTTGTTGTAACTTTCTAATAAGTGCCCACACTTCTTCGTCATTCTTCCATTCCTCCCTTGCTTCGTTTATCCAATCTGGTTGGATAATAGAAATGGCGCACAACAATGCTTCCACATCCTCATCCTTTCTTGAGAGTGCATCTGCCACCACATTTTGCTTCCCTTTTTTGTAGATGATTTCAAAGTCATAACCCAACATCTTTGTGACCCACTTTTGTTGCTCTTCAGAGGATAATCTTTGTTCTAAAAAGTATTTAAGGCTATCATGATCCGTTTTTACCTTGAAGTGTCTTCCCATTAGGTAGGGTCGCCATTTCTTAAGTGCATGGAGTATTGCCAACATTTCCTTCTCATAAATAGCTTTGCTTAAAAACTTTCCCTTGATTGGACGACTTTCAAAAGCAATGGGTCTTTCATCTTGCATTAGAACAGCACCAATTCCATTTCCTGAAGCATCACATTCCACAATAAAGGTTTTTGTGAAGTCCGGTGTAGCTAAGACCGGTGCTTGGCACATTGCCTCTTTAAGATGTTCAAAGGCCTTTGTTGCTTCTGGAGTCCATGAAAATGCATCTTTCTTCAATAATGTTGTTAGAGGTGCTGCTATTCTCCCATAATTCTTAACAAACTTGCGATAATACCCTGTCAACCCGAGAAATCCTCGCAGATGCTTTATGGATGTGGGGATTTTCCATTCCTTAATGGCTTTAATTTTGCTAGGGTCTACCTTAACTCCTTCATGAGATACAATATGACCCAGATATTCCACCTCCTGGACTCCAAAGAAACATTTGGATCTTTTTGCATATAATTGTTTCTCCTCCAATAGTTGTAGCACCCTGTCAACATGTTCAACATGATCCTTCCAAGACTTGTTGTAGATTAGTATATCATCAAAAAATACTAACACAAATTTTCTAAGGAATGGTTTGAAAATTGAATTCATCAAACCTTGAAATGTTGAAGGTGCATTGGTAAGGCCAAAAGGCATGACCAAAAATTCATAATGACCCTCATGAGTTCTAAATGCTATTTTTGGAATGTCTTCAGTCTTCATTCTGATTTGATGATATCCTGAACGAAGATCCAACTTGGTGAAGTAAATTGATCCATGCAATTCATCCAGTAATTCATCAATGACAGGAATGGGGAACTTATCTTTAATAGTGAGCTTGTTGAGCTCCCTATAATCCGGACACATGCGCCATGATCCATCCTTCTTGTGCACCAATACTACTGGAGCAGAGAAAGAACTTTGACTCGGTTGAATTATACCAGCCTCTAGCATTTCTGCAACCATACGTTCAATTTCACTCTTTTGGACATAGGGATATCTGTACGGCCTGATGTTTGGAGGAACACTTCCTGGAATCAGATGAATAGCATGATCATGATCACGCATAGGTGGGAGACCTTGGGGAGTCTCAAATACCTTGGAATGATTGTCCAGGACTTTTTGGAGATCTGGAGAAATAGATGATTCCGATGTGGAAACATCTAGCGAACATAATTGTGCAATTACACCTCTTTGCTCCTTTTTTAGAAGCTTTGTCATACCATTAGAGCTGATTATCTTTCCTGGTTTCCCTGCAATACCCCTTAATTCAACTTCCTTTCCTTCCGTAGAAAATTTGATGAAAAGTTCTTGAAAATTAAAAGCTATTGTACCCAAGGATTGTAGCCATTGGACTCCTAGTACAACATCAGCACCTCCCATTGGAATGGAAAGCATTGGGCTAGTCAATACATATTCTCCCATGGATAGCTTGATATTATGGCACTTTCCAGAGCAATTTATTGTTCCTCCATTTGCAATCATCACTTGACACTCTGGTGCTGGATATAGGAAGCAATTCAATTCTTTTGCTACCTTACAATGAATAAAATTGTGGGTGCTTCCTGAATCAATCAACACTATTACCTTTTTCTTCTTGATTTGTCCTTCTATCTTGATGGTTTGAGGAGTGGTAATTCCCGCCAATGCATTACAAGATATGGTCGGATTTATTTTTTCTTCATCTAGGCTTTGTTCCTGGAGTATATCCTCTTCTTTTGACCTTTCTTGCTCCTTTTCTTCTTCCTCTTCACAATCTATGTAGAATAATTTCTTCTCAGCACACTTATGACCTTTAGTGTATTTGCTATCACAACTGTAACAAAGCCCTTTTGCTCTTTTTTCTTCCAATTGTTGTGGTGTCAACCTTATAGGTTGTGGAAGACTAGGGGCAACAACACTTCCGTCTTTATAGTTGTGAGTGGTATGCTTCCTGGTTGCCATAATTTTGCTTTCCATTTTTCTTGCTAACCTGAATGCCTTCTCTAATGAATCAGGTTCCCAAAGGCAAACATCATGTTGGATATTATCCTTTAAAGACCCTATGAACACATCAATCCTATGCTCCTCTGGAATATCTTTTACCCTTATGTTCAATTTTTGGAACTCCTCAATGTGCTCCATTATTGAACCCTTTTGTTTGAGACTTATCAATTGGCTAAAAAAAGTGTTGTTTTTTGTATCCTCATAATGTGCTATCAATTCTTCCGTAAAAATTGCCCAAGTGATAAATTGTTTACGAGAGCAAAGCCATTGATACCATACAAACTGATTTGGTTCCAAATATAAAGTTTCCATACGTACCTTTTGTGTGTTTTGCACATTATTGAGATCGAAGAATTGCTCCATCTGTAATATCCATGTGGCGGGATCCTTGCCATCAAACTTCCTCATATCGATTTTTGGAATATGGTGAGTCTTCGATCCAACATTAGAGTCTATGGAATCATGATTAACATTTCTTTTGTTCTCATCATGAGTTTCCTTTAGTACCCTTTCACCATTAGTGACCATTTCTTGTAGCAACTTATTCATATTTATCTTCAATTCTTCCATCTTATCATCCATGCCATCAATTTTAGCGTCCATGCCATTCACCTTAGCTTCCATGCCATCCATCTTAGCTTCTACGCCTTTCTTTAAACAATCCATCTTAGCTTCTACACCTTTCTTTAAACCACCCATCTTAGCTTCTACATCTTTCCTTTAACCATCCATCTTAGATTCTTTTGCTTTTTGTGCATGTGACACTTGTTGCACTTGTTCTTGTAATTTTGATATATCATATAGCATTTCTTCTTCTTCTTCATGAGTCATGCTAGAGCTTTCAGGTTCCTTACTAGGTGTTTGCATTTTCTTTCCTCGGGGCATCAGTTACCGATAATAATTCTCTACTAGCCCTTTGAATTCCTTCAAAATAAATTTTCAAACCAAGCTTAAGCAAAAATTTAAGAAAATCTACACACCTTTTTTCACTTTGTAGGAGCTTGATATTGCCACTGATGTATCTCTTTACTTTACGATCATCTAGTTCTAAATTTGTGACATACAGTAGCCCTCTGTGTCCTCTTTCCAATGCCACAAGTCTGACCCAAATTGGATTCTCCAAGGAAGAGTTATGTGAAATCTCCCATAGTGACTTGATTATAGACTAGTTCAGTAGAGCGAACTTGTACGACGTGCCACGAGTCACTGTTTCGACCTTTGGATCTAAAAAATGCATACAAGAAACTACATTCCGTCCTCTTTCTGTAACTTCTTACGAAATTTCAATCCAATGGCCAGAGAGAAAGTTACGATGATTTTCCCCAGGTCACCTGTTTGGAATGTAATTCAGGAGTCTACAAAAAGACCAACTTCCTCAGATCATATCTCCGCAAATATAGCACGAAAATCTCTGAAATTCAAACCCAAGGTTTAGCATGATTTCTTCTCAAATGGGTTTTTTTTCAACTTCTGAAACATCACAGAAACAAAGTTATAGCGAAAATGCCACGATGACCTGTTTGGAGCAGCGAAACCCTAGAATCCAAAGCTCTGATACCAAATGTTATGAAACCAGCTCAAGAAAAGATAGAAAAGATAGATCAACGCCTTATAATTTAGCCTCTTCAAGGGGGCAACCTCCTTTACATTACATAAATGAACAATTCTTGGATGATTCAAATGACAAAACCTCCTTTCTATATATAGGAGTCTAAGGAGTCACAATATAACCCAGCCGACGTAACAATAATAATATAAAGCCACAAAAATAACAATAGAGGGATTCTATGGGGCACAGTAATAACAATATGGGGGAAATAGGGGCACAACAATATTAATAAGGGGTATAACTACAATAGTAATGGGGTAATCACTAGTATTATAGGGACCCAACAATAGCAGTGTAGAGACCATAAAATTGCAGAATCGGGATCCTTGGGTACCTTCACTTTGCCCTTCGGTAGAAGGTTATATTGCGGGAGCCTAGTGATAGGCTCTCCCTTCTCAGCATCCAAGTCTTCTATCCCTTTGTGAAGCTCCTCTTCATCAAGATCTAGGGGTTCGTAAGGCTATTTCAACTTTTCCATCTTCCCTTTCTGTTGAACCTCCATAGCTTTCTTCCTTAGTGACTACCTCACCGGTACAACTTGTCGTTTCTTCTGTTTCTCCTTATCATTGGATGGTTTAGGCCTAGGTGACCTCGGCGCCGTAGGCATAGATGATGTAGCTTCCATTGCTGACACAATTTAAGGGGATGCGATATTAGAGACAACGACTTTAGAGATAATTGCTTCAAAGACAACAAATTCTGTGGGATCAGCCATTTCCTCAAAGATGATCTTACGACTCCAATTAGGCAAGTTTGTGCACTCCTGTCATGAAATAAGTTCCTCCCAAGCTTCTCAGTTCATAGACTTAAGGAAAGAAATTTCACAAGAGATTTTCAGAAGGCAAAGTGTTCTACTGCAGGTTAGCATGCCATATTTATAGGCAATTTCAAATTCAAATGTGACTGTTCCCTCCAATTTTTGATCATAAATGCATCTTTGTAGTAGATTGCCAAATATTTGCATCATAAATGCAGCCTACCCACTCCTCCTAATGAGATTTTCTCCATCCAATCAACTATAGTGCATCCAATGACTATTTTTAGACTCGTCTCTGCAGCACCATCCTCCATGGTGTAGCTCCTCCTAGCGCACTTCTGGCTTCCCTCGCGCAACCCCCTTACTTCATTTTCCCAGTATTTGGGAAGTTTAGTTTATAGCCCCATACTTATTTGCAGCTACTTGGAGTACTAAGATTGTCCTGCCATCATGTAGTCATCCTGCCCCTTAATATAACTTCAGCCGACTTCCATTGACTCTTCCCCGAAAGAATTCCCCATTCAGCTTCGCTAGTTGAACTGTGCCACCATCTGTAATTTATTTGACTACATAGGGTCCCAACTAGTGCATTTGAAACTTCTCAGGGAACTTTGTGAACTTGCTATCATAAAGTAAGACCAAATCATTCACCTTGAAGGTGCACAACTTAATATCTCTATCATGCTAGGCCTTCTCATGCTCCTTCTACACCTGTTGGTGAAATCCTACTAGAAATCGGTCTTCTTCTAATTCCATCAACTATGCGAGGAGCTCCTCCATATTCTCACGGTTCACCATATCAGTGAATGTTTCAATCCATAAAATTGGCACAATATATTCCATGGGCATCATAACCTCTATCCCATAGACCAGCCTGAACAAGTTTTGTCTTGTTAATTTCTTTCATGTTGTCCTATATGCCCATAGGATTTCTAGTGTGCACACATCCCAATCATTCCTATGCACGTTGTAGACCTTCTTCAATGCATTTTCCAGAATTTTATTGAATGCTTCAACTGTAACATTTTCCTGAGGATGATAGGGCATACTCTTTTGATGATAAACCTAAAATTCTTCGATCATCACGACAATAGTTTGATTTAGAAAGTGTGTACCCCTATCACTCATCAGTACCTTAGGACACCCAAACCTTGTCAAGACATATTCAAACACAAACTTCGTGGTTGTAGCAACACTATAGTCCTTCACTGGTTGTGCTTCTGCCCATCTTGTCAAATACTCCATCGTAGTAATAATGTACCACGTGCCCATATTTTTCCCTAGTGGATGTATAGGACCCACAAATCCAATCGCCCATTTTTCAAACACCTGTAATGAAATTTAAGGATTGAAGGGAAATTCGTCCCTTCGTGATGGTTTTCCTGTCCTCTAACATGCATCGCATGCCCTACAATATGCCTTAGAATTCTTATGCACCATCGGCCACCATAATTCAGAACGCAAAATATTGTGTGGTTTCTTTGCCCGCATAGTGTCCTTTAGCCACTCCTCCATGTGCTTCGGTGAGGATGCTAGAGCGTTCGAACTTTGGAACATATCAGCGCAAAATTTCATTAGTGCCCATCTTATATAAGTGTTCTGTAATCACTGAAAATTCAGCTGAGCGGACCACCAAATCCTTTTTGTGTTGTGTAGAGTATCCTTCTGGGGTTGTTCCAGTATTCAAAGATTGGATTATATCAGCAAAATGATCATCTGCGACGCGTATAGGGAAGAGCTGTGCATATGACAACCCTTACTCCAAACTAGTAGGTTCTTCATCTATCTCAATTATGCATAGGTGATATGGTTCCACATTCAATCATCTAGGCTTTATAATCACTTCAAAATCATATTCTAACAATAACCACCTACAGATCTTTCCCCCCAACACAGGCTTGTTCACTAGGTACTTGAGAGCAGAGTGATTTGTATACATTTTGAAATGTGCACCTAACAGGTAGTGTCAAAATTTCTGCAGCGTGTAGACCATCACCAATCCTTCACGCTCTGTAGTTGAATAGTTCTTCTCATCCTTTGACAATTTCCTGCTCGCGAAGGCTATAGGGTGATATATCTTGCCTTCGCCTGGCTAGGTCAATACCGCACCCAACACAATACAAGAAGCATCCACATGTACATGAAATTCTTTCTTCCAGTCTGGAAACACCAAAATGGGCATAGTCACCATCTTTTCCTTTAACACATCCAGACTATGCTGACACTCTTCATCCTAGCAGAAAGTCATGTCCTTCTTCAGTAATTTCTCCATTGGTGCAGTTATTTGTTCATAAGCCTTGATAAACTTTCTATAGTAGTTGGTGTGGCCCAACGTTGCGCGCAACTGCTTTACATTCTTTGGAGCTTCTAAATTGACAATTACTACTTTCTTCGTAGGTTCTACCATTAGTCCTTGCTTACATACCACATGGCATAGAAATATCCATTAGGCACGCAAAAGATACATTTATTCAAGTTAAGAGAAATTTGGTATATGTGATAAGTATCCAACATAAGGCACAAACTTGCAACGTCGTTCTTTACCAATCCAAACATAGTCCAATCATCAAAATGCACTTCTAATAATTTATGGATGAATTCTTTTAACACAACAATTACAACCCTTGAAAATATCGTGGGCGCATTCTTTAGTCTGAATGGCATCAATGTGTATTGAAAGCATCCCCACTCTGTTTTGAAGGTCATATTTTTACGATCCTTTGGCATGATCTTAATCTGATGGTACCCTGAGAACCCGTCAGTGAATGAATAAGCTTCTTTCCCTCCCACATTATCCAAAACTTCATCTGTAAATGGGGTTGAAAATGGGTCATGAATGCATGCATCGTTAAGCTTTCTCAAATATACGCATATCCTAATTTCATCTTACTTCTTCTTCTCTTGAAAAACCATAGGGCTCAGCCAATGAAATTCTTCTACTAGCTCAATAATTCCAGCTTCCAACATTTTGTCTAGCTATTTGTGCACCTTTTCCTTATACTTCAAATTTAGATGGTAAGGTATCTGTTTCACGCGCTTCGCATTAGGCTTTAAGGTGATATTCATTACTCCTAGATCCCCTACTATTCCTTTCAGGTCTGAGAACTTGGTAGGAAACAAGTCCTGGTATTTGCGCAATAGCTCCGCAACTTTATCAACTGTATCTTCATCCCAATAATCACCTATCTTTGAAAACTTAGGTTGCACATCAGACCCAATGTTTACTTTCCTGGTCTTCAAAGGTTTTTATATATCAAGGTTTGCTTCTTTAGGACCTTCAACCTCGCGTTGTCCTTCGGTCTCCAGAATGTTGTTTTTTCAAGGATATTCTTCTTCTTCTGCAGTCACATTGTAGCACTCTAGCGCATGGCACAGTTGGGTACTCCAGTCCGGTTGAACACATTCTACTGGCTCTTCTGGCATTCTAAATATAGTGGCCTTAATTTCCTGGAGCGCTTCATCAATGCACTCAAACCCATCCTCAAAGGTGAAATTTAACAAGAAATTTTCTCTCAAGATATCCCATTCAGTTGTCGCATAGCGTAGCTCTGTTTCCAAGTACTAATTCATTGGAATAGTATCTAAGGTATGATAGAAGATATGCACCCATTCCTGTTGTGGCTCTTCGCCCCATGCTTTAGTCCATCATGCCAAGTGTTTGCATGGATCATCCTTTCCACTATATTTTTCAGTCATATGGGTATTAGCATATCCAAACCTTAGCTTCATCATTCGCTTGTATTCCTTCTAGTTAACGAAGCTATCCTTATGCGTACCCCACCAACAGGTAGGCATAGCATGTAGTGCCAACTTGAGTGCTTGGAAACGATGCTCTTCGGGCACTTCGCTTTCAAATTCATCCAAAAATAAATTAACATCATTTAAGCCATCATAATGCGGGATATTCCTTACCTCCGTAGATATGAACAACAACGATTTTGTCATCATACTACAACATAGCGTAGAGACTTCATGCAACCTATTCTACCAGTGTTCGAGCTCTTCATCTGAGTCTAAGGTACAAGAGTTGTCTCTATCCCACATGATCTGCCCATCTGTAGTGGGATTGATCCAATCTTCATCGCACACAGTTATCTTGTATATTTGATCCAAGTCATCGTCCTCCACATAGTTGTGGACCGGTTCAGTGGCATAATAACCCTGAGTGCCTTCTTCTCAAATTCCATCCTTTGCTTCTTCAGATTAATTATTGCATCCATGTCAAAGGCCCAATCAATTCCTAGTTGTGTAGGGTAAGGATTTTTGTCATCCACTATTTCAATTACTTCAAAATCGGACAGAGCACTTGCTCCTTCAATGTCTATTGTTACCCCAAACAGATGCCCCATAGGAATGATCTTCTACTGATTGTCCATGCGTAGATGTAAAGGAGACCATTGTAGTGTAGGTATCCCCATCCTCTCCCATGTATGTTTAGGTAGTACATTCGCATCGGAACCTAAATCTAGGATGACTTGATCCATTTCATATTATCCAATTTGTGTGGTCAACCTCATCTCATGCCCTATGTGCTTCTTGTGTTTACCTAGTTTCCTCACAACACAATGTTATGAAGGAATCTTAATTTTTCCCATACAATTGTCGATTAGCTCTTGGAGCCCTTCCACTACCTTCTTATCTCTTAACAACTTCATACAAGTTTTCAGAAAAGTGGCTAATAGTGAGGGATCCATGTCCTGCACTTCACTATTTCTAGCTAATTTCTCTTGACTCCCTGACATAGAAGCTTCAGAAAGGTTCTTCTTAGCTTCTATGAAGGTTTCTCTAGCTCGGTTCAAGTCAAACCCGACTTCCTTTTCAATAGCCTTGTGCATTTATCCTTTGGTCTCTGGTTGTTTTTCTTTATCTTCTCTTGTGGCCATACCATTGTGTGTTACGATATTGATGCTATGATCCTCTTCGATGGCTCCACCCTCATCATATGTACGTTTTTCATAGGTTCTTGCATCTTTTTCAACTGCATCTTGGCAATCAGTACTGGGCAATCTTCTATCACATGATCAAACTATCTGCAATATTGACAAGATGGATGTGTTGGGTTCTGACAGTTGCATGCAAAATGTCCAGCTTCGCCACAGTTATAACAAATAATTTTTCCACAACCTCTATTATCCCTTTCTCCTCTTCCTCTCCCACTACCTTGAAATCCTCCATGCACTGCACTCGTGCCCTGATCCTTGTTGGAAATACTGGGGGGGTGAATCAGTATTCCTTTTCAATTATTACTTTTACCAATTAGATCACTTATATTTATAACACAAAATCAACAATAGAAATAAATTCTTTTATTAATATAATCTTTACAATGAATCAAGTACAATGTATATAGGGCTCCAACCCTAGATGAATACATCGATCTTCAAACTCCTAGGCTCTAACCTATTGCCAAGCACCAACTTGGACTTTTTGTGAGGCTCTAACCTTTAGGGCACCAAACTTATCTTCTCAAGGCACTGACCTTGCATTTAGATGTTCCAACCCCTAGGGTACCAAACCTTCTCTAGTACAAACTCTGGTATGGTTTCTTGAGGACTTCGATCCTCTAGGGCTCCAACACTATCTTATCCCAGGCACCAACCTTGAGTTTAGGAGCACCAACTCCAAGGACACCAATCGTATATTTCCAAGAATAAACTTGGACTTTCCAAGCCACAAAACTTGTCAATTCTGAGGCACCAACCCTAAGGGCTCCAACCCTATAGCTTCACTTTGTCATGGTATGTTTGGTCGTACTTCACAACTCCCAAGGTATTCTTTGTTGAGCCCTGTCAATCTTCAGCAATCTCTTCACTTAATCGTCACGTCATACCATCAATGACAACCTTGTCTCATAAAAGGTGTCACCACTGCTCTTCATTATACCCAAGAAAAGTCTCCAAGGTCACCTCATGATGGCTTCAATGCATCATGGTCTCCAAGGGTGTCTCCAAGGCTTCAATCAATGCTTGGTGAAGTCTTAAGGTGTCTTCAATCAATTGCACAAGGTCTTCCAAATAGCTTCAAGTACAAAGACTACTAAATCTTCTTCAAGGCTTCAAATCTACTCAACAAGTCTTCTCTAGTTAGGTTTAAATCTGCACAAAATATTTTCCAAAAATTGTCCCAATAATGGCCTCCAAGACACTTCAACCAAGAAGCCTCAAGGTGTCTTCAAAATGGTTCCTCCAAATACTTCAAGATCTAGTACAATATCTCTTTGAATAGTCCTTAATATGTTCCTTAAATTGTCTTATAATTCTACTCGATGCGCTTCTTTAATAGCCTCTTCAATTTCCACAACCAAGTGTTTCCAAGTCTTCTCCACACTTCAGCTCTAAGGATGTCTTCAATATATCTTCCAAATGAGCCCAAAAAAATATCTTCAATTTGTTCTAGGATTGTCTCCAAAAGTTTTGTACAATAAATCTTCTCTTAAAATGAATTTGATATTGTTCTTTCAAAGTGCCTTCACTACACAATAGGTATACTTCAAAAAAAGACCCAAATTATGTTTCCAAATAATCCCAGTGCTTGTCTTCAAAGATGTGGTTGGATCTACTTCTTTAATTATGTTGAAGAATGCTAAAAAAAATCAAATGTCTGCTCCAAACAAATAGAAAGTTTGCCCCTAAACAAGTTCTGTTGTAGATCTTTTATAAGGTTGAAATTCTATTCCTTTCACAACAATGCTAAAGTCCTCCATGGATCTAAATATAACTCCAGAACAGAGTTATCAAGCCTTCACAAAATGTTGTTTGTAACGGGTTTGAGATCCTAGTCCTAGGTCTCCTCCACAGGTAGTTGTGCTACTGATACGAGTTGCCACAAACACTTGTCCACTTGCTAATAGTTCATTGTTTGTTGTCCAAGCTGTAGTGATCACAATTCATTGTTTGCTATCCGAGTTGTAGTGATCACAATTCACTATTTGTTGTCTAAGCTGCAGTGATCACAGTCCACAGGTTCATCTTCTAAATAATCTAGGCTTCAAAAAATGATATATATATATATATATAATTTTTAGCATTCAACAGAAGTAGGTTTGAGCTATATTGTAACCAAGCTGCAATAGGACACTGTTCTATAGTCCTTCTTGCCATAGAGACCAATCACAGAAATTCAAAACAATAATGTTAGCCCAAAACAATGATCTCTTTAATCTCCTCGGCCTCCTCGTTGTTATGTCCTTTTCTGTGTCTTATCGTTGAAATCCTCACCAAATTATTGCTCAAAAACAGAGGTCTAACCTCTTATTTATATACCTTTTTCCGTCCTTAAACGAACAACTACGTCTAAAATGCAAGCTGACATGTGTTGACATTTTTAGGCCGGCTTAGAGACTAGAATTAATTTCCTCAACTTGTAAAATTCATATCTCCTAAACCGCTTGGAGTTTCAAGCTGAGTAATAGCTCGTTGGAAAGGAAAAATTATTCTCTTTAAGATGGTGTAGGTCTCATGGAATAATTCTTCCTCTATGGAGGTGAAAAATCATTTTTAATGTGACTAATCTTAAATTATTTTGTGCAAAAAATGATTAGGACAGTATGTCTTCTTTGTTTGGTTTCTCTATTTTTCATCTTCTCCATTATTTGGCTTCATCAATATCATAGGATCATATAGGACATCCACGTCATCATGATAGTGTCTAACAATGAGTGTGTCATCCATGTCATCACATAATGGTGCAGTGATATGTTATAGTGCAGCCTCCATTAATGTCATTCCAATCATCAAGTGAGATTATTCATCTAATCTTCCAATAATGTGATCATTCAAAGGTATGGCATTATCACGTGTAGTCCTCCATATGTCATCGAGTGTTAAAGTCTAGATCATGAAGTGCATGCAACATTAGATCAAGTACTTCTTAGGGATTCCTTAATTTATGGTTTTACTTCTTCGTGACTTGACATCTTCATTGATGTTATCCTAGTCAACCAACCACCAAGAGTCATGGAATCATCATTTGGAACTAGGCATCTCAACAATATTGACATCTTATTTAATCCCATATTGACATCAATGAAAACCTTGATTAACAATCTTCCCCTTTGTCATTGATGGCAATATTCTTGCCCTTCCAACATTCTCTCCCCCTTTGACATCAATGGCAAATGGGGTGCCCAAGTACTCCCCCTGTCAAGCTGCTTCTTTTCTTTGTCAATGGTAGTTCTTCATAGGTATATTACTCCCCCTGTGATAGTTCTCTTCCTTCTCACAATGTGGTCCATGATAGATGTGTTTACATTTATTCATGTGATGAACCAACTCTCCCTGCCTGCATAAACTCCTCTAGATTCTATAGAAAAGAAATATTTATGCCTTGTGATCAAGTGGAAGAAATATTCAACAATAGTCCATCAGATAAGGAATCATGTTCTTCAATGGAGTTTCTCCCAAGAGATGATCTATGAAAAGATCATTGTTCATGTGTGACTCATCAAGGTTCTCATAGGATACATCCATGACTAGATTCTACAAGAATGCTTAGTCATCATAAGATCCCCCTAACTGTATGGTCTTTTTTGATAGAGTCTCCCCATGAAATACTTAGATTATAAAGGATCGGGTCAACAACACGTGTTGCTGGCTGGAGAGTTCAAGAGATTTTCATATTGTATTTGCTTCCTTCTCCATACTTGTGTAACCTTCTTTTTTGGCATAGTTCTAGCTTGAGTAGGTGCCCAAGTCAAGTTACAATTTCATGTGCCATATGTCCAATGTTATGACACTTGAAGCACTCTATGTTGTTCATGGATAAGAATTCACGACTGCTTGCAAAATTGCTTCTCGGAGATTGATGGGGACCATTATATTTACCTTTGTGATATGCCCTACAATCTTTTACCATGTGCCCAAAGTTTGTACAAGAATAGCAATAACCAAGAAATATACTTTGGTACCTGGATGATGGAGATTTCCTTGTTGTACTTCCAAGGTCATTTTGTCCTGAGACCCGTTGATGATATCCATTGCCTCTTTCATTCTTGACACCATCTACAATTCTCCTTGGAGTAGGATTTCTTCCAATGTCATATTAACTCTTCTCCTTACCTTTGCTGGAATTGGGAGTATCCAAATTTCTTCTAGGATTCCTCACATCCTTGTTGTGTGAAGCGTTAGGGTTTGCATCATTCTTGCTTGAGGATTCACCTGCATAGCCAAGACCTGATTTATCGAGGGGAGACCTTTGATGACTTAGGATATCATCTAGGGTTTGAGAACTTTTTAAGTTCTGATTCAACAAGTCAACTTCCTTTTTAAGAAAGACAATTTCTTCTTTCATTTTCTTACATTCTTCATCCTTCTTTGATAGAACGATCTCCATTTCTTCCTTCATCTTGGTTGCTTCACATGATTTGGCCTTAAGCAAAGTGATTTCTGATTTTAACTTGGTGATGTCATCATCCTTTTTTTCTAGTTGGCATATCATGGTGTTTCTCTCCTTTTCTACTTCATCAACTTGTCCTTCTATGAATGTCAAAGCTTCCATCACCTTCTCAGCTCCTTGCGCTTGTTTCCTTGCTTCTTCTAGCTAAGATCTAAGGGAGGAGACCTCTTCCTTGTATATATTGACCCATGTTTGCTTCAAGTTTGTTCAAGCTTTTGTGTCTTTGTTCAAGGTGGCTTGACAAAGTATCTTCTCATTTCTTTGCCTTATCAAATTGATTTGTCATGGATATGACTTCTTCATGATGCTTTCTCTTGTTTTGATGAAATTCTTCCTTAATCTTGGTGAGCTCCTCATCTCTTTGTTGTACTTGAAGCTTGACAAGGTCAACTTCCTTCCTTGTCTTTTCCTGGTCACCAACTTGTGCTTTCTTCTTAAGTTCCTCATTTTCCTTTTTCAAATTGTAAATATCTTCCATGGTAGCCATAAGTTTAGTGAGGAGATCTTCTTCAAAATATTTCTCATTCTCTTCATCTTCTAGGTCTTCTTTAGCCTTGATGTTATCACTCTTATCTTCACCTTCCTTGATGGGCTCTGGATTTCCTTCCTATTTTCCATCATTTTCTTCACTAGAGATCATTGTCAACACTCCTTTTGAGTGAAGATCATGAATTTTATCCCACATGACTTTTGCTGATGAACATTTTTCAAAATTGGCCTTCATAGAATCAGGTAGCCCATTCAAGATTGCTTTCATTGCTCTTGTATTATGTTCCTTGGATTCTCCATCCATCATGATCTTAACAATCATTGATTTCTAGACTTCAATGTCTTGAGTCTTTAAGAAATTCCTCATTCTTTCCTCCCATATAACAAAGTTTCCATTGAAAAATGGAGCCTTCACAAATTGATTGACTTTAATTTCGGTGGTTGAGGGAGACACATATTTAGGAGGATTGGAGACTTTCTTCCTTGGCTTCACCATTCGTGTCCTAATGATCAACCTTCAAGATATTAGGCTTTGAGTGAAGGTACTGGATCTGATACCAATTGCTGGAAATACTGAAGGGGGGGTGAATCAATATTCCTTTTCAATTGTTACTTTTACCAGTTAGATCACTTATAATTAGAACACAAAATGAACAATAGGAATAAATGATTTTATTAACATAATCTATACAATGAATCAAGTACAATGTATATAGGGCTCCAACCCTAGATGAAGACAATGATCTTCAAAGTTCTAGGCTCCAACCTGTTGCCAAGCACCAACCTAGACTTTTTGTGAGGCTCCAACCCCTAGGGCAACAACCCTTCTCTGGTACAGACTCTGATTTGGTTTCTTGAGGACTCCGATCCTCTAGGGCTCCAATCCTATATTATCCAAGGAACCAACTCCAAGGACACCAATCTTATATTTTCCAAGCACCAACTTGGACTTTCCAAGGCACCAACCTTGTCAATTCTAAGGCACCAACCCCAAGGGCTCCAACCCTGCAGCTTCACTTTGTCATGGTATGTTTGGTCATACTTCACGGCTCCAAAGGTCTTCTTTGTCGAGCCCTGTCAATCTTCAGTAATCTCTTCACTTAATCATCACATCATATCATCAATGATAACCTTGTCTCATAGAAGGTGTCACCACTGCTCTTCATTATACCCAAGAAAAGTCTCCAAGGTCACCTCATGATGGCTTCAATGCATCATGGTCTCCAAGGGTGTCTCCAAGGCTTCAATCAATGCTTGGTGAAGTCTTAAGGTGTCTTCAATCAATTGCAGAAGGTCTTCCAAATAGCTTCGAGTGCAAGGACTACTGCAAACTCTTCTTCAAGGCTTCAAATCTGCTCAACAAGTCTGCTCTAGCAAGGTTTAAATCTGCACAAAATAGTTTCCAAGAGTTGTCCCAATAATGGCCTCCAAGACACTTCAACCAAGAAGCCTCAAGGTGTCTTCAAAACGGTTCCTCCAAATGCTTCGAGATCTGGTAAAATATCTCTTTGAACAGACCTTAAGATGTTCCTTAAATTGTCTTCTAAGGCTACTAAATGCCCTTCTTTAATAGCCTCTTCAATTTCTGAACCAAGTGTTTCCAAGTCTTCTCCACACTTTAGCTCCAAGGATGTCTTCAATATGTCTTCCAAAAGAGCCCAAAAAAATATCTTCAATATGTTCTAGGATTGTCTCCAAAAGTTTTGTACAATAAGTCTTTTCTTAAAATGAATTTGATATTGTTCTTTCAAAGTGCCTTCACTGCACAATAGGTATACTTCAAAACAGGACCCAAATTATGTTTCCAAACAATCCTAGTGCTTGTCTTCAAAGAGGTGTTTGGATCTACTTCTTTAATTATGTTGAAGGCTGCTAAAAAAAATTGAATGTTTGCTCCAAACAAATAGAAAGTTTTCTCCTAAACAAGTTCTGTTGCAGATCTTTTATAAGGCTGAAATTCTGTTCCTTTTACAGCAATGCTAAATTCCTCCACAGATCTAAATATAACTCTAGAACAGAGTTATCAAGCCTTCACAAAATGTTGTTTGTAACAAGTCTGAGATCCTAGTCCCAAGTCTCCTCCACAGGTAGTTGTGCTACTGATCCGAGTTGCCACAAACACTTGTCCACTTGCTAACAATTAACTATTTGCTGTCTGAGCTATAGTGATCACAATTCATTGTTTGTTGTCTGAGCTGCAGTGATCATAGTTCACTGTTTGTTGTCTGAGCTGCAGTGATCACAGACCACAGGTTCATCTTCTAAATAATCCAGGCTTCAAAAAATGATATATATATATAATTTTTAGCATTCAACAAAAGTAGGTTTGAGCTATAGTGTAACCAAGCTGCAATAGGACACTGTTCTATAGTCCTTCTTGCCACATAGACCAATCACAGAAATTCAAAAAAATAATGTTAGCCCAAAACAGTGATCTCTTTAATCTCCTTGGCCTCCTTGCTGCTCTATCCTTTTTTGTGTCTTATCTCTGAAATGCTCACCAAATTGCTGCTAAAAAACAAAGGTCTAACCTCTTATTTATATACCTTTTTCCATCCTTAAATGAACAGCCACGTCTAAAATGCAAGCCAACATGTGTTGACATGTTTAGGTCGGCTCAGTGACCAAAATTAATTTCCTCAACTTGTAAAATTCATATCTCCTAAACCGCTTGGAGTTTCAGGTTGAGTAATAGCTCGTTGGAAAGGAAACATTATGCTCTTTAAGATGGTGTAGGTCTCATGGAAGAATTCTTCATCTAAGCAGGTGAAAAACCCTTTTTAATGTGATTGTTCTTAAATTATTTAGTGCAGAAAATGATTAGGACAATATGTCTTCTTTGTTTGGTTTCTCTATTGTTTATCTTCTCCATTATTTGGATTCTTCATCATCATGGGATCATGTAGGACATCCACATCATCATGATAGTGTCCAACAATGAGTGTACAATCCATGTCATCACATAATGGTGTAGTGATATGTTATAGTGCATCCTCCATTAATTTGTCATTCTAATCATCAAGTGAGATCATCCATCTAATATTCCAATCATGTTATCATTGAAGGGTATGGAATTATCATGTGTAGTCCTCCATATTTCATTAAGTGTTAAAGTCTATATCATGAAGTGCATGTAACATTAGATCAAGTACTTCTTAGGTCTTCCTTAATTTGTGGTTTGACTTCTTCGTGACTTGACATCTTCATTGATGTTATCCTAGTCAACCAACCACCGAGAGTCATGGCATCATCATTTGGAACTAGGCATATCAATAATATTGACATCTCAGTCAATGCCATATTGAAATCAATGACAACCTTGATTAACGGCCAATTTGCTTCTTGCATTCAATATGTAGGAGTCTGCTCCATCATCAATTCATAACTTTGGTAGTTTCTCTCATCATGTCCAACTGATTTACAGAAAGTACAAAACAATTGTTGGGGTGTATGAACAAAATTTTAAAAGAGGTGACAATTATCAATTGTGTGCTTCCTAGCTATCTGGTAGATAGTGCACCATAATGGTACTCTCGTGCTTGGTCCCATAGTGTTATCAAGTTTCAGAGGCATAGGACCTCCTCCAATCAAGTAATTCTGATAAACAGGGCAGTGATCCTTATCATGTCCCTTGTATTTGCATTTTATACACCAGACTTCAGCACGTGCCTCTGGTTGAGCTTCCTTCCATGTCTTTAAGCTCTGCAAGTCCATGTGTAGACTTTCCAGCTGCGACTGAATTTTTTGTACTCCAAAGTTCATATCCTGTACTATCGAGGCTTCCAACCTCATCACTGTCTCCATAACCTCTACTTGCATTCCTATCTTCTGCTATGATAATGGTAATCTTAGATGAGGCAACAATGAAGAAATGTACTAGTCTCTGTGTTGATCATATGTGATGGTCATATTAGTCTGCCAGATCAAGAATTTTAGCCTCTAATCGAAATCTCATGAGGACTCATTTAAATTTTTTTGTATCTCCTTAAACTCTATTACAGATTGTTCTTGAGACTTAGGCTTCTTAAACTGACTATTTGACACTTGTTGAGTCTTTGCCAACGTCACGCCAAGTTTATCTTGACATAATTTAATATACCAAATCAGCATCCTATCCTGCATCACTGTGACCAGATGTGCTTTCTTTAAATTATCATGAGTAATCTGCTGTGTTGTCCAAATATCATTTACAATAAACCAAATTTTTTCAGGGTCTTCGCTTCCTACCCCTTTAAAGATCGACATCTTCATCGCATTCACCATGTTGAATGGTTGATTCAGAGGTGGAGGTGGAGGTGGAGGTGAAGGTGTAGGTGTATGTAGCAAAGGTGGAGGTGGAGTGGATGGGTGAGGTATCCTTGGGATACCCTGACTTACTATTTGCAGTGTGTTTCGTAGTGTATTCATAATAGTCCCTTCATCTTCACTAGAAGAGGATCCTAACAATGGACTGTATTGAGAGATTGATTCTTCATTCCTTCTGAAGGGTTTTCCATTTCACGTAGCACCAAACATAAAGGTAATGGCATAACCCATTTTTCACACAACAACATCTTAATCCAAGTTTTTAGAGATTTTAAGCACTTACCTCGTGGTCCCTTGAAGAGCCTACACTCTGCTGCGCTATAGTCGATGGTTGTATCAATTGCGAGCTCAATGACGAATCCTCCTATGATATGATCAATCCATTGATCAACAACCTGCACGATGTTATTTTCTGAAGCTTCTAGGCACTTCACCAGCTCTAGAGTCCACACAATAGGGTTGTCAAGCCTCCACGTACCTTGATTGTCAACTAATTTGGATAGCCACTCATGCAATTGGTAAGGGAAGAAACAGAAAAAGGCTTTGGTTTCGTCTGTGTACATGAATCTATTCAACCACTGTTCCTTGGATAACTGCGGGTTTCTTTTCGATTGAGTTGCAAATGCGTGCAACTTCTGATCAAGCCACTTTATTTCCTTCTTAGTAGGGAACCACTAATTTGACATCACACATTCCTCAGATAAATCCCAGTCCTAGCAACAGAACCATTTGTTGGCTTGATGGGGTCTGACCCATGTTCAAATTTAACTACACCAACTAACAAAACCCTAAATTATGTCCCTTCGGAAACATCCCTCATAGCGCAGGCTGCAGTCTCACTCGAAGCAGTATTGGGGGATGCTATAACTAGGTTTCTAGATCCAAAAACCTGTGTGATGTGTTCCTGAAGTTCCTATGGCTTAGATTTGCCTTCGCGCAACCCTAATCCTTCCAAACAGACAACTATTACAAATATATTTAAATGACTTCCATACCTTCACGAAGGTAGTAAATTGTACTTATCATGCATAAATATTACAGATCTATTAGTTTTGCGCAATAAATAAGCATCAATTCATATAAAACATATCACAGAGCGAAGATGCATAAACTTTAGCATAAGTAAATAACAAGGCATAGATGCATCAGAATCATCTCGAAACAGTCTTTATTAAGTAGAAATGTTTAATTACAGAATTCTTATCCCTGCGCACTCAGCTATAGGGGCCCGTGCACTCAACCTGCGGACTTACCAAGGTCTCCGTGCGCTCAGCTGTAGGAGTCTTACCCTTTTGCCTAAGTACATGAAACAAACCTTTCCCACCTTAGCACCTTTCCCTTACAATGATTCTTAACTAATTGATTTCTACTTAGACTCTCTATGACTCCTCTATTAATAGAATTTGCCTTACAATACCATGGTTTGCGGACCATGGGCAGGTCTCAAAACAAATATATCACCTACCCAACTAAGGGACTAAATCCCCTTTGACTTCTACTAGCTTCGCCCTCGTCTTCCACATTTCACGGAGACTTTACATTCGTTAAAAAGATAAACTACAAAATTTACTCAAAATTGACTCAATTGACCCCAGGGACCCCTTCTCAACAACCCCACACTATTATTATTACTTCGGGAAATAAATTGTACATGATACTGGAGATAGTGCCTCCTACCACCATCTCTTTCACCACTATGGAGAAATGCAATAAGATCATTTCCTAGACTAGGAAATTTGTTTTCCTTATGATTTTACCTGAGGGAAACAAGAAGATTTTGGCCATGGCCTCTATACATGGCTCCTCTGCACAACAATAGAAAACAGACAAGGTCATGGAGGAGTATAGGGACATCTTCACCTCACCCACAGGGATACCTCTACACTATCAGGTCAAGAACTCAATTGATCTAACCCCATATGTGCTACTACCCAATGGATCAATCTATCGATGCTCTGTTCTAGAGAACGATGAAATCAAGAGACAGATTCAGGAGTTGTTGCAAAAAGGGCATACCAGGCCAAGTTCATCACCCTGTGGGAGCTCAATCATGTTGGTACAGAAGAAATATGGGACCTGGAGATTCTATATTGACTATCAGGTGCTAAACAAGATCACTGTCTCGAATAGGTATTCAACCCCACTGATTGATGACCTTTTCGACCAGATGAAGGGGGGGAAATATTTCAATAAGATTGAATTGAAGTCCAGGTATCACCAAGAACCAACCAAACCCTCCTATGTGTGGAAGACTACCTTATAATCCAAGGAGGGCCTTTTTGAATGGTTGGTCATGCCTTTCAGGTTGACGAATTCCCCCACAACATTCATGAGGTTGATGGACAAATCTTGTAACCCTTCACTAACTCATTCATGGTGGTGTATTTGGACGACATCCTGATATTCATCCAAAGTTGAGAAGACCACCTTCGCTATATTAGACAAGTCCTCCAAACTCTACAACAACACAAGATGTGTGTCAATTTTGAGAAATGCACTTTTGGTATGACCCAGGTTCAATATATGGGGTACACCATTAATGAGTAGGGTGTGCATTTGGACCTAACCAAGATACAAGTCATTCGGGATTGGCTAGCCCCAACCACTCTAATGGAGCTCCACAACTTTCTGGGTCTTTCCAATTTTTACCATAGGTTCATGTTGGGGTTCTCTCATATCACAGCCTTTGAGTCAAGTCACCAAGGGTGGAGAAAAAGAAAAATTCTATTGGTATAAATCCCAATAGAAGGTGTTTTCCAAGTTGAAGCATTGCCTCTTATCTGCACTACTTCTCACATTACTAGACCTGCAATAACCATTTGAGATTGAGATAGATGCCTTCAACTATGCTATTGGTGCAGTTCTTACTCAGTAGGGGCATCTAGTGGAATATCATAGTGAGACACTTTAAAACAAAGTTCGAAAGTATTCCACCTATGACAAAGAGATGTATTACATTGTGAAGGTTTGCCAACAGTGGAAGCATTACATTATGGGGAAGGAAACCATCATCCACACAGACCACTGACCCCTGCAGTTCATATAGACACAAGGAAGTTGTAGAACGATTGTCATAATAAATGGTCCACATACCTGCAATAGTTCCAATTGAACATTAATTAAAAGAAGGGAAGCACAAATAATGTTGCAGACTTCCTTAGCTGACTGCCGGTCATGGAACTGACCATTGTGATCGACTCTTGTCGGCACAATACTTCAGGGTAGCCTCATCTATATAAGAGCAATCTAGAATTCGACAACACATACTAGACGCTCCTGGAAGGAAAGAAAGTTCCAAATTTTCACCTCCAGGATATATTATTATGTCACTTGGTACACCTTTGTGTTCCTTCAAGCAAGCATTCCAAGATGATTTGGGAGGCGCACTATAGTTGGGTCGCTAGATGCTTCAGAGTAGAGAAAACAATAGCAGTGTTGCATAAGTATTTTTATTGGCCAAACCTTCAACATGATGTTGGGAAGTACATCAGATCTTACATTGCCTATGCCATTTCCGAATCGTCCATCAAGAAGCAAGGCCTATATACTCCTCTACCTACTCCTAGTCAACCTTGGGAATCCATTTCCATGGATTACATGTTGGGCTTCCCTTCTACTAAGCATGGAAACGACTGCATTTTTGTGGTCGTCGATAGATTCTCTAAGATAGCCATTATGGTGGCTTATAAGAAGAGTATCATAGCAGAAGCCACTACTTTGGGATCCCATAGTCGATTATCTTAGATCAAGAAAGCAAGTTCCTAAGTACATTTTGGTCAAGTATCTGGTCAATGCTCGATACCAAACTCACTAAGTCCACGAACTTCCACCCCCAAATTGATGGTAAAATAGAGGTTGTCAACATGATTATCGTACACATTCTACGCATCTACAACTCAAAGAATCCACACACATGGGACGAAAGCCTCCCCTATTTCTAGCACAACTACAATAGAGCTCTCCATAGCTCAACTAAACCCAACCCCTTTCAAGTGGGGTTGGGATTCCAGCTACTATGTCCCATTAATGTGGCCATACCATTTGCAACTACTCAGGAAGCTTCGGCCCATGTCTAGTCCAAATCTAATAGGGATGACAACTTCATTGAGTGCATCCAGCACATCTGCCATCAGGTCCATGACATATTGGACAAAGCCAATACTAAGTACAAGCAGCGTTGTTATCAACATCGGGTGCCACACAAGTTCTAGGTGGGCAAAAAAGTTTGGCTACATTTGAATAAGGAGCACCTCATTAGGCCCCACCACAAAATTCGCCTACTTTGATATGGGTCTTCCACCATAACTAAGTTTGTAGGGGACAATTATTTCAAGCTCAACATTCCACCATTGCTTGTCCTGCACCCATTGTTCAATGTGGACCACCTTCGACCATACCTTCCACCATTACTACACACATTAAACATTGAAGAACAACTCACACAAACAGAGTTAAATCTAGATTGCATGGAATAGGTCACAACTGATTAGATCATGGACACATACATATCAAGAACACTTGCCAACAAAATATCTAATTGTATCAGGTTGTCAAGTCTGGCCAACTCCTACACCAAGGGAACTAGCTCACTAGGGACCAAGTTCAGTAGAATTTTCCCCATCTCATGGAGGCACTCAATGTATTGGGGACTTGTTGTAGTTGCTGCAACACCCTACAAAATTTTGTCTTGCTCTCAAATTTTGGAGCCTTCCTTGGTATTTTCCTTGATTGTTGCAAACACTCAAGCTCATCCCATGAGCTTTCTTAAATTCCTTTAGCCCCTTTTGCTTGTTGGATTAATTGTCATCATTCGGCATGTTTGACTGTTATGTAATGTTTGCGAGTCTTTCTTGGTGGTTTTGAAGGTCATTCTTTATGTATATGAGTTTTCCTAACCATGTGAAAATACACTGCACTCATACATAAGGTCTAGAACGTGACACAAGTGTCCTCATGGTCGCTCTGAAGCCTATCTTAAGTGTCGCACTTGTCACATCTTGTTATAAGACACTCACACAAAGGGTAATGCTTTGTTTGTTTTTTCCAATGATCTATGTTTTTGTGTCATCAAAGTATGCTAAGTGTGTGATCACAAGTAAAGTTCATCAAAAATCCAACTCCCTTCCTTCACACAACCATTTCGAAAAATCTTCCCAACCGAGAAACTCAGCTTCACCGGGCCCTGAATGAGCTGCACAGTACGCAATCTCAACCCTCATTGATGTGACCTTACTACTTGGAACTTCACTATGTGCAGTCACTATCCTCCAGGGTTGTGGCTCTGTTCAATTCTAGAGTCCAACAACCTGTCTTGACCTTCAGAATTGCAAAGTTGTGCCTCACAATGTTCCTTGAACTACACACTTCACACTTTCATCCCTCAAGATTTTCCCTTGCCTGTTGGAACTACGTAATGTGCAGAGAGCCTAGCCTTCCTTGGCCTCCAAAACTATGAAATGCTTCCTTCAGTGCTCTTCCCTTAGCTGGAGCTCACTACCCCCAGAAATTGTGCAATTGTTCTCTTCAGGCCTCTGTGCTTCCTAATCCCCCTTGCCTCTTAAAACTATGCAGTATGTTTGCCCAAGGCCTCATCCCATAGTAGCCACTACCTAATTGAATTATTCAATTATGAACCTCAGTGGGCACTGCACAATTTTTCTCCTTAGTGAGGACTGTACAGAAAAGTTCCTCAGTCAAGCCTGAGTTGTGCTTTATGTAGTCTCAGTGATTAATCTCTCTCCCTATCAGTTGGAAGTACACAATGCGTAGTTACTGAGACCTTCCTCCCAGTCTGTGACTTGTCTTGGGCCCAATTAATGGAAAATAATGCATCATCTTAGACTAGGGAGTTTTGAGATTGATGTTGTCCCATCATGAGTGAATTGTAGGAACAGGTACACTATCAAGTCATGGAGAGATTATGAAGAAGGAGAAGGATGGAAGCATGCCTAAAGACTCACTTATAGCTGAAATTACAAGTAGACCTATCAAGAGAAAGCAAAGGGACACAAGTTTGAAACCACCTTCCAAGACCGAATATCATTGAAGACCCCATGTCATCAAGTTATGTAGAGGAGAAGAGAAAGCACATCCAAGAACACATCTAGCAATCAACAACAACAATTACTTGACATTGCCACAACATCAAGCCAGTCCATGTCAGCAGTGTCATGTTAAGTCGTGTCATGAGTTTTCATATGCCACATCACTAGTTTGGATCATGTTATTGTAATGAAATGTATTATAAAGTGGAAGTCCAAAGGACACACATGAATATGAAGAGTCATGTAAGTTCAAAAGTCATAGGAAGTTGAACAATCATGAGGGTAGTCAAAACATCATAAGGGGAGAGAATCACCCCTTTGGTTATATATACCCCCTCCTTGTATGAGAAAAGGAATTTTCACCTTGGCTCCTCGCGCAAGGCATTAGAGAGATCAGTTAGTTCTTTTAGGAGTAAGGAGTGGATCCAATGTCCCACTACTGGGAATAGTGATGTACGATGTAAATATGTGGCTTGGAATTTTTGCTTAAATAAAAGAACCCTTTTAAGGCCAACACTTTCTTCATGCATGAGCTATTAATGTTTCTAAGACTATCCTATGGATGTTTGTATTTCATGTGTTCTTTCACATGTACTAAGATAGTTTAACTATTTCGGTTATTTTAGTGCTTATCTTATTGAGAATTTGTTGTAATGGTTTTTATCATTGTCTCATCCTTATGGACTATTTTGAAGGATACTAGACAAATATTTCCTTTTTTATTGGTTACAATGATCGTCACACCCATTGTGGACTATTCCGCTGGATGTTAAATTGGTCTTCCCTTGTTTGTTGGTTGTAGTGACTGCCGCATCTACTGTGGACTATTCCGTTGGATGCTGGATAGGTGCTTCTAGTTCATGCGTGTCTCTTCGTGGGTGGTACTACTACCTCTCACTTAATGTCTCACTTTCCTCCCCCCCTTTTGTAGTAGAAGTACCTCGACAGAGTTTCACTGCACACTCACTAGACACACTCCCATTGCTTTCAGAAGATACCATTGCATCACTCTCTTGTGCTATCAGATGGGACTCCTACACCAAATGGTGTGAGGTCTGATTGGGACTTCATATGGGGAGATACCCTAAATGTTGGCGGGTCCAACACCATCAACATTTCTCGCTCTAGGAGGGAAGCCGATATTTTATAGCTAATAGACCCACTGACCCCACTAATATTTCTTCTACTCAAGGAAATAATGTTCACTCCATATCCCCTACTCATACTTATGAAGGTAGTGACTCTTCCCATCCTAGGCCTAAACATGAAATCTTGTATGATCAGCTTCAGGTCATCCACAACATCACCTGTTAGTTTTAAAAAGTTGTTGGATTGATTTCGGGAGTAGTCATTCTTCCATATTATCAAAATAAGAACAATAACACCTCCATAAGAGGGAATAAGAGCCTCTACTCTTTCAAGGATGTAACAGAGGCAACCCCTTAGTCCTAGGTTCAACATTTGGTGGGACAGGCGGAGAAGAAGAGGAAGAAGAAGAGGAAGAGGAACCATCACATTCAGAAAAGGAGGAGGAGGATAGTGAAGAGGAAGAAATGGTGCAGAAAAATATGGACTGGATGACCCAGGGCCAACAGGTACTTTCGGGTGTCCTGCATAAGATTTTGAGGCATGCAAAAAATCTCTCGACGAAATCTGACCCTAAAAAGACAATGAAGGTTGAATATCACTTAGGCAACTTCTACCTATGTCTACAAAATATTGAGGTATGTTACGATGATGTTGCATGTAGACTTTTGATGGTAGAGAAGTTGTATGATCCGACAACCTTCCACCAAACTCCATCTAGGATTGGAGGGGATTCAAAAAGGTCTTTCTTGAAACATTTGCTGAAGACAAGACCCTTGCCATGTTAGTAATCTAAAGATGGAGCAGAAGGAAAAAGCTAAAGATTTCAATTAGAGGTTCAATCGCATATTGAACAAATTTTTGGACAACACAAAACCTCATGACTACATCACCATAGATTACTACACTTCTGCCTTGCCAACAAATATTGCGCAGTTTGTAAAGTGAACTGCGAGACACACATTGGCAGAAAACTATGAAGAGGCTATCACCGTTGAGAAGGAATTATGTTCGATTGGAGCCATCACATATGATTAATCAACTAAGGACTCCAAGGACATGGGTAAGAGGTCCCAGGCCTTTGCGAGGAAGGCTAAGGAGAAAGAACCGAATGATCTTGAAATCCTAACTTGTCTCGTGAATTCCCTGACCACTAAAATGGTTGAGCTCACAAAAAGGACAAGCGAGACTACCGTGAGCAACAAGCCCCCGAATTTCATTCTTAGAAGGAATTTAGCTTCCGATAACAACAAAAATCATCCATTAAAATATGTGTAGAGTTCCAATGTTGTCCCGAATATTGAAAAAATTGGCACGGATTCATATTGCACATTTCATAATGAACATCATTCAGAGAATACATGCCTACAATGGAATCAACTCATGAGAAGAATGGTTGCATAGTTTGTTGACTCAATCATGGTTGAGGAGAAGGCTAAGCCCGATGAAGAGAATGAAGAAGTTGTTGTGGCTGATGAAGATCCAAGCATTGGGCATGCAGTGAACATGTATCATTGTGTTCTCGCAACCCAAAAGAGTACTACCAAAAAACAACCTCCGAGTGATGGTTTGGCCCAAAAACAAAGAAAATGATACAAATTAAGAAGCCAAGGGGTGACCACTATGATTGAGGTGCTGAAACAAAAATTCGAAGAAAATATGTTAAGGAAAATAGATCCTCTTGCTAACTCAGTGTAAAACACTCAGAGCAAGTCTGGGAAAGAAATCTCAATGAAAAGTGTTTCCGACAGTAGTAAGGACATAACCATCCCTCCAGAAATCACAAACCAAGTTGCATCCCCAGACACCTTAGTCAGTCTACTTGCCATGGATTACAACATTGTAGACGATATGAAGAAGGTTTGTGTAAACATCTCCATGTTTGAACTTACAAAGATTGCGAGCGAGTGAGAGATCCTTCTACGGGCACTTGGGAAAACCTCCTTAGGTAATTCCACCTCTTTGGATAAGGGATATAGTAAGTCTACTGAAGCTCTCGCATCTGTACTTAATGCACTCACGGTGGATGCAAACACACTCGACGTGTCGTTATATCAACATTTGAAATATTCAACTTCAACATACACAATTTCTTGGTTGATTCAGGTGCATCGGTGAATGTCATGCCACTATCTGTGGCCAAGAATATCAATTGTAAATGGGAAAAGATAGATGCACATTTTATTCTATTGGATGTAACTCATGTCTAGGAAATTGGTGAACTCAGGGATATCATCATCCGTTTATCATCTTGCAGATGAGTTCACCAATGTATCAACATAGTGATTATGGACATTCTAGAAGCATATAGAGTGTTACTGAGCAGAGACTGGTCAAGAAAGCTTCAAGGATACTTTTCCATAGACTAGTCACACCTATAAATTCTATATAGGGGTAGGAAAAATCAGATCCAGGTAGAGTCAGAGAGATACATGAAGCACACGGTGACTCCCTTGAATGGACATAATGAGCCAATGGATTTCATAGAACTATTATTTGGAAATTATTTTCTGGAGACATAGTTGGGGTGCTATCTTGCAGAGCCATCCCCAGTCCCACCAGACACACAGTTGGATCTCCTTCCATGTCCAACTAGAAATAATGAAATTTTTACAGTTAGTAGTAGTAGTAGTAGTACTAGTGCAGTTAGCAGTCCTTGTACATATGGTATGTGGACTATGTACTTTGATTGATCCAAGACATAGGAGGGATCTGGAGCTGGTTGTGTTTTAATAGACTGTTGCAAAGAAAAAATTTGATCTCTAGCCACTTGTAATTCAAGTGAACCAATAACAATGTGGAGTATGAAGCACTCGTCTTGGGCTTACAGAAGGCCATCGACCTTAATGTTGTCATTCTAAAAGTGGTAGGTGACTCCAAAATTGGGTGCATCAGGTACATAACACTATACATTGTGTGTCACCTCATCTTAAAAGTCATCAACATGAGGTATGGAAACTCATCTCTCACTTCCAAGGTTTTAATATTATTTCAGTTCTAAGAATGTGTAATGTAGAAATAGATGCTTTGGTGAATGCTGCTACTAGGATGTCACCTTTAAGGGACATATTTTCCATTGAAATTCTGTATAAACCTTCCATCTCGGATAATATCACTAACTTATGAATTTTTTATGATGACCAATAGATATTGTATTTTATGGCAAACACTGACATATTCAAGGATGCAATGATTGACGTGGACAAGCATGAAAATTCACTGCAAGATGCAGCCAATGCAAGTAAAGGAAACCTCATTCCTAAGGGTGTGGTTTCATTAGAGAAGCTATATGATCTACAAAACTGCTTCTGGAGGCCTGTGAATGCCAAGACCCATAGTTCCACTTTGTTGCATGAGAAAATCTACTTGGGAACTGAGAAAGCTCTGAAATATGTCAATCTAGGTACTTGATGCACACCACAAGAGTGTCAAGCCTCCATCCGCTTGTTCAAGTAGTACCATGATGTGTCCATGTGGATGTACAGTGAACTCAATACATATGACACGTGAATCATCCAACATGTAATACTGATCAAGGAAGGGGCCAAGCCGTTTCAACATAAACTGAGGAAAGTTCATCCAACTCTTGAGCCCTCATACAAAAGGAGTTGAGAAAAATGTTGGTTGCTCATCTCATATACAAGGTGTGACATTCAATGTCAGTATTAGACTTAGTTCTAGTGAGAAAGAAGTCTAAGGAGATCTTCCTATGTGTAGATTTCCATATTCTCAACTACGCCTCAGAATAGGATAACTACCCTGTGTCATCCATGGAAAAAATACTGCAAACAATATCAAGGGCATAAATTTTATCTTTTCTTGATGGATACTTAGGATACAATCAAGTTTTGGTGGCAGAGCTTGAAAAATTAAAAACTACTTTAAGGACAAAGTGGGGCACGTTCGCATTTTGATGAATGTCATTTGGGCTAGTCAATTTTGGTGCAACATTCCAACATGCAATGGGCATCACCTTTTGCAGGATTATTGGACAAAGCATAGTGGTCTATCTCGATGACATGAAAATATTATCCAAACAGAGGTCAAACCACATGTGCCATCTGAAGAAGATTTTTAAGCGATGTCGTAAATATGGGATATCCTTGAATCCCAAGAAGAGTATCCTTGTAATGTCCAAAGGTAACCTCCTGGGACACATCATTACTAAAAGTGGGATCAACATAGACCCGGACAAGGTCAAGACCATCACACAGGTTCCCCACCCAGTGAACAAGAAAGCCATGCAGTCTTTCTTGGGGAAGATCAACTTCCTTCGCAAGTTCATCTCCGACTATGCTAGGATTGTTAAACCAATATAGGATATGATCAAGAAGGACGCAGTCTATAAATGGGATAAGAGGGAAAAGGATGAATTTTCCCATATCAAACAAGCTATAGTAGAAGAAACTGCATTGTACAACCCTGACTTTGGTAAAGACTTCTTGATCTACACTTTTTCTTCTGAAATGTCTCTTGTTTTTGTTCTCACTTAGAAGGATGAGTTAAATAATGAACGACCTATCTCATTCATGAGTGCAAGTCTGCAAGGAGCATAGCTCAATTACCTCACTATGGAAAAACAAGCATATGAAGTGTACAAGGTGGTAAAGCACTTCAGACCCTATTTGCGAAAGAATTGTTGTGTTATCTTTGTTCAACAAGGGATGGGTGAAAGGAGGGAAAACTGGATGATGACGTTAAAAGAATATGATCTAGACATCAAGTCAGTTCACACAATCAAGGGTCATGGTATTTTCCCATTAGCAGTAGAGGAAGCAAATAAAAAATAGGAAGAAGAAGAGCTCATGGGATGGGAGCAAGAGATCGAAATGTATAACGTTGAGCAAGCCTCCCCCACTACAGACATAAAATATTGATACATGGATGTGTGCTAATACCTCGAGCATGGAACAATGCCCTCTCAATTTTATACATGATAGAAGGGAGTACTCTGACTTAAATCATTATCATATCAGTTGGTGCATGGGGTGTTGTTCAGGAAGAACCACAATGGAGTATTTCTCAGGTGTTTGGAGGCACACGATTCATAAAAGGTATTATGTGATCTCCATGATGGACCAGCCAGGGGACACTTTGTAGGAAACACTACAACACATAAGGTTATGCGGGACAAATTTTACTGGCCTACATTATTCAAATATTCTCATGCCTATGCCCACAAGTGTTCGGTCTGTCAAAGGTGTGCCGACAAAAAATAGAAGTCAGCAGCCCTGCTATAGCCAGTTGTAGTGGAAGAACCTTTTCAATAGTGGGGCTTGGATATCATTGGGGAATTTTTCCCTCACTCATTGAAGAAACACCGCTATATCCTAACTTCTACTGACTATTTCATGTGGTGGACAAAGGTAGTTCCACTAAAATATGTGAACGATCAAGAGGTCATCAAATTTCTACAGCAGAACATCATCTCCAGGTTTGACCTTCCTACGCCAATTGTTTTTAGCAATTCAACACATTTTTCATCATTTAGATTTTACGATTTTTCATTGGAAAATGGTATTATATTGAAACATTCAGCTAATTATTATCCATAGGGGAATGGTCTTGCTGAATCCATGAACAAGAACCTCATCTGTATAGTAAAAAAGACCATATTCTCTGAGAAACGAAACTGTCACTCTGCTTTGGTGAATTCCTTATGGGATGACCAAGTCACATTGAAACCTTCTCTGAACACCTTCCCATCTTACTTCTTGGTGTATCAGAAAGAATCCATCCTCTCGATGAACATCTACTTGCCCACTCTCCAACTGTCCCAAGAGTCCCAAGGCATGCCATGTCTTTTAGTTCAGCATAGGATGGACACTTTTCAAAAGCTACAGGAAGAAAGGATGAAAGCTAAAGAAAAATTATTACTTCACTAGAGTCGTATCAAGAGGTGCTTTGATATAAAATCTGCATGGAAAAATAGCTTTAGTGTGGGTGACCTAGTCTTAAAGTGGGTAAATCCCATGAGGACAAAGGCAAACACACTAAGTTTCAGTCCCTGCGGATCAGTCCATACACAGTACACGAGAGGCTTGGCCAACACACATATTGTCTTCAATCACTTGATGGGAGGATCGACTCTCTCCATATCAATGGACAAGACTTAAATCAATATTTTCAATGAAGATTTGGGGCTACACCCCATACTATGTACATAGTCTTTTGTTGTTTACTATTTGTTTTTTTTCTTGAATTTTTTGTTTCTTTTGTCATGTAAATAAGTGTTGTTCCTAACTACATTGTGGCTTCCAAGTGTGTGTGTGACTGACGTTTAAAGAGTATTGTGACACTGAAGCATTTGGCTAGCCTTCTGTCCATCTTCCTTATGTTGGTTACATCTTTTGACCGATGAAGTCCTGATGGAAAATATGATCCACCCATAAGGAGAATTTTGGTCCAACCATGAACCCATGGCTAGTCCAAAAACCTTATGCCTACACTCAGTTTTTTTGCTGGTGTTCTCAAGCTTATCCAATTAGTAGAAACAGAGAAGGGGAAAATTTGAATGAGAAAACCTAAATCAAAGGTCTTATATGCTTCTTTCAAGAAACAACCTCTTTTGCTATCAATAAGTTGGGATCCCTCTTCCACCCAAAAATAAATAAGTTTCAATGCACAAATCTCTTTAAATAAATAAATAAAGGAGAAAGAAGAGAAAGGATTCCTACGTAGAGAGGTGAAGGAAGTAAATCCTTCGGGGTACCATCTAGGCTCATTGGTAGTGGAGAAATGTTTTCATTCCTACGTGACTCTGTCGGGGTACTATCCAGGCCTGCTGGCAGCAGAGAAACACCAAAGATGAAAAAATGTACTTTGAAAATATTAAGTTTGCAATCTAAACTGCCCTTCCCAACTAGAACATTGTGATTATGTTGAATATTATGGTGTGTTCAACTGAGAAGTTATAGAGGAAACCATGCCTTCCTATGGGGTAATTTTGAAGGCCAAAATGATCTACACAATGAATCAATACTCTTCGAGGGATGAAGGCCCTGCACAGAAGAGACTAACCAAGAAAGAGAAGTTGGAATTCAATGAGTGTGTTACCAAGTGTTGTCGTTGTTGTAACACCCTCCAAAATTTTGGCTTTCACTCAAATTTTGGATCCTTTCTTGGTATTTTACTTGATTTTTGCAAACACTCAAGCTCATCCCATGAGCTTCCTTAAAGTCCTTTAGCCCCTTTTTCTTATTGGATTAACTATCGTCGTTTGTCATGTTTGATTGTTATGAAATGCTTGAGAGTCTTTTTTGGTGGTTTTGAAGGTTAGTCTTTGTGTATAGGGGTTGTCCTAACCATGTAAACATCTATTGCACCCATACACAAGGTCTAGAATGTTATCACACAAGTGTCATCACGGTCGCTGTGAAGTCTATCTTAAGTGTCGCACTTGTGGCATCTTGTCATGAGATACTCACACAAAGGGCAATGTTTTTTTTGTTTATTCTGATGATCTATGTTGTCATGTAATCAAAGTATGCTAAGTTTGTGAACACAAGTCAAGTTCATCAAGAATCCAACTCCCTTTCCACACTTAGCCATTTTTGGAAAATCTTCTGGACTGTGCAACTCAGCTTCATTAGGCCTTGACTGAGTTGCACACTACATAGTATCAACCCTCATTAATGTGACCTTTCTATCTCGAACTGGATTGTGCATAGTCACTATCCTTCAAGGCTATGGTTCTACGTAATTCCAAATCCCAATAGCCTCTCTTGACTTCCATAATTGCGAAGTTGTGCCTCCCAGTCTTCATTGAACTATACACTTTACACTTTTATCCCTCAATCTTTTCCCTTGCCTGTTCGAAATGCACAATGTGCAGAGAGCATAGCCTTCCTTTGCCTCCAAAACTGCATAGATTCTTCATCCAATGCTCTTCCCTTAGCTAGATCTCACTGCCCCCAGAAACTATGTAGTTTTTCTCTTTAGGCTTCTCTGTTGCATAGTCCGCCTTCCCTCTTAAAACTATGGAGTCTATCCTCCCAGGGCCTATCGCATAGTAGCCAATAACTGATTGAGCTACACAATTCTAACCCTCAGTGGGCACTGTGTAGAAAAGTTCCTCAGTCAAGTCTAAGTTGCACTCTCTACAGTTTTAATGATCAAGCTCTATCCCTGTCAACGGAATTGTGCAATGTGCAGTTACTGAGCCCTTGTAGTTTGTGACTTGTCCTAGGCCCAGTTCATGGACAATAATGCGTCATCTTAGACTAGGGATTTTTTTTATTGATGTCGTCCTGTCATGAGTGAATTGCAGGAACAGGTACACTATAAAGTCATGGTGAGATTATGAAGAAGGAGAAGAAGGAGGGAAGCATGCATAAAGACTCAATTGTAGCTAAACTTACAAGCAGACCTATGAAAAGCAAGCAAAGGGACACAAGTTTGCAATCACCTTCCAAGACCAAAGATCGTTGCAGACCCTGCAACATCAAGCTATGCGGAGAAGAAGAGAAAGCACATCCAAAAACACATCTAACACTCAGTAGCAACAATGACTTTACATTGCCACATTGTCAAGATAGTCCATGTTAGTAGTGCCATGTCAAGTCGTGTCATGAGTTTTCATATTCCACATCGTTAATGTGGACCATGTTATTATAATTAAATGTATTGTAAAGTGGAAGTCCAAAGGACAAAAATGAATATGAAGAGTAATATAAGTTGAAAATTCATAGGAAGTTGAAAAGTCACGAGGGTAGTCAAAGAGTCACAAGGGGATAGCATCACCCCTTTGGTTATATATACCCCCTCATTGCATGAGGAAAGGAATTTTCACCTTGGTTCCGCCCGCAAGGCATTAGAGAGATTAGCTAGTTCTTTGAGGATCAAGGAGTGGCTCCAATGTCCCACTAATGGGGCTAGTGATGTATAATGTAAATATGTGTCTTGGAAATTTTACTTAAATAACATAAGAGTTTTAAGGCCAACACGTTCTTCATGCATGAACTATGAATGTTTGTAAGACTATTATGTGGATGTTTGTATTTCATGGTTGCTTTCACATGTACTAAGATAGTTGAACTATTTCAGTTATTTCAGTGCTTATCTTGTTGAGAATTTGTTGTAATGGTTTTTATCATTGTCTCATCCTTGTGGACTATTCCGTGGGATATTAGACAGATATTTCCTTGTTTATTGGTTATAACAATAGTCACATCCAGTATGGACTATTCCACTGGATGTTAGACGAATCTTCCCCTATTTGTTGGTATTAACAACTTCCACATTCACTGTGGACTATTCCGATGGATGTTGGATAGGTCCTTCTGGTTCATGTGTGTATCTTCTGGGGTGGGACTATTACCTCTCACTTAGAGGTTCACTTTCCTCCCCCCCTTTTGCAGTAGAAGAACCTCGACACAGTTACACTACACACTCACTAGGTACACTCCCCTTGGTTTTCAAAGATACCATTGCATCACCCTCTTGTGATGACAATTAGATTCAAGGAAAATCTTTAAGGATTTGGAAACTAAGCCTTTATACTGGATGGGACTCATACACCAAATGGTGTGAGGTCTGATTGGGGCTTCATATCGAGGAGATCCCCTGAATATTGGTGGGTCCAGCACCACCAACCAGACCATTTCTTCCTAAGGGGGAAGGATTTATCCAAGTGGACATTGGTGGTCACCCACCTATTCCACTTGGACCTCCACCATTGTTTATTTTACTTTTTCAGTTTCCTTAATTGTAGCACAATTTACTATTTTTTGGCAATTTTTTGGGTCTTGAACTTCTGGAGTTGTTTTGAGGCCCTAAACGACATTTTTTTGGAAAATGGCTAAACATGAGGCTTTCAAGCATGTTTGTAGTGAAACGTTTTATTCCTCAGCTATATCTTTCTAGCAAGGTATTGTATGTCTCAAATGAAGATTGTATGCCAAAGTTATGACCCTAGGAAGTTGATGTACCAATTTACCCAAATGGGGCCCGCAGTTTTGACGCTTCATCTCCTAGGTTTAGGTTTTTCGATGTTTAGGGTTTTCTATTGTTTCTCAATAATAAATAGGCCTTTGAGCCTCATTGTAACACAACTCAAAGTCATGTAGCCAACACATCTCTTTTCAGAGATAAGCTACCATCGCCCAAGCTAGTTTATTTCCATTCTGTTTGTAAGCATATTTCAATTCTTTGATATTAATGAAATGAAGTGTTGTTTCTGTTGCATCTCTGTATTTGTGGTTATATCTATAATTGTTTTCATTCCTATTTAAGTTCAGATCAATTATACTTGTTTGAATTATTTCTATGGTTTGCTATGTGGAAGAATTTTTTATATCTCTAAAGGAGATATTAAGGCCCTAGATATAATGAGATTGATATCTTGATTGAGTTTTTGGTGTGATTTATGGTTTGTAACAAAACCTGGGCAAGAAGTTGAAGTATTGAAATAAAGTCTCTTGCTAATCATGTTTTTAAAGTCTAATGCTTCCATTATTTTATGATTTTGATATGGTTAACTTCATGCTTCTATATATTTAGTTGTACTTGTTGTCTAAGTTGTGCATGTACATCATCTTCAAGAGAGTGAAGATGTTCGTAAGTAAATTTGTTATAATAAGCATGATATGTGAATGATGATGGTCAAAATGACTCTGATAAGAAGGATGGAAGCCATGAAAGATTCTCCAATGTCATAAAAAAAATTTGATCTCCCTAAGTTAAGAGGGAGCTTGGATAGAAGAAATATCCCTATTTAAGAGGGTCGACATACCATAGTCATGATGGTTACCTTGAAAGAAGAAATTGGAGAATGCATTTTTGAGGTGCTGGTTATAGAATATGTTGATGCATGTGAAGTAGTAAAGAAAGCCATATAGTTAAGGAATCTCGTGTCAAGATTTGTTTGAAAGTCTCTAAGTCTTAGTGTGATAAAGTGAGAAGCAACATCAAGATTTTTGAAAGACCCCATAGGTTTTTGTTTACTTATGTACATTTGAAATATTGTTACTGATTGGGGTTGTGTTTGTACAAGGAAATCTCTTGGAAGTTTTGATAGCATGTTTTACATGCTTGTTGTTATTGATTAGTTTGATCAGGAGATATTTGGTGTTACTGATCTATTTTATCGGGGAGGATTTGCTACTGATTGAAAAAATCGGTAGTGTTGAGGCATTGTGTGTGATACATATTTCTTGGGAGGAAATATGGTCGACACTTTGTGTTGATGTCTGGATCTTGAAGTAGGGAGGGTGGCATTGGTCATAAAGCTCTGACCTCATCTATGCGCCAGGATCCCTGGGTTGGTGGTTAGCAAGTAAGCCTGATGGTGCCTAGAGAGGCTGAAACTTTAGTCCATCTTAGCCCCACTCGGATAGATTACCCTATTTAGGAATCTAGTCTATGGCACTGTGAGTGCCTAAATTATTGAAGGACCTTGGATAGATTTCCCTAGTCAGAAATCTAGTCCATGGCAATGCAGTGGCTAAAACTCTTCATAGATCATGTGCTTTGAGATCTTCCATGTACCTCTATAAATACGTGTAAGTATGAATACCTACTGTTGGCTTAGTGGGGGCCTAACCCAGGTTCAGAAGTGATTTAGCCAAGAAAATCCCAGTACTACTAGCCCTTTCGGTAACAGTTCGTGGAGCACAGATTGAGGTCTCACCTGAAGTAGTATGGGAGGGTGCTAGAACCAGGTTTTCACACCCTGGGGATGTCTGAGATGAGGTGATTGGTATTCGGTCCAACCATCGCACTTACTGAGCTACATGCACCTACGGGTACCCCACGCCCTATGATATTGTCTTCACGTAGTTCTAGCCACAGTGTGATCTGTGTTATTTACCCAAGTCTTCCTTAATTCGTCTCCGTTAGCTGATTACTTAGATTAAAGTCACATATAAGCATTCATACGAGTATTCATCAAGTGCGTGTAGTAAATAACAGAGTAAAAGTAATGCATAACATCAAAATACAGATTCAAGAATAGATGCACAGAATAAAATTCTCTTTATTATCTTTCAATCCCAAGTACAGACCCGAATCCACCCTACGCACTCAGCTGTGGACTCTACCAGGCCTCTGTGCACTCAGCTGTAGAGCCTCTTCCTACTACTACAACCCAGTACACTTCAACTTCCACTCTATGCTCTAACCATGCCTTGTGATATTCTATCTATCCTTAGCTAAGCTTAGCCTTCTTTACACTTAGAGCCTCGCTCTATTTATTTAATCCCATGGTCCATGGACCATGGGTAGGCTGACACAACTTTACATTAAATTACAATATTTTAGGGCAGATAGCCCTATTACTCGATTATACCATTCACGCTTCATGCCCATACTTCGTGGAGTTCTACATCATATTTGACCAAAACTTGGGTTTTAAGCCCCAAAACCTGTTGCGGGGGATCCCGTGACCAATAGGCCCTGAACATAATCATCGTGACTCATCCTGAGTCACTTTGCTAGTGCGGCGATCTTGGCATGGAGCCCCTCCAACTGTGCCTATACTGCATGAAGGCTCGCAGTGCACTGTTCTTCCATTTGTTGGACCTGCTCTACTCTTTCCACCGAATGCTCACTGTCAGGGGTAGATCCCTATCTTAAGGCATGCACCACCTTCATTTGTACAAGCTTTCCTTTGATATCGGCAGTGATGCAGAAGGCCTCATCAATCAAAGGCTATATGCGCACTTTAAGTACTGCCTCTTTCTGTCACGCAACATTCACTTGTTCCTTCAAAGCCTTCACTTGTTGTAGCTTCACCAATCACTCGGTTAGAATAATTATCTGCATCATTCCATGCATACTGTCATACTGTACTTGAAGCTCCCACGCTTTTGTTTCCAAGCGCTGTATGGTGGGGTCCTCCTGTAAGGAAGTGAGGACTGCGAGGGATTCTTCCAACATCGTAGTACAGTCTTGCACTGCCTGTCCTATTTCCTCCAACCCCTTTTGGATAGTGCTCATGCACTATTCCCTAACTTCCGGGGGTGTGGATGACTGTGCCTTTAATCACAGTTCAGCAATCTGAAGGTTGAGGTCTAGCTGTACCCTCGTTGCTTCCTCCTTTGCCTCATAGAATCCACTAGCCAATCTGTGAATTCGCACTCCAACTGGTAGGTCTTTCAAAATTTCTAACTCTGAAGCATGGCGACATACTTCCTCTACTATCTGCTCTAGCTGTTGATTCTGTGCCAGTGCTTCATCGTGTTGTATACTCAGCTGCTCAATGTTGATTCACTATTCACTGAGCATTTGTACCACGCATCTGTCCCTACCGCGGAGTTCTATTATCACTCTGTCCTGTAGCTAGTATAATGTATCCCGTAGAAGAGCATCCAAGTTTAGGCCAAGTCCCTTGATCCATCCCACTACGGCTCTGTCCTCTGTGTTGTCTACCATTAGTGCTCCTTCTAGCAGTGCGACGGTGTTAGCCATCTTGGCCCATAGCAACTGCTCTGTTGCCGATGTACTTGCGGCACTGTAGGCAGCTTCCGTTCCCTCCTGTGGGGTTGCACCTGAAGTTGCTGCAGCTGTGCCCTGAGGGCCCCCAACACATTATGCTACTCCGTCATCACTTTCTAGAGCACTTCCCTGGTGACCTCACGAACTGTGTCGCCAATGTCGTAGATGTCACCCTCTGTTAGTGTAATAGGTTCACTATCCAGTTTGGAAGCCTTGGTCTTCTTCCATGGGCTTGCTTGTTCCATACTGTGCAACCATTTCAGTTGTGCAGATGTCATGCTTGGGTCTGCACCTTCCACTATGTCCTATATTCCTTATCCTGTGGTCAAGTCTGGGCCTCCTTCTTCCCACGTCATGGTGGCCCCTGTTGTTGGTGTTGTTGCTACTTTTTCGGCAGCCTTGGTTTGCTCTACGGCAGCCGTTGCTTCCTCGCGAGAAGCCCTTACCTCCTCAGCCAACTTCTCATTGCGCTTCTACTGTGCCAGCAGCTTGGTGGCATCCTTTTGTTTGTGTAACATTGTCTTATTGCATGCCACTAGATCTGGGGCATGCCACTTGGGTGGCCATGAGTCAAGCACAACGAAAATGACATCATCAATCATGATGAAAGGAAGTTTAGTCCAATTCTGCACCGGATTCTTACGTGCCTTGATATACACATTGTGCATATCCACCTTGAAGTCTGCAAAGCTCCACAAATTGTCGTACACTATGGGGGATAGGCATGGCCTTTTGTTGATCCACATTCGGACGCTCGCCTCCATGAGCATCTGGAAGATCTTGGTCTCGCGGATTCACATGGAATCCTTCGTCCCCTAGAGTGATGTGTATTTTGCAGCCTCTGGCAAGTCCTGTTCAAGAGGAGGGAACTGACTGTCCTTAGGCAGTTCCCCTGACACCAGTATGATGGACAAGAGTAACCACATGTAGTGGAAGGTCTTTCCTTGCTCCTAGACTTCCTTGCAGTTGGTGAGGAATTCTTCACAGAGGAAGGTGACCCAGTTGAATTGGACCACCTCCACGCATTGTTTGGCCAGCATGACAACCATTGCTGGTACCTCATTGTCGCGGCATTTTTTCATCACCTTCCTGGCCAACAGCTGGGTGGCTATGCGCACCCCTTTGTTTGGAATGCTACTAATTATGTAGCCTCTCTGCTTCTTTTCCAACTTGTTTTTCTTCTTCATGGCCTCTACGAGCTCCAAATCTCCACTTTTGCCAGCTATTTCTACAAGGTCCCTTCTCGTACAGGGAAGCTGAGAAATCCTGCGAATAAGCTCTGACGTCATGGGAATAGGCTCCTCCAGCCACAAGTACCCATCGTGCACTAGGCAAAGCAGTTGTCTGATGACAAAGATCATGATCGGTGCCCGATGAAATTGTGGAATCCATAGTAGGTGGCGTAGCCCGGCCTCCTCCACACCGTGCAGCCATTTCTGTGGTTCTAGTGCTGTAACTGATCCATCCTTGCTCTGTTTCATGAGGTTGTTGGTCTCCAAATGTGGGAACTTTTCATTATCTGTGAGGTCCCAATCTTCAAATTTCATCGTGGGCATGTGACCCAGGGCTGAACCTTCAAAAAGAATGCCATCTAGGAGGAGCGGGGTTTGGAGTGAGCTCTTAACGGCATCCAAATCCTTGGGTACTTTTTCTTTTCCTTTCCGCGGACGGACATACTTGGGCAGTTTTGTTGTAGTGCACACTGGCTGAATGTCTTCCTCCATTTCTTCCTTCACCTCGATCTCTTCTATGAAAGCCTAGAGGTCCTCCTCCTCATCATCCATCTCAATATTAAAATTCTTGCCCTTGTCTTCCATAAAAAGTTTACCAAACCGCAGATTTCATAGAGACATGCAGATTGGTCCTGCTACCTGTGGATCCATTTTGGGCCTCAGCGTTTGGGGCGATTTTGGAATTTCTGGTGCATCCCCCACCTGCAGCATAGGGCTTTGCGCGGCTTCCTCGATTGTCGACATCATTCTATTCAGGAGGTCCTGCGTCTCCTTCAGCAATGTCTCAAACACTAAACTTGCTCTCAAAGCCTCCAAAATAATAAGGTCCATACCCACTCGATAATGCAACAAATGAATTCTCAAAACACCAAGGTTTGTTCGTTGGATAGCCACCTATGATTTATACGCATTTTTGAATTCAAATTTGACCATTCCCCCCACATTCGGCCCATTAATGCTATATTGGTAGAAGATCGTCGTAAGTCTAGTTCTGAATTCGTGTCTTAATTTCCTGCCACCCGCTCTTTGTCTTAAATTGGATATCTTATAATGAACAATGACACGAACGGTCACTTCCCAGCCTACCCATGTGGCAATGCAGCCCCCTCTGTGTAGGCGCGACCCTTGTGACATGCTGATACTCCATGCAACCTCCTTATCGCGCAGCTCCCTCATAGACTCTTTTATAGTCCCACTCTCTCTTTCAACTTCTTGGAGTGCTAAGACTGTGCTCCCTACGGATAGTTAGGTGGTTGCACCACCTATGTGAGGCTTCAATTCACCTTCTAGCCTAGTTTGTGGGCACTCCTCAATTACCCTTGCGACAGTGAGTGCCGCATGTTTTTCCTTATACGATGCGCTCCCCTTGGTTACTTTTTCTGGTAAGGTGCGGTTGTAGCAATGGTAGCAGAGTCACAAATGCTCAGCGACAATATTCTAATGCAGTGGTATGGCTACCCATATCTTGTCCTGTCATTCTTAGTTTATCAACGCGACATGCTTGCACGATTTTTTTTCTAGTTTTTTGATCTCTGCATCCATTAACATGCTTTTCTTCCTCAGTCGTACTTGATCTTCTTCGAGTTCACGAAGCTTAAGTTTCCCTCATCGAATGGCTTCCTAAATCCACATATGTTTGCCCTCACCGAGCCACATAATTCCTTTGTCCTGGTTCTCATGTACCGTCCCAACTGTGGAAACTATCGCGTGAGGATTCCTTTCCTCCAGATTTTGGTCTTGACCCTACTCCTTAGCTTCGGAATCATCTCCACGCTCAGGTTTTTGCACATGGCCCTATAGGTCCATCGAATCACTGGTACGTGCAGGTCCCAATTTGTTTGTCTCGCTAGGTGAACCTTGTTCAAGACTTCGCATACCTTATTGAATGCTTCCACGTGGAACATTTGTGGTGCACGTCACCTTTCCTGCTACTGTGTCTTGCTCTGATTTTTGATCCTTAGTTTGGGGTGTGCTTGAGTGGGTTGCACAGCACATGTTTGTACCCATAGACACAAGTGGGCGTGCAAGTTTCTCTGTCCTTGTTGCCCAACTCGAATTCAAAGATGGGGGATTCCAAACTATAGGCGCATCATCCTTCTACATCCACACCAGTCCTTAAAGTTTTCCTGATGTGTACCCCACCATCGTGTGGGTGTTGCACGCAGTGCCCATTTCAAAGCATCGAACCACTGCTGTTCTGGTATTGCGCTTCCAAATTTTTTCAGGAATTCATCCACCATCATTAATCCATCATATGTCGGCAACTCTCTTTCCTTTATTGTCACGCATCGCGGGATCCAATCATCATGTTGCAATTCAGCGTTGTCACTTCATGCAAACGATTCTGCCATTGCTCTACTTGTTCGTCCGAATCCAAAGTGCAGGAGCTTTTGCGCTCCCACGAGATCCTCCCATCTACCATTCGATTCACCCAATCTTGGTCTCGTGTAGTTATCTTATAAATACAATCGATATCATCGTCACTATCATCGTCACGCACTGGTTTAGTGTAGCGTGCTCCTTCCACTGGGTCTAGTGGGACTACTACGCGTAGTGACTTTTTCTTGAAGATCATTTTGCGCTTCTTCAGGTTGATGACTCCATTCATATCGGTGGCCGAGTCTATTCCTAACAATGTGAGATAGGGATTGTTATCATCAAAAATCTCTATTACTTCAAAATATGCATGTGCGCTCACACCTTCAATATCAACTTTCACCCCTTGCAATCTTCCCATGGGAAAAATTTTCTGTTGGTTCGCCATTCGTAATTTAATAGGGGACCACTGTAATGCATTCGTGTCCAAACCCAGATCTAGGATTACCTGATCCATTTCATATTCCCCAATCTGTGTAGTCAACCTCATTTCCCTTCCAGTGCACAATGCATGCTTCCCTAATTTCCAGATGATGCGCAGTTCCCTTGACCCCGCACACCTGGTGATCAGTTCTTGTAGTCCTTTAACCACCTTGTTGTCACGCAGCAGTTTCATGCATGTATCTAGAAAGGTAGTGAGCATTGATCCTTACTACCTGAAGTGGAGGCCTTCGTGAAGCTCTTCCTTCGCAGGAGCCTTGCAAACCCATGTACTTTCCTCTGGTTGTTTCCCTATATCTTCTCCCATGGTTGTACCACTTCTGAGCATCATGTTTACATTCGGGTCCTCTTCGCATGGCTCAGACCTCATCATTTGTATATTATGAGTCAGACGATGCTGGAATACCCCTTTTTATGCATATTTGTGATCAATGTAGGACAATCTATTACTTCATGATCAAATTGAGCATAATATGAATAGGATATCCTCATCAGGTTGGTATAATCGTAGGCATAGTGCCCTGGTCCTCTACAATTGTAACAAATTAACTGTTCGTGGCCCCTTCCTCGTCCCATTCCACCTCGTCCCTGACCTTGCCCCTGAAATCTAGTGCGCGCCATTCCCACATTTGGGTTGAGGGCTCGCATTTTGGTCTGCATCCTATAGGCTGGGGTTCGATCCATCATTAGCTCATAACTGCAGCAAGTGCACTCATCATGGCCTATCGACCTGCAGAAATTACAAAACAATTGTTGGGGTGTTTTTGTATACTTCTACAACAAATGAAAATTATCCATCATGTGTTTCCCTCCTATTTGACAGATTGCACACCATAAAGCAGGTGTCGCACTCATCCTTGCCTGTGCCTCCGGTCTCAATGGCATCGACCCTCCTCCTGCCAAGTAGTTCGCGAACACTGGATAGTGATCCTTGTCATGGCCCTGGCCTTTTCATTTTATGCACCATACTTCCTCGCATGTCGCTGGCTGTGGTGCCCTATCCTGCTTCAAGCTTTACATTTCCAAAGATAGATTCTGTAGTTGCGTGTGGATTTTTTGAACTCCCAACCCAGGTTCTTGTATCGGGGTCTCATGTAATCTCATCGCCATTTCCAACGCTTTGGCCTGGATAGAAAGTTTTTGTTGTGATAGCGCTATCCTCAAGTGCAGCGCTAGAGATGTTACAAACCATGTGCGATGTTGTGAATATGTCAATGTCATATTGGCTTCATGGATCGTAATCTTCAACTGTTGATCCAGATCCCAGGAAGTCTCACCCAAGAGCATTGTGATCTCTTTAAACCTGATGATTGATTGTGTTTCTAACTTTGGTCTACTAAATTACCTATTTAGCGTGTTCTGGGTCTCTGATATCCCTTCATTTGGGTGGTCATTAGAATTTTTGATATACCATTTTAATGTGTGATCCTGCAATGCACTCACCAATGTAGCCTTGTTAATATTGTGGTCTGTGACACGTTGTGCTTCCCATACTACTCTTACCACGAACCAGAATTTGTCCGGATCCTCATTCCCTACCCCTCTAAATACTGGTAATTTGATCACACTCACCATAATAAACCATGGATGTGGTGGAGGTGGAGTGGGTGGAGATGGAGGTGAGGGAGGTGAAGCGGGTGGTGGTGTGGGTGGAGGTGGTAACTGCGAAATCTGTTGCCTTATCAAACTGACCGCGCTTCTCGGAGAAACCTTCACGAGCTTGTCCTTGCTCTCCTGTAAGGGTGAAATTAAGGGACTGTTTTCTAATTCTTCGTTACTTCTGCTTTTGTAGCTCTTTCCTCTCTGCACAGTCCCAAACATTAATGTATTTTCATAACTCGCTTTTCACATAACAACATCTTAATGTAGGTATTCAAAGATTTACTATACTTACCTCGTGGTCCCTTGAGAAAACGTCACTCTACCTCGCTATAACTGATGATCGTGTCCACCGTGAACTCAGTGATAAATCCTCCTATTATTCGGTCGAGATAATGGTCCACAGCTCGCGCTATCTTATCCTCTGAGGCTTCTAGTCTATGCACTAGTTCTAGAGTCCACACTAGTGGTTTGTTGAGCCTACACCTTCCTTGGCTATCTGATAACTTCGCGATCCACTCATATAGCTCCAATGGAAAAGATGCAAAGAAAATATCGTGGATTTCAGTGTACAAGTAGCGATCCAACCACTGTTCCTTAAATACTTGTGGATTTCTGTTTTCCTGCGCCGCGAACTCATGAACCCTTTTATCCAACCACTCTCCAATTTCTTTCTTTCTAGGGTTCGAGTGGCACGACATCAGACATACCTTATGCAGATCCCAGTCCTGGCAACAGAACCATTGTTTGGCTTAGTGGGGCCTGACCCAGGTTCAGAAGTGGTTTAGCCAAGAAAATCTCGGTACTACTGGCCCTTTTGGCAACAGTCCATGGAGCACGGACTAAGGTCTCACCAGAAGTAGTATTGGAGGGTTCTAGAACTAGATTTCTACACCTTGGGGATGTCTAAGATGAGGTGATTGGTACACGGTCCAACCTTCGCACTTGTTGCGCTACGCGCACTTGTGGGTACCCCACGCCCTATGATACTGTCTTCATGAAGTTCTAGCCACAACGCGACCCATGTTATTTACCCAAGTCTTCCTTACTTAGTCTTTGTTAGCTGATTACTTAGATTAAAGTCACATATAAGCATTCATACGAGTATTCATCAAGTGCGTGCAGTAAATAACAGAGTAAAAGTAATGCATAATAAAGTAATGCATAACATCAAAATACAGATTCAAGAATAGATGCACAGAATAAACTTCTCTTTATTATCTTTCAATCCCAAGTACAGACCTAACTCCTCCCTACACACTCAGTTGCAAGGGTCCGTACACTCAGCTACGGACTCTACCAGGCCTCTATGCACTCAGCTGCAGAGCCCCTTCCTACTACTACAACCCAGTACACTTCAACTTCCACTCTATGCTCTAACCATGCCTTCGCTATTCTATCTATCCTCAGCTAAGCTTAGCCTTCTTTACACTTAGAGCCTCACTCTATTTATACAATCCCATGGTCTGCAAACCATGGGTAGGCTGACACAACTTTACATTAAATTACAATATTTTAGGGCAGATGACCATATGACTCGATTATACCATTCACACTTCGCGCCCGTACTTTGCGGAGTTCTACATCATCTTTGACCAAAACTTGGGCTTTAAGCCACAAAACCTGCTATGGGGGATCCCATGCCCAACACCTCCCTTATTAAGCAGGAGTGTTGAAGAATGTAACTAGGTTCGGTCTTCATAATTGTACATGACTAAAAAATGAAATATATTTGTCAAAAGAAAGAAAAAGAAATTTTATTATTAACTTGACTTGTTAAAGCATGGGTTTCATGCCTGGGTCAATTATCATATGTAAACCCTCCATTGTATGCTTTAATATGTTTATTTAAATCAAAAATCAAATTTGTTTGGTCAAAAGACTCCTCCATCAAGTCTCCTTGTAAGTCGGCCTTCAAATTAATTGTCAACAAGTCGGCTTCACAAAATACACTCTTGTTGGCTCATTTACAGTGGTAAAATACTATATATAGGAGTGTAAACTTTAGTCAACATTGTAGAGATGAGTTTGGCATATCTCAGAGACAGATGTTCGGTGTACCTCAAGGACATGAGTTCAGTAATTGCAGAGAAAGGGATTTTAGATCAATTTATGTGCTGAAGTTTGGTTAGGAAAAATTTTGATCAATTGCAGAGAGACAAGTTGGGTTAACTATAGGTAGAGAAGATTTACAAATTTGGTGCAATATGATAAGAGGAGGTTCGATGTATCTCACTGGAAGGAAGCCAAACGAGAATGTTAGATGACAATATACCTACCACGAAACTGAAGTTTAGAATCATTACTAAGCCATCATCATAGAGTTGAAGTTTAACCAAGAGATAATTGTATACAAGACTATGTTGCTACTTCTACAGGACTGAAGACAAAGATATCATTATGGGATCAAGAAATAACATTGTTACAATAATGAGCTATCATATTATACAAGATTGAAGCATGAATTTTATTGCAAGACGATGTTATTACATAGAGAACCGAAGCATGATTGAAGCATAATACTGAAACTCGTCAAGGTTGATCATATAGATGTAAGAAAGATGTATTGAGTATAGACTGAAGAATGAAACACTCCTTATTGAACTCAGAACTAAAGAAGAATGACTTGATGGAGGGAGTATTTGGTCTAGGTTGTGAGGGTCTTGGTCATCTCATCTTGTTTTGAATCTACTGAAGAAAGAATTCTTGATTGGGTTTTCCCCTAGAGTGGGGTTTTTCCCTGGCTGTGTGCCTACATCTCGTGTCCTTTTCTATTTTTTGTTTGTTTGGAATTAGTCTTGATGATAAGAAAGAAGATAAATCAAAAGGAAAAACTAATAGCGAAATATCACAAGATAATTTCATAGTAAGAGAAATCAATTAACTTGGATTTCTCAACAGTTTGACCTTACCACCTCAAAATATAGCTTCTTCCTTAGTGGTAATTATTTTATTAGGGCTGACATTATGAACCCTAGGTAATTTTGGGCCCTTTGAGATCATAGTTCTACAAAAAGGATTCAACATAGGGCTTATTGAAGGTTTTCCATTCCATATTATTGATCATATTCTTCAAGAAACATTTTCATTTTTCTTTCATACCTAGATGCATTGTTTTTTAATCAATTTTTGAAACCCTGAGCTTCAAGTGCTATTCTCTAGGATCCTTCATTGTTAAATTGTTCCTTTACATAAGGAATTATGCCCTAATCCAAGTGAGAAGTACCTTGATTAAGCCTCTCATCCATCACCTTGATCCAATTAGTGACTTATAATACCTCTAGGTGATATATACTAAGAAGCCTCCCATGTGGTGAAATTCCACTAAAGAGAAGGAGGTGGAGTGCCAAGGTGACAATAGAAACCACCTTATTATTGTACCTTAGTTTAGTTCTTTCCTTGTGAGGTCACTCTCAAGGCTTATTAGATTTTGAGGCAACAAGGATCAATGATTTCTCCAAAGAGATTTAAGTTGTTGAAGATCTTTAAGGGTCAATAATGATTAGTGACTCCATATTAGTTCCAAAAGATGTGCTAAAATAATATTTCAATGTTATTAAGTCATCATGAGGCAATGAGTGTGATAAATTAATAGACTTTTTGGAGGAAGAAATAAAAAGTGGTTAGTTCATTTGTTAATGAAAATGAATATCAATTGTTGGCCATTGAAAAATTACATTCATAATCAAAGGAAATAGAAGAAGAAATATTTTCATTGATTACAAAATAAGACATAATCATCTTTCCTATGAAGGAGTGTAGTGAAGAATGGATTAAAATATCTTTAAATTAAATTGTTAATACTGAATAATTGTCTCAATGGTTAAATTAACAAATATAGGAAGCCCGATATATACTTCAACATATAATGATGCTATAAAGGGAGATAATTCATTTAATAGGTTGTCCTTCTACAATTTTTTGAGTGTTGTATATCTTATTTGAAGCAATTTCTCTTTTGTTCTTCCTAGTCTTAGATCACCTAGTTTTGTAAATTGTGTTATACAATTGTAAAGCCCATCCCAAAACTATATACTATTTATTGGTCCATGGGAACTCCATCCCAGTCCCTTAGGGATGAAGGAATTCAAGTTAGGTTTAAGTATCAAGAATTTTGTAGAGTGATTTAGGAACCTGCTTTATTGATCATAAAGTCTAGAATATTATTTTTGAATCTCATAGAGAACTATTTTTGAAAGTGCCTAAAATTTATGGTTTCGTAGACATTTGAGTAAGCAATAATATTCCCTGAATTTTCCTTTGAAATATCTAGACCATTTCTTTATTTTCAACGTATATTTTTCTTCAAATGTGTCCTCCTCATGATATGTGAAGGATATGTACCATGGAAGGAATCATAAATGATATTATATTATATTATTTTATTTCTTCTTTCTTATTTCTACAAATCATTCGGTCCACTCATAGGTGGATATGCTAAATGTTTAATTTCTTATTGAGTTAATAAAAAAAATTGAGTGTCTTGTAAAGGATTATCGCCTATATAAAAACATAGAGGAAACTTTAGACAATTCCCTAGGTGGTTCACTCTAGTCATTAACAGAAAAAGAGATCGACAAAGAGTGTCTAAAAATAAATAACCATGAAGACAAATATATAGAAAGTTGTGGATGAGACGTGTTCTTCCCTAAGGGAATGATTTGTTTTAAACACCCTTCTTTTATTCTTGTTGTTTATGCCACTTAACCTTGTCTTATTGAAATTGTAGAGCCTTTTTTTCACAATAATTCTATTTCTCCTATTATTGTTGTACAAGAGCTTATATTCTCTAGGACTCAATTCCCCTGTTATGCACTTGACCTACGAGAAAACCAGAATATTAGAAATACAAAAAAATATAGCCTGAAACACAGAAATATCACATGAATTGAGACAAGTTGCATAGATATTTTATTATCCAGAAGCATAGTACAATGTTCACTTGCCTCTTCGAGGGGGAAACCTCTAACAGATCAGAGCTCAATTGCAATAAGACTTGATGATTCTTCCCTTACTATCGAAGACTATTTATACCTTAATGACATCCAAAACCCTAACTACTAATGGTTCCTTGCATAACATGGGTTAACCACTTTATTTATTAACTATGACCCATTTATAACTAATTGTGGTCCCCTTTCTATAATACAGGTCAACCACTTACAATTATTATTAATGCAGATAACCACTTATGATATTTATTGACTCAACTAACTAACTATGACTCTGACTATTCCCCTTCATCTTATTACATAAATAAAGGGGTTAGGGTTGGATCCTAACATGACCTCCCCTATCAAAAGAAACCATGACCTCAAGACTGAAGCTATAGAAACTGCTGAAGAATAGTGGTTGGTTCCCATGTCACATCTTCTGGAGAGGTGTCTTTCCACTTAATGAGGAATTTCTTTATTGTGCGATCGCAAAGATGTCTTTCACAAGTATCAAGGACTTGTTTTAGTTGGAGCCAAAGTTAGCCTTCCTCATCCAATTCCGGCAGACTTGTCCCTAAAATTGTTCCCCACAACTTTCTTGAGGCATGATACATGGAAGACCGGGTGGATTTTTGAAGTAGTCAACAAGGCTAGTTTGTAAGTGACTGCTCCTATACGTTGAAGTACTTGATAAGGCCCATAGAATTTTGGTGCTAGTTTCTAGCAACCCTTTTCTTTGAGAGAGGTCTACTTATACAATTGGAGTCACATGAACACTTAGTCACCTACTTGAAATGACTACTCAGAATGATGTTTTTCGACCTGTTGCTTCATTTTGTTCTGATATTGATGTAGATTATCTTTGAGATGAGTGATCATGGCGACACAGTTTTGTAGGAGCTGATCAAATTCCTATACTTTGGAACATTCGTGGATATAAGAAGTTGGTGAAGGTGGGAGTTAGCCATACACTGCTTCATATGGCTTCATCTTAGTGGCCTCATGATAGTTAGTATTATACCACCATTCAGCTAAAGGAAACTACTATACCCATTGATGTTTCTTATCTAAAGTGAAGCACCACAGATAGGTCTCCAAACATGTTTTGAGTGCTTCTATTTGACCATTTGTTTGGGAATGAAAAGTTGTACTTAGTTGGAGTTGCATGCCTTGGAGCTTGAAAATTTCCTACTAAAATTTACTAGTGAAAGTGGGGTCTCGATCAGACACAATGGAAGCTGACATGCCATGTAGATTGAAGATTTGGTCCATGAAAACTTGAGCCACCAATGTTGGGGTAAATGGGTGTGGTAGAGAACAAAAATGAGAATATCTGGAAAGTCTATCAATAACCACTATGATGATTGATTTGTTGTCTGACTTTGGGAGACCTGTGAAATCCATTGAAACATATGTCTAGACGGAAGCAAGGAGTGGAAATGGTTTGAAGGTTCCTAGTAGCTTGATTGTTTCCCCATTTTTACGCTGGCATACATCTCATTCAGCTACAAAAGTAGGAATGTAGTTCTTCATGGCGGTCAAAAAGAAAGAGCAGTGTGCTCATGCATAAGGCTTCTGAAAGCCTGAATTTCATACAATCGAAGAGGAGTACAACTCTTCCAAGATGAGGGTTTTGAGGGTGGAGGTCGGGGATAACACTACCTAATCCTTATAGCAAAGAAACTCATCCTTCCAAGAGTAGTATTTTGAGGAATTAGGATCTTCTCTTACGTTATTAATGAGCTGGGATAGAGAGGGGTGGGAGAACCATTCATGGCGGGCCTCTTCAATCCAATATGGTATGGTTAGAGAGATGGATAAAAGGGTTCCCTCATCCTCAAATTGGCATGATAAGGCATCGAACACTACATTTTCACGCCCCTTATTGTAAATTATCTCATAATCATATCCCAACACTTTTGTGAGCCATTTAGTTTGTTGTGTTGATGATACATGATGCTCAGGGAAATATTTTAGGCTATGATGGTTAGTGCATATTTGAAAATGACGCCCCAATAAGTATGGTCGCCAAATGTCTACTGCATTTAAGATTACCATCATTTCTTTCTCATATGTAGAGTGACCTAGATGCTTGTCACTGACTTGTTTACTTACAAAAGCCAATGGTATACCTTCCGACATTAATATTGCACCAATGCTTGTACCTAAAGAATCACATTCAATCACAAAATGTTTTGAAAAGTTTGGTAGGGAAAATACTGGAGTGGAACACATGGCATGTTTGAGAGCCAAAATGGCCTGTTGATCTGTGCCAGTCCAAAGAAATGATTTTTTCTTGAAAATATTAGTGAGGGGTTGGGAAATGCATCCATAATTGCGGATAAATTTGTGATAATAACCTATGAGACCCAAGAATCCCCTCAAACTCTTTAATTTTTTTGGTTGGGGATAGTCTTGCATTGCATAAATCTTTTTTGGATCAAACCTCACTCCTTCATGACCCACAATATGTCCCAAATACTCTACTTCTTCCATGCCAAAGGAGCACTTGGATAATTTACAAATAATTTGTGATGTTGGATCAATTACAATATCTAGTCAACACTTTAAAGGTGTTTGTCCCATGTTATGTTGTAGATGAGAATGTCATCGAAAAAAACCAGGATGAATTTTTTGAGATATGGTTTTAGAAGGTGGTTCATTAGGCTCTAAAGAGCGGATGGATAATTACAGAGACCAAATGGAATGGATAGGAATTCATAATGGCCTTCATGAGTTCGGAAGGCTATCTTGGGAATGTCAAATTCCTTCATGAATATTTGGTGATAGCCTAAGTGGAGGTCTATTTTGGAAAAAAATTAGTATCGTGCAGTTCATCAAGCATATCATCAACTACTAGAATAGGAAATTTGTCCTTGATAGTAAGCTTGTTAAGGGCCCTAAAGTTGAGACACATGTTCCACTATCCATATTTGTTTAGAACCATGACCACTAGAGATGAATAAGGGATGGTGTTGGAATGAATAACATTGACTTCGAGGAGTTCCTTGATGATTTTTTTTAAATTAATTCTTTTGTACAAAAGGATATCGATATGGGCAGAATTTTGGCAGCTACGCACTCGAGACTAAAGGGATGTTATGATCATGTTCACCCCTAGAGGGTGGGAGCTCCTTAGGTTTGTTAAAGGCCTGCTGGTGGAAATCCAATACCTGTTGCATATCAGGATGAATATGAGGAGTGGATTCAATGGCCTAGATGTCATTAAATGGGGCTACTATCCCATGATGTCCCTTTCTTAAAATCTTCTCCATTAAATGTGAGCTAATGATAGTAGGAGCACAAGTCCCCTCAATGTATGAGTGTGTTCGTTCTTCTTAAAGCTCATATATAACTCCTAGAAATCCATTATGATAGGGCCCTGTGTGTGGATCCATTCAACACCAATGATAATGTCACAATCACCCATTTCAACGGAAAACATGTGGGTTTTGAGGTGGTAATCCCCCCATCTAAAGCTTAATATTTTCACAGCGTCATTCACATTTCATGGTCCCCCCATCAACGATAATGACATGGAAATTAGATAACTCCCGTACAAAATAATCAAAAACTTTTGCTACTCTCTTATGGATAAAGTTATGAGTTCTACCAGTACCAATCAACACCACTAATGGCTGATGTTTAATAAAATCTTAGATTTTGAGAGTCTGGGGTGAAGAAATTCCAACCAAGGAATGTAGTGATATAGCCGGCTCATCTGGTGTAACTGTGAGATCGTTGTCTTGGTTGGTTTGGGCTTCACCTGCTTCTTCCTTAGGCACTTCATTTGATGGAGCTTCATCAATTGATATGTTTTCAGTAGCATCAATTTGAACGAATTTTGGTTCCTTGCATTTATGTCCTTGGGAGTACTTGTTGTCACAATAGTAGCAGAGTCATTGTTTCCTTCTTTTGGCCATTTATATTGGTGACACCTTTTTAACCTTAAGTGTTTGGGTGGGCCCTGTAGCTTGGGTGGGATGTGCCTTTGAGATGAATTTTGGATGATTGGACTAGGAATTTAAGGTGAATTCTACATCTAAGGCCTTTTGGCATGCGTCCAACCAAGTAGCTGGGTGATGCATTCAGACATGGGCTTGGATGGCTTCCTTTAGGCCACTGATGAAACATTCTAAGTAAAATTCATCTCCTAGTCCATCAGTTCTAATGGCTAATTATTCAAAAGCTGTAATGTAGTCCCTTACTGTACCTATTTGTCTGAGCTTAGTGAGACGACTCAAAAAGTGAGATTCCTAATCAATGCAGTCACATATGGATTTTAAGAAAATGTTCCAAGTTGCCCTCCTTGGATAACATTTCTAATACCATTGCCACCACTTCCATGTCTCTTGGTCCAAGTAAAGGGTTCTACACATAGCTTAGTTCCATCCTCTAAGATATTATTAAGAAGGAAATATTGTTCCATTTGTGCCACCCATACTGTGTGGTTAGAGCCATCAAATTCATACATGTCCAGCTTGGGTGTCAAATGGCTTGAAGATTGGTAATCTCCATGGAAATGAATTTGATGGTTGGATTCTCCTTCTATATGTACATCAACACTACGTTATTCCCTCATGGGTTCACGAGGAACCTTTATAACATCCAATAGTTGTTGGAGCCAGGAGGTAATGGATACATCAAAGTCATTGAATATTTTCTTGAGGTTATAAAACTTCTTAACAACCCTTTCCACATCCATAACTTGAGACTTGGTACCAAGCATACACTAGCCCCGATTAAAATTTTGATCTTTCTTAAGAGTAGTATTCTTAGAAAGAGGGAAAACTCATGAGTCTAGTGATGTGGGTCACATGAAGCCTCCTCGGGAAAAAATTGGGATCATCTAAAAATTGGGATTACCTAAATATTGGTGGCTTACAAATGAATGGTACCACTGCGACCATCTCTTCATCTTAAATCTTATGGGATAGGTCTCCTTCAATTGTCCTGAGATAGCTCCTAGACTTTTTTTTTTAACTTCGAAAGGAGTTTTACTCCCAGCTCATCAATACTGCAGTGCTCGAATTCCATAAAGCTTGATACTACCAAATATCTTGTGAAAATTGGGTTGGGGAAGTAATAACATAAACTCCAAGGTCTTGGTAGTGCACAATGTGCTCTAACAATTTGATTCGAACTATAGTGGCCAAAATCCTCACTGCAAAAAGAGCCTTCTCTATGTTGTGAAAACCTTAATTACTGAATTTGATTTGTACGATGGCGGTCGAACCCCAACTGCTAGATCTGACCTGGAAAACGGTAGTCAAACCCCAAAACCTATATCTCATCTAGACAAAAATGTAGGGGATGATCTTCAGATAACTAAGGGACCTATGGTCTCAAAGGAGTGTTAGGTTCTATAGATAGTAATATACACAGGGGTCCAATAATAGTACTTAGCCCAATCTTTCAGGGCACTAACTAAGGAGGATCAACCAAACCCTTATCTGTACTACCCGACTACCTTATTGTACATGTGATTAATCTCCCTAAGTATTGTTCTCAGTGTAATGTAGAAACAATATGGTCATTAAATTATCTAAGTTTAGGTTTCAGGCTACCCTAGGGGGGCTTCCGATATACCCAAGGGTACATGGAAGTGCAGTCCATGCACAATTGTGCCTAATGTGCTACTACTTGAATGGGTACCCACAGGGATTACAAGGGAGTCCAACAAGCTTGACCACCTCTTGTATTTCCTGCATGCATGCCTCCCCAAATCTATAGGTTTATGTGCTCAACAATAGATCTCATGGCTTAAAGATGTTGGAACATGTCTCTAGCCTAAAAACAATTCTATGATAATTGGAGGTATAGTTGGCCCTGGAAAGTGCTTTGATTCCACTTGTTATGCACTTGACTTGCGAGAAAAATAGAATATTAGAAATATGAAACAATATAGTCTAAAACACATAAATATTATATGAATTGAGACAAGTTACAAAGATATTTTATTATTCAGAAGAAAAATACAATGTTCACTTGCCTCTTCGAGGGGAAACCTCCAACAAAGCAGAGCTCAATTACAATAAGACTCAATGATTCTTCCCTTACTATCTAAGACTATTTATAGCTTAATGACATCAAAACCCTAACTGCCAGTGGTACCTTGCATAACACAGGTTAACCACTTTATTTATTAACTATGGACTGTTTATAACTAATTGTGGTCCCTTTTCTATAATTGACATCAATCACTTACAATTATTATTAATGCAGATAACCGTTTATGAGCTTTATTGACTCAACTAACTAACTATGACTCTAACTAGGCCCCTTGGGCTTATTATATAAATAAAGGGGTTAGGGTTGGACCCTAACATCCCCCATATTCTCCTTCAGCATTCTATCTACTTATTGTATTTATTTTATTTCTTTCTCTTACCATTTGAAAAATATGTCAATAATAATGTCTATAATGAAAATGACATTATGAAAATAGCATATCAAGAAATTCATTCCTAGAAGTTTAACCCTTCACTACCCAACTATTTCCTACTTTCTTACTTTAGAAAGAACTAATTCCTTCTCAATCTAAAGTTGAACCATGACTTCTCCCAACTCGTTATTTCTCATTTCTTATATTTTTCTTTCAACTAATTTAGTGCTACCTCAACTTTCTTGTGATTCACCTCTTCAACCCTCCTATATGTTTCCTCTTCCAAAAGCGTAAACTCTATGTCACATTGATATATTTAAATAAAAACATGTTAAAACAAAATTTAACTCACTATTGCAAATGACAATAGTATTCAAAATTAGAATCCCTTTAAAGACATATCCCTCTTATATCAACACATGATAATTCATACACAATACATAACATCTAATTCCATTGTCAACATAAAATATAGTATTTTCCACCTAGTTGTTGAAGATTTGTTAAGAGTAACAAGCCTTATTATTTAAAGATTCCAAAATTGAACGATATGTTCCTACTTGTTGTTTGTACAAAAATAAAAAATGGGAATGTCTCATAATCTTATATGACCATACACAAAATAATAGAGAAACAAATTGGAGGGAAAGTCTCAAACTTGCCATGGATGTCAAAGACTGAAAAGCCAAGTGCTTTCAACTCATTATTTTGTGGTCATGAAGCTTCTGACATTACAGGCACCATTCCGTAGGAGTTTTGAGTTTGAAAGAAAATGATTGGTGAGTAAAAAATGTTTCCTTATTGTAATGTTATACACATCGAATCAACATCAAAATGGTTCACATAGTGTTCCCAAGCACAATAAAATATTGTATCATTAAATGTATTACATTAACATTTCATGTTAATGTACATAAATATAGACTCTAATAATGGATCTGATTTATGGGTTTCAACTCTATGAACATCTATCAAATAAATTATTGTATAATAAACTAAAGCGGATAGGAGTATATCTACTAAGAATACATGGAGAATATAACCACTACAAAGGTTATTGAGGTTAGAAAACTTTATTTATAAAAATGATTGCAATAAAATTTCATGTACTTTAAAGTCTTATTATTTAATAAACATAACTCAAACTGTATTTATCTCCTACATTATTTTCTAATTTTATAATTACATTTTGGTTTAGTATTGAAGGGTACTAAAAATAGCCTAATTTGAAACACTAAATTTGGGAGCTTGATATTCCAACCTAAATCTTATCAATATGTAAGAACTACTTCTATCACCATTTTACTTTAATGGCATTGAAAATAATGTATAGTTGTCTTATTATACAACTACAAATTATAACTAATTGTAAGATCAAATCTTAGGATTTCAAATATTTTTAAATTTACTCTACTAATTTTAAAATATTTCAAATAAACCATTTTACCCCTTAAGCATACACAACTCAGGTCAAACACCTACATATAAACTAAATATTTTTATTATTTATACAAATTGAACATCTTAAAAACCCTACTTAATATACATAGTTCTCACATATTTTTTATAAATTTCTAACATTTACGCGGTGATATACATCCCTATGAAACATTGGCACTATGAAGCTCTCATATATTATATGAGACTTTATAATATTAGGAGACTTTATAATATTATGAGATAATATCATAACCTTATAATCATATATGAGAATGTCTTAGAATTCATGTTAGTTAAATCCTCCCAACTTCGACGAGATGTTTCTACTTGTTGCTTGTACAAAATAAATTATGAGAAAGTCTCATATCTTATATAGCTAGAAACAATATAAGATATCAACAACATGGATTCTATGAATTTCATAATCAACATGGATTCCAAAGAATAAAAATAAAATTCCTTTTAACTCATTATTTTGTGGCATCAAAGCTTCAAATAGTAAAGGCACCATTCCATAGGGGTTTTAAGGATGAAAAAATGCATAGTAAGACAATTTTTTCCACATTGTGATGTTATTCTACATCAAAACAAAATCAATATGGCTCACAAAACATTTTCATGCACACATTATTTCTTATCTTAATAATATCTTTATATTATATATGAGGAATATACATTTTGGGTCTTCAAGAGACTCTCATATAACATGGCTCAAAGCCTTTGGAAGGATATACTTATTATGAGACCATGATGTCACATGTGGGATTTGAGCCCAAGTGGGAAGAATAACAACATTTCTTCCAACCACTAGAGCTACATCCAATTGACTCATGTACAATTACTATATTGTCTCATTTAAATATATTAAATTAAAATGTCTTGTTATTGTAAATAGGTAGAGACTCTAAGAATGGAGTTTATTTAAGGGTTACATCTCTATGAACATCTATTCAACTCTAAGAGTATACTTGCTAAGAACACATGAAATTAATATCTAAGAAGTTAGTGTTAGAAACAAAGGAAACCAAGACACTACTGGGGGGGTGAATCAGTAGTGTGACCAAATTTACAACTCTTCACAAATTATACTTTTCAAACACCTTAGCAATCACTCATGTAATCAATCATGTAAAGAAAAACATCATTATCATCATCAATCACATGTGCAACATATACATAGGACTTCAATATTGTTTTTTTTTTTTTTTTTTTTCTAAATACAAGCTTTAGCTTGATTACATCATTTCCCCAGAAGCTACTACTTGTAGGTTTATTAGTTGTTACTGAAAGTAATTTTTGTCCCTGCTCATTTGTTAGTTTTTCACTGAAAGGGGTTTAGAAATTTGATATAAATTTCAACTGCTCAAGGATTCTAACTGAAAATAATGACACAATTCTACTCTGCCGATTTGCAGAATGAAATTCACAATTTAGAACAACATGCATATACATGAAATAATAAAAACCACAAATACACAATGATTTCTAGGGGACCCAAATCAGGAAAACCCCTCAATCCTCTTTGAATTAATCATATGAATAAAGAATATATTACAATTACTAGTTCCATCTTTAAGCTCAACCTGCAAAATAATAATTGTTTTCCTGGTCAATGAACAAGGTTTGGCCAACACTTAGCCAAATATTTTCTCACCAAGGACCCTATTTCCTTTCATGAATCCTAAGGAAATTAGCTCCTATGCTTTAGGAATTTCCTCCAAAATGATTGTACAATCCCCAAGGATTGATCACTGATTGCATGCAACACTTGTACACTCAACACTAGTTTACAATTGATGTTACACTAACTTGGAATCTCCACCATAGTTGAGAAATTTGAATTCCTTGCATGCATGAGCTATTTTTGGTTGATTTATTAGTTAACTAGATGGTCTTTGAGTTAGATTGTTGTCGCACTGCATAACTAACCTCCAACTAGTTCTATATTTAGAAATAGTTTAACTGAGTACAAGTAGAAATAACTAAACTAGATTTCTATTAATTATCAATCAAACATGCATAATTGAACTCCAAGACCTCTAACTCGAATTTACTGAGCTAATGAAGTGATAAGAGCTATGTCACCTCAATTAACTACCTTGAAGTTGTATGTCGATGTGTAAATTTCAAATTTGACCAAGGTTAAGACAAATTGAGGCTTTCTTGCTACACTTCCCAACACTCCCTCTTAGAAACAAAGGGATTATCAACCACACCTATCCTACAGTTGTGTAATTTGAACTTCCCTCTTAATAAATCCTTTGTCAATATGTTAACATCTTGTTCCTTAGTTAGAATTAATTTATCCTCCTCTACATAAAATCCTATAAACGATGATACCATATATCTATATGCTTGGATCGATCATGAAATACTAGATTCTTAAAGAGCTTAATGTAATTATGATTATCACAATAGTTCACAGTTGGATCCATCTCCTAACCAAATAGTCCCACAAGTATATTTCTCATCCATATTTCCTCACATGCTTCTTGACTTGCAACCATGTATTCAACTTCTTTTGATTCGAGTGCCACATATCTCTGCTTCTTATTGTACCAGGAAATTGCTACAGACCTAATGTTGAAAATTGCACCTGATGTACTCTTTTGGTCGGATGGACTCTCTGCCCAATATGCATTTGTGAAGCCATGAAATATCACTCCCTCTATCCAACTATACCATAATACACATTGGGTAGTGCCTCTGATGTACCATGAAACATGCTTTGTTGCATTCCAATACAATTTGGTCGACCTGGTGATAACTTGGTTTAGCTAGTTGACAACATATATAGCACATATCTGGTCATGTTTTCACAAGATACATTAGTGAAACCAATGGATGTTGGTAAATGGTAGCATCAACCTCTTCACCTAAAGTGGAATTATCCTTCCTCCAGTTGGTCAGAGGGGTGTCTCCATGGGCTTACAAATATCCATGCAAAATCTTTGTAGTATCTTGGTGGCATACTTTCCTTGAGACACAAACAATTCCCCATACCCTTTCCATACTTTGAGCTCAAGGAAGTAATGCACAAGACCCAAGTCCTTCATATCAAATTCCCTTGCAAGATCCTCTTTACAAGAGCAGATCAACTGCTCATCACTTGTCAATATTAAATCATCAACATACAAAACAAGAATAAGCAACTTCCCATCTACCACAATGTGATAGAGATACACATCTGTTTCACTTTTGGTGAAGCCCAATCTAGTGATATAACTATCAATCCTAGTGTACCAAGCTCAGGGTGGTTGTTTGAGAACATACAATCCTTGCTTGAGTTTGCACACATGAGACTCGCAATCAAAAGTCTCAAAACCTTCTGGTTGTTCTATGTACACTTCCTCCACAATAACACCATCGAGAAATGCTATTTTTACATCTATCTGGTGGATCATCCACCCCATCTGTGAAACCAGTGCAAGAATTGATCTAATGGATGAATACCTTGTTACAGGAGCAAAGGTTTCCTCATAGTCAAATCCCTAAACTTGAGACAATCCTTTGGATGTAAATCTGGCCTTATACTTCTCTATTCTTCCACCTATTGCATTCTTAACTTTGAAGATCCATTTTGAACCAACCATTGATTTCCCTTCTGGCCTTGGCACCCCTCTCATACATTATTATTGATGATGGATTCATATTCTTCCACCATGGCATCAACCCAAACTGGTTGATGATCTACTTCCTCAAATGAAGAAGGCTTTGTCTCAATGAGCTATGTAATGAGATCCATGTACCCATTATACCTATTAGGCGACTTCCTCTACCTACATTGTGATGTGGGGTCTCCCACATTCTCCCGTGCATCCTGTAACAATATATCAACTTCTCTGGTTGTCTTTCTCCCCTCTCTGGAATATTTTGGTTGAGTGGGTGCCTCCACTCTACCTCCTATCTACTCCTCTGCATGTGGATTCTCCACACCTTCCTCAAAATCCTCCTAAGGATCTAGGTCCTTTAGAGTTAGAAGATCCTTCTTTGAGGGGATACTCAAATATCATTCCAAAGAGCATCTCATAGCCTTGTCCTCATTGAACTTGACATATATCCTCACAATTTTCATCCTCCGTGAAGGAAGATACAAAAAATAATTGTGTGGAGTTTCAATGTATTCTAAAAAGTCTCCCAACTCTGCTATAGGCTTAAGTTTCTTCCTCAAATCCTTCGAGACATGAAAATAAACTAAAGCTCCAAAAATTCTAAAATTAGACACATCAAGGTTTCTCCTAGAGAAAGCTTCCCCCAGTGCGATCATGCCAAGAATCCTATAAGGACTCTAGTTCTGCAAGTAGACTACAGTGTTGCATGCTTCTACCCATAGATGCAATGACAACCCTTGATCATGCAACATGGCCCTTGCTACTCCCACTATGATCTTGTTCTTCCTCTAAGCTACCCCATTATGTTGTGGGTTATGGGGTGTTATAATCCCTCTTTGAATGCATTCTTTCACACAAAAATATTTGAAGGCTTATGAAACAAATTCAACTCCATTATCGCTCATGAGATCCTTCACCTTCTTCCCAATCTCTTTCTTCACTAGTGCCTTGAATTCAACAAAATTGGACAAAAATTAATCCTTCTTCCGCATGAATAAGATCCAACACTTTCTGTAGAAATAGTCAATAAAAATAGCATAGTACTTATGTCTTACTGTGGAGGCTGTAGAAAAGGGTCCACAAACATCAGAGTGAACTCACTCCAAGATTACATTTTCTCTGCTCTCACGACCATGGAAAGTGGATTTAGCATAATTCCCCAATGTGTAGCCCTTGTAGATACCCTACTAGTCAAGAGCGTTTAGGGAGACCAATGGTATTTTGATGCATGATTTTTAAGGCACCATGGTGTAGATGACCTAATATCCTATGCCATAGTACACTAAAATCTCTACTCGACACTTTATCAGACTTTTTGCTCAATGCATCACAATCTCCCACCTCTAGTTTATATAGGTTCTTCACTTGAACCCTGATTTACTTCACTTGCCCGGTAGCTATGTGTCTTAGAAAGGATTTTCCTTTTCCAAATATCACATCATAGCCACAATCCTCCAAAAATGCTACAGATATCAGGTTATTTTTCAACCCGGGTACAAACATAACATCTTTTAATCAAAGAGAAGAGGCTTTCTCCCTCTCAAAGGTGATAGTACCAAATCCTGTAGCACTGTACCTCCCATAATCCCCCATTTTGATATGCATTTGGAGATAATTCTCGTCCTCACTACTAAAAAAACTCCTTGCACCTTGTCATATGGAATGATGCACCAGAATCAAGGTACCACACACTCCCCATAATAGTGTTGTCCATGCATGCTATTAAGGTTAAATATAATTCAAATTGTGAAGCCAGTGCTTCACTTGCTGCTCCTCCTGAAGGCTTCTTGGTAGAATTTTTGTGCAGACATTTTGTTACATAGTTCTTGAACTCATGGAAGTGGAAGCACTTGATCTTGCTCAAGTATTACTTCTTTCCATTATTTTGGCTAGATTCAGGATTTCTTTAGTTTTTCTTCCCTTTTCCCTTATTCCCCTTTCCAACCAAAGAACAATTTTCTTCATCATGTGCTCTAAATGACGTTCCATCATGATTAATTCTCCTGAACTGTTCTTGAACTAAATTGGACCATAACCTTTCCTATTTTGGTAATTTTTCCCTTCCATTCACAAAGTCCTCATAGTCATGCCAAGATTTTGGAAGGCTTAGAATAGCTAAGCTCACTAGGTCATCTTCTATAATAGTCACACCAACCCCTCCAAGCTCATCCCGAACTTGTGTAAATCTAGTGAGATACTATGGAATAATAGCATTCTTTTGCATCTTAATGTTTCAAAGTTTGTCTTTCAAGGCCAATTTCCTATGGTCATTGTTATTTTTGAATAGTTCAATCAGTGCCTTCCACATAGAAAATGGTGTTTCTTTCCATGGATATTTGAGACCACATGGTCCATCAGAACTTCCAGAAGAATTCTCTTTGTCTTTGCAACATCCTTCTTCCATTGATCTAATTGTTGTGCATCTGACTATGGAGGTTTTGAAATGTATTTTTTAACATATTATAACACACCATTGTCATCGAGCACTACTTCCATTCGATCCTTCTAGGATATGAAATTCAAGCTACCCTCTAGGGAATACTCCAATCTCAATTCATTGAAAGAAATCCTCCCAATCATGAAGAAAAAACTATTGTAAGAAGTATGGAAATTTGAAATTCTTGAGAGACAATTTTGAAATACTTGTTCTAATGTGAATTTAGGGCTTTGATACCATGTAGAAATTTGATAGAAATTTCAACTACTCAAGAATTTTAACTGAAAACCATGAGACACCATTCTACTCTACTGATCTGTGGAATGAAATTCACAATTTAGAACAACATGCAGAGACATGCAATGAGAAAAACCAAAAATACATAGTGATTTCAAGGGGAAATCAACTAGGAAAAACCCCTCAATCCTCTTTGTATTAATTAGATGAATATATAATCTATTACAATTTCTAGCTCCAACTCTAAGCTGAACCTGCAAAAGAATAATTATTCTCCTGCTCAATGAACAAGCTCTAGACAACACTTAGCCAAATATTTTCTCACGAAGGCCCCTATTTCCTTGCACAAATCCTGAGGAAATTCACACCTATTCTTTAGGAATTTCCTATAAAATGATTGCATAATTCCCAAGGATCGATCATTGATTGCATGCAACACTTGTACACTCAACACTATTTTACAACTGATGTTACACTGCCTTGGAATCCCCACCACAAATGAGAAATTCAAATTCCTTGCATGCGTGAGCTATTTTTGGTTGATTGATCAGTTAACTAGATGATACTTGAGTTAGACTATTGTCCCATTGTGCAACTAACCTCCAACTAATTCTATATAATTGTTATAACTAGTTTAATTGAGTACAACTAGAAATAACTGAATTAGACTGCTATAAATTAGCAATGGCACATGCATAACTGAACTCCAATCCCTCTAACTCAAATTTACTAAGATGATTGAGTGACAAGAGCCATTTCATCTTAGTTAGCTACCTCCAAGTTGTTTGCTGATACAAAAATTTTGAATTTTCTTAATTTGACCAAGGCTAAGACAAATTGAGCCTTTCTTACTACACTTCTCAACAAGGGATTACTGCCCCTACTCATATATTAATATTCACTAAAAGGGACTACTTCCCCTTCTTGTTTATGTATCTTCACTAAAAGGGACTCTTACCCCTACTCATTTATCAATCATTGCTTAAAGGGACTCTTTTCCATGCTTGTTTATCAACCATTGTTGAAAGGGACTCTTGCCCCTGGACTGCAAGCTACCACTTGTTGGCCCTATTGATCCATATTTCATCCATTTTAACACTCAAATAAAAAGGCCACTTTATTTCATAAAAAAATAAATTTCTAATATCATTCACTTATCACAAACAACATAAACACCTTCAGCAATTCTCCGATTCCTGGGAAAATCCCCAAACACACCAACAACATCAATACTTTATAATTTCATATTTCACCATTAAAAACTCCATTCACCAATTAATTCTTTGGCTTCTCAACACCTTTCAGACACCAAAATTTATCTTTGATTCATCCATGATGCATACTCACACTATGCATATTTTTACACCAACAACCTCTCACACATCCTCACAACCAACACAGATGTATTGTTGCACTCTACTTATAATGAAATTTGGACTGATATTTTTGGAGTTAAATATTTAGTTCTTTTGCACTTGATTGCTTGCATGAATCTTCTATTTGTGACTTTTTCTTTCTTTTGTCAAGTCATTTTCATCTTCTCTCTAAATTTTCAAATACTCCTCACATGTTTCTTTTTTGGATTTTTTACAGGATTTAGCTGGGACTTTCTATTTTTGGTGAATCTCTAGATTTATCCAAGCTACTAAATTTGTCTCTTAACTTTTTGTTTTTTATAATGCTTCCAACTCGTTCATGTGTTTGATTTCAAGCTTTAGTGTTCTATTGTTATGTTTGGCATAATTGCCAAACTCCAAAATATGTCGACTTGTTTCATGCTTTTAGCATTAAGAATGACCCGCAATCACCTTATTTTTGCCCAAGTGCCTTTTTCTTTAGTGCCCTGCTAAATGACAATATCTATAGATCTACTTTTCAATAATCCCCAAACACCTTTTTATTGCTTCAATTCCATGTAAAATTCTCGTCCCAAGTAGTTTAAACAACACCAAACATAACTCTGTTGGGCTCTTTTGCACCTTAATCCCCGAGGGCTTAGTTTGCAGTGCAAATTCCTCCGTGATCTTGGTTATTTTAACACATGAAAATTCCATAAAAAATGTGTCCCAACACGTTCTTTGTGACTTGATGGAATGTCACTTGTTGGCCATATTTCTATCTTCTGATTTTGTTATCCCAACCATTTTTACCTATGCGCCTTTGTTTTCCCTCCGAGATTTTCCTTATGGGCTTACATGTGCAACGTGGAGCCATAATCTACCTTTCCTCATTCGTTCATTGCTTTGCCTTAACACCACCACATCCCAATTCTTAGTGAGCTCAATGCACTACAAGAAAAATGTCATTGGTGAGGGCCGAAAAATGTCACCATAAGCTCACTAGTGACGTCAAAAGAGCCTCTGTCACCAAAAACTGAACGTCACCAAAGGTGGCTTCGTCAAAAGTATAGACATTGTTGTCAAATTCAAGGTCCGTCACCAATAATGATTTACAATTAAGGATAATGACCATCACTATTTCATATGAGCAATGGTGACAGACCTTAGCCTTTGTCACCAAAAAAATGAACGTCACCAAAGGTGGTGTCGCCAAAAGTACAGGTGTTGTGGTGACATTCAGTGTCTGTTACAAATAATGATTATAATGACGATAATGACTGTCACCATTTCATATGAACAACAATGATTTATTGTGATGGACCTTTCATGGTCATCACTATTGATGCATATATATGGTGACATTCATTGACCATCACCATTTCATATGAACAACAATGATTTTGGTGATGGACCTTTCATGGTTGTCACTATTGATGCATATATATGGTGGTGTTTTTTGACCGTCACCATTTCATATTTTTGGTGAGCGATGAAAAATGTCACCATAACTCATTAGTGATGGTCAAAAGAGACTTTGTCATCAAAAACTGATCATCACCATTCTATATGAATATTAGGGCACAATGGAATCGAACCACCAACCTCTTGCTTGTAAAGAAGGTGGTCTTCCATTGAGCTAGCACCCTTTAAAGAATTAGACTTTATAAAATTAGACCTTCAAACTTTATAAATTGGAAATTCTACAACTTCCCATAGATTATAAAACTTTGTAAACTCTTGGAAAATATTTTACTAAACAAGAAAAAATAACATTGAAGCTACAGGTCCCTACCTAATGGTTACAGAAGTTATGAAAAGTGGATGAAGGGAAAAATAGTTACATATAAGATACTCAATATGTTCAGTTGAATACTCAATATACCTTAATGGAGAAAAACAAGAAATCAAAACTTACATACGATGTACCAACCATTGAAAGGATAGAAACATGAAAGAAAACATTTTGATACTTCTCATCAAGGACAAACAAAATCATATCACTTGCAATGATGAATTTAGAAACCTTTTGAGTTCAAAAGATGGTATTAATACACTAACTTTAGTTGGTTGGAAAAAGTTAGTCAAAGAGGCATTTTAAAATCAACGAGAATCATTTATTCATGGCATAAAACAAGTTCAATATTAAAGCATTGAAGATAATCAGACTAGTAAATGAAAGACAATATTCAACCAGAAGAAATTATAAGAAGAATTAAAGAGGAAAATAAAAAGAAGATGGGCACATCTTACTTCAATGGATAACTAGATCCACATGAGGAACTTAAAATATGCTCCTCAAAACCTTTCAAATCAAGGAACTCCCGACTCATTCATGTAAATGATGGTCACAAAAGAACGAAATATTTGAATGTGAATACTTGTTTCTTTCTCCTATCATAAAAGTGCAATATCAAGAGCATATACCTTTGGTAAAGAATACTCAGTTTTCAAAAGTAATATTGTCGCAATCATTAGGAAACTTCACTACATAAAAAACATCATAGCAAGAACAATTGAATTTATCAAAAATGTAAACTAAACTTCATGTATTGAAATTTGAAACGAGGAAAAATAAATAGTGTATTCATCTCTCAAATGTTGATAGATACATGCTTTGACCCAAGCAGCTGAAATTGTTGATAACGTTACCTAAAATGGAAAATTGAGAAAATATATTTCAAAGAAATTATATGAGTCAATTGTTACCAAAACAGATCATTGCATGAACAATTGATGTGTGACATGTAAACCTATAAGACATATGAACTATATCATAATGATCTACACAAATTTTGGATTGCCTACAATATCAACAATCCTAAATCTTATTGGCAATCAGAGAAATAAGAATACAAATATCTAATACAAAGGAAATAATCAATTGGACCAATCCTAGGGACAAGTAGCTTCTATGATTTCCATTGTCCTTTTCAAGGGAAATTTTCAAAATGTACATGGTGAATAAGGTTATTGTGTTGGCTTTGCAGACTGCATAATGGTTTGCATGGTGTAAGGTACTAAGCATCTTGATCCCCACTATCTTCTTTTGTCAAAACTGAAGAACAATCTTCGTTTTTGTCAATATGCAACGGACAAGGGCTGATAGCTGGAGGAGACCACTAAATTGGAACCATAAAAAATTATGTAGACATGGCCTTTCGTAAATGCTTCTTGTACTGCTTTGGAGATAAAGCTATTGGTTATATATTTTTTGGACCACCAAGAATACCAGAAGCTTTTGCCTAGGTATCTAGATTCTTGTCCCACATCTACTATCTCATAAAATCAATAACACCTAAAACTAGCTCACAACACTCTTCATCAACTCCAACAAGTAATGAACAATCCATGACATCAATTGACTGCAAACACACATTGCACACAATCATGATAACCAACTAGCTCAACAAAAAATTGAAACTAATATTACAATTATGGTTGATTAAGAAAAATGAAAACTATATTTACCATAAGAAATTAAGTATCATTCAAGACTACTCTCTCCAAAAGGCACTTAGCTTTATTCCCGAGAAATATTGTAGCAGTTGGCATGGTCTCTAAGAGATTCTTCTCCAGAAGAACTTTTTTGTTTCCTAATGAATCTGAATTGTAATGGGAGTGACCACAACCTTTGAGGTCATAAAATTGTGTTACATTTCTTCCAAACAACAGATTTTCCATTACCATTAGTTCCATCCCAATCTCTTTGCCACCAATTTCATTCTTTATAGTGACCTAAAATATAAACACATTATGTAGCATGCACACACATATAGTCAAATATAGAATAAACAATAATATGACTCATGAGTATCCAACTTAATAAATACCAAGGATTTTTTCCAAACATGTGGGGTTTCCAGAACTTAATGAGTTATACAGAGATTTGAAGTATTCTGTGGCAAACTTCATAAAAGACTTTAACTCTATCCTGGTGACTTGCCTAATAATAAATATTTCATCCAAGGATTTTGCAAAAAATACATTCCTCTTTCCTCCTTGAGTTCCCCATTTATTGCAGTGACTTTGTGACAATCTAAAGTCCATTTCTATTGGACAAAACGTTTGCCAAAGGGCATCAAATTGTCTTGCATAATAACAGGTTATCGAGTACTTAACATTTCTGGGAGGACCCTCATCACGAAAGGATATTTTTTTATGCATATATTTTGTATATAGTGATGAATCTGAACCCCCATTCCCTTTAGAACCATACGTGAAAATATTCTTAGATCCTGAACTTCTCTCTTTGGAAAGAAATTTACTCCAATAAGGAACCATCTAATGGCCAAAGTTGATTTGAAACCACTCCACCCATACCAGATAAATCTGCACATTCATTTTATTTATCCCTGTCTATTGCCTTTTTTTCTCACTATCAAGTGCCTTGTCATATAAGCAAGCCTGATATTCTTGTGAGCTCAATGCATAATATATTATGCTTGTTGGCTCATCATCATAAACAACAATAACCATATCACTGACACCAGTTGGTAAAGGTATCTTAACCACTCCATTACCACCCAGAGCACTAACTGCTGAGACAAACATAGGACTATAGCTTTGTTGGGTGCGGGATCCCCCAAGGGTAGTTTTGGGGCTAAAAGCCCATATTTTGGTCCAATTTTGTAATCCAAGTGTAAAGACTTCGCATTTTGTGGTCACAGTGCGCATAGGTGTTAAAGAGTCATAGGGTTGTCCGCCCTTATTTTGGAAATGTAATGTCAGCTGTAAAAGATTTACCCATGGTCCGCAGACCATGGGATTGCATAAATGGAGCTAAGCTCTAAGTATTTTAAAAGGAAGAAGAGGACAAAGAGAGTCATAGCCTTAGAGAAAGAAGTCTATGTCCTGGGTGGTAGTGTAGGTAGAGGCTCTGCAGCTGAGTGCACAGAGTCCTAGGGTAGAAGTTCATAGCTGAGTGCGCGGACCCATACAACTGAGTGTGCAGGGTGGGTCGTGTCTGTAGTCGTCCAGAATCACCAATAAAGAGAAGTATTCTATAATTTATGTGTCTTTATTTCCTGTTTATGCATCTTGTTAAGTTGGGTATAAATTTTACTTATAATGCTTATATGATGCGTGAATGTATGCAAATGTGTGGTTAAGTGAATGCAAGTAAGAACATCTATTTATGCGAAGGTAGGTATAGCCAGAAACACTTAGCCTAGTTTGGGAGATAACGCAGTTCGCTGCCCTAACAGTGTGAAAGTCCCTGAGCCGCAGGTTAGGGCTACACAAAAACCAATTGTACCCTTTTGTGAAGGTACTGAAGGGTGGAACAGAGGGCTAAGAAACCTATGCGAAGGCAGGTATAGCCGAAATAAATCGACATCACATCCATCTCAAGGGTGTAGAAACTTGGTTCCAGCATCCCCCCATACTGCTTCGAGTGAGACTTCAGACTGCGCTCTCCAGGCTGAAGCCGAAAGGGTTAGTAATGCAGGGATTTGTTTGGCTAACTAACGCTGAACTTCGGTCACGCCCCCTCAATCCAAAAAATGGTTCCGTTGTCGGGACCAGAATATGCATAAGAGATGTGTGATTTCGTATCACTGGAATCCAACTAAGAAAGAAATCGAAGGCTGGTTGGACAGAAGGATCCATGAGTTCGCGGCATAAGAGAACAAAAATTCATGACTAACAAAAGAATAGTGGCTAGATAGGTACCTGTATATGGAGATCCACGAAATCTTTTTCACCTCCTTTCTAGTTGAGTTGTATGAGTGGATCACGAAGCTAGTAGATAGCCAAGGAAGGTGGAAACTTGATGGTCCTATTGTGTGGACCCTAGAGCTAGTGTGAAGGTTGGAAACATTAGAGGATAAGATTTCACACGTTGTCGATCATTGGTTCAATCGTGTCAAAGGAGGATTTGTGACTAAATTCGCGGTCAACACCTCAGTCAGTTATAGCGAAGTGGAGCGACGCTTTTTCAAAGGACCGTGAGGTAAGTACGTAAAATCTTTGAATACTTGGATTAAAATGCTGTTGTGCAAAAAATAGGTTATGCAGCTACCTTGATGTTTGGGACTACGCGAAGTGGAAAAACTTATAGGAATGAAGGAAATAAGGGTCTGAAGTATAGCCCCTTGATTTCACCTCCACGAAGGGATGAATAAGTGATAATGAAGGTTTCTCCATGAAGCACTATTCAGTTAATAAAACAAGGATTCCAGCGAATATTACCTCTGCCCACACCACCTCCGACTTCACCGCCATCACCTCCAACTTCACCCATACCACCTCCACCTCTACCGTAGTTTAGTATGGAAATTACAATGAAGTTTCCTTTGTTCAAGTGCTTGGGAAATGACGACCCAGACCAATTTTGGTTCATTGTGAGGGATGTATGGGAAGCTCATGGTGTTATAGATGATCATATAAAGAAAATGAAAGTGGTTAGTGCTTTGCAAGATCACATGCTAACTTCATATATTAAGTACTTTAATGATAACCCAAATGCTGGGGTAGCAGACATCCAGGCAACACTAAATAGGGAATTTAGCAGGCCTAGATCTGAAGTGTAGTCGATTGTGGGTTTCAAAGAGATCATGATGAAACCAAGCGAGATGCTTTCAGAACTAGATCAAAGGCTGAAATGTACAATCTGTGAAGCCAACATGAACTTGATAGATGGACAACATCGTGAGTGGTTTGTGGCTTCACTACTACTACACTTAAGGAGTGCGCTGTCGCAGCAGAAGATAACAACTTAGGTAGAGGCCTTGGATATTTCCATGAGACTACATGAGACTCTGATGCAGGGTACTAATCTAGGAGTCCAGTAGATCCATGCGCAGCTGAAAAATTTGTGACTTGAGATGCAAAGTCTGAAGTAGGACAGGACGGTTCAACTAGAGGTATGTAAAGAGGTATGGTGCTTGAAATGCAAGAGTGAGGGTCATGACAAAGACCATTGCCCAATCTTTGCAAATTACCTTGTAGGAGGAGGACTGATGCCTTTAAGAGCGGAAGCTCAAGCAGGACCTAGTGCCGCTTGCATTATGGTGCGCTATCTGTTAGGTAGCCGGAAAACATGCCATGGATAAATGTCACATGCTACAGAAGTATGTACAAGCACCGCAATAGTTTTTCTACAACTTTTGTAGGTTGTTATGGCATGATGAGCATGCTTGTAGGAGCTATGAATATATGATGGATAGAACTCCCGCCTACCAGGTTCAAGCCGAAACGTGCCCCTTGACTAGAATGCAGGGATGGCGCGGACAAGATTTTAGGGGTGCATACGAGGTTGAGGCGGAGGAGGACCTGGTAGAGGTTGAGGACAGTTGATTTGCTACAACTGCGGAGGAACAAGACACTATGCCCATGATTTCACTAATCCAACATGTCTATGGTTCAAGTATTGCTTGCTGTTTGATCATGAAATAGAAGATTGTCCTACGCTGATAGCTAGGATATGTGACAAAGGGGCACTACCACCTCCCCCGACTCAGAACCTATAGATGATGAGGTTTGAGCTGCACGAGGAAGATTCGAATGTAAATATAGTGCTCCGGAGTGGAATTGAGATAGGAGATGACAAGGGGAAACAACCATAAGATAGTACATGGGTTTGCAAGGCCCTGACGAAATAGGATGATTTTGATTTGGAGCGCAGTTAGGAAGCCTTCATGGAAGCTAAGAAGAGGTTCACTGAGGCCTCTACTTCAAGAAGCTAGGATAATCCTGAGTTGGAGATGGACCTCTCTATGCTCACAACCTTCTAGGAAACCTATATGAAGTTACTATGTGACAGTAAGGCTGTAAAAGGGCTCCAAGAACTCATCAATATATACGCTGGAACCACACCAGGTGAGCCGCACGTGGTATGAAAAATTGGCAAGCATAAGACAAGGATGGGATGGGATGAGACTGATCACATAAATAAGAGAGTATGAAATGGATTAGGTCACTTTGGACCTCGGGTCAAACATGAATGTCCTACCAAAGCAGACTTGGGAGCGAATGGGGAGACCTGCGCTACAATGGTCTCTGATTCAGCTAAGGATGGTGAATCAACAGAAAATCATACCCATGGGGCGGGTGCAGGGGGTGACCATGGATATTGAGGGAGCAAGCTCGCTAATAGATTTTGAAGTAATAGAGATAGTGGATGACAAAAATCCCTACCCTGCGCTCCTTGGAATTGACTAGGATATTGATATGAACGGGTAATGAATTTGAAGAATAAAAATATGATCTTTGAGAAGAAATCACTGCACGTAATAATACCCCTGGATACTGTTGAAGGATCGCGCTATATGGAAACATTCCATGATTATGAGAGCGATGATGATCTGGACTGCATCTATAAGATAACAGCGCAAGACCAAGATTGGTTGAATGCCACCATGGATGGACAGATTACGTGGGATCACGAGAGTTCCTGCACTTCAGACTCCAATGAATAAATAGAACATTGGCAGAATCGGTTACATGAGGTAACTACACTGAATTACAACATGACAACCCGGTCGCTGCATTGTGTGTGGTCAAAGGTAAGAAATTTGCCTATTTATGATGTTCTAAATGAGGTAGATATCTTTTTTGATGCCTTTGAAAGGGAGGTGCCAGAAAAGTAATGCTTCCAGGCCTTGGACTGGGCAATGCGCGCTATGCCTGCAAGATGGTGGGGTATGCACAAAGGAAGCTTCATTGATTGGTGTGAATGTAGGAGGATGATGAGAGCATGATTTGGGAAGCTTACGATGCAATTGATAGACAAGTATGATGGACATAATGATCCACGTGCACATCTGGCCAAATGGACAAAATCTTATGGAAAAAAGCCACAACCTGAGTGGGTGCACCTGTTCTGTCATACCCTGGATGTTATCCCAATGAATTGGTATATAGAAACGGAGCTCCTCCATGGGAAAGATGAATGTGATATCCCGCACGAAGGATTTATGATGACATTTAGTTTTGAGGATGGGTTTGACAGTATTGATGAAGTGCTATAGGAGGTGAAAGCAACCATCTTTAGGATACCTCAAGATCCTTTGGACCTGATTCAGCCTGAAGAGGAGGATGAGGATCCACAGAAGATTAACATTCCAAAAATAGAATGCCACTGCGAGGTTCAAGAACCACAAATTGAGAACCCTGATATAACTGCACCAGTGAAAACTAAATAGGTGAACATTGGTACAGAGGAAAAACCAAAATTCACGAAGATTGGAGACTATTGGGATGATGCGGCAATGGATAAGGTTGCAGAATTACTCTGTGAATATCAAGACTTATTCCCTACCAAGTTTACAGATTTGAAAGGAATAATCGGAGATCTAAGAGTGATGAAGATCATGTTAAAGCCCGACGTGAAGCCAGTTAAGCAGAGGCCTTACTACCTAAATCTGAAATACAAGGAGAAGGTTCGCTTAGAGCTAGACAAAATGCTAGCAGCAGACATCATTAAGCCTGTGGAAGAATCTAATTGGGTAAGCCCAATGGTGGTGCAAGAGAAGAAGCAGAAGGATGAGATAAGGATATGCGTGGATCTCAGAAAACTGAATGATGCTTGTGTGCATGATCCTTTCCCGACTCCGTTCATGGATGAAGTGTTGGACAATGTAGGTGGCCAGGAAGCATATTCCTTCACTGATGGGTTCTCTAGGTACCACCAAATCAAAATCGCATTGGAGGATAGGAGAAAGACAACCTTCGCGACTGAGTGGGGTTTCTTTCAATACATTGTAATGCCATTTGGATTGAAGAATGCACCTGCAATATTTTCGTATGTGGTTGTTGCGGAATTCAAGGAATTTATTCATAAGTTCTTGGAGGTATATTTTGATGACTGGACTGTATTTGGGCTAGTTAAGTGCCATGTAGCAAGCTTGCAGTTGATGCTGGATACTTGTCGAAGATACCAGATCACACTCAATCTCAAGAAGTGTCTATTTTGAGTTCCTTTTGGAAACCTATTGGGGCATGTGGTTTGCAGACAAGGGTTGATGGTAGACCCCGTGAAGCTCTCAGTGATCCTAAACTTGGAAGCGTCGAGGAGTGTGAAACAACTACGTGCTACTCTGGGACATACATGATATTATAGAAAATTTATCCAAGGCTATGCCCAGATCATCGCGCATATGGACAAATTGTTGAAGAAGGATGTCATGTTCTACTGGAATGATGATTGTAAGAAGAGCTTAGATATATTGAGACAAAAGATGGTTACCACGTCGATTCTAGTCTTCCCAAACTGGAAGAAAGAGTTTCAGGTACATGTCGACGCATCATGTATAGCGCTAGGGGAAGTACTAACGCAGGATGGTGGAGAAGGCTTGGACCACCCTATCATGTTTGCAAGCCGCAAGTTATCTATAGAAGAAAAGAACTATTCTACCACTGAACACGAGGGGCTAGCTATGGTGTATGTGCTCTAGAAGTACCAAACTACTTGCTAGAAGGCCACTTTAAGATGTATACGGATCACTTCGCGTTGAAGTACCTGGTCAATAAGCATGTGTTGGGGGTCGAATATGCCGATGGCTCTTATTGTTCCAAGAGTATGCTTTTGAAGTTCTTGTGAAGCTTGGACAATTGAACAAGGGACCAGATCATCTGTCACACATCGAAACAGGGGAGGAACCTACTAACTTGGAAGAAGGATTGCCTAATGTGAAACTATTTGCAGTGTGTGTCACAGATGGTCATTATCGAGGATATAATACACTTCCTAACAATAGGAACTACACTAGAAGGATACTATGTCCAACAAAAGAAGGAATTAGTGGTGCGCACAGCAAATTTCTCTGTCATTGTTGGGCATCTATATAAGATGGGGAATGATGAGATATTGCGATGGTATGTACCTGAGTTTGAATGAAGCAGCATCCTCATGGACACTCATGGGGTCACCGCGGGAGGAAATTATGTAGGGAGAGCAACTGTGCAGAAGATTCTACGTGTCAAGTTGCGGTGGCCAACCCTTCATTAGGATTCAAAATCATATTGCAAGGCATGTGATGTATGTTAAAGAACAGGTAGGCCATCATGGAGGGATGAAATTCCTTTGAATCCACAAATGACATTGCAACCTTTCAAGAAGTGGACAATAGATTTTGTAAGGCCCATTCAGCCACAAGGGAAGACAGGGGTAAGGTACATTTTCATTGCGACAGATTATTCGACTCATTGGGCAGAAGCGTAGTCACTGAAGGATTGCACGAGCATGACGACCGCGAAATTCCTATTTGAGCATGTACTGACGTGATTTGGATGTCTAAGGATCTTGATGAGTGATCATGGTACGCACTTCCTGAATGAGACGATCAACGCACTAATGGAAGAATTTCAGGTATATCACTAGAAGAACACACCTTATCACCCACAGGCTAACGGGACAGTAGAGGCATTCAACAAAGTGCTTGAAAATGCGCTGACCAAGGTTTTCAATTCACAGTGAAGTGATTAGGACTTACTCATACCTGTAGTGTTATGGGCTTATCGGATGACGTGCAAAAAGTTAACAGGACATGCACCCTTTAGGTTGGTATACGGTGTTGAAGCAGTGATGCCCATGGAGTACATTATGCCTAGTTTGCTTATAACAACACTCATGGGTATGACAGATCACGGAGCCCTGGAAGAGAGGCTCTCGCGGTTGGATGAGCTTGAAGAAGAGAGTTTTTTGGATAGATTTCATCAACAGGTCCAAAAGCAATGCAAAAAAGCGTGGCATGACTGACATATTAAGTTGTGCACCTTTAAGGTGAATGACTTGGTGTTGTTGTATGATAGTAAGTTTGATAAATTTCTAGGGAAATTTATAATGCATTAGCTGGGGCCCTATTTTATTAAGGAGATTATTGACGGTGGCATGGTCCAGTTGGTTAATTTGAATGTGGTTCCCTTCCCAGGAAAGGTGAATGGCAGTTGATTGAAGCCATACGTAGGTGGCCCGACCATCTAACTATGTGATAGAAGCATAGTCTTAGCACTCCAGGTAGATGAAAGGAGGCATGGGACTATAAGCTACACTACCCAAGTTGGGGAGATGATCGATTTTAGGACTATGCGAAGCAGAGAAGTGTCACAGGGTTCGCGACAATGCGAAGGCAGCTGTGCTACTCATAGAAATAGTGCGCAGGTCCGCCGGAAAGTGACCGTTAAAGTCACTGTTCACGATTTGATGGTCAGATTGTGGCCAAATGGAGTGGGCGGTAGGCATTTAAGGAAAAATGTATGGATTAGATTCTTGAAAATCTGCCGCCAATCTAGAATTAATGGGCCAAATGTGGGGGGAACGGTCGGATTTGAATTCAAAAGGCCCTATAAATCATAGGTGGTTGTCCAGTGGAAAACACTTGGAATTTTGAGAATTGAGTTGTTGTGCGCTCAGGTATACATGAACCGAGACATATTTGAGACTCTGAAAGCAAATTCATTGTTTGAGCAACTACTAGAGACACTGCAATAATTGTGGAATAGCACTATGTTAGCACCCGCGGAAGCCATGGACACAGAAGCAGTGACAGTTGAGGAAGCTGCACAGGAATTCAAGGTAGTATAAGCTGCCGCAGAGAGTGCCAAAGCGGTATTCGAAGTCCCTAACTCACCCAGGATACCGAGACCAAAGAAGGATAAGCAGACTATGCTACCGGTGCGCATCTCACCAAGAAACCCATAGAGGACCAAGCTCACTTTGGAGGAAAAGGGGAAGGCTATTAATCTGGAGGCAGAAGAGGAAGAATCTGAAGAAATCTTGGCAGATGAGGAGGATTTAGAAATGGAAGTTGAAACCCAGGGTGTGGGCCCTATTACCAGGTTAACAGAATATGTTCCTTCACGCAAGGGAAAAGCCAAGGTGCCAAAGCACATAGACGAGAGCAAGAGCTCCCTGCAGACCCCGTTGCTCCTGAATGACATTGTTTTTGAGGGTGTTAGTGTCGGTCTTGAGCCCTCCATCGGTGATCAAAAGCTCTTTGCATATGCATAGGTAGGTGTCTCATCAATGTCAGTTTTGCATCCCGTTAGGCATGCCATAAAACTGATGGAGGAGCTGGTCTTTGTCCCCTTCTTGGCTTTGCTGGATCAGGTCATGTCAGGTATTAAGCTTGTGTCATACTTTTTTTGTTTTGTCTTGAAGTCCCAAGTCTTAGGTCTAGGGTTTTGGTCAAAAATCACTGCAAGGTCACGAGTCAAAGGTCAATGAGTGCCCAGCAAGCCAGAAGGAGACTCCATCAGATGGTCAACCTGCAAAAAGAATGAAGTTAAAGCGCCTCAAAAGCTAAATTCAGGACAAAGCAACTCAAAAAGCAGTGTTAAAAGTGAATGCCAAAATAGAACATTAGAGAGTGGGTTTTGTGATTTAATTTTTTCAAATTCAACCTACAAGAGCTAAATTTCCCTCTAAACATTTCATTATGCCTCTATGAGCTAACAAAGAGGAGCAAGAGGGCGAAAATAGTGAAGGAGGTCGAATTGCAGTGAAATTGGAGAGTTTCTCTGGTGCGCGACCACTCGGGCAGGGTGCGCGACCACCTGGGCGGTGCGGGACCACTCGAGCCCTCCTCCGCAGTGCAAATTTTACACTGGCGCGACCACTCGAGCTGCGCGCGACCACTCTAACCCTGCGCGCGACCACTCGAGCTGTAACTTGCAGAACCGGCCCAAACCCACTCAAATTGCCTTGTGACTTGTAAATTGCTCGAGGTAGGCCTCTCAAATGTTTTGAATGTTGAAAATAAGGATGATGAGCTTGTGTTTGTGCATTTTTATCATCAAAATTATGAAGAGAAATAGGTTAAGTGATTGCTTGTTCTTGTAGGCAATTTTGCTAGGGTTATGTTTGATTTCAAGGTTTTTAATTCCTTTTTATTCCCTCCATTACTCCTATTAGATTTACACTTGTCATCATGTGTCTCAATCTCATCTCATTTGCAAAGAATGAATCTCAATTCCCCATTCCCTACACCTAAAACCCTAATTCGTTCCCCACAGCAATATCATTATAAAAATATGTAAAACCACAGCAAAGATCAAATAGTGATGTGAAAATGAAAGAGCAATTGCAATAATGAAACAAAAGACAAAAAACAGAGAAAAAGATTACTATGTGTAGCCAAGTTATTGCAAAGACAAAAGAAACTTATTGCTGTGTATAGTCCTCATAAAAACAGTGAAAAGGAGGCTGTTATTCATAACAAAAACAAAGTAAATACAGCTGTACATATTTATTAAAGGACATGCTGCTTTGAAATACTGTTTGCAAAAGAATGTTGCTGTGTCTCCAAAACCAAACCCTAGGCATCCTTTTCCCTTCTATCCCCCTAATACCCTTGATGCAATGCATCTCCTTTCTCTTTTGAATTTGTTAAGTAAAGCCCTCCTCCCCTTATGACAAATGTAAATTAATTCCTTATTTCCCCTTAGCATCAAAAGTACATCAATCCCTTGGAAAAACAGAGTATGCCTAATAATGTACAGTCAAAGGACAAAATCTAAGAGCTATCTGTTGATGCTAGTAATCAGTGCTGCCCCATCTCCTGTATTACATGCTACCCCTTACCCCCTGTTGAAAAATGTATTGTCCTTTCCCTTGGTGACCTTATTACATGTCTTCCCTAATAAAGATATTTCTTTGCAAATGATTTCCCGATGATGAGAGATGAGATAACATGTTTGACATTTTGTGAATTATTCCTTAAAAGTTCCCTGTTTTTATATATTTTCCCATTCCTTATGAAAAAGTCCCTCCCCTAACATTTCCCTCATGATTTTTTCCCCTTGAAAATAGCATACTTCTCAGCATTTTGCAGGCAGGGCAGCAGTCAACTTTGTCTATTTTCTCCACCTTGCTCAATAACACCATGTCAACCACTGAAACTAATGAGCAAGGTGATGACCGGTCTTCTTCTACGGAGATTGAGGCACAGCAGAGGCCTCGTAGGGGTGGCAAAGGTGGTCATCATAGGAGAGAAGAGCCCACATCTTTAGCAGCATTACAGGCTTGCCCATTGGCAGTGACTTGTTTCCAGTACATGTCATGTTTCCAGTTTTGCGAGAGGCTTGCCCAGATTCAGCACCACAGGGAGTTGGCCCAGCTATTTGTTTTGCGCCTTCATGATGGGCAGGTTACTCTTGCAGGGGTGAATTTTGTGTTTTCTCCTGAGATGATTTCAGAGGCTACCGGGATACCCAATGTGGGTGAGGTGTGGCCAAAGCGCAAATGGCTGGATTTTGTTTATTTTGAGCCATATGTAAGGCCAGCATTCGTACATCACTTGTCAGGGAACTTTCCTTTCAGATTCCTCCGAGAGGAGTATGCTCCGATCATGCGGCTTATCATGCATTACTTCACATGTGAGGGAAGGTTTTCACGAGTCTTTGATTGTCACATTCGCCTGTTGATGCACTTTACCCGAGTGAGGATGATGAACATCCCGGTTTACTTCTTCCAGGACATTCAGAGGATGGTGTCCGTGTTTCAGAGGCAGTCCTCAGCTCAGCAGCATAGGAGTTTGTGCCATCATGGTCTCATCCAGCTCATTGTTTCCCATCAGTTGAGTCAGCAGGGCATTCCATGGGCAGACTTCATTTCTCATGAGTTCTTTACAGTGCCACCACAGCCACAACCAGAGCCAGAGGCCATTCATGAGGTGGGAGGTCCATCACACCAGCCCGAGATTATTGTTCCGAGACATGTTGCTTCCCCACCGCAGCTTACATATCAGAGGGGTCATAGGACCTTATTTGCAATAGCTCGACGAGTATTTTCTCCACAGCAAGTGGAAGGGGTCTCGTCATCTTCTTCAGATCAGCGAGTGTTATCTCCACACCAGGTGGAAGGGGCCTCACATTCTTCATCAGCAGAGGCAGTACGGGAAGGCAAGCAGCCCATGGTTGAGGATGAGAGAGCTGGCGATACACATCATGATTTCATTGACCTTGACGCTCACTCTCCTTCTTCAGATTTTTATGAGCTTATCAGACAGAGAGAGGAGGAGAACCTCGTGTTGCAGCAGAAGCTCGAAATGGCTCAATGGACCATCACTTATCTGGAGCAGCGCAATAGACAATTAGAGGCGGAGAAAGAACTTGATGAGCTATGGAGGATCCGCGGTAATAGAGGCTTGAACCGTAGGAGGCCCGGTGACTTGCTGCCCAAGGAGAGGGAGTCCATGCTTATTCGTGTGAATGCACACTTGGAGAGACTGTTGGAGAAAGCCAACAGGGACAAAGGGCTGCTACGAAACATGAAGAACCATTATTGGGCAAGGTTACAAGTTTGTAAGGCAAAAATGAAGATACTCCAAAGGAAGTTGTCCGAGGCCCAAAAGAGGAAGAAGAAGACCAACCCGCTCCGTATCTTGGCTGAGGCCTCTCTTACTCACCATGATACTCATTAGCCTCCTCCTAGCAGCAAACTCAAGAAATTTTGAGAGTTTTGAGGCATTTTGGGCATTTTTGAGAATTTTACAGGTTTTGGCCGTTGGAGTGGTCTCACCCCGCGCGCGACCACTCGTGGGGACAGCTCAGAACGGGGACAACTCTACATTTTTGGAATTTTCATGCAAAAATGCACTTGCCTATGGATGGACTTCAAATTTTATTGAGATTTGGGCTTCCAAAAGCTCAAAATACATGCAATTTTTGACTTTCTGCCCCTATTTAGAGTTGCAGAAAGCTGCCTTGGGAGAAATGACTTTTGAGGGGTCAAATCAACTCCAAATTCAGAAATTCCAGTGGGGTTGGAAAGTAGACTCATAGACCTTTCCAACAAGCTATCTTGAACTTGATTTGGACACCAGGAAGGCCCTCAAACACAGCTGCCAATGTGCGCGACCACTCCAAGGGAGGGGCGCGACCACTCAGGGAAATTTCACCATTTTGACTATTTCGGCCTGCAAAACACTGTTTTTACTTTGGTTGACTCTTAATGCATGTAAATGATGGATTGTTGGGTAATTTTCATGGCACATGGATACATTTACTCTCCTTTAACACTTCTAGAAGTTTCCTTGATGTAAATAGTGAATATTAAATGCATGGATGGGTTACCTAAGTTTTAGAGGCAAGTTGTTTTGACTGCCTATTATCTAGTGCTCAGTTTAGAATTAGTTGAAACAGCTCCTAGGAAGCTGAGCTCGACCCCTAGAGGTGGGGAAAGGAGTTAGATCATCTATATTATGCCTTCTCTTGCTCATTTTCATGGTTGGACTCTTGAGGGAGAAGCTCCTATTGTATATTTTACTTGTATCTCTGCAATTTGAGGAAAGGGAAGACCAGGGTTTTGCAGACATCATTGGGATTCTTGTGGACTATTGTGTTGATGGTGTGTTCTCTTATTGTAATTGTAAGTGTGTTTATGTGTTCCATCTCTTTCTTTACTGCATCTTATTAAACAAATGAAGTGATAAAGTTTGAATTCATGCTTGCCATGCTCAGCTTTCAAATTTGTTTAATGTTTATGTTTTCCACTGTCTAGAGAGGATTCAAAGTCATTGTTTGCCCTCTTTAGCTTCTCTTCTTTCTTCTTTGATCATCCATCTCAGCTAAAGGCATCAGCACAAACTCCTACCTTGCCCCAAAGACCCACCTGCAAAAACTGAGCTCAATCCCCGCACCCTGAATCGCACTCCCTCCAATTGCCACCAAAAACCCCAAAGACTTTAAATCAACCCCCCTTATCAGTTTACTAGCCTAATATCAATGTTACTAATTGGGTCAGCTCATCCTATTGAAAGATCTACCGAGTTTGACCGGAGAGAGCCTTCTCATACCCCGTAGGGCTAGCTACGAGGTGAAATGGTTTGATGTTGCCTTGAAGGTTTACCTTCCTCAGCCTAGGGTGAAATCTCAAGCGCTAACAGAGGGGATGCACTTAGGGCGGGTTCCTGTACTAAAGTTCAAAGATTGGGACCTCGCATATCATGAGAAATTCACACATTTAGTGACTGAGCAGCTAATGTGCCAACGAATTGACATGACTGCTGGAACGATTGAATTAGAGCCACGGACATGGCTCAAGGGTGTAGAGAAAGTCAAGTTGCTCAACTTGCTCTGGGTACTGCATTACCACTGTGCCCCAATGACTATCTTCATCATTAGGCAGCTACTCTACTTGGTGCATGATGGGTGTTTGTGGCTGGAGGAGCCCATTCCCATCACAAACCACTTGATCCATTAGATCACACGACTGCCTTACTTAGGAGAGGATCCAACCAATATATCAGAAGGAAAAGGTGGTGAGTTGGCCCTCGCAAAAGCTATGAAGAAGAAATTCAAGTTGGAGAAGAAGAAGCGGGGATATGCCATCTCCAGCATTAACAAACCTGCAGTCAAGGTAGCAACACAAATATTAGTAGGGAAGGTGATGCAGAAGTGTCGTGCAGATGAGGTGCCCGTGCTTGTGATTGCACTAGTAGCCCAATGCACTGAGGGAGTCCAGTTCAACTGGGAAAATTATCTATGTGGCAAGTTCCTTGCGAACTATCATGAGGCATAAGAGCAGGGCAAGATGTTTCACTACGTGTGGCTCTTGTTGTCGATTGTGCTAGTGGCATGGGAGCTGCCAGAAGACAGCCAATTCCCTTCGGTCACACTGGACCTTCCAAAGGAAATCAAGTATGCTTCGCTATGGGTGACCAAGGACGTGTAACGCATAAAAGAAAGCAAGATATTTTGAATATTGATGGAAATGAGTATCTGAATGGGGATCAATCGCAAGTCACGGTTGTCGCCCACAGTATACACTAGTTTGCAGATTTCAAAGCGGATTTCCACCATGTCTTTATCAGGGCGTGAAAGGACCCTACAAAGACATGGAATAACTTACCATATCTGGTGACTGATGATGTTATCTTTGCAGTCCTCGAGTCTTGGCCACTGGAGTGGCACATTGCAATAGGCTCCACGGTGGAAATGGACAAGTCCGTCGTGCATCGTAAGAAGGAAGAAACAAAACTCTGAATGGCGTAGCTGGTTGAGAAGCACAGGAAAGAGAAAGCGGAGGCTAAGACCTAGGTAGCATGCAACGTTGTGAAATTGGCCAAACAGACGAAGATAGGAGGAAAAGAGTGCAGAGGACAGAAGTCAACTTTGCCTGGGGCTGAGGCAGAAACAGAGGAGAAGACAGAACAAGGCGGCATGGACCCACAGACGATGTCCACCCAACTCAAGCATCAACAACCGCAAGAGAAGGCAATGCCACAGAAGAAATCCAAGGCTTCAAAGACATCCTTCGACCCAATCACCCTCATTGAGGGGGATTTGTACGATATTGGAGAGAAGGTGAGGGATGTCACCACGGAGGCCTTCCAACAGTTCAGATAACAATAGAAATTGGTATTAGGGGCTCTTCGGACAAAGTTACATGAGTTACAGGCTCGCACTCCACAGGCTGGCACAGTTTCCACCATCCTCACGATCGACACTTCAGCTGCCGCAGAGATGTTGTGCACAAGGGTGACCAACATGATAGTGCTACTAGATGGGGCACTTACTATAGAAAATGAGGCCGACAGGCCCACGGTTAGTAGCCTGAAAGGGGTGGGCTTGAATATGGCCATGCTCCCTTGAGAGACGCTCCACCTCTTGTAGGATGGAGTCACCACGGAACTTAGGGCCCGGGAGAGTTGCGCTCTGCAGGTGATGAGCGAGCAGCGCATCAATATCGAGTAGTTGGGCCTGCAGCGCAATGAGGCAGTGGAACAAAATAAGCAGATCATGTAGGTTATGGAGGAAGCCTGCTAAATGCTCCCAGAGTTGGACATTTAGTCAGAAGAAACAATTGAGGTGCGCGTCTACAAGTTGGTCACAGGGGTGCGCGATGCTCGGATAGAGGTGTCCAGGATTTAGCTGGAGATGATCTTGTAGATTGCAGAATTGCAGTTGAGGGCTCAGCCTTCAACTCTGCCAAAAGTTAGGGAACAGCGTGCCACCGCTGTTACAACAACAATAGCGACGATCGACGGTGCAGTAGAAGACTGCACAGAACTTTTTGAACAGTCATTCGAGGTCTTGACCACCCTGCAAGAGGACCCAAATGTAGAGCACCTGGAGACAGAGATGTGTGAGCTACAACAAAGATATGACGAGGTCAAAGGGATCACGCAAAAAATCATGCTTACACAGAAGCTCGCATAGATGGAGGAGGCAAAGGTGCTTAAGGAATAGATGGATTCCGCTCGGCACAAAGAAGCAGTCCTAAAAGTGCGCCTACATCCATGGATAGATGAAGCATATACGATCACAAATTCCATTGAAGGAAAGCTCATGATGCTGTAGGAAACTCAGCAGAATATTCAATGTAGTAGTTCAGTGGTAGTCATTGAGCAGAGAGTGGAAGAAGTCCAACAGGCAGCCGCTTAGTGCGTTGCTGAGGTTGTGGTCATCCAGACAGAGCTGGGAGGTATTTGCACTAAGATCTCTGTGCCTACAAAGTGACTCGAGGGTGAGTCACGATGTTTGTGTTGGAGGCCTGTTGGGCATGGGATCCCCCAAGGGTGGTTTTGGGGCTAAAATCCCATATTTTGGTAAAATTTTGTAATCCAAGTGTAAAGACTCTACATTTTGTGGTCGCGGAGTGCGTAGGTGTTAAAGAGTCATAGGGTTATCCGCACTTATTTTGGAAATGTAATGTCGGCTGTAAATGATCTACCCATGGTCTGCAGACCATGGGATTGTATAAATAGAGCTAAGCTCTAAGTAGTTTAAAAGGAAGAAGAGGACGAAGAGAGTCATAGCCTTAGAGCAAGAAGTCTAAGTCTTGGGTTGTAGTGTAGGTAGAGGCTCTGCAGCTGAGTGCGCAGAGGCCTAGGGTAGAAGTCCGCAGCTAAGTCCGTGGACCCCTGCAATGGAGTGCACAGGGCGGGTCAAGTCTATAATCATCTGGAATTATCAATAAAGAGAAGTATTCTACAATTTCTGTGTCTTTATTTCCTGTTTATGCATCCTGTTAAGTTGGGTATGAATTTCACTTGTAATGCTTATATGATGCACGAGTGTATGTAAATGTGTTAGTTAAGTGAACGCAAGTAAGAACCTCTGTTTACGTGAAGATAAATAAGATCGGTTAATATGATAAGTAAAACACTTAACCTAGTTTGGGAGATATCACAGTTTATTGCCCTAGTAGCGCGAAAGTCCCTGAGTCGCAGGTTAGGGCTGTGCGAAAACCAATTGTACCCTTTCGTGAAGGTACTGAAGGGTGGAATAGAGGGCTAAGAAACTTGTGTGAAGGCAGGTATAGCCAGAATAAACCAACATCACATCCATCTCAACGATGCGGAAGCTTGGTTCCAAAATCCCCCAATACTGCTTCCGGTGAGACTTCAGTCCATGCTCCACAGGTTGATGCCGAAAGGGCTAGTAGTGTAGGGATTTGTTTGGCTAACTAACATTGAACCTGGGTTAGCCCCCCTCAAGCCAACGAGCTTCTCAGAGAGTCAACTCTAATAAACCCCAATAAATTTTCTTGTAAACTCTTGTTGTAACATTTCGGTAAATTTGACCTCAATCCAGCTTTCAAACTCTTCAGATAGTTTTAATGATTCTATTAGTGAGGGAGGGATGCTTTTCTTAGGCACCTATATTCCACTTTTATCTTGCATGTTTAAGGTAGATTCAAACATCATGCTATATCCTATTTCAATTTGTTGAACTTGATGATTGTTTTTTCTGTTTGCTAGTTCACCACCACTGTCAACAACAATCGAAAATAATGTAAACTTTGAAATGGGAACTGATACTGTTACCCATTTCGTAGAGATAGCAAAAAATTGACCCGATTTTGAAAAGGGGCGATGCAGAACACACATTTTTTTTAGAACATAGTTTTTGGCACTTTAAATAACCGATACGATTACCTGTTTCGTAGGGGTAGTAAAAACGTGACCCCATTTTCAAAAGTGGTGATGTAGAATACAATTCTTTTTTTGGCAGCATATTTTTGAGACTTTAAATTTTCTTATGTATCAAATATAAATATTTGTTTTAAAATGTTAGTGATTTTCATGCTGATTTTGAAACGTGTTGATGCAGCATACCTTTCTTTAGAGGACTTATTTTTTACACTTTAAAACTTATTATGTTTGATTTTTTTATTTTTTTTTTAAATTATGATTACTTAATGAATTTTCAAGTTGTTTTATTTTTCTTCTTTTTTTTAAATGTTGATTACTTAAAAAAAACAAATATATATATATATATATATATATATATATATATATAGATATATTAAGTAAGTAAAAAAAAAAAAAAACATTAACAAAAACGAGGAAAAAAATTAAAACAAACTAGATTAAAAAAAATAGAAAATTACCAAAAAAATAAATAAATAACTAGTTAAATTAATATTAAAAACATTTAAAAAAACTAAAAAAAAAAAACTCAATTTAAAAAAAAAAAAAAATGAAAATTTTAAAAATGTGTCTTTTCAAATTTAAAAATAAATAAATAAATAAATTTAAAAACATTTAAAGTTTATAAAGAAATATGTATTTTGGATTAAAAAAAAAGAAAATTATTTTTTATTAAGAATACATTTTTTATTTAAAAATTAAAATGTTTAAAAATTAAAATTTTAATTTTGTTTTTTTAAACAAATTTTTTTATTTAAAAAAAAATTATCAATTTTTTTTTTAAACAATTTGTTTTTTTTTTTTTTTATTTAAAAAAATTATTAATTTAAAAATATATATATATATATATATATATATATATATATATATATATATTATTTTTTATTTTTTTTTAATTTAAAAAAAATTACTAAAAAAAAATTAAACTATTTTTTATTTAAAAAAAAATTAATATATATATATATATATATATATAGATTTAAAAAAATAAATAAATTTACCTCGCCGCCCATGGTGGCGTGGACCTGGGCAAAGGGCCTGCATGTAGACCCTCTACCTAGGGTCGCGCCACCACGTGCGGCGAGGTAATTTTTCTTTTTTAAATAAAAATATATATATTTAAAAAAAAAACAAAATTTTTTAATAATTTTTTTCTTTTTAAATTAAAAAAAAAATTAATAATTTTTTTAGAAAAAAAATAAAATAAAAGATAAAAAATTAATAATTTTTTTTAAATAAAAGAAAAATATATTTTTTTTTTTCGAAAAAAAAAATTGTTAAAAAAAAATTAATAATTTTTTTTTTTTTTTTAATTTAAAAAAAATTGTTTAAAACAAATTAAAATTTTTCAATTTTCAATTTTTTTTGTTTTTAAATAAAAATGAAAGCTCAATAAAAAATATTTTTTTTTTTAAATCAAAAATACATATTTCTTTATAAAGTTTATTTATTTATTATTATTATTATTATTTTTAATTTGAAAAGACAAAACCTCTTCTTCCTACTCTCATTTCTGTGGAGCAGTCAGGATATGTGGAGGGTAGACAAATTCTCAAGAGCATCATTCAAGCGCATGAAGTGGTTCATTCATTGTTAAGCAATAGGAAGGCGGGAATGATCATGCAATTGGACCTTTCCAAAGCGTATGATAAACTGAATTGGACCTATATTAGGAAGGTCCTTCTAGCCTTTGGCTTCGATCATAATTGGGTGAGATGGGTCATGGCTTTAGTCACTTCCTCTAGCTTTTCAATTTTGGTCAATGGCTCTCCTTCCAAGACCTTTACTCCTTCAAGAGGTCTTAGACAAGGAGATCTGCTCTCTCCTTTTCTCTTTATCCTCTTGATGGAAGGACTTCGATGATCCATTACGCATGCTAAAGAAGGGTGTAATATCAAGGGTATCCAACTTTCTGAAACTGGTAAAGCTTTCTCCCGTCAACAATTTGTTGATGACACTATGTTGCAGGGAATCCCCACAGTAAAAGAAGCTCTTGCTTATACACAAATCTTGTGAGACTTGGCCATGGCCACAGGTATGGAGATAAATCTATCCAAATCTAAGATTTTTTTCTTTAATAATAGTGTCGCTATTCAGAGAAATATCTCTAGAATTTTAGGTTTTCAAAGGGAGGTCCTTCTATCCAAGTACTTGGGAGTCCCTCTTACTGAAAAACCCTTGCACAAAATCATTTGGGAGCCAGTGCTTACAAAATCAGTTTTGTAATCAATCCCCATCTTTATGCTTTCAGCTCTCCCAGCTCCAAAGGGAGTGCTACATCAATTCAGAACCATTCAAAGAGACTTTCTTTGGGGGAAGGGGGAGGAGAGAAAGAAATGGGCCTTAGTAGCATGGGATAAGATCTGCAAACCAAAATCCCATGGAGGTCTTGGACTAGATGATCCAGATGTTCTCAGCAAGGCTCTAGGAGCAAAATTATGGTGGCACTGGGTGAAAGAACCTAAGGCTCAGTGGGCTAGTGTTTGGAAGGAAAAATATGCCAGCACTTGGCAAGATAATGATCACATAAGGATGACGGGTAACATAAAAGGATCCCACATCTAGAATAAGGCCTGGGAGAACAGAAACCTAGTGCAGAAAAATAGTTTTTGGGAGATCAGAGAAGGAGACCTGGCTTTGTTTTGGGAAGATAAATGGCAAAAAGAACCTATACTGCTAAGAGAGGACTTTCTGGACCTTAAGAGAGAAACTGACACCAAAGGGATTTTAACGGTTAGAGATTTTTGGGAACAAACCAGTACAGAAGACAAATGGAGAACCTGGAAGACTTTAGAATCAGGGAATTATAACCCCTTGAAAGAAAAAGTAGAAGCACTTCTGACTATTTTGGAACAAAGGAAGATTCTGGTATCAGAAGGCATGACCAACTCAGATGGGGCAACAACAGAGAAGGCACCTTTAATATTAAGGAGGCCAAAAAGTTATTTCTTGAGTGAGACTCCAATACACCAGACAAAGTCTGGCAGAACCTGTGGAGGTAGCAAGGTTGGATGAAAATCAAACCCTTCATGTGGTTGGTGCATCATAAAAAAATTCTAACTTGGGACAATATTAGAAATAGAGGTGTGCTGAGACCTTCTAGATGCCAGCTCTGTGAAGCTCAAGAGGAGACAATGGAGCACCTTCTCAATGATTGCATCTTTACCTCTAGCTTGTGGGACACCTTTGCCACAATTTTTCAACAGATGGATAGGGACAGAGCAAGCATCAAAAATACCCTAAATAACTGGAGACAAAACTTCTCTGAGTATGAGTTTCTTAGCCTAGCTTGGGTTTTAAATCCAGGCTTCATAATTTGGAATGTTTGGAAAGAAAGGAACAATAGATTTCTAAAAAATGTTCACAACACCACACATCTCATTTTTGAGAGGATCTTAAGACAACTCAAAGAGATGGTGAGAAATTTTGTGAAAAACTCCCCAAAAAACCCTCCTTCTGTAACAGAGATGCAGATTCTGTGTCGGTTGGGGATGCAGGGGCTTATTCCGCAGGGGATGGTCAAGAAGGCTATGAATCCTGCTAATAAGCCAGTCTATTGGCATCCTCCCCCTCAGGGTTTTCTGAAATCCAACATTGATGGAACCTCAAAGGCCAACCCAGGTCTTGCTAGTTGTGGAGGGGTGCTACGTGATGAGAATGGATGTATTCTTTTTATCTTCCATTTCCATCTGGGAAAAGCTACAAATAATATGGTTGAATTAATGGCCATTGAACAGAGTTTATATTTCCTAAAGCAGGATAATCTCCATAACACTATTATTGAAGCTGATTCTGAGTTGATCATTAACTCGGTTAAAAGAATTTGTTGTGGAACATAGCCGGGAAAAGTCTCAAGTCATTGGATGCTAATACAGGTCTTCCAAAGGATACAAATTCACCTCCAAGATCTTCGCATAGTGAGTTTCACTCATGTCCGAAGGACAGCCAATAAACTGGCAGACATTATGGCCAATCAAGGAGTAGTTTGTACTAAAAACCGGGTCAAGTTGATAATGCGAGAGATGTCTTAGAACAAATTAAAGGAGCAGTGTTGTGGTCAAGCAAAAGAGGACATCAAAATTTTCCGTAACAGAGCCATGGAAACGGGACCTGACTGACTTTTTTGCACTTGTAAGAATGCTTTTGGTGTGCAGGTTTCGGAATGGCAACAACATACCAGAAATGTCAGGGAGATGACTGGAAAAAGGGAGCTTCATCTTCCTTTGGTCGGGCACCGGATTCTAGTCCTCCACGGCAGTCGCAAAACCACATTTTATTTCGGCGGTGACTTTACCACCCTTGAAGTGGTTTCCAATATATCGCATCGCTTTCAGGATGGAAGTGGTATTTTTCATTTTGGTGTGATTCCACTCATAGCGCAACACATGGCAGAGGGTGGGGAGGAAATACCGCCCCTCATTGTGCAGTAAACTTCCAGGAGTTAAGGGTGCGCGATATGAATTGCAAACCGTCGGATCAATCGTGATCAACCTACGGACAGGATTGATCGTGCTAGTTGGTTGGTCCATTTTGGGGGTTATTGTTTGTGTTGTTTGCACACACCATCTGGAATCACACGCACTCGACGGATTTCGGGAGGAAAAAATACACGATGGATAAGTGATAAATGGACCCAATGTATTTATCAATTAAGATCTATTTAATCCATCGGGTCCATTTTACCTATTATGGTGTGCTTGTTTTCCACCCGATTTGTTTCTCAGTTGCTGGATCTTTCGATCTAGATCCATCAGCCTAATGTGGGCTTGTGCCTTTATATACTATTTCTTTTTTATAATTTTGAATAGAAGGATCCGCTCTTGCCTCAGCAAAAAAAGAAAAGACATATATATTTTTAAAATTTTCATATTTTTTTTAATAATTTCAGTTTATTTTTGTTTTTATAGTTTTTTTTAAATGTTTCTAATATTAATTTTACTAGTTTTTTAATTTCTTTTTTTGTTAATTTTCTAATTTTTTTTAATCTAGTTTGTTTTTAATTTTTAATTTTTTTTCCTAGTTTTTGTTTTTGTTTTGTTTTTTGTTTTGTTTTTTGTTTTTTTTTGTTTTTGTTTTGTTTTATATATATATATATATCTTAATTTTGTTTTCTTTTTTCTAAATTCTTTTATGGTTAATGAGATAATTTTTTTTTAACATTTTTTTTATTTTTTTGTCTTTTTTATATATATTTTTATATTTGATTTTTTAAGTAATCAACATTTTAATCTTAATTTTAGTAGTTTTTAATTTTTTTTTTGTTAATTTTATATTTTTTTTAAATCTAGTTTGTTTTTAATTTTCATTTTTTTAATTTTTTTTTTAGTTTTTTGTTAATGTTTTTTAAATTTTTTTGTTTTTACCTACTTAATTTTATAGTTTGTTTTAATATTTTTTTTCTTTTCCATATTTTTGTTTTGTTTTTGTTTTTTTTTTCTTTTGCCAATTTTTTTTTAAGGTTTACAAGATATTTTTATTTTTTATTTTTTCCATTTTTTTAAATATGTTTTTTTTACTATTTATTTGTTTATAATTTATAAGTTTTCTTTTAGTTTTTTAATTCTTATCTTTTATAGGCTAATTTTGTTTTTTTTTTACATTTTTATGATTGATTTTTTTTTTTTTTTTTTTTTTTTTTTTTTTTTTTTTTTTTTTTTTTTTTTTATGTTTGATTTCTTTTTTGTCTTTTTCTTTTTTCTTTTTTCCTTTTTTTTATATATTTGATTTTTTTTTTTTAATTTAACGTTTTGTTTTTAGTATATATTTTAATTTATGTTTTGTTAAATTTTTTTTTAATTTTTTTTGTTTTGTGTTTTTTCATTGTTTTAATTTTTAATTTTATTTATGTTCTCATTATTTTTTTTGAAATTTTAATGCTTTTCGGTGTCATGATAAAATATTTTACTCTATTATTTGGAAATGTTGAAATTTTACACTTGAAAAAGAAAAGTGTTATCTCAGCGTCAACACTTTTCGTTTTGAGGGTGTTCTTTGCACAAAAGTTACCATTGAAAAAAAATTGTTATTCGAACATGAACACTTCGTTTTGAGGTTGATTTTTGGACAATTTTTGCACCAAAAATTGGTTTTCACCACCATTTTTAAAACATGTTGAAAAATTACCCTAGAAAAAAAAGGTGTTATTCCAGCATCAACACTTTTTGTTTTTAGCACTGTTTTTGATGTTTTTACGGGGTTTTTTGGCCAGAGTTCCCGTTTTTGAGTTTAAACTTCCCGTTTCAAAGTTTACATTATTCAAAGTGATAAAACCAAATTCCTTCCCTTGTAATGTCAGAGGTACAACCTAAGCTTTTACTAATTAGCCTTCTACTGTCCATATTGCATCTAATATATTTGACAAATAACCTAGGATATGAGAATCCTTCTCTGACAGTTTCCAACATGTTCCCTGATCTTCATCCAATCCATTTGCATTGTCCCTACTATCAACTATTTCAAAAGTCATTGTCTCAGAAACATTAATGTTGGTATCACATTCACCATTGTCCATGTCAAAAGTATGAAACATTGTACCATTGGTTATATTGGATGAAACTCTAATGTCTGGACCTCCTTCCACGTCATCCATATTCTGGGTTGTTTTACCTTCAACTGATTTAATAATTTCCATGTCTTCATCTAATTTTCCATTCACAGTACCAGTGCCCTCTAAATGGTCACATAGTAGGAATTTTCCACATTACTAGTCATGGAAAGATGTCAAGATCCATTATTTAAAACATGCTTGTCGCCAACTTGGACATCTTTGAACTAAAGATTCCCAAAACAGATAGCTTTGTTAGACAATTTCCATCAATCATGGAGTCTATGTCATCTGTCATCGGAATGCCAAAACAACCACTAACATTGTTACTATCTTTTACTGTACCATAAGTGTCTCCAACTTTTTCATTATTCTAGAATCATATTCCTTCTGTGGAGTCTTAAAATCCTCCAGTGGACTAGATTCCAATTTGGCAATAGAGTTTTTCACTCTAGTAGATGAATCTACATGGAAAAGACGATGATCCCATTCACAAGCTTCATAAAGAAGAAGACACCTTATACTATTTAGCTTTGAAATATCAACAACAGGTCTTCCAACTTTCCTGTCACTAATGATGGCCTCTTGCAACAAACCCTATTTGAATTTGCTAGATTTCATCAAAAGAATGAACTCTATGAAGAAATTGTTTCCAAGTAAGAAATTTCAAAAAAAAATATGGAAATATTCATTAAGTAGAAATATTATTCTAGCATAATATCATGTTAGAAAACTTAAAGTACACTAAACAACCGTTATATACATCTATAATATCACCAAAAATTAAATTATTTCTTTATGTGAAGGAGTAGTTGGTAGGGAAGTCCTCTGCCAAGATGGATATGTATCCCACTATACCCCTATAACTTGAGCACATGTATCTCCTATGGGGGATTTCTTAAAAACAATTTATGTTTGAAGAAGACTAGTTTCATCAGGACTAGATTTACTAGTAACATGTGACACAAGTGGCCCCATCCCTCCACTAGTAAGAGGTGGTTTGGACTCTCCCTTATTGTTATCAATCAAAGGGTCATATGCTAAGGTAGGGAGTGTTGACATTTTCTTATACATTTTCAGGTTTTGCATTTATCCCAACCAGGTTTGTTCTGGAATAGGAATAAAAGAACTTGGTATCATAGAAATAGATCTATCTAAACTTAATTTTTTGCCTAGCAATGCAATAGTTATTAGTGATTTCAAGGGAAGTTTAGGCAAGGTGGCACCTTCATCTGCATGAAAACAGGTCTCAAGGGCTAAATGGTAAGCTGCAAACATAGCATCTTGAACAACATGTTTAACTTTCTTCAACTCATCATGACTTGCACCCATAAGCAGAGCCTGTAAACACAGAACCAGAGCAAGTCCCATAAATTCTGACTTCAATAAAATAGCATGTAACTAAAGATCAAGGTGTCATCTAGTTTGGAGATAATCAACCGCATGACATACTTTCAAGAACGCAATTTTGAGAGCCTCTTTACTTTGTTGGAAATATTTTAGAGATATTAGATTGATTTCTAGACTCGAGCCTCCATCTATGAATTAGATTATCATAGCATACATAATAGAAGTACCATTTCTACTAGACAGATTAGACTTTTAAGGAATATTAAGGATAAATATAATAATTGATTTTAATGAAAATGAAATATTAAAAATACACAATGAATCATAGACAATTTTCCACCCTTGAAATCACCATGTTAGGCTCGAAAATGGGTTTCCGGTTTGTATTAGAAATGTGGATTTATTGATTCACATTAGAATCTATAGGATAGAGCATTGATCATCATGAGAAACATTCCCTAAATAAAATAAAAGATAAAGTTGTAAACTACATTTTTGATTTGGAGGAATAGGTAGAGTGGGTCCACATGGCCTCCCCACAACAACTAGAATTTGAGGAGGGATGGGCCCCCTATTTATCAATTTTTTTCCTGCTAGCTCTCTACCAAATTACTTGAAACCCAAATGCATCTCATTTTTCAGTTTCAAACTTTGGAGAATAGATTTGGATAAGAGAAATGAGAACAACTTAGGGTGGACAAGTTTGGTAGAACAACACTGAAAAAGAACTTTGGTAAGCAGATTTGATGGGAGGAACTTAGAACAAAGTTTTTGCCTGCAGAACAACACTCAAAAATCTTATTTCTCTTTTGTTTCTTACTCGCCTATATTATATTTTATGAAATCTGATTCATTATCTTAGGGAGGGTGATGAGCCCCCAAATTGGGTAACCTATTGGGCTCATTTTGCCTAATTGTCCTTGTTCAATCCTCCATTTTTCATAGATTATGCATGTTTTTCTAGTATGTTTATGTTATTTGAACGAATAAGGGTGGTCACTCTACCTAGGAGACTAATACGTGGTTATTTCAAGATTTTTGGACAAATTTTGGAGCAAAACCAAGCAATCATGGGTCAGCTGACAACCAAGCTTGAGGTGAGGATTCGTAGGGAGGTTGTCTCTTACATTAAATGGCCTTCCTCGAAATCTCCACCCTCAACACCGAGCTCCACAGGCCACCAAAACGAGTTTTAAAGGCAACCAAATAGTTTTTGGAGGAGTCCCTTGAATCTAGGAGGGCTGCTAGCCCCCTCGTATTGTACAAATAGGAAGGCCTCAGCCTTCGTAGTTTACTTTTGGAACTATTGTTATTTTTGCACTATAGTGTTGTCATTTTGCTTAGCCTGTTTTATTGTAGCTACTGCTGTACAACTTTCTTATGATGGTTATTTTTTAATAATGATAAGCAGCTTTACTTGGTATCAGATTAGAGTCCTTTATAGGAGCCTGCAGCTCTTGGGGTTGGGCCCAACCCAAGTGCTAAGGCCTCCTCTATCTATTGTTAGTTATTCTTTATGCATTTGCAAAGACATTTCTATTAAATAGATTAGAGTTTGTTGATTGACTAGGTCACTGTTAATCATTGGTTAGATAGAATTTTTGAATGCTCAGATTTAGTTGATAGGTTGTTAACAGAAAAGCTTCAGGAAAAGGGCCATCAAACATCTCTAGTTTCACCTCTCCTTCAGTAGGATTTGGAGCTGGGATCAGGATAACTTTGCTGCCCACAAAAACACTGATTTTGCTTTGCCATGCAATCGCTAGTGTTTGATTTTCATGTGTAGAAGTTGGTTACAAGTTCAGACTTTCATTTGCTTAGTTGCATGAGCTAAAATACATGGTTTCATTGCAGGTCACACTTCTGATTCATTCTCCTTACTGGCAGCTAGCAGATCAGGTCATCGTAATTAGGTTTCTTGAAATTCCAAGTCTTCATTGGATCGGTTGGAAGAAATGCATTGCAGAGCACCTGTACCACTCCTTCATCTATTCAATCTCCATCAGCACCATCCACTCCACCCTATGCTTAGAATTCTTGCCTCCTATTCTCCATTTGCTCCCATAACCCTAGTTTTGTGTGTAATATTGCTTTAGTCTTCTTTGAACCAAATACAACGATCCACACCTATCCACAACTCCATCCACCGAGTTCTAGACCATCTCCAACTCTCACCCTACCTCCACACTCACTCCTTCCCCTTTCCCTCTCCATTCATCCACCAAAAACCTCATTCCTGAACATCCTGTAGAAAATTCCAGACATCCTGTAGAACCCCTGCAGACTTCCTGTAGAGGCTCACGAATGAGGTTTCTTGATATCCAAACTTGGTGAAACTCTAGGGAAGGGTGTTAGGGACCCCTTAGGCCCTCTCTGAACCTTCTTGACCTCCTCTAAGGATTTCCTCTTGCCCATCCACCTCTACACAACCCAAAAACCGTCAAATCATATGTATAATAACTCTGGCAACATATTCAAAAATACAAAAAGATGTTTCTTTCAGATGTTACTATAGAAGTAGCTTAGGTGCATGTATTTACCTTCCTAGAAGTCAATGGCATTTCTTTCAGTAGCTTGCATCCTCTTCCTTGCATTAGTAGGGTCAGCTAGTAGCATTAGGGTTTGCGTTTTCTTTGAGCTTTCCAGTGTCTTTCTGCAAGTAGATCAACCTTCTTTAAATTAGCTTTCGTCCATTGGTTAAAAGGCTTCTTCTCATAGCCCATAGAATTTGGCTTGAGCCCCTAGCGGACTTGTGCCAGCTGACCAAGTGACAGCTGCGGCAAGAGCTAGTACTTGTGCATACAGCACTGTCGCTTCCAAGTTTGTTACGAACTACCGGGTTGATAAAAGTAAAGAAGGGAGTCCCAAGAGTTGTAGCATTATTGCTGCAATACTGGAGCTCACCACCTCTTTTTGGTGCCATTTCCAGGGAAGTGTCAGAGTATTTGTGATTGCTGCTTTTCTTCTATTTTCCTACTCTCGCCTTCTGCTAAATAGTTTATTTCATTTCCATTCTGCAATTTCATTTCTGCAAAATTAAATTAGAAATTTCCTGCTTTCGTAGATTAACCTTTCAATTCTACAAGCGTAAGATAGAATTTCAATTATGAAAGCATAAAATAGAATTTCAATTTTGCAAGTGTAGTCTAGTATTTCCTTCTCACAATTTGATTTCAGCAAAATAGATTAGTCTTTCCCTGCTTTCATTTCAATTCCACATTTTCATTTCTGCATGATAGATTTTAGTTAGTTGCAATTCCATCTGTTTTAGTTTTGCAGGTACAAGCAGAGGAAAAAATAAAACATCCAAAAGTCCTTTCATGCCTCGTAGGAATAGAGATAATACCGAAAAATTCCTACCCAACACCCTCACCACTTCACTAAGTCACTCTTCTCTCTTCTTTGGTGGCAGTGATCCAGAGGAACCTATAGGTGAACCTCCTAAGATATACGAAGATCCTATAACAGAAGAAGAGCAAGAAAACATTCCTTTTGAGACTATGGCTAACAACAGAAATGGTAGAGACGATGATGAGAGAATGAAGGTACCTTCCCCATCTGAGAGACTAACGGGGACATGAAAATGAAGAACATAAGTCCCTCAGCCTTACCTCATTTCCATGGATTGACCACTAAAGACCCTGATACCTTCCTGTTTGAGTTTGCTATCCTTTGTCGAACTTATGACTATACCGAAGACGAGCAAAAGTTGAAACTCTTTCCCTCCAGGAAAAATTTTAAGAAGCCCCCTAAATCTATAAATATAATAAATGGGCGAATCTCCATGGTATATAGGAAAAATGGAAGGCGATTTTATCAATAATATAATATGTATATATAATTTTTTGGCGAATCTCTCACCAGGCATGGCGAATATTTTACTCAATTATAAAATCTTGTAAGATCTTGGCGAGTCTTTCACTAAATAATAAAACTTTGTAAAGTCCTAGTGAATCTTAGCATAGGCTACATGCTGGTTTAATTCCCCCATTTAAATAGGCTACATTGCAGGTGAATACCATGGGTCAATACCATGTGCCATTTTGGTGAATACCATGGGTCAATACCATGTGCCATTTTTATTTTTATTAATTCTAATATTAGGGTTAATAATGGTTTTTTTCATGGTATTAATAACAATCTAGTCCATGGTATTTGTCCCATAGTATTTTGGCCATAGGTTTCACCTAAATATAACCCATTTTTTGAGTGTTCGTAAATATAAGGTGACTTATGGAGTAAATATAAAAAAATGTTTTATTTGTTTACCATACCTCTGGTTTATTCATATTTTTATTAATTTACCATACCTCTTTTACAAATATGGTATTTGGCCCATAGGATTCACTTAAATAGAACCTCTTTCTTGAGCCTTCATAAATAGAACGAGGGTTATGGACTAAATATAAAAAGAGGTTTTATTTATTTACGATACGTCTAGTTTATTTATATTTTTATTTATTTACCGTACCTTTTGAGTAAGTATAAAAAGACGTTTTATTTATTTACCATACCTCCACTTTACTTATATTTTTATTCGTTTACACCCTTACATGTATATAAGGTGACTTATGGAGTAAATATAAAAAATGTTTTATTTATTTACCATACCTCTCATTTATTTATATTTTTATTAATTTACCATACCTCTTTTATAAATATGGTATTTGGCCCATAGGATTCACTTAAATAAAACCTATTCTTGAAAATAGGTGAATGGATTCACTTAAATAAAACTTATTCTTGAAAATGGGCGAATGGAAGGTTCTAAGTCCTAATTTCAAGGGCTAAATTTACCTTTTTTACCCTCTCCCTTAAAATAAGGTGGGCTATTTGAGGTGATTTGTAAAAGTGTACTATGATACAAAATATTCGCCCACTAAAAATTTAAAACCCCTTAATTTCGCCAAAGGGCGAAGATTCGCCCCTAAAATTATCCTTGTTTCCCTCTACCCTCAAGGATGGAGCATTACGCCGGTTCATGGGGTTACCTGGAAACAATATCACTACTTGGGCTCAAATGCAGCAAGCCTTTAACAACAAATACCGGGATTACTGTAGGTCAAAGGAAACCAAGGGGGAAATCTTTCGGATGACCATGGGAAATGATGAGTCTCTAGAGGACTATGAGGAAAGGTTCCAACTTAGCTATAAACGGGCCAGGTGCACACTTGACCCTGAATCTCTAAAGCTGGTTATGCTTTGAGGAGTCCCTGAAGACCTTCTAGATACCCTTCACATGCTAGCTGGAGGAGATATTTACCAACTACCTTATGAGGACATAAAGACTGTGTTTAGAAACCACTCTAGGGCAGCCTAGAAAAGAGGTAGAGGGAATCCACTTTTAGCTAGTACTACCTTCTCCAAGCATGAGTTTGCTAATCAGATGGAAGACCTCAAAAGTGAGATGAGATAGACCATTTCCATGAAACTTGATACTTTCTGAATCCAAAAAAAGAAAGAGGAAGCTGAGAGGTCTTTGGCCATTTTCTATCCCCGATGTACGAGGAAGCACCCTAAGAACGAGTGTCCATTACACTCAGTGGAGGTATGTTTCGTTTGTGAGGAGAACCACCCCACAAACCAATGCCCAACCTTGCCCAGATTCAAAGCCATGTACCAAGGGACTGAGGCACCCACTGAACCTCTCTACTTCCTCAACCAAAGGAGACCGCATGGACCCAGACCTTACCAGCAGGGGATGCAAGGGACATCCCAAGCTTATTATAGCCCCAACCAATCTGCTCACATGCCTTCTTGGGGTCCCCCTGCTCATCCTTCCTGGTCTGCACCTCCTCCGTGGTCTTATCCACCTCAATACCATACTCAACCCACTGCTCATTCGTTTCACTCACATGTCCAGCCACAGCCTCAGTGGAGGCCCCAATACAACTCTCCTCCCGCCATTCTGCCTCCACCACCAGCTCAACCACAACCATTACCTCCTGCTCCTCCAAGACAACCCCAGATGCCTGCCCAACCGAACCCGAACCCCAACAACTGACAAGCCCAGCAGGTATACACTAGGGAGACAACATGTCCTACCTATGTTATGGAGATCCAGGAGATCAACCTGTGATCCGGAAAGACTCTTCCAGATCGCCAACCTCCTCCCCGAAATGACGAGGAAGAGAAACAGGAAAGTGAACCCAAAGCCATTCCACCCTTTCCTGAGCGACTAACAGAAACCACACAACCAAACCCAGAGGAGACTGAACTTCTGGGGGAACTAAAACAGTTGTGTGTGAGAATACCCCTTCTCTAGGCCATCAAAGATGTACCGATATACAATAAATTGATTAAGGAGAAGTGTTTCAGGCACCCAGGCAGGAGAAAGAGAGATGCCTCGACTATCAATGTCATAGGACAACTGTCTGATCTAATGTTGGGGCAAGTAATCTGTCCAAAGTATTTGGACCCTAGAAGTCCTGTAGTTGATGTCCACATCAATGGCACCATTATCCCCCATACCTTGACTGATTTAGGGGCTGCCATTAATGTGATGACCAGGGACACCATGCTTAAACTCAACCTTCAGGGTTCCTTAAGGAAGACTTCGATAGTCCTGCAATTGGCAGATCGCTCCACCGTGACTACCGAAGGGATTGTGGAGGATGTCTTGGTCTTGGTTGAATCTTGGGAGTATCCTGTAGACTTCTTAGTCCTTCAACCAAAGGAAAAGCTTACTGGATACCCCCTCATTTTGGGAAGGCCTTGGTTAGCCACTGCGGATGCTTACATCAGTTGTCGAGCTGGAAACATGACCATCAAAAATGGTCCTATGTCCAAGCAGCTAGTCCTATACCCTCCTGCCCAGCCTCTACTAGAACATGACTTACCGCTCTGGCTGGAAGAAGGAGATGAGGATGAGGTATACTCTGCACCCTTGTGCACCATAGAAACCACTAGGGGAGGTCCTCAAACCGAGGATGATTTGATTGAGACCTTGATTTAGAATCCACCTCCCAGTGCATTGTCCTTAGAGGAATTGGTGGAGGATACCCAAGCCAGCACCTTAGTGGACCTTTGTGTGACTGATCCAACCTCTCCTAGAGTTAAGAATGTGGAGTTTGGCCCCGAGAGAACTTTGAAGATCAACTCCTCCCTATCTCCTTCCCAGGAGAAGGAGCTGTGTAGCTTACTGAACAAACATTTAGATGCTTTCGCCTGGAGCTATAAGGAGATGAAAGGAGTCCATCCTTCGGTCTGTACCCATCACATCTACATTAAAGAAGATTGTAAACCAGTCAGGCAACCTCAGAGGAGAATGAATCCAGCCCTTAAGGACATTGTCAAAGAAGAATTGCAAAAATTGTTGGATGCAGGATTCATATATCCTCTCTCCGATAGTGAGTGGGTTTCACCCCTAGTGCTTGTGCCCAAGAAGAACGGGAAGTGGAGAATCTATGTAGATTACCAGGAACTTAACAAAGCCACTAAGAAAGACCATTTCCCTTTGCCTTTCATATATCAGGTGTTGGATGGATTGGAAGGGAAGAAGTTCTTCTCTTTCCTAGATGGGTTTAGCGGGTATAACTAGATCCAAATCAGCTCGGAAGACCAAGATAAAACCACCTTCACCTGTCCTTGGGGTACCTTTGCCTATCGAGTCCTTCCCTTTGGGCTATGCAACGCTCCTGCCACTTTCCAGAGAGCAGTATTGAGCATCTTTTCTGAGTTGGTCCATGATTCGGTAGAAATCTACATGGATGACTTCACTCCTTATGGGTCCAACTTCCAAGAAGCATTAACCAATCTGGGAAAAGTTCTAACCAAGTGCATTGAGATGAACCTATCCCTCAGTCCTGAAAAATGTGAATTCCTGATGACTGAAGGGACCGTGCTAGGACATACCATTTCTCGCCAAGGATTACAGGTGGATCCTAATAAAATTGCTATCATCCAAAAGGTCCCACCTCCTCAAAAGGTAAGAGATGTTTGGAGTTTCCTAGGCTTAGCAAGATATTATCGAAGATTCATTAAAGACTTCAGCAAGCTAGCCTCACCTTTGTTTGGACTCTTAGGGAAAGATGTTGAGTTTAAATGGACTGACAACTGTCAAGGGGCACTGGAGGAGTTGAAAGAAAAGTTGGTGTCCGCCCCGATCTTGAGAGGTCCAAACTGGGCCATACCTTTCCACATCCACACTGATGCCTCGAACAAAGCCATAGGGGCAACCTTAGGACAAATTGAGGAGAAACTCCCATATGTCATATACTTCGTTAGCAAAAACCTGTCCAAGGCATAAATGAACTATACTGTAACTGAGAAAGAGTTCCTGGCCGTAGTCCATTCCCTAAACAAGTTCAGACATTACATCACCGGTTATCAAACATTTGTACACACTGATCATGCTACGATTAGATACTTAATGAATAAGCCTGATGTCAATGCTTGTATTATTAGATGGTTACTTTTTTTACATCAATTTGATTTGACAATTGCCGACAAGCCAGGTAAGGAAAATGTTGTTGCTGACTTCTTGTCTAGATTGGAATTGCCTGTAGGTGTGGAAGAAACAGTGGATGACCAGATGCCAGATGAACATCTATTTGCTATCTCAGTACTCTCTCCATGGTTTGTTGATATAGCAAATTACTTGGTCTCAGCACAGTTCCCTCCGCATTTGTCCTCAAAGGAGAAGAGTAGAATTGTAAGGAAGAGTGCCCCGTTCACGTGGATCGGGGGCAACTTGTTTAAGCTTGGCCCAGATCAGATCTTGAGATGTTGTGTTAGGGAGGAGGAAGTCTTTGACATCCTCCTAACCTGTCATGATGGACCTTGTGGAGGCCACTTTGCAGCAAAAAGGACTGCCTTCAAAATTCTACAGGCAGGCTACTATTGGCCTACTCTTCATCAGGATGTCAGAAGATACATCAGCCAGTGTGACCGATGTCAGAGGATGGGGAAACCGACTCCAAGAGATGAAATGCCTCTCCAACCTCAAGTGACCTTCGAGCCATTTGAGAAGTGGGGCATGGATTTTATGGGTCCTATCAACCCTCCTTCAAAGCAACGGTCTTACATCATTGTGTGCACCGACTATCTGACCAAGTGGGCAGAAACAAAGGCAATCAAAGTAGCAACAGAAGAAAAGGTGGCTAAGTTTCTGAGGGAAAATATCTTCTACAAGTTTGGCTACCCAAGAGAGTTAGTCACAGATCAAGGTAGTCAGTTCACCTCCAACTTGATTGAAGATTTGCTCACTCATCACAAGATCAAGCACAAGACTTCCACCCCCTATCATCCTCAAGCAAATGGGCAGGTGGAAGTCACTAATCGAGCATTGGAAGGGATTTTGACCAAGGTTGTGAGTAGCAGCAGAAAGGATTGGGCAGATCGCCTGGTTTAGGCCACTTGGGCCTACAACACCACTTGGAAGACCACAACCGGTTTCTCACCTTATGAGCTGGTCTACGGGAAGAAAACTTTGTTGTCCATAGAGTTCGAGTACAATACATTGAGGATGGTAGCTCAGCTGGACCTAGATCTCAGCCATGCTCAACGTGAGAGATTATTGTAGCTGAATGGATTAGATGAACAAAGAATGCAGACCCTCCTCCACTCAGAAGTAGTTCAACTCCAAAGGAAGATATGGCATGACCGACACCTTAATGAAAATCAATTCCAGTCGGGAGATTGGGCGCTGCTGTATGACTCAAGATACAAGGATTTCAAAGGGAAGCTGAGGAAAAGATGGTTAGGACCATATACAGTGGCAAAATGTAACGAAAATGGTTCAGTCCTTATTAGGACCATTGATGAAGAGGCCATCCCCATGCTTGTCAATGGACATCGACTGAAAATCTACAAGAAACCCCTCTCGAGGCAGGAATTCATTGAAAATGTGGAAAAATCAGTGCTGGTAATAGAGCAGGGTTCTGCCTCTATTCTGGCCACACCTTGATCATCAAAAAAAAAAGGAATAAAAATATCCCTGGATGAAAACCTCTCTAAGGCAGCCAGGGCAGGCAGTGAGGGTGAAAACCTCATGGAGGTGCCCCTGCTGTCTCTCAAAAAAAAAAAAAAAATGGAATAAAAAAGATCCTTGGGTGAAAACCTCTTTGAGATGCCTAGGGCAGATAGTGGGGGTGAAAACCTCATAGAGGCGCCCTTGCTATCTCTCAAAAAAAAAGAAGAAAAAAAACAAGGAGAAAAAGAAGAGAAAAAAGAAAAAACAGGTTTGATCTTTGAAATTATTGCAGGTTGCAGGGATATAATGCAGATAAAGAGGGTCACGCAAATCAAGGGCAGGGGTCCATCCCAAGCTACCAGGCATCCTCACCGACACTCCCTCCATGGCCACACAGTTTTTTTAGGATTTGGACACATTTCGGGTCAAGATTCAACCTCCTACAAGAAGTTTCAGGGCTTTCTACAGGAAGTTCTGCATTTCTACAGGAAACATCCTGTAGAACCTTTGGACAAGCCAAAATCGATTCTAGAGGAGGATTTAAGACTTGAAGTTTGTTGGTGAGGCATGCAACCACCCCTTTGTCCCATCCATCACCTGTTTCCTCTCTTTCCACCGCCATTACCACCATTTGGTCCTGTACTCCTGCACAGTCATGCAAAAAAGTCTTGTTTTCCTCAGATCGCCATTTTTTTCCAAGGGACAAATCAAATACATGAAGACCCACATACTATACTTGTCAAAAGCTCCAAGAGGACCCTTCATCTGTGACTGTAGCCGTGCCATTTCAGCATGCAGCTCAGGAGGAGAAACAACTACAGGATGTCCCACAGGAATCCTGTAGCAACTGATCTGCCTGGAATACACACTATGGAGTCAGGAGCAGTTGAAATCAACACAGGAGGCATGCAACCAGCTTTGTGTAAATATGAACACCTCCTCAACAGCTGAGAGCATATGGGGTCGTGCATGCAACGTTCACCACCAAAGGACCGGGTCCTGAAAGCCTTGCATCCGACATCAGCAAATGAACGAGGGAATTCACACGCCTGTGCATGAAGCAACAGTGAGAAAAACCATTGCTTCACGTCCAAAAACCTGCGAAACATGTCCGCGGTCACCCCAGGTAAGTGCCTAACCTTATTTCGTCAAATTAACATGAACTATACTATGAAACTTGCATGTCTGTGAATTTGCGGATTGAACAAATGCCATGGCTAGTCAATTGGCCACCCACATCCAGTAGAACTGTCTCGTGGGATCCGAATGAGCATGGTTACGCTCGATTCCGCCAGAAGGACGTGGAGCTGACACGTGGGAAGTGTCCAGTCGGGGAAATCAGCAGATTTATAGTGAAATCGGCGGACTGACAGGGATGATGACGGGTAATGGCGGAGATAGATATTGGCGGTTAGAAGCACGCCGAGGAATGATGGCCGTGACGTTGTCTAATGGCTCGGCCTGGACACCTCACCCCCCGTGCCATGAATTGCACCGTATTTCAAAATCATTTGGCCAGAGCACGCACATCAACCACTGTCATTTATGCCACAACCGGTTTTTCAGCAACGTGAGCATCCTCCTCCTCTGCAGTTTGTTAGCCTGAGTTTCTCGGCCCAGTTCAAACTCTTCCCGCATCCCAGACTTGCTCCGCAGTGCCGTGACATCCTCTAGAAGCAGCAGAAGCTCTCTACAGGAAGGAGCTCTACAGGAAGCAGAGCGAAAGCTCCCGAAGCAGAGAAACCTGTGTCTGTGCGTCGGAATTAGAAATCTCGAAGAGAGGTAGACTCGAACATGCCATCCCCATGCTTAATTTTTGAAAGGTGGTGAATTAGCTTGTTTGAAGTGGGGAAAATTGAAACCAGTCTGCCTGTGGGTCAAGAATGGTGGTTTTCTTATACGATACACCGAATTTCTTTCGAATGGTGCTATGTCATATTCTCCTCCATGCTTCCTGTTAACAAACTCTCCCCATTATAACGATAAACCGCTGTAAGGCTCACCTGTACACATATAAAAAAATTTGTGAATGTTATATGATTGGTATGAAAATTTGCTTTGCACTCTTTCTGTGAGAGCTTCATTCCTTTTGACAAGTCGAGTTTTGGGTGGCAGCAGTATTTTAACCAGAGAATTGGTGAAAGGGGAGATACAAACAGTGGAGAAACCCTGTCCTGAGAACCAAGGAGGAAAACCATATCCAAATTTCCATTCTAACCAGAGCTCAAGCCGAAAACAGGGTATTTTCACCATGCCAGGAGGGTTTATCAGAAAGGAACCCTCAGATTCCAAGAAGTTGAGAGAAACTCCTGAGGTGGTAGACCTGTTTACCCGTGCAAAGTGGATGACCTTCTGTGATAAAATTCAAGGTCACGATGATGAAATAACAGAGGAGTTCCTAAGGTCCCTGCAGCCCAAATCAAAAACATTGGCAACTGTAAATTTCAGGGGATTGACCTTGAAACTCACCCCACAACTCATTAGCCGGGTCACTGATTTTCCATTAGGGATGCCCTAGGATAAAGAGGAAAGGAAATTGGGCCAAAAAGCCAAAAAGGAATTCTTTCTACCAGAAGAACAATTTTCAGAGGATAAAAATGGGGTCTGGAGAGCCAGCCTTCAGCCATTTTGGAGCGAGGCCAGCCTTCAAATTATGAAATATATTACCTTTGAGGGGCGATTTAGTATTGTGTATGGTTATCACTTCCGCTTGTTAACTGACCTCAGGCATAAGATGGATTTTCCCTCAGAACAAAAATTGAGCATCCCATACTTCCTCCTGTAGTCATTGATTGAGTGTGGCACAAAACTGAAGGAGGGGACACCAGACCAACTAGCTCATCATGGGCTTATCAAGCTCCTCGTAGAAGATGCCCTCCATAGTTATACCATCCCTATCTCCTGGGATATTTTCCGCAATATGACCAAGGATGATGATATCCGGACTCTGGCAGAAGAACTCACTTCATCCAGCAGTGAGGAGGAGCATATTGAGGCAGAGAAGAAAACTAAGGGCAAGGAAGCTAAGGGTAAGAAAACCCAGGGCAGGCAATCATAGGAAAAGCCACAGGAAAGGCAAGAGGAAAAGCAAGAAAAGGGACAAGCTGCGGAGGCCAAAGCTGTGAGTGGAGTCAAAACACAAACGCCAAGGGAGAAGCGGTTGCAAACTCGGGCAGAGAGGACTGAAAAGGTACAAACAAGTAAAGGCACACCCAAGGCAACCACAACACAGGCCAAAGAGAAGGCACCCCCAGCCAAGCAAGCCAAATCAGGGAAAACTGGTTCTACAGGAAGCCAATAGACTATTTCTACAGGAAGTCAGAAAATTGCTTCTACAGGAAGCCAAAAATGGCCACTACAGGACTTTCTACAGGAAGTCCAGGGAAAGGGTAGCAGAAGGAGAAATCAGCCGAGATTTTAGCTAGGGAGGAAACAGCTATGCTGGCCACCCTAAGCACATCCCCCAAGAAGAAGGAAAAGTTAAAGAGGGAGCCTCCCCTGTACTTTAAGGCAAGAAGAAGTGTAAGAATTAAAAACCGGTAGACCCCAACCACCGTCCAAAGAACCAATCACCATTTTCGACACCCCTACCACACCAAGGGAGAGGTCCCCCTCCAAGGAAACCATCACTTATGAGCGGGGAAGCCTGAAGACATCCACCTGGAGGGAGAGGATGAAAATGCTAGACACAAAAACCTCTCTATAGGATGCTGAAACCATTCTACAGGAAACATTGGCTAGACTGAAGGAGACCAAAGAAATGGAAGGTGAGGCAATCAAATCACCACAGAAGGAAGAAGAGGTCGAGCACATTATGGAACCTAGCCCCCAGCCTAGCTTGGGCTCCTAATATAACTTCTTGGACGTCGGAAAGATCATTCCTCAGAAATTCATAATGTCACTTTTCCTTGCATTAGAGGAAGAGAGGGTGAGGACCCACACTTGGATGAAAATCTCTAAGTCCAAGGGAGTAGCAGATATAGGTCCTCTAGAGGAATAGCTCAAAGAGACAAGGAGGGAATTGGCTCTAGTACGGCATGTGGAGAGCAGCCAGTGGTTTAGGCTACAGGAAGAAAATGAGCTGCTTAGAGAGCAGCTGCAATCACAGGGACAAAGGAAGGAAGACAAGCCTCACACCTTGGGGGAACAAGAGCAACAGGAGGGGCCCACAATAGCCACAGATACCCCTTATGAACAGCTAAGAAAGGAAGGAACACACACTGAAATTGAGGCACTGAACCAGCAGCTACAAGAACAAGAATTACAGATACATTCTCTAAAATAGCAACTGCAAGAAAAGGAGGCCTAACTGACCTGCATGGCCAGCTGGGCAATGGAAGCTCTGCAGTGCAGGAAGCCTACCAAATCCTATGCCCTTTACCTCAAGGACCAATGGTTACAGTTTCAAATCAATACCTTGGCTCAAAGGGGCACCACCCCTTTTCAAGATTATCATCAGTTTGCAGCTCTATGTGGTAGTAGTTCATCCGAGGATAGGGCCAAATTATCAGAGTTCTACCTGCACAACTTTGCCCTTCCGGACATGAACGCATGGGATCCTAACACGGTGATAGGGTATGTCTAGCTTATGGCCATGGCCTCTTGGATGAGCCATGAGGAGAAGAGAGCAGCAGAGGTCCGCAGTATCATAGGCAGAGAGCTCAGTGAGCCTCTCATGATCAGAGCAGATCCAGATGACCCATTAGCAGTGATAAGTGCCCACCAGCACTTGGCCAACAGTCCTCAGGATCTACTGGAATACATTGAGCAATAGGCTCAAGCCATTGCCCATTTTTAGGACATGGAGAGACTGTTGGGAGAAAATTGTATGCATGCCTGCACAAGGTAGTGGAACACACTACCTCACAGCCTGAAGATAAGGGAATACCACTCTCCCACTAGGATGAGGGAGTCCTGGGCAAGGTTACCTCTCTACTAACAGTTGATCCAGAACTTGCAGGCCAATTGGATTGGCTTGAAATTCAGTCCTCCGTTACTTCTGGGATTGCTAGAAGGAGTGAAGGAAGAGGAGGAAGGTAGACAATGGGAGGAAGTGGAGAGGAAGGCAGGATTCCACGACCAGGAAGAGGATATCACAGCATAGGCTTGGGACATGAGGGAGGCGATCAAAGCCATAAAGGATGATGAGCTGGACTAGTTGCTCAGAGAATGAGCAACCGATTCAGTAGGAGGGTGATGATGAGCCCCCAAAATGGGTAACCTATTGGGCTCATTTTGCCTAATTGTCCTTGTTCAATCCTCCATTTTTCATAGATTATGCATGTTTTTCTAGTATGTTTATGTTATTTGAACGAATAAGGGTAGTCACTCTACCTAGGAGACTAATACGTGGTTATTTCAGGATTTTTGGACAAATTTTGGACCAAAACCAAGCAATCATGGGTCAGCTGACAGCCAAGATTGAGGTGAGGATTCATAGGGAGGTTGTATCTTGCAATAAATGGCCTTGAAATCTCCACCCTCAACACCGAGCTCCACAGGTCACCAAAACGATTTTTAAAGACAGCCAAACAGTTTTTGGAGGAGTGACTGTTCACTAGCGGTTGGGACAGCCGAGTCCCTTGAATCTAGGAGGGCTGCTAGCCCCCTTGTATTGTACAAATAGGAAGGCCTCAACCTTCGTAGTTTACTTTTGGAACTATTTTTATTTTTGCATTATAGTGCTGTCATTTTGCTCAGCCTGTTTTATTGTAGCTACTATTGTACAACTTTCTTATGATGGTTATTTTTGAATAATGATAAGCAGCTTTACTTGGTATCAGATCTGAGTCCTTTATAGGAGCCTATAGCTCTTGGGGTTGGGCCCAACCCGAGTGCTAAGGCCTCCTCTATGTATTGTTAGTTGTTCTTTATGCATTTGCAAAAATATTTCTGTTAAATAGATTAGAGTTTGCTGATTGACTAGGTCACTGTTAATGGTTAGATAGACTTTTTGAATGCTCAGATTTAGTTGATAGGTTGTTAACAGAAAAGATTTAGGAAAAGGGCCATCAAACATCTCTGGTTTCACCTCTCCTTCAGTAGGATTTGGAGCTAGGATGAGGATAACTTTGCTGCCCACAAAAACACTAATTTTGCTTTGCCATGCAATCGCTAGTGTTTGATTTTCATGTGTAGAAGTTGGTTACAAGTTCAGACTTTCATTTTCTTAGTTTCTTGAGCTAAAATACATGGTTTCATTGCAGGTCACACTTCTGATTCATTCTCTTTATTGGTAGCTAGCAGATTAGGTCATCGTAATTAGGTTTCTTGAAATTCCAAGTCTTCGTTGGATCGGTTGGAAGAAATGCCTTGCAGAGCACTTGTACCAATCCTTCATCTGTTCATTCTCCATTAGCACCATCCACTCCACCCTCTGCTTAGAATCCTTGCCTCCTGTTCGCCATTTGCTCCCATAACCCTAGTTTTGTGTGTAACATTGCTTTAGTCTTCTTTGAACCAAATACAACCATCCACACTTGTCCACAACTCCATCCACCGAGTTCTAGACCATATCCAACCCTCACCCTACCTCCACACTCACTCCTTCACCTTTCCCTCTCCATTCATCCACCAAAAACCTCATTTCTGAACATCCTATAGAAAATTCCAAACATCCTATAGAAAATCACAGACATCCTGTAGAACCCCTGCAGACTTCCTGTAGAGGCTCACGAATGAGGTTTCTTGATAGCCAAACTCGGTGAAACTCTAGGGAAGGGTGTTAGGGACCCCTTAGGCCCTCTCTAAACCTTCTTGACCTCCTCCAAGCATTTCCTCTTTCCCATACACCTCTGCACAACCCAAAAACAGTCAAATCATATGTATAATAACTCTGGCAACATATTCAAAAATACAAAAAGATGTTTCTTTCAGATGTTACTATAGAAGTAGCTTAGATACATGTATTTACCTTCCTAGAAGTCAATGGCATTTCTTTTAGTAGATTTCATCCTCTTCCTTGCATCAGTAGGGTTATCTGGTAGCATTAGGGTTTGCTAGGGTTTGCGTTTTCTTTGAGCTTTCTAGTGTCTTTCTGCATGTAGATCAGCCTTCTTTAAATTAGCTTTCGTCCATCGGATAAAAAGCTTCTTCTCAGAGCCCATAGAAGTTGGCTTGAGCCCCTAGCGGACTTGTTCTAGCTGACCAAGTGACAGCAGCGGCAAGAGCTAGTACTTGTGCATACAGCACCGTCGCTTCCAAGTTTGTTACGAACTACAGGGTTGATAAAAGTAAAGAAGGGTGTCCCAGGAGTTGTAGCATTATTGCTGCAATACTGGAGCTCACAAGAGGGTATGATCATAAAAATCTTGGTGGAAGAATTGGTGAAGGGAGATGAGATGGCAAAAAAAATAACAAAAATTTCCCATTGATTCCTCTCTATGTAAGTCTGTCATAGAAAGATAGAGAAAATTGATGAAAATAAGGTGGAGTGTACTTATGGAATTGCATAAGTGAAAGGAAAATTTTGGATTCATACTCAAGGGGTAAAGCCCTTTTGCTTTGGATTCCTGACAATGGGGTTGAGTTTTATAATCTATCACCCCAAATATTGAGGCACAATTTCAAAGGAGCATGACGACACACAATTAGCCAGGGAATAAAGGTGGGGAAACAACCATGTTCTCATAGTTTAAATAAAGGGGCAACAAGTTCTCTCAATAGTTGATGAAGCCTGGAAGAGATTGAACACCAAACTCTTGGAAATAATGTTTGATTATGGCAAGTGGGAAGAAACAAATAGTGGAGTTACCCCTTCCATATATGCATGTGGTAATCCCTTTATAGAGTATTATGTCTCTATTCTCCCTTTATGATTTTATAACTAAATGGGCCAAAAACATTTTATAGATGAGAAACAAAGGAATCTCTTTTCATAACCAAATATCAATTTTGGAGTTTTTGAAACAAAATAGAAAAATGGAAATCTTTTATTTCTTAATATTCAACCATATTCTGATATCCAATATTCAATATGCAATAAATATCCAATATCCAATATTCAACATATTAAAATCTAAGGACCAATATCCATTCAAGACACATTTAGGAGTTTTCTGATGAATTTTAATTTTTTAAAAAGGATATGAACTTTATTTGAATAAATTCTACAGAGGAATTGTGTAAAAGCTCCAAGAAATTGGCAAAAATTACAAAAAATCTAAAAACACACTCTTCATAGATTCAACTTCAATATGCTAGTTGTTCACAAAACTAATGATAATCAAATCAATGTATGAAAAAATTAAAATAGAGTTCTCCAACTTATGCAGGCTGTCTTGTTTTCTTTTGCACAGTGAGCTCTATTGTCAGCTTAATTGCTACAACTGAAGGGTATCTATTCTGTCAAATTTCTCAATGCATGAAGCTAGTTGTATCCATTCATTTCTATAAAATCATGAGTTATCTATCCCTAGAACTTGCATCCAGTCTAGGTTGTCGGAACCAACATTTTTTCTTCCCTACATAAATTTGAGTTTGGTTCACTATCATGGTAAGTTCTCCAACTTACCAATTAAATCAAGTATGCAAACTAATTTTTTCTGGTGATGTGGTAGGTGAATTAAGAATGTTTGAGGATGGCTAGAAGGGTTAAGAGATGGTTGGATGGTGTGGGAGACCTTTGGGAGGCTTTTGGTCACTTCCTAGAGGTTTTCCCTCAATTCAGCCTCAAAACAGGCCATTTCAGGAAAACCTACAAGATGTACTAGAAACCTACAGGATTCCTTGTAAACCTACAAGATACAGCCGAGAGAAAAATGTGAGGTGTTGGAGGTGATGGAAGGCTTAGGAAAGGTGTTTGATGGGTGGAATGGAGTGGGAGAAGGTATAGGATCACTCAGAAGTCAACAACAAAGATAGGAGATGGTTGGATTCTCTCAATGTGCTTGCAAGAATTTCTATGAAAGATGATGAAAACTAGTGAAGGTGATGGTGAAAACAAGGGATGGCTAAGGTGGATGGAGTGGAAGGTGGCTGCTGGCTATGAAGTCTTAGTCTCCTCCTGAAGCACTTTCTCTACATAAAACATGTATATCTTCCAAAAATCTATGTAAACAAGAAACATTCTCATAAACTAGAAAAGCAAAATTAATGAACTAACTGCCTACATTATGCATGAGGAAAGTTGCTGAAATGAATGAAAACATGGATGATATCTACTGCAAAAATGAAGATGAAAAATATTACAATGGAGTCCTACCTTGCAAAACTGACCAAATACTAATTTAAAGACATTAAACTGCAAGGCACATAAAAGAAATAGAAATCTGTGTTTTTGGGGCTGCTTAAGGGTCCCTTCCTCAAGTCATGATCCCAGAGGGAGGAAGTGAGGTTGAGACACCTGTTGACAACCTTATGGTGCTCCTTTTATCCTTGCTAACCTGCTATTGAAGTAAGCCACAAATGGAAGCAAACTAACAAACAACCAATCCAATCTAGACTACTTGCAATGGAAATGCATCTAAAATAAAATTAACAATTGAGCTATGAAACTACACTAAACATACATATAAAAGATAGAGGAGACCTGGATGCTAGGGTTGGGCCCTAACCCAAGAGCTTCAGCCCTCTGAGTTAACTCAGTTCTGGCTCAAAACAAAACTCATTCTTATTACCAAAACATAAAATTACATCAATAAAACTTTCACAAGTCTGGAGCTCAAAAATAACTTAGAGTTTTACAACCAAAATATAAATCCTAATGAGGCTCTAGGCCTCTATATTTATACAACTAAATTCCCCAACTACTTCCTTAAAATTAGGGAGGCTCGACTCCCAAACTCGAGATAAACTAGCTCTTTGTCTCACTTTCTTGGCTGCCTTCTAATCCTCATGGCTTGGCTTCTTGCACTCTGAGCTGGTGTGATGGATGGAGGAATATTCGAATGGGGGATAAGTAAATGAGGAGGATTTACCTTCTACAATCCCTCTCCCTTGTCCCATTCAATTTTTAACCTTAGTATTTGCAAAATTCCTTGATTTTTTCCTTCAATCCTGCATTCAATGCATATTAGCCCACTAGGAATAATATCAAACTCTAACTCATCTCATAAAAAAAATATAATCAAAAACATGTAATAAGTTGTGAGAAAAGTTGGTTTGACTAAGCTAGGAGGTGAATTAAGGCCCATATAATTACCCAATGATGAGGCTCATCATCACCCCCCTACTGAAAGTGTTGCTCATCCTCTGAGCAACTCAATCAATATCCATATCCTTCATAGCTCTAGTGGCCTCCCTGACATCCCATGCCTTTGCTGTGGTTTCCTCTTCTTCTTCATATAAGCCTGCTTTCCTTTCTACCTCCTTCCACTTCCTCCTTTCTTCTTATTCCTTCCTTCCTTCTAGCATTCCTAAGAGTATTGGTGGACTGAGTTTTAGGCCAATCCAATTGACTTTTAGCCTTTGCATAGATTTCTCGTACATGGGTGTCCTATTTAGTGCTTCTCTCAATCTTTGAGGAGAGTCGTACTCTCTTATCTTTAAGGTGTATGGCAATGTGTTCCATCTCCTTAGGCAAGCATGTATTCTATCATCCCCTAATAGCTCGAACATGTCCTCAAAATGTGAAATTTCTTGCTATTGGGCAACAAGATATCTAGATGCAAGATGAGGATAATTTGCAATCAAATTATGGGTACTGATAAGGGCCATGGGATTTGACTATTTAACTCTGATCATAAGAGGTTCAGTTTGCTCTTTTCCCAATATTATTCATCTCTACAACCCTTGACTCCTTGTGGTTCATCCAAGATGACAAAGCCATCAACTATAAATCTTCTAGCTTGACATTAGGGTCCCATACATTCATGTCTATTAAGGGCATGTTGTGCAAATAAAACTGAGCCATCTTGGCCCTATCTTCTAGTGTGCTATGATCACAAAGATCAATGAACTTCCAGTGGTCCTGAAATGGCATGGTGCCTCTCTATACTAGGGTCTTGATCGGGAACTACAACCACTCTTCCTTGAGGTATAGGGCATAAGATTTAGCTAGCATCCTACACTGGATTGGTTCCAAAGAGAGACTAGCCATACATGCTAATTGATTCTCTCTTTCCTACAATTGTCCTCTCAACCATGCATTTTCTATCTATAGTTGATTTTTCATTATGGCCTCTCTGTCTCTCAAGCTACTTAGCTCTCTGCCCATCTCCTTGAGCTTATCCTTCATGTGACCAATTGATCCAGATTTAAACAGGAACGCAACAAATTACAGAGATAACCATATACACAAAGATGCAGCGGAAATAATACTTCATTTCATTAATGGAAAATACTGACATATGCTTACAAACAGAAATGGCAATAAACTAGCTAGGGCGATGGTAGCTTATCTCTGAGAAGAGATGTGATGGCTACATGCCTCTGAACTGTTCTGAACTGTATTACAATGAGGCTTGAAGGCCTATTTATTGTTGAGAAACAATGGAAAACCCTTCACATACCGAAACCTAACCCTAGAAGATGAAACGCCAAATTGTGGGCCCCGTTTGGGTAAATTGGTACATCAATTTCCCGGGGTCGTAACTTTGGCATACGATCTCCGTTTGACACGTACGATAGCTCGTTAGAAAGATCTATCCGAGTACTACCACTTTGGGAGGCAACACAAGGCTTGGTCACCCCAGAATTCCAAAAAAACGTCGTTTAGGGCCTCAAAACGGCTCCGGAAGTTCAGGACCCGAAAAACTGCTAAAAATAGTAAACTGTGCTACAATTAAGGAAACTGAAAATGCTGAGAAAGAAAAAGGTGGGGGTCTAGGTGGACCTGGCAGGTGGCCACCAATATCCACCTGGATCATTCCTCCCCCCTTAGGAAGCAATGGTCCCCATTGCGTTGAGCTCCTCCATGAGATGAGGAAACCTCTGCTGAACTTGTTCCCTGGTGAGCCACTTGCCCTGCTGAAGGAGTTGGCCTGCTTTGACAACTCGATACAGTTGGATATGCTGTTGGCGAGTGTTCTTGATCTGTGTGTCCATGATCCGATCAGTTGCAGCTTGTTCCATGCAATCTGGATTTAATTCTGTGGGTTTGAGCTGTTCTGCAATGTCGGATGTGTCTAGCAATGGTGGAAAGTATGGCCGAAGGCGGTCCACATTGAACACTGGGTGCAGGCCAAGGAATGGGGGAATGCTGAGCTCAAATGCATTGTCTCCCATAGCCTTAGTAATGGTGTAAGGACCATATCGAAGTGGTCTCAATTTCCGATAGGCTCCAGTAAGGCGTTCCTTTTGCAAATGCAACCAGACTTTGTCGCCCACCTGAAACTTGTGTGGCACCCGGTGTTGATCATGTCGCTGCTTGTACTTGGCATTTGATTTCTCAAGAATGTCATGGACCTGCTGGCGAATATGTTGGATGCGCTCAATGAAGCTGGTGGCCTTATCTGTTTCGGACTGGACATGAGCTGAATTCATGTGAGTAGCTGCAAGTGGCATGGCCACATCAATGGGGCATAGTGGCTGGAATCCTAAACCCACCTGAAAAGGGCTATGGCCAGTGGAGCTGTGAAGAGCTCGGTTGTAGCTGTGCTGAACATAGGGGAGGCTCTCGTCCCATGTGCGTGGATGCTTTGAGTTATACATGCGCAGAATGTGCACAATCATCCTGTTGACAACCTCTGTCTGGCCATCAGTTTGAGGATGGAAGGCTGTGGACTTCGTGAGTTTGGTGTCCAGCATTGACCAGAGACTGGACCAAAATGTGCTGAGAAACCGACTGTCCCGATCTGAGATGATAGACTGTGGGATCCCAAAGTGCACCCACACTCGTTCAAAGAAGAGTTTAGCAGTGGCTTCTGCTGTGATATTCTTCTTGCAGGCCATCATAATGGCCATCTTTGAGAACCTGTCGACGACCACAAAAACACAGTCATTTCCATGCTTAGTGGAAGGAAGGCCTGACATGTAATCCATGGAGATGGATTCCCAAGGTCGACTAGGGGTAGGCAACGGGGTATAGAGGCCTTGCTTCTTAATGGTCGGTTTGGCAATGGCACAGGCAGTACATGATCGGATGTACTTCCCAACATCCTGTCGAAGATTCGGCCAATAGAAATAGTTTTGCAGTACTGCCACTGTTTTCTCGACCCCGAAATGCCCAGCAGCCCGACTGTAGTGTGCTTCCCAAATCATCTTGGCACGCTCGCTTGAAGGAACACAAAGGTGACCGAGGTGGCATAATAGGGCATCCTGGAGGTGAAAATCTGCAACCTGCCGACCCTCCAAGAGTGTCTGGTATGTGTGGCCGAATTCTGGGTCGCTTTTGTAGAGAAGTGGCCAATCAGAAGTCTCGTGCCCGCAAGAGTTGAGCACGGTGGTTAGCGCCATGATCGGTGGTCGACTGAGGCAATCTGCAACATTATTGGTGCTGCCCTTTTTATACTTGATATTCAAGTGAAACTGTTGCAGGTATGTAGACCACTTCTGATGGCGATCATTCTGCAATTTCCCTTGGGTCTGTATGAATTGCAGAGGTCGGTGGTCTGTGTGGATGACCGTTTCCTTCCCCAAAATGTAATGCTTCCATTGTCGGCAGGCCTGTACAATGGAATACATCTCTTTATCATAAGTGGGGTACTTCCGGACTGTGTCTGAAAGTGTTTCACTGTGATATGCCACTGGATGTCCATGTTGAGTAAGGACTGCCCCAATAGCATAGTCAGAGGCATCTGTCTCGACCTCAAATGGTTGTTGTAAATCTGGTAACGCGAGCACTGGTGCCGTGCAGAGGCGATCCTTCAACTCCCTGAATGCCTTCTGTTGAGATTCAGACCAAAAGAATTTTGCTTTCCCCCCCCGCCCTTGGTGACTTGACTCAAGGGCCAAGAAATATGAGAAAATCCCAACACAAACCTGCGGTAGAAGTTGGCAAGACCTAGAAAGCTGCGGAGCTCTGTTAGAGTGGTTGGAGAGGGCCAATCCCGAATGACTTGGACCTTGGCTGGATCGACATGCACCCCCTGTTCATCAATGATGTATCCCAGATACTGGACCTCGGTCATGCCAAAAGTGCATTTCTCCAAATTGGCACATAGCTTGTGTTGCCGCAGTGTTTGGAGAACCTGTCGGATGTGGTGGAGGTGCTCTTCCCAACTCTGGCTGAAGATCAGAATGTCATCCAAGTATACTACTACAAAGGAGTTGGTGAATGGCCGCAAGATGTCATCCATTAGCCTCATAAAGGTTGCAGGAGCATTCGTCAATCCGAAAGGCATGACCAACCATTCGAAGAGGCCCTCCTTGGATTTGAAGGCAGTCTTCCACACATCTGAGGGTTCAATTGGTACCTGGTGATATCCTGACTTCAGATCGATCTTGCTGAAATATTTCGCCCCCTTTAGTTGGTCTAGGAGGTCATCAATCCGCGGGATCGGGTACCTATTACGGACAGTGATCTTGTTCAGCGCCCGATAGTCAATACAGAGTCTCCACGTCCCATCCTTCTTCTGTACCAACACTATCGGGCTCCCACAGGGCGAAGAACTCGGACGGATGTGACCTTTCTGTAGGAGCTCCTGAATCTGCCTCTTGATTTCATTGTTCTCCAGAACGGAGCGCCGATAAATTGGTCCATTGGGTAGCGGCGCACCTGGGGTCAGATCAATGGAGTGCTTGACTTGACAGTGCAGAGGAACCCCTGCCGGGGAGGTGAAGATGTCTTTGTACTCCTCCACAATCTTGTCCATTTGTAGCTGCCGTGCAGAGGGACCTCGTTTGGAGGCCGCGGCCACTGTCTTCTTCTTCCCTTGAGGGCGTATCATCAGGAAAACAAATTTCCTGGTTTTGGAAATGATCTTACTGCATTGTTTTGCAGTAATCAAAGAGATGGCGGCAGGTGGTGGTACCTCTGGTATCCTGAACAACTTATTTCCCAATGTAATAATAACAGCACGGGGCCTTGATTCATACACAGCATGTCGCTTCCACAAGTATGGTTGTCCTAGTAATACATCACAAACTTCAAGGGGAGCAATGTCACACAATACCTCATCCGTGAAGGGCTTGATGTTGTATGGAAGGCGACACTGCTGGCTCACGCGAAGATCTCGCCCTTGGTAAAGCCACCCAATGGTGTATGGTTGTGGATGTGTTGTGGTCGGTAAGCCCAACCGCTTCACGACCTCTGCCGAAATGAGGTTCTTTTGACTCCCGCTATCAACAATGAACTGTATCGGGGAGCCCTTGACCCACATCTGGGAGTGGAAGAGACGCTCCTCCTCCTCTGGATCTTCGGGTTCATTTTTCTGGATCTTTGCGGTAGCAACAGTGGCGCTGGGATCCGCATCAATGATCTGCTTCCCTTTTTCATACCCCTTATCGGGTTCTGACTCAGAGTCGGAACATGCATCTGATTCTGAAACCTTTAGCTCAGCCACCAGTGACTGTTTGGCCCGACACTCACTTGTGTTGTGAGTGGAGCTCTTATGGAACTCGCACCATTTTCCAGTGTCCTTTCTCGGCTTCGCGGCGTTGCTCTTTGCTTGCAGCTTCAGCTGGTTGTCTTGGGCTGTCCCGCCTTGGCTTTGTCCTTTGTTCTGTGGTTTAGGGGCACCTTTCCCCTGCTTTGGATTCGCAGATCCAAAGTCTCGCTTCTTTTGTTTAAACTTCTGCTCGACTTTGACGGCATACCGGTATGCTGCGCCGAGCGAGGGGATGTTTAGGAACTGTATTTCTTCCTGGATGTACTTGTGCAGGCAGCCACGGTATTTGAGTATCAAATGTTGCTCCGAATCCTTGATACCCAACTTTGTGCGAAGGGTATGGAAAAGATTGGTGAACTCCGGCACATCTTGGTCCCTTCCCTGCCGCAGCGTGGTCCACTTTATGTATTCATCCTCATAGCTTCCGACAGGGTAGTACTGCTCCTTGATGGCATCCCGGAACGAATCCCAGGTGGGTGCAGCTGAAAATAGTGAGCCAGTACTTTCATCCTTCTGCTCGCAGTAGGTTTCCCACCAGTCCTTGACGTGGGGGGCTGCTTTGAGAAGAGAAAAAACAATCTTTTCCCGACTCGAAAATTCATGAACAGAAAAATAACCCTCTAGCAGATTTAACCATTTATCTACGGCATCGGCGTCTATCTGACCCTCGAATATGGGGATTTCAAAATTAACTTGTACCTTAAAGGGTGTGGCGTTTCCAGAGGAGCTGCTGGAAGCCGATGCGCCGCTTCTGGGTAGCCGTTGAAGGATCTGCGCAAAGCTGTCCATCATCGCGTTCCGTTGTCGCTCGAGCGCTTCTTTGAGCAAGATTTTGATGGGATCTCCTGCCCCCTCGTCTTTCTTCTCGTCCGCCATGGGAGGCCGTCGGGATTTGCGAGGCTGGTCTTGCAAAGGTTCAACCAGTTCAAGCCCTAACTCCTTATATCCCGACCTTGTTGGGGACATGCAAAGAAAAACAGAGAAAAAGCAGACCGCTCTGATACCACTGATCCAGATTTAAACAGGAACGCAACAAATTACAGAGATAACCATATACACAAAGATGCAGCGGAAATAATACTTCATTTCATTAATGGAAAATACTGACATATGCTTACAAACAGAAATGGCAATAAACTAGCTAGGGCGATGGTAGCTTATCTCTGAGAAGAGATGTGATGGCTACATGCCTCTGAACTGTTCTGAACTGTATTACAATGAGGCTCGAAGGCCTATTTATTGTTGAGAAACAATGGAAAACCCTTCACATACCGAAACCTAACCCTAGAAGATGAAACGCCAAATTGTGGGCCCCGTTTGGGTAAATTGGTACATCAATTTCCCGGGGTCGTAACTTTGGCATACGATCTCCGTTTGATGCGTACGATAGCTCGTTAGAAAGATCTATCCGAGTACTACCACTTTGGGAGGCAATATAGGGCTCGGTCGCCCCAGAATTCCAAAAAAACGTCGTTTAGGGCCTCAAAACGGCTCCGGAAGTTCAGGACCCGAAAAACTGCTAAAAATAGTAAACTGTGCTACAATTAAGGAAACTGAAAATGCTGAGAAAGACAATGGTGGGGGTCCAGGTGGACCTGGCAGGTGGCCACCAATATCCACCTGGATCACCAATGTCTTCCAGCCCCTTGGATTTGGCGATCTGCATACATCAGTGAGTTTTGGCTCTCTCCTTCTCAAGCTCAAAGAATAGTAGAATAGAAAATTTTTGAGGTATGACCTTGCCTCCTTCAATAAACCTATAGTACGAGTCAAGATTAGGTTGGGGGAAAGGTTCTTTTGACTCTGGGTCCTCTTCTTTAGTTTCTTGATGCTTTCCTACCTCCCTTTCCAATTTTTGTGCCTCCTGTAGGTTCAACAGAATATCCTATAGGACTGCTTCTACTTCCTATAGATTCTGTTGTGTATCCTGTAAGATTTCTTTTACCTTGGAGGAGGTTGATCTAGTCATATGCCTTCTGACATAGGTCATAGGAGACTTAGGGGAAGGCATTTTTTCCTTTTGTTTAGGGGAGTCTTCAATCATAATGGGAATTTTGGTTGGTGTTTGGAGTTTCCCCTACCTTATTCTTGTGTTTTCCTTGTCCTGAAATCTAGGGGGGTCTGCCTCTATCTTTTGCCTTTTTCCTTGATGGGGGTGCTAAGAGCAGTGAGGGAAGCTGCCGCCTCTATCTTAGTGGGATCTAGAGACACCCTAGGTGACTCCTCCTTGTTTTTTGTACCTTCTTTTCCATTGCTTTCTTCACCTATGTCCTTCCTTTCTTCTTCCTCTTGTAGATCCTCAACATATTTATTAGTTTCCTCCTTAAAATCCTTCTCTTTCTCCTCTTCTTCTTCATCTTCCTCATTTTCTTCCGTTTCATCTCCTTCTTCATCCATCTCATCTTCATCTCCTTCTGTTTCTTCTTCTTCCTCTGCCTGCATGTCTCTAAAAACTAACCATGTTATAGGATTTATGAGGTTTTGGAGGGCATCTTCTATAAGGATTGTAATTAACCCATGGTGAGCTAACTGTTGGGAATTTCCCTCTTGCACTTTGATGCATTAGTCTATTAGTGATAGCAGCAGGAAGTATGGTATGTTGAGCCTATAGTGAGGGGGTGTTTCTGCTCCAAATCTCAATTCTTCAAGAAGCCTAAAATGATAGCCATAGACCACACTATACTTACCCTCACATGAAATGTATTTGATCAATTGGTAGCTTACCTCATTCCAGGGATATGGCAAACTTTCTCTCCTTACTCCATTTTTGTCCTCAGTGGGTTCCTCACCTTCTAAAAATAATTTCCTTTTGGCAACCTGGCTATCTCTTTTTTCTTCCTTCCTGCACGGTATTCCTAGGGGAAGTGTGGTAACTCTGTTGATGAGTTCAGGGGTGAGTTCTATGGAGAGGCCTCTTACCACAATATTGGGATGGACTTTGGTGAGTGGAATGAGGGAGAGAGAAAAATCTTGGGCCACCTCATCATCATCCCCCTAAATTTTTCAAAAAACCCCATCCAATTATGCCTTGTGAAGATTTCTAGTACCTGGGGATGTTGTTGGATTCTCACAGTGTTTTTGGGCTCCCTCTTATTAAACCCTCATTTCATCTTGGTTGGTGAGGTTTTGAGGAGATGAGATGGTTGATACAATGCAAAAGTAAAAAACTGAGATGACTGTGTGGACAATTTTCTTGCACAACTACCAAATTCACTCAAACTAGAGGAATTTTTTTATCAATTTACTTATAAAGAGGAATGTAATTACAGAGCCTACCTCTTCATAATGTTTGTTGTCGTCAACCATTGATATTTCCCCTCTGAAACTCCTCTCGGCCTATCCTGTAGACTATCTCTGTGTATCCTGTTGGAATTCCTGTGCACGATCCTGTAGGAATTCCTGTGCAATCCTGTAGGAATTCCTATGCAGTAAAACAATGGAGTTTTTCTTTCGGTAGGTTGCCTAGGTATGAGAGTGACTTATGAGAGTGAGCCTCAAGGAAGAGAATGTATGAATGCATGGGGACGATGATTATTTCCTATTATGGTCATTTGGGGTGAGGTGGTGTGCTGGCAGCAGAGGTACATTTCCATTTTTCAACTGTTGGTCCCCACTACCACCTCATCAATCTCCACTCCTCATAATCAGCTCCCACCTTATGCATCCGTAGCTTTAAATGCTTTTGTCCTTCTCATTTTCTGTTTTTGAGTTGACTACTGTCACGTGTGAGAGAACACCCTATTTTGTCTTTGTTGACTAAGCGAAGGTGGCCAAGTTAACTGGCCACCTTTTCGCTTATAAACCAACTTACTTGTAACCTTTACATTTTTTTGACTACATGATGCATATGAGAGAGTGAGTGGGATACTTACCTGTGGTGCCAATACCTTGTTGCAATTGTTGAAGACCGGAGGTGCTTGCTGTGTGTATTGGTTGCATGCTATTCTTCTTCCCTTCTTGTTTCTTTTTGATGATCCCTTTGTTTGTGCAGGTACTTGTTGTTGAATATGGTGGTGGTGCTACTGCTTTGGAGCTCCTTCTGCCCTTGGATCATCATGATGGAGGCTTGCTGCTATTATGATTTGTATTTTGTGGGATAGGCTGCTACAATATTTCCTATAGGATGTCTTGTAGCTGCTTCTCCCTCAGAACTCTTAATCATACACTTTTCTGGGGTTGTGAGGATGGTGACATGGATGGAGAGAGAGACTAGGAGTGTGAAGAATGAGGAATACTCAGGTGATGCTCTCTATTTCTCCTTGTTTCCCTTATTTTCGAAGATTGTTAATTTTTTCTTTTGAAACTGATTTTGTTTTTAAGGGTGAATGCAGGGGTGATGGAATGATGGTGAGTAAGGTATGGTGATGGAATGATGATGAAGGGGGTGCTATTTCATTGACATAGTAGGTCATTTTTTCTTTAATTTTTCTTCCTGTAGGATTTTTGGGCCACTTTGATTCCTATAGGATCATCCTGTAGGTTTTCAGGGTCCTATAGGTTTACAGGGGATCCTGTGGAAAACACAGTCCCCTTGTAAGGTAAAGGAAAGTAGTGGTTAAAAAAATGAGAGAAATGGTAGAGTGATGAATGAAAATGAGTGGAAAAATAAAATTTGAGTGAAATAGGTCTCTTGGTGATCCTCCTTTGCTCTCTGATCGTCCTTCTTGCTGACCTACAAAAATAGAAATTTTCATGATTTTTCTGTTTTCTTTTTTCTTTTTCTTTTTTTGAAAATAACTAGGCCGCCTCTGAGAGGTTTTCATCCTAGCTATTTGCCTAGGCGCCTCAAGAGAGGTTTTCACCCAGGTATCTTTTTATTCTCTTTTTTTTACACTATTGGGCTGCCCCAAGAGGTTTTCAACCCAATAGTGGGACTTAGGTGCCTCATGGAGGTTTTCACTTGATCCCTTATTTTTTTTTCTCTCAGTGATTTGATGAGGCAGGAGTTGAAACTTGCTCCACTATCATCACTGTTTTATTCATATCATCAATGAACTCTTGTCTTTACAAAGGTCTCTTGTAGGTTTTCAATCGGTGTCCATTAACAAGTAAAGGAATGGCCTCTTCATCTATGGTTCTGACATGCACTGAACCATTATCATGGCGTCTTTCTACAACATAAGGTCCTAGCCATCTTGTCCTTAACTTTTCCTTGAAGTTTTTATACCTAGAATCATATAACAAAGCCTAATCACCTTATTGGAATTGCTTTTCCTTGATGTTCTTATCATGCTAGACCTTCCTGCGCAGTTGAATTAAATCTATATGTAAGAGGGCTTGCATTCTGGACTCATCCAAACCATTCAACTGGAGCAATCTCTCTTTTTGTGCACTGCTGAGATCTAGATCTAGTTGGGCTGCCATCCTTAATGTGTTATACTCAAATTCAATGGACAACAAGGCCTTTCCCCATAGATTAGCTCATAGGGTTTGAATCTAGTGGTGGTCTTCCAGGTCGTTTTATAGGCCCAGGTGGCCTCAACTAGTCTATCTACCCAATCCTTCCTGTTGTTGCTTACCACTTTGGTCAAGATTCCCTCCAACGCTCTGTTGGTCACCTCCACTTTCCCATTAGCTTTTGGATGATAGGGAATGGAGGTTATATTCTTGACCTTGTGCTGGCTGAGCAAGTCTTCAATCACGTTGGAGGTAAACTGGTTGCCTTGGTCCGTGACCAGCTCTCTAGGGAACCCAAATTTGTAGAATACATTCTCCCTTAGGAACTCAACCACCTTCTCCTCTGTTGCTACCTTAATTGCCTTGGTTTCAACCCAGTTAGTCAAATAGTCAGTGCATACAATGATGTATTGTTTTTTCTTGGAAGGAGGGTCAATAGGCCCAATGAAGTCCATGCCCCACTTTTCAAATGGCTCGAAAGTCACTTGAGGTTGCAGAGGCATTTCATCTCTTGGAGTAGGCCTTCCCATCCTTTGGAACTGGCCACACTGACTAGTATATCTTTTCGCATCCTGATAAAGAGTCGGCCAATAACAGCCTGCTTGTAACACTTTGAATGTTGTCCTCTTTGCTGCAAAGTGACCTCCACAAGGCCCATCATGACAGGTCAGAAGGATGTCAAAGACTTCCTCCTCCCTGACACACCTTCTCAAGATTTGATCTGGGCCAAGTTTGAAGAGATTTCCCCCAATATAAGTGAAGGGGGTGCTCTTCCTTACTATCTTTCTCTTTTCTTTGGAGGACAAGTTTGGTGGGAATTGTGTCGATACCAAATAGTTTGCTATGTCAGCAAACCATGGAGAGAGAACTAAAATAGAAAATAAGTGCTCGTCTGGTAACTGGTCATCAACCATTCCTTCTTCACCTGCAGGCAAATTCAATCTGGACAAAAAGTCTGCAACAACATTTTCCTTACCAGGCTTATCAACAATAGTTAGATCAAACTGCTATAATAAAAGTAACCATCTTATAATCCGAGCATTCACATTTGGTTTATTCATTAAATATTTGATTATAGCATGGTCAGTATGCACAAATGTTTGATAGCTTGTAATATAATGCCTAAATTTGTTCAATGAATGCATAACATCCAGGAGTTCCTTTTCGGTCACTGTGTAATTTAGTTCAGCCTTTGACAGATTCTTACTGATAAAGTAGATAGCATAAGGCATTTTTTCATCTTTCTGACTTAGGGCTTCTCCTATGGCTTTGTGTGAGGCATCAACATCAATATGAAAGGGGAGGGCCCAATTTGGGCCTTGGAGAATCAGTGCAGTGGTTAACTTGTCCTTTAGGGTGTCTAAGGCCTCTTGACAAATTTTTGACCATATAAACTCAGAGTCCTTGGCCAAAAAACCAAATAAAGCAGAGGCCAACTTGTTGAAGTCCTTTATGAACATTCAGTAATATCCAACTAACCCTAGGAAATTTCTAACATCTCTCTGATTTTAAGGAGGTGGGACCCTTTGGATGATAGCTATTTTATTTGGGTCCACCTGTAATCTTTGCTGAGATATTGAATGACCTAGCACGGTCCCTGCAGTCATCAAGAATTCACATTTTTTAGGACTGAGAGACAGGTTCATTTCAATGCATTTATGCAGTAATTTTCCTAGGTCCAATAGAGCCTCTTGAAAATCCCATCCATAAGGTGTAAAATGATCCATATAAATTTCCACCGAATCATGGACTAACTCGGTGAAAATACTCAGGACTGCTCTTTGGAAAGTGGCAGGAGCATTGCATAGGCCGAAAGGAAGGACCCTATAGGAAAAATTACCCCAAGGACAAGTAAAGGTGGTTTTATCCTCATCTTCCGGGCTGATCTTGATTTGGTTGTACCCGTTGAATCCATCTAAGAAAGAGAAATTTTTTTTCCCTGCCAAGCCATCTAGCACTTAGTCAATGAAGGGTAGAGGGAAGTGGTCCTTCTTTGTGGCTTTGTTCAAATCCCTATAATCAATACAAATTCTCCACTTACCATTTTTGTTTGGAACTAACACCAAAGGAGAGACCCACTCACTGTCGGAGATAGGGTAAATGAATCTTGCATCTAGCAGTTTTTGCAGTTCTTCTTTGACTATATCTTTAAGAGCTGGATTCATCCTCCTTTGGGGTTGTCGGACTGGCTTGCAACCCTCTTTGATGTATATGTGGTGAGTACACACTGAGGGGTGTACTCCCTTCATTTCTTTGTAACTCCAAGCGAAGGCTTCTAGGTTTTCCTTTAGCATGTTGCATAACTTCTCTTCTTGGAGAGCAGAAAGAGATGGATTGATTTTCAAGGTTCTCTCAGGGATGAATTCTATGGTTTTCACACGGAGGGGGTTGGAATCGGCCAAGCATAGGTCAAATGGATGGTTGTTATAGGTTCTTTTACTACATCTTCTACGGGCAATGTGTTGGGAGTTGGACTTTGGAGTAGGTGTTCAATCAAACCGTCCTCATCTTGATGTACTCCTCCCATGGTTGTTTCTAAAGTCTAAATTTGGCTAGAATAAACTTCATCTTCTTCCTCCTCCTCCAACAATAAAGGTAAATCATGCTCAAGATATGGCTGAGTAGGAGGGTATAGGACTAATTGCTTAGACATATGCCCATTCTTGATGGTCATATTCCCAGCTCTGCAGCTAATGTAAGCATTAGCAGTGGCCAACCATGGTCTCCCAAGGATGATAGGGTAACCCGTAAGCTTAGCCTTAGGATGGAGAACTAGGAAATCCATAGGGTACTCCCAAGAGTCAATGGAGACCATCACATCCTCCACAATCCCTTTAGGGGTTACTGTGAAGCGGTCTGCAAGTTGCAAGACTATTGTGGTCATTCCCAATGAACTTTGGAGGTTGAGCTTGAGCATGGTGTCCTTGGTCATCACATTAATGGAAGCCCCAAGATCGATCAAAGTGTGTGGGACAATGGTGCCATTTGTGCACAACTACTACAGGGCTTCCAGGGTCCAAAATTTTTGGACATATTACCTTCCCCAACATTAAGTCGGATAGCTGTCCAATGACATTAATGGTAGGGGCATCCTTTATTCGCCTCCTTGGATGCTTAAATAACTTCTCCTTAATCAACTTATTGTAAATAAGAACGTGTTTTATTTCTTGGAGAAGTGGAATCTTTACACATAGATTTTTCAATTCTCCTTGAAGTTCAATCTCTTTTGGGGTAGGTTGGAGTGGTAGGGTTAATCTCTTAGGAAGGGGTGGATTCACTTTAAGAATGCTTTCCTCTCTTCCTTCCTCAACCTCCCTAGGTGGAGGTGGAGGTTGGTTATCCAGGAGAACTCTCCTAGATCTCAGGTTAATCTCCTGGATTTCCACAACATAGGTTGTATATGATGTCTCTCCACTGTATACTTGCTAAGCCTATCTGTTGTTTGGGTTCGTATTTGGTTGGTCAGGCAGCTGGCTTTTCTTGGATGGAGCAGAGTGTAGCAGTTGTGGTTGGGCAAGTGGTGGAGGCAATAAGGCTGGAGCATTGTTGTATTGGGACCTCCACTAATGGGGCAGTGCATTCCACTGAGGTTGTGGTTAGAATATGGTTGAAATGACTTGCTGGATGGATGGGAGTGATACTGAGATGCAAAGGACCAGGGAGGAAGTGTAGACCAGGAAGGATGAACAAGGGGTCCCCAAGAAGGTATGGTTGTGGTTTTTTGGGGGTTGTAATACACATGGGATGGCCCTTGCATGCCTTGCTGGTATGGTCTAGGCCCATGAGGTCTCCTCTGGTTTATGTAGTAGAGCTGCTGAGTGACCCCTTCAGCTCCTTGATATACAACTTTGAGTCGAAGAAAAGAAGGGAAATTTTTTGTGGAGTGGTTTTCTTCACAGACTAAGATCATTTGAATAGAATTCAATGGACATTCATTCCTAGGATGCCTCCTGCTACATCTAGGACAAAAAATGGCCAAGGCTCTCTCTACTTCCTCATGTTTTCTCTTAATGTGCATAGTGTCCATTTGCAAGGCAAGGGTTTGCAACATCTCACTTTTGAAATCTTCCAGCATGTTTCCAATTTCACCCTTGATGGATGAGTTGGAAGAGGATGTACTGACCATAGGTTGACTACACCTACCCTAGAATGGTTTCTAAAGACATTCTTGATATCCTCATAGGGTAATTGGTAGATATCTCCTCCTGCTAACAAGTGTAGGGTATCCATAAGATCTTCCCTTACTCCCCTAAGTAGGACCAACTTTAGTGACTCAGGGTCAAGTGTGCACCTAGCCCTTTTGTAACTAAGTTGGAATCTTTCTTTGTAATCCTCTAGGGATTCATCATTGCCTATGGTCATCCTAAAAATTTCCTCTTTAGTATCCTTTGACTGACAGTAGTCTCGATATTTGTTGTTAAATGCTTGCTGCATTTGAGCCCAAGTTGTGATGATAGCCCCAAGTAAACCCATGAACCAGTGCAATTCTGCATCCTTGAGGGTAGATGGAAATAGTTTTAACTTCTGCTCATCATATGTATAATCATAGGTTGGGCATATAACATAAAAATTAAACAGGAAAGTGTCAAGGTCTTCTGTGGTTAATCCATGGAAATGAGGTAGGGCAGAGGGGCTTATATTTTTCATATTAGTGTCCCCATTGGTTCCCCTGATGGGGAAGGCACCCTTTTCAGCCATTGGTTCAGTAGGAATGGGTTCTTCTTCTTCTTCTTCCCTTGTAGGTTCTTCAAATATGTCAGGTTGCTCACCTACGGGTTATTCTAGTGCACAACCACTAAAGAAGATGGAAGGTTGGCTGTTTGATGTAGTGGGGGTATTTGGCAAAAATTTCCCTAAGTTATCCCTCTTCCTACGAGGCATGAAAGGAAATGTTTTTGGTTTGGTTTTGTGTCTTTTTTTTTCAAACTTGGAAAGTACTTTGTAGAATTGAAATTGCTGATTAAATGAAAACTACTAACTGAATGAAAAGGCTACTTGCTGAATTGAAATCTTGCTTGCAAAATGGAAAGGAAAGCAGAAAATGGAAAATGGAAAAGAAAAGGAAACAACTAAATTACTTTTGCAGAAATAAACTAATGGAAGAATATTGGAGACAAGGAATAGAAGAAAAAAAAGTAGTAATCACATTTTACTGAAACACCTCCCCGGCAATGGCACCAAAAAGTGATGAGCGCCAATATTACAGCAAGAATGCTACAACTCTTGGGCTACCAGCTTTACTTTATCAACCCGGGGTTCGTACAAACTTGGAGGTGACAATGCTATATACACAAGTAAAAGTGATGGTTCTGCTTGTTGTCACTGTTCAGCGGGCGAGATACCATTGGAGTTTTCAAGCCAGACTTCTATGGAGTCAGAAGAAGCTTTATTTCTTGATGGAAGAAAGGTAAATCTACTCTAAGAGAGAGTTACTCTACTGCAATAATGGACAAGACCGAAAGTCAATTCTAAATCACACCATTTACTAATTAACTACAAAGAAACTATGCTTTGCAGAAATGCTAAATCAACATCAACCAAATGCTACTAAGTTATAGAACATCACTAATGTGAAAGTAAAGAGACTGAACTAAATCTGTTTTTTCCTTTTTGTCTTTTCATGAAAAATCAAGTATGCAAACTAATTTCTTCTCGTGATGTGGAAGTGAATTAATGATGTTTGAGGATGGATGGAAGGATTAGGAGATGGTTGGATGGTGTGGGGGACCTTTGGGAGGCTTTTGGTAACTTCCTAGAGGTTTTCCCTCAATCGGTCTCAAAACAGGCCATTTCAGGAAAACCTACAAGATGTACTAGAGACCTACACGATTCCTTGTAAACGTACAAGATACAACCGAGAGAAAAATGTGAGGTTTTGGAGGTGATGGAAGGCTTAGGAAAGGTGTTTGATGAGTGGAATGGAGTGGGAGAAGGTCTAGGATCACTCATAAGTCAACAACAAATATAGGAGATGGTTGGATTCATTCAATGTGCTTGGAAGCATTTCTATGAAAGATGATGAAAACTAGTGAAGGTGGTGGTGAAAACAAGGGATGGCTAAGGTGGATGGAGTGGAAGGTGGCTGCTAGCTATGAAGTCTTAGTCTCCTCCTAAAGCACCTACTCTGCATAAAACATGTATATCTTCCAAAAATCTATGTAAACAAGAAACATTCTCATAAACTAGAAAAGCAAAATTAATGAACTAACTGCCTACATTATGCATGAGGAAAGTTGCTAAAAGGAATGAAAGCATGGATGAGATCTATTGCAAAAATGAATATGAAAAATATGAAAATGGATTCCTACCTTGCAAAATTGACCAAATACTAATTTAAAGACAACAAACTCCAAAGCTCATAAAAGAAATAGAAATCTGTGTTTTTGGGGCTACTAAGGGTCCCATCCTCAAGTCATGATCCCAGAGAGAGGAAGTGAGGCCAAGACACCTACTGACAACCTTATGGTGCTCCTTTTATCCCTGCTAACCTACTATTGAATTAAGGCACAAATGGAAGCAAACTAATAAACAACCAATCCAATCTACACTACTTGCAATGGAAATGCATCTAAAAGAAAATTAACAATGAAGCTATGAAACTACACTAAACATACATATACAAGAAAGAGGAGCCTTGGCTACTAGGGTTGGGACCTAACCCAAGAGCTTCATTCCTCTGAGTTAACTCAATGTTGGCTCAAAACAAAACTCAATCTTATTACCAAAACAGAAAATTACATCAATAAAACTTTCACAAGTTTGGATCTCGAAAATAGCTTAGAGTTTTACAACCAAAATGTGAATCCTAATGAGGCTCTAGGTCTCTATACTTATACAACTGAAGTACCCAACTACTTCCTTAAAATTAGGGAGGCTTGACTCCCAAACTCAATATAAACTAGCTCTTTGTCTCTCACTTGCTCGGCTGCCCTCTAATCCTCATGGCTTGGCTGCTTGCACTCTGAGATGGTGTGATGTATGGAGGAATATTCGAATGGAGGATAAGTAAATGAGGAGGATTTACTTCTTACAATCCCTCTCCCTTGTCCCATTCGAGTTTTAACCTTAGTTTTTGCAAAAATTCCTGGATTTTCTCCTTCAATCCTGCATTCAACACATATTAGTCCACTAGGCATAATATCCAACTCTAACTCATCTCATAAACAAAATATAACCAAAAACATGTTATAATTTGTGAGAAAATTTGGCTTGACTAAGCTAGGAGGTGAATTAATACCCATATAATTACCCAATGGTGAGGCTCATTAGGCATACATAGAGGGCTTGGTGCTCTTGATTAAATAGTAGTTTCATACATATTACGCACCAAAAGTGGGTGATACCTAGAAGAATATTTTCTCCTATTAATCTCTTATAGCTGACATCCAGTTATCACTCAGATTTTCCTTTGAAGTTATTGGAAGAAGGAAAGGATCCGAGGTAACCACAAACCAATCTTTTAAGTACAAAATCTAGCCAATTGGTACTCAGAGAGGGCTCTCTCTTTATGATTTAGCTTTGTTTGAAAAGAATTTAGGCTAGTTATTAAAGCTTGGGAGTTTTGATTTTGTTTGGTGGTGGAATTCAGGATCAGATGGGTAAAAAAAAGTATTTCAGGCCATTGGGCTATGGATTCAACTGAAGATGGCTTAACTAGATTGGGTTGATTCAACAAAAGAGGGCTTCAAAGGGCAAGATAGCAAAACAAGAGGCAAATGGTAACTTGAAAGGGTGAAATGGTCTGAAAAGGGAGGAAGGGTAGTTAAGAATCCTTAAACAAATTTCGAGGGGAGGGAAAGTGGGTGATCACTAATAAAAAGAAGTTAAGAATTTCTTACTAAATGATCACAATGAAAACTAAGAAACAAGGAGCAACTAAGAATTCCTTGTCTATAATAGTTTTGAAGAAAACATTAAGAAAGATAAACCTTTTAAAATAGATTGCAATAAAGCACTTTCTGAGATATCATTATTTCGTTTATCATTCAGATTTCATGAAAACACATATGATTCTTAATAAACAGAGGAAAAAAAATACTAAACAAGAGATATAGAATACTTATTTGACCATCGTTTTGCACGAGAATCCTGTGAAAGTCCTTTTCTTTATTCACTGCTTCTAGCTAGCCATTCAAGAGTTGTTCCAATAGCACTTATTTTTCAAAATAACAAGTTTACAAAAATGTCTAATAATCCACCCTAAAATACTTCAAATGAAGAAGTATTTATTTTAATTGTAAACTAAAATATCTTGAAAAAATATCAAGATTAGTTTCACAAATATCTCCAACTTTTTACATTAATAGAACTTAAATAAAGGACATTAAAAACTAATGAATCTATTTGGAACTATTTTTATGGATTTATGGTTAGAAAGAAGAGAAATTCGAATTTTAATAGTAACTCTTAGTTGATGATGAGGCATCCCAATCACTAACTGCATCCTTCCTTTGTGCATTCTGCCTCAGAAATTCTGCAAACTTAGGGTCCAATGATATGCTTGTATATATCAATCCGTGATAGATATGTAAAAAGTGAAAGAGGTTTTTGTAGATAGGAATGTTTTTGAGATAAAAATCTCTCAGTTTCCCAAAATTCAGCTCCATATGTTCACAATATTCTCTGAAAATTGATGTCAACAACAGGACTTTTCCCAAACTGAAAAATAAGTTGTGAAGACATGCACTTATCTCCCTTTTGGTAATACCTGTGTAAAAAGTGAGAGAGGTTTTCATAGATTGGCCTATTAGGCACAGAAAAATCCTCCAGTTTCTCAAATTAATTCTTGTATTGGTCACAGTAGTTTCTGCAAAATATGACTTAAACAGGAAATTTCTGAAGAATGTACCATTTCTGCTTTGATTTCATCTTTTAACCTTAAATACCTTTCAACTGTTTTTCACTTTTATTTTGGATAATCTTCATTGTAGTTGTTGAAAGTGTTTTCACATTTGTTTAACCCTTACTGCATCCAAGTTTACTTTTACTGTTTACTTTTTACTTTTACTGCTCTAGTTTTTTCATCTATGTTCACTTTGACATGAATTTGTATGCTCTGTTTTGTAACTGTCTTCCCTGCTGTTTATCTTCACGCTAGCTGGTTTACTTGACTTGGTCTTCAATCTGATACTCTTTAATCTTGATACACTTTTTACTATTCTTTACTGTGTCCTTTTACCTTCACTATATATTTTAGGTTTTTACTGTCTATTTCAACAGTAAATCATTTAATTTTATGTTTCCTCTGCTTGTCTTTTAATTGTGTTTTATTTTGCATCTCTCTTTGAATATACTTGATAACAATATTGGAGTAAACAAGTCTTATGACTAGTGTTAAGACTGTTATCTAAGGTTGTGGTCTTCTGATCACCTATAAAACAAAACAAGCTGTTAAGAAAGCATTGGTTTGCAGGGGAGGTCGAAAAGGTTTCATTTGAGCTTGAGAGGTCCATGGAGTGAGTCCAGAATGCTTTTCGGGAGGTAAACCATGCTCAAATCAGTTAAAAGAGGCTTCAAGTGGCGCAGATGGGTTACATAGGGTTTTACTGCACAATCAGGGGAAAACGAGCAAAACTGGGGTTTTTGTGTTTAAACGGATAAATGGTTAATATTGGTGGGTGAATGAAAATGAAAATTGGTGGCAACTGAATGATGAGACATTTTGTCATTTATGGGAGGCGGTAAGCAGGTTTCATCGCACCGCTATTGGAGGGGAGGCGGTCTTTGGGCTCGACCGAGCGATTCCATATGATGAGCAACGCTTGGTGAGGGCATTGTTCAGAAAATTGCTTTGTGATCGCGTGGTAATGTTTGATCGCAGAGGGCTGTGCGATATGCATGAAAACCATTGGATGTGGGGGGATTGATTGAATGGCTATCGAGGAGGAGAGGTGACGGGAGTTTAATGAGGGTGGGCCCAACGCAATTAAATATTTTTTAATCATATCGAGAGCAACGAGATTGGTAAGGAAAGTTGTTAATTAACCGTGGGAGTTAATTAATCCTTTTTTAATGTGGCGGGAGTCGGGGTTCTTTATTAGTTACAGATTAACTAATTAATCACCATTAATGATGTATTATGGTTATATTTAATCGAGGGGCGGGATATATAAGTATTTTGGGTTTTTACATAGTTAAAATAATACGGGAGCGGGTAAATTTTTATAGGGGAATTACTTAATAACATAAATTAGTAGTTAATATGACATTGAATGGAAAAAGTGCTAAGTCTTAAACATTTCATGTATATATTTGAAACTTAGGCTAAGTGAAAAATGAGCGTTTTTATGGAAAATATTTTAATTTTTCTAAGTAAAATAAGATTTTACTTAGGAAAAACTTTATCAAGGTAATGAATGATTTTATGAAGGGGCGAATATTGATTTTAAGTACTTAGTTATTATAAATTATTGGGCTGAGGTTCCGGTCCCTCCAAAAGTCAGAGAAATGCTTTGAGCCCCTCAAATTTAATAAATACCTTGGCACTTAGGGGAAATTAGTGAAACTTTGAAGGGAAATGAGTAGGGGAAGTTAATTATTATTGAATTTTCTTGCTTGGTGTGCCTTCCATATGCTACATGCCATTGCCTTGTGATGAAAGTAAAAGATTTACACATTCGAACTCCTCATTCACCACATTTTATTCTGCAACCATCATCTACTTACCCTACCTACTTAACCTAGCATTTTTACTTCTTTATTTGGGTGCACTTAGACTGGAAAACCCTTATCAAACTCTTTTTCTTTTACATGGTAATGCCTATCTAAATCTACACTTATTACATCCAAGGGCTCAGATTAAACTGTTGAGCTCCTTTTATTTACTCTACCTATCTACTTATCTGCCAAGATTACACTGTTTGGTCAGATCTTTATTCTATACTTCTAAAACATGAAATTGAAATATGAACTAGCCAAGTTTAAACTGTTTGACTATTCATGAATTGTGGCATAAGTGACAAGCTGCACACAATTGTTTATTACACAAAATTAAAAAAGTAGTGGCATTTAGACTTGCACACTTTCCTGGTCTTTCTTTTTGTTGGGGTTCATTTTCTTTCATTTTTTGACCATCTTTTTATTCTTTTCACCCTTTGATTTTTATTTTAGGGTATACTCTCTTTAGCTTTTTTAAATTTTTTGATTTTTTACAAATATGGAAAACCTTTGAAACAAGTAAAGGTATGAACATATTACATAGCTCGTCAAGTCAATCATGAAATATGACACCTATTGTTATAGGGGCATAACAGTGGCTCCACTTGGGGATGGATTTCCCTGGTGGAAAGTCAAGAACAATAGATTAGACGCCTCTGAATCACTTTGACTATGCTCTGCAATCTTCTTTTGCTTGCTGCTTTATTGTATGTATGACAGTAATGCTCCTGAAGCTTAGGGCCTTCTCTTCGGGCTTCAACTCCAAAATTTCACTGTCCAATCAACACTGTGGCATTACAAAGGATATATTATGTACATGTTAAGAATATTATAACACTAGTAAGTAGGATTAAAGTAATGCTTTAACATCCGACCATTAACTGGTCCTTCTTCCACTTCTGTACCATCTAAGTTTTTGAGAAAATATGCATTGTTTCCCTTGAAATCATAGATGATGTATGGTCCTTTCCATAGGAAGTCAAACCTCCCATGTTTTCCCTTATCCTCTCTTCTGGAATCCCATCTTAACACTTTATCTCTAGTGTAGAAATCTTCTGCCTCGGTTCTTTTGTCAAATATCTTCTTAAGCTTCTCCTGCACCACTTGGGATCTTTGGTACACCTCTTCTCTGGTCTGCTATAGATTTATGGTCTAGTTTATCCTTCTTTGAATATCATTAGGTTCCACTTGAGCTTCTTGGAGTATTTTCATAACAGGAACTCCTAGTGACGAGAGAAAAACAACTTCCATGCCATATACTAACTCATAAGGACTGGTACTAATGGATTTTTTGGTTATAAGCCTGTCTGCCCACAATTCATTTATTAGTTTCTTATGCCAAGTCTTATTGTTTTCTTCCAATAGTATTTTTATGATATTAATGAGACTCTCATTGGAAGATTCAGCCAGTCCATTCCCTTGAGGGTAATAGGCTGTGGAATGGCCCAGTTTGATATGATACTTATTACAGAAACTGATCATTTTCTTTGATTTGAAAGCTGCAGCATTATCAGTAATGATCTTAGTAGGGCAACCAAACTTGGACAATATATTGGTCTCAAGGAAACCAATAATCATTGTGTCATTGGCCTGTCTGGAGGGGATGGCCTCTATCCATTTAGTGAAATATTCTGTGGTAGTGAGTATCCATTTGTGTTGGCTTGAAGAAGGAGGATGGATTTCTCTAATGAAGTCGAGACCCCATTGTTGGAAAGAATTCTTGGTGGAAATGGGTTTTAAGGGTAGAGGTAACAAATTTCTCTTGCCTTCAAAAATTTGACATTTATGGCAAGAAGTCACAAATTTATTCACATCTACAAACAAGGTTGGCCAATAGAATCCAGCCCTTAGAATCTTATCTGCAGTTGACTTCTAGTATAGATGTCCACCATAGTCTCCTGCATAAAATTCTTGGAGAGCCTTGTCAGCTTCATTTTTTAATAAACAATTCAATAAAATTCCTTCATGATTTTTCCAAAAAAGAGTATTATCTAAGATACAAAACTTTGAAGCTTTCATTTTTAAAAACCTATTCTTTGTTCTGGATAACCCTAGAGGAGCCTGCAGGTTTTGTAAAACATAAATTACATCAACATACCAAGGTGAGTCTGAAAAGGCTTGGCTGATTTGTGGAGTTGCCATCTCCTATTCGTCATCCAGTTCATTTATGTCCAGGTCTTGACAATTAGTTTCTACCATGAGTTTGGCTAATCCTTGTCCTTTTATCAATTTTGTAGGTTTTATTTCTATATCATACTCTAAGATGGTAGAAATCCATTTACCTCTTTTTCCCTGAATTCCATCCTGAGTTAGGATGTCTTTGACAATTGCATTAGGTACATATGCTATCACATGAGAGTATAATATGTAGACTCTAAAGTCCTTAATGCTTTTTACCAATGCAAAAGCTTGTTTTTTCATTATTTTGTATTTTAGTGATGCATCTATAAGTGATTTACTAAAAAAGGCTATAGGTTTCTCACATCCTTGATCATCCATTTGTAATAAAACTACTACTATGGTGTGTTCTGATGCAAAAGAAAAAATGATGAAGTCCCTATCAAATTGTGGACTCGTGAGGACTGGTGTTCTAGTTAAGGCCATTTTGATTTCTTCAAATGATTGCTTGGCCTCTACTGTCCATTTTATACTTGAATCCTTTTAAAGCATATTATTAAGTAATCTAATGAGTTCTGCTAGGTTAGAAATGAATCTTCTCAAAAAATTTATCTTCCCTAAGAAAGCTTGAAGTTCTTTGATACTTCTTGGATGAGGTATCTGTAGAATAGCTTCTATTCTGGTAGGGTCAATTCGAATGCCATCCTTAGAATGATTTGACCTAAAAGTTTACCCTCTTCTAGACCAAACAAGGACATCTTTGGATTCAAAGAAATACCATATTTTCTGCATTTTAGAAAGACTTGTCTAAGGTGGTCCAAGTGTTGTTGATCTAATTTAGAAAACACAGTTAGATCATCCAAATATATAACAAGAAAATCCCGAATTTCTCTGGAAAATGAAATGTCCATTGCGAAAGTTGCTACTACGTTTTTCAGTCCAAATGGCATTTTAATGTACATGAAAGTGCCCCATGGTGTTGTAAAGGCGGTTTTCTCTTGGTCATCAGGATGAACCAGGATCTGCTTATATCCTGAAAACCCATCTAATAGTGAAATTATAGAAGAACCTACTACCGTTTGCAAAATATGATCCATCTTAGGTAAAGGGTAGTTATCTTTAAGAGAAACCTTATTCACATTTCTCAGATCAACACACAACCTTATTTCCCCAGTTTTCTTCCTAGTAGGTACTAAGTTAGACACCCACTCTGAAAACCTGATAGGGGCAATAATCCTTGCTTCATACATGTGTTTAATTTCCTTTTCAATTAGTGGTAGTAATACAAGGTTTATTCTTCTAAGCTTTTGTTTGAAGGGCTTTTGATTTTCTTTTAGAGGTATGGTATGCTAAATAATGGAGGTGTCATAGGACTTCAAATCCTCATAACTCCAAGCAAAGACATCTTGGAATTCTCTCATAAGTTCAACATATTTTATCTTCTGATCAGGAGGTAAGGACTTTGATAGTTTTATCATTTTTAGATTGTCTTCTGTACCTAAGTTGTATTCCTCAATATCTTCTTTTAATGGTTCCATTTTTGGTTTCTTGGGAATGTCATAGGAATCAAATAGATCTTCTAGAGGAGTTAATCCTTTAGGCAGATGATTTTCTTTTAAATTAATAACATCAGTTTCTTCTTCAATTATCTCATCAAGGTCCATTTGTTTTAGGTCTTGAACTTCCTTTTGTGTGAATTTTGTGGGATGAAGCATTTGAATTGAACTTTCTTCTAAAATGTTTGTTTCTACCTCATCTATTTGATTAGAGTTAATGACTATATCAACATCTATGTGACTGTTAGAAAACTCTTCATCTAAAGTTAAAAAGTTATTGATCTACTCATCACTATCGAAAACCTACCAGTTCTTGAGATTATTGGGGATGGCTGGCCTGTGCCTAATTTCAGTAGTAAACTGATGATTATGTTCGAAAGGTAATTTGCAGGTGCTGGCGATCATTGCCAGGATGTGGGATTGCAAGTTGTGTTTCTAGGGATTGTAGCAAGCCGAGTTTCCAGAAAAGTATTAAGAATCTCTATAACTGTTCCTCTGTAATATCCTAATCTAGGATCTCTAGTTAAATATTTCCCTTTGATTTGTTTGATGATTAATTCAGAATCTCCTATGACAGATACTCTAATCGCCCCTAATATTTTAACAAGTTTGAGACCTAGAAAAAGAACCTCACACTCTGTCATATTATTGGTGCACTTAAAATTTAATCTATAGGCATGGCCTTCAGCATGGTCATTTTCTAGATTGTACACCCAAACTCCTACTCCTGCCCCTAATTTATTGACTGAGCCATCAAATTCTAAATGCCAAAGAATTTCATGCTCATAATTGGTGTCAGGGGTGGTATGAATTTGTTTGATAGTGGGATCTGGTTTTTCATTCTCAACTGGTTTGTCATTGTTATCTGATGTTTCATTGTTATCTGATAATTCTTGAATCTGAACACTAGATTTTTATTTTTTTATTTCTTTTGGTTTTGCTGCTAAAACTTCTAAGGTATTGGAAGGATTGGTTTCTGCATTGTAAAGAATGAATGAGTCCATATCAAAATGTACTGAGTAGATGGAGAAATTTTGTGGTTTTTCCTGACTACTTACTACATATTTCATCAACATTTCTCTGTATAGCTTCCTTGGTTGGCCGAAAACTGAGATAGTAGCATATGACATGTCCAATTGAAGAGATCCCTGAAGCTTAGCACCACAAGATCTGGACAATAACATACCATATTTTGGTGGTTATTTGCCACCACTAGATCCATTAAAATTGTTTTTGCAGGGCATTCAACCGATGAGACAGACAAGTCTTTTATCAATCCTAAACATCTCACCCGACTAGAGTCAAAAGAAAATAAATATTTGTAAGGTCTAGTGATGTCGAGGTCTAGCTTTTCCATTACAGACTTTGGCATTAGGTTGTGAGATTCCCTAGAATCAAACATGGCATTGTGAAGAATCTTATCATGCATATATAAACTCACATAGAAGGGAGGAATTCCTCCTTCTAATGGTTTTCCATTCACTTATAGGCCAACGATTAATTCTGGCTGGTCATCAAAAACATTAATTGAAGCTTCAGTTCCAGTAATTTTGAGTGATCTGTTAATTTGACTTTAGTAGGCGTCATGTTTAACTAATTCTTATAAAGGAACATCAATTTTTAGCTTACCTACCTCAATTTCTAGATTAAAGGTTTTTTCTGTTTGGACTTTTGGGTTTCAAACAGTAGTACTCTCTCTGTTTTTTGGATTTTTTGTGTTTTTCTCCTTTTTAGGAGTGGAATTAAAATTAGCAGGTTCTTCTGAATCAACTTTTGGTGGTTCTTCCACATTTCCTTTGGAAGGAAGAGAAGTGGAGGGCTATTTATTGCTTGGTTGACTATCAGAGACATCTTCTATTATTGGGTTAGATGGATTAGGGTCTAATCTAGAAAGAATATGTACAGGTGTAGTGACTGTCTTACCTTTTATAGGCTGTTTTGGAGCCTTTTGCTTGTTTGCTTTAGGAACATCAATTCTCCTACTCCTTAGGTTGTATTGCTTATGAACCTCATATATGGTTGTGTCATATCCTTCCCTAAAGTTGAATGATTCACCTGACTGAGTTTGAAATTGTTTAAGAATGTGGGCCTCTTGATCCTCTTGTGTCAAGAAAAAATCTCTTTCATTACTGAGTCCCATCAAATTTATTTGAGTGTCTTCTACTGATTCATTAGAGTTTGAAGCTTCTGCATAATTTTCCTGGAAAGGGGGTCTAATGTTTTGGTCTGGACCAGTCTTCTTAGTGTTCTGGCTTTGATTTTTTCTGAAATTGGGATTTCTCCTTATGTTGGTTGGCTGACCATCTCAAGGAGCTTTCCTTTCAATTTTTTCCACTCTATCTCCTAGCCTATCCATCCCTTTAATTATGGCATTTAGTTTCTTTTCAAAGGGTGAGGATTCTTCTTTTAATGGTATTCTCCTTTCACTCCTAGCCCTGGCTCTTTTAGACATCAAATTGGCTTCAACACTGACAGCTATGCTCTGCATGTCTTCTAAAGTACGAGGGGCTCATTCTCTTAGTTGGAAGGCCATGTCAAAATCAAATCCATCTGGGAATTTGATTAAGGCTAAATCAGGGGGTGGTCTAAGATTTTGAGGGATGGCATTATAGACATTGTTAAATCGAGTGCAGTAATCCTACACAGTTTCTTGTGTTCTTCTCTTTAGGTTTTCACACTCAGATAGGATCTGAAGGGGATCTTAAGGGGATCTTTCTTTTTCTCCCATCGGTTTAAGAATTGTCTATAGAGAGTTTCTAAGCTATCTATACTATTTTCTGCTAGAGCTCTAAACCAAGTTCTGACTTCCCCAATTAAACTCTGAACAAATATTCTCATTCGCACATCGCCAACATCTATTTCATAAATTTCAAAATAATCAGTCATCTTTTTGTTGTGTTGTTGGGCTGTATAGGTACTAGTACCATAAAATTGAGTGATCTTACTTTGGTAATCCTGGGGCATGGCACCCAGGTTTGCTAGTAGTACCAGGGGAGCATACCTATTTTCCATTGCTGTAGGTAATGATGAAACAACAACTAGGATTGGGATAACAATGGATGTTTGGGTCGTGGATGGAGGGGTAACCGAGGTGGTCTGATGTGGAGTGGTTTGAGGTTGAGATGTATGAGGAAATGGTGATGAGCTTGCAAAGGCAGAAGTGATTACAGAGGGATTGGGTGTTCCTTTAGAGGTAAGATCGTATTGTATTGAGTTCTACAAATGTCTGTCAATTGAGAAATTGACAGTTTGAAGCTGTAATTCTTCGATGAATACTGGTTCTGGGACTAGGTTAATTAATTTAGAATCAGATGAAGTCCTAAACAAAGAGGTCTCAAAGTATTCATCAAAGGGTTGGTATTCAAGGTAAATCCACCTAACAGGACAAGATGTTGATCTGAAGCTGGGCCGAGAACTAGCAGAACTTTCTTGGCTTTCTTGTCTCCTAAGAATTTTGGGGATCAGATTGGGGTTCTCAAACACTTGTGGAGGATTGGGATCAGGATTAGCTCTAGTGTAACGAGTGCTTTCTGAAGCTAGGTTTTGGATTATGATTTTTATTTTCTTAAATGATATCAAACAAACAACTTATATGATTTCTTTAAGAGGCTGTAGATATGAGATTTAAACTTAAAGATTTTATGATTGAGGAATTGGTTTCCTCAGCGAAGTTGTCACTATGTTATCAATCAGATTTTCCATTGAAGTTATTAGAAGAAGGAAAGGATCCGAGGTAACCACAAACCAATCTTTTAAGTATAGAGTCTAGCCAATTGGTACTTACAGAGGGCTCTCTCTTTATGATTTAGCTTTGTTTGAAAAGATTTTAGGCTAGTTATTAAATCTTGGGAGTTTTGATTTTGTTTGGTGGTCGAATTCAGGAGCAGATGGGTAAAACAGAGTATTTCAGGCCATTGGGCTATGGATTCAACTAAAGATAGCTTAATTGGATTGGGTTGATTCAAAAAAGGAGGGCTTCAAAGGACAAGATAGCAAAACAAGAGGCAAATGGTATCTTGAAAGGGTGGAATGGTCTCAAAATGGAGGAAGGGTAGTTAAGAATCCTTCAACAAATTTTGAGGGGAGGGAAAGTGGGTGATCACTAATAAAAAGAAGTTAAGAATTTCTTACTAAATGATCACAAAGAAAACTAAGAAACAAGGAGCAACTAAGAATTCCTTGTCTGTAATAGTTTTGAAGAAAACATTAAGAAAGATAAACCTTTTAAAATAGATTGCAATAAAGCACTTTCTGAGATATCATTATTTCGTTTATCATTCAGATTTCATGAAAACACATATGATTCTCAATAAACAGAGGAAAAACAATACTAAACAAGAGATATAGAATACTTATTTGACCATTGTTTTGCACGAGAATCCTGTGAAAGTCCTTTGATTTATTCACTGCTTCCAGCTAGCCATTCAAGAGTTGTTCCAATAGCACTTCTTTTTCAAAATAACAAGTTTACAAAAATTTCTAAGAATTCACCCTAAAATACTTCAAATGAAGAAGTATTTATACTAATTGTACACTGAAATATCTTGAAAAAATATCAAGATTAATTTCACAAATATCTCCAACTGTTTACATTAATAGAACTTAAATAAAGGACATTCAAAACTATTTAATCTATTTGGCACTATTTTTATGGATTTATGGTGAGAAAGAAGAGAAAGTTGAATTTGAGAGCAACTCTTAGTTAATGATGAGGCATCCCAGTCACTAACTGCATCCTTCCTTTGTGCATTCTGCCCCAGAAATTCTGCAAACTTAGGGTCCATTGATACGCTTGTATATTTCAATCTGTGATAGATATATAAAAATTGAAAGAGTTTTTGTAGATAGGAATGTTTTTGAGATAAACCACTCTCAATTTCCCAAAATTCATCTCCAGCTGTTCACAATATTCTATGCAAAAGGATGTTAACAACAAGACTTTTCCCAAAATGAAAAATAGGCTGTGAATACATGCACGTATCTCCCGTTTGGTAATACCTGTGTAAAACGTGAGATATTTTTTTGTAGATTGGCCTACTAGGAACAAAAACCTCCTCTAGTTTCTCAAAATAATTCTTGGATTGGCCACAGTAGTTTCTACAAAACTATGACTTAAACAGGAAATTTCTGAGGAATGTACCATTTCTGCTCTGATTTCATCTTTTAACCTTAAATTCCTTTCAATTGTTTTTCACTTTTACTTTGGATAATCTTCATTGTAGCTAGTGAAAGTGTTTTCACGTCTGTTTAACCCTTACTTCATCCAAGTTTTCTTTTACTGTTTATTGTTTACTTTTTACTTTTACTGCTCTATTTTTTCATCTGTCTTCACTTTGACATGAATTTGTATGCTCTGTTTTGTAACTGTCTTCCCTGTTGTTTATCTTCACGCTAGCTAATTTACTTGACTTGGTCTTCAATCTAATACTCTTTAATCCTAATACACTTTTGATTGTTCTTTACTGTATCCTTTTACCTTCAATGTATATTTTAGGGTTTTACTATGTATTTCAATAGTAAATCATTTAATTTTATGTTTCCTCTGCTTATCTTTTAACTATGTTTTATTTTGCAACTCTCTTCAAATATACTTGATAACAATCTTGGAGTAAACAGGTCTTATGACTAGTATTAAGACTGTTTATCCAAAGTTGTGGTCTTCTGATCACCTGTAAAACAAAACAAATTGTTAAGAAAGCATTGGTTTGCAGGGGAGGTCGGAAAGGTTACATTTGAGCTTGAGAGGTCCGTGGAGTGATTCCAGAATGATTTTCGAGAGGAAAACCATGCTTGAATAGGTTAACAGAGGCTTTAAGTGGTGCAGATGGGTTACATAGGGTTTTACTGCATAATCAAGTGAAGACGAGCAAAACCAGGGTTTTTGTGTTTAAACGGATAAATGGTTGATATTGGCAGGTGAATGAAAATGACAAATGGCGGCAACTGAATGTTGGGACATTTTTTCGTTTATGGGAGGTGGTAAGCGGGTTTCATCACACTGCTATTGGAGGGGAGGAAGTATTTGGGCTCGACCGAGTGATTCCATACGATGAGCGATGCGTGGCAAGGGCACTATTTAGAAAACCGCTTCGCGATTGCGATCTAATGTTTAGTCGTGGAGGGCTGTGCGATATGCATGACAACCGTTGGATGTGGGGGGCTTGATCGGACAGCTATTGGGGAAGCGAGGTGACGGGAGTTTAATGAGGGTGGGTCCAATGCAATTAAAGATTTTTTAATCATATTGGGAGCAACGGGATTGGTCGAGAAAGTTATTAATTAATGGTGGGAGTTGATTAATCCTTTTTTAATGTGGCAGGGGTCGGGGTTCTTAATTAGTTACAGATTAACTAATTAATCCCCATTAATGATGTATTATGGTTATATTTAACCGAGGGGCGGGATATATAAGTATTTGGGGTTTTTACATAGTTAAAATAATATGGGAGTAGGTAAATTTTTATAGGGGAATTACTTAATAACATAAATTAGTAGTTAATATGACATTGAATGGAAAAAGCACTAAGTCTTAAACATTTCATGTATATTTGAAACTTAGGCTAAGTGAAAAATGAGGGTTTTGATCGAAAATATTTTAATTTTTCTAAGTAAAATAGGATTTTACTTAGGAAAAACTTTATCAGGGTAATGAATGATTTTATGAAGGGGTGAATATTGATTTTAAGTACTTAGGCATTATAAATTATTGGGTCGAGGGTCCAGTCCCTCCAAAAGTCAGAGAAATACTCTGAGCCCCTCAAATTTAATAAATACCTTGGCACTTAGGGGAAATTAGTGAAACTTTAGGGAAATGAGTAGGGGAAGCTAATTATTATTGACTTTGCTTGCTTGATGTGCCTTCCATATGCTACATGCCATTGCCTTGTGATGAAAGTAAAATATTTACACATTTGAACTCCTCATTCACCACATGTTATTCTGCAACCATCATCTACTTACCCTACCTACTTAACCTAGCATTTTTACTTCTTTATTTGGGTGCACTTAGGTTGGTAAACCCTTATCAAACTCTTTTTATTTTACATGGTAATGCCTATCTAAATCTACACTTATTACATCCAAGGGCTTAGATTAAACTATTGAGCTCCTTTTATTTACTCTACCTATCTACTTATCTGCCAAGATTACACTGTTTGGTCAGATCTTTATTCTCTACTTCTAAAACATGAAATTGAAATATGAACTAGCCAAGTTTAAACTGTTTGACTATTCATGAATTGCGGCATAAGGGACAAGCTACACACAATTGTTTATTACACAAAAGTAAAAAAGTAGAGGCATTTAGACTTGCACACTTTCCTAGTCTTTCTTTTTGTTGGGGTTCATTTTCTTTCATTTTTTGACCATCTTTTTATTCTTTTCACCCTTTGATTTTTGTTTTAGGATATACCCTCTTTACATCTTTTTTTAATTTTTTGGTTTTTTACAAATATGGAAAACCTTTGCGACAAGTAAAGGTATGAACATATTACATAGCTCATTAAGTCAATCATGAAATATGACACCTATTGGTATAGGGGCATAACACATCCAATATCCCCTCAGAGCCCTTTTGTAGTCGATGCAATGTGTCATTGATATCTATGCCCCCTGCATCATTCATATCTTTCCTCGCCCATTTGTCGAGAGCACATGTTGAACAGTGTGATTCTAGTCAAGAGGTACTTTATTCATTATGTAATCAGGTACTTATGCATGTAGCAAACAAATTTCATTTATACTTTGATACCAATGCAACAAATAAAGTTCATACTTAACAATAATCTTTAAAACACTTGGAATATGAATACATCCATTGAGGATATATATATATATATATATATATATATATATATATATATATATATATATATATATATATATATATGAATGAAGAATATGGTTTGGTTACAAATGATTCTTTTGTATATATACTTAGGTGGCTACCCCTTCATGAATAGTCATGTATTTTGGGACACACCTCTTCAATACAGTAATAATTATTAACTATTAACTATTAATTATTTATATTCATAAAATTGTTTTCCTCTTCAAAAGAGCTTTGTTCTTAAGGCTTATTAATGAAAAGGCTTGATATAATTTTTTGTCTTGTAATGTCTCTTCATCTCCTCAACTTGTGGAACTATTATATTTGATGATACAAGATGATATGCACTTTTGAGTGTGGTACAAAATAGTCGCACAGTAAAATAATTTAGCCATTTCAAATTAACCTTCTGTGGAATATTCCAGTTACTGGGAACTTGGGATAAATTTCTATCATAGGATGGATTATGATGACATTAGTATTCTTCGAAACATAAGTCTATTGGTTTTTTCTGAGTGATACATATAAGTACATTGAATGAGATTTTTTCTATTGTGATTTATATGTCGATAAGGAGGTTTTATCATTTGATTTCCCCTTATCATGTGTGTGGTAATTTATTGATTTACTTTAGGTATTGATTTTTTTGAGTTGATTGCATAATATTCACTTGGAATTTTCATCATTGAACTACAAAATTTGGATATGTTTTTACTTCAACTGCTTTTCCATTTTCTTGATTTGTCATATTAATTGGATTGGTATTTGTTCTTTTTTATTCAACTTTAACATATAAAGGTTTCGATTCTTCCTTCTCGATAATATTTTCTAATTTTTCTTCCAACAACTTCTTGTCCTTCTTAAGCTTCTTAATTTGCGTCAATAATTTCTTGTTGTGGTCTTTGAGGCAAGTAACTTATTTGTTTTTGTCTGAGGTAATATTTTCAACTTCCTTCTGCATATTTTGCATTGCCATATTGTTTTCTTGAAGAATTACTTTTGAGATATCTTTTATGTCTTTTGGTGTTATTGAATCTGGCTTCAATGTAACATCCTGTAGCATTATTTTTTTCCTTTTGTAGGAAAATGTCATAAACTTTTTTTTCATATTTAGGATGAAGGACCCTAGTGGTTGCATCAAAGGTGAACCCATAATTATATCACTATCGTCAAAAAATAAGGTTTTAACGATGAATTGTAAGACAAAAGTATAGTCTAACATACATAGTTGTACATCGCTTATGCCATATTGTGTTTTATTCATCGAATCTATCATTTCAAATATATTTGATTTCATAATCACTAATTAGTTAGCTAATTTAGTACTAACATAATTATTCTCTTTAGTAGGATCAATATAGATTATAATATCCTTTCATACAAGTAATCCTTTGATTTTAGATAACACATAGACACTTTTATTATAATTTTTATGAAATCTTCCAATACTCGTCTCCATTTTATTTTTTTTCAGGATGTACTTAGGATTTTAAAAGTAACCCTCTTAATCCTTGTAATATTACTTTTCTTATAAATGTCTCTCTTTTAAAAGAAAAATTAATAGCGCTTTATTATTTATTTTAAAAAACCTATTATTTTTTTAAATTACTTTTTTCTTTTTAACACACTTAATATATATAAGGTACCTTTACTATAAATTCAAATATCTCTGATTTCCCCCTTTTATTATTTTTTTAAAACTTGAATGTCCTTTAAAATAATTGTTAATGATATATATTTTTAATGTAGTAAGCATGTCTTTCGGATTAATCACATCAATATTATTTGGTCAATGTTTCGAACCAGCTAATGTGGTTCATCCTTAGACAACTGTGAAAATATCTATAAATCCTAATGAATAAATAGCAAGGATGCATCAGAGTCCAGAATTAGCCATTAGAAACTAGTCGTTAGGATTAATAACACTGATGTGATTAATCCGAAAGACATGCTTACTACATTATGGATCACAAAACCCTAAGATCTAACATATATTTTAATGTTTCATTAGGTAGAAACTTTATTTAGTTTATGAATGTCATTGGTTATGTATAGACCCTTGATAAGTTATAGAATGGGTGGATTAATTCCAAAGTGGTAAAGTTTAATTTGGTTACCTCTTGTTGCACATGCAAAACAAAAAAAAAGCTAACAAGCGCACAAACCTTCAATATGCTACATGATTGATAGCTTGATAACATGATGGAACTTGCAGTGGTGTGTTGCGATAAGATAACAAGGAATTCGTGGCAATGGTAGATAAAGGGAGACTAGTTGAGGAGTGGAGGCTTTCCATCAGACTATAATGACTGGTTGGTGCGGTGGAAATGGCTATGAATCCATTGTTGTGTTAGCCATCAGGTGGCTGCGAATGGTGGCTGGGATACCTAGTTTTCAGATGATTGTGGAAGATTGAAATACAAATACTTCCATTGATGATAAAAGTATATATATATATATATATATATATATATATATATATATATATATATATATATATATAATGTAGGAATGACAATATGAATGAAGAATATGGTTTGATTACAACTAAGGGTCTGTATATATACCTAGGTGGGTACTCCTTCATGAAAGATCATGTATTTTAATACCCACCTCTTTGATATACTAATCATTATTAACTATTAACTATTAATTTTTTATATTCATAAAATCATCTCTTCTCGCCAATAGGAAGCCCCTAAGGTCCACTTTGTATCCAATGTGATGTAACATTGATATATCCACCACACACACCAGTCATATGTTTCCTCACCCATTTGTCAAGAGCACATGTTGGATGGTGGGCTTCTAATCAAAAGGTACATTATTCATTATGAAATCGAGTGCTTATGTTTGTTTGTATTTGGGAATTTTTTCATGGATTATGGGGTAACCTGGAAAAGAGAAGGGTCTTAATTGTAGTCTTGTACCCTCACCTTAAATTGGGGGATAATTTTCGATCCTAGTCTAGTGGCACCTCCCCTAATGGTCTATGGCTTTAAGAAGGGGCACTATTTGGGAAACCATAATTAAGATATCATAGCCCCACCTATCCATATTCCATACTTACCACTTTCCATCTTACATTATGAGCCCCTATTCTACTTCCCTTCTTAAGCTCAACTGACCATTAGTTCATTGGGATTTGGTGTTCGGAGTGGACATTAATTATCTTCCTGATTTAGAGGTCTTGTTTTAACTGTGTTGGCTCATAGTCCCTAATTGGGGGGGGGGGGGGGGGGGGGGGGGGGGGTTGTGGGCGGGCTTGTCTCCTCACTAGCGTCATTAGGGGGGTCGAGGGAGGAGACAATGACTCTTTGGAGACCCCGTCTCCTGGCGGGGATTTGGGGGAAGCACCCATGAAAGTAAAATTTAGATAAAAATTGCCTTGTAAAATATTGTAATTTCATAGTCAATATGCCTTTTTCATTAGGTGGAAGATGTTAGGTCCCTATAATACTAGTGATGCCCCCATTAATATTGTAGTTTTATCCCTTATTAATATTGTTGTGCCCCTATTGTCCCCATATTGTCATCACTGTGCCCCATATAATCCCTCTATTGTCATTTTCGTGCTCTTACATTATTATTTTTAAGTCGGCTTGGTTATATTGTGACCCCTTAGACTCCTATATATAGAAAGGAGGTTTTGTCATTTGAATCATCCAATAATTATTCATTTATGTAATGTAAAGGAGGTTTCCCGCTCGAAGAGGCTGAATTCTAAGTCGTTGATCTATCTTTTCTATCTTTTTGTGAGCTAGTATCATAACATTTGGTATCAGAGCTTTGGATTCTAGGGTTTCACTACTCCAAAGAGGTCATCGGGGAATTTTCGCCATAACTTTTTTTCTATGATGTTTTAGAAGCAAGAAAAACCCATTTGAGATGAAATCGCACTAAACCTTGGGTTCAAATTTCAGAGCTTTTCATGGTATATTTGCGGAGATATGATTTGAATAAGTTTGTCTTTTTGCAGACTCCTGAATTACATTCCAAACAGGTGACCTGGGGAAAATCACCATAACTTTCTCTCTGAGCATCGGATTGAAATTTTGTAAGAAGGTACAGAAAGAGGACGGATTGTAGTTTCTTGTATATAGTTTTAGAGCCAAAGGTCGAAACAGTGACACATGGCACTTCATACAAGTTTGCTCTTTTGGAAAGGTCTTTAATCAGGTCATGTTGGGAGATTGTGCATAACTCTTCCTTGGAGAATCCAATTTGGATAAGATTGGTGGCATTGGAAAGAGCGTGCAGAGGGATACTACAAATCACAATTTCAGAATTGGATGATCTGAAATTACAGAGATAGATTAGATTCAATATCAGGCTCCTACAAAGTGAAAAAAGGTGTGTAGTTTTTTTTAAATTTTTGCATAAGCTTGGTTTGAAAAATTAGTTTGAAGGAATTCAAAGGGCATATTAAAGCATTATTATCGGTAATTGATGCCCCGAGGAAAGAAAATGCAAACACCTAATAAGCAACCTAAAAGCTCTAGTATGACTCATGAAGAAGAGGAAGAAATTCAACATGATATATCAAAATTACAAGACCAAGTGCAACAAGTGTCACTTGCACAAAAAGTAATAGAATCTAAGATGGATGGTTTAAAGAAAGATGTAGAAGCTAAGGTGGATGGTTTAAAGAAAGGTGTAGAACCTAAGATGGATTGTTTAAAGAAAGGCGTAGAAGCTAAGATGGATGGCATGGAAGCTAAGATGAATGGCATGGATGCTAAAATAGATGGCATGGATGATAAGATGGAAGAATTGAAGATAAATATGAATAAGTTGCTACAAGAAATGGTCACTAATGGTGAAAGGGTAGTAAAGGAAACACATGATGAAAGCAAAACAAATGTTAGTCATGATTCCATAGACCCTAATGTTGGATAAAAGACCCACCATATTCCAAAAATCGATATGAGGAAGTTTGATGGCAAGGATCCCACAACATGGATATTACAGATGGAGCAATTTTTCGATCTCAATAATGTGCAAAACACATAAAAGGTACGTATTGCAACTTTATATTTGGAACCAAATCAGTTTGTATGGTATCAATGGCTTTGCTCTCGTAAACAAATTATCACTTGGGCAATTTTTACGGAAGAATTGACAGCACATTATGAGGATACAAAAAACAACACTTTTTTTAGCCAATTGATAAGTCTCAAACAAAAGGGTTCAATAATGGAGCACATTGAGGAGTTCCAAAAATTGAACATAAGGGTAAAAAATATTCTAGAGGAGCATAGGATTTATGTGTTCATAGGGACTTTAAAGGATAATATCCAACATGATATTCGCCTTTGGGAACGTGATTCATTAGAGAAGGCATTCAGGTTAGCAAGGAAAATGGAAAGCAAAATTATGGCAACCAGGAAGTATACCACTCACAACTATAAAGATGGAAGTGTTGTTGCCCCTAGCCTTCCACAACCTATAAGGTTGACACCACAACAATTGGAAGAAAAAAGAGCAAAAGGGCTTTGCTACAATTGTGATAGTAAATACACTAAAGGTCATAAGTGTGCTGAGAAGAAATTATTCTACATAGATTGTGAATAGGAAGAAGAAAAGGAGCAAGAAAGGTCAGAAGAAGAGGATATACTCCAGGAACAAAGCCTATATAAAGAAGAAATGAATTCAACCATATCTTGTAATGCATTGGCTGGAATTACCACTTCTCAAACCATCAAGATAGAGGGACAAATCAAGAAGAAAAAGGTAATAGTGTTGATTGATTTAAGAAGTACCCACAATTTTATTCATTGTAAGATAGCAAAAGAATTGAATTGCTTCCTATATCCAGCACCAGAGTGTCAAGTGATGGTTGCAAATGGAGAAATGATAAATTTATCTAGAAAGTGCCGTAATATCAAGCTATCCATGGGAGAATATGTATTGAAAAGCCCAATTCTTTCCATTCCAATGGGAGGTGTTGATGTTGTACTAGGAGTCCAATGGCTACAATCCTTGGGTACAATAGCTTAACTTTCAAGAAATTTTCATGAAATTTTATGTGGAAGGAAAGGGGGTTGAACTAAGGGGTATTGCAGGGAAACCAAGAAAAATAATAAGCTCTAATGGTATGACAAATCTTCTAAAAAAGGAACAACGAGGTGTAATTGCACAATTATGTTCGCTAGATGTTTCCACATCGAATTCATCTATTGCTCTAGATCTCCAAAAAATCTTGGACAATCATTCCAAGGTATTTGAGACTCCCAAAGGTCTCCCACCTATTCGTGATCATGATCATGCTATTCATTTGATTCCAGGAAGTGTTCCTCCAAACATCCGGCCATATAGATATCCCTATGCCCAAAAGAGTGAAATTTAACATATGGTTGTAGAAATGCTTGAGGCTAGTATAATTCAACCTAGCCAAAGTTCTTTCTCTGCTCCAGTATTATTGGTGAACAAGAAGGATGTATCATGGCACATGTGTCCAGATTATAGGGAGCTCAACAAGCTCACTATTAAAGATAAGTTTCCCATTCCTGTCATTGATGAATTATTGGATGAATTACATGGATCAATTTACTTCACCAAGTTAGATCTTCGTTCAGGATATCATCAAATCAGAATGAAGACTCAAGACATTTCGAAAACATCATTTAGAACTCATGAGGGTCACTACGAGTTTTTGGTCATGCCTTTTGGCCTTACCAATGCACCTTCTACATTTCAAGGTTTGATGAATTCCATTTTCAAACCCTTCCTTAGAAAATTTGTGTTAGTATTTTTTGATGATATACTAATCTACAGCAAGTCTTGGAAGGATCATGTTGAACATGTTGACAGGGTGCTACAACTATTAGAGGAGAAACAATTATATGCAAAAGATCCAAATGTTTCTTTGGAGTACAAGAGGTGGAATATCTGGGTCATATTGTATCTCATGAAGGATTTAAGGTAGAGCCTAGCCAAATTAAAGCCATTAAGAAATGGGAAATCCCCACACCATAAAGCATTTGCGAGGATTTCTTGGGTTGAGTGGGTATTATCACAAGTTTGTTAAGAGTTATGGGAAAATAACAGCACCTCTAACAACATTGTTGAAGAAAGATGCATTTTCATGGACTCCAGAAGCAATAAAGGCCTTCGAAGATCTTAAAGAGGCAATGTGTCAAGCATCGGTCTTAGCTACACTAGACTTCACAAAAACCTTTATTGTGGAATGTGATGCTTCTAGAAATGGAATTGGTGTTGTTTTAATGCAAGATGAAAGACCCATTGCTTTCGAAAGTCATCCAATCAAGGGAAAGTATTTACACAATGCTATTTATGAGAAGGAAATGTTGGCAATACTACATGCACTTAAGAAATGGCGACCCTACCTGATGGGAAGACACTTCAAGGTAAAAACGGATCATGATAGCCTTAAATACTTTTTAGAACAAATATTATCCTCTGAAGAACAATAAAAATGGGTCACAAAGATGTTGGGTTATGATTTTGAAATCATATACAAAAAATAGAATCAAAATATTGTGGCAGATGCACTCTCAAGAAAGGATGAGAATGTGGAAGCATTGTTGCGTGCCATTTCTATTATCCAACCAGATTGGATAAATGAAGCAAGGGAGGAATGGAAGAATGATGAAGAAGTGTGGGAACTTATTCAAAATTTACAACAAGATTCCAGTACATCTGATACATTTAGCTAGAAAAATGATTCATTTTGGTACAAAGATTGCTTATACCTTTGTAAGAATTCCCAACTCAAACAAAAGATTCTTCTAGAATTGCATGCTTCTCCCTTAGGAGGGAACTCAAGATTTTTAAAAACTTACCATAGGGTTAAGAAGGAATTTTTTTGGGATGGCCTTAAATCGGATATTCAAAAGTTTGTGGTGGAATGTTTGGTATGCCAACAACATAAAGCTGAAACAATTAAGACACCAGGTCTATTACAACCTTTATCCATTCCAAGCCAATGTTGGGAGGAGGTTTCAATGGATTTTATCACAAGTTTACCCAAGTATGAGGGAAAGAGTGTCATCATGGTGGTAGTTGACAGATTTACCAAGTATGCACACTTTTGTGCATTATCACATCCATTTAAAGCCAGTATAATTTCTACGACATTTATGTAAACAATTCAAAAGCTACATGGAAACCCAAAAATTATTGTAAGTGACAGAGATCCCATTTTTACACGAAATTTTTTGACATAATTATTTTCTTGTCTTGGTACTCAATTAGCTCATAGCTCATCTTATCATCCTCAATCTGATGGGCAAACAAAGATAGTAAACAAATGTTTGGAAGGATATCTTCGTTGCTTTGTATTTGATAAATAGACACAATGGGTCAAACGGTTGCCTCTGGCTGAATGGTGGTATAACACTTCCTTCCTTACTGCAACAAAAATGACCGCATTTATGGCACTTTATGGATACCAGCCACCATCCATCACATCATATTTAAGAGAAAATTCTAAGGTTCAAGAAGTGGAACATCACATTGAGCATCAACAACAAGTTCTCCAACTCTTAAAGGATAACCTCGTGTTGGCACAAAATAGAATGAAACAACAGGCAGATCAACATCGCAGTGAAAGAAGTTTTGATGTAGGTGATTGGGTATTCCTAAAGCTACAACCACATAAACAAATGTCCCTCAAGCAAGCTAAGAAGGATAACGAATTGTCACCAAAGTATTATGGTCGGTACAAGGTGTTGCAAAAGATTGGTACTATGGCATACAAATTGGAGCTTCCTGCAGCTTCTCGAGTGCACCCAGTTTTCCATGTTTCATGTTTAAAGAAGGTTATAGGTGACAAGCTCCTAGTTCAAACAGTCATAGAAACAAGAACTTGACAGCTATGAAATCGATCCATTTCAGAGTATCTCATCAAGTGGAAGAACTTGTCCGCTGAAGATTCCACATGGGAGGATGAGAATTTTATACAAAAGCATCCAAAACTACTCAAGCGTTTAGGACAATACTTTTTTGAAGGAGAGGGGCATGTTAGGTCCCTATAATACTAGTGATGCCCCCATTAATATTGTAGATGTGTCCCTTATTAATATTGTTGTGCCCCTATTGTCCCCATATTGTTATTACTGTGCCCCATAGAATCCCTCTATTGTTATTTTTGTGCCCTTATATTATTATTGTTAGTTCGGCTTGGTTATGTTGTGACCCCTTAGACTACTATATATAGAAAAGAGGTTTTGTCATTTGAATCATCAAAGAATTGTTCATTTATGTAATGTAAAGGAGGTTGACCCCTCGAAGAGGCTGAATTCTAAGGCATTGATCTATCTTTTCTATCTTTTTGTGAGCTGGTTTCATAACAGAAGATCTGTCAGTTGAAGTTATGTTAATTTAGAGGCTTTTTCCCTAAAAATCAACCTTCAGTTTATATGAGGGAATTGTATTGTAGTTGTGTATTATTCTGTGTGAGAAAAAGAGAGAGGACTATGTGAGAGCGAAGAGGAAGTTACAATGGATTTTTTTTTAAGTTATTGTTGAGCCTCAAACCTGCACTTATTTACACATCCTCTCAGCCTCCTTTTCCTATTCATTTCCTTCTTTTGCCACTCATTCCCTCCATCAAATTGCTCAAATCATTGTATTTTAGGACTTTTTACATGGTTTGCTAATTATGCTAATGACTGTTGTTGGTTTAGAATTTTGGTTCAAAGTGCTGCGTTTCCGCAGCTCACACAGGGTTTCCACAACTGATCCCGGTTTCCGCAGCCAACCCCGGATTCCGCAGCTGTTTTATTAAATGATATGTTCCAGGTGTCCTCCGGGAAAAAGAGCCACATGGGCAAGTTCGTGGAACCAAGGACATGGTGTGTGTCCTTCCAGCTCACCCAAACCAGTCATAAAAACCCGTGGTCAACGAGGAGGCAAATACGGTCAACAGAAGTCATTGGCGGTGGCACGGCTCTGCGTGTTCTGTTTTGGAGCACGTGAAGAACAGGTGGCATCTTCCTCAGCCACGAAGACAGTGGGAAACATGAATCCAACAGCAGATTGAATGCCCACAACGACCGTTGCCTAAATCCGAGGACGCAGCAAGATTACGTGTTTTTACACAGCTGCTTGAATAGCTTAGTTTTCGTTAAGTTAGTTTGCTTTCCTTTGTTATAAATAAAGCGTCTTTGAACGCTAGATAGTTAGTCGCTGTTGTAATCATTTTGTTTGAACTCCCCACTGTACTTGACAATTTGATGTTTAATACATGAGAAGACTGTTTTACATCTAAGCGTATATTTTCTCATTGAATCGGCTGAAGTAGGCAGAGGGCCCTTGTTTGCTGAAGTCCTGTATAGTAATCTTTAATTTCTTGCATTTCTTTTTCTGATTTCATGTATAATAGCTGTACAGATGTCTTTTAAATTGCTGCGTTTTCAACATGTATAATAGCTGTACATAAACTTTGAATTCTGCTGATTTACATTTCTGCACTTTTGTTCATGACTGATCAGTGTGTTATGCAGGTTTCTTAGGCAAGCCCGGGACAGTTTTCTTTCTTTTCTTTTCATAGCTAGTGGCATGTGTGATCATCTTGTCTAGCCTGCTGGCCTTTATTTTTCTGCAGTTTGATTTTCATTAGTATCGTTTCTTTAACTTGCACTTTACTTTCTACTCAGTAGTTATCAAGTTGTTCATTTATTGATGGCTCTTTTTCTATAATCAACTAACTTTACTGGAGCCAAAATATCACTTAGTGCAGCTTGGTTTATTTTTCTTTAAGACTCACATTACTGACCTGTTCATAATTGTTCTCACATGATTAAGAAAAGGTTGAAATAGTGTGATTTGTCTCACTTAAATTTCACATTGATTAGATTTAAATGAAGAGTTAAAATAGTGTCAAGTAGAGTAAAGTAGTTGTTCTTGCTTTTAATTGAGTTAATATAGATTTCATTTTCATTTTCATCAGTAGCAGAGATACTAGGCCGATGCCATTAGTCCTTTATTTGATTTTAAGCTTTGATTTTATTTCAGTTATTGTTCAAGATTTCTTTTAGAATACTCTTTAAGTTTCAAGAAATCACTTAGAAATCATCACAATCACCCACATTCACTCGCTTTATTACATCTCCATCACATCACATTAGGAAAGATATAATCAAAAACAAACTAAAAAGATAAAAAAGACAAAAGACTTAGAAAAGGTTATCTAAGTACATATAGTACACCTCACTTCATCAGCTTACGAGCCCCGGGTTGACATTTAAAAGTTGCAATTTAGACATCACTAAATTGACCAAACAGTTATATCCCTTCAGTTTGTTGGATAATATAAAGGAAGGACTAGTGATTTATCCATGGACGTAGCCCAAAATGGGTGAAACACGTATATTTGTGTCTCTCTTATTTTATTATTTTCTTTGTTTATTTTCCCGCAATATATTATGTGTTCCATTGCTCTGTTATTTAATTTCTAACATTTGGCATACACACATCTTCATACCTTGGTTAGGGCCTAGAAATGCACCCTAGGAGGTTGATGCACCTAAAGGAAAAGTAAAGAGCATATGATGGTCATAAGAAAAACAAAAGAAAATCAAAATTCAAAGGATGGACGAGACTAAAAAATTAGCATGTGGTAAAATGTGAAGCATGAGCTCTACCTCTATCATATGGCCATCACCTAGTTTGTGGATCAATGTTACCCTATCTCATAGAAGACAAGGAACCCTTGCATATTCTAACCCATGATGGGTGATGAACTACCCCACCCTAAAAGGGGTAGCAACTAATAAAACATACAATGAAAGCTACCATTCCTTGATCTATGAGTAGTAATACAAGAAAAATGTAAGAAAAATCAAAAGGAAATATAGAGGGGTGGAAAAACAAAGGTAAAGGAAACTCTTGCAACCGTGATTGCTCCCTCCTCACATCTATACACCTGGGATGAACTGTTCCATCATAGTTAGTCCCTTTGACCATGGAACTTAGCCATGGAGTCATTTACCCCTCCTTACCATCATTATTAACATGGAACATATTGTTTGCAGGATGGACTAGGGACATGCCATGCCCATTTGGGGATTGGGAACACCTAAAAGGGTCATCTTGTAGCCACTCCTACATAGGGAGGTAACACCATTACATGACTAAGGCCCTAATTTTGGAAGAGAACCTACATATGAAGTGTTATTATTCCCATTTATTTCAATATTGGTTTACTTAGGTGCAATAATGAGTATTGTACCTGATGATGAAAGTTGCATCACTAGATATTATGTTTGGTTTATTGGTGGTTCCATCTAACGGTCTAGGTAGCATAACTAGGGTCCAGGTCTTATAGAGGTACATATTTACATCCATAAGTGATGAATTAGGATCCATGGGACTCCAAACACTTATAGAGTATCTTTCACAACCATGGACACCTTCAACACCCACAACATTCCTGCATTTTCCTTACTATTCTTGAGATGATGCACTTGGAAAAATATGCCCCTAGCTGGCTTAACAAAAAATACATGGTGTGGTAGTTGATCTAGGGCCCATATGAGTTTTGTCTCATGCCTTGAGCCATGGGAGGGATAAAACCATCTTTACTTACCACAAAATTGGTGCAAAGACAAATATTTTAGCACTTGGAGACCCATGAGACCTAGTTTTGTGACTCAAACCCACATTTTGGGTCCATGAGATGATTACATCGAGATATAGGGGCCAACCCCTAGATATTGATTTTAGAGGCCTTCTACTATTTTCATGGAACCAAAAGGCCTCAACATTAGCCCTCAGGAATCCCACACAAGCATGAAGTTAGTATTTTGGCTAGAATTAGTGGAGATAAAATCAAATTTACAAAAGTTACTAGGTTGGCATGTGACCTAGGCCATTACTTGCACATTATTTTATTATTAGAGGGGCTTGTAGGATAAAATAAGATATGATAGAGCAAAAACATATTAGAGATCACTCATTTTATTTCTTATCATCATCACACTTGGAATTTAGACTTCATAGAGGAATTCACACTTGCTCTTTGGTGGACTATATTGGATCTTGGATGCATTTTGATGTTTGGAGCTGAATTTTGGATATTTGTTTATAACAAAGTCAGTTACTGGATTTCTATTCCAAAAACTAAAAGAGGAGGCAAGCCCCCATTACATCGATGAAAAATGGAGAGGGGTGACCCGAAAGAAAACTAGAGGGAAAACATTCCCTATCTTCCAATCCCTTACCTTTTTATTTTGAAAGTACCGACTGCATTATCCTTATAAATACCTACGAATTGATTCAACAGGAATATACATTTACATAAAATAATAAACTACTAGACGAAGAGCTTTGCAAAGATAAGAAGAGTAGAAATGAGGAGTTTATTTATTGTTGACTAAAGATTCATGATGAGACAGAAGTTGATTCTTGTTGCTTTGATAGTTAGAGTTCTCGCCCATTTGATTAATTAGTAAGCTCTTAAAATAGTTGATCATTCCATCCATATGCTTGCATTTGTGCTTTAGGGATGCAATTTCCTTCCTCTACTCTTCTAGCTATCTCTTTAGGAATGAGTTATCAAACTTTTATTCAAATTTATAGTCCTTAATCGTTTCTCTAATATGTTTGATCATGAATTTGTTGGCTCTACACACAATGAAACTCTCACACATAGGTACATTTTATAGAGGATTTCGTTCCATTTTTCCTAAGGAATGAAGGCATTCTTTCTAGCATGGAGAAGAAGAGGCAAAAAGTACATGAGAATAGGTGCTAATTTTCCACAAGATAGGCCACTAATAATCCAAAGCTTCCATTGACAGGAGAATAGAGGATCAACAAGAAATGAGTCTCACCTGGATGCAGGTGACTACACTGCTCACCAATGTGATTAGATGGTCGGCCGATGGACAGGATGGCCATATGGCTGCCAACGTCATCCCCAACGCCAACCTCAAGTGAATTCACACCACCTTGCAGAGGACATTAAATGCCTCCAAATTCCAAGCCACCTCCATCATTCTCATAGACATGGCCTCTAAAGAACAGTCTGCAATTCCTCCCCTGCTCCATTGCGTCTGCCCTCAGCAGGATGCAGAACCTTGCATTCGCACTGTGACCAGCAGCGGATGCTGGTTGCTTCCTTGCCTTGATCTCGACAACGGTTTTCATTTCTCTCACTCTAGCCTTTGCATCTAGGACCAGGCCCAGACCTCCCCTGCTCACTCTCTACATCGAAACTCAATCAATTCCTTTGCTGTCACCCCACCTCTTAATCCTGCTATGGCTCACATTAGGTGTTAGGCCCCTATACTACTAGTGTAACCCCTTATTGTTATTAGTACAACCCCCTTATTATATTGTTGTACCCATGTAGTCCCCATATTGATACTATTGTGCCCCATAGAAGCCCACTATTGTTATTATTATGCCCTTACATTATTATTGTTATGTCGGCTCTGTTTATATTATGACTCCATAAACTCCTATATATAGAAAGGAGGTCTTGTCATTTGTATCATTGAAGAATTGTTCATTTGTGTAATTTAAACGAGGTTGCCCCCTCGAAGAGGCTGAATTATAAGGTGTTGATCTATCTTTTCCATATTTTTGTGGGTTGGTTTCATAACATTTGGTATCAAAGCTTTGGATTCTAGGGTTTTGCTGCTCCAAACAAGTCATCGTGGCATTTGTGCTATAACTTTTTTCTGCGGCGTTTTTGACACTACAAATAAAAACCCATTTGAGAAGAAATTGCGCTGAACCTTAGGTCTAAATTTTAGAGATTTTCACACAATATTTGCGGAGATATGGTCTAAGGAAGTCAGTCTTTTTTCAGACTCCTGAATTACATCCCAAATAGGTGACCTGGGGAAAATAGTCATAACTTTTGTTTTGAGCATCAGATTGAAATTTCATCAGAAGTTACAAAAATAGGATGGACTGTTGTTTCCTGTGTATATTTTTCAGATCCTAAGGTCGAAACAGTGACACATGGCACTTCCTACAAGTTCCCTCTTCTGAAAAGGTATATAATCAGGTCATCTTGGGAGATTGTGCATAACTCTGCCTTGGAGAATCTAAATTCGATTAGACTGGTGGCAGTGGAAAGAGGACACAGAGGGCTACTGTAGGTCACAATTTTAGAACTGGAAGAACCTAAATTACAGAGTTATAGTCGTTTCACGATCAAGCTCCTAAAATCAAGAAAAGGCGATATGAGGAAGTTTGATGGCAAGAATCCAGTAAATTAGATACTTTAGATGGAGCAATATTTTGATCTACATGGTGTACCACTGTTACAAAAGGTATGTATTGCATCTTCATATTTAGAACCAGATCAATTTTTATGGTATAAAGGCATTTTTTCTCGTAAACAACTTGTTACGCGGTCAATTTTCACGGAGGAAATGATAGCACATTATGAGGATACAAAGAGCAACACCACAACAATTGGAAAGAGTAAAATAGCTTTGTTACATAGTGGAAAGTAAAATTATGGCAACAAGGAAGTTTGCCCCTCACAACTATAATGATGGAAGTGTTGTTTCTCCTAGCCTTCCACAACCTACAAGGGTTACACCACAACAATTGGAAGAGAAAAGAGAAAAAGGGCTTTGTTACAATTGTGATAGCAAATGCACTAAAGGTCATAAGTGTGCTGAGAAGAAATTATTTTACATAGATTATGAAGAGGAGGAAGAAAAGGATCAAGAAACTTCAAAAGAAGAGTATATACACTAGGAACCAACCCCAGAGAAAGAAGAAATGAATCCGACCATATATTGTAAAGCATTGGCAAGAATTTCCACTCCTCAAGCTCTCAAGATAGAAGGACATATCAAGAAGAAAAAGGTTCAAGAAATGAAAGATCACATCTAGAAAGAAGAAATGAATCCAACCATATCTTGTAATGCATTGGCCGGAATTACCACTCCTCAAATTGTCAAGATAGAAGGACATATCAAGAAGAAAAATGTTCAAGAAGTGAAAGATCACATCGAGCATCAAGAAATGAATCTGACCATATGTTGTAAAGCATTGGAAGAAATTACCACTCCTCAAACTCTCAAGATAGAAGGACATATCAAGAAGAAAAAGGTTCAAGCAGTGAAAGATCACATCGAGCATCAATAACAAGTTCTCTGACTTTTAAAGGATAATGCCACTTTGGTGCAAAATCAAATGAAACAACAGGTAGATTAACATTGTAGTGAAAAATGTTTTGATGTAGGTGATTGGGTATTTTTATTGCTACATCTCAAGCAAGCTATTTATGAGAAGGAAATGTTAGAAACACTACATGCACTTAAGAAATGGCGACCTTACCAAATGGGAAGACACTTGAAGGTAAAAATGGATCATGATAGTCTTAATACTTCCTATAACAAATATTTTCTATAGAAGAACAGAAAAAATGGGTCACAAATATATTGGGTTATGAGTTTGACATCATCTATAGAAAAGGGAAGCAAAATTTTGTTGCAGATGCACTCTCAAGAAAGGATGAGGATGTGGAAGAATTATTTTGTGTTATTTCTATTATCCAACCAGATTAGATAAACGAAGCAAGGGATGAATGGAAGAAGGACGAAGAAGTGTGGCCACTCATTCAAAAGTTGCAGAAGATCCGAATTCAAACAATATTGCCAGAACTTGAAGAGGAAGGAAAAATCATATTGGAACCTGGAGCAGTCACAGAAACAAGAACCCGACAGCTACAAAATCGATCAATTTCAGAGTATCTCATCAAGTGGAAGAACTTACCCACTAAAGATTCCACATGGGAGGACAAGAATATTCTACAGAAGCATCAAGAACTACTCAAGTGTTTATGACAACACTTTTTGAAGGAGAGGGGCATGTTAGGCCCCTATACTACTAGTGTAACACCTTATTGTTATTAGTACAACCCCCTTATTATATTGTTGTACCCATGTAGTCCCCATATTGTTACTATTGTGCCCCATAGAAGCCCACTATCAGAGAGGATAAGATTGATCACCTAAGGGGCAGAGATAGTTGAAGGAAATTTGTAAGCTTCTTCTAGGACCTAGTGGAACTAAGCCCGGGGATAAGAGAAAGACACAGAGAAAGAGCAGCGAAGAGATGGGAACAAGAATAGAGGAAGGTTATATAGCTATGCTGAGGGCCTCTACAAGATAGATAAATTTTTCTTTTCATGGGAAGCTTGAGTGGTTGAGACTCACTTGATTGACAGAGTCTGACAATGTTGTCTGTACATTATGATTTTCCTAATTCTATTATGGTTCTGAGTTCTAGATTTTTGTATTGAGGCGACTGATGCCCACCTTGATTTCCTCAGCTTGAATGCAATTCTTTGCACTTGATGGCTTGAAGTCATATAGGATGGGTTTTTGACCAATTTCATTGTCAATTCTTGATTCTCCCATAGGATGATTGACAGCCAAATTGGCCTGCATATTAGTTGTACCATTATTTTCTCTTAGGATATGATTGAAGGTGACTTCTCCAAGATATTGAAGATTTTTTTCCACCCTTTTGATTATTTGACTCAGAGTCTGGTTCTTGAGGCTTATTCTCTCCACCATCAATTGGATACTTATTGTCGAATCCCCCATTATGATTGGGTTCTTCATACCTCGTTGCCTTAATATTTCCATTCCCAAGAGGAGGTTGTATGCTTCTGCCCTATTGTTGGATAATTCTCCTAATCCCCATTCATAAGTGATGGGATTTATTCCTCCTGGATTGAAGATGAGACCTCCAGCTCTAGCCTTGCCTAGAATAGACTTAGAACCTCCATTAAACAATAAGAAGGGCCTATTTAATTTTTTTGACTATGCTTTAAAATCCTCTTTTTTAATTCTGATTTTCCAACTCTGAGTGCTAATAGCAGATTTACTGATGGTTGATTTGCTGATGTTTGTTTTTTTTCTGCTTGCTCATCGCAAATTCTAACCAGGTTCTTTCCTCATGTTGCATATGTTTGATATCTATTGTTTTATCTCCTTTGGAGTTGATGAACTCATTTGTCATTCTATAGGTTTTAGCCAATATTGTTTTGTTTCTTGGAATGCGGTCTTTGAAGATCCTCTGGTTTCTTGCTAACTAGATTTTCCAGCACATAAATGAGGGCAAGCTCAGCCAATACCTTTTGATTATTTCTTTACTTTTCAAAATTTATGGATACTTTTTTTCCAATTTGTTAGGAGTGTTTGTAGAGGCAACGAATGTTGAATACTTACCCCTAGAGGTCTTATGAGCTCTTTCCAATAGACACGAGCAAAGGGACATCCCACGAAGAGATGTTGAATGTTTTCTTCACTTTTATGAAACATTGCATAGCGTAAAGGGCCTTCATAACCTTTCTTTTTAAGATTATCAGCAGTAATAATCTTTCCTTTGAGGAGTGTCCACATGAACACTTTTATTTTTGGCAGGGATTCTATTTTCCATGCCTCCCTCTAGTGATCCCAATCACTATTTTCATGTTGATATAAGGAGGCATATCCAAATTTGACTGAAAAAGATCGTCCATTAGGATCCCAATGGAGAAATTCCTTTGAGTCCAAACTCTTTGGGGAAGCCTCGTTAAGATGCGAGATTAGTGACCTCCACTGAGGGACAAGGACTTGGGGAAGATTGCAGACTCTCCAATCCTCCCAATATCCATCTCTCCAAATAGATATGTCTTCCAGCGTACTAATACCTTTTGAATTCATCCACCTTCTTAGGTCTTGAATATTTTCTTGGAAAGATGTAAGTTGATTTCCCATTATTCTGTTCCTTCTAGATTTTGATGAGTCTACCATTCCCATGGATCTTAGAGGAGTTTTCTTTGATTAGAGGAAGGGTATTTTAAATCAAACTCCAGATCTGGGAACATGGCCTTATTAGGAATCTTTTTTATAATAATAGAATTCTATTATGGTTCATATATTTTTCTTCCAGGATTTTTTCCACCAGCAACTCTCTCTAGTTATAAATCTCCAAGTTATTTTTGCCCCTAGTACCAAATTCATTATCCCAGGAAGTCTTATAGTCAGGTCACCTTTCTCATAAGGTTGTATTACTTCATCCCATTTCACTAGACTGTGCATCTTTGTTTCTACTTTACCTCCTTGCCATATGAACCCCCTGATTACTAGCTCAATTTGTTTATGTATGCTTGCCAAAGCTAGTATTGTTGTGTATTGATAAATTGGGAGTGTTGTGAGTAATGATTTTATTAATACCACCCTTCTTGCCATGTTTAGCTAGTTCATTCCCTAGTTTTGTACCTTGTTTTTTCAGTTTTTGTATGTGCTTATTCCATATCTCAGTCTTTAAATTTTCTTTGGAGATACGAAGGCCTAGATAATGAAAATCGCTACATTTTTCTTGAAAGGAATTTCCATAATTTCTCAAAGTTTTTGGAGAGCGCAAAGAGGAGAGTTCCATCCAAAGATTCTACATTTTTTATTATTTAGAAGTGCACTAGAAACTTCCATAAAATTGTTTAGCACCTTTTTTATTCTTCTTGCCATTTTACAAGAGGTCCCTCCCATGTCCAAGGTGTCATTTGCGAATAAATAGTGGTTTATGCTTTTTACTTCAGGGGAGATTGAGAGACAGCTCTTATCTGCATTTCTCAATATTTCTTCTCAATGAGTTTGCCATTATAATATATAGGAAAAGAGAGAGGGGACAGCCTTGATGAAGCCCTCTTGAACTTTGGAAATATTCACTTGGTCTTCCATTAATCAATGGAGAAATTCAAGGACCTACTATACATGCCTTAATTATATCTATTTCCTTTTTTGAGAAACCAAATCTCTGAAGGACCGGCACAAGGAAGTCCAGATTGACCCTGTCAAAGGAATTTTCCATATCAAGCTTTATAATAATACCTTTTTCCTTTTTAAGAAGGCTAGGGTCCAGAGCTTCTTGGACAATTAGGATATTGTCAAGAATTTGTATTTTTGGTACAAATCCTCCTTGGTTTTCTGAGGTAATTTTTGGGAGCACTGATTTTATTCTATTTTCCAGAATCTTTGTAATAATTTTGTAGGAGGAGTTACATAGGGAGATAGGCCTAAACCTGCTAAAAGTGTTTGTATTCGGTTCTTTTGGAACTAGAGAAAGGAAGGAGGAAGTTGCAAATCCTACTATCTTGAATTTCCCAAAAACGTTTTTGATCATTCTTATCAAATCTTTTTTTATGATACTCCAATTATTTTTGTAGAAGGATATAGGGAACCCATCCAGGCTTGGAGCCTTATCCAGATGTAAATCCCAAATAACAACAACCACTTCCTTTTCTTCAACTTCTTTTGTAAATTCATTATTTTCTCCATCGTTGACTTTTTTTGGGGTATGCTGTAGAAATTCTTCATACTCACTATTTGTTGTTGAGGATGATAGAAAATTTTGTAATATCTGAAAGCCCCCTTCTTTATTTCCTCTTGTCCTCTCACTTCTTTGCCCTCATTATCCATAATTCTATCAATATGATTTTGTATTCTCTTGATCCTAGCATCATTATGGAAGAAGGTTGTGTTCTTATTGCTTTCTTTAAGCAATAAACTTCTGGACTTTAGTCTCCACTCTTCTTCTTACACTATGTTTTTCCTATACAATTCCCAATAATCTCGCTTTTCCTGCAATAGACTCTCCTGCATTTCTGCTTGCTGCTCTTTTTCAACTTGGATTCTCTCTATTTTTTTTCTATTATTTCTAGCTTTCTTTTTTGTGTTTCTATTTGTTTGCTCCTTTCCCATTGTTTCAGCTCTTTCCTCAATGATTTAAGTTTATTTTCCTAGACATAATTAGGAGAGCCAATGATTTGATTTTCCAAAACATCTCCAATGATTTTTTTTACTTCTTCATTGTCGTTCCAAATGGAACTGAATCTGAAAGGAACAGGGCCAAAGTTCTCTAATAACCCAAGTGAAAGTGCCACTAATTTGTGATCCGATGCAATGTTATGAATGATTTTGGATTTTATTTCACTGAAGGAGGTGGCTATTGTGTCTTGGATTAGGAATCTGTCCAACCTTTCCTTTATATTATTTTTACCAATTCTTTTGTTACTCCATGTATACTTCCCATTGCTAGGAGGCATGTCCATTAATATGCAAGTTCCCATAATAGATTCAACCATTTCCCTTGATGGATCATCATTATATTTCCCACCAAAATTCTCCTCTGCATTCAGTACCAAGTTGAGACCCCCTCCTATTATTATGCCTCTGTTTTGGACCTGCAAAAGATGATTTTTTAAGGTGTCCTAGCAGACTTCCTTATCCCTATAATGATTTGGGGCATATATGTTAACAATGCAATATATCTCCTTTGACTTTTTGTTTTTCAGGTCTATTTTCATCCAATGCAGCTCTTTTTCTTCCTAAATCAACTCCTGCTTCTCTATTTTCCATAATGTATAAATCCCTCTTGAAGCTCCTATTGCTGGGATTGATGTTCCTTTGTATTTTTTCATTTTTTGAGTCATTGTTTCCATTTCCTTTCCATTTACCTTTGTATCCTTGATCATAAAAATATCAGGCTTCTCTGATGGTATTAAGTCTTTCATTGCCTTGATTTTTGACATACTTCCCATTCCTCTACAGTTCCAGGATACTATATTCAATATCAATTGGAGTTGAGGGTAGAGGGACCTTTCCCTTTGTTGGTTTGAGTGGTTCTCTCCTTGTTTTTTCTAGAAAGGTGTCCAATGGTTGTTGGGTGCCCAAAACCATATCGTTTTCCAGAACTTCATCTTTAATTTCTCAATTGGATGTTCTGACTACCCATTTAGGGTGGTCGAGGGAGGAAAGGAGATCTTTGGAGATCGTTCAAGTGATTATTCGGTCAGATGAGGAATGGGAAGGGCTATGGGAGAGGATGGGAGAGGAGGGGGAGGGAATAAAGGGGAAGGGGAGAAGAGGAGGGGAGGACGGAGGGGAGGAGTGAATATTTGGGTCTGCAAGAGAGCTAAAAGGGTCAGAAGCCAAAAGATCCGAAGACGGGGGGGGGGGGGGGGGATAGAAGTAGGAGGTAAAGATGAGGCAGGAGAGGGGGGAGCTTTAGGAGGAGAAGGAAAAGGAGTTGAGGAGGAGCGAGGGAGGTGGGGGAGAGTTAAAGATGGGAGGATGGAGCCAGAAGAAGGATGGGATGAGAGTTTGGATGCTGAATTTTTCTTCTTAACCTACTCCCATTTTGGTTCCTGGTTTTCTATTTCTTCTGATTCCTTATTTTTAGCACATCTATTAGAAAAATGACCATATTCATGACATACCTTGCATTTGAACGAAATTTTCATAATCTAGTTGTTGAATGTGAACCCATCTATCCACTTTGATTTTAACTGCTTCATGAAGTTTATTCCCTAGATCTACTTCCACACATATTCTCACGCAGGCATGGATGTTTTCCTTTGGCTCACTTCCGTCGATTTATTTTCCCACTGCATTTCCTATTTCTTTAACAGATTCATCTCCCCATAAATTTAGAGGAAGATGGGGAAGCCTCACCCATACTGGCACTGCATTTGGCACGTCCAACTTTGGATTGAATTCCAGAGTCCATAAGTTGAGATAAAGCACTCTTGAATACATAAAATATGGTATTTTTTTGAAGATTAAATCGTTGTCCTCTTTCAATTCGAGGTGGAATGTAAAATAACCTCTTCCACAAAACTTGATGGAGATTTCCCCATGATAGATGAGGCCCAATTTCTTTCCACCCATTTGATAACTGAACAAGGAGAGGGCTAGAGTCCAGTAAACTAACCAACCAATCCTCATTGAGAGAGGGACAAAGCTGCGTGACAAGGAAGGGAGGGAGGAAGAATTATTTTGGGTATTTCATCAATATTCTTAACAAAATTTGATATGGACATCTTAGGACGAGAAGGTCCAAGGGAGGAGATCAGAGAGGCAAATGCTTCCTCATTTTCTCCCAGTGGAGCTGTAGTTCCTGTATTTGAGGTAGGAATCGATGCACCCACAGGAGGAGGCTCTGCATGGTCCATCATGTACTAGTTGAGGGCAGCAAGCCCTGGGAGCAGGAGGCCCCAGGAGCTGAAGGAAGAAGGCACGCTCAAAGTTTGAAATCGCCAAGGCAGAAGCAGAGAACTTCACCCAAGTTTTTTTTGGAGGGAGCTGACTTTTGGATATTGTTTGGATTAATGGATGGATTTATTGCATAATGTCTTGTAAATACTCTTAATTGTTGAAGATATATTTGCTATGTCTAATGTATGGAATGATTGATTCTAGTTTATGCTAAAATTAGGCCCTCATTTGATTGAATATTAATTTAAATGTATCTAGATGAATGTTTCATTCATTAATCATACAAGAAATGTTAATAATTATCCTAGTGGTGAAATACTAGTAGCTCTCCCATAAAATTCCATTATTTCATTAAGTGGGTAAAAATTTGATATTCGTTACTAGCACATCAAATTTTGGCCTCCTGGAAAACAAGGTTAGCTAATGAACAGATCCTTGAGTCCATAGGACCAAAAGACAAGGAACTCATCCAATTTGTTGGTGATCAAACTCACCTTTAATCCATCTTTTCTCTCTCTTAAATTAGGTCTTTTTAAGGCTATAGAAGAAATATAGGGCTTTGTGAAAATTACTAGAGAGAGAGTATTTTAGTGGTTGGAGAGCCTAAACAACAAGTTTGTAGGGTTTTCAACAAATCCTATCAATTTGGTGAGCATCCAATTCAATTTCATCCACAAATTATCTTTCCCTATATGTTTTTCCTAGGAGGGAAACCTTAGTTTTTCTTCCCTCAAATTAAGGAATTTCATAGAGGTTTCATGAGCCTTTACTTAAATAATATACACTATAAGAAACATTTTATCCTTGCCTTGACATTTAGTTACTCCAACACTCATCAAATCAATCAAACCCCATGTCTTATGCCCTTATTTCTAGTATTCTTCATAGAAATTCAATTTCATCCTTGTGAAGCCTTGGACCCAAATTGTGTCTCTCTTGAAGACCTCCTAGCGATAAAATTTTATAAATTAACCATATAATACCTATTATAAGTGATATATTTCATACTGGGACTCCTCCCATCAATGAATTTCAGTAAAGAGCAAGGGGTTTTGGCTATGGTGATAGTGGGCCACTACACTATTTGTTGCTTATAGGTCTAGTTTATACCTTGTAGGGTTTCCCTCTTTAAGGCCTGCTAGATTTTGTGGCAAAATTTTTGGGATCATTTCCATGGATGAAGTGTGTCTACTTCATCCCTAACAACATGTTATATCGTTTTTGGCGACTCCACTGGAAGAACAACTCTATTTTTCTTCATTGAACCTAAAATAAAATGCTTGTAGGGTGGAGTAAGCATCCTTCAAGAAATATTAAACCCGCCTAATAAATCGTACAAAAATTGATATGAGTAATTTGATAGAATTTCTATGGTTCATGAAAAAATCCTTGCCTGTGACCTCGCTAGCATCCTTGGGTACTCGAATTATGTGGATCTCTACACAATATTTAGGACACCAAGTTTTATGTGGTCCATCCTTTGAAATTGATCATGTAAAAATATATCCCCAATATATTTTGGAAGCCAAAGTGGTTCATCAAGATACACACACACATGCACGCACACATGCACACACACACACACATGCACGCACACGCATATATATCCCTTTAGGTTCATGACTCATTATTACGTTATAAGTGTGATCTTAAGAGCATTCCATCTATTAAATCACTCATTGATAAGTTTTTGGAGCATGAAGGCCCAAGTTCTCAAACTAGAAACCCGACTTGCCAAACATTACATTTTGATTTCCAAGAAGAAGTATTCATTTAATATGAAGAAGAGGAGTCATTTTTGTTTCATCAAGAATAAATCATTGATGAAGATATCGAGGGTGGTCTTGAAAGGGAGCATGGTAAGGACCTTGATGTATAGGGTTCCATAGAAATTAGAGTTGAATATATCCCTATCTTTTTCAAGAATGTTATTTTTGATAATGGACTTATTGAGAAAATTGAAAAAGGTGACTCCAATAATCCATTGATGGTTGAAATTTGTGATTTCTTGCATGTAGAAGAAGGGAAATGGGATATTATTGGCCATTATTTTGACAAGGACCTTGTTTATGATATTAGAAAATACCTTGGTTGACTTATCTTCCTTATGATCATGGAGGTGCATTTGAGTCACCCTTGGACCCCCCTATTATTCCCCATTGCATGAGAATTAAAGACGGTGAACCTAGGTTAATTCTTCCTTTTCAACATGATCATTTTATAAGAAACTTGGTTATTGTAAGTTACTATACCATTCATCTCCTCATCCCTCCCATCATGTCCCTAAGAACATCATGGAGTATTTCATCACTAACGAGGATTTTGAGAAGGAGTGTTTGAGCTTGATCGTTCACTTCTCTATATCCAAACTTGATGGTGTGAGCATGATTCCACTTTTTCCCTTGCATCCATGAATCCTTTTCATAGAGTATGGTCATCTTATTTTCCCACCTCCCACCCTTATGACCTTGTACATAGATCTTGTATGGATTATTGTGATGTTTACTGATCCCATATCATTACTAATCACAGGGGAAAGGGGTCTTATATTGATCTGTTAATATGTTTGTTACGTTGGTTGTATGACTATACTTAGCTCTTGCATAATATGTTAAAATGCATGGTAGTGTGGGTGCATTTCATATTCCTTTTTGCATAACTAACATCATCATATAGTGTTCTCATGATAGGTTAGATTTGCATTTAGTATAGATTTACTTTCTTGTATGGATTATTATTGTTATGAAAAACATGGACAATAGCCTATGCCCATTTCACATGCTCCCAAACAGTTGTATTGTTATGTATAGGTTATAGATCTATGCTCCCAGGAGATTGTTAGATTTCTCATGAACTCCCCATTTGAGTACTAGATCATGCGCTCTATGGTGATCTCATGACCCCGTTGGAGCCAGATGTTACCCACCAAAAGTGGGTTACCCCTCGGGGAAGCTCTTCTCCTATTAATCTCTTCCATCTGATAGCCAAAAACCATTGTGATCCACTTTGTAGTCGATGTGACATGTTATTAATATCTCTACCACTTGCACCAGTCATATGCTTCCTCACCCATTTTTCGAGAGGACATCTTGGAAGGTGGGGTTTTAATCAAAAGGTAATTTATTCATTATGCAATCAAGTGCTTATTCTTATTTTTATTTGGTCATTTTGGTATGGATTAGGGGGTAAATTGAAAAAAATAAGGGTCTTGGCCATATTCTTGTTCCCTCACCTTAAATGGGGGGTTAATTTTTTATCCTAGTATAGTGATACTTCCCCTAATGGTCTTTGGCTTTAGGAAGGGGCAGTACTTGGGAAACCATGATTGAGATAATATGGCCCCATATATCTATATTCCATACTTACCACTTTCCATCTTACATTAGGAGCCCGACCCTATTCCACCTCCCTTATTCAGGTCAAATTACCATTGGTTCAATGGGATTTGGTATACATATCCTCATACCTTGGATAGGGTCTGGAAATGAACCTTTAATGTTGATGTAGATAAAATCAAGAAAGAGCATATGATGACCACAAGAAAAAAAATGCAAAAGATGGCTAAGACTCACAAATTAGCACATGGGAAAATGCCAAGCATGAGCTCTACCTCTATCATATGGCCATCACCTAGTTCCTGGGCCAATGCTATGCTATCTAAAAGAATACAAGAAACCCTTTCATCTCCCAACTAATGATGGGTGATGAATCACTCCATCATAAAGGGCGTAATAATTATTACACATCATAGAAAGAAAGCTCTCATTCCTCTAGATACGAGCAATAATACAAGGAAAAGGTCAAGAAAAAGAAAAGGGTAATATAGAGGGGTGGAAAAAAGGCCAAGGTAACTCATGCATCCATGATTTCTCCCTCCTCACATCTATACACCAAGGATTAGGTATTTCATCATAATTGGTCCCTTTAACCATGAAAATTGGCCATGGAGTTCTCCCCCCTTCATTATATCATTATTCACATGGCACTTGTCAATTGAATGGTGGGCCAGGGACATGTCACTTCCCTTTAGGGTTTGGGAACACCTAATAGGATCGTCGTTTAGTGACCACTACCTAGAGAGATAACGCCATTATGTGACGAAGGTCCCAATTTTGGAAGAGAGGCTACATATGAAGTGTTTTTATTTTAATTTCTTTCAATCTTAGTTAATTTATATGTGATAATGATTATTATACTTGGTGTTCAAAGTTGTAACATTGGATATTGTGTGTGATTGGTAGGTGGTTCCATCTATAGGTCTGAGCAACTTAACTAAGGTCCAGGCCTTCTAGAGGGACATATTAACATCCACAAGTGATGCATTAGGAGCAATGGGACTCCATACAATTATAGATCATCATTCACAACCATGGGCACCTTCAACACCAACATCACTCTTGCATTTTCTACACTATTCATGGTATGATGCACCTATACTAGTATGCCCTAGCCAACTTGGCAACATATACATGGTGTGGTAGTTGATCTAAGGCCCATATAAGGTTTGCCTGATGATTGAGACATGGGAGGGATAGCACCATCTTTAGTTCCCTCGATGTTGGAGCAAAGACAAATATTTTATCGCTTGGAGACCCGTGAGACCTAGTTTTGTGTCCCAGACCAACATTTAGGGTCCATTAGATTATTTTCACTGAGATATAGGGTACAACCCCTAGATATTAATTTTAGAGACCTTCTACACTTATCATGGAACAAAAAGTCCTCAACATCAGCTCTCAAGAAGCTCACGCAAGCATGATGCCAACATTTTGGCTAGCATTAGTGGAGATAAAATCAAATTTACAAAAGTTACTAGGTTGGCATGTGACCTAGGCCATTACTTGCAAATTATTTTGTGATTAGAGGGGCTTGAAAGCTAAAATAGGATATAATAGAGCATGTATATATATTAGATATCACTCATTTGATATCTCATCATCATCACACTTGGAATTTTGATCTCATAGAGGAATTAACACTTTCTCCTTTGTGGACTATATTGTATCTTGGATGCATTTGATGTTTTGAGATGATTTTTGGATATTATTTGGATTAGTAGATGGATTTATTGCACATTGTCTTATAAGTACTCTTAATTGTTGAAGATCTATTTTCTATGTCTAATGTACGAAATGAATGATTCTAGTTAAAGCTAAAATCATGCCCTAATTTTATTTAAGATTTATTGAATGCTGGCTATATGAATGTTGTATGCGTTACTCATACCAGATATGTTAGGAATTGTCATAGTGGTGAACTCCTAGTAGCTCTCCCATAAAAATCCTTGATTTCATTGAGTGGGTAAAATCTTGGACTTTGTTGCTAGGGAATCAATTTTCAACCTACTTGGAAACAAGGTCAACTAATCTAACACATCCTCAATTCCATACACCCTAAAGGAAAATCACTAGTCCAATTTATTGGTTATCAACCTCATCTTTAATCCATCTTTTCTCTCTCTTAAATTTAGTCCTTTTAAGGCTAGAGAAGAAATATAGGGTTGGTGTGAATTATTAGGGAGAGAATATTTTGGGGGTTGGAGAGACTAAACATTAGGTTGGTCAGGTTTTCTACAAAACCTATCAATTTGGTGGGCATCCACTTCAATTTCATCCATAAATTTCCTTGCCCTAGTGTTTTCCCTAAGAGGGAAACCCCAATTTTTCTTCCCTCAACTTAAGGAATTTCTTGGATGTTTCATGAGCCTTGGATTAACTAATATAAACTATTAGGAATATTTTCTCCCTATCTTGACCCTGAGTTACTCTAGCACTCATCAAATCAATCAAACCCTAGGTCTTGTGCCCTTAAATCTACAACTCTTCATAGAAATAAAATTGCTTCCATGTGAAGCCTTGGATCTAAATTGTGTCTCTCTTGAAGACCTACTAGAAATATGATTTTATACCTTAATCCTGGAGTACCTATTACAATTGATCTTTTTCCTACCAAGGCTCCTCCCATCAGTGAAAGATCATAAAGAGTAGGGGATTTTGGTTGTGGTGACATTGGGTTACTACCCCTATTTTTGCATATAGGTCTTGTTTATACCTTTTAGGGTTTCCCTGTCCAAGGCCTACTAGATTTTTCAGAAACACTCATACATGTGTAGAGTTTTCTTCCAAGATTATTGGATCCATAATTATTTGTATCGACGTTTTGAGCCATCTATTGTGGCTCATCATCAGGCTAAATCAGAGAGTGTGTAACAATCCCCCCAATCCCAAAATCCTAAAAATTGTTAAGTCTAGTGGATTTCGAATGATATCCAAAAGTCTACTTTCTCCATATGAAATCCAATGGAGTCAGAGCCTCTCTCAAACAAACTAAATCAATTAATGGTAATGTTAAAAAAAATAAGTTAAAGAATGAAAATGAAAGATAAAGGAGAATGCCACTTTTACTTGTGTAGTAGTATTAAGATGAGAAGTTGAAATATTAAGTCACCCCAGTTAAAACATTTTGTCTTTTAAAAAAAATTGTGTCTCAGATGTCCTTAGTTACATTGTACAAAACTGTCGTGCTGAGTGAGAAAAAGGCATAAAAATATTAGGGACATGGTTTGAATATTAGATTTTCCCACATAAAACTTGTCTTTTAGGAAAAAGAAGTGTTTGGAACATCCTTAGTCACATTGTACTAACTAGTGAGTTTAAGTGAGAAAAGCATGTTTGGTACGAAACTAGCCAATTCCATTACGAAACGGATTGGTTCAATATTGAACTGGCCGTTTCTGATCTCAAACCTTGAACCACACTAATTTGACCCCTAAACTAGTCTAACCCAGAGATTCCATTAGTTTCACTAACACTAGTTTCCAATAAATAATATCAATTGCTAAGATTAAAGCTAATATAAATTTAGTACAATTTAAAATCATATATACCTTGACTAGTGTTAAATCATTTTTTAAATTTTGAATAGATATGGAGAATTTTCCAACAGTTCTTGGTTCCATGTGTTTGATAACTTGTCAAGGTTCATATTTTAAGGGAGGCTTTACCATTCATTTAGTATCTTGCATGCGATATCGAGAACTCAGGTTTCCCTTTTCTCATTGCTGATGATGAGTGTATTATGTGGTGGCTACATTTTATTCTAGTACTTCTTGCTTGGGGAAGATTTGTTGTATTGTGTCTACATTTTATTTTAATACTCGCAGCTTTGAAAAGAGCAAACTTGCTCCATAGTGATAAGTCACTTTGTAGAACATAAATATAGAGGATTAAAGTACTGTGTAATGTTAGATCAACATTGATCCTATTTTATGCTTGGAATTCTACGGTTATATTTTTTAAATAATATTGAGCTATCTTCACTCAAATGATTTTTTTAATCTGGAAAATTATCAAATTCATAACATTTGTTCTTCATTTCCAAATCTTCTCGATATAGGAAATAAATCAGGCTTGACAACTTACTATGACAATTGAATTTGTAAAGAGTATGACATAACCCTACTGATATTTTTTTTCTCTGGAAATCAAGCCAAAGTGATTATTTCGATTTTTCTCTTGTGTAATGTGCATTATGGCATTTATAACTGCAACCAAGGAAAAATAAAATTTGATAAAGAAAATCTTAATAGAGGAGTAAACTAAGTGAAACATTGGTTTGGTATCAAAAGGTTTTTAAGTTAAGATATGACTTTTAAGTTTGATTTAACAATGCATGTTATAATTTGTAATCAACATTGATTAAGCATCTTGTTGTTTAGGATATCTTCTGATTTCTAAAAATTCTAAAGATAAAAAAAAAAGATATTGTAGTTTATTGAAATACATTGTTCTCTAGTTTGCCTTGCTTCACATCTTCCATGAAGACTCTAGTTTTCCTTGCTTCACATCTTCTATGAAGACTTAACCTGATTAGATATATCACTCCTTATTGCAAGGGTTAATCTAATAAAAATTTCTAGTACATATGTATAAATTATGATTACCCAATAAAATGAAGGTTAATATGAACATCTTCTCAAAAATTCTATAAATCTTCTCATTGTTACCCTAATCATACTTATTGTTGAATCAATCACATCTCTTCTCTCTTTCCATTCATAAGTTTTAATATTCAAACCAAATGAAATCATAATCCTTTTATACCATATGTTTCATATAGTAAGCCACCTTGAATCTCTTGATTTCTAATTTAAATTGTGATGTAGAAGTCATTGATTCCCTTACCAACATCTTTCACATTTTAACGACACTTGGAAAGTTATGCAAGTTAGGGTCGCTATTTTGGAGTATTAAATAAGCAAAGAATTTTAGGTGGAAAGCTTAACCAAATTTCATACTATATTCAAGTATTACAAGTGAACGTTTTAACTATTGAACATCATACATTTGTTTTAAGGAACATTATATTAATAATGATAACATCTATTCATCAATAACTAAATTTGTTGATGGATACTTGGGCTTATTTTGATATGATATGATATGATATTTTCGGATTGTTGACATTAAAATTTTTGGTACACATTTCGAGCCAACAAGTTTCCTCACCTTATCAAAAATCACAACAATTACAATGCGAGTCATCCATATATCTAATATCTTGGAAATAGAATTTCAGTTGGACAATGAAATGAAATTAAAGTTACAATGAAACATAAAATCATTAATCATTAATCAATATTTTGTTTTTAATTGTAAAAACAACACAATATCTTAATATTCATAGAGATGAATCAAAGATATTTACAAAAAATAGTTCAATTGGGAGATCAACAACTAGAAGGGCTATTAACACTGGACAAGATATCATATATTTCAGATTAACTTTAAGAAAAACATAAGATCAATGAACAAAGCTCTTGAAAATGACTAAGAAGATTCTCACATAATTAAGACCAGAAAAAATGGCAAAAGATAAAAGGTAGCACCTTACCACTATCCTTAACAAAATCTGCTTCATAAGAACAAAAAAAGATAGAATTCAAGATATTTCCAATAAAAAATACTAAGCATAATCAAAATATATCGTAAATCCAAAAATAAATACTTTCTCCAGCATATATTTCTTCCATAAAAATGGTACCAGGCTTCATCAAGAGGAATGTTTTTGAGATGGTCAACTAGAAAATTAAATTCTCTGTATACATGGAAAAACGAAATGGATTGGAAATCACTACATAGCTCCGCCACTCTTTCCTTCCAATAACATGTAGGTAAGACTTCCTAGACAACCAATCGATGATAATTTTGGAGTCACCCCTAATCATTACGTTAGAGATACCTAAGGACTTTACTCTCATCATATCTGCCCAAGTAGCTAAGAGTTCTACTTTTGTATTTGTACGCCAATCAAAACCCATTTTAGCTGTAATGAAATGTTCCTTGTCAATTAGGATGATGAAACCTTTTGCACAATTTCCCTACTAGGAAGCACCATAAAAAAGAACCATGGGATACTGAAGATTGATACTTGGCCTAGTGACATTCCTTTCGTGATAGCCTTTGATCTTGGGAGGATACTCCCTCCAGAAAGAAATAGATTTAGATGATGCCATATAAATGTTTAGATCAATATTTTCAAAAATAAACTTATTTCTAACTCCCCACATTTTCTAGGTGATGAAGATTGGAATAGTATGCTCACTTCTCTGGTCGAAATGCCATACATGAAGACAAACTGAAGAAAGAGATAAACTAGTCTAGAAAACTGATTTCTAAGCTACCCAACATCAAATACCATAGGGAAATTTCCAACTCACACCTCAAAAATAGTTGTTCAATGCCTTCTTCATCCTTTTTGTAAAGGACACAGGTATTGGGATCTTGAAAACCCCTTTTATGTAAACTCATTAATTAGTCTACGTTACTAATCGATGGAATCAATGTAAACATATTAAACTCTAGCTAAAATAGAATGAGACATATATTATAAAGTTTATGATTTTATAATAAGAATATAATTCCATTATTATATCAAGATCTAGTTATACTAACAAATAATGAAAGAAATTAAGATCCTTTTATTGATACGTGCAATAACTGGACAAATGGAAATATGTTATGATCAACTAATAATAAGATTTTTTTAAGTGAATGGGTAAAGTGTAAAAATATAACCTATTTAATTAATTAGTCATCTTGTGAATTTATTTTTCATTGAATTAATTTTTATGATGATTATATAAATTCTTTATCATAATAATATAGTATTCTATACATTGATGTTTAAAAAAAATAAAAAATTCAGTTCTTTGTATATTTAAGATGAGTAAGGCATTAACATATAGATATTACATTAACAATGGTAGGAGATTTTAAAATTGCTAAAGGAACATGTATTTGAACCCACTACTTTTGATTTTCAAGTAGCATTAATGATTAAGAGGATTAGACTAGTTAAAAATTCTATTGTAAATTGCTTTTCTAATCAAGCCATAATAAACAAATGGGAAGTATCATAATTAATAACAAGAAATATAGTCATCCCATGCTATGATGGCAATGAATATCTTCATATAAATAGAAAATTTAAGAGGAAACATGGTCCATTGTAATTCTCACAATCCAAGAAAGAGGTTAAGTTGACGCGATCACTTCCACTTTACATGCTACACCTCATTCCCTCAGATGTTTATCAAGTACTTAAAGTAAATTGGCATAAGAAGTGTAGGATTATGGTGCAAGCATTTTAACTTACTTGGGAGATAGATTCAAGTTAACTTATAGTTTTTTCTAACATGCACTTGTATTGGCATTTTTCTTACACATTTGATGCAATTTCTTGGATTTACAAATTATCCAGAAACCTTTCCCTCTCAATGTTTAGAGGATTTAGTTCCATGGCTTGTCCCTAGTGTTGTGTCCAAGGAATTTGGTTTGACTCTTATTTCAAATAGGTTAGTAATATTATTAGTTGACCCTTTCTCAACTCTGAAAGTTTCTCTAATCTGGGAGAGAATCACAATTGGATAGATAATTAGGTATGTAGGGAACCAAGATGGGATAGATAAATAACTATTGTAGTTACACCATATTCCATCAATAATCCTAGTCATTGGATTCCCTTTATAAATATTGGCATGGCTATCAATTACCTCACCGTATCTTCATATTTATCTTATCAAATCCTTTTTTGGGTTCAATGATTATTCAACGAGTTTGATTTTTTTGACGAATTTGGTTTAAGACATTTGGATTTTGTTTTCCTCAAGTAGTTCTTTCTTTCAAACTCTTCATCTAGGTTCATATTCATTCACCTTCTCTTTATCAATTTGGAAACACTAAACTTATTGTGCTATTTTCTTTGTAGTGAGACTTAAGTTTCAACGTTCCCCTAAAGGATATAGGAAACTTCAAGTTATTTTGAAGAATATAAGGTGAAAAAAGGAGGCAAGTGAGGGAAATCATAGCTCAAATCAAGTAGCTTAAAAGAAAAAAAGGAAGAAGACAACATTATGTTTTCTTCGATTACGTTTATCATGGCAAAAATAATGTAGCAAAAGCGCCAACTGTTAGGTCCCTATAATACTAGTGTATTCCCTTATTGTTATTGTTTTGCCCCATAGAACCCACTATTGTTATTGTTGTGCCCTTACATTATTATTGTTATGTCCGCTCTGATTATATTATGACCCCTTACACTCCTATATATAGAAAAGAGGTTTTTTAATTTGAATCATCCAACAATTTTTCATTTTTATAATGTAAAGGAGGTTTCCCCCTCGAAGAGGATGATTTTGAAGTCATTGATCTATCTTTTCTTCTATTTTGTGAGTTGGTTGCATAACAATTGGTATCAGAGCTTTGGATTCTAGGTTTCGTTGCTTCAAACAGGTCATCGTGGAATTTTCATTATAACATTTTTCTATGAAGCTTTAGAAGCTAAAAAAAAATAAAAAATTGAGACGATATCGTGAGAAACTTCGTGTCTGAATTTCAAACCATTTCTCGCAAACCTTTCAGAGATATGAATCGAGGAAGTTAGGGTATTTGTAGGCTCCTAAATTCCATCCCAAATAGATGAACTTGGGAAAATTGTCATAATTTTCTCTCTGTGCATCAGATTTAAATTTTGTAAAAATATATAGAAAGAGAACATAAATTAGTTTTTTGGGGATCGTTTTTAGGGTTGAAGGTCAAAACAGTGACACATGGAACTTTGTACAAGTTCTCTCTACTGAATTAGTGTATAATCAGGCCATTGTGGGATATTGGGCATAACTATTTCTTGGAAAATCCAATCTTGATTAGACTTGTGGGGTTAGAAAGATGACTCATAAGTCTATGACAAGATGAAATTTCAGACCTTGGAGATTTGAAATTTTAGAGATACATCAGATTCAAAATCGAGCTCCTACAAAGAAAAAAATAAAAATAAAATGTATGTAGTGTTTTTTAAAATTTGCATAAGTTTTGTTTGAAAAATTAGTTTGAAGCGATTCAAAGGGAATATTGAAGCACAATTATAATTAATTTATGCCCGGAAGAAAGAAAGTGGAAACACCTATTAAGCAACTCGAAAGCTCTTCTATGAGTCATGAAGAAGAGGAAGAAATGCAACATGATATATCAAAATTACGAGACCAAGTGCAACAAATTTCACTCTCACAAAAAGTAACAGAAGCTAAGATGGATGGTTTGAAGAATGGCATGGAAGCTAATATGGATGGTTTGAATAATGGCATGGAAGCTAAGATTTGCGGTTTGAATAATAGCATCAATGAATCAAAAGGAAACATGGAAGATATGAAGAAAGACATAGAAGCTTTGAAGGGAGGTTTTCAAAGTTGCTACACAAAATGCTTCCTGATGGCGAAAAAGTAGTAGAGGAAACTCACGATGAGAAAAAAAGAAATGTTAATCATGATTTCGTATACTCTAATATTGGATTTAAGACCCACCATATTCCAAATATCAATATGAGGAATTTTGGTGGCAAGGATCCCGTAACATGGATACTATGGATGGAGCTATATTTTAATATCCATAATGTGAAAAACACACAAAAGGTATGCATTACAACTTTATATTTAGAACCCAATCAATTTGTATGATATCGATGGCTTTGCTCTCATAAACAAATTATCACTTGGTCAATTTTTACGGAGGAAATAATAACACATTATGAGGATACAAAGAAAAACACCTTCTTTAGCCAATCGATAAATCTCAAACAAAAGGGTTCAATAGTGGAGCACATTGAGGACTTCCGAAAGTTGAATATAAGGGTAAATGATATTCCATAGGAGAATCGGATTGATGTATTCATAGGGACTCTAAAGTATAACATCCAACATGAGGTTCACCTTTGCGAACCTGATTCGTTAGAGAATGCATTCAGGTTGGCAAGAAAAATCAAAAGAAAAATTATGGAAACAAGGAAGCCTGCCACTCACAACTATAAATATGGAAGTGTGGTTTCTCCTCACCTTCCACAACCTACAAGGTTGACACCACAACAATTCGAAGAAAAAAGGGAAAAAGGGATTTTTTACAGTTGTGATATCAACTACACTAAAGGTCATAAATGTGCTAAGAAGAAATTATTTTACATCGGTTGTGAAGAGGAGGAAGGAAAGGAACAAGAAACATCAAAAGAAGAAGATATACACTAGGAACCAACCCCGGAGAAAGAAGAAATGAATCTGACCATATCTTGTAATGTATTGGAAGGAATTACCACTCCTCAAACTCTAAAGATAGTGTTGGAAATAATACTAGGGGGGGCAAGGGTGAATCAGTATTATCAGATCAATAATTTTTCATTTCCCAAACAGATTTATATATGCTACTCCTATGAAGTGAACTAGCATGTACACGCTACTGTGATTAGTGAAACCAATGTATACCCAAAGAACTTGTGACTTAGTTGATTTATCAAGTGTTGATCAATAACCAGTGCATCAGTAACTTATTAAATAGTGTAGTAAAAATATAATAAACCATCCCACAAAAGCAACACATATGAACACCAAGATTTAAGGTGGAAAAGCAATGTGGGTGAAAACCACCTGTTACTGTTGTCTGTGTCTTCTTTTAATAATAAGAAAAAAAATTTACAATCTTGTACTAGTGCAAACTCATACCAATATGTAGGCACCCACCTGTAGAAGGCTACAACCTTCTCTCATTTCGATCTTCTACTGGAAGGGAGCTACAACACCCTAGCTCTTGTACTAGCCAATGTGTTTACTAGTACATAGGCACCAACCTACAGAGGGCTATGACCTTCTCTCTTCCTCCAGGGACCACATTTCATAAACTTTCAGATTAGATGCTCCTATTACACAAAAATACACATGAAGGCCTCGTTTCATCAAATTTTCATATTGGACCCATCAGAAACTTTGAAACTCAAACTGCATCAACCAACAATCAGTTAATTTGAACAATCAAATCACTATCACTAGAACACTGTGTTGAACCCAGAAACCTGCATCATCATTTAGAACTAGCTGCAACCTCAAAAATCATGCATCAGAATGTATATGCTACTTTACTGAACCCAACCTGCATATATACGCTACTTTCTTTAATCATACCTACATATACCTTCAAAACCACTGAGACATACAACTTCTAAATCAAATCTGTACCAACTAGCAATATACTGAACATCTACTATCAATTTACAAAGCCTTACACAGGTAGTAGCAGAGATCACCCTTCTCACTTATACAATCAATCAATCAGATATCAAACTCCTTATGCATTTAGTTTTACATTCAGATCTAAGAAGACTTCATTGACAGACAACAGTAAAACAACAATACTAATCAAATAGATCAATCATCTCTGAACAACATACTTTTTCTTTTGCATATGCTACTTGGAAGAGCCGAACCAACGTGTATACACAACTTCACCAAAGCAAACCAGCATACAAATCTACAAATATTAACTCATAACTTCGCTGCTATTCTAGACTTCAGATAAACCCAGATCATGACATTCAAAGAATAAAACAGGTGTACACAATTAGATCTAGCCCAACCAATATCAAATCATTCAATGATAAGTCATTTCAGGTCTCATGATCCTGATCCAACATTAAATTCAAGGTGCACAAAATATTTCAGATCAAATCACCAAGATATCCCCTGCAACATAAAATATACACCAGATAGAATTATTCCTTAGAAACACATTTTACTTGCACTTCTTGGCCTTATGATCTTCTCCTCCTTATATAGTTTTAGGCCTTTCTCAATACCTTGGACCAAAACCACTTAGGACTCATGGTATTCTTGGACGGGGTCAAATAGTCATTACTCAGCTCAATATTGTGGGCTAATACCATGGTATTGACCCCTGGTATTCTCTACTCTTGAAATTCCTTGATTTTCCAACCTGTACATGCTTTTCCTCTTACAGGAGTGTGTGTATACATATACGCGATTTTTGTTCTGTGGACCTTTGTGTATACATTGTTTTGACTAAGTGAACTTGCGTATACATCTTAAACTTCTTTTCACCATCCTTTACCTTCAATTTATTCATTATTATTAGTATACTTTAGTTCCATCTTCCTGTTCTTCTGTACCAATACCATGTTACATCTGAATGGATTTGTTACACTGTGGGTTGCCTTTCATCAAAACTGAACTAACCTGTGAGTGAGTTGCCATCAAGGACAATACTTGTATCATAATGCCAATAGATAGAAGGACATATCAAGAATAAAATGTTCATAGTGTTGATTAATTCGGGTAGCACCCATAATTTTACTCATTGTAAGACAGCGAAGGAATTAAATTGCTTCCTATATCCAACACCAAGGTGTCAAGTGATAGTTGCAAATATAGGAACCATAAATTGCTTGGGAAAGTGCCATAATATCAAGATATCCATGGGAGATTATGTATTGAATAGTCCAAGGCTTTCCATTCCAATGGGTGGTGTTGATGTTGTACTAGGAGTCCAATGGTTACAATCTTTAGGTATGATAGTTTTTAATTTTTAAGAGCTTTTCTTGAAATTTTTTTGGGAAGGAAAGGAATTTGAATTAAGGGGTATCACAGGGAAACTAGGAAATATAATCAACTCTAATAGCATGACAAATCTTCTAAAGAAGGAACAGCAAGGCATAATTTTAAAATTATGTTCACTTGAGGCTCAAACATCGAAATCATTTATTTCTCCAGATCTCCAAAAAGTCTTGGACAATCATTCCAAGGTATTTGAGACTCCCAAAGGCCTCCCACCCACTCATGATAATGATCATGCTATTCATTTTATTCTAGGACATATGCCTCAAAACATCAGGCCTTACAGATATCATTATGCCCAAAAAAATTGAAATTGAACATATGGTTGCAGAAATGTTAGAGGCTGGTACAATTTAACCTAGTCAAAGTTCTTTCTTTGCTCTAGTGGTATTGGTGCATAAGGAGGATGGATCATGGCACATGTGTTCGATTATAGGGAGCTCAAAAAGCTCACTACTAAAGATAAAGATCCCATTCATGTCATTTATGAATTATTGGATGAATTACGTGGAGAAATTTACTTCACCAAGTTGGATCTTTGTTCAAGATATCATCAAATAGGAATGAAGAATGAAGGTGTTCTGAAAAAACATTTAGAACTCATGAGGGTCATTATGAATTTTTGGTCATGCCTTTTGGCCTTACCAATACACCTTCTACATTTCAGGTTTGATGATTCCATTATCAAACCCTTCCTTAGAAATATTTTGTTAGTATTTTTTGATGCTATACTAATATATAGAAAGTCTTGGAAGGATCATGTTCAACATGTTGACAGGGTGCTCAAGTTATTGGAGGAGAAATAATTATATGAAAAATCTCCAAATGTTTCTTTGGAGTACAGGAGGTGGAATATTTGGGTCATATTGTATCTCATGAGGGTGTTAAGGTAGACCCTAACAAAATTAAATCCATTAAGGAATGGAAAGTACCCACATCCATAAAGCATCTACGAGGATTTCTTGGGTTGACTGGGTATTATTGCAAGTTTGTTAAGGATTATGGGAGAATAGCAACACCTATAACAAAATTACTGAAGAAAGATCCATTTTCTTGGACTCCAAAAGCAACTAAGGCCTTTGAGCATCTTAAAGAGGAAATGTGCCAAGCACCAGTCTTAGCTATGCTAGACTTCACAAAAACTTTTATTGTGGAATGTGATGCCTCAAGAAATGGAATTGGTGTTGTTTTAATGCAATAAGGAAGACCCATTTCTTTTGAAGGTTGTCTAATCAAAGGAAAGTATTTACATAGAGTTATTTATGAGAAGGAAAGGTTGGCAATACTACATTCACTGAAGAAATGACGACCTTACCTAATGGGAAGGCACTTCAAGGTAGAAGAATATCATGATAGTCTTAAATACTTTTTAGAACAAAGACTATCTTCAGAAGAGCAACAAAAATGGGTCACAAAGATGTTGGGTTATGAATTTTAAATTATCTACAAAAAAGGGAAGCAAAATGTTGCCATAGATGCACTCTCAAGAAAGGATAAGGATGTGGAAGCATTTATTTGTGCCATTTCTATTATCCAACTAGATTGGAAAATCAAATCAATGGATGAATGAGAGAATGATGAAGTGTGGGCACTCATTCAAAAGTTGTAGCAAGATTGTAGTACAACTGAGACATTCAACGGGAATAATGATTCATTATGGTACAAAGATCGCTTGTACCTTTGTAAGAATTGCCAACTCAAACAAAATATTCTTTGGGAATTGCACACCTCTCCCTTAGGAGGTCACTTGGGATTTTGAAAAACTTACCACAGGGTTAAGAACGATTTTTTTTGGGATGGCCTTAAATCTGATATTCAAAAGTTTGAGGCGAAATGTTTGGTTTTCCAACAAAATAAAGTTGAGACAATTAATACCCCGGGTCTATTACAACCTCTATCCATTCCAGGTCAACGTTGGGAGGAGGTTTCAATGGATTTTATCACAATTTTACCCAAGTCTGAAGGAAAGAGTGTCATCATGGTGGTAGTTGATAGAATTTCCAAGTATGCACACTTTTGTCCATTATCTCATCCATTTAAAGCTAGTACAATTGCTACTAGATTTATGGAAACAATTCAAAAGCTACATGGAAACCCAAAGATTATTGTAAGCGAGAAAGATCCTATTTTCACTCGAAAATTTTGGACAAAATTATTTTCTTATCTAGGTACTCAATTAGCTCATAGCTCATCTTATCATCCTCAATTAGATGGGAAAACTGAGATAGTGAACAAATGTTTGGAAGGATATCTTCGTTTCTTTGTATCTGATAAACATACACAATGGGTCAAGTGGTTACCTCTGGTTGAATGGTGGTATAACACTTCCTTCCATACTACATCAAAAATGACCCCATTTATGTCACTTTATGGATATCATCCATCGTCCATCACATCATCTTTATGAGAAAATTCTAAGGTTCAAGCAGTGGAAGATCATATTGAGCATCAACAACATGTTCTCCAACTCTTAAAGGATAACCTCAGTTTGGTGCAAAATAGAATGAAACAACAGGCTGATCAACATCATAGAAAAATAAGTTTTGGTGTAGGTGACTGGTTATTTTTACGACTAAAACCATACAAAAAAATGTCCCTCAAGCAAGCTAAGAAGGATAATAAATTGTCACCAAAGTATTATGGTCCTTACAAGGTGTTGCAAAAGATTGGTACTATGGAATAAAAATTGGAGCTTCCTACATTTTCCCAGATGCACCCAGTTTTCCATGTTTCATGATTAAAGAAGGTTATAGGTGAAAAGCTCGCAATTCAAACATTATTGCTAGAACTTGATGACGAAGGAAAAATCATATTCGAACCTAAAGTATTCATGGAAAAGAGCAATTGATAGCTACGAAATCGATCAATTTCAGAGTATATGATCAAGTGGAAGAACTTACCCACAGAAGATTCCACATGGGAGGATGATAATTTTATATAGAAGCATCCAAAACTACTCAAGCGTTGAGGACAACACTTTTTTTTGAAGGAGAAGGGCACGTGAGGTCCCTATAATACTAGTGTATTCCCTCATTGTTATTAGTGTGGCCCCCTATTGTTATTTTTGTGCCCCATAGAAGCCCATTATTGTTATTGTTGTGCCCTTACATTATTATTATTATGTCGGCTCTAATTATATTGTGACCTCTTAGAATCCTATATACAAAAAGGAGGTTTTGTCATTTGAATCATCCAAGAAGTTTTCATTTGTGTACTGTAAAGGAGGCTGCCCCCTTGAAGAGGATGATTTTGAGGTCGTTGATCTATCATTTCTTCTATTTTATGAGCTGGATGCATAATATGAACTTAGTGCAATGGAAGCGTTTAAAAGTGAGCTTTGTTTCATGTTAATTAACTTGTACAAAATTTAGCATTCAAGAAATTTAAGCCAAGTGCAATCTATTAGTTCTACTTTTGGGAAGCTTATGGAAGAATACATAATCCACTATGGTTTAAAGCATGTAAAACCAGTCTAGCAACTGTTGTATATAGATCGGAAGCAATAGTTGAAGCCACCAATCGAAAAGCTTTCTTGTAAATAGATATGTATTACAAAATAATCAAGATTCTAGGTATTTTTTTTTATAGAAGTTATACTACTAAGTTTTTTATGGACTAGGTTATATTTGAAGTTGTTTATGGGTTACAATTACAAGCTAAAATACTATTATTTCTGGATTGTAAACATTTAACATAGAAGCAATTTTTTTATGTATTTTTACTAAGAGCATGACCACAACCTTTACTTAATATCCTCTAATTATATACATAATTTTGTTTATGATTAATCATATAATTTATGATACTCAATTAATTTTTCTTATTTTTAATTTACATTTACATATATTTTATCAATATAATCTCAATACTTGAGGTTTTTTCCATTTTTTGAAGTTTCGTAAGGTTTCTTATAATCACAAATTTGAGTTGTGTAATCTACACAATCATGGTGTTGAAAAATGAATAAAGTTTCCAACAATTAGTTACACTGCCCCTATTTTATCTATTATAAAGGTTAAATTGTAACTAGCTTTAATATATAGTTTAATATAACCCCAATGAATGTTCACTCTCTTACGGATCATGTTTAGGTTGAAACTTCTTTTTAGAAAGACCTATTTTTTCCTATTTGCCAAAACTTGTAAAGGGACCAAAATATAAGGCATCTTCTAGGAGTGGAAATCTAACCCCTTCCAAATAACTAGTTAATCATTTTAAGTAATATGGTTTTCTTTAGATAAAATTGATGATTCAACCTATCCTCACCTCAACAATAATAAAAAATAGATTATAATACAATTTACATTCTTCTTTAAAAAATTATAATAATATAATTTTTTAACTTAAATTTTATGATTTATAAAATTTAGTTTTGATAGAATTATCATAACGATAAAATTTCTGTAACCTCTGAGAATCTCTAAAAGCGTTGGGTAAATAATTACTTTTATCTATGAACAAAATTATTCCAAAATCTTGGGATATATGATGACTTTTATCCATCAATAAAATTATTGGGAAACTTCAATGGCTTTACCATGAATGTCAACAATGTCCCATTTGGAATTGCGCTATGGGAAGAGTAATGAGAAAACTTTGTTGTTACATCATTCTTTTAACTATAAAATTTATTTGGGAAGCGAACGATGTTAAAGTAGGGTAATCTCACCTTACTAGAGTAGGGTAATCTCACCTTACTAGAGTGAGTAGTGAGTTGCATGCTAACTTTAGTGAAACACCTAATTGTCAATCCAAATTAGATAACTAGTATTTTAAAAGTTAGTTAATTCTGGATATTTTTAGAATTTAAAACTACTAGATAATTCTAGAAATTTTTCCATGCGTTATGAGATCGAAAAGAGCCATATACCATATGTCAAGTTGAATTTGACAATGTATTTGACCACACATTGTCAAAGAGACGCCGACACAGTGAATTTCTAGCCACCAAAGGCATCATGAGAGAAGTCCATTGGGATCCAACATTGTGACACTGGAGATCTTCCCTGAGTTGCAATTGATCTAGTTTTTGTATCATCTATAATCTCTTTTTGCATTTTTTATTGGAAGGATCAAATAATTTGGAAGAAAATTAGGGAAACAAGTACATGTGAGACCGGAAGAGGAATGGCCCGAAATAGCTCAAGTTACCAAACTATAGCTCATGAAGTGATGAGGACACTTCACAAAGCTCATGAAGTGATGAGGACACTTCCCCTTTTGTGAAGGCTATTATTTTTTTGGTCAGGATTATTTGTTCTTTTTGGATTTTTCTTAAAGTGGATTTTTAATTAGCATGGCGAAAGAAATGGTTTTTTATAAAACACACACATGTTTGGGGGAGTTTTTTTTTAAGATATTTTGGATTTTTTAATTTAAAAAGGAAAGAGGAAAAGGTGATTTAAGGTTAGAAATAGAGATATTTTTCTTTTTCATTTGTAAATATGGGTACTGTTTAATTGTGTTTTTTTTTTTTTTTTTGGGAGATTTGGCTATTTTGAAAAGGTGAAAAATGGTTTGGCTATTGGGTGTTTGAGTATTATTGTGACACATTGATACCTCTACTAGGGCTTCAATCAAATTAAAAATTAAGGATAATTTATCAAATCCACACTAATGAGAAGATGTTATTTAAGTCAATCATGGCTTCAGTCACTATTTAGAATACATAGGGTCCCATATTGAATTACACCAACTATCTAATGTCTGAAATAAAGATGAAGAGTTTTCTGGAGAATATGGACTACTATGAAGCAGTGGTCACAAAATATGAAGAACCAGAAGCTACACATTTAGTAGTAATAACAAGAGCCTAGAGGGATGTAGTAGTAGAGAGAAAAAGAAAGGATTCTAGAGTATTATGAAATATGCACAATGGAGTTGAAGACTCCATATTCCTAATATTGTTGCAACAACCAGTTCCTGTGAAGCTTGGGATATTTTGGAAAAGGAATACCAAGGCACAAGAAAAGTCAAGAATTCCAAGCTTCAGATTCTAAGGAAGAAGTTTGAAACTTTACAAAAGATATATGTTGAATCCGTAGATCTGTTTATGACTCTAGTCACTGAAGTGGTCAATCAACTTAGAAATATTGGAGAGGATGTTCCAAATCAAAAGGTGGTTGAGAAAATTCTTAGAATCCTACAACCTTCATTTTATGTTCTTTTGATAGCCATAGAAAAAAGCAAGGACATAACAAAATTTTCAATTAAACAAATGACAAGTTCAATATTGAATCATGACTCAAGAATTAGTGGCATAAATGATTCATTAAAAAGTTCCTCTCATAATCAAGCCATAATCAGTAGAGGAACAGGAAAAGGTAGTAGAAGCAAAGGACGAATAGGAAGGGGATGTTATAGTAGCAAAAACCATACATAAAGTCAACTTGATCATCCAAAAAATCAAAGACGAAGAGACAAAAGAAATAGAGGAAGAGAAAGGATGAAAAATTCAAATATACAATGCTATTTATACTATAAGAAGAATGGTGATTTTGAAAGTGAATGACGGAAAATAAAATTGAACAAAGGTAGCGAGAATTTTTCAAGAAATGATGAAGGTACAACATCATCTATGTTTCTTTCTTTTGTAGTAGCTCAAGAAAACAATAATGAAGATATAAAGCTACTAGGAAGTGGCTGTAATAACCATATGATAGGTAATAAAAATAAATTTTTAATTATTGACAAAACATTTAAAACTTAGATTAAGTTAATTGATGATCATGTTATTAATATGCCTTAGGAAAAGGAACAATTATAGTTGTAACCAAGAAGAATGAAACGAAGGACATTCATGATGTTTATTATGTACAAATATGAAACATAATATATTAAGTGTAGGATAATTGAGCCAAAATAACTTTGAATTCAAGTTTAAGGGTCCTACCTACACAATTCTTGATAGGCCAACTAGCCAAAGAGTCATAGCAATGATCCAAATGACCAAAAATAGGATGTTTCCTCTAGTCATGAGAAATGTGAAGCATTCATTATCATATGCTTGGTTTGTAATAAGCTTTGATGAAGCTTGGTTATGGAATCTTTGATATGGCCATTTAGCTTTTAACAATGTTGATATTTTCTAAACAATCAATGGTTTAAGGTCTACCTATGCTATATTTCCATGACAATCCACGTGAAATAATTATCCTTTCCAAACATCAAAGAATCAAATTTCCTAAATTCTTCTAGCTATATAGCGAAAAGTCCATGTGAACTAGTACATACAAATCTTTGTGATCAAATGAAAACTCGGTCAATAGGAGAAGTTTTTACTTTATAACATTTATTAATTATTTTAGGAGAATGACATGGGTCTTATTCATTAAAATCAAATATGATACATGTGGAAAATTCAATCAATTCAAAGCCATAGTAGAGAAGCAAGGAAGTAAGCAAATTAAAGCATTGAGATCAGATGGAGGAGGTGAAGATGATTCCAAAGAGTTTGTAGCATATTAAAAGTGTCAAATAGAAATTTTGTTTGGAAGGTTGGAGTGGTGTGATGATAAGTGTAACACACTTGAGAATATTAGGCTATGTATCATATGCACATGTTCCAAAAGAAAATGAGGAGGAAATTGGATGATAGAAGTGAAAAATGCATATTTGTTGGATATAGTTAAGAATCCAAGGCTTATAAATTGTACAATCCTATCACCAAGAAAATTATTTCAATCTATCTTAAATTACTTGAAGATGAATAATAGAATGATTAAGATAAGGGGACAAACAAGAATGAAATTTATCCATGTGAATTTGAACTGCGTGGAGAAAAGGAATTGGAACAATAAAACAAGGATTTTCACACCTACAAGTTCTCGTCGAATGTTCAAACAAAGGAGGACAAAATGTGCATAATCCATACTTAAGCAAAGAATATGAATCCATGATTATGAAAAAAACAAGAAGTTTGAGAGATATTGATGAAAAAATAGATAATGAAAAAGCACATTTTTATTTATTGTCTTGTTAGCCAACAAATTTTCAAGAAGTATCCAAAAAGAAGAATGGGTTGAAGGTATGAATGAAGAAATTGTAGTCATAGAGAGGAATGATGCATGGAGTCTTGTAGATCTACTAGAAGGAATAATAAGCATTGGAGTCAAATGGGTCTCTAATACCAAGTTTAATGAAAAGTGGGAAATTGAAAAGGATAAAGCAAAATTAGTAGAAAAAGGCTTTGCACGATAATCTGGAGTGGATTATGAAGAAACCTTCACCCAAGTTGCAAGGTTAGATGTTGTCAAGGCAATATTAGCTATAGCAACAAATAATCATTAGCCATTTTACCAAATGGATGTCAAATCAATATTTTTAAGTGGAATCTTGAAGGAAGAATTTTGTGTATATCAATCTCTAGTGTGAAATAGAGGGTCAAAAATAGAAAGTTTATATGTTAAAAAATGCTTTGTATGGTTTTAAAAAATACGCTAGAGCATGGTACAACATAATCGATTCATATTTTCTCAACAAGGGATTCAAACACAACATGAATGAACCTATTCTCTACATAAAAACAAATAAGCAAGATAATATTACAATTGTTTGCATTTATGTTGATGATATGATTTACATAAGAAATTTGCTACTTGAAGATTTTTAATCAACCACGGAGAAGGAATTAGAGATGACCAATCTTGGTCACATGAAATATTTAATTGGGATATAAGCTAAACAATATGAAAAAGGAATCTTCATTTTTCAAAGAATGTATGCAAAGGATATTTTGACAAGATTTATAATGAGTAAATCTAAGCCAACACATACACCAATTGTCCTAGGAACCAAGCTAGGAAAAGGTGGCAACAATCTAATAGTCAATTCCAATTTATACAAGTAGCTAGTAGGTAGCCTAATGTATTTCAATGCAACAAGGTCTAACATATAGTATTCAATCCATCTTATATCTAGGTTCATGGAGTCACCAAAATAAACTCATTAGAAATAATGAAAAAGGATTTTAAGGTATATTGCAAGAATAATATAGTAAGGAAGTTTATATACTAATTCAAAGGACATCCATCTTGTTGGTTACATGAATTATATAGTATGGAAGTTTATATACCAATTCAAAGGACATCCATCTTGTTGGTTACATGGATAGTGACTTTGTTGGAAGTATTGATGACAAAATGAGTACCTCAAGTTATGCATTTGACTTAGGTACATAATTGATTTCATGGGTATCCAAAAAGAAACACATTGTTTCCATTTAATTAATAGAAGCAGAGTATGTAGACACAACAAGAGAAGTATCCCAGGAAGTTTGGTTAAGAATATTGCTAAGTGATCTTAAGCTTGAAAAGAAGAAGGATCCAACTCCGATCTTTTGTGATAATAACTTAGTTATTACACTTTCCAACAATAATGTATTTCACAATAAAATTCAACACATTGATACCAAATATCACTTAATTCACAACGATCCCACATGGGGGTAACTTGATTTGCAAGCATGTGAAAAGGAAGTGTTATGATCGAAGTGATCAAGGTTTAAATCCAATTGACTAACTTGTGTATATGAAAGGGGCATACATAGGAACCTAGGGGTTATAATGGTAGTGGTTTAACTGACCTTGTGTCACATGAGTACAAAATGTCCAATTGTTGATTCCCCTAGTCACTAAAAAATATTCACTTCATTCACATGCTTGTCAACAATGGGGAAAATCTCTTCGATTTTGTGGATCTAGAGACTAGCTATAAGCTATATTCACTAAGCCATTCGTGATAAACATTTTTGAGTTTTAGATAGAAAACTTTAGTAAATGTAACAATTGAGATTAAGAGGCAGTGTTAAAGTATAATAACATCTCCTATTAAGTAGAGTAAGCAGTTAGTTGCATGTTAAATTGAGTGGGGCTCTTAGTTGTCAGTGCAAGCTATTTTCAGATAACTAGTATTTTTAGAGCTAGTTCATTCTATTTGGCTGATAAATTCAGAAGAAAGAAGGGTTCCTGGTTAGAGTCAGAGCAATGGTGCAAGATGGAAGGTTTAGGGTTGAGAAATTCTACGACCAAAATTGCTAGATATGGAAGATGCAAATGGGGGACTATTTTTATTAGAAAGATCTTTACCTACGATTGAGTAGAAAAAAAATAAGTTGTCAAGTATGACAAATGATGAATAGGATATTCTCGTTAGAAAGGAACTATGAACAATATGATTGTGCTTGGCAATGTCAATGGCCTTCAACATTTCAAAGGAAATGACACCAGACTGGTAAAAGGTGAAGGTGGGTATATCTAACCAGAGTGGTCAATATGAAAGCCATGTGAGTATGAGATCCCAGAGTTGAGCATGAAACATGAATAGCCTAGTAATGCATTTTTGCTATGGAATGTTGTGGATGCTATGATAAAAGAGAATGATACTTGTTGAAGAGAGATCATGTGAACCAGGTTAAATAATGGTGGAATGGATTTGTCAAGGTGTGGATTAGGGTAGATAAAGAAGCCAAGAGAGTGGTGGTATGTATGAAAATAACAAAGATGGAGTAAAGAGCATTGAAGCTTAATGAAAGAGAAAGTTTGTAATGAGTGAACACCCTAAGGGTTTTGGTCCAAGGAAGAAATTTCCCTAAGAAGTTATAAGACCTATGTTCAAGTAGGCATGTTTCATGGGAGAACACATAGTTGTAAGGCCTTAAGATCTTGCTCAAGCATACATGTCATGAAAGTGGCACATGGAGTCATCAAGCTATGGAATGGACCACTTGGAGAGGCACAAGGGTGGTAGGTGTACTGATATACTAGCATGAGTGGGGGAAATGTGAAAACTTAGATGAGATGGTTAATAAATGGGACAAATTCAATCTCACGGAGTCAATTTTAAAGGGGGGATTATTTTGAGTAAACTTGACTTGGTCAAGTTAACAGTGGTTTCAGGCTCTAGGTATACAAGCACCCATGGTTTTTCTCGTGGTATTTGTGTTTAGTGTAGCCTATTTAAAGGCAAATAAAAGTCCTGTGAAATTATCTTGTTAGCTAGTGAGATCAAGAAATAGTGTATTTAGACACCACCATCTCTCTTGGTGCTCTATGATCCCAAAAGATATCTCTAGAATTTGACAGTGCTAGATAATTCTAGAAATTTCTCCATGCATGGTAAAATATATTTAATGATAAGAAAGGAAATCTATGCCCTGAGGTTTTTTACATTTCCTTCATAAGTGTGTGTATTTTTCTCTTTATCAAACTAATTTATACGTATTATGCTATAACAGTTCACATGCATGGTATGATTTGAGTGGAAAAGTGAGATTTATTTTCTGTGTGTTGTTGGTTCCAAGAAGTTGCATCAAGGTTGTATTTTGGAATAATTTTAGCGAATCCAAAACATTGAAGCAATTCGTGATTATAAAGTTAGTTGTTTGGTTGGAAAGACCATCTTATATTTATTTAACATGGGATAATTAAGTGACGTGCTCACATGTTCTATTAGTTTTAATACGTATGAATTACTTGCGCTAGGAACCTAACAGCTTTTTATACAAGTATTTCAAGAAGCAACTTGATCTAAATCTCAGTGAGATTTTATGGCCACCATTGCAAGTTTCTACAAATTGATGGAAATCTTCGAGTAAACAACGGAAAATGGGAGATCATACTTTCTTTCATAATTTTTCAAACATCATCCATATTTAAAGTAAAATTCTATTTATTTTTTAAAACTTACTAATTTTTAAAATTAGTGAGTAATATTTTTAATAAATCAAATATAAAATAATGTGAAATAATCAATAATATTGAAAATAAAAGGTTTAATGTATTTGTTTGATTTTTTGTATTGTTTGTTGATTACGATTTTATTAAAACTAAAGTGAAAAGTCAATTCCATTAAAAATAAATGAAAATAAGAATAAATTTAAGTTAAGTAATAAGAATAAATGTAACCTAAATAACAATAATTTCATTATTTATAGTTCATTTTAATTTAAGATAATAGTAATAATAATATTTTTTTTAATTAGTGAATAAATTAATGTGAAATATCCAATAATATTAACAATAAAATGTTTAGTTTCTCCGCATGGGGTGGGAAGAGATGAGACCCATGGGAGTGTGCATGTCAGTCGTCCCACCCAACTCTAATGATATGAGATGTACTAGGTAGCCCCACACAGGTTATTTATACCACAAGGTGGCAATGCGACATCTAGGCTGAAGCATGATTTTGGTTTGGCATCTCCCTCCTAGGTTTTCAATTATTATGCTATGAGAATTATACTCACACTAACCCCACACACCTTGATTTATTTTGGTTTTTATGAGCTTTGGTTGTCTTTTGCTACAACACTTTCATTTCTTGAATGGGCAACATGTTAGACTCTCAGGGGTAATGCCATGACCCCAAGACCTCCTATGGTCTGAAGGTAGCTTTTGGGTGCACCACGATCCCTTGAGTCTAAGGCACTGATGTGTTTCATCTCTACCTTGTGGAGCACAAAACTACTTCACTTGGATTATGCCTCACATTAAGTTTACTTATATAATATATACACCATTAGTTATGCAACATAATATTATAACTCTTTGATATAGTGCAAGAAATATTATTGTCACTTCTACTTCAATTAAAATTTCATTCATAAAGACATGGGAATTATATGTAAGACATTAATCCATCATCAACATCATCATACACATGCATAGATTTATAAATCAAAAGGCCCTACAACTTTCTACTTTTATTAAATCCATAATTTACAACAATTTCCTGATATAATGGATTCGTCCACAAATCCATAAAACCAACAAACCTTAGGAAAATATAAAGAACCTATCTTTATAGCCTTTAGACCCCACTAGGCCACCCTTCAACCCTACTGTGGATCGTTACTTCCCATGTGCAGGTCATCCTACCTATGAGAGGCTAATTTGATTTTGGTTTCCCACAAGGACCTTGGGCCTTGCATAATAGCAACATCGAGCTCATTCTATCTCCTCCTCCTCATTTCGGTTCTATTTTCTCTTGTGCCTTGTCATGCTTGGTTGTGCCTTCATTCCATTATGTGAGTCATGCAATACAAAATGACTCGTTCCACCTGTTTGGTCCTATTTTTCAGTTCAACATTTAGTTGTTTGATTTGTTAGCATGCTCCATAATTCTATTCCATAAGTGAGTTGGCTCACCCAAGTGCTAGGAGACTTGGGCCAGGCTGACTCATTGCTTTGCTTTATGCCTTCAAGTTTGTCTCACCCAATGCAAAATTTCATTCTAGCTAATGCAAAATTTTAGCTTACTTGTCTCGTCTTTCCAGGATGATTCCCTTGGCTCACCCATCTCATCTTTATTAACTAATGCCCTTGGCTATCCCAACTTGTTTGGCCCGGTCGACACCCTTAGCTTTCCTAAATCATATCACTTGGTCGACGTCAGTTTTTTGTTTTCCTTATCCTGCCTCACATAGAAAATGCCAAATTTTGGCTCTTCTTGCCTTGGGAACTTAGACCACCAACCATTCAACTATGTTTCTCTCCCCTTGGTCAAAATTGTCCTAGGCCAAACATTTCTACCATTTGGTTGCTTGTTTAAGGGTGTTTTGGTCCCTATCTTTAGCATCCATATTACACCTCATGGTGTCATATTGGACCTCCTCACCCATCATTCAGCCAAGTCAGGTGCTTCGTCACCCATGTCTACCATGTAACCATAATATTCATATAAACCTGATGGAAGCCCCAAGTGTTGGTTTTTCAATACCTTGTGTTGGCGTGCTCTCACCCAACGTCTACTTTTGTCACATTTCTTGTGATATCTTCATCACAAATCATGAAATAAATATGTTTCCCGTGGCATTCTCCTCAGCTAAATTCATTCCAGACTCTAGGTTTTGACTTAACAAATGCGATTGCCGCGGTAAGATACTCCTTTCATTCTTCCCCTATGTTGTTTACGAAATTTTGTTCTTTTTGGGTTATAGTCGATGGTTAATAGTATTTTGATCCCATCTCTAATCCAGAACCGGACATGAAAGTTTCTTCTCATCCGGCTCCTCGTGACTTGGGGCATGGCCAGCTCCCATAGTGTGACGGGCGGTGTGTACAAGGCCCGGGAACGGATTCACCGCCATATGGCTGACCGGCGATTACTAGCGATTCCGGCTTCATGCAGGCGAGTTGCAGCCTGCAATCCGAACTGAGGCCGACTCAAAGTTATTTTTATCCCAACAATAGTCCAACTATAACCCTATGGTCATGTCTCACTAGATATCACTCTGGATGATATCGTTGGCTGCATATTTGGAAATAAATCCTACATATTGGCATGTGCTAGATCTCATGATGAGGATTGACTAATCAAGTAGCTAATCTAATCATCGTATTAAGCTCCATAAGGACTCATGTCTCATAGTGAAATATTCTCGATCTTAGATGATCACAACTCCACCAATATTCTATTGTAGTGGCACCACCCTAGGTACCTCCATAATCTAGGCTTTCCATAAGTATACAAAAGCAGGCCATCTCCTCAAGGCTCAAGGAGATTAATAGGAGTGTTTTTCATGGTGACCTCTACCCTCATTAGATCCCATTTGATCTGTTGAATGCATCCCTCCATAATTCGTCTTCATGTAAGGCAACAAAGGAGGATATAAACTTATATTTCTCTATGCTTCCTCAACAAATATCTCAAGCTATGGATCCCATGGCCAACCTTTCGAGCTCATAATCATTGTACTATCCTCCTCCTGGGCCTCAACATATTAAGGAATCTCTCCTCTGTAATATCCTTGAACCACTATTTCCATCCTAGTTTCCTTTGCCCGCTCTAATTTACTTGTCCTCTTCTCCAACTTTTCTACTTAGTCTATCAAAGTGAACATTATTTCTGCATGTCATGAGAGAAGAGACTCCATAACATTATTACTTAACTTTCTACATGTATCACCACAATACTATTGTTCAATATTGAAGATGGTGCACATCCTCACTACTATCTCTCTGATCTCCTAAGGACCATACTACTTGCAACATCCGAAATTTATCTACATATTATATATCCAAAGCATCCACCTTCTGCTTGATTGGGAAATACCTTGCCAAGTGATCCTCTCTGCAAATCCAATAAGATACATGCTTCTTTTCTTTAGCTACACCCACTTTTTTTCCATACTTTTAAGTCTTCCCTTTCTCCTAGTCCTTCTTCTTCTCCTTTCTATTATCACTCTACATCTCCTCATATTCACTATTTGGCTAGTAGTCAAATCATTTCTCTACTGTGGAAATGGTTGCTACAAGAGATTGGACTCCCTACTTCATAAATTATTTTCCCATGGCTCGAGAATGTTGATAAAGTGGTACACCCTGTCCTTCTCATGCATATCTCTAATGTCCAACAAAAGGCATGAGAACTCCTTAATATAGGTCTAGAGCTTACTAGTGTGCTTCAACTCCCTTACGCAATCCCTTTCCACTCATTCTTGTCCCTTGGTCCAAATTGTGCATACAAAGCCTTTTTTAGCTTTCTCCATGTCTAAATTTTGTATGTGATGGCACCTGCTGCTAAGTCCTCAACTCTAGTTCTCCAACAAAGTTTTAGTATTCCTATGAGATACATGGTTACTGCATTGGTGTTCATCTCTTTAGAACAAACCTTCAATTGTTCTAACATTTGTTCCACGTCCTAGTAGAAATTTCCCAATGTCTTATCACTTCTTGTGACATCATACATCTCTGATTATTTCAACTTCACCTTCATAGATGAACTACCTGAAATCTGCCCCATGAATTGCTTCATTACTGCAATGTTATAAGCCTAGTCTCTTGTGAGTGCCACATGTAACTTCACCTGATTTTCCAAGTCCTTCATCTAATCTTTCTGATCTTAGGCTTGTCTTAATAAAAATTAAATGAAGCATGAAATTCATTGAATGACCCTCTCAATCTTCTAAATCTCTTCTCAGAGCTCTTCAAACTCCTTTCCATGGCCTTCCATACCTTCAACCATCTATACCAAAGTCATCTCAAGATCTTTGAACTTCTCAAACATTACCACCTCATCTTGGTCCACTAGGTTAAAACTAGTGTTCACCATTGTGACCTTCTTCCTTCCAAATGTGATATTGTTAGGATCACTTCAAAGTTTCCAATTAAAATCTATACCAAGAACTAAGAACCAATAGCCAAAATCCTTTTTCCCACCTAGAAATTGATTATAGAATCCCCTTCCACAATAACCTGCAATAAAAGGAAATTGTATCTACAATCTTCTTTTGACCTTCCTTTAGTAAAATTTTCTTTGTTACCACTTGATAAAAAACACCATCTATGAGTATGAGAACAATATTTCTAGCTCTTATACCACTTGGTATCAACTTGGTATAGAGATACACTACCACTTCTTGAACCTTCACCTACATATGGTGTAGGTATCAACTCTAATACCACCTATCATGACCCTAGGGCCTCCGTATGGTCATAAGGTGCCATTTGGGTGCACCATGATCCCTTGAGAATGCAACATTGACATATTTCACCTCTAAATCGTGGAACATAGAGAATTTTCACCAAAATACACCTTACTATAAGTTGTATAATATTTATACCATTAATTATGTAATGAAACATTAACTCTTCAATATAGTGCAAACAATCTTAATTTCACTTCTTCTTCAATTAAACTTTGATTCATAAATACATGAGCATTATATGGAATACATTAATGCATCATCAAACTTGTCAAACACATGCATATATTTATTAATGAAATGCTTCTTCGACCTTATTCTTTTATTAAATTCACAATTTATAACAATTTCCCTAGAAAATGGCTTGGTCCAAAAATCCATAAAACCAAGAAACCTTGAGAAAATATAAAGAACCTAACTTTATATCCTTTGGACCCCACTATGTCACCCTGCCACCCTACCTTGGGTCGTTCTTTCCACATCATGGGTTGTATCTCCCAAGACGGGATGGTTCAATTTTGTTTTTCCATAAGGACTATGAGCCCTACATGAATGTAGACCCAAGCTTATTTCATATCCTCTTCCTTGTTAAATATTTGGATGTGAATTCCTAAGATCCCTTGCTCGTCCCTTCTTCATTCAATTCTATTTTCTCTTGTGCCTTGTTGTGTTCTGTTGTGCCTTCATTCCATCATGTGATTTATGCATATGCAGGACTCATTCCATCCGTTCTGTCCCCTTATGTAGTTCAACTTTCCATTGAACTATTCATTTGCATGCCCTATTATTTTGTTCCATGAGCAGGTTGGCTCACCCAAGTTTTGGGCACCTTGGCTCAAGTCAACTCATCATTCTACCTTGTGCCCTAAATTTTTTCTTGGACATTGAAATTTTTTGGCTTTCATATCTTGTCTTGCCTAGCTGACACCCTTACTTTTCCTAACTAATGCCCTCAACTTTCCTGTCTCATCTCGCCTACTTGATTCCCTCGACTTTCCCAGCTCATCGTACTTGGCTATCACCAAATTTTGACTTGCCTTGTCTTGCCTCACTTAGTTGATGCCAATTTTTGTCTTGCATTATCTTAGGGAAACATCCCACCAACCATTCCATGAAGGCGCCCTCCCATCAATCCATATCATCTTAGGATGACCTCATCTACCACTTGGTCACTCATCTAGGATGTTTTAGCCCATGTCGTAGGCGTCCATGTTGCCCCTCATGGTGTCATCCTAGGCCTCCTCATTCATCATTAGGCCAATTTGAGTGTTTGACAAACCACATATATTGTGCCACCAAGCTGCCTACATGTTCCTAATGGAAACCCCAAGTGGTGACTTTTTTATGCCTTATGTTGGTGTGCTCTTACCCAACATCCACTTTTAACACATTTCTTGTGATATCTTCATAAAAAATTGTTTGATGGATATGTCACCCATTATAAGAGTTTTGAGGTTAAAAATAAATCTTAAAATAGAAACATACTAACAAAATAAACTTTAAAAGAACCAATAGGCTCAACATGATTATGTCATCTCTAAGTGTAAATATGTTGGAGGGAAAAGAAGAAACATGATTTTTTTAATTGTATTTTTGACTCATCTTCTTTTAGTTTACTCAAATTTCGAGTGTGTACAACTTTTTGATGTGGAATTAAATTCCACATCTAATGAGAACAATATTCGAATACTTCTAAATAGACCCACATCAAAACAAATTGAAAATACATGAAAGAGTGTGTTGAACATGCTTTTTTACTGTATTTTTATTTTTTAAATGTGGGTCTACTAAGAAGTATGAAGAGTGGGTACTCATTGGATATGGAATTTAATTTTTCATATGATAGGTGTCCACACATAAATTTTGAGTAAACCTAGAAGGAGATAAGCCAAAAATGCAATAAAAATAACTAGTTTCATTTCTTTTTATTTGAAACTTCATAACTCTTATTTTATTATTTTAACTATTATTTTAGTATTTTCCTTAGGAGACCCATCTTCGACCTCAAATTTCACCTAATGCATGGTGCACACCTTGGTTAAAGGTGCACCCAACTCTAGATCCTAATAAATGAGCACCCACGAGTACCTTGAGTAAGATTGAGATGGACAACACAATGGAATACCCATCACATCAATTGTGACAAAAGGATAATGTTTTTGGGTTTCTTCCAAAGATGAAGGAAACTCTCCCATCATTCAAGAGAGAGTGTTGAGAAAGAAGTCAAGCAACATGTGTGTCAATTAGGTGAATGAACTACAATGGACCGAACAAGTTGGCATGAATTGAAGAATGCACCCATACAACATGAAGCAATAGAACAAGGTTGCACATTATCACACTCAACTTAAGATTGGGTTTCATGGTATGTTGGTCGATAAGAGAGGTGGGACAAGTTTTTTTAATGAACAAGACTACATGAATATATTTGTGGAGTTGTGATGGCTTGTGAGTTAGCCCGAGTAAATGAGGAGTCATAACTCCTTAAATACCCTCGCACATAGAAGGGTGTATATAAAATGACACCTGAAGGGGAGGAGAACAATTCATGACACAAAAATGAATGGTGGATAAGATAAATGATAAGCAGTGAATAGGTTTGAGCTAAGGAGTAGGGGAGAACTAGGTGAGGCTTGGGATTTATTTGTTCAAGGTCTAACTGAGGTCACATAACGAAGTAGTACACCGTACTAAGCATAGGGTCAGACGAGGATTGTGATGGGAGTTGAGACAACCAAGTGGAATAATTTGTAGTATAATATGATGTACAACTGAGGTTATGTTTAAGCATATTTGTAGGCCGAACAGTTTTCAAGCTACTTCTAGATGTTACAGCCTAGCAAGTAGATGGATAGGGTTAGTCCAACTTAAGATGACCTGAAGTGACCTAAAGTGAACTGAGGGTGTATTCCGTGAGTGGGTCTTGTCTTGTATTTGGAGAGGATAGGTTGGGGATCACTAGGGCCTCCTCCTTGTTGTTGTAATGTTGAAAATTTATATATTTGGGTTGTAATAAAAGCATTGGAGGTTACAACCTTCCAACCCACATAAGTGTAATGTTAAGTGATAGTGTATATATCTAATTTCATGAATGAAGGTTAATGAAATATGCAAATTATGATGAAGTAAATGTGAAATTATACTTGTGAATGGTTACATGATACTTTTTGCACACATTGATAAATATCACACAAACAAAAGTATAATCGTAGAGGAATGGCTTCTTGGAAATACTGAGTGGGGAGGGGGGTGAATCAATATTTCATAAATTTAAAAAATATAAGTATCAAATCAGTTAACCAATAACATCACATCAAATGAACACAAGATATATATGAAAAATGTATTTATATTACAAGGGAAGCTACAACTTTTGGTTTACTAACTACAACTAGAAGTGCCCCAACCCCAAGATTTATCAACTCCCACTAGAAGGAGGTGACAACCTCCTGAAGGAAGCTACAAGTTCCTTCCCTAGCACAACATTGCCACCCTATATAATAAAAGATAGAAAAAAATTATTAGGCTTTCATACCAGGGCTAATGGCCCAATTAAAACAACATCCAAATATCATCATAGTAAGCCTTTCCAACTTCATATATGCCCCTTTTCACATAAAAGTATAATATGTAGATAGTTCAACAATAAATTGCATACCTTAGATCATCAAAACTACAGGTGATCTTACCCCAACCAACTTCAAGACTCCTTGACCTTCACATCAACAATAGTCCACTACAAATCACATATGAAGGTCTACTTCAAATTATCATATGTTTGCCACAAATCACATGTCAATATCTTTTCTTCTCCCAAGGTCCACATCAAATTAAGTATTAGAGTTTGTTCCAAGATCTTCAACAAAGGGCTTCTTCATTGCTTAACAAGACATCAATATATGCTTCTACGGTTTCCTTAAGACTTCAAGGTCTGCTCCAAAGATATGCTTCAAAACAAGTGTCAAACTATGCTCCAAGATAAGTCTGCTACAAATCAAGATCTACAACAAGTCATGTCTCAAGGTATAGTTTCAAATCATCAAGAGTTTGCCACAAATTACATGCCAAGGTCTACCTCAAAATAAGTCCCAAGGTCTATTCAACATCTTAGAAAGATTCCTAACAGAAAGATATGGATTCTTCCTTTAGAAAAACCCAAAAAAAACACATAGGTGTGAAATAAGCCTCACAATTTGGCCTCAAAGAGGGGAATAAATTTGGCCATGTTACAACCACAAGGGGACATGGGGGGGCTATAGATACACCTCATCATGGTTGTAGGTATTCCCTAAGGAGGCCATAGGTTTGCCTCAAGGTTGTTAAATAAATGAATCAAGACCAATGAAAAAAAACACCACAAAATAATAAAAAAACAAGTTAAATACCCTTCTTGAATTTCAACCTTCTATAATTATTTGATATAACACAAGCATTAGACCAACTTATGCAAGTTACTTTCTCAAATCATGCCACACATTACTTTTATTTTTGATCTCCATGGGTGGGAATATATAGTGGTTGAACATGCCTATAATGGGGCTGACTTAACCCTTGTAAAAGAAACATCTGTAATGAAGCTAACCTGATAGAGATGAATTGACTTGTTTTAGAGGAGGTTTAGGATACTTTTTTTTTTGACTTGCATATCAACTTCTTTCAGGATGATTGGAAAACATTTATTTTGTTCAAAACTAATATAATTCTTATCTTCTTCTAAGGGCTTCCATAAAATTTTAAAACCATAAATATAATGGGGCATAATCTAGTCCACAGCCTATCCATTTGGGGCATTAAAATTCCAAGATTAATATCTCTCCAACTGGGAGGACCCATAATGCATGCCACTTATCAAACAAAATGGCATGACCAAGGCTATCAATCTAGGAGGTACTTGAAGCCAAACTCACTTTATTTTTTCACACAATTCATCAAACGAATGATGGTCCATTCATCCTGTAACATCAATGACAATCTTTATAGCAATCTTCTCCTTTTCCATTGATGTCAACAATCATGCCCCCCTGTCATCATGCTCTCCCTTCTATCCATTCTTCACTCACTTCGTCTCCATGCTACAATTTCTTTTCTCTCCCCCTTTGACATCAACAGAAAATGGTACCTTATGTATTTGGGGTTTCTCCCCTTGAATATGTTAGAAAATTATATATTATAGAGCAATGGAACACATAAAATATTGCAGAAATATAAACACAAAAAACACATAAAAAAAGAGAGACACAGACATACGTGGTTCACCCGGTTTGGGCTACATCCATGGAGAAATAGCCAATCCTTCTTTATTATGTTATCCAGCAAACTGAAGAGATACAACCTACAGCAGATCTGCTGTAATACCCTCTTCACTCTCAATCTCCTCTCTCTTTGTCACTTAGAATATAGATGTACATAGATGCAATACAATTCCCTCATATATAGTGAGGGGTTGCCTTCTAGGAAAACCCTAAACTAAACATAACTTATACCGTCAGATCATCTGCCTAATGAACGACCCAGATTGACTAGAAATTACTAGACTTTTACAAGGTAATTTTACATCTATTTTTAGCTTTAGGGGCGCTGCCCCCAAACCCTCACGGGGGGGACAAGCCCCCCCCCCGCGTGGAGGGGTGTACAGTCTTCCTAGGGTATACATCTAGCTAAGACATTTGAATACAGAAGATAATCAGGCTCCACACCCAACAATATCCCACTTGGAGACTGACTATAGCAACTCCACCACTGCTTCATTTACTAAACAATGACTCCACTTTGGAACTGGCTATTTCTCACCTTCTTCATCATATTTGAAGACCAATTGAAACTGAGCAGTTCTCAGTTTCTCCCTGGTTACAACTTTTGTTAGCATATCTACAGGATTCTGGCTAGTGTGTATGTTTTCCAGCTTCAACTGTCCATCTTCCAATGCTGACCATATGAAATGGTACTTGAGCTGTATATGTTTAGTCTTGGAATGAAATGCAGAGTTCTTTGCAAGATGTATGGCACTCTAGCTGTCACTGTATAACCTGCCCAACTCCCAATTCTTACCCAATTCATCCAGAAACCTTTGTAACCAAATCATTTCTTTACTAGCCTCTGTAGCAGCAACATACTCTGCTTCTGTTGTTGAAAATGCAACAACACTTTGGATTTTTGAAATCCAATTGACATTTGTTCCACCTACAGTAAATACATATCCTATAGTGCTCCCCCTGTTATCTCTGTCACCTGCCATATCTACATCAACATATCCCTGTAGAGCAATGTTTGAACCACCAAAGCATAATGCTTGATTTGTGGTACCTCTCAAATACCTGAGAATCCACTTCACTGCCATCCAATGTTCTTTTCCTAGATTGTTCATGTACCTGCTTACAACTCCCACTGCATGTGCAATATCAAGCCTTGTGCAGACCATTGCATACATTAAGCTTCCAATTGCTGATGCATATGGAACTTTAGACATATGAGCCATTTCCTGAGTCTTGGGACATTAATTTGAAATGACTAGCCAAAGGTATACTAACTAGTTTTGCATTCTACATATTAAACCTTTTCAACACCTTTTCTATGTACTCACTTTGAGACAATGTTAATTTGCGATTCTTCTTGTCTCTTGTTATTCTCATACCAAGGATTTGTTTTGCAGCACCCAAATCCTTCATTGCAGATGTGTTTGCCAATTTCCTTTTGAGCACATTTATTTCCTGCGTGTTAGAACCTGCAACAAGCATGTAATCTAAATACAATAACAATATAATATAGCTGCCATCATTTTTCCTTTTGAGATAAACACAATGATCAGAGTGACATCTAGTATAACCTTGTTCAGACATAAACCTGTCAAATTTTAGATACCACTGCCTTGGAGCCTGTTTTAAGCCATACAAGCTCTTCTTCAACTTGCACACTAGTTTCTCCTTCTTTTTTACGTCATATCCTTGTGGCTACTGCATATATATCTCTTCCTCCAAATCCCCATGGAGAAAGGCTGTCTTTACATCTAACTACTCAAGATGCAAATCTTCAGCTGCTACTAGACTTAAAATAGTTCTGATTGAAGTCATTTTAACAACAGGAGAAAATATTTCATCAAAATCAATACCTTTATTCTATGCAAACCCCTTCACCACAAGTCTAGCTTTGTAACTCTGTTTTCCTCCATCTTCTTCCTTCAGCCTATAAACCCATTTATTCTGCAATGTTGTTTTACCTACAGGCAACCTGACTAAGTTCCAAGTCTGGTTATGTGCTAAGGAGTCCATCTCTTCTTTCATGGCTTGCTCCCACTTCTTCATGGTTTCTACCTGCACTGCTTCTTTATAACATTCTGGTTCACCAGAATTAGTCAACAATACATAATATAATGAAGGAGAGTATCGTTTAGGGGGTCTACTTATCCTGGTAGACATTCTAACACCAATTTCAGGTGTTTGAAGTGCTTGTTGCTATTGTGGTTGTTGTCTTGGCTGTTGATCATTATGATTTTCAGGCACCATCATTTTTCCTGTGATATCGTCAAGCACGGTGTATTCTCTGTTTTCTTTTTCTTATTTCTTTTCCTGCAACTGATTCTTATACAAGACCTTTTCATTGAATATTACATCTCTGCTCCTAATGATTTTGTGATTTTCATAATCATATAAGCGATAACCAAAATCATTAACACCATATCCAGTAAAGGTACATTTCTTTGATTTTGCCTCAAGTTTTGTTCTATTTTCTTTGTTAATGTGGACAAAGGCTTCACAACCAAAAGTGTTTAAAAATGAGTAGTTTACCTTTTTACCTGTCCATGCCTCCTCTGGAATACCACCATCCAAGGAACTTGAAGGCCCTTTGTTTATTAGATAAATAGCAGTATCTACAACAGCTACCGAAAATTTTAAAGGCAATCCTGCATGCAATATCATGCACCTTGCACACTCCATGATTGTCCTGTTCATCCTTTCTGACACACCATTTTCTTGCGGTGTTCCTGGAACTGTCTTCTCTTTTTGAATTCCATTCTCTAAACAGTACCTATCAAACTCTTTGCTGCAAGATTCACCTCCATTATCTGATCTGAGACACTTCAACCTTTTCCCTGTCTCATTTTCAACCAAACCTTTCCATTCCTTGAAAGTATCAAATACATCAGATTTATTTCGAATTCAATAAATCCAGGTTTTTCTGGTTGCATTGTCAATACAAGTAACATAATAACGAGAGCCACCAAGAGATGATATCTGAGCAGGTCCCCATACATTAGTATGCACAAGCTCTAATTTTTCAGTCTTCTTTTCTTTCCCAACTCTAAGGAATCTGACTCTCTTCTGTTTTCCATAAACACAATTCTCACAAAAAATTTAAATCAACATGCTTCAAACCTGGAAACAAATTTCTTGAGTGAAGAATCTAGATCCCCTTATCACTCATGTGCCCGAGCCTATGATGCCACAATGACGTATCTTCTCCTGTAGAGGTTAAAGCATTAACAGATTTAGAAATACCATTGCATAAATACAATGTACCAACCTTTTCTCCTTTCGCTATTACCAAGGATCCTTTAGTGACCTTCCAGGTTTTATCTGTGAAAGTACTTACGCAACCTTCACCTCCCAACTGCCCTGTTGAAATTAGATTTTTCTTTAGATCTGGAACATGCCTTACATTCCTCAATAGCCACTGATTTCCATTTTGCTGTTTTATGAAAATTGTACCCATTCCAACGATTTTACAGGGTTTATCATCACCCAATAGAACTTGTCCAAAATCTCCTTGAACATAATCATGAAAATGTTTCTTATCAGGTGTGGCATGGAATGATGCCCCTGAATCTATCACCCAGGCATCAATAATATTTTCTAATGAAAGAATCAAAGCATCTTGCAACACATCACCTGTTACATTCGCTTCATGATTAATTTCTTGCTGCACATCTCCTTCTTTTCCCTTCCGAGACTTGTAGTCTTTCTTTAGGTGTCCTTTCTTCCCACATTTCCAGCACACTATCCCCTATCTGGACTTGGATCTACCTTTTCTTGACTTACTGCGATATCCTAGGCTCTTTCCTCTTTCCATTTTTCTTCCCCTAGTCTCTGTAGTCAAAGCATTACCTGATGTCTCACCAGAGCTTTTCCATCACATTTCTTCGCTAAGGATTGCACTAACAACATCATCAAACTTTAAAGTACTAGATTCAGAGACAAAGTTACTAACAACCATAACTAAACCATTCCAACTTTCTGGCAATGAGCACAGAAATAACAGAGCCCTAACTCCATCATCAAAATTTACCCCTAGATAACTTAACTGACTTGTAACTGTATTAAAATCATTTAAATGATCAAAAACAGATCCACCTTCTGACATCTTCATATTAAATAAACGCTTCATAAGAAATACCTTATTTGAGGCTGAGGGTTTTTCATATAGTTTGGCCAATGCCGACATTAAACCCTGTGTTGTCGTTTCCTTTGAAATATTAAATGCTACCGACACCGCTAGGCACAGCCGTATTGTTCCAAGTACCTTTCTATCCAGAATATCCCATTATGTGTCTGTCATACTCATCGGCTTCTTTGCCTTTCCGCTCAATGGTAGGTACAGATCTCTCTGATATAGATAATATTCCATTTGCATCTTCCACAGCTAGTAGTTTTGGCAGTTGAATTTTTTGACCCTAAACCTACCATATTTTGTCATTGCTCCCACTTGAACCAGGAACACTTCTCTCCTGTGAGTTTATCAGCCAAATAGACCTTCGGCTTTGATACCAGTTGTTAGAAAATTATATATTATAGAGCAATGGAACACATAAAATATTGCAGAAATATAAACATAGAAAACACATAAAACAAGAGAGACATAGATATATGTGTTTCACCCAGTTTAGGCTACATCCACGGAGAAATAGCTAGTCCTTCTTTATTATATTATCCATCAAGCTGAAGAGATACAACCTACAACAGATCCGTTGCAACACTCTCTTCGCTCTCAATCTCCTCTCTCTTCCTCACTCAGAATACAGTTGTACATAAACGCAATACAATTCCCTCATATATAGTGAGGGGTTTCCTTCTAGGGAAAAAAACCCTAAACTAAACATAACTTCTACCATTAGATCATCCACCTAATGAACAACCCAGATTGACTAGAAATTACTAGACTTTTACAAAGCAATTTTACATCTATTTTTAGCTCTCGGGGACCGCTAGCCCCAGAGCCCCCAGCTGGGGGGGATTAGCCCCCCTGCATGGAGGGGTGTATAGTCTTCCTAAGGTATACATCTGGCTAAGACATTTGAATACAAAAGATAATCAGGCTCCACACCCAACAGAATATATAGCACTTAGCATGATTTCTATCTTCTTAAACTTCCCTTCTTTGTTTTCCTTATGACTCTTTTGCTTGGCTGCAACTTTCTTTCGTTTTGCTTGGTCTAGAACATATATGTTGTTTGGTATTCTTATGGATTTTGAAACTAATATTCAAATTCTTCTTTTTTGATTTCATAATTTTGTGAATCAAACATGAGATTATACCCTTTATGACACATCTTACTAACACTGAGATTATTGTGCTTCAAATCCTTAGCTGGAAAAACATTTTGTGCTTTCATATGTATGGTTCTAAGACTTGCTACACCTTTTTTAAGTATCTTGACATGAGATTTATCTCCAAACACAAAGCTTCCAAGTTTTTCTTTTAGGCTGAAAAATTTGTGTTGGTCTTTAGTCATATGTGTTGATCATCAAATGTCTATGTACCATTGATCTTCTTTATCTTCAACAACCAATGTTATATTACAATTTTCCTTCTTTTTCTTCTCCCGTGTCATAGTTGGTTTCTTTTTCTACATGATTGGAGCACTTTCTTTCACAAGCATGCAATCATGTGCCTTGTTTCGAAGAGTTTTGTATTTGTAGCATACAATATTTTGGTTCATTAGTGGTTCAAATGGATTGTAATTTCTGTTGGTAAATCCATGAACAATCCTTGATCTATGGTCATTTATTGGAACTCTATAATCATTATCGCTTCTTACATAATTATATATTGTATTTATCTTACAGTGGATTTCTTTAATGTCCAAAATTTCCACAAGAGTAACAATGACCAATTAAAATGTTCCCATACCTCGAAGAGTGGGATGATTTTGTGAATTTATTCTACCTTGGAGGAGGTTTAATCCATTATTGATTAGTAGAGGCAGTAGCGTTTTCAGACTCCCTTTGAGTTTATTTAATAGGAGTCTTGGAGCTTGTGTCTCCCTTTCTTGAGGATGCACCTATATAGTGAAGACTCATTTCATCACCTTATGGTCTTTAACAGCTGAAAATGTTATCCAACACTAGTGATTTGTTTAATTTATTGTTAATATTATCAACTTCAACCTTTGATGTTACAACTTCATCTTTAAGCTTCTTACATTCTTCTTCTTTATTCTTCATTTAGGTCTTCATCACTTATTTCTCTTTGTTTCATGAATATGGACCTCTAAAGAATATTTTCTTCATTGTGCTTTTCAAGTAGGTTTCTCAATTTATTTTTTCTAAGTTTGGAATTTTCTATTTCACTATTCTTCAATTTGTCCTTAAGGTATTCATCTTCTTGTTTAGAGTTTGAATCTTTTCTGATTCCCCAAGAAAAAATTATTATAATTGGTTCTTCATTATTTGAATCATTGGCCTCTTCATCATCACGATCACTATTTTGTCTTTCTTGGGTTATGTGATCTGAAATGATCATTCATTAACACTGATGTAGAATTGATTAGCCATTATTGAATTGAATGTTAGCTGAAAAGTGTGGAAATCGAGGAAAACTGCTTGAGAAGAAGACTTTACGATAGCTAATTAAACACAAGATAGATGCATAACAGAAGTGAAAATAGTAAAAGCACAGTGATACCAGATAACGAGATTGATGATGGAGTTCATCCCTGATGGACTATGTCTCCAGGTCCACTTTCAAGATGGGAGACCATTTTTATTAGGAATGAAAAGAAGGAGTTGATTACACAGAGATTTGATTAGTCTGAATGTGCATGCAGGCACTTCTGATCACTGTCATTATATAGCTCTCTGAACCAACTTTCCAATGCCTCTTACGAATTCCAATTATGACTCCAGATGCTCCCTTAACACTGGAAACAAAACTGCCTATGTCCTCTAGAATCTGCAAGGAAAAGTCCAAAACCACTCTCCTCTGATCAATGAAGGAAAATATGCCTTTTAAAGGCCTACAGGTACATGAAAACCACCTTGGCTAAATTCAGGATGAATGAAGTTGGATCTGGATAGGTTTAGGATCTCAGGCTAGTTGTTTAATGCCGCATAGGCTAAGTTGGCATGGTGGTCACATTAATTGTTTAACCAAACTCTAACAAAAAACCCAAAATAACTTTGGATAAGCAATTGACTGTTGGTGGTCATCTAACCAGGCGGAGGTGGTTTGTTGGTTTTGTGTGACCAGCCGTAGTCTAACTGCAAGTTGCCACCTCCGTGGTCTACCTTGGCGGTTTCGACTACCTTCCTGCTGACGGTTTATCCTCACTGGTCACATGACCTATTGCAGTTTGTGCTGACTACTCTGACAATTGTGGTTTCGAGACCTATCACATGGCTTCTCCGACACAGTTACCAATTGCAATCAATGATCTGACAGCTTTTGAAAACCCCGATGGTTTTCACATCTCCGGTCACATGTTATCGAGGTTCTGACATAGTTACGATCAGCAGCTTAGGACTGATATGCTTATTTGTAATGTTTTGTATTGTTTGTAATATGTAAAGGCCAAGAGGGTTATATGCCTTAGGTTTTATGTATTAATTGAATACATTGTAATGTTGTATTATGATAGGGTTGGTAGGACTTAGAACTAGGTCTTAGGTATTTAAGTCATGGTTTGCATTTGTTTTAGAACTAGGTTTGATACATAGTTTGTAATACTTATCAATGCATGATGCATAGATTTAGGACTAGGGTTTTAGGCTTTAGGTTTAGATGTAGATTAGGTTTTAATATATAAAGTTTTTCAAAAGCCATTTACACTAAAACATCACCAGGCAACATTAGCAACTTTTATGACATGATGGTGAACCTGTCGACAACAAAACCTGTGAGTGAATGACAACCCAAATCCTACAAAAGTGAACGACAAAACATATGTTGTCAACCAATCCTAGCGGAATTGTTGATGAACACAAGTCGACAGCCAGGTACTAACCCATATCAACTAAATGCCATGAAACCATAAACATTACCTAAACAACCTGATCCATCACCAATAATGTCGAACTAACGACACCAAACTGAGTTGATGACAATACTGAACACTAATAATGACACTTGAACACCTATGCAACGATCATATGATATCCTCCTAGATCATTCCTCTCTCTTGAAAGCTTTTGGACCACAAAAATTTGACTAAACAAATAGTCGATGAGGGTAGAACTCCCTCTCTTTCCACCTTGACCTGACGATGTATCAATACATTCGATCAATCACCTGTAAGTGATGACCTTTATGATGTTGACCATGGTACTTCTTGATTCGATGACCTGTTTCATCCGTCTGCAGTATGAACAACTTTCAACAATGGGCAAACAACCAGTTATGAACATGGCATTTTATTTCTTTCCACGAAGAACCATGATTTAGTGATTCATAATCTTTGAAACCAATCTCTACTGGATGTTATTTAATACCATCAACATGTATAAACAATATATTTTGTGGAATAATAGAGACAATCAAAGATACTCTTGACATAAAACCAACCACTTGATTACACATACTTTCCTACTTCCTGATTACTAAGTAAACTTGCTGCAATGAACCTATCCAACTATAAGGTGAAATCTCTTGCAACTTGGTTTGTCTTTGAAAGTATTGATTTAGCTGTGAATTGTTTGAATCACTTTTTCTTCATTCATTAAATGATGTTTCCATTGATTAGCACTTTCCTCTGATGCATAAGTTTCCCTTAGACACTTTGACACTACTTTAGAAAAGGTTTGGATATGAAAACAAATAGGTTTCCTCTCCACTTGAAAAGAGGTTTCCAAACTATTTGAAACATGAAATGGCAACACAATACAAGAGAAGTTGGACACCAAATTTCTCCAATACTGACCTATATCCTTGTATCTATTAAGTTCCAAACTTAAACTAAATTGATTCATTCTGATATTAGGAAGAGGAGCTTTAGGCACAAACTGTAATTCATGTTGTAATCTCGGCTTATGAATAAGATGTTTGGTTTTACATATAACTGGAATTGTTTCTATCTATTTAAACAAACCATCTTTAAGCTGAGTCTCATAACTTAAACAACCATCATGTCAATTGTTATGTTGTCCTTCCATACACATGATTATAAATCTCTTGTTTGAACTTATTAACCACTTCATCTGATTAACATTAACTGAATTCAAGTGATTTTTGTTTTTATGTGCCCTGACAATAAATTCAACCCCATCTTTCTGAAGGTGATATTTATGTTCTCTTCTATAAAATACTGCATCACAATCATAAAGATAAGGAATTCCTAAGGCAACTCCACATATGTCTACTAGAACCACATCTAATTCCACTTCATCAATGTAATTACCTGTTATGGAAAATCTTAATTGACACTGTTTAGTGATTATTATTTGAATTGATTTATTTAGCCATCATAATGGGTAAGGTCTTGGATGATTTCGTGTTTCCAAACCCAAACTTTTAACTAAATATTTAGAGATTAAATTCACCCGTGATCCATTGTTAAACATTGTATATATCTTTGTATGCTTAAAGTTATCCTTATTTTAAAAAATTCAACTGTTTTATCCTCATTTGAAGGATTTATGTTTGATGAAGATGCAATACTTTTCGAACTTGAACCAATGTCAAAAGTTTTACCTATCATAACCATGGTTGTTATCCTCCTTTCATCACCTAAATCTGAACCGAGATCCTGCTGGACTACTTTAATGGCCTTATTTTTATCCTTCTCCTTAAGGAACTTTTTGGGCTAAAGTTCTGGATGAAGTTTCCAACACTTAGATACGTCATGACCGATTCTCTATCAATGAGAACAAGTAGGTCTTTCCTTCTGAGCTATCACTGATTTCTTTCTCTTCGAAATGTTCTTCCCTTTACTGTCGTTGAATCTTTTTCTTCAAAATCTTTGGATGACTGTGATGAAAACTTGAATGGTCTGCCACCTGATTCAATATGTATGGCCTGAACACACACTTCATCAAAATCATCAGGATTAAACATCAATAAAGTATGCTGTAAATATGAATGTAAACTGTTAGGTCCCTATACTACTAGTGTAACCCCTTATTGTTATAAGTACAACCCCCTTATTATACTTTTGTGTCCATATAGTCCCCATATTGTTATTATTGTGCCCGATAAAAGCCCACTATCGCTATTATTGTGCTCTTACGTTATTATTGTTATGTCGACTCTGATTATATTATGACCCCTTAGACTCTTATATATAGAAATGAGGTCTTTTCATTTGTATCATCCAAGAATTGTTCATTTGTGTAATGTAAAGGATTTTTCCCCCTCGAAAAGGCTGAATTCTAAGGTGTTGATCTATCTTTTCTATCCTCTTGTGAGCTGGTTTCATAACATTTGGTATCAGAGCTTTAGATTCTAGGGTTTCGTTGCTCCAAATAGGTCATCGTGGAATTTTCGCTATAACTCTTTTTCTGCAACGTTTCAAAAGATGAAAAAAAAACCCATTTGATATGAAATCATATTGAATCTTGAGTCTGAATTTCAAATCTTGTCTCACTATATGTTTAGAGATATCATCTGAGGAACTTAGGGTTTTTGGAAGATCCATAATTTCATTGAAAACAAATCATCGTGGAATGTTCGCTATAACTATTTTGCTACAAAGTTTCAGAATCTAAAACAAAAACCCATTTGAGAAGACATCGCTCAGAACCTTGGATCCAAATTTCAGATCTTGGCTCGCTATATTTTCGGATATATGATATGAGGAAATTAGGGTTTTTGTAGACTCCCAAATTACATCCTAAACATGTGACCTTGGGAAAATCATCATAACTTTCACTCTGAGCATCAGATTGAAACTTCATAAGAATTTATAGAAAGAGGATGAACTTTATTTTGTTTGGGTATAATTTTTAGAATCTAAGGTTGAGACAGTGACACGTGGCACTTCGTACACCTTCACTCTACTAAACTAGTCTATTATCAAGTCACCGTGGGAGATATGGCATAAATCTTCCTTGGAGAATCCAACCTTGAGCAGAATTGCAGGGTTAGAAAGAGATCTCAAAGGGCTATTACAGGCCAAAATTTCAGAAGTTAAAGATTTGAAATTACAGAGTTACAATTGTTTCAATATTGAGCTCCAAAAATCAAGAAAAAGTGAGATGAGGAAGTTTGATGGCAAGGATCTGGTAAATTGGACACTACAAATGGAGAAATATTTTGATCTACATGGTGTACCACTATTACAAAAAGTATGTATGGCATCTAATTATTTAGAACCGAATCAATTTTTATGGTATAAATGGATTTGTTCTTGTAAACCACTTGTCACGTGGTCAATTTTCACGAAGGAAATGATAGCACATTATGAGGATACAAAGAGCAACACCTTCTTTAGCCAATTAATAAATCTCAAACAAAAGGGTTCAATGGAAAAGCACACTAAGGACTTTCAAAAATTGAATATAAGGGTAAATGATATTCTAGAGAAGCAAAAGATAAATAGTATTATCTATGCCATGGAAGTTGATATTGATGGTATGAAAGCATATTGGAAGAAAGGCATGGAAGATTTGAAGAAAGACATGGAAGGTTTGAAGGAAGGTGGGACAAATCTTCTACAAGAAAGGCCTACTAATGATGAAAAGGATCAAGAAACGTCAAAAGAAGAGGATATACACCGGGAACCAACCATAGAGAAAGAACAAATGAATCTGACCATATCTTGTATTGAAATGGCAGGAATTACCACTCCTCAAACTCTCAAGGTAGAAGGACATATCAAGAAGAAGAAGGTTCAAGCAGTGAAATATCAAGAAGAAAAGTATCAAGAAACATCAAAAGAAAAAGATACTCACCAGGAACCAAACCCAGAGAAAGAAGAAATGAATCTGACCATATCTTGTAATGCATTGGTCGGAATTACCACTCCTCAAACTATAAATATAGAAGGACATATCAAGAAGAAAAAAGTAATAACGTTGATTGATCCAGGTAGTACCCAAAATTTTATTCATTGTAAGATAGCCAAGGAATTGAATTTCTTCCTATATCCACCACCAGAGTGTCAAGTGATGGTTGTAAGTGGAGGAACCATAAATTTCTCTGGAAAGTACCATAATATCAAGCTATCCATGGGAGAATATATATTGAATAGCCCAATGCTTTCCATTCCAATGGGTGGTGCTGATATTGTACTAGGAGTCCAATGGCTACAATCCTTGGGTACAATAGCTTTTAATTTTCAAGAACTTTTCATGAAATTTTCTTCGGAAGGAAAGGAAGTTGAATTAAGGGGTAGCATAGGGAAACCAAGAAAGATAGTCAGCTCTAACGGGATGACAAATCTTGTAAAGAAATAACAATGAGGCATAATTGTACAATTATGTTCGCTAATGGTTCCCACATCAAAATCATCTATTTCTGCAGATCTCCAAAAATTCTTGGACAATCAGTCCAAGGTATTTGAGACTCCCAAAGGTCTCCCATGTATTCGTGATCATTATCATGCTATTCATTTGATTCCAGGAAGTGTTCCTCCAAACATCAAGCCTTATAGATATCCATATGCCCAAAGGAGTGAAATTGAACATATGGTTGCAGAAATGGTAGAGATTGGTATAATTATCCAACCAAATTTGACAAACAAAGCAAGGGATGAATGGAAGAATGGTGAAGCAGGGTGGGAGCTCATTCAAAAGTTGTTGAAGATCCTAGTTCCAACAATATTGCCAGAACTTGACAAGGAAGGAAAAATCATATTAGAACCTGAAGCATTCATAGAACTGAGAAATTGACAGCTACGAAATCGATCAATTTCAGAATATCTCATCAAGTGGAAGAACTTATCCACTGAAGATTCCACATGGAAGGATGCGAATTTTACACAAAAGCATCAAGAACTACTCAAGCACTGAGGAGAACACTTTTTGAAGGAGAGGGGCATGTTAGGTCCCTATAATACTAGTGTAACCCCTTATTGTTATTAGTACAACCCCTTTATTATATTGTTGTGCCCATGTAGTCCCCATATTGTTATTATTGTGCCCAATAGAAGCCCACTATTGTTATTATTGTGCCCTTATATTATTATTGTTATGTCGGCTCTGATTATATTATGACGCCTTAGACTCCTATATATAGAAAGGAGGTCTTATCATTTGTATCATCCAAGAATTTTTCATTTTTGTAATGTAAAGGAGGTTGTCCCCTCGAAGAGGCTGAATTCTAAGGCGTTGATCTATATTTTCTATATTTTTGTGAGCTGGTTTCATAACATATACTGTTGATGTATTTTAACAAAGTTTCACGTGTATCCAATGAAATACCAAGTGCCAATTCTTTCTTTCTGAACTCCTAAGTAAACTCCTGAACACTCTGCCCTTTACCTTGCCTCAGATGCTACCAATCAATAACAACTTGTTGCATGTATCCTAAAGGATAGAACTATTTCCTAAGTGCCTTTAAAAACATAGACCATGAAGAGATGACTTTTCCTTACACTTTACATCTATCTGAGTTTTACTTTCCCACCATATTAAAGTTGTTCCCCCATTCTAAGTGTAGCTAAATTAATTTTAGTTTTATCGCTAGAAATGTTCTGAATGCGACAATACACTTCTAATTGCTTTATCCAGTTATCTAGCTTTTCAGGATTCATTTCGCCATCATAAACAGGTAACTCAAATTTAACATCAAGTTTCAAAAGAGATGTTTTCTTAGGTTTCTTTTCCATTTCAAATTCTGCACTGGAAGAAGAAGAAGAAGATGATGATGGAGATGATGGAGGTGAAGGTGGTTTATCAGTCTTCCCTTTACCTTTGTCCTTCTTCGATGCCTTTGAAGAAGAAGCTGCATCTCTTGCCTTCTTGTCTTCGTACAATTCTCCCAACATCTATTGCATAGTCAAGAATGCTTGCTAAAACTGTTCTTCACTTATCTTAGTTTCAATGTTTTCACCTACATCAGGTCCTGACATGGTCGATTTATGAACAACTCGTCGCTTTCCAACCTCTGAGGAAGTCTGCTCAAGGATTCCTTCTCCTCGTTGCGACATTAACCTGGTTAACATTCAATGGAAAATTCTACAAACGCAACCTACTCTGATACCAAATTATATGATCTAAAATGATCATTCATTAACACTGATGTATAATTGATTAGCCATTATTGAATTGAATGTTATCTAAAAAGTGCGGAAATTGAGGAAAATTGCTTAAGAAGAAGACTTTATGATAACTGATTAAACACAAGATAGATGAATAACAAAAGTGAAAATAGTAAAAACACAACGATACTAGACAACGAGATTAATGACAAAGTTCGCCCCTGATAGACTACATCTCCAGGTCCGCTTTCAAGATGGGTGATCGATTTTATTAGGAATCAAAAGGAGTTGATTACATAGAGATTTGATTAGTTTGAATGTGCATGCAGGAACTTCTAATCATTGTCATCAAATAGCCCTCTGAACCATATTTCTAATGCCTCTTATGGATTCCAATTCTGACTCCAGATTCTCTCGTAACATTGAAAACAAAACTACCTACCTCCTCTAGACTCTACAAGCAAAAGTCCAAAACCACTCTCCTTTGATCAATGAAGGCAAATCCGCCTTTTAAAGGCCTGTAGGTACGTGAAAAAAACCTTAACTAAATTTGGGATGAATGAAGTTGGATTCGGATAGGTTTAGGAGCTCAGGCTATTTGTTTAATGCCACAGAGGCTAAGTTGGCATGGTGGTCACATTAGTTGTTTAACCAAACTCTAACAAAAAACCAAAAATAACCTTGGATAAGCATTTGACCACTGGTGGTCAGCTAACTGGGTGGAGGTGGTTTGTTGATTTCGTGTGACCAGTTGCTGTCTAACCGCAGGCTGCCACCTCCGCGGTCTACCCTGATGGTTCTGGCTACCTTCCCACTAATGGTTTATCCTTGCTAGCCACATGACTTATTGCAGTTTGCACTGACTACTCGGATGGTTGTGATTCTGAGACCTGTCACATGGCTTCTCTGACACGGTTACCAACTACGGTCAACGATATGACAGCTTTTGAAAACCCCAATGGTTTTCACATCTCCGATCACATGTTATCAGGGTTTCGACACGGTTACAGTTAGCGGCTTAGGACTGATATGTTTATTTGTAATTTTTTTCATTTTTTGTAATATGTAAAGGCCGAGAGGGGTATATGCCTTAGGTTTTATGTATTAATTAAATACATTGTAATGTTGTATTGTGATAGGGTTGGTAGGAGTTAGAACTAGGTCTTAGGTATTTAAGTCATGGTTTGTATTTGTTTTAGAACTAGGTTTGATACATAGTTTGTAATGCTTATCAATGCATGATGTATAGATTTGGGACTAGGGTTTTAGGCTTTAGGTTTAGATGTATATTAGGTTTTAATATATAATTTTTTTCAAAACCCATTTACAACCATACGTCACCAAGCAACATTAGCAACTTTTGTCACATGACAATGAACCTGTCGACAACAAAACCTACGAGTGAATGACAACCCAAATCCTATGAAAGTGAATGACAAAACACATGTCGTCGACCAATCCTAGCAGAACTGTCGATGAACACAAGTCGATACCTACGTACTAACCCATATCAACTAAATGTCATGAAAACCATAAACATTACCTGAACAACCTGATCCATCACGAATACTGTCGAACTGACGACAAAAAACTGAATTGACAACGAAACTGAACACCAACGATGACACTTGAACACCTATGCAATGATCTGACGAGATCCTCCTGTATCATTATGAATAGAACTTTTGTTGCATATGGTTCTTCTGTATCACTTTCATAGGAAGAGTTGTTTTCTTATTTGGAATAAATATTTTTCTCGTGGAATATTTTATTTTTCTTAAAAGGAAATCCCTTAAAATAATGACCCATTTTTGCAACATTCTAAACATTTAAAGTTAACTTACCTTTGTGTGTTCAGGTTCCCTTTTTTACCTTCTTGATGAAATTTTGATCTTCTACATATGGATCGTCATTTGGAGTTCCTTTGACCTTGAGTTCTTTGTTTCTTGTCTTCCTTGTGGCTTCAAAATCTACTTCTTTGGTTGATGGTCCATCCTTTGCATCTATTTTCATTTAATATGTTGTAAGAGTGCTATGTAATTCTTCCATTGTCATCTAAGTTATTCTATGGAAGATACATTGGCAACATATTTTAAGGGAAGCGATCTTAGGACATTTTTTATAATGAAGGGATGTTCAATTTTTTCTCCTAATACTCTAAAGGAGTTGACAACTTCATCTGTTATGAGTAAGTAAATCAAAATATCTTATTTTTCATCCATTTTTTATATTTTCAAACTGAGCTCTATTCTTTTGAAGTTTGACCTACTTAACCTTATCATCACCTTCACACTGATTTTGAAGTTTGTCCCAAACCTCTTTGGATGTGGTGTAGGACATCATATTGGAATTAACGGTTCTAGACAATCTACTCATGATGGTTTGAATATATTTTGAATGGCAAATAAACGTCTTCTCATCAAGATCAGTTAGAGGATTTTTAGGAAATTTGTAGCCATTTAGGAAGTGACTTGCACTTTCTCAAGCCTCAAACCAACTTGTGCGAGCTACTTGCTCAAATCATGCCACACATTACTTGTATTTTTCAGCTCCAAGACTAGGAATATATAATGGTGGGACAATCCTATAATAGGGTCGACTTGACCATTTGAAAAGATGCCTGTAATGAAGTCGACCCGATAGAGATTAATTGACTTGTTTTCAAGGAGGTTTAGGATACTTACAAATTCAACTTTTTGACTTTCATATCATCTTCTTTCAAGTTGATTAGGAAACATGTATTTTAGTCAATATTACTATAATTCTAACATTTTTCTAAGGACTTACATAAAGTTTTGACACCATAAATATAATGGGGCATAGTCTAGTGTAAAGCCCATCCATTTGGGACATCAAACTTAAAAAATTAATATATCTTCAAATTAGAGAATCCGCAAGGTGTGCCACTTATTAAAAAAAATGAAATAATAGAGGCTATCATTTTAGGAGATCCTTGAAACCAAATTTACTTGATTTTTGCATGAAATTCTTCAAAAGATTTCTAACCCATTCAACCTTTGACATCAATGAATTTTTTTCCAACATAGTTCAAGTGTTGTACTCACAAGTCTGTGCACCATTACTGTGAAACCATGTTGTTGTTGTACTTGATGAGCCTCATCATTGGGTAACTGTATGGACCTTAATACACCTCCTACCTTATTCAAAATCAACTCTTCTCATAATTTATTACATATTTTGATTATATTTTTCTTAATGAGATGAGTCAAAGTGAGATATTATGCCTAGTGGACTAATGTGCATTGATTGCAGGCTTTTGAGAGCAATTCATGGAAATTTTGGCTAATTAAGGGCTGAAACTTGAATGAGACAAGGAGGAGATATTGTAGGGGACAGATCCACTCATTCTAATATTCCTCCATCAACTCACATTAACTCAAAGTTACAAGTATCCAAGTCATGAAGATCAAAAGGCAACCGAGCAAGTGACAGTTAAAGAGCTAGTTCATCTCGAGTTTGGGAGCCGAGCCTCCCTAGATTTAAGGAAGTCACTCGAGACTTTAGTTGTATAAATAAAGAGGCATAGAGCCTCATTAGGATTCAAATTTTTGATGTAAAAACAATATGCATTTTCGATTTCAAGACTTGTGGAAGACATCGTTATGTAATTTTCTATTTTGATAATGAGAATGAGCATTTCCTTGATCCAGCACTAAGTTGACTTAGAGGGCTGAAGCTCTTGGGTTAGGGATCCAGCACTAAGTTGACTTAGAGGGCTGAAGCTCTTGGGTTAGGGCCCAACCCTAGAAACAAAGGCTCCTCTTCTTGTATTTTTATGCTTATTTGATTTCACAGCTTAGTGGTTGAATTGTCTTTAGCATCATTTCATTGCATGTAGTTGTGGATTTGATTAGTTTGCTTCCATTTGTGCATTTCTTCAGAATTAGATTAGGAATATAAAGGAATATCAAAAATATGTTAGTAGGTGGATTTAGCCTCACTCCTCCCTTCAGGGACCATGGTTTGAGGAAAGAACTCCTATGTAGCACCAAAAAGACAGAATTCTGATTTCTCATGGAATTTAGGGTTTTCTATTACTTAGGTCAGCATTTTACTAGTTTTAAGGAATAAGATTTAATTTTCATTTCTGCTATCTTCAGTCTTACATTAGATCTCATCAATTTTCCATATTATTCTACAAGTTTTCCCATGCATGAAATAGGGAACTAGCTCATGAAATTTTGTTTTCCTTAGTTAATTGAAAACCTTCTTGTTTACATGATTTATGGATAAATATGAATGATTGACGCAGCGAAGGAGTTTCAACAATACAGAGAGATTTCATGATCAGAAACCCCATCCTAATCTCATCCATCCATGGTTATCAGTTTCTTTCACTATATCCCTCACCAAATTCATCATTCCACAAGAATACTTCTCCAAGCTTGTTGAGCAAATCCATCCATCTCACAACTCTGTTTTTGAGCTCTGAAGGAGTCCTAGGCACTCCCTTACCTAATTTAATCCACCGTCCACCTTCCCAAAGCCTTATATCACCTTCCAAATCCCTCCTCTTACTCTCGACTGTATCCTGTAAGAATATAGGGGATCCTGTGGGATGCATTAGGACATCCTGTAGGTTGACCTGTAGTGGCCTATTTTGAGGCTGAATTATGGAAAAATCACCTAGGAAGCTAGAAAAGGACCCCTACGTGCCTCCCAAGCCATCTGACCATCCACCATCATCCCTAATCCACCTGCCACATCACCAAAATAAGTTAGTATTCACACTTTCACACAAAAAAGACAAAAAGGAAAAGAAGTCATTTTCTTTGTTTACATGCACATCAGTAGAATGTTTAATGTTTCGAATTGCATGCATAGGATAGTAGGATTGCAGATATGATAACTTGGTATTCTCATGAAGAAAATCCTCTTAGAAGTTATATTATATGAATGGCTTGTTTAAGCATTTGATTTTCAGTCTTTCCCTTACTGGAGTAGACAAGATTTATTTTAGTGTAGATTTCCCTTTTCCTCATTGGTAATCAAGCTTCTTCTAAATCAATAGAAGTCTAGTTGGAAAAACCTTAGTGGTCTATCACCAGCTTAATAGTGACAAAGAGCGGACCCACCACATTTACTTGTGTATATAGCACTATCACCTCCAAGTTTCTACAAACCTCGGGTTGATAAAGTAAATTTGGTAGCCCCAGGAGTTGCAACATCCTTGCTACAATACTGGTGCTCATTAGTACTCACAAGTTGGCGCACCATTACCATGAAACTATGTTGGTTCTACATGCTCAGAGTTCATGACATGCATTGAATTGTGGGAATTATCTAGGGGTGTGATAAGTGGTATCAAAACATATTTTGTTGTAGGATCCACACCACTAGGGGAGTTGGTATCAAAGCTTTTTATGGAGGTGGATTTCACATTTTATCTTGTTACTAGTGTATTAGCACAAACACTCTTCAATAGTGAGATAGTGTTACAAAAGGATTATATAGTGGGGAATTTTCACTTTAAGGATGTGATTTATAGGGATTTCAAGTTGGATACTTTTTTCTATATGGGGTCATTAAGGTATATTGGCTTTTTTGGGCATCGTTATCAGGGGAGCTTGTGTAGGGCTGGTGATTGGGTTGTCTATAGTAAATGGAGATGGCTAGTTTACATGTTGAGAGAAATGTTGCGATGGGATAGAACCTACTAGATCTTATCTCTCAGTTGTTCAAATGGAACTGGGTTTGTGGAGAGAGGATGGAATAACTTGAATATAAGGTGAATGATCTCATTGGTTTGGTTAGTGAGTAGTTCAATATAATTGTGTTATTGAAGAAGGCCATTGGGTAAAATTCTTCTAGCATTTCGATAAGAGTGAAGGCAAAAGAACCAATTATGTGTGGCAATACCAAGAGTGTAAAGGTACAAGGAGATTTTTGTTGGAATATGGAGTAGTATTTTGGTTAAATGAGTGGATTCTTAGATGAAGTGAAGCTTGGAACTACTACTACATATGTCATGGAGACAATGAAGCTTTGGTGGAGATCTAGGATGGAAGAATTTGAAATTAGTTGTAGTGTTGATAGTATCACTACATGGGAAGAAATGAAGGAAGCTCTTTATGTGCAGTTTGGACCAAGGAATTAGTCATAGATCATAAGGAACAAGATAAGGAGTCAAAACATAGACGAGAGGAATTCAAACCTACATCAAATAATTCCTAGGGATAATGTTGGAGATTAAGGATAGGTTAGAGGAGGACTGACTATTATATTTTATGGGTGGATTGTAGCCATGGGTAGATGCAAAACTAAGAAAACATAATGTACATAATGTTGTAACAATTATCACCATAGTAGATAAACTTTTGATTTCCAAATTCATGGGAAGAGAAAAGAAAGAGATCATGATGGTGGAAAGGGAAAGAATAAGGATGAAAAAGGAAAGGGGATGTCATTAAAAGAAGATGGATGAAAGTAAGACAAGAATGGGAAATGGAAGAAGCCTCATTCATGTTGGGTTTGGGAGAAGGATCATATGGTGAAGAGTTATCCATTGAAGGAGATATTAGCTTCTATGGACCCTGAAGAATAGCCATATGTGGGAGTGATGTAGGTTTTGGGGGAAATTTGTACTAAGAAGGCTATTCCAAAGCATGACCAGGGCCAATACTGACTAAAATTTGTGTGTTGATATTTTTGGGAGTCATTGGATTGATATGGTAGATAATGGCATGACTCAGAAATTTGTGACAGAGGATGTGGTAAGAAAGTTCAAATTATAGATTGTACTGACTCACATGTTCTTAAAAGAAGTTAACTCCAAGTATGAGAGAGTACTTGGAATAATCAAGGATGTACCCATTCAGATAAGAGATTGGAAGGGGAAACTTGACTTCACTATTGTACAATTGGATGAATATGATGTTGTATTAGGAAAAGAGTTCTTGATAATAGAAAGAGTTGTTTTAGTTCCTCATATAGACCGGTTCTTCATTCTCTCAAGAGAAGATCCAGTGCTAGTTCATAAATTTAGAGCTGACATGGATTGAGATTCAAGAATCACATCTATTCATTTGTAGGATAAATGAACATGCATTGAGGCACATTAGAGATTAAACCATATGGAGTTTATTATGTTTCAACATGTGAAGATTATGGAGGATTTGAGAAATAAGGTTATGAGCTTATCATTAGTATCTCATGCAATAGATAAGGATGGTAGTGTTGGAATATCATTACTTGATGTTGATGATGATGATGAGGATTTGAGTATGTTGAAGGCTCAAAAATATCTGCCTACAACATTATAAGGGAGACCACTTGGCCAGGAACTTAGAATAACTCCTTTTCCATTGAAATGGTGGTTTTGACTGGTTAAACTAGGCCCAATTACCTTCTCTCTATCTCCACTGGCTTAAAGTATAACTTTCATCTACCAATAGAGAAGAGACATCAGATCAATCCTCTTGTTCATCAGGCAAGAAAGTGATCCTTAAGCTAATCTAGGGCTCAACCAAGCCATAGCTAAAGTTTTCCTCTTTGATAAGAGGACTTCTAGGAATGTAGAATTAAATCTAAATTCTAATACTAGAATACAAGCAAAAGTATAGAAAACCTAAAGCTATCTCGATTAGGAAGATGTAGATCTAACTCAACCAAGAGCAAGATAACTAATTGAATTGAGATTTAAATATGTTTGGCTTATAGTGAATACAAAGTCAATGAAGAATTTCAATTGGTTGATATTATGATTACCAAATTTATCTTGTTCAGAGATCCTTTAACCATAATTATTAATCAACAAAATTTAAGAAGTAGTTCACAAAAGTGATGATGATTAGTATTCCAACAACTCGAATGGTTAAAAAATCATAGAAGGAAATAGTTCACATACTATTTGTTAAGACAAAATTAAAAAGTTGATCTCTGAGTAAACAGTTACTCAGAAATTAGAGATCAACACATAAGAGCAGAGATAAACAATAGATCATTTCAATAAATCACTCACATAGACAATAGTGCACAAATATAACTGAAATTCACAAGTCCCTGCTATTAGAAAATGAAACTAGTATTTAAGACAATAGTATCTTGAATACCAATTTATTAAGTCCAATTCCCTTTCTCTGATCTCTAGCAGTCCTCTACAACTAATAAACTTTGTTGATGAAACAGGAGCTACAATAGTACAAGCTCTTCTCAACATACATAGTTCAGATATGTAAAAGATAAATCTCTCTATCCCTTAGATCTCTGATTAAACTCTCCTCTCCTTTACAACCCTAAATATGTATTACAATAGTTCTTTTACAATCCTGAATTGCAAAGTTGAGAAGGGTTTTTCCATGATTCGAATCCTCCATTATAGAGCCCAAAGATGGTATTTATACATGTCAGGAATACTAACAATATCCCTTGATTTTCTCAATAGATTTAGCAAATAAAGGTAAAATAGAGTGGAATTATTCCTTTAGATCAAATTATGGCTGAATATGAATAGCTACAGCTTGATGAGATGCCCAATTAAGATCCACTTTGATAAGACCATATTCAATTGCTTCAACAGTGATAGAAATTTTCCTACCTATTTAGATCTGCTTTGCCACCTGGAGGAGTTATTTTAGGGATCAGTTGTTGGATCTGTTAGCATATTTCATCCTGAAAGCTTCTCTACCAATACAGGGCCAAAATTAGTCGAAATCAGGGAGAAAAATAAACCAAAGTATAAAAACTATAAAATCTAAAATATGAGTCATGAGACCAATTTAAAACAAATTAAATGGCCTTTTTTATTAAAACATTACAACTGTACCAGATAGTGACATGTGGCAACATTTGAGTGGAATCGAAGGTAAGTTCATTGCAACTTTCAAAATGAGACAACACAAAATATTTGTGATATGGGTAGCTCCTATATGGAGCGGATGCGAAATCATAATTAATTCGTTTTAATAATTATATCAGATTTGTAAATAAATCGATGATCGAAGGGTTAAGTCATATCAAAGTATCACTTAAGAAGTTTTGATATTGGTGTGGATGAGATATTATAATTAATGAAAAATGTAAATCAAATTGGGTCCAGATATAGGATATTGGAGGATATCGAAGGTTCGAGGTCGGAGAAAGAGCTTATTGGAGGTCAGAGGTAATTGGATTATTGAAAATTGGAGATCGGATGCCTTTAGGGATATCGGTGATTAGAGGGAGTGGAAATCGGGGAAATATGTTATCGGAGTTCTGAGGTTAATGATTATTGCATATTGGAGATCAGAGGTTTTGAGTGGTGACACATAACAAAACTCCTATAAGGAATTCTCTGATATAAGGGAGTGGAGGTGGTTTATGTGATATGTGAGTCTCCAATAAACTACATCCAATTTATAATAGACATCACCGAACTGATTATAAAGGTTTCCACAAGAATATTCTGGTAACTTAAAGTTCCGCTATTTGTTTAGTAGAGAATCATTACCACATGTTGTAGCACGAGCTTGGTCTCGGGGGTTATGTTTTATTAATTAATCTAAATAATTAATATGTTTAAAACAAAAAATTATTTACAAAGTCTATTAACGAATAAACTTAATCAAACTTAGGAACTCTATAAAAATAAAAAAAAACATAAATAAAATGCACATTAGACATGAAATGAGGTAAACACACTGAAAGCCTACATGCAATGCAAAAAGGGTCCCCATAATTTTATTATATGGCTAAAATAAAAATTAAATGGGGGGTTCTTGAGTACTACAACAAAGTATTACATTAATGGTCTAGGATGATGGCTAGGGATATGATCCATGTTATAGATGAGTTAGTAGAGAGATTGGTTCTTTTAGAGAGACATCATAGTTGAATGGATGGCCTCAGGATCTATAGTTGGAGTGCCTTCTTGAAGAGAGTGAATGTAGGATTGGATATTAATACCCTCCTTTGTTGAGATATATTATAAAGAGATTTGAAGGAGTAATCCAAGGGATGGGAATACCTTTTCTAGGATCAAAGATGGCTTACTCAATTGCATGAGGAGCATAAGAAAAAACAGGACGAGTTGATCATGGCACTGGGAGAGGTAGTCCTCAAGGATACCTCAATTCGTCCTCACACTGAGCCATTAGGAGATGGGCTCATTTTTAATTTCATAGGGTGGAAAGTTTGAGCATGCCTTTGGGTACTTCCTTCACAAGTAATGTTGATGAGGAGGATGGTTATATGAATATATGAGGGTGTTTGTACTTGTAAGGGATTACATGCATTCTTATAGATTTGGTGCAATTATTAGATTTTCTAGATGATTAGCTAGAGACATAGGGATTTCCAACACATTATAGTTATGTAAGGGAATTCACGAATTGATGAGATGTACTGTCAGTTATGAGAACCTTCCTTGTGATGTATTTATATCATTGGTGATGGTTACATTACAAAAGGTGGTTTTTTGTTAAGGAATAAAACATTTTATTAGTGCGGAAGGATGTAAATTCCTTAGGTATGAGCACCCACGTGAAACTCAAGTGACATTGATATTGAAAACGTGGTGGAATTCTGATCGGAAGAAATGTGAAAAGAAAAATGTTTTGGGGTTTCTACCTAATACAAGGGAAACTCGCCCATCATGTGAGAGAGAGTATCAAGAAGGAAGTAGGGTGAAATTGTTGTTGATGATACAAGTGCACCATGATGGACCAAACAAATTGTCATTGTTTGATGAACACATCCAAGGGGACATGCCCATATTGCATGAAGTGACATGATGGACCGCATAGTGTCAGACTTCACTAAATATTGAGCATTGAAATATGTTAGCTAAGATGAGACGTGGAATGAGTGTGTTTAAATAATGGGGCCACATGAACATATGTTGTGTAGTTTTGTGGCTCATCAGTCGGCCTGAGTAGTTGAGGGATTACAACCCCTCAATTACCCTCATGCATGGATAGGTATGTATGAGGAAAAACTTGGAGGTGGAGAACAAAATTTGGAACAAAACAATTACAAATTATGGAAAAGGAAATTGAGAAGTAGGGAACAAGTCTAAAAAAAGGAGCAAGGAAAAAATGAGAAGGACTTGGGATTAATTTGGCCCAGGTCTAACCTATGTCAAACAAGGGAGTAGTCCACCCTACTAGGTGTAGGGTTGGATGAGGGTTGTGAGGGGAGTTGAGATAGCTAAGTGGAATAGTATGTAAGATATTATGAGGTACATTTAAGGTTGCATCTGAGCACAGTTATAGTCCTGAGGGTGTTTAGGCCGTAGATAGACATTGCAACCTGATGGGTAGTCGGGTAGGGATGGTCCCAATCGAGGAGAATTGAAGTGACCCGAAGTTATCCTAGGTGAATTAAGGGTGTATTTTGTGATTGGTTCTTGTATTTGGAGAGGATGGATAGGAGAGCACCCATGACTTCCTCCTATTTATAAGGTTGAACATTTGTATAGTTGGGTTGTAATAAAAACATTGGAGATTATGACCCTTCACCCTATATATATGTAATGTTACATGATTGTGTATATTTGTACTTTTATGAATGAAGATTAATGAATTATGCATATGATGATGAAGTGAATTTGTAATTGTAATTGTGAATGGTCGTGTATTATTTTTAGACACATTGATAACTAATCACATAGCAAAAGTATAATTGTAGAGGAATAAGTGTAGAGGCATTGATACCTAATCACATAGCAAAAGCATAATTGTTGCACGATTGCTAAGGAACCATGATAGTGTTGAATGTTCATAGCTCATAACATGCATTGACTCATGGGAATGCTATGGGGACATGGAAAGAATCTTTGACAAAGAAGATCTTCTAAAATTTATTGTCTTAGTTGTCATTATATTCTTTTGCTTCCCTTTGTTGTTCCATTGTGAGGGGAAGATGTAATTAAGTGTCTCCAAGCTACCCATCTTATATTGGGGCTCACTTCATACTCCCCTTCCCCCTCTTCCACATGCTCCTAAGGAAATAGTCTCTAGCTTATGGACCCTTTCTAGTCCTACTTACATACATTGATTCCTTTTGTCTCTTTTAGTTTTTCCTTCTCTAGGAGACTTGTTAAATTTGTTGATAAATTACTTCTTCAACAATATCATCTTTGTATCTAGACATCCACCATTTAGTGATAGTGATCCATATGTCAACACGGGGAAACATATTACTAAGCAAGATGAGGCTCTTGTATTTGATAGAGAGCAAAATCCTGAACTTGCTTATATCACTGTTAGACACCTCTAGACATTTCAAGTAGAGCTCATGGTGACAGGGAGAGATGTTGTGGGGGAACACAGATGCTTATCCAACAAACGAATTGGATTCATCACACTAATCATACCCATTGTCACCACAATTAGTACATGCGCAAGATGTATTTATGCTAACAAGTGAAGAGCTTATTGGGCAGAGTTTTGTAGGAAAAAAATGAAACAAAGGAGGAAAGTATTCTTCTATTTGACGGGCTACAACTGTTTTTGAATTCCATAGACCATTGCATGTAGTGGATCAAAGACTACCTCAACTTCCTTTTGGACTCAAGCAGATCTCTTGGAAAGGGTAAAGCACCCAGTGAAGAAGTCATGTACGACTTGGTGATGTCTCTATGTTTTCTCTCTTGGTTTTCTACTTATTAGCATATCATAATTAGTAGGCTAGATAACAAATATTGGACAAGAAACATAACTGTTTTATCTGTTTTAATCATCATATATGAGATGTCAAAAAAATTATGATTTCACCATTAGTTTAATTTACCTAATAATAAATTAAAACCAACCAAAATTATATTTTATGAATTTTCTTATGCATCAATACAAATTTTAGCTTATAAATAAATAAATTTTAGCTTATAAATAAATAAATTGATTTATTTATACATTAAAACTAAAAAGTCAATTTTATTAATAAACAAGAAAACAAAAACAAATATAAAATATTTCTTTTTTTATATAAAAACAAATATATAATATAAAATAACAATATTTATAGTAGAGTTTAGGCTTCTGTGATCCATATCAAGTTTACAAAAAATATTTTTCGGCGAAGATCACATAAGACATCATTTGTCAACGCGTTTCGAACCAACCAGTGTGATTCATCGTCAGGACAAGTTGAAGAAACAGATCTAGCTTAGCATGTTAAATAGACTGAGCAGAGCCTCCAATGGCTAAATGTCAAAACTTTTTTGTAAACAATATTTATATTAAAACTTTTTTAATAACCATAATACATATGTCAAAACATTTTTGGGAGATTAATAACTCATAAATCATCCCTTTGACATTGAACAAAACAACTATTCATAAATCACTTGATTGACACTGAACAAAACAACCATAAATATTAAATTAGGGAAATTGAATTAAGGTATGACTAAGAATGAAAAAGCTAACCAAGACATATTGAATCTTTAGATGAAATATATTTATTCAATGTCTTATATTATTATTCTTTTACTAATCCAATATCTTATTTTATCAACTTTTTTATTATTATTGTTACTTTGATAATGTTGTATTATTTAATAAATTTATAAAACCAATGATAATAAATTTATGGATAGTACTTTTTTGAAAACACTTTATACACAAATTACATTCTTGGATTACAATTTGAATTTTAAGAAATACTAAATCCATTCGAGTTCCAGTTCCTTTTAAAGACAATTGCTTGCTTCCATTAAAGTTATTCCGTAAATGCAATTGCTTGGTTGTCAAGCAAGGGAGGGAAGTTACAGAGGAATAAAACATTTTACCTATGCCACCTCCCCTTTCGTCTCAGATACTCAAGGTCAGAGATTGGGACGAGTCAAAATCAGAAAAATATATCCGAGGATTTCCATTAATATTTCTGTCAAGGATGGCTTGGTTCCTCGGCTAAGAATGATGTTGACTTAATTTTTTTTAAAATCTTTTTGTTGAAGTTATACCTTCCAATTTGAAAAAGTAAAGAATTCGCTTAGTATAGACAAAAATTCATAATGCTTAACTAAATAAAGATAAAATCATAACCTCTGAAATAGAAAAGGCTTAAAAAAAAGCATAAATTGAAAAGCTAAAAAAAGGGGTTATGTATTCTTGATTGATGGGAGTTTAGAATTGGAAGCCCATTTTGAAAACTTGGAATGAGCTTGTGACAGCAAAAATTCTAATGTCTTTCATAGGACCACCTAAGTCATGTCATCTATATATTATAAAAACACATTATGATGGTTTTAGTTGATTCTAAATTTTTATCATATATGTTAAGGGTTTTTTTTTAGCACAATTAGTTGAGTATGGTTTTTTTTAGCACAATTAGTTGAGTATGGTTTTTTTAGCAAGGCTATAGTTTTCTTAGCAAGGCTACCAAGGATTAAATTATAGGATGGTTATAATAGAATGGTTATATCTGCACTGAAAAAAAAATATACTAAAAAAATTCCAATTAGGTTTAAGCTAGTGTAACCCAAACCCAGTACCATACATAACTTTGTAACCCAAAGCCAGTACCATACATAACTTTGATGTCTCCAACCACAAATCAAATCTAAAAAATCACAAACAAATATGTATATAATACTTTTCCTCCCAAAAAAACCGATGTAAAAATTCCAACCATGGCTGATATTTTAGTGGATGTGACACCAGCTTTGTGAAATAGTGTTGAGGTTGGATGGACCTACAAAGTCATTTTCCTTTGCCCCAGATTTGAGAATATCACATGATGATGTTTTGTACAAAATTATAATAATGTGGATCCAAATGAAAAAGCAAAAGTGCCCATTTACCTTTAACATCCTCGTCAGGTCTGGCCCTCTCTTTTCTTGAATGATCAGATATTCCATTTCTATCTTCTGTTGCATGTTGGTTCTTTAAGAAGTGCAGTTTGTCATTCAATTGTTATTACAGTCTGCACGGGTTCGTCTTCCTTTTATTCTCTTGGTAGACTACGAGTTGAGCTGAAGGCAATTTTCATACATCTCTCTGTGTTTGTGGGTTAATTAATTCATATATCTCTCTCTGTGTTTGTGGGTTAATTAATTAATTAATTATGGCCAAGGGGGAAGGAGCCAAACCGATTGCAGGGCTTCTGCTGGTTTTGAATTTCTGTATGTATACAATAGTCTGTGGAACTGCGGGATGGGCCATCAACGAAGCGATTGAACATGAGATTATTACTGGTATGTATATTCATCACATCACATTTAGTGTAAATGGTTGAATATATTATGTTGTCTAAATTGTCAAATAGATTATGCTGCACATCTCAATTGTAAAACACGTCTAGTCTAGCGGGTGTTGTCAGCCTGAGGTTTAGTCTTTAGGTTCAGTTTTTACTGGTCTTGTGGTTTAGTTCTGAGTGAGACTATGTATTTTTAAGTTGCTATATGTTTCAGTTTCGTGGTTCAGTTCAGAGTAAGACTATGTACTTTTAAGCTGCTCTAGAGGCAATTTCTTCCCTGGGGAAAAAAATTGTAAAACAAATCTAGTTTCAAATGAAAGCAAACAAATGCAAATAATGTAATGGTGATGTAGGCGTGGGAATTCCATTACCCAACCCCTTCTGGGCGGTGTATTTTCCTATGGGAAACGCTGCTACTGGCTTCCTGGTCATCTTTGCGTTGATAGCAGGAGTGGTGGGAGCTGCTTCTTGCATTTCGGGGATGCACCATATGAGGTTATGGTCAGAGCACAGTTTGTCTGCTGTTGCATCATCGGCCATGACAGCCTGGGCGCTCACTCTACTGGCAATGGGGTATATCTCACTTTTTTATACCATGCCTTTCATTTTCAACTTATTCATAATTAGGGTTATCAATAAGCATTTAACCGTATTAAAAGTAATCCATATATTATTCTGAAGAGATATTTGTTTTAATGATCAAAATCTTTATGATTATGATTGTCAATTAATAATTCCAGAGCAGCATAGTAATAGACATGATATAGATTCAAGCTGTACAATCTTGAATTTGAAAAAATATCAATGATAAATCAGAAGATATATGTATATATTCCCATATACCGCATTTAATGCATCAGTGTATAGTTATCTATCTTCATCAATACATAACTGGTATTAATGCGTTCGTGCAGGCTGGCATTCAAGGAAATTCATTTGCACGGCAGGAACTCACACCTGGTAAGAGCTGTGTATCGATTATTGAATGCCGGTAGGAAAATAAGCTCGATTTAGTTGCTACAAGTGTCTGTTAATGAGATTTGAAATCTGTGTGCATTTGGTTATGGCTGTTATTGGTGGTGCAGAAAACAATGGAGGCATTCGTTATCATTCTGTCGGCAACCCAATTCTTCTACATATTGTTGATCCACAGTGGAATCGTTGGGAAATAAGACAGCCAACCTGCGCAGTTAGCGCTTCGAGTATCATGGATAGACCGTCAAAATGACTAAATATATACAAGCAGATTGAAATTTTCATTTATTTTTATTGAGTCATTCTCCATGGACTTGTGTATTACAGATTGAAATTTTCATTTCATATGTTGTTATGAACTGCATCATGGTGATTTGTGTATTATGGAGATCGGAGGGTTGGTTGATCTTTTCTCATTATAATACTAAAGAGTTAATTGTGTTTTTTTTTTAAATCTAGGTTCAGTTTTCACAACTACAAAGCGATAAGATCTTCTTTTTTAAATGGTTTCAAATTATTATTAAATTTAAATAGTTTCTAACTTAAAGATTAACAAAAGCTTCTCTTCATAACAATTTCCAATTCATTGACATTGAACACACATATTTTTTACCTATTTATACTTTCTCATAAAAAAATTCCAATTCATTGACATTGTACCTATATATGTTTTATATATTTATACTTTCTCATAAAATCGCTTATGTGTTTGAAAATTAGTGATAGAGTTTTTAGTAAAATTATTGTCTTTTTATTATTAACGGTTTATTGTAAAATATAACTATAGTTTTTAATAAGATTTTTTTTCATTATTTAAATTTATTTTTAAATATAAATTTAATTTTATAGTAATTATTCTAATAAATTATTTATAAAAATATAAAAAAAATCTATAAATAAAAATAAAAACTCATGTTATTATAATAAAAAATTCAAAAACATCATAAAATTTCAAACTTATTACTGTAACAATTTATAACCAAGCTTAAAATTAAATTAATATTAAAAATAATTACTACAAACTTTTAACTGTAATATATAAATGCATTAGAAACAATGTTAGTCTATGTTATTGTGAAAATATTTAAATTTATAAATCAATTTAAATATTAAATATCAATATGGCCATTTTGTAAAATTTCAAATTTATTATTTTAATAATTTTTAATCAAATTTCAATATTAATATAACTTTATAAAATTTAAAATCTAGTATTCTAACAATGTGTAATCAAATTTCAAATTAAATTAATAAAAATAATGAAAATAAACTTTTAAGATAATTAATAAATGCATTAGAAACTATTCAATCTCCTTTATTGCAAAAATCACTAAATTTGTAAATTAACTTAAATACAATTCAATCTACCTTATTGCAAAAATCTCTCAATTTTGTAAACCAACTTAAATATCAATATGGTCTATTGAGGATTTTATGTAGTTTCATTTATTAAAATATTTGAAGATTTTTACATTTATTAAAATATGTGAAAATATTGTTGATATTATTTTGTATAATAATATTTAATAATTAACCTAATATAATATTTAATATAATATTTAATAATAAGATTTAAAAGTAAGTTTAATTGATCGAATTACAAAAATGAAAAATGAAGGATTCAATTCTTTTCCACGTTTTTACAGTTAGGTTTTGATAGTAAGCTAACAAAAATATCTCTTTGAATTAGTTAATATATATATATCTTTGAGTCTGTCAACTCATATATATATATAGAGTTAGTTTTCATTTAATTTTCTAGAATAATTTCTTGTGGACTTGTGTATTACAAGTCCTTAAATTTATAAACCAACTTAGATATTAAATATCGATATGAGAACCTTGTAAAATTTCAAATTTATTATTCTAATAATTTTTAATCAAATTTGACTATTAATATAATATTATAAAATTTCACATTTATTATTTTAACAATTTTTAATCAAATTAAATTAATAAAAATAATTTTTCATTATCAAGTGCATCTTGGGGATTTGTGTATAATGGTGATCGGAGGCTTGGTTGATCGCACTTGAGGATTTGTGTATAATGGTGATCGGAGGCTTGGTTGATCTTTTGTCACTGTGAGTTAGATAAACATAATAATAATAAAGAATTAATTGTTATTTTTTTCTTAAAATCTAGGTTCAATTTTTACAAATTATAGAGCTATAAGATGATTTTTGTTAAAATAGTTTCAAATACCTGTTATTAAATCCAAATTGTTTCTCACTTAAAGATTAACAAAAAACTACTATTCATAACCATTTCCAATTCATTGACATTGTACTTAGAAATGTTATATATATATATATATATATAGATATATATATATATATACACTTTCTCATAAACAATTTATGTGTTTGATAATTAGTAATATAATTTTTCATTATTGATGATGATGATGATGGTTAACGTGCACTGAGACCAAACATTGGTCTATCAGACCTAAAGAAACGAATTATTTAGTTTTATTTAATATTTTATTCTTAAACTTAAAAAGCTTGGAGACAAGCCTCCTGAGCTCACTATAATTTTGACATCATAAAAGGCTAGGAAGGTCAGTATTGCAAGAAAGATTATGAAACTGAGATTTAATGTGGTTGTATGCGGGGCACTCTAAGAGGAAGTGATTTTCATCCTCGATGTTGAAATTCTCACAGAGATGATAGATCCTTTCCATCCATGGTGTTTTAGGAACTGCCCAATGACCCATTTCACTATGAAGTTCATGAGAGTTCATTCTAATCTTGGCTATATTAATTTTCTTCTTTGAGCTAGTTAAAACAGAGAGATACTTTTGATCTTCTAGGATGGGGTTGATGACGTCCTTATAATATCTTAATTTTCTTTTAGCTGCTAAATCTTTCTCACACCACATTTTTTCTTTTAACTTAGAAGTAACTATATTTTTAATGTTATTAATGTTTTGCAATGCAACATTCTCATCGATCTCCCAATGGTTTAACCAGGTCCTGGTGTCTTTATACCAACCTCGTTTGAGCCTTAGGTGGTTTTGGCTGGAATTTAAAGCTGGCTTAGGAAGTTTATGGTCTCCTATGTTATTGAGTTTGTGCTTATACAACATAAGCCTAGTCATAGCTAGGCTCTTGATAGGGGAAAGACCCACTTCTATAAGGAGAGTAGGATAGGGTGTATTCCCACTTCTATAAGGAGAATAAGATAGGATGTATTGCTTTTAATTTTGAGGTTATATGTTATAAAACGCTTTTGGATTTGCTCAATCTTTCTCTAGGATTCTCTAGAGATGTTGCAACCCCAAACCTCACATCCATATAAGATAACAGGAGTGACTAAAGTTTCAAAGAGGAACTTCTTTCTATCCCACATTACATGGTTTTCCTTTTTATAATTATTTTCAAGATCAAAATAAGCTTTCCACCCCCCATTAATCCTTGTCTCAATGCTATAGTTCCAATTGAGCTTGTGATGAATATCAATTCCTAGGTACTTGTAAGAAGACACTTCCTCCAAGTTACTATTGTCATACATAAAATTATCGTAAGTGTCCTTCTTGGTTTTGATAATCATAACTTTTGTTTTGTCAGTGTTAATAGTCATACCCATGGTAGAGTAGAAATCCTTAAGGAGTCTAAGCTTCTTATCAAGATCTGATGGACACCTTGCGAGAAGAACAATATCGTCAACATAGAGAAGAAGGATGATGACTTTCCCAGCTAAGATCATGCCAGCACAACCTGCTTCCTTTAAACAACCTTCTAGCTTGTCGATGTAAATGCCAAATAGGATAGGGGAGAGGGGACAACCTTGTTTAACTCTGATATTACACTTAATATCTTTCGACCACCCCTCATTGCTCTTTAACTTGGCAATTACATTCTCATATAACTTTATAGCGACAACTCTCATCTTCAAAGGAACCCTTTGCTCTTCTAATCTATTCCATAGGTTGTTTCTAGGAACTATATCGAAGTCCTTTCTAAATTCCACAAAGAAACAAAAAAGATTGGATTTATCATTGCAGAATTCCTCCATAATGATCTTAAGCATAACGAGTTGGTCCATTGTTGAGTGTTACCTTCTAAAACCCACTTGGCCTTTAGCTCGCTTACCTTTACTTTCAAGCCATATGCTCAACTTCTTTTCCAAAATAATACCATATAACTTGGCTAAGAGAGGGTTGATCATAATTGTCCACTAATTAGAGGGGTTATTTGTATCCCCACTTTTAAAAATAGGGATAATGAGGCTCTGAGTCCATGGTTTAGGGAACCCTTGCTTGACCGCTTGATTGAAAAGCTTGTGAATGTGGGTGATGCAGGAGCATTCAGCCCAAGGAAAATCATTGTAAATAGTAGACATAGGGGGTCATGCATTTTAGGAAATAGTTTTCCTAAGTATCAAGTTAAGGGAATATTTAGGCCCTTAAGTGTGATTTAATTAGATAATGGGAGAATATGTAAATGCTCTCAAAATAAATAAATGAGAACATGAGTGGTAGAAGTCCAATCCAACTCTCTAGGAGCAAGGGAGAGCTTTTAGGAATTAATTAGAGTAGATATGGACCATTGAGTTGATAAGGAGACTTTTCTGCTTGAAAACAGAGGGAAAAGCTAGAGTGGATAAAGTATGGCACATATACATGCATGTAGTGAACTTTAGGCTTTTGTTAAAGGATGGGATCAGGTCCTTCATAGTAATCCAATCCCAGTTTCCATATAAACATATGTAAGCCTACGGGCAAAGAAGGAGGCCACCAATAGTAGAATCTGGCATGTGTATGTGTTTGAGCGAGATCGAGTCTCGAATGTGATCTCTGTCTTTTGCATTAATATATATTTAGAGTTTATTTTTGATTGTGTGAGAGTATTGAAGAATGTTTCCATGAATGAATTACTTGAATTGTAGGCTATGTTGCAAGAGATTGTAGGTAGAATCCTGAAGGATACGCAGAGGCATAACATGATTAAGAAGAATCAAAAAGGGGTCTTTGAATCCAATTAAGGAAGTGAAGAGAAGCTCTGGAGAGGTAACAGAGTGAGGGAGTAAAGCTCAGAGAAGTTGAGCAGCACAGCAGAAGAAAGAAGCCCTTGAAGAAACCAAAGGAAAACCATTGAAAATGCGGAAAAACCCAAGTAAGAGAGGCAAGCGAGAAGTAGAGGTTTGACGCTCAGTAGCCATTGGATCATTAAGATCAACGACCAAGATTAAGTCGCATCGGCGGGAGTCCCTTTTTAAGTTATCAGAATGAGCCTTGGAGGTTTGCAAAGAGTGAACAATGATTAATCGTGGACCATTAGATCATGGTCAGATCAACAGTCATGATTAAATCACATATCAGCAATCAAAGGTGACAAGGGTCACAGTTATGAGTGTTGCAATATGGCCGACAGTGATATCGGAAATCGGCATCGGGAATTATCAGCAATCAGGTGTCGGGCTATCGGAGAGCACGGAGGCATCGTTGAGGAGGCAGACCCGACGAGGATATGAATGCGAATATAAAGAATTTGAAATCTGGCATAACGATTTGGAGTGGAATTCCTTTGTATTCCAAAATATTTAATATTTCCAATAGTTATATGGTGTAGGCCTTTTAATGCTAAAGCATATGTTAACCGATCCGATAGTCGAAGATTGAAGTCAGAGAGGGGTGATGGTGCATATGTGGTAAGACTTTAGAAGTCCTGATAGCCGATAGCGATTGTGATAGAGGTTTTAACCTTGAAATCTGTGCGATAGTCGTACGAAAGGCAAAGGAATGCATGTTTGGGGTATTTTTCCTTTATAAATGGATTTCATGAGGGAAAGTGTGATAAAGCATTTAAGTGAGAATATATATATTAGCAAAGGTTGAAAAGACTGGTTATATATGTATATCAGTGGCTAAAGGTTTGAAATAAGGTTCTGAAGGGTGAAAATAGTCCCGATAGGAGGTTTCAGGTGGGGTGATTGGTTCCGATAATAAGGAAATTATAAGGGGGGCACTTAACCATTTATGGTCTGAAGGTTTCTCTCCATTGTAGAGTCAGATAGCTAGGATAGTTGTAAATACATTATTGTGTAGAATGCATGCTGTGGGTATATGTGCAGGTGCTACCCTAGCATCAGTTTGGTTAAGGATGGTTATATGCCGGGACCCTGCATCATTGGTGGTATCAGAGAAGATTTGTAATCTGTAAGAAGAAACTTTAAAGTTCTTGGAAGACTGTATCATTCCAACAAAGGTTTGGAATAGAAGGAATAGAGGATTCCTTGAAGGAAAGAGAAAGCAAGATTGCTTAGTGAAAATTTTGAAGAAAAGAGGACTTGGAACATAACCAGAGGATAATCCATTCAAAGTGCAGAAGAATGGTGAAGCAAGATCATGTTGAAATCTTGTAGGTGAGGTAATATGTTATGTTCTGTTTTAAATTAAGAATGTGTGTTTTTATACTAATGCACAGGTGACAACAAGAGAAGCTGTGAGAAGAACACGATAGTTCTTAAAGACAAAGTAAGGAGAATACTCTAAAGGAGAAGTGGCAGTGAACTTGAAGAATACAACAAGGGATTGGACAGAGAGGACAACTGAAGTGTTCTCAAGAGAAAGTGAGAGATTGCAGAAGCCTAGAAGGAGTAAAGGTGTTGCTCAAGAAGAGGTTCCAGATAGAGGACCCGTGCTTACCAAAAGACTGAGTGAGAAGAGCTTAGTGAGGTAAGATTACAGCCAGGAGGACTAGTTGTTGCAGAGGCTCATTGCAAAAGATCTCATGAAGAAAGAAAAGAAGAAGATGACTACTGATAGTCATAGCAGAGGTTCAGAGTGAAGCCAGAGCAGAAGATATGATAAGAAGGATGTGTTGAAAAGTGTGCAACAAGAAATGCTAAATTTAGAATGTGCTAGAAATAGAACTCCTAAAAATAGCACTTTTAAAAATAGTAGTTTGGCCAATGAGCATTTTGTTCACCTTGGGTGAGAGGTGAAACTTCTAAAAATAAAATCTTCTAAAAATAGCATTTTTGGGTCCCTTCCTATTTTTAGCAGTCCCTATTCTAACTATAGGAAGTAAAAACGAATTTGGTCTTAACAACAGTTTAAAATATTAATTAATTAATCTCCATGAGTTAATTAACAATGGAAAATTAACTTGAAGTCTTTGTGAGATCATGCAATTATTTTCTCCCTTTATTTAGGAATTTATCCCTTGATTAAAGGAGATAAGGTTCAATTCTATAATGAGAGAACCAGTTGACTTAGTTTAAATTAATCATGTCCAATTAGATTATTTAACAAGTTGTTAAAATAATGAAATATAGTTTGTTAATGCTTGCATGCATGTGAGAACTATTATTTCAGATAGCTGAGCATTCCCTCATGGATAACCGATGCATGTTAGTTTAGACAGAGACCTAGTTGAGATCAGAGAAGGGATAGCTCATCCATGATGAGGATTTATCTCCTTTAGGTTTGTGCAGTTATTTCAGAGGTTAGTGTTGTGTGTGAGGTGAGAATCACACAGGTTGCAGCTAGAGGACCCAGGAAAAGCTGTGCATAGAAATAGGAGGCTTGGAGGGCATAGGAGAAGGTTTGTGAGAAGCCTTTGTCTGTCTATGAGCAAAAGAGGGATTGTACAGAGAGTTGGATAGCTTCCGAGCTAAGGCTTTGTGTAATCCGGACTATATTTCCACTTATATGATAATACAGAAATGGGGTTTTAGGTGGGTGCTTTCCTCGAGTAAATTATTCGGTGTTATGTGTGATTGATTCCTTCTTATCAGTTATATGTGTTCTTATTGATGTTGCTCATGGTTGATTAAGCTTCCACTCAATTGTTTGTAGAATTAGATCAAGTGTTTTGCTTTAGTACATTGCATTACCAGGTGATCTACAGGTGGGAAATTTCTACATGGTATCAGAGCTAGTTGATTTGTAGAAAATGTTCTACATGGTATTAGAGCACAGGTGATGAAAGAGAACAATATATTGAGAGGGGATTTCAAAGTTTTGAGTTTTGGGCTGAGAGTTTGCAGAGCATATCTGAAAATTTCTGTACTAAATTTTCGGAAATAAATAGCAAATTTGGATTCCTTGTGGAAAAATACCCCAAAAAAAAAATCGGCTGAATCGGAGTTCGGATGAGAGAGATATCGCTGATTTAAAATAGGCTCTTTTTCTATAAAATTTTGTGACAGTGGGAAAGTGGAAATAGATTGGTCTGCTAGCCAAGAACTTGTTTGCAGTTGAGGTACAATATGCATGCAAAGCCTTGAGGAGCAACATAAAGGTTAGATACTTGGTGGTTGAGAGGGAGAGTAAATTACCTCTCAACAGGTAGAGCGAGAAGAAGTCTCAAACAATTGTGGAGGAGTCACGATTGGTACAAAAACTTCATTAGGTTGTGGAGCAGCCACAACTAGAGAAGCTGAGAGGAGATCGAGTTGAGACATCCTCTCATACAGAGACCTCTAGTAGGGGGAAACTTCGAGGCAGGTGGGCAGAGGGATCACATGCAACCATACCTCAAGGAACGAGGTGGGGCGATATAGAGCGATCATCCCAAGGAGGAGGGGTAGGATCTTTGAGGTACCCAACCTCTTGGATGAGACCTTGCTATGAGAGTCTCGATTTGGAGTAGCAAGAACTGACTGATTTCATAGAGATAGATGTAGATGGAATGGCAGAGAAAGCTACAGTGCAGGGAATCCCAGGACAGCACATAGCATGCAGGCTATAGCAATGCGAGAGGCACAAGTGTGTTGCACAGTGCTAGGTGGCACAGAGAGGTGTGAAATGGTGCGAGATGCATGGAGATGTTGCAGTAGCATAGAGGTCAGAGAGGGAGCACTTGTCAGTTGTTATAGACATATTTGGGCACTGCAACCCCAATCATATATGTCCATAAACTGAGGGCTTCTGAGTCCCTAAAAGTGTTGTCTCATACCCTAAAGGAACAAGGTCAGCTGATTACATCAGCTCCCAAAAGTTCTCCATGGAAAACTGCTCAGAACTGGTCAAAACGGGACCATACAGATTGCTCAGTGCTAAGGGTGTGATGCATCTCACCTGCTCAATGCAAAAAGTGCGATGCATACTAGAAAGCCCTTCTGTAGGGTGCGATGGGAAAGAGTAGACAAATGGCAGAGACAGTTTGCAAGGTGGATGATCATGGAATCTTCCATAAACTTCTCCTGTGACACTTGCCTCTCTGAATTCACCCAGGAATGAGTAAGAGATCATGAATCTCCAAGTGGAATGAAGAACTATCAGAGAGAGGACACTAATCAAAATCCCAGAAGCTGACTCACCCCCTTCCAAATATCTATATATGGATCCCTCATCCCAGAGATCCAGAGGATGGAATCTTGTATTTTGTAAGGAAGTGTTATTGGTTACTTGGTGGAATATCATAATGTTGGGTGATCTAAGCTTTTAATGAGGTGAAGAAGGGCTTTCATGCTGGGAGGATGATGCTGGGTCAGATCAATGGGTTGTAATCCTCTTTTCTACTCTTTCTATTTGTTAGCCTCCTATTGCAATAGGTTTCATATTTCATGATTAATAGTGGAAGTACCAAAAATGTTCATCTTTTCCATGCTCCAAAAGTTCCATTTTTGAAAGATTTCTCGATTAAGGGAAGGCCAAACAGCTTAATCTTGGCTTCCCTAGGTTTAAATGGCTTGTTTTAGAGATAGAGAATAAATTTCTGTCCAAACTGTTTAATCTTGGCAGATTGTTAGATATGTAGAGAAATGATGGAGCCCAACTGCTTAATTTGGGCCCTTGGAAGATATAAGGCTACATTTAGATAGGAGGACAGCCAGAAGAAAAGTTGAAAAGCTGGGTTTGCTAGTTCAAGTGCACCCAAACCAAAAAGAAGGGAAAATGCTAGGTAAGCAGGCTGGGTAGGTAGTTTTGTGGTGGTAGAATGAGGAATTGTGATCCATTTTATGTTTTCAAGTGTTATATCCATTGTGATCACAAGCATGAGGCAATTTTCCCCGGAGCAACTCAAGCGAGGCATGTCTAACTTTTCCATTCTTACTTTCCCCAAATCATTCACTAACTTCCCCTAAAGAGGTCAAGATCTGTGTGATATCTCTTAAATTCATCATTTTTCATAACACTTGCCTAAGTAAAGATCTGTTTTACTTATGGATCTCATATTTCTTCTACAAGTCATATTTCCCCTTTAGAGCCTAAGATTTCCATACTTAGCACTTTCTTCATCAATCCCATATTAAATTCTAATTCTATTTATATAGCTCCCTAGCGACTTCCCCATCCCTAATTTCTACAAAAACTATATAAAATCCCAAAAATATTACATATCGCACCCTATAGCACTATAGCTATGTACATACAGTTCTGGAATATAATAGTCCACCTGGGACTATTATGAACCCATCTGTGTCATAACTTTGGGATTGGCCTAAACCTCTGGTTAGGAAAATAACCGATATCTACCCCTTCACCCTTATACCCTATTATTTTACCATTCCGCGCTCATTGTTTAAAGTTCAGTGTTTAAAAGTTTCAATTGAACATTAAATGTTACCCCCGCATAACACATAAAACCCACATTTCCCAAAGTTTTGGACCCCCCCCTCTGCTTGCAATAAAATATTAATAAAAGGTGGGCCCGCCCCAAAGTTGCGCGCCACCCGAATTAACCCGCCAGCCGTCCGATGGCCAACGCTCCAGATCCAAGGGTGGGCGGCCATTCCTGCTCCCTGATCCGCCGGAGGTTAACATCTGGGGGATGGGCGGTTTCCCTATCGTACCCCTGCCACGTGTCGGCCTCCCGGCGTGTTCAGAGGCCCCTTCCCAATACTGCCTGCGCTGAAAAGTGGTACAGGGAAACCGGAAACCACTCCCCCGCCCTTGACATCAGCACCACATCCTCGTGACATCATCAGCCTGCGTCCCCGCTACTACGCCACGTCGTCGCCACTTCATTTGCCCGCATCCATGCCCTGCCACCGTGTCACCACCACATCACCCTACCACGTCACCCCGCTGATGTCACCCTGCCACGTCACCACCATACTAGGACCCACCGCTGATGTCATGCTGACGTCATCACCAAAAAGGGCGCGAAACACGAAATTTGCAGCAAGGGATGCCCAGAATGAAAAACCGAGGTAGTTTTCGATGCGCGATTAGCGCTTAGCGCTAATCGCACATCGCTAAGAAAAATTGACCAAAATGGAAGCCCTCTCATGGCTCGGCTACCAGCAGGCCCGAAATTCGCAATTTGACAGGAATTTCTCCACACAGGTTCAGAAAGGGGTAATTGGACTGCTTCAAAGAGTATCAGATCGGCAGTACCAAAGCAGGTGAACATTAGAGGCCCCAAGAAAAGTCAAAGAACGCAGTGAATCTATTTAAATCACAGTTAATGAACCTCAAAACCACTCAAGAGCAGGGGATCAAAACCCAAAGCACAGTTATGGCTAAATGGACAGCACAGAGCCATAAGGACACCATATTAACTCATTTTGATACAGCTGCCTCCAGCACAGCTCAAAGATAATTTCTTGCATTAAATTTAGAATAAGATTAGGTTAAAAACTCATTTCCCTCAGACCTGTTTAAGGTCTGTTATAAGAGATATTTTTGAAAATTCTCTCTATATAAACCACCCTAATTTACTGTTTAGAGGGTTGGTTGGTTGATTTGCTCCACTAGAGACTCGCTCGGTATGTATGATGATTTCTTTAATCAAAGACTGCTGAAAGTTTGGAAGATGGACTGTTTGCTGTGTTATTAATGTTTTTGAAGAGTAAATTATGGAATTCTTGTGCTGCAACATGACTCAATAAGTGTTTCCTACCTCTGTTTTCCATTGATATATGCTCATATCATACATATGTCACCATCTAAAATAGCAGGAAAAATGAATAGCTTAGACTTTGTTTAACCGCACTCTATCCTCAATTTCTGTTGTTCCTTTATGTTTTCATCTGAATTGGTAATGAATATGAATTCTCTTTGGCTCATATTTCCCCTAATTCACCCATGTTTGATAGTTATCCAGGGATTCTTCACTGCTCCTAGATAGAGCTCATTCACCTTCCCTATGTTAAAGTGAATGAGAGATTCTTAATTGCCTCTCATTCCTTAGCCTTCAATCCATCTCCATTTAGCTTGAATGTTTTTTCATGTGATGCTATCTTGCTCCATATTCCTCTTGTGACCAAGAGAACGCACCAACAGTCCTATTCCTTGACTCCATGTCCAATGGTTTGAAACTTTCATACTATACCTACCTCTCTAGTTGGAAGTGTCATCCTTCCCACCAAAACTTAAACAAAACCCCTTGAAATCAATAACTAGCCTAAAATCATCATCAAAAAAGCCAAATCATTAAGAGAGAGCCCTCTCCGATTGCAGGTGGGCTAGAACCTGCAGTCCAAAGATTGGTTTGTGGTTACCTCGGCCGTATTCCCTTAGGAGTCAAAGGGAACAACCTGAGTGTTAACACTATTAATAAATCTATTCAAGTTTTCCACCACATTCTTGTATGTTTGATGATATGTGCATTTGTGTGGTCAATATATATCTATTCCTATATTGTTTATGATTGTAAATCCCTGTACTTCGATAGTATTATGTTGCTTTGACTTTATAGGTCCTCTTTGAATTGGGGTAAGCAAGGAAGGAGTGGCAAAGATCTATCAAAGGGGAGAAGAAACAAGAAAGGAACCAAGCGAAAGACAGAGGTTTGGTCTCTTGCTTTCTTCTCATCTACTTCTTATAAAGCAAAATTAAAGTAACTTTAGTTTGTTTGTTTCTAAGATAGCTATCGGTCTTAGTGGGATTAGCAGCTCTAAGTGGACACTAGATTTGCAGATAACAAAATGGTGACTCCACTAGGGAGTGAATAGCTTGTTTTCTTGTCTATATTTGTTTGCCTTATAAACTACAGACAGAGCCTAAAGTTAAGCTAGCTAGCCTTCGAACTGCATTTGCTATGCAAGTGCAAAGTAGATCAATGCTATTTCAGTCTATCTCTAGGTTTTGTTTTTGAACTGAACAATTGATTTGGAAACATCCTAATTGCCTTGGTGGTGGCTCAAGTAACCTCATTAGATCAGCCCCTGTGATTTATATTTACTAACTATCATTTGCTCGGCCTAAATCCCTAAATTGAGCTGCAAACTGTGACCAAAAACCAAGCTAAAGTCTCGGCCCTATACCATCACACCCTTTCTTCTAGGCAATCTGGATGCATTGCACCTCCCGTGTCCAGTAGGTGAGATGCATCCGTTTTTCCTTGTGTTACAGGTGCGATGATCAGAAAAGGCTAATTTTGCCTCCAGATTTTGGTTTTTCTTCACTCTCTTTAGCTTTATTCAGGAGTTTTACTGTCTGTGATCAGTATACCACTGTGGAAGCTCCCTTTCTTTGCATGATTTGGCCTATTGTCAAGAGTTTGGCTGGCTCACCCTTGCTCTCCTTTTGTCGAGCAAGCGACTACGTTCCTCTCCTTAACAGTCGAGCGATGGCGGCCTCCATTTTACAAATAATTATGAATGTTTTTATGTATTGTGCGCCATTTACAGTTCTCTTTTACAAAGAAGTAGCTTAATCGAACTATAGTCTTTGGATTTGGAAGTGTCGCAAGTGTCATTTTCAGTCAAAGAAAAGAATCCTATTATTCTTGATGGTCGATTACATGGTTACTCTTGTATTTTATTTGAATTAGTAGTTTTTCAAGGGTCAAAAGCAAATTTCAATTCAAAATCGCAAAGTGTCGTCATTATCTTCCTTTTGTTTTTTGAAGAGAAAATTGTTAGCATTGTCACTTTGAAAAGATAATTCAGATTTGTACTTAGCATTCTTTTTTTCATTCACACATTAAGAAGGCGAAAAACAAATACATGCATGTGCATTTGCATTTAGACTTCTTGTTGATTTTGATTTAGGATAGTGCATCTAGTGTGTGCTCTCTGCTCTATGTTGAAAGAATCTCATTTCTCTTTCTTTAGTAGCTAGGATTTTCATTGCAAAAAGAAGATTAAATGATTGTTTATCATCTTAGATTTGAATTTTAGGAATTGTATATCTACATCACGCAGTGAACCTGAAAGGAAAACTTCTTAAGAAAGATAAACTATAAAATAAATTCAATGAACATAAAAATGCTTTGGAACCTAACGCACAACATTTAGAAGTCTAGGCTAGAGACGTATTTCGGCATTGTAAATCCTAGTAACTATTGCTTTCATCGTAGGTTGGGTGATTCCTCCTCATTGAAACGACAAGTGCCAGTACGGACTTGTTCTCCCACGTACCATTGAGTATATATTGGGAGATCACAATAGGCTACATCCTTTATCCTTAGGAAGCCGTGTCTACCGCCCTATTGATCACAATGCATTGAACACAACATTCAGGAGGATTGACTGCTGTACCGTAAAAATTATTCTGCAATTTTGCGATTGGTTTGGAAATCCCTCTATCTAGATTCCCAGAGTAGTCTCTTTCGTTCCCTTTTAGACTCCTTAAAGGAAAAGGTCCATCTGAGCACTTGTCACTTCAGGCTCATTAAAAATTGAAGGCAACTAGAGTCATATTTAGCTTTTTCTCAACTCTTAAAAATTGAAAAAGCAAGTTGTGTCAAAGCGTCTAAAATTCATTTAATTCAGAATCACTTTTCCCCTTTATTTTGAGTTGATCGAGTAATCCGCAATCGTGGAAGAAAGTCAATCAAAACCCCGTCTTTCGCGGAGATTAACGAGTCAACCGTCATTGACTTTGTAAACGAAACCATTCTAGACAAAGCGAACTCATTTAACCAGATCAAAGTCCCCTGGTTTGCTTGGAACTTGTGTTCCAACATCCTCAGGGACTCCGGTTACTCCAATCATTTATGGTATCCTTGCCTCTACAAAAGAAGTTTCGCAGCCACAAGAGGACATTAGAACTGATCCTAGTGTAACGGTAAACATTTCTATTCCTGAACCAGCACCATCTATAGCTGATTCGGAAGGTGTTATCCCCCCAACATCTATCGTTGCATTGTCTATACCTTCTTCAGAACCAGAAATATTTTACGGACTTGACGGTCTACCTCTTCCACCTGGATTGATTGCTATAGAAGAGATTGTGGAGGATCCCCCATCTAGTACTCCATTACATTTTGGAGTTGGGATCACCCTATATCCTTCTTCAATAGAAGTTAGTCTCCCTTCATCGCAAGTTCCTGTAGAATCGCTAGGAAATCTTTTGGATAGACTAGATATGTCTGAACAACCATCGACATCCAGGACTATGTCGTCTGACGCAGCGACGATGGAACCTCCTGCTACTACTCCAACGATGTTCGCTAGTGTACCATCTGTCCCAAATAGCTCTCAACCGCTAGATGGAGTCCATCCAGGGACTGTTTCGACAGTATGGTCTGTTCCTGTTTGTTCGTCTGGAATAATATCTAGAATCTCTTATGTTGAGTCTCAAAAAATTGATCCTTCGCAACAGTATCAATTTGGGCAGCCCGGTCCCCAAAGGCAAATCCTTCCTTTGGGCACTGGACTGCCACCATGTGGGGGCCAGTATGCCCTTTCATTGTTCTCTCCGGGAGAACAACCATACGAGAGTTCGCAACATAATTCGGGTCATGCTGGAATTACATCCAGCGGTTGGGTGCCAATAATGCCTCAACAATCAAGAGTTGTATACTCAATGAAACAAAGTCTACCTGTGTCAAATATCCCCACTACAACGGCTATTGTGACGATGTCGCAAGTACAAGCATTGCCTGTTGTATGCCAACTTCAAGTTTCTTAGGTCGTAATACAAAAGCCTCTTGTCTCTACGACGCAACCACAATCGCTGATTAGTGGCTCCTTAAATGGAGTGACCTAGGCCCAAACGGGTACTATTACCCCTCATCTTGGTCAAATAGCCAGTATTGGACAACAACAAATGGTTTCACAACCATGGTTGGTACAATATCAACAACCGCAATTCCAACAAACTTACCAAGGATCTGAGCAACAAATCTTTGTGAGTAATGGGCAGCCGTATATTCAAAACGATCAACATCAATCATGTCATAATGGTTATGCCCATCAACCTTACCAAAGTTATCAACATCAAATACATTATGTTGGTATGCAAAGACCCATTGCTCAGGAAATCCCATCTTATCCTGGTTATGCTTCGCCGAACCTGAATCAACAGTTGCCTTTTGTGGCAACTTTAGAGTTACCGGATCTAAATCAGCTAACGAACGCTCCAATTACTTATGCCCCTTGGTGGCCGGTGATTCCTCATAAACTTCCGTCAGATATTCCTAAATTTAATGGAAATCCAGGTGAAGACCCGTCGAATCATGTGATGACCTTTCATCTGTGGTGTTTGTCCAACACTCTTAATGATGATTCTATTAGGCTTCGCCTTTTTCAGTGAACGTTAACTGGTCCAGCAGAAAAATGGTATATTGAATTGCCTAGAGCTTCATTTGGTAACTTCAGCACCCTAGCCACAACCTTTTTAACCCATTTTTAGTTACCCATAAGGTACGAAATAGAAACAAAGCTTCTTACCAATTTCAAACAAATGACGGCCACTCACATATCTGATCATATTCATGAGTGGCGACGTTGTCGTAGAATGGTAAAAATGTATGTTCCTGATCAGCTATTAGCTGAATGGTTTATTAAGTCATTGTTACCTTCTATTACAGAAGATGTGGCAAAGGGAGGAGTCATCACTGAAGAGCAAGTCATTTCTCGTGCGTAATATCTGGAATTGATCTATACTCAGTCTGGCATGCTCTACGATAAAATCCCTGATGCCCCTAGACTGGAATTCTCCATTCCTCCTCCTCCTAAATCAAACAAATACTCTCATGCCGATGATGGCGTGATAGGTATGACTAGCATGAAAACTGTAAAGACTGCATCAAAGAAACCTCGTACGGTTTCAAGTCAAAATGCAAATGAGGAATTTCTTGCCTCAAAGGTAAATGTCGTGTCGACTGACAAAGGCAAAGAACCAAAGCAACCAAGAGGCAAGAAGAAAAATAAAGGGAGAAAGAAGAAACAAGAGTTGTCTCCTGAAAAATCTTCTGCAAACCCTTCGGGAGAAAGGAAGCCAAGTCATCCATGTTTTATATGCGATGAGGATCATTGGATGAAATATTTTCCACATAAATCTGAGCTTAGGAAATTCTTAAAGAGTTCAAAAACCTTGATGGTATTGACTAATCCATTTCCAAACCCAGGAGCCAATCTAGTTGCTAGTGATAATGCTTCCCCGTCCCAAGTGCTTATGTTGTCTATTTCAAAGCAACAAAATGATGCTTTGATATCGACAAGGAATAAAGATTATGGGAATCCACAACTGTCGAACAACAAGGCCAATGATCAACCTAGTAGTTCAACAACAACTTCGACCGAAGTTGTGCCACCCATCATTCCTAAGCTAACGATAAAGCCACCAAAGGGAGTAGTACACAAATTGACATTTAATCCTCATGCCAGAGCAACACAACATTATAATATAGTAGAGGACTTGTCCCAATCACCATCCGCTATGTTGACACTTTAGGTAGTGCAAAATTGCCCCTCCCAGAAGCAGGCTCTATTATCAGCAATAGGTGGGATTGACCCAGCAGATTCCAATCTTGTGGCCTTTAATCATAAAGCATATGACCCTCAGTTACCAGCTCAACTCGCTTTCCTTATTCAAGTGAAATCCCTCAACAAAAATGTTCATCGAACAATTATTGATGAGGGGGCATCTACATGTATTATGTCAATGAGTTGTTGGAAAACTTTAGGCTTTCCACCCTTGTCGTGATCATCAACAACGTTAAAAGCATTTGATGGACAAACGTATACCCCATACGGGATATTAAGTAACTTGCAAGTCGAACTGGGGGGCAAGACAGTAGAAATTGATGTTGAAGTTATCGATGGAAACCTCAATTACAACATCATACTAGAAAGGCCTTGGATATATGATATGGCTGCTGTTGTGTCAACATACTTCAGAAAGATTTCATTTCCTTTACAAGGAGGAATTACAATCGTTGACCAACAAACATTTCTCCCCAATGGTTCACAAGTTACAGGAAGCATTCCAATGATCCACGGAAGCCCCCAATCGCTTCAAAACATCGGAGTAGGCCTACTAAAAGAGCCTACATTGATGGGTACTTTTGCCCTACCACCTCCAAACAATCTAGCGGAAGTGGCCACTGTAGGAACCTGCAATATGGTGTCTTCTATTCAGAAGATGTCTGAACACGATGTTAGCATGGATCATCGCCAGGTTTTTCCTTCAAGCCTAATAGAAATATTGTAGCAATAAATGTTTTTGGCATGGGAGGTGAACCCAAATCAATGCTCATCAAGTGTTTGGATAGATAGGTCTAAGGAATATGGTACCTCTTCAGATCCTTGGTAGCATGTACATTCTACAAATGAAGGAATTGTTCAGTGAATGATGATTGACGAGGCACCATGGGAAGATTACCACCATCCTTCCCATCTTCCAGATTATAAGAAAAATTGTTCCAGTGACCTTGATCATCCTTCAGTATTTGATTTCCTATCGAATACTGTAAATATGGTGGATTCCGAGCGAAACTTGTTCAATATTGAAGAAACTATCGCCATAAATATCTCGACTAAACCAGATGTAGAGAATATTCATGTCAGCAAATCTTGTTCTTCTTCAGAACTGGAAGTATATTATGCTCTCTTTTGCAAGTTCAGAGATGTCTTTGCTTGGTCATATGAAGAAATGCCAGGCATTGACTCAAATATAGTTGAACACGAAATTAAGATGTATCCAGATGTCAAACCAGTACGACAATGGCTTCGGCATGTGCACCCCAAGAAAGCCGCTACCATCAAGGCAGAAGTTGAAAAACTTCTCCATGCTGGTTTCATTTTCCTGGTTCCTCTAATCGATTAGGTATCGAATATTGTCCCTGTAATGAAAAAGCAAGGAACGATTAGAGTGTGCATCAATTATAGGGATGTAAATCAAGCTTGTCCAAAAGACAACTACCCTACACCCTTCATTGACTAGATAATTGATGAATGCACCGGATGTGAAATATTTTCATTTATGGATGGATTTTTCGGGTATAATCAAATAAATATCCGTCCACAGGACCAGTCAAAGACTGCATTTATTTGTTCGTGGGGCACATTCGCATACCGCAAGTTACCTTTTAGTTTAAAGAACGCAGGGGCAACCTTTCAAAGGGCAATGAATTATGCCTTCCATGACATCAAGAACATCGTTCAACCATATCTTGATGATCTTCTAGCTCATTTGCGAAAGCGGACCGATCATCTGCAGCATTTGAGAGCGATATTTCTACATTGCCGACACTACAAGATACGACTCAATCCACACAAATGTGTGTTTTGTGTCGGTTCTGGTCGTTTACTTGGCTTTGTAGTTTCGAAGGACAGGATTCGTCTTGACCCCTGTAAAGTTCAAGCAATCATTGACCTACCTCCACCTTCAAATTTGCTTCAGATTCAAAAACTCCAAGGGATAGCAAACTTTCTGAGGAGGTTCATTCCAAATTATGCTGAACTTGCTAAATGTTATACTCATCTATTGAAAAATAAGTACCCTTCATCTGGGATCAGGTCGTGCAAGCTTCCTTTGATGCTTTAAAGGAATCCCTAATAAAAGCATCATTAATGTATGCTCCTGATTATCAAAAAGACTTTAACCTGTATCTGGCTGCAGCAGATACGACCATAGCAATGGTTTTAGTTCAAGAAGACAATGGAATTGAACATCCTATCTATTATTTAAGCCAAAACTTAAATGATACGGAAAGCAAGTACTCCTATGTTGAAAAGCTAACTCTCGCAGCTATTCAAGCGATACAAAGATTTCGACACTATGTCCTCCTTCGAAAAACTACCATTTTGTCAGATTGCAGCCCCATGACTTATATCTTGTTATGATAGTTACTGGGGGGAAATATTCCAAAGGGATAGAAATTTTGCAAGAGTTCGATCTATAATTCATAAAATCCAAATCAAAGAAAGGCCTGGTTTTTGCAAAGTTACTATGTGATCTCCCATCGTCGTCCAATGATTCAACATCCAAAGAAGCAATCGTGAACGAATCTTTGTTTCTGATATCTTCAAGCGATCCATGTTATGGAGATATAATCATCTATCTTCAGACACAAAAATATAGGTCTAATACCTCTCGCTCAGAACAATGATGTACTCGATACCAAGCAAAAGACTACATGATCGTCGGTGATACGCTTTACCATCGTGGTATCGATATAGTTCTGCGGAGGTGCCTCACCCACGAGGAGGCCGAAAAAGTCCTGAATGATTGTCATTCAGGCACGTGTGGGGGGCATCAATCGAGTTACACTACGACTCAAAAGATTTTATGAGAAGGATACTTCTAGCCAACAAGGTTCAAAGATTGCATAACCACAGTCAGAAGTTGCCATGCTTGTCAAATCTTTGATCGCAAAACTAGAATACCACCCATACCTCTGCAACTAGTAGTTGCTGTTGGGCCATTCACCAAATGGGGCATAGATTTCATGACATGTAACCCCACCTCGGCTGGGGGCATGGGTATATCATAGTCGCAGTTGACTATTTTACGAAATGGGCCGAGGCGATGCCTACATTAAACAACAGCGGCGAAACAGCTGCTCTTTTCTTTTTCAATCATGTAGTCTCCAGATTCGGTGTTCCACAAGCTATAGTGACAGATCATGGATCACATTTCTGCAATCACATGATGGTTGAGTTGGTTGCCAAATTAGGATTGTCCCATGACAACTCTACTCCATATTATTCGCAAGCTAATGGAAAAGTTGAGGCAATCAACAAAGCCCTGAAGTGCATGCTGCAAAGGATGATTGGAGTCCATAAACGGAGTTGGCACGTGATCCTCTACTCAGCCTTGTGGGCATACTAGACATCGGTGAGGAATGCGACTGGGTTTACACCCTTTCAACTGGTGTATGGCCTAGAAGCAATCTTACCAGTTCAATGTGAAATCTCGTCCCTCAAGCTCGTAGTCGACCTTCTCCCCAGAACTTCAGAAGAGGACGCTCATTGCTTGGAATTAATCCAACTGGATGAAACTCGTCGTGATACCGCCTTGGCTAACGAAACCCATAAGAAATGAGTCAAGGTGCAGTTGGACAAGAATGTCAAACCCCGTGTCTTCTCAGAAGGTGACCTGGTCTTACTTTACGACCAAGAGTCCGATAAGTTGGAAGCAGGTAAGTTCAAGTCTTTATGGATGGTCCCCTATATTGTTAAGCGTGTATTAGCAAAAGGAGCCTATGAGTTAGTGGATTATGATGGGATTCCACTGGTGCAACCCTGCAACGGGTTGTACCTTAAGCGTTACTATGCTTAACTCAATATAGTAACCCCTATGCTTTTGTTACATTTTTTTCGCTAAGAGTAATTGTTTTGGTTAGGTAATCCACTTTTGAATTTTTTTCAGATGTCGAACCTATTGGAATCATTTGTTGGATATGCCAACGGAGCGAGTTGTAGTTTGCAGAACCTATCTTCCGTAGCCTGGGCCATCTTTGATCCAAGTGGCGAGTTAGTGAGTTTCAGAGGGGTGTGTATTGGTCGATCAACGAACAACATCGTTGAATACAACGCGTTGATAGAACTCCTCTCTGATTCCATCATGCATGGCATACACCGACTTGTTGTCAGGCTCGACTCGCAACTCATCATTCTACAACTCATCGGTATCTACTCTGTACGAAATCCAGCTATCTATCGCATGTTCCTAAAGGTCAAAATTTTGGAAAGACAGTTCGATTTTATTCAATATCAACATATTTCTAGAAACTTAAACACATTAACAGATTCATTGGAAAATTATGTGTTAGATAGACATTTGCGACATTTATAAAAGAGAAGCATTTCATCAATATTTGCATCAGGATCATATAACTTAACCAAAATAAAGCTCCGAAAATCAAATATATATATATATATATATATATATATATATATATATATATATATATATATATATATATATATATATATATATATATATATATATATAACTGTTTATGGTTTATACATAATGTTCTGTGACCAAGACAAAATCGGTCAAATGACCCAAAAACTCAAAATGCTAGGGGGCACCCTAGTCTAATGGTGTTGGTGATAACAAGTCACTGCCTATGCAATCATGTGTAAAAGCCTAGTCCATCGACTCGGCACGCCAATAGTATGTCGTTGTAACCTCAGAGGTAACTCATCGGTCCTCACGTCTGGAATACCAAGAGTGAGACCCTCGACCTGATCCTGCAACACTACAAGAGTCTCAGCCACATCTAGGTCATGAAGGACAGCCCTCCCCACAACCTCTCTTGCTAGAATGGCAGTTGATACTCTCAGGCAAAATGCTGGTCGCACTGGTCCGATATCTGCATGAGCACATGAGTTTTGATTAGTCTTGATAAAAGAAAGCACAAGAACATTATAAAAGCAATAAACAGGGATATGGTAAGAGATTTTACCTATAACACCCCACTGCTCACCAGCCGACAACACCAAATTTGGGTCACCCCGGAAATCCATACCAGCATATGGACACTTGGCATAAACCATCTCCTGACAGTTGAACCATTTGAGGAAGGCATCAAAGAAAGAAACCTGAGACTAACCAGCATGTCGGGCCATAAGGTCAACCCATCTCTGCATCTGTGGCTCAGTTAGTGGTGGCAAACCAAGTGAAATGTACTGTGGCTGCATCAGTGGGATCTTCTCCAAGGCGAAAGCGGTCAAAATAGAACCATAGCCAAAGTTCTTGGATCTTCTGTTTTTCACCTTGGTCAGTTGTTCTTTTATCACAAGGAGTACTGCATCACACTAGTTGAACACCTTTGGTTCAAGGCATTCCACGGCGTACTGCATATAGGACCTGTTGGCCAAGTGAAGAGCCACACTACCAACTAGTCTAGCAAAGGTGAACAGAATAGCCCTCAAGGACCGGTTAGTGACATCTCAGATATTGATCTTGCCATCCATAATTGGCTGAGATCCTTCTCTACAGTATCAACGAATATAATCCCTCACGGATTTACCCCCATGAGCGGAACCTGATAGTGAGAGAGGGGCACCACGCCTCGATAAACCGGTCAAAAAGTAGATGTCCATGACAGTCAAGGGGATGGATTTGCCTCTGATCTAGAACACTTGGTTGGTAGGATCCCATGCATCGAGGAAATATTGCAACAAGTTGATTTGTTGCCTCATGCTACAAATGCAGAAGAACTTGAGCAAATCATAGTTCCACAATGCAGTTATCGTACCCGGATCATGTAAGGAAATCATGTCCTCTTCTTCATGCTCGCATTATCGCCATGTAACAACCATTTTTCTATGATGAATCTCTGAAAAGAAAACAAGCGAAGAGTCAGGATCCTGATTTGGCAAAAAACAGGAAAAATTTCCATGAGAAAATAGTACACAAGTTTCCCTCCTTGCGCCCATTGCACCCCAACTATGTACTAGGTGAGATGCATATTGAATGGCCAATGGCCAGCCTAGTATGCATCACACCTTTCGAAATACAGAGGGTGCGATGGGGGCAGAACGGATTGTTCAATACCCAGAGGCTCAGAAAAGCAGGGAAACATGCTAAGAATTCAAAAAGGAAAGAATGCAATTGAAGAGCGCAGGTTTATCTCCTACCTGTTCCAGACGGCACCAAGAATCGTCCACAGAATCTCCCAGAATCAGCTAGTGGAAATGAAGGGGGAAAACACCTCCAAAGCTCCAACAATCCCAAATTCAAATGAAATGGTAAAATGAGGGGTTAAAACTACTTTTAAATTACTTCTCACGTAATTCAAGTAGGGTATTAGTGTTTTAACTCATTTTTCGAGCATGTATTATCATTTCTAATCAGTTTGATGGAGAAATTAAACAGGTAGTACAACCATCAAAACAACATAGTGTTAACAGTGAATCAAATATCAATGACCATTGTCACGAGCATTTTTTATGCAAAGTTCAAGCTCGTTAAAAATTAAACCTAAGCAATGAGCAAATGTTCCCCCAGATTTCAAGCTCATTAAAAAATGAACCAACCTGCGGTAAATAACCATTGTGAATGCATTATCATCAGCTTTTTGAGCCTTAGTCGTGTTCTTACCCTCACCTCCACTCTATTTTAGCCAATCATACGCCTCCATTTGATTGTTTACCCTTTTGAGGAACAGCTGCAACGAGTGATTCTGTTAGCCATCCTTGTGACATTGCCATGATTGAAAATTGCAAACCTTACCTGGAATTAGCTACTACCCTAAAATATCACTCGTTCCTCAAAAAACGAGTCTCCTTTAAGCTCTTTTCATCTGACTCGTAAAATATGAAAATATTAACGAGCAATTGGCCTCTCCAACTTGTTAAAGCTATGGGAAGCGTTATCCCTCCTCTAGATTTTAATATTTTTGGACCTGAGGGATTATTACACAAAAATATCGAGTGCTTGTCTTGTTCGGCTCATTAAAACTATTGAAAATTCGTCCCTTTTGTATTATTTTATACTTTTTCAGACTTAAGGGATTATACGACGAAAAAGGATTATTGGAGTTTCCTTTCCATCCCTTTTCAGACTCTCTAAAATTGAAAAAGGACCTAGTTATCTTTGTCATTAAAATCGTTAAAAACAATAGCGACAAACTTGTCCATATAGACGAGAACGAGTTTCACTATTGTTAGGCTCGTTAAAACATAGCGATGGGTTTTCCCGAAGGGAAAATTATAGAAAAAGCATATGTTATCCTCCTCAAGCTTGATAAAAATAAAGAGGTACTGGTCAACAATGAATGGGGAAAATTGGGAAGAAAACTTGAAGAAACTTGATTGGTAGCAAAGTCACTCTTGAACAAGACACTTTCACTCCATCACCATGATTGAGTCAGGTTGGGTTATTTCGTTCACCGGTCATATTACCATTGGTCCATCGTACCATCCATCATTGGGGTTAACGCTACCAATCCATTTCAGTGTCACCAATATGTTCAAGAGAAGTCGCTCAGAGAATTCACCAACCCATCTTGTGTCTCATCCTCTGCAATACATTCATGCTCCATTCTTTCATGACCGCCGCCCTGAACCTTGTGTCATCAAATCATTTTCACCTCCACAAAGTCATTTGCTCCGTTCTGTGTCGTAGATGTGGGATTCATTAAGGCCCTCCTACGATGGGTCACTTCTTGTCAACATCAACTCATTATCCAAGAAGTCAACCTAGGAACAACCCTTTCAGTACTTTGAAGCTTGCATGCCTCAATGGTAAGTTTCTCACTTCTGGCGATAGGTTTACATCAATGGCCTTCGACCGAAAGATTTTGCGTGGTGTTCGACAACAAGTCCCTTTTTCACACCACGTGAATTGTACTGTTGTACCTTGAGGGTCATCATCATTATCGGTGATTCCTCTCACGCCCGTTGATAGCTTACATCATTGGCTGGTAATCAGGCGATGTCTTTCCATGTTCGACTCTAGAACATCTTTTCACATGCATCGAATTATACTTCGGGCGAAGATTGAATGAGTTTGAAGACCCCGGATCTAGTTTCATCCATTCGGGCTGCGATATATTCAGGAAAATAAAGACATCAAATGTACATCATTGCTGCAGAGATGATCATTCGAATCAAAGGATGATGGCTCTATCAGAATCATCAGTCTACCACACATACGGTTGTCTATCCTATGTATATGAAAATGAATTTATAAAGCTGAGTATGGGAATGCCCGCCTCAGCTAGATCATGAAAATATTATGAAGATAATTTATTGTATTGTATCTTATTACAGGTCACTTTCCAGTTTGAAAAACCTCAGATCCTCATGATAAAGCATTTCACCCGGCATTAAAAGATTTTTGACCTCATGCTTTAGGAAGCAACTATTATAGACATATTTTGGCACTGCAATCCCAATCATATATGTCCATAAACCAAGGGCTTATGAGTCCCTAAAAGTATTGTCTCATACCCTAAAGGAACAAGGTGAGCTGATTACATCATCTCCTAGAAGTTCTCCATGGAAAACTGCTCAGAACTAGTCAAAACTGGACCATACAGATTGCTCAATGCTAAGGGTGTGATGCATCTCACCTACTCAGTGCAAAAAGTGCAATGCATACTGGAAAGCCCTTCTGTAGGGTGTGATGGGTGAGAGTAGACAAATGGCAGGGACAATTTGCAAGGTGGATGATCATGGAATCTTCCAAAAACTTCTCTTGTGACGCTTGCCTCTCTGAATTCACCCAGGAATGAGTAAGAGATCATGAATCTCCAAGTGGAACCAAGAACTATCAGAGAGAGGACACTAATCAAAATCCCAGAAGCTGACTCACCCCCTGCAAATATCTATATATGGATCCCTCATCCCAGAGATCCAAAGGTTGGAATCTTGTATTTTGTAAGGAAGTGCTATTGGTTTCTTGGTGGAATATCATAGTGTTGGGTGATCTAAGTTTTTCATGAGGTGAAGAAGGTCTTTCATGCTAGGAGGATGACATTGGGTCAGATCAATGGGTTGTAATCCTCTCTTCTACTCTTTCTATCAATAAAGCTATTCAAGTTTTCCTCCACATTCTTGTATGTTTGATGATATATGCATTTGTGTGGTCAATATATATCTGGTCCTATATTGTTTATGATTGTAGATCCCTGTACTTCGATAGTATTATGCTACTTTGAATTTACAGGTACTCTTTGAATCGGGGTAAGCAAGGAAGGAGCGGCAAAGATCTGTCAGAGGGGAGAAGAAACAAGCAAGGAACCAAGCGAAAGACAGAGGTTGGTACTCTTGCTTTCTTCTCATCTACTTCTCATAAAGGAAAATGAAAGTAACTTTAGTTTGTTTGTTTCTAAGATAGCTACCCATCTTAGTGGGACTAGCAGCTCTGAGTGGACACTAGATTTCCCAATAACATCAGTGGTAGGTAGAGCTTCATCTTCAGAGTATGTTTCTAGCCCAATAGAGAGGTTAGTTTGGAGTGTTTTTGTTCCAAGAGTTGTTGGAGCAAGTGGACCTGGTGGATGTGTTGCATGCAAAACATCCCAAAGTTATAGGATCAGGTTCGAGAGGAAGCCTTTCTTGTTGAGAGGGAGTGTTGAAGAGTGTGCAACAAGAAATGCTAAATTTAGAATGTGCTAAAAATAGAACTCCTAAAAATAGCACTTCTAAAAATAGTAGTTTGGCCAATGAGCATTTTGGCCACCTTGGGTGAGAGGTGAAACTGCTAAAAATAGAATCTTCTAAAAATAGCATTTCTGGGTCCCTTCCTACTTTTAGTAGTCCCTAGTCTAACTATAGGAATTAAAAACGAATTTGGTCTTAACAGTAGTTTAAAATATCAATTAATTAATCTCCATGAGTTAATTAATTATGGAAAATTAAACTTGAAGTCTTTGTGAGATCATGCAATTATTTTCTCCCTTGATTTAGGAATTTATCCCTTGATTAAAGGAGATAAGGTTCAGTTCTATAATGAGAGAATTAGTTGACTTAGTTTAACTTAGTCAAGTCCAGTTAGATTATTTTAACAAGTTTTTAAAATAATGAAATATAATTTGTTAATGCTTGCATGCATGTGACAACTATTATTTCAGATAACTGAGCATTCCCTCATGGATAAATGATGCATGTCAGTTCAGACAGAGACCCAGTTGAGATGAGAAAAGGGATAGTGTATTGTTAGTTAGATGAATATTTTTCCTATAAAGGAAGCTCATCCATGATGAGGATTTATCTCCTTCAGGTTTGTGTAGTTATTTCAAAGGTCAGTGTTGTGTGTGAGGTGAGAATCACACAAGTTGCAGCTGGAGGACCCAGGAAAAACTGTACATAGAAATAGGAGGTTTGGAGGGAAAAGGAGAAGGTTTGTGAGAAGCCTTTGACTGTCTATTAGTAACAGAGGGATTGTACAGAGAGCTAGATAGATTCCGACTTAAGGCTTTGTGTAATCTGAACTATATTTCCACTTGTATGATGATACAAAGATGGGGTTTTAGGCAGGTGCTTTCCTTGAGTAAGTTCTTTTGTGTTATGTGTGATTGATTACTTCTTATCAGTTATATGTGTTCTTATTGATGTTGTTCGTGGTTGATTAAGCTTCCGCTAAATTGTTTGTAGAAGTAGATCAAGTGTTTTGCTTTAGTACATTTCAGTACCAGGTGATCTACAGGTGGGAAATTTCTACATGGTATCGGAGCTAGCTGATTTGTAGAAAAAGTTCTACATGGTATCAGAGCTAGTTGATTTGTAGAAAAATTATACAAAATTCTACAGGATGCCAAGGAAAATGGAAAGAAGATGAGTCAAGAGGAAATTGACAAAGAGGTTGCTGAATTAAAAGAACAACTCAATGCATTAAGGAGAATGCTTGAGAAAAGCCAGAGACTAGGTTAGGTCTTGAGGAAGAAGACAGTAGAATGGCATGAGATGAAGAGAAGGCTACAACAAAAGAAAGTGAAGTGGTTGAAGAGAAAACTCAAGGAAGTTGAGTTAGAATTAGAAGAATCCATTTGTGAATGAGAACAAGGAGAATTTCTGGGAGATAGTGAAGATGAAGACTTGAAGACTGAAACTTCAAGTAAGGCCGAAGGGTCACATGGTTTTAAATCTGACAATTTATGTATATTTGTAGGTGAAGGAAAATTGTCTGATATTGTCATGAAGAAGGAAAAATACCAGCAAAATCAAAATTCTGTTCTAGAAGAAGATGAGGTAGATAGATCTCATATACAACTGGAGAAAGATGTCAAGCAACTAAGTGAAGGGATTGAGGACATTGAAGAACAGACCATCGAAGAATTTCTGAATCATATGAATGATTTAGAACAACAAAGAGATATGATGGTTGAACCATCAAGTGAGACCATAGGGTCTTATATTTTTAAAACTGATAGTTTGTCTATGATGGCATAAATTGCAGGAGAAAAACAACCATTTGAAGATATCTTCAGAGGAGATAAACAACAAGGGACTAAAGGCAAACTTGAGGAAGAGACTATGTTAGCTGAAAACATAGTAAAGGATCATCAATTCACTATGATGATAGGCACAGTAGAGATAGCCATGGAAACTGTTGAGATAGACAGTAGGGAAGAAGGACATCTACTAAAGGATGTTAAGAAGGAGGAACCCTATGCAAAGGATTTAACCTTGGGAAAAGGAACACTAACAAAGGAGTGTTTTGAAGAGGATGGATAGTCTTTTGAAGATATCAAAAGTCTAGAGGAGTACTCTAGGAGAACAGAGTATGATGGAGAAGACCTCTTGAATGAGGGAAATAGTGATTTGCTACAACACAAATACCTTGAGATTACAAGGATCAAAGGAAGATAGTGTTTTAATACTGTAACACAACATGTCAAGGATGAATCTAGAAGAAGAGAGCATTGTGATGAAGTGCTTGCTAAGTGTGAAGAAGAGATTAAACTACTGGAGAAACTGATGAGAGAATTTAACAGTAGAACAAAGGCTGTAGTTACAGTTTCTGAAGAAGAAGATGTGTCTCAAGGAGGCACAGGGACAGGAAGATGCAATAATTTGTTTGCAGGTTCATTAAACAACATGAATGAGTATGAGTATGTGATCAAAGAGATTGAGCAAAGATTGAGCAGAGATTGTTTGAAGATGGTAAAATGGTGATAGGAATCAAACAATTTCAAAGTAAAGATAACCAACAGCAGGTTAAAGGAGGAGGAGTTCACTACAGTGGACAAGAGCAGGAAGGCATCATTAGAAAAGATGGTGTGGAAGAGAGACTAATGGGCAGTCTCATGAACTCTACAAAGAATTTGAATCAGCATACTGATATGCTGATAGAGGAAGAGGAAATAGAGCAACAAACTGAAATGTTGCCAAAGAGAGAAGAGGCACCAAGGCCTCATGTTTTTAATTTTAACAAGTGTTTTGTGAATGCAAGTTTTGTTGCAATTGCTAGAAAAGTTTTGGCACAGGTGAGTAGCCAAGTAAAGATGAAAGAAGAAGACTTCATGGAAGAATTCAATCCATGGAACAAAGATGTTAAATTGTTGGAGAAAATGTTGAACAATCATGATTCAATCATGAAAAAGGGTAAGCATGATAGGGAGGTAGCAAAGATGGCAGCAAGTAAAGCAAGAGCAAGCAAACCAAAGAATGAAGCAAGTAAAAGAAAAGTCAGCATAGAAGACAACAAAAATAACCTAAAACAAAGAGAAGAAGATAGAAGTAAGAAGAAGAAGATGGACCACCCTAAAGATATGTTGGACATACAAATTGAAGAAAATTTATGGGAGCAGATGATTAAGCAATTCAAATGAAGGAAAATGTAGCTTTTAACCTCGTACAAAAATTACCTGCATACGAATTCTAAAACATAGAAAATAAAAAATGTGAGAGCATAACACATAAAACACATATACACAGAGATTTTCCCCTAGATCCCAAAATTGGGACTACTAGCGTGATTCTTTTCATTATATTCCTTTCAATGTTACAATACATATATATACATGTCGAAGCATCCAATACCATGGACCGAAAACCATCGCGTCCAAAACCATGGACCAAAAACCATAGGTAGGTTCGCCCAACCTAATATAGGGTCCAAAAAAAAAAATTCGTAGAGGGGGTCTACTTGCCCCCCTTAAACCCCCCAGACAGGGGGGCTACTGCCCCCCCTCTAACCCCTTGATTCACTACGTAGGTTAGTTGTGGAAAGAATATAACACAACCCAACAGAAAATGGTAACAACAGCAAGCAAGATCAATCAGATGTTGAACCTGATTGACAGGAAGAAGAAAATGGAGCAAAAGACAACAGAAGTGCAGCGGCAACAAAGGGATAAAGCATTTGGAGAGTTACAAAACAAAGTGTGGGATCTAGGAAGACCAAGACCAGAAGACACATGATCAGGAGATCATGAATATTTTCTACATTGGGAGTCTGATGCAAGAGCATTCAGCCCAAGGAAAATCATTGTAAATAATAGACATAGGGGGTCATGCATTTTAGGAAATAGTTTTCCTAAGTATCAAGTTAAGGCAATATTTAGGCTTTTAAGTGTGATTTAATTATATAATGGGAGAATATGAAAACGCTCTCAAAATAAAAAAAATGAGAACATGAGTGGTAGAAGTCAAATCCAACTCTCTAGGAGCAAGAGAGAGCTTTTAGGAATTAATTAGAGTAGATATGGATCATTGAGCTGATAAGGAGACTTTTCAGCTTGGAAACAGAGGGAAAAGCTAGAGTGGATAAGGTCTACCACATATGCATGCATGTAGTGAACTTTAGGCTTTTGTTAAAGGATGGGATCAGGTCCTTCATAGTAATCAAATCCTAGTTTCCATATAAACATATGTAAGCCTATGGGCAAAGAAGGAGGCCACCAATAGTACAATCTGGCCTGTGTATGTGTGTGAGTGAGACCGTGGAGTCTCAAATGTAATCTCTGTCTTTTGCATTAATATATATTCAGAGTTTATTTCTGACTGTGTAAGAGTATTGAAGAATGTTTCCATGAATGAATTACTTGAATTGTAGGCTATGTTGCAGGAGATTGTAGGTAGAATCCTGAAGGATACGCAGAGGCGTAACATGATTCAGAAGAATCAAAAAGGGGTCTTTCAATCCAATTAAGGAAGCGAAGAGAAGCTCTGGAGAGGTAACAAAGTGAGGGAGTAAAGCTCAGAGAAGTTGAGCAACACAGTAGAAGAAAGAATCCCTTGAAGAAACTGGAGGAAAACCATTGAAAATGCAGAAAAACCCAAGTAAGAGAGGTGAGTGAGAAGTAGAGGTTTGACGCTTAGTAGCCATTAGATCATTAAGATCAACGGCCAAGATTAAGTCGCATCAGCGGGAGTCCCTTTTTAAGTTATCGGAATGAGACTTGGAGGTTTGGAAAGAGTGAACAACAATTAATCATGGATTGTTAGGTCATGGCTAGATCAACAGTCACGATTAAATCACATATTAGCGATCGGAGGTGACAAGGGTCACAGTTATGAGTGTTGCGATATCGCCGACAGTAATATCGAAAATCAGCATTGAGAATTATCGGCAATTAGGTGTCGGGCTATCAGAGAGCATGAAGGCATCGTAGAGGAGGTAGACCCAACACAGATATGAACGTGAATATATAGAATTTGAAACCAGGCATAATGGTTCAGAGTGGAATTCCTTTGTATTCCTGAATATTTAATATTTTCGATAGTTATATGGCGTAGGCATTTTAACGCTAAATCATATGTTAACCGATATCATAGTTGAAGATTGAAGTTAGAGAGGGATGATGGTGCATATGTGGTAAGACTATGGAAGTCCCAATAGCTGATAGTGATTATGATAGAGGTTTTAGCCTCAGAATCCATGCGATAGTCGTATGAAAGGTGGAGGAATGCATGTTTGGGGTATTTTTCCTTTATAAATGGATTTTATGAGCAAAAGTGTGATAAAGCATTTAAGTGAGAATATATATATTAGCAAAGTTTGAAAGGACTAGTTATATATGTATATTCACAGCTAAAGGTTTGAACTAAGGTCTTGAAGGGTGAAAATAGACCCAATAGAAGGTTTCAGGTGGGGTGATTGGTTCCAATAATAAGGAATTTATAAGAGGGCCACTTAACCATTTATGGTCTAAAGGTTTGACTCCATTTTAGAGTCAGACACTTGGGACAGTTGTAAATGCATTATTGTGTAGAATGCATACTATGGGTATATGTGTGAGTGCTACCGTGGCATTAGTTTGGCTAAGGAGAGTTATATGTCGGGACCCTGCATTAGTGGGGGATGAGGACATGACCTCCAATTTTTAAGATTTCCACTTGGTAACCTTCAATTTCCTTAGCTTTCCCATTTTCCAGGCGTTTAACCCCAAAATTAATGTCTTCTAATGAGAAAGCTTCTTTCGTTGTGAGCAGGGTTTCAAAGTTATCCATGACATTTTGAGATTCATAAAGCTTTTTAAGATAGGGATTCCAGTCGTGTAAAGCAATTTTATTATTGTATTTAGTTTTCCTAGTTAGAATCTGCCTCCAGAATTTCTTAGGAGCTACCTTAGAGAGGTGTAAGAGATTATCTTGTCTTTTACAAATATACTGCCTTTTTTTCATTTTAGTTAGGGCTTTATATATTTTTATCTTGCCAATTTTAAGAGATTCATCAACAACTTCCTTAATTTCTCTCCACGCAATTTTACAGTCTTTGTCATACCATGGGTTGGTTTTGCTATTTCCTTTATTACTTGAAACTTCAATTGAGAACTTGTTAATAGAATATGAGAGGGTTGTAATAAAATTATGATAGAGGTATTCTATGTTGTCTATACTAGATAAAAGAAGCAAATTAGTTTTTGATTCATTTAGAAAGAGATCGTTTTTATTTATATGAAATATTAAGTTCTTTTGGCTATAAGGATTATCTTCTATGGGATTTCTGTGCATGACAAAATTGAGAGTTATAAGTAAAGGAATATGATCAGAGTCAGGCTCGTGGTCATTTAATATGTCAGAATTTATTATTTCATTGTATAAAGGGAGATAGAAAATAACATAGTCTACCATGCTGCTACCAAGCCCATGGATGCAAGTCACCTGGCTAGAACTGGGCCACTTCTTTAGACCATTGCAAATTATGAGATCTTGAGCACTACAGAGCTTTACTAGCTCCGACCCAAACAAATTCTCCCTGAGGTCTTCAGAGCTCCTATTATACCAGCTAGCCATAGTAAGGTCTTCATCTAACCAAAGAGGATTAGGGTTGGAATGATTTCTTAGAAGAATAGCTTGGTTGCTTGAATTTCAAGCATTAAAGTCACCCATTAAAAGGATATTACCTTCATTCCTTAGGCTAGAAATATCATTCTCTAAACCATTGTAAGGACTGTTTTTATCTAGATTCTTTTTCTTATAGAAGTTAGAATTGATGGGGGAAAATAACATATTTCTATGTAGGTCTTTTTATCATTAATATTAGTAACCTTTATCCAGCTATATTGGTTTTAAGGGTCATTTTTATAAATCCTAGCATGGGGGGAGATGTTCTTCTTAATGTAACAAGCTATACCCCCAATGCCTCTATGGGAGGATAACTTATTCCAGGTAGACCATAGTGGAAAGCCATATATGTTAGGGACCTTAGATTCTTTGTGTTCCCAAGTTTCAAAAAGCAATATAATATCAACATCATTCGAGATCCAACTTAGCTGCGGGCCTCTGTTCCATGGAAATCCTCATCAGTTCCAAGAAAGAATCTGGAGCATGTTGAATTGCTATTTATTACTACCTTTTTGGTTTCTATCTCGAATAACGACTTTTCTATTTCTTATTATTTCCTATTTTCCTTCCTTCCTAGCTTCTTTTACCTTTTGAACCTCCTTTCTTAATTCTGCTTGATCTTCTAGAATGAGATCTTCATTTATAAATATTCTTGTTCCTTTTAGACTTGAGGTTCTACTAAGTATATCATACTTATGGTCAGTAGAGCTCACCTTTATTTGGATCAACCTTCCTTTATTCTCAGTTAATTTACCTAACATTGTTGCTTATGTGAGACACGTTGTTTCAGTTTGTAATCTATTATGTAATTCTGTCTAGGCTATGGCTATAGTATCCTCGTCTACCTCCTCTTTCAAACCGAAGATTATAAGGTTCAAGGCTCTTTTATTACACTCATGGTCTAATTCTATCAATTTTTTCGTTTCATCTTTAATTGGTTTGATATCTAATTTACCTGTCACACTATTTAGGGTGAGATGGATATTAACTTTTTCTTCAAGTTCTTTAATCATGTCCTTCATTTTAAGACTCTCTAAAGTATCAGCATCATCTTGCTTGGATGTTTGGTTTGTATCTTGGTTTTTTTCTATAACCTGCAACCTAGTCTCCATTGCCTCCATTTTATTCTCCAATAGTTCTATTTTATTTTCTATTTGTTCTTGGATTTTGTCTTCAAGAGATGTGAATTTATTTTCCAACATAGCTTCTAACTCTGTTTGTAGCTTGACTTCTCTTTCTTCTCTACGTTTTTCTAAAGACTATATATACTCTTAAAGGATCTATAGAGTAACTGTGCTAGGTCTACCTTTGGTAATATTTGGTAGTTGTGGTGAATTATTCATACTTGAAAATATATGAGTAGATATGTATTAGAAAAATATATGTGTACACCTGATATTAGCAAACAGGACTGTAGACCGCATGTGCCCCAAATTGGATCGAACCGCAGACCGAATTCAAATATTTTTATCGCATAACCATATATTATCACCTCATAGCAGAGCCATGTTCCAATATTATCACAGAGGTATTTAAGAATTCATCCTCGTCATAGATCCACAAAGATCAAAGGTTTTGCCTCACCACAAATCAAACCATGTAAGAATTCACCCTCGCCGTATATCCCCATAGATCAAAGGTTCTTCCTTGCCACAGATCAAACCACGTAAGAATTCACCGTCATCATAGATCCTCAAAGATCAAAAGTTCTTCCTTTCCACAGATCAAACCACGTAAGAATTTACCCTTCTTGCAGATTTGCAAAGATCAAATATATATCAAAGTTCAAATATAGACCTTGGCAGTGGTATCATAACTTTGGGGGACTTCAATGCCCAAACCCTGAGTGAGATTGCTCATAAATTGTGGACGGTGGCAGATCTTTGGAAATTGTTCAGCGAATGAGCTTTTATCGGTGCTTATCTTGGTAAGAAATGACGATTCGATAGGTGGAAACTAGAACTTGATCTACTTAGGGTTCGATTCTAGGCTAATTAGGGTTTGATGGTGATGGTGAAGAGGCTGAAGCTTTTCCGTGAAGTTTTTCCACCTATATATGCACAGTGTCATGGAAGATTGTTAAACTATCATTTTTCCAACATTTATTTGTGTTTAGGGTTCACCTGTAGTTATAGATGGAATGGTGCCAAGAAAGGCACATGTCCTTAAGAATTTATTTAATAATAATTTTTAATATTTTTTTATTATTATTTAAAATTTATTCTCAAATATAAATTTAATCTTATATTATTTTTTTAATTAATTATTAATAAAAAATAGAAATTAAAAAAATAAATATTTAAATTTGAGATTTTTATAATAAAAAATTAAGAAACTTTCTAAAACTTCAAACTTATTATTTTAACAATTTATAATCAAACTTCACATTAAATTAATAAAAATAATTAATGCAAACTTTAACCATAATTAATAAATGCATTTGAAACCATGTTAAATATTAAATATCAATATCCCAAATGTGTAAAATTTCAAATTTATTACCCTAATAATTTTTAATCAAATTTCAATGTTAATATATCTTTATAAAATTTCAAATCTATCATTTTAACGAATTGTAAATAAATTTCAAATTAAATTAATAAAAATAATCAATACAAATTTTTAGGATAGTTAATAAATACATTGGAAATTATTCAATTTACATTATTGCGAAAGTCCTTGAATTTGTTAACCAATTAAAATATCAATATGGTGTAAATACTATTTTAAGTAGTTTCATTTATTAAAATATATGAAGTTTTATTTATTTATTTATTTTATTTAATATTTAATATAATATAACATTTAATAGTAAGTTTTTAGGGTTAGCTCAATTGATCAAGTTTTAGTTGTTAAAGAATTTTGTTAATGGGAAGTCAAGGGGTCAATTCTCCTCCATTCCCTTGGTGTTTGGCTTTGCTAATAAACCACAAAAAGTGATCTCTTGGGGATAGGATAGTTTCCATGGACACAATAACCACCAATATTAGGTGTTAGTGAACCCCATATCTATATATATATATATATATATATCCTTGGGTGCAACTCAATTGACAATTGCCATGAAAATGAAGTGTTATGTGTGGAGAGGTTTGAGAGGTTCAAATCCCCAGATTCACTTGTGCCCTCTAGGTAGCGGTTGGAATTGAATTCATGTCACTTCGGTAGGAGACTAGCCTAGTTTCATGAAAAAAGATGAAAACGTAAAAAAATAAGCAAACAAAAAAACTAATTAGGATAAAGTTTATGAAAATCATTTCGGCGTAAATCACATGATTGTACATTTGTCGATGTGTTTCAAACCAACAAGTGTGGTTCATCATCAGGACAAGTTGAAGAATCAGATCATGGCTACAGATTAAATAGGGAGAGTAGATCTTCTAATAGCTAATCAGATCATGGCTACCGATTAAATAGGGAGAGTAGATCTTCTAATGGCTAGGTTTGACTGAAAAACGGCTATATAAGATCAGATTGGATAAACGACTAAAAATTGACCAAGAAACGACTAGATTTGACTATTCAAAATTGTATAACAAATAATATTTTAATACCGAGATAAGAGTTAACAATCCTTCTAGGCAATATTTATAATAAAATTAATTGAAACGTATAATAATATTTAATAATTGAAAAGATTAGATATTAACTAAACTAATAATAATTAATATTATATTATTCTTATAATAATGTTATATTACTAATCTTATTATTAATGACATGTGTAACTAATTAGTATAAATTTAATAGTCAGGTTATTTAATAGGAATAAGTATTACTAGATCTAGGGATATTAGTAAATAGTAAGGATTTAGTAATAACTAACATAATATTAATTATTGTTATATTATATATACTAGATCATTTGGAATAGTCAAGAAAAGGGAATATTTATATTAATATTTAACATATATTATTAGTAATATTAAGTAAAATAATATTAGTTATTATTATATTCTAGTTATAGTATTATTCTAATTATTAATGGTTAGGGTAACTAACAATTCTAGGAAAATTAGTGATAGTAAGGAATTAATGTAATAATATTATAGTGTTATAATATTATTATTATTAAAGGAAAGGTAACTCATTAATATGAATTTATTGGTAAAGTTGTTTAAATATCATATGTTAGATAGTTTAATCTATTTAGATAGTTATGAAAAGGACAAATAAATGAATAAAAAGAAATCAAGGGAGATTTCCTAAGAGGATCAAAGGAATAAGGGTTAAGAAAGCATGTTAAGGGTAACAAGGGAAAATTTAGCTATTTTTATTTTTTTAGGGAGGGGGGAGGAGAAGGGAAGAAACGATTAGGAAGAGAAGGTAGGAATCCAACAACTACTAATCTTCCAACCGTCATCTCTATTGAGATTGCTAGGCCTTCTTTCAATCTCAATGGCTTCCCTAAATTTTCGGTGATGGAAATGTGCAACTCTAGCAATAACATTGGCCTCCTCAATACAAAAATGATGTTTGGTCTCCTCCACATGCTCTGCTAATGCGGAAGATTTGGTTTAGGTCCACTGCGTGCTCATTAATCCTTTGATTAATAGAGCGTCTAGTCTCACCAATGTAGGGGGTCCCACAGGAACAAGGAATAATATAGACACCTTTCATGTCTATAGGGTCGATAGGATCCCTTATTGATCGGAGGGATTTACGAATGGTGTTAAGGGGTCTGAAGGGCGAGGGAGTATTATGCTTATTATGAATCCTCGCATTCTTATTAGTGGTTCCTTGAACTAAAGGTAGATGGACCCCTAGGATTCATTCTTTAGGTTCTTTTTTAACCACCGAATTCTTGGAAGCTTTCAGGAAAGCCTTCTAACCAAGGTGTCTACTATAACCATTCTCAACAAAGACATTAAGGAGATGGGATTTCTCTTTCTCAAAGCTCTTTTCGTCAGAGATGCTTGAGGCACGAGTAATGGCGGTGTTGAGAACACCCAACTTTTGAGCCGAGAAATGATGGGAACTGGCATGAATATATTTCTTCGTATGTGTTTTCTTCCAAACCACTTTTTGGGAGAGGGAACCGTCAATATTTTTTGAAATACGAATATCAAGGAAAGGGAGGCAACCATCAACTTCCTATTCCATGGTGAACTTAATGGCGGAGGAGTGACTGCTGAGATGTTTGAAGAAGAGATCTAACTCCTCTTGGCCATGAGACCAGATGACATTAGTGTCATCTACAAATATTTTTCCAAAGTTTAGGAAGGAGAGAGGCTAAGGCTAGAGCTTTGGATTCAAAATCTTCCATAAAAAGATTAGCAACAATAGGGGATAGGGGTAAGCCCATGGTAACACCACAGGTCTGTTCAAAGAACTCGCCTTCAAAACTGAAGAAAGTGGAAGTGAGATAGATCTCAACTAACCGAGTGGTATCAGGATCCGTTAGGCGGTTGATCACCTTCATTTCCCAGCTCAAAAGTTGGGCATTCTCAACACCCTCGCTACTCATGCCCTAAAGATCTTTGATGAAAAGAGCTTTGAAAAAGAGAAATCCCATCTCCTTAATGTCTTTGTTGAGAAAGGTTATAGTATACACCTTCGTTAGAAGGCTTTCCTGAAAGCTTCCACGAATTCGGTGGTTAAAAAAGAACCTAAAGAACGAATCCCAAGGGTCCATCTACCTTTTATTCAAAGGACCACTAATAAGATTTTGAGGATTCTTAAGAAGCATAATATTCCCTCGACCTTTAGACCCCTTAACACCATTCGTAAATCCCTTTGATTAGTGAAGGATCCTCTCGACCCTATGGAGATGAAGGGTGTCTATATTATTCCTTGTTCCTATGGGACCCCCTACATTGGTGAGAATGGACGCTCTATTAATCAAAGGATTAATGAGCAAACAACGGACCTAAAAAACAGGAGAACCAAATCTTTTGCATTAATAGAGCATGCGGAGAAGACCAAACATCATGTTTGTATTAAGCTGGCCAATGTTATTGCTAGAGTTGCGCAGTTCCATCACCGTAAATTTAGGGAAGCCATTGAGATTGAAAGAAGGCCTAGCAATCTAAATAGAGATAACAGTTGGAAGATTAGTAGTTGTTGGGTTCCTACCCTCTCTTCCTAATCATTTCTTCCCTTCCCCCACCCCCCCCACCCTAAAATAAATAAATAAATTTTCCCTTGTTACCCTTAACCTGCTTTCTTAAGCCTTATTCCTTTGATCCTCTTAGGAAATCTCCCTTGATTTCTTTTTATTTATTTATATTTTTTATTGTCCTTTTCATAACTATCTAAATAGATTAAATTATCTAACATATAATATTTAGACAACTTTACCAATAAATTCATATTAATGAGTTACCCTTCCTTTAATAATAATAATGTTATAACACTATAATATTATTACATTAAATCCTTACTATCACTAATTTTCCTAGAATAGTTAGTTACCCTAATCGTTAATAATTAGAATAATACTATAACTAGAATATAATAATAACTAATATTATTTTAGTTAATATTACTAATAATATATGTTAAATATTAATATAAATATTCCCTTTTCTTGACTATTCCAAATGATCTAGTATATATAATATAACAATTATTAATATTATGTTAGTTATTACTAAATCCTTACTAGTTACTAATATCCCTAGATCTAGTAATTTATTCCCATTAAATAACCTCATTACACGTGCCATTAATAATAAGATTAATAATATAACATTATTATAAGAATACTATAATATTAATTATTATTAGTTTAGTTAACATATAATATTTTTGATTATTAAATATTATTATATGTTTCAATCAATTTTATTATAAATATTCCATAGAAGGGTTGTTAACTCTTATCTTGGTATTAAAATATTATTTGTTATACAACTTTGAATAGTCAAATCTAGCCGTTTCTTAGTCAATTTTTAGCCATTTATCCAATCTAATCTTATATAGTTGTTTTTCAGTCAAACCTAGCCTTTGGAAGATCTACTCTCCCTATTTAATCTGTAGCCATGGTCTGATTCTTCAACTTGTCATGATGATGAAGCACACTCATTGGTTCGAAACGCATCAACAAATGTACTATCATGTGATTTACGCCGACATACTTTTCATAAACTTGATATGGATCACAAAAACCTCAATTCAACAATAGGATAAAGTTTTATTTTTAGTATAAAAAAGATAATAATAATAATCGACTAAAAAATAATAGTAATATCCTAAAGTTTTAGTTTTAGTGTCAAATAGGTAATAATATTTATGGACTAAAAAATAATATTAATTTAGTTTGATTTTTAATTAAATATATTTTTATCTTACTATTTTTAAAATAATAAGGATTCATTTTGTTATATTATAATATTATTTTTATTAATAAAATTATAAAATTATCACATTAAAATAAAGTAAAATAATAATTATTCATATTGTAGTCATGATATTTCAAAACATACAATTAATGGTGGATTGTAGATCTATGATGGATTTTTAATAAGGTACATATTATTGTGATTTTATTTTTACTTTGTGTCGGATTGAGATATATTATTTGGATGTGATAGATGATAGATACCGTGTGGTGGATTTTTTTAAACATGTAGTAGATGCTCTTAATTAATCATAACCTAACCTAGGTGCATAAGCTCCTTTATCTATCTTCCTTGTGTTTCTTTTTTATTTATTTTTAAGGTTATAAGTGTTTCATCACATATCAGGTAAAATTTTAGGGGCTAATATTCGCCCATGGGCTAATTTTCTATACTTTTTTCCAAAAAAAAGATTCGCTAATTTCCATTTTTTTGTATAAATGATTTGCCCAAATTTTATGGAATGAAATTATTTTACCCTAAAAATTGCAAAAAGTTATTTATAGACTATATAAAACTATTATAAATTTGAATATTTTTACAAAAACATCTCCAAACATTTTATTGATTTCATATTATGGAGTAGTGGGATTCGCCAAGGTTTTTAAACTTTAAGATAAATTTGCATGCTTAAAATTTTCCCTGCCACATATGTGAAAATTCAACCAATAAGGGAGGTTGAGCAAAGTCACAATATAAAGTATTTATGACCATTTTGATTCAGTTGAAAAAAGGAAAGTAGAAATAAGAATAAAACATAAAATATAATTAGTTACAATGTTTCAAAAAATTCAAACTGCTAGAAAATAATATATTAGGGTTTGAGAGTAAGCTAAAAATAATGAAAGGTATGATAGAAAAAATGGAAAATAAGAAACAATCATTAGTTTAAGAAAATTGCACCTTGAGAGACAAGATTAAAGAGTTGATAAAAAAAAACTAAATAACAATCTGACCCTAAGTTGTATAGATAATAAATTAGAAATTAAAGCCATTAAAGGTGAAATAAAGAAGTTAATTGAGATGGATCATGAGTGTAATAAAATATACTTGAATATTATAATTGTTGGTTTAAAATAGCAGAGAGATTAGGATACTTTAGAACTATTAAAACACAAAACAAAACAAAAAAGTCACAAATTAAAACAACTTATCTCATAGAAGCAAGAAGATTGAGAATGATACTTGAGCACGAAAATAGACTAATCTATGTTTGGGTAAGCTTTAGTGACCATGAATTTAGTATACTTTGATCCAGATGGATATTGGTGGCCATCCACCTATCCCACCTAGACCTCCAGTCAGTTTCATTTGTTTCCTTTTTTATTTCAGCATTTACTATTTTTAGCAGCTTTTCGGGTCCTAAACTTCCAGAGTAGTTTTGACCCCCCTAAATGATATTTTTTTGAGGTCTGTTATAGACCCATAGGCAGAGGAAAGGGCCTATGAAAAATCTTGTAGTACTTGGAGAGACCTTTCCAACAGGGTATTGTATGCGCGAAATAGAGATAATATGACCAAGTTATGACCCCTTGAAGTTGGTTGCCCAACTAAGCCCAATGGGGCCCATAAAATCTTGGCGTTACATCTCTTGGGGTTAGGGTTTTGGTTGTTTATGATTTTCTTATGTTTTTCAATAATAAATAGGCCCTAGAATCTCATTGTAACACAGTTCAGAGGCATGTAGCCACCAAATCTCTTCTCAGAGATAAGCTACCATTGTCTGAGCTAGTCTTATTTCCATTCTATTTGTAAGCATATTCCGGTATTTGATATTAATGAAATTAAGCATTATTTCTACTGCATCTTTGTATTTATGGTTATATTTGTAATTTTTTGCGTTCCTGCTTAAATTCATATCATACTTAGTAAATATACATGCCTAAAATGGATATGAATATTTATAAATGAGGACCTCATCCCAACAAACCAAGATGAATTAAAGAAGTAGGTTCAAAAGGTAAAGGAATCTAGGAAGGAACAAAAATAAAAATCATGTTACAAATTTCTTTGTCACATCCATGCAAATAATGCCAAATCTAGATCTTTCATCATCCAAAGAAATATTGTTGTCAATCCCGGAGAAAGGTGAAAGAAATAACTCTCCATGAAGTATAAGAATCTTGGAGTACAAATCTTAAAATCATTACTTTTGGATATCGTCGAAGGTGCTAGTATTACAACTTGTGATGTCACACCTTACATAATATATGTGTTGCAATTTTGTCGTAACTTGTCTGTATTAAAAGTGTGAGGATCTTTTAACATGGGTAAAAAATAAAAATGTTACAAAGCTTCTAGTCTAGAAGTCTCATAATGGTATTTACTTCAAATGGTGGGGATTCGGCTCACATTCGTCCTATCTTGGATCTCATTCCTACCATAATGGATCTCATCCCATCCATTTTGAAACTCACCCCTACCTAAGTGGATTTCAAACATCCATCCTTGGCCTATAAGTACAATTCACTCAAAGGAAAAGGGGTTAGCTTTTAACTCTTGAAACTATACTTCTACTCTATTGAAGTGTTCACTAAAAATTTTGATTGAAAGGTTGGAGTTGAGGGATATTCAAAGGAAGGCATCAACATCAAGGCTTGGTTTTAACTATCTCATTTTCTCTATTTAATACATATGCATGTTTCTTTTCCACATTCATTGTTATGATGATTGTTATGAGATTCCTTAAAAACTTGTATAGATTATGTTAAATTGTTTATGTATCACATTCTTTGATAATTTGTATTTTTGTGTCTTGGTAGATATTTTGTTGGAGCACTAAGAATAAGATCCAAAGCTATAGCAAACAATAACAAGGAAAAGCATTTCGAAAAAGGTATGAACCATTCATCCAATACTATATCTATGTTTTAATGGTAATCTAGAGAATGCTTCTATGTATTTGATTGTTTTGTTCTAGAGTTTACTTTCTAAACCAAGGGAGATCACTCTTGTCTGCAAGAGTGATTTGTCCGCTAAACATAATTGGTGACTCCAATGGCGAATGAGATGTTCCTCAGTATTGTTCCATTTTTTCTTAATTTGAATTGTTCCTAAGTCTCTGACAAACCCTACTTGATTCTAAAAACCCATATCTTGTAGATCTTTTATAACTTTTTATTATTTTATTGAGATTTTATGCTTGTTACACCTTTTTTATGAGAGAGTGCGATGACATCACACTTTCGTTGATAACATCTATGACTATCCTTATTCATCGCACTAATTTGTATTGGATATGTGCTCTAGTCGTAGAAAAATCAGAATTTTCACAGAGTTTCCTTTCTGTGATCTTGGATATCCTAATTACTGTGGATTCTGAGTATGTTATCAACACGTTGTAAGTTAATCTTTTTATTTTTGGTTTTGTTTTGCTATCTCATTGTGGAAAATATTTTGTTTTTATGAGGTTTTTTCATTTTCATTCCTTTGACATAATTAGTTTTATTTGTTTATTGAAGTATTTACAATGTTCTTCTACATTGGAATTACTTTGTCAAATATTTTTTATTGGAGTGTTTTAGGAAAATATTTCTTATTCCTTTCCATAATATATATATATTTTAAAGAAAAAACTTGTATTGTAGTTCATGGGTGAAGTATTTTTTAGCTTTCATTTTAAAGAAAAGTAAGTTTGTGTATCCTACATTTCTTTTATTTTTCATTCAAAGAGTAGTGCATGTTTCTTTCTTTGAATGTTACACTTATTTATTTTCTTCAAAACTCTCACTCCTTATTGTAGTTAATAAGTTCATCAAATTGAAAAAGATTACATTTTCATATTCACTGCATTAGATTTGGATTCAAGTCATAATATTATTGTTTTCGTCTCCATGCACCCTCTTGGGTAAACAACTTAAGAATTAACACATAATAAAATTAATTAGACATTTTTTGTATTTATATAGTAGATAAATCTACATTAGGTTAAGTGTAGGTCTTTGGAATAGGTGATGAAATTAAACACTCGAAAGTTAAAAAAAAAAAAAAAAACTTGGAATAGGGAGTGAAATCCATTTACGCATCTTGTCTCTGGGAAGCTCCTCTTACACAAGGGTCAAGCACAAGATCACATCAAACCCAATGAAGTAATTTTCCTTGCTTCATTGGTTATAATGGAGTTGATCTACATGCATTAAAAATACTGTCGAAAGGCACTTGGGGGTCACTTGAAAGGACTACATCACTTTGAGGGATCTTTCAAGGGCATTTCAAGCTTTGATACTTTGCCCTTGCATGTATATTCAACTTACAAATTCCCCCCAAGGCTAGGCTTTTGTAGGTGGTAGTTTTAGTGACCATAATCCTAGGGCTAATACATAAGATGACGACAAGAGGGGACACATTTTGGCTAGAATCACTCAAACTTTCTTGGAGGGTGCTTCGCTATATGTGAAGTTACTTGAACCAGGTCATGACCATTAAGTAGGAAGTCAGTGTAACTAGTTCCACCCACTCTATCTCTTGCCACTTTTCATATTAATCTCCATGATGTTGGATTTCATCACCAACTAGGGTGGTCACTGTGAAAAGGTTGTTTATGTGGTTTTCTTATTTAGATTTATCAGCATGTTTTATTTTTTTTTCCTTTTATTAGACCTTAGGTTGAATATGATGGAAACAATTCCAGATTTTTCCAATCAAGTAGCCCCTTTTAATGAGAATCATAGTCCTTTTCCATGCTTTGGAAATATTGGTCTTCCTTACATGGCTACATTGTCCCTTCCTGGATTCACGATAGGTTTATCGGTATGGTCATTTTCAATTTCTTTGGTCCCAAATACTTAAGTTTCTTCACCTAAACCATATTCTCCACGTCAAGAACACCAACCTCATGTTGACCCTTTACCTTCCTTTCCCATCATGTCTTCTTCAATTTCTTCTTCTTTGCCTTGTGAAATTCTGAATTCTAGTAACTAGGAGGCTAAGGAGAAGAACAAAATGAAGAAGAAAATAAGAAAGGGTGAAACCAACCAATCATTTTTGTGAGTGTTAATAATGTTGAGGAAACCTCCAACAAACATTGCAAGTTAAAATTCCCTTGCAAGGTTTATAAGGGTGACCACCTTTTTGTTGATTTTACTTGAATTCCTAAAGTCTTAGAAGTGTTTTCTTAGGATTCTCGTCAACTTGATGTTGGTCTTTCAACTAGTGAGTATAAGGTTCCAGTTAAAAAGGGTAAATTTATATTCCTTATAGGTTATGTGAAGGGAGTCATCAAACTCACCTTTTCCCTCATATGGATGAAGCCTTGAAATTGTTGGAAAACCTTATTGTTTCTCATAAATAACTTCCAACTAGTTACTATAAACTTTCTCCCAACCCAACATTACTTGATGGAGTGATTTATTCGTGTTCATCATTAGTCGATCCCACCCTTCCCTTGAAAAGTGAAGTTGTAGTAGTCACTCCAATTTTATCATTCATTGATCCCACTCTACCTTTAAAGATTGAAGTAAATATTTATTAGGTTCTTCTTGTTGATTTAAATATTTCCTGACAAGGGGGAATTTCTCTCATTCCCACAAAACCTCCTCCAAGTACTAAGGTCATCTCCTTTGATTGGAATAGAATGACGTAGCCTTGTCTTCCTTATTTCATCCCTTTCCACATCAATGTAAAGGCTTGTGATAAGAAAATACATCACACTATTATAGATGATGGTGCTTCTATTAACATTCTATTCTCAACAGCTTGGAAAGCTTTTGGTTCCCCTCATCTTGTGTCTGTTACTCAGAATCTATTGTATTTTAATAGAAGAGCCAATGAACCTCTAGGGGTCCTTCCTCAACTTCCCATTACCTTGGAAAGAAATACAGTATTTATTGATGTTATGGTAGTCCAAGGCCCCTTGGATTTCAATTTATTCCTTGGGTGAGATTATTTCTATGCCATGAAAGTTGTCATTTCCACACTCCTTCGCATGTTGTATTTGCCTCATAATGGAAACATTGCGACTTTTGAATAGCTTTCGTTTGTTGGTCCTGATTTGATTGTCATCCATATAGACTACCTAAATTTTCCCTATACATAAGTGGTACCCTCCTCACCACATGTTAATTATGTGGCAACTTGTCCCATGCATTCACTTATCAATGAAAAAGAGCCTCTCACTGTATGATCAACTTATTTTGACTTAGATATGGTAGTCGACATGGTGAACCCTTTCATCGGGACAACGGAGCCTGATCTACCTTACCCTATTGAGTCCCTTGACATGTATCCCTTCTAGAGAATTTTTCTTCCATTTGATGAATACCTCTTAGAAGCCATGATTGAGGCTTGGCATGTATTCCTTACAGAGCTCTATCCTCTTCTAAGCCATGATTAAAATCATTATGAGAACAATTATTTTCTTGTGTCAATATCGTTAAAGAATGAAACATGTTGTATGAGCATAGTTACTTTCTTATGTCAATCTCATTAAAAAATGAAAGAAGGTGCTATGAGCATAGTTCCTTTTATGTGTCAATCTTGTTAAAAAGTGAAACAAATCTCCCCCCATAAAGTTTGGGGGGCATATGCCTTTGGTCATCATGATGGAATTAAGCCACTTTCCTCTACAAGTCATATTTGGGGTAAGGTAACCTATCTCAAACATAATTTTTCTTTGTTTCAAGCTTACGCCAAAGTGAAACCTATCTCAAGCATAATTTTTCTTTATTTCAGGCTTGTGTAAAAATGAAACCTATTTCAAGCATAGTTTTCTCTCTTCTTCAAGCTTGCATAAAAATGAAAGCTATCTTGATCTTATTATTTTTTCCTTATTACACTCACAAGTATAAGAAAATAAGTTACTAAGTATAATTTTAACACTTTTTTAGGCTCATTAAAATTTTATGAAAAAGGAACCCCATAGAGTTTACCTTTAAGCCATTTTTAGACTCTCTAAACATGAAAAGATAACTCATTGAACTTGTTTCTTTCACGCTCAAAAACATTATTTGAAATAATTTCTACCAAGTATAAGTTTAACCCATTTATGGAGTGAGTGGATTAATTATAAGAAAGGAACACTTTAGTCAATGATGACTAAAAGAGTTCTCCCTTGTATTTTTTTATCCTTAACCTATCTTGGGAGACTAAATTTACAAAAAAGAACATTATGGAGTTTCTTTTTTATTTCCTTTTTTAAACTTTCTAAATGTGAAAAATAAGTCGATTTATCCTTTGATTGTACTAGTAAATTGTGAAGAATGTAGGACTCATTCATTATGATGAGACCAAACCACTCCTTCCTAGGGTTTGTTAAAAATACTTTGAAGGATGAGCTTATACTTCAAGCATATGCTATCCTCCTCAAGACGGTGTAAAAATAAAGATGTACTTTCTAGAAATGGTGAGGGAAATTGGGAAATAGATGTATAAATTATGTATTAGAAAAGGCAGCAAGTCACTTTTGAACATGACACTCCATCACTCTTCATGTCTCGGTTGGGAAATCCACTTATCTCTCTAATAAATCATGCCTAATTTAAAATCTTCATATTGGTATTTGGTCATATTTTGGGTCAAGTGCTGCCAAAACATTATAATGTCATAAATATGTTCAAGAAAAGTTCAACCTTAAATAAACTTTTTTGTAGTCTTTAAATCTCTCTATCGCACTAGTCATCCTTGAGGCAGTCCTCAATCACTCCTATCTTCTTCTATAAATATTGACACCTGTTTCATGTCACTTATGAGGGGTACATCAAGGCCCTCAATGATGGATAACTTCTTATCACATTGTCTCAGGAGTTGATTTAGAAACCCATTTCAAGAACTTGGAACTTACATGCCTCAATGGCAGGTCTCCTCACTTTCAATGACACTTTAAAACATTGACCTTTGATTAAATGATTATATGGGTGTTTGAATTCAGTTCACTTATTCACACCCCATGGAACTTACTATGTTACCTTGAGGGCCATTGTCATTACTACTAGTTCTTCTTGCATCTCTTAATGGTTCTAATCATTCACTGGTAATGAGATGGTTTTTGCCATGTTCGACTTCATGACAATCAATCACATTGTTAGATTTGTATCATGGATAAATAGAGATGAAGACCCTAGGTTTTGTCTATTACATCTAGATTTCCTAGAGTTTTGAGTATTCATGAATATGACATAGATCCATGATATATGTCTGGTGACTATGTTCATACTGAGTCTTTTGAGCATGGATCCAAGATGTATGTATGGTGGCCATGAATTCATTTTATTGATATGGATATTTTCACATTTCAATACTTATACTTAGAGCTACTTATATTCTGAGTATGGGAATGCCTACCTTAGAAATTATCATATGATAATATTGTATTGTAATCTCTTGATTGAGGAATTGTAGGCTTCCAACCAATTGTTCCTTGATTTAAACCTTTGCATGATAAAGCACTTCAGTCATTATACCTTTTCTAACTTTATACTCTAGGGGGCAATCCATTACACATGAATTTGTCACATCCATGCAAATCATGTCAAATCCAAATATTTTTCCATCCAAAAGCTATTTTTGTCAATCCTTGAGAAGGGTGGAAAAATACCTCTGCATGAAGTATAATAATCCTGGATTAGATACCTTAAAAACCTTAATTTTGGAGATCTTTGGAAGTGGCAGTATTGCAACCTACAACTTTGCACCTTGAATAATAAATGTGTTGTGATGTCATCATAAATTGTCTTTGTTAAAAGTGTGATTGTCTTTTAACATGGGTAAAAAAATAAAAAAGGTTACGAAGCTTCCATTCTAGAAGCCTTGTAATGATATCTACTCCAAACGATGGGGATTTGGGTTGCATTCCTCCTATGTTGGATCTCATTTCTACCAAAATAGATATCATCCCCTCCATTGTGCATCTCACACCTACCTAAGTGGATCTCAAACTTCCATCCTTGGCCTATAAATGCAATGCACTTAATGGAAAAGATGTTGGTTTTTTTACTATTAAAACTATAATTATACATTGCCGAAGTGTTCACTGAAGCTTTTTATTGTATGGTTGGAATTGAGGGATATTGGGAAGAAACCATAAACATCAAGGCTTTCTTGTAAGTATCTCCTTTTCTTTATTACAATACAAAAAACATATTTCTTTCTCGCATTCATTTTTATGATGATTTTTATGAGATTCCTTGATTAGTTGTGTAGATTATGTTAAATAATTTATGTATCAAATGATTTGTTAATTTATATGTTTGTGTCTTTGTAGATATTTTCTTGGAGCATAAAGAATGAGATCAAAATATATAGCAAACAACAACAACGAAAATAATTTCGAAAAAGGTATGAACAATTCATCTAATACAACATCTATGATTTGACGGTAATCTAGGGAATGTTTCTATGTTTGATTGTTTTGTTCTAGAGTTTACTTTCTAAACCTAGGGGGGTCGCTCTTGTACATAAGGGAAGTTTTTTTGCCAAACAAATCATTAAAAACAAGAAAATTAGTATTATGGATAGAGACCAAAACGAGATAATAAATTTAAATTTAAAACATCCCAAATCCTGTTTTTGAATTGTCATAGAGTTCCATGGCATAAACATCCTATGTTAAATTGGATGCTAATTAAAATTTATATTGTTTATTTAGTTAAAATTTGGAGCATGATGAGTCTAAGGTCTCTCACATAAATGGATTCATTTTGTGCTTAGCCTAGAAGAATAAATCCTCTTACAAAGGAATTGGAGGAGCAACATGTTATATAAAAAAGAGGGAATGTCCTCACACTTAACTTCATAAGGTAGACCCCCGCAATCTGTACAATTGGATATAAATATCTTATATTAATGATAAGAGGATTTATATTTTAATTTGTTAGTTCTCACTTGTCAACTCTATATTCTATAAGAAAAACAATCTAGATAAGAATTTCCCTATAATACCTTAGAATAGGATATTCATAGTATAAGGAATGAAGGTAACATTCTCTTGTTAAGAGAATTTGATGTTAGAACTGCATCTAACCGAGCTAGTATTCTAATTAATGATTCAAACCCTAATCCTTTTTTGCTATATGAGGACCTTGATTTAGCTAATAGATTGAAAAAGAACTATCAAAACTTAATTGAGAAATTATTTGATACCAAGTTAGTCAAACTATGTACTTTTTAAGACCTTATAATTTGCAATGGTGGAATTAATTGGCCAAACTCCAATTAGATGAATTGTATTCATGGGAATGGAAGTAGTGTCATTGGTTATATGATATCTCATATCTCTCTTTCCAACAAAATTGTAAACTTTGACATCTTAAATGATCATGACCTTGACTTTGTTCATCTATACCTTTAGTGTTAACTCTAAACTTTTCCATGCAAAACAAGCACATGCATGAGAATTGTGAGAGTTAAAGCCACTTACTATTTGACAGGAGTAAAATGGATCTCTTCTTAAAGTATTTATATAGATATTTATACCTCTTCATTTAAAAGGATAATATTGAAAACCTCTATCATAATTTTAATACAACCCTCTCCACTACCATTAGAAAGTTCTCTACCAAGGTGTCATATAAAAAGAATAATAGAACTACTAACCCTTGGTATGATAATGATTGTAAAATTATTAGAAAAGTGATTATAAATGCTCATAATGAAACCTTAAAACATAATAATATAAATACATACAAAGCTCTTATTAGAAGAAATAAAAAGTTGTTATATAAGTAGAAAGAAAGAGAAGTTACCCAACCTTTCTAACCAAGACCCTATAAATGTTTGGATGAAAATTTTGATTTGTGTGATTAAAGAAAATCATTTGATTCCCTTGAAGAATGGGAATATTTACCTTAAAAACATGTATGAATACCCTAACTTCATGGATGCCATTTTGAATGCAACTATAGAGAATTATATATTTTCTTTGGAAGACATTGAGTGTGGGGTTTAAGCATTACACTAATGAGAAATTTAAGGACGGAAGGATTCCAAGCTGAAAATTTTCAAATGGAAGAACCAATCCTCATCCTTCACATATGAAATATATTTAATTTGGCAGCGAGGAAAGGCTTCCCTGAGCCTTGGATGTAGAGCCTTATTCTTCCTATATTTAAGAGGGGAGATAAAATAATTCCCTCTAATGACAAGGCCATTATGATTAACCACATTTTAGCCAAGGTGTATGGAATTATTTTGGAAAATAAGATTAACCATTGGCTTGAAAACCATGGGAAAAGAACGAAAGGCCAAGATGGGTTTAGGAGATTTCATTCAACTATGGACCATATTGTTACTTTTAGGATAATTGCATATTAATGCCACAATAACATTAATATAACAATCAATGTTACAATTATCTCTTTGATTGTTTTGTTGACTTTAGAAAATATTTTCACACTGTTCCTAGAACAAAGTTATGAAAGAGATAATGGTTCTTTTTGAGTTGATTATTTTTGTGACAACGATGCATGAGAATGTTTTTGACAAGCTTAGGACTACTGAGAGCTGTTTGGAAGAAATTAAATGCAATACTAGAGTCAAGAAAGTGTATCCCTTATCCCCTACCTTTATTGGAATATACATTGATAAACTAGAGTTTTTGGGTGATTCAGGTTTTGTTGGCCCAACACTCATTGTACTATTGTCTTTTGGAAAGGATCCATTACAATATTAGAAAGAAACTTGGAATCCTCTAAAATTTCTACTCTGAGATTGATATGATTGCTAATACTGACAAAATTAAAATGATGATAATTAAATCAAAAAATTTAACCTATCATGTACTTTAATTTATGACAATATCTCCTTGGACGAAACTCCTTCATATAAAGATCTAAGAATTGACATCCATCATTAGCTCAATTGGAATTATAAAATTCAGAAATGGATAGATGGAAGTTGGAAAGCTTATTATGAACTTAAAAATAGTTGTAAGTCAATAAATCTTTGAGTTCAAGATAAAAGAAACTCCTTGATACTCTCATCACTTATGTTATTTCATATGTATGTGAGGTTTGGTGTTGCAGTATATCCATAGAGTCATGAAGGAAAATTTAATAGATGCAAAATAATTTTATAGCCTACAAACTCAAGATTAAATACAATGATCCCTACTCTATCCTCTTAATTGAATAAAGTTTTTTCTCCATCGAAAATATGACTATTAATAGGAATCTTATATATAAGAAGAAGTTATTGAACATAGATGCTAAGAGGTTTCTTAAAATTTCCTCTAGGTTTGGCAAAAACCCCCACCTTTGACACAAACAAGGGTGGAAAAAGGATGTCCTATCATGGCTAGACCATTGAGGAATAAAGGAGGAGACCATTTTGCAAAATGTGGATAATATTAAGAATATTATTACTTTCAAATTTAAGGAGAAATTGTGGGGAAATAAAGAGCTAGAGGGAAAAATGAAATAATGATATTATAAGGAGGTGATGAACTATAGCCTTGAAAACCAAAAACATTTTTCCTTCTTGGCCAGTGTTAAGAAGAAAATGAATATTGCCAAGACAAAAACTAATTCTTTTGAGCTTCATAGTGAAATTAGGCTTTAGTCAATTCCAAAAATGCCATGAGATGAAAGAGTTTTTCACCTATGAGAGCCTCAGAAGGTTGAATATGAAAATAAATTTCTCTTAGATTGTCCATCTTATGCTAATTTGATCTAATTTTCAAAACATTTTTTCATACTACCAACCAAATTGATCTTTTTACTGAACAAAACTAGTGGTTTGGGAATGCTTGTCTCACTTCCTTTTGAGTATACAAATAAAATTTTAAAGAATTATGATTAATATCTTACCTTCTTAAGGTTTGGTAGACCATATAGGTCTTAGTGGACATATTAAATTATTTTTTTTTATAAAACATAACTAAGAAAACTGTCAATCCCATATATATATATATGTAACTAAATCTATTCTCAAATTTTATAAACTAAGAATAAAAGTATTCTTATATATATAGAGATATGAAATTTATTTTAACTCTAAATTTACTAAATGTGTAGAGAAATCAAATCATTTTAGGTGCAATTTTTTTATTTTTTTTATTTTTTAAATTTACACAAAAAAAAATTATACCTTATTACGTAAATATTTAATAATAATAATAATTATTATTTAATTTTATTATTTTATTATCAATCAACTTTAATCAAAATTCAAAATTCAAAAATAATAATATTAGCTATAAATATTATAATAACTATGAACATATCAAATAACCGAAATTACTTAAAGAAATTTAACATTTATATATCTTAAACATAGAAATTTGTAAAATTTGTTTAACATAATGAATCTGAAGTATTATGTCGGCTGCTTGTATTATTACGGGAAAAGGGTTTAGTTAAATGATGTTGAAATTGGAGAAATTGATAAGTTAAGTATATTGTGAGAGTTGGGAAATGGAGTGATGATTATTTTAAAGTAGAAAAAAAAAATTAATTTTATTGAAAAGATAATGTGTTATTTTAATATTTTATTTATTAAATAATAAATTATTTTGATTAATATTAAATTTTGGAAGGTTGGAAACTTTATTTATATGATAAAATTAATTTTATTTAAAAAATATTAATATTAAAATTTAGAAAAAAAATATTTCATTTAAACTTTGAAAAATTGGAAAAAAATATTTCATTTAAACTTTGAAAAATTGGAAAAAAATATTTCCAAATTATAATATTTGTTATTAAATTTTGGAATGGAAAAAAATTTAAATTAATGTGAAATCAACACATAACTCATTATAAGAATATTTGGCCTCTAACATTAATTAATAAAAACATGTGAACACCAATACCCATGTTTAATAAAAACATGTGAACACCAATACCCATGGATAGTGACCTTGTTCCACTACATAGTTTAGTAATACCACCTAAGGAACATTAAAAAAGAGGTAAAAATGAGGCAAGATGTGCATGCATACATATTTCCACTTACAATATTCATAAATTAACAAAAAATTATTTTTGTTTGGCTTGTACAATGTAATAATATTTGATATTCACTAGTTAGAAAGATCACACAAGGTATGATTTTTTTTTCTTCCCTATGGGAAACCCTATGTGAGAAAGAAGAAGAAGAAGGTGGTATAGCATTAGTTTTTCTTTACATGGTAGGTGGGAACACATGGTATAACATGTTAAAAATGGGCACGCAAGGTATGACATTATCTTATCTTGATATTGCATACAATTTCCATATAAAGTATGGCATAAGAATTGTCAATCACATTTACAACTTAGTGTGATACTCAATGATGGAGAATGTTATCACATTAATCTCAAGAATGAATCATAAGCATATTTTAGTTTATAATTATTTTCTTGACCAATAATTGTTATACATATATAAAATCTTGCAAAGTTATTTAATATTTCCACAGGTGAGAGTGGACACAAACAACAGGACACTAGAAATTTGTCAAGTATATATACAACTTAGTGTGATACCCAATGATGGAGGATGGTATCACATTAACCTCAAGAATGCCCCATAAGCATACTTTAGTTCATAGTTATTTGTTTCTTGACTCATAATTGTTATACATATACAACATCTTACAGAGTTATTTAATATGTCCAAAGGTGAGGGTGGAAACCAAAAACATGGCACTAAAATTGTCGATGGTGTTAGCATTGGAATCAGTGCATGGTACTAAACTATATATTATTTTAATATTGGAGTGGGGAAGAACATTATCACATCAACCTAAGGATTTACACAATGCAAGGAACTAACATGGTCAATAATGTTTGTATTGGAGTGATGGGATGGCATGAAGACGGTTAACTATGCTATGAAAAGTATTGAAATATTACTACCCAAGTGAGGGCATGTGATCAAAACTATCAATGCAATTAGTATTGAAGCAAGGGAGGAATATATTACTGAAAGGGAGTATGTTATCACTTTAAACCAAGGAGCCATTTGCATAATGAAAGGCACCAAAATTGTCAATAATATTAATACTGGAGTGAGGGAATCACACTAATAACATTGACTATGTTGTTACTAGCATAAAGATGTGATGATGTTTGTATCAAAGTGAGAGCATGAGACTAGACTTAAGTAACAATGAAACCACAAAAAAATTTAGTACTGATTAGCATGTTAATTAGGATGACATTAAAACCACTGACAATGTCAGTTCTAGTTATCACAACAACAAGGATGTCTTAAAACAAATGACAATTTTAGTATTAGAGTGTCATAGGGAATTAGACTTGAACAATAAACTACACCAAAATTGTTTACTTTATTTACTACAATAGTGTGGGATATTGGCAACAAGCTCATTAAATATGTTATCACCAACATCAAAAGTTCAAATGTTGTTCGTACATATGTGAGGACATGGGATTAACCTAGACAATACCAAAGCACTAAAAAAATTTGTAACAATTACCATATCATCACATCAATTGAGTTAGCACTAAAACCATTGACTTATCACATCATCTAATATGACATTAAAACCATCAACAAATGACCATGAAACCTATAGATATATATATATATATATATATATATATATATATATAGATATATAGATATATCAAAAACTATAAAACCACTATAAATATTAATATCACCATATAATTATATACTATCACAAAGCATGTTAGTATCAATATATAATGATAGCAAATGTTATTACATATATCACAAACCCACTTCATGCAATATTACCACCATTCATAGTTCTTATAGATGTGGGATCATGTAATATTGTTTCTATATCACATACTCTCAAATCCTTTTTTGGTCTCACCATCACATGGGATCCTTTACATACCAATCACTATGCGAAGAGGTAAAGTATTTATTAACACATAACAAAACACTAACAATGAATATGAAAATGTAATAACTAGGCTAGATCCATCTTAACTCTAAAACTATCAAGCACCAAGAGGGATCCAATCTTTCTTCATTCCAAAAGAGATTTCACAATTTAAAGAGACACAACAAGAAAGTGAGGAGGATTATGAAGATGAGAATAAATTTAACATGTTCATAACATGAATAATAATTACAAGTTTGGAGAAGACATCATAGGGAATAAAAGTAACAATGGGACAACAAAGCAGTGAGAGGACTATGGATATGAGATTGTAATAATAGAATTCATATATTAGATATATTAAAATTTTAAATTTAATAAGGGATAATAGAGTAATGGAGATGCTATTATATTAGTGAATGGAAATTTTGATTGAGAAACTTTAGATTAAGTAAAAGTTTACAAATATTGGTTTTTTGTTAAACTTATTATTATTACTCAAAGAAATATTGGTCATAAAGAAAATGGCTAAGAAAAATAGTGTTTGATAGTTTAGTAAATATGTTAATAATTCCATGTAGCCTATGGGTAGCTGGGCATTTCATATTATTTGATATAAATTGTAAACTAACTAGTTATTGGTTCTAAATTTAAAAGTAATGTGAAATAAATAATTTTGAATTGGTGTCTCACATAAAAGTTGCCTATCATTTCTAAGAACTTGATTCTTGTGACTTGTTGTAGTGGCTACAACCACCCTTCAAAATTTTTCATATGCTTCGGTTTGGAGCCTTCCTTCTAAACCACATCAGCTCCTCTTGCACTGATCCAAGTACTTGTGCTTCAATTGAGCCTTATTATTTTCATCATGGCTTGTGTTTTCTCACTATGCTCATTTTCTAACCCAGAAGTCGATCTCCTGACTTGGTCACTTAACAATTTTGGGCTTTCCTCAGAGAACTGCACAATTATTGAGGGAAACTAGCCTTGCTCTTGGGAATTGCATAGTCCTGATTGCTAGTGATCCTTGAGCTGAGAAAATGCGCAATATTGAATGGTAGCTAGCCTTAAGATAGGAAATTGTGTAGAAATGAGAGGCAACCCAGGTTCACTAAGCCTCAAAATTTTGTAGACCTCACTGTGCTCAAAAACTGCAGAGAAAATGAATGAGAGAGTTGCCCAATTCTTCCTAAAACTGTGCAACCTTTCTAGGAAATGCATGGTAGCTTTCCCAAAAAATGAAAAAAGCATCCCTAAAAAATAAGGATCTATTTTTAGTAACCCGAAGGAAGCACTTGCATTATTTTTAGAAACTACTACCAAGTGTCACTTTTTCATTGATTTTATGCATGCACATCATAAACCCTAACTTGACCAAATCTATTTAATCGATGCTACTAGAGCTCATTTACACACTTGATCTTGGATCTCTAGCATTCTTGAGGAGATCAATGAGCCTTCGATGTGATTGTTCTCGCTTTTTCGGGTGAGTTTTACTTTTCTTGTCTTTTATTGCTTTTTCTATTGCTTTTTTTATTTAGCTTGTGAGAGTGTTTTTCCAGTTGTTTCTTTGCATGACTTTTGGAGTTTTAACATGTTTTTTCTTGTAGAAGTTTCATTTCAAGTTTTAGGCTGCCTTTCCCAACTGCTGCATGAGTTTTCTCATTTTTGCACTGTCGGTCACCATTGCAGCGACTCTCTTCACATGTTCATTTTCCTTTAGTTTAATCAATTGATGCACTTGTTTCACATGCATGCATCAACACTTAGTGAGATCTACACTCAACATCACACTATCTTTTATATATTATTTTTTTTCACACTCCCCATGGGTAGATCTGGATCCCCTTTCCCAGATCGTACACTCCACTGCTTGCACTGCGTAATCTAGGAGCTCAAGGCCTCTGCCTTTTATTCTAGAATTGTGGAGAGCTTGGCCTAGGCTGGCTCCAACTATGCAGTGTGTAGTTCTAGGAGACATCCTCCCAACTTGGCCACTAAGATTGTGCAATGTGTAGTTTCTCTTGGCCTTGGTCTAAACTAAACTGTGCATTATGCAGTTCCAGTCATCAATCTTCCCAACTAACTATTGGGACTATGCAGTGCACAGTTCCCACAATCAGCTAGTGACCTCTATTAGTCAAAATTGTGCAATCCTTCCCATCATGAGCCTGACTTTATTCTTGATCTTGTCTTGAAGTTGTTTTTATTTTAGTTGAGATTTTCTTGCCATGAGTGTCCTCTCTATCCTAGAAGTACAATAGCTGTTGAGAATATCTCTAGAAATTATGATTAACATGGCATCCAGGAGTGTTGAATCAAAGGAAAATGCTGAGAGCAATACTAGGGAAGAACTTGAGTAGATATCAGTGGATTTTTTAATATATACAAATACTCAACTTTTCATTGAGAAGGGTAAAACATTTGTTAACACTCAGGTTGTTCCCTTTGACTCCTAAGGGAATACGGCCAAGGTAACCACTAACCAATCTTTTGGCCACAGGTCCTAGCCTACCTGTAACCAGAGAGGGCTCTCTCTTTATGATTTAACTTTGTTTTGATAAGGTTTTAGGCTAGTTATGATGAACAAGGTTTTGTTTTAAATTTGCTGGATGATGATTTAAGTCAGAACAGGTATGTTTTTGTAGGGTGATCTAGGCCATTGGGCATGGAGTCCGTGATGTTTAATTGCTTGATATGTCTGTCTTGAAACACCAGTGATGCTACAGAGCTAGATAAGTGTCTATGGAACAATTCTTTAAAACTGTGATTGGATGGGATGAAATCAGGGTGTGAAAGGCAACTAAGGATCTTTCAGTAGGCTGATATGGAGAATAGTGGGAACATTACTTAGGAGCATTGAAGAATTCCTGAAGAACATTCATGTTGATAGAAACAATACAAAAATGAGCAACTAAGAATTCATGCTTATGATTAATTCTGAAGAAAACGTATTCAACAACAGAGATTTAGCACAAGGTGTAATCAAACATTTCCTATACCATTCTTTTTCTCTATTGTCAGACTAGTGAAACATGTATATGACTTAAGTAAACATAAGAAGACAAAACATAGTTTAGGACAACTTATTGTTCCATTAGACAGCACAGGAATTCTGTAACAGCACACAGAGCATCATTGAGACATCAAACCTTCAAGATAGAATGAACTTTTCCAGCTTTTTGCATTAGATCATCTGAAAATATACAATATATTGTCCCAGAGAGAAAATCACCAACCCCAAATACGTTACAAGGGGAGGTATATATACAAAATTTAGATACAAAAATATCTAGCTGATGAATTAATGGCTCATAAATAGTATGCCAACTCCTGAAGAATTACAGCTGAGAGAATAAATGCTGTAATAACTGCTTAGTGCATTCGCTGTCCAAACTATCAGAGAATTTTGATTTTGTGACCCATTGAGTCGGTTGGAGCCATGTCGCCCAAAATCTGCGTGTTTCCTTTGTCTTGGCTTGCTGTCGTAGTATTACGCTGAGTCACTTCTTTTATCCGCCCTGCCTGCTATCTCCACGTTTCTTTTTGACTTTGGTTGACTCAAAGATGATTAGGATAGACCAAACCGAGTTTATTGAGGCAAAATTTGCAGCATTGCCTGCCACCAATCTTCCTTGGGCAGTTGGTGTCTTTGTATCTTTATCAAGGTTTCATCCGCTTCTGTATACCTGTAAAAATTTGGTGGGACCTCAAATAAGTGATTAATTTCATGCTCAATGTAGAATAGATTCTCAAGCTTGTCATAGAGGCTCTGCCCTGATGGAGGTGCTGTTTCTTCAGAAGTACTGGCGGATGCTGTGATCTGGTTTTCAATAAAATTTGTCATCCTAGTGGCATATTGCTCATGGGTGAGCAGTCTTCCTGTGCCGGTCAATAGGCTGGGAAATCCTCTGTCTTGCAATGCTCCCATTTTAAGCTTGTAGTCATCCACCTCAGCCTGCATTTCATGACATTTTCTCTCCACAGTTTGCACAAAATTTCTGAGGGTCAGCACTTTTTTAACTGTTAGGACAACATCTGTTCTGTTGATGATGTTTAGGGCTGCCAGCTCCTCCTTGGTCTGATTATTGAGGAAATGTATCATCCTGTTGGCCTGCTCAGGCCTATTCCCTAGTGTTGTTCTGGCCTTCTGGCTTTCAACTTGTGCTTGGCCTATTAATTCCATCTGTTCATGCACTGTTTTGATTGACTTCCACTGTCTAGTAATGGAGTGGTCAATCCGGGCCCACAAAATCCTTTTTATCTCTGCCAGAGTATTTTCTAATTTTAGTTCCTTCTCTAAGGCCTTTATTTTGTCCTTTAGGGCCTTAATCTCTCTGGTCTGCTCTCCTACTGTGATTTTGGATTTGTCATACTTAGCTTCCAGCTCTGCCAATTTCTCCTTGGCTTCTTTGATCTCTGTCGCCTGAAGCTCCAGCTCTTTGATAACTTTTGTCAATTCATCCATGTTTAAACTAGACTCAGGAGCTGTTATTGTTGCTGCTGCCGCATCTGTTGTTGTTGTAGCCATTGCAGGGGGCTGAGGAGGTTGGGAGGTTGATTCTCCCTGTTTGTCCTGGAGTGCCTTTTCTAGCTCCCCTTCCAGATCAATCACTCTTTGGTTCAGCTGCATTATTAGGTCCAATTGATCCTCAGCTTCCTTTTCTTTCTGCAATTCTCCTGTTTGAGGGTGCTCAGTAGGAAGCAATTTCAGTCTCTTCTTCAACGCAACAATATCATCATCTTTCTTCTTCATAAGGGCCCTCACACCCTTAGGATCCTTAGGATCATGTCCTAGGTCCATGATAATGTCCTCCAGTGTTTTGATTCTGTTGTCTTTGGCCGTGGAGGACATTCTCTCCAAGTCCAGCTGAGTATTGGTGTTCTTCAGAGATTCTTTTAATTCATGGGCCATTGTGGCCCTGTCTACCAGTGTGGCATAGACCATTTCCCCTGTTGGCTTATGTAGCTCTATCTGATCCATGGGGTGAATGTCTTTTGCCATGACCTCCAATTTTGTTTTAACAAAATCCGCAGCTGACTGAGGCTGCTGTACCTTGGGCTGAAAATGGGTGAGGATCATCTTTTCCTCTTTGATGTCATATGCTGCCATCAACCTTTCTTGTTTGGCAGGTGTTTCCTTGAGAAATTGTTCATATATCTGCTTTTTCAACAGCTCATTCTGTGCCTTAATTTCTTTGAAGGAGGCCTTGGTGCTGGATGGCTTCTTGCTTTGCTGGGTGGAGGAGGACACCTCCATGCCACACTGTCCTCCTTGCTCTTGTTGAAAAGAGCTCGTGGCTATCTGCTGGCTGTCCTCTCTTTCTTTCCTTGGGCTCTCAAGGATCTCCTCGCTAATTTCTTCTATGACTGGAGAATCAACTCTTTGCCTTTTGGCTTCGGGTTGCTGAGCGGATCCACTAGCAGGTGTGGACTCCTCTCGGTCCCGTTTCTTGCCCCTTTCCTCATGTGCAGGGGTCTGTAAGGCAGGCACTATTGGTGCCTCTGTTTGTGGTGGAGGAGTTTGCTCTTGCTGCTGCCCAATTGAGGAGGCAGGTTTTTCTGTCACTACTTCTTTTTCTGCACCCATTATGTTGGCATTATGATTCAAGTGTTGTCCTTGATGGCAACTCACTCAGAGGTTGGTACAGGTGCTCAGAGGTTGGTACAGGTGATGGCAACTTAATCAGAGGACAGATCTTAGTACAACATGCCAAGAATGTTCATACACGCAGGTTCGTTAAGCCCAAGTCGCGTATACAAGCAGGTTCACTATATACCAAGTCGCGTATACGCAGGTTCTCTATATATCAAGTCGCGTGTACACGCAGGTTGGCTTCAGTAAAAGAGCGTGTATGTGGAAAAGTACCTTTGGTCCGTGGCGGTTAGTCCTTGGAAGTTGTGCCTATGGTTTCGGACCATGGTGTCTCGATGGGCGTGTCGATCCCCCGTTTTGAGGTTGATGGTATTGTGTTACTATGGTTTTGGACCGTGGTATTGTGAAGTACCTAAGGCTATATAAGGAGAAGATCATTAGGCAAAGGAGCAAGGATTGGGTGTCTGACGAAGTGAGAAGATCTGGTATTGCTGGTTATTTGTTCGGGACGCTTGGCAAGGGTCGGATCTGACAGCGAAGGTATAAGTAATTATTTCTATATCTGCACGCGGGTTGCCTTTGGTGAAAGTGCATATACACGCGGTTTTGGTACAGTGAAGTAGCGTATGCATAATAAGATTTGATATTTCAGGTTGCTGCTGATTCTGGTGGTTGTTGCAGAGTTCTGGGCTCTGGTTTGGGTTCTGTGTTCTTGATGACAGGGTTTCAGTGATTCAGTATTGGGTTGTTTGATGAATTATGATGCAAGTATAAGTTGATGATTGTATTGCAGTAACGTTTGTTTGTACTCTTGGATCCAGTCTGAAAATTGATGAAACGTGGTCACTGAAGGAAAGAAGGTTGTAGGGCCAGCACCTACGTACTAGTAAATGGATCGGCTAGTACAAGAGCTGAGGGGGTTGTAGCTCCCTTCCAAAAGTAGTTGGAAAACGAGAGAGGATTGTAGCCCTCTGCAGGTTGTAGCCTGCGTGCTGGTAAAGGACTGCACCAGTACATTGTAAAAGAAGTTTCTTATTAAAGAAGAAAGAGACAAATTGCAGCAGGTGGTTTTCACCCACATTGGGTTTCCACCTTATATCATGGTGTTCATGTGTGTGGCTTTTGTGTGATGATCTGTTCTGTTATACTGCACCTATTTACTGTTAATATGGTTAATAATGATCTGATGCATTTACTGAAGATAAGCTAACTGAATCATAAGATTTCTGGATATACGCTAGTTGCTTTAGACACAGTAGCGTGTACACACGGGTTCACTTAACTGAAGTAGCGTATATGTTTCTGAGTATGAAATTGAAAAGTTTTATCTGATCTGATAATACTGATTCACCCCCCCCCCTCTCAGTATTATTTCCAACACATTATCCCCTTGCCTTTTTCTGTACTTGATGCTGATGTAGATGGCCCGTGGGTGACTGGTGCCGTTGCAGCAGTGGATGTACCTTCTCCAATTGGATGTGGCTGCTTGAAAGTTACCTACTGCACAGAATCTAAGTCAAGAGTTTTTTCTAAATCCTTGACATTTCTTTCCATTATTTCTTCTTGAGTTAGTTCCTCAATTAATGTGCCTTGCAACCATTCATCTTGGTTGGCATACTGCTCAATTGGTGGATATTTACAGTGCTCATACCCTAGCAGCCTGTATTTGACTCTTCTAGCACTAATGAAGCCTTCGGGGTCATAAGGGACCCACCAGAAACTTCTCTTTAGTTTGTATTTATCTCTGAGAATTTGGTCAGCCTCTTGCCAACCCTCTTTCTTATTCATGATAAAGGGGCCCATGTGGTCTTTGAACTTGAGATGGGCTTTCTTCTTGGCACTATGAAAGTGGGTGAGGTCAGAGTTAATGAGTTGCCTATAGTATTCCAAGGCGAACATTCTCATTGGTACATATCTTGGGAGCCTATATGGACAGAGTTCACAGCCATAGATTCTGATGACTGTATGGTTTTGGTATAGGTACCAATCACCTATTTTATAGTTCTTGGACAGCTGCAAAGTTTTCTGGATTTCAAATGACAGTCTGGGAGGAGGGGATCTCATTAATAGGCAAGAGACCGGGTAAACAAATTGGTCAATAAATTCACAGTAAGTATATGGTGAATCTTGGACTTGGTGGAAAACTGATGACCAGAAGATGACAGACCTCCTCTCTCCCCTAGAATCCAGTTTCTTGATGGGGCATTGAAAAACCTCAGACTGATAATACATGAACAAGTGGTAGATATATGATGAATATTTGAACACACCCTCCCTATCCACTTTCAAGAGCTGGTCATGTATTTTGTTGGCTATAAACTTGGCAAAGTTATATTTGTAGGCAGGAGGCTGGCCTGGGCTGTAAGCAGCTAATAATACCAGCACTGTCTCATCAATGTGCTCACTGGTTTTGTAGCCCAACACATAGGAGATCATGTCAACTAGGAGCTTTCCTTCATCAGTGAAATGGACATACAAGAAAGGAGGTGGCCCTGTAGGCTGGTGGTCAGCCCTCATGAATGTCTTGGTGACATTCTCAATGTCAGCAGTGGAAAGTTTGGCGCCTACATCCAGTAAATAGTTCATGGAGAAGGGAAACAGTAGCTGAGTTTGCTTGAAGTTGAGCATTTGGTTGATGGAGTCAGGATTGATGTGGAAGAGTATGCTCCTAGCTGGAGACTTGAAAGTTCTCTGAGTTGGATCATAATTCTCAGCACATAAACGGATGATTTATGGAAAAATATTAACAGATGGAAGGAAATAGTAAGGCAGATTGGACTCCCATATCCCATATGTGTCATTCTTGCTCAAATAGCTATCTCTCAATTTGCGAAAGGTCTGTAAATGGTTCCTGTCACCTACAAGGTCTTGGATGAGGTAATCTCTGTCATCAAGAGGCATGGCCTCAAGCTCCTTGTTTGGTGGATTTATAGGAGTGACACTGAGAGCTGATGGTGTAGCCATTGGAAAGCTTTCAGGTGTTGTCTTTAGAGTGCAGTTCTTCAGTATAATCAGTCTGAATATGACAGCTTATGAGGCTTAGATGTGAAGTGGCAGAATGAATGCAGCTGGGGTCAAATTTGCCTTTTGGAAGGAGCAACTTGGATGAGTTGACTTAACTCTGGTTTCTTCTGGTGAATTCTCAGGATTTATGGACAGTGAGGGCAAATTGCAGAGGAGAGCAGGATTACAATCTGGTGTAATGAAGTCTTTAAATTATACACTCGGCAAAAGGGAACAATGCCAGGCAGTTGGGGGAGTACGTCGAAAATTAAGCCCGAGAACGACTGTGCAACAGTGAATTTTGAACATAGGGTGCTTTAGATCTTTTTAGGCTAATCATTAACAGGCCAACACCATTAATTTAGGAGTTCTTTAGGTAATTCAGTGGCAAATTTGCAGAGAATGGGAAGAACACGGAAAACGGGTTGGTTTTGGCAAAATACCTGGATAAACTAGCGCCGAGGGCTGCCGGGTTGATCGACGGGCGAAGAATGTCGTTGAATTTGCAGGTGGCAGCGTCCGAATCGTTTAAATTCGAAATTTGGAGGCAATTTGGCATAAACGAGTAGAACAACGCACTCGAACTTTCCAATGAAAATGACCCAAAACAGTCTGTTTCCGTGTTTTTAACAATAAATTTGGCGCATATGGCTTTTGGCGCTTTCCCCCGATGATGTCAGCATGATGTCCTCAGCGGGCCCCAAGTACGGACGGTGACGTGGATGCTGACTGAGATGACAACGTGGCGGGACACGGTGGCATAACGTGGGGGTGCAAAGACAGCGTGGAGGGCGACGTGGCGTAATTGCGGGGGCCTCAGGTGTGACGTCACAGTGACGAGGGGTTGACGTAACGGGGGTGGCGGTTTGTGGGAGGTGGTTTCCGGTTTCCCCGCACCGCCTTTGGGGGAAGGTGGTTTCGGGGGGGAGGGCTCCGAACAACCCCGGCTGCCGACACGTGGCCCGTGTACGGGGGCAAAGCCGCCCGCTCCCTGGACGTTAAATGTCGACACATCCGTGGCCCATATCACTTGCCCACCGTTGGATCAGGCGCGGCGGGAGATCGACGGTTGGCGGGCGCTCCGACGCGGCGTGCAGGTTTGGGGCGGGACCCGCCCATTATTTAAATAATATTTCATTGCTGCGGGTTTAAACTTTAGTCCTGGTGGGTTTTGGGGGTTTCAAATAGACGCGGGTTAATGCGACAGGGTTTAATAAAAACATTTAAACATTGGGTTTAACTGCGGGGGTGACTATTTTGCAAGGGTTTTCGGGTGAATGGTGGTTTTTAGGTTATTAATTTAACCAGAGGTTAGATTAATTCCTGGGTAAGGGTTGACTATAGTCCCAGATGGACTAATGTCTCCCATGATAATGTTACTTAGCTATAATGCTAAGGGGGGGGGGGAATATTTACATATTTTTATTTTTTTTTGGGTTTTTGCATAAAATGCTATAATAGTAAGGGGAAGGGGGGGACTTAGGGAACTATATAGTAAGTTTAGAAGTTAATATGAATTTGGGATGTGAAAGAGGAACAAAGAGCTAAGTTTTAAGGAGTAAACTTAGATTTAGAAGCAGATGAGAGTGAGAAATGATTTTAGACAAGAAATGTGGCTTTTTTTCGGAGAAGAAGGTCACAACTTCTCATGAATTTCATAAATGAGAAATGCAAGGAGGACTGTTTGGGCAGATCCTAAAGTCCTCAAGGGGATGTTAGTAAGAAAGCTTTTGAAGGGAATGGGGGAAGTTAGACATGCTTGTTGGTTTGCCATATAGATCATTGTCCTTTCCCTTCTCTTATTGGTGAGATCAAATATGATTTTCCATATATCATGTGTTCAGATCTTGTTTTCTGCAACCTCCAACTGTCTACCCTGCCTAATAGGCCTAACATTTTTTCTTCTTTTGGATGGGTGCACTTAGCCTTGCAAACCCTAATAATCCTCTTTTCTTTTTGCTGCCCTCCTATCTAAATCTACCCTTATGTCTTCCAAGGGCCCAGATTAAGCAGTTGGGCTCCTTCCTTTCTCTATCCAACTAGTCATCTGCCAAGCTTGAACTGTTTGAGCAGGTATTCTCTCTCTAGTCTAGAACAGGCAATTTAAAACATGGCATGGCCCAGCTTGAACTGTTGGACCATCCATCAAGATAGCAGTGGCATTTTGGTTAGCCACTTTCATGGTCTTTGTTTGGGGTTCATTTCAATTATTTTTTCTGACCAGTTCATTTTCTTGCCTTTTGCTTATTCTTTTAAGGCATACCCTCTTTACATTTTTTAATTGTCTACTTCTTTCACAAAAATGGAACCTCTGCTTCATCAAAGATGAACATTTTTGGCCCTTCCATTGTCAATCATGAAAAATGATACCCTATTGGTATAGGAGGCTAACAGTGGCTCCACTTGGGGATGGCTTTTCGAGGTGAAAAGCCAAGAACAGCAGGTCAGATGGCCTTATTTCTCCATTCTTGCTGCAGTCTGAATTTGTCTTTTGTTGGAGATCATTGCTCTGAATCCTAGATACTTGTATGAAATACCCACTAAGCTGATTTGCTGTGAAATTACAGCTCTGTTTTTTCTTCTTTCTCTGAGTATTCAACATCACCTTGATAGTTCCCAAGTGTTTTCTCTTGCTTTCCAGTGATAGGACCAAAACATATATCAAAAATGGTGCAGTACCCTGATCTTTCTCAAACTCTGCTCCAGTTGGTGCTTTATTTATCTGCTGAAAATGAAAATACTGAAAATATAAATATCTATGTACAACATATGATTGCGCAGTGTTTCATCAAAGGGGGTCGAAATAATGCTTGAGCATCCTCCCATTGACTGGGCCTTCCTCCGTGTTTGAGCCATCCAAACTCTTTAGAAAATAGGTGTTATTACCTTTTACAACATAAATGACATAAGGTCCCTTCCATAAGAAATCAAATTTACCATGTTTTCCTTTTTCCTCCCTCCTGGAATCCTATCTCAGCACTTTGCTTCCTATGAAGAAGTCTTCAGCTTTGGTTCTTTTGTCAAATACTCTTTTGAGCTTTACTTGTAGTACTTGGGTTCTTTGATAGACTTCCTCTCTTGTTTGCTGTAGGTGAATTGTCTGATTGATCCTTCTTTGAATGTCATTGGGCTCAGCTTGTATTTCTTGCAGTAACTTGATTACAGGGAATACCTAAAGATGAAGGAAACCTTGCTTCCATTCCATAAACTAGTTCATATGGGCTTGTGCCAATGGATCTCTTGGTGGTCAGTCTGTCTGCCCAGAGTGCATTCACCAACTTCTTATGCCAATTCTTTTTATTCTCCTCCAGGACCTTTTTGATGATATTGATAAGGCTTTTGTTGGAAGACTCAGCCAAGACATTGCCTTGAGGATAATAGGCAGTGGAATGGCCCAAGATCATGTGATATTTATGGCAGAAGTTGCTCATTTTATTGGACTTGAAGGCAGCGGCATTGTCTGTAATAATTTTGTCTGGATAGCCAAACCTGGATAAGATGTTGGTTTCTAGGAATTGTATAATGATGGAGTCATTGGCTTTCCTGCAAGGGACATCTTCTGTCCATTTGGTGAAGTAGTCTGTAGCAGTCAGAATCCACCTATGCTGGCCAGAGGATGGAGGGTGAATTTCACCAATAAAGTCTAAACCCCATCGCTGGAATGGTCTCTCAGTTGAGATAGGCTTGAGTGGTAAAGCTAGTAGCTTTCTTTTGCCCTCAAAAATTTGGTATTTGTGACAAGACATTACAAATTTTCTCACATCAGTAAACAAGGAAGGCCAATAAAATCCAGCCCTTAGGATTTTATCAGCTGTGGATTTCCAGTATAAATGCCCTCCACAGTCACCTGCATGAAATTCCTTGAGGACATTGTTAGTTTCATCCAATATTAGGCAATTAAGTAAAATTCCTTCATGATTCTTCCAAAATAAAGCATTGTCTATGATACAAAATTTTGATGCTTTCATTTTCAAAAACCTTTTCTTAGTTCTAGACAACCCTGGAGGAGCTTGCAGGTTTAACAATACAAAACATATATCAGTATACCAGGGAGATTGCATAAAGGCTTGGTTGATCTGTGGAGTCGCCATCTCCTGTTCGTTGTCCAGTTCATTAATGTCGAGGACTTGGAAATTGGTTTCGGTCATTAGCTTGGCTAGACCTTGCCCTTTTATGAGTTTGGTAGGCTTGATTTCAATGTCATATTCTAAGATATTGGCAATCCATTTGCCCCTTTTTCCTTCAATTCCTTCTTGGGTCAGGATGTCCTTAACCACTGCATTAGGGACATAGGCAATTATATGAGAGTACAAAATATATATTCTGAAGTCTTTGATAGCCTTTACCAATGCATAGGCTTGTTTTTCCATAATCTTGTATTTCAAGGGGGCATCTCTAAGGGCTCTGCTAAAAAATGCAATGGGTTTTTCACATCCTTGGTCATCTTTTTGTAACAGAACAACAGCAATTGTATGCTCAGATGCAAAAGAAAAAAATGATGAAATCCCTATCAAACCTAGGGCTTGTTAGGACTGGTGTGTTTGTCAATGCTCTTTTGATATCCTCAAAGGCTTGTTTAGCTTCTATGGTCCATTTGACCTTGGAATCCTTCTTCAACATATTGTTCAACAGTCTTATGAGCTTGGCCAAATTAGGAATGAATCTTCTGAAGAAATTAATCTTACCTAAAAAACCTTGCAGTTCTTTGATATTTCTTGGATGGGGAACCTGAAGGATAGCTTGAATTCTGTTCGGATCAATCCTAATACCATCTCTTGAGATTATATTCCCTAAGAGTTTACCTTCCTCTAGGCCGAACAGTGATTTCTTTGGATTCAAAGATATGCCATATTTTCTGCAAATTAAGAAAACTTGCCTCAAATGTTCTAAGTGTTCTTGATCTGATTTTGAAAAGGCGGTAAGATCATCGAGATAGACAACTAGGAAATCATGGAGTTCTTTGGCAAAGGAAATATCCATTGCTCTTTGGAATGTGGCCCCTGCATTTTTAAGCCCAAAGGCATTTTGACATATTTGAAAGTTCCCCAAGGTGTTGTAAATGCAGTTTTGTCTTGATCATCAGGGTGTACTAAAATCTGATTGAAACCAGAGAAGCCATCTAATAATGAGATCCTAGAGGCTCCCACCACCCTTTGTAGGATATGATCCATTTTTGGTAAGGGGTAATGGTCTTTGAGAGAGACTTTGTTCAAATTTATTAGATCAACACATAGTCTAATCTCTCTCGTCTTCTTCCTAGTAGGCACTAGGTTTGAAATACACTCTGAGAACCTGATTGGAGCAATGATTCCTGCTTCATACATACGTTTAACTTCTTTTTTGTTGAGGGGAAGGAGGACCGGATTCACTCTCCTAAGCTTTTGTTTAAAAGGTTTTTGGTTTTCTTTCAAAGGTATTGTGTGTTGGATGACTGTGGTATCATAGGACTTGAGGTCCTCGTAACTCCAAGTGAAAATATCTTGGAACTCTTTGAACAGTTCAATGTATTTCAGCTTCTGATCAGCTGGTAATGCCTTGGATAATTTTATTATTTTGGGATTGTCTGTGGTTCCAATGTTACAGTCTTCAATTTCAGCATTTAGAGGTTGCATTTTTGGTTTTCTTGAGATATCATTTGAATCAAACAAATCCTCTAAAGGGGTTAAACCTGTGGGCAGAAAATTGTCCTTTAGATCAATTACTTCGGCTTCTGTTTCAGCCGTTTCATCAAAATCTGTTTGCTTCAGCTCCTGTACATTTTCGTTGTTAAAGGTGGTGGGATGCAAAACCAGATTTGCTGTTTCAGCTGATATATTCTGTGTAATTGTGTATGCCTGTGGTTGATCATCTCTAGTGCTAGTATCAATGTTTATGCCAGAAAATTCTTCCTTTAAAGTGAGGAAGTTATTTATCTGTGTGTCACTCTCGAATACTTGCCAATTCTTGATGTTGTCCAGGACTGCAGGTCTATGTTTGATTTCAGCAGTAAAAGTGTGATTGGGTTTGAACGGTAGCTTGCAAGTGCTGGCAAAGGTTGCCAGGCTATGAGCATGTAGATTGAGCTCTCTAGAAATTTTAGTTAACTGGGATTCTGAGAAGGTATCAAGTACTTGGATAGCTGCTCCTTTATAAGCTCTTAACCTTAGATCATTTGTGATAAAGTTTCCTTTCATCTGTTGTATGATCAGATCTGAATCTCCTAAGATTGAAATTTTGGTTGCACCTAAATTTTTTATGAGTTTGAGACCTAACAGAAGGGCTTCATACTCAACCATATTATTTGTGCATCGAAAATTTAGACTATATGCATGACCTTCAACTCTGTCATTCTGCATATTGTGAATCCAGACTCCTGCTCTAGCTCCTAACTTGTTTATAGAACCATCAAATTCTAAGTACCATAAGGTTTCATGATCAAGATTTGGATCGAGATGTTTAGAAAGTCGGATCATGGGCAGATTGGTTTCTTGCAAGTTACTTGATACATCATGCTCCTTTGTTATATCAGTTATACCTACAGTCCTTTGGTCTTGGGAGGCACATTGTTCATTCAACTCCTCTGTCTCTACCGCCATTAATAGTTCAGAATAAGCCTTGTTGCAGATGTCAGCATTATAGAGAATAAATGAATCCATGTCAGAGTGTATTGAATAGATTGGTAAGTTTTGGGGCTTCTCTTGACTGCTTACCACATATTTCATTAATGTTTTGCGGTATAATCTCTTTGGCTGTCCAAAGACTGCAATGGTAGCGTAGGACATGTCTAATTGCAAAGATCCTTGGAGTTTGGCCCCCCAGGATCTGGACAAGAGCATACCATACTTAGGAGGTATGTCAGCTACCACTACATCCATCAAAATTGTTTTGGTTGGGTATTGGACCAGGGAGACACATAAATCTTTAATCAAGCCCAAGCACCTGACTTGGCTTGAATCAAATGAGAATAGATCTTTATAAGGTCTTGTGATGTCTAAGTCGAGTTTTTCCATTACAGATTTGGGCATTAAGTTGTGTGAGGCCCCGGAATCAAACATTGCATTATGTAGAACCTTATCATGAATGTTTAAACTGACATAGAAGGGTGGAACCCCCCCATTTGCTATTTTTCTGTTAACTTCAGGACCAAACAGTAGCTCAGGTTGATCATCTAGAACATTCACAACATCCTTATTGTCTGATATTTAGAGTGAACTACTAATCTTCTATCTATACACTTGATGTTTGGCCAATTCAGAAAGAGGGAATGATATCTTTAGCTTACTTATTTATGTTTCCAAGTTAAAAGGCTTCTCCATTTGAATTTTGGCATTAAGTGCAGCAGATTTTTCCTTTTCGGCTGGGTTTTCAGTGGTCCTTTCTTCTTGGTTGGTATGATTTTGAGTGAAATTGGTACCATATTTATTTTCAGGGATGGTATTTGACCTTGCCTTTGAAGGATGGGGTGGGGCTAGTTGGATTTCAGAGGGCTGTTGTTCTGAGATATCCTCCACAGTGACTTCTGTGGTATGTGGTTTTTAGTTGCCAGCAGATTCTAGAAGAATAGTATTGTCATTGGTCTTTTTTGGTTGCTTACTGTCCCTTGGTTTAAGAGGTTCAGGTACATCTATAGTTCTACTCCTTAATTTATACTGTTTATGTACCTCATAGACTGCTGCATCATAACCTCCCCTAAAATCAAATGATTCTCCTGACTTAGTGTGAAATTGATTGTCATTATAAACCTCTTGATCTTCTTGTGTTAAAAAGACCTGATGTTCACTGTCTAAACCCATTAGGTTGATCTGAGGCTCCTCAGTTGGTTCGCTAGATGTTGAGGCCTCAGCATAATTTTCTTGGAAAGGAGGTCTAATATGCTGGCCAAGATCAGTCCTTCCAACATTTGGATTTTGATTCTTTCTAAAATTTGGATTTCTAGCAGTGCTTGGTTGACCTTCCCATGATGATTTTATTTCTATGGTTTCTACCCTGTCCCCAAGTCTGTCCATACCTTTGATGATTGCATCTAGCTTTTGCTCAAATGCTGAGGGTTCTTCCTTAAAAGTGGTTCTTCATTCAGCTCTTGCCCGATTTCTTTTGGCAATCAGATTTGCCTCTACACTTACAGCTATGTTTTGCATGTCTGCCAGGGTCGCGGGGGATCTTTCCCTTAGTTGATATGCCATATCAGCATCAAACCCATCTGGGAATTTGATCAAAGCTAAATCAGGTGGAGGCCTAAGATTTTGGTGAATGGCATCATAAAAAGTGTTGAATCTGGTACAATAATCTAGGACAGTTTCTTGTGGGCTTCTCTTTATGGTGTCATACTCAGATAAAATGTGCAGAGGGTCCTTTTTCTTTTCCCATCTGTTCAAGAAGGATTGATAGAGAGCGCCCGAATTAGCTATGGAATTTGCAGCAAGTGCTCTGAACCAAGTTCTTACTTCACCTGTTAAACTTTGGACAAAAATTTTCATCCTCACATCATCATCGTCTATTTCATAGTTTTCGAAGTAATCTTGCATTTTCTTGGTATGCTGTAAAGCAGTATAGGTACTGGTTCCATCAAAATAAGTGATCTTACTTTGGTAGTCCTGAGGCATAGCCCCAGGATTACCAGGTAGCTGCAGGGGAGCATAACGATTTGCCATATTTGCAGGGATCAATGGGCCAACAGGTAGAAGGGGAACAAATGGAACGACAGGGACAACAGTAGCAGTTTGTGTATTGGATGGAGGTGTCAATAGTATGTTTTGGGAAGTGGATGAGGAAGAGGGGGAAGATTGGGTTATGTAAGGATGAACCGATGGCTTAGCAGGAGTCGGGATATAGCTTTGCTGAACTGCCTCAGGGCTAGAATCAGCAAATTCTTCTGGTTCCTTTTGGTTCCTCAGAGCCTTGGGAATCAAATTAGGGTTATCGAACACAAGTGGAGGATTGGGGTCAGGATTTGACCTGGTATGCCTAGTTCTCTTTTTAGGAGCCAACTTCCGAATTTGTTTTTGGTATTTTTGAGAATATTTTCAGAATTGTCAGGGAACTGCTCAAATTTTGGAACAGCAATCTAAAGCAGACAGCAGTTGAAAAATTCGTTCTTTCCCCAGTGGAGTCGCCAATTATGTTAACACTCAGGTTGTTCCCTTTGACTCCTAAGGGAATACGGCCGAGGTAACCACTAACCAATCTTTTGGCCACAGGTCCTAGCCTACCTGTAACCAGAGAGGGCTCTCTCTTTATGATTTAACTTTGTTTTGATAAGGTTTTAGGCTAGTTATGATGAACAAGGTTTTGTTTTAAATTTGCTGGATGATGATTTAAGTCAGAATAGGTATGTTTTTGCAGGGTGATCTAGGCCATTGGGCATGGAGTCCGTGATGTTTAATTGTTTGATATGTTTGTCTTGAAACACCAGTGATGCTACAGAGCCAGATAAGTGTCTATGGAATAATTCTTGAAAACTGTGATTGGATGGGATGAAATCAGGGCGTGAAAGGCAACTAAGGATCTTTCAGTAGGCTGATATGGAGAACAGTGGGAACATTACTTAGGAGCATTGAAGAATTCCTGAATAACATTCACGTTGATAGAACCAATACAAACATGAGCAACTAAGAATTCATGCTTATGATTAATTCTGAAGAAAACGTATTCAACAACAGAGATTGAGCACAGGGTGTAATCAAACATTTCCTATACCATTCTTTTTCTCTATTGTCAGACTAGTGAAACATGTATATGACTTAAGTAAACATAAGAAGACAAAACATAGTTCAGGATAACTTATTGTTCCATTAGACAACACAGGAATTCTGTAACAACACGCAGAGCATCATTGAGACATCAAACCTTCAAGATAGAATGAACTTTTCCAGCTTTTTGCATTAGATCATATGAAATATGCAATATATTGTCCCAAAGAGAAAATCACCAACCCCAAATACGTTACAAGGGGAGGTATATATACAAAATTTAGATACAAAAATATCTAGCTGATGAATTAATGGCTCATAAATAGTATGCCAACTCCTGAAGAATTACAGCTGAGAGAATAAATGCTGTAATAACTGCTTAGTGCATTAGCTGTCCAAACTGTCAGAGAATTTTGACTTTGTGACCCACTGAGTCGGTTGGAGCCATGTCGCCCAAAATCTGCGCGTTTCCTTTGTCTTGGCTTGCTGTCGTAGTATTATGCTGAGTCACTTCTTTTATCCGCCCTGCCTGTTGTCTCCACGTTGCTTTTTGACTTTGGTTGACTCAAAGCTGATTAGGATAGACCAAACCGAGTTTATTGAGGCAAAATTTGCAGCATTGCCTGCCACCAATCTTCCTTGGGCAGTTGGTGTCTTCGTATCTTTATCAAGGTTTCATCCGCTTCTGTATACCTGTAAAAATTTGGTGGGACCTCAAATAAGTGATTAATTTCATGCTCAATGTAGAATAGATTCTCAAGCTTGTCATAGAGGCTCTGCCCTGATGGAGGTCCTGTTTCTTCAGAAGTACTGGCGGATGCTGTGATCTGGTTTTCAATAAAATTTGTCATCCTAGTGGCATATTGCTCACGGGTGAGCAGTCTTCCTGTGCCGGTCAATAGGCTGGGAAATCCTCTGTCTTGTAATGCTCCCATTTTAAGCTTGTAGTCATCCACCTCAGCCTGCATTTCATGACATTTTCTCTCCACAGTTTGCACAAAATTTCTGAGGGTCAGCACTTTTTTAACTGTTAGGACAACATCTGTTCTGTTGATGATGTTTAGGGCTGCCAGCTCCTCCTTGGTCTGATTATTGAGGAAATGTATCATCCTGTTGGGCTGCTCAGGCCTATTCCCTAGTGTTATTCTGGCCTTCTGACTTTCAACTTGTGCTTGGCCTATTAATTCCATCTGTTCATGCACTGTTTTGATTGACTTCCACTGTCTAGTAATGGAATGGTCAATCCGGGCCCACAAAATCCTTTTTATCTCTGCCAGAGTATTTTCTAATTTTAGTTCCTTCTCTAAGGCCTTTATTTTGTCCTTTAGGGCCTTAATCTCTCTGGTCTGCTCTGCTACTGTCATTTTGGATTTGTCATACTTAGCTTCCAGCTCTGCCAATTTCTCCTTGGCTTCTTTGATCTCTGTCGCCTGAAGCTCTAGCTCTTTGATAACTTTTGTCAATTCATCCATGTTTAAACTAGACTCAGGAGCTGTTATTGTTGCTACTGCCGCATCTGTTGTTGTTGTAGCCATTGCAGGGGGTTGAGGAGGTTGGGAGGTTGATTCTCCTTGTTTGTATTGGAGTGCCTTTTCTATCTCCCCTTCCAGATCAATCACTCTTTGGTTCAGCTGCATTATTAGGTCCAATTGATCCTCAGCTTCCTTTTCTTTCTTCAATTCTCCTGTTTGAGGGTGCTCAGTAGGAAGAAATTTCAGTCTCTTCTTCAACGCAGCAATATCATCATCTTTCTTCTTCATAAGGGCCCTCACACCCTTAGGATCCTTAGGATCATGTCCTAGGTCCACGATAATGTCTTCCAGTGTTTTGATTCTGTTGTCTTTGGTCGTGGAGGACATTCTCTCAAAGTCCAGTTGTGTATTGGTGTTCTTCAGAGATTCTTTTAATTCATGGGCCATTGTGGCCCTGTCTACCAGTGTGGCATAGACCATTTCCCCTGTTTGCTTATGCAGCTCTATCTGATCCATGGGGTGAATGTCTTTTGCCATGACCTCCAATTTTGTTTTAACAAAATCCGCAGCTGACTGAGGTTGTTGTACCTTGGGCTGAAAATGGGTGAGGATCATCTTTTCCTCTTTGATGTCATATGCTTCCATCAACCTTTCTTGTTTGGCAGGTGTTGCCTTGAGAAATTGTTCATATATCTGCTTTTTCAGCAGCTCATTCTGTGCCTTAATTTCTTTGAAGGAGGCCTTGGTGCTGTATGGATTCTTGCTTTGCTGGGTGGAGGAGGACACCTCCATGCCACGCTGTCCTCCTTTCTCTTGTTGAAAAGAGCTTGTGGTTGTCTGTTGGCTATCCTCTCTTTCTTTTCTTGGGCTCTCAAGGATCTCCTCGCTAATTTCTTCTATGACCGGAGAATCAACCCTTTGCCTTTTGGCTTCGGGTTGCTGAGCGGATCCACTAGTAGGTGTGGACTCCTCTCAGTCTCGTTTCTTGCCCCTTTCATCATGTGCAGGGGTCTGTAAGGCAGGCACTGTTGGTGCCTTTGTTTGTGGTGGAGGAGTTTGCTCTTGCTACTGCCCAATTGAGGAGGCAGGTTTTTCTGTCACTAATTCTTTTTCTGCACCCATTATCCCCTTGCCTTTTTCTGTACCTGATGCTGATGTAGATGGCCCGTGGGTGACTGGTGCAGTTGCAGCAGTGGATGTACCTTCTCCAATTGGATGTGGCTGCTTGAAAGTTACCTGCTGCATAGAATCTAAGTCAAGCGTTTTTTCTAAATCCTTGACATTTCTTTCCATTATTTCTTCTTGAGTTAGTTCCTCAATTAATGTGCCTTGCAACCATTCATCTTGGTTGGCATACTACTCAATTTGTGGATATTTACAGTGCTCATACCCTAGCAGCCTGTATTTGACTCTTCTAGCACTAATGAAGCCTTCGGCGTCATAAGGGACCCACCAGAAGCTTCTCTTTAGTTTGTATTTATCTCTGAGAATTTGGTCAGCCTCTTGCCAACCCTCTTTCTTATTCATGATAAAGGGGCCCATGTGGTCTTTGAACTTGAGATGGGATTTCTTCTTGGCACTATGAAAGTGGGTGAGGTCAGAGTTAATGAGTTGCCTATAGTATTCCAAGGCGAACATTCTCATTGGTACATATCTTGGGAGCCTATATGGATAGAGTTCATAGCCATAGATTTTGATGACTGTATGGTTTTGGTATAGGTACCAGTCACCTATTTTATAGTTCTTGGACAGCTGCAAAGTTTTCTGGATTTCAAATGACAGTCTGGGAGGAGGGGATCTCATTAATAGTCAAGAGACCGGGTAAACAAACTGGTCAATAAATTCACACTAAGTATATGGTGAATCTTGGACTTGGTGGAAAACTGATGACCAGAAGATGACAGACCTCCTCTCTCCCCTAGAATCCAGTTTCTTGATGGGGCATTGAAAAACCTCAGACTGATAATACATGAACAAGTGGTAGATATATGATGAATATTTGAACACACCCTCCCTATCCACTTCCAAGAGATGGTCATGTATTTTGTTGGCTATAAACTTGGCAAAGTTATATTTGTAGGCAGGAGGCTGGCCTGGGCTGTAAGCAGCTAATAATACCAGCACTGTCTCATCAATGTGCTCACTGGTTTTGTAGCCCAACACATAGGAGATTATGTCAACTAGGAGCTTGCCTTCATCAGTGAAATGGACATACAAGAAAGGAGGTGGCCCTGTAGGCTGGCGGTCAGCCCTCATGAATGTCTTGGTGACCTTCTCAATGTCAGCAGTGGAAAGTTTGGCGCCTGCATCCAGTAAATAGTTCATGGAGAAGGGAAACAGCAGCTGAGTTTGCTTGAAGTTGAGAATTTGGTTGATGGAGTCAAGATTGATGTGGAAGAGTATGCTCCCAGATGGAGACTTGACAGTTCTCTGAGTTGGATCATAATTCTCAGCACATAAGCGGATGATTTCTGGAAAAATATTAACAGATGGAAGGAAATAGTAAGGCAGATTGGACTCCCATATCCCATATGTGTCATTGTTGCTCAAATAGCTGTCTCTCAATTGGCGAAAGGTCTGTAAATGGTTCCTGTCACCTACAAGGTCTTGGATGAGGTAATCTCTGTCAGCAAGAGGCATGGCCTCAAGCTCCTTGTTTGGTGGATTTATAGGAGTGACACTGAGAGCTGATGGTGTAGCCATTGGAAAGCTTTCAGGTGTTGTCTTTAGAGTGCAGTTCTTTAGTATAATCAGTCTGAATATGACAGCTTATGAGGCTTAGATGTGAAGTGGCAGAATGAATGCAGCTGGGGTCAAATTTTCCTTTTGGAAGGAGCAACTTGGATGAGTTGACTTAACTCTGGTTTCTTCTGGTGAATTCTCAGGATTTATGGACAGTGAGGGCAAATTGCAGAGGAGAGCAGGATTACAATCTAGTGCAATGAAGTCTTTAAATTATACACTCGGCAAAAGGGAACAATGCCGGGCAGTTGGGGGAGTACGTCGAAAATTAAGCCCGAGAACGACTGTGCAACAGTGAATTTTGAACATAGGGTGCTTTAGATCTTTTTAGGCTAATCATTAACAGGCCAAGGCCATTAATTTAGGAGTTCTTTAGATAATTCAGTGGCAAATTTACAGAGAATGGGAAGAACACGGAAAACGGGTTGGTTTTGGAAAAATACCTGGATAAACTAGCGCCGAGGGCTGCCGGGTTGATCGACGGGCGAAGAATGTCGTTGAATTTGCAGGTGGCGGCGTCCGAATCGTTTAAATTCGAAATCTGGAGGCAATTTGGCATAAACGAGCAGAACAACGCACTCGAACTTTCCAATGAAAATGACCCAAAACGGTCCATTTCCGTGTTTTTAACGATAAATTTGGCGCATATGGCTTTTGGCGCTTTCCCGCGATGACGTCAGCATGACGTCATCAGCGGGCCCCGGGTACGGACGGTGACGTGGATGCTGACTGGGATGACAGCGTGGAAGGACACGTCGGCATAAAGTGGGGGCGCAAAGACAGCGTGGAGGGCGACGTGGCACAGTGGCGGGGGCCTCGGGTGTGACGTCACAGTGACGAGGGGCTGACGTAACGGGGGTGGCGGTTTGCGGGAGGTGGTTTCCGGTTTCCCCGCACCGCCTTTGGGGGAAGGTGGTTTCGGGGGGGAGGGCTCCGAACAACCCCGGCTGCCGACACGTGGCCCGTGTACGGGGGCAAAACCACCCGCTCCCCGGATGTTAAATGTCGACACATCCGCGGCCCAGATCACCCGCCCACCGTTGGATCAGGCGCGGCAGGAGATCGACAGTTGGCGGGCGCTCCGACGCGGCGTGCAGGTTTGGGGCAGGACCCGCCCATTATTTAAATAATATTTCATTGTTGCGGGTTTAAACTTTAGTCCTGGTGGGTTTTGGGGGTTTCAAATAGACACGGGTTAATGCGACAGGGTTTAATAAAAACATTTAAACATTGGGTTTAACTGCGGCGGTGACTATTTTGCAAGGGTTTTCGGGTGAATGGTGGTTTTTAGGTTATTAATTTAACCAGAGGTTAGATTAATTCCTGGGTAAGGGTTGACTATAGTCCCAGATGGACTAATGTCTCCCATGATAATGTTACTTAGCTATAATGCTAAGGGGGGGGGAATATTTACATATTTTTTGGGTTTTTGCATAAAATGCTATAATAGTAAGGGGAAGGGGGGGACTTAGGGAACTATATAGTAAGTTTAGAAGTTAATATGAATTTGGGATGTGAAAGAGGAATAGAGAGCTAAGTTTTAAGGAGTAAACTTAGATTTAGAAGCAGATGAGAGTGAGAAATGATTTTAGACAAGAAATGTGGCTTCTTTTCGGAGAAGAAGGTCACAACTTGTCATGAATTTCATAAATGAGAAATGCAAGGAGGACTGTTTGGGCAGATCCTAAAGTCCTCAAGGGGATGTTAGTAAGAAAGCTTTTGAAGGGAATGGGGGAAGTTAGACATGCTTGATGGTTTGCCATATAGATCATTGTCCTTGCCCTTCTCTTTTTGGTGAGATCAGATATGATTTTCCATATATCATGTTTTCAGATCTTGTTTTCTGCAACCTCCAACTGCCTACCTTGCCTAACAGGCCTAACATTTTTTCTTCTTTTGGATGGGTGCACTTAGCCTTGCAAACCCTAATAATCCTCTTTTCTTTTTACTGCCCTCCTATCTAAATCTACCCTTATGTCTTCCAAGGGCCCAGATTAAGTAGTTGGGCTCCTTCCTTTCTCTATCCAACTAGTCATCTGCCAAGCTTGAACTGTTTGAGCAGGTATTCTCTCTCTAGTCTAGAACAGGCAATTTAAAACATGGCATGGCCCAGCTTGAACTGTTGGACCATCCATCAAGATAGCAGTGGCATTTTGGTTAGCCACTTTCATGGTCTTTGTTTGGGGTTCATTTCAATTATTTTTTCTGACCAGTTCATTTTCTTGCCTTTTGCTTATTCTTTTAAGGCATACCCTCTTTACATTTTTTAATTGTCTGCTTCTTTCACAAAAATGGAACCTCTGCTTCATCAAAGATGAACATTTTTGGCCCTTCCATTGTCAATCATGAAAAATGATACCCTATTGGTATAGGAGGCTAACAACATTGACATGGTAGAAGATCAAAGAGACTTTTACAAAGGACTTCAAGGAATACTTAGAGGAATGACATGTTTATGTTAGAATCTAGCGGTCAAGGTTATACAAGGTTCCATATAGGTACTCCACCTTCCTGTTGGTGCACTAATACGACTTTATAAATCAATCTTAATCCTACATTAATATGTCAAACTAGGGTTCATCTTTCTATTTCGAGGTTGTTAGCACTGTCTGTGCGATAAAAATCAGAGGTTGAGATGTAGGTAATTAATCCTAAATCCTAACTAATCATTGCAGGAATAAATAATTTCTCAACATCTCACTGACTCTAGAAATTCAAATGAAAAACAGAAATTATTCTATGGTTTGAAATTGGAAAGATAAATCAATTGCAAACTATTTTCAGACAAAGATCTCAATCTAATATTCTAAATTCCAAAAGGAAATCAAACTAAATAATTAAATCCACACGTATTAAAGGGACTACTCAAATCATGCTAATCACAAGGAGCATCCAAAGCTAGAAGTAATTGCAAAGAGAATATGCGGAGAGATAACAACAATCAAATACAAGATTTACTTGACTATGAATTATAAAAATGACATTAACTGAGATGTAAAACTTAATCTATCTCAACTTGTAGAAGGAACAACAATGTAAATATTGACAGTAAAGAGTAATTAACATAATACAAATGAGCAGTAGATCTTCCAGTGACCGGGCCCAAAGCCTCTAGAAGGAACTGCTATAGAAACTCAATACACAGATTTAATGTGAAACTCCAAGTTCTTCATTAACTGTCAAAAATAAATTACAAAATCACTACAACCCTTAAGGTTGAATCTGCATTCACAATCTTGCTAGAAATTAACAATGATTACAAAAGTTACAGTTCTTTTTCATCTACTAGTATTATATATTCTCTATGAAATGCTAGCAAATCGGAACTTATCCTTAGGATCGGAAGATCCTCAGGATTGCTCGACTGAATAATTGGATTTTCCACGTCAATTATGTGTTTTTCCTTCTGTCTTTAGGTTGGCCCGTGCAACTAAAATAGTGAAATCTTCCTTTATTGGCACTACTGTCTTATCCAAAGGAACAATAGTTGTCCAATCCAATCATCCTTCACATAAACAAGCGAAAACTTAGGCTTTTAGTGTTAAAAGTATGTAACTTGTTCAACAGTTCTCTTTATTCATTTTTCATGTTTTTTTCTTCGAGAACATGTCCAAGACAGGAGTAAATTCATGAAAACCATATGATTAATCAAGTAAATGAGGAGGAAAAACATACCTTTCCATGACCCAACACTTCCCATGTATGTACATCATCAGCTGGATTGTCTCACACACGAATGAGAAGACTATCACATTGAGAAGTGCTAGTAGGAGAGAGCTTGCCACCTTGAGGAAATAAAACTTTCAGCAGATGTATCACTTTCCCCAGTTGGTGAAGCGCATGGACTCACTCTTCTCTGCCACCGATAGTTATGTGAACATGAGAGATATTGTCAAGATCTGGGTGAAAGAGATGTCAAAGTTTAGATAGACACCTACCCATGTTTACAGGACAAAGCCCCTTAGGAAGGCTTACTAGTTGTTGATCATCTTTTCCTATAGAATATATGTTCAAGAGAAAATCGAAACCTTTCATGAAGGGTGGGTGGTCTTATTGGACTAGTTGGTGAATGATGGGAGGCCATTCAACTGGTCAGATCTGTTGGCTCATCAATTGAATAACAATGTGGCTAAGGCCTAGAATCTGCCCAAAAATGAGAAAGAAAGGTTTTACATGTCCAAGAATAAATGGAGCCGATAGTAAACATTGTAGATTGGTATGCCTCACCACGTGGCACCTTCATCAGAGTGTTGGTGGAGAGAAGCATCCACATATCCTACCAAGGTATGCCACTGACAACATGATCATGCAAGAAGTTTCATACCACCCCTCTATAGGGTTTTCAATAAGACTACATAGGAAGAAGAAAGCACCATGGCCTGCTATTCCTTTTGCAGATCAGGTTATACGAGATTAAGAGCTTAAAATATGTAAATTCCAAGGCTAACAACATAGTGAATCTTAGGTACGACGCTAAGGACTTTAATCCATATGATCTCTCCAGTATTTGTAAGGACTACTGTGTGAGAATTTATTTTCCGTGGATCCATGGGACATTCCACGGGCCAGAGGAGGACCCTTGGAGGCATTGTTATAATTCCTCCAGACTCAATTAGATGACTAATATAGAAAACTCTTGGAAGGATGCTCTATAGATAGTAGCAACTCTGGAAGAAACAACAATAACAACAGAAGGTAGCAATCTAGTGCAGGATAGGGGAAAGAGGAAGGTTGTTGAGAATCTAGAGGGAGATAAAGTTTATAAGATTAAGGAAGATCCTATATTGGATAAGGAAGCTTTGGAAACGAAAGCAAATAGGGAGCAGCAGATGAAGAGAACATAGTGAAGGAAGAGAGAAAAGAAGAGGTTGCAGGAAGCAGAGTTGAAGCTGTAGGAGAAGAAGAAGAAGCTGAAGGAAGAATAGGATTTGAGGAGGAGAGAAAGAGAAGAGAAGAAAAAATAGGGAGAAGAACAAAGGCAAGGCATGATGAGAGAGGAAACAAGTCTGATATGGGTTGATGAGTCGGAACAACCAATAGCTGAGGAAGAGGATGAACAGATGTAGGACCGAGAGCTTTCTCAGGAGATTGAGAAGTTGATTGAAGTGATAGACATGGATTTGGAATAGGAGCCAGATAATGAATATATTGACCTTATGCTGAGGGCACCATAGCTCATCACTTAGTCTCTACCACCTCCAGTGTTAGAGCCATCCCCTAGAAAGAATGGTGATACTTTTCTCCTTGATGATGGTCCAATCTTGGATGTGTACACTATATCATTTGATGAGTTGCAGAAGAATACTGTACAGACATGGAGGAAGGAATTCCCATATGATCATGCATAAAATTCATTCATCAAGGAAATGGTGATTATTTCGAACACCAAGAAGCATCCAAATACCATTTTCCAAAGCCAACTTCACCTATGCAAGAAAAACTAGCTCAAATGTTCAGTACCTGACAACTAAGAATGAACAATTGGAAAAGAACTTGTAGGCTGCCAGGAGAAAGGCATAACAGCTCTACGAATTAGTGCAAAATGCAGTTTCCACATTGGGGGAAATGAGGACAACAATACTTGTTGAAGTATCAATGCTTAGTGATACCATGCAGAAGCTCTATGACAGATTTGTCACCATTCATAAAGAAGTTTTCTGTGAGCATCGCCTACAGCGATGGAGCAGAAAGTTTGTTCAAACTCTCAAGAACATACATGCTTACATAGCCCATGTAAAAGAGTGGAAAATGCGGTACAAAGGGGCCCCACTTGACTTAGAAAAGAATATTAAGCCACAGGCAAAGCTAGAGAAAGTAAAAGTTTGAACATCGATCTAGAACTATGAGCAGGTCACCCCATTCATCGGTAGCATGCAAGCCTCATATGTACGGTTGTACAATAGTTTGGATGTCATGGTGAGAAAGCATAAGATCCCATTAATTGGTTCCCTCACTCATGCTAAACCCAAGAACCAAGTCTAGCTAGAGATCAATGAGTACATGGAGAAGCTAAGACAAGAGGCCACCAATGAATACTTGGAGCTGAATGGACACAACCTATAAAAGTACATCAGTTGTCCTATCAAGGACAACGCCATATTGCTCATGCTTCAAAATGATTTGGATATAGGTTCCAAGACCATATACCCAGATGCTATGGAGGAAATACTCCACTTCTATAAATACACCATCAAACAATTTGGGGACATCATCACACAGTACCAAGCTTGGCACCAATATGTGACCAAGAAGCACCAAGTCAATGTTGTTGAGCAAGAATTTCCCCAAACTCTAGAATCATAGTGTTGTGTCTTTTAGGTTATCTTGGCCTATTTTGTCTTAAGTGGGTACATGTGGAAAATGTAATATTATTTGTAAATATGTTGTAAGTGAAATTCCAAGTGTCAATATTGGAATATGAAAATTCATCATGTAATATAATGTGCCATTTAGTGAAGAATTTGAAGAGTCATGAGGGAATTCAAAGAGTCACAAAGGGTAATGTCAAGGATCACACCACCCTTTTTTATATATATATAACCTCATAACTCATATAAGAGGCTTTTGGGAACAAAGCTTTTGGCTAGGCTTAGGCTTAGAAAAGTCTTGGGAGTAATGGGAAGATCCTTGGCTTCTCCATAGCATAGAGTGAGTATACTTCTTTAGAGGAGTAGGTGTTGTTGACTATAATGTTCCACTATTGGGGCTAGTGGTATTCAATGGTGTATGTATGGATGGAACTTTCACATATAATAATAATATCAGAGCCAACACGCTTTCGTGAATATGTTGTTAATGTAGTTGGACTAGTCTAGTTGCATTGGAAATGTATGTTATTTAACTTACTCATATGTTTATAAACTAATTTGTAAGAATTTGTATGAATATTATTCAATGTGTGTTGTTGGATTAACTCATCACTTAATTTGTGGACTATTCTTCATTTTAGCTTGTGATATCATTCAACTTGTGTGGTCTTTTCAAGCTACGTACTATTACAGGCTTCTAAGGGGCACACTTCCTTTTCCCCTCCATGTGTTAGGACCTTCATGCATCACAATTGACTCTCTGTAGGGTCACACACTTTCTCTCAACCAAAGTTATCATACTTTCCTCTGCACACTATTGCGATCAAGGCGTTACACTACCACCCACTACTAGGACTCCTACTCTAAATGGTGTGAGGTCTAGTTGGGGCTTCATATCGGGGAGATCCCCTGAATGTTGTTGGGTCCAGCACCATCAACATTACTAAAGTAAGAATTTATCCCAAATAACAATCCAGCAAACAAATGTGGATACATATGGTTTTCACATGTGCTTTACAAACCTAGATCACAATCGAATCGTTGCATGCACAATTATTCATGGAAAATCAAGGCACTATGAAATAGTTTAATTTATGGATGTAAATTTAATGGTGCTCTCTCATAACATGATAGTGGTAATGCAAACATGGAAAACAACATTATTTTAAATTATAGATATTATTTGAGGTAATTTTATGATGAATATGGATATGGTCTAGAAATATTAAATTTAGGAAATTGAATTAGCTTTCTAAATACATAATTTTTATTTATATAATTTGTGAAAAACTATGTGAAATTTGAGTTTTTATAATAGTGGTATGTTATTTTCCATGCAAAATATAATGCACATGTTTTCATTGCTGCAAGGATTGAGTACCTTCATGATTGAATTTCCTTAAAAAAATTGTAGAATTGTAGAAAACACATTGTTGCAAAGTGTAGGGTATAAGGGTCTCAACATTATCAAACAATTTTTATTTATTCTTAGATTTTAGATCTTATTATGTTATAGTGTGGAATATAGTTTTTTTTTTTTAAATGGTTAAGATGATAAAATGTTATAGAAAAAATGAAAGAGGTATATATTTTAGGATTCTAACATATGTCAATAAAAAATATATTATAATATAGAAAATAATACTAATTTTTAAAAGTTTTATATAAGTCCGAAGGGATAGCTCAATTGGTTGAGTCCCCATCGTTAAATCACCTTGGCTATTGAGAGGTCACATGTTTAATTCTCTCAACACTCTCAGGGTCAGGTTTCATGGTTGAGTTGACATGATCAATTAATCCTTTCAGGTGGATTTGCCTGGTAAAATATTCCATGGATGTAGCAGTCACCAATCTGTAGGGACCATGAAACAATTTTATATATATATATATATATATATATATATATATATATATATATATATATATATATATATATATATATTCATTGATGACATATTTCTATAGGTTATACAAAAATAATGTCAAAACTGAGTATTGAGAGGTATTCAAAAAAATGGATATTCCAATATATTTATAGACCAAACCACCAAGCTTTTCACTGTGAACCTAAATCCAGGGAAACAAAATTAGTAAACACATAAGCTAAGGTTTTCACACCCACCAAAAAATATTGACATGGAAGGAAGAGAAAACATGTATTCTAGGGATGCATGTACACTTTTATCACCAAGCATTCACAAGGTGGGTTTGAAAATAATGTCCCAAAGAAATATTTTAGGGATCTAGGGTTATCAAAAACACCTTCACCCAACATAAGAACATTTAAAATGTATCCTTCATCTCTTAATGGGGATAGTAACCATGGGCATAGGTCTCGAGAAATTAAGATGAATAGGGGAGGAAGCATGAGTTTTATGCCCTAAGGAAGATTCCTCTCTTCCTCTCCAACCTCTCCTTTGTCCTACATCACCCTCACACTTGGATCCATACTCATATTGATGTAAACAACTCCCTATACCTTACCCATATACCCTAATTTTCTCACGTATTCCCCATTTTCGCCTCTTTCTCTGCTCCCTCATGGAGACCTCTCCTAGTATCACCTATCTCCATCTATTCTTTCCCATTTATATTTTCTTCCCATTCACATCCAAATTCCCTCTCTTATCATCTCTTCTCCCAACCATCTAATGGAATTTTCCTACTTTATTCCATGCCTATCACTTTCCCTCCTCTACCTATCATCCATTTACCTCTTCTCAAAAAGTAATTCTAACTCATCCCCACTTCCCCTCTCACGCCCCTTTAACTCCTCCTCCATAAATTACCTAACAAGGGAATTATTTTCCTCTAACCAGGTATATGGGTACCAATACCGTGTTTTAATGCTAGGTGTGGGAATTTGGTCATTAGATATAGCCAAGGGAGGAAACATTATATTATACCCTAAAGGAAGTTTCTAACCAAATATGGTGAAGAAGGACTCCTCAAACAACCACATATTTCCTCTTGAGAATATAACTAGCCTATTATTATGGATGTTGGTGCCACTAAATTATACTGAGCAAAAGATTTATGTATCAAGACCCGGAAAATTATTACCTCCTCTCACCTCCTCCCCCATTTTCCCATCTCACCCCATACCCCCATCCTTATTTCTCCAAGTCTCAACTATCTCTCATTGATATATCACCTCTATCTTGATGTCACCTATCTCACTCCTTTAGCCATCCACCCATTACGTCTCTTTAGAACCCCCTCATGTTTCCTCTACTTATATCACAATTTTATTTTTTATTCACATCACTCCCACTTATCCACTAATACCCATCCACCTTCCTTTTCTTCTCACCTCCTCATCTAATCATTTTCATCTCTCCACTAGCTCTAATCCTCATATCCATGCTCACTTATCCCATGACATCACCCCTTCCTTTCTACCCCACGTTTTCTTCCTCTCTTCATTATCAAATTTCACTTAGTCCTACCTCACCTTCTTTCCTTCATGCCCACCATTTCCCCTCTCCTAGAAATATATCCTTAACCTTTTCTCACGACCTCCCTCTTTACCCCTCTCATCCCACCTCTCCTAGTCTCACCTTTCTTCCCCTCTTATTTCCCCTCACCCTCTACCTCATGTATCCATCCATATTCCCTATCTTATCACCTCCTTTTGAAACCCTCTAATGGATTTTTCCTCCTTTCCTTATTTCCAAACACTCTCCCTTCCCTACCGATCAACCCTTTTCCTTTTCTCACCTCCCTATCTGTTAGGTCCCTATACTACTAGTGTAACCCCTATTATTATTAGTGCAAACCCCTTATTATATTGTTGTTCCCATGTAGTCTCCATATTGTTATTATTGTGCCCCATAGAAGCCCACTATTGTTATTGTTGCACCCTTATATTATTATTGTTATGTCGGATCTGATTATATTATGACCCCTTAGACTCCTATATATAGAAAGAAGGTCTTGTCATTTGTATCATCCAATAATTTTTCATTTGTGTAATGTAAATGAGGTTTCCCCCTCAAAGAGGCTTACTCTAAAGGTGTTTATCTATCATTTCTATCTTTTTGTGAGCTAGTTTCATAACATTTGGTATCGGAGCTTTGGATTCTAGGGTTTCACTGCTCCAAACAGGTCATTGTGGAATTTTCGCTATAAATTTTTCGATACAAAGTTTCAGAACCTAAAAACAAAATTCATTTGAGAAAAAATCGGTCTAAACCTCGGGTTCGAATTTTATATCTTGTATCTCTATATTTTCAGAGATATGATCTGAGGAAGTTAGGGTGTTTGCAAGCTCCATAATTTCATCTCAAACATGTCATTGTGAAATGTTCGTTGTAATATTTTCTATGAAGGGTAAGATTCTGAAAGTAAAACCCATTTGAGCCAAAATATTGGTGAAGCTCGAGTTCAAATTTCAGATCTTGTGTCACTATATTTTCATAGATATAATCTGAGGAAGTTAGGGTTTTTGCAAAATCCCAAATTACATTCTAAACAAGTGACCTTGGGAAAATTATGATAGCTTTTTGTTTGAGAATCAAATTGAAATTTCAGAAGAAGTTATAGAAAGAGGATGGAATTTAGTTTTTAGTGTATATTTTTTAGATCCGAAGGTCAAGACACATGTCACGTCATATAAGTTCGCTCTACTAAAACATTATATAATCAGGTCATCTTAGGAGATTGGGAATAACTCTTCTTTGGAGAATCAAATTTTGATCAGACAGGTGGCATTGGAATGAGGACTCAGAGGACTACCATAGAAAGTAATTTCAGATGTTGGAGAGCTACAATTATAGAGATACACTAGATTCAATATTGAGCTCTTACAAAGTGAAAAAAGAGGAAGAAATGCAACATGATATATCAAAATTACGAGACCAAGTGCAACATTATTCACTCTCACAAAAAGTAACAGAAGCTCGGATGGATGGTTTAAAGAAAGACATGGAAGATAAAATGGATGGTTTAAAGAAATACATGGAGGATAAGATGAATGTCGTGCAAGCTAAGATGGAAGGAAAAATGAACGATTTGAAGACAGAAATGACAAAGTTGCTACAAGAAATGTTTACGAATGGAGAAAAGATAGTAAAGAAAATTCATGATGAGAACAAAATAAATGTTAATCATGATTTCATAGACTCTAACGTTGGATTGAAGACCCACCATGTTCCAAAGATTGATATGAGGAAGTTTGATGGTTTAAAGAAATACATGGAGGCTAAGATAAATGTCGTGCAAGCTAAGATGGATGGTTTGGAAGCTAAGATGGAAGGCAAAATGAATGATTTGAAGATAGATTTGACAAAGTTGCTACAAGAAATGTTTACGAATAGAGAAAAGATAATAGAGGAAACTCATGATGAGAAAAAAATAAATGTTAATCATGATTTCGTAGACTCTAACATTGGATTGAAGACCCACCATGTTCCAAAGATTGATATGAGGAAGTTTGATGGCGGATCTCGGAACATGGATACTACATATGGAGCAATTTTTCAATCTCCATAATGTGCAAGACACACAAAAGGTATGTATTGCAAATTTATATGTGGAACCAAATCAGTTTGTATGGTATTGATGGCTTTGCTCTCGTAAACAAATTGTCACTTGCACAATTTTTACAGAAGAAATGATATCACATTATGAGGATACAAAAAGCAACACTTTTTTAGCCAATTGGTAAATCTAAAACAAAAGGGTTCAATGATGAAGCACATTGAGGACTTACAAAAATTGAACATAAGGGTAAAAGATATTCCATAGGACCATAGGATTGATGTGTTCATACGGACTTTAAAGGATAACATCCAACATGAGGTTCGCCTTGGGAAACCTGATTCATTGGAGAAGTGATTCACATTGGCAAGAAAAATGGAAAGAAAAATTATGGAAACAAGGAAGCCTACCACTCACAACTATGGAAGTGTTGTTTCCCCTAGTCTTCCACAACCTACAAGGTTGACACCACAAAAATTGGAAGAAAAAAGAGAAAAAGGGATTTGTTACAGTTGTGATAGAAAATACACTAAAGGTCATAAGTGTGCTGAGAATAAATTAATTTACATAGATTTTGAAGAGGAGGAAGAAAATGAACAAGAAACATCAAAAGAAGAGGATATACACCAGGAACAAATCCTAGAGAGAGAATAAATGAGTTTAACCATATCTTGTAATTCATTGGCTGGAATTACCACTCCTCAAATTATCAATATAGAAGGACATATCAAGAAGAATAAGGTAATAGTGTTGATTGATTCGGGAAGTACGCATAATTTTATTCATTGTAAGATAGCCAAGGAATTGAATTGCTTCCGATATCTAGCACCAGAGTGTCAAGTGATGGTTGCAAGTGGAGGAACCATAAATTGCTCGGGAAAGTGCCATAATATCAAGCTATCCATGGGAGAACATGTATTGAATAGCTCAATGTTGTCCATTCTAATGGGTGGTGTTGATGTTGTACTAGGAATCCAATGGCTATAATCCTTGGCTACAATAGCTTTTAATTTTCAAGAACTTTTCATAAAATTTTCTTCGGAAGGAGAGGAAGTTGAATTAAGGGGTATCACAGGGAAACCAGGAAAGATAATCAGTTCTAATAGAATGAAAAAGCTTCTAAAGAAAGAATAAAGAGGTGTAATTCCACAATTATGTTCAGTAGAGGTTCCCACATCAAAATCATCTATTTCTCCAGATATACAAAAAGTCTTGGACAATCATTCCAAGGTATTTGAGACTCCTAAAGGCCTCCCACATATTCGTGATCATGACCATGCTATTCATTTGATTCCAGGAAGTGTTCCTCCAAAAATCAGGCCTTATAGATATCCATATGCCCAAAGGAGTGAAATGGAACATATGGTTGCAGAAATGCTAGAGGTTGGTATAATTATCCAACCAAATTCGATAAACAAAGCAAGTGATGAATGGAAGAATGACGAAGCAAGGTGGGAACTCATTCAAAATTTGTAGAAGATCCCAGTTAAAACAATATTTCTAGAACTTGATAAGGAAGGAAAAATCATATTGGAACCTGAAGCAGTCATGGAACCGAGAAATCAACAACTACAAAATCGATCAATTTCAGAGTATCTTATCAAGTGGAATAACTTACTTGCTGAAGATTTGACCTGGATGGATGATAAATTTATACAAAATAATCCAAAACTACTAAAGCGTTGAGGACAACACTTTTTGAAGGAGAGGGGCATTTTAGGTCCCTATACTACTAGTGTAACCCCTATTGTTATTAGTGCAAACCCCTTATTATATTGTTGTGCCCATGTAGTCTTCATATTGTTATTATTGTGCCCCATACAAGCCCAGTATTGTTATTGTTCTGCCCTTATATTATTATTGTTATGTCAGCTCTGATTATAGTATGACCCCTTAGACTCATATATTTAGAAAGGAGGTCTTGTCATTTGTATCATCCAAGAATTGTTCATTTGTGCAATGTAAAGGAGGTTTCCCCCTCAAAGAGGCTTATTTTTAAGGCATTTATCTATCTTTTTTATCTTTTTGTGAGCTGTTTTCATAACACTATCGCAAAAAATCCCCCTTCTCCTCCCATTCTCCCTTTCCTCCCCCCCAATATCTGTACCCCTTTTTCCTTGGATCCTCCCCCCTTCTATTTATTTATCTTTAATATCTTCTCACATACTCTCATCTTTCCCCTCTCCTCTAACCCCCTCATTCTTACCGCCCATGCTATCACTTGTCTACCTCTCTTTTATGGCTCCTCTCCTCCTTCCACTCCATTCTTCCTCACCCTCACTATTTTAATCCATTTCCACCATACACCCTCCCTAGTCATCTAACCTTTAACTATTCTCAATTTCTCCCCCTTTGCAAGTCTCTCCCCACTTCGTTATGCCCCACCACATATTTTCTTTCCTTTTGTACCATTAAACCCTTATACATATCACCCCTTTGTACATGCCTATACTTAGAACCTAATCTAATCTACACGTGGGCCCTATTGTTGGGTAATGGAGGTCCCACGTAACACTTCTGGGGCTAAGAGCCTATAAGTAGGATAAAAATATTGTAAAACTCTAAAATATGCATAGCATGAAATGTAAAAGGTCGAGTCAAAGGGTTGTCTGACCAAGAAATAATATAGAATAATAGGAAGTAAGTCGGTCCGCGGACCCTAGGAAGGTATAAATAGAGTGAGGCTCTATGGGTAGAAAGTAGCTTTTTGGAATGTCATCTTGGATATGTTATGTAATGGGTTTTTGAGAAGAAAACTCTTGAAGCGTCAGAAATTTCGAGTCAAGGGGATTGGGTAGTAGATAAAGGCTCTGCAGCTGTGTGCGCAGATGCCTAAAAGAGTCTCTAGCTATGTGCGTGGACCCCTGCAGCTGAGTGCACAGGACGGATTTGGGTGTATTAGTGAAGAAAGTGAATAAAGATAAGTTGATTTTGAAATTCTGTGTTAAATATGAACTATCGCGATCTGGTTAATGTATGGTTAATATAATTGTTTGATCTATGCACGTATGCTCATGTTATGAATATATGTGAATCTGTATCTATTCTAAGTGTGCGAACTAGTTAATTCTATTAAATGTTTGCTTAAAGACCATAAAAAGTAGGTTGAATCTATAAATAACGCATAAATAAGTATCAAGGAGTATTCTGGGACTGGAACTCCATGAAGCAGAGTTACGTGAGGCCACGGAATGGTGCACAAAACCTCCAGACCAAATCAAGACATCCCAAGGGTGTGGAAACCTATTTCTAGCACCCTCCCTTGCTACCTTGGGTGAGACGTCAGTCCGTGCTCCACGGGCTGTTACCGAAAAGGCCAGTAGCTGCAGGATTTGCTTGGCTAAATAATTTTTCCGAACTTGGGTCAGACCCATATAAGCCAACAAATGGTTCCATTGTCAGGACTGAGATCTACCCAAGGGGTCTCTGATGTGGAAAGCGGGGACTCTCTAGAGAAGGAATTGAAGGATCGAAGGGACCAAGAGCAGTAGCAGTTCAAAGTACATTGACAAGGTTGATAATGACGAGCATGATCCAACTACGAGTATTCAAAGGAGTAGGAAGCGAAGATACAAAACAATTTTGGTTTGTGTTAACATCAGTATGGAATGCACATAGAATTATGGATGAGAATATTAGAAATACTACCTTAGTTAGCGCACGGCAAGACCGAGCGCTGACATGGTACATAAAGTACTCAAGCGATCACCCAACTGTGGGGACAACAGAAATCCAGACTGAATTAAAGAAAGAGTTTAGCTGGCCGAAGTCAGAAACATAGTCAATCATAGGGTTCAAGGAGATCACGATGATGCCTGGTGAAACCTCGTGCGATTTGGATCAAAGATTGAAAAGTAATATCCGCAAAGCAAACACGACACTAACAGATGCGCAACACTGCTCTTGGTTGATGGCATCGTTAACACCACATCTAAGGATGTCTCTGTCACAACAGAAGATCTCAACCCAGGCTAAAGCATTGGAGACAACGATGAGGTTGCACGAAACTCCGTTACAAGACTCAGGTTTGGGAGTTTAGAAAATCCAAGCGCGGATACAAAACTTGTGTTTGGAAATGAAGAAGTTAAAATAGGAACAGACACCTCACCCAAAAGTCCAAGAGGAAGTATGGTGTATAAAGTGTAGGAGTCAGGGGCACGATGAAGATCACTACCTGATCTTGGCGAATTATGTGGTAATGGGGGGACCAACACCATTGCGATCGGAGGCATAGGCAGGGCCAAGCGTGACAACCCCGCTCTAGTGTGCAATCTGTCAGGTGGGAGGAAAGCATAACACAGATAACTGTCATCTACTACCAAAATTCAACCAGACCCCCCAGCAGCTATTTTGGAACTTTTGCAGATCAGTGGGCCATGAGGAAAGAGACTGCCATAGCTATCAATTATTAATGGACCAGTCACCTACCTATAGAATGGAGACTAAGGTGTGAGGTCAGGATCCATCCACAACGATCACGCATGGTGGTTTCCAGGGACATTGACAAGGACGGGGCAGAATGGGTCCAGGAAGGGGTCGCGGGCAGCTAATCTGTTACAACTGCGGAGGACTAGGACAATACACATGGGATTGTACCAACACAATTAGAATATCATGCACTTACTGTGAGCAATTCAATCATGAGCCAATAGGTTTCCCCACACTGATAGCAGAGATTTGTGAAAAAAGGGCAGCGCAACCTACAACGACATAGAATGTGCAGATGATGAGGTCTAAACCCCGCAAAGAAGACCCCCAGGTAAACATGGTACTAAGAAGTGGCATGGCCACAGGAGAGGATAAAAGGAATTTATGTAAGAAAGACGCAAAGGTTGGCAAGGAGATGTATCTGGAAGCTACCCCAGGTAGCAGGGATCAACTTGAGCAGGACATGGATCCCTCGATGATAACTACCTTTTCAGAGACATGCATAAAATTGTTGCGCAACAATAGGGCAGTTCAAGGCTTTCAAAAATTAATAAATAGGTGTGTTGGGATGTGGGAACCTAGCATGGTCCACAAACTAGGAAAAAACGCAACATGGACGGGGCGAGAGATGCGATTAATGGCACAAATTGGTGACTATGAGATGGATCAGATCATTTTGGATTTGGGCTCAAATGCAAATGTACTGCCTAAACAAACTTGGGAGCGCATGGGTATGCCTACACTACAATGGTCTCATATTCAATTGTGGATGGTGAACCAATATAAGATCTTGCCCATGGGAAGGTTGCATGGAGTTATGGTAGATATAGAAGGTGTGAACACCATAACAGAATTTGAAGTAATTGAAATCATGCATGAAATTACACCTGATCCTACGTTGTTAGGAATAGACTGAGCCACCGACATGAATGGGGTTATTAATTTAAAGAAGCAGACAATGATATTTGAAATGAAGTCACTCCGCGTAGTTGTTCCGCTAGATCTAGCTGAAGGGCCGCGCTACATTAAACCTGTGCAAAACGAAGAAAGTGACGACGAATTAGACTGTATCTATAATATTTCTACACACAGGCAAGAATGCGTCAAGTCAACAGAGAATAGAAGAATATCGCGGGGCTATGTAGAGTCCTGCACCATCAATTTAGATGAATAAGGCAAGCGATGGCATAACAGGTTGAATGGAGTAACCATGCTACACTGCAACATGGTGAGTAAATCTCTGTACTGCGTGAGGGCCCAGGATCGCAAACTATTGATGTATGATGGGCTAGCAATAATAGATGAATTTCTGACCAAATTCAAAATTGTGCTACCAGAAAACCAACGGCTTGATGCGTTGAGATGGGCATTGCACGTGACACCTGCGCGATGGTGGGGCACACATTAAGGGACTTTTGAAGATTGGTGCGGTTGTAGGCACATGATGCAGATAAGAGTTGGCATGCTATAACAGGTGGGAGCCAGTGAATTTGAAATTTGAAACACTTATAAATCACAGAGGGGCATCCATCGGGCGACCTACACTTCTGGAAAACACAAGCTAGTTATTGAAATGGAACTTTTCATTATCTCTGCACAAGGAGTAAGCCCGAGGGTGGTGATCTGGCCAAGGGAAAGGCAGGGCTCTCTGAGGAACATGGTGTTGATAGCTACGGGCGCCATGCAGATTTCAACATCAACACTAGGGAATGTACTGGAAAATGGGAGACACGAAGTGGAATTGGTCCGGATGACACCGCATCGCCTGGGGGAAGGCCGACGAACTACAACAGAAAAGAGGAAGGATGAAAAGATGGAAACCACTGGTAGAAATGCAGTTAATAATTCATCCTTGATGTACCTTGAGGATTGGGATCACGCGGACAACAACAAAGGTCTTGCAAAATTGCAACACAAGCTGCAGCAGACAGTGCGAAGAGCAGATACGAAGGTAGGAAGTGGCTACGGTGTTACAAGGAGGTCCCGTATGCGGCTCCCCCACTCGAGCTAAAATCCTATGAGGGGGTGTTTTGTGTTAACTGAGAAGAGGAGAATGAACATTATTGGTCGCGAGAATTGGTAGAAACAACAATGCAGGACTCGGACAAAACATTGTAGGAGACAACAAAGGAGCAGCAGGACGACGACTATCACCCAAAGGGAGGTGAACCGTGAAGCCAAGGTAGTGTGTATCGCTACATTGACGAGTGACTCGGGATGAGTCACAATGATTGTGTTGGGGTACTATTGGGTAGTGGAGGTCCTGCATAACAGTTTTGGGGCTGAGAGCCTATAAGTAGGATAAAAATATTGTAAAACTACGAAATATGTGGAGCATGAAATGTAAGAGGTCAAGTCAAAGGGTTGTCTGCCCAAGAAATAATATAGAATAATAGGAAGTAAGTCGGTCCGTGGACCCTAGGAAGGTGTAAATAGAGCGAGGCTCTATGGTTAGAAAGTAGCTTTTTGGTATGTCATCTTGGATCTATTATGTAATGGGTTTCTGAGAAGAAAAGTCTTGAAATATCAGTAAGTTTGAGCCAAGGGGATTGGGTAGTAGATAGAGGCTCTACAACTATGTGTGTAGAGGCCTAGAAGATTCCGTAGCTATGTGCATGGACCCCTGTAGCTGAGTGCGCAGGATGGATCTGGGTGTGTTAGTGAACAAAGTTAAGTTGATTATGAAATTCTATGTTAAATATGAACTATCACGGATCTGGTTAATGTATGGTTAATATAACTATTTGATCTATGCACGTATGCTCATGTTATGAATATATGTTAATCTGTATTTATTCTAAGTGCACAAACTAGTTAATTCTATTAAATGTTTGCTTAAAGACCATAAAAAGTAGGTTGAATCTATAATAACACATAAATAAGTATTAGGGAGTATTCTAAGACTGGATCTGCATGAAGAAGAGTGGCACAAAGCCATGGAATGGTGTGCAAAAACTCCAGACTACATCAAGACATCCCAAGGGTGTGGAAACCTAGTTCGAGCACCCTCCCCTACTACCTCGGGTGAGACCTCAGTCTGCACTCTACGGGCTATTGCCGAAAGGGCTCGTAGCCATGGGATTTTTTTGGCTAAATAATTCTTCCAAACCTTGGTCAGGCCCATATATGCCAACTCCATTCTTCCTCACCCTCCCTTTTTTAATCCATTTCCACCATACGCCTTCCCTAGCCATCTAACATTTACCTATTCTCAATTTCTCCCCCTTTGCAAGTCTCTCCCCACTTTGTTATGCCCCACCACATATTTTCTTTCCTTTTTTACCATTAAACCCTTACCCACATCACCCCTTTGTACATGCCTATACTTAGAACCTAATCTAATCTACATGTGGGCCCCTATCTCTACTTTATTGCTAGCTCCCTATATACCTTGGAATCAAGAGCCATGAAAATTGCATCGAACCCCAAAAAATTACCTCTAGAGGGTATCGTTATCCTATGGGAAATATGGTAGTGCCCTCACCAATCTTTTATCATTAGCTATTGGTCTAAAGGCCTTGACATGGTCAAGGGGGGAACATAATACTTAGTTGAAGTAAGCCTTTATCCCCAACCTGTTAGGGTCTGACCCTAACCTCTTTAGTAGTGTAGTAAGACAAAGAGGCTCCTTACAAGTCATGATTACTTAGTTTAGTAAAGGAATCCCATATTCATCGTAAGTGGTTCACCCACATTATAGAAAAGGGACCACAATTAGTTATAATGGGCCATAGCTAGTAAATAAAGTGGTTAACCTACATTATGCAAGGGACCATGAGTAGGTAGGGTTTTGAGTCTTAGGAAACCATATATTATCAAAGATAGTAAGGGATTTATTTTCTTGTGTTGTGTAGTTGATCTCTTCTTTATTGGAGGTTGTCCCCTCGGAGAGGAAAGAGAATAGTATTGTTGTAGATCTTAATAAAAAAAATTCGTTGTTTTCATCTCATTATGTTATTTTATATGATATATCTAGCATATTTCACACTTCTAATATTTTCTACAAGACAAGCATACTACAAGTGGTATTAGAGAATTTTCTTGTGCTAATCGTACCACCAATTTTAGAAAATAATGTTTTAGGCTAGAGACATGTTTCGACATATTTAAACTATAGAGATATGTCATTATGCACATTAACCTGTGGTTGGGGAAACATACACACAGGAACTACAAGAGGTTGTCATGTTTTTTAGACTCCCTTGTAACCCTTTTTGGTACCCCTTTGAGCATTAGCACATTAAAAAACACCTGTAAATGGAATACACTTACACGTGCCTCTAGTATATTAGAATACCCCTAAGGTTACCCTAGTTAGCTTTCTTTCTTCTAGAGTACACTAATAACAGTGCTCGTGGAGATTACTTTCACGTACCTAGGGTAGTCGGGTAGTACAAATAAGGGCATGGTTGATCCTCCTTAGTTGACACTTTGAAAGAATGGGTCAAGAAGTATTATTGGAACCCTGAAGTACATCATGATCTATAGCACCTGACACTCCTTATTGCCATAGTTCCCTCATTTCCTACTGATTGGATGTCACATTTTGCAGTATCAAGATGTTGGGGTTTTTAATGCCATAATCTTGATTAGTTGAATTCCTACACATATTTCCATATCAAGCACTTAGGATTTCTTCTATCGTGATATTGATTAATTAGGACCGCCAAATTCCTACATAATTTGTAGTATTAAGATTTTGGGATTTCAGCCACCTTAGTATTGTTCAACCAGGAGTAATACTCCTATTAGTGTAAGAAAAAAAAAATGTGGTGGTCCCATTTTTTTTCTTGCAAGAGACCTAGCCCACAGGATTTAGGACAACAAGTTGATCATAGTGATACCATCCACTAGTAAGCATCCATTTTTCCTGTTGTCCTAATTTGTTGCTGAGGTGCTTTCAAGTGACATACATTAATAGACTCCTTGTCTCACACCCATTGAAACAATACTAATATTAAGTAAAATAAAATTTTTACTTGGGCAATTGTATGGTAACTACGAGGACTCAAGCTATGGAAAACCACCAGAAAAAAAGTGGAAAACCTCAAAGCAATCATAACCACCAAAATTCAAGAAGTAGTTACAAAGTTCCTAGAACCCATACTACCGTACATCAAGGCTAAAGCCCTCATGGGGAGGGGAACTGTGTGGATGGAAACCTAGAAGGATAATCTAGCCACCATCAATACAATGGGTATCATAATTTCTATGGGCATCACCAATTTTATAGCGATAAGACACCCAAGGTTGACACACACAAATTTGATGGTTATAATAAGATAGTGTGGGTGGCACAAATGGAACAATATTTTTAACTCAATAATATGTAGGATGATTAAATCAAAATACATGTTGGAGACCTTTATTTTGACAAAGAATGTTGGCAGTGGTGGTAATGGAATAAAAAATGCTATGTCAGAAAGCCAACTTGGAATATGTTATCTAAAACCATTTGTTCCCATTTTGACCAAGACTCTCACTTTCTAGGTCACCTCAAAAAGCTCAAACAAAATGGTATGGTCCAAGATTACATCATGGAATTTGAACAAATGTATATTTAGACCAAGGGCCTACGGGATTCCTTCCTTCTATATCGAATGTTTCATTAGACCCCTCAAGGAATCTATCGAAGCACATTTTATAATAAATCAACTGGCTACTTGGTTAGAATCTTGCAACAAATATTTAGATGAAAAACTATTATTAATTCCTAATCTAGTCATCCTTCATTCACATAAAAGACAAATCCCACCCCTGTTAGTAGCCCCACCCAAACCATTAAGGTAAAAATGTTTTCGCCAATAGAAATGGCTGAAAAGAGAAGTCAAGGATTGTGTTACTGTTATGATGAAAAATATTCCCTAGACCACAAATGCAAGGAACCAAAGTTCTTCATATTGATGCGACTGAAAATAGCCCAGACAAAGAGGCCCATCCCACCAAAATATCAATGGAGGATGCATTGAAACCCCAAGATGATACAACACATACTACAACCACACTTGATGAACTAGTTATATCACTCCATGCATTAGCATGCATTTCTTTTCCACAAACGCTTAAAATCACAGGCATTATTAAACATCAATTGATGGTGGTATTGATTGACAATGGAAGTACACATAATTTTGTCCATAAATGGGTTACTAAGGCCATGCATTTATTTTTGCAGGAAATATCCAATTTTCAGATCCCTATAACCAATGGGGGGACCGTGAAATGCGAATGACGTTGAGAGAACATCAAGCTCCATGTGGGGGACTATCACCTTAAAAAACACATGTTTTCCATTGAAATGGGAGGCTATGAAACTGTCCTGAGAGTTGAATGCCTTTCAACACTAGGCCCCATTACCATGGACTTCCAAGAGCTATGTATGAGCTTCAAACAAAATGGACACACTCATATGCTCCATGGGCTCTAGGAATATGTTCTTATTATCATCAACTCACATATAATGGAGAACCTTTTAAAAATGAGACACCATGGGGTAGTTTCTCAATTGAATGCAATCCAGACCATTGAATCAAGCCTTTCCAACATTCATCCAGATTTGCAAAAGGTGTTGAGTCACCATCAATGGGTGTTTGAAAAAGCCATGGAACTACCCATTCTCAAGGTGAGCATGATCATAACATCCCTTCAAACCTAAGTAGTTATCCACCCAATTTTCACCCTTATAGGTATCCACTAGCACAAAATAATGAGTTTGAAAACATTACTAAGGAGCTACTAGAAGTAGGCATGATTTATCTTAGCAATAACCCTTATTTGTCCCTAGTGGTGAATGGTCATAAAGGAAGGTGGGGAGTTGTACATGTGTCAAGACTTCAGGGCCCTCAACAAGCCCACAATCAAGGATACTTTTCCTATTCCAGTAGTTGATGATCTTGTTGACGAACTCCATGGCAACCAATTCTTTACCAAGTTGGATCTTCATTCAAGTTATCACCAAATCACAGTCAAGGTACTATACATACCCAATACAAATTTCAGAACCCATGAAGGTCACTATCAATTTTTTATTAGGCCCTTTGGTCTTCATAAATCCCCGTACACCTTTAAAGGTCTCATTAATCACCTTCTCAAATGATATCTCATATAGTTTGTCCTGGTGTTTTTGGATGACATTCTCATCTACAACAAAACATGGGAAATGTATCTTCAACATGTTGACCAGGTTTTGCAACTTTTGAAGGAGAATAAATTATTTGTCAAATTGTTCAAGTGTTCTTTTGGTATGGTAGAGGTAGAGTATTTGAGATGCATTGTGGGTCATAAAGGCGTATGGATGGATCCAAAAACTATTTAGGCAATTCAATATTGGACACAACGTTAGACCTTGCAAAATCTATAGGGATTTTTCGGTGTCATGGGATACTATCACAAATATGTCAGAAATTGTGAACACATTGCTTCTCAAGAAAAATGCATTCCTCTAGATAGAAGCAACTCAACATCCCTTCTTGGATCTCAAATAGGCCATGTGTTCCACCTCAGTTTTAGCCCTCCCAAGTTTTACAAAACCCATTTTGATTTAATGTGATGCCTCAGAGACCAATGTCAAAGCTAGGCTTAACGCAATAAGGTCAAGACTTCAAAAGACAAAAATTAAGTGGAAATACTTTGGTTCAATCTACTTATGAGAAATAAATTATGGCCATCTTACATGTAATAGAAACTTAGAAACATTACTTTCTTGGATGATGTTTTTAAATCTGAACTGATCATCAGAATTTAAAGTATTTTTTGGAGTAGTGCTTATCCTCTCCACAACAAAATAAATGGCTTACCAAAATTTTGGGTTATTACTATGAGATATTATAGAAGAAGGGTCGATGCATTTCCATGAAAATTTGAGGCAGAAAACACCTTCTTATCCTTATTCTTACCCATACCATATTGGATTGAGGAGGCATGCAAATAATGGTTTTATCATCCATCACTTTCCAAGCTAATGCAAAGGTTACAAGTGGATCCTAACCCCCCAACAAGTTACACTTGGAAAGAGGATACTCTTTAATATAAGGATAGTGTGGTCCCCTCCCCTAAGTCTACTCTTAAACCATGCATCCTAGTAAAGCTACACTCCTAACCCATCGTAGGAAATTTAGGCTTTCAAAAGACTTATGCTTGGGCACTTCAATCCTTCTTTTGGGAAGGGATGAAATAAGGAATTCTTACCTTTGTAGCTGAATGTGATGTCTATCAACAAAAAAAAGGGGAAACAATGAAGAAACAAGGAACCTTACAACCCTCTTCGTTACCTACTTCTATATGGATGGATGTCTCCACAGATTTCATTACAAGTCTCCCTAAATTAGACAACAAGTCATTCATTATGGTGGTAGTGAAACAAATATCCAAATATGCCCATTTTTGTGCCCAACCACAATCTTTCACTCTAGATTTGGTGGCTCAAGTGTTCATGCATCCAATTTTGAAACTGCATGGCATACCTACTTCTATTGTGTTTGACCATAATCCCACATTCACTAGTAATTTTTGGCAAGAGTTTTTCAAGCTACATGGCATGCAACTCCAAATGAGTACAATATATCACCCCCAAACAGATGGTTAAACTGAAGTGGTAATCAAATGTTTGGAGACCTACTTGTGGTGCTTTACATTAAACAATCAACATCAATGGCTGTAGTGGTTAGCTTTATAAGAGTGGTGGTATAATACTAATTATCATGAAGCAACCAAGATGACACCATATGAGGTGGTGTATGGCCAAATCCTACCTTCACCAAGTTTTTATCTTTGAGGACATTCCAAAGTGCAGGTATTTCATAAGTTTCTTCAGAGTTGACATGCCACTCTCACTCTTCTAAAGGATAATCTCCATCAAGCACAAAACCGGATGAAGCAACAAGCTAACCAGTGTCACTTAGAAAGGTATTTTTAATTGAGTGACCCAATATTTCTTCGACTCTGGCCTTATAAGAAAACATCTCTTAAAGAAAATGGCTTCCAAAAATTAGCTCTAAAATTTTATGGGCATTATTAGGTGATTCAGTGTATTGGTTCTATCACCTACAAACTAATCATGTTAGCCACTTCAAAAATCCATTGAGTCTTCCATGTCTTTTTCCCCAAGAAATTCGTGGGGTAAAATTATAAGGTACAGATGTTACTACTTGAATTAGAGGAAGAAGGTTCTATTTTGTTGCAACCATAACTAGCCTTAGATTCATGGGAATGATGTCTTCGTAATTGCACTATCAAGGAAGTACTCATACAGTGGAAAGGAATCTTACCAAAAGATGTGACATGGGAACCAACAATTATTCTACAAAATTTTCTACGTCTCTAGCCTCGAGGACAAGGTTCCTTATGAAGGAGGATGGAATGTTAGGGTATGACCCTAACCCCTTTATTAATGTAATAAACCCAAGAGGTCCCATGGGAGTCATGATTAGTTAGTTTAATAAATAAATCATGTAAGCATTGTAAGTGACCCACGTGATAAAAAAGGAACCACTTTTAGTTATTATGGGCCATAGATAACAAATAAAGTGGTTAATTCATATTGTACAAGGGAATACGAGTAGTTAGGGTTTTGGGTCTAAGGAAACTATATACTATCGAAGATATTAAGGGAATTCTTGTGTTGTGTTTTGTAATTGAGCTCTACTCTATTGGAAGTTTCCCCTTTGAAGAGGAAAGTGAATAGTATTATTGAAGATCTAATAAAGTATTTCCACTGTTATCATCTCATTATGTTATTTTTTGTGGTATCTCAGACATATTTTTCACTTCTAATATTTACTACAGGTCAAGCATTCTACACGACTGAATCCAATGTTTAAACCCTAGATCTACATGCATCGCCATATACTCTTAGGCCATTAGTTCCCTCTTCCATTGGGCCCTTTACTTGACATTAATCACCTTCATGACAAGGCCATAACATGCCCCCTTTTGACCTCACCAAAACTTCCCTTAGACCCTCTTCCATATGGTCTTATTCCTTCCCTGTCCCCTCTTCCATAAGGCCCTATTTCTACCCATAGGAACCTTCAAATCAATTACCCCTATGTTTGGACCCCTTCACCCTAAGTTCCACATTCCTTAGCCCATAAACTTATCCCTTGTTCCATCTATAATCCCATCTGCATCAATAAGCCATGACATCCAATTCCTTACAATTAATCCCCTAGCCTTGAATCCTTCATTAATGGATCCCAAATTCCCTTTAAATATTCCACATAGTCCCCACCACCCTCAATATAACCCCCTTTCCCCTTGGGTCCTCACCTCTCAACTAGTCCCATAACATGAGTCCCTTGATACACATCTCTTGGATGATAGATCCATATAGGATTCCACCCCACCTCTACTAGAAACCTAGATTCCTTTATCCTTGAGGAACTTATCCTTGAAACCCATGGGGACCTAAACTATATCCCCTTAGTTCCTAATGACTCATAATATTTCCTTGATACCAAAGCATATAACATCCTTGGTCACCACATATGGACCCTATTTCTACCATTAAGTAATTTTCCCCCTACCTTCTCAGGTCTGTTAGCCAATAGGCCTAAGCTTGTGCCCCTATTCCCCTTCACCCCTAGGGCCAAACCACTTCCCATTAATCCCTTCCACCATTGGCTCATAATCTCTGCCCCTATACCAGTTCCCCACTAGCTCCCACCCTCTACACACGTCCCATTTCTCCATAGGGATATTATATTCATCAAATCCATATCTTCCTCTACCACTCTATATGTGTCTTCTCTCATCCCTATGCCTGTTACAGGTCATTTTTCTAAATCCAGTCAAATGGCCTGGAAATTGGATCAATCAACATCCTTAAAATTTTTTCATTATCCCTTTGCAAATCCCTAAGCATTACCTCTCCAAAAAGTATGAAATTATGGATCAATCAACTCAAAAACTTTTTTTTTGGTCCCAACACGCCCTGCACTTCATTACACCTACAATGGTTTAAAGTTGCATAACTGAGCACCTGCACTGACCAGTGCAAGCTTCTCTCCTTCACACATGAGATGGTTCTATAATTTTGGGAAAAAATGTTCTATTTTTTTTAATGAAATTTCTCCTTCGAGAAGTTTCTAAGGTGGTTTTAACCATTTTCCATTGATAGAGATATCGAATTCCTAATCTAGAGGTCTTATCTCTTATCCCTAAAGCTTATTCTCCCTCATATGTGGATCTAAGTCCAATATTGATAAATCCTAAATTACCCCATTTACCCTATAAATTCACTACCTCCCATAGAGTTCGGGTTGGCTTTAGATATTATTAGTGCCTTCATGTTGCTAGTTCTAGGTAGGTCTTTCTCTGATATTCTAATTTCTCTCAGGAAAAGATATATATTTTTCCTTCTTTTTTTTCAGATCAGGCCACCAGATCTAGGGAATTCCCTTTTGTCTGCAAAAGAGAATTTTTAACATAAAAATTTCTATTTGACCTTGGTCCCTACCTTTTCTCAATTACTAACCCCCTCTTTTCCTATGACCTTAGCTTCACTTTGAACTAAACCGATTTACCCCTAGTCCCCCACCTATACGCAACACTTAACCCCCTCTACAATCGAGCCCTCGTCTCTCTATGCCCATACCACTCCCTAAGTGACTCACAATACTTGTACCTTCATCATAGCTCCCTAGCCACTACCTTATGCCTAAAAACACTTTCAACCCTAAGACCCCATGCACAAGTCACCCAGAAGTCCCTCCTCATCTCCTTTAACCCTAAAACTACATGTGGAATTTTTTTTTACTTGCTGCATTAAGAGCACACTTTTTATTGTGTGTTCCATAGAACACATGTTCCTTAAAGCATACATATGTTCTAAAGTGCATGTGTGATTTTGTGTGTAAAAGAAATGAGGTTGGGCATTGTGCTCACCTCATTTTTTCACCCCAGAAAATCACACATACTCTATAACATGAATTTTCTTTAGAGCACATGAATGCTCATGTGGGGCAAAAAATGAAGATAGCACAATTCCTAACATTTTTCTCTCCCAAAAACACTAATTTCCAAACATATGCTATGGAAAATAGTAACAAAAAAACTTTTCTTATTTCTAAATTTAATTGTAAAGACAATTTTTTTTCTGTTGTATAATTGGTAGCCAATATTGTGTAGTTGAAAGAAAAATTTCACTCTCTTATGTAATAATAAGAAATTTTTTGTCTTCTCGTTTAATTGGAAGGAAAATTTTGAAAGACATTTTTCATCCTTGATCTAACTGGAAGGAAATCGTTTTCGTATTATGTAATTGTAAGGCAATTTCTGGAAGGGAAAAATTGTCCTTTTCTATATTGGAAGGTAATTTTTCCCTTGAAACATGGGTAACTTATGTAATGGAGATATAAATTATTAAAGGAAAGATAAACCCAGTGAAAAGGTCATTGAATAAAGAGGAAAGACAAGTTTAGATATTGAAAAATGTAGGCTTTCATTAAAGGCTAATCCAATTCTAACACAATAGATGCCACTGATTTATGCTACATCACCAGAAGAAATTCATGGGATTTTAATAGAGACTAATCAAATTCAAACCTAAAGTGAACTTTCAATGACTATTTCATTAATACAAGTCAACGTGGATGACTAGATAATAACGGATATGCTTGGTGATAATTATAATATGGTGAAATTAGAGAGGAAAATAGTGCAAATCTTTCTGGTGAAATTTTTCTTGTGGTGAAATCTCTTGTTCAATAATCAAGCATTCCAAAAACTACCCATAAGCATGTGCACTCTTCTTCCAAAAATGATATACAAGTTTTTGAAGGGGAAAGAAATATTATGTATGTAACTTTAAAAATAGAGAGGTCAAGAATGCCAAAATATGGGTTCATCATCCCTACATAGATTGATAAATGTTCACCAAATAACTCTTAAACATATTCAAGTGGATGAAAGTGGTCTAGTATTTCTTGAAGGTAAGTTACATAATTGAACTACTCATTATGAATCATAAGAATTCATTATAGAATATTTTGAGCCAAAATCTAATGCAACTAACTACCAATTATTTTAAAATATAAAAGATTCACTATTTTTAGGAGAATTTTAAGTATTAAAATAGTAATAAGTTCATAAGTAGTTCATCATATTGCTAGAATCCTTGTGGATGGTTTCCATAAAATTGGTAAGAAAATTTGTAATTGACAGGCCTTCATGTGCCTATGATTCTTTGGATAACCTAGGGATGATGAAGGACAAAAATTCAGAAGCATTCATTAAGAATAATTAGGAGTCATTTATGATGTATCATACATTTGAGGAGTTATTCCTTGTCATTATATTTAGTTTAAGGTTTGTACCAAAAAATAATTTCATATAGTGTAATGTACTTTCACCTTGTCTATAATATTGAAATGCATAACCTCCCATGTTCTTTCACAGTGTGTCACATATTCTCCTTTAATAACCATTGAGCCAATTAGAATTGAATTCCTCCAAATTTTGTTATTAATACATTGAAATGAAACTCTCTCTTTAAGTAACATGTCAACTAATAGTTAGTGCCTCTTTCATTTCCATTTTGGAAAATCATCACATATATGTGCCCAGTAAACAACAGAGTACCAAGATGTGAGTTTGCTAAATAAACAAATTTTACGACATTCATGCTAGTTAATCAAAATTAATAGAATATTGATTGAACTTGGTTGTACAAGATATAATGCGTGATTATGATCTAGTGAAATAATTTACTATTCCTCCTCCAACTAGGGTAATTCACAAGTTATACAGGGGAGTGAAACATGACCCCATCTGTCAACCTAGTATGTATATTCGCTTCAACCCATTCAATATGACTACATGATCCATAGAAGCAAGAAAGTTTTTTTGTCCATATTTCAACTATTTCTTTGTTTAATGTCTTAGCTAAATAAAATCCATGAGTTCATTGGATTGTTTTGCATTCATATGTATGTGATCGATTTGCGTTAACCACATCTCAAAAATATCCTAGAACATGTCCTTTCCTTGCCATTCAATCCTCTTACCTTGTTGTTCCCTCTTCCATTACTAAAGAAGACCATTCAACAATATATTATTCATATTGAATGATGGAATCAGTTGTGAAATACATTTCTTTCTTGTTTGACACAATTTTGATACATGTTCCTACTCCATCACACCCCCTTTTCTTGTACCCAATTTTGAAATTTTAGAAATGTTTTAGACATGTGGCACCTTGTATTCTTTATGAAACGATACACAAATATTATAATACATGAGTATTTTTTAATTGGCCCAAAGAATAATCTAACCAAATCTAATATCAATCCATATGTATAATGTTCTCCTACAAGTGATTGTAGAACAATTGAAAGAAATGTTGTACAGAAGCTAAGTAATGGCACCTATCACAATTTATGAAGAAAAAATATTCCTAAAATATAATTTTGTAATATTCACTACTATCTAACCCATACATATATCTGATATGGACCATTATGATGACTCAATCTAAGTGATAATATTGGATTTCAATCTCATTTTGTAGTTGAAGGGGGTAGTTCTTAGCCAAATCAACCACTGATAAAAAATATCAATAAGAAATATATATCTAAAAATTTTAAAATGCTTATATTGACATCAATTCATGTGGATGTTTTGAACATATTGTTTGGTCTTTCAAAGAAATAATTTATATAGTTATAAAATTGTATCTAGTGGGACAACAATAAAGAAATATATTATTTCATTGTTACAAGGCATCCCTTGTTAGATTTCAAAGTGTAATTTGAAGGAAATAATACCACTTAAGTACTCATTACTAACTTGGGAAGTTACCAACTATATATTTTCTTCTTTCATGCTCTTCCCTAGTATCAAACATGACATTAATAAAGCTTTGCAAATCAACCTCCTTCCTTCCTAATTCATACTCATTTATCACATGCTCACACTTGCTTAGTGATTCCATTCCACTACACCTTGGGAATTTATCATAAAAGATTTTTGATAATATTTACAACACTTTGGCCTTGTACACGTGATGCTATGAATAAAGTCTCTAGATGATGTTGGTGATAATATAATTGAGCATTCCTACACAAGAGCATTAACCAATACAATATATATCTATATCTATATATATATATATATATATATATATATATATATATATATATATATATATATATATATATATATATATATATATATATATATATATATATATATATATATATCTGTGTGTGTGTGTGTGTCTATGATAAAAATTACCATATTCAATGTTGTATCTACAACATGTGTTACTTATTTTGTTTATTTAAACATATTTATGCTTTTATATCTCAAAAAATATTTGACCCAATTTAAGTGCACTACGCTATTTCCAAAATCTCTCATACAATTATGTACATGCCAGGTTCATAAAGTATTTAATGTGCGTTCATGATGCATAGAACACCATACCAATTTTAATAGTTACTTTTGCTTCGAAGAAGGCCTAATGTTCTCACGCCAAGAATTTTGTACTAATTCCTTAATTGTGCCAAATAATTTCATGTTACAATGAGGTAGCCTACCAATGAAGGCCCACAAATCTATTCAACCACTTATACAAGGATATCTCACATAACATAATACTTCCAAAGGATTTTGAAATTACATTTAATGAGATGATATTTTAATTCTTAGATCACTCATCAATGGCATAGAGGCATCAATTTGATCCATGTTTCAAGACGATATTAGAAAATAGTTAAACACATAGTTCCTTTATAAAATCAAACCCATATACATGAAGACAAACACTAAATGAAAGAGGAGACCCATCAAACAAAATCCTACTAATTTTATTCAATCCAATCTTGATACTCCTGATTGCACACACTTACACGCACTTGGAATTCTTCTGCATTGGATGTTGTTATAATATATATAATAAAGTACCTCCTATTTCACATCCATCAACATAAATTTCATTATATTTGTAAGTGTCAATGCATTTTTCTTCTTCAAAACATAGATAATATATTCTTCATAGTCACTCATGATTCTTCATGGTCAATGAAGTAGATGAGAGTATGTGCACTAGAATCATTATCAACAATCGTCCTATTAAGATGGAATCTAGGTGCATCCATAATCCAATTGAATCCCATAATGAAAAATAAGATAAAAAGACACATAGAGAACATGATATAACCCATCTCAATTACCCTTAAAATGAATCGTATTCTCCATCTACAATTCAAAATTTCTTTTTTATTTATGCATAAGATAATTAGAGGAGCAACAAACTATGAGAATAATTAGTGGTTTGTGTGCTTCGTTTACCAAAATTGTTGCTTACTTTTATGAAAAGAATGGAGTCCTATGGAGTAATTTTATCTACAGCCAATGAATTCAAAACCAAAACAATATTTTACATAAATATTAATAAGATGAAACTTTTAACAGTATGCCAAGAGTTCCATGTATGTGCTTCATATGAAGGATTTCTAAGTACACAAAAAGTGGTTGCAAGTATGATCAAATTCATAAATGAGATAGAAATGGAATCTATGATGATAGATGATGAGGAAGGACGGGTGAAGTATGTTGGAAAGATGTTTACAAAGAAGGAGAGATGGATACAAATGCATTTTTACAATAGTTTTCTTATCATCATTCCCTAAATTTTCAACAAACAAAAAAATTTCAAGTGGGTTTTTACCTTAGATTTTACCTCAATGTCTTGGAATGTTAGGCACACTAATGCTAAAACTGAATTTGAGACCTATATGCATCGAGATGATCCAAAATAGAGTGTTGATGTATTCCATTTTTGTGCTAAGAGGCCAATGTTGATGATTGTTGATTGTGTGAGGCTGACTACTATGTTTGATTTCAGACCAAGAATAATTAAGGCTATTGAAACTTTCCAAATGATGAAAACAAAATTTATTGCTATCTCCTTACTTGAAAAATTGAAAGATTTCAACTACAATTGACCTTTTCACAAAATATATACCAAAACTGAACCCATGGTACAACTCTCTCCATTAAAATGAATGTGGTGAAGTTGAGCATGGAAATATATCATTGGATTACCAACCATTAATGTATGTTTTTAATCAATGTGATAAAACTCACCATTAATGCTATTGAGTGGCAAGCTACCCTATTGCACCTTGTTATGCATGAGTATAAGCATTGAAGTCAGGTCACCTGCAAGTTATAAAAGTTATGATACATTAATGTATTCCCATTGTTTTCAGGGAGAGAACCTGCGATTGATGTATGCAAGCCTCAAGGTACTGGAAAACGTCTCTGGTCTTGAACCCATATAATATGCTAAGGTTGATGGGTCAAGACTCATTAGAAAGAGGTCCTTAATGAATACCTCATCAACCAACATAAGAATATATATAAAAATTTGAAGGATTTGGACGAACAATGACATTACGCAAATATTATTAAGAAATTTTCTAATTATCAACCTGGATTTCAAGGAAAGTCCTTGTCTAACTATGCTAGTAACCTAGTTTTCATATTTATACTTATTTTTATCTTTGTTTTTTCATTTATTTATTCTCTTACAATATCCTACTTAACTTGAAAATTGAATACTTTCCTCAAGTATAGGAATATTTCTAATGAAGTCATTTGTGCAATGGGATTACCTATGGCCTTTTGCTTCACTAGTAACTGTTGCCATGTCCTCTTTTATCATGCCAAGAAGATTTTCCAAGGATATTTGATTGGCCTCTTGAATACACAATGAATCTAATGATAGGCATGAAAGGAATTATTTAATCCCAAGTTCTAGAGTCTACTCTCTATTGATAGTTTCTCATGACTCTATGGTCTCCTTTATAGATTGGAAAGGGTGACAAGGAAAATTCCCACGTCTTTACATTGATGTTGTTCATAAGCCTATAAATTAGATTCTTAAATTTATTCATGATTCCATTGCTTCTCTCATCATTCTTGAATTTAATTTTTATTTTTTTTTGTAGCCAAGACTTGTTCCACTTGAGATACAGATAGCTCATTGATTGTAGTGAGGATTTGCTCAAATTGAGATGTGGGTAGGTCTTTGATCGCTATCAAGATTTGAGATATTATTTGGATTACTATTTATTCCTTTGCTGAACAATATCTTTTGCTTGCTAGTAGGACAAGAACATGGAGGATATTATACTTCCAAAATAAAAACATTAAAGAAATAAATGGGATCTTGCAACAAAAAAAAAAAAAAAATCAAAGAAAAACCCATGAATCTAAACAACAATCATTTACTCGAATGTCCTCATGCTACTAAGACCTTATTGTCCCCAATTTATCTATTCACTATGAGTTAGTATCTTCTTTTCATGAATAAATATACTTACAAAAAATAAACAACCTTTGAGAAAAATAAACAACAATGCTTTGATGTATCCCACAGGGAGTAGAATAGATGGTGATGGGGTTTATTGTTAAGGCACTCTGTGATATGAAGGTCACTGGTTCAAATCTATGTGGGAAAAAATATGGCCATGTTAAGGGCTACTGTGGCCCAGGATGGGTGTGATCCATGGGTGATTTTGATGGATTAAATGCCCCTCGGTCACAGTTTCTCAAGCCAAAGGTTAAGACTGAAGTCATCTTAGGACTCACATAACTTCGAAAACCCAAAAACAATTCTTCGAAGTAACCCCACTATAATGGATGCACAAGTTATTACCTCTCATATTATTATTTTCTCCTCCCCCGAGCGTAATTTATATCACTCATAAAGGAAAAGAATTTATAAAGAAACCCTACCTAGGATCTACCCCTTTTATCACCTCCCCAATAATGGGACCAACATGTTGGTCAATTTAATTTCTTAAATTAACAACATTAAATTATTGAATTGAGGATTTGTAAACATAGAGGTACAATCATAAGAAATGTAGTACTAGAGTGTAATCTACTCTACACCAACAACTACTGAAAAATCATGCAAACTTTCAAATTCAATTGTTGGAAATTAACATTATTGAATTCATCATCGGGTTATAGTATGATCCAGATTTAAATAGGAATGCAAAAAATTACAGATATAATCATACATATAGAGATGCAGCAAAAATAATACTTCGTTTCATTACTATAAAAATACTAAAATATGATTACAAACAGAAATGGAAATAAACTAGCTAGGGTGATGGTAGGCTATCTCTGAGAAGAGATGTGGCAGCTACATGCCTTTGAACTATCTTACAATGAGGCTCAAAGGCCTATTTATTGTTGAGAAACAATGGAAAACCCTAAACATCCAAAAACTTAACCATAGGAGATGAAGAGCCAAACTATGGGCCCCATTTTGGGTCAATTGGTACATCAACTTCCTGGGGTAATAACTTTGGCATACGAACTCCATTTGACGTGCCCAATACCTTGTTAGAAAGATCGATCTGAGGAATACAACTTTGGGAAGAGGAACATCAACCCATGGACCATGTTGCTCCTAGTTTTCCCAAAAAACGTCGTTTAGGGCCTCAAAATGGCTCCAGAAGTTTAGGACCCAAAAAACTGCTAAAAGTAGTAACTTGTGCTACAATTAAGGAAAGTGAAAAACCAAAGGAAACAATGGTGGGGGTCCAAGTGGAATTGGCGGGTGGCCACCAATATCCACCTGGATCATAGTAGAACTAGTTGCATAAATGTTTGCGGTTACAATTTTTCATACAAGGATGATCATGTAACTCTACAAGGGTAGCTTAATAGTGTCTTGATCCTTTAGTGATATTTTATAGTGGACCAATGTAGAAATCTCTTTAATTGTTTAAAATAAACACAAAAGAGTAAGTGAATTAATCTATAGGCCCCACCATAAAAATATGCTGATCACTAGGTTGGAGTTTACAAGAGTGCTTTCCAAGCATTGATTACAATATTTAACCTTTAAGTGTTCCCACAATACACTCTAAATAAATTTGGTACTCCAAATTTTAGTCCAATACTTGTATAGTGGATTTTACACATTAGTAATTTAAAACATAAAAAGAAATTAAAAAACACAAATTCAAATGTTAATCTAAGGATATTAATATAAAATTAATATTCTACGTATCTAATAAATAAATCTAAAGATACCAAAGCATGGGGGGCCTACCATGGTTAACATATTCTAAGAAGAATGAGACTACATTCCTTAAATTACAACCAAACCATTAATGAGAAACATCAAGATAATATATTATCATTAACAAGATGCTTCAACAACTTAGATATGAGAGGATGATCCTATAAAATAAAACTCTTTCTATGACTACTCTCTCTCTTTGAATCCTTAATACAATATTAGAATCAAGCTACCACCATCCCTCTTTTCTTGTAATCTAACCATACATTTTTTATGAAGAGGAAAGGTGGTGAATTATAATCGATTCCCCCAAAATTGGATTGTCAAACATGGATATATTTACAAGATATTATGTTTTTGTGGTTTTGGTAGATCTTGTTTGAAGAACAATTCAATGTGTGATTATGTTTAACTCGTCTATCATGAAATCACTTGATAATAGGTTGGATTTGGTTCATTTGCTGATTGATTTCTCTGTTTGTGACATAAATAGGAAATTAATGCACTTAATTAACACACTTTTAAGAGAAATTGATTATTTCATCCGAATGGGGATGTTGTGGACAAAACCCATGTCTCATATTTTCCATGTTCACCTTTGTTTCTTCAAAAATCTAGCCCAAATTTCATTACTCAAATTTTCTTGGCACAAGATATCTAAATTGCTCATCATGAGATGAGGCTTGTGGAGTAAACCTGGGTATGAATTAAACAACATAAATTCATGGCATTATCCCTAGAAACAACAACCATGTTTTATAACTTCCCCTGGAGCTGTGTATATAAGCCAATCTTCAAGGCTGGCTATAGGAACTACACAAAAGCTACAAGAACCAATCTGGGAAAACTATCATAAAAAAGAAACAATAATCATTTCTAATCCATCGAAAATAAAGGAAAACAATGAAAATTAACTAAATAAATATTTTAAAGCTTGTCAAGGTATATTTATTAAGAGATACATTAATATTGATAATAGACGGGCAAAGAAGTCAGCTAAAATGACTAAAAATGGGTGTTTTGAATGGTGAAAAGAGATACCAAATTGGTGACTCAACAACATTGACTATAAAAATGAAAACTGTGTATGAACCTATGAAGCAACATTCTGATAAATCCAGCCACAAAAACCTTCAAACAACTATTTTTGTCTTTGTTAAAATCTAAATATTTCATATTTTTTTAGGAGATTTTTAGTCATTAAAATAGTTAAAAGTTTAAAAACAAGTAGTCAAATGGTTAGACTGCCTATGGATGTTTTCAGAAAATTTCTAAAAATATTTGTTCTTAACGCTATAACATAACTCAAATGTTTGTAACAACCAATTTTTAGTAAGATCAAAATAGTATGTTGTTCACTCAAGTAAACATCTCATCTCATTAAATGGAATCTAAAAATCATTTTAAATTATTCTACTATATTAGATATCCTTGACATAGGTAGCCAAATAGGTTTGTGGGCCTTCACTGGTAGCCTACCTCATTATAACATGAAATTAATTTTTTTTGCCCTAAGAACATTAGTCCTTCTTCTAACCAAAGGATGTATTAAACTTTGGAAGCAATTCTACGTATCATGAACTGAACATTAAATACTTTACTGACATGACACAAACATAATTGTATGAGAGATTTTGGAAAGAACATAGTGCACTTAAATTCGATCAAAGTTTTATTTTGAGAAGTACAAGCCTAAATATGTTTAAATAAACACAATATGGAACACATGTTGTTGTAGCTACAACATTGAATATGACTATTATTATCACACATAGATATATTTTTTATGTATTTCTTAACACTTTTTCGGAAGAATGACAGTTATTATTATCAGACATATATATCGTTTTTATGTATTGGTTAGCAATTTTACGCAAGAATGGTAAATTATATTACCACCGACATCATTTAGAGACTTTATTCATAGGATCATGCGTACAGGGCCAAATGGTTGTACACATTATTGAAAATCTTGTTTATATGGGAAATTCCCTAGGTGCACTGGAAGCAATTACTAAAAAAGTGCATGCATGTGATAAATGAGTATGAATTGGGAAGTAAGGAGGTTGACTTCCAAAGCTTCAATTATGTCATGTGTGATACTAGGGAAGATCATAAAAGAAAAAATATATATTTGGTAACTTCCCAGCTTTGTAATGAGTACTTAAATTATATTATTTATTTCAAATTACACTTTGCAATGTGATAGTGGAATCATTGTCACAATGAATTTATATGTCTTTAATGTTTTCCCACTAGATACAAGTATATGGTTTTATGAATGATTTCATTGAAGAGGCTAAACAATATGTTCAACATGTCCACATGGCTTGATGGAAGGATGAGCATTTTAGAATATGTAGACATACATTTCCTTATTGATATTATTTATCAATGGTTGATTTTTTTAAGAATTGTAAAATGAGATTGAAAGCCAATATTATCACTTAGAGTGAGTCAACATAATGGTCCATATCACGTATAGGATTATTTTTTCTTTGTAAGTATTCAAGGTGATAGGTTCCATGGCTTAGCTTATGTACAACATTGTTTTCAATTGTTCTAGAATAACTTGAAGGAGAAAAATAGTCATATGGATTGACATTATATTTGGTTAGATGGTTGTGTGGGCCATTTCCAAAAATTCTCATGTATTATAATGGTTGTGTATGTTTCACAAAAAATACAAGGTACCACATTTTTTTCAAAATTTCAAAACTAGACACAAGAAAGGGGAGTGTGATGGAGTAGGCACATGCATACAAATTGTGTAACACAAGGAAGAAATGGAGTTAACATCTAATTCCATCATTGAATACGTAAAATCTATTTTTCAATGGTGTTCTTTAGTAATGGAAGAGAGAAGTTGGAACAGGTAGGTGAGAAAATCAATCAACAAGGAAAGGACATATGCATAGATAATTTTGGGATGTGGTCAATGTAGATTGATCACATCCATGTGAATGGAAAAAAATCTAATCAAATCATAGATTTTATTTTGTTCAAACATCAAAGAAAGAAAGAAATAAATAGGAACAATAAAACTTTCTTTCTTGTGTGGCCCGTGTAGTATTAATGAATGGGATGATATGAATATACATGCTAGGTTGAAATATGGGCTCATGTATCACTTCCCATTGGTCAACATACAACTTGTGAATTATCCCATTTGGAGGAGGACTAATCAACTATTTCACTAGATCATGACCATGTCTTAAATTTCGTACAACTATGTTCGATCAATATTCTATTAATTTTCATTAAGTAGAATGAAAATGTAATAATCTTTGTTGGTTTAGAAAACTCACACCTTGGTACTCCATTTGTTATTGGGAACATATACGAAATGGTTTCCCCATGCAAATAAATGAGAAATTAACTATTAGTTGGCATATTTATTAAAGGGAGAGTATAATTTCAATGTTTCAATAACAAACTCCAGAGGAATTCAATTTCTGATTCGTTGAATGGTTATTAAAGGAGAATATCTGACACAATATGAAATAACATGGAATAAAGGTGGTTATGTATTTCAATATTATAAACAAGGTGAAAATTCATACCACTATATAAACCTATTTTTTGGTACAACCCTCCAACTACAATCTCCAACTACAAAAAATGACAAGGAATAACTCATCAAATGTATGATTTGTCATAAATGACTCCTAATTGTTCTTAATGATTGATTCTAACTTTATTTTCCTTGATTATTCCTATATTATCCAAATATTCATAGGCATATGAAGTCCCATAAATAAGAACAATGGTTTTTTTTACATCACCCTAATGATTCTAAAAAATACATGTTTTGGATATAATTGAGAAGTTTATGCAGTTAATTCTCTTTATATTCATCATTTACATGTGTAAATTGTGAGAGGAGGCATATACCCTTTCACCTTGACATTTGAATGACTATATCTGAGAAATGGTATATGTTCATTATTTTGATTAACCTAATACAATGTAAGAAAAGTGTGTTCTCATTCTCCTCATATTCCAAATGATCAAATTGTGAGAAAGAGTTTGTGTTCTATCTTATCAACACTCGACTTCCTACATTGTGAGAAAGAAAAATTTATATTTTTCTTTATCATTTTATGCCTACATCCTAAAAAATGGAAAGTATTCATCATTTTATCATCTCAATGGTTATATCATGATAATGGAAATGTTATTGTTATGCTCATTTCTTAATTTTCCTTTGTCATATAAAGGTCTTGATTACGACAAAGGGTACATGCCCCTTTTCCTTACGATGCCCTATTTTGTTTGATTACTATGAAAATTTGACTTATTGTTTGAGGGTGTCAATTTATAGGTGACCTAGTTATATTCTTGTTATTAAGATGATGAAAAATTACATTTTATTATATGGATGAGTATATTATATGATAATTTGATGGCATAATATTTGTATGTTATTTAAATAACATATTTTGCACTCACTAGATGAAATGAATTAACATACTTTTATTCTCTTGATGAGTTAAATGCTATTATGGACATTTAATTGTAATTATTATTAGTATTTTCATAGTGTGAAAGGAAAAAGTAAGAGCACATTAATGTAAACTTTCATGATTAATTACTGGACTCTAGATTGATTTAGGGATGATAATTATTTTTGTAAATATATTTTGTATATAATATAATTACATCAAGTAATAAAAAACTAATGCAGTGAATATCAGCATAGGGAATATGCTTGTCGATTTATCCACACATGGGTGTCAAGGCTTTAAGGAGGTATGTTGAGAATTATTAAAAGAGGTTTAGTAGTGTCCCTATTTCTACCTATTAGTACTATAGTAATGGTTTAGGTTGAAAATTGTGCAACAAATTTACCTTGATATTTTTGAAATCAAAGATGATAAAAAAATAAACACAAGCGTATGACAAGAAAGGGAGACTCGGAGTATATGCTCTAGAAACCCCCAAATGGGAAATTGTATTAATCAAACTATTACTATGTGTCATTTTATATTACAAAAATCGTCCCTTTTTATAATTATAGGTGACCATAACAACTATGTTATAATTAGATGATTTGTTCAACCAAACACATAACTAGCTCAACAATATCTCCAGAAATCTCTCAACAAATATTCATCCCCAACTCCTATTATTTCTCTTCATCTCTCATTATTACATAGAATTATAGAATTTGTCTACATCATTATAAACCACCATATAATTTATTCATTAAACATCAAAACTAGGAGTTATTCCTTCATACCCCCTCAACAAGTACCTATGACCTCAATATGCAATCTTCTTTGAACTAGTCCCTTCTTCATCTTCATCTTCTATGGTCTTTTCCTTTGGTGCTTCTAATATTCACCTTTATTGTTATACAATATTTGATATTATTCATTCTTCATTCTTGTTTTGTTTAATTTTCTTCTTGTATATGAAAAACATAAACATTATTGAAGTCCATATAAAAAAGTTACTATCCACTAAAGTACATGGGTTTCAAACCACTACATTTTTTTATTCTCTAGTAAAAATTATATCACATGGATTATCAATCATTCGCCAAACACGAATCTCCATACATGTTTCTTTTACTCTCCCTACGTCATCATTAATCATCATCCTTCATTATCTTTGGCTTACTTATAACCAAATTTGCAACGCACCTACATCAGGCTACCCATGAACTAAATATTTCTTTACAGGATTTTGTTAATGAGTTCTTCCATGCTTTTAACATGTCTTGATATATCTATAATTTTCATTCATGCATCATATTCAAGTAGGTGATCTTTTGTCTTTAATAACTATTAAATATACTTCTTGTGAGTGCATCATCATAATCATCTTCTTGTGTTTTCTTTGGCTTAACCATAACCACATATTGGTTTTTATTGTCAGAGAGTAACCCTCAAAATCTCTTTCACGGCTCAATGGAAATTTTGGTCCTTTTCTTAAACTATATAAATTCCTTCTTCATGGTTTATAGTCTCCCTAGCTACCTTAGATCAATGTTTTTGGAAATTATGCACTGCCTCACATCGAAGGTTCTACTCATGGTCAAGCTTCTCTTTGTGGATGACCCATAATCATCACATCATCAAGTGGTTTCTACTTACCAAAAGGAATACATTAAATCTAGTGGTTTCTATATAACCACAAACCTTCCACTTTTAGGACAATTGTTTCTTGACTTACCATGAGCCATTCACTACAATTTTTTTTTAAAGCACTAAAAATATTTTAACATAACAAACTATCGGGGTATACATCACTCATCAACTTTGATTAAGATACATACAATTTCAAAAATTAAACTCTAGATAATTTATCCCTTGTACAAATATTAGACTAAGACCATTTCTTTCCATCATTCAAAAACATTATTTAGGTAGAACCATTAAAATTATTAGGTATGTAATCTTTCATGGATTCTATGCTTTTCCACCTCAAATTTTTAAGCACATAGTATATTTATTCTTTTCCTTTATTCTTCTTCTTGCATTATCATCATATTTATTTCTTCTTCTGTTTTAATGTGCCTTTTTCATTTCCTTCTCTTGGATTTGCTTCATCTTTTCAAGCTTGGGATCCTATGACATCTACTTCTTTCATTTTTCTATGGTAGTTTCCCTCTACTATGCCCTTAATTTTTCTAACCATGTTATTTCCCAATATCTTGTACCATCCTTTGATATTCAATGTGCTCACCTTCTTCTCTGTCTTTCATGTCAAGGCTAAAATGTACCTCTTCTTCCTTGGCAATATTTTCTCACCTTGCTAGATACCTCACCTACATTGTCTCTTTCTCTAAACCTAGTCTTTTGGTATTTATGGTCCTTATTCACCTTCTACTTAAATGAAGTATCAAAACATGGTTTATTTTTGTTTCCAAAACTCCAACAAAATAACTACCATGCATTTCTTTTAACTACTCAATAAGATATCCAACTACTCAAACAACCATTCTACATCTCAAACATTTCAATTTTAAGAATATGATCATCCTATATGCTAATCTCAAGTTCCTATCACACTTATGTACTACATTTTTTCTTCATTTCATGTGGGTGGTTTGTGAACTCAATTTTCACACACATGTCAGTAACTAATCAAGGTACCCCACCACCACATATTCTCAATGCAGAATGATGGCAACTCATTGTTTCATAACATGACAAACTATATGCATTGTCTCCTCTCTTCATAACATCTCAGGGGCATGGGATACAATCCCTGATTGTACTCTACCTTTCTTTGGTAATGACTATTTCATGAGAGAAACAACTCAACCAGGTGATTGATTCCCACAACTCAATGGTTCAAATTTCATATTGAAATCTTCTAGACTCTACAAAATGGAGGCGAATTTTCTTTAACAACAAAAAAATTATGAAATTGCTTTGATAGTAGCATTTATACACTATTATCAAAATATGAATCATGAATGTTATAACTCTCAAAGGTTACATCAATGGAAATAATCACTCCATTGCAACAACTTCAAGAAAAGTGTCTCTCTAATTAACAATGGCAATAGATGGAATGAACCTGACATCATGTATTGCTGGAAAATATCTTACTTCATTTCGAATAAACTCTACATCATCAATACTGGGATGGAAGCCTTCCAAAAGCTTATTAAAACCAATGGATTGGAACACCTATAAACTCTATAAAACATGCACTTGCAAAAAGTGATAAAAATATGAGATATTGTTTGGTTATGAATATCTACAATCTTGGAATGAGCATGAGCTTAGACACATCATGGTAAAACAAAACATACAATTAATTCCAATACTTCTTCCTCATCTTCTAGGGTAGCACATTCTTGGTCCAAATCCATTATTTTTCATCATCCATTGGAAATTCATCATCCCCTCCCAACTCATATTATAAAAAGTTTTCATTTGCTTCTAATCTCTCTCCCTTTTCATGCTCATAGAATGGAGGCTTATCCTCCTCAACATATTTATTAGCACATATTCACTCACTAGAGTTGGCCTCTCAATACAAATGACATATTTGGTATAATTATCTTCTAACTTCATTTCTTATACACTTTTCTTCCCGTTTACTTAAACCTCAAGAACCTTAACATCCTATATGGAAGCAACCTTTTCTAGCTTATGGATAATTTCAACAAATTTAGGCTCAAACGCTAGTTGTAAGGTCTTTTTTACACTCTTAGGGATCTTGTCAAGGTTTTCATTATGGAATTCTGGATGTTATTTTTACTGTAGGATTCTTCATTGCTCAACGAGGTGCCTGATATAAAACTACAAAAACCATTCAAAGAAATAAGATAAGAGAGAAAGTAGAAAGATAAAAATAAAATAAAAAATCTCCATGGAATATTCATGGACTAGTTATATGGAATATTAAAATATTATCATGTGAATCTTATGTAGGTTGTTGAGAGACTCAAAAATTGCATAATTGAATTTCTAGCAGAAGGAAACTTTACATTTGGGTGACTACCTTATAGAATTTCTTTCAAAAAATTATTACGGTGTTAACTATTCTAGATTGACATAAAAGCATGTTAATGTGTATCACTTTTTCCCTTTTTGTGGCAAAGAAGTTTTATAAAAATAAATGGAGTAGGAATATTTACTCTTAAATTTACAAAATCATAAAAAACTAGGTGGTGGTAAAAGAAGACAAAACATGTAAATTTAAATTCAATTTCATGTCATATTTTTTCTAAAATTTAATATATAAATTTTATCTAATTTATTCATTTTCTTTAAAAGGTATCATTAATATTTTACATAAATTTTTAAGTAGTGACAAAACCGCGACCCCCCATTTCTCTATTGATTTATGTTTTTTAATTCCAATTTCTTTAAGATATGTGTTGTAAACATTCTAAAGATTGCTAAACAAATTTAAAAATAAAAAGTAAGCATATTTTTTAATTATTATTAAAATACTAGTACAAATGATCATATTTTCGTATATATAAAACTGCGACCCAAGAAACTACCCTTTCAAGTCTATAAAATCATTTTTTTTTAATAGAAATTTGAAAATAATATATAACAAAATGTTAAAATTATTTTTTGAAAATTTTTAAAATATATTTTATATTTTTTTTTTTATTTTTTATTTTAATTATGATTATAATAATGTATTTTATATTATTCAAAATATAATATATAAAATTATTTGTTTAGAAATTCTACTTCTATTTTTATATATATTTTTAAAGAGTTTTAGCATTTCATTTAACTTTACATAAAGTTATTTATATTTTGTGAGTGATTAACCATAGTTTTTACTAATATTTACTATTAGCTGACTTATTTGCAAATTTAGTATTTACTTTTTATAACATTATTTATATTTTCTAAACCCATTAAATAGGTTCACTATAGCTTTTACCAAAATTTATTGTGATTTAGCTTTGTTACAAATTTAGCATTTATTTTCTATAATTAACAAGTATGAAACTCAACTCATTTAATTGATATTTTTATATTATTTTGTTTTTTTATCTTTTTTCATTTGAGTAATTTTTTGCTTTTGCCATATAATGAGACACATTAACATGCTTCAATATCTTTGACACTCATGGAATACAGGAACAAATCAAAACCATCATAGAGGGAGTGAGACAGTGAATTAAAAATATAAGGAATTTGTGGAAATTTCCAATTGATTTATTCCTAGCTTCTCAACATATTCCAATAACATATATCATGTGCCTCATATATATATTAAAACTTCTCATTTTTATTATTGTTTATTCCATTCATAGATGGGATACTCCATTGATAGGTGACCTTCTAGACACGTAAAAAGGACATTCCATTTTTTCCTCAATGAAATAAATGAATTGGTTCTTGAAGTTTTAAAAAGAAAGGACAAGATTTGGTAGTTGTATTAAAATATATCATACGTGTTTAGGAAGACATGTGATTTGATTAATGGATTAATTTCATGGAATGCTATTGGTATTATCAATTTACTTCCATGAATATACTAAGAATAGAATGGATGGTGAAAACATTGGTATTTTGTTTGAAACATATAGATATATGTGTGAGAAGGAGAGAGATTTGAATATTTTTTACATGAATGATTGATTGTTGTACCTTTACTACTTACATGGTTAGTGGTAATGTGTTGACACTGTGATCAACACCCTCCAAAATTTTTCCTACATTTGAATTTTGGAGCCTAATAATGATCTTTTGATCTATCGTCCCATGGTTACTTCATGTCCAGTCAATGATTGGTTAAGTGTTTATTATTTTCCTTAGGATACAAGTGTCAAATTCCCTTGCTCACACATTCTCAATCTGTGATGAATTAAAAATGCACTTCTTCCAATGCAAGCTTAAATAGACATTGCACAACTTTTAGAAGTAATGCTTACACAATCACTATTGATAGAAAATGCATAGTCCAAAAGGAAAATGCACTATGTAACCTATGTCAACACTCAATGCACATTCTCCATAGATAGTCTACCTCTCACTTTGGTTTCGATTTTACTTCTATTTCAGCGAGTTTTCTCAACTGTCACTTTTGTGCACCCTTGCATTTTTCACAAGTGTTGTTTTCACTTTTACAACTATAATTTTTTCTTTCTTTCACCTTAAAAAGTGTATTTTTCATGTTATCGTCTCTATTACATGTGGTACTTCCAATTTCTTTAGCTTTTTCAAGTGTTATTTTAATTTTTTCTTATTGTTGCAAGTGTCACTTCTAATCATTTCCACTCTTTATGTGTCACAATTTTGCACATCTCTACAGGCATCTCTAGCACACTCTTATACATTAGATGGTACTACATATCATCATAGTATGTCCTAGACACATTATTACAGCTTAGCACACTTTCGGGTTGCAGATGACACTTATTTTGCAACTTTTGTTCTAAGTGTCGTAATGATATGTTTCAATTGCCACAATTAGAAATAAGTGTCGTTTCGATTTTCTATCATTTCAAGGTATGATTATTGATAATGAGTCATACGTATTCCCTTGTCTTGTATTAATGGAATTCATGTGTGTGATTTGTGTTTTGGACTTTTTCGAATGTGTTTTTCTCTGTCACTCCACTCATTCCACACTTAGCCATTATGGAGCTCTTCTTGGTCCTCCTAGCCAGTGCAAGTTATGAGATAATTGATATTATCACTAGCTAATGAGAAATGCCTATTAATGAGCCTGATTGATGAAATATTTCTCTCCAAGACTTCTGCTTTGAGTTATTTCTTAAGTTAGATCCTACGGTTACACATTGAGCACTTTCAAAGAATAATCACTAAATCCTCATTGCTTGTATTGACTCACTGCACTAAGACTTAGTCAATTTTTCCTTGTATAACAAATGAAGAACTTCTAGTTGAAAACAAGGAACTTATTCATCCCCTTGCGAAAGAAAAATATGCATGCAAAGGTCCTCCTTTCACAGTGCAGTGTGAACCCTCTTAACAAAGTGACCAGATCTTTTGGTGCTTGTGTTAGCCAACTACACAATCTCCTCTTCTAGTGAGTCTTCCTAAGCATAGGTCACATTTCTAGTGGATATTCAACCATTGTAGAAGCAAACTACACTAGAATAGGAGCCTACCCCTCAAGCACTACACACCTCGCAATTATAATGCCTAGTCTTTCCATTTTTTCTGACTGGAACCCCTCACTGCACCATTTCTTCTTCTTCCTTCCTTCCTGTCACATGTCATAGTTCTAGTGGATAACACAGCCTCTCCTAGATCATTTCTAAAGAAAATTGTTCTCTTCATAAAGTCTGCCTCTCATTCATAGCACATGTTGTAGTTTTAGTTAGCAAGCCACCAACCCTCGTCCACAAAAGTCCCTCACCGCATAGTCCCTAAGTTTTTCCCTGCCTTCCTAGCACATGTCATAGTTCTAGTCCATAATGAGGGTCTCCCTTAGTCACTATGAAGCTCAACTACACTATCATTTTCTCGTTCTCCCTTGAGCCCTGAGAACTGGAAGTTTCAATTACTAAACTCATCATATTGTCTCTTGCACTTTCTTACTATGTTAGACCTTGAAGATTCCCTCCTCATAGTGTATGTCATAGTTCTAGTGAGTACTGGTGCCTTCCCTAGCCACTTGTGAGCTCAAATGTGCCATATTAAATAAGATCTTCCTCCTCAATCCTCACACAAGCCCATCATGAGAAACTTATTTCATGAGAAAAGTAGGGATATAATGATGGTTTTTTGGACTAATCTTTCCATTTCATGATTAAAATTAATTGTTAGGTGTACCTCCTCAATAGAGCAAGGTAATGATCAAGGAAGATGTGAAGGAGAGGAAAAAAGTAAGCACTTGTAAATAAGAAGTACAAAGAATAACCATCATGAAGACATGAAGAGATCTAGGACCATGACATAATGAAGACATTTCTTAATAAATTAGAAGGTCCCTATACTGATCCAAGACCCTTTGGAGGGTGAAGATGAAGCATAAATCATATCTATCATCATGAATGCAAGAGATAACAATAAGGAGATCATCTTGGGATTACCACATCATCATGAAGTTCCATGTCATCATTGCCAAGTCATCGCTTGTACAAGTGTCATCATAGTGTCATATGTATCAATGAGTCTTGCCACATGATGTGGGATGTAATTATATATTATCAAAAGGAAAATGAGAAAGTGGAAATTTGTTGAAGTCCAAGAGTCACATGTGGAATTTGAAAAGTCACACATGGACTAAAGAGTCTTCTAGAAGTTCAAAGGTCACCTAGGAGTCCAAAAATCATGAGAGTAGCTCAAGAGTCATAAGGGGACACGAAAGGTCATTCCTCTTGTTATAAAAGAAACCTCACAACTCAAGCAAAGGGATTTTGGAGTCATAGACTTTGGAGAGATAGCTTTGGCTTCTCTAGCTTGGCATACTAAAGAGGATCATTCTTTTGAGAAGCAAGAACTGACTTAATGTTCCACCACTGGAGCTAGTGGCTTACCATTATAAATGTGTACTTGAATCTTTCACTTAATTATCAGAAGCTCATTGAGCCAACACATTTTCATGCATGTATCATGAATATTGTAAGATTATTTTTTAGATGTTTGTGGTATGTGTTTACATGCATATGTACCAATGAAATTGAACTACTTCATTAACTTTGGTGCTCATCTCTTTGAATGTGTGTTGTATTTGCTTAATGATTTTTGTGTCTATGTGAATTATTTTTCTAAATAACTAGTGAATCTTTCCTTTCTCTCATGTTCCTCTCTTAGGATACTACTATTACTTTCCTTCTAGAGACTCACTCTTGTTTCCCCTCTCATGAATGCCTCCTTTTACACATTGCAATTGGTGTTCCACAATGTCCACTTACTTGTTGATTTCAAAGTTTATGTGAACACTCTCTTATGTTATTCATTACAACAAAGGAAAACCTTTGAGTTATGGTGGTTGGGTCGATACTCTAGATGGGGTTAATACTCCAAACGGTGTGAGGTCTAATTTTGAATTCACATCTAGGAGATCCCCTACATGTTGGAGGTATACAACACTGTCAACATTCTTCCGCTAGAAAGAGGGCCGGATGACAAGTTATGCCCATTGAGTCTATTTTGAATCTCTTAAATTAAATAACTCATCCCCAAGTCATACTCCTGAGATGATTTTCTAATAGATATAATTCAAAAAAAATTAATCACTGTGGAATATTTTTATAACTTGTCTCAATTTATGTTTGATCGCGAGGGTGTAATATTCATAGCTAGACACATATCGCATTTTCTCAAGTTTTGTGAATCTTATGGAATAAATTATGAAGATTTTATGTGTGTACTATTCACCCTCACACTTGAAGTTTGAGTTAACCGATGTTATCATACCCTATATTCTGCTTCCATTTATTCATTTGATCAATTCCTTAAGGATATTCATCAAGCCTTTGATAGGTATGACTAACATGATGTTCATAAACAAATTAATAAACTTAGGATGAATCCTAATGAGTCAATTGAGGATTTTCCTAATAGATTCCTTCACCTATGTTATCAGTTTCATAAAGAAGATATGGATTTGGATTTGTTTAAATAAAAGTTTAAACATTTGGTTCAAGTCTCTTTGAAGCAGTGTGAATTTGAACCCACAAATGTTCCTACTCCCCCAAATTTTGCAAAACTTGAGAAATCTATAATTTCAGAGGATGAACCTACTATTCATTTTTTCCTTATCCTCATCCTTTCTCAGTTCCAATTTGAGTGCCTCCAAGTGATGATGTTGAAGTTGGAAAATTAGAAAATCAAATTGTTGATCTAACTCTTCAATCTTCATCCACTTTCTATGAATTAGATTCGATGGAGGAAAGATTGGAATGTTTCATGGAGATTAATTTGAAGGCTAATATCTTGGTATTTCAATATTATATTAACACTCATAACCTCAGACTTGAATCTGATTTGGACACTTGACATCCTCTAGAATATCTTTGTCATGATCCCTTGCCCCTTAATATGTTGGATCAATCTCTTCCTCATATAAGCAATGATCAACTGCAAGGTAATCACATTTCGCAGGTAGAGGAACAAAGGTGAATATTCTTTCAATATTTCTTCTCTTTTTCAAAATTCTCCTTGTGAAGATGGTGCTTCTCCATTCTTGGATGATATTGAATCTAGTAATATCGATAGTCAATCAAATGAAATCAATTTTCCTAATCAATACGAATTTCTGGGAAATCATCATTCAAGTAATGATGACTCCATTGATGCATATTATGATGAATTCCCAAGTGTACTAACTACTAATTTGAAATATTTAGATATTAATTCTTATTTGGTCTAAAAATATTGTCTTATGGAAACTTCTTCTTCAACTCACTATTCCTTTTCCCCTATTGTTTGTAATGTGTTAATTTGTGATGAAGATACTTCATGCTCTTCAATTTCATCATCTAATGAGGAGGTTTCTAAATTTACACAAAGTAGTGAGGTCATCCATGATGAGGGAGAATGAAATCAAATCATCGACCATCAATTTCATTCCTTATCATTTCTAGTCTTGAATGAGGACCATTCTTCAGTTTAGGTTACGCATGAGATTTCCCCAATATATCCATCTATATATTTGAAATTAGAAGACTTTTATGACCTAAGTAATCTATATGTTGAAGTTGGAAAATCCAATGAAACCAATGATGTAGATGGTTTCCATCCAGATAATAGTGATCTTGTTAATATAATTGATAGTAGTTGTCCACATGTAATTTGTGATCTGAATCAATTCTCAAAATGTAGTTATCCAACCTTTCAAAGTTCCAAAAATTGTTAGGAATTCGAGGAAATTCTAATTTCATTGATGGTTATGTTAGGTTCTTGTAATCATGATTAGATCCCCAAACCATGTCAGATTTTTATTTTCACACAAAACTCTTTTCTTTGCATGGTTTCACTAGATTTAAGCTCTTTCTTGAAATATTTTCGGTATTTCAAATATATTCTTCCTAACTTTCAATATTTAGTTTTTGATCAGATATGGGATTTTTGTTTAGTTAGTTCATCTTCATGTAAACCTATTGTATCTAACTTGTGTGTGCAATGTATATTTTCATGGATGCAAAGAATTACAAAGATGATCATTTTAAAGATTGTCATTGTCTAAAGAATTCATATATGTTAAGTGTTGTGGTGAACAATCAAATCCTAATAATTATCGTGAATTCTCTGAAGCTAATGAATTTTTTCTAGCCAAATAAATCCCTCTGAGTAGTATTCATTGCTTGAATACTTAACAGATAAAAACCTTCATGTTGATATGGATATTGGATTTAATTTGGCATATCCTTCTAACTTTTTGTGATCATGTTGTTCTCCTTATGATGCGAATGTGCTAATTGAAGGTTCATTCTCTCGATAATTTGAGGGTTTTCAAAAGGATTTTTATGGATTTCTTGATGCCATTTATGATTGGTTGGAGACATCTTACCTAGAAAACCATATTTTTAATAATACTATTTGATCTTTCCTAATGTTTTCTAAGCAAGAAAATACAGATGAAGGTACATTCATGAGAATCTTTTGAGGCTTGTTTGGTTGTTCTTCTAATCGAAAAGGTAAGGTTTTTGGTTGGTTAAATTTAGTTGTGGAGCATCTTTTTTCTAATAGGAAAGTCCTTCAATCTTTTGTGCAAGTTATTGAAGTTCTTATCTTTTCTTTTGACCATTGTTTTGTATCAATTTTAATTGCTCATATCTTTTTGTTTGCAGGGCGAGAATGAATATGGTGGTTACAATGGAAATTTCATTACACATAGCCTTGAACTTATAGATAGTTAGGTTAGGAGTAGATATAACTACATTCTAGTTTCCCTTCTGCACTCATCTCGCACTTGCTCTCCTTTAGTGTTTCCTTTATTTTTTACTGTTGTCTCACATGTTTCTTTTTAGCTCAGTTTCATATTTTCTTTTTTCTTTTGGTATTGTATCCTTGTTCTGTCATGTCCTTTCTTTCTTGATTTTTCTTAATAAGACCTTGCATGAAAGATTCTCCTTTTGGCTCAAAAGACAATGTGGAAAATCTGAAAAGGGAAATTATGATGATGGACAATGCTTGGCTAATCTGAAATCCTCTTCTTTGTTTTGAGTTTATATACCTTTAAAGTATATGATGTATAAATAAATATGATTCGTTCCAGATAGAAATCCTTTTGTCAAACTATGAAGCCCATATATTTATTATGATCTTCACTCCTAACCCAACCTGGTATTGAATGGTGTTTTGACCTGTTGACTTAATCAAGTAGAGAGGGGAAAGGAGAAAAAATTTAAATGGGTATACGAACTTTAGTTATCTTTCAAATCCCTTAAGCAAGGAAAAATCTCTCTTGAAAATTAAATAAGTCGGGATCCCTCTTCCACATTCGAAATAAATAAGTTCCTTTGCACATTTTATTGCTAGCTAGATAAATATGTGAAGAAGAGAAAGGCTTCCTGCTTAGCGAGATGCAGTAAACAACTTCGTTAGGGTACTAAACAAGCCTAATGGAAGCAAAGAAATGCTTGTGATTCCTTGAGGTGACTCCGTCGGGGTATTAAACAGGCTCATTGGTAGCTTAGAAACAACAGGGAATGTGCTTATCTAAATCTCGGTATACCTATTATCCTTTTCCCCTATCGAAATAGTGGAGGTATGAATAGTCTTGTAAGTGTGTTTGAAGCTAAGAAAGAAAAATAAGGGACTATATATTTAACCAAGATAAGTGGAAAAGATAAGGTATCTACATGGAAAATCAATACTTCCTAAAATACTGAGACCTTTCTCTAGAAGATAAAACCTAAACAAAGAAGTTGGAGTTTTACCAGTGTGTCACCAAGTGTTGACGTTGTGATCAAAACCCTCCAAAAATTTTCCTACACTTGAATTTTGGAGCCTATTAAGGATCTTGTGATCTATCATCCCATGGTCACTTCATGGTCGATCGATGCTTAGTTAAGTGTTTATTATTTTTATCGAGATCCAAGTGTCAATTTCACTTGGTCACACATGCTCAGTCTGTTATGAGTTCAAAATGCACTTCTTCCTATGCAAGTTTAGTTAGGAATTGCACATCTTTTGGAAGTTGTGCTTGCACAATCACTGTTGATAGAAACTATGAAGTCCATAAGGACATTTCACTACCAACCTATATTGACGGTCATTTCACACTCTCCCTCTCACTTTGGTTGTGATATTACTTCTTTTTCTGTGAGTTTTCTCAACTATCGCTAAATTTGCACATCCTTACTTTCACAAGTGTCACTTTCTCTTTCATGACTATTGGTTTTGCTTTCTTTAACCTTAAAAAGTGTATTTTTCATGTGATATTTTCTTTGGCATGTGCCACTTTCAATTTCTTTAGATTTTGAAAGTGTCGTTTTCACGTTTTCTTATTGTCGCAAGTGTCGCTTCTAATCATTTACACTCTTGTATGTGTCACACTTTTCCACATCACTAGAGGGAGCTCTAGCACTCTAGCACACTCTTCTGCATTAGGTGGTACTACTTATCATTAGAATATGTGCTAGAGACATTCCTATATCTTAGCACACTTTTTGGTCGTAGTCGACACTTGTGTTCTAAATGCCACAACAATGCATTTCAATTGTGACACTCAGATATAAGTGTTGCTTTGCTATCGTTTTAAGGTGCGATTGTTGATAATGAGTCTTGTATATTCCCATATCTTTTATTAATGGAATCCATGTGTTTGATTATTGTTTTGGACATGTTCATATGCCTTTTTTCTCTCTTAATCCACTAGTCCCACACTTTTCCATTCTGGAGCTTTTCTTGGCCCTCTTGCCCAACGTAGGTTATGAAAGCATTGATAATGTCACTAGGTGATGAGAACTAACTATTCAATATCATAATTAATAAAAAATTTCCCTCCAAAACTTTTGCACTTAGTCATTTCTCATGTCAGCTTCTATGATTGCACATTGAGCCCTTTCAAAGCATCCTAACTTAATCCTTGTTGCTTGTATTTACTCACTGCAATATTCCTTATTCAAATTTTCCTAGCATAGCACATGAAACACTTCTATTTTATAGTAAATACCTTATTCATCCCCTTGAAAAAAAATTGCGCCATGCAAAGGTACTACTTCTTTCACAGTGTAGTGAGAACCCTCTTAATAAAGTTACCTAATATTACGTTTTTTTCTTAGCCAAATATGCAATATTCTTTTCCAGGGACCCTTCCTAAGCATAGGTCGCATTTCTAGTGGATAGTCAACCACTGCAAAAGAAAATTGCACTAGCATAGGAATCTTCCCCTCAAGCACTGCACATGTCATAGTTACAATGCCTAGTCTTGCCTTCTCTATTGAGTGGAACCACTCACTATTCCATGCCTTGTTCTCCTCGCCTTCCTGTCACATGTCACAGTTCTAGTGGACAATTCATCCTCTCCTAGATCATTGCTAAATAAAAATAGGCTCTTCCTAAAGTCTGCCTCTCATTCATAGTGCATGTCATAATTTTAATTAGCAAGCCATCAACGCTTGTCCACTAGACTATCTCACTACGTAGTCCATAATTCCTACCCTTCCTTCCTAGCACATTTCACAGTTCTAGTCCACAATGAGGGTCTCTTTTAGTCACTATGAAGATAAAAAGTGCTATCAATGTCTTCATCTCCCTTGATCTCTAAGAACTATGCAATTTCAGTCTGTAAGCTCATTGTACTATCTCTTGCACTTGCTCACCATGATAGACCCTAAAGATCCCCTCCTCATAGCACATGGAGTAGTTCTAGTGAGTAGTGGTGCCTTTTCCAATCGCTTCTAAGCTCAACTGCACCATCTTCAAGAATCCCTGCCTCCTAAGTCCTCACATAGGCCCATCATGAGAAACGTTTTCCATGAGCAAGGTAGGGATAAAATAGATGGTTTTTTAGACTAATATTCCCTTGTCATGAGTAAAATTAATTGGAATGTGTACCTCCTCAATAGGGAAAGGTAGTTCTTAAGGAATATGTCAAGGATAAGAAACAAAGAAGCACTTGCGAGAAGCACAAAGAAGAACCATCAAGAATACATGAAGAGATCCGGGACCATGACACAATGGAGACAATTCCTGATGGCTCAGAAGGTCCCTATACTAATCCAAGACCCTTTAGAGGGTGAAGATGAAGTACAAATCATATCTATCACCAAGAATGCAATACATAATAGTAAATCAAGTAACTTAGCATTGCAACACCATCATGACATTCCATGTCATCATTTTCAAGTCATGTCTTGTACAAGTGTCAGCATAGTGTCATATGTGTCAATGAGTCTTGCCACATGATGTGGGATGCAATTATGTATTATCAAATGAAAATGACAAAATTTAAATGTGTGGAAGTCCTAGAGTGATGTGTGGAACATGAAAATTCACATATGGACCAAAGGGTCTTATAGAAGTTCAAAGGTCAGTTAGGACTCCAAGAGTCATGATGGTAACCTAAGAGTCATAAGAGGATATGAAATGTCATTCCTCTTGTTATAAAATAAACCACATAACTCAATCAAAGGGTTTTTGGAGTCATAGACTTTGGAGAGTGATCCAGGTGGATATTGGTGGCCACCTGCCAGGTCCACCTGGACCCCCAACATTGTCTTTCTCAGCATTTTCAGTTTCCTTAATTGTAGCACAGTTTACTATTTTTAGCAGTTTTTCGGGTCCTGAACTTCCGGAGCCATTTTGAGGCCCTAAACGACGTTTTTTTGGAATTCTGGGGCGACCGAGTCTTATGTTTCCTCCCAAAGTGGTAGTACTCGGATAGATCTTTCTAACGAGCTATCGTACGCGTCAAACGGAGATCGTATGCCAAAGTTACAACCCCGGGAAATTGATGTACCAATTTACCCAAACGGGGCCCACAATTTGGCGTTTCATCTTCTAGGGTTAGGTTTCGGTATGTGAAGGGTTTTCCATTGTTTCTCAACAATAAATAGGCCTTCGAGCCTCATTGTAATACAGTTCAGAACAGTTCAGAGGCATGTAGCCATCACATCTCTTCTCAGAGATAAGCTACCATCGCCCTAGCTAGTTTATTGCCATTTCTGTTTGTAAGCATATGTCAGTATTTTCCATTAATGAAATGAAGTATTATTTCCGCTGCATCTTTGTGTATATGGTTATCTCTGTAATTTGTTGCGTTCCTGTTTAAATCTGGATCAGTGGTATCAGAGCGGTCTGCTTTTTCTCTGTTTTTCTTTGCATGTCCCCAACAAGGTCGGGATATAAGGAGTTAGGGCTTGAACTGGTTGAACCTTTGCAAGACCAACCTCACAAATCCCGACGGCCTCCCATGGCGGACGAGAAGAAAGACGAGGGGGCAGGAGATCCCATCAAAATCTTGCTCGAAGAAGCGCTCGAGCGACAACGGAACGCGATGATGGACAGCTTTGCGCAGATCCTTCAGCGGCTACCCAGAAGCGGCGCATCGGCTTCCAGCAGCTCCTCTGGAAACGCCACACCCTTTAAGGTACAAGTTAATTTTGAAATCCCCATATTCGAGGGTCAGATAGACGCCGATGCCGTAGATAAATGGTTAAATCTGCTAGAGGGTTATTTTTCTGTTCATGAATTTTCGAGTCGGGAAAAGATTGTTTTTGCTCTTCTCAAAGCAGCCCCCCACGTCAAGGACTGGTGGGAAACCTACTGCGAGCAGAAGGATGAAAGTACTGGCTCACTATTTTCAGCCGCACCCACCTGGGATTCGTTCCGGGATGCCATCAAGGAGCAGTACTACCCTGTCGGAAGCTATGAGGATGAATACATAAAGTGGACCACGCTGCGGCAGGGAAGGGACCAAGATGTGCCGGAGTTCACCAATCTTTTCCATACCCTTCGCACAAAGTTGGGTATCAAGGATTCGGAGCAACATTTGATACTCAAATACCGTGGCTGCCTGCACAAGTACATCCAGGAAGAAATACAATTCCTAAACATCCCCTCGCTCGGCGCAGCATACCGGTATGCCGTCAAAGTCGAGCAGAAGTTTAAACAAAAGAAGCGAGACTTTGGATCTGCGAATCCAAAGCAGGGGAAAGGTGCCCCTAAACCACAGAACAAAGGACAAAGCCAAGGCGGGACAGCCCAAGACAACCAGCTGAAGCTGCAAGCAAAGAGCAACGCCGCGAAGCCGAGAAAGGACACTGGAAAATGGTGCGAGTTCCATAAGAGCTCCACTCACAACACAAGTGAGTGTCGGGCCAAACAGTCACTGGTGGCTGAGCTAAAGGTTTCAGAATCAGATGCATGTTCCGACTCTGAGTCAGAACCCGATAAGGGGTATGAAAAAGGGAAGCAGATCATTGATGCGGATCCCAGCGCCACTGTTGCTACCGCAAAGATCCAGAAAAATGAACCCGAAGATCCAGAGGAGGAGGAGCGTCTCTTCCACTCCCAGATGTGGGTCAAGGGCTCCCCGATACAGTTCATTGTTGATAGCGGGAGTCAAAAGAACCTCATTTCGGCAGAGGTCGTGAAGCGGTTGGGCTTACCGACCACAGCACATCCACAACCATACACCATTGGGTGGCTTTACCAAGGGCGAGATCTTCGCGTGAGCCAGCAGTGTCGCCTTCCATACAACATCAAGCCCTTCACGGATGAGGTATTGTGTGACATTGCTCCCCTTGAAGTTTGTGATGTATTACTAGGACAACCATACTTGTGGAAGCGACATGCTGTGTATGAATCAAGGCCCCGTGCTGTTATTATTACATTGGGAAATAAGTTGTTCAGGATACCAGAGGTACCACCACCTGCCGCCATCTCTTTGATTACTGCAAAACAATGCAGTAAGATCATTTCCAAAACCAGGAAATTTGTTTTCCTGATGATACGCCCTCAAGGGAAGAAGAAGACAGTGGCCGCGGCCTCCAAACGAGGTCCCTCTGCACGGCAGCTACAAATGGACAAGATTGTGGAGGAGTACAAAGACATCTTCACCTCCCCGGCAGGGGTTCCTCTGCACTGTCAAGTCAAGCACTCCATTGATCTGACCCCAGGTGCGCCGCTACCCAATGGACCAATTTATCGGCGCTCCGTTCTGGAGAACAATGAAATCAAGAGGCAGATTCAGGAGCTCCTACAGAAAGGTCACATCCGTCCGAGTTCTTCGCCCTGTGGGAGCCCGATAGTGTTGGTACAGAAGAAGGATGGGACGTGGAGACTCTGTATTGACTATCGGGCGCTGAACAAGATCACTGTCCGTAATAGGTACCCGATCCCGCGGATTGATGACCTCCTAGACCAACTAAAGGGGGCGAAATATTTCAGCAAGATCGATCTGAAGTCAGGATATCACCAGGTACCAATTGAACCCTCAGATGTGTGGAAGACTGCCTTCAAATCCAAGGAGGGCCTCTTCGAATGGTTGGTCATGCCTTTCGGATTGACGAATGCTCCTGCAACCTTTATGAGGCTAATGGATGACATCTTGCGGCCATTCACCAACTCCTTTGTAGTAGTATACTTGGATGACATTCTGATCTTCAGCCAGAGTTGGGAAGAGCACCTCCACCACATCCGACAGGTTCTCCAAACACTGCGGCAACACAAGCTATGTGCCAATTTGGAGAAATGCACTTTTGGCATGACCGAGGTCCAGTATCTGGGATACATCATTGATGAACAGGGGGTGCATGTCGATCCAGCCAAGGTCCAAGTCATTCGGGATTGGCCCTCTCCAACCACTCTAACAGAGCTCCGCAGCTTTCTAGGTCTTGCCAACTTCTACCGCAGGTTTGTGTTGGGATTTTCTCATATTTCTTGGCCCTTGAGTCAAGTCACCAAGGGCGGGGCGAAAGCAAAATTCTTTTGGTCTGAATCTCAACAGAAGGCATTCAGGGAGTTGAAGGATCGCCTCTGCACGGCACCAGTGCTCGCGTTACCAGATTTACAACAACCATTTGAGGTCGAGACAGATGCCTCTGACTATGCTATTGGGGCAGTCCTTACTCAACATGGACATCCAGTGGCATATCACAGTGAAACACTTTCAGACACAGTCCGGAAGTACCCCACTTATGATAAAGAGATGTATTCCATTGTACAGGCCTGCCGACAATGGAAGCATTACATTTTGGGGAAGGAAACGGTCATCCACACAGACCACCGACCTCTGCAATTCATACAGACCCAAGGGAAATTGCAGAATGATCGCCATCAGAAGTGGTCTACATACCTGCAACAGTTTCACTTGAATATCAAGTATAAAAAGGGCAGCACCAATAATGTTGCAGATTGCCTCAGTCGACCACCGATCATGGCGCTAACCACCGTGCTCAACTCTTGCGGGCACGAGACTTCTGATTGGCCACTTCTCTACAAAAGCGACCCAGAATTCGGCCACACATACCAGACACTCTTGGAGGGTCGGCAGGTTGCAGATTTTCACCTCCAGGATGCCCTATTATGCCACCTCGGTCACCTTTGTGTTCCTTCAAGCGAGCGTGCCAAGATGATTTGGGAAGCACACTACAGTCGGGCTGCTGGGCATTTCGGGGTCGAGAAAACAGTGGCAGTACTGCAAAACTATTTCTATTGGCCGAATCTTCGACAGGATGTTGGGAAGTACATCCGATCATGTACTGCCTGTGCCATTGCCAAACCGACCATTAAGAAGCAAGGCCTCTATACCCCGTTGCCTACCCCTAGTCGACCTTGGGAATCCATCTCCATGGATTACATGTCAGGCCTTCCTTCCACTAAGCATGGAAATGACTGTGTTTTTGTGGTCGTCGACAGGTTCTCAAAGATGGCCATTATGATGGCCTGCAAGAAGAATATCACAGCAGAAGCCACTGCTAAACTCTTCTTTGAACGAGTGTGGGTGCACTTTGGGATCCCACAGTCTATCATCTCAGATCGGGACAGTCGGTTTCTCAGCACATTTTGGTCCAGTCTCTGGTCAATGCTGGACACCAAACTCACGAAGTCCACAGCCTTCCATCCTCAAACTGATGGCCAGACAGAGGTTGTCAACAGGATGATTGTGCACATTCTGCGCATGTATAACTCAAAGCATCCACGCACATGGGACGAGAGCCTCCCCTATGTTCAGCACAGCTACAACCGAGCTCTTCACAGCTCCACTGGCCATAGCCCTTTTCAGGTGGGTTTAGGATTCCAGCCACTATGCCCCATTGATGTGGCCATGCCACTTGCAGCTACTCACATGAATTCAGCTCATGTCCAGTCCGAAACAGATAAGGCCACCAGCTTCATTGAGCGCATCCAACATATTCGCCAGCAGGTCCATGACATTCTTGAGAAATCAAATGCCAAGTACAAGCAGCGACATGATCAACACCGGGTGCCACACAAGTTTCAGGTGGGCGACAAAGTCTGGTTGCATTTGCAAAAGGAACGCCTTACTGGAGCCTATCGGAAATTGAGACCACTTCGATATGGTCCTTACACCATTACTAAGGCTATGGGAGACAATGCATTTGAGCTCAGCATTCCCCCATTCCTTGGCCTGCACCCAGTGTTCAATGTGGACCGCCTTCGGCCATACTTTCCACCATTGCTAGACACATCCGACATTGCAGAACAGCTCAAACCCACAGAATTAAATCCAGATTGCATGGAACAAGCTGCAACTGATCGGATCATGGACACACAGATCAAGAACACTCGCCAACAGCATATCCAACTGTATCGAGTTGTCAAAGCAGGCCAACTCCTTCAGCAGGGCAAGTGGCTCACCAGGGAACAAGTTCAGCAGAGGTTTCCTCATCTCATGGAGGAGCTCAACGCAATGGGGACCATTGCTTCCTAAGGGGGGAGGAATGATCCAGGTGGATATTGGTGGCCACCTGCCAGGTCCACCTGGACCCCCACCATTGTCTTTCTCAGCATTTTCAGTTTCCTTAATTGTAGCACAGTTTACTATTTTTAGCAGTTTTTCGGGTCCTGAACTTCCGGAGCCGTTTTGAGGCCCTAAACGACGTTTTTTTGGAATTCTGGGGCAACCGAGCCCTATGTTTCCTCCCAAAGTGGTAGTACTCGGATAGATCTTTCTAACGAGCTATCGTACGCGTCAAACGGAGATCGTATGCCAAAGTTACGACCCCGGGAAATTGATGTACCAATTTACCCAAACGGGGCCCACAATTTGGCGTTTCATCTTCTAGGGTTAGGTTTCGGTATGTGAAGGGTTTTCCATTGTTTCTCAACAATAAATAGGCCTTCGAGCCTCATTGTAATACAGTTCAGAACAGTTCAGAGGCATGTAGCCATCACATCTCTTCTCAGAGATAAGCTACCATCGCCCTAGCTAGTTTATTGCCATTTCTGTTTGTAAGCATATGTCAGTATTTTCCATTAATGAAATGAAGTATTATTTCCGCTGCATCTTTGTGTATATGGTTATCTCTGTAATTTGTTGCGTTCCTGTTTAAATCTGGATCAGTGGTATCAGAGCGGTCTGCTTTTTCTCTGTTTTTCTTTGCATGTCCCCAACAAGGTCGGGATATAAGGAGTTAGGGCTTGAACTGGTTGAACCTTTGCAAGACCAGCCTCGCAAATCCCGACGGCCTCCCATGGCGGACGAGAAGAAAGACGAGGGGGCAGGAGATCCCATCAAAATCTTGCTCGAAGAAGCGCTCGAGCGACAACGGAACGCGATGATGGACAGCTTTGCGCAGATCCTTCAGCGGCTACCCAGAAGCGGCGCATCGGCTTCCAGCAGCTCCTCTGGAAACGCCACACCCTTTAAGGTACAAGTTAATTTTGAAATCCCCATATTCGAGGGTCAGATAGACGCCGATGCCGTAGATAAATGGTTAAATCTGCTAGAGGGTTATTTTTCTGTTCATGAATTTTCGAGTCGGGAAAAGATTGTTTTTGCTCTTCTCAAAGCAGCCCCCCACGTCAAGGACTGGTGGGAAACCTACTGCGAGCAGAAGGATGAAAGTACTGGCTCACTATTTTCAGCCGCACCCACCTGGGATTCGTTCCGGGATGCCATCAAGGAGCAGTACTACCCTGTCGGAAGCTATGAGGATGAATACATAAAGTGGACCACGCTGCGGCAGGGAAGGGACCAAGATGTGCCGGAGTTCACCAATCTTTTCCATACCCTTCGCACAAAGTTGGGTATCAAGGATTCGGAGCAACATTTGATACTCAAATACCGTGGCTGCCTGCACAAGTACATCCAGGAAGAAATACAGTTCCTAAACATCCCCTCGCTCGGCGCAGCATACCGGTATGCCGTCAAAGTCGAGCAGAAGTTTAAACAAAAGAAGCGAGACTTTGGATCTGCGAATCCAAAGCAGGGGAAAGGTGCCCCTAAACCACAGAACAAAGGACAAAGCCAAGGCGGGACAGCCCAAGACAACCAGCTGAAGCTGCAAGCAAAGAGCAACGCCGCGAAGCCGAGAAAGGACACTGGAAAATGGTGCGAGTTCCATAAGAGCTCCACTCACAACACAAGTGAGTGTCGGGCCAAACAGTCACTGGTGGCTGAGCTAAAGGTTTCAGAATCAGATGCATGTTCCGACTCTGAGTCAGAACCCGATAAGGGGTATGAAAAAGGGAAGCAGATCATTGATGCGGATCCCAGCGCCACTGTTGCTACCGCAAAGATCCAGAAAAATGAACCCGAAGATCCAGAGGAGGAGGAGCGTCTCTTCCACTCCCAGATGTGGGTCAAGGGCTCCCCGATACAGTTCATTGTTGATAGCGGGAGTCAAAAGAACCTCATTTCGGCAGAGGTCGTGAAGCGGTTGGGCTTACCGACCACAGCACATCCACAACCATACACCATTGGGTGGCTTTACCAAGGGCGAGATCTTCGCGTGAGCCAGCAGTGTCGCCTTCCATACAACATCAAGCCCTTCACGGATGAGGTATTGTGTGACATTGCTCCCCTTGAAGTTTGTGATGTATTACTAGGACAACCATACTTGTGGAAGCGACATGCTGTGTATGAATCAAGGCCCCGTGCTGTTATTATTACATTGGGAAATAAGTTGTTCAGGATACCAGAGGTACCACCACCTGCCGCCATCTCTTTGATTACTGCAAAACAATGCAGTAAGATCATTTCCAAAACCAGGAAATTTGTTTTCCTGATGATACGCCCTCAAGGGAAGAAGAAGACAGTGGCCGCGGCCTCCAAACGAGGTCCCTCTGCACGGCAGCTACAAATGGACAAGATTGTGGAGGAGTACAAAGACATCTTCACCTCCCCGGCAGGGGTTCCTCTGCACTGTCAAGTCAAGCACTCCATTGATCTGACCCCAGGTGCGCCGCTACCCAATGGACCAATTTATCGGCGCTCCGTTCTGGAGAACAATGAAATCAAGAGGCAGATTCAGGAGCTCCTACAGAAAGGTCACATCCGTCCGAGTTCTTCGCCCTGTGGGAGCCCGATAGTGTTGGTACAGAAGAAGGATGGGACGTGGAGACTCTGTATTGACTATCGGGCGCTGAACAAGATCACTGTCCGTAATAGGTACCCGATCCCGCGGATTGATGACCTCCTAGACCAACTAAAGGGGGCGAAATATTTCAGCAAGATCGATCTGAAGTCAGGATATCACCAGGTACCAATTGAACCCTCAGATGTGTGGAAGACTGCCTTCAAATCCAAGGAGGGCCTCTTCGAATGGTTGGTCATGCCTTTCGGATTGACGAATGCTCCTGCAACCTTTATGAGGCTAATGGATGACATCTTGCGGCCATTCACCAACTCCTTTGTAGTAGTATACTTGGATGACATTCTGATCTTCAGCCAGAGTTGGGAAGAGCACCTCCACCACATCCGACAGGTTCTCCAAACACTGCGGCAACACAAGCTATGTGCCAATTTGGAGAAATGCACTTTTGGCATGACCGAGGTCCAGTATCTGGGATACATCATTGATGAACAGGGGGTGCATGTCGATCCAGCCAAGGTCCAAGTCATTCGGGATTGGCCCTCTCCAACCACTCTAACAGAGCTCCGCAGCTTTCTAGGTCTTGCCAACTTCTACCGCAGGTTTGTGTTGGGATTTTCTCATATTTCTTGGCCCTTGAGTCAAGTCACCAAGGGCGGGGCGAAAGCAAAATTCTTTTGGTCTGAATCTCAACAGAAGGCATTCAGGGAGTTGAAGGATCGCCTCTGCACGGCACCAGTGCTCGCGTTACCAGATTTACAACAACCATTTGAGGTCGAGACAGATGCCTCTGACTATGCTATTGGGGCAGTCCTTACTCAACATGGACATCCAGTGGCATATCACAGTGAAACACTTTCAGACACAGTCCGGAAGTACCCCACTTATGATAAAGAGATGTATTCCATTGTACAGGCCTGCCGACAATGGAAGCATTACATTTTGGGGAAGGAAACGGTCATCCACACAGACCACCGACCTCTGCAATTCATACAGACCCAAGGGAAATTGCAGAATGATCGCCATCAGAAGTGGTCTACATACCTGCAACAGTTTCACTTGAATATCAAGTATAAAAAGGGCAGCACCAATAATGTTGCAGATTGCCTCAGTCGACCACCGATCATGGCGCTAACCACCGTGCTCAACTCTTGCGGGCACGAGACTTCTGATTGGCCACTTCTCTACAAAAGCGACCCAGAATTCGGCCACACATACCAGACACTCTTGGAGGGTCGGCAGGTTGCAGATTTTCACCTCCAGGATGCCCTATTATGCCACCTCGGTCACCTTTGTGTTCCTTCAAGCGAGCGTGCCAAGATGATTTGGGAAGCACACTACAGTCGGGCTGCTGGGCATTTCGGGGTCGAGAAAACAGTGGCAGTACTGCAAAACTATTTCTATTGGCCGAATCTTCGACAGGATGTTGGGAAGTACATCCGATCATGTACTGCCTGTGCCATTGCCAAACCGACCATTAAGAAGCAAGGCCTCTATACCCCGTTGCCTACCCCTAGTCGACCTTGGGAATCCATCTCCATGGATTACATGTCAGGCCTTCCTTCCACTAAGCATGGAAATGACTGTGTTTTTGTGGTCGTCGACAGGTTCTCAAAGATGGCCATTATGATGGCCTGCAAGAAGAATATCACAGCAGAAGCCACTGCTAAACTCTTCTTTGAACGAGTGTGGGTGCACTTTGGGATCCCACAGTCTATCATCTCAGATCGGGACAGTCGGTTTCTCAGCACATTTTGGTCCAGTCTCTGGTCAATGCTGGACACCAAACTCACGAAGTCCACAGCCTTCCATCCTCAAACTGATGGCCAGACAGAGGTTGTCAACAGGATGATTGTGCACATTCTGCGCATGTATAACTCAAAGCATCCACGCACATGGGACGAGAGCCTCCCCTATGTTCAGCACAGCTACAACCGAGCTCTTCACAGCTCCACTGGCCATAGCCCTTTTCAGGTGGGTTTAGGATTCCAGCCACTATGCCCCATTGATGTGGCCATGCCACTTGCAGCTACTCACATGAATTCAGCTCATGTCCAGTCCGAAACAGATAAGGCCACCAGCTTCATTGAGCGCATCCAACATATTCGCCAGCAGGTCCATGACATTCTTGAGAAATCAAATGCCAAGTACAAGCAGCGACATGATCAACACCGGGTGCCACACAAGTTTCAGGTGGGCGACAAAGTCTGGTTGCATTTGCAAAAGGAACGCCTTACTGGAGCCTATCGGAAATTGAGACCACTTCGATATGGTCCTTACACCATTACTAAGGCTATGGGAGACAATGCATTTGAGCTCAGCATTCCCCCATTCCTTGGCCTGCACCCAGTGTTCAATGTGGACCGCCTTCGGCCATACTTTCCACCATTGCTAGACACATCCGACATTGCAGAACAGCTCAAACCCACAGAATTAAATCCAGATTGCATGGAACAAGCTGCAACTGATCGGATCATGGACACACAGATCAAGAACACTCGCCAACAGCATATCCAACTGTATCGAGTTGTCAAAGCAGGCCAACTCCTTCAGCAGGGCAAGTGGCTCACCAGGGAACAAGTTCAGCAGAGGTTTCCTCATCTCATGGAGGAGCTCAACGCAATGGGGACCATTGCTTCCTAAGGGGGGAGGAATGATCCAGGTGGATATTGGTGGCCACCTGCCAGGTCCACCTGGACCCCCACCATTGTCTTTCTCAGCATTTTCAGTTTCCTTAATTGTAGCACAGTTTACTATTTTTAGCAGTTTTTCGGGTCCTGAACTTCCGGAGCCGTTTTGAGGCCCTAAACGACGTTTTTTTGGAATTCTGGGGCAACCGAGCCCTATGTTTCCTCCCAAAGTGGTAGTACTCGGATAGATCTTTCTAACGAGCTATCGTACGCGTCAAACGGAGATCGTATGCCAAAGTTACGACCCCGGGAAATTGATGTACCAATTTACCCAAACGGGGCCCACAATTTGGCGTTTCATCTTCTAGGGTTAGGTTTCGGTATGTGAAGGGTTTTCCATTGTTTCTCAACAATAAATAGGCCTTCGAGCCTCATTGTAATACAGTTCAGAACAGTTCAGAGGCATGTAGCCATCACATCTCTTCTCAGAGATAAGCTACCATCGCCCTAGCTAGTTTATTGCCATTTCTGTTTGTAAGCATATGTCAGTATTTTCCATTAATGAAATGAAGTATTATTTCCGCTGCATCTTTGTGTATATGGTTATCTCTGTAATTTGTTGCGTTCCTGTTTAAATCTGGATCAGTGGTATCAGAGCGGTCTGCTTTTTCTCTGTTTTTCTTTGCATGTCCCCAACAAGGTCGGGATATAAGGAGTTAGGGCTTGAACTGGTTGAACCTTTGCAAGACCAGCCTCGCAAATCCCGACGGCCTCCCATGGCGGACGAGAAGAAAGACGAGGGGGCAGGAGATCCCATCAAAATCTTGCTCGAAGAAGCGCTCGAGCGACAACGGAACGCGATGATGGACAGCTTTGCGCAGATCCTTCAGCGGCTACCCAGAAGCGGCGCATCGGCTTCCAGCAGCTCCTCTGGAAACGCCACACCCTTTAAGGTACAAGTTAATTTTGAAATCCCCATATTCGAGGGTCAGATAGACGCCGATGCCGTAGATAAATGGTTAAATCTGCTAGAGGGTTATTTTTCTGTTCATGAATTTTCGAGTCGGGAAAAGATTGTTTTTGCTCTTCTCAAAGCAGCCCCCCACGTCAAGGACTGGTGGGAAACCTACTGCGAGCAGAAGGATGAAAGTACTGGCTCACTATTTTCAGCCGCACCCACCTGGGATTCGTTCCGGGATGCCATCAAGGAGCAGTACTACCCTGTCGGAAGCTATGAGGATGAATACATAAAGTGGACCACGCTGCGGCAGGGAAGGGACCAAGATGTGCCGGAGTTCACCAATCTTTTCCATACCCTTCGCACAAAGTTGGGTATCAAGGATTCGGAGCAACATTTGATACTCAAATACCGTGGCTGCCTGCACAAGTACATCCAGGAAGAAATACAGTTCCTAAACATCCCCTCGCTCGGCGCAGCATACCGGTATGCCGTCAAAGTCGAGCAGAAGTTTAAACAAAAGAAGCGAGACTTTGGATCTGCGAATCCAAAGCAGGGGAAAGGTGCCCCTAAACCACAGAACAAAGGACAAAGCCAAGGCGGGACAGCCCAAGACAACCAGCTGAAGCTGCAAGCAAAGAGCAACGCCGCGAAGCCGAGAAAGGACACTGGAAAATGGTGCGAGTTCCATAAGAGCTCCACTCACAACACAAGTGAGTGTCGGGCCAAACAGTCACTGGTGGCTGAGCTAAAGGTTTCAGAATCAGATGCATGTTCCGACTCTGAGTCAGAACCCGATAAGGGGTATGAAAAAGGGAAGCAGATCATTGATGCGGATCCCAGCGCCACTGTTGCTACCGCAAAGATCCAGAAAAATGAACCCGAAGATCCAGAGGAGGAGGAGCGTCTCTTCCACTCCCAGATGTGGGTCAAGGGCTCCCCGATACAGTTCATTGTTGATAGCGGGAGTCAAAAGAACCTCATTTCGGCAGAGGTCGTGAAGCGGTTGGGCTTACCGACCACAGCACATCCACAACCATACACCATTGGGTGGCTTTACCAAGGGCGAGATCTTCGCGTGAGCCAGCAGTGTCGCCTTCCATACAACATCAAGCCCTTCACGGATGAGGTATTGTGTGACATTGCTCCCCTTGAAGTTTGTGATGTATTACTAGGACAACCATACTTGTGGAAGCGACATGCTGTGTATGAATCAAGGCCCCGTGCTGTTATTATTACATTGGGAAATAAGTTGTTCAGGATACCAGAGGTACCACCACCTGCCGCCATCTCTTTGATTACTGCAAAACAATGCAGTAAGATCATTTCCAAAACCAGGAAATTTGTTTTCCTGATGATACGCCCTCAAGGGAAGAAGAAGACAGTGGCCGCGGCCTCCAAACGAGGTCCCTCTGCACGGCAGCTACAAATGGACAAGATTGTGGAGGAGTACAAAGACATCTTCACCTCCCCGGCAGGGGTTCCTCTGCACTGTCAAGTCAAGCACTCCATTGATCTGACCCCAGGTGCGCCGCTACCCAATGGACCAATTTATCGGCGCTCCGTTCTGGAGAACAATGAAATCAAGAGGCAGATTCAGGAGCTCCTACAGAAAGGTCACATCCGTCCGAGTTCTTCGCCCTGTGGGAGCCCGATAGTGTTGGTACAGAAGAAGGATGGGACGTGGAGACTCTGTATTGACTATCGGGCGCTGAACAAGATCACTGTCCGTAATAGGTACCCGATCCCGCGGATTGATGACCTCCTAGACCAACTAAAGGGGGCGAAATATTTCAGCAAGATCGATCTGAAGTCAGGATATCACCAGGTACCAATTGAACCCTCAGATGTGTGGAAGACTGCCTTCAAATCCAAGGAGGGCCTCTTCGAATGGTTGGTCATGCCTTTCGGATTGACGAATGCTCCTGCAACCTTTATGAGGCTAATGGATGACATCTTGCGGCCATTCACCAACTCCTTTGTAGTAGTATACTTGGATGACATTCTGATCTTCAGCCAGAGTTGGGAAGAGCACCTCCACCACATCCGACAGGTTCTCCAAACACTGCGGCAACACAAGCTATGTGCCAATTTGGAGAAATGCACTTTTGGCATGACCGAGGTCCAGTATCTGGGATACATCATTGATGAACAGGGGGTGCATGTCGATCCAGCCAAGGTCCAAGTCATTCGGGATTGGCCCTCTCCAACCACTCTAACAGAGCTCCGCAGCTTTCTAGGTCTTGCCAACTTCTACCGCAGGTTTGTGTTGGGATTTTCTCATATTTCTTGGCCCTTGAGTCAAGTCACCAAGGGCGGGGCGAAAGCAAAATTCTTTTGGTCTGAATCTCAACAGAAGGCATTCAGGGAGTTGAAGGATCGCCTCTGCACGGCACCAGTGCTCGCGTTACCAGATTTACAACAACCATTTGAGGTCGAGACAGATGCCTCTGACTATGCTATTGGGGCAGTCCTTACTCAACATGGACATCCAGTGGCATATCACAGTGAAACACTTTCAGACACAGTCCGGAAGTACCCCACTTATGATAAAGAGATGTATTCCATTGTACAGGCCTGCCGACAATGGAAGCATTACATTTTGGGGAAGGAAACGGTCATCCACACAGACCACCGACCTCTGCAATTCATACAGACCCAAGGGAAATTGCAGAATGATCGCCATCAGAAGTGGTCTACATACCTGCAACAGTTTCACTTGAATATCAAGTATAAAAAGGGCAGCACCAATAATGTTGCAGATTGCCTCAGTCGACCACCGATCATGGCGCTAACCACCGTGCTCAACTCTTGCGGGCACGAGACTTCTGATTGGCCACTTCTCTACAAAAGCGACCCAGAATTCGGCCACACATACCAGACACTCTTGGAGGGTCGGCAGGTTGCAGATTTTCACCTCCAGGATGCCCTATTATGCCACCTCGGTCACCTTTGTGTTCCTTCAAGCGAGCGTGCCAAGATGATTTGGGAAGCACACTACAGTCGGGCTGCTGGGCATTTCGGGGTCGAGAAAACAGTGGCAGTACTGCAAAACTATTTCTATTGGCCGAATCTTCGACAGGATGTTGGGAAGTACATCCGATCATGTACTGCCTGTGCCATTGCCAAACCGACCATTAAGAAGCAAGGCCTCTATACCCCGTTGCCTACCCCTAGTCGACCTTGGGAATCCATCTCCATGGATTACATGTCAGGCCTTCCTTCCACTAAGCATGGAAATGACTGTGTTTTTGTGGTCGTCGACAGGTTCTCAAAGATGGCCATTATGATGGCCTGCAAGAAGAATATCACAGCAGAAGCCACTGCTAAACTCTTCTTTGAACGAGTGTGGGTGCACTTTGGGATCCCACAGTCTATCATCTCAGATCGGGACAGTCGGTTTCTCAGCACATTTTGGTCCAGTCTCTGGTCAATGCTGGACACCAAACTCACGAAGTCCACAGCCTTCCATCCTCAAACTGATGGCCAGACAGAGGTTGTCAACAGGATGATTGTGCACATTCTGCGCATGTATAACTCAAAGCATCCACGCACATGGGACGAGAGCCTCCCCTATGTTCAGCACAGCTACAACCGAGCTCTTCACAGCTCCACTGGCCATAGCCCTTTTCAGGTGGGTTTAGGATTCCAGCCACTATGCCCCATTGATGTGGCCATGCCACTTGCAGCTACTCACATGAATTCAGCTCATGTCCAGTCCGAAACAGATAAGGCCACCAGCTTCATTGAGCGCATCCAACATATTCGCCAGCAGGTCCATGACATTCTTGAGAAATCAAATGCCAAGTACAAGCAGCGACATGATCAACACCGGGTGCCACACAAGTTTCAGGTGGGCGACAAAGTCTGGTTGCATTTGCAAAAGGAACGCCTTACTGGAGCCTATCGGAAATTGAGACCACTTCGATATGGTCCTTACACCATTACTAAGGCTATGGGAGACAATGCATTTGAGCTCAGCATTCCCCCATTCCTTGGCCTGCACCCAGTGTTCAATGTGGACCGCCTTCGGCCATACTTTCCACCATTGCTAGACACATCCGACATTGCAGAACAGCTCAAACCCACAGAATTAAATCCAGATTGCATGGAACAAGCTGCAACTGATCGGATCATGGACACACAGATCAAGAACACTCGCCAACAGCATATCCAACTGTATCGAGTTGTCAAAGCAGGCCAACTCCTTCAGCAGGGCAAGTGGCTCACCAGGGAACAAGTTCAGCAGAGGTTTCCTCATCTCATGGAGGAGCTCAACGCAATGGGGACCATTGCTTCCTAAGGGGGGAGGAATGATCCAGGTGGATATTGGTGGCCACCTGCCAGGTCCACCTGGACCCCCACCATTGTCTTTCTCAGCATTTTCAGTTTCCTTAATTGTAGCACAGTTTACTATTTTTAGCAGTTTTTCGGGTCCTGAACTTCCGGAGCCGTTTTGAGGCCCTAAACGACGTTTTTTTGGAATTCTGGGGCAACCGAGCCCTATGTTGCCTCCCAAAGTGGTAGTACTCGGATAGATCTTTCTAACGAGCTATCGTACGCGTCAAACGGAGATCGTATGCCAAAGTTACGACCCCGGGAAATTGATGTACCAATTTACCCAAACAGGGCCCACAATTTGGCGTTTCATCTTCTAGGGTTAGGTTTCGGTATGTGAAGGGTTTTCCATTGTTTCTCAACAATAAATAGGCCTTCGAGCCTCATTGTAATACAGTTCAGAACAGTTCAGAGGCATGTAGCCATCACATCTCTTCTCAGAGATAAGCTACCATCGCCCTAGCTAGTTTATTGCCATTTCTGTTTGTAAGCATATGTCAGTATTTTCCATTAATGAAATGAAGTATTATTTCCACTGCATCTTTGTGTATATGGTTATCTCTGTAATTTGTTGCGTTCCTGTTTAAATCTGGATCAGAGAGCTAGCTTTGGCTTCTCTAGCTTGGCATAGGAGAGAAGATCATTCTTTGGAGAAGCATGAAGTGACTTAATGCTCCACTACTAGAGATAGTGGCTAACCATTGTAACTGTGTACTTGGATCTATCACTTAATTATCAGAAGCTCGTTGAGCCAACACATTTTCATGCATGTATCATGAATGTTGTAAGAATTTCTTTAGATGTTTGCAGTATATTTTATGTTCATATGTACTAAACAAATTGAAGTACTTCATTGGCTTCAGTGCTCATCTTATTAAATGTGTGTTGCATTTTCTTAATGATCATTATGTCTCTATGAATTATTTTTTCTAGATAACTAAAAAATATTTCCTTGTTCTCATGTGCCTCTCTTAGGATAGTACTGTTACTTTCCTTCTAGAGACTCACTCTTGTCTCCCCTCTCGTGAAGGCCTCCTTTTACACATTGTAAATGGTGTTTCACAATGTCAACTTACTTGTTGATTTCAAAGGTTATGTTCACACTCTTTTATGTTATTTATTGTACCTAAGGAAAACCTTTGAGTTATGGTGGTCAAGTCGATACTCTAGAGGGGCTCTTACTCCAAACAGCGTGAGGTCTAATTGGAAATTCACATTGGGAGACCCCCTATATGTTAGTGGTATCTAGAACCGTAAGCAGAATGACATGTTAAGTCTTATCAACAAGAAGTGGAATGGATAGAAACTAAAAGATCAACTTTAAAATAACCAATAAGATTTAATATGATGATGTCATCCCTTAGGGTAAATATATTTGGAGGGAAAAGAAGAAAACTACCTTTTTATTATGTTTCCATCTTATCTCTTTATAGGCTTACTAAAATTTCAAGTATAAGAACCCATTTTGTGTGAAATTAAATTCTAAACCCAATGAGTACCCACCCTACATACCTACGAGGAGCCCCACTGAGAAAAAATTGAAAACTCATAAAAAAATATATTTCTTGAAATATACATATTTTTCATGTATTTTTAGTTTTGCTTAGAATGTGTCTACTAAAAAAGTATGCAAATTGGGTACTCATTGGATGTGAAATTCAATTCTGCATCCAATAACTTCCTACACTTGACATTTGATTAAATCTATAAGGTGAGAAGCTAGAAATACAAAAAAAGGTAGTTTTCTTTGTTTTCCTTTAAAACTCTATAACTCTTATTTTATTGTTTTAACTATTATTTTATTGTTTTCCTTAGGAGGCCCATTTTAGACCTCAAAATTCCTCTAATTAATTGTGTTATTCCACGAGATGGTATGTTCACCTGTGGATAGATCTATGTTGATGTGGACCTTGAGAAATTTCATGTTGGAGGCTACTTAACTTTCCTAGGATAAATGGACCTTTATCCATCCAATGGATCACAACAAAATATCATTCAATTCCAAATTTTACCATGAACATGGCCACCTTTCCAAGAATTTCCCCTAAGCAGGGTCAAACTCCACACAAGTAGACTAAGGGGTGAAATGGAGAAAACACAAAAAAGAAAAGAGTCACCACTAGGTAGGGACATCCTTCTTACATCCCTAATCCTGTAGTTTTATCACAGTAAAATACATCCTCCTTGAAGCACACCTCTAGAGATCAATCCAACTCTAGTAATAATGACAAGGAGAAGATCTTTTAGGAAATCATCATGAGATATTAGCACATATGGAAAATATTGAGTATCCTTCCATCTTTGATGAACATGTGTAAAATGGAGATAATTCTATGGAATTCCCCAATTATATGATGATATGATTCATATAAAATCCCCATATGACCTAGATTTGGAGGAAGAAATATATCAGTCCCCCACTAAGGCTATCCATTCTTATGGCCTCCCTTTTCCTCTTCTAGGATCAATAGATGATATATTAGAAGGAGAAACATATTGGGACTCAATGGTTAATAGTACGATCAAGAAAGTAGGGAGAAATAATTTTCGACATTGATGTGAAGAGTAGCAAGATAAATACAAAGAACTTGGGACATAACCTACTATAAAAGATGTGTCTAGTAGGGGTAACGGAACCAAAAGGAACCAAAGTTTAATATTTTCTCCCCATGGAGAAAATCCAAAAATCATATGTAATGAAAATCATCTCCTAAAAATATAGGGATTTTTGAAGTGACAAAAAAAATAACAGTGAAATATTTAATTAAAGAAGAAAATCCCCAAATTGTCTTACTCTAGGAGACAAAAATGGAGAAAATGGAAGTCCTCCAAACATCTAACTCCATATCGAAAGGATGTGTTGCAAAATAAATTAGTTCTAGATGGGATTTTTGGGGTACTTGTACCCTATGGTCCTCATCCATGATTATGTTGGTATAGGTACAAAGCATTATTCAATCATCAATAGTTAGATTTATTCACATTCCCTCAAGAAAAGTATGCAATATAATCCATGACTATATGGCATTAGCATAACAATAAATGGTACTTTGTTTTAATTTTCTTCACAATCTAAAGGAGAGAGGCTTGGGATCCAACTATATTTTTTCTAGAGATTTTAACACCACCTTGCACACTTGGGAGAAGAAAGAAGGATTCCTTTTTGAATACCTCTTCTACAAAATAATGTAATATTTTTACTCTTATTTGGATTTGACTAACATAAAATTGATAAAATTAAAGTACACTTGGAACAATTATAGGCTTGGACCAGTGCATATAGTTGCTCACCTTAACTATTTCTTGGTCCACAACATCTTGGAGGAGAAATTCTATCTCTCCTTTCAAATCTTGAATTGGATCAACTCGAATCACTACCCTATTACTCTTTCCATGCTACCACATGAAGACTATGACACCATCCCTTTATTATTTAACCCATAGTGGGCTCACAATCTTGATTTTTTTGGCATCCTTTCGCATGCTTGGTTCCAAATGATTGATGACTTGTTAATCCACATATGGGAATAAAAATCATTTCTATCAAATCATCCCTAAAATAATGGTGAGGTGCATTTTTAAGACAGGGACAAATAAATGTACTCCCCAAATCATAGCTAGGGTAAATTCAAAGTTAACTTGAATTAAAATGGTGTCTATGAATTTATTAATAAAGGAAAAGTAAGTGTTTCTCTAGTTGAAAGCGGCTTTGATACTAGAATATGATTGATTAAGGTTAAAGCCTAGGAGTCTATGGTTTAGTGTGAGTGATCAAAATACCAATATTTCAACAAGCATGCCAAAATACACCTTGGACACAATAATGTTATTTCTATGACCATGTAAAATGGGAAAACACTCAATTCTTATGATGAGATCAAGGAAGAAACCCTCCATATAAAAACTATTCATTCAGAGCAAGGACACTGGAACACTAAAGTTGTTGAGGTTATGTGGGAACATATCCCTTCTATGGTTTCTATTGAAGGGAATGATAGGTTAATGCAAAAAAAAATTAGAGGAATAAATATGGGAAATTATTATCTCCTTTTAAATTAACAACTTCATTACTCATTTATACAAAAAGTTTCAATACATCATTAAATTTTACCTGATTAGAATTATAAATTATTCTAATTTCTCTTTGTGCATGGGAGGAGGAATCATATGAACCTTTCTTCAATTGGCTCTGAAAGAGGTAAATCCTTACACAATTTTTAAATTCAATCCCATTTGTCCCCTATAAAATTACTTCCATTATTATAGAAAACCCCTTAAACCCTCTTCTCCAGACTTGATCTCTAGAAATAAATCATTTTTTGTTGGGAAGAGGGAAATAATGGATAATATAATTATTTTCAAAGAGGCTATACACTCTTCATTAATATAAAGCCTCGCTGAACCTTACAAAAAAAAAAAAAAAAAGAGGTTATACACTCCAACAAAGCCAAGGGGAGAAGGGAATGATTATAAAATTAAACATGGTGATGCCTTTGACTATGTTAGGAATAATTTCCTCTTTTTTGTCCTTCAGTTGGTTGGCTTCAACATTGGCTTTATATATTCGATTATTGCTTGAATAAAAAACCCATGGATTTCCCCTGTGGTCAATCAAAAATTTGTAGGGTCGCTTATAGCATCAAGAGGCCTACATCGACGATGCCATTGATATCCCATCATAAATATCATCATGGTTGAATCCTTATTTCAAAAACTTTATTTAAAAATAAGAACAAAACATATTCCAAGCATTTGATTGTATGAGGAGTAGAAAATTTAAAATCATGCTTAGTTTGTTGATGACACATTGTTAATGGGTGGAACATCTACGATTATTTCTTCCCACTTCAATATGGTCTTGAATAGATTTTTTAATGCTTTAAGGGGCTAATTAATACAAATGAAATTCATCTATATTCATGTAATGTCAAGCATACTACTTAAATGACTCTATTCCATGTTCTTCATCTCCTACATTAAGAAGGTTAGATATCTTTCAGGTACTTGGGAATCCCTATTTCCCTTAAACCATTCCCTCATCCTTCTTGGAAGCCTATACTTTACAAAATTAAATCTAAGTTCTCCCAATGGTCATATGGTGATTTTAAAAATTTTCTTTTATTCTCTACCTCTCTTTCAATTCTATGCAACATTAACTTTAACCAGTGTTATATTATCCCTTATGCAAGAGTTAAGAAAATTCCTTTGGAAAGAGAAAAGAATCCAACTCTAAAAGTTTCCATCTCATGAATTGGGAAATGATTAGGATTCTTAAGAGTCAAAACAGAATAGGTGTAAAGGAAACTAATCTTATGAATGTAGCCTATGCACCCAAGCTTCTCTAGGTTTTCCTATCTAACCAGTATGATTGGTCGAAGCAGGTTATCCATAGGAAATATCTAGGAAGTTGTTGCTTAGATCATTATTTTCTAACCAAGGGTGGATATAAAATGTGGAATATTTTATCAACATCTCTCCCTCTAATTAAACATCTAGGTAATATTGCGAGAAGGCCTTGACTTGTGCAAAATCAACATCTCCTTCCTCTTCATGATTGGCTTGATAGTGTTTGTAAATCATCCTATTTTGAGATCCCTCATTAGTCATTCAATGGTGAGTGGTTGGGACCGATTATTGGATTAGTCTCATCTCACCTTTGAGCCCTTCCTTTCCTCGTGTATGTTGACTTGTGAAGTGTGCTCCATCTCATATCAATAATGAAGACTCTCATGGTTGGGGGTGGGATAGGTATTCTATGAGGTAGGATTATAAGTCATATTTGTATATGGATGATCTAAATGGGATCCATGAAAATTATCAAAGTGTTATGACTGTATCAAATTAGGATAGACTTCAAAAACTTGTGAACAAAGAGCTATTAGGAAGACCTCTGGACGGTGGCAGTTAGTAGCCAGCAAGGAGCGATGAGGACCTCGGTCAGATTGCGCTGACTGAGGCTCATGGAGACCACGCAGGATGCAAACTATCAATTAGGAAGTCTGGATTGGAAAATGGAGGCCGTTTCTAATTCACATGGCAAAAACCCATCAAATTGGAAAGGCCCCGAGCACACGGTCACAAGGAAAAGCCAAAAGACATGGAAAAAGTGCTAAAGAAAAAGGCAGGTCTCACACCCCAAAACTGGCGGAATATCGGAGGCATATTGGGCAATAAGAAGAATTGTCAGGACCCAACAATGCCATATAGTGAACAACGCGTGTTGGAAAGATGAGAGAGAAAACCACCTCTCATCGCAGGCTAATGGTCGAGCAAGTCAACCACGCAATAAGAGTGAACACCATAGGATCTGGGGGCTCCAGATTTAACAACGGAGATTGTGCCTGCTGAATGAATGGATCTGGAGGGAGAATTAAGTTGTAGCGAATAAAAGTCTGAAGTCCGATTTGACTGCTGAGTTGGTAGATGAATCATTACACAACATAACCGAAATATCAAACCATTTCAGGAAGAGCTGGCATAGTTCGTGAGAGGACAAGTGGCCACTTCCCTACGAGACATTACACAGTGACGATGGCGCAGAGGTAGGAAACTCCAAGTGAACAATAGCAGGTGATCCGAAGGGGTGGAAGAGGAAGTGAACAGTCATGAGAGAAATTGGATTTAAGCCATGAACAGACAGAGACAGAGACAGAGAGAGTGCAAAGTGAGAGCGAAGCGAGCATTGTAAGAAAAGAAGGAGACAGTGAGACAGAGAGACATAATAGAGAATAAGCAAGAAGCAGGAAATAGAGAGCTGAGCTCACTTACAGAGTAAGGTAGCATCGCGTAGATAGAGGGCTTGAGAGGTTCGAGCAATCCTTGAGAGGATATCTATCAGGAACTAAGTGCCAAATTGGACTCATCCCATTTAAGACAAGTTGAGGTCGAGACTTAGTAAGGAAGAGTCTGTGCACTCTAGTGGCTTGGGGAATCCAGGAACCACCCTGCTAAGCATCCTCTATTTTAGGAGACTCAAATTGATCTCCTCATTGTAAAAACTCTGCTTTAAAGACACAAAAAGAAAAGGCCACCATTGAAAGCTGGACCAGAGACGTAGCCCAAGAGGATTGGGTGAACTCCTTGTTAATTTGTTGTGTTCTTGTATTTGCTTACTATGTTTCTCTTACTATTTTCCATTTTCCAGTGTCTGTGTATTTTGCAATCTAATCGATCCATTGCCTAAGATAACATAGACACACACCCGTACATGAGTCTGAAATACCTTCATTCATTAATTAATTAACCGAGATCACTCACGAGTGATTTTTAGATCAAGTGGTATTAGAGCATAAGGCTATTAAGGTTATGCAAGCTTCTATTGGATTTAGCTCTTGAATGCTAACTAGATCAAAGCTCAAACTAGGAGAAGGAGAGTTGGTCAAAACTAATCCTGAAATTGGAAGAGTCTATCCTTGGAAGACAATGTCAGAGGAAGGTTCTATGGGGCCAGACCCTCAATTCATAGATAGTTTCCTAGCCATAAAGTCCATGTTAGAGGAAATGTATAGGGATTTTAGAAGACACAAAGATAAAGATTCATCAAGCTCCAAACAAGATAAAGGAGAAGATGAGTCTCACTTCCATGACCACTCAAGAGGCAAGGAGAAAGAAGAAAGCTTTCTCACCCCTCCTAATAGCCCTAAACATAAAAATAAGGCATCTTTGATTAAACTGGATGTTAAATTTGATTTACCTATATATGATGGAGAGTTGAATGCAGAAAAGCTGGACAATTGGATTAGAAAAATTGATGTTTATTATAGAGTGCAAAATATCGATTTAGACATGAGTAAGATTCAGCTGGCAAGTCTATGCCTTGGAGGCACTGCCTTGGTTTGGTGGCAAGGTAGGACCCAAGCTGAACTGAAGAGACATGGTAAGACTATCTTTGTCTAGAATGAATTTATTTCTACAATAAAAAAGCAGCTCTATCCATTGGCGTACATGTAGCAAGCCATGATGAGCTGGCAAAATCTTTGATAGTTGAAAGGGCAAAGTGTACAAGGATACACTGAAGAATTTAGGAAGAGAGCATTGATTCTAGGAATCTCATTAGACTCACCTGAGACTCTATTGAAGTACATTGGTAGTCTACACAGCTACATGATGCACACTATCCTCATGTTTAATCTCACTAGTATAGATGAGGTATATGTTCAAGCTACTCATCTATAAGCTATAGGAAAGAATGGATGTCCAAAAGTTAGGGGATCATCCAAACCCACTGCAAGCAAGAATAAGGAGAAAAGAAAGTAGAAATGGAAAGCAAGGAAGGCTAACACTGCATAGAAAAGCAAGGCTTCATGCATTCACTGTAAAAAGGATTGGCATGATGATGAGAACTGCTGCTAGATTCTGCATCCGGAGCTGAGAGCTAAGAAGTTCGAGGGCAAGAAGAAGAAGACTGTTGCAACTATTCAGAAAGATTTGGGGTCAGACTCAGGAGATGAAACAAATATTGCAACTATAGGTATAAGAGGTAAGAATTCTGAAGCATCTACTAGTAATTCTACACAATCTACTATTGATGAAGAAAATGAGAAAAAAAGACATGAGTTTTCCATATTCGAGTTATTTCCAAACATCAAAAGATTGATAATTTGTTTGATAGTGGCTCACAAGTAAATTTAATTTCTAAAGCAATTGTAAAGAAGTTAGGATTAGTGATTACACCTCACAAGAAACCATACCCCTTAGGATGGTTAAATGATAAAGCACAACTACAAGTGACTAAACAATGCAAACTCAAGTTTTCTTTTGGGTCAGCATTTGTAGATGAGGTTGAGTTAGATATAATTCCTTTGGGTATATGTGGAATTGTTTTAGGAAGTCCTTACTTCTATGACAAAAAAGTTATTTTCTATAGAGCCAAGAACAAGTATCTACTTGTTAAAGAGGGAATCAAATGCTTTTTAAGAGCTTATAAGCTCAAGAATAATTATACTCTCATAAACTCAGGGCAGGTGAAAAGAATGATAAATTCATGCAAAAAACTCTTACTAATGGTTGTAAAGGAAAAGAAACCTGATAAAACTAATGTATTTGAGGGCTGTAATACTAAACAACAATCTGATTTAGAAAAGGTTGTTCAGAGTATGATATCTTGTTTCAAGAACCTAAAGGTCTGCCACCCAAAAAGGAAACAGTGCATGATATTATTTTTCAGCAAGATTCTCCATTGCCTAACATTGGAATGTACAAGTTGTAGGAGTTTCTTGAGAAGGGGTTCATTAGGCCTAGCACATCACCATGTGGGTCACCAATCGTTTTGGTGAGAAAGAAAGATGGCTCGTGGAGAATGTGCATTGATTACTGAGCACTGAATAAGATAACAATAAAAAATCATTATCCCCTTCCTCACATCGATGATCTTTTAGATAAATTGAAAGAAGTTGTTTATTTTTCCAAGTTAGGCTTGCATAATGGATACCATCAGGTCAGAGTTGCAGAACAAGATGCATGGAAGACTTCTTTCAAAAAAAAGTAGGGATTGTATGAGTGGCTAGTTATGCCTTTTGGCTTAACTAATGCTCCTGCTACTTTCATGAGATTAATGAATGATGTAATTAGACATTTTCTTGATGATTTTGTTATTGTGTATCTAGATGACATTCTGATATTTAGCAAAATGTGGGAAGAACACTTAAAGCATGTTAAGCAGACACTAGATGTTTTGAAAAGAGAAAAACTTTATGTTAAACTCTCAAAATATGAATTTGGAAAAACATCTTTGAATTATTTGGGTCATATAGTAGGGGGTGGTGAATTGAAGATATATCCCTCTAAGGTGGCATTCATTGCGAACTAGCCTAAACCCAAATCTGCTATAGAAGTTAGAAGCTTCTTAGGAGCAACACAATATTGGAGGAAGTTCATTTCTAACTTTTCCTTAATTGCAGCTCCTTTACATGCTTTAACAAGATTGAACAAGGTGTTTTAGTGGGGAGGCAAACAACAAAAAGCCTTCGACACCTTGAAAGAAAAGATTAGTACAACACCTTTACTAGCACTGCCTGATCTTCAAAGACCATTTGAGATCCAAATGGATGTTAGTGACTATGCCATGGGAGCGGTGTTGACACAGCACAGTAAACCCATATGTTATCATTTTGAGACATTTAATTCTGCAGTAGTTAACTATCCTACATATGATAAAGAATTGTATGCATTAGTATAGAGTGTGAAAAAGTGGAAACATTACTTAATGGGTAAAGAGGCAGTAATACACACTTATCATCAACCACTTCAATATCTACACTCCCAAACTAAGTTGCAGCAATCAAGGCACTATAGATGGATGGCTTTTCTACAACAATTTCATTTAGTCATCAGATATAAAAAGGGCATACTAACAAAGTTGCAGATATGTTATCTAGACCCATTATAAATTCATCTACTATACTTAAGCATAATTCTGTGTTACATGAGAGTTACATTGAACAATATGCTCAAGATATAAACTTTAAAGATGTATATGCAACTTCAAGTCAAGGCAAACGAGTAGAGGAATTGGGTTATCATGTAAAGGACCAACTCTTATATCATTGTGGGAACTTATGCATTCCAAAAACTAAAAGAGTAAAGATAATTCAAGAAGCACACACTTCTCTAATATCAGGTCACTTTGGGGTAAGTAAAACAGTTTCACAGCTGCAAAGATTTTGTTATTGGCCAAAAATGAACGAGACAGTTTCTAGATATGTAAGAGGGTGTACTATATGTGCAAAAAGCAAGCCCAACAATAGAAAACTAGGCTTATACACTCTATTACCAGTTCCTTCTCACCCTTGGGAAAGTGTTTCCATGGATTTTGTTGGAGGACTGCCTAAATCTAGGAAAGGTCATGATTATATGTATGTTGTTGTGGATAGGTTCAACAAAATATGTATTTTGATACCTTGTAATAAACAGATTACAGTTGAACAAACTACAAAACTGTTATTTCAACATGTATGGGTTCATTTTGGATTATCCACTTCCATTGTATCTGATCAAGACACCCAATTTGTGGGGAAGTTTTGGTCAGGTCTGTGGGAACTGATGGACACCAAACTAAAGAAAATCACAACTTTTCATCCACAAACTGATGGCCAGATAGAAGTAGTTAACAGGACAATGATGCAGTTACTCAGGGGATATTGCAGCAAGCATCCTAAGCTTTGGGTTGAACATTTATGTTATGTGCAGCATGCTTACAACAGAGTAAAACATCATTCTACATAGAGATCCCCTTTTGAGGCCTGTTTTGGTTTCACCTCAAGGTCTCCTTTGTATTTTGTCTTTCATAAAGACACCATAGTTGAGGGACATAGTGATGTGGACAGGGCAACTAGGCTCATTGAACAAATCCAAGAGATCCACCAGGCAGTACAGGAACAGCTGGAAAATAGCCAAGCCAAATACAAGGCAAGGCATAACAAGCATCAAATGGAGCATAGTTTCGAAGTTGGTGACCAAGTCTGGCTGTATATCAGTAAGGACGGGATGCAAAGTGAAAGTAAAAATCTAAAGCCTATTAGGTATGGAACCTTCAAGATACTTGAGAAGATTGGTGAGAATGCTTTTCGCCTTGATCTACTAGCTTACATGCACATCTACTTAGTCGCAAATGCAAATTGCTTGAGATTTTTTAAACCTTCACTAATTGAAGATCCTGAAGAGCAGAGTTAATTGCCTTCTATTGATGACCTGTTACTTGAATATCTTAATGAATTGCAGGAATACATATTTCTAGATAGAAAGGTAAGGACGACACGCAAGGGAGAGGTTGAGTACCTCAGAGTTGGTCTCAAGGTTTCAAATCCAAGTAGTGCAAAGTGGATAGAGATCAGGCAAGTGAGACAATTGTACCCTCACTTAGTCGATGCTTGAAAGCCAACTTTTGGTGGTCCAAAAGCTTTTTCTGTGGGAAGGCCGTGATCCAAATGGGATCCATGAAAATTATCAAAGTGTTATGACTGTATCAAATCAGGACAGACTTCAAAAACCTGTGAACAATGAGCTATCAAGAAGACCTCTGGACAGTGATAGTTTGTATCCAGCAAGGAGTGATGAGGACCTCGGTCAAAGCACGCTGACCAAAGCCCATGGAGATTATGCAGGATGTAAACTAACAGTTAGGAAGTCTGGATCGGAAAACGGAGGCCGTTTTAGATTCGATGGGAAAAACCCCTCAAAATGAAAAGGCCCCAAGCACTCGGTTACAAGGAAATGTTGAAAACAATGGGAAAAGTGCTAAAGTGAAAGGTGGGTCTCGCACCCCAAAACTAGCGGAATATCAGAGGCATGTTAGGCGGTAAGTGGAATTGTCAGGAGACCCAGCGATGCCATACAGTGAACGATGTGTGTTCGACAAATGAGAGAGAAAATAGCCTCTCATTGTGGGCTAATTGTTGAGCAAGTCAACCATGCAATAAGAGCGAACACCGTAGGATTTGGGAGCTCCAGATATGATGGTAGAGATTGCGCTTGATGAATGACCGAATTTGGAGGGAGAATTAAGCTGCGGTGTATAAAAGTCTAAAGTCTGATTTGACCGCTGAGTTTGCGGATGAATCATTACATAGACTAACCGAAATACTGAACCATTTGAGTAAGAGGTGGTGTAGTTCATGAGAGGACAAGTGGCCACTTCCCTACGAGACGTTACACAGTGACAATGGCACAAAGGCAGGGAACTCCTAGTGAACAACAACAAGTGATCCAAATGGGCAAAAGAGGAAACGAACAATCATGAGAGAAATTGGCTTTAAGCCATGAACAGATAGAGATAGAGACAGAGAGAGCACGAAGCGAGAGCGAAGCGAGCACTGTAAGAAAAGAAGGAGACAGTGAGACAAAGAGACAGAACAGAGCATAACCAAGAAGCAGGAAACGGAGAGCCAAGCTAACCTAGAGAGTAAGGTAGCATTGCGCAAACAGAGGGCATGAGAGGTTCAAGCAATCCCTAAGAGGATATCTGTCGGGAACTAAGTGCCAATTTGGACTCCTCCCATTCAAGTCCAGCTGAGGTTGAGACTTAGTAAGGAAGAGTCTGTGCACTCTAGTGGTTTGGGGAATCCAAGAACCACCATACAAAGCATCCTCTATTTCAGGAGACTCAAATTGTGCTCCTCATTGTAAAAACTCTGCTTTAAAGACTCAATAAGGAAATTCCACCACTGAAAGCTGGACCAGAGACGTAGCCCAGGAGGATTGGGTGAACTCCTTGTTAATTTGTTGTGTTCTTGTATTTGCTTACTGTGTTTCTCTTACTTTTTTCCATTTTCTAGTGTCTATGTATTTTGAAATCTGATTGATATGTTGCCTAAGACAACATAGACACGTTGTGTTCTTGTAATTGCTTACTATGTTTCTCTTACTTTTTTCCATTTTCCAGTGTCTGTGTATTTTGCAATCTGATCGATCCGTTGCCTAAGATAACATAGACACACACCCACACATGAGTCTATAATACCTTCATTCATTAATTAATTAACTGAGATCACTCATGAGTGATTTTTAGATCAATGGAAAGGACCCCCTTAAATTTTGTGTAGGGGCACAAAAATGGCACCAAAATATTTAATTGCACCTTGGCTCACAACAAGACACATACAACAGAGAACCTAGCTAAACATGGAATATTGATCTATAAACTTTCATGGATATTCTACTAGAATAGTTCATCAAAATAGATATTAAAAGTTATTGAAATATTTATTGTGAATGCTAATTCCCTTTATGTCTCATACTTTTTTTCTTTCTATTTCTATGTTTAAATGAATAAACTAGCTAAAATGTGAGAAAAGTGGAACAAAATCAAATACACACACCATCCACAATAAATAAATAAAACTTTTATTGGGAAACGCTTATGAGAAAAAAACCCAAATAGAAGGCAAGGATTCTCTACTCTCTTTTATATAATATGGAAAAAGTGCAAGTTCAAAGAAATAGGTGCTCTTTATGGAGTTACTTAAGACTTGTGACCTCTAAAGCTATTACATAATATTAATCTCCTCTATTTTTCTCTTTAAGTTCACACTCATAGTTTCTTTACCTTATTATGGAAAATAATAAAATAGCATAGAATGGAACCCCTACTATCCCTAGTGGCATGGAATTTAATATAAAATGATAGCCATCTAGGGGTAAGGTTTGACTCCCTTGACCATAAACTAAAATTATAGGTTTGAACATTCTAGAATATTATACAAACTCCATGCATGAGTAACAAGGGATGGCATGACATCCAATTGTACCATGGTGGTTAACATAATAGGTCAACTTGTGGGATGCATAACTTTTGCATACAAACTTTGATTGATGTGATTCTCACATTGTTGGAAATTCCTCTAAGTGTAGAACAAACAAAAAAAAAAAATGGCGCAAGCCAGAGTTTTTTTAAACCCAAAAGCATAATTCAATGCTTAAAATTAATTCTAAATGGTTTTAAACTCCATTTCTACAAACTTGGACCTATTGCTAAAAATGACCCTACAAGTTGATTCCTCCAAATTTTTCACTCTCAAAGCATCAATATATATGAAAAATAATATATTGCTCCAATCCAAATAAAATGAAATGTCTCTCAAGATGTGTTTTATTCTTATCTAACAATGAATCAATTACCATCCTCTTCCTCAATTGTGTGTTCACAAGGAAGGTGTGGAATTATGCTTCAAGGTTTGGTTCCTCACGTAAAGTGGCACACTTTACTTCAACTTTTTGACTACAAAAAAAAAATAATATCTTAATTATTTAAGGGTAAACCCTTGTTCAAAATAATTTTGCAAGAAACCACCTAAATTTATTTGTTAGAAGGTATCATTGGCTTGAAGAAAAGCTATCATTCACAATGTTTCGTATTAAAGACAATAGTTTCAAAATGAGAAAAAACATTATTGACCAATCATCTGCTCACTTGCAATCCTAATCTATCTCCACTTGAAGATTTGGATCAAGATGAAGAAACATAGTCCTCTCAATTTAACCTAGAAGCCCTTCTTCTTGAATCTTTTCCCTAGAATATTAGTTCGTAGCTTCTTTACTCATAAGAATAATTTCAAAAATGGCTTAAGTGTTAAGGCACCTATGATCTCTATTTTGATGGCACTTCCAAAAAAACCCACGGTTGGTAAATGTAGGTGGTGCACTCATTCACCTTCAAAGGAAAATTAAAATTTACCTTCATGGAGTTGGGTAGAGATACAAATAACAAAGTGAAATCCTCTGCCCTTCTCCAAGGAATTAATCTACCAATTTCCTTACATCTCCAAAATTGGTCATTATTAGGGACCCCAAAAAGATAATTAGAAACTTGAAGTTTTTCTCTTTCCCCCTATTCTAAACTTGATTCAATTTTTGAAGAATTCTTCAAGGATTGGGCTCTATCTAAGAGGTCCAATATTTCTATTTATTAAGGCGTACTAACCCCATTGTCATCTCCCCCCTTGGGGTAGCTCATTTGGAAATCCCATGTTATGTAAAATTATGTGAGTGATGAAGGTCGCGTATTCAATTCCCATGACTATTAAACCTATGTGTTGTCCTAGGGGGTTGGGTGGTCATATCTAGAGGTTATAGTGGTAGTCATCATAATTGACCCTTTGTCATGTGAGAATGCGTTTGGCCCTATTCACATTTCCTCTAGCATGAAATAAATAAATAATAAATAACCAACTCTATTGCTACATAAGCATCCCGGAGATCATAATTAACCATGTGGGTTACTAAGTGAGTAATTTTCCAATCCATTCCTTAACATCATGATGACAAGTGTTGCATCACCCATGCATCGACTAGAGGAATTTGGGGTCCTTTCAAAGTTTCAATTGTCATGAAGCATTGAAGCCTTTTTAAATTGAAGAAATCATTAAGCTAACTTATTTATCCCATCTCCTCATTATGGAATTCATTCCACTGTACAATTTAGATGATCAAAATTTATGGTATTTAATTATGACTTTCGTATAAGGGGCCTCTCATCATGCTACAAATATTCTATATTACTCGTGGGCCTCTCAATCATGAGGTCCACACATAGAGGATTGGATTGTGGATTGGTTTTCTTGTATAATATGGATTATGGTTTCATGTACTTCTCATTTGAAAAAAATATCCATAGGCTTCTCCATGTGATTTCGTTGATCTTCAAGAAAATTTAACACAACTTCACATCAACCACCAACAATTGACACAATAATTGGAAACAACTATGGGAATTATGGTTGAACATTGATAGAAAAAGCAATGATAAAAGGATGAAATTAGATGTTGAGGAACTCAAGATATTCTCTCTTCCTCTCCTTCGATAAATTATAAAATATTTTAGTCCATTAATATTTATTCTTCTAGATCTTAATGTGGAAGCTCCATCACTAGGGTGTGTAGCTTCTTTGGCTTATATTAATGTTTCTCTTCCAACTTACTTTAGTATTAAAATCAAGTTTTGTCTACTATTACACATATTCTACAAGGTGTCCACAACCAAGTTCCCTTGGTAAGATGTAATTTTGTTTATCTATAAATGATGTCTTGGTTTCGGAGCAACTAAAAAATTATTTATAAACTCCTTACTTAAAATATAAACTTGTGAGAATGTTGTGCATTGTGCATTGATTTTCATTCTTAAAAATTTTAGGAGTTATGGATTTGTGATTATGAATATTTAAACTCACAACATGTACTAGGTTGACATTTGATCTTTAAAATAATGTGTATTTTATATTAAGATAATTAAAAACGTTTTTAAAAAATGATATAAAAATGGGCATGATTTGGATAATAAAAATAATGTGTATTTTATATTAAGATAATTAAAAACGTTTTTAAAAAATATATAAAAAGGGGCATGGTTTGGATAATAAAAACTTAACAGAAGAATGATTTAAAAGAAACAAACATAATTAAAAAATAATAAAATTATTGAAAAGATAAACAAATAATTTATATAGCTAGCTTACTTATTTTCCACACAAAATTATTGAAAAGATAAACAAATAATTTATATAGCTAGCTTACTTATCTTCCACACAAATAATATAAGGTAATAATCAAAGAAAAAAATATTTAATTATTGTGGATTTTTTTTTTAAATTATAAACACTCCTCAATATTAATAAATGATATTTTAAAAATCAACTTTGTACTTTTTATTAAAACTGAAAATGAATTATATCATAAAGATAAGTAAAATGAATTATATTATAAAGATAAATGTAATGCAACTAAAAGGAAGAAAAACAATATTAAAGAATAACAATTCATAAATTAATCAATTAATATTTAATAACATAATTAACATTAAATATATATAAATATGAGAAAAATAAAATGGTTTTTATTTTAATATGACAAATGTAAAAAAATAATTCAAAAATAAATAAAACTTATTAAATTAATAAATGATATAATATTTTAATATGAAAAAGGTTAATATGGTCCAAAGAAAAAGTTTATATATACATAGACACACTTGCTTAAAATATATTTTTGAATGCATAAATAGATTCAATATTGTGAAAAAATTTAGGGTATTCGAATTCTGTAAATTGAAAAAATTTTAACTTAAGTTTTAAAAATCTAATTGGATTTGGTTAAAATTAATAAGGAAAAAATATTATGAAAAATACTATTTAGTCTATAAATTAGATATATTTATTTAATATTTCACTATATCCTTCTTTATTATTAGACGATGGAAAAAAAAGGAGTAAAAAAATCCAACATTATTTCAATGGCATTACGAATAAAGAGAGGTAGTAAATTTCAATGATATTCCACGTTCTCCGGAAGAAACGTGTGGCTGGCAATAAATTTAAATCCATTTTAAACTGGGTATTATTAAAAACCTTGTTGAATACATTATAGTCTCGCAATACAATATGGATTTCCCAAAATACGAAATCCATTCGAGTTACTCTTCCTTTTAAATGCAAATCCTATGGCTTCCGCTAAAGGTTTTATTGCTTAAATCCTTTGGCTTCCACTAAAGTTTGTATTCCTTAAATGCAATTGCTTGGTTATCCAGTAAAGAAGGGGAGTTACAGAAAATTATAACATCTTACCTGTCATTTTCACTTTTGAGTATTTTCACTTTTGAGTATATAGCAATCAATTGTAAACACCCAAATCTTGGGTATCTCAACCAAAGTACGATGTCATCCTACACACAACCCACCAAACAAATGTAGATACATATGGTTTACACTTGCATTTAAAAATTATATATCACAATCAAGTCATTAGATATGCAATTCTTTACAGAAAATTAAGGAACTATAAAGTTGTTCAGTTTAAGGATGTGCAAGCTACTCATGGTCTCTCATGATGCACTTCTACTCCTCATTTCCACCCTCACTTAGACCACAACATCACCTCTTCCCATATTCCCCGCCTTTTCCTCCTCTCCTTTATGGCTTCCCCTTCATCCTGGCTCACTCTCTCTCGTTTCCTTTCTCATGTCCTTCATGTCCACCACTTCCCCTCTCTTATTAATCTACTCTTAACCATTTCTCACCTCCTACCCCTTTTCCTCTCTCACCCCATCCCATATTCCCACACATTAGGGGAATTTTGAGGTCTTAACTAGGCCTCCAAAGGAAATTATAAAATAATAGTGGAAATAATAAAATAAGATTATATTACATCATCAAATTTTAGATGGAAAAAATAAAAAAAACTATTTTTTCAACTCGTATTTTCAACTCATCTCCCTATGGGTTTACTGAACTTTCATGTAGCAATATTCGTTGGATGAAAAATTTGATTCATTATCCAAGGAGTACCCATGTTGCATACTTTCGATGGATCCTGCTACACAAAAAATGGGAAACACATAATCACGCTTTTCATGTGTTTCCCATTTTTTGTGTCGCAGAATCCATTGAAAGTATGCAACATGGGTACTCCTTGGATGAGGAATTAATTTTTTAATCCAACGAGTACTCCTGCTTAAAATTTGAGTAAAAGCTTAGGGAGATAAGTTGAAAATATGAGTTGAGAAAATAATTTTATTATTTTATTTATTCTTTATTCTTTTTACATTTTTACTCCAAAAATGGTAAATCACCCCCCATGTTAACATCATCATCTTGAATCCTATTGGTTATTAAAAATTTTACTTTTGTTGTACATTTTTATTATAAGGTCCATTTTAGACCTCAAAATTCCCCTAATGATCTACTAGTCTTAGATTTCTCCTTCTCTTCTTTCGGCTCACCCTCTATCTCCAATGTCCATCCACATGCCCTATCTTATCATCTCCTCTCTGAACACTATAATGGCTTATCCATCCATTTATTCTTTCCAAACACTCCCCCTGACCACCCATTAACCCTTTCCCTCTTCACACCTTACAATCCCATCATATCCCTTCTTCCCCTCTCACCTCCCCTTTCCTTCTCCCCATCCATCTTGTTTTCCGCTACCCCTTCATCCTCCCTCCTTTTATGTTTCATTTGTTCACCAGCTCTCATTTCCTCCCTCATTGAATCTCTCATCCAACCCCCTCATATTTACCTCCTCTTTTCTCACCAATTACCTCTATTTTATGGCTCTCCCTAACCTCCTCTACTCCTTCCCCTCCATTCAGCCTCACCCTCCCCCTTGCATCCTCCCACCTTTCATACATGCCCACCACCACACCTTCCATATCCATCTAAATTTTGCCTCTTCTTACTTCCAAACATTTTGTGCCTCTCAACCCAACTCTTCATCCCCCACAAGACCCCTCCTTCCCTTCTATATCATTAAACCCCTATACACTCCACCCCCTTCTTAATGCCCCTTCTCATACCATAACCTAATCTTTAATTAGGCCATCATATATACTCTATTTCTAGTCCCCTATAATTCTAGGCATCTAGATCCATGAAAAATGCATCAAATCCCCACTCATCACCTCTGTAGGGAATCCTTAGGAAATATGGTAGTTCACTCACAAGTTTTTGATCATTAAGTATGGGTCTCAAGGCCTTGTCATGGTTTTGGGGAAAGAACCTAAGATTTAGTTGAAGTAATCCTCTATCCCTAATCCCATAAACACTTCCAAACCTATCTCAACCTACATCCACATATACCCCTAGGCCACCAATGCCCTATTCCATTGGGTCCTTCTATTTATTTTGACCACATTCATGTTAAGGCCATAGACCCCCATTTGGGACCTCATCACCTATGCCCTTAGACCATCTTCCCTGATCCATATTCCTTCCATATCACCTCTACCCTAAGGTATTATTCCTACCCATAGGCATGTTCACACCACTTACTCCTATGTTTGGCTTCAATGAATGAATATTCGTTTTCAGACTCTTTATTTTCTATGTTTATTCTTAAACGAATAAATTTTCTAAAATGTGAGAAAAATAGAACAAAATGAAATACACCTATCATTAACAATAGAGTTAAAAATTTCCTTTGGAAACCTTTACGAGAGAAAACCAAGATAGAAGTTGAGACTACTCTACTCTCTTTTCTCTAGTATGGAAAATTTTCAGATATATAGAAAGAGTCACTCTCTATGGAGTTACCTGAGACTAGTGACCTCTAAGGCTACTACATAATATTAACCCCCTCTATTTTTTTCTATGACTTTCCTCTCTTGGTTTTTCTTCTCGATTATGGAATAAAATATAATAGCATAGAATGGAACTCGTAATCCCACTAGTGGCACAATATTTAACATAGCTTGATATCCATCTAGGGGTAAGGTTTGATTCCCTCAACCCTTAACTAAACTTTATGGTTTGAACCTTATAGGGTATTATAAAAAATCCACACATGGATAACCCCGTATGTATGATGGACACAGGATGACATGGCATCCACTTTTATCTTAGTGGTTAACATGGTAGGTAAACTTGTGGGAGGCATAGCTTTTACATACAAACTCTGACTTATGTGATTCTTACACCATTGGAAAGGTCTCTGAGTGTAGAAAAATTCCATAGGTTTTGGCACAAGAAGGAGTTTTTTGACCCAAAAAAACATTTTAATGCCTCAAAATGGCTCTAGATGGTTACAAACCCTAATTATACAAAATTGGACCTCTCAGTAAAAATGACTCTGTAAGTAGTTTCCTTCAATTTGTTCACTCTAAGAAAATCAACATGTACGAAAAAAATATAGTTCTCTAATTTATATCAAATATAAGGACCCTCTACATGTTCTTTATTATTACTTAACAACGAATTTATTACCCTAGATTTCCTCAACTATGAGTTCACAAGGAAGGTGTGGGATTATGCCTCAATATTTGGTTCCTCAATTATAGTGGCCCAACATTTTACTTCGACTTTTTGACTCCTAGCATAAACACTATCTTGGTTCTTTCAAGGGTAGGCCCTTTCTCAAATGAATTTGGCAAGTAGCCACTTAAATTTATTTGTTAGAAGGTATGGTTGGCTTAAAATAGAGCTATCTTTCACAATGCTTGTTCTTAGCCAACAATAGTTGTAAAATGAGAAAAAAATTCTTCGATAAGCATCTAATCACTTGTAATTGTGAGTTGTATACACCTCAATCTTATGATCAAGTTGAGAAATCCCAATGCTATTAATTTAAATCACATGCCCTTCGTATTGGATCTTCTCCTCAACGTATTAGTTGGTAGCTCCTTTACTCATAAGAAGAATTTCAACAATGGCTCATATCTGAAGGCACCTACGCTCTCTATTTTGATGGTGCATCTATACATAACCCAAGGATGGCAGGTGTAGGTGGTGTGCTCATTCACCTCAAAGGAAAATTAGAATTTTCTATTCATGTAGTCAAGATAGAGATACTAATAAATAAGTAGAATCATATGCCTTTCTCCAAGGCATCAATCTAGAAATTTCCTTACATATCCACAAATTTATCATTGTTAGGGACCCAAAAAATATAATTAGGCACTTACATTTTTTATCTTCCCCATGTATCCTTAAATTCATTCAATTTAAAGAAAAAACTCATCAATGATTATACTCCATCTTAGACATCCAATATTTCCACGTCTTGAGGAGTAATAACCCCACAGTCACCTTGTGGGGGTATCCCACTTGGAAATCCCATGTTATATAAAATTATGTGAGTAATTAAGGTCCCTAGTTTAATTCCCCGGACTATTAGACTTGTGTAACATCCTATGGGTGCGGTGGTTACACATATAGATTATATTGGTAGTAAATAGAATCAAATTTGTCAGGTGAGTATGAGTTTGGTCCTATTATCAATTCCTATAAAAAATAAAATAAAAAATAAAAAAACCCATAACTCACTCTCTCACTACACAAGCATGGTAGAGGTTAGAACGAACCATGTAAATTACTAAGCAAGTAATATTCCAATGCCTTCCTTAACATCATCCTGATAAGTATTGCATCACCTAGAGGCATTTGGGGTCCTTTCAAAGGTTCAACCTCCATGAAGCATTGGAGCCATCTTAAATTGAAGCAATCATTAAGCTAACTTGCTTTTCTGATATCCCCATTATGGAATTCATCGCTCTATACAATTTGGATCATGGAGATTTATGGTATAAGGTATATGTAGAACCTATCTAAACATCAAATATTGATCTATAAACTTTCATGGATATTTTACTAGAATAGTTCATCACAATATATATTAAAAACTATAGAAATATTTACTATGAATGTTAATTCCCTTGGGATGTCATACTTCTTTTTTCTATTTTTATGAATAAATGAATAAATTAGCTAAAATGTGAGAAAATTATAAAAAGAACAATTACACACACCCTCCATAATAAAAACGAAATTTTTCTTGGGAAACCTTTCTAAGAAAAAACCCAAATAGAAGGCAAGGATGTTCTACTCTCTTTTCTCTAGTATGGAAAATGTGCAAGTACAAAGAAAGAGGTACTCTTTATGGAATTACTTAAGACTTGTGACCTCTAATGCTATTACATATTATTAACCTCCTCTACTTTTCTCTTTAACTTCCCATTCATAGTTGCTTTACCTTATTATGGAAAAAAATACAATAGCAAAGAATGGAACCCCTACTGTCCCTAGTGGCATGGTATTTAACATAAAATCATAGCCAACTAGGGGTAAGGTCTGAATCCCTTCACCATCAACTAAAATTATAGGTTTGAACCTTCTAGAGACTTATATAAACTCCACACATGGATGGACCCATATGCATGAGTAAAAAGCAGTGACATGGCATCCAATTATACCATTGTGGTTACAATAGTAGGAAAACTTGCGGGAGGCATAACTTTTGCATACAAACTTTGATTGGTGTGATACTCACATTCTTGGAAAGGCCTCTACATGTCTAACAACAAAATAATTTTTTGCACAAGTGTGAGTTTTTTTTAAGCCCAAAAACATAGCTCAATGCCTCAATTTGGTTCGAGATTCTTTTAAACTCCATTTCTCCAAACTTGGACGTGTTGCTAAAAATGTTGACCCTACAAGTTGATTCCTCCAATTTTTTCACTTTGAAAGCATCAAGATATAAGAAAAATAATATAGTTCTCCAATCCAAATAAAATCAAATGCCTCTCAAGTTTTTCTTTATTCTTATCTAACAATGAATCAATTACCCTCCTCTTCCTCAATTGTGTATTCACAAGGAAGGTGTGGGATTCTGCTTCAAAGTTTGATTCCTCACGTATGGTGGCACATCGCTTTACTTTAACTTTTTTACTCCTAGAACAAACTATATCTTAGTTATTTAAGGGTAAACCCTTATTCAAAAGAATTTTGCTGAAGCCCACCTAAATCTATTTGTTGGAAGGTATGGTTGGCCCGAAACAAGGCTATCTTTCACAATGTTTGGTCTTAAACAACAATAGTTGCAAAATGAGAAAAATTTGTATTCACCAATCATCTACTCACATGAAATCCTAAGTTATCTATACCTCAATATTTGGATCAATATGAATAAGCATAGTCCTCTGAATTTAACTTATAAGCCCTTCTTCTTGGATCTTTTCCCGTAAATATTAGTTGGTAGCTTCTTTACTCAAGAATAATTTCAACAATGGCTCAAGTCTCAAGAAACCTATGCTCTTTATTTTTATGGCACTTCTAGACACAACCCGGGGGTGGAAGGTGTAGGTGGTGCACTCATTCACCTTCAAAGGAAAATTAAAAATTATAGTCATGGAGCTAGGTAAAGATACAAATAACTAGGCGAAATCATATTCCGTTCTCTAAGGAATTAATCTACTAGTTTCCTTACATCTCCATAATTAGTCATTATTGGGGACCCCAAAAACATAATTAGGAACTCGAAGCTTTTCTCTTTTCCCCATATCCTAAACTTCATTCAAATTTTTGAAGAATTCTTCAAGGTTTGAACTTCATCTAAGAGGTCCAATCTTTTCATATATTAAGGAGTACTAACCCCATAGCCGTCTCCCCCTAGGGGTATCTCACTTGGAAATCCCATGTTATGGAAAATTATGTTAGTGATGAAGGTCCCATATTCAATTCCCCTGACTATTAAACATGTGTGTTGTCCTAGGGGATAAGGTGGTTATACCTAGAGGTTATAGTGGTAGTGATCGAAATTGAACCTTTGCCATGAGAGAATAAGCATGGCCCAGTTGGTGATTCCTCTAACATGAAATAAATAACCAACAAATAGCTAACTCTATTGTTACATAAGCATCTAAAAGATCACATGAACCATGTGGGTTACTAAGTGAGTAATTTTCTATCCCATTCCTTAACATCATGATGACAAGTGTTGCATCAACTAGAGGCATTTTGGGTGCTTTGAAAGTTTCAATTGTCACGAAGCATTGGAGCCTTCTTAAATTAAAGAAATAGTTAAGCTAACTTAATTGTTCCACCTCCTCATTGTGGAATTCATTGCTCTGTGCACTTTGGACTGAAGAGATTTATGGTGTTTGATGATGACTATGGTATAAGGGGCCTCCTAACATGCTAGAAATATTTTATATTAGGTCTATGAATTAGAAGATTGGATTGTGGATTGGTTTTCTTATATAATATGGATTATGGCTTCATGCACTTCTCATTGGAAAGAAATATCCCTAGGCTTCTCCATGTGATGTTGTTGATCTTCAAGAAAATTTAGCACAACTTCACACCAACCATCAATAATTGGCACAATAATTGGTAACAACTATGGGCTTTATGAAAGAAAACCAATAGAAAAATCAATGGTAAAATGATGAAATTAGGCGTTTAGGAACTCAAAATACTCTGTCTTCCTCTCCTTCAATAAATTATAAAATATTTTAGTCCATTAATATCTATTCTTCTATATTTTATTGATGAAGCTCCATCACTAGGGTGTGTAGCTTCTTTGGCTTAGGTTAATGTTTCTCCTTGAACTTACTTTAGTATTAAAGCCAAGTTTTGTCTAATATTACACATATTCTACAAGTTGTCCACAACCAAGTTTCCTTATGTAACTGTAATTTTGTTTATCTATAAATGATGTCTTGGTTTTAGAGCAACTCAAAAATTATTTATAAACTCTTTACTTAAAATGTAAACTTGTAAGAATATTGTCCAGTCTACATAGATTTTCATTCATAAAAATTTCATGACTTATGGATTTGTGATTATGGATATTTAAACTCACAACAATTATTAAGTAGAAATTTGATCTTTAAAACAATGTGTATTTTCTATTAAAATAATTAAAAATGTTTTAAAAAATAATATAAAAGTGGGCATATAAAAAAATAAAAAATGTTTTAAAAAATGATATAAAAGTGAGCATTGTTTTGATAAATAAAAAAAATAAAAGAAAAATGATTTACAAATGAAGAAACAAATACAATAACAAAATATAATAACAAAATTTTAATAAAATTATTGAAAAGATAAACAAATAGTTTATATAGCTAGCTTACCATTGTTCCGCATATCACACAAATAATATAAGGTAATAATCAAGGAAAAAAATATTTAATTATTATGCATTTTTTTTGAAATAATAAAAACTCCTCAATATCAATAAATGATATTTTTAAAATCACCTTTATTGTGCCTTTTTATTAAAACTTGAAATCAATTATATTATAAAGATAAATAAAATGAAAGTAAAAGTACGAAAAACAGTATTAAATAATAACAATTCCTAAATTAATCAATTAATATTTAATAAGATAATTAACATTAAATATATATAAATATTAGAAAAATAAATAAAAATTTATTAAATTAATAAATGATATAATATTTTAATATGAAAAAGGTTAACATGGCCATAGAAAAGATTTATATGAATAAATATATAATTTATATATATATATATATATATATATATATAATAAAATTTTAAATGTATAAATAAATTTAACATTGTGAAAAATTTTATGATATTTTAATTTCGTAAATTCAACAATTTAAATTTAAATTTTTAAAAATTAAAATTAATTAAAAAAATATCTTACATATATGTATTTAATATTTCATTATATTTTTCTTTATTATTATACGATGGAAAAAAGATCCATCAAAATTTCAATGGCATTACGAATTAAGAGAGGCAGTAAATTTCAATGATCTTGCACGTTCTCCGGAAGAAACGTGTGTCTGGCAATAAATTTAAATCCATTTTAAACTGGGCATTATCAAAAATCTTTATACCTACATTATATTCTCGCAATACCATATGAATTTCCCAAAATACGAAATCCATTCGAGTTACTCTTCGTTTTAAATACAAATCCTTTGGCGGAAGTCAAAGGTTTTATTCCTTAAATCCTTTCTCTCCCACGACAAGTTTTATTCCTTTAAACGCAATTGCTTGGCTATCCAGCAAAGGAGGGGAGTTACAGAACATTATAACATCTTACATGTCATTTTCGCTTTTGAATATACTGGTTTGACTTTCTATTTGAAATTTAGTCTAATTTATTGTGCTTTTTATTAATAGTGGTATTGATCCAATCCTCCCCTATTTTTTATGTGACATGTATTTAAATCTAACGATGTATCTGCTTACTAACACTTGCAAGTTTTGATATAACCACAATAATAACTCCAACACAATTAATATATGTGAATAATTAATATATGTGAATGACAATTCATTAAATACCCAAATCTCCCATGGAGATAAGGTATTTCAATGTGAGAAACAAAAGTATTTGCATTTTACACTAGAAAATGAGAAATCCAATAGCAAATCATAAGCTCTGTCTGAAATGGAAAAAGCTGAAAAGACAAAAGGGGGTTATATATTCTTGATCGACGGGATTTTAGAGTTGGAGGCCGATTTTGAAAACTTGGAATGAGCTTGTGACAGCGAAAAGTCTTTCATAGGACCACCTACGTGCTCTCATCTAAATATTAAGAACACCTATTCTAATGGTTCTACTTTACTCCAAAATTTTACAATTTTCCAGAAGAGATAATAATATATCTAATACTTTTCTAAACCCACGGTAGAAAATTGCGACCATGAATGACAATTTAGTTTAGTGGATGTGACAAGGGTTGGATGGCCCTCCAAAGTCATTTTTCTTTGCCCCACATTTGAGAATATCACATAATGATATTTATATAAGATATTTTAATCCAAAGAGAAAGCAAGAGCGTCCATTTACCGTTATATGTACGCCAGGTCTGCTCCCTTCTTTTCTTGAATGATCAGATATTCCTTTCCTTTTCTCTGCTTGCATCGCCTCTTTAAGTAGTGCGTTTTTCCCTTCGATTTTCATTACAGTTTGTTTTCCTTTCATTCTATTCGTACACTACGAGTTGAGTTCAAGGCAGTTTCCATATCTCTCTCTCTCTGTCTTTGCGTGCTAATTAATTAGATAATTATGGCTCAGGGGGGAGGAGCCAAGCCGATTGCAGGGCTTCTGTTGGTTCTGAATTTCTGTATGTATGCAATCGTCTGTGGAACAGCAGGATGGGCCATTAACCAAGCAATTGAAAATGACATTATTACCGGTATGAATACTATTAATTGCATCACATTTTGTGTAAGTTGTAGACTAGATTAGGTTTCGCGAATTGTAAAATAGATTATGCTACATTTCTCGATTGTAAAATGCATCTGGTTTTTCTCAAGCGAACAGCTAAAAAAAATTGAAAATAATGTAATGGTGGACATGTAGGCGTGGGAATTCCGTTACCAAACCCCTTCTGGGCAGTGTATTTTCCGATGGGAAACGCTGCTACAGGCTTCCTGGTCATCTTTGCGCTGATAGCAGGGGTAGTGGGAGCGGCTTCTTGCATTTCGGGGATGCATCATATGAGGTTATGGTCAGAGCAGAGTTTGGCCGCTGCTGCATCAGCCGCCATGACCGCCTGGGCGCTCACTCTACTGGCCACCGGGTATATCTCGTATTTTTATACAATGGCTTCCATTTTCAACTTACTTATAATTAGGGCTATTAATTAGTATTTTAATTAAACGTAATATATATTATTTTGAAGTATTTGTTTTAATTTTCGAATTATTTATAATTATGATCATAAATTAATAATTACAGAGTTTTATGGTATTAATTAAACTAAAAGGTTTATTTTACAACTTGTATGAGGGGATGTGTATATGGGTTATAATTAATAAAAAGTCTAATATGAGATGATGTGTAAGTTTATATTGTTTTTTTATCTTTTTAAAATAAGAATTATATTCTAAATAGAAAAATAATGTGGGTTATAATAAAAAAATGAATATGTTATAAAGTAATTAGAGGTAAAAAGAAATTGAATAAGATGTTTAGATCTTACACTTTTCAAAAATATTTCAACCAGAAATTTAAATAAATTATTTGAAAATCTATATTAACTAATTTATGTCCCTATCAACTTCATATATATCTATATATAGAAAAAAAATTGTTAAAATAAAATATTTTAATGTTTCTGTATTCAAGTTTCTGTGATCCATAACGAATTAAACAAAGTCTTTAGTAAAAATTATATGAGAGAATTTTTTGGCCGAGGCTTTTCAAACCAACAAGTGTGGTTCATCATCAGGACCACAACCACACTTGTTGGTTCGAAATGCGTTGGCCACAAAATTCTCTCATGTGATTTCTACCAAGAGACTTTATTTAATTTATTTTAATGTTGTATATAAAATAATATTCAATGTGAATTATCATTAAAATATTTTAATAAGAATTAATATTCACATATACTTAAAAATATATTAATAATAAAAAAATCATTTTAATTTGAGTGATCAAATGTCTATATGTACATGTTATTAAAATATTTTAATGTCAATTATATATGATTTAAAAAAACATGTTTATTTCATAAAAAAAAATTAAGTTTTATAGTTAAAGGTTTATTTGGTGATATATATACTCTCTTTAGCATCCACAAACACAATTTAAACAATGAAAAATAAAACATTATATTTTACACTCTAAAAAATATTTATCCCTCCAAACTCCTATTAAATCCATACTTAAAATAAATTCATACTGATTATAATATAAATTTAAAATCTTGAATTTAAAACAATGTTACCAAACATATTATTAATCAGAAAAAATGCGTATTTATTACCATATGTTGCATTAAATGCATGAGTGTCTGTGCATCTATGGAAGATATTGCAGCAGCAAATATAATTATCTATCTTCATGAATACATAACTGCTATTAATTGCAGGCTGGCATGCAAGGAAATTCATTTGCACGGCAGGAACTCACGCCTGGTAAGAGCCGTGTACCGATTGTTAAATGCCGGTAGGAAAATAGTTGCTGCAAGCGTTTGTTAATGAGACTTAAGATTTGAGATTTGGTTATGGCTGTTATTGGTGGTGCAGAAAACAGTGGAGGCATTCGTTATCATTCTGTCGGCAACCCAATTCTTCTACATATTGTTGATCCACAGTGGAATCATTGGGAAATAAGGCAGCCAACCTGCGCAGTTAGCGGTTCGCGTACCAACGATAGACCTTCAAATTGACTAAATATATTAGGGCTTTGTTTCGGAGTGTTATGTACATTAAATAGATTGGAATTTTCATTTGTTATTCTTCGGGGATTCGTGTATAAGAGATTGAAATTTTCATTTATCATTATCAATGATTCGTGTACTCTGGACATTGCATGGTGTTTGATTTCAATTTATTGAATATATATTTTCATTGCACTCATACATCAATTGCTTGGCTCGTAAAATTTGAATGTCTATTCTGGGTTTAGTCTGTATTTGGTCTTGTGTTTGAAGAGGATTTGAGAATGGAATGTTATTTTTGGAAAAATTAAGCTATTTTAAGGTATTCAAACTGTGATATATAGTATTCAAACATTGCAAAATTTTAGTAATAGACAGAAAAACTATTCTTCTATCTAACGAAGCTAACACTCATTGAATTCGACCTAATTGTAAAACCAAAATGTTAGAAATATATTAATTATCCATTTCCATTAATCCACAGAGTACTATTTCAGTTTAACCCAAAAAAAATTGTTCATATTCGACCTAATTGTAAAACCAAAAAGTTAGAAATATATTAAATATCCATTTTCATTAATCCACAAAGTACTATTTCACTTTAACGAAAAAATTTGTTCATTTCTTTTTGTAGTTTATTATTTTATTTTATTGAGAAATCAAATAATAAAATATATTTAAATTATTTTGTTTTAAGAATAATAAGCATCTGAAAAAGTATTGTAACTCTGATATATGGTATTTAAATATTGCAAAATTTTAGTAACAGAGGGAAAACCTAAGTTAGAAATATATTAATTATCCACAGAAATATATCAATTATCCACTTTTATTGATTTATAAAGTATTATTTCACCTTAATAAAATAATTAGTCATTTTTCTCTGTAATTCGCTATTCTATTTTATTGAAAAATTAAATAACAAAATATTTTTAAAATATTTTCTTTAATAATCATAAAAATCTTGGAAAATATTTAATATTAATTAAAATACTTTAGGAAAAAATATTAAATTATAATATTCAGGAAAATAAAAATTAGAAATATATTAATTATCCATTTTCATTAATCTATAAAGTACTATTTCACTTTAATAGAAAAATTGGTCATTTCTCTTTGTAATTCACTATTCTATTTTATTGAAAAATCATATAATAAAATATATTTAAAATATTTTCTTTAATAATAATGAGAATCTTGGAAAATAACCCGTTGTAATTAAAATACTTTAACAAAAAAATATTAAATTATAGTATTTAAGAAAACCAAAAATAACCAGTACTTGTAATAATCAATTAACTTAAATAACACTATATCATTATGATTTTCCTTTCCAACAAACTTTTAAGATTCCTAACAGCTTTATATAATATTCATCTCTGTATCTTGCCATGTAACTGGTTTAATACGATATTTTACTGTAATATATCAATTTGTACAATATTTTTCCGTGATATATCAATTTGGTTGAAAATACAACAATTGCAAATATAATATCATTTTTAAATAATTTGATTTTCTAACAAGCTTTCTAATTTTTTCACCACAACAATAAAACGGTTCTAATTTTTTCACGACCATTTTCTAGCAAACTTTCTGTTTTTTTTTCCAAATATAATATCGCTATTAGATAATTTGATTTAAAAGACTAAAAACGGAAACGAATTGATGATGTTACAAATTTGATGGTGGGAGCTTCGCACAATTCACCACCATGTTTAAATTAGTCTTTTTTTAACAAAATTTCCATTTTATTTTTTTTAAATAATGGCATCATAAAAAAATTATTTCACGTTTCATTTATTTCAATAATAGTTAAATTTATATTCGGTCATATTTTACAATATATAATATATAAATATGGAAAATATAATTGAAAATATTAAATTTTATATAATTATATGCTTTTTAGTTTAATAAGTATCTTTATTAATTTTAATATATTAATATGATAGGTAAAATTGATTAAAACTATATTTATATCTTAAAATATATTTTTTATTTAATTATATACTATTAATTATATTTATAAAAATGAAATATATTTTATAATTTTATATTAAAAATATTTTAACAATTGCCATATATTTGCACAAATCTATGTAATATAAAAATAAAAAAAATTAAATTAATAACAGTTTTAATATAAACTAAATAATAATTATTTACAAGCTTTTATATATAAAAAATTTCAAATGTAAAATTATTTGTTACTAACTATATTAGATTAAAGATGTTTTTTGGAATCATTATAAATTGTTGGCTTCTTTTAATGTGTTCTTGGTTATATTTTTTAGAGCAAGGAAAAGTCATTTTTGGTTATATTTTTTCTAGTAAGCAAAACTCATCTTTTTTATTAGATAAAAAGGAGTACACTCACATAAATAAGTCCTAGGTTAAAAAGAGAGAACTTTAAGTTGTCATAAAAGTTCATTAGATCTGAAAAAATTTCCAGACTAGAGGTCTAATAGAGACAAGAAACAACTCATGAGACAAAAAAGAACTTGAGCATGAAACCGATGGGAGCTCTCAGTCCAAATGATATAAAAAATACAACCAATTGCAACTCCCATGATTCTAAAAGAAAAGGAGAGTGGTAAAAATCAGATTTAAGGCCTTGCCAAAAAAATTCCTTCTTGATATGTCCTTATATCTTGAGAGTCTGAGGAGTGGTAATTCCTACCAATGAATTACAAGATATGGTCGAAATCATTTCTTCTTTCTTTGGGGTTGGTTCCTGGTGTATATTCTCTTCTTTTGATGTTTCTTTATCATTTTCTTCCTCCCCTTCACATTCTATGTAAAATAAGTTCTTCTTAGCACACTTATGACCTTTAGTGTATTTTTTATCACAAATGTGACAAAGCCCTTTAGCTCTTTTTTACTCCAACAGTTGTGGTGCCAACCTTGTAGGTTTTGGAAGGCTAGGAGAAGCAACACTTCGGTATTTATAGTTGTGAGTCGTAGATGTCCTTGTTGCCATAATTTTTATTTCCACATTTCTAGCCACCCTAAATGCCTTCTCCAAGGAATCAGGTTCCCAAAGGTGAACCTCATGTTGGATGTTATCCTTTAAAGTACCTATGAATACATCAATCATATGCTCCTCTCAAATATCAATTACCTTGATATTCAATTTTTGGAAGTCCTCGATGTGCTCTTCCATTGAACCCTTTTGTTTGAGATTTATCAATTGGCTAGATAAGGTGTTTCTCTTTGTATCCTCATAGTGTGCTATTATTTCCTCTATAAAAATTTACCAGGTGGCAAGTGCTTTACGAGAAAAAAGCCAGAGATACCATACAAACTTATTCGATTCTAAACATAAAGATGAATTGCGTACCTTTTGTGTGTGTTGAACATTATGGAGATCAAAATATTGATCCATCTATAGTATCCATGTTACTAGATCCATGCCATCAAACTTCCTCATATCGATATTTGGAATAGGGTGGTTCTTAAATCCAAAGTTAGAGTCTATGAAATCATGATTAAAATTTCTTTTTTTCTCATCATGAGTTTCATATAATACTTTTTTGCCATTAGGAAGAATCTCTTCTAGCAACTTTTTCAAGCCTTCCTTCAAGCCTTCCATGTCTTCTTTTAAACCATTCTTCAAATATTCCATGTTGTCTTTCATTTTTTTCCTCTATGCCATCTTTCAAACATTACATGTCTTCTTTTAAACCATTATTCAAACCATCCATCTTATCTTCCATTTGATTTTTTGTTACTCTTTGCGTGAGTGAAATTTGTTGCACCTGGTCTCATAATTTTGATATATCATGTTGCATTTCTTCCTCTTTTTCATGCGTCATAAATTTGAAATATCATGTTGCACTAGGTGTTTCCATTTTATTGTTTCTAGTTATATTCAAATCAAACAATGATATTTGTTCTTCACTATGCCTCTCGAATCACTTCAAACAAATTTTTCAAACAAAACTTATGCAAATTTTTAAAAAACACACACCTTTTTCTTGCTTTGTAGGAGCTTGATTTTGAATCTATTGTATATCTATAAATTAGAATCTCAAAGGTCTAAAATGTGGTCTTGTGGTATCCCTCTGAGTCCCCTTTCCAACCCCATGAGTCTAATCGAGATTGGATTCTTCGAGAAAGAGTTATGGTCAATCTCCCATGATGACATGATTATATATTGGTTCAGTACAATGAACTTGTATAGAGTTCCATGTGTCACTGTTTCCACCTTCAACCCTAAAAACAATATCCAAGAAACTAAATTCTATTCTCTTTCGACCACTTTTTATGAAATTTAAATCCGTTGCTCCAAGTGAGTTTTATAACGATTTTTCCAAGGTCACCTATTTGAGATGGAATTCTGGAACCTACAAAAACCCTAAATTCCTTGGATCATATCTCTGAAACTACAGAAAGAAAATATCTAGAATATGTATAGGAGGTTCACCAAGATTTTTTCTCCACAAGGTTTTAATTTCTGCTTCTAAAGCTTCATATAAAAAAAGTTATAGCAAAAATTACACGATGACTTGTTTGAAGTAGCGTAACCCTAGAATCCAAATATTTGATACCAAATGTTTTTCAACCAGCTCACAAAATAGAAGGAGAGATAGATCAACGACTTCAAAATTAGCCTCTTTGAGAGGGAAACCTCCTTTACATTACACAAATGAACAATTCTTGGATGATACAAATGACAAGGCCTCCTTTCTATATATAAGGTTCTAAGGGGTCACAATATAATCAAAGCCTACATAACAATAATATTGTAAGGGCATAACAATAACAATAGTGGGCTTCTATGGGGCACAATAATATCAATATGGGGACTACATGGGAAAAGAATAAAATAAGGGGGTTGCACTAATGACAATAAGGGGCTACACTAGTAGTATAGGTACATAACATACATTATTTATTCAATTGGTAAATCTTTGACTAAAAGGTCTAGTTAGAGAGAACATTCAATGGTTGCAAAAGTTTAGTCATAGCGTGAAGAACATTTTAAAGAATAATTTGTCACACCTTTTTATGGGAAATTAAAGGAAACTTTCCAACAAAAGGTGTGTCTCTTTGATCCAAATTATCTAGATCATGCTTTTATTCTAGCAAGAAAATTTGAAAGTAAAATATAGCTACTAGAAGAGTGGTCAATAAAAGCTATAGAGAACATCATGCTGCCTCTCCTAGCCTCATTGGACCAACAAGGCTAACGCCTCAATAAATGTATGAAATAACAAAAAGAAATTATGTTTCAATTGTGATAGTGAGTATAGTAAGGGGAATAAATTCCATGAGTATAAATTATCCAACATAAAATGTCAAGACGAAGAAGATCAATAATTGGAACCATCACAACATTTAGAGCTAGAATAAATTACTCCAACAATGCCTTGCCATGCATTGGTTGGCATCAATACTTCACAAATCTTCAAGATAGAAGGATTTATAAAAAAAAAGGAGGTAACATTATTGATTGATTAAGGTACTAATCATAAGATCAACAATTATAAAATGTAAAAAATTAATTGCATTATAGTTAGCATTAAAATCTCAAGAAATAATTGTAGAAGGAGGTACCATAAATTGATCAAGGAAGTTCCACATTATCAAATTGAATGTGTGGGGTATTTATCGGATAATCTCATTATTGTAATCCAAATTGGTATTGTTCATGTTGTATTAGGTGTCCAATGTTTATAAACATTGGGAATAGTGTCCCTTAATTTTCAATATATCTTTATGAGATTTTCTTGAGAAGGTGAGGAAATTAATCTTAGAGGTATCCAATGGATACCCATTAAAGTGCTAAGTTCTCATAGCATGAAAAAAATGCTAAAATATATACATATGGTGTAATTACAAAAATTTTTCATTAAATATTTAAACATCTATATCCTCTACTCTAATAGATCTCCAAAAATTTATCAACAATCATTCTAGTATTTCGATGCTTAACGGTCTTCCACCTGCTTAAGATCATGAAAATGTTATTCATTGTAGCTTGGAATTGAAGTAATTAAAATTATGCATTATCATTATCCACATTCACAAAAGAATGATATTGAGTGTATGAACCATCAACATCATTCAACCTAGTCATAGTGCTCTCTATTCATCGACGATGTTTGTTATAAAAGAGGATGTTTCATGGGTTATATATCCAGATTATAGATATCTCAACAAAATGAAAATCAAATATGAATTTCCTATTCCTATCACTGATGAATTATTAGAAAAATAACATGGAGTAATTTTCTTTACTAAGTTGGATGTCTATTTTATATGTCATCAAAATCGTACAATGGTACAAAAAGACATCCCCAAAATACCCTTTAGAACACATGAAGGTCACTATGATTTTTTGGTTATGCCATTTGGACTTTCTAATGTGACTTCAACATTTCAAAGCTTGATGAAATCTATTTTCAAACCCTTCCCCACAAAATTTGTGTTAGTATTTTTTGATAGCATACTAATATACAACAAATATTGAAAATAACATGTACGACAAGTGAACAGAGTCTTAGCTCTATTAGAGGATAAAAAATTATAAGAAAATCCTTCTAAGTGTGCCTTCAAGTTTCAATAAGTGGAATGTTTGTGTCATATTGTATCTCATAAGGGTACGAGTGAGGGAGGATGTTATCACATTAACCTCAATAATGTCTCACAAGCATCCTTTAGTTCATAGTTTTTTTTTCTAACTAATAATTGTTATACATGTATGAGCTATTGTGGAATTATGAAATATATCCACAAGTGCGAGTGGGCACACAAAGCATGGTACTAAAATTTGGGATGGACGTGTTAACATTGCAATTAATGCATGACACTAAAACAATCAATGATCTTAATATTGCAGTGAGGAAATACATTATCACATCAACTTAAGGACTTACATAATGTATGACACTAACATGGTCAATAATTATTATGTTATAGTGATGGAATATCTTCAAGTCCATTAAATATACTATTATAAGCATAAATCATGTTAGTAATGTTAGTACCGTAGTGAGGGCATGGATCAAAACTATTAATGGCATTATTATTAAAGCAAGGGAGGAAGCCATCAAAGAATGGGAGGATTCTACCACATCAACTTTAGGAGCCACTTGCACAATGTAAGGCACCGAAATTGTCACCAATATTAAACTAGGGTGTGGTCATCACACTAAGACCATCAACTATGTTGCTATGAACATCAGAAATTATAGTGATGCTTGTATTAATGGGACCAAACCTAAAACTACAAATAGTGTTAGTATCAATTAACATGTTCATTAGGATGGCACTAAAATGACTAAAAATGATATTACCAATTATGACAACAATAAGTATGAACTTAAACCAACAAGAATTTTAGTAACAAATGTCATAAGGACTTCAGTTGCAACAAGATCATTCACTATGTTATCATTGACAATTTTTTTTAATGATGTTAGTACCTAAGTGAGAACATGGGACTAACCCAATGATAAAAAGCCACTAAATATTCTATAAAACTTTATTATATCATCACAACAATCGATATGGAACTAAAACCACCAACTTATGTGACATTGAAACCTTCAATAATTTTAGTACTAGTTATCACATCAATTGAGATGACACTAAAACGATTGAATTTTGACATCAACTAGGACAATATTGAAACCACTAATAATGTTAGTAGAAACTACCTTGCTATCAAAAACCAAAAAACCAGTAACACTGTTAATATCGAAGAAAATTACTATAACAAACCTTGTAAACCACGTGAATATCAATATAATGATGGAGGATGTTATACATATATCAGAAAACCCAATTCATATAAGAATACCTTTTAAAAATAAAATATATAGAATTTATACCATCAATTAATATATTATAAACATCCTTTAGTCATAATTATTATAGTTATAGGATATGTAATAATGTTTACCTATCAAATACTCTCAAATATGGTTTTTTGGTCTCAAAATTGTGTGGGATACTTTACATACCAATGAATATGACAAGAGGTAAAGTGTTTATCAATATAAAAGAAAACACTCACAATGAATAAGTGCTTGTAATGATAATATATATATGAAGACAAGTTTTAATGAGATGCAAGAAGGGAGTGTAGAGGAATACTAAGATGCAATTGTGATAAATGTAATATGTCTATATCACATTGATAATGATTAGAAATGTCAATACAATATAAAAAGGAATAAAAGTACTAAAGTTTGGTTTCACTGGGAAAAACAAAGGAGTGGGGGGATTTTATTATCTTAGTTAACATTTTGATTAATAAAACATAAGGTTAAAATAATACTTCCTAAATTTACTTTCCTTTAGCTCACAATTATCACTGAAAGAGACATTGGTAAGAAAGAAAGTGGCCAATTGAAAATAGCATTACAAGTTTTGGATAATGTGTCAAGAATTCCATGTATCTTGTGGGAAGCTGGGTCTTCCACAATATTTAATCCATGTTGTAAGTCATCTAGTCATCATTTGTGAATAAATATAGTGTGAAATAGAAAATTATGGACTCTCAACCACAATACGATAGTATCCTACACACAACACAACAAAAAAATGTAGATACATATGGTTTACACTTGCACTTTAGAAATATAGATCCCAATCAAATCATTACATACAAAATTATTTATAGAAAATCAAGGAACTATAAAGTATTTTAGTTTACGAGTGTGAAAGCCACTAAGGATCTCTCATGATTCACCTATACCCCTCATTTCCACCCTCACCTAGCCCACAGCATCACCTCTTCCCATATACCCCACCTTTTCCTCCTCTCCTTTATGGCTTCCCCTTCATCCTATCTCATTCTCACTCTTGTCTCCTTTCTCATGTCCTTCAAGTCCACCATTTCCCCTCTCTTATTTATCTACCCTTAACCATTTCTTACCTCCTCCCCCTTTCCATATCTCACCCCACCCCATATGTCCATATCTACTAGTCTTAGCTTTCTCCTGCTCTTCTCAACTCAACCTCTATCTCCCATGCCCATCCACATGCCTTATATTATCACCTAATCTCCCAACACTATAATTGATTATCCATACCTTTCTTCCTTCCAAACTCCCCCCCCGCCCATTAACCATTTTCCTCATCACACATTCCAAATGAATCACATCACCTCTTCCCCTCTCACCTTCCCTTTGCTTTTCCCCGTCAATCGTGTTTTCCCCTACCCCTTCCATCCCCCCTCCTTTCCTTTTTCTATTCTTCACCACTTCTCAATTCCTCCGTTGTTGAATTTCTAATCTAACCCCCTCATATTTACCTCTTATTTCCTCACCTATCTACCTGTCTTTTATGGCTCTCCCTGGCCTCCTCTCATCCTTCTCATTTTAGCCTCACCCTCCCCTTTTGATCCTCCCACCTTTCCTTCATTCCTACCACAACACCTTCCCTAGCCATCTAGCATTCACCTCTTCTTACCTCCTAACATTTTGTGCCTCTCACCCCACATTCTCATACCCCACAACGTCCCTCCTTCCCTTATATCACATTTAACCCCTATACACTTCACCCCATTCTCAATTCCCCTTCTCATACCATAACCTAACCTTTAATTAGGCCATTATATATACTATATTTGTAATCCCCTATAGTTCTAGGCATATAGATCCATGAAAAATGCATCAAATCCCCTCTCATTACCTCTAGAGGGAATCCTTAGGAAATATGGTAGTACCCTCACAAGCTTTTGATCATTAAGTATGGGTCTCAAGGCTTTGAAATGGTTAGGGGGGAAGAACCTAGGACTTGGTTGAAATAATGCTTTATCCCTAATCCCATACACTCTTTCAACCCTATCTCCACCTACATCCACATATACAACTGGGACACCACTGCCCTCTTCCATTGGGCCCTTCCCTTTATTTTGACTACCTTCATGCTAAGACCATAGACCCCCATTTGGGACCTCATCACATATGCCCTGAGACCCTCTTCCGCAGTCCATATTCCTTCCATATTACCTCTACCCTAAGGTTTTATTCCTACCCATAGGCACATTCACACCATTTACCCCTATGTTTGGTTTAAATGAATGAACAAATGAATGAATATTCCTTTTCAGACTCTTATTTTTCTATGATTATGCTTAAATGAATAACTTAGATAGAATGTGAGAAAAATAGAACAAAATGAAATACACCCACCCTTAACAATAGACATAAATTTTTTCTTTGGACACTGTTATGAGAGAAAACCAAGATAGAAGGTGAGACTACTCTATTCTCTTTTCTCTAGTATGAAAAATATCCAGGCATATAAAAAAAGGTACTCTCTATAGAGTTACCTAAGGCCAGTGACCTCTAAGGCTACTACATAATCTTAACCCCCTCTATTTTTTTCTCTAACTTTCCTCTCTTGGTTTTTCTTCCCGATTATGCAACAAACTACAATAACAAAGTATGGAAACCCTACTCCCCCTACTAGCACAATATTTAACATAGCTTGATAACCACCTAGGGGTAAGGTTTGAATCCCAAAACCCTTAACTAAACTTTACGATTTGAAACTTATAGGTTCTTATAAAAAAATCCACACATGGATAGCCCCATATGCATGTGCAACACAAAATGACATGGCATCCCCTTTTACCTTATTGGGCAACATGGTAGGTAAACTTGTGGGAGGCATAAATTTCACATATGAACTCTGAGTTATGTGATTCTTACACCATTGGAAAGGTGTCTGAGTGTAGAAAAATTTCATAGGTTTTGGCACAAGGAAGAGCTTTTTGACCCCCACAAAAATATTTTAATGCCTCAAAATGGATTTAGATGGTTTCAGACCCTAATTATAAAATAATGGACATGTTAGTAAAAATTACCCTGTAAGTAGTTTCCTTCAATTTTTTCACTCTAAGAGAATCAATATGTATGAAAAATAACATAGTTCTCTAATTTATATCAAATATAAGGACCCTCTAGATGTTCTTTATTGTGACTTAATAATGAATCAGTTATCCTATATTTCCTCAACTATGAGTTCATAAGGAAGGTGTGGGATTATGCTTCAAGATTTGTTTCCTCACTTATAGTGGCCCAACATTTTACATCAACTTTTTGACTCCAAACATAAACACTACCTTGGTTCTTTCAAGGGTCGGCCCTTGCTCAAATGAATTTGTAAAGGACCCACTTAAATTTATTTGTTATAAGGTATGGTAGGCCTGAAATAGAGTTATCTTTCATAATGTTTTTTCTTCGCCAACAATAGTTGAAAAATGAGAAGACAAATCTTCGATAAGAATATAATCATTTGTAATTGTAAATTGTCTACACCTCAAGCTTATGATCAAGTTTAGGAATCCCAATGTTATCAATTAAAATTATATGCCCTTTGTATTTGATCTTCTCCTCAACATAATAGTTGGTAACTCATTTACTCATAAGAAGAATTTCAACAATGGCTCATATCTCAAGGAACCTGTGTTCTCTATTTTGATGGTGCTTCTAGACATAACCTAAGGATGGAAAGTGCAAGGGGTGTGCTCATTCACCTCGAAGGAAAATTGAATTTTTCAATTCATGCAGTCAAGGTAGAGATACTAATAAATAGGTAAAATCATATTCCTTTCTCCAAGGCATCAATCTAGAAATGTTCTTATGTATCCACAAATTTATCATTGTTAGGGACCCAAAAAATATAATTAGGCACTTCAATTTTTCATCTTCCCTATGCATCCTTAAATTAATTCATGTTTTTAGAAAACTCATTGACAATTATGCTCCATCGTAGATGTCCAATATTTCCATGTCTTGAGGAGTAATAACCCCACAGTCACCCTGTGGGGGTATCTCACTGTGAAATCCCATGTTACATAAAATTATGTGAGTAAAGAAGGTCCCATGTTTAATTCCCTAGACTATCAGACTCATGTAACATCCTAGGGGTGGGGTGGCTACACATATAGGTTATATTAGTAGTAATGAGAATCAACTATGCCATGTGAGTATGAGTTTAGCCCTATTATCAATTCCTCTAGCATAAAATAAATAAAAATGCAAACAACCCATAACTAACTCTCTCACTACGCAAGCAACCTAGAGGTTAGAAGGAACCATGTAAATTACTGAGCAAGTAATATTCCAATGCATTCCTTAACATCATGGTGACAAGTATTGAGAGTGATTTAGGGTCCTTTCAAAGGTTCCACCTCCATGAAGCATGGGAGACTTCTTAAATTGAAGCAAACATTAAGTTAACTTTCTTTTCTTATATCCCTATTATGGAAGTCATTAGTCTGTAGACTTTGGATCATGGAAATTTAGGGTATATGGTATATGATGAACCTGGCTAAACATCAAATATTGATCTATAAACTGTCATGGATATTCTAGTAGAATAGTTCATCGCAATATATATTAAAACTTATTGAAATATTTATTGTGAATATTAATTCCCTTTAGATATCATATTTTTTTTTTCTTTCTATTTTTATGATTAAATGAATAAAATAGCTCAAATGTGAGGAAAATAGAACAAAATTAAATTACTTAAGATTTGTGACCTCTAATGCTATTACATAATATTAACCCCCTCTATTTTTCTCTTTAACTTCCCACTCATAGTTACTTTACCTTATTATGGAGAAAACACAATAGCATAGAATGGAACCCCTATTGTCCCTAGTAGCATGGTATTTAACATAAACTGATAGCCAGATAGGGGTAAGGTTTAACCCCCTTCACCATCAACTATAATTATAGGTTTGAACCTTCTAGAGTCTTATAATAACTCCACACATAGATGTCCCCATATGCATTATTAACAAGGGATGACATGGCATCCAATTGTATCATGGCGGTTAACATGGAAGTCAACTTGCAGGAGGCATAACGTTTGCCTACAAACTTTGATTGATGTGATTCTCACACTATTAGAAAGGCCTCTAAGTGTATAAAAACACAAATGAGAGTTTTTTTTATGCCCAAAAACATAGCTCAATGCCTCAAATTGGTTATAGATGGCTTTAAACTCCATTCCTCCAAAATTAGACCTATTGCTAAAAGTTTTGACTCTACAAGTTGATTCCTCCAATTTTTTCACTCTGAAAGCATCAAGATATATGAAAAATAATATAGTGCTCCAATCCAAATTAAATTAAATTCCTCTCAAGATGTTATTTATTCTTATCTAAAAATGAGTCAATTACCCTCCTCTTCCTCAATTGTATGTTCACAAGAAAGGTGTGGGATTATGCTCAAGGTTTGGTTCCTCACCTGTAGTGGCACAACTCTTTACTTCAACTTTTTTACTCCTATAATAAACAATATATTAGTTATTTAAGGGTAATCCCTTATTCAAAACAATTTAAACCACCAAAATTATTTGTTGGAAGGTATGGCTGGCCCGAAACAGATCTATCTTTCACAATGTTTGGTCTTAAAGAACAATAGTTACAAAATGAGAAAAAAATTTATTCACCAATCATCCAGTCACTTGAAATCCTAATTTATCTACACCTCAAGCTTTAGATCAAGATGTAGAAGCATAGTCCTCTCAATTTAACTTAAAAGCCCTTCTTCTTGGATATGTTCCCCAAAGTATTAGTTGGTAGCTTCTTGAGTCATAAGAATAATTCAATAATGGCTCAAGTCTCAAGGAAACTATGCTCTCTATTTTGATGGCACTTCTAGACACAACCCAGGGGTGGAAGGTGTAGGTGGTGCACTCATTCACCTTCAATTAAAAATTAAAAATTATATTCATGGATATGGGTAGAGTCTAGAGATAGAAATAACTAGGTGAAATCCTATGCTCTTCTCCAAGGAATTAATCTACCATTTTCTTCAAATCTTTGCAATTGGTCATTATTGGTACCCCAAAAACATAATTAGGAACTTTGAACTTTTCTCTTTCCCCCATATCCTAAAATTCTTTCAATTTTTGGAAGAATTCCTCAAGGATTGGTCTCCATATAAGAGGTCCAATATTTCCAGTTATTAAGGAGTAATAACACCATAGTCGTCTCCCCCTTGGGTGTATCTCACTTGGAAATCCCATATTATGTAAAATTATGTGAGTGATGAAGGTTCCGTATTCAATTCCCATGACTATTAAACATGTGTGTTGTCCTAGGGGCTAAGGTGGTTATACCTAGAGGTTATAGTGGTAGTGATCGGAATTGACCCTTTTCCATGAGAGAATGAGTATGGACCTCTTGATGATTCCTCTAACATGAAATAAATAACTAACAAATAACTAACTCTATTGTTACATAAGAATCCTAGTGATCATAATCAACCATGTGGGTTACGAAGTGAGTAATTTTCCAACCCATTCCTTAACATCATGATGACAAGTGTTGCATCATCCATACATCAATTAGAGGCACTTGGGATCCTTTAAAAGTTTCAATTGTCACGAAGCATTGAAGCCTTCTTAAATTGAAGAAATAATTAAGCTGACTTATTTGTCCCATCTCCTCATTGTAGAATTCATTGCTCTGTACACTTTGGATGGTGTAAATTTATGGCATTTGATGATGACTCTAGTATAAGGGGCCTCTTAGCATGCTACAAATATTTTATATGGCTCTTGGGCCTCTTAATAATTAGGTCCACACATGAGAGAATTGGATTATGTATTGGTTTTCTAGTATAATATGTATTATGGTTTCATGCACTTCTCATTGGGAAAAAAAAATATACTTAGGCTTCTCCATATGATGTCATTGATCTTCAAGAAAATTTATCATAACTTCACATCAACCACCAACAATTGACACAATAATTGGCAACAACTATGGGCATTACGATCGAAAATTGATAGAAAAATCAATGGTAAAACGATGAAATTAGGTGTTCAGGAACTCAAGATACTCTATCCTCCTCTCCTTTGATAAATTATAAACTATTGTAGTCCATTAATATCTATTCTTCAAGATCTTAATATGGAAGCTCCATCACCATGGTGTGTAGCTCCTTTGGCTTAGGTTAATGTTTCTCCTCCAACTTACTTTAGTATTAAACTTAAGTTTTGTCTAATATTAAACATATTCTACAAGGTGTCCACAACCAAATTCCCTTGGTTAGATGTAATTTTGTTTATCTATAAATAATGTCTTGGTTTTAGAGCAGCTCAAAAATTATTTATGAACTCTTTACTTAAAATGTAAACTTGTGAGGATGTTATACATTGTGCATAGATTTTTGTTCATAAAAATTTTATGAGTTATGGATTTATGATTATGGATATTTAAACTCACAATGTGTACTAAGTAGAAATTCAATCTTTAAAACAATGTGTATTTTATATTAAGATAATTAAAACATTTTTAAAATATGATACAAAAGTGGGAATTGTTTTCATAATAAAAGCTTTAAAAAAGAATGATAAAAAAATGACAAATCTAATAAAAAAAGTTTGATAAAATTATTGAAAAGATAAACAAATAGTTTATATATAGCTAGCTTATTTCTCTTCCACATATCACACTAATAATATGAGGTAATAATTAAAATAAAATAAAAAAATTAATTATTGATGGTTTTTTTTAAATCATAAGCACTCCTCACTATTAATAAATGATATTTTTAAAATCAACTTGGTTTTTTAATTAAAATAAAAAAAAAATTATACTATAAATATAATGAAAGTAAAAGTAAGATAAATAATATAAAAGAAAACAATTTATAAATAAATCAATCAATTAATAGCTAATAAAATAATTAATATTAAATATATATAAATATAAAAAAAATAAAATGAGTTTTCATTGTGAAAAATAAATAAATAAAACTTATTAATATTTAATAAGCTAATTAACATTAAATATATATAAATATTAAATAAATAAAATGAGTTTGCGCTTTAATTTGATGAAAATAAAAAATTATTAAATTAATAATCGATATAATATTTTAATTAAGAAAAAATGAAAAAGTTAATATCTTAAAGAAATTTTATATAAAGGTAATTTTTATAATTACTAAAGAGATATTTTTTTTATTAAAATATATTTTTGAATGCATAAATAGATTTATTAAAATATATTTTTGAATACATAAATAGATTTAATATAGCTAAATTTTTCTAGGACATTCAAATTCTATAAATTAAAAAACTTAAATTCAAGTTTTCAAAAATCTCTGCTAGATTTTTATTGAAATTACGTGAAAAATATATAATGTAAAATTTATGAGAAAAATATATGGTGTATCTACTTAGATATATATGTTTAACTCATTTACCAATTATTTTATTTTTAAACAAATCATATATATTTATTATACCTATAGAAAGGAGGTGATATTGTTTTTTGTTTTTAGTGAAAAAGCTTGACTTCCAATTAGTTTTGAAATTTCTAGATAAATTTTATAATGTTCATTAAGGTCTTGAAAATATCAAATATTAAACTAAATATTTTGAAAATCAAAAATAAATTTTTAAATTTTTAAATTTCAATTTTTTATTTTTATTTTTTCTAATTGGCTCACTTACATCAAATGACTAACTTTGTGGTGTTTGAAAAAGAATTAAATATTAAACTAAATATTTTGGAAAAAAAAAAATTAGAGATATTTTAAATTTTATAATTTTTTTTCTAATTGGCTCATGTACATGAAATGACTAATTTCATGGTGTTTAAAATTGAATTGTGAGGAAAAAAATTATTTAAAAAATAAATATATATATATATATATATATATATATATATATATATATATATATTTGTGTGCAACCACTTGTCATCACATTTAATAAAAAAAACACCTATCAAATCTAAATATTTATGAAAATGAATTATCATTATATGAAATATTAAACAAAGTGTCATAACAATTAATAAAGAGTATACCCATCAAATCCATTTTAAGATTTATTTTTACTATATAATTTTATTAATAAAAATATAGGAAATCAGATCGAGTTATTCTTCCTTTTAAATACAAACCCTTTGGCTTACGCTAAAGGTTTTATTCCTTAAATCCTTTGGCTTCCACTAAAGGTTTTATTCCTTAAATCCTATGGCTTCCACTAAAGGTTTTACTACTTAAATGCAATTGCTTGGCTATCCAGCAAAGCAGGGGAGTTGCAGAACATTCTAACTTCTTACCTGTCATTTTCGCTTTTTAGCCGGTGCTACCACGCCGCCCGTTTCTTCCTGCTGACCGACGGTAATTGTGAATCACTGCTGTCGTTGCTACGCGCAGCCCACATTTCGTCTGCGATGTTCAAAGGTCAGAGTTTGGGACAGGTCCATTTTGTACATTTTGGAAATATTTTTGGAAAAGGACAGTTGTTTGACTTAACTTTATTCCATCATAAATTTACAATCCAATTAACATAGGGATGCAAAAAAGTATAATAGGTAAAATCAACAATTAAATATGTTTGGATGTCAATTCCAAACCATTTAAAATAGAAAACCAACCATCAATTATACTTCATTTGAATACACAAATCTCCATTCGAGATATGCTATGTCTCTTCTAGGGTGGACCCCACCCAAAGGGGGTCGCACCCCTCGGCTTATTTATTGACTTGATCCCAAGAGCTTTCGAGTTTCGACCCTGTGACCTCCCATTCGCGAGGCCCCAGCTTGACCAATTGAGCTCACCCTTGGGGCTATTAATTAATAGTAGTTATTAGTAAATATTATTATTTAAATTTAATATCATTATTAATTAAAAATTATTATAAATAATTAAGTCATGCATTTAATTAAATATTAATAATAATCAATCAATAATATTAATAGATGATGATGAATCTAATTATAATTCTTTAGAATATTATTTCTTTGTTCAAAAAGAGGCAAAAGAAGCACACCAAGATTATTATAGTTGGGCTGACTTAGTAAGTCAAGAACACTAGACGTGTGACAGATGTTAGAGAAACAAAAGAAGATGTGAATAACGGTCAAACAATCTAAAAGAAAGTGTTTTTCATCCTCCACTTTCTTAGTATTGCAAAGCTGACAAATTCTATCATCCCATGGAGTTTTGGGAGTAGACCATCGCCCAGTTTAACTTCGAAGTTCGTCTGAGTTAGTTCTAATCTTAGTGAGGTTCATCTTTTTCTTCAAGCTAGTGAGAATAGAGAGATAATTATGGTTCTCAAGGGTGGGGTTGATCACTTCCTTATAATATCCTAGCTTCCTTTTACCCTCCATCTCTTTAGCATCCCATAACTTATCCTTAAATTTGGAGGGGATAGTATCTTTCACATTGTCCATGCTTCCCACGATGATCTCCTCATTTATCCCCCAATGGTTGAGCCAAGAATGGGCGTCCTTATGCCACCCACACTTGAGGTGAAGGTGGGGATTTTGACTCAAATTAGAGGCAATTTTAGGAAGCCTATTGGATTCCATGTTGGAAATATTCTTTTTATACATTAGATATTTAAACATAGCCCTGCTTTCAATAGGGGAAAGGCCAACTTTGATCAGGAGGATAGGATAGGGGTATTTTCCTTGATCTCGAGGTTGTAAGTTATGAATTTCTTTTTAATCATCTCAATCTTTCTCCAAGATTCTCCCAATATACTACAACCTTAGACTTGACAACCATATAGGACAATAGGGGTGATGAGGGTCTCAAAGAGGAACCTATTTTTACTCCAAATACAAAGATCGGTAACCTTACAATTGTTTTTCAACACATAATAAGCTTTCGAGCCTATATTCCTTTTCTCATTGTTGTAGTTCCAGTTGAGCTAATAAGGAATGTCAATGCCCAAATATTTATAAGAAGAGACATTTTTTCAAGCAATTGTCATCATAGACGAAATTTCCATGGCTGATATTTTTGGATTTAATTATCATGATTTTAGTCTTGTCAGTATTAACCGTCATACCCTTCTTCGAGTAATAGTCATGAAGAGTCTTAAGTGTCTTGTCGAGGTTCTCATGGCTTCTAGCAAGAAGAATGATATCATCGGTGTAGAGGAGAAGAGTGATGATAATACCAGCAAACTCAGATTGTTTTCACCTGATGATTTCCAAACACTCCTATAAATTATCAATGTAAATACCAAAGAGGGTAGTGGAAAGGGGACACCCCAGCTTAACCCTGATATTGAATTTAATATCTTTAGACCACCCTTCAGTGGTTTTAATCTTAGCAACAACCGTCTCGTAGAGGCGAATCACAACAATCTTCAACTCAAGAGGAATCATGATTTCATCAAGTCTTTTTCAAAGCTTATCCCAAGGAATAATGTTAAGGATTTTCTAAATTCCACAAAGCAACAAAATTGACCAACTTTACTATTACAAGATTCCTCAGCAATGATCCTGAGGGTGATGAGATGGCCGATAGTTGAGTGATATCTCCTAAAACTAGCTTGCCCTTTAGCTCTTTTACTATTTCTTTCAAGCCAATGGCTAATCTTCTTTTCTAAAATGAGACCATAAAGCTTATCTAAGATGTGGCTAATCATAATGGTCCTGTAATTAGTAGGAACAATTTCGTCCCCATTTTTAGAGATAGGAACAATAAGGATTTGTGTCCAAGGCTTACAAAAGCCATGCTTTATAGCCAAATTGAGAAGCTTATAGATGAGGAATGAGGATAGATCTTCCTAGCTTTAAGATCCCAACTTGGTATCCTTCAATGTCTTTAGATTTCCACCTAGCGAGCTTATTAATCCCAAACTCAACGTCCTCAAGAGAAAATATATATTCCTTAATAGGAGTGCTAACATTGTTGTTCATGGTGTCTAGGGAGTCATAGAACTTCTCAAGATAGATGCCCCACTTTTCTAATGGGATCAAATGATTATATTTAGATTTACAAATAAGCACATTCCACCAAAATTCTCTGGGTGCAACTTTAGAAAGGTGAATAAGATTCTCTTATATCTTATTAATATATGACTGCTTCTTCTCTTTAATGTTAGATTTGTATGTATTAATACTTCAGATATTTACATTTTGGTTAGGAGTGTCATGATTTTTTTCTGACACTTTTACGGTCCTCGTCATACCAAGTGTTGGAATTTCTATTAATCTTCTTATATGAAACCTCAGTAAATAACTTATTAATGGTAGTAGAAAGGGTAGTAGTAAAATTGTGATAAATTTTATCAATATTGTTATCATAAATCAGGGAATTTAAATCTCTATTTAACTCCTTTAAGAAAAGGTCTATATTATTCTTATTGAAACATGTGTGTCTTTGGATTTCACTGGTATCCTACATGTGGATGATATGCATAACTAGATTGAGGGTTAAAGACAAAGGCTTGTGGTCAGAGTCAAGCTCGGAATCATTAAGAAGCTCAAAGTTAGTAATGTGGTTAAGGACATGGGTGTCTGAAATCACATAGACCACAAAACTACTGCCCAAACCCTGTAAATAAGTCATCTGGATAGAGGAAGGCCATTTTCTAATACCATTACAGATAATCAGGTCATGGGAACTACAAAGCTTGAGGAGCTCAGTACCAAATAAGTTATCGGTTCTATCTTTAGAGGTTCTCATGAGTCCAATAGCTATGGCATCATATTCATTAAGCCATAAGGGGTCAGGGTTAGAGTTGTTACTTAACATAATAGCTTGGTTGGTAGCATTTCTAACATTGAAGTCCCCAACAAAAGGATATTACCTTCGTTCCCCACATTGTGAATGTCTTAGATTAATTCTAAAACAATCTTTGTCACAATGTGACGTTGGACTATTGTTGACAATGTGATTAATTATAGAACACCAAGGTATTATATACCCAAGGGAATAACCATGTGACATTGCACTATCGTTGATTTTCATATTGATAAAATCTTTGTCACAATATGACATTGGACCATGGTTGAACATAGTTGATTTTCATATTGAGACAATCTTAGTCACAATGTGATGTTGGACCATAATTGACCATGATTATAAACCCAAGGGATTTACATTAAACCCAAGGGATTTATATTAAACCCAAGGATTTATATTAGAAACTCTATGAAAAATATTACACCCTAGGAATATGAATCCTTAGATTAATAAGCCCAATAGAATGATATTATAGACCAAAGGGAATAATAAACCCAAGGGATTAATGCTAAAAACCCAAGGGAATATAAACACAAGGGAATAATATTAAACCCAAAAGATTAATATTATAAACCCTAGGTATATAAACCCTAAGATAAAATTTATAAACCCTAAAATAAACATTGTTGACCATGGATTACCATGGTTGATTTTTCATATTGAGACAATCTTTGTCACAATGTGACATTATACCATGGTTGACCATGGTTGATTTTCATATTGAGACAATCTTTGTCACATTGTGACATTGGACCATGGTTGATCATGGTCGACCATGGTTATAAACCTAAGGGATTTATATTAAACTCTAGACTAATATTTTAAACATTATGAATAATATTATAACCTAGGAATATGAACTCTTCTATTAATAAAGCCAATGTATTGATATTATAAACCCAAGGGAATAATTATAAAACCCTAAGGTACTATAAACCAAAGATATTAATATTATAAACCTAAGGTATATAAACCCTAAGATAAATCCAAGGTATATGGTTGACCATGGTTTATTTTCATATTAAGACAACCTTTGTCACAATGCGATGTTGGACCGTGGTTTACCATGGGTGAGCACAATTGATTTTCATATCAAGGCAATTTTTGTCACAATATGACATTCGACCATGGTTGATATTCATATTGAGAAAATATTTGTCACAATGTAAAATTGGACCATGGTTGACCATGATTATAATCCCAAGATATTTATATTAAAACAAAGGATTAATATTATAAACCTTATGAATAATATTATAGCCTATAAATATGAACCCTTAGATTAATAAATCCAATAGATTATATTATAAACCCAAGGAAATAATAAAGCTAAGGGAATAATATTAAACCCAAGGGGTTAATATGATAAACCCTAAGATAAAATAAACCCTAAAAGAAACATGGGTGACTATGGTTTACCAAGGTTTGACCAATGATGAGAATGGTTCACCATGGTTGATTTTCATATCGAGACAATCTTTATCAGTGTGACATTGGACGATGGTTGACCATGATTGACCATGGTTGATGATGGTTGAAAATGGTTGAAAATGGTTGACCATGGTTGATTTTCGTATTGAAACAATCTTTGTCATAATGTGAAGTTGGAACATGGTCGACAATGTGATTAATTCGAAATGCCCAAGGTATTATAAACCTAAGGGAATAATATTAAACCCAAGAAAATAACTATTGTTGAGCATGGGATATTATAAACCCAAGGGAATAATGTTAAACCCAATGGATTAATATTATAAACCAAAGTATATAAACCCTAAGATAAATATTATAATCCCTAAAATAAACATGGTTTACCATGATGTATTTTCATATTGAGACAATATTTTTCATAATGTGACGTTGGACCATGGTTGAGCATGACTGATTTTCATATCGAGGCAATCTTTGTCACAATGTGACGTTCAACCATGGTTAATTTTCATATTAAGAAAATATTTGATTTGACAATGATTGACCATGATTTTTAAACGCAAGGGATTTATATTATAAACAAAAGGAGTATGAACCCTTAGAGTTTAAACTCAAGGGATTTATATTAAACCCAAGAATTTATATTATAATCCATATGAATACTATTACACTATAGGAATATGAATCCTTGAATTAATAAACCCAACAAATTGATATTATAAACCCAAGGGATTAATACTAAAAACCAAAGGGAATAACATTAAATCCAAGGGAATAATATTATAAACCTTAGGTATATAAACCTAAGATAAATACTATAAATAGTAAAGTAAATATGGTTGACCGTGATTTACCATGGTAGATTATTATATTGAGACAATATTTGTCACAATGTGACATTGGACCATGCTTGACCATGGTCCAATGTCACCTTATCATAAAGATCGTCTCAATATGAAAATCAACCATGGTAAACATTTGTCAATCATGATTATTTTATGGTTTAAAATATTTATCTTAGGGTTTATATACCTTGGGTTTATTATTTATAATATCAATCACTTATGTTTATTAATCTAAAAGTTCATATTCGTAGAGTGTATATTAATTCTTATGTTTAAACTAATTGACAATAATTAATATAAATTATAAAAAATAATACTTAAATAATTATATTAAATAATAATAATATTAACTAATAATTGTAGTAATATTAATTAATGATAGCAATAATAATTAATTATTATTTTAAATTGATTGTAATAATAAATAATGATATTTAGTATTTAATATGACTAACAGTATTTAATATAAAATAATAATTTTCAATAATAATAATAATTGTATTATAATACTGTTGTTTTGTTTTGTATATATATTATTTTAAAGTAAAATTGTTATTATTTTTATTATTATATATTTATTAATATATATATTAATATTAGATCTATACCATTACTATTTATTGGCCTTTTTCAATCATATTTACTAATGTAATTATGTATATGATTAATATATGTTTATCAACTATATTTATTAATATAATTATACTAATTATAATAATAACAAATATTATTATTATAATATTATATTATATTAAACTCTAACTTTAAGATTGTTATATCAAATCTTTCCTTCCATTCTTTTTTATTTTTTATTATAAAAACTAAAGCTAAAACCTATAATTATTATTATACCTATTACTAAAACATAATACTGCTTAATCATAAATATTTATTAATATGGTTTTTGTGTAGGTGAATGTGAATGTCAACATCATGTAAAGTGATGTAAAGGTGGTGTGTATAAGATGGTGGGAAATCCTTTTAGTTATTATTTATTAAAGTTTTGAAACTAAAAAACAACTTTATTGTCTTTAGTTATTATTATATGAATGATATTATGAATAATATTGTTTTAAATAATTTTGTTGTATCCAAAGAAATAATTTTGTTTTTAAAAATAAAAATTAATAAACTTAAGGTTTGGGACTAGCATACCTTAGATACTAAATAGATAAAATAAAATAAACTAGCAATTGCACTAAATGTTGCAAAGGAAACGTCATGAGGCACAATTTGAAGAAGAATCCTACCATATACAACATTATTGAAAATAAAATTTAGGAAACAAAATTTCATTCAGAACTAGAAGATAAAATCACTTACAGATGATGTTTCAAGTTCCAATATCAAATATTGATAGATTGAAAAAATGCAAGTAGTAGATGACAATCGATAAGCTAAATAAAATATCATTAATTCATGAAAAATATGATAACTAATAATATGGTAGCTATCTTTCCAAATGTAATTTTGCATCCATATGCTCCTATATAAATTATGCACAACCCTCTTTATTGTCTCAATGATCATATTATATTATATTTTTTTTAACATTGATGAAAAAGTAAGAGATGGGTTAATGTCTTTTGAGTTACCTAAAAAAAACTAAATGACAATTTCATCGTAAATGTCACATAATATTATTTAGAAAATATAAACTACAACTGAAGAAAAAACATGATAAACATGTATATAATATCAAACTTACCTTATTACTATGTAAATAAGCTAGTACAAAGAGCGTGGGTATGACTTAGGTGATGCCCTCAAAAGATCAACAACACTACTGTAGCGAGCCTCCAAAATAACCGATCTGCTGAAGCACCTACGAATTATTAATGAATTCACCAAGGGGAGAGATGGGTCATTAATTCAGAAAAAATATGATAACTACCTTTCAAAATGTAATTTTGCATCCATATGCTCCTATATAAAATTATGCACAACAATCTTTATTGTCTCAATGATCATATTATATTATATTTTTTTTTAACATTGATGGAAAATCAAGAGATGGGTTAATGTATTTTGTGTTACCTAAAAAAACTAAATGACAAGTTCATCGTAAATATCACATAATATTATTGAGAAAATATAAACTACAACTGAAGAACAAACACGATAAACATGTATATAATTTCAACCTTACCTTATTACTATGTAAATAAGCTAGTACAAAGAGCATGGATATGACTTAGGTGATGCCCTCAAAAGATCAACAATACTACTGTAGTGAGCCTCCAAAATAACAGATCTGTTGAAGCACCTACGAATTGTTAATGAATTTACCAAGGGGAGAGATGGGTACTCGGCCACTCTCATTAAATCACACAAGGGTTTTCATCATGGGGCTATTGTTGAAGCTAGGAACTCCCAGTTCTCTAATCCTCTCCACAAGAAAGAAAACTCAACTCCAAGATATCCCCAGGAGGTCTCCTCCTCCTCTTTTATATATATGATGGAGCCCTATAGAAGCTTTTATTTTATTATTTTAATCACTTAATATAGTTTCCCTCTTTTTATTTTAATTAAAATACCATTTCAATTAGGGAAAATGATAAATCAGCCACCTTTCCTCCTCAAGCTACTAAGAGTAACTTTCCACCATCTCATCCTATAGGTCTTCTTGTTCTAGTTCCAATGAGCTATTACACTAAGGTGTTCCATCAAGTATTCCTCCAGGAATGCCACCTTAAGCGTAATTAATTAAGTTAGGCTCATTAATAACCCCATTTTTTGTAAGTTGCTGGAATGCAGCAAAACAAAAGGGAAGTTGTGCAGATGATGGAAAGGGCCAAGTGAATGCCATCATATCCCATAAAAACTCCTCAAAATACCATATATCCCCTCCAAAATCCCTTGGGCCCGCTAATGGAGCAAACCTGCTCCTGTGAGCTAGTTGTCCCCAACCGTGGAAGTTCATCCCGATCACGCAATAAGTGAAACCAGAAAGAGGAACATGATAAAATGGAATTGAGTTTCCTTTGGGGAGGCTTAGGCATGGAAAACATCTTTATAATAAAAAAATTGGGAGGAGGAAGGCTTCCCCACACCCCCCTGTAAACGAAGGGCCATAAAAAAAGTGGCACATTTACTAATATTGTAGATAGAAAGAGGGGAAGAATCAATCAACTACTCACCTTCGAAAATAAGGTATTGCAAGTCATAAGGAAAGAAGGGAATGCAAGTCATAAGGAATACCCACATGGATCTTCAAGAAAATCTTGAGGTACCATACCAAATCTGTGGAATAGACCCTAAGGAGCAATGACTACCCAGAGAGAAGCTTCACATGGATTTGAAAATAAATTTGAGGAATGATGCCAAATCTTTCCATGTTTACAATTTGCTGCTACAAATCACAAAAAGAAGCAGTGGAGCCCTCCAAGTCTCTGATTTTTTTTTTTTTTTGTATTCCAAGTCTCTGATTTTAATTTTTTTTGTATTCCAAAGTCTCTGATTTTTTTTTATTTTTTTTTGTATTCCAATCTCTATTTTCTTCTTCACATTTTTTTCCCTTTTTATTCAAAAATCAACAACTTTTCAAGATCTCCTCCTCACAAGGAAGACACCAATGAATACCCAGAGAGAAGCTTCACATGGATCTGAAAATAAATTTGAGGAATGATGCCAAATATTTCCATGTGTTACAAGTTTATGATACAAATCACAAAATTAAGTTGTGGAGCCCTCCAAGTCTCTGATTTATATTTTTGTATTCCAATCTCTGATTTTTTTTTTTGTATTCCAATCTCTATTTTCTTCTTTGCATTATTTTTTCCCTTTTTATTCAGTAATCAACAACTTTTCAAGATCTCCTCCTCCCAAGGAAGACACCAAGATTGGCGATAACAAGGGAATTGGATTATTGTTTCTTTAAATATTTGAATCCTTCCAAATTCTTATTTAAAAGTGGCTTCAAACTTGTTTGATTATCTATAAGGTCATTCTTAAGTATAACTCATTAAATTGAAAGCTAAGATTGATTATTCCTCTTCAAAATATATTATAGTTAATGGATTTGATCAACCTTCTTGAAAAGTTTTTAGGAATAGTTTAGAATAATTTGTAAAATCTTCTATATTATATAAATAGTCACTATATATAATTTCACCAAATCATTGACTACATTAACATTTGGAATAAATCTGATTGAATATGTTTGATCTTTTTAAAATAATATAAAACATATGCATCTATGATATTAATTGAAGTTTATTTTATAATATTTATTAGCACAAAACATATATAATATTAAAATAAAAATCATCAACAATAAAAAAAAATTAACAAAAACACATAATACATTATATTTAAATGATAAATAAAAATAAAATACAAACATCATGTAAAAAAAAGAATTATACCATACTACTCATATTGATGTTCCCATAAATTCCTAATTCTTACATAGATAACATCCATATGATCTTGTATAAGTAGAAACTTCACTTCCTTGAAGGACTATTACTTCTTTAAGATCAACCTTTCCTTTAACCTTTCGCTTCCCTGGGATGATGAAATCAAATCTAAAACATTCTTTTTCAGGAAAACAACTTGGTACTTACCAATAAAAAAAATTAAGCATTTCTTAATGTAGACAACAAATTTTGCAAATATTATCGGCGGATAAGAATTGGTAAATTTTGTGAGGCATCATAACACAAATCCACATTTTTTTAATAAAATAGATAGTAAATTTGGAAAATTTGGTAGGATCATAAAATCAAATTTTTACCATTGTTGGGAGGGAATTCTTCTCACTAAAAACATAGGAAAACAATATAACGATTAGGCAATAAATAGGCTGTGAAGTTGCCTCACTCGTACTGTTCTTGTTTAAAGCAAGATGCCTATAACTGAACAACGTTCTATTACGCTATGAGATTTGAAATGAAAAGGCTAGGCTCAAGAAAGTCTATGAAGCATAATGACATGCAACTATCATTGTGACCTCCAACATTATGCTCTACAACATATTAAATATTTGTCTCTGCAAATACTGACAAACAAATTTGGAAGATTTCACACTTATGATTATATCCCTTATGCCTTCCATAGTTTTACTAAACTCGATAGCTGCAAATCAAGGATGAAACAACTAACTCCTTATAACTGTGATCAAAGCTCAGGATTGCCTTCAACCGCCAGCATTTGGTAGATGCTAAGAATTTCTCTTCTTCTTCCACACGCTTCGAAAAAACGATTCGCATGCTGCAGACTAAAAATTGTTCTGATCTCACATTACAAAGAGCAATTATCACAGAATTACAGAAAATAAATAAATAAACACGAAGAAGTTCAAATAAAATTGTGTAAATAACTAGAGTTATATAGCAACATTTCAAAAGCTCTAATGAAAATGCTTACTCTAGAGATTCCAGCTACTGTTGTCTACACCTCTTTAATCATTTAGGCTTGACAACACCGCACTATGAAATCAACGACACATGTTAATCTGTCACAAAAAAGACTCTCACTTGAATCTTTACATGGTTCGGTTCTGGGTCAGTGACCAGTTAAAGTTTCCTAGAAATGAAATCATGCAAATGAACCAGTGCAGCATGCTCAAATACATAAGTCATAATACTTACCTTCATAACCATCCCACCATTAATTAAAAAGGAGTTCGGTTTCTAAGTTTATATCTGCAATTTTTAATCTCGAACAAATTTAAATGGTTACAATAATCAATTAACGAGGATCTTTACGAAACTCAAATAAACCCACCAGTGAAAATGAAAACCGTACCCAAAAATTTTCCCCGTGTCGCCTCAAAATTTATGGCAAGGGATTCTGTTGCAAAGGATTTCCTCGGTAAGCGTGAGTTCTCATTGAAATGGTGAAATTCGCCTATCCTTCTTGTGGTGTCGCCAAGAATAGTGTCTAAATCAAATTAACATTCCACACAGTGATCGAACCAGTTAGATGAAATCTGCAATGGTCATAATAATCAATTAACGAGGAGCTTGAGGAGACTCTAGTACAAAAACTAGTGAAAATGAAATTTGTGCCCAAAAATTTTCTTGTGTCACCTCAGACATTGTTGATACCTAATCTTCATGATTGGGGGAATTTGTAAATAAATAAATCAGGAATGTGAACAGTCATCGGAAGATGAACTGAACAATCACTCTTAATGTATATAACAATAACCTACCTATGGAATAATCAGACGAATCAGTTTTCTGCCTTTGGAGAATTACTGCCTGGCCTGACATGGTATCAGAGCCAGTTCTAAAAATAGTTGTAACTCCCTTTAGTTTTGCTACTGTGGGCTATACGCTAGCCTGAGCTCTGTCCTCAAACGCCTTTGTCATTCTATCCACTGAGCGCTGCTCTGCCTCTGTCCTGAAATAATTTGCCACTGCCATATTCCCTTCTGTCCTGATGATGGCCTTTCCGAGCTCATTTCGCTCTCTGCGCTTCTATGCTAAAATCTCTGTCGAAACTCTGCAAATCTCGTTCATTCTTGAATACATCCGTTGAAGCGCGTCACTGCATGCTGTGCTGAAGGGGTCGTATTGCTGTGTTGAGACATTTGTTTTGGAGAGAGAGACATTAGTGTGAGAGCCTGGTCAAAACTTGGAGGTGTTGCGGTGTTTGGATGATCGGATGGGCAGACCTGAATACTCCCTCTGTCTGTTCTCGCTATCCTCGTAGGCGAACTATTGCGAGCAACGGGAGATCTTGAAGATGACTGCGAACTATTAGGTGAGCAAGGCTGAAGGGCTTCGAGGGGAGACGAAAAGACATCGGGCCTGCTGCATTGTTCGATTCCATTGGCATTGTCATCAATTTTGGCTGCCGTCGCTGCGTCTTGAACGCCGAACAACGATTGAGGAATTTGTTCAATTCTAAGCGGCATTAATGCTATTGCTTCAGGGGTTGCCTCATCCATTTCTGCAGTCATCTGCTCCTGCATACCTGAAGATAATATAGCCGTTGGTTTCTATAGGTTAAATTCTTCACCAGAACTTGCGCTTTGCCCTTGCTCCAAATTCAAACTGTCATGAATCCCTGAAGTACTGGGTTCTGAGCTTGCAGCGGATTCCAAAACTGGTTGTCTGGGCTGGACAGTGTTTCTGCAAAGAGGATAAGTGGATTGCGAAAGAATCCACCTGTCAATACAGTGTACATGAAAAATATTCTCGCAGTTTGGTAGAAGCTGGACTTCCTCATCCTTTGGTCGCACTGTATTAAACTGGACTTACTTAAATACGCTGTTCCATATTACCTAAATACATTGTTCTATACATATATAATGCTGATATACATTAGTTCGTTGTTGCTTTTGGTTCCGGCGTTTGGCTCCCACATTGTATATGAATGTTATTAACGTTGAATGATTGGAATGTTGTTGCCGTATTGGAATGTTATTAACACTCTTGCGTTTGGCTCTCACGCTATCCCCCATATACCACAACAAAATAATACCTCTGTTTTTTAATATATCTGAGTACAATTTCACTGTACATCAGTAGAAGTTTTTTATCAGCAGAAGTTTTTTTATCAGCAAAAGTTTTTTATCAGCAGAATTTTTTTTATCAGCAGAAGTTTTTTTATCAGCAGAAGTTTTTTATCAGTAGAAGTTTTTTTTTAATCAGCAGAAGTATTTTTTACAGAATGCATTCAATCATCTCTATGGTATGAATAGTTCTCACTGGCAAGGAGAACTATCCTGAATGGTCCCGGATGATAAAACACACCCTCATCTGCAATGAGTTGTGGAAAGGAGTGTGTGTCGGAGAAGGAGACAATGACCTGTTGATGCCCCGAAAATCGTTGTATCAACATTAGGGGATAACCACCCGGTCCGGACCTTAATACAGCTCCTTTTCCATTTGGAATCGTGGCTCCGACTGGGGATAATGGGACCAGTTTCCCAGCAATGAATAAACGGGATGAATGAATGATTGATTGACTAATCTAATGATATGCGAATAACTTAATTTATCAGCGAAATAAAAAGAATTACTACTAATCCCGGGAACTATTGTACTTTGAAGTGTAGCGCTTGATGATCTATGTTTATTAACAGGCATGTAGATGACTCCATATAATAAACATGGACATTTACTCATTCAAGGATTACTTTGTTTAAATAGTTAAACAAGGTGATTAACGCAATATTGCTACACTCATCATTTATATCATCAATACATATATGATCAAAAGAAAAGCATTACCATAAACATCCAATAGTGGAGGGAATAAAGAAATGCTGTTAAAACACACATATATTCGATAATAGCAAAGGCGGTCAAATAACAATTCATATAAAAAGAATGGATTCAGACATAGATAATAGTACCATATGAGCTGCGAGTCACTCTCCAATATCAATCGCTATTTGAAATTCTTCCTCTAACGCAGAAATACTTTCAAAAAAAGACAGTAGTGCACATTTGCATAAAAGCTTCTTTGTCAAAATCAGAATGATTGGTCCAGTTTTATAAAAGAATATGCCTGAAGTACAGTAGTGCGACTTCAGGTTTTAAGTCAAGTACAAAACTTTACGACCCTTTCTAAAAAAATGAAAGGGTCTATAAATACTGAATTAAACTAACTATCTATGAAACTGAAATCCTACTTAATTGGTATCAAATGATCTTGAATATCTCCTTCTTAGCAACCTGGCAGTCGGTGGCATGAATCATCAAGTAGGCTGTTTGCATTTAAACTTGAGCTGACTTATCGCAAGCATTGGCTCCACTTCGGGTGGTCTGTTGAGGCGAGAGTTAAGCTGGGCGGCATAGGTGGCATCCTGAATATCGGGGATAATATACCCGATTGCATCTGTAAGGCATTTGAGGGCGGCTCTTTGACTGTGTGGTTTTACCAAGAAGAACCAATAGGTGTCCCATGTTAAACTGTTGATTCCAGCAATTAATCTCCCATTTTCCTCTAGATCTGGATAACATGACTGCTTCAATGTTTTCACCGCTGTCAATTTACCTAGAGTGCATTGGGAAATCATGTTTGACAAGTAGAGAGTATTATTATCCAATTCAACCAAATTACTTGTGGTTGATTTGCATCTTGAAATTGCCCTCTCTGCTTTCATTAACTGGGACTGCCATTCTGTAAACAATATTTCTTTATGTGACTCTAAAATTCTTGGTAAATTTGCCGCTTGTCCCTGATCAGTATCTTGCCAGTCAAGAAATTCAGTTAATGTTTCTTCAACTTGATCCAATTCTGTTCTAGCCTTTTCTGTTTGTTTACTTATTGATGCTGTCAATTCGCATAGTGGTTCCGCCTAGGCGATTTGTTGACATAGAAGCTTGATTTGTGTTATTAATGCCTTATTTATCTGTAATGCTTCTAATTTGAATTCGGCTATCTGTGGAATGCCCTTTGTCTTCTCAAGCTGTGCTGATAGTTGAGCAATCTGCTCATCTTTTGACTTCAGCATTTGTTCATTTGCTGCCCTCAGTTGTGCCAGGGCTTCAGACAACTCTTTCTGCTTCTGGATTGCGCTGTGATCAATCCTCTGTTTCTCTTCCCGCAATTATTGAGTTAATTGATTATTTATTTGCTGTTGTGTTAACAATTGTTGTTCTGCCTGCTCCGCTTTCTGCTGTGCTTCTGTTAGCTATGCTTGCAATAAAAAGATTTCCTGGTCTTTCGTTTTTAATAAAAGACTCACCTCTGATGCCTTGTCTATTGTTGCTGCCGAATAGGCTTCAGCATATTGTGATAGTTTTGTTAGGTCATCAAAGGGGTCAAATTCCTCCTTCCAAACCACATTGCCTATGACCGTTTGTTCTGGGAAAAGGGAAGGTTGATCAGTCCTTCTTCTCTTCCTCTATCGTTTTACCACAGCTTTGTGCCTTGGGCTATAGAAGACATCCAAGGGAGGAATTTCTTCTATCTACAAAATAATTTGATCGGAGGGGTCCTTTGGGATTATTTCTACTTCCTTTGAATTGGGTAGGCCGCTGGTTCCACTTGGAACCTGTTGTGAAGTGGTTTCCTGTGTATCTGCTGCTTTCGAAGTTTCGGTGTCCTTTGAACATTCAAGACTACTAATAATTGAATCAAATTGCTGCCATTCTTGGAGCAATTTGGGATCAATTTGAGTATCCACATTCACCTCTATGTTGCTCTGTTTCTGCTCTTTAGTCTGGGTTTCCTCTTGCACTTTCTCCTGTTTTTCTGTTGTAACCATCGGTTCCTTTGAATGTTGTTGTTCAGGCTCGCTTGGTCGTGTTGCTGGGGCTGTTGCTAATAGATCTAGAGGCAGAGTTTGCAACCTTTGTTCTCTAAGTCTGTTGAATTCAACTAACCCTTCATCTTTGTATTCCATTATGGCCAGCGATCTAACTTGATACATTGATTCAGTCGAGGAGAACAAGTCATCAAATTTATCTTCTATATGATCAAACTTTGTCAATTTGGCCTGTTCAAGAGCATTATAGGCGACTTTGTTGGGATCAAATCGCCTGTTAGGGAGAGTCGCTAGAGTTAATGATTTCATCTTCGTAGCTTCTTTTTCCGCATGTTTAAAATCATGCAAAGTGTAGACACCACATCTCAGAGGAAAGGAGGGCCAGACCTGCTTCTTATTTTTCTTTAGAGTTTGTGTAACTCCCTCGGCAATAATTTGATAGGTTATCTCCCTTGCTAGCAGTTTGTTAGGTATGTACAAAGGAAGGACATGAGGTTCGGCTTGGCTGCCGAAAATTCTTACATAAGTAAATTTCTCCTCTCCGAACCATCTTCCTATTGATGTTAAATCAATCCCTGCTTGGTAAGAAATCTTGGGAGCAAGTTTATTAAAAATAGAATAATGAATGGGTAACATGAAGCCGTTGCAGACTTGGTACAAATGGTGCTTATAGGAAGTCTTCCACAATTTCTGATGGTATATGTGAATAGGCATGGGGTCTTGTGGAGTCCACCTCCAGCCGAGTACAGGAAACTCAGAATTAAAACACAGGGTATCTAGTATATAAGCACTGTAATAGAATGGGGGAATAACCCTTTCTGAGACGGAAGTTTTAGTTCTAAAACTAAGAACTGTGGTCGCTAGCTTATCTGACAGTATGGTTTCCCAATCCATTATCTCACTATTACATGCCGCTTCCATCAAGGGAACCATTTCTATAGTGAAATTAGCGGAATCGTGCAACCCCCACAATCTACACATCATTATCCCAGCATAACAATACAGAGAACATAGAGAATCAACAAAGTACTTACCGGAAGTTTCATGCTTGTGTTTCGCCGGATTTTGCCTCCATTCCCAAATGGGTTCGGATTCAGTTTCGTTCTCATTTCGGAATTTCTCCAGAAATGCCTTGTTGTATTTCTTCTCTGGCTCAGGCAAATGATACATTTGCCTCAAATCATCAGCCTTGAATGAACCAAAGATTCTCCCATCTCTGGTGCAAAAAGTTCTGTCTGTGATTGGGATTTCCTCAATTTCCCACTTTACTACATCCGTATATGGGAGAATTTGTTCCCGAGCCGCTATCCGATGAAGGAAAGAGTCGGCCAAGTCTTTCAAAGTACCATTAGATTTTCTAGTGGAACCCGCTGTAGCTTGCACTGCCGTCACCTTTGGTTCTTCGACTTCGATCAAATTATAAGTACTTTGCCAAGTGGTCTTGGCAAGTCCTGAACATGTAGTATCAGATATTAATCCTTTCTTTTTATTTGTTGGATCAGCGACGTCTTGTCCTGTGGCTGGTGTAGTGGAAGCGACCGTGGTTTTCTTAGAATTCTTCCCCATTTTGCTTGAATCTATTACTTCGGAAGAATTCTGCACAGTAGTGGAAATAAGCGTAACACAGAGAATTGGTAGCGAAAACCAAATACGAGTGAGATATATTGATCAATGCATGATGAGGGATTAACTTAAAGTGGCTGCGGATACAATCTATGAGAAGATTTTTTAAGCTTACTATTTCATTAAATGGCCATTAAAACCTGCCAATCCTTTAAATGCTCATCATATCTCTTATTGGCCACATGATTTGTTTAAGCGTGCCTTGGACGTTTTGGCGGTTGAGCGCAGGTGAATCACTGTTTGAAAGATAAGGCCTTAAATACGAATTAATCGTAATACCTCTGCTTTAACGGCTTTTTGAAGTTTGCGCTTTTGGCTTTATCGCAATCGGGTGTCGGGGAAAACTTAAATCTTTATATTGACACCTTTTGAAATCCCCGATCGCCAATAGCGATATCGCATCACATCGCATTGGGAGTATGGGCACTTTAAAAAGCATGCATGGTATATCCCCGATCGCCGATAGCGATATCGCATCGCATCGGAGCGAAAGGGACGTGATCGCATCGCATCGGAGCGGGAGGCACTTTTGTTATGGGAACTTATTATTGCCGATATCTGATAGCCTACTGCATGTCATCGCATCGGAGAAAACCAATGGGCCTTTAAGTTATGCCTCCTTTGTCATTGCGATATGCGATCTTGCGATCGCTTTATCGCAATGATAAAAGATTAATTATTTATATTATAAGACCAAATAATTGGTTTGTCAAAAAGGTTTTTTATAATGCTTTCATTTTGTTTTTCGGACCTTTTTGAATAATACAAAGTTGATACCAATTAAAAACAAAAAGGGACCCATTTCATATTATAGTTTTATGATTAAAATGGTATGAAATGGGGGGTTGTTGTAGAGCACAACAATTGGCGATTCGTTGGAAGAAACAGTTATCTCTGAAAAGTATGGAAATACTTAAACTTTTTCAAAATAGAGTTCTCATCAAAGGGGAAAATTCTAATATAACTAGGTATATATGCATTCCGAGTAAAATGAAACTATCTTTGCTAATTTCTTCTCTTGTTTAAAATTAGATACATTCTAAGTTTTAAATTGGCCTCTATTGGTTGATAATGATAAAACAGAAAACCTTTCCAAATCAGCTTTTAGAATTGACTCCTTTGTCATAGGTAGAGCCTCTGCTGCCAGCAAACGTTCATAGTTTCGACAGGGATACCTTTTAACCATGCTATTGTCCATTATCCTGCTCATTTGAGAGTATGATTAACAGAATGAATTCCAAAACATGCTTTTCATATTTTGTATTTCTTTTCCACTTTTCTGTTATTTTGTAAGATAAAAAGCCATTGTCCTGGTTTGGTGGCCAGCTTAGTGACAATGCCATTCACTAGTAGTAATTTAACCGAACAAGCTGGCTCGTGATGAGACCCCTTGTCTTATAATTCTAAGCCATTACCCTGTTTTGGTATGCAGTAATGGTAATGTCGGTTAAACTATTTCCCTATGATCATGGTAAGCAGGCTTGTAATAAGACCTCTTATCTTTTTTATCAAATATTTTAGAATTACACTCTGAGTAATCATAAGCTTTGGTGAGTGGGATGGACAATTTTCTCCTTAAGAGTAAATGGATGACAAGGTAAGAGTTAAGGATGCTGAAATTGGATTAGTTTCTATTTTGATATTGATAACCTTTTTGTGACCAATTTATAAACATAAAATGATTTACAATATTTCTAAACTTTGGGAAGTGTTTACAAAAATTGAAGTGTAGTTTCAGAATGCAATTACACCTAATTTCCCAGAATTATCCCTCTTGTTTAAGACTTCTATTACTTTAAAAGTAAATATCAACCCTACTTGTTTTGAGTAACTTTCAAGTACAGCAAAGGTCAATGGTAGATATCTCACAACTTTATTTTCTAATGATCCTACAAACTATAAAATTCTATAAAAGGGGAGAAGGGGTTACCTTCTCAATTGAAGAATTTCTTTAAGATAAGGCCATTAACAGGGAGAGAATCTCTCAAACCTGATAAATCTTGTAATATGAAGGTCGAATGGCCTATCTTCTCACAGATCTGAAATGGCCCAAGCCACATCTTTTGGAACTTGGTGTGTTTTCCCTTGTCCTCATGGGCTTTGTCCCATTTCAGGACCAAATCACCGACTTGAAATTGTTTTGAACCAGATGAGACTAAATCAAAGGATGACTTGATGATTTGCTGATGTTTTTCATGAATAACCTTGGCTTTTTCTCTTTCCTCTTCTAATTTTAAAATTTGGTCATGTCTAAGTTGAATAGAAGAAGAAGGGCTTTCCTCAATAAACTGCACTAGGGCTAGAGAAGGAAGAACAAGATTTGTTGGTAGTACTGCTTCTTTTCCATATACAAGGTTGAACGGGGAAGATCCTATGGAAGCCTTTTGCGTTATCCTATCAGCCCATAGTGCGAATATTAAGGATTTGTGCCATTTTTTATGATTCTGTTCGATGGTTCGCTTAATAATTTTAATCAGATTTTTATTTGTAGACTCTGCTAAACCATTACCCTGGGGATAGTAATTAGCAGAATATTTTAATTTAAATCCTCTTTTAATAGCGAAATCAAACATAGCATTGCCTGAAAAGTAAGATGCATTATCAAAAACAAGAGCATTTGGGACACCAAACCTGGTAATGATGAATTGATCTATGAATTCAATGATTGCCTCAGAATTTGTTGTCTTCAAAGGAATTGCTTCAACCCATTTAGTAAAATAATCAGTAGCAGTAAGGATATACTTATGCTGTTTGGAAGAATGAGGAGTAATTTCCCCAATGATATCTAATCCCCATTGCTCAAATGGTTGTTCAATGTTGACTGGTTGCAAAGGGAAAGCTGGTTTTCTTTGCCTTCCACTAGAAGTTTGACAATTTCGGCATTTCCTTACATATTCATGAGCATCTCTAAACAGAGTGGGCCAGTAATATCCAGCATGAATGATTTTATGGGCTGTTGTATCAGCTCCAAAATGTCCTCCTGCTGGTCCATCATGTAATTCCTGCAAGACCTTTTGTGCTTCAGGTTTTTCTAGGCATCTTAATAAGATTGAATCATAATTTTGCCTAAAAAGCACATCATCAATAATTGTGAAATTTTTTGCTTTTAATCTAATGGCCCTTTTGTTTTTGTAAGACAGGTTAGGAGGTGCATACCCATTTTTCAAATAAAAGATTAAGTCAGCATATTGTGATTCTGAATCAGTAATACTTATCTGATTGATTTCTTCAGTTTGATCTGTATCACCTAATTATGGAATGTTGGATGATCCTGCCAATAACTTGCAAAAACCTTGGCCTCTAACAATCTTTGCTGGTTTAATTTCTAAATCATATTCTTGAAGTGTTGTAACCCAGTTTGCCCTTTTTTCACCTAGTTCTCTTTGGATTAATAGTTGCCTTACTGCAGGGAAAGGAACTATAACTTTTGTGTGGGCTTTTAAAAGGAAGGGTCTGTACTGTTTGACAACTTTATATACAGCAAAGGCTTGTTTTTATACCTCAGAGTAATTCAATTCAGCACCCTGAAGATTTGAACTACAAAATGAAATGGGTGCTTCCGAATTGTGATCATTAATCTGTGTAAGTACTACTGCATAAGATAAATCGGATGTGATAGTATACAGTGTGAAATGATTAGAAAAATTGGGGGTATTTAAGGCGGGGGCATTAATTATTGATTGTTTGATTAAATCAAATGCTTCCTTTTCTGCTGATCCCCACTTAAAGACTGAATTTTTCTTAATCATAGTTTGAAGTGGCAAAATGATTTGAGAAAAGTCTGGAACAAATCTTTTGACAAAATTGATTTGTCCTAAAAATGACTGCATGGATTTTTTATTATGAGGGAAAGGGATTTCAGAGATTTCTTTGATCCTATCGGGATCAATATGATGCCATATTTAGACACAATAAAGCCTAAGAGCTTTCCTTGGTCAAGAGCAAGGAAAGATTTTTTAGGGTTAAGTGAAATACCATATCTTTTGCAGCGTTGAAAGATTTGATTTAAATCATGCAAATGATTGGACTTCTCCTTAGAAAATACAGTAATATCATCTAGGTAGACGACTACTGTTCTGTTAATCAACCCTTTAAAAGATATATCCATCGCTCTTTGGAACGTCGCTCCTGCATTAATAAGTCCGAAAGGCATTTTCTGATACACATATGTTCCCCATTTTGTTCTGAATGTGGTTTTGAGTTGGTCATCAGGATGGACCAAAACTTGGTTATATCCTGAGAAACTGTCTAGAAAGGACATTAACTCAGAGCCTGCTACTGATTGGAGTATCTGCTCCATAGTAGGTAATGGGAAATTATCTTTTAAGCTTGCCTTGTTCAAATTTCTGAAATCTATACAAATCCTAATGTCGCCATTTTTCTTTCTGACTGGCACCATATTGGAGACCCAGTTTGAGTGCCGAACGGGAAAAATAATCTTAGCTTTCAAGAGTTTATTAAGTTCAGATTTTATTTGACTCTCTAACTTCGGATGTATTTTTTTCAACTTCTGCTGAATTGGTTTCTATTTGGGAAGCATTGGAATGGTATGCTGGATGATGGATGTATCATATGTCTTTAAATCATCATATTTCCAAGCAAAAACCTGTTTATTTTTCCTTAACAGTCTAATGAATGCTTCCTTTTCTTCCAAGGAAAGTCCTAATCCTAAATTAATGTTTTGAGGAGTTTGCTCAGTGCCAAGGTTTATCAATTCAAACCTTAGGGTAGAACTTTGGAGCTTTGTATTAGTCACAGGTTTAAACCTGTCTTTAATATCATAAAGATCCTCAAGCTTCACCACAGGCTTAGGGATTGAATTCTCCTCGGGTTTACCTCTCATTTGATGGTCATGCTCGTTTTCCTCGATGATTTGATCATCATAGGACTTTTCGGAAGTTAAAAACTGTAAAATGTCTTCATCGTGGTTGAATACTCTCCAATTAGTTACATTGTCGGGAATTGATGGCCTAAAAAGCAATTCTACTGAAAATCTATCTAGGGTATAGTCTTCGGAAGGTAGGAGCTTGGAAGCAACATTGGCTAGCAGGTCGGCTGCCGAATTTTGAGACCTGGGAATAGAAGAAATATTGAATGCCGAAAAGTGGGAGGTGAGTTCCTGTACCAGTGATTGATAATGTTTGAGATGGGTGGAAAGACAATGAATTGTATTCCTTACCTGTTTGATAATAATTTCAGAATCTCCAAACACTTTCAAATATTGGACCTTGAGGCCAATAGCTTTATATAGTCCTTGGACTAAGGCTTCGTATTCTGCTGTGTTATTTTTGCATTCAAATTCTAACCTACAGGACAGCATTGTTTTTTCTCCTTGCGAGCTAATCAAAATACATCCTGCTCCTGAGCCCTCACTAGATTTGGACCCATCGAAATATAATGACCAAAATAAAGAAGTATTAACAATTTTATTTACAGTTTTCTCAGTATCATTGAAACATCTTGACCTATCTGTTTGTGAATAATTTTCGATCTGAGATGTAAAATGGTTTACTGAGAAATGGGATGGTTGGGCAGCGAAGTTGCCAAAGAACGACTCTGATGAATAATTCCCCAAAATGTTGTTATTAAATGCTATTGGTTGGTTTTCTTGTTCAAATTCAGTAACTGTATGGGTCATATGCTTTTCCCGATCGATTCTTATTTGATTTGGCTTACCCTTATAGGGAAGCCACATATGTGACCAATCAGTAGAAATATACCCATGTAGTTTTTCAGACCAATCCCTACTTAAGATCAAACCATAAAATTCAGGTATATCGGCGATTAAGATATCAATCCTTTGTACTATTCTGGGATCAGCAGATAACCTGATAGTTATGGAGTTGATCTCTCCCAAAACCTGTACTTTAGTCCTGTCCAACTGTACAATATGAATAGCAGACTTCTGGGGTTCAATGTTCAGTTTGGAACAAACTGAAGCTGGCATTATGTTAGAAGATGCCCCTGAGTCAATCAAGCAATTGTGCAGGTTTCTATTGTAGATTTCATAGGTTAGAAGGAAAGGTGGAGTATGAGAATTTGATCTATCTCCTATTAGGACTGCATCAGTAGCTTCGACCATATCAGAAGGTGGTTGACCTGTATCGTTTGCAGCTTTAGCAATGGGAATAGGTGAAGTAGGAACAACATTTAATTCTTTGAGAAGCAATTTTTGTTGATGTTTCAATTTACTAAGTTCAAACATGGTAATGTTTGCCTTAGTCTTTTTAATGTCATCAACAATATTCTAATCCATTGAATCAGACACTACCAGTGTCTTAGATGTTGATGGGATTGTTGAGGTTGAAGGTTGGTTTTGTGGAATTGTTACAGGTGGCTTCTTCGGGGGTACCTTTTCCTTTGTTGTAGCAACACCTGCACTTCTTTTCTTCGAAGTTGTCTGAACAGGTTCAGAGGTACCTTTACTCCTGGTAGTGACAAGAAACGCTTCTTCTTCATTTTCTGTATCGGAGTTAGGTAATATAAAATCCCACATTCCATGACATTCAACAACTTCCTCTTCTTCATCAGTTGGTGTAGCTATTTCTTCTTCTCCTTCTTCAAGATCTGAATCTGCATTTGATATAACATTTGGTGGTTTTGATTCAGTTTTCTTATAATTTCTAAAGGGTCTTTTGGTTGAGGTTTCGGCTACTTGTTTTTTGATTTCAACCATTTCATTTGACATAGTCTTGAGGACCTTTTGAAGACCTTCCATGTCATATGGATCTTTAGGGGTTTTCTTCTTTGAATCATCTTTAAAAGAAACTTTTTTGGTTTTTCTATCTTCAAGAGCGGCTTTCTTCTCTAGAGCATTAATACGTTTCTCCACAGCAAGTGCTTCTTTCATGTTTTCAGCTAAAGTAGGTTTTCCAGCCCTGTCTACAAAAATAGCTATATTGGCAGGTAGGGCAGTTATATACCACTCGCTTCAGATTTGCTCACTTGGTCTGGAGGCCGTTGGGATTTTATTCAAGAGTTTATTGAATCGTGCATTGAATTCTTTAATTGGTTCCCTATGCTCTATCCTAAGATTGGAGAGATCATTTATTAGTGTAGCCAAAGACCTATCATCACGATACTTAGTAAGAAACTGTTATTGGCAAGTCGTCCAACTGGTAATGGAACCAGAAGGTAAAGAAAAATACCAGGATCCTGCTGATCCTTGCAAAGTATAAGGGAAAAGCCTAATGACAACATCTTGCTCTGTTACTCCCTTCAAGTTAACTGCCAACATGAAGTTATTAATATGTTCCTCAACTTGTGTTCCATCATCTGGATTAAACTTGGGTAGCCATTTTTCAGGTGCATCAGGTAATGCATGCAATGGGGCAGGCATATTGACTGCACCAGGCCTGGTCCATGGATCTGCCATTGTAACCGCAGTAGTGGATGATATTACTGTTGAACTTACAGTAGTCTGGGAAGGAGTTAATATTAAGGATTGAGTAGATTGGGATGTTGTAGTTGCTAATCCCTGATGAACAACAATGTGTGATGAGGGAGTGGATGGTTGACTTCGCACGGGGGAAGGTGAGATGGAGGATGTGGATGAAAGTTCTTCACTGTCAGATCCTTCAGTGTTTTTCTTCACTTTTTTCCTTTTGGGTAAAGGGAACTCAGTAGGTTCAATACCGAGCTTTCCACTCTGAAGTCTAGCGAGACGGTGAGGTAAATTGAACTGTGAAGTCAAACTGCTTTGCGATACCTCAGATTTTTGTGGTGGAATCGAAAAGCTCTGAAGTTTGTGGATAAGAGACTGAACTTCAGGGGATTCAAGACTTAGCTGTTCTGGAGTATGATGGGTTTGAGCAGTGATAGTTGATTCCTCTTCTTCTTGTTTGGATACTGGAGAACCAGCATGCAATTGGGAAGTACGAGGTGATGTGGAGGGAGAATTACTCTTAGAATGGCCTGCAGATTTGGGTTTGCTTGCCATTCACAGTTGAGGCCCTCCTTCTAGCGCCAAAAATGTTGATGCCCCGAAAATCGTTGTATCAACATTGGGGGATAACCACCCGGTCCGGACCTTAATACAGCTCCTTTTCCGTTTGGAATGGTGGCTCCGACTGGGGATAATGGGACCAGTTTCCCAGCAATGAATAAACGGGATGAATGAATGATTGATTGACTAATCTAATGATAGGCGAATAACTTAATTTATCAGCGAAATAAAAAGAATTACTACTAATCCCGGGAACTATTGTACTTTGAAGTGTAGCGCTTGATGATCTATGTTTATTAACAGGCATGTAGATGACTCCATCTAATAAACATGGACATTTACTCATTCAAGGATTACTTTGCTTAAATAGTTAAACAAGTTGATTAACACAATATTGCTACACTCATCATTTATATCATCAATACATATATGATCAAAAGAAAAGCATTACCATAAACATCCAATAGTGGAGGGAATAAAGAAATGTTGTTAAAACACATACATATATTCGATAATAGCAAAGGCGATCAAATAACAATTCATATAAAAAGAATGGATTCAGACATAGATAATAGTACCATATGAGTTGCGAGTCACTCTCCAATATCAATCGCTATTTGAAATTCTTCCTCTAACGCAGAAATACTTTCAAACAAAGACAATAGTGCACATTTGCATAAAAGCTTCTTTGTCAAAATCAGAATGATTGGTCCAGTTTTATAAAAGAATATGCCTGAAGTACAGTAGTGCAACTTCATGTTTTAAGTCAAGTACAAAACTTTACGACCCTTTCTAAAAACATGAAAGGGTCTATAAATACTAAATTAAACTAACTATCTATGAAACTGAAATCCTACTTAATTGGTATCAAATGATCTTGAATATCTCCTTCTCAGCAACCTGGCAATCGGTGGCATGAATCATCAAGTAGGCTGTTTGCCTTTAAACTTGAGCTGACTTATCGCAAGCATTGGCTCCACTTCGGGCGGTCTGTTGAGGCGAGAGTTAAGCTGGGCGGCATAGGTAGCATCCTGAATATCGGGGATAATATACCCGATTGCATCTGTAAGGCATTTGAGGGCGGCTCTTTGACTGTGTGGTTTTACCAAGAAGAACCAATAGGTGTCCCATGTTAAACTGTTGATTCCAGCAATTAATCTCCCCTTTTCCTCTAGATCTAGATAACATGACTGCTCCAATGTTTTCACCGCTGTCAATTTACCTAGAGTGCATTGGGAAATCATGTTTGACAAGTAGAGAGTATTATTAACCAATTCAACCAAATTACTTGTGGTTGATTTGCATCTTGAAATTGCCCTCTCTGATTTCATTAACTGGGACTGCCATTCTGTAAACAATATTTCTTTATGTGACTCTAAAATTCTTGGTAAATTTTCCGCTTGTCCCTGATCAGTATCTTGCCAGTCAAGAAATTCAGTTAATGTTTCTTCAGCTTGATCCAATTCTGTTCTAGCCTTTTCTGTTTGTTTACTTATTGATGCCGTCAATTCGCATAGTGGTTCCGCCTGGGCGATTTGTTGACATAGAAGCTTGATTTGTGTTATTAATGCCTTATTTATCTGTAATGCTTCTAATTTGAATTCGGCTATCTGTGGAACGCCCTTTGTCTTCTCAAGCTGTGCTGATAGTTGAGCAATCTGCTCATCTTTTGACTTCAGCATTTGTTCATTTGCTGCCCTCAGTTGTGCCAAGGCTTCAGACAACTCTTTCTACTTCTGGATTGCGCTGTGATCAATCCTCTGTTTCTCTTCCTGCAATTGTTGAGTTAATTGATTATTTATTTGTTGTTGTGTTAACAATTGCTGTTCTGCCTGCTCCGCTTTCTGCTGTGCTTCTGTTAGCTGTGCTTGCAATAAAAAGATTTCCTGGTCTTTCGTTTTTAATAAAAGACTCACCTCTGATGCCTTGTCTATTGTTGCTGCCGAATAGGCTCCAGCATATTGTGATAGTTTTGTTAGGTCATCAGAGGGGTCAAATTCCTCCTTCCAAACCACATTGCCCGTGACCATTTGTTCTGGGAAAAGGGAAGGTTGATCAATCCTTCTTCTCTTCCTCTGTCGTTTTACCACAGCTTTGTGCCTTGGGCTATAGAAGACATCCAAGGGAGGAATTTCTTCTATCTGCAAAATAATTTGATCGGAGGGGTCCTTTGGGATTATTTCTACTTCCTTTGAACTGGGTAGGCCGCTGGTTCCACTTGGAACCTGTTGTGAAGTGGTTTCCTGTGTATCTGCTGCTTTCGAAGTTTCGGTGTCCTTTGAACATTCAAGACTATTGATAATTGAATCAAATTGCTGCCATTCCTGGAGCAATTTGGGATCAATTTGAGTATCCACATTCACCTCTATGTTGCTCTGTTTCTGCTCTTTAGTCTGGGTTTCCTCTTGCACTTTCTCCTGTCTTTCTATTGTAACCTGTGGTTCCTTTGAATGTTGTTGTTGAGGCTCGCTTGATCTTGTTGCTGGGGCTGTTGCTAACAGATCTAGAGGCAGAGTTTGCAACCTCTGTTCTCTAAGTATGTTGAATTCAACTAACCCTTCATCTTTGTATTCCATTATGGCCAGCGATCTAACTTGATACATTGATTCAGCCGAGGAGAACAGGTCATCAAATTTATCTTCTATATGATCAAACTTTGTCAATTTGGCCTGTTCAAGAGCATTATAGGCGACTTTGTTGGGATCAAATCGCCTGTTAGGGAGAGTCGCTAGAGTTAATGATTTCATCTTCGTAGCTTCTTTTTCTGCATGTTTAAAATCATGCAAAGTGTAGACACCACATCTTAGAGGAAAGGAGGGCCAGACCTGCTTCTTATTTTTCTTTAGAGTTTGTGTAACTCCCTCGGCAATAATCTGATAGGCTATCTCCCTTGCCAGCAGTTTGTCAGGTATGTACAAAGGAAGGACATGAGGTTCGGCTTGGATGCCGAAAATTCTTACATAAGTAAATTTCTCCTCTCCGAACCATCTTCCTATTTATGTTAAATCAATCCCTGCTTGGTAAGATATCTTGGGAGCAGGTTTATTAAAAATAGAATAATGAATGGGTAACATGAAGCCGTTGCAGACTTGGTACAAATGGTGATTATAGGAAGTCTTCCACAATTTCTGATGGTATATGTGAATAGGCGTGGGGTCTTGTGGAGTCCACCTCCAGCCGAGTACAGGAAACTCAGAATTAAAACACAAGGTATCTAGTATATAAGCACTGTAGTAGAATGGGGGAATAATCCTTTCTGAGACGAAAGTTTTAGTTCTAAAACTAAGAACTGTGGTCGCTAGCTTATCTGACAGTATGGTTGCCCAATCCATTATCTCACTATTACATGCCGCTTCCATCAAGGGAACCATTTCTATAGTGAAATTAGCGGAATCGTGCAACCCCCACAATCTACACATCATTATCCCAGCATAACAATACGGAGAACATAGAGAATCAACAGAGTACTTACCGGAAGGTTCATGCTTGTGTTTCGCCGGATTTTGCCTCCATTCCCAAATGGGTTCGGATTCAATTTCGTTCTCATTTCGGAATTTCTCCAGAAATGCCTTTTTGTATTTCTTCTTTAGCTCAGGCAAATGATACATTTGCCTCAAATCATCAGCCTTGAATGAACCGAAGATTCTCCCATCTCTGGTGCAGAAAGTTCTGTCTGTGATTGGGATTTCCTCAATTGACCACTTTACTACATCCGTATATGGGAGAATTTGTTCCCGAGCCGCTATCCGATGAAGGAAAGAGTCGGCCAAGTCTTTCAAAGCAGATTTTCTACTGGAACCCGCTATAGCTTGCACTGTCGTCACCTTTGGTTCTTCGGCTTCGCTCAAATTATAGGTACTTTGCCAAGTGGTCTTGGCAAGTCCTGAACATGTAGTATCAGATATTAATCCTTTCTTTTTATTTGCTGGATCAGCGACGGCTTGTCCTGTGGCTGGTGTAGTGGAAGCGACCATGGTTTTCTTAGACTTCTTCCCCATTCTGCTTGAATCTATTACTTCGGAAGAATTCTGCACAGTAGTGGAAATAAGCGTAACACAGAAAATTGGTAGCGAAAACCAAATACGAGTGAGATATATTGATCAATGCATGATGAGGGATTAACTTAAAGTGGCTGCGGATACAATCTATGAGAAGATTTTTTAAGCTTACTATTTCATTAAATGGCCATTAAAACCTGCCAATCCTTTAAATGCTCATCATATCTCTTATCGGCCGCATGATTTGTTTAAGCGTGCCTTGGACGTTTTGGCGGTTGAGCGCAGGTGAATCACTGTTTGAAAGATAAGGCCTTAAGTACAAATTAATCGTAATACCTCTACTTTAACGGCTTTTTGAAGTTTGCGCTTTTGGCTTTATCGCAATCGGGTGTCGGGGGAAGCTTAAATCTTTATATTGACACCTTTTGAAATCCCCGATCGCCGATAGTGATATCGCATCACATCGCATTGGGAGTATGGGCAGTTTAAAAAGCATGCATGGTATATCCCCGATCGGCGATAGCGATATCGCATCGCATCGGAGCGAAACGTATTTAATCGCATCGCATCGGAGCGGGAGACACTTTTGTTATGGGAACTTATTATTGCTGATATCCAATAGCCTACTTTATGTCATCGCATCGGAGAAAACCAATGGGCCTTTAAGTTATGCCTCCTTTGTCATTGCGATATGCGATCTTGCGATCGCTTTATCGCAATGATAAAAGATTAATTATTTATATTATAAGACCAAATAATTGGTTTGTCAAAAAGGTTTTTTATAATGCTTTCATTTTGTTTTTCGGACCTTTTTGAATAATACAAAGTTAATACCAATTAAAAAACAAAAAGGGACCCATTTCATATTATAGTTTTATGATTAAAATGGTATGAAATGGGGGGTTGTTGTAGAGCACAACATGACTCAGTGCAGCCTACATCAGACAAAGAGCTCGTCATTTGGGAAAACAAGAACAGCAAAGCCTATGCATTAATCGCAACATCTGTAAATGAAGACGTGAGTCGCCATATTTCATCATATTCAACTGCCTTTGAAGCTTTACAAAAGCTGAAAGAACTCTATGACTCACATTCTGCACTTGAAGTTGTTCAGCTCATGATTAAACTCTTCACTCTTGAACTGAAAAATAATGATCCTCCTACTCTTGCATCTGAAGTAAAATCTATAATGCATGATATCAAATCCACTAAGGTTGAGCTAGATATGCCTCTTATTGCTTTTCTCAAGGCACTCTATCCTACTTACTCCAATTATCTTGAGTCTTTACAAGCAAATGGAAATCTTAAAGATATAACATTTGACTCTCTTGTGAAAAAGTTCGTTGAAAGAGAGAAAGCCTTTGGAAAGAAGACAGTCCCTGAATCTTCTGAAGAGACTGTGTGCCTTGCTCATAAAGAAAAGCATCCTGCTCAAGATTCTACAAGAGGAAGAGGTGGACGAAGAGGAAGAGGAAGATACTTCGGAGGCAGGGGGGCAGACATTATCAAGGAGAAAAGGCAGATATGCATTGCATTCGCTGCAAACGAAATGGATCACATGATGCTTCTACATGCAAGCTACCACGGGACAAAATTGAGCAAAAAAGAAACCAGCAGAAAGGTAAAACTAATGATACAGACAAAGGTAAAGCACCTGAATCCGCTCACTATATTGAGGCACAATGTAACATTGGAGTAAATGAAGATTTGTTTAATGCTTCACTTGCTTCTTCAAAAAATTATTGGTTGCTTGATTCAGGAGCAACCTGTCATATGACTCATAGAAAAGATTTTTTTGAAGATTTCACTGACAATGTTGATGGAGCAGTATACTTTGCAGATCAGTCAAAAATCAAGCCATCAGGGCTTGGCACAATCAGGCTTAAACTGCCTGGTCTTCCAGACTTCCTTCTGGATCATGTTCTATATCTCCCACAGCTCAAGAGAAACTTGTTGTCCTTGGTCCACATCCGCCAGCAAGGTCACTCCATTCATATGTTTGATGGAAAGCTTGAGGTAAGAAAAGCTTCTGACCACTCACTTGTCATGAGGGGAATAGAAGAAGAAAGGCTTCTCAAACTGCAAGGAACCTCTGCTCATGCACAACATTTCTCATATATTTCTCATCATGAAGAAGGTACACTTCCATCAAGTTTATTATGGCATGCTAGATTTGGACATTTAAACTATGACAGTCTCCGCTTATTGAAGAAAAATGGTGTTGCTAGTTTGCCTACAATTCCTAGGAAACATAAGCAATGTGATGCTTGCATTCTAGGAAAGCATAGCAAACTGTCTTTTCATGATTCACATTCAAGAGCACATAGGAAGCTTGAACTCATTCATTCAGATTTATGTGGTCCAATGCTTGTTCCTTCTGCAAATGGAAATAAATATATCATGACATTTATTGATGATTACACCAGAATGTGTTGGGTTTATTTATTGAAGAACAAATCTGATGCCTTTCAAACATTCAAGAATTTTCATAAATGGATTGAAAATGATGCACAATCTCATATTGGGTCTATTCGCACTGATAATGGAAAAGAATATACATCAAATGAATTTGAAAACTATCTTCGCCAACATGGGATCAAACATCAAACAACTGTGCCTTATAATCCCAAACAGAATGGTGTAGCTGAAAGAATGAATAGAACAATCTTGAATATGGTACGATCCATGCTTTTCTTCAAAAATGTAAAGATAATGTTTTGGGCTGATGCTGTTCTATGTGCTGCATATATAAAGAATAGATGTCCATCTAATGCTATAAGAAACAAGACTCATTATGAATTGTGGTATGGACATGTTCCTTCGGTAAAACATCTCAGGATCTTTGGTTCCACCTGTTATGCTTTGATACCAAAGGTACATAGAAACAAACTTGGTGCTAGAAGTCGTAAGTGTATCTTCCTGGGGTATTCAAACACCTCCAAAGCATACGGCCTCTATGATGAAGTAAATAAAAAGTTTGTTGTATCTAGAGATGTAATTTTTCTTGAATCATCCAAATCTGACAATGTTGTTGAGCGGCAACTTGATCGCTTGGATAGATTCGCACAAATGAAATCATTTCAAGAGTTTGATAATCAGATTCCACATCTTGAATGGGGTATTCCTATACTAGATCAACATGTGGAATCTTCTTCTGAAGAACAATATCCTCTGCATGAAACTCCAACAACGGATGATGCTTTAAGTGATGTAATTGATAGAATTGGGAGACTCAATCTTGATTCAGTCCCAACTCAATCAACAGAGCAGCCTGGACCATCTCAGAAAGACCCCCCAAAGTGGCTGACAAAGACACTTGAAAGTGTTCATCCTGATGAAATTGGAAAAACAGGAACCATAAATTCACACCGACAAAATGGAGGTGATGTAGATGACTCTAATTCACCTGTTGATATGGATGTTACTTATGATTGTGAATTGAACTTGTCTAAAGGTTTTGAACCAACTTCCTTCAAAGAAGCTGCTTCTCGTGATGAATGGAAAGAAGCGATGCAAAAGGAGTATGATGCCCTCATAAAGAATGGCACTTGGAAGCTGGTTGATCCTCCATTTGGAACCAAACCAATTGGCTGCAAGTGGGTCTACAAGAACAAGTACAAAGATGACGGCTCACTTGACAAGCACAAAGATAGGCTTGTGGTAAAAGGTTTTGCACAGAAGGAAGGGGTCGATTATGAGGAAACTTTTGCCCCCACAGCAAAATGGGCCACCATCCGGACACTCTTTTCACTAGCAGCTCAGAACGGTTGGAAAGTCCATCAAATGGATGTAAAAACTGCATTCTTGAATGGATATCTAAAAGAGAATGTTTTTATGTCCCAGCCTGAAGGATTTGTTATGAAAGGACATGAACATAAAGTATGCAAACTTGTGAAGTCCTTGTATGGCCTCAAACAAGCACCGCGGGCCTGGTATGAAAAACTAACTGAGCATCTTCTGAAACTCAACTTCAATCATTTTGATCTTGATGATGCAACTTTATTTGTCAAGAAAGTTGGCAAAATAGTTGTGTATCTTGTGGTATATGTAGATGATCTTTTAATGACAGGGAACAATGAAAGCTACATTGCATCCATAAAGAAGAAATTGGGGAAAAGTTTTGAAATGACTGATTTGGGCTATGTTCATTACTATCTTGGCATTGAAGTAACCCAACATCCAAAATCCATATTTCTTTCTCAAAAGAAATACATTGGAGATTTGTTAAACAGATTTGGCATGACAGAGTGCAATCCTCTTTCTACTCCAATGGAACAAAACTTAAAGCTCACATCTATTGAAGGAAAGGAATTTGAGGATGCAACAAAGTATAGATAGCTTGTAGGAAGTCTCATCTACCTCACTACTACCAGACCAGACATTTCATTTACTGTTGGAATCCTCTCCAGGTTCATGCAAAAGCCTTGTGAGGGACATTGGTCTGCTGCAAAAAGAGTTCTAAGGTACTTGAAGGGAACTCAAGACCTTGGAATCAAGTATACACAGGTGAACGACTTCAGCTTGATTGAATACTCTGATTCAGACTTCGATGGAGACAAAGAAACTGGGGTATCTACTTTAGGATATGCTATGAGTCTTGGATCAGGAGCTGTCTCCTGGAGATCACGCAAACAATCAGCTCCAACAAATTCCACAACAGAAGCAGAATACGTGGCAGCAACTGAAGCAATGAAAGAAATTGTGTGGCTCAGGAAAATTCTTGAAGATTTGCAGGTAAAACAAGTACAATCAACTCCACTCATGATTGATAACACCTCTACAATAAAGTTGGCCAAGAATCCAAAGTTCCATGATTGAACAAAGCATATCAATACTAAATATCATCTGGTTCGACATCATGTTGAGGCCAAAACAATCCATCTCTGTCATTGTTCCACAAATGAGCAAATTGCAGACATCTTCATCAAAGCACTTGGAAAGGAAAAGCTTGAACAATTCAAAATAATGCTTGGACTCACCAACATCCCTTCAGATTAAGGGGGGGAATGTTGACACCTAATCTTCATGATTAGGGGAATTTGTAAATAAATAAATCAGGAATGTGAACAGTCATCGGAAGATGAACTGAACAATCACTCCTAATGTATATAACAATAACCTACCTATAGAATAATCAGACGAATCAGTTTTTCTGCCTTTGGAGAGTTACTACCTAGCCTGACAGACATCATGACGAGGGACTCTGGTGAGGGACTCTGGTGCAAAGCGTTTCTTGGGCAAGTGTGGCCAGACTTTCCTGCACATCCTTTAACATAGCAAATTTTTAGTGCTCAAACAAATGATGGATCAGTTAATAGGGTGTTTGTATAATTGAATTGGCAACCAAATATTTCTAACTAATTTCATCCAATGGTTGAATATTTTTTAATCGTCTAACATCGAATCCAACGTCACAAGATTATGACAAAAACGTAGAGAGGGAAGTCTTTTTCATATGGAAATGCCCTACGACGTAATTAACAATAAAGTAAATATAATGCATCAACTAGTTTTAGGAGGATCTCATTCTTCAACAACAATGGGCTATTTTTTACTCCCCTTGAGGAGTTTGGTTTAAGAGGAACACCTGGATTCAAGTCAGTTTAAGAGGAACACCTAGATTCTTTAGATTGATAGAGCTTATGGCTCATATATCATCATCAACAATTAATTAGAAAAATTGTTATTTACAATATATTAGTTTCGATAGTTTTTTTTTATATTACTAATTTTGTAATAAATATTTCTTAAAATTCATTGTGTCATATTTATCCATAATTAATAAAAAAAATTTATCATTATATTTTGGATTTAATATAAACCTTTTATATATAAATCTTATTCATTCTAAATAAAAGTCAAAATATTAATTTCTATCTTAACATTCATAAAAATAATATCCATTTCAACCTATCATTTACTTTAATAATTTAGCTAAATCCACATATTTATGATTAATAATATCCATTTCAACCTATCATTTACTTTAATAATTTAGCTAAATCCACATAGTTAAATCATATTTTATGAATTCTATATCTATTAAGTTACATCCATTACATAAGAATAATAAACTTGTTAAAAAAAAACTTTCAAACATTTTTTCGAACCATTATTAAATCGCTAGTTCAGAATATACAACAAAGTAAGCTTATGAATATCAAAACAACCACTACCAAGTTGCAAAACAACGATGAAAATTTTGAAAAATAGTGATTAAAGAACACATGTATCCATGACAAAGAAATGATCCTTCATCAAATTACACATTAAAGCAAGTTTTCGATGGCTAAATACAAGTATAAATCTAAGCTTCTACTCATACAAGTATAAACTTGTCCTGATGATGAACCACACTAGTTGGTTCGAAACGCCTCGACAAATGGTATTCCATGTGATTTTCGCCCAAAATTTTTTCTCTAACTTAATATAGATCACACACGCTTGAACTCTATTAAGTATAAACATTTTAAAAAATAATAACATAAATATTTAGTTAATTTTCCATCTTTTATTGAAAATAAATTTTCGCCTACAAGATTTAACGATGAGTAGTGAAAGTGATAGTCACAGAATGCATGTCTCTTATCTAAAGCCCGACCACTTATATGAAGTACGAACAATAATGACTCTATACACTACTAGCCGTGGTCGGAAAGAAGAATACAAATTTGCAGATGTAAAATTAGTACACATTTATAGTCGTGTGATCTATATTAATGTCGAAAATGTATCGCAAATGTAAATGCATTAATCAAAACCCAAACGTAAAGAAATTTTAATGGTCTAAAAACTAACGAACAGGTAAGGAATAATATTTATACTAAAACCCTCGTTGACCACAATGATACTCCTGGTTGACTGTGCAAAAACTGCAGAATGAGAACTTATGGTAGGTCTTGGCCTGCTATTCCCACATCGGAGCTACTAATGATGGACAGTGTAGACACTGGAAACCCTAAACCTGAAGAAGTGGCTATGTAATGGAATGTTGGGGACTCGAACTTGAAGCAACACGGAAAATGAAAAAGAATACTACAGCAATTATAAAAAAATTTAAAAGCATAAAAGAGAAAAACACATATTAACTGGTAGTGCGAGTAACAGCCAAGCCCGACGTTGGTGTGAGAGGATACCGCTCCCCCTGGTAGTTAATTGATATTAAACTTCACCATCAAATTGATTAAAGCTATATTTAAAATCTTTCGGTTTTTTTGTGAATACCTGAGCACTAGGTTGCGAGAGATGAAGCGGTAACATTACAGGCCATAAGAAAGGTGAGAACCTATGTTTGGTGGAAGGAAAAGCCTAGCAGATTCTAAGCAGTAATCAAAATTATGGTGGACATATACCCCACATTCTTATAAACCTCACAGGAAGGGGAAAAGGATTCAATGAGGCACAGAACGCAGCAGCAAAATCAAACTATCATTTAAGCATAAGAATTTTCTTAAGCACAATATTAGAAAAGTTAATTGCACACATAACGTGCTGACCTTGGGAGACTAAAGCTCACCCTGTGTGTCGCTCCCTACTTGAGGAGGGATAAACGATTGTTGGGAATTTTTCTCGTAAAATTCTAAAACCAAAATAACTAAACACAGAGACAATGTTCTGTTTCTGCCACAGGATCTTTAACACAGGGAAGCTTAAAAAAAAATTCTGAGCACGGAGTTTTCCACATACAAATCAAACTTGTATTCATTAATAAAATTTCTGATACAAACTTCTTCCTCTTACAGAGGAATTACACAGTTGCTATTACAAAAGAGTCTTCCTCTTAACAGAGGGATTCAACAACACTGCTTCAGATGCAGTTCCACAAACAACAAAAGGGTCTTCCTCACACAGAGGGATTCACCAGAAATTATGCTGAAAAGCATCTTCCTCTTAACCAGAGGGATTCACCAGTTTATGCTGAAATGCATCTTCCTCTTGACAAAAGGATTTACCAAGAGACTATGTTGAAAAGCACCTTCGTCTTTAACAAAGGGATTCACCAAGAGACTGCTTCAAGTGCAGTTCCAAAACAAAAAATAAACTTCAGTCTCTTCTGAAAAATACTCTGTCTCTGTCTTCAAAATTAACACTGCTGAAGTACTGTTGTGCATTTTTCAAAAACAAAATACTCTGTCTCTTCTGAGATTTTACACTGCTATGTGTAAAAATTTTCTTTACTTTTACTGTTGTAAATAAAAAAAAACACTTGCTTACATTTACTGCTGTAAATGTAATTCCTTAAATTTCATTACATAACAAAAAAAATCTCCTTCACTGTCGTGCTGCTGCACCTCTCTTGCTTTTCATGTTCAACAAAACATTCACTGCACTACTTTGTGTAAATAAATTTCATTTCACTGAATCAACAAAGAATTTTCATGCTGCCCCTGTTCTTCTAAGTTCGCACTGTTGTGCGGTTTCATTACCAATAAATTGAATCAACCAAAAAAAAATTACCTCACACTACTGTGTGTATATCCTCTCTTACTGTAATGAGGTCATCCCCATGCAGTTTCAGTCCACACGCACTTCATTTAACATGAGCTATAGGGGTATGCGACCCACTCACACCTATTGTTCCTTCAATTGCTGAGTTACAAAATGGGCGCAGATTTCCGTTGAATTTATTTGGATTCAAATTTTTGTTGTTGATAGCCATTACAAACACATACCTTCACGGCTTCTGCTTCCACAAGCTCAATGCTACTTCACTCTTTTCACACAATCCACGGTTCTGACTTGCCATACTCCCGTAGACAAATAAAAAACAATAAAATTAAAATTCTACCAACATTTACTGCCATAGTAAATTGCATTAAATTAATTCGCTGACAAGCCGGCGGTCAAAACAAAAGCTTCACGCAATGTCCATATTGTGCAGGTCTGTTGCAGTACGTCAACCGTTGATCTGCCCTTAAAAAAGTCGACGGTTGTGGTCAATATCGGGAGGCCCTTCCATGCTGAATGTTACTGTCCGGGGAATGGGCGGTTTTCAAAACGTATAGTGGCCACGCGTCGCTCGGTCGGGGTGATCAGAGCCCCTCTGACAAATACCACAATCGCTGAAAAGTGGTGCGATATAAAACTGGTGGTTTTTTGGAAATTAACTACGCGGTTTGTAGTCACTGTTGCTATGGCAGATTCCGGCAATTAATTGTGTTGCCGTCGTTGTCCCTGCACGGCAGTTGGAATTAATATTCCAACACTCCCCTTTAATTTCAACTGCTGTGCTCAGGCACTCCAATCATGTAATATCCTTTTTCTCTCTGCCTCAGGCAAGATTTCCAATCTTTGCATTTCCAAGCTATCCTGCAACCTTTTCTTCTTTGCTTTTATGGCAGATTTAATTTCATATCTTTTCCCTATAAGAAGATCTTCATCAAAGAATATAGTTCAGCAATAAAGATCAAGAATTACAGACTCCCCCTAAGTGTATGCATCATCTTCTTTCGGCAAAGTCTTCTCAGAAGAAACTTAGATTGGCTAGGGAGCTCAAAGGACTTTCGGATTGTATTTCCTTCCTTCTCCATACTTGTGTAACTTTCTTCTTTTGCATGGGTCTAGCTTGTGTAAGAACCCATGTTAAGTTACAATCACGTGCCATATGCCCAATGTTATGACACTTGAAAGATTCTACATTGTTCATGAATAAGATTTCATGATTTCTTCTTGTAAAATTGTTTCTTGGAGGTTGTCAGAGACCATAACATCTATCTCTATGAGATGCCTTACAGTCTTTTGCCATATGACCAAAGTTTGAACAAGAATAACAATAACCAAAAAATGAACTTTGGTACCTGGGAGATGGAGGTTTCCTTGATGTACTTCTGAAGCCTTTCTGCCTTGAGATTATTTGATGATAACCATTCCCTCTTGCCTCTTTGACATCATCAACATTTCTTCTTGGAGCTGGTTTTCTACTTGGAGTAGGATTTCTTTTATTGTAGCCTTGATTTTTCTCCTTGCCTTTGCTGGAACTAGGAGCATCACAATTTCTTTCTAGCTTCTTCACATCTCTTTCTCTTAAAGCATTTTCATTCTTGTTTGAGGGTTCACTTGCATACCCGAGTCCTGATTTATCAGATGGAGATCTGTGATAGCTAAGCATGTCATCCAAGGCTTGAGAGCTCTTCATGATTTTGTTCATCCCTTCAACCTTTTTCTTGAGGAGGACAATCTCTTCTTCCAATCTTTCACACTCATTATTCTTCTTTGCAAGTTGTTCCTCAGTTTCTTCCTTGCTACGAGTAGCTTCAGCTGCTACTATTTTAAGGGAGATGATATCTGACTTCATTTTGGAGATTTCTTCACTCTTTGCTTGACTGCTCTCCATTTTCTTCTCAGCTTCTTGTGCCTGTTTCCTGGCTTCTTGTAATTGAGACTTAAGGGAGGAGACCTCTACCTTGTACTGTCCAATCTCTTCTACAAGTTTGTTCACTCTCTTGTGCCTTTGTTCAAGTTGACTTGACAAGGCATATTCTTGCTTCTTTGCTTTATTCAATTGATTTGTCATGGATATGACTTCTTCATGATGCTTCCTTTTGCTTTGATCAAGTTCCTTCTTAAGCTTGGCGAGCTCTTCATCCCTTTCTTTTACTTGAAGCTTGATGAGGTCAACCTTCTCATTTTCAACTTCTATGATGGGTTCAGAATTTCCTTCTTGACTGATTGTCATGGTCAGTGCTCCTTTTGCGTGAAGGTCATGAAGTCTGTCCTATATATCCTTTGCTGATGAATATTTTCCTAGATTCTTCTTTACAGAATCAGGTAGTCCATTCAAGATTGTCTTTGTTGCTTTTGCATTGTACTCCTTGGATTCTCTATCCATCTTGCTATCATCAATCACCGATTCCCAAATTTCAATCCCTTCAGACTGTAAGAAAGTCCTCATTTTTACTTCCCATATATAAAGTTCCCATTGAACCTTGGAGCCTCAAATAGAATGCTTTCAAATAGATTGTCCTCTATTTTAGTAGTAGATGGAGACACATTTTTAAGAGGATTGAAGACTTTCTTCTTTGACCTCACCATTTGACTGACTATCTAAAATAACTGACTGTCTTCAATAGTAACACAGAAAAAAAAACTTGAGAAATACCTGGATTTTTTTTTGCCTAAGACTTCACTCTGCTGGAGAAGTTGTTGAAGCAAAAAAACTCCTTCCTTCAGCTTCTTTGACACCTTCAAAGAGCCTGGATCTGCTCTGATACCACTGTTGGGAATTTTTCTGGTAAAATTCCAAAAACAAAATAACTGAACACAGAGACAATGCTCTGTTTCTGCCACAGGATCTTTAACACAGGGAAGCTTAAAAAAAAATTCTGAGCAGACAGAGTTTTCCACATACAAATCAAACTTGTATTCATTAATAAAATGCCTGATACAAACTTCTTCCTCTTACAGAGGGATTACACAGCTGCTGTTACAAAAGAGTCTTCCTCTTAACAGAGGGATTCACCAACACTGCTTCAGATGCAGTTCCACAAACAACAAAAGAGTCTTCCTCACACAGAGGGATTCACCAGAGATTATGCTGAAGAGCATCTTCCTCTTAACCAGAGGGATTCACCAGTCTATGCTGAAAAGCATCTTCCTCTTGAAAAAGGGATTCACCAAGAGACTGTGTTGAAAAGCACCTTCCTCTTTAACAGAGGGATTCACCAAGAGACTGCTTCAAGTGCAGTTCCAAAACAAAAATAAACTTCACTGTCTCTTCTGAAAAATACTCTGTCTCTGTCTTCAAAATTAACACTGCTGAAGCACTGCTGTGTTTGCACTGCTGTGCATTTTTCAAAAACAAAATACTCTGTCTCTTCTGAGATTTTACACTGCTGTGTGTAAAACATTTCTTTACTTTTACTGCTGTAAATAAAAAAAACATTTGCTTACATTTACTGCTGTAAATGTAATTCCTTACATTTCATTACATAACAAAAAAAATCTCCTTCACTGTCGCGCTATTGCACCTCTCTTGCTTTTCATGTTCAACAAAACATTCACTGCACTGTTGTGCGTAAATACATTTCATTTCACTGAATCATCCAAGAATTTTCACGCTGCCCCAGTTCTTCTAAGTTCGCACTGCTGTGCGGTTTCATTACCAATACATTGAATAAACCAAAAAAATTTACCTCACACTGCTGTGTGTATATCCTCTCTCACTGTAATGAGGTCATCCCCACGCAGTTTTAGTCCACACGCACTTCATTTAACACGAGCGATAGGGGTATGCGACACACTCACACCTATTGTTCCTTCAATTGCTGAGTTACAAAATGGGCGCAAATTTCCGCTGAATTTGTTTGGATTCAAATTCTGCTGTTGACAGCCATTACAAACACATACCTTCACGACTTCTGCTTCCACAAGCTCAATGATGCTTCACTCTTTTCACACACTCCGCGGTTCTGACTTGCCATACTCCCGTAGACAAATAAAAAACAATAAAATTAAAATTCTACCAACATTTAGTGCCATAGTAAATTGCATTAAATTAATTCACTGACAAGCCGACGGTCAAAACAAAAGCTTCACGCAATGTCCATATTGTGCAGGTCTGTTGCAGTACGTCAACCATTGATCTGCCCTTAAAAAAATCGACGGCTGTGGTCAATATCGGGAGGCCCTTCCATGCTGAACGTTACTGTCCGGGGAATGGGTGGTTTTCAAAACGTACAGTGGCCATGCGTCACTCGGTCGGGGTGATTGGAGGCCCTCTGACAAATACCACAATCGCTGAAAAGTGGTGTGATATAAAACTGGTGGTTTTCCGGAAATTAACTGCGCGGTTTGCAGTCGCTGTTGCTATGGCGGATTCCGGCAATTAACTGTGCTGTTGATGCTGTCCCTGCACGGCAGTTGGAATTAATATTCCAACATGACAGTCATGTAGAATGGGAATGAAATGCACAGGCTGTCGGTTCAAACGCACAACGACATCAGTCGTTATGTCGGTCTGTGGCACCACTTGGCCGCTCAACATTTTTTCGCTCACTTTCAATTTCGTATATTGAAACGCTTCGCGCTCCTCTCCATCGTTGTCGTTGATCTATGTTTAAGACGAAGGGTATTTTTAGCATATTGCAAGGACATTCAATCTTACCCTTTTTTAAATAAAAAATAAAATCTAGTTTTCAAAGGCTAGTTTTTAGTAGGTAACTATGAGTAATGATGCATCTTTACTATTTATTCCTTAATATTGTATGATTCTTTTCACCTTGTGGTGAGGATGAACCACATTGATTGGTTTTAAAGGTTGACCAAATCCTAATAATGTGATTATTCCGAAAGGCATGATTTATCTACAACATAGATCACAAAAGTCTCACATCTAACAAAAGAAAAAGTCAAAACATCTACTTCCACCCTAACTTGAAATATATATGCATATCGATAAAAAAAATTACATTTATTTTAAATAGTAAATTATGTAAATGTAATAAAAAGTTAATTATTTTCTTAGATTTAATTTACAGAACTATAATTGATAGGATGAATTTTATCATAATGATTTTAATTTACACAACTATATATAATATGATGAATTTTATTATAATGATTTCAACTTTAATGCTAAATTGGAAAAGTCCCTCTTTCCTAGATTTTAAAAAACTAGAATCTATAAAATATTCCAATCTATTTTGATGATAGATAAAAAAAACAAATCCAATTCATTTTGACAATAAGGACACTAACATTGCACTTATAAGTGTTTTATATATTTGTAAAGCAACATATATTTATGTGTTTGAAACTTAGTAATACATAGTTTTTTTGTTTGTCAAGTTTTCTTGTGATCCTCAAGGCTGGCCCTATGGCTTGAGGAGCCATGATCCACAAGCATCTAAGCCATCAAAGTCACTGAGTGATCACACCAAGTTTGGGCTACACTAGCCATTTAGCTAACTGATTTTTTTTAGCATGTTTCCTCCCCTAGCACTGGACACAACTACCCTGTGAGTCTCGTCCTCAACAAATTGTGCTAGTAAAACTTGACTAATACACTTTTTAATAAAATTATTGTTTTTTATTATTCAAAAAATATTTTTAAATATATAATTAATATAAAACTCAATATTTTTTAAAAACATTTAGTATGTATAAATTTAATTTCTAATTTTTTTACAGTTATTATTAATCGAAAGTAAAAGTAAAAGTAAAAAAACTAAGAAATGATTTATTAGTAATATTTTATTTTATTGATAAAACCTTCGCATATTATATAAAATATTACTAACTTTTATAAAATTTCAAATTTATTAATTTGGTAATTTTTAATGAAATTTTGAAATAAATATATAAAACTTTAAAGTATAAATTACATTTTAAAATTTGTAAAGACATTTTTGCATATGAAAGGGAAAACGGAAAAACAAATTTGACTAAACTTTAGTTTGATTGGTTTAGTCAATGCAATTTTTAAGGACAATTAATAAGTGGGTTAGAAAGCATGTGAAACTTTTTTATTTTAAAAATATTTGAATTTGTATAAAAGTTTAAATATCAATGGGCGGGATTTAGCGTTTTAAAATGGTTTTATTGGTTAAATTAAGTTAAAATGGTTATATGCGTATCATTATTATTTTTATAATAACATTTAATAATTAATAACATAGAAAATTTTAGGAGCAAATGTTTGCTCTTTGGCGAAATTAAGGGGTTTTAAATTTTTAGTGGGCGAATATTTTGTATTATAGTACTTTTTACAAATCACCTCAAATAGCCCACCTTATTTTAAGGGAGAGGGTAAAAAAGGTAAATTTAGCCCTTGAAATTAGGATTTACAACTTTCCATTCGCCCTAATTTTCAAGTATAGGTTTTATTTAAGTGAATCCTATGGGCCAAATACCATATTTATAAAAGAGGTATGGTAAATTAATAAAAACATAAATAAATGAGAGGTATGGTAAATAAATAAAACATTTTTTATATTTACTCCATAAGTCACCTTATATACCTGCAAGGGTGTAAACAAATAAAAATATAAGTAAAGTGGAGGTATGGTAAATAAATAAAACGTCTTTTTATACTTACTCAAAAGGTATGGTAAATAAATAAAACTATAAATAAACTAGACGTATGGTAAATAAATAAAATCTCTTTTTATATTTAGTCCATAACCCTCATTCTATTTATGAAAGCTCAAAAAGAGGTTTTATTTAAGTGAATCATATGGGCCAAATACCATATTGGTAAAAGAGGTATGGTAAATTAATAAAAATATAAATAAACGAGAGGTATGGTAAACAAATAAAACATTTTTTTATATTTACTCCATAAGTCACCATATATTTACAAACACTCAAAAAATGTGTTATATTTAGGTGAAACCTATGGGAAAAATACTATGGGACAAATACCATGAGCTAGATTATTTTTTTTTTTTTTTCCAAGGAAAAAAACGGTAACTTTTTATTAAAGAATTTAATGAAAAGTTACACTAGCAGATGCATTGAAGCATTCCGAAAGCTGCCACATGGGCTCGAGTGCTTTCGCACCCCACGCAACATTAGAAGACTAACGTGCACAAAGAATAAGAAAAGAGAAGAGAAGAGAGAAAGAAAAGAGGTAAAAAACTGAATTCCGGCTGTGAGTAGAACTCACGCTTCAAGTTTTTCTCCCCTTTTTCTTTTCGACCTTACGCCACTCTCCTTGTGTGGGCTCGATCGAAGCGATGACTAACTGTGTTTCTGCATTCTGCGGGCCTGTTTCTTTGTCTGAGTCTGAAGTGTCTGAGTGATGATGTCGTTTGATGCCTCCCATGCTTTGATCCACGCTTGTCATCTCTGCCTGATTTTGGTGGTTCTCTGCCTGATTTGGATGAAACTTTGGAGCCTTGTTATCTGATATGTTTCCCTTCTGGTTCCCTGTTTCAACTTCCTCTATGGTGGTATCATCCTCTTCTGCTTCTGTTTCTTCGTCTTCTGTTATCGAAGAGGCTTTCTTTTCCGAGGCTCTCTTCTTTACGACATCATCTATGTTCTGCCATCCTTTTGGCTTCCTTTGTTGCGGCTTGCTCTTGTTGAGGCTTTTGCATGCATTGAACAGATGACCTGTTTGTTGACATCCCCTGCATCTGAATGCTGTATTCTCATAGTCCAAAGGTTGTTTCCACTGTGAATTGTTGAAGTTCAGAATGATGCTTTCAGGTAATCCTTGGCTAAGATCTACCTCGACACATATTCTAGCAAAAGTAAAGATTCCCTTTATGTGTCTCTCTGAATCAATCTTTAACATTCTTCCAAGGGTATTCCCTATAACTAATAAGGCCTTGTAGTGCCAGAAATGTATCGGAAGATTATGCAGCCTTACCCATACTGGCATCCTTGATACCACCATAGTATTGGCATCAAACTCCGGGAACCATGGGGTAACAAACAGTCCCGCACTGCCCCAGAACCATGGCCCTTCATTGAGAATTCTTTCCTTTTCTTCTTCTTCTAGGAAAGTTACTATGAAGAAACCCTTAGAGCAAAGGTGAATTTGGCATTTTTTTGTCCAGACTGTGTGAATCCATTGGTACAATGCATCGGTTCTAGGCCAGAAGCCGTTAAATCTACAAATAACAGCATTTTTTTGTAGATCTGAGAAAATGTACTTTACCTCTGGTAAATCCAGGGAGATGGAGGGACTCTCTGGCACTTGATCCACGATATACTGCCCTGGAGGTACATTAGCTGCTGTGGATTCTTTCCCCTTTGGAGGTTCTTTCCCTTTGGCTGCATCGCGATAGGTACCTGTAGGTTTTGAGGTAGATCCCTTAGATCCACCTCGCAATCGGTGATTTAGGATAATAGTCGAGTCCTTTGCAACCCTGTAATGCTGGATTGTGTGTTGATCCTGCATGCAGAGCCCTGAAAATAATAGGATTTGTAATGCAGCTGGAATTCCCAACTTGTCCTGGATCTCTTTTTTTAACTGCAAAACACTCATCCGTTCCCAGATCTGCACACAAACGTGTCTGCCTTCTGTTGATTTGATAAAGATTTGCTTCAGATCCGCTGTGTCTGCCTTGATCAAGTCCCGGTTTTCAGATTTGTGTTCTGGATCTGGCGAGAATCCATTTTTCTTCTGCCTGGACCTAGCCAGATCTGATAGATCCTCCCCAGTTCTACAATGTTTGGCCCGATCTGATGAGCCGTTTCCCAGATCGGGGCTCCTGTTGAGGCTATCTCTCCTTTGCAAGTCATAGTCTTCGAGCCCTCTGTTAAAACGATGCGCCGAGATGGTAGAAGCCCAGATCTGCGCTACGGAGAGCAGAGAAACCTCGAAACTCCGAGGAGCCAGGTCCATGCTCCCAGCCCATACTTGGTCTTCGATCATGCCATTTAAAATCAGCCCTAGATCGGCCGATCGGATCCACGGCATACCAAAATGGGTCATGGGAACTGTCATATGCCTCTTTTTCCCATAGTCGCTGACAGATCTGCCAGGCCTGTGCAAAGCGTTCGCGGAGGAGGGCGCATCAAGACGAGACTGGAATAGGACCGGTTGTTTTGGAGTAAAAAACTCCGGACGATCTAATGCCGCCCTGAGGTAATCGACCTGCGCCCAGAAAGAGGGGAAACGCACCGAAACCTGTTTGTTGTGGTTCGAGTCATAATAGTCCTTTCCATCAGAGGATCCGGCCCAGGACCAGAGGGAATCATCGAGCTCTGAGGACCCAGCAGTCAGGCTTCTAGCCGTTCCAAAGCAGAGCAAAACTTTAGAGGCCGCGGCGACGCAGATCGGCCCTTCTGAAACCCTAAGCCCATGAACAGCCTCCATCGCTCCCGAAACCGACTATAATAATCCCAATTCATCTGACGAGCTAGATTATTATTAATACCATGCAAAAAAACATTATTAACCCTAATATTATTATTAATAAAAATAAAAATGGCACATGATATTGACCCATGGTATTCACCAAAATGGCACATGGTATTAACCCATGGTATTCACCTAGAATGTAGCCTATTTAAATGGGGGAATTAAACCAGCATAGATCCATCTTTACTCTGGATCTACTAACCCCCGAGAGCTATGAAATATTGTGATATGCAAACTATCATACAGTGAAAAAACAGTTGATCCCTCTCGGGATTGGTGGATCAAGAGTAAAAATGGATGTTGTAATTTAATGCATGTTAAACATTTTAGCTTGGTTAAAATAAAAAATAAAATAAAAATCAAGTATTAATTTTATTAATTTTTATAAATTACTAATAGTAATTTTTAAGCTCTAGGTTTATGATAAACAATGGTATTGACTCATGGTAATACCATGGTATTCATGTGAGCATAGACTATCTAAACGGGAAACTCTATCATCTTAGATCCATCTTAATTCTGGGTCTACAAAGTGCTCAAAGGGATAAATAGATTTCATCCCCCTAAGAGTGGTAGATGTGGAGTTAAGATGGATATAGGTTGGTTTTTATGATAATGAAGATAAAATAGACTTAGGAAATTATATTGTAAAAAAATGTTGAGGTGAATGGTTAAAGCATAGACATTGGACAAGTATATTTGTATACTTCTGTTTTAAACTAAAACAAATCCAGGGCTAAAAGGAATGGATTGATTGCACTAGTCATCCTTCTATAACTTTCCAACATAGGCTGGAGTAAACGGATTGTAATTTGGGTAATTTTTCTAACTACAAACAGGAACATACTTGTGTATTGGTAGGGTGGTTACGAGGTCCCTAGAAGTGATGAATTTTAATTTTTCTTGGTTTTATATATAGTATTAGGTTTTTTTCTCATGCTTTCTGTGAATGACACAAGTGAATTTTATCCTACACCCACTAGGTTATTGATATGTAATTTTGGTAATTTTGATTTCAAAAGATATTTTAAAGAAATGCAATGATTTCATTTATGTATTCAATAAACACAGTATTCTAATGGAATTCTACATTTGTGGTTTACCTATACAGATTCCATGGAGAAGTATTAGTGGTGTGACATCAATTTTCCTCAAGCAAAGGCTTTAGTTTTATTCTTTTCTGGAAGCAAATACTTTCTTCCAACATTTTTGAGTTCCATGAAAAAATTGAAAGTCCTAATAGTATTCAATTATGGGTTCAAGAGAGACATATTATTCAATTATGGGTTAAATAGATCCACACTGAATGATCTATTAGCCTTACCTTCACTTAGTTTAAGACTATTCACCTGGAGAGGCTGCATGTGCCCCCACTTCAAGAGCATAGTAAAGTCATGTAGAACTTAGAGAAGCTATCTTTAAGCTTTTAGTGAAGATTGGAAAAATGTCTGGGTTCAATAACACTCAGTCGAGCATTAAGCTTCCAATAATGCTAGATTTTAACCTGGAGCACTTTTGTGATTTGGAGGAGATGCCCCCTCGTATTTGTGACACATCTTCAGTTGTGAATTGGACTATTACTAACTGTCATTTCCTTCGAAAGTTACCTAATGACTTGGGGAACCTCAACTCTTTAAGGATGTTAAGGAAGGAAAGAAAGTACATTATGCTAAGTTCTCTTATGCTTTTCAATTTTTTCTAGGATATCTACAACGTTTCAGGTAGGAAAGTACATTCTGTTAATGAAAATTTGTCTTGATAGAAAGGTCCAATTTCAAATTCTAATGCTTTCAAAAAACATTGTATAACTATAATGTTTCTAAAAGGAAAGCATATTTTTTCAATTTAAGTATCATGATCCCATATTCCAACTTATTTTTCAGTAACCCATTAGGCTTTGTAGCTTTGAATAAATCCATGTCTTTTGATAAGATCCTCTTCCAAATTAGAACGCAGTTTCCTTTTGGCAATAACCACATAAAATGTCTTGATTTTGTTATTGAGAAAATAGAGGTTGTGAAACAAGCCTCTGCCATACAAGGACTTGATTCATTGATTATGTATCAATTATGGCTCTTGATGTAACAATGTCTTGATTTTGTTGCTTGAAAATAGAGGTTATGCTTTACTATTTCACAGAATTTCTTACAATCTTTCCATAAGTATTGATTTGTAATCTCAGTCACTGATGGTTGACAGTAATGACAAAGGTAATATTCCATGGTTTGAAGTTCCCCTCTTACTAAATATTTAAATATATCACCACAATTTAACTGTTAGTTAAAGGAATTGTATTTGATTTGTAAACAATTCATTGCTTGATTTATAGATTTTGATTTTTTCCCTTTTTTATTTTTTTCTCAGATTTGGTATGAGATATCTTCCAAGATTTGGGTTCCCTATTTTCCCCACCATAGCTACAAGGTTTATATGTTATCATTAAATATTCTTGGAATGTTACAACTTTTCCAGTAAGTGTGCTTTGAAATATTGTTGTTGCTTTTCCATGGTGTTAATGTAAATAAGCACTGCAACTAGTGCCATTATCTAGACTAAGTGCCGAAATCTAGGTGGTCTTGTAATGGTGGAGTGATTGTTTTCTAGCTACTAAGGCCATATGCATCTTTATCTCTTATGTTATTATGAGATATTCAAATTCAGAATAAGAATTGAGGTCTCGTTTCCACTGTAGATTGCAGTCAGTTTCTTGAACATAATACATAGTAGATTATATTTTATTAATCAACTGTGGATGTGATCCCTCGCAGGAAAGGAAATTCAAAGTGACTTTGATTTCACATTGATTTGTCAAAACATCCACACAGGAAAGGAGATTCAAAGTGACACTGATTTCACACTGATTTGTCAAAATGGAGGCAAAAGAAAAGGAAACCTTGTATTCAACAATCTCTTAATATCATATGTACATGCACAAACATATTAATAGAAAATATTGAAGGGTTGCCTAATTAATATTTTCCATTCCACTACATTCTTTACAACTTGTAAATAAATAACTTGGAACAATTCATTACACTACTTGTTATTCTTTATTAATCAGTGGTTAAGATTTTGATATTGAACTGGCTAAGATTTTTCTTCCTTCTGTGAAATTGCGTGTTCTATAATGCTTCTTTTCCATTCACTATGTATAGCATATAAAGTGTGTCTAATGGAGTAGGAAGATTGGAAAGTCTTGTGATCCTTGAACTATGTTACAAGGCAGAAAACCAATAGGGTAGGGTAGGTGCATCCCCACAAAGGGGTCACAAATACCAAAGTTGGTATTGGCTAGTTCCTTGAGCTAGAAATTTTCCTTTACCCTTGTATTAACAGTGAATCTGGAGAGGATTCTAATAATATATTTATAAGATTTATATCAGTTAAGATTGATGAATAAAATTCATGAGACATGAGCTAAGATGTCCTTCAAGGTGATTGTTGATTATTGGAAGCTATGATGGCCATTATGTCAGGCTAGGTGGTCGCACTCTCTTGATCGTGAGCATGATTGTGATCAAGATGGAAGACTTCATAGTCTAGATTGATTGTTTAGCAATGATAGTTAGTGGACTCATTCACAAAAGCTTCTATTTCACTAATCCTTTTTATAGAGTTCTCAGATTCAATTTCCAAAGGTTTTAATTACACTATAGAGTTGAGTTCTGAGAGAGTTGTGATTCACAGTGTTAAGTATAGCAGCTATGACACTTGAATAAAGACAAGCATAGTAGAGGTATCAGACTCTGTTATAAGCTTACCTACATATTATAAGGGACTTGGTTGGCTTTTTTATATTTTTATAAACAAGTTCCATGTCATGGAAATGTGAAAAAAAAAAACAGTGATATTGCCACCATGTGGCTCTTGTCATATATGGTTTTATACTTTTTCAAAAAATTCTCGAAGAGTTCGCAATGCTAAGATTCACTAGGACTTTACAAAGTTTTATTATTTAGTGAAAGACTCGCCAAGATCTTACAAGATTTTATCATTGAGTAAAATATTCGCCATGCCTAGTGAGAGATTCTCCAAAAAATTATATATACATATTATATTATTGATAAAATCGCCTTCCATTTTTCCTATATACCATGGACATTCGCCCATTTATTATACATATAAATTTAGGGGGGGTTCTTAAAATTTTCCCTGATTAATAATATTATTAGTGTTATCATATAAATTAATGGTTTGTAAATGTTTATAAGTATTAATCTATGAAGAATATAGATATTTTATTTATTAAATTAAATTTATCATGTCTCTCGTAGGAATTGAATCCAGGTGGAGAAGGTTCTAATCGTTTATCACAACCACTCAAAATAATCCATTAATGGAAAAAAATGAAAATAATAATACAACTTCTAAATATTCTTTTGAGAGAATTTAAATTGTATTTCCTCAAAATTTCATTATCCAGTAACAAAAATATAATTTTTCATGCATTGTCCCGTCTAAGTATGCTTCTAGGGAACTAAACTATATAAAGTAAAAAAAGGAGAAATAACTACTGAGAGGAAAATCATATCATACTTTAGATCACAATGAATATGGATTTTGAGGTGAGAAAGATGGACATACAAACTAGCAATACATGCACATTGATAATGTTTCACCCACTTGATTTCATTTAGAGAATAGATTATGTCATTGTGGTCTTCATGTTTCTCCTTAATGACCCTACCCATAACTTTTTTCATCTACCAATGGAGGGTGATGGAGATTAGGTACTGACTCTACCTTCTCCTTGTATGCCTAAGGTTAGGAACATAATTGGCTACCTTTATTTGGATTTTTGAATCAGAATAAGCTTGGCAGTCACTAGTGGTTAACGCTTTACGTTGTAAAATTTCCTCATGAATTTTAAGGGGAGTGGCAGAATGGAATATAGTTGGGGCATCTATGATTGAGATTAGGAACACATATTTTCCTTGGGACCTCATCCCCGAGCCACCCAACGATGGTGCATTCCTTGTCAAGGTATACTACACCAAATAAGAAATAACCAAACTATAATTCTTACCCACAACATCTAGATACCCAAGGATTGATATTGAGAAAACCAAGTAAAAGAAAAAACCCAACGAGTTTTGAGTTTCTAGAGAAATCTAGGCCAACTATCAAAGGAAGAAAAATAAAATGCAATGGTAGGTGGAAAATTCCTAGAAAGGTTTAATAACCATCGGGAGACACCATAATTTAAGCTACCACCCAACCAAGTTGAGCTCAAAATAAAACAAGTTAACATCCACCAACTAAAATTGAAACCAGAGAATGTAATGAGTGAACCATAAGAAAATAATATATATAGCATTACCCTATAATTACCATCCCTCTGAACTTGAACCAATGAGGTTGTGCTAGCTAGATAAAAATTGATGCCTCTTTCTCCTACAACATTGAGCTCCAAGATTTCCATCAACATCCTGAGAGGTTTGATCCTTTATTTCTTTAGGCATATTTCCTTACCTGTATAGAAATCAATGCTAGTAGGATTTAGGGTTAGATTCCTCTTTCTTGATAATTAATTGTGAATTATGTTGGATTCTTTTACTTCTTAATTAGTTTATCTTTCATCAAGCAATTACCAAATTATGTGTATGAAGATCACAAGAACAAGGGACATAAGATGTAGGTGCTCAGCCTGGGAAAAACCCCTATAAGGGGAAACCGAGTCAGAAACTCTTCCTTCAGTAGATTCAAATCAAGATGAGAGACTTCGAGACTTCTTAGACCTAGAGAGAGACCTTCCTCTTCAATAAACTATCTTAGATTTTAAACCCAAGGGATTTATATTAAACCCAACGATTAATATTATTATCCCTATCCCCGGATGCGGGTGTCTAGCAAGGGTAAGTGGCAGGTGGCCATTAAGGCACCACCGCAACTTTCTACCTGTCTCAATGCCAAGGCAGAGACCAGGTACAAGTATGCGATGGCATGCAGCAAACAATTAAAGCACCAGGCAGTAGATGTTAAGGGAGATAAGTTCCAGGCGATTGAGGTTACGGGAGATCAGAGCGTGGTTCAGGCAGCATTGATGGTAAGCGAGACTGCTCCGGTTTCGAGGAGATCTGAATTGATGGAGTTGGATACGCAGCAGTTGGCAAGAGCGCAGGCCTGGCTATATACTGCGTCCGCAGAGAATGCTGCTAAGAGAATGTTGTATGCTGTGGGCAGAGGGCAAACCACCGCTCTGCATCACTACCTCCAGCATATTGCGCAGTGTCTTCAGGAGCTTAGCTGGGGATCGAAGATGCGTCGTCGGGGGGTGCCATGTCGAGGTGGGCGTTCGGGGGTTCGTTACGATACTGAGAGGGAGGAACCACCTCCGATAGCTCCGATGGCCACCATTTCCCCTTCATCTTCCAGTTCAGAGGATGAATTTCTGCTCATGAGGGACTCCTATCAGTCCTTCCGCCTTCGCATTCCCAGAGGGCTCCTTCAGACGGATATCATGGTCAATTTTACAGTGTATCTTTCCGAGGCTCCTCCAATCAACCCCACCGGGTCCTCCCCTGCTTTTGACAGTCTACACAGTAATGAAATTCTGCTGGGGGATATGCAGGGAAGATTGCACAGGATGCCCCGTCCGCAAGCGCCCATGGCTCATGTCGTCCAGCCTCCGCAGGCTCAGCATCAAGAGAATTCCATCTGCGATGAATCAATGCAAGAGATTCAGCCAACTATGAATCAATGTGTCCAAACTGGGATTGCAGAACCGGTTCACGCTCTTCAGGGTATGGAGGGGCACATCCAGGTGGATGAAGAGTCCGTCATATGGCTACCGCCCAGCCCACTGCAACAGCAACTGTCGGCGACGCCCAATCACCCTTCCTAATTCTGTTCAACAGCGTTGTTCCAGGTCTTGCTTTGTCTTTGCATATGTCTTTGTTGGTCACTCTTTCAAATCTCACTTTGTCCATGCTCTCGGCCCTATAGTGGCTTTGTGTCTCTGAGTCGGTTTTGTGAACTGTAATGGTGTCCACGCGGCACTTCTGGTTTTTGTGAGGCACATCTGGACATTTCGTGAGGCACATCTGGCCTCTTTTTGTAATGCTGTCTCAAAGGTCTGAGTCTGAGTTTTTTGTCCCAGCTGTCATAGTCTGAGGGTGGCCCAGTCCCCTCTGTTGATGTATCTTATGTAAATATTTTCCTGCTTAATAGAAGTTACTTTTACCCAGAAAAAAAAAATATTATTATCCCTATGAATAATATTATATTCTAGGAATATGAATCCTTAGATTAATAAACCCAAAAAATTGATATTATAATCCTAATGTAGTAACAAACCCAAGGGATTAATACTAAAAACCCAAGGGAATAATATTAAATCCAAGGGATTAATATTATAAACCTTAGGTATATAGACCTAAGATAAATACTATAAACAATAAAATAAACATGGTTGACCATGACTTACCATGGCAAATTTTCATATTGAGGCAATCTTCATCACAATGTGATTGACCATGGTCCAATGTCACATTATGATAAAGATTGTCTCAATATGAAAATAAACCATGGTAAACAATGGTCAACCATGATTATTTTATGGTTTATAATATTTTTATTAGACTTTATATGCCTTGGGTTTATAATATTATTCCTTTAGGTTTATAATCCTTTATGATTTTAGTATTAATCCCTTGGGTTTAAAATTTTGTTGCGTTTATAATATCAATCTCTTGAGTTTATTAATCTAAATATTCATATTCCTAGGGTGTAATATCATTCATAGGATTTACAATATTAATGCTTAAGTTTGATATAAATCCTTTGAGTTAATTAATTGACAATAATTAATATAAATTAAAAAACTAATAAATAATTATATTAAATTAAAATAATAATATTAACTAATAATTGTAATAATATTAATTAATAATATTAGTTAATGAGAGTAATAATTTATTATTATCATCATTAATATTATTATTATTATTATTATTATAATAATAAAATGATTATAATAACAAATAACAATATTTAATATAAATAAATAATTTTAATAAATAATAAAAACAATAGTTTTATTTAATAGTTTTTTTAAATGTAATATTGCTATTAATTTTATTATTATATATTTATAAATATGTATATTTATATTAGTTTTATATTAATTTTTCAACCATATTTTCTAATAGATTTAGCGTATGATTGATATACTTTTATTAACTATTTTATTAATATAGTGATGTTAATTATAATAATAATAATAATATTATTATAATATTTATAATATTATAATATTATTAATGTAACAAAATATTATATCAAACACTAATTTTAATATCGTTATATCAAACCCTTCCTTTCTTTTTTATTCATTCCTTCCTTTTCTATAATTCTTATTATAAAATCTAATTGTAAAACCTCTCATTATTATTAAACATAATACTACCTAATCATAAATATTTATTAATATAGTTTTTGAGTGGGTGAATGTGAATTCAACATCAATTAAAGTGATGTAAAGGTAATGTGTATATGATTAAACATAATACTACTTAATCATAAATATTTATTAATATAGTTTTTGAGTAGGTGAATGTGAATGTCAACATCAATTAAAGTGATGAAAAGGTGGTGCGCATATGAGGGTGATAAAATCTTTTAGTTGTTATTTATTATATTTTGAAATTGAAAACAACTTTATTATTTTTAGCTCTTATTGTATGGATGATATTATTGATAATATCGTTTTTAAATCATTTTAGCATTTAAAAAATAATTTTATTTTTAAAAATCAAAACTACAACATAAAGGCTCAACGACTTAATGTTTGAGACCAGCATATCTTATATACTAAAAAAAATGTAAAAATAAAATAAACTAATAATATAGTAAATAGAGTGCATGAAGTAGTTTAAGGAGAATCTCATTTTTCTACAACAATGGGCTCTTTGTTCCTCCATGGTAAGGAGATTGGTTTCAGAGGGAGGTCTAGATTTTTTATGTTGATCGAGTTCCTGCATCACAAGTTATAGCTCATCTACCATCATCAACAATTCATTAAAAAATTGTTATTTTCAATATATTAGTTTTGATAGTCATTTGGGGTAAGAATGAAAAATTAGACATAATGAAGATGTAATCCTACCAAACTTACCCCATATATATATATATATATATTTTTTATTCATATAACTAATTTTATAGTAAATATTTATTAATATTTATTGTGTCATATTTATAAATAATTAATAATTTTTATAATCATGATTTAATATATAAATCTTATTCCATTAATTTCTACTAAACATTCATAAAAACAATATCCATTTCTACACAACATTTACCCTACTAATTTAGCTAAATCCACATACTTAAATTATATTGTATGAGTTATACCATTAATCTATTAAGTTACACCCATTACATAATAATAGTTAACTTGTTAACAAAAAAAACCATTCATCATTTTTTCAAACCATTATTAGCCCGCTAGTTCAGAGTATATGAATATCAAAACAATTAGAAACTGAATCTGAGGTAGCTTCATAACCATTGCCAAGTTGCAAAACAATGATCGAAAAAAAGAAAAAAAAGTGATTAAATAACGCAGGCTACATCCGTGACAAAGGAATGATCATCGAATTACACGTTAAAGCAAGTTTTCGAGGGCTAAATGCAAGTATAAATATAAGAGTCTACTCATACGAGCATAAACATTTTAAAAAATGATAACATAAATATCTAGTTAATTTCACATCTTTCATTTCATTGAAAATATATTTTCACCTACAAGATTTAACCATGAGCGGTGAAAGTAATAGTCACGGACTGCATGCGTCTTATCTAAAGCCCGAGCAATTATATGAAGTGTGAACAATAATGACTACACACTACCAACCGTAGTAGGAAAGATGAATACAAATTTGCAGATGTAAAATTAGGACACATTTATAACGGCGTGATCTATGTTAGTATCGAAATTGTACGGCAAATCTAAATGCATTCATCAAAACCCAAACGTAAAGAAATTGTAATGGTCTAAAAACTAATCAACAAGTAAGGAATGATATATATTTTAAAACCTTCGCTGAACACAACGATACTCAAGTCTAAAAACTAATCAACAAATAAGGAAGGATAATATATACTAGCAATTGTCTCAAAAGTACAAATAGAGGTCGATAGGATTATTAAATTGGAATTGTTGAATTTTTCTAGAAGAGTTAATTAGTTTGTGGAAAACCTTGTTTTCTGGGACTGGATCATTATGCAATTACTTTTCTTTAGATGTTTTGTTTATATCTATATTACAAGCAACACATTGAATGTCTTTTTTCATTTTAGAGTAAGTTAATTACCCAAAATCACCTCTATAGATGCCAAGCATATATCAAACTTGCTAGTGACCAAGGCAATAACCATCATGACTATCCCCTACCAATATACTTCATTGAAAACCATAATTGTATATTGCATTTAGAAAGTCAAAACATAATATTAGAAAACATGTTTATATATTGCTATTAAAAAGTTAATTCCATTAAAAACCATGATATTATTATTATATTTTATAAAAAATAACATACATATATAGAATAATACTACATCTGGAAAGAGTGCAATTCACCAAACCCCACCATCTCGAGGGAGTGCAATTCCCATGCCCATCATGTTTCTCTTCACACCTTCATACACTACCTTCAACAGGGGGTGAAATTTTGCACAACTCAACCCCCACGCCCACCCGACACCTTGCTTCTCTTGTGGAAAAATAAAATAACTCAAGGTCAATTAAAGGCTTGAAAATTCTGAGTGAGCTACCTTTATTCAGGCGAGTAAGGCCGTCTCTTTGACTGAGTAGAGCTCACAACCAGGACCTTACCTGAGCTCAGGTAAGACGTGAAGGTCCAAAACCTTCCTCGACCAGAAGGAAGGAATCACAAAATTGAAGGGAAAAAAAATCTGCCGACGACATGTTGCGAGAATCCATGCAAATTATGAGAATAGTTTGATGTTCATTAAAATTTATTTAATCACAAAGAGTATTAGGCAAACTTTGAATATATAGTTTAATTATTATGTATATAAAAGACCTGAACATAATTTCAGGAAATAGCATACAGAATCCATCCCTAGACAATAAACTACATAAACTTTAAACAGCATAGTACCACGAAATTAACTTATCGCTTGCACCTGCATATGAGCTTCTACGCACACGAAAAAACACCTATTTGGATTCCTCTGCATTCGCCTTAATGTGATCCTCTGTTGTGGGCAAATCCTCGTCTAAAAATATATCCCAATGCCCATCCCATCTGATGAAAAACTCAGTATCTGTGAAATACTGCACCCTGTGCACATCAGGCGCGGGAGTATAGAGATAATCCCTAGGGCCCAAATCGAAGCACTGATTCTTAGTGAGATTCCACACTCTCTTCGACCTAGACACAACAAGAAGATCATGCCCAAAGGTATGGTGATGGGCCGGCTCGATACTTTCGGCCTTGAATTTGACAATGGCAGTAGTAGGGCTTTATCGCACGATGCTCATGGATCCCTCGGAAACACCAAATTATCGTTTCGTAAAAGTTACGAATTGCGGTATTTTCAGAGAAACTCATGAACCTGAGCACAATATACATATACGTCAACATATACTCATCAAATATTGACTCTAACTTTCATAATATGAACCATCTAAACTAACAGTACTAAAGACAGATCTACACTTAAAAAATTGACTGCAACTTTCATTAAATGTACAATTTAAAAGGAGGTTTGTAGTACAAAGCCATCTACCCAAAAGTTTCCTAGGGATGAAGCCTGGTTCTACTCTTGGTTAAATTTGGCATAACCCTTCAGACTATTCATCTAAGTTTTTTGTAGCCCCTCATGGTGTATCTCATAGTACTTTGGTGAAACAATGGGAAAATAATAAATTTGTGACTATGCAAATTACATGCTGGGGGGCCTACATCTCTTTTAGTTTCGAGACAAGTTAATAAATCTAGCCATTTGGAGAAAACTGTGAAACTTGGCATGATAAATTTCTGTAGAGATAAGGAAATGGAATTTCTGTAGAGATAAAGAAATGGAAATTTTGTGGGCAGATCTGTATATTATTGGATCAGAACAAATTTCCCTAAAATGAAATCAGATGCATACCTCTTTGATAGTATTAGCACCGATCTCTTGGCGCCATTCAACCATGGTCTCATACATGGACCTGGCCTTACCAACATCGAAGGAACGAGCCCTCAGATACCTCAATAGATCCAGCTATGTATCTTTGTTGCGCATAAGCCTGGACTCCTTCAACATCACTTTGAGCTTCCTCAAAGCCTCCTCATGGGCGGTAGTTCGATCCTCCACATGAGCAACAGAAACTCCACCCATACCATTATCTTCCTCAGGCTTCACACTGCTCTCACCCCGGGAACCGCAGTGCCCCAGATCTAACATGGGTCGAGACAAGGCCAATGTAAATTTCCCCACCAAATGGGCATCCGTCAGCTTAGAATACATTTTATATCTAACACAAATTTCAAGGCCTCCGATAATACTATTTAAACCTTTCAAATATCTGCAAGGCTACTTTAGAGACAAAGGAGCTGCATTGACCACAAACAAAACTGTCAGAAATAGGTCTATATTTGTCCATTCCTGTTGTGCTCTTGAGAGTAAAAAGTCTATTCCAGAATCTAAAATCTGGTTTAGGCCCCCTTCTCTCACACAGCCAAAACAACTGAAAATACCATTTCACACGCAAAAGAATCAATTCTTGCCCAAAACACGAATACGCCTTCCACCACACAGATGTTATATGCAGGTCCAAGAATCCTTCCGAAATGGGAATCAATGGCTGTAACATAAGGAGAACCGTAGGATTAATCACAGATTAAAGAAAAACCTAATGGGCAGTCGTGAAATGGCCAAATTCATCACAGCGAGCCACAACCCAAAAGCCAAGGAGTGGATTAAACTCCATGCATTTATGAATGCTGCCCAACCATCCAAGAAGAAAGAATCTAAAAAAGGGAAAATCTCTATCAGATTGCTTTTACTTCAAGAAATCAAGAAGTTTGCCCAGCATTTTAGCATGAAAGCCACGATACCTTATTAGAAATAACAGAAGCAAAAAATAAATAAATAATAGAAATCAAGCATCACAACCAGAAATGGGGTCGGAGTAAGTAATTAGATGAATAAATCACTAAGAGTAATACCCAAACAACATAACGTAGCCTTTAATAGTGAGTGGGTGATCGCCATCCAGTAGCCGTTGGCAGTCAAATCATCGTGAGGCGCCTGCAAGCTGTCATTTGAAACCTAAATCTCTCGTTTTGCTTAATGAACAGAGAGTGCAGGAGGATTCGGATTGAGGCTTGCCGGAAGTGTTTCAATGCACAGCAGAACTCGGAGGTGAAAAGAAGGCAACTCAACCGATATTTGGAAAAAGCAGTCAAATAGCCGTGCATGCTTCCCAGATGCGATGCGTGGTGAGGGATAATGAATCGAACACTTGAAATCAATGGTTGAAAGTGTTTCACTTGATCGAACGGAGTAGGGTAAAAATGTAGACGAAAGTGTAGACAATTGTTGATGCATAGAAAGACCTATCGGCCTAATTAAAACCTTCACTGACCACAACGATACTCCTAGTTGATTGTGTAAAATCTGCAGAATCAAAACTTATGGTAGCTTTTGGCCGACTATTACCACATTGGAGCTACTAATGATGGACAGTGTAGACACTAAAACCCTAAATCTGAAGGAGTGGATATGTAATATAATGTTGGGAACTCGAACCTGAAACAACACATAAAATGAAAATGAATACTATAACAATTATAAAAGCATTTAAAATCATAAAGCAACAAAACACATAACTGGTGTTGAGCGAGTAATAGCGAAACTGGATGTTAGTGTGAGAGGATACCGCTCCCCCAGTACAAAATTAACATTAAACTTGACAATCAAATTGATTAAAGGTAGATTTAAAATCTTTGGGCTTGTTTTTGTGAATACCTTTGTTACGTGTGAAGACAAATTCATGTAGGATTCTAGATACTTCTAGATCAGATCTTTCTAGATCTCCAAGATTCTAGATCTTTCTACACTGCCATTAGTTTCTAGATCATTCCAGTTCTCCATTCTAGATCCTTCTTCTGCCTCTATAAATTTGTAATTTCTCTGGCCAAGGAAAGCAAACCAAGGCCCAAGCCCGTTATGTAATGCAAAGTGATTTTTGTTCTCGAGTGATTGTTTTATCTATTCCGTTGTTTCTGATTGAGTAATCTTGTTGTTTCTCCATTTGTCTATCTTTGTGAATTATTCTCTATTATTGTTGTCGAAGTCTCTAAGTATGAATCCGTTGTGTGTTATGTATGCTCTGGTCTAACAATTGGTATCAGAGCTAGGGTCGAATATCCACTATGCAAGCCTCTTAATGCCATCGCCTTGCTCTAGCAGCGTTCGTTGAAACATTGGTTGCTAGCCCTGGAGTTGTTGAAGGATCTGTTCAGGAAATAGCTGAGGAACGCTGGAACTAAAAGACAGTTGCTGCAAGAAAAACAAGGTCGTGGATCTATGTTGAAACGTGTTGCTAGAGTTTGAAACGTGGAGATATGTGGAATTTGGAGTTGAAACGTGGTGTTCGTAAGTTTTTTTCCACATCAGGCTTGCTCGTATACGTCAAGTTTTTTTCTCAAACCAACTTATGTATGTGTGAAATGTGAAAAGGTTAAAACATTATATATGTTTTTATATTTATTATGAAACATATATAATTATATGTTGAAATTTTGAAAAGTACATTTTAAAAGGAGCAAGAGTTTTGAAAAGGGTATTTTAAAAGGAGGAAGGTCATTATTACTAAATTTTAAAGTGTAATAATTAAAGTTTTATTTTTAAGTGGAATTTTTGTGCTTTGGGGTGTGAATTTGATTGAAAATGGGGACAATAGTTATAGATATGGAGGAGTTGAGCGGGGCTAATTTTGCCCTATGGAAATCACAGATAGAGGGCATACTGATGTTAAAGGATCAGTATTTGTCGATTGAAGGCACAACAAAGAAACCCTCATCGATGAAAAATGAAGAGTGGAATAAGCTAGATAGAAAGGTGATTGCAACAATCCGCCAATATTTAGCAAAGAATGTTTATTTCAATGTGTCTGGAAGAAAGATGGCTGAAGGATTATGGAAGAAGCTCCATGATCTATTTGAGAAGAACACAACATCAAAAAAAGTGTTCTTGATGAAGAAGCTTTATAATCTCCAAATGAAGGAGGGTGCTTCAATTGCTGAGCACTTGAATGCATTTAATATTATTACTAATCAACTTGCCTCTGTTAAAATCATTTTAGATGATGAAATTAGAGCCATATTGCTGATGTGTTCTATGTCAGATAGTTGGGAAAATTTAATTATAGCTATGAGCACTTCAGCGACTACAGGGGCCCTGAAGTTTAATGATGTCAGCAACAATTAAATGAATGAGAAGCTGCGACGCAAGTCAATTGCGGAAAACCAGGGAGGAGAGGCTGTAGCTCTAGCTGATCATGGTAGGAGAATGGATCGAGGCTGGCAAGGGCAATCAAGATCGAGAGGACGATCAAAATCAAGGAGAGGCAGGATCATCTGCTTTCATTGTGGCAAACCCAGGCACATGAAGAAAGAATGTCGATTATGGAAGAAAGGACAAAAGGATCAGAGACCGCCTAGTACAAATCACAAGTCATCCAGCACAAATGAAGGTGAGTCTAGTGCTGTAGCCATAGATGATGACGTGTTGTTTACTGTTTCAGTAGAGGATGCATGTGTATATACATCTAGCAGTAGCTTTGACTGGATCCTCGACTCTGGGGCATCTCACCATGTAACCCCATGGAAAGATAGTTTTGTTTCATATAATCCTAGTGATTATGGTAGAGTGCATTTGGGGAATAATCATTTTTGTAGTTTTGTTGGAGTGGGAGATGTCCAGATCAAGATGAAAGATGGACAAGATATATTGTTGAAACAGGTCAGGCATGTACCAGAAATGCACATGAGTTTAATCTCTATGGGACGATTGGATGATGAAGGCTATTCGAAAAACTTTGGAAAAGGAGGCTGGAAAATTAGCAAAGGTGCATTGGTCGTGGCCAAAGGACCCAAGACAGGAACATTATACACATTGAAGACACTGATAGGAAAATCAAATTTGGCTGTTGTCACAAAAAAAGGAAATTCAGCAGATCTGTGGCATAAATGTTTGGGTCACATGAGCGAGAAGGGTTTAAAAATCCTCGTTGATAAAAATTTATTGCTGGGTTTGAAATCTTACAATCTTGATCTTTGTGAGCATTGTATATATGGTAGACAAAGAAGGGTTTCATTCCTTAGAGGTGGCCATGACAAAAAGAAAAATGTGTTAGAATTGGTACACTCAGATGTGTTTAGGCCTGTTAACATCAAATCATTAGGAGGAGCATCATATTTTTTAACATTTATAGATGATGCATCCAGGAAGGTTTGGGCATATCCTATGAAAAATAAAAGTGAAGTGTTTGGAATATTTCAAAAATTCCATGTTGTTGTTGAAAGAGAGACTAACAAATTGCTGAAGTGTTTAAGAAGAGATAATGGTGGAGAATATTGCTCAAATGCATTTAACGAATATTGAAATAAGTTTGGCATAAAGCATGAGAAGATTGTGCCTGGTACTTCTCAACAGAATGGTGTCACAGAAAGGATGAATGGCACCATTATGGAAAAGGTGCGAAGTATGTTGTCCAATTCCGGTTTGGAGAAGAATTTTTGGGCTAAAGTAGTCAGGACCACTTGCTACCTCATAAATGGATCTCCAACTACAGCCTTGGATGGCGGTATCCCTGAAGAAGTTTGGACTAGTAAGAATTTGAATTATTCTCACTTGAAAATCTTTGGATGTGAAGCATTCGTACATATTCCCAAAGAAAATAGAACTAAGCTAGATGATAAATCTATGAAATGCATTTTTTTGGGATATGCAGATGAAGATTTTGGTTATCTTCTATGGGATCCAGTCAAACATAAAATTATTAGAATTAGGGATGTTAGATTTAATGAATCAGAAATGTTCAAGAGGACTATAGGTGAGTTGGAGGTCAAGAAGGTTATTGACAGGTTTGAAGAGCAGCAGGGAAACATACCACCAATACAAGAAAATGAACAGCAAATTCAGGAGCATGAAGAACAAGTGGAAAATGATGAACAAGAAGAAGAAAGAATCTTGCAGGAACCTTTACAAGAGATTCAACCTGATAATGCACCACCACAGTTCGTTCGCAGATCTTCTAGGCCTCATAAGCCTTCATAAAGGTATCCTCTTTCAAACTATATTTTGTTGACTGATGAAGGTGAACCTAATTGTTTTCAAGAAGCTTGTAAAGTCGAGCTCAGTAAAGAATGGAAGAAGAAATGAACTCTTTGCAAGAAAATAAAACTTGGGAGTTGGTAAACCTCCCAAAAGGTAGAAAGGCTCTACAAAACAAATGGGTGTACAGGATTAAGCATGAAAGTGACGAAAAGAAGGAGAGGTATAAAACAAGGTTGGTGGTGAAAGGTTTTGTCCAAAAAGAAGGTATTGACTTCACTGAAATTTTCTCACCTATTGTTAAAATTTCATCCATTAGAGTCATTCTTGGTCTAGTTGTTGCTTTAGACCTAGAATGTGAATAGTTAGATGTAAAAACTGCATTCCGTCATGGTGAATTGGAGGAAGAAATTTATATGGAGCAGCCAGAAGGCTTCATAGAAAAAGGCAAATAGGGCTTTGTTTGTAGGTTGAAGAAGAGTCTCTATGGGTTGAAACAGGCACCTCGACAATGGTACAAGAAATTTGATTCATTCATGTTGGAACATGGTTTTCAGAGGGTGGACGCTGACCATTGTGTCTATATCAAGAGGTATGATCAAGGAAAGTATATCATATTATTGTTATATGTGGATGACATGTTGATTGTTGGGAATGATAAAAATAAGATCAATAGATTGAAGAAATATTTGGGTAGCAAATTTGCAATGAAGGATTTGGGACCAGTACAATAGATATTGGGCATGCAGATTATGTGTGATAGGAAAAACAAAAGGTTGTGGCTGTCATAAGAAAAATATATCAAGAAGGTGCTTGACAGGTTTAATATGAAGAATGCCAAGCCAGTTGGTACACCCCTTGTAGCCCACTTCAAGCTGAGTACTGAATTATGTCCTAGTGATGACAAGGAGAAAGAAGAGATGAGCAAGATTCCTTATGGTTCAACAATTGGCAGTTTGATGTATGCCATGGTATACACACAACCAGACATTGCATATTTAGTGGGAGTAGTGAGTAGGTTCCTTACCAATCCAAGAAAACAAAATTGGCAAGCAGTAAAATGGATTTTAAGGTATCTCAAGGGTACTAGTCATTATTGTTTATGTTTGGATCATGATGAGACTGTGCTTGAAAGATTTACAGATGTGGATATGGCTAGAGATATGGATACCGGAACGTCCACTACAGGTTATGTGTATACATTTGCAGGTGCAGCAGTATCTTGGGTGTCAAGGCTACAAAGAATAGTAGCCCCCTCTACAACAAAAGCAGAGTACATAGCTGCAATAGAAGCTTGTAAAGAGATGTTGTGGATGCAACGATTCCTAGGAGAGATAGGAATAAAGCAAGACAAGTATGTGTTATATTGTGATAGTCAGAGTGCCATTCACTTGGCGAAGAACCCAATGTTTCATTCAAAAACCAAGCACATTGACTTAAGGTACCATTGGATCTGGAATGTGTTGGAGGAAGAACAGTTATACTTGGAAAAGATCCATACAGATAGGAACCTTGCTGATATGCTCACTAACATTCTACCACAAAATAAACATGAGTTATGTAGAGGAATGGTAGGACTCGGTGTGACTTGATGACTCTTATTTGGCTTCAAGTGGGAGAATGTTAAGTGTGAAGCCAAATTCACATAGGATTCTAGATACTTCTAAATCAGATCTTTCTAGATCTCCAAGATTCTAGATCTTTCTACACCGCCATTAGTTTCTAGATCATTCTAGATCTCGATCTGAATCACATACAAGATTCTAGATCCTTCTTGTGCCTCTATAAATTTGTAATTTCTCTGACCAAGGAAAGCAAGCTAAGGCCCAAGCCTGTTATGTAATGCAAAGTGATTTCTGTTCTCCAGTGATTGTTTTATCTATTCCGTTGTTTCTGACTGAGTAATCTTGTTGTTTCTCCATTTGTCTGTCTCTGTGAATTATTCTCTGCTATTGCTATCTAAGTCTCTGAGTATGAATCTGTTGTGTGTTATGTATGCTCTAGTCTAACAACCTGAGCACCGAGTTGCGCGAGACAAAGTGGTAACATTATAGGCCATGAGAAAGGCGAGAACCTACATTTGGTGGATGGCAAAGCCTAACAGCGTCTGAGCCGTAATCAAAATTATGGTGGATATATGCCCCCACATTCTTATAAAACTCACAGTGAGGCGAAAAAGATTCAATGTGGCACAGAAAGAAGAAAGATTCAATGAGGCACGAAACGTGGAAACACAACTCAAACTAGTATCTAAGCATAATAATTTTCTTAACCAAAATATTAGAAAAGTTAATTGCATGCATAACGTGTAAACCTTGGGAGACCAAACGCCACCTTATATGTCGCTCCCTGCTCGGGGAGGGATAAACGACGGTAGTGTGGAATGGGAATGAAACACACATACCATCATACTGTCGTTTCAAATGGACAGCAACATCATTCACTATGTCGGTCTGTGGCACCACTCGACGACTCAACATTTTTTTGCTCACTTTCAATTTCTTATATTGGAACACTTCGCGCTCCTTTCCACCATCGACCTTGATCTATGTTTCAAGATCAGACGAAAGATATTCTTAGCATATTCCAAGGATATTCAATCATAGCCATCCTTTCAAATAAAAAGTCAACATATCTACTTCCACCCTAACTTTATATACGCCTATCAGTGAAAAAGTTTCATTTATTTTAAATTGTAAATTATGTAAATGTAATAATAAGTTAATTATCTTCTCATATTTAATTTATAGAAGTATAATTCATATGATGAATTTTATCATAATGATTTTAATTTACCCAACTATAAATAATATTATGAATTTTATTATTTGATTTCAACTTTCATGTTAAATTTGAAAAGTCCTTCCTTTCTATATTTTAAAAAACTAGAATACATATTAAAAAAAATCCAATACATTTTGATAACAAGGACACAACATTGTAATTATACTAATTATAAGTACAAGTGTTTTATATATTTTTACTGCACCATATATTTAAGTGTTTGGAATTTAGTATTTTTTTGTCAAGTTGTTTATGATTTTCGAGACTTGATCTCTGGCTTGAGGCACTGCGACTCAAGGGTATTTAAGCCGTCAAAATCACCTGGGGATCTCACTTGGTCTAGGCCACACAAGTCCTTTAGTTGATGGATTTTTTTAGCATGTCTCCCCTTTAACACAAGGCACAATCACCCTAGTGAGGCTTGATCCTGGGTCACCTTGCTGATGAAGCTCATCCTCAACTAGTTGTGCTAGTACGACTTAACAAGAACTTAGTAATACATTTTTAATAAAAAATAATATTATCTTTTATTGTTTAAAAAATATTTTTAATTATATAATTAATATAAAATTTACTATTTTTTAAAAACATTTAATATGTATAAATTTATTTTTTTTTTAATTTATTATTAATTGAAAGTAAAAGTCAAAAAAATTAAGAAATGATGTATTAATTATATTTAATTTTATTGATAAAATTTTCACATAATATATAAAATTTATCAAGTTTTATAAAATTTCAAGTTTATCAATTTAACAATTTTTAATGAAATTTTGAAATAAATATATAAAACTTTAAAGTATAAATTACATTTTAAAATTTGTAAAGACATTTTTGCATATGAAATCGAAAATGGGAAAATAAATTTGACCAAAATTTAGTTTAATTTGGTTTAGTCAATGCAGGTTTTAAGGACAATTAATAAGTGTGTCAAAAACCATGTTAAACTTTGTTATTTTGAAAATATTTGAATTTGTATAAAAGTTTAAATATCAATAGGAGGATTTAGCATTTTAAAATGGTTTTATTTGTTAAAATATGTGAAAATGGTTATATGTGTTAAAATATGTTAAAATTATTATTAGTATTATTTTGTATAATAACATTTAATAATTAACAATATTATTCGGGTTATTATATAAATTAATGGTTAGTAAATGTTGATAAGTATTAATTTATGAAAAATATACATATTCCATGTATTACATCAAATTTTATCATGTCACTTGCAGGAATTGAACTTAGGTGGAGAGGATTCTAATGGTTTATCGCAACCACACAAGATAATCCCAATCTACTAGTGCAAAATATGAAAATAATAGTAGTGCCTATAAATGTATTTTTTGAGAGAATTTAGATTGTATTTCCTCAAAATTTCATCATACACCAGCAAAAATATCATTTTCCATGCATTGTCCCATCTAAGGATGCTTCTAGGGAGATGAGCTATATAAATTATATAAAAAAAAAAACTACCAAGAGGAAAAGCATATCATACTTTAGATTAAACTGAATATGGATTTTTATGTGAGAAAGATCGACATACAAACTAGCAATACATGAACATTGATAATGTTTCAGCCACTTGATTTCATTCAGAGAAGAGATTATATCATTGTGGTCTCCATGTTTCTCCTTTACGATCCTACCCATAAGTGTTTTCATTTGCCAATGAAGGGTGATGGAGATTAGGTACTAACTCTACCTTCTCCAAGTATGCCCAAGGTCAGGAACACAATTGGCTACTTTTGCTTGGATTTCTAAATCAGAATAATCTTGGCAGTCGCTAGTGGTTAAAACTTTAGGTTGGAAAATTTCCTCATGAATTTTAAGGGGAGTGGAAGAATGGAATGTAGTTGTGGGATCTATGCTTGAGATTAGGCATACATATTTTGTTGGGGACCCCATTCCCTAGCCCCATGGCGATGGTGCATTCCTTGTGAGGGTATACTACACCAAATAATAAATAACTAAACTAAGTCTTACCCACAACATCTAGCTTCTCAAAGGATTAATATTGAGAAAACCATGTCAAAGAAAATCCCAACGAGTTTTAAGTTTCTAGAGAAATCTAGGCCAACTATCAAAGGAATAAAAATGAAATGCAATGGTAGATGGAAAAAACCTACAAAGGTTTTATAACCACTGGGAGACACCATAATTTAAGATACTATCCAACCAAGTGAGCTCAAAATAAAAATAAAAACTAATATTGACCAAGTAAAATTCAAACTAGAGAATGTAATGAATGAACCATAAGAAAATAATATATATAGAATTACCCTATACTAACCAGCCCTCTGAACTTGAATCAATGAGGTCATGCTAGCTAGATACAAATTGATGCCTCTTTCTCCTACAACATTGAGCTCCAAGGTTTCCATCAACATCCTAAGAGGTGTGATCCTTTCTTTCTCTAGGCCTATTCCCTTACCTGTTGATAAATCAATGCTAGTAGGATTTAGGGTTTGATTCCTCTTTCTTGATAATTACTTGTGAGTTATGTTGGATTCTTTTACTTCTTAATTAGTTTATTTTTCATCAAGAAATCACCAAATTATATGTGTATGAAGATCAAAAGAACAAGATAGACAAGATGTAGGTGCTCAGCTAGGGTAAAACCCCTATAAGGGTAAAATCTAGTCACAAACTCTACAATCAGTGGATTCAAATCAAGATGAGACACTTCCAAACTTCTTAGACCTAGACAAATACCTTCTCCAACCACCAAATCAGCCCTTCCCTGCAACAGATGATCTTGACAAAATACTCCAAGTGACAGCTTCCCATTAGCACCTCCAGTCCAAATTCCCGCCCCCCCCGGCTAATAGCACAACTTTGACCCCGAACTTCAAAATTTCAGACCTATAGTAGACATAGATTTTTGACCCCAACAATTGCCCAAAATACTTCATTTGTGTGAGAGAAATATAGGCCAAAACTTCTCTTAGGTATTCCTAGCAAACTTCATCCTCTCCCAGCTACCTCACACTCTTTTTTTGCCTCTCTTTCTTAAAGATTGAACGTGTTGAGTGAATGCGATAAATAGGTTGAATTGTGTCTCCTTATATAGCCTTTCTGCTGGGTTAAATTTCCCTAATGTAGGCTGACTTCTTGGTGGTAGGGCCAACTTGATGTGGAGGCAAAAAATTACATTTTGTACTAAGAAATAATTATTTTTACATGATAAAAAATCCCAAGAAGGGTCTAATACAAATGAAAATGACTCTAATGACTCAAGACAAAACATAAAAGTCTTCAATGGAGGCTTTGACCAAGAAAAATTTCACCCAAGCATGAAACCCATGCTCTAATAAGTCATTTTATTTAATAATAAATTCTCTTTTTGACAAGTACAATTATGAAGACTGAAGCTAGTTACATTCTTCAAGATTACCATTACTCAACATCGAGTGCCTGAGCTGGAGACCTCTAATCCTTAAATCTAGGTCACCTAGAATGCAAGTGCATATCAATTAATAACCAAAACATAAATCCAACACCCGAGCCTAAGGAAAATCCCATTGACTATGCCACAAGTCTGTGAATTTTTTGCTGAACATAAGTCATCGAATGTCATATGCCTAGGGAAATTATCCCACCCATTATGGTTGAGAACCCTAGACAAAAAATGAAAACTGGAGAGTGAGGTCTTTCATCTTCGGGAAATCGAGCGTACTAATGATTGACATTTGAATTAAGAGTGGTATATGTTGTTTTCATGTGTGTTGCATGAGGAGGATTGGCCATGTTACCTCCCCTCTTAAATGCGATGGCAAGCAGTGAGGTGGAAGGATCCCTAGCTCCCAACCGCCAATGTCTTTACCTTCAACACCTCGATCGAAATTATTTAAATGGATTTACTATATTTTTATTTCTTTAAAAACAATTAAATTTGTAAAATTTATTTAACTAATGAATTTGAAGCAATATTTCTCAATGCCATGTTTGTATTATTGAAGGAAAAGGTTTGAGCTAAATGAAATTCACTGAAATATATTGTAAAATTTGGGTTATAAAACCATAATTATTCCGAGGTAACCAAAAAATTATTGTAATGTCTTGTTCTTTCCTATCTTTCCCTATTATGTTATTTAAATAAATATAATGAAATACATTAAAATAAAAATAACCATACATTAAATAAAAATAGTGTATTTACCGATAGTATTTATGTGGAATATAACATATTTAAAGGTGGAAAGACTCTTTAGAGGGATAAATACCATCCTAGATCCATCTTAACTTTGGATATACCAAGCACCAAGAGAGATAAAAAAACATTTTAAAACTAAAATAGGTTTTCACCTCAAGCGATTGGACCCCTCTTGATGCTTAGTAGATTAAGAACTAAAATAGATCTAGGCTAGTATACTATGAAGACAATGCATTGAATGTTGGTTATCTATATGGAGATTAAAAATTTAAAATTACCTACTAAATTTATGAAAAAATAAATAAATTTCAAAATTTTATGAAATACATTTTTTGTTGGGTTAATATAAATTTTGGAAAACTCTATTAGTATAGGAAAATTAATTTATTAGTATAGGAAAATTAATTTTGATAAAAATAAAAAAATTTATGTGAATTTTTTTATAACACATAAATGAATTTTAGTATATTATGAAATAAAATTTGGATTGTATGAGAAATTAATTTTAATAAAAGTAAAATTTTATTTTATTAATATTAATTTTAGAAAAAAATATTTTAAAATTATATGACATTGTTGAAATTTAAAAAGTTTGGAAATTTTTATTTCAATATTCACTTTGTTAATGTTAAAGCTTGAAAAGTTTGAAAATTTATTTTCAAAATTCAAATATATGTGAAGTTAACACATAATTCGTTATAATAGTATATGGCTTACTACACTAGCAAATAGGAACATGGAACACCAATGCATCAACTTATGTACAGCGATCTTGTTACATTACATGGTTTAGAAATACCATGGGACGAAAACTAAAAATGAGGTAGAATAGTTCAAAACAAGGTGGGTAATCTCTCACAAAAAACCTCCTTGGTTATGGCTTGTGTGCACACGTTATGAGAATACCATATATTCACAAGTTGGAAAGTTCTCACATACCATATATTCACAAGTTAGAAAGTTCTCACACGGTATGGCGTTATTTTTCATTTACAAGCTAGAATGCGAACCCATGGTCTAACAAGTGAAAAGTGGGCGCGCACAAGGTATGTATTTAGCTTATCTTCATACTGCATAGACTTTCCATACAAGGTATGGCATAAAAATTGTCAACTATGTTCACAACTTAATGTGATACTAAGGGAACATGTTTTCACATTAACCTCGAGAATGTCTCGTAAGGATTTTTTAGTTTATAGTTTATTTTTTGTTGACTCATAATCATTACATATGTACATTATCTTATTGAATTATTCAATAGGTCCACACGTGAGAGTGAGCACACACAACATGGCACCAAAATTATGGATCATGTTAACATTGGAGTCAATGCATGGAACTAAAATTATTAATGATGTTAAAATTGGAGTGAGGAAATACATTATCACATCAAACTAAGGACATACAACACGCAAGGCATTATTAATATGGTCAATAGTAATTATATAGTAGTGATGGCATCACACCAAGACCATTTAGTATGTTATTACAAGCACCAAAAAATTTCATAATGTTAGTACCAGAGTCATGGCATGGGACAAAAAACTATCGATGACATTAGTATTGAATAAAGGGAGAAATCTATCATACAAAGGGAGGACTCTTTGACATCAACCTGAGGATCCACTTGCATAACGCAGGTACAAAAATGGTCAACTATAAAGCTGAAGAAAACCCCATGCTAACACTAAATTCTTTTAGTAATCCCTAGATATTGATTTATTATATTTTTATTTTTATATTGTTATGTAGACCGATGATTTCCATTATACCATTTCATTATAAATGTAACTTTTGTTTCTTATATATGTACCAAGGAGACTTAGCCTTAAGATCATCAAATATTGTCTTATAAATTATATTCATTGTAAAATAAGGTTTTCCCCTCAAAGTGGAATACTTATTTTATTTTTATAATTTTTAGGGTGCATGGATCATAACATTTTATTTGAGAGCTATGATCCTAGGGTTTTCTATTTTAGACAAGACATCCGACATTTTTACTATAACGTTTTCTGGAAAGCTTCAAACAACAAAACAATGAGATGATTGACGAGTGATATAGAAGTACATCTGATAAATTTTTAGATTTCAGTTGACTATAATCTTTGAGATATACCATATGAAAGTTAGGGTTTGTGAATGGTATTGAAATCAGTATCAACATTTTCACTATGATTATTTTTGTATGAAGATTCAAACCATGATTGTTTTTCATTGACTGAGGTGAGATCCATATGTACATATAATACAAATTTCCAATTCTATTTCACTATAATTTTGGAGATATTCCCTATGAAAGTTAATGCTTGTATAGGGTTCTAAAATAAAATTCAAATGAGTAATTTTGGTATTTTTTTCTGGGATACATTAGAATATGAAATTTTTAAGAGACTAGGAAAGATATCGATGCAAAACTGGTAAAACATTAGACTTCACTTTTTATAGTTTTGGAGATTTAGGTTGTGGAAGTTATAATTTGTGAATAGTCCTAAATTTAGTTTCAAAGTAGTCATCTTGGAATTTTTGTTCTAGATTTTTTCTAGAGAAGTTTTCAAATTATGAAAATTTTTAGTGATCTAATAAGAAATATTGAGGTACTATAGGTAAAAATTTGGAATCATATTAAAAAAATTGGACATGTGGCATGTTATACAAGTTTACTCTTGGGAAGAGGCTAAAAATCGACATACTTTGGGAAAAATACCATAACTTTCAATTGGAATATCAAATTTTGGTTAAATATATGGAATTGCGTAAAAGGCATAGCAACGTACTAGAGGTTGAAATTTCATATTCAAAAGGGCTGAAATTTCAGAGGTATATCAGGAGAAAGTCCAACCATCTAAATAATCTACAAATTAGAGTTTTTAAAGGTATGAAACTTACAATTAGCATACCTTTTGATTGGAGGATCTATTTTTGGTGATTTAAAATCTCGAGAAAGAGGAAAGATAGGAGAATCATTATTTAATCACATTCCTCCCAAGGGTTCCTCAAAATTTACTTGACCACTTAAACCTCCAAAAATATAATCCACGACTCACAAAGAAATAGAAGATATCAAGTGCCAAGTATCCCTCTTGGAAGATTAGTTATCAAGGATGCAAGGAAATATAAAATAATATGAAATAAAAGATTGAGGAAAAAATGAAGAAATACTAAAATATATCAAGGAAGAAATACAAAAATCCATGAATTCCATGGAAAATATTCTCTTGGATACACTTCCAAAAAAGGATAAGGAACTCATGAAAAATAAGAATAACAATCGTGTTAGAACTCAGTGGCATATGGGAAGTATTTTATCATATTTAGAGAGCACACAGATTGTATCACAAAACTATAATCACGTTTTTTTACTACAAGATCCACATCATCAAGGCTTCAAGTTAGCACCAAGGAACTACTTCATTCAACAGACTGATATGAAGAAATATTATGATAATGATTCTATAGCATGGATATTCTAGATTGAGCAATACGTTTATATACACCAAGTGACCACCTTACAAATGGTAAATATTGCATCAACATTTTTAGAATGAGATAAATTTATATGGTATCAATGAATTTGTGAAATGGAAAAATATTTTTTTGTATCTTGGTCCATTTTTGTAGAGGAATTGATAGTACATTACAAGGATATTCAGAGAAATCCATTATTTATTCAATTGGTAAATTTTTGACTAAAAGGTCGAGTTAGAGAGCACATTCAATGGTTTCAAAAGTTTAGTCATAGCGTGAAGAACATTTTAGAGAATAAATTGTTAGATCTTTTTATGGGAAATTTTAAGGAAATTATCCAACACAAGGTGTGTCTCTTTGATCCAAAATCTCTAGAGCATGCTTTTATTCTAGCAAGAAATTTTAGAAGTAAAAATATGGCTACTAGAAGAGTGGTCAATAACAACTATAGAGAACATCATGCTCCCTCTCCTAACGTCACTCAACCAACCAGGAAATGCCTCAATAAATTTATGAATGAAGAGAAAAGGGACTATGCTTCAATTGTGATAGTGAGTATAATAAGGTACATAAATTCCACAAGCAAAAATTATCCAAAATAAACTATGAAGAGGAAGAAGATCAATAATTGGAACCATCTCAACATTTAGAGCTAGAATAGATTACTCTAACAATATCTTGTCATGCATTGGTTGGCATCAACACTTCACAAAGCTTCAAGATAGAAGGATTTATCAAAAATAAAGAGGCAACACTATTGATTGATTTAGGTATTACCCATAAGATCATCACTTAAAATTCCAAAAACTCAATTGCATTATAATGTTAGCATTAAAATCTCAATAAATGATTGCAGAAGGAGGTACCATAAATTACTCAAGGAAGTGCCACAATATCAAGTTGAATGTGTGAGGGTATTTATTGGATAACCCGATGATTTTAATCCAAATGGGTATTCTTGATGTTGTATTCGGGATCCAATGTTTATAATAATTGTGAATAGTGCCCCTTAATTTTTAATATATTTTCATGAGATTTTCCTCAAAAGGTGAAGAAATTAAGCTTAGAGGTGTCCAATGGATATCCTCTAAAGTGATAAGCTCTCATAGGATGAAAAAAATACTAAAAAGAAAACATATGGTGTAATTACATGATCTAGGAGGATCTCCACACATGCATAAGTTTTCTTTGTGCACCATGAAGAAATTTAATGATAGGTGACAAAGCTTGGAATAAGAGAATAAATGGGTTTAATATTTTATGGCTTATTTCATTTAAAATTGTAAAGTGGATAATGTTGTAAGTGAGTGGAAATGATTCACAAAATATTCACTTATTTTCGATTTGAGAAATTAATTTTATGTGAGAACTGACCTCACAACTAATTTGATATTTCTTAATGAGAGGTTGAGGTCTCTTGGCATGGTTGAGATCCTTGAAGTTTAGATTTTACCTTCATTTTTTCCCTTGAGTAAATTTTAGATCCTAGAATTATGGATCTTGTTTTTCCTTAAAATGTCTTAAGATCCTATTATTGTGGATCTCTTGTGTTATGGATTTTTGTTGGGTAAAAATTATATAAATTCCTTATGTGAGCTTTTTTTGGGTGGGGGGGAGAACCTTTTGGAGAAGTTTTGTGGGAGATTTTGGAAGAGCTTTGTAAGAGATTTGAGCCTCATATTGAGAGAAAATGTAGCCCTTCTAGTGCTAAGGAAATGTCTTTTATGTGAGTACCTTTGGCCCCTTTTGTGAGAAGGCAACTATCTAAGGAGAATGATCCACAAATGGTGTGAGATGTTTTATCCCATTGTAAGAAGGAGAATGCCTCAGAATTAATGAAGTGATTTGTAGTTTCAAATGAATCTAGAGACATAGCCCTTTCCCCAGGGTGAACTCCATTATCATATCGGTGTCATGATTATTCATGGTTGTTTGTGTTGCTTGTTTCTTTAATGTTTGGCTTGTTTGAATAATGTTGATGTGATGGTAAATCATTATTTAAAGAATGTGTCACTCATGCCCGCATGCAAAATCATGTCAGTAAAAGGTCCTGCAATGATTATTTTTGTTTAAGTAAGGGTTAGCAAAAATTACTTGGATCACGTGGTATCAAAGCGACCTCACTATTTTTCCGGGGTTCTGCATATCATCATAGGAAGAGGCTTGAAGAAAGCAATAATTGAGGAGTTGGAGGAGAACAACCATTACATTCAAGCCAAGAATGCAGAGCTTCGAAGACTTCTCCAATACGCAGATGTTGGAGCAGACTGTGGAGGAACAAGTGGGAGAGTGTTCCACTAAGAAAGGAGAGCTGGCCAAAGCCAATGATCAAGCATCACCAACGGGATCAAAGGTGGAAGAAGTTTCAAAGCCATCGAGAAAACCATCTAACAAGGAGGATGGCACATCAGTTTTTGAAAACGATACCACCAACATGAAATCCAAGAAAGGAGCGAAGTCCAAATCTTCTTCTTGGAATTACAACAAGGAAAGGTCTATGAGGTATGAGCCACACATGTGTGCTAGGGTTCCTTTCAATTACAAGCAAACTAAAAATGCAAGGAAGAATTTATGGTATAAAAAACCTTGTACATTTTGTGGGTTAAATAATCATTATGTTGCAAGATGCTGGAAAATATTACCTTTGGACAGATAGATCTGATCAACAAAGCAATGGGGTAATTCTCCTTGTCATAAGAAAGAGATTAGTAGAAATAATTTCTGCACTCATTGCCAAAGGAATGGTCTCTAGATTGGTAAGTGTTGGAAATTTCATGTGCACCTTCATCCCAACGAAAGCAAGGGAACAATGAAAGTATCTGCAAAGAAAAAGGAAGTAGATAGAAGAAATAGTTCAGCACAAGATGAAATAAAGAAATAGGTCACAACAACTGTGACAAAACATGCGATCAATGTTTCTAGACTTGTCAAGCAATCTAAGGAGAGTCCATTCGAGTGGTTTGATAAGAAATGGATGGGATATGTTCAAAGTTGAGTTTCCCTATCATGCCTTTGAAAATCATTTTAAAATTTGTTTTTATGTATACAATTAAGAAAAAAAACACACACAACTACTAAACTGTAGAGATCATTCGAAGCATAGTGGTGGGATACTTCAGCCAGAGGACGAGTCTTTTAGTGCAACTGGAAGGCTCACATTTGCTGAGATTCCAGATGACGGGAGAAGAGACGGTGTACTGGGAGATAGAAATAGAGTCACTCTTACTAGAATGAGATCTTTGTAATTGATATTCAATCCCACAAAGATTTGATATTGGGCTTTGCATTTATTAGGTCGGGATGGCAAGGCCTTCAGGAAAACAATATACGGGGAGGTACATTGTAGTAGGTACTTGCGCGGGGCTAATTGCAGCTCTCTTAATCACAAATATTTTATAGGTGTCTTCATATTGATATGTTCTCTCCAGGTGGTCGGCCCATCAATATGCATCAAGAGTACTGCCACCAGCTAACATGATGGAAAATGTCGAGGGAAAAAAATTATCTAAGCTGAAAGTTGAAACTATACTTTCATCATATGATCGACCAATGCCTGTAACTTGCGTGGAAATTTCCTTGGCCATTAAGGAAGAGATCAATGGTTTTACTCGCAACTCAGTAAGGCAGCTTGTCTCGGTGTTACCATTCTCTCTGTTTCTGTTGATGGATGTTACTGGCAAAATGAGGCAATTGGAATTGTATGGCACAATCTAATAAAATCATAGTCATTCCCAAATAATGTGGGGTGATGCCGAAATTAGGAAGATTGCACGACAATTGTAAATCTCCATAGCGATCATGTCATTAGCACTGACTAGAAAGTTTGTGTCATCGATGTGCAATTCTGTCGCAAAGAGTGGGATTATGACACCAACCATGGTGACATATCCAAAGGAATATCAGATCTCCCAGATAGTATCGCAATATGGGTTATAGTATTTTGTTGGGTTATCGTTAAACAACATTTGGTAATACATTTGGATCCATTCGATGAGATCGTCGGGATTTGTGGTCTTCAAAATTCAACAAATGCCATGACGGGATGTGATGGTTCGATGGTTGTAAATGTGTACCATACACCATTCGACCCCACGCTGGTGGTTAAAAAATTTGCATTATATCTGGATGGAGCTGTTAGACCATTAATCACAACGACCGTATGACAGGGATAGTCAGCTTAGTCATCAGAGTTAGTCGGTGTAGAGCAGTTAGAATTCAACAGAAGTTTTTAATGTAGTTTCTAGAAATGTTGACAAAGGGGCAAGCTTCTTCAGGAAGCCACAGCCCGAATTGATATCCAAAAGTTTTTTCAGCTTGTATATATACATGTTAATCCATGAACAGAAGCAAGTCTTGAGTTCAGTGTTTGTGTGTTGTGTTCATGAGTTGTGCGCCTCTGCTCTCTGTCAGGAGCTTGTGGCCATTCGACCTCTATTAGAGGTGTACATGCGACAATCTAGTGAACAAAGTCTCATACGCCACAAAAAATGTTGGAAATATCGTGACAATTGTGTCTAGAACACCGTTTATCTAAAGGCCCACTACAATCAAAATATGCTGATCATCCCAAGTGGTTACTATCGCTCAAACCAACCTTAGTTCTATGGTACTAGTGTCGCACTTAGACATTGGTGAGTACGATCAACATTGGCACCTTTTTTTGTCCACCAGTATAAGGACGTTGAATATGAGGATGAGCCCGAAAGGCCTGCTCAAAAGTCCTGGGACATGAATTTCCTACAGTCAGCAGCACATGGAGATGGGTTTTTAGTAGTGAACCCGAAGCCACCCATTCATGCAAAGAAGTTTTCTCACAATTGTGTTAGTGGCTATATTTCAATAATGCAACAAGAAATTGATTAGAGCTAGATACTTTATCGAGGGATTTGAAGTTGTATATGGGCATGTGAATCTGTCTCTATTTGATAAATATCGTTCCCCGTGAGACAAGTATGGGGATGGAACGCACACTTTGTCCACAATGGGTGGTAATTTTGTGAGAAATGCAAGTCTATATGGACATGCGCAAGGGGTTGCAAAAGAAGGATCTCAGCATGCTAGAGTTGCAACCTACAAAGCTTGTTGGCCTTGCTTGTTCAGATATCAATGCACTGTTGCAGATATCCTTGTAGCATTTGATCGAGGAATACATGAAAGTGTTGAAGTGTTCTCTATTTCTGTGGTATTTTCTCCTGCATCAGACTATTTTGAAGATGCAATTTCCATTGGAGTGTTCCATGCGGTTCAGAGAGGAAAATTTTTCTCGATACAGGGACTGTTGCAAATGTGGCACCATGGATCATATTTGTGGTGGAAAGCAGTGTCGATAGGGAATTCCCTTCAATTTCTACTCTTGGAAGAAGAAAGACATATATAGAGCATGTTCTAAATCTTCAAGCTTCAGTGATAAGGGTTTGGGGTTGTGCCTCCTAGTCGATGGAAATGGATTTGCCAAAATGGCACAAAATTCACGATTAGTCAATGCGCCTTTCCTAAAAATTGGATATGCAACCAGTATAGAGACCTATAGGTTCAAATTGATACTTTTGAAGGACCAAAATTTTTTAGTGTGGCGAGGATTGATCCAGGAGGATCTCCACACATGAAGAAGTTTACTTTGTGCACCATGAAGAAATTTGATGATAGGTGACAAAGCTTGGAATAAGAGAATAAATGGGTTTAATAATTTTATGTCTTATTTCATTTCAAAATTGTAAAGTGGATAATTTTGTAAGCGAGTGGAAAAAGACTCACAAAATATTCACTTATTTTCCATTTGAGAAATTAGTGTTATGTGAGAATTGACCTCACAACTAATTTGATATTTCTCAATGAGAGGCTGAGAGATCTTGAAGTTTCGATTTTACCAATTTTTCTGCCTTGAGTAAGTTTTAGATCCTAAAATTATGGGTCTTGTATTTCCTTCAAATGTCTTAAGATCCTATTATTGTGGATGTGGAGATTTATGGTTTTTTATTGGGGAAAAACTATATAGATTGCTTATGTGAGCTTTTCCGGCGCGGAGAACCTTTTGAAGAAGTTTTGTGGGAGATTTTGGAGGGGCTTTGTAAGAGCTTGAAGCCTTCTACTACGAGAAAATGTAGCCCTTCTGGTGCTAAGGAAATGTCTTTTATGTGAGTGCCTTTGGCCACTTTTCTAAGAAGGCAGCGCTTTAAGGAGTGTGATCCACATATGGTGTTAGATGTTTCATCCCATTCTAACAAGGATAATTCCTCAAAATTAATAAAGAAATTCGTAGTTCCAAATGAATCTGGAGGCATAGCCCTTCCCCCCCAAGGTGAGCTCCGTTATCATATCGGTGTTATGATTATTGATGGTTTTGTGTGTTGCTAGCTCCTTTTATGGTTGACTTCTTTGAATAATGCTGATGTGATGGCAAATCATTATTTGAAGAATGTGTGGATTATGTCCACATGAAAAATCATGTCATTAAAAGGTCTTGCAATGAGTATCTTTGTTTAAGTAAGGGTTAGCAAAACTTTGATCATTACAAAATTTTGTTCATTAAATATTCAAACATCTATAACCTCTATTCTGCTAGATCTCTAAAGGTTATCAACAATAATTCTAGTATTTGGATGCCTAAGGGTCTGCCACTTGCTTAAGATAATGAAAATGTTACTCATTGCAACTTGGAGGTGCACCAATTAACATTATTAATTATCATTATCCACATGAACAAAAGAGTGAGATTCAGTGTATGAACCATTAGCATAATTCAACCTAGTCATAATGCTTTTTCTTCACCTTTGATTTTGGTTATAAAAAAGAATGGTTCATGAGTTATATATCTAGATTATAGATATCTCAACAAAATGACAATCAACGATAAAGTTCCTATTCCTGTCACTGATGAATTATTAGAAAAATAACATGGAGTAATTTTCTTTACTAAGTTGGATCTCTATTATATATGTCATCAAAATCATAATGATACAAGAATACATCCCCAAAATACCCTTTAGAACACATGAAGGTCACTATGAACTTTTGATTATTCCATTTGGACTTTCTAATGTGCCTTCAACATTTCAAAGCTTGAAGAATTCTATATTCAAACTGTTCCCTAGAAAATTTGTGTTAGTATTTTTTGATGACATACTAATATACAACAAATATTCAAAATAGCACGTACGACAAGTGGATAGAGTCTTATCTATGTTGGAGGATCAACAATTATATGCAAATCCTTCAAAGTGTGCCTTTAAGTTTCAATAAGTGGAATATTTGTGTCATATTGTATCTCATAATGGTACGAGTGAGGGAAGACGTTGTCACATTAACCTCAAAATGTCTCATAAGAATCCATTAGTTGATAGTTATTTTCTTGTTGACTCATAATTGTTATACATGTATGAGATCTTATGGAATTATGCAATATGTCCACAAGCGTGAGTGGCAACACAAATCATGGTACTAAAATTTTGGATGGACATGTTATAATTGCAATCAACACATGACACTAAAACTATCAATGATGATAATATTGGAGTGAGGAAATACATTATCGCATCAACTTAAGGACTTACATAATGTAGGGCACTAAAATTTTCAATAAATATTATATTATAGTGATGGAATATCTTCAAGTCCATTAAATATACTATTATAAGAATCAAAACTTTTATTAATTTTAGTAACATAGTGAGGGCAGGGATCAAAACTATTAATGACATTAGTGTCAAAGTGAGGGAGGAAGTTATCATGGAATGGGAGGCTAAGGCATCAACTTTAGGAGCCACTTGCACAATGTAAGGCACCGAAATTATCAACATATTAATAGTAGGGTGTGGTCATCACACTAAGACCATAAACTATGTTGTTATGAACATCCAAACTTGTGGTGATGCTTGTATTAAAGTGAGAACATGGGACCAAGCCTAAATATCATGAAAACTACCAATAGTGTTAGTATCAATTAACATGTTCATTAGGATGAAACTAAAACCACTACCAATGTTATTACCAATTATGACATCAACAAGGATGAACTTAAACCAACACGAATTTTAGTAACATGGTGTCATAGGGACTTGAATTTCATAATGAAATGCACCAAAATTGTTGACTTCATTTACTACCAAAGTGAGGACTATTAGCAACAATATCATTGACTATCTTATCATTGACATCAAATCATTTAATGATGTTAGTACCTAGGTGAGAACATAGGAATAACCCAATGACATAAAACCACTAAAAATGCTATGAAAAATTATTATATCATCACAACAATCGATATGGATCTAAAACCATCAACTTATGTGACAATGAAACCATAAATAATTTTAGTACTAGTTATCATGTCAGTTGATATGACACAAACGATTGAATTTTCACATCAACTAGGATGACATTGAAACCACTAATAATGTTAGTAGAAAATACCTTGCTATCAAAAACCACAAAACCACTAACAATGTTAGTATTGAAGAAACTTACTATCACAAACCATGTAAACCATGTGAGTATCAATATAATGATGGAGGATGTTATACATATATCATAAAACCCAATTCATATAAGAATACCTCGTAAACATAAAATACATAGAACTGATACCATCAATTAATATACTATAAACATCCTTTAGTCATAATTATTATAGTTATAGGATATGTAATAATGTTTACCTTCCAAATACTCTCAAATCTATTTTTTGGGTATTGCAATTGTGTGGGATACTTTACATACCAATGAATATGACAAGAAGTAAAGTATTTATCAATATAAAAGAAAACACTCACAATGAATAAGTGATTGTAATGTATTGCACAGTAATTTGCCACTGACCCCACATTCCTTGATTCAGGACACTGCCGATCCGTGTTATTGGCATCTGTCTTGTGTCATGTTGTGAATTATGTGTCAATGTCTTCCTTGTAATCTCAGGAAGAATAACTCAGTTCACTACTCCTGGAGTAGACCCTTTTTTACCTATGTTTTTGGGTTGTCACTGGTCAGTAGTTGTTCCACCCATGAAGATGGCCAAGATTGAACTAGCCCTAGCAACGTCGTCGCTCTATCTCTGTGTCGCACTCGCGACGAGCTACTTTTGGTGAGTTTTTTAAACAAATTGTTGAAGCTTCGAAGTGTAACAACTTCATGGGCAGACCTAAGGTTGGTTATTGGATCAAATGAGCTCGCCTCTCTCGTTTCGGATAGTCGTTCCTCCTTTTGTGCAATTTCTCAAAGGGATAATCTCTTTATACCATATCTTATGGAAGCTCCTCCTCCTATAAATACATCCTCCATGGCTGAGATCAGCTAGTTTCAGAGTTCAAGAGTTTAGTTAGTGGAGGTAGAGAGTTTTGCTAGAGTTTGGAAGTAGCCTCTTATGTAACTTATCTTAGGATAGTTTTGAGTGAACTTGGCTTGATTGTATGAGTGTTAAAGCATCAACCTTTTGGGTAGGAGAAAGAATTATTCATCCTTTTGGGAGATAGTTCATGAGTGAATGCTTGTGGAGACATGCTGATAGGACCCTTCAAGGAGACTTATGACGTCAAGGCTTGGTTGTAAGTTTTACTTCAGTTTATATTAATACAAATCAATGGCTTATTTCTTATATCTTATGTCGAATTGCATATTGATAGATTGAAGCTCCTTGACTCTTTAAGTAGATCGTTTTTGTTGTATTCTATTATGTTCGTGGTTGTTCTCTATATGTTGTCTTCAAGTATAAGTGATTAGAAGAACGAGAGCTAGAGAAACACAATAGGGACTTCATCAAACAACGATTTGAAGGTAAGCCTTCATGACATCAACCATTTAAGGAAATTTTCTTTGGTATTGTCTTTGCTGTGACTAGACCCACTCTAGGGCTAGAGGGGTTGCCTCTTCCATAGAGTGAACTTTCCTGCATCACAAGTTGGTGACCATATTGGGGACCTTTGTCTTTTGTCTCTTGATTTGATTTTGTTTTGCTTGTTTATTGTCTCCTTTACTTTTGGGATGAATTATTCATGTTATGGGTTGTTTGACTAAACCTGGTAGTCTTCCCTCCATCATAAGTGATAGGCCAGGCCTTCCCTTAGCTAGATTTTGAAAATTTTCCTTTGATTTAGGGTCGTCGCAGTTTATTATATGACACTCGTGAAGATAGTCGCACCTGGGCTATCTGATTAGTTGCGCCTTCTACTGTTTGGAGCGATTAAATCACCTCACAATCGTGAAGAACTCTGAAATTGGCTCGGCACTATTAGCTGGTGTACTTCTGTGATGACATCACAAAGTGGCTAGTTAGGGAGGTGCGACATTTCATTGTCGGCACCTGTTGTCAGTTTTACGCTCGCGAAGATTCCTATTGGTTTCAATTTTGAAGTTTTGTTTGTTGATTGCCCAATGTGTCCTATCCTTTTGAGCTTGTCTTATGCCTATTAATGTGTGTCAAATTGTTGATTGCTAGAATATTTGACTCTAGGTTTCATTCCCTTGAAACTTCTCCTTTCGAACTGTGTGATCTATTTACCTTAGGTTTATTTGAAGCATTAGCTTTTCTTGGGTTACTTGTTCATTTAGACCTTTGAGTTGTGTTTGGAACGATCCCTTTCTTTGTTTGAGGATTTTCCTTATTGATTGTTCTTTCATCTTCCTGATTGGTACGTGATGTTTGGTTATCAAAGTTGCAAGTCTTGTTTGTTTCGTTTCCTTCCATGTCTTTGGCATAGATCACATTTCTTCCGGGTCAGTGAGAAAGCTTTCTAGTTTTTGCAAAAAGAAACATATTCTTGGTTCTGAGTCTTTGATTTTGTTTTAGAGTAGAATGTTTCTCTTTACTTATTGAATGATTTCATTTGAAAAACGCTTAAAAATAGCATTCTTTTGAGTTTTGCATTTGGTTGCTTGTCATTTATTTGAAAAATCAAAATATTGCATTCATTTTGCATTAGGAAATGAGTCAATCTTTTGCATTAGTAAATTCTTGACATTTAGACGTTGAAAAGCAAAGGATGTATTTTTCATTTTCTTAATTATATTGCTTGCAAGTTAGTTAAAGATAGAAGAATTTCTCTTTCCTCTTGATTGGATTTCTTGCATTTGCTTGCTTTGAATTGAACCTCTCACTTTTCTTTAGTTAGTTGTTCATTGAAAAGAAATGGTTTCTTTACCCATTTAGTTGCATTCTAGGAGCTTTTGAAGATACATTCGGTAGGGCCTTGGAACTGAGAACTAATTCAAGATCAACTGTTAAAATTTATTGAATTAACATAAGAAAGCATTGAAACTTAACACTCATATATCTAGAGGTCTAGGCTAGAGACATGTTCCAATGTCTTTAAACCTAATGGCTATTGTTTTCACTAAGGTTGGGTGATTCCTCCTTTCGTGATTCGATAAGTGCTAGTATAGACTAGTGCTCCCTCTACCATCGTGTATATGATGGGAGACCCCACTAGGTTGCAATCCTGCTCTCCGTAGGAAACTGAGTTGCCCACCTTGCAGACATGATACACCGAACACAACATTCGGGAAGATTGCCTGCTCATACTTCTTGGTTCGTCGAGAGGTATTCTATAGTTCACGCTTTCTTAGTAAACCTTTTGCCTAGAGCTCCAAAGTAGTCCCTTTCATTCCTTTTCGACTCTCTAAAATTAAAAGGATCATCTGAGCACTTGTCCTTTTGAGCTTGTTTCCAATAGAAAATGATAGAGTCACCTTTCGTCCTCTTCTCGACTCTTAAAACATGAAAAGACAAATTTTTGTTTCAGTGTTCTAAAATTAACTTCCCACGAAATATTCCTGGTAAAAGTTATCTTCCTTAGTAATTCTTTAGGGCCGATTCCAATGGCAACATTTCCAGAGTCTACCAGTCAAGGGTTCCCCTCGGAAGGGAATGCTGGTCCTTTTCCTTCCTTTGGAAACACTGGTGCTCCCTACATGAAAACGTTGTCCCTTCCCGGGTTAACCATTGGTTTACCTGTCTGGTTATTTTCGACCTCAGTGATCCCAAGTGTCTCAACTCCTGCCCCGCCATCTCCTTCATTCGAATCACAACATGATGATTCTAAGGTCGACCCCTCGCCTTCTTCCCCTATTTCTTCACCTTCCTCTTCTACTTCGCCTGGTGAAAGTTTCAAATCTAGTAACTTGGAGGCTAAGAAGAAGAAGTAGAAGAAAAAGAAGAAGATGAAGAAGAAGAAGTCAGCTAAGCAAGGGGCCGACCATACGTATGTTACTCCAAATGAACCTCCTATAGACAAACCTTCTAATCCTCCATGGAAGGTCAAATTCCCTTGCAGGATGTCTAAGGGTGACCATCTCCTCCGAGACTATCCTGGCATTCCCAGAGTCTTAGAGGTATGGTCTCAAAATCTTGATCGACCATCCCCATCGACCTTTGGAGATCATGTCGATGCTACACTCTTGGATAACACTGGTAAGAAGAAAGGGAAGATTAGATTTCCCTGTAGTTTATGTGGATGAGATCACCTTCTTCACCTTTATCCTCTCATGGATAAAGCTTCCAAAGTTTTCGAAAACCTTACAGCCTCTCAACCCAAATTCCCTGTTGGTTATCAAAGGCTTTCTTCTAACCCTCCCCCGGTTGGTAAAGAGATTGACTTGGATTTATCTCTTGCCCATCCTACTCTTACTGAGCCTGATTCTCTTGTGTCTATTCCTAACCAATCATTGGTTGAAAAGAGTGTCGACTTGGCTTTGCCACCAGTTACTCACTCTGTTCCGGAAGAGAGTGGTTATCATATTGATCATGTTCTTCTCGTCTCCTCAGATTCTCATGAATTGAAGAGTGACCCTCCCATCCCAGTTGTTCAGGAGATTTTGTCTTCTATTTCTGCAGGGCATGAGGGAAATCATATGATACCCCCACCAAGTAGTTCTTCCATTTCTTTTGATTGGAGTCACTTGACTACTTATCGCCTCCCATCTTATGTGCCTTTCCAGATCATAGTACAAGCCTATAATATGGTAGTACTTAGCACTATATTAGATGAAAGTGCATCTGTTAGCATCATGTCTTCTACTACTTGGCAAGCTTTGGGCTCCCCACAACTTGTGCTTGTCACCTAAAATCTGTTGGCTTTCAATGGAGGAACCAGTCAACCCTTAGGGATCCTTCCGCAATTCCCTATTATTTTTGGAGGAAAGACCGTCCATATAGACGTGATGGTAGTCCAAGTTCTATTAGATTTCAATCTTCTCCTTCGACGTGACTATGTTTATGTCATGGGAGCTCTTGTTTCTTCACTTTTCCATGTGGTTTGTTTTCCGCATGAAGGAAGAATTGTGACTATTGATCATCTGACATTCATTGGTCACCATGCATCTCCTTTGCAACCATCATCCCCTATCGACTCTTGTTTGAAAGAAGTACCCTCCCCACCACAGGTCAATTATGTGGCTACCCGTTCTGTCTCTGCATCTACTGATGATCACACAGATGGTATAGTACATTATGTACTGGGGGCATTCGAACCCGATCTGTCTTTGGTACCAAATGACATGTATTCCTCCCAAAGCATGGTCCTTCCGTCTAGTGAAGACCTCTTGGGAGCCATGTTCTCATATGGTCCATAAACAATTGTAATGAGGATAGTTCTTGGTCTTGTGTCAACCTCATTAAAAAATGAAACAAGAGATGAGGAAAGTCCTTTTCTTGTGTCAACCTTGTTAAAAAACGAAACAAGGGGTAATGAGGATAGTTCTTGGTCTTGTGTCAACCTCATTAAAAAATGAAACAAGAGATGAGGATAGTTCTTTTCTCATGTCAACCTCGTTAAAAAATGGAACAAGGGGTAATGGGCATAGTTCCTTGTCTTGTGTTGAGCTCGTTAAAAAATGTACCAAGGCGTCATGAGCATAGTTTTTGTCTTGTGTCAAGCTCGTTAAAAAATGAATCAAGGAGTCCGAGGATAGTTTCTTCCTGTCTCTACCTTGTTTAAAAAATGAAACAAATGTCTGAGGATAGTTCTTTTACTGTGCCAACCTCATTAAAAAATAAAACAACTCCCTTTTCGAAATCGAGTCTTTGATTAGGATCTTGTAAAATCCGAGTCAAGCCTTTTCGAGATCTCGAAGGTGACCTTCATTACATCCACCTAGTTGAATGAAATGAAGCTTGGGGGGCATGTACCTCGATTTGAGTCATTATGCTGGGGGCATGTAAACTTATAGCAAGCATAGTTTTTCATTTCAAGCTTGTGTAAACATGAAACTGAATCCAAGTAGAGTTGTCCATGGTTCAAGCTTGTGTAAAAATGAACCCACACCCAATTTACATCTCGTGATTATCATTTTAAATAGCTAGTTTCTGCTAGATGAACCTTGGTTGTTTCATTCCATTGTCACCATCTTTTTGGCTGATCATATGCTTTCACTTGGTTGCTTGCCATTTCTTGAGGGACCGCAACGATGAGTGGTTTTATTAGCCAGCCTCGTGACCATTACATGTTTTGAGAAGTTTCACCATTGTCGGAACCAGTTGCTACCCTTTATACCACTCGTTCCTCCAGGATCAGTCACCTTTAAGCTCTTTTCTAACATGTAAAAGATGAAAATATTGTCGAGTATTTTTTCCCTTTCTTGATTTGTTAAAGAGAATAAAAATGGGGGGTCTACGTTCGGCTCTTTTCTGACCCTTTAAAAACGAAAAGATGGTCGAACTCTTGTGACTTTGAACTTGTTAAAGGTTGCGAAGCATCATCTACCCAGTATACGTTTACCCCTTTTATGGACTGGGATAGATTATTTATGAAAAGGGTACTCCTTGGCTGAAATGGTCAAGCGGTTCTCTCAAGTATTGTTTTCTACCTTTTCGGGCTCGAGAGACACAAACGTATGAAAAGAGACCATGTGGAGTTCTCTTTTACTTATCTTTTTCAAAATCTCTAAACATGGAAAAGATATCGAGTTACACCTTTGTCAAACTTGTTAAACTATTAAATGACATCTGATTCGTCACCATGACGAACACGAGTTTTTCCTTCTTAGGACTTGTTAAACTTACCAGGTCAGATTCATTCGAAGGATGAATTTACATTGCAAGCATATGCTATCCCCTTCAAGCTTTTGATAAAAAATAATTGGGGTACTTGCCAAAAATGGTGGTGGAAAATTTTTGAAGTATTCCGTTGGTTGCATTAATTATTACGGCAACTTGTCGCTCTTGAACATCGACACTCTTTCTGCTTCATGTCAGGTTGGATATCCTCACTTTATCATTGGCCTTCTGGGTTTTGGGTTATCCATTTTGCCTCATTCCATCTGATCCTTGCTGCATCATCATGACCTTTGATCCCTTAGTAAAAGAATGCTGCCAAAATTCAGAGTCGTGTCGCCAATATGTTCAAGAACTTAATCCTTCTGTAGTTTGTATCCTTACACACATTCCTCAGAATCTCTATCTCATCCACATTCATCTTGTTCCTTTACATCACGTCGATGATGTGGGAAACATTATGGCCCTCCTTCGACCAATCGCTTCCTGTCGACTTCAGCTCATTATCTAGAAAGTTGATCTAGAGTCTCCTTTCTAGTACCTTGTAGCTTGCATACGTTAACGACAAGTTCTTCGCATTCGATGACAGGCTTTCATTATTGGCCTTCGATCAAGGGATTTCACAGGTGTTCGACTTCATATCATTCTTCACACTTTTTCGATGGTACTAGCAGTACCTTGAGAACCATTGACATTACTGGTGGTCTCTCTCATGCTTGTTAATGGTTTACATCATTTACCGATAATCAAGCGATTTTCTAGTATGCTTGACTTCAACACATCTATTCGAATATTAGAATTTGTACCTTGATCGAGTTGGGATTCAAGACCCTGGGCTCAAATTACACACATCCAGGTTGCGCAGATTGGTTCATGATTGAATACATGACTCTTTTGATTGGATGGCTATGACCATACCTGAGTCGTTTATATGGTCCTTCTGATTGGATGGCTGCATCCATACCCAGATCATTTATGTTTATCTTATGGATGGTTGTGCCCATGCCTTATGCACATGTATTTCCTTTCACTATGTACTCATGTATCAGAGATATCAGTTGTACTTGCGTTTGTACGTTCTCCGCGATGGTGTTTTGTTTTAGTTATGGATTCGTAAAGAATTTCACCCCTCCCACTCTCTCAGCCTTCATGCTTTAGGTGGCATTTGTTACATAGTAATTTGTCATCGACCTCATATTCCCTGATTTCATACACTGTTGGTCCGTGTTATTGACATATGCCTTGTGTCATGTTGCGAATTATGTGTCAATGTCTTCCTTGTCATCTCAGGAAGAATACCTCAGTTCACTACTCCTAGAGAAAACCCTTTTTTACCTATGCTTTTGGGTCGTCGTTGGTCAGCAGTTGTACCACCCCCAAAGATGGCCAAGATTGAACTAGCCCTAGCAACATCATTTCTCTATCTCTATGTTGCACTCATGATGAGCTACTTTTGGCGAGTTTTTCAAACAAATTGTTGAAGCTTCGAGGTGTAACAGCTTCATGGGCAGTCCTAGGGTTGTTTGTTGGATCAGATGAGCTTGCCTCTCTCCTTTGGGATGGTTGTTCCACCTTTTGTGCAATTTCTCAAAGGGATAAGCTCTTTCTCCCATCTCTTATGGAATCTCCTCCTCCTATAAATACTTCCTCAATGGTTGAGATTAGCTAGCTTCACAGTTCAAGAGTTCAGTTAGTGGAGGTAGAGAGTTTTGCTAGAGTTTCGAAGTAGCCTCTTATGTAACTTAGCTTGGGATAGTTTTGAGTGAAGTTGGCTTGATTGTAAGAGTGTTATTGCATCAACCTTTTGGGTAGGAGAAAGAGTTATTCGTCCTTTTGGGAGACAGTTCATGAGTGAATGCTTGTGGAGACATGCTGACAGGACCCTTCAAGGAGACTTATGATGTCAAGGCTTGGTTGTAAGTTTTACTTCAGTTTATATTGATACAAATCAATGGCTTATTTCCTATATCTTATGTCGAATTGTGTATTGATAGCTTGAAGCTCCTTGAATCTTGAAGTAGATCATTTTTGTAATATTTTATTATGTTCGTGGTTGTTCTCTATATGTTGTTTTCAGGTACAAGTGATTATAAGAATGAGAGCTAGAGCAACACAACGACTTCATCAAATGATGATTTGAAGGCAAGCCTTCATGACATCAACCATTTAAGGAAATTTTGTTTGGTATTTTCTTTGTTGTGACTAGACCCACTCTAGGGCTAGAGGGGTTGCCTCTGTCTATGGAGGGAACTTACCTGCATCACATAATGATAACATCTTTATGAAGACAAGTTTTAATGAGATGCAATAAGGAAGTGAAGAGGAGTACAAAGATGAGATTTTAATAAAAGTAATATGTATATATCACATTGATAATTATTATAACTTTGGATACAATATAATAAGGGAATAAAAGTACTAAAGTTTGGTTTCAATGGGTAAAAATAGAGTGGGGGGATTTTATTAGCTTAGTTAAACTTTTGATTGATAAAACATAAGGTTAAAGTAATACTTCCTAAATTTACATTCCTTTAACTCACAATTATTACTCAAAGAGACATTGGTAAGAAAGAAAGTGGCCAACTGAAGATAGTGTTACAAATTTTGGAAAATATGTCAAGTATTTCATGCATATTGTGGGAAGATGGGTCTTCCATGCCATTTAATCCATATTGTAAGTTGTTTAGTCATCAATTGTGAATCTAATGCAATATGAAATGGAAAATTTTGGATGGTTATTCCATATACCAATCAATTGTAAACACCCAAGTCTTGCAATTCTCAACCAAAGTACAATGTTATCCTACACACAACCCAAGAAACAAATGTAGATACATATGGTTTACACTTGCACTTTAAAAATATACATCCTAATAAAATCATTACATATGCAATTCTTTACCTAAAATCAAGGAACTATAAAGTTGTTCATCCTAGGGGTGTGAAAGCTACGAATGGTCTCTAATGATGCACCTCTACCCCTCATTTTCACCCTCACTTAGCTCACAAAATCACCCCTTCCCATATTCCCTGCCTTTTCCTCCTCTCATTTATGGCTTCCCATTCATCCTATCTCACTCCCCCTATTGTCTCCTTTCTCATGTCCTTCATGTCCACCACTTCCCCTCTCTTATTAGTCTACCCTTAACAATTTCTCATCGCCTCCCCCTTTTCCCATCTCACCCCACCGCATATGCCCACATATACTAGTCTTAGATTTCTCCTTCTCTTCTCTCAGCTTGCACTCTATCTCCCATTCCATTCCACATGCACTATCTTATCACTTCCTCTCCCAACACTATAATGGATTATCCATCCATTACTTCTTTTCCAACACTTCCCTGCACCAATTAACCCTTTGCCTCCTCACACCTTCCAATCTCATCACATCCCATATTCCCCTCTCAACTTCCCTTTCCTTCCCCCCATCCATCTTGTTTTTCCCTACCCTTTTCATCCTCCCTCCTTTTCTTTTTCTATTATTCACCACTTCTCTCTTCCTCTCCCATTGAATCTCTCATCTAAACCCTTCATATTTACCTCTCTTTTATGGTTCTCCCTGACCTCCTCTCCTCCTTCCCATCCACTCACTCTAACCCTCCCCCTTCGATCCTCCCACCTTTCACTCATGCCCACCACCACACCTTCCCTATCCATCTAGCCTTCACCTCTTATCACCTCTTACAATTTTGTGCCTCTCACCCCCTCCTCATCCTCCCCAACATACCTCCTTCCATTCCATCACATTTAACCCCTATACACTACATCCCCTTCTCAATTCCCCTGCTCCTACCATAACATAATATTTACTTAGGGCATTATAACTACTCTATTTCTAGTTCCATCTAATTCTAGGCATCTAGATCCCTGAGAAATGCATAAAATCCCCACGTATTACCTATAGAGGGAATCCTTAGGAAAGATGGTAGTGCCCTCACAAGTTTTTGATAATTAAGTATCGGTCTCAAGGCCTTGACATGGTTTGGGGAAAATAACCTAAGACTTAGTTGAAGTAATCCTCTATCCCTAATCCCATACACTCTTTCAATCTTGTCTCCACCTACATCCACATATACCCCTAGGCCACAAATGCCTTCTTCTATTGGGCCCTTCTCTTTATTTTGACCACCTTCATGCTAAGGCCATAGACCCCCATTTGGGACCTCATCACCTATGCTCTTAGACCCACTTACCTGGTCCATATTCCTTCCATATCACCTCTATCCTAAGGTCTTATTCTTACCCATAGATACGTTCACACCATTTACCCCTATGTCTGGCTTAAATGAGTGGATAAATGAGTGAATATTCCTTTTCAGGCTCTTTATTTTTTATGTTTATGCTTAAATGAATAAATTAGCTAAAATGTGAGAAAAATACAAAAAAATGAAATACACCCACTGTGAACAATAGACATAAAATTTTCCTTTGGAAACCTTTACTAAAGAAAACCAAGATAGAAGGTGAGACTACTCTACTCTTTTTTCTCTAGTTTGGAAAATGTCTAGGTATATAGAAAGCGGTACTCTCTATGGAGTTACCTGAGACCAATGATCACTAAGGATACTACATAACCTTAAACCCTTCTATTTTTCTCTGTGATTTTCCTCTCTTAGCTTTTCCTCCTGATTATTCAACAGGAAAAAATAGCATAGAATGGAACACCTACTGCCCCTAGTGGCACAATATTTAACCTAGCTTGATAACCATCTAGGGGTAAGGATTGATTCCATAAACCCTTAACTAAAATTTATGGTTTGAATATTATAGGATATTTTAAAAGATCCACACATGGATAGCCCCATATGCATGAACAATAGAGGATGACACGACATCCACTTTTACCTTAGTGGTCAACATGGTAGGTAAACTTTTGGGAGGCCTAAATTTCACATACGAACTCTGACTTATGTGGTTCTTACACTATTCGAAAGGTCTCCGAATGTAGACAAATTCCATAGGTTTTGGCACAAGAAAGAGTTTTTTGACCCCCAAAAAATTATTTTAATGCCTCAAAATGGCTCTAGATAGTTTCAAACCCTAATTATCCAAAATTGAACCTCTGAGTAAAATTGACCCTGTAAGTAGCTTCGTTGAATTTTTTCACTCTAATAGAATCAATATGTATTAAAAGTAATATAATGCTCTAATCTAGATCAAATATAATGACCCTCTAGATGTTCTTTATTCTTACCTAACAACAAATCAATTATCCTAGATTTCCTCAACTATGAATTCACAAGGAAGGTGTGGGATTATGCTTCAAGATTTGGTTCCTCAATTACAGTGGCCCAACATTTTACTTCGACTTTTGCACTCCTAGCATAAACATTACTTGGTTCTTTCAAGGGTAGGCCCTTGCTCAAATGAATTTGGCAAGAACCCACTTAAATTTATTTGATAGAAGGTATGGTTGGCTTGAAATAGAGATATATTTCACAATGTTTGTTCTTAGCCAACAATAGTTTCAAAATGAGAAAAAAAATCTTCGATAAGCATCTAATCACTTGTAATTGTGAGTTGTATACATGTCAAGCTTGTGATCAAGTTAAGAAATCTTGGTGCTCTCAATTTAACTTACATTCCCTTCATATTGGATCTTCTCCTCAACGTATTAGTCGGTAGCTCCTTTACTGATAAGAATAATTTTAACAATGTCTCATATCTCAAGGAACATTTGTTCTCTATTTCGATGGTGCTTCTAGACAACCTATGGATGGTAGGTCTTGGGGGTGTGCTCATTCACCTTGAAGGAAAATTGGAATTTTCTATTCATGAAGTAAAGTTAGAGATACTAATAACTAGGTAGAATCATATACCTTTCTCCAGGGCATCAATCTAGAATTTTCCTTACATATCCACAAAATGATCATTGTTAGGGACCCAAAAAATATAATAAGGCACTTACATTTTTTATCTTCCCCGTGTATCCTTAAATTCATTCAATTTTTTAAAAGCTCATTAAGGATTATGTTCCATCTTAGACGTCCAATATCTCCACGTCTTGAGGAGTAATCACCCCACAGTGACCCCATGGGGGTATCTCACTTGGAAATCCCATGTTATATAAAATTATGTGAGTAGTGAAGGTCCCATGTTTAATTCCACACACTATCAGACTCATGTAACATCCTAGGGGGTGGGGTGGTTACATATAGGTTATATTCGTATTAATCATAATCAACTCTATCATGTGAGTATGAGTTTGGAAATATTATCAATTCCTCTAGAATAAAATAAATAAATAAACAAATAACCCATAATTGACTCTCTCACTACACAAGAACCCTAGAGGTTAGAAGGAACCATGTATATTACTGAGCAAGTAATCTTCCAATGCATTCCATAATATCATGGTGACAGGTGTTGCATCACCTAGAGGCTTTTGGGGTCCTTTCAAAGGTTCACCTCCATGAAGCATGGGAGCCTTCTTAAATTGAAGCAATCATTAAGCTAACTTGCTTCTCTCATATCCCCATTATGGAATTCATCACTCTATACACTTTTGATCATGGAAATTTATGGTATATGGTATATGGAGAACCTATATAAATATCAAATATTGATCTATAAACTTTCATGAATATTCTACTAGAATAGTTCATCACAATATATATTAAAAAATATTGAAATAATTATTGTGAAGGTTAATTCCCTTTAGATTTCATAGTTTTTTTCTATTTTTATGATTAAATGAATAAACTATATGAAATGTGAGAAAAATAGAACAAAATTAAATACACATAACATCCGTATTAAAAACAAAATTTTCTTGGGAAACCTTTATGAGAAAAAACCCAAATAGAAGGCAATGATGTTGTACTGTCTTTTCTCTAGTATGGAAAATGTGCAATTACAAAGAAAGAGGTGCTCTTTATGGAGCTACTTAAGACTTGTGACCTCTAATGTTATTACATAATATAACCCCCTCTATTTTTCTCTTTAACTTCCCACTCATAGTTGCTTTACCTTATTATGAAAAAAATACAATAGCATAGAATGGAATCCCTATTGTCTCTAGTGGCATGGTATTTAACATAAACTAATAACTAGCTAGGTGTAAGGTTTGGCTCCATTCACCATCAACTAAAATTGTAGGTTTGAACCTTCTAAAGTCTTATACAAACTCCACACATGGATGACCCCATATGCATGAGTAAAGAAGGATGACATGGCATCCAATTGTATCATGGTGGTCAACATGGTAGGTCAACTTGCAGGAAGCGTAACTTTTGCATAAAAGATTTGATTGATGTGATTCTCACACTATTTGAAAGGCCTCTAAGTGTATAACAATGAAATAATTTTTTTGCACAATTGAGAGTTTTTTTTACGCCGAAAAACATAGCTCAATGCCTCAAATTGGTTATATACAGTTTTAAACTCCATTCTCCAAGCTTGGACTTGTTGCTAAAAATGTTGACCCTGAAAGTTGATTCCTCCAATTTTTTCACCGTAAAAGCATCAAGATATATGAAAAATACTGTAGTGCACCAATCCAAATAAAATGAAATGAATCTTAATATGTTTTTTAGTCTTATCTAACAATGAATCAATTACCCTCATCTTCCTCAATTTTTTTTTCACAAGGAATGTGTGGGATTATGCTTCAAGATTCGGTTCCTCATGTATAGTAGCACAACACTTTACTTCAACTTTTTGACTCGTAGAATAAACAATATCTTAGTTATTTAAGGGTAAACCCTTATTCAAAAGAATTCGGAAAGAACCCACCTAAATGTATTTGTTGGAAGGTATGGTTGGCTTGAAACAGAGATATATTTCATAATGTTTGGTCTTAAACAACAATAGTTGCAAAATAAGAAAAAAATATATTCGCTAATCATATACTCACTTGAAATCCTAAGTTATCTACAACTCAATCTTGTGATGAAGATGAAGAAGCATAGTCCTCTCAATTTAACTTAGAATCCCTTATTATTGGATCTTTTTCCCAAAGTATTAGTTGGTATCTTATTTACTCATAAGAATAATTTCAACAATGGCTCAAATCTCAAGGCACCTATGTTCTCTATTTTGATGGAACTTCTAGACACAACCCAAGGGTGGAAAGTGTAGGTGGTGCACTGATTCACCTTCAAAAGAAAATTAAAAATTCTATTTATGGAGTTGGGTAGAGATGCAAATAAGTAGGTGAAATCCTATGCCCTTCTCCAAGGAATTAATCTACCATTTTCCTTACATCTCTGCAATTGGTCATTATTAGGACATCAAAAACGTAACTAGGAACTTGAAGCTTTTCTCTTTCCCCCATATCTTAAACTTCATTCAATCTTTTGAAGAATTCTTCAAGGATTGGGCTCCATCTAAGAGGTTCAATCTTTCCATATATTAAGGAGTAATAACCCCATATTTGTCTCCCCCCATGGGTAAATCACTTTGAAATCCCATGTTATGTAAAATTATTTGAGTGATGAAGGTACCATATTAAATTCCCATGATGTGTTTTCCTAGGGGGTAGGGTGGTTATACTTAGATGTTATAGTGGTAGTGATAGGAATTGACCCTTTTTCATGAGAGAATGACTATGGCCCTGTTGATGATTCCTCTAACATGAAATAAATAACTAACTCTATTGTTACATAAGAATCCTAGACATTAGAATGAACCATGTGGGTTACTAAGTGAGTAATTTTCCAACCAATTCCGTAACATCATGATGACAAGTGTTGCATCATCCAGGAATCGACTAGAGGCATTTGGGATCCTTTGAAAGTTCCAGTTGTCACGAAGCATTGGAGCCTTATTAAATTGAATAAATAATTAAGCTAACTTGTCCCATCTCCTCATTGTGGAATTCATTTCTCTGTACACTTTGGATGGTGGAAATTTATGGTATTTGATGATGAATCTGGTATAAGGGGTCCCTTAACATGCTACGAATCTTATATATGGATCCTAGGTCTCTCAATTATTAGGTCCATGCATCAGAGGATTGGATTGTGGATTAGTTTTCTTGTATCGTATGGATTATGGTTTTATGCACTTCTCATTGGAAAAAAATATCCTCAGGCTTCTCCATGTGAAGTCGCTGATCTTCAAGAAAATTTAGCACAACTTCACATCAACGACCAACAATTGGCACAATAATTAGAAAAAACTATGGGCATTATTATAGAAAATTGATAGCAAAATCAATGGTAAAAGGATGAAATTAGGTGTCCAGGAACTCAAGATACTCTGTCCTCCTCTCCTTCAATAAATCACAAAATATTTTAGTCCATTAATATTTATTCTTCTAGATCTTAATGTGGAAGCTCCATCACTAAGGTGTGTAGTTTCTTTGTCTTAGGTTAATGTTTCTCCTCCAACTTACTTTAGTATTAAAGTCGTGTTTTGTCTAATACTACACATATTCTACAAGGTGTCCACAACCAAGTTTCCTTGATTACATGTAATTTTGCTTATCTATAAATGATGTCTTCATTTTAGAGCAGCTCAAAAATGATTTATAAAATCTTTACTTAAACATGTTTACATCATGAAAAAATGAAAAAATTAAGTTTTATTGTTAAAAGATTTATTTGGTCATATACATATTCTCTTTAGCATTCACAAACACAATTTAAACAATAAAAAATAACACATTGTATTTCGCACTCTAAAAAAATTTAATCCCTCCAAACTCATATTAATACTTAAAATAAATTCATTCGGGTTATAATATAGATTCAAAATCTTGAATTTAAAACAATGTCACCAAACATATTATTAATAAGGAAAAATGTGTATTTATTACCATATATTGCATTAAATGCATGAGTGTCTGTGCATCTATGGAAAATATTGCAGCAGCAAATATAATTATCTATCTTCATGAATACATAACTGCTATTAAATGCAGGCTGGCATGCAAGGAAATTCATTTGCACGGCAGGAACTCACGCCTGGTAAGAGCAGTGTACCGATTCTTAAATGCCGGTAGGAAAATAGTTGCTACAAGCGTTTGTTAATGAGATTTGAGATTTAGTTATGGCTGTTATTGGTGGTGCAGAAAACAGTGCAGAAAACAGTGGAGGCATTCGTTATCATTCTCTCGGCAACCCAATTCTTCTACATATTGTTGATCCACAGTGGAATCATTGGGAAATAAGGCAGCCAACCTGCGCAGTTAGCGGTTCGTATATCAACGATAGACCTTCAAATTGACTAAATATATTACGGCTTTGTTTCGGAGTGTTATGTACATTAAATAGATTGGAATTTTCATTTGTTATTCTTCGGGGATTCGTGTATAAGAGATTGAAATTTTCATTTATCATTATCAATGATTCTTCGGGGATGTGTACTCTGGACATTGCATGGTGTTTGATGTCAATGTACTGAGGCAGCCAACCTGCGCAGTTAGACCTTCAAATTGACTAAATATGTTACGGCTTTGTTTCGGAGTGTTATGTACATTAAATAGATTGGAATTTTCATTTGTTTTTTTTTCAGGAAGAAAAAATCGGCATGATATATATTGAGAAAAATATATTGATCGTTTTACATTTAGAAGACCGTAGTCTTGTAAGTATATGGTTGTATAAATCCGAATGAGCGCATATGATTCACGCCGGATAGACAGCAGATAGAGTGCCATATAGAGAGTATGAGGGCGCATGTGTAAAGAGCATTTGCTGTGCTTGGAATATCGACAAAACAATGGAGAGGGGCGCATATGTCGACCTGAATATCAAAAGTGATAGAGCATCTGCTGTGCTTGAAACAGCGGCAAGACAATGGAGAGAGCCTGTATTATAGAGGGAAAACAGAAAAACAAACATATTACAGCCATGAGGATGGGCTTGTGAGAATCATATACATATTTGCAGAAAAACCTGAGCACCAATGCTCAAGGAGATGAGGCCTCTTCAATCAGATCTGTGAGGGCATAGATCCCGTGATAAGAGGCAGAATGGAGAGCAGTGGCAGGCAGGAGGCCTGAAAGATTCGCCGGTTCCGCCACGTCCAAATATTCCAGCATGTGAGGCAGAAGAGAGCTTGTTTTTCGGAACTTTGATCTGCCCACCAAAAAAAAGCATCCTGTATGGAGGAGAATAAACAGTGAGGGAAACTGTGAAGTGTCGAGAGATCATACCAGATTGCTTGGGCAGCAGGGCATTGTAGAAACATGTGGTGATTGGATTCATTCTCCTGAAGGCAGAGGACACATCTGCCAGGACCGATCCAACCTTTCCTCTGTAAAACATCCCAGGAGAGGTTCTTATCGAAGAAGAGCAGCCAAGAGAAAAGAATGGTTTTTAGAGGGCAAGGGGCCTTCCAGAGCTTAACAGGAAAAATGGAGGGAAGTGGAGGGAGATCAGCAGTGATGGAGGAGTAAATTCTCCTAACAGAGATGTGATGGATATTGGAGTCGATGGACCAAATGAGGGAGTCTTTAGTACCATGTTGGATGATCCCCTGGTGAGAGAAATGGGAGATGAAGGAAAGCCATAGGGGGCGGAGAGGGGGAGGGATGGCGAGCTGGAGGTCGGTTTTCCAAACCGGATGTAGGGACGACCAGGAATCAATGAGGGAATTCCAAGTGAATAAACCTCTGGAATGGAAGAAAAGGAGGAGGGAAGGGGGGATCATAGACTCCAGGTTGAAGAGAGTGGGGTCTATGCCAATAAGGATGGAGGAACCGGAGAAGAGAGTCCATTTGAGGTGTTTCCTGAAGAAAGGGAGAACCTTTTTAAAACTGATCCAGATGGGGGAGCCACTTCGAATGCCAAGAGAAGATCGGTGGAGCCAGTGAGCCAAGGGCCGGCCTTTTAGATACTTCTGTTTTAACAAGAGACTCCACGGACCGCTGCCAAATAAACCCCTGTGAATGGATTTACATATGAGCGCCTTGCCGAAGAGTCGCATATCAAGGAGGCCCCATCCACTCTTTTCTTTGGGCCGAGAGATGGAGCCCATCTTAACCAGATGGAGTTTGATTGGTGAGGATCGACCGCTCCACAAGAAGATGGCAGCAATGGAGGTCATTTGTTTGATAACAGAGGTCGGAAGGACAAAAAGGTGACACCAATAGACAGATAGTTGTGTGAGGACAGACCGAATCAGAATGTATCTGCCCGCAAGAGAGAGAAGACGCATCTCCCACCTGGAGATCTTGAGGAGGAAGCGGTCCACCAGCCATGTCCAGTCCAAACATTGTACCCCCATTGCTTTGAGGCGAAAACCCAGATAGGTAAAGCCATCCTTTAAGAGGGCAAGATCGATTGCAAAACGTTCAGCGATCCATTGTGCCATTGCAGGATCCGAGTTATTGTGATATAAAACTGATTTTCCACAGTTGATCGAGAGACCTGTAGCAGCCTGGAATTTTTTGAAAAGCACGAAGAGGAAAATCCATGTAGGCTTGCAGAGCATGGCGAAGAGAAGGATATCGTCAACAAAGAAATTGTGGGAGAGGGAGATGTCCCTGCATATGCGAACCGGCTTGCATCTACCCCCGTCCACGGCATGGTTGATGTGCGTGCTGAGGCAGTTCATAACCAGGATAAAAAGGAGCGGGGAGAGAGGGCATCCCTGACGGAGCCCTCTCTCGGCATGGAAGAAGGAGGATGGAACCCCATTGATAATAACCGAGAACTGGACGGATTCCACGCAAGCCATAATCCATTTAATAGCCGGAGGCCTCAAGCCGATTTTAGAGAGAAGAATATTGAGAAAACTCCAGTCGACACAGTCGAAGGCCTTTTTGAGGTCAATTTTGAGGGCGGCTGCGTTGATGTTCTTCGGGGATTCGTGTATAAGAGATTGAAATTTTCATTTATCATTATCAATGATTCTTCGGGGATGTGTACTCTGGACATTGCATGGTGTTTGATGTCAATGTACTGAATATATATTTTCATTGCACTCATCGCATCAATTGCTTGGCTCGTAAAATTTGAATGTCTATATTGGGTTTAGTCTGTATTTGATTTTGCACGTGACATGCATGATATGACGGTTGGGGCGGATGGTTTTTGCACCTTCAGTAGTGTTCGATTTTTGTTGAGGCGTTTATTGAGGCTCTCACGCTTCGGCGATATTTGTAACGGCTATGCTGTAAAAAATCTACTCACTTCAATGATATGTAAAAAATCTGCTGGCTTCAGTCATATATATAATATGATGATCTTACAGCAGGGATGAAAAATTCTCTCACTGATTTTTTTTTTAAGTCTGTATTTGATCTTGTGTTTGAAGAGGATTTGAGAATGGAATGTTATTTTTGGAAAAATTAAACTATTTTAAAGTATTCAAACTGTGATACATAGTATTCAAACATTGCAAAATTTTAGTAATAGATAGAAAAACTATTCTTCTATCTAACGAAGCTAACCCTCATTGAATTCGACCTAATAGTAAAACCAAAATGTTGGAAATATATTAATTATCCATTTCCATTAATCCACAAAGTACTATTCCAGTTTAACCAAAAAAAATTGTTCATATTCGACCTAATTGTAAAACCAAAAAGTTAGAAATATATTAAATATCCATTTTCATTAATCCACAAAGTACTATTTCACTTTAACGAAAAAATTTGTTCATTTCTTTTTGTAGTTTATTATTTTATTTTATTGAAAAATCAAATAATAAAATATATTTAAATTATTTTGTTTTAAGAATAATGAGCATCTGAAAAAGTATTGTAACTCTGATATATGGTATTTAAAAATTGCAAAATTTTAGTAACAGAGGGAAAACCTAAGTTAGAAATATATTAATTATCCACAGAAATATATCAATTATCCACTTTTATTGATTTATAAAGTAATATTTCACTTTAATAAAAGAATTGGTCATTTTTCTGTGTAATTCACTATTCTATTTTAATGAAAATCAAATAATAAAATATATTTAAAATATTTTTTTGTATTCTAACCCTGATATATGGCATTTAAATATTGCAAAATTTAGTAATGGAGGGAAAACCTAAGTTAGAAATATATTAATTATCCACTTCCATTGATCTATAAAGTATTATTTCACCTTAATAAAATAATTGATCATTTTTCTCTGTAATTCGCTATTCTATTTTATTGAAAAATCAAATAACAAAATATTTTTAATAATAATAAAAATCTTGGAAAATAGTTAATATTAATTAAAATACTTTAAGAAAAAATATTAAATTATAATATTCAAGAAAATAAAAATTAAAAATATATTAATTATCCATTTTCATTAATCTATAAATTACTATTTCACTTTAATAGAAAAATTGGTCATTTCTCTTTGTAATTCACTATTCTATTTTATTGGAAAATGATATAATAAAATATATTTAAAATATTTTCTTTAATAATAATGAGAATATTGGAAAATAACCCGTTGTAATTAAAATACTTTAAAAATATATATATATTAAATTATAGTATTTAAGAAAACCAAAAATAACCAGTACTTCACTTGTAATAATCAATTAACTTAAATAACACTATATCATTATGATTTTCCTTTCCAACAAACTTTTAAGATTCCTAACAGCTTTATATAATATTAATCTCTGTATCTTGCCATGTAACTGGTTTAATACGATAGTTTACTGTAATATATCAATTTGTACAATATTTTTACAATTGCAAATATAATATCATTTTTAAATAATTTGATTTTTCTAACAAGCTTTCTAATTTTTTCACCACAACACTAAAAACGGTTCTAATTTTTTCACCACCATTTTCTAGCAAACTTTCTGTTTTATTTTTCAAATATAATATCGCTATTAGATAATTTGATTTAAAAGACTAAAAACGGAAAAGAATTGATGATGTTACAAATTTGATGGTGGGAGCTTCGCACAATTCACCACCATGTTTTAATTAGTCTTTTTTTAACAAAATTTCCATTTTATTTTTTTTAAATAATCGCATCATAAAAAAAATATTATTTCAATAATAGTTAAATTTATATTCGGTCAAATTTTACAATATATAATATATAAATATGGAAAATATAATTGAAAATATTAAATTTTATATAATTATATGCTTTTTAGTTTAATAATTATCTTTTATTAATTTTAATATATTAATATGATATGTAAAATTGATTAAAACTATATTTATATCTTAAAATATATTTTTTATTTAATTATATACTATTAATTATATTTATAAAAATGAAATATATTTTATAATTTTATATTAAAAATATTTTAACAATTGCCATATATTTGCACACATCTATGTAATATAAAAAAAAATTAATAACAATTTTAATATAAACTAAATAATAATTATTTACAAGCTTTTATATATAAAATAATTATATAAAAAAATTCAAATGTAAAATTATTTGTTACTAACTAGATTAGATTAAAGATGTTTTTTGGAAAATTAATAACAGTTTTAATATAAACTAAATAATAATTATTTACAAGCTTTTATATATAAAATAATTATATAAAAAAATTCAAATGTAAAATTATTTGTTACTAACTAGATTAGATTAAAGATGGTTTTTGGAACCATTATAAATTGTTGGGCTTCTTTTAATGGGTTCTTCGTTATATTTTTTAGAGCAAGGAAAAGTCATTTTTGGTTATATTTTTCCTAGCAAGGAAAACTCATTTTTTTGATTAGATAAAAAGGAGTATACTCACATAAATAAGCCCCGGGTTAAAAAGGAGAGAACTTTAAGTTGTCATAAAAGTTCATTATCAAAAAATGACAGAGATCTGAAATTTGTTTCCAGACTAGAGGTCTAATAGAGACAAGAAACAACTCATGAGACAAAAAAGAACTTGAGCATGAAACCGTTGGGAGCTCTCAGTCCAAATGATATAAAAAATACAACCAATTGCAACTCCCACGATTCTAAAAGAAAGGAAGAGTGGTAAAAATTAGATTTAAGGCTTTGCCAAAAAATTCCTTCTTGATATGTCCTTCTATCTTGAGAGTCTGAGGAGTGGTAATTCCTACCAATGCATTACAAGATATGGTCGAAATCATTTCTTCTTTCTTTGGGGTTGGTTCCTGGTGTATATCCTCTTCTTTTGATGTTTCTTTATCATTTTCTTCCTCCCCTTCACATTCTATGTAAAATAAGTTCTTCTTAGCACACTTATGACCTTTAGTGTATTTTTTATCACAAATGTAACAAAGCCCTTTGGCTCTTTTTACTCCAATAGTTGTGGTGCCAACCTTGTAGGTTGTGGAAGGCTAGGAGAAGCAACACTTCCGTATTTATAGTTGTGAGTTGTAGATGTCCTTATTGCCATAATTTTTATTTCCACATTTCTAGCCACCCTGAATGCCTTCTCCAAGGAATGAGGTTCCCAAAGGTGAACCTCATGTTGGATGTTATCCTTTAAAGTACCTATGAATACATCAATCATATGCTCCTCTCAAATATAAATTACCTTGATATTCAATTTTTGGAAGTCCTCAATGTGCTCTTCCATTGAACCCTTTTGTTTGAGATTTATCAATTGGCTAGAGAAGGTGTTTCTCTTTATATCCTCATAATGTGCTATTATTTCCTCTATAAAAATTTACCAAGTGGCAAGTGCTTTATGAGAAAAAAGCCAGAGATACCATACAAACTTATTCGATTCTAAATATAAAGATGAATTGCGTACCTTTTGTGTGTGTTGCACATTATGGAGATCAAAATATTGATCCATCTATAGTATCCATGTTACCAGATCCATGCCATCAAACTTCCTCATATCGATATTTGGAATAGGGTGGTTCTTAAATCCAAAGTTAGAGTCTATGAAATCATGATTAAAATTTCTTTTTTTCTCATCATGAGTTTCATATAATACCTTTTTGCCATTAGGAAGAATCTCTTCTAGCAACTTTTTCAAGCCTTCCTTCAAACCTTCCATGTCTTCTTTTAAACCATTCTTCAAATATTCCATGTTGTCTTTCATTTTTTTCTTCTATGCCATCTTTCAAACATTACATGTCTTCTTTTAAACCATTATTCAAACCATCCATCTTATCTTCCATTTCATTTTTTGTTACTCTTTGCGTGAGTGAAATTTGTTGCACCTGGTCTCGTAATTTTGATATATCATGTTGCACTAGGTGTTTCCATTTTATTGTTTCTAGTCATATTCAAATCAAACAATGATATTTGTTCTTCACTATGCCTCTCGAATCACTTCAAACTGGATTTTCAAACAAAACTTATGCAAATTTTTAAAAAACACACACCTTTTTCTTGCTTTGTAGGAGATTTATTTTGAATCTATTGTATATATATAAATTAGAATATCAAAGGTCTAAAATGTGGTCTTGTGGTATCCCTCTGAGTCCTCTTTCCAACCCCATGAGTCTGATCGAGATTGGATTCTACGAGAAAGAGTTATGGTCAATCTCCCATGATGACATGATTATATATTGGTTCAGTACAATGAACTTGTATTGAGTTCCATGTGTCACCGTTTCCACCTTCAGCCCTGAAAACGATATCCAAGAAACCAAATTCTATTCTCTTTCTACCACTTTTTATGAAATTTAAATCCGTTGCTCCAAGTGAGTTTTATAACGATTTTTCCAAGGTCACCTATTTGAGATGGAATTATGGAACCTACAAAAACCCTAAATTCCTCGGATCATGTCTCTGAAACTACAAAAATAAAAGATCTAGAATATGTATAGGAGGTTCACCAAGATTTTTTCTCCACAAGGTTTTAATTTCTGCTTCTAAAGCTTCGTATAAAAAAAGTTATAGCAAAAATTACACGATGACTTGTTTGAAGTAGTGTAACCCTAGAATCCAAATATTTGATACCAAATGTTTTGCAACCAACTCACAAAATAGAAGGAGAGATAGATCAACGACTTCAAAATTAGCCTCTTCGAGAGGGAAACCTCCTTTACATTACACAAATGAATGATTCTTGGATGATACAAATGACAAGGCCTCCTTTCTATATATAAGGTTCTAAGGGGTCACAATATAATCAAAGCCTACATAACAATAATATTGTAAGGGCATAACAATAACAATAGTGGGCTTCTATGGGGCATAATAATATCAATATGGGGACTACATGGGAAAAAAATACAATAAGGGGGTTGCACTAATGACAATAAGGGGCTACACTAGTAGTATACGGACATAACATACATTATTTATTCAATTGGTAAATCTTTGACTAAAAGGTCTAGTTAGAGAGAACATTCAATGGTTGCAAAAGTTTAGTCATAGCATGAAGAACATTTTAAAGAATAATTTGTCACACCTTTTTATGGGAAATTAAAGGAAACTTTCCAACAAAAGGTGTGTCTCTTTGATCCAAATTATCTAGATCATGCTTTTATTCTAGCAAGAAAATTTGAAAGTAAAATATAGCTACTAGAAGAGTGGTCAATAAAATCTATAGAGAACATCATGCTGCCTCTCCTAGCCTCATTGAACCAACAAGGCTAACGCCTCAATAAATGTATGAAATAAAAAAAAGAAATTATGTTTCAATTGTGATATTGAGTATAGTAAGGGGAATAAATTCCATGAGTATAAATTATCCAACATAAAATGTCAAGAGGAAGAAGATCAATAGTTGGAACCATCACAACATTTAGAGCTAGAATAAATTACTCCAACAATGCCTTGCCATGCATTGGTTGGCGTCAATACTTCACAAATCTTCAAGATAGAAGGATTTATAAAAAAAAAAAGAAGAGGTAACATTATTGATTGATTAAGGTACTAATCATAATATCAACAATTATAAAATGTAAAAAATTAATTGCATTATAGTTAGCATTAAAATCTCAAGAAATTATTGTAGGAGGTACCATAAATTGATCAAGGAAGTTCCACATTATCAAATTGAATGTGTGGGGTATTTATTGGATAATCTCATTATTGTAATCCAAATTGGTATTGTTCATGTTGTATTAGGTGTCCAATGTTTATAATAATTGGGAATAGTGTCCCTTAATTTTCAATATATCTTTATGAGATTTTCTTGAGAAGGTGAGGAAATTAATCTTAGAGGTATCCAATGGATACCCATTAAAGTGCTAAGTTCTCATAGCATGAAAAAAATACTAAAAAATATACATATGGTGTAATTACAAAATTTTTTCATTAAATATTCAAACATCTATATCCTCTACTCTAATAGATCTCCAAAAATTTATCAACGATCATTCTAGTATTTGGATGCTTAACGGTCTTCCACCTGCTTAAGATCATGAAAATGTTATTCATTGCAGCTTGGAATTGAAGTAATTAAAATTATGCATTATCATTATCCACATTCACAAAAGAATGAGATTGAGTGTATGAACCATTAACATCATTCAACCTAGTCATAGTGCTCTCTATTCACTGACAATGTTCGTTATAAAAGAGGATGTTTCATGGGTTATATATCCAGATTATAGATATCTCAATAAAATGAAAATCAAATATGAAATTCCTATTCCTATCACTGATGAATTATTAGAAAAATAACATGGAGTAATTTTCTTTACTAAGTTGGATGTCTATTTTATATGTCATCAAAATCGTAATGATACAAAAAGACATCCCCAAAATACCCTTTAGAACACATGAAGGTCACTATGATTTTTTGGTTATGCCATTTGGACTTTCTAATGTGACTTCAACATTTCAAAGCTTGATGAAATCTATTTTCAAACCCTTCCCCATAAAATTTTTGTTAGTATTTTTTGATAGCATACTAATATACAACAAATATTGAAAATAACATGTACGACAAGTGAACAGAGTCTTAGCTCTATTAGAGGATAAAAAATTATAAGAAAATCCTTCTAAGTGTGCCTTCAAGTTTCAATAAGTGGAATGTTTGTGTCATATTGTATCTCATAAGGGTACAAGTGAGGGAGGATGTTATCACATTAACCTCAATAATGTCTCACAAGCATCCTTTAGTTCATAGTTATTTTTTTTCTAACTAATAATTGTTATACATGTATCATCTATTGTGGAATTATGAAATATATCCACAAGTGCGAGTGGGCACACAAAGCATGGTACTAAAATTTGGGATGGATGTGTTAGCATTGCAATTAATGCATGACACTAAAACAATCAATGATCTTAATATTGCAGTGAGGAAATACATTATCACATCAACTTAAGGACTTACATAATGTATGACACTAACATGGTCAATAATTATTATGTTATAGTGATGGAATATCTTCAAGTCCATTAAATATACTATTATAAGCATAAATCATTTTAGTAATGTTAGTACCATAGTGAGGGCATGGATCAAAACTATTAATGGCATTATTATTAAAGCAAGGGAGGAAGCCATCAAAGAATGGGAGGATTCTACCACATCAACTTTAGGAGCCACTTGCACAATGTAAGGCACCGAAATTGTCACCAATATTAAACTAGGGTGCTGTCATCACACTAAGACCATCAACTATGTTGTTATGAACATCAGAAATTGTGGCGATGCTTGTATTAATGGGACCAAACCTAAAACTACAAATAGTGTTAGTATCAATTAACATGTTCATTAGGATGGCACTAAAATGACTAAAAATGATATTACCAATTATGACAAGAATAAGGATGAACTTAAACCAACAAGAATCTTAGTAACAAAGTGTCATAAGGACTTCAGTTGCAACAAGATCATTGACATATTTTTTTTTAATGATGTTAGTACCTAAGTGAGAACATGGGACTAACCCAATGACAAAAAGCCACTAAATATTCTATAAAACTTTATTATATCATCACAACAATCGATATGGAACTAAAACCACCAACTTATGTGACATTGAAACCTTCAATAATTTTAGTACTAGTTATCACATCAATTGAGATGACACTAAAACGATTGAATTTTGACATCAACTAGGATGATATTGAAACCACTAATAATGTTAGTAGAAACTACCTTGCTATCAAAACCAAAAAACCAGTAACATTGTTAATATCGAAGAAAATTACTATAACAAACCTTGTAAACCACGTGAATATCAATATAATGATGGAGTATGTTACACATATATCAGAAAACCCAATTCATATAAGAATACCTCTTAAAAATAAAATATATAGAATTTATACCATCAATTAATATATTATAAACATCCTTTAGTCATAATTATTATAGTTATAGGATATGTAATAATGTTTACCTATTAAATGCTCTCAAATATGGTTTTTTGGTCTCAAAATTGTGTGGGATACTTTACATACCAATGAATATGACAAGAGGTAAAGTGTTTATTAATATAAAAGAAAACACTCACAACGAATAAGTGCTTGTAATGATAACATATATATGAAGACAAGTTTTAATGAGATGCAAGAAGGGAGTGAAGAGGAATACTAAGGTGCAATTATGATAAATGTAATATGTCTATATCACATTGATAATGATTAGAAATGTCAATACAATATAAAAAGAATAAAAGTACTAAAGTTTGGTTTCGCTGGGAAAAACAAAGGAGTGGGGGGATTTTATTATCTTAGTTAAAATTTTGATTAATAAAACATAAGGTTAAAATAATACTTCCTAAATTTACTTTCCTTTAGCTCACAATTATCATTGAAAGAGACATTGGTAAGAAAGAAAGTGGCCAATTGAAAATAGCATTACAAGTTTTGGATAATGTGTGTGGGAAGCTGGGTCTTCCATGATATTTAATCCATGTTGTAAGTCATCTAGTCATCATTTGTCAATAAATATAGTGTGAAATAGAAAATTATGGACTCTCAACCACAATACGATAGTATGCTACACACAACACAACAAAAAAATGTAGATACATATGGTTTACACTTGCACTTTAGAAATATAGATCCCAATCAAATCATTACATACGAAATTATTTATAGAAAATCAAGGAACTATAAAGTATTTTAGTTTACGAGTGTGAAAGCTACTAAGGGTCTCTCATGATTCACCTATACCCCTCATTTCCACCCTCACCTAGCCCACAACATCACCTCTTCCCATATACCCTACCTTTTCCTCCTCTCCTTTATGGCTTCCCCTTCATCCTATCTCATTCTCACTCTTGTCTCCTTTCTCATGTCCTTTATGTCCACCATTTCCCCTCTCTTATTTATCTACCCTTAACCATTTCTCACCTCCTCCCCCTTTCCATATCTCACCCCACCCCATATGTCCATATCTACTAGTCTTAGCTTTCTCTTGGTCTTCTCAACTCAACCTCTATCTCCCATGCCCATCCACATGCCTTATATTATCACATAATCTCCCAACACTATAATTGATTATCCATACCTTTCTTCCTTCCAAACTCCCCCCCCCCCCCCGCCCATTAACCATTTTCCTCATCACACATTCCAAATGAATCACATCACCTCTTCCCCTCTCACCTTCCCTTTCCTTGTCCCCGTCAATCTTGTTTTCCCCTACCCCTTCCATCCCCCCTCCTTTCCTTTTTCTATTCTTCACCACTTCTCAATTCCTCCCTTGTTGAATTTCTAATCTAACCCCCTCATATTTACCTCTTATTTCCTCACCTATCTACTTGTCTTTTATGGCTCTCCTTGGCCTCCTCTCATCCTTCTCATTTCAGCCTCACCCTCCCCCTTTGATCCTCCCACCTTTCCTTCATTCCTACCACAACAACTTCCCTAGCCATCTAGCATTCACCTCTTCTTACCTCCTAACATTTTGTGCCTCTCACCCCACATTCTCATACCCCACAACGTCCCTCCTTCCATTATATCCCATTTAACCCCTATACACTCCACCCCATTCTCAATTACCCTTCTCATACCATAACCTAACCTTTAATTAGGCCATTATATCTACTCTATTTGTAATCCCCTATAATTCTAGCATATAGATCCATGAAAAATGCATCAAATCCCCTCTAATTACCTATAGAGGGAATCCTTAGGAAATATGGTAGTACCCTCACAAGATTTTGATCATTAAGTATGGGTCTCAAGGCTTTGAAATGGTTAGGGGGGAAGAACCTAAGACTTGGCTGAAATAATGCTTTATCCCTAATCCCATACACTCTTTCAACCCTATCTCCACCTACATCCACATATACAACTGGGACACCATCGCCCTCTTCCATTGGGCCCTTCCCTTTATTTTGACTACCTTCATGCTAAGACCATAGACCCCCATTTGGGACCTCATCACATATGCCCTGAGACCCTCTTCCGTAGTCCATATTCCTTCCATATGGCCTCTACCCTAAGGTTTTATTCCTACCCATAGGCATGTTCACACCATTTACCCCTATGTTTGGTTTAAATGAATGAAAAAATGAATGAATATTCCTTCTCAGACTCTTATTTTTCTATGATTATGCTTAAATGAATAACTTAGCTAGAATGTGAGAAAAATAGAACAAAATGAAATACACCCACCCTTAACAATAGACATAAATTTTTTCTTTGGACACTGTTATGAGAGAAAACCAAGATAGAAGGTGAGACTACTCTATTCTCTTTTCTCTAGTATGAAAAATGTCCAGGCATATAAAAAGAGGTACTCTCTATAGAGTTACCTAAGGCCGGTGACCTCTAAGGCTAATACATAATCTTAACCCCCTCTATTTTTTTCTCTAACTTTCCTCTCTTGGTTTTTCTTCCCGATTATGCAACAAACTACAATAACATAGAATGGAAACCCTACTCCCCCTACTGGCACAATATTTAACATAGCTTGATAACCATCTAGGGGTAAGGATTGAATCCCAAAACCCTTAAATAACTTTATGATTTGAACCTTATAGGGTCTTATAAAAAAATCCACACATGGATAGCCCCATATGCATGTGCAACACAAGATGACATGGCATCCCCTTTTACCTTAGTGGGCAACATGGTAGGTAAACTTGTGGGAGGCATAAATTTCATATTTGAACTCTGAGTTATGTGATTCTTACACCATTGGAAAGGTGTCTGAGTGTAGAAAAATTTCATAGGTTTTGGCACAAGGAAGAGCTTTTTGACCCCCCAAAAAATATTTTAATGCCTCAAAATGGATTTAGATGGTTCCAGACCCTAATTATAAAATAATGGACATGTTAGTAAAAAATACCCTGTAAGTAGTTTCCTTCAATTTTTTCACTCTAAGAGAATCAATATGTATGAAAAATAACATAGTTCTCTAATTTATATCAAATATAAGGACCCTCTAGATGTTCTTTATTGTGACTTAATAATGAATCAATTATCCTATATTTCCTCAACTATGAGTTCATAAGGAAGGTGTGGGATTATGCTTCAAGATTTGATTCCTCACTTATAGTGGCCCAACATTTTACATCAACTTTTTGACTCCAAATATAAACACTACCTTGGTTCTTTCAAGGGTCGGCCCTTGCTCAAATGAATTTGGAAAGGACCCACAAAATGTTTTTTGTTAGAAGGTATGGTAGGCCTGAAATAGAGTTATCTTTCATAATGTTTTTTCTTCGCCAACAATAGTTGAAAAATGAGAAGACAAATCTTCGATAAGAATATAATCATTTGTAATTGTAAATTGTCTACACCTCAAGCTTATGATCAAGTTTAGAAATCCCAATGTTATCAATTAAAATTATATGCCCTTTGTATTTGATCTTCTCCTCAACATATTAGTTGGTAGCTCATTTACTCATAAGAATAATTTCAACAATGGCTCATATCTCAAGGAACCTGTGTTCTCTATTTTGATGGTGCTTCTAGACATAACCTAAGGATGGCAAGTGCAAGGGGTGTGCTCATTCACCTCGAAGGAAAATTGGATTTTTCAATTCATGCATTCAAGGTAGAGATACTAATAAATAGGTAAAATCATATTCCTTTCTCCAAGGCATCAATCTAGAAATGTTCTTATGTATCCACAAATTTATCATTGTTAAGACCCAAAAAATATAATTAGGCACTTCAATTTTTCATCTTCCCTATGTATCCTTAAATTAATTCATGTTTTTAGAAAACTCATCGACAATTATGCTCCATCGTAGTTGTCCAATATTTCCATGTCTTGAGGAGGAATAACCCCACAGTCACCCTGTGGGGGTATCTCACTGCGAAATCCCATGTTATATAGAATTATGTGAGTAAAGAAGGTCCCATGTTTAATTCCCTAGACTATCAGACTCATGTAACATCCTAGGGGTGGGGTGGCTACACATATAGGTTATATTAGTAGTAATGAGAATCAACTTTTGCCATGTGATTATGAGCTTAGCCCTATTATCAATTCCTCTAGCATAAAATAAATAAAAATGAAAACAACCCATAACTAACTCTCTCACTACGCAAGCAACCTAGAGGTTAGAAGGAACCATGTAAATTACTAAGAAAGTAATACTCCAATGCATTCCTTAACATCATGGTGACAAGTATTGAGAGTGATTTAGGGTCCTTTCAAAGGTTCCACCTCCATGAAGCATGGGAGATTTCTTAAATTGAAGCAAACATTAAGTTAACTTTCTTTTCTTATATCCCTATTATGGAAGTCATTAGTCTGTAGACTTTGGATCATGGAAATTTAGGGTATATGGTATATGTTGAACCTGGCTAAACATCAAATATTGATCTATAAACTGTCATGGATATTCTAGTAGAATAGTTCATCGCAATATATATTAAAACTTATTGAAATATTTATTGTGAATATTAATTCCCTTTAGATATCATAATTTTTTTTTTCTTTCTATTTTTATGATTAAATGAATAAAATAGCTCAAATGTGAGGAAAATAGAACAAAATTAAATACACACATCATCCACAAGAAAAACAAAACTTTCCTTGCGAAACCTTATTGAGAAAAAACCCAAATAGAAGGCAAGGATGTTCTACTCTCTTTTCTCTAGTATGGAAAATGTGGAAGTACAAAGAAAGAGGTGCTCTTTATGGAATTACTTAAGATTTGTGACCTCTAATGCTATTACATAATATTAACCCCCTCTATTTTTTTGTTTAACTTCCCACTCATAGTTACTTTACCTTATTATGGAGAAAATGCAATAGCATAGAATGGAACCCCTATTGTCCCTAGTGGCATGGTATTTAACATAAACTGATAGCCAGATAGGGGTAAGGTTTAACCCCCTTCACCATCAACTATAATTATAGGTTTGAACCTTTTAGAGTCTTATAATAACTCCACACATAGATGTCCCCATATACATTATTAACAAGGGATGACATGGCATCCAATTGTATCATGGCTGTTAACATGGAAGTCAACTTGTAGGAGGCATAACGTTTGCATACAAACCTTGATTGATGTGATTCTCACACTATTAGAAAGGCATCTAAGTGTATAACAACACAAATGAGAGTTTTTTTATGCCCAAAAACATAGCTCAATGCCTCAAATTGGTTATAGATGCTTTTAAACTCCATTCCTCCAAAATTAGACCTATTGCTAAAATTTTTGACTCTACAAGTTGATTCCTCCAATTTTTTCACTCTGAAAGCATCAAGATATATGAAAAATAATATATTGCTCCAATCCAAATTAAATTAAATTCCTCTCAAGATGTTATTTATTCTTATCTAAAAATGAGTCAATTACCCTCCTCTTCCTCAATTGTATGTTCACAAGAAAGGTGTGGGATTATGCTCAAGGTTTGGTTCCTCACCTATAGTGGCACAACTCTTTACAAATAACTAACAAATAACTAACTCCATTGTTATGTAAGAATCCTAATGATCATAATCAACCATGTGGGTTACAAAGTGAGTAATTTTCCAACCCATTCCTTAACATCATGATGACAAGTGTTGCATCATCCATACATCAATTAGAGGTACTTGGGATCCTTTAAAAGTTTTAGTTGTCATGAAGCATTGGAGCCTTCTTAAATTGAAGAAATAATTAAGCTGACTTATTTGTCCCATCTCCTCATTGTAGAATTCATTGCTATGTACGCTTTGGATGGTGGAAATTTATGGCATTTGATGATGACTTTAGTATAAAGGGCCTCTTAGCATGCTACAAATCTTTTATATGGCTTTTGGGCCTCTTAATAATTAGGTCCACGCATGAGAGAATTGGATTATGTATTGGTTTTATAGTATAATATGTATTATGGTTTCATGCACTTCTCATTGGAAAAAAAAATATACTTAGGCTTCTTCATATGATGTCATTGATCTTCAAGAAAATTTATCATAACTTCACATCAACCACCAACAATTGACACAATAATTGGCAACAACTATGGGCATTACGATCCAAAATTGATAGAAAAATCAATGGTAAAACGATGAAATTAGGTGTTCAGGAACTCAAGATACTCTATCCTCCTCTCCTTTGATAAATTATAAACTATTGTAGTCCATTAATATCTAGTCTTCAAGATCTTAATATGGAAGCTCCATCACCATGGTGTGTAGCTCCTTTGGCTTAGGTTAATGTTTCTCCTCCAACTTACTTTAGTATTAAACTTAAGTTTTGTCTAATATTAAACATATTCTACAAGGTATCCACAACCAAATTCCCTTGGTTAGATGTAATTTTGTTTATCTATAAATAAGAGCAGCTCAAAAATTATTTATGAACTCTTTACTTAAAATGTAAACTTGTGAGGATGTTATACATTGTGCATAGATTTTTATTCATTAAAATTTCATGAGTTATGGATTTATGATTATGGATATTTAAACTCACAATGTGTACTAAGTAGAAATTCAATCTTTAAAACAATGTTTATTTTATATTAAAATAATTAAAAACATTTTTAAAATATGATAAAAAAGTCGGAATGGTTTTCATAGTAAAAGCTTTAAAAAAGAATGATAAAAAAAAAGACAAATCCAATAAGAAAAGTTTAACAATTTTTTTTTTTTTTTTTTTTTTTTTCCCTTGGGAAAAAGTCGTAATTTCTATTAAGATTAAGAAATTACATTTTGTATATGCCGAAGCATTCGAATATTGGCAGATTTGCCCAACATGTTCAGTCTGTAGTGCTGTATAAACAAAATTTAAGCAGTTGTCTCCTCGCAGGGAGCAGTCTAAAAAACTGTATACTATCAGTGTTCAATATAAGAGTCGTTTGCTCTACGCAGAGAGCCATATATAACTGTTATGTCAAAATAATGTGCTGTACAAAAAACTAAACATAGTGAAGATCTATAGTTATATTCATCAAAAAGACAAAAAGTAGATCTGTAATTGGGCTTTAGTGCCCATTATCCATCTGATCATCAAAGGGTCGATGATAATGCTGATAGAATGACCCTTCGATTTCCTCCTGTATCAGCCAATTGTCTCCTTGCCTGTGCGCTGCCTCTTTGGAGAGTTGATCTGCGATGGTGTTCTGTTCCCTGTAGATGTGACGACAAGCAAAAGATTCAAAGGAAGCAGTCAGACGCTTTGCCTCATCTAAAATGTGCCTCAATGTAAATGCATGACAATGTGATGTATCAGTCAGCCAATTGCAAACTATTTTGGAATCTCCAAACAGCTGAAGATGTCTACATTGTTTTTGAATGGCAAAGTGAATGAGGTGTTTGGCAGTGCATAGTTCAGAAAAGTTATTAGTTCCTCTGCCTAGGGGGATTTGAATTTTGTAGCTGTGTGTGTCTTTGATATATAATACAGCTCCTCCCCCACAGCCCATTTCTTGTGCAGACCCGTCGAAAAAAGCCCATGGTTTTGTTTTGTCAATGTCCAAGGGTTTTAGGATGCGTACAGGTCCCGGGTTATTATCCTCAGGAATCAAGTTATAATCTGCAATGGTGTGTTGAAGGATGGTAGGCCAGTGTGGAGCTCTGAGGTTAAAGATTGCCTGATTCCGGGCAATCCATATTGCCCAGCATGCAAGAAGAGGGATATTGATGGCCTTTCCAGAATGTTCTCGATTCCAATTCTCCCACGCTTCCATTACGCTGCTTCCATGCCAAGTATTCAGTTGCGGAATGTGGGATGTGATTCCTTGCCAAAGTTGCAGAGCAGTGCAGCAATTCAGAAATAGATGAGAGGTGCTTTCTTCCTCCTGTTGACATAGATGGCATCGAAAGGGACCGTGGAAGGAACGCTTCATGAGATTGGTGCCCGTAGGTACCTTGTCAAATAAGACATTCCACATAAGCAATCGGGTACGCGGAGGAGATTTAAGCTTCCATATTACCTTCCATGCGGGATGGATAATGTGAGGTTTATGAGATTCCATAAGTCTTATATAGCCAAGCTTCGGCGTATATACTCCGTGTTTTGCATATGCCCAAATGATCTCATCTGTACCTTCTGTAAGCCTGATATGTGCTTGCGTGAGTGCATCCGTGTACTCAGCCCATACAATGTGCCATTGAACAGGGATATCAAGAGCTTGTGCGCTGTACCAGGCTTGTTGTAAAAAGGAGGAGTTAGCTTGATCGCCAATATGCATAATGGAGATGATACCCCTGTTATTTAGTAGTTCAATGAGATCTTCAGGGAGTCTGTGAGTATTCCCGCAACCAACCCAAGGATCTCGTCCTATTCGGACCATATTACCAGCCTTGATACGCCATGTTATGCCTTCTCTTATTAGGGGCAGAGTGCCAATAACGGCCTTCCATATGATAGATATATTATGTAATGGTCCATGTTGTCTGCATATCCAATCCAATACATTTATAGGTCTGATATACTTTGCATATGCAACTTTTGTCCATAGTCCATCTGAAGTAAGAAGTTGCCAACCAAGCTTTGCCGCCAGAGCCTTAGAGAAAAGATCGAGCCTTTTGATGCCCCAGCCCCCCCATCGTTTAGGCTTTGCAATGGTATCCCATTTGACCCATGCAAAGATTCTGCCCGGTTGATGGCCTTTCCAAAGAAACCGACTGCATATATGCTGTAATCGGTTGAGTATGCCTCTGGGGATCCAAGAGAGAGCCATCCAGTATACTGGTGTAGCTTCAATTACAGCTTTAATGAGAATCAATCGGCCGGCTCGAGAAAGGTATCTATGGTACCATACCTGAAGTCTCTTTTCCACCTTGGCAATGAGCCATAACCAATCAGCAATTCTGTATCCATTTGGTTTCAGTCTAAAACCAAGATATTTGATGCCTTCCGCTAAGGTCAAGCTGTTAAATGGAAAACGCTGCTGTGCATAAGTGCTTTCATTGATAGAACAGCCAAAAGAAGTAATGGTGGATTTGCTGTTGTTGATTTTCATACCAGTAGCTTGCTGAAAGAGAAGAAATGAGTTGTGGAGTATAGAGGAGTCTCCAATACTGCCATTCAAGAATATTAATATGTCATCAACAAATAATAAGTGAGTAAGGTACAGGTTATCCGCAAGCTTAATACCAGTTAGTTGATGGCGATCGCGTGCAGATAAGATAACCCTACTCAAGCCTTCCATAATGAGCAAAAATAGCAGGGGGGAAAGTGGGCATCCCTGTCGGAGACCCCTTTCAGATGTGAAAAATGAGGTGGCTTCACCATTTAGCAGTACACTGTAGGATACATTAGTGATGCAGCTCATGGTCCATTTGATGAAGGCATAAGGGAAACCCAGATGGGTGAGTAGCAGTCGTAGATAAAGCCAGTTTGTTCTATCAAATGCCTTGGACAGATCCACCTTAAGGATCATTCCTTTTTGTTTCTTAATCTGCATGGTGTGCATAAGCTCTTGGGCAGTAGCAATGGCCTCGTGGATCTGTCTGTGGTTCAGGAATGCAAATTGTTCGGCTGATATGTGATGTGATAAGATGGGCTTGAGGCGATTAGCGATGATCTTTGCGATAATCTTGTAGAGGCAGTTGCAGAGAGATATAGGACGGAAGTCATCAAAGGATTGAGGGGCGTTCGACTTGGGGATGAGAGCTATGAAGGTGGATTTAATGGCAGATGATATACGGCCAGTGCTTCTGCTGTCTTCGACAATTCTCAGGAGATCATTGCCCAGGAGATCAAAGAATGCTAGATAGAATTCGATGGTCCATCCATCAGGTCCTGGGCTCTTATCTTTTTTGAACCATTTCAGTGTTGCCTCCAGTTCTGCCATTGTCACTTCCTTCTGTAGTTCCTCCGCGTCCTCTTGTTCAATGTATCTGGGGAAGAGTTCTGCCACTCTCATGATTTCCAGTATGTTGGCTTCTGTAGGGGCCTTGTATATGGCTTTAAAATGTTCTGTAGCCAGCCTGGCCAGATTCCGCTGTGAAGAGACAGTGACCCCTTGTTCATTCTTTAATTCCCAGATAGAATTTATTGCTTTGCGGCCATTTGCGAACTTGTGATAAAATTTTGTATTTGCATCTCCTTCAGTTAGCCAAATAGCTCGGCTCCTAAGACGCCAGCTCTCTTCCCTCTCCTTCAGAATTTGGGTGCGCTTTGCAATAAGGGAGGTATAAGTCTCCTTGCTTTCAGGGGATAGGAAAGTCCCATTAGATGAGTCTTCATATTCAACAATGACCCTTTCAGCCTCCTTTAAGGTCAAGTCATCCTGAATGCGCTTTCGGTGTGCCCAATTCTTAGTAAGCTTCTTGAGTTCTGTGAGTTTCCTTACAAACCCCTCTGATAAGTCCTCTCCTTCTCTAATGGCATTGGATTGCCAATAGTTATGCACCAATTGGATGTAAGAGGGATCTTGTAACCAAGCGGCATTAAATTTGAAGGGGCTCTTGATTTTATGGGACAGGTCATCTACCTCCAAGAAGATAGGCCTGTGATCTGATATTCCTCCTGTGCCTACCCATTGCCGAACTCTGGGGAGTTCGCTTACCAGGGGTTCCTTGATAAGGAATCTGTCCAGTCTTCTTGCCAGGCTTTGGTCTCCACATCGGTTGTTTGTCCATGTATACTGGAGTTTAGCAGACGGTATGTCTACCCAATGATGGTCCTCTAGTAGGCCGGATATAGTGTCAGTAAGTGTGTCGACCTGGGCAGAGTGCCCCCATGATTCACTATATCCAAGTGAGAAATTAAAGTCTCCTCCAAGTATAATTTTGTCTGCTTGAAAGACTTCTGATTCAAATAAAGCTCTCCAATAATTAGCTCGATCAGTACAAGGGCCATATACATTAATGATCCGGATGTCTCTAACTGCAGAATGTGCACTGATGTCAAGTCCTATAAACCCTCTTCCCCCAAAGGTGTTCTTAATCTCTGCCACTCTGTTGTTTACTCCAATGGCCAAACCCCCTGATCGGCCAGATGCGTCCAATGCCTGGAAGGTCCAGGAAGGGAACCAGGCTGAGAGGGTATGTATGAGGGTTTCGGCCTGACAGAGGGTCTCTTGAAGAAAAATGAAGTCCATCTGAGATGATAAGAGCAGTCTCCTAAGTGCTAGTTTTTTGGCTGTACTAGCAAAGCCCCGGCAATTGAAGGAGAGAAATTTCATGAGGGAAAGGGGGCTGGGCCATTCCTCGCTCTAAGGGCCCGGAGAATAGTCTGTTGTCGCCCAAGGGCGATTTCTTCGTCCGCTGTGTGCCTCGCTTTGGATATACGAGAGGGTCGTCCACGGGAATTTTTGAGAGACATGGACAAACGGGATAGGTCTAGTCCAAAAGCATCAGGTCCCCTGTCCTTCAGACGGGGTCGCAAGGAGTAGCGGGGGGGAGATGGAGATGAATTTAGAGATAAGGTGGCTAGCGTCGAAGAGATAATAGAGGGCGGAGCCACCGGGGGTGGATGAGGAAGAGAGCAGATGAGAGAAGTGTGCGGTCGATGATTCAGTGAAGGGGATGCCAAGGTAACAGAGGGTAATGTAGAATGATCAGATGCAGGGGCGCAGAGATGAGATGATATGCCTATTGTCATACATGAAGAAGGAGTAGACGGAGAGTGATTAGAGAACTTACCCGATTGCTCCAGGTCCTCTTGTTCGGTAGGAGGATGCACCGGTGCCGACGAGGATGGAGGCGGATCGTTTGGCTCCCCAGCATTGTCAGTAGTCTCTGTGCTCCGAGGTTCCTCCGCAGGCTGAGGATGGTCCGGTACACCAGGGGCACTGACAGGATGCGACTCAGAGGGGATGTTCAGAGGCTGTGGTGTAGCTTCCTCCGAGCCATTCGGAGCCGATTTCTTGAGGAGTGGGCAGTCTCTGTACAAGTGGCCCACTTTGTGACATCTGCGGCATCTGTAAGGAACGCCTTCATAGTCTATAATCTGCTTGCGCTCCGTGTCCCTCCACTGAATGGTAATGTATTCCAGCAAGCCTCCTCTCGTGTCCAAGTTGATAAGAATTCTGGCATAGGCCATCATACCCGTCTGCTGAAAGGATTTGTCATAGCCCATGTATCCTCCAATGGCATTGCCAATCCTTTTGAATATGTCTTCTGACCAGTACTGGAGTGGAAGCCCTGGAAGACGGATCCATACAGGTCCAATACCAATTTGCTCCGTTTCAGGGTCAAATAACGGAGTCCATCTCTTCAGTAACACAGGGGCATGCTCAAAATGCCAATATGATGAAAGTACCCAGTTGGTATGGTCGGCACGCGCGAAGCGGAGTGCGAACCAGCCCCGCACGAAGGTCTGCACAAAGGGGGTTTCTACCAGATGGTGGCCCCAGACTTCCGCTGCCCATTGCTTCAAGCGTGCAGCCGAGTAGTTGCGGCCCCTGATGCGGCCGACCAATACACGATCCGCAAAGTCCATAGCCTCACCCCAGCGGATGTCGTCTTCCAACCTTAGAAAAACGTCCTCCTCTCTGGATTTAAAGCACTTATATTTCCTCTTTGGCCCCCGTGGAGGGTCTCTGAGGGGACGTTCAGAAGGGGGAGTGAAAGATTGCTGCGGGGTCGGGATATTGGGGGTAAACGATGGACCCAGAAAGCCGGAGGTCGAAGGGATTCCAGTGAGCGGAGGTACAACAGTAAAACTACCGGATGGAGGGCCGATGGAAACAGGGATACCAATAGCATGCCCAGAGTTAGGGGGGTTTAGATATTGGAGGGATTGGGAACCCGTAACCGGAGGATGTGAACCAGGGTTAGGGTTAATACAACTTGATACAAACCCTAGGGTAGCCGGAGAGTGCGGGGGCGTGGATAGTGCAGGCCAGGTCGGCGGGTCGTCCGGGAGGACCACCGGGATGTGCGGATGCGGTTCACAGAAAGAAATCGGCGGAAAAAGTTCAGGTGGTTCTGAGCTGTACATACCTCCGGAAGAATCAAGAGGAGTGCGCCAGATGGAGACCCCCTCCAATGGGTCCTCCGAATAATCTACGGCCTCGTTATCCTCCATAGCCAGCTGCGCCTAGGATCTGCAGACACCTCGGAACGGATAGTAGACGGGAGAAAATGACAGTTACAGATGGTAAACGGACCGTGCAGCACTCCGTCACAGTGCCTTCCAATGTCGGTGATTAACTGCCCGTGAAGATACCTGCAGGTCAACTGAAGTCCCGCGGTTGTGGTGAACGGTGAACGGCGATGGTGAGAGACGGTTGCACAGTTGGAGGGTTCGATCGCAGACTGCAGAAACAAACCCTAACCATAACCCTCGCTCAGACAAGGTCGCCCCGAAAAGTTTAATAAAATTATTGAAAAGATAAACAAATATTTTATATATAGCTAGCTTATTTCTCTTCCACATATCACACTAATAATATGGGGTAATAATTAAAATAAAAAAATATTTAATTATTGATGGTTTTTTTTTAAATCATAAGCACTCCTCACTATTAATAAATGATATTTTTAAAATCAAGTTTATAATGGTTTTTTAATTAAAAAATAAAAATAAAATTATACTATAAATATAAATATAAATAAAATGAAAGTAAAAGTAAGATAAATAATATAAAAGAAAACAATTTATAAATAAATCAATCAATTAATAGCTAATAAAATAATTAATATTAAATATATATAAATATTAAAAAAATAAAATGAGTTTTCATTGTGAAAAATAAATAAATAAAACTTATTAATAGTTAATTAAGATAATTAACATTAAATATATATAAATATTAAATAAATAAATAAAACTTATTAATATTTAATAAGATAATTAACGTTAAATATATATAAATATTAAATAAATAAAATGAGTTTTCACTTTAATTTGATGAAAATAAAAAATTATTAAATTAATAATCGATATAATATTTTAATTAAGGAAAAATGAAAAAGGTCAATATCTTAAAAGAACTTTATATAGAGATAATTTTTATAATTACTAAAGAGATATTTTTTTATTAAAATATATTTTTGAATGCATAAATAGATTTAATATAGCTAAATTTGTCTGGAGCATTCAAATTCTATAAATTAAAAAACTTAAGTTCAAGTTTTCAAAAATCTCCGCTAGATTTTTGTTAAAATTTATGTGAAAAATATATAATGTAAAATTTATGAGAAAAATATATAGTGTATCTACTTAGATATATATGTTTAACTCATTTACCAATTATTTTATTTTTAAACAAATCATATATATTTATTATACCTATAGAAAGGAGGTGATATTGTTTTTTGTTTTTAGTGAAAAAGCTTGACTTCCAATTAGATAAATTTTATAGCGTTCATTAAAGTCTTGAAAATATCAAATATTAAACTAAATATTTTGAAAATCAAAAATAAATTTTTAAATTTTTTAAATTTCAATTTTTTATTTATTTTTGTCTAATTGGCTCGCTTACATTAAATGACTAATTTTGTGGTGTTTGAAAAAGAATTAAATATTAAACTAAATATTTTGGAAAAAAAATAAAAAATTAGAGATATTTTAAATTTTATAATTTATTTTCTAATTGGCTCATGTACATGAAATTACTAATTTCATGGTGTTTAAAATTTAATTGTGAGGAAAAAAATTATTTAAAAAATAAAAATATATATATATTTTTTATGTGCAACCACTTGTCATCACATTTAATAAAAAATACACCTATCAAATCTAAATATTTATAAAAATGAATTATCATTATATGAAGTATTAAACAGAATGTCATAACAATTAATAAAGAATATAACTATCAAATCCATTTTAAAATTTATTTTTACTATATAATTTTATAGGAAATCAGATCGAGTTATTCTTCCTTTTAAATACAAACCCTTTGGCTTCCGCTAAAGATTTTATTCCTTAAATCCTTTGGCTTCCACTAAAGGTTTTATTCCTTAAATCCTATGGCTTCCACTAAAGGTTTTACTCCTTAAATGCAATTGCTTGGCTATCCAGCAAAGCAGGGGAGTTACAGAACATTCTAACTTCTTACCTGTCATTTTCGCTTTTTAGCCTGGCTATCCAGCAAAGCAGGGGAGTTACAGAACATTCTAACTTCTTACCTGTCATTTTCGCTTTTTAGCCGGGGCTACCACGCCGCCGGTTTCTTCCTGCTGACCGACGGTAACTGTGAATCACTGCTATCGTTGCTACGCGCAGCCCACATTTCGTCTGCGATGTTCAAAGGTCAGAGTTTGGGACAGGTCCATTTTGTACATTTTGGAAATATTTTTGGAAAAGGAGAGTTGTTTGACTTAACTTTATTCCATCATAAATTTACAATCCAATTAACATAGGGATGCAAAAAAGTATAATAGGTAAAATCAACAATTAAATATGTTTGGATGTCAATTCCAAACCATTTAAAATAGAAAACCAACCATCAACTATACTTCATATATTCATTGAATACACAAATCTCCATTCGAGATAAGCTATGTCTCTCCTAGTGATGACCAGTGGTATGATTTATGTTGAAATTATACCTTCAATGTGAAAAACACAAGAATTTGCATGGTACATAGAAAAATTGAGAAAACCAAATAGCAAATATCTTCCAAGTGTGAAATGGAAAAAGCTGAAAAGACAAAAGACGGTTATATATTCTTGATCGATGGTATTTTAGGTAATATAAAAAATATAAATTTATATTAAATATTGTTAATTCTTTTTTAATCATTTAAAATAGTTATTATTATTCTTAGTACTGATTTAATATTATTATTAATAATTAATACTAGTTATAAGTAAATATTATTATTTAAATTTAATATCATTATTAATTAAAAATTATTATAAATAATTAAGTCATGCATTTAATTAAATATTAATAATAATCAATCAATAATATTAATAGATGATGATGATGAATCTAATTATAATTCTTTAGAATTTTATTTCTTTGTTCAAAAAGAGGCAAAAGAAGCACACCAAGATTATTATAGTTGGGCTGACTTAGTAAGTCAAGAAGACTGGACGTGTGACAGATGTTAGAGAAACAAAAGTAGATGTGAATAACAGTCAAACAATCTAAAAGAAAGTGTTTTTCATCCTCCACTTTCTTAGTATTGCAAAGCTGACAAATTCTATCATCCCATGGAGTCTTGGGAGTAGACCATCGCCCAGTTTAACTTCGAAGTTCGTCTGAGTTAGTTCTAATCTTAGCAAGGTTCATCTTTTTCTTCGAGCTAGTGAGAATAGAGAGATAGTTATGGTTCTCAAGGGTGGGGTTGATCACTTCCTTATAATATCCTAGCTTCCTTTTACCCTCCATCACTTTAGCATCCCATAACTTATCCTTAAATTTGGAGGTGATAGTATCTTTCACATTGTCCATGCTTCCCATGATGATCTCCTCATTTATCCCCCAATGGTTGAGCCAACAATGGGTGTCCTTATGCCACCCACACTTGAGGTGAAGGTGGGGGTTTTGACTAAAATTATAGGCAATTTTAGGAAGCCTATTGGATTCCATGTTGGAAAGATTCTTTTTATACATTAGATATTTAAACATAGCGCTGCTTTCAATAGGGGAAAGGCCAACTTCGATCAGGAGGATAGGATAGCGGTATTTTCCTTCATCTTGAGGTTGTAGTTTATAAATTTCTTTTTAATTATCTCAATCTTTCTCCATGATTCTCTCAATATACTACAACCCTAGACTTCACAACCATATAAGACAATAGGGGTGATGAGGGTCTCAAAGAGGAACCTTTTTTTACTCCAAATACAAAGATCGGTAACCTTACAATTGTCTTTCAATACATAATAAGATTTCGAGCCTATATTCCTTTTCTCATTGTTGTAGTTCCAGTTGAGCTAATAAGGAATGTCAATGCCCAAATATTTATAAGAAGAGACATTTTTCAAGCAATTGTCATCATAGACGAAATTTCCATGGCTGATATTTTTGGATTTAATTATCATGATTTTAGTCTTGTTAGTATTAACCGTCATACCCTTCTTGGAGTAATAGTCATGAAGAGTCTTAAGTGTCTTGTCGAGGTTCTCATGGCTTCTAGCAAGAAGAATGATATCATCGGTGTAGAGGAGAAGAGTGATGATAATACCAGCAAACTCAAATTGTTTTCACCCCATGATTTCCAAACACTCCTATAAATTATCAATGTAAATACCGAAGAGGGTAGTGGAAAGGGGACACCCCAGCTTAACCCTGATATTGAATTTAATATCTTTAGACCACCCTTCGGTGGTTTTAATCTTAGCAACAACTGTCTCATAGAGGCGAATCACAACAATCTTCAGCTTAGGAGGAATCATGATTTCATCAAGTCTTTTTCAAAGCTTATCCCAAGGAATAATGTCAAGGATTTTCTAAATTCCACAAAGAAACAAAATTGACCAACTTTACTATTACAATATTCCTCAGCAATGATCCTGAGGGTGATGAGATGGTTGATAGTTGAGTGACATCTCCTAAAACTAGCTTGCCCTTTAGCTCTTTTACTATTTCTTTCAAGCCAATGGCTAATCTTCTTTTCTAAAATGAGACCATAAAGCTTATCTAAGATGTGGCTAATCATAATGGTCCTACAATTAGTAGGAACAATTTTGTCCCCATTTTTAAAGATAGGAACAATAAGGCTTTGTGTCCAAGGCTTACAGAAGCCATGCTTTATAGCCAAATTGAGAAGCTTATGGAGATGAGGAATGAGGATAGATATTCCTAGCTTTAAGATCCCAACTTGGTATCCTTCAATGTCTTTAGATTTCAGCCTAGCGAGCTTATTAATCCCAAACTCAACGTCGTAAAGAGAAAATATATATTCCTTAATAAGAGTGCTAACATTGTTGTTCATGGTGTCTGGGGAGTCATAGAACTTCTTAAGATAGATGTCCCACTTTTCTAATGGGATCAAATGATTATCTTTAGATTTACAAATAAAAACATTCCACCAAAATTCTGTGGGTGCAACTTTAGAAAGGTGAATAATATTCCCTTATATCTTATTAATATATGACTACTTCTTCTCTTTAATGTTAGATTTGTATGTATTAATACTTCAGATATTTACAGTTTCGTTAGGAGCGTCATGAATTCTTTTCTTACACTTTTATGGTCCTCGTCATACCAAGTGTTGGAAGTTCTATTAATCTTCTTATATGAAACCTCAGTAAATAACTTATTAATGGTAGTAGAAAGGGTATTTAAGAAAAGGTCTATATTATTCTTATTGAAACATGTGTGTCTTTGGATTTCACTGGTATCCTGCATGTGGATGATATGCATAACTAGATTGAGGGTTAAAGACAAAGGCTTGTGGTCAGAGTCAAGCTCGAAATCATTAAGAAGCTCAAGGTTAGTAATATGGTTAAGGACATGGGTGTCTGAAATCACATAGACCACAACACTACTGCCCAAACCCTATAAATAAGCAATCTGGATAGAGGAAGGCCACTTTCTAATACCATTACAAATAGTCAGGTCATGGGAACTACAAAGCTTGAGGAGCTCAGTACCAAATAAGTTATCGGTTCTATCTTTAGAGGTTCTCATGAGTCCAATAGCTATGGCATCATCTTCATTAAGCCATAAGGGGTCAGGGTTAGAGTTGTTACTTAACATAATAGCTTGGTTGGTAGCATTTCTAACATTGAAGTCCCCAACAAAAGGATATTACCTTCGTTCCCCACATTGTGAATGTCTTAGATTAATTCTAAAACAATCTTTGTCACAATGTGACGTTGGACTATTGTTGACAATGTGGTCAATATAGAACACCAAGGTATTATATACCCAAGGGAATAACCATGTGACATTGCACTATCGTTGATTTTCATATTGATAAAATCTTTGTCACAATATGACATTGGACCATGGTTGATCATGGTCGACCATGGTTATAAACTTAAGGGATTTATATTAAACTCTAGACTAATATTTTAAACATTATGAATAAGATTATAACCTAGGAATATGAACTCTTCTTTTAATAAAGCTAATGTATTGATATTATAAACCCAAGGGAATAATTATAAAACCCTAAGGTACTATAAACCCAAGATATTAATATTATAAACCTAAGGTATATAAACCATAAGATAAATATTATAAACCCTAAGATAAATCCAAGGTATATGGTTGACCATGGTTCATTTTCATATTAAGACAACCTTTGTCACAATGCGATGTTGGACCATGGTTTACCATGGTTGAGCACAATTGATTTTCATATCAAGGCAATTTTTGTCACAATATGACGTTAGACCATGGTTGATATTCATATTGAGAAAATATTTGTCACAATGTGAAATTGGACCATGGTTGACCATGATTATAAACCCAAGATATTTATATTAAAACAAAGGATTAATATTATAGCCTATAAATATGAACCCTTAGATTAATAAATCCAATAGATTATGTTATAAACCCAGGGAAATAATAAAGCTAAGGGAATAATATTAAACCCAAGGGGTTAATATGATAAACCCTAAGATAAAATAAACCCTAAAAGAAACATGGGTGATATGGTTTACCAAGGTTTGGCCAATGATGATAATGGTTCACCATGGTTGATTTTCATATCGAGACAATCTTTATTAGTGTGACATTGGATGATGGTTGACCATGATTGACCATGGTTGATGATGGTTGAAAATGGTTGACCATGGTTGATTTTCATATTGAAACAATCTTTGTCACAATGTGACATTGGAACATGGTCGACAATGTGATTAATTCAAAATGCCCAAGGTATTATAAACCTAAGGGAATAATATTAAACCCAAGCAAATAACTATGGTTGAGCATGGGATATTATAAACCCAAGGGAATAATGTTAAATCCAATGGACTAATATTATAAACCAAAGTATATAAACCCTAAGATAAATATTATAATCCCTAAAATAAACATGGTTTACCATGATGTATTTTCATATTGAGACAATATTTGTCATAATGTGACGTTGGACCATGGTTGAGCATGACTGATTTTCATATCGAGGAAATCTTTGTCACAATGTGACGTTCAACCATGGTTAATTTTCTTATTAAGAAAATATTTGATTTGACCATGATTGACCATGATTTTTAAATGCAAGGGATTTACATTATAAACAAAAGGAGTATGAACCCTTAGAGTTTAAACCCAAGGGATTTACATTAAACCCAAGAATTTATATTATAATCCATATGAATACTATTACACTATAGGAATATGAATCCTTCAATTAATAAACCCAACAAATTAATATTATAAACCCAAGGGATTAATACTAAAAACCCAAGGGAATAATATTAAATCCAAGGGATTAATATTATAAACCTTAGGTATATAAACCTAAGATAAATACTATAAATAGTAAAGTAAATATGGTTGACCGTGATTTACCATGGTAGATTATTATATTGAGACAATATTTGTCACAATGTGACATTGGACCATGCTTGACCGTGGTCCAATGTCGCCTTATCATAAAGATTGTCTCAATATGAAAATCAACCATGGTAAACAATTGTCAATCATGATTACTTTATGGTTTAAAATATTTATCTTAGGGTATATATACCTTGGGTTTATTATTTATAATATCAATCACTTATGTTTATTAATCTAAAGGTTCATATTCGTAGAGTGTATATTAATTCTTATGTTTAAACTATTTGACAATAATTAATATAAATTATAAAAAGATAATACTTAAATAATTATATTAAATAATAATAATATTAACTAATAATTGTAGTAATATTAATTAATGATAGCAATAATAATTAATTATTATTTTAAAATGATTGTAATAATAAATAATGATGTTTAGTATTTAATATGATTAACAGTATTTAATATAAATTGATAATTTTCAATAATAATAATAATTGTATTATAATACAGTTGTTTTGTTTTGTATATATATTATTTTAAAGTAAAATTGTTATTATTTTTATTATTATATATTTATTAATATATATATTAAGATTAGATCTATATCATTACATTTTATTGATAATAATAACTATAATAACTAATATTATTATTATAATATTATATTATATCAAACTCTAACTTTAAGATTGTTATATCAAACCTTTCCTTCCATTCTTTTTTATTTTTCATTATAAAAACTAATGCTAAAACCTATAATTATTATTATACCTATTACTGAAACATAATACTACTTAATCATAAATATTTATTTATATGGTTTTTGAGTATGTGAATGTGAATGTCAACCAAGTGATGTAAAGGTGGTGTGTATAAGATGGCGGGAAATCCTTTTAGTTATTATTTATTAAAGTTTTGAAACTAAAAAACAACTTTATTGTTTTTAGTTGTTATATGAATGATATTATGAATAATATTGTTTTAAATAATTTTGCTGTATTCAAAAAATAATTTTGTTTTTAAAAATAAAAACTAATAAATTTAAGGTTTGTGACTAGCATACCTTAGATATTAAATAGATAAAATAAAATAAATTAGCAATTACACTAAATGTTGCAAAGGAAATGTCATAAGGCATAATTTGAAGAAGAATCCTACCATATACAACATTATTGAAAATAAAATTTAGGAAACAAAATGTCATTCCGAAGTAGAAGATAAAATCACTTACAGATGATGTTTCAAGTTCCAATATCAAGTATTGATAGATTGAAAAAATGCTAGTTAATGACAATCGATAAGCTAAATAAAATATCATTAATTCATGAAAAATATGATAACTAATAATATGGTAGCTATCTTTCCAAATGTAATTTTGCATCCATATGCTCCTATATAAATTATGCACAACAATCTTTATTGTCTCAATGATCATATTATATTATATTTTTTTTAACATTGATGGAAAAGTAAGAGATGGGTTAATGTCTTTTGAGTTACCTAAAAAAAACTAAATGACAAGTTCATCATAAATATCACATAATATTATTGAGAAAATATAAACTACAACTGAAGAACAAACATGATAAACATGTATATAATATCAACCTTACCTTATTACTATGTAAATAAGCTAGTACAAAGAGCGTGGATATGACTTAGGTGATGCCCTCAAAAGATCAACAATACTACTGTAGCGAGCCTCCAAAATAACTGATCTGTTGAAGCACCTACGAATTATTAATGAATTCACCAAGGGGAGAGATGGGTCATTAATTCATGAAAAATATGATAACTACCTTTCGAAATGTAATTTTGCATCCATATGCTCCTATATAAAATTATCCACAACAATCTTTATTGTCTCAATGATCATATTATATTATATTTTTTTTTTAACATGGATGGAAAAGCAAGAGATGGGTTAATGTCTTTTGTGTTACCTAAAAAAACTAAATGACAAGTTCATCGTAAATATCACATAATATTATTGAGAAAATATAAACTACAACTGAAGAACAAACATGATAAACATGTATATAATTTCAACCTTACCTTATTACTATGTAAATAAGCTAGTACAAAGAGTGTGGATATGACTTAGGTGATGCCCTCAAAAGATCGACAATACTTTTTTTTTTCACTTACTGGTTCACGGATACCCGGGTCAGTGGGTAGCCGCTACGTCCAGGGTTTTTAAACACTGAGTGGACGCCACCCGAAGGGCATCAACACCCCTCGGCCTATTTATTGACCTAACCCCAAGAGCTTTCGGGATTCGACCCTGTGACCTCCCATTGGCGAGGCACTTGATTTGACCGATTGAGCTAACTCTTGGGGCTAAAAGATCGACAATACTACTGTAGTGAGTCTCCAAAATAACAGATCTGTTTAAGCACCTACGAAGCTCACAGTAAGGCGAAAAGGATTGAATGTGACACAGAAAGCCGAAGGATTCAATGAGGCACAGAACGCAGCAGCAAAATCAAACTATCATCTAAGCATAAGAATTTTCTTAACCACAATATTAGAAAAGTTAATTGCACGCATAACGTGCTGACCGTGGGAGACTAAAGCTCACCTTGTGTGTCGCTCCCTACTTGACGAGGGATAAACGACGGTCATGTAGAATGGGAATGAAACGCACAGGCTGTCGGTTCAAACGCACAACGACATCAGTCATTGTGTCGGTCTGTGGCACCACTTGACCGCTCAACATTTTTTCGTTCACTTTCAATTTCCTATATTGAAACGCTTCGCGCTCCTCTCCATCGTTGTGGTTGATCTATGTTTAAGACGAAGGGTATTTTTAGAATATTGCAAGGTCATTCAATCTTACCCCTTTTTTAAATAAAAAATAAAAGCTAGTTTTCAATGGCTAGTTTTTAGTAACTCAGTAATGATGTATTTTTATTATTTATTTTTGAATATTGTACGATTCCTTTTATTTTGTGGTGAGGATGAACCATATTGATTGGTTTAAAAGATCGACCAAATCCTAATGAAATCCTAATGATGTGATTATTTGGAAAGACGTGATTCATCTACAATATAGATCACAAAAGTGTCACATCTATCCCAAAAAAAAAGGTGAACACATCTCCTTCCACCCTAACTTGAAATATATATGGCTATTGATAAAAAAAAGTACATTTATTTTAAATGATAACTTATGTAAATGTAATGATAAGTTAATTATTTTCTTAGATAATGTACAGAGCTATAATTGATATAATGATTTTAATTTACACAACTATAAATAATATGATGAATCTTATTATAATGATTTCAACTTTAATGTTAAATTGGAAAAGTCCCTCTTTCCTGGATTTTAAAAAACTAGAATTTATAAAAAAAAATCCAATTCATTGTACTTATAAGTGTGTTATATATTTGTAAAGCACCATATATTTATGTGTTTGGAACTTAGTAATACATATATTCTTTTTGTTTGTCAAGTTATCTGTGATCTTCATGGCTGGCCTTGTGGCTTGAGGAGCCGTGATCCACAAGCATCTAAGCCATCAAAGTCACCTAGTGATAGCACCAAGTTTGGGCCACACTAGCCATTTAGCTAACTGATTCTTTTAGCATGTTTCCTCCCCCTAGCACTAGGCACAACCACCCATGAGTCTCATTCTCAACCACTTTGTGCTAGTAAAACTTGACTAATATATTTTTAATAATAAAAAAAAATTATTATTCAGAAAAAAAAAAAATATATATATATATATATAATTAATATAAAACTTCAATATTTTTTAAAAACATTTAGTAAGTATAAATTTAATTTCTAATTTTTTAAAGTTATTATTAATTCAAAGTAAAAGTAAAAAAATAAGAAATTATTTACTAGTAATATTTTATTTTATTGATAAAACCTTCACATATTATATAACAATTTACCAAGTTTTATAAAATTTCAAATTTATTAATTTGATAATTTTTAATGAAATTTTGAAATAAATATATTAAACTTTAAAGTATAAATTACATTTTAAAATTTATAAAGACATTTTTTCATATGAAAGTGAAAATGTAAAAACAAATTTGACTAAACTTTAGTTTAATTCGTTTAGTCAATGCAAGTTTTAAGGACAATTAATAAGTGTGTTAGAAAGCATGTTAAACTTTTTTATTTTGAAAATATTTGAATTTGTATAAAAGTTTAAATATCAATCGGCCAGATTTAGCATTTCAAAATGGTTTTACGTGTTAAATTAAGTTAAAATGGTTATATGCGTTAGAACAAATGCATCATTATTGTTTTGTATAATAACATTTAATAATTAATAATATTATTAGTGTTTTCATATAAATTAATGGTTTGTAAATGTTTATAAGTATTAATTTACGAAGAATATAAAATAATATTTATTAAATTAAATTTCATCATATCACTTGTAGAGATTGAATCTAAGTGGAGAAGGTTCTATTTGTTTATCCCAACCATTCAAGATAATCTATTAATTGAAAAAAATGAAAATAATAATAGAACTTCTAAATATTGTTTTGAGAGAATTTAAATTGTATTTCCTCAAAATTTCATTATACAGTAGTAAAAATATAATTTTTCATGCATTGTCCTCTCTAAGTATGCTTTTAAAGAACTGAACTATATAAAGTAAAAAAAAGAAAAATAACTACTGAAAGGAAAATCATATCATACTTTAGATCACAATGAATATGGATCTTTAGGTGAGAAAGATGGACATACAAACTACCCATACATGCACATTGATAATGTTTCACCCGCTTGATTTCATTCAGAGATTAGATTATGTCATTATGGTCTTCATGTTTCTCCTTTATGACCCTACCCATAACTTTTTTCATCTGCCAATGGAGGGTGATGGAGATTAGGCACTAACTCTACCTTCTCCTTGTATGCCTAAGGATAGGAACATAATTGGCTACCTTTGTTTGGATTTTTGAATCAGAATAAGCTTGGAAGTTGCTAGTGGTTAATACTTTACATTGTAAAATTTCCTCATGAATTTTAAGGGGAGTGGCAGAATGGAATATAGTTGGGGAATCTATGATTGAGATTAGGAACACATATTTTCCCTGGGACCTCATCCCCGAGCCCCCCAAAGATGGTGCATTCCTTGTCAAGGTATACTGCACCAAATAAGAAATAGCCAAACTATAATTCTTACCCACAACATCTAGAGACCCAAGGATTGATATTGAGAAAACCAAGTAAAATAAAAACCCCAATGAGTTTTAGGTTTCTAGAGAAATCTAGGCCAACGATCAAAGGAAGAAATAGATGGAAAATTCCTAGAAAGGTTTAATAACCATCGGGAGACACCATAATTTAAGCTATCACCCAACCAAGTTGAGCTCAAAATAAAACAAGCTAGCATCCACCAACTAGAATTGAAACCAGAGAATGTAATGAGTGAACCATAAGAAAATAATATATAAAGCATTACCCTATAATTACCATACCTATGAACTTGAACCAATGAGGTTGTGCTAGCTAGAAAAAATTGATGCTTCTCCTACAACATTAAGCTCCAAGGTTTCCATCAACATCCTGACATGTGTGATCCTTTATTTCTTTAGGCCTATTTCCTTACCTGTATAAAAGTCAATGCTAGTAGGATTTAGGGTTTGATTCATCTTTCTTGATACTTGTGAATTATATTGGCTTCTTTTACTTCTTAATTAGTTTATCTTATATCAAGAAAGTACCAAATTATGTGTATGAAGATCACAAGAACAAGGGACATAAGATGTAGGTGCTCAGCCTATGAAAACCCCTATAAGGGGAAACCAAGTCACAAACTCTTTCTTCAGTAGATTTAGATCAAGATGAGACACTTCGAGACTTCTTCGACTTAGAGAAAGACATTCTCCTTCAATAAACTATCTTAGATTTTAAACCCAAGGGATTTATACTAAACCCAACGATTTATATTATAATCCCTATGAATAATATCACATTATAGGAATATGAATCCTTAGATTAATAAACCCAAAACATAGATATTATAAACCTAATGCAGTAACAAACCCAAGGGATTAATACTAAAAACCCAAGGGAATAATATTAAATCCAAGGGATTAATATGATAAACCTTAGGTATATAGACCTAAGATAAATACTATAAACAGTAAAATAAACATGGTTGACCATGATTTACCATGGTAGATTTTCATATTGAGGCAATCTTCATCACAATGCAACTGACCATGGTCCAATGTTACATTATCATAAAGATTGTCACAATATGAAAATAAACCATGGTAAACAATCAACCATGATTATTTTATGGTTTATAGTATTTTTATTAGGCTTTATATGCCTTGGGTTTATAATATTATTCCTTGGATTTATAATCCCTTATGTTTTTAGTATTAATCCCTTGGGTTTATTACCATGTTGCATTTATAATATCAATCTCTTCAGTTTATTAAGCTAAATATTCATATTCCTAAGGTGTAATATCATTCATAGGATTTACAATATTAATGCTTGAGTTTGATATAAATCCTTTGAGTTAATTAATTGACAATAATTAATATAAATTAAAAAAAAAATATTAAATTTAAATAATAATATTAACTAATAATTGTAGTAATATTAACTGTAATATTAATTAATAATATTAGTTAATGATAGTAATAATTTATTATTATTATTATTATTATTATAAAATGATTATAAATAGAGGAGTGACCCGGATGGTCTTTAGAGGTTGATCTAGTCCCAAGCGATTCCACAACATTAGTCGAGAGATGGCCATCGCTGAGATCTCGGTCTGCGCAGGGAATGAAACCCTCGTCATGGCGATCGTCGGAGGCGGCGTGGAAGGTGTTAGCGCTTGAGATTTCACCCTAGGCTGAGGAAGGTAAACCTTCAAGGCAACATCAAACCATTTCACCTCGTAGCTAGCCCTACGGGGTATGAGAAGGCTCTCTCCGGTCAAACTCGGTAGATCTTTCAATAGGATGAGCTGACCCAATTAGGAACACTGATATTAGGCTAGTAAACTGATAAGGAGGGTTGATTTAAAGTTTTTGGGGTTTTTTGGTGGCAATTGGAGGGAGTGCAATTCAGGGTGCGGGGATTGAGCTCAGTTTTTGCAGGTGGGTCTTTGGGGCAAGGTAGGAGTTTGTGCTGATGCCTTTAGCTAAGATGGATGATCAAGGAGGAAAGAAGAGAAGCTAAAGAGGGCAAACAATGACTTTGAATCCTCTCTAGACAGTGGAAAACATAAACATTAAACAAATTTGAAAGCTGAGCATGGCAAGCATGAATTCAAACTTTATCACTTCATTTGTTTAATAAGCTGCAGTAAAGAAAGAGATGGAACACATAAACACACTTACAATTACAATAAGAGAACACACCATCAACACAAGAGTCCACAAGAATCCCAATGATGTCTGCAAAACCCTGGTCTTCCTTTTCTTCAAATTGCAGAGATACAAGTAAAATATACAATAGGAGCTTCTCCCTCAAGAGTCCAACCATGAAAATGAGCAAGAGAAGGCATAATATAGATGATCTAGCTCCTTTCCCCACCTCTAGGGGTCGAGCACAGCTTCCTAGGAGCTGTTTCAACTAATTCTAAACTGAGCACTAGATAATAGGCAGTCAAAACAACTTGCCTCTAAAACTTAGGAAACCTATTCATGCATTAAATATTTACCATTTACATCAAAGAATCTTCTAGAAGTGATGAAGGAGAGTAAAAGCATCATAGAGCCATGAAAATTACACAAAAATCCATCATTTACATGCCCAAAACATTAAACCAAGTGAAAACAGTGTTTTTCTGGCCGAACTGGTCAAAACAGGCAAAATTCCCTGACTGGTCGCGCACATCACTCTGACTGGTCGCGCACATTCACAGCTCTGTTTGAGGGCCTTCCCGGTGTCCAAATCAGGTGCAAGATAGCTCGTTGGAAAGGTCTGCGAGTCTACTTTCCAACCCCACTGGAATTTCTGAATTTGGAGTTGATTTGACCCCTCAAAAGTCATTTCTCCCAAGACAGCTTTCTGCAACTCAAAATAGGGGCAGAAAGTCAAAATTTGCATGTATTTTGAGCTTTTGGAAGCCCAAATCTCCATAAAATCTGAAACCCATCCATAGGCAAGTGTATTTTTGCATGACAATTCCAAAAATGCAAAGTTTTCCCCGTTCTGAGTTGCCCCCATGTATGGTCGCGCGCGGGGTGAGACCAGTCAAATGGCCAAAACCTGTAAAATTCCCAAAAATGCCAAAAATGTTTCAAAACTCTCAAAATTTCTTGGGTTTGCTGCTAGGAGGATGCTAATGAGTATCATGGTGAGTGAGAGAGGCCTCAGCCAAGATACGGAGCGGGTTGGTCTTCTTCTTCCTCTTACGGGCCTCGGACAACCTCCTTTGGAACATCTTCATTTTCGCCTTGCAAACATGCATCCTCGCCCAATAGTGATTCTTCATGTTCCGTAGCAACCTCTTGTCCTCGTTTGCCTTCTCTAACAGCCTCTGCAAGTGTGCATTCACACGGATAAGCATGGATTCCCTCTCCTTGGGCAGCAAGTCACCGGGCCTTCTACGGTTGATGACTCGGTCACTTCGAATCCTCCACAGCTCATCCAACTCTTTCTCATCCTCAAGTTGCTTGTTGCACTGCTCAAGATAGTTTATTGTCCATTGGGCCATGTCGAGCTTCTGCTGTAACAAGCGGTTTTCCGCTTCTCTCTGTCAGATGATCTCATGCAAATCTGAAGTGGGGGAGCGAGCATCAAGGTTAATGAAATCATGATGTGTATCGCCAACTCTCTCGTCCTCAACCATGGGCTGCTTGCCCTCCCGTACTGCCTCTGCTGATGAAGAATGCGAGGCCCCTTCCACCTGATGTGGAGATAACACTCGCTGACCTGTAGATGATGATGGCGAGACCCCTTCCACCTGCTGTGGAGAAAGTACTCGTCGAGCTGCTGCAAACAAGGCCCTGTGACCTCTCTGGTAGGTGACCTGAGGTGAGGAAGCAACCTGTCTCGGAACAATGATCTCGGGCTGGTGAGATGGACCTCCCTCCTCATGAATGGCCTCTGGCTCTGGTTGTGGCTGTGGTGGCACTGTAAAGAACTCATGAGAAATGAAGTCTGCCCATGGAATGCCCTGCTGACTCAATTGATGGGAAACAATGAGCTGGATGAGACCATGATGGCACAAACTCCTATGCTGTTGAGCTAGGGACTGCCTTTGAAACACAGACACCATCCTCTGAATGTCCTGGAAGAAGAAAACTGGGATGTTCATCATCCTCACTCGGGTAAAGTGCATCAACAGGCGAATGTGACAAGAGAAGACCTGTGAAAATCTTCCCTCACATGTGAAGTAATGCATGATAAGCCGCATGATCGGAGCATACTCTCCCCGGAGGAATCTGAAGGGAAAGACCCCTGACAAGTGACTCATGAATGTTGGCCTGACATATGGCTCAAAATAAACATAATCCAGCATTTTGCGCTTGGGCCACACCTCACCCACATTTGGTATCCCGGTAGCCTCTGAAATCACCTCCGGAGATAGTACAAAATTCACCCCTACAAGAGTGACCTGCCCATCATGAAGGTGCAAAACAAATAAGCGGGCCAACTCCCTGTGGTGCTGAATCTGGGCAAGCCTCTCACAGAACTGAAAACATGACATATAACGGAAACAATTCACTGCCATAGGACAGGCCTGCAATTCTGCCAAAGAGGTGGGTTCCTCTCTCCTATGATGACCACCTTTGCCACCCTTACGAGGCCTCTGCTGTACCTCGATCTCTGTGGAAGAAGACCGGTCATCACCTTGCTCATAGGTTTCAGTGGTTGACATGGTGCTTTTGAGCAAAGTGAAGCAAATAGATAGAGTAAACTGCTGCCCTTGCCTGCAAAAATGCTGAGAAGTATGCTGTTTTCAAGGGGAAAAAATCATAAGGGAAATGTTAGGGGAGGGATTTTTAATAAGGAATGGGAAAATATGTAAAAACAGGGATTTTTAAGGGATAATTCACAAAATGTCAAACATATCATCTCATCTTCCATCATTAGGAAATCATTTACAAAGAAATACTTTATTAGGGAAAATACGTATGATAGTCATCAAGGGAAAGGACATGCATTTGCAACAGGAGTATAGGACAGCATAGATAGCTTGCTCCTTTGAGTTTTTTGTTTTTTCAATGTACATCATAAGGTAAACAGTGTTTTTCAAAGGATTTTATGTACATTTAGTCATAGGGGAACAAGGCTTCTTTTACATCTTGTCATAAGAGAAAAGGGATCTTAATTGAACAGGATTTTAGGGAAGGGGTAGAGAGGAAAACAGGGCTTGGTTTTGGGGAGACACAACAATATTCTTTTGTAAACAATATTTACAGCAATATGTCCATTTTATACATATACACAGCTGCATTTTTCTTGTTTTTGCTATGGATATGCAACAACAGTGTGTCTTCTATTTTCCAATGACTATGCACAGCAACATCTTTTTTTTTTATTTGGTCATTTTGCCATATTATTGCTCTTTTCTCTTTTTACATAACATTTTTTATCCTTGCTGTGTGGACGGTATTAGGGTTTGGGTAGAATACATGAAAGGGCATTAGGGTTTTGTAAAGGGATTTGGGATGAGAGATTTAGTATTTATTGCAATTGAGATAAGATATATATGACATTTGTGAATTTAATAGGAAACAAGGAGGGAATAAATAGGGATTTAAAGCCTTGAAAAAACATCAACCCTAGCATAATGCCTACATGAACAAGCAATCACCCAAATCCATTTCTCCTTACATTTCTTGGTGATAAACATATATATGCAAGCCCATCATTTCATGTTTCAAGCATTCAAATGCACTAGAAGACCCTACCTCGATCAGTTGAGCAAGCAAGAGGGCGATTTAGTCGATTTGGAGTGGTTCTGTAGAAGACAGCTTGAGTGGTCGCGCCCCTGCTCTGAGTGGTCGCGCCCTGCCTGAGTGGTCGCGCCCTTTAGAAAAATACACTGGAGAGGGGTCGTTGAGTGGTCGCGCCCCACCCAACTGGTCGCGCACTGAGCCTGAGTGGTCGCACCCCTGAGAATGACTCCAACTTTCTGCAAATCGCCTCTTTTGACCTCTCACTCATTTTTCCAAGCTCTCAAATGCATAATGAGGTTGTTTAGAGGGAAATTTACTCTTTATAGGCCCAATTTGAAAAAATTAACTTACCAAACCCACTTTCTAATGTTTTGGTTTTGACATTCACTTTTAACACTGTTTTGAGTTCACTTTGTCCTGAATTTGATCTTTTGAGTGCTTTAACTCCATTCTTTTTGCAGGTTGACCATCTGATGGACTCTGGCGAGGAGACCAGGGTTATTGCCGGCATTTTGAAGAATTTTGAAAATTTTCCTTATTTTTTGCAAATTTCACATGACCTTGGGTTTAAAAACAGGGTTTTTAAATCCAAGGTATAAATGAGCTGTACCTGATGAAAAATATCAATGGAACATATTAACATACCTCCTTCCGGCTTGCTGGGGACTATTAGACCTCTGACTCATGACCTTGCAGTGATTTTTGACCAAAACCCTAGACCTAAGACTTGGGACTTCAAGACAAAACAAAACAAGCGTGACACAAGTTCATTAACTGATATGACCTGATCCAGCAAAGCCAAGAAGGGAACAAGGACCAGCTCCTCCATTAGTTTTATGGCATGCCAAACAGGATGAAAAACTGATACTGATGAGACACCTACCTATGCACATGCAAAGAGCTTTTGATCACCGATGGAGGGCTCAAGACCGACACTAACATTGGCTCCAATGGGGATGGTAGCTCCTTGGAGGTGCCAAGAACTTTTGACCTCTGGGAGAGCAGACCAGTGCTTGCAACCATTGGGCGATGGAGTCATTATTTCGGCAAACGACACAAGACTCTGACTCATTTATTGAATGAAAACTTGACTAAAAACTGACTGAAACTTAATTGGAACTTGACTCAAACTGACTCGATAGCAAACTCAAATAACTTGAAAAACTCACTCAACAAACCAAACACAAATGACTCATGACCGACTTAAAACAAAACTTTACAAAGCTTTTGGAAAAACAGCAGCAATCCATCAAGATTTGGAATCATGATGACAACCACCTGCATACTAATGAAATATGTACAATCATGTATAATGAGCTTTCCAATGTAACCAATCCAGCAGATGGCTACATACCAAATTTCTGCTCTCACTTATCTCGAGCAGGCGAAACGATGAACCTGTAGGCAACTCAAAATAACCACTGAAACCAAAGCTTATGATAATGAACCAGGCAACATTTATCTTTTCTAATTCTTGCAGAAGAATGCCAAAGGGATCTTGATAATCCTAAAGCACTACCTTGTTTGGCAGCTGCAAAAATATAAGTACTCCCTTCATTCTGTTCTGAAAGAACAGTGGGTTGCTGATTGATAGGAAGGCACAGAGAAGTATAAGCTTCTACCATATGAATGTTGGCTATAAATTCCTTGACCGTGAAAATTTTTGACATATTGTCTCTCTCAAGCTTACATTCCTCAATTTCATGGTCTAGGTCATTCTTAAACAGAAAACAATCCTCAAGATCATCAAACATGACAACCTCATCTTCTTCATCAAAGAAAATATTATCTGTTTGCTGATCTATAAAACCAATTACAAGACTGTCATCATTTTCAAAAGAGGAAGAAGTTTCACCAACACTTTCGTGACCATGTGCACACTGCCGATTTGATTTAGCTTGGGTTGTAGCATGACCTTTCAAAAGCTGATCTATCTCCTCTTCAGACAAAGGAGATAAGACTTTCTGTTTCCCTTTGCTCAAACAAGTCTTGTCTTCTTGAAATAACATTTCAAAACATGAAAAATCTGAATGACAGTCCTGATCTTCTGAAACTTGGAAACATTGTTGATCATCTTCATATGACATGGCAATCAAACTATCCAAATTATGATTGAAAGAAGAGTTTTCACTTACTTGAACAAAGATCTCATCTTGATGTTCATGAGCTGGCTGAATTACCTCCTCATGCAGGCTCTGTTCTGATGGCATAAGGACATTTGGATCGAGAACTTTGTCCATGATCTCAACAACAAAACTCTCCTTTTCAGGATTCGGCACAAGGTATTCTTGGTCACCATGATCTGAATCTAGAACTGAAGTAGCTGTCCTAACATTATCACATTCTTCAATCTGCATGCTGTCTTCTTCTGTGGGCAGATATGAAACAAGCTCTTCTCTTTCATCAATTACAGCCATATGGCCATCTTCAACCTGCTGATCTTGACAAGTATCCTCTAAGATTTCAATGTGTTGCTGAAACGGCTTTTCATACAGGGCTTCCATGATCTCTTCATCCATGAAATTATCATCTTCATAAAACTTCTCAAGGCTTTCAATAAAACTATAGGCATGCTTGCAACAGTCTTGAACTAAATTCAATGATGGATAAGAGTCCTTATATCGTTCAATGAACATAACATGAAAATCCTTTAAACAGTAAATACAAGCAGGCGGCAAACCTTCATACCATGATTGGGCTTTACCTTCCAAAGTGGCCAAGAATATCTTCATCAAGCAATATTCAGGAAAATCGACCTTGAATTTGCGAATATGCATGTGAAATCTAACAAGATGTAGAGCAGCATCCTTCTTACCATCAGCGTTAAATATAGGCAGATTCCTTGACCAATCTACCTTCGGAATTTTATTCGGAAAACCTGGAATGTGATCTCGGATCAAGGGAGCATATCTTCTTGCAATCCGATCTATCTTGAAAATCTCAAAGCTACTGATCTCTCTGCAGTGAAGTCACCATGAAACACTGATCTCTGGAGTTTTCAATGGAGTCGCCAATGAACGATTTCAGCCTTTCAAGTGTCTGATCGTTGTTCACCATCAACAATCAGATCTGAACTTGATACATGTACTGGGGTAAAATGAAAATGAAGCACTACATTCACAAGCTCACGGAGATTGACTGAAGCAGCGTTTATCTACTAACGCTGATGTAAAACAAGAGCGTTTTCGAAGGATACCTGGCGTACCTTCGGACTCCATCTAAGCTTATGAATTAAACATGCCAATAAGCAAACAACCAATTTGTTCTCCCCAGTATGGTCGCCACTATGTTAGCGCTTGAGATTTCACCCTAGGCTGAGGAAGGCAAACCTTCAAGGCAACATCAAACCATTTCACCTCGTAGCTAGCCCTACGGGGTATGAGAAGGCTCTCTCCGGTCAAACTCGGTAGATCTTTCAATAGGATGAGCTGACCCAATTAGGAACACTGATATTAGGCTAGTAAACTGATAAGGAGGGTTGATTTAAAGTTTTTGGGGTTTTTTGGTGGCAATTGGAGGGAGTGCAATTCAGGGTGCGGGGATTGAGCTCAGTTTTTGCAGGTGGGTCTTTGGGGCAAGGTAGGAGTTTGTGCTGATGCCTTTAGCTAAGATGGATGATCAAGGAGGAAAGAAGAGAAGCTAAAGAGGGCAAACAATGACTTTGAATCCTCTCTAGACAGTGGAAAACATAAACATTAAACAAATTTGAAAGCTGAGCATGGCAAGCATGAATTCAAACTTTATCACTTCATTTGTTTAATAAGCTGCAGTAAAGAAAGAGATGGAACACATAAACACACTTACAATTACAATAAGAGAACACACCATCAACACAAGAGTCCACAAGAATCCCAATGATGTCTGCAAAACCCTGGTCTTCCTTTTCCTCAAATTGCAGAGATACAAGTAAAATATACAATAGGAGCTTCTCCCTTAAGAGTCCAACCATGAAAATGAGCAAGAGAAGGCATAATATAGATGATCTAGCTCCTTTCCCCACCTCTAGGGGTCGAGCTCAGCTTCCTAGGAGCTTTTTCAACTAATTCTAAACTGAGCACTAGATAATAGGCAGTCAAAACAACTTGCCTCTAAAACTTAGGAAACCTATCCATGCATTAAATATTTACCATTTACATCAAAGAATCTTCTAGAAGTGATGAAGGAGAGTAAAAGCATCATAGAGCCATGAAAATTACACAAAAATCCATCATTTACATGCCCAAAACATTAAACCAAGTGAAAACAGTGTTTTTCTGGCCGAACTGGTCAAAACAGGCAAAATTCCCTGACTGGTCGCGCACATCACTCTGACTGGTCGCGCACATTCACAGCTCTTTTTGAGGGCCTTCCCGGTGTCCAAATCAGGTGCAAGATAGCTCGTTGGAAAGGTCTGCGAGTCTACTTTCCAACCCCACTGGAATTTCTGAATTTAGAGTTGATTTGACCCCTCAAAAGTCATTTCTCCCAAGACAGATTTCTGCAACTCAAAATAGGGGCAGAAAGTCAAAATTTGCATGTATTTTGAGCTTTTGGAAGCCCAAATCTCCATAAAATCTGAAACCCATCCATAGGCAAGTGTATTTTTTCATGACAATTCCAAAAATGCAAAGTTTTCCCCGTTCTGAGTTGCCCCCATGTATGGTCGCGCGCGGGGTGAGACCAGTCAAATGGCCAAAACCTGTAAAATTCCCAAAAATGCCAAAAATGTTTCAAAACTCTCAAAATTTCTTGGGTTTGCTGCTAGGAGGATGCTAATGAGTATCATGGTGAGTGAGAGAGGCCTCAGCCAAGATACGGAGCGTGTTGGTCTTCTTCTTCCTCTTACGGGCCTCGGACAACCTCCTTTGGAACATCTTCATTTTCGCCTTGCAAACATGCATCCTCGCCCAATAGTGATTCTTCATGTTCCGTAGCAACCTATTGTCCTCGTTTGCCTTCTCTAACAGCCTCTGCAAGTGTGCATTCACACGGATAAGCATGGATTCCATCTCCTTGGGCAGCAAGTCACCGGGCCTTCTACGGTTGATGACTCGGTCACTTCGAATCCTCCACAGCTCATCCAACTCTTTCTCATCCTCAAGTTGCTTGTTGCGCTGCTCAAGATAGTTTATTGTCCATTGGGCCATGTCGAGCTTCTGCTGTAACAAGCGGTTTTCCGCCTCTCTCTGTCAGATGATCTCATGCAAATCTGAAGTGGGGGAGTGAGCATCAAGGTCAATGAAATCATGATGTGTATCGCCAACTCTCTCGTCCTCAACCATGGGCTGCTTGCCCTCCCGTACTGCCTCTGCTGATGAAGAATGCGAGGCCCCTTCCACCTGATGTGGAGATAACACTCGCTGACCTGTAGATGATGATGGCGAGACCCCTTCCACCTGCTGTGGAGAAAGTACTCGTCGAGCTGCTGCAAACAAGGTCCTGTGACCTCTCTGGTAGGTGACCTGAGGTGAGGAAGCAACCTATCTCGGAACAATGATCTCGGGCTGGTGAGATGGACCTCCCTCCTCATGAATGGCCTCTGGCTCTGGTTGTGGCTGTGGTGGCACTGTAAAGAACTCATGAGAAATGAAGTCTGCCCATGGAATGCCCTGCTGACTCAATTGATGGGAAACAATGAGCTGGATGAGACCATGATGGCACAAACTCCTATGCTGCTGAGCTGGGGACTGCCTCTGAAACACGGACACCATCCTCTGAATGTCCTGGAAGAAGAAAACCGGGATGTTCATCATCCTCACTCGGGTAAAGTGCATCAACAGGCGAATGTGACAAGAGAAGACCTGTGAAAATCTTCCCTCGCATGTGAAGTAATGCATGATAAGCCGCATGATCGGAGCATACTCTCCCCGGAGGAATCTGAAAGGAAAGACCCCTGACAAGTGACTCATGAATCCTGGCCTGACATATGGCTCAAAATAAACATAATCCAGCATTTTGCGCTTGGGCCACACCTCACCCACATTTGGTATCCCGGTAACCTCTGAAATCACCTCCGGAGATAGTACAAAATTCACCCCTGCAAGAGTGACCTGCCCATCATGAAGGTGCAAAACAAATAAGCGGGCCAACTCCCTGTGGTGCTGAATCTGGGCAAGCCTCTCACAGAACTGAAAACATGACATATAACGGAAACAATTCACTGCCATAGGACAGGCCTGCAATTCTGCCAAAGAGGTGGGTTCCTCTCTCCTATGATGACCACCTTTGCCACCCTTACGAGGCCTCTGCTGTACCTCGATCTCTGTGGAAGAAGACCGGTCATCACCTTGCTCATAGGTTTCAGTGGTTGACATGGTGCATTTGAGCAAAGTGAAGCAAATAGATAGAGTAAACTGCTGCCCTTGCCTGCAAAAATGCTGAGAAGTATGCTGTTTTCAAGGGGAAAAAATCATAAGGGAAATGTTAGGGGAGGGATTTTTAATAAGGAATGGGAAAATATTTAAAAACAGGGATTTTTAAGGGATAATTCACAAAATGTCAAACATATCATCTCATCTTCCATCATTAGGAAATCATTTGCAAAGAAATACTTTATTAGGGAAAATACGTATGATAGTCATCAAGGGAAAGGACATGCATTTGCAACAGGAGTATAGGACAGCATAGATAGCTTGCTCCTTTGAGTTTTTTGTTTTTTCAATGTACATCATAAGGTAAACAGTGTTTTTCAAAGGATTTTATGTACATTTAGTCATAGGGGAACAAGGCTTCTTTTACATCTTGTCATAAGGGAAAAGGGATCTTAATTGAACAGGATTTTAGGGAAGGGGTAGAGAGGAAAACAAGGCTTGGTTTTGGGGAGACACAACAATATTCTTTTGTAAACAATATTTACAGCAATATGTCCATTTTATACATATACACAGCTGCATTTTTCTTGTTTTTGCTATGGATATGCAACAGCAGTGTGTCTTCTATTTTCCAATGACTATGCACAGCAACATCTTTTTTTTTTATTTGGTCATTTTGCCATATTATTGCTCTTTTCTCTTTTTACATAACATTTTTTATCCTTGTTGTGTGGAGGGTATTAGGGTTTGGGTAGAATACATGAAAGGGCATTAGGGTTTTGTAAAGGGATTTGGGATGAGAGATTTAGTATTTATTGCAATTGAGATAAGATATATATGACATTTGTGAATTTAATAGGAAACAAGGAGGGAATAAATAGGGATTTAAAGCCTTGAAAAAAACATCAACCCTAGCATAATGCCTACATGAACAAGCAATCACCCAAATCCATTTCTCCTTACATTTCTTGGTGATAAACATATATATGCAAGCCCATCATTTCATGTTTCAAGCATTCAAACGCACTAGAAGACCCTACCTCGATCAGTTGAGCAAGCAAGAGGGCGATTTAGTCGATTTGGAGTGGTTCTGTAGAAGACAGCTTGAGTGGTCGCGCCCCTGCTCTGAGTGGTCGCACCCTGCCTGAGTGGTCGCGCCCTTTAGAAAAATACACTGCAGAGGGGTCGCTGAGTGGTCGCGCCCCACCCAACTGGTCGCGCACTGAGCCTGAGTGGTCGCGCCCCTGAGAATGACTCCAACTTTCTGCAAATCGCCTCTTTTGACCTCTCACTCATTTTTCCAAGCTCTCAAATGCATAATGAGGCTGTTTAGAGGGAAATTTACTCTTTATAGGCCCAATTTGAAAAAATTAACTTACCAAACCCACTTTCTAATGTTTTGGTTTTGACATTCACTTTTAACACTGTTTTGAGTTCACTTTGTCTTGAATTTGATCTTTTGAGTGCTTTAACTCCGTTCTTTTTGCAGGTTGACCATCTGATGGACTCTGGTGAGGAGACCAGGGTTATTGCCGGCATTTTGAAGAATTTTGAAAATTTTCCTTATTTTTTGCAAATTTCACATGACCTTGGGTTTAAAAACAGGGTTTTTAAATCCAAGGTATAAATGAGCTGTACCTGATGAAAAATATCAGTGGAACATATTAACATACCTCCTTCCGGCTTGCTGGGGACTATTAGACCTCTGACTCATGACCTTGCAGTGATTTTTGACCAAAACCCTAGACCTAAGACTTGGGACTTCAAGACAAAACAAAACAAGCGTGACACAAGTTCATTAACTGATATGACCTGATCCAGCAAAGCCAAGAAGGGAACAAGGACCAGCTCCTCCATCAGTTTTATGGCATGCCTAACGGGATGCAAAACTGACACTGATGAGACACCTACCTATGCACATGCAAAGAGCTTTTGATCACCGATGGAGGGCTCAAGACCGACACTAACAGAAGGGAAGGACGCAGTCACTATTCCCCACAGGGTTGACAGTAAGAACGCGGCCCTGGAGTGTTTCGACCCTCCTCAAGCTTCTGAAGCGGCCTTGCTCATGCGGCCCAGTACATGGAAATCACCGGAGGCCGTGGGTACAGCGTTTATCCTTCGTCCATATCACCCATTGCATGATGGGCCAAATGCAACTAGGGCCGATCTGAAGGAGAAGCTAGCAAAGCCGTTCGAGACCAGAGATCTGCAGACGGTTTTCGTCTTTGGGCTCAGAACTCAATTTGGGGGCGGAAATTTGTCAGAAATCGGCCTGATATATACAGGATCTGCCAGCCTAGTGATAGTCTGGCTCACCCCTCTACAGTCGCTTCATGCATGCAAAGACGAAGGGTTGCATGGGGCAGACCCGCCTATGTACACATTTGCATGGCCCAATCCCTGTAGATCCAGGCCGGATCTCTCAAATATGAGCAAGATGCAAGACCTCCAGGAGCTCAGGCAGCTGATCGGTGGTTATATGCATCGATCCAATAGAGGCCTGGCAGATCGCGACAGGCAAAAGGTAGAATGCCTCAATAGAAGCACAGATCTGGAAGACCGCCAACAGCCAGATCACAAGGCAACCAGCAACGTCACCATTTCAGGCAGAGCAGGAACTCAGCCAAATTGCAGACATCAGGTAACAAAAACTCGTTTTCAGATTTTCATTAAAACCCCAGAGACGAAATCTTCTTTGGTATGGGTACATGCAGAGAGTATTGTGCTGCAGCTGAAGCAGCAAATTTGTGCATTGACTGGATACCCTAGCCAGATCCAACACTTAGTCAATGGCAGATGGTCTCTCCAAGACAACAGAACCATGGGAAGCTATGGGATTAGCCCAGGAGAAACCATTCTCTTGAACCTCAGACTGAGAGGAGGAGCCCCTCCTCAGGGTCAGACAAGCAGCTCAGGGGGAGACAAAAACTCCTCAGGAGGGGACAAGGGGAAAAAGACAGCATCTCAGCAGCAACCCAAAGGAGGTTCCTCCTACAAAAACATTCTTCAGGGTAACAAAGATACAGGGTCCTCTCCAGATCAAGGCAGGTATACTCCTAGGCCATACATAGTAGACCAGTTAGGGCAAACCCCAACCCTAAACTTTGACTCTACAGGGCTTGATGTTTTCGTTAAGTCCTATGAAACGCAGGCCCTAATCTGCCGTTTTAACAGTTTCTGGCCAAAACCAATGGATCTATTCCATTGGATTTTCACCACTTGGACCATGGAATGTGATATATATTTATGCTCCAAGGGATTTTTTATAGTTAGATTCGCATCCTCGGAAGTCAGAGAAACAATCATCAGAGATGGGCCTTGGTTCTGGGGAACATCGGGGCTGTTCATGACCCCATGGTTCCCGGATTTCAATCCAAACAACATGACTATATCCAAAGTGTCGGTTTGGGTCCGTCTATACAACCTTCCCCTTCACTTTTGGAGTGAACGAGTCTTGGAAGGAATTGGGAACAGCACAGGGAAATATATCAAAACAGATCTGGAGAGGATTGATGAAAGGGTATACACTTTTGCACGCATTTGTGTGGAAGTAGATCTAAGCAAAGGGCTGCCAGACAACATAAGGCTGATCTACAAACAACAAATCTGGCTGCAAGCACTAGACTATACAAATACTGCTTTCAGATGCAGGCTCTGCAGGCAGACAGGACACCTGCAAAGTACATGCCCAGAAGCCAAAAAAGCAAACAGTAAAAAGAAGCAGAAAGGGAAGCAGAGGAAAGGATGGCAATTTCCTCCCCCTGACTCAGATGATGAAGAATCAGAAGCAGAAGAGGATGACACCCCCGCAGAGAATGCAGAGGTATCCCAAGAAATGGAGACTCAGAAGGAAACTACATCAGAAAACAAGATCACAAAGCTCCACCAAAATCAGGCAGAGAAGACAAGCGAGGATCAAAGCATGGGAGGGATCAAACGACATCACCACTCAGATACTTCAGACTCAGACAAGGAAACAGCCCCACAGAAAGCAGAAACACAGTTAGTCATAGCTTCGATCGAGCCCACTCAAGGAGAGTGGCGCAAGGTCGAAAAGAAAAAGGGGAGAAAAACTTGAAGTGTGAGTTTTTACTCACTGCCGGAACTCAGTTTTTTGCCTCTTTCTTCTCTCTCCTCTCTTCTCTTTTCTTATTCTTTTTTATGCACGTTAGCCTTCTAACGTTGCGTGGGGTGCGAATGCACTCGAGCCCATATGGGCAGCTTATGAAAATGCTTCAATGCATATGCTAGTGTAACTTTTCATTTTTTAAATAAAAAGTTACCGTTTTTTCCTTTGGAAAAATAAAATGATTATAATAATAAATAACAATATTTAATATAAATTAATAATATTAATTAATAATAAAAATAATATTTCTATTTAATAGTTTTTTTAAAGGTAATATTGTTATTATTTTTATTATTATATATTTATAAATATGTATATTTATATTAATTTTTCAACCATACTTTCTAATGTGATTATGCATATGACTGAAATATTTTTATTAACCATTTTCTAATGTGATTATGCATATGACTGAAATATTTTTATTAACCATTTTTATTAATATAGTAATATTAATTATATTATTATTATTATAATATTAATAATGTAATATAATATTATATTACACACTAATTCTGGATCGTTATATCAAAACCTTTCTTTCTTTTTTATTCATTCCTTCTTTTTTTAATTCTTATTATAAAATCTAATTGTAAAACCTATAATTATTATTAAACATAATACTGCTTAATCATAAATATTTATTAATATAGTTTTTAAGTAGGTGAATCTAAATGTCAACATCCTTAAAGTGATGTAAAGGTGGTGTGTATATGATGGTGATCAATTTTTTTAGTTGTTATTTATTATAGTTTTGAAATTGAAAAACAACTTTATTATCTTTAGTTATTATTGTATGAATGATATTAGTGATAATATCGTTTTTAAATAATTTTGAGCATTTAAAAAATAATTTTATTTTTAAAAATCAAAACTACAACATAAAAGCTCAACGACTTAATGTTTGAGACGAGCATACTTTAGATACTAAAAGATGCAAAAAAAAATAAATTAATAATAGAGTAAATATAGTGCAGCAAGTAGAGTAAATAGAGTGCAGCAAGTAGTTTTAGGAGAATCTTATTTTTCAGAGGGAGGCCTATATTCTTTAGGTTGATCTAGTTCCTGCATCATAAGTTGTAGTTCATCTACCATCATCAACAATTAATTAAAAAATTTGTTATTTTCAATATATTAGTTTTGATAGTCATTTGGGGTAAGAATGAGAAATTAAACATAATGAAAATATAGTCCTACCAAACTTACAATATATATATATATATATATATATATTGATAATTTTTTATTTATATAACTAATTTTATAATAAATATTTATTGTATCATATTTATAAATAATTAATAATTTTTATCATCATTAATTTTTGGATTTAATATATAAATCTTATTCCTTCTCATAAATATTAATTTCTAACTAAACATTCATAAAAACAATATCCATTTCCACACAACATTTACCCAACTAATTTAGCTAAATCCACATAAATGATATTGTATGAGTTATACCATTAATCTATTAAGTTACATCCATTACATACTAATAGTTAACTTAAAAAAAAACCTTTCATCATTTTTTCAAACCATTATTAGACCGCTATTTCAGAGTATACAACAAAGTAAGCTTATGAATATCAAAACAATTAGAAACTGAATCTAAGGTAGTTTCGTAACCATTACCAAGTTGGAAAACAATGATGAAAAATAAGTTAAAGCAAGTTTTCGAGGGCGAAATACAAGTATAAATATAAGAGTCTACTCGTAGAAGTATAAGCATTTTAAAAAATGATAACATAAACATTTAGTTAATTTCACATCTTTCATTTCATTGAAAAGATATTTTCACCTACCAGATTTAACCATGAGCGGTGAAAGTAATAGTCACGGAGTGCATGCCTCTTATCTAAAGGCCGAGCAATTATATGAAGTGTGAACAATAATCACTACACACCGACCAATTATATGAAGTGTGAACAATAATGACTACACACTACCAACCGTGGTAGGAAAGATGAATACATGCAGATGTAAAATTAGGACACATTTATAACGGCGAGATCTATATTAGTATCGAAATTGTATGGCAAATAAGGAATGATATATATATTAAAACCTTCGCTAACCACAACGATAGTCCTGGTTGACTGTGTAAAAATGGCAGAATCAAAATTTATGGTAGGTCGTGGCCGACTATTCCCACATCGGAGCTACTAATGATGGACAGTGTAGACACTAAAAACCTAAATCTAAAGGAGTGGATATGTAATAGAATGTTGGGGACTCGAACCTGAAACAACACATAAAATGAAAATGAATACTATACCAATTATAAAAGCATTTAAAATCAAAAAGCAACAAAACACATAACTAGTGTAGAGCGAGTAACAGTGAAATTGGATGTTGGTGTGAGAGGATACCGCTCCCTTCCGAAGACGTAACACATAACTAGTGTAGAGCGAGTAACAGTGAAATTGGATGTTGGTGTGAGAGGATACCGCTCCCTTCCGAAGACGTTTTCTGTTACACCAAAACTCACTGGTGTTGGTAAACGTTCCAAACCAGTGACTAGGATCCCCAAGGTGGAAATTACAATACCAGTAATAAATTACAGATTCCATAGAGGTGCCATGATTCTTCCAACACCCCCCTTCAAACGCAACTTGGGGGAATCGAACCTCCAGGCTCTCATACCATGTAAATGTGTTAGAAAACCTTCATAGATGAACACAGAGCTTTGCAGAGTGAAAACACTAAAAGAATCCAAAGAACACAGAGAATGATTATTTCAGAAAATAGGTTACAATGCTCATGATATAGCATCACTGGGTGAAGATTCCAAGGTAATGCACCATAGTGGTGATCAATCAGAGGACTCAAGACCTACAACAAGTTCTAGAGAGAACTATCGAGTTGCAATTAGGGAGTAAATATTGAAGAAGAATTAGCCATTGGCGGAGTGAAAGGAAAGGAGGAGAAAATCAAAGAGTAAATCATGCAGAAAAGATCTTGCATGTAGTCTCATGCTCTAACTAAATGTCCGCATGTGCCAGTCCTAAATGTATAGTATCTGCAACACCCCTAGTACAGAATTAACATTAAACTTTACAATCAAATTGATTAAAGCTAGATTTAAAATCTTTGGGCTTGTTTTTGTGGATACCTAAGCACCTGGTTGCGCGAGACAAAGTGGTAAAATTATAGGCCATGAGAAAGGCGAGAACCTGCATTTGGTGTATGGAAAAGCCTAACAGATTCTGAGCAGTAATCAAAATTATGGTGGATATATGCCCCCACATTCTTATAAAACTCACAGTAAGGTGAGCAGTAATCGAAATTGTGGGGGGATATATGCCCCCACATTCTTATAAAACTCACAGTAAGGCGAAAAAGATTCAGTGTGGAACAGAAAGACGAAAGATTCAATGAGGCACAAAACGCGGCAACACAATCAAACCAGCATCTAAGCATAAGAATTTTCTTAACGAAAATATTAAAAAAGTTAATTGCATGCATAACGTGCAGACCTTGGTAGACCAAAGGCCACTTTGTGCGTCGCTCCCTGCTCGGGGAGGGATAAACGAGGGTAGTGTGGAATGGGAGTGAAACACACCTACCGTCGTTTCAAACGCACAGCGGCATCATTCACTATGCCGCTCTGTGGCAACACTCGGCGACTCAACATTTTTTGCTCGCTTTCAATTTCCTATATTGGAACACTTCGCGCTCCTTTCCACCATCGACCTTGATCTATGTTTCAAGATCCGACGAAAGATATTCCAAGGATATTCAATCGCAGCCATCCTTTTAAAAAGTCAACCTATCTACTTCCACCCTAACTTTATATATGCCTATCGGTGAAAAAGTTTCATTTATTTTAAATTGTAAATTATGTAAACGTAATAATAAGTTAATTATCTTCTCATATTTAATTTACAGAACTATAATTCATATGACGAATTTTATCATAATGATTTTAATTTACGCAACTATAAATAATATTATGAATTTTATTATTTGATTTCGACTTTCATGTTAAATTTGAAAAGTCCTTTCTATATTTTAAAAAACTAGAATCCATATAAAAAAAATCAATACATTTTGATAACGAAGACACAAACATTGTAATTATAAGTGTTTTATATATTTTCACTACACCATATATTTATGTGTTTGGAATTTAATAATATATTTTTTTGTCAAGTTGTTTATGATTTTCTAGACTTGATTTCTAGTTTGAGGAACTCAAGGGCATTTAACCAGATCTCACTTGGTCTAGGCCACACAAGCTTTTTAGTTGACCGATTTTTGTAGCATATCTCCCTTCTAACACAAGGCATGTAATGCCCCAGGAAATGTAAATATTTGAATTTACTGTGGTTAAAAACTGAGTATGACATTATTAAATGTTTTGGAATTTAATAATATTTTTATTATTTCTTTAATAAGATAAGAAATGTTTTTGGAAAATGTTGGCAAATTCTGAAGGAGGAAGTTGGGAAATGGTTGCAGTGGTTGCAACCCTAACTACCTCTCCTGACTGGAAAAGTTTTCGGGAGGAAAAATGAAGGGGGGAGTTAGTGTGTGCTGTAGAGAACAGGTAGAGAAAAAGAAAAAAACAAGAAGATGGATGGCTAAGTCTGGCAATGACCAGATAGCCAAGCACTAGGTGCGGAATTTCTTGCTGAGGACAGTGGTCCTACAAGAGAGCATGGGGGAGAGATTCTGGTCCTGAAAGACGAATCTCGAGGTTGGGTGGCAAATTAGAAGCAACAGACAAGTGAAAGTTTTGCTTCTGTAGGAGTACGAGGATCACCACAACACAGGGAGCAGAGGTGAGCAGTTCTGTTGCAGTATTATTGGCACATTGAACAGACAGGTACAGAAAAATCTAACTGTTGTGACTAAATAAGTCTGTGTCATTTAGAAAACTTAAGAATTGAAACATAAACTTCTATGTAGCTATGACTCATAAAACAGAGGCAGTATTACAATAATAACATTTACAAATTAAAAATGTTATCTGCGTGTTAAAGAAAGCAAGAAGGTGATGTACACTTAGGACCCTCATAGGATGAGATGGCTGTTAGTAGGGTGTTACCGTAGGAAAGCCGAGGGAGTAGTAAGTAAAATTGAACCATGCGAAACCCCTGTTGAGGACTGAGGAATTCCTGAGGGAAGGGTAAAATGAAATGTCTTGGGCAAGCAATGTTTTTCCCCACTGCTAAACTCTGTTGTGTAGGGAATGAAAACTGGAACAAACTGTGAATCTTAATGCCCAGAAAGGATGTCTAAGGGCGTATACGCATTTCATGGAAATTTACCAGGTGTCAATGGTGCAAGAAAACCCTAGGAACATCTTACCCTAAGGCACTGATAGAGGAGGGCTCTGGCGTGCTGAATTGGTAACCCCTGAGCCATGCGAATAAGTATGATGGGTAATGACTGTAGTTTTGACTATACAATGAGTAGGACAAAACAAATGAGGTGACAATGATTTTATTGAGTCATATGTTAATAAACTAGAACGAAGCGATATTTAAGCAAATGGACGAGAGCAGTTAAAGATAAGCTCATAAGTTTTCCTTAAAAAAAATAGCGGAAATCAAAGGAATCCAGGGTGAAACCCTTTTACAATTCTGCTAATTGTATAAGACGAAGAACGAATGTCACACAAGGCTATAACATATATTAAATCTCTAGCAACTGATACAAAAACATGTAAGATAGAGTACACAATCTTGCACCAATCCTCTGGCATCGACCAAGTAAATAAAGAAATGTAAAGCAAATGTTAGACAGAGTGGGTTCCTTAAAAACCCGTTACAAACCATAAAGACAGTAAGACGAAGAACCTTGACCGAGGCTATTACAGTCGTGCATCTCTATTCAATGAAGAGCCAAAATTCTAAAAAGTATTACATGTTAATGTGCAACAGGTGTAGCTAAGCAAAAGCCAGTTCATATTCAAACCTTGAATCATATACATAGACATATCGAATTTTATACAGGAAAAGCAGTAAAATTTCAATAGACTGATATCTCTCCGGTTAGCCCTAGAGGATTAATACTAAACTACTATTGTCCATTAAATAAACAGAAGCCTCGGGACAAAACCCTGGCAAGGAGTAGTTTAAAATTACATTATATAATCACTGTTCAGCCTTCACGCTGGAGTCAAACCCTCTACATGAATGGTCATATAGGGTTTCAACACCTTACAACCTTCAACCTATCAAATACATAAAAACTCTGAATATTGTGAGACTGTAGACTAACTGGGAGAACCATTATAGCTAAACAGTAGAACCAAAACTCTGTCTAACTTGCAACAAGGCAAATTTTGCTGAAACCTTCAAGCTGAAGATGAACCCCTTACCCGGGATTTCGGTGGTGAGTCTGGCGAAATGCTCCCACACATCAACAGTGCGTAGCTCCAGAATCCTGGTGAAGGGTCCCTACCATTAGAACCGAGCAACCATTAGTTAGTGATGTTAAAAAAACTGGACCAGAAGAACATTATGACAGGAAATTCTAATCATTGAAAAACAAACTTACCCGAGCTTGCCAACAGCGCCAACGCCATAACCTGGTTCTAAGAGCGCTAACGCATGCAAGGCCGTGGAGCCATAGCAGAGTGGGTCGCAGAGAGCAAGCAACAAGAAAATGGGAGTGGCACCAAAGTGTGGAACAACATAATCAAATGAGTTATAGTTGAGTCCACCAAGAAAGGAACCTAAGCTGTAGATCTCCAAAACTCAATGACCACCGTTGATGGGGTAGTAAGCTCGAGGATAGAAGTTGCGAGAACGAGCCTGCTGATGGCATGCACAGAGCAGAGTCATAAGAAACCACGCAGAATCCAAAGCACAGATCAAGCATACAGATAATCAAATGTGCAATTAATAGAAATTGCCAGATGTCCCTCCGTATTATCCCTTTGCAGATCGCGAGGAGTTGGGAGCTTTCCCAAGGTAACAAGCAGTTAATGAAACCTGAGTGAATAGGACCAAACCTTTTTACTGTCGCCGGAAATAACGAGTTGATTGACGGATAAAAGTTATGGAAGGCTGGAACAGTAAAGTGCCGAGACATGTCACAAGGTTACATGTCATAAGAACCAGCTCATACATTGGTAACACCATGTAAAAAAAAAAATATGCTGGAGACATTACAATTGGTATCAAAGCCCAGTTACAAAATTGCCTCTGGAAATTGAAATTGAAATTTGAAATTGCAATTGAAACAGAAAAAAACTCATACAATTTATTTTGTCCCTATTTGAGCAATTCCAATTAAAAAGAATGGTTAGTGTGATGATTTATTTTTCTCATGTTAAAGACAGGAAACTAGAAGACTGACAGTATGAGAAGAGGGGACAGTGCATCACGCAGGTATGCAATGGGTCAGGGACCTGTACCTGGCCCTAAGAGTAATCTCGAGCTATGGGTACAACTTGGGGAGGAGGCTCGTAATACAAATCAGGCTATTTTGGAGACAATGTAGGAATTGAAAAATGAAATGGCCCAGTTACGTGAAGATAATGCATGGCTAACTATGGAGCAAGAGAGAATTATAAAAAGCTTGTCCGACAAATAGAACCAACCGCCAGCTAATCCCAGTGCGGAACAGCAAAGAATGTCAGAAGAACAAAATCACCACACAGAACCTGAAGGATCGGAAGAGAGGGAGGAGCGATCTAATAATGCATCTGAACAACAGACTTCAAAGAGGCAACAGATAGAGTTGCAAGGAGAATTCCGTAAGATTAAACCACCACACTTTGACGGGGAGCAGGAAGAAGCAGCTGAGGCATGGTTGATTAATATGAACAAATATTTTCAGCTATATGAATACGATCACAACCTTAAGGCACGACTGGCCATTTTCCAACTACAGGGAAAAGCCACCCTATGGTGGGAAGAAGTTAAGATCGTAAGAGGGGTAAGAGAACAGACCATAACCTGGGAGAGATTTCAAAGGTAATTTAAGGAAAGATACCTGACTGAACCTTTTTATGACGAAAAGGCAAGAGAATTCCATGAGTTGTGGTTGGGGCAGCAGACCATGGACGAATTTATCAGCCGTTTCACTTCCTTGCTTCGTTATATGCCTTATATTAGAGAGGAAAAGGCTAAGGTGCAAATATTTGTTAGTAGTTTACCTCTGTATATGCGGGAAAGGATTGAGTTTGACAATCCAAAGACAATGGATGAAGCAATACGTAAAGCCAGGATTTGTTACCAGCAGAGTAAACAGAAGGGGGAAATCCCAGGTAAAAGATGGAACGATAAGAGAAGTAATAAGTCAGCTGGAAACAATAAAGGGAATCGCAGTAGTGGTAGCAAGGGAGTTGGTAAGGGGCAAAACAGCAGGACTATACAGAAAAATTCATTCAGATCCAAGCCAACCAATGAGTCCAGAGTCGGCGAACAGCCTGCAAAATTGGACAGCGAAGGGACAGCAAGACCCCCAGTGCAGTGTTGGGGTTGTGGAGGGCCTCACTACGTCAAAAATTGTCCGCAACAAAAGGGAAACGAACAGTTATCCCAAATCCATGAAGCATCGACAGTCGGCGACGTAGGACGTAGCCTACCGAGGATTAATGCGGCCTTGGACGATCGTCAGGCGGAGTACCAGCCGACCATGGTGGAATTCGAAGGTAAAATCTTAGACCTTACTGTAGCTGTTTTAATTGATCCTGGAGCCACATTAAGTTATATTAGTCCTAAGGTGGTAGAACATTGTAAACTACAATCTGTTAAATTCAAGAATCCATGGCTAGTACAACTGGCTATAGGGGCCAAGAGGCGAGTGCTTGCAAAAGTCAATAACTGCTCCTTAAAAATAGCAGGGCAGCCAGTAATGGCAGATTTAAATGTGCTTCCCCTCGGTTCATATGATGTTCTGATCGGTATGGACTGGTTAGAAAAACACTGGTCATTGGTTAATTGCAAAACAAAGACTATTTATTATAGGGATGAACATGGAGCAAGGCAAGAGATGCAAGGAATTAAGCGGCCAGTTCAGATTCGACCAATAACTGCATCTCAGTTAGAAAAATGCATTAGGAAGGGGTGTCAAATTTATGCCATCCAAGTGGGCTATGCTAACTCGAAAGATAAGACAGCCACATTGGACAACATCCCTGTGATACAAGAATTTGCTGATGTGTTTCCAGAAGAGATTCCTGGACTGCCACCTAAGAGGGATATAGACTTTACTATCGAATTGGTATCAGGGGCAGCCCCAGTATCCCGAGCGCCCTACAGAATGAGTATACCTGAGTTGACAGAGTTAAAAATGTAGCTACAGGAGCTGTTAGACAAAAACTATATTCGTCCCAGCGTGTCTCCTTGGGGAGCTCCAGTATTGTTTGTTAAGAAAAAAGACGGGACTCTTCGCATGTGTATAGATTATCATCAGCTGAATAAACTGACAATCAAAAATAAGTATCCTCTACCTCGAATTGATGAACTGTTCGACCAAGTGAAAGGTGCCATAGTATTCTCCAAGATCGATTTGCGATCAGGTTATCACCAAATCAGGATTAAGGAAGAGGACATAGCTAAAACAACTTTTAGAACAAGGTATGGACATTATGAGTTTGTGGTGCTACCCTTTGGATTGACTAACACCCCCGCAACTTTCATGTGCTTGATGAATAGCATATTTCATCAATATTTGGACAGATTTGTGCTGATATTTATCGATGATATATTGATATATTCCCGTACCATGGAAGAGCACAAGGAGCACCTCAGGTTGGTGCTGCAAACCCTCCGAGAACACCAGTTATATGCCAAGTTCAGCAAGTGTGACTTCTTCAAGGAAGAAATATAGTATCTGGGCCATATAATCACAAAGGAAGGGATCACAGTGGACCCTGAAAAGATAAAGACCATAATGGAGTGGCCCATACCGAAAGATGTAGCAGACATCAGGTCCTTTATGGGGTTAGCCGGTTATTACAGACGATTTGTAGAAGGTTTCTCAAGAGTAGTGTATCCTATCACCTCCCTACAGACAAAATGAAGAGCATTCAACGAGACCCCAGAATGTCAAAGAAGTTTTGAGCAGCTTAAGCATCTGCTCACCACCGCACCCATTTTGAGCATAGATGATCTTAATAAGGACTATGTGGTGTGCATTGATGCAAGCAAGGAAGGTGTGGGAGGTGTGTTGATGTAAGAAGGGAAAGTAATTGCTTACGAGTCAAGGAAACTAAAAGAGCATGAGCAGAAATATTTTTCTTATGACTTAGAGTTGGCAACCATCATACACACCTTGAAGATGTGGCGACATTATCTTATGGGAAGGAAATTTTTATTACTGACTGACCACCACAGTCTGACCAATTATTTTAGCCACCCCACGTTAAATGCTAGGCAAGCTCGGTGGGTAGATTTCTTAAGTGGTTTTGACTTTGAAATCAAACATCTGAAGGGGAAAGAAAACCGGGTGGCAGACGCGTTAAGTCGGAAAGTACAATGTTTGTACGAAATTTCCTTCAGCAAATGGAAAAACCCCTTCGAGGAAATGATAAAAAAAGTAGCAAAGCAAGATGTTGTATACCAGCAAATAGAAAAGCAAGTATAGCAGTCTACCAGCGAGAAGAATCAGCAAGGATATGAGACGGATGATGCTGGAACATTGTACTACAAGAAAAGGCTATATGTACCTAATCAAAACAACATTAAAAACCTGATTCTGGATGAATTTCACATCAGTCACTATGCTGGACACCCAGGATATTAGAAAATGATCACTGCACTTCAAAAAGAATACTACTGGCCGGGTATGAAGAAGAATGTGGCTGAGTATTTGGCACGGTGTTTAGAGTGCCAACAAATTAAGGCAGAGCATCAACATCCAGCGGGGCTATTGCAGCCATTACCCATTCCAGAATGGAAGTGGGAAACCATTTCTATGGATTTTATAATGGGGCTGCCTAAGACAAAGAAGAATAATGACTCTATTATGGTGGTGGTGGACAAATTGAGCAAAGCAACACATTTTATACCTGTGCAATCCACCTACAGAGCTGTACAGATTGCCCATATCTTCATGCAAAATGTGTTTAAATTGCATGGACTCCCGAAGACGATAATTTCAGACCGTGACGTGAAATTCATGTCAGTCTTTTGGAAGACATTATTTGCAGAATTAGGGACACAACTGAACTTCAGTACAACGTATCACCCCCAGACCGACGGACAAACAGAGCGGGTGAACCAGGTGGTAGAAGACATGTTAAGGGCATATGTAATGCAGCAACCAACTCAGTGGGAGGAGTATTTGCACTTGGTTGAGTTTGCATACAATAACAGCTATCATACTTCATTACAAATGAGCCCCTTTGAGGTTTTGTATGGGCGGAAGTGTCGCACACCCTCAAGCTAGGGTGGACCTGAAGACAAATTAAGGTTAGGGCCAGAAATGCTTAAGGAAATGGAGGAAATGGTCAAAAGGGTACACTCTAATCTAAAAGCTACTTAGGATAGGTAAAAGAACTTTGCTGACTGGAAGAGGAGGTTTAAAGAATACCAAGTCGGTGACCATGTTTATGTGAGAATTCAAGCAAGGAGGAGTACACTGCAATGGAGCGGGTGTGCCAAGTTGGCACCCTGATATTGTGGACCTTTCCAAGTCTTGGCAAGAATTGGGCCGGTGGCTTACCAGCTCGCCCTGCCAAGTCACATCTGGGTCCACAATGTCTTCCATGTCTCTATGTTAAAGAAGTATGTTTATGATCCTAAACATGTGATCAGATGGTAGGATATATAGGTGAGGATTACTTCCAGTAGACCAGTCTAAAAGTTTTCTTTTAAGAAACTGATTTATAATATTGCATGTTCTAGGTCGAACTGGAAGAAGAAGTCTTTATCGAGCCGCTAAGCATTCTCGACTGGACAGAAGTACAACTGTAGAAGCGAGATATTACCGAAGTTAAAGTGAAATGGCAACACTTTGGGCCTGATGAGGCCACTTGGGAAGATGAAGAGTTCATGAGAAAAGCTTACCCAGAGTTGTTCCTGGTCAACAGACATCGGGACGATGTCCAATTTCAGGAAGGGGAGATGTAATGCCCCAAGAAATGTAAATATTTGAAATTACTGTGGTTAAAAACTGAATATGACATTATTAACTATTTTGGAATTTAATAATACTTTTATTATTTCTTTAATAAGATAAGAAGCATTTTTGGAAAATGCTGGCAACTTCTGAAGGAGGAAGTTGGGAAACAGTTGCAGTGGTTGCAACCCTAACTACCTCTCCTGACTGGAAAAGTTTCCAGGAGGAAAAAGGAAGGGGGGAGTTAGTTTGTGTTGTAGAGGACAGGCAGAGAAAAAGAAAAAGACAAGAAGACGGATGGCTAAGTCTGGTAATGACCAGATAGCCAAGCACTAGGTGCGGAATTTCTTGCCAAGGACAGTGGTCCTGCAAGAGAGCACGGGGGAGAGATTCTGGTCCCGAAAGATGAATCTCGAGGTTGGGTGGAAAATTAGAAGCGGCAGACAAGTGAAAGTTCTGCTTCTGTAGGAGTACGAGGATCACCACAACACAAGGAGCAAAGGTGAGTAGTTCTGTTGCAGTATTATTGGCACATCGAACAGACAGGTACGGAAAATTCTAACTGTTGTGACTAAATAAGTCTGTGTCATTTGGAAACCTTAAGAATTGAAAAAGAAACTTCTGTGTAGCTATGACTCATAAAACAGAGGTAGTATTACAATAATAACATTTTCAAATTATAGATGTTATCTACGTATTAAAGAAAGAAAGAAGGTGATGTAAACTTAGGATCCTCATAGGATGAGATGGCTGTTAGTAGGGTGTTACCGTAGGGAAGCCAAGGGAGTAGTAAGGAAAATTGAACCATGCGAAACCCCTGTTGAGGACTGAGGAATTCCTGAGGGAAGGGTAAAATGAATTTCTTGGGCAAGCAATGTTTCCCCATTGCTAAACTCTGGTGTGTAGGGAATGAAAACTGGAACAAACTGTAAATCTTAATGCCCGGAAAGTATGTCTAAGGGTGTATACACATTTCATTACTAGGTGTCAATGGTGCAAGAAAACCCTAGGAACATCTTACCCTAAGGCACTGACAGAGGAGGGCTCTGGCGTGCCGAATTGGTAACCCCTGAGCCATGCGAATAAGTATGATGGGTAATGACTGTAGTTTTGACTACACAATGAGCAGGACAAAACAAACGAGGTGACGATAATTTTATTGAGTCATCTGTTAATAAACCAGAACCAAGCGATATTTAAGCAAATGGACGAGAGTAGTTAAAGATGAGCTCAAAATTTTTCCATAAAAAAAATAGCGGAAATCAAAGGAATCTGGGGTGAAACCCTTTTACAATTCTGCTAACTGTATAAGATGAAGAACGAATGTCACACAGGGCTGTAACATATATTAAATCTCTGACAACTGATACAAAAACATGTAAGATAGAGTACACAATCTCGCACCAATCCTCTGGCATCGACCAGGTAAATAAAGAAATATAAAGCAAACATCAGACAGAGTGGGTTCCTTAAAAACCCATTACAATCCATAAAGACAGTAAGACGAAGAACCTTGACCGAGGTTGTTACAGCTGTGCATCTCTATTCAATGAAGAGCCAGAATTCTAAGAAGTATTACATGTTAATGTGCAACAGGTGTAGCTAAGCAAAAACCAGTTCATATTCAAACCTTGAATCATATACATAGACATATCGAATTTTATGCAGGAAAAGCAGTAAAATTTCAATAGAATGATATCTCTCAGGTTAGCCCTAGAGGATTAATACTGAAATATTGTTGTCCATTAAATAAACAGAAGCCTCGGGACAAAACCCTGGCAAGGAGTAGTTTAAAATTACATTATATAATCACTGTTCGGCCTTCACACTGGAGTCAAACCCTCTAGACGAATGGTCGTATAGGGTTTCAACACCTTATAGCCTTCAACCTATCAAATACATAAAAACTTTGAATTCTGTGAGACTGTAGACTAACTGGGAGAACCATTATAGCGAAACAGTAGAACCAAAACTTTGTCTAACTTGCAACAAGGCAAATTTTGTTGAAACCTTCAAGTTGAAGATGAACCCCTTACCCAGGATTTTGGTGGCAATTTTGGTGAAACACTCCCACACATCAGCAATGCGTAGCTTCAGAATCCTGGTGAAGGGTCCCTACCAATAGCACCGAGCAACCATTAGTTAGTGATGTTTAAAAAACTGGACCAAAAGAACATTATGACAGGAAATTCTAATCATTGAAAAACAAACTTACCTGAGCTTGCCAATAGCGCCGACGCCATAACCTGGTTCTAAGAGCACTAATGCATGCAAGGCCCTGGAGCCATAGTAGAGCGGGTCACAGAGAGCAAGCAACAGGAAAAATGGAGCTGGCGCCAAAGTGTGGAACAACATAATCAAACGAGTTATAGTTGAGTCAACCCAGAAAGGAACCTGAGCCGTAGATCTCCAAAACTCAATGACCACCATTGATGGGGTAGCAAGCCCGAGGATAGAAGTTGCGAGAATGAGCCTGCTCGTGCCATGCACAGAGCAGAGCCATAAGAAACCACGCAGAATCCAAAGCACAGATCAAGCGTACAGATAATCAAATGTGCAATTAATAGAAATTGCCAGATGTCCCTCTATATTATCCCTTTGCAGATCGGAGGAGTTGGGAGCTTTCCCAAGGTAACAAGTAGTTAATGAAACCTGAGTGAATAGGACCAAACCTCTTTACTGTCACCGAAAATAACGAGTTGATTGATGGATAAAAGTTATGGAAGGCTGGAACAGTAAAGTGTTGATACATGTCACAAGGTTACATGTCATAAGAACCAACTCATACATTGGTAACACCATGTAAAAATAGATTATGCCGGAGACATTACAATTGGTATCAGAGCCCGGTTACAAAACTGAGGCCTCTGGAAATTGAAATTGAGAATTGAAATTTGAAATTGCAATTGAAACAGAAAACAGCTCATACAATTTATTTTGTCCCTATTTGAGCAATTCCAATTAAAAAAAATAGTTAGTGTGATGATTTACTTTTCTCATGTTAAAGACAGGAAACCAGAAGACTGACAGTATGAGAAGAGGGGATAGTGCATCATGCAGGTATGCAATGGGTCAGGGACCTGTACCTGGCCCTGAGAGTAATCCCGAGCTATGGGTACAACTCGGGGAGGAGGCTCGCAATACAAATCAGGCTATTTTGGAGACAGTGCAGGAATTGAAAAATGAAATGGCCCGGTTACGTGAAGATAATGCATGGCTAACTATGGAGCAAGAAAGAATTATAAAAATCCTGTCCGACAAACAGAACAAGTCACCAACTAATCCTAGTGCAGAACATCAAACAACGTCAGAAGAACAGAATCACCACACAAAACCTGAAGGATCGGAAGAGAGGGAGGAGCGATCTGATAATGCATCTGAACAACAGACTTCAAAGAGGCAACGGATAGAGTTGCAAGGGGAATTCCGTAAGATTAAACCACCACACTTTGACGGGGAGCAGGAAGAAGCAGCTGAGGCATGGTTGATTAATCTGAACAAATATTTTCAGCTATATGAATATGATCACAACCTTAAGGCACGACTGGCCATTTTCCAACTACCGGGAAAATCCACCCTGTGGTGGGAAGAAGTTAAGATCGTAAGAGGGGTAAGCGAACATACCATAATCTGGGAGAGATTTCAAAGGTACTTTAAAGAAAGATACCTGACCGAGCGTTTTTATGACGAAAAGGCAAGAGAATTCCATGACTTGCGGTTGGGGCAGTAGACCATGGACAAATTTATCACCCGTTTCACTTCCTTATTATCTAATCTATTTAATTAAGAAATAATATAGATTTCAATGATCACTTAGGATTTTATTAATTTATCTGTTTTAGATGCTTTATTTTCAAGTTTCTAATTGCCAGTTCATTCTTTTACATATTGCAATGAAGCGCCTGAAAAATATAAAAATACAAAAAAATATTTTAATTCTAAAATATTTTAATTTGTGATTAAAATTTCTTTCTTCATAGAAATAGCTTGCAAATGATTTCTAGGATAATGTTACAAGTTTTCATAGATTAAATTTACACACTTTTTAGAAATTTCCATGCTTTCATATATTAAGTTTACATTATTTCCTAGATAATTTTTCAATGTTTTCCTGGAGTAACTATTCAATGCTTTTCTAGATTAATATTTCATTTCATGTCGTTTTATTTGTTTTCATAGAGTAGAAATTTATTTCTTTTAGGATTGAAAGCTAACTCCTAGAATATATTGTGTCATATACTTGAGAAGTTTGCCATATTGGATTGATAATTTAATGTAAGTAATTTAAAGCACAATTAAATCTACCCAACATGTTATATGATACTTAATTTGTGTCTAATTTGGAGGCCCATCATAGCCCCCTACTCAAATTGTTGCTCATCCTCTGAGAAGCCTACTTATCTTCCTTGATTTATTGTTTTACCTTGTTTGCCATTTTCCTACTCCTCATGCTTCTCTAATTATTGTTCTACATGCTTCTCTAACATCTGCACATCCCTTCTACCATCTTAGAAGGACTTCTTGGAAATCATTTACCCATGTCTAGATTATTTGTCCCAATGCGCTCTTGTAGCTAAAATGGCGATCCTATTAATATCTCTTTCATTCAAATGTATTTCCAATCCTTTTACTATTGTCACAAACTCTTGGTCATTTGGATTCCTTAGGTTGATTGTAAGTTCCAATGCATTTTCATCATCGTACCCCTTCAATTTTTCAAGGAACCCCATCTAACATTGTTTTTTTTTTTACAATATTGTTTCTAGGTTGAGGAAACAAAAATTTCAACATACTCCCCTGCCTTATTCAACACACCATGCTCATCCAATCCAAATGTTTTCCTTACTGGAATTCAAACTATAACTTTGAAGAGTGCCTTTTTTAATGAATAAGGTTTTCTTGGAAGACTTATGGAAAATGTTATAGAGGAGAAATATTTACTTACATGTCGACTAAATATTTCCTTCCATATCGAGGCTTTGATGGTCATTCTAGGAGAAATTGGCTTTCTTGTAGCACTTTGTCTACATCTTGTAGAAAAATGCCTCAATCTTATAGTAGTACGTTCTGATCTTGTAGAAGCCTGTTATGATATTGTAGCACACATCCTAAATCATATAACATATAATATTTGAATTCCAAGAGGTGGTGGGTCCACCTTTTTATTTATTTTTTTATTTTTATTTTTTCATTTCTTTTTTCATTGCATGCAAAATAAAATTAGAGTTATTTGATTTAACTTAGTTGGCCCCACATACCCCTTTGTACTCCTTATCCTATATCATGACTAAATGATAAAAACCTAGTTTCTCAAGTCTTTTTCACTTTTGTTCTTCCTCTCCCAAACATGTAGACATCATGGTGGAAAAGTGAAGCTAATTGCTAGATAAGGATGAGGTTTCCCTACTACTAATTTGAGCTATAAAATACTTTTTCCTTCATACACTATCAACATTTTTTGGAGATAAAATAAGTCCACAGGAGAGGTTCTGAGGATTGCGTACCTCAATGTTATCATTGGTGTGTTTTTGAAGGTGATATTATGGTTGTTGATATGATAGTTAAAGCTACCTTTGGTGGTTCTGAAGATGATGTGTTAATCACTTAATGTTTTCATGTTGTTGTATTATTGATGTTTCATATTATTATGCTTTTTTCTGTATGATTTGGTCCTTATTTTGAAAAAAATAGTTTTGTAGATATTTTTGATAGGTGCATGACTGAGGAAAGTCTATCGATGCAGGTTCTTCAAATGGTGGATCAATATGTTGTTGTAGGAGATGAAAAATGACCCAATATAATCTCCTCAAGAGTTTTTTGGCTTCCTAAGATCACATAGATGGTCCTTCAATGTTTTAGGATGACTAAGTATTCATTCTAGTGTGGTCAAGTGCATCCAACTATGGATTTGTAGGGTTTGTGTAGGTTCCTACAAGATTCCACATTCTTTCTTGCAGCAGTCATAGAGGCCTCTCCAATTCCACAATAATATTCATGAAATGCATTAAGAAGCTCCGAAAATTCATGGTGATCTCATGGATAAGGATTAGAAAATTTGGTGGTGGTTAAAATTGTGGAAGAAGGGGCCAAAATGGGTATTTTTCATGGAAAAAGATGAAGTTTTGGATGGAGAAGTGTTTAAATGGTGTGGAGGATGGGTGATGGAGATTTAGGAGACTTATTTTTTCATTCCGATAAGGAAAACATAAGATTTTTTTCCTCTCTCTATTTCGATCACAATCGTGTAGCAATTTTGGTCAATCTTACAACACTATAGGACAATCCTGTAGTAGACTTGTTTGATCCATATCTCTCAATAGGTATATTTAATTAACCTAAAATTTGTTGAGAATGTTTGCATCATATTTATGGATCTCCCCATAAAAAATTACTGGCCAACGTATGCACAAATATCAAGAAAAACTAAAAATGGTTATAGGTGATGGTGGTCGAATTCTCAAAAAATATGCATTGGAATTTGCTAAAATTTCTTGAAAATGTTACCATCATCCTTGTGCTTCTCCCCATGCAATATCTCAGAAAATGACTACATGGTTTTCAAGATATGAGAAAAATAATTTATGCCCTGTGTTTTTTCGCAATTTTGTAGCAACACAAAACTTTGTTGTAGAAACTACAGGGAAATGAGGAAAATGAATGGAAAAGACCTGGTAATGATTGGTGAAGGCTGTAAATGGATAAGGGTGATGGGTTGACATGGCCTAAGTCCTTCTTCAACAATTTTCATAAAAGGTAAGAAACCCAATATTAACAATTTTTCACTTTCTGCTTGCCTCACTTCTCATTTCTTTCTTTTTCTCTTTTTGTGGCCCTGAACTGTTTATTTTCCTTATGCAAGTGTAGGAGTACACACATGCAAACACATATATGCAACTATAACAAAGAAAAAAAATCTTTCATTTTTTCCACTTTTTTTTTTCTATTTTTTTTTTCAGTTTTTTCTCTAGGCCTCATGGAGTTTTTCAATCAATTAGTCAATCTCATGCACCTCAAAGGAGATTTTCACTTGAGATTTTTTTTTCACTTTTCTTTTACTTTTTTTCACTTTTTCCATTATTTATTTATTTTTTCTATCCTACACACCTTTAAGAAAATAAAACCTCTTTCTAGTAGAGGAATACCTCCAATGGATTCGTGTACGTACCAAGAAGAAAAATATACTCATGTGTAGGTTTGAAAGATGTGATTCGAGATATACCAACATGTGAGAGATCAAATTCTTTGATTGAGATGAGATCATGAATTTTTGAAAAAGAGCATGTTTCTGCAATTTGATGATTTTTTGAAACCATATTCCAGCATAGTTATGATGCCCTTGTTTCTCTTGCTCATTTAGATCATCCTGTATGTCTTCTCCTTCCATGAAATTCAAATATTCTTCTTTTTGCTAATTATTCTCTTGAACACATAAAGGATATGATGATAAGCATAATGGAAATTTCTCAATCTTTGATTCTAATGTTTGCTCTCCATCAAATGCAGTCCATGATTCTTTGGTCTCCTCATTTGAATCTTTTTTTCTGAATGTTTTCCTTCAATTACATCAAGAGAATCTCTTTTTTGCAATACTCTTCCTGATCTGAGGTGGATAGAATTCAGATCAAGAGGAGTTGTTTGGAAGTATTGTAGCTCAACATAGTAAGAGATTGAGCTACTTCATATTTTTTGTTTGGAAATGGTCGTACATGTAGTTGAGTGGGAGTGGACCTTTAAGATGGATGTGGTTGAGGTTGTGTTTCTACTGGAGGTGGATGGTAGGGATAACATGGAGTTTGGTATGGAGGATATTAAGGAGAACATTATGGATATTATGGATTTCTCTCATAAGGTCCTTTCCAGCCTTGTCACCAAGTTTGGTTTTGGGTTTGAGATGGCCAAATTTTGCAAGGAAAGGGTTTGTTCCAATTAATTTGAGATGGATGTGCATAACCTTGAAATTGTGAATTAGGCTCGTGCATCATACTAGGTTGAGTAGGCTACCATGGTATTCTTGGAGCTATATAATAGAGTTTCTTTGATGATTGACCTGCTCCATTGTCTAGTTGGTAAACTTCCTTCAACCTTAGTAATGATGGGAAATATTTAGTAGCATGTGATTATGCATGGATAACACAAATATAAACATTCTCTTTTTGCTCATTTTGCATTCTTAACATTTCTACTTCTTCACTTAGATTGTTAAGAATTTCTATTTTAAAGTTATCAAGAAAATTTCCAAGCTCAACTTGACTTGCCGATCTCGATGCTTATTTACTTACTCTTTCCCTCCCTCTTGATATGAACTTGCATATTTCAAAAATTTCTTCAAATGATAATTGGTATACATCACCTCTACCGATGAGATCAAGGAGATCAATTCACTCATCCCTAATTTTTCTAAGTAAGAGGGTTTTTACTGTGTCAAATCCTAAATGATGTAAATTTTCCCTCTTAACATTATACATGAATCTCTATATTAGATCCTCAAGTATCTCATCTTATTTTTGAGTCATTCTAAATATTTCTTCTTTAATATCATGATCTTTATGTTCTTCTAGAAATATCTTTTGCATATCATTCCATGATCATATTGAATTAGTCCCTAAACTCATGAACCATTTAAGAGCTCTATCCTTCAATGTTGCCAAGAACAATTTAAATTTTTTAGTGTTTATTAAGTAACCATAAGATCTAAAAAGGATTTCAAATTTCAAGAGAAAGGTTTTTGAATCCTCTCACCTCATACCATGGAAGTTGGGAAGGAAATATGGAGGGATTTTATTCATATGAACATTGATATCAGTATATTAAATGAGAAATCCAAGAGGATATTTCTCATTTTCATTATCTCCATCCATTCCTTCAACCTTCTATGCCACCTCTTCTTATTTTACTTGTAAGGGTGGATGGTGGTGTGGTTCTTACTACACCAAGTGATCAAATGGGTGGGTTTGGTGTTGGAGAAATATTTTTTCTATTTTTAAATAACTTTTTGAATAAGAAAGTGAATGGAATGTAATTTTGTGTTTTTGAAATGAAATATACCTAATTCATTTTTTATTTTTATTTTTAATCTTTTATGTAGAATGTAAAATAAATCAATCAACTAGGAAAGTAGCAATGCATTCTTTTACATCTCCTTGGCAACGATGCCAAAAAGTGATGAGCCCCGGTATTGCAATAAGAATGTTGCAACTCCCAAGACTACCAACTTAAATTATCAACCTGGGGTTCATACAAACTTAATGGGTTTTTCCATTATATGTGCAACATACAACGTGTCTTTTGATTGATCTGATGCAATGAAGTGAATATCATGAAATCAAGCCTAAACTAATTGCAAAAATGGAAATGCTTGAAATGAAAACCCTAACCTATAAAAGAGAAGGAAAATAATCCATTTTAATTACATAAAGTAAAGAGAATGTACCAACTCTGCATCATTTCATTTAAAAATGATTATACCTAGTAGCAAATTTCATTAGGTGCTTCATAAATAGATCATGAAAATCATCGCCATGTCGTTCAATTCATGATCTTTTCTAGTAATCCTTAATTGTTGGAATGTGAAGTTAGCAGAAAAGTACTACTCTAAAAACTAGAACTTCAAGAATTAGTGAGCTACTCAATCTACCAAATTCCTAACCTAATCAAGTGAAAATGATATGGGGTAAATTTTTGTATTAACTTGAATTTTGTATGACTCAATAAAAATGGAATAAACTAGAAAGAATCTCATTAATACATTCTAAAAAAAAGCAAAAAATTATTACTATTTTGCTACAAGAGACTTCTAGAAATTCTAGAATTATGAACTAGTAAACCAATCCAAGTAGTTAAATGATGAATATGACTTTTCAAAGCTATTATAAAGATGAATCATGTTTGTGACTTTTTAAATAACCTTAAAAAAAACTCACTTCAAAAATTTAACCAATATAACCTATAGCAAAGGAAGCATGAACACTAAATGCAGAAATAAGAGATGCAAATGAACAAGTTATACAAAGAAAATAAAGAAATTGTATAGCTCGGCTCTAAGACTCCTGGTATGTCCAAGCCCAAGGATACTCATAGTACTATGTTGGAAACCAAGCCTTAGAAGCTAAAAATAACACCAAACTTCATTATGTTAATCAATCCAAGTACATCCCTCTTGGAAATGAAAATAGAACTATTAAATCATTATCAGAGTTTGTTATTTTTACCATAGGTGCAACAGTAAGTAAAATTTTAATTGCTCAAAGATTTCTTGAGATTTTTTATTTCACTCGAATTTCACCCCTTTATTCTACAACAAGTTTATGGGGTAAGCTCATATAGAAAAATCCTTTATGAACCTACGTAAATAAATGATGATACCCATGAATGATCTAACATCTACCACACCCTTGGGAATTATCAAATTAATAATATTTTGTACCTTTTTCTAATCCAATGTTATCCATTTTTTAAATATCATGTCCTAGATATTATATCTTATCTTGATAAAAAAGCTATTTGTTGAACTTAACATATAATTGATGTTCATGTAAAGTTTGCAACACTATTTATAAATATTGTTTGTTTTCATGTTGTGTATTCGAATAAATGAGTATGCTACCTAAAATTTTGAGTACGAACTTGTACAATTTTTTTTTAAAGATATTATTCATCAAGCACACAAAAGTAGCAGGTGCATTTCTAATTCTCAAAGGAAGCACTGTAAATTTAGTCTATGTATCAAGTTCGAAAGGCTGTTTTCGGAATATACTCTTCTTTAATCCTTGGCTAATCATAACCAGATTTGATATTTATTTTAGAAAACATAGTTGTTCCACTTATTTAGTCAAATAAATCATCAATTCTAGGCAAGGGATACTTATTTTTAACTATCTGTTTATTCAATTTCTAGTAATCATTACATAAATTGAATGTTTCATTTTTATTCTGGACAAATAGGATTGGTGCACCCTATGGTGAAACACTAGGTATGATATACCTTTTTTTTAATAATTCCTATAACTACATTTTTAAATTTACCAATTCAAGTACACTCATCTCGTAAGAGTGCAACTCCTAGTATTAGTTCTATAGAAAAATATCTCTCTCTCTCTCTTAGGTGGAAATTTGAGAATCTTATTAGGAAATACATCTTGATAGTCTTGAATAACTTCCAAATCATTAAAATACTTAGTTGGTTTATATTGTGAGTGGTCCTCTATTGAATGGAAAACATCTAACATTCTTTTCGTGCAACCCTCTTTAAATGTAAGAAGATATTTGTTGCATAAAGATCACACTGCATATGAATTTTACAATTTGAGTTCCCCCATGTTCTAGTGTGTAGGTAACAATTTTATCAAGGGAATTAACAATTTCCATGTGCCCCTCCAACCAATCCATCGAAATCAAAACGTCATATGAACCTAGTGAAAGAATATTCAAATTCATAGTGGTCACATTCCCATTTAACATCACTAGGCATGTCTTCACCCAATTAGTAATTTTCTTTTTTTCCAGTGGCTAACTGGGCCAACCATGTATTTTTATATTTTTCATAATTTAATTTACATTTTTCCATAATTTTGGGACTAACATAACTCAATATGGCACTAGGTCTATTAAAATAGAAACAAGTTACTGAAATTTTACCTTGTATCTCCACCATGGTGGATTGATGTTTTGTCTAATGCTCTTCCAATGTTGCATTGATAAGTGGAATATTTCTAACCACGTCGTTAACAATACAATACTCTTGAATATTCTGTAGGTTTTGTATAAATATTGCATTGTAAGGACAATTTCATAATAAATGGGGTTCTCCACAACCCCAACATTTTAAAGGTTCTTTATCCTTCCCTTTAAATCACTTATTACTTATTTATGTATTTTTAGATCTGGTCTGAGTCTATGTCTATGTTATTTGGGTCTAACTAATATTTTTCTAAAACAAATTTCTTAAAGGGTCCCGATTTTTCCTCCTTTTGCACCCTCGAAAATTTTTTCCTTCTTTCTTCTACACCATGATTTAATTTTTTCATTCCTACGCTTAGCTTGTTGATAGCATATTATTTATTTTTTAATGGAATCATCCATTGTTTTAGGATTATCATACTCAATTCGTTCCTTTAAAGAGAGTAGGAGACAATTTCTAAAGTGTTGAAATTTATATTTTTCTTCTCTTACATATGGTACATATAACCTCAAAAGATGAGTGAATTTTGTGACTAACTCATCCTTTGACATTTGGCCAAGTTTCAAATCATGAAATTATTTGACCTTGTCATCAAAATATCACTGAGTTGAGTATTTTTCTTTAAAAATTCTCTAAAATTCTTCCCAATTAATGTCCTTGTTTTCTAAATTATGCATTTTTTTGAGCTTCTTCCCACCACATGAAACTTTTCCCTATAACTAGTAGGTAGCTAATTTAGCTTCAATTTAGTGGAATAATCATAAACTTGAAAATACCCATTGATATTAACCAACCATGCCTCTTTTCCTTCTTCAAATTCCCCATCATAATTTGGGGTTCTTATATTTTTAAACTCTCCTTGTAGCTCCATTTTTGGCTTATTTCTAGGATTCAAGCGAAATTTTTGTAAGTTGTGCTCTTCCTCCACCTTGAATCTAGCTTCTTTAATTTCATCCACCTATTCAGAGGTCTTCTTCTTAGATGTATCTCCACAATCTTCCTCCTCCCTTACTATTTCTACAATATTGGGATTGGATCTATCTATCAAGTTCTTAATGAGTTTCTCTTGTTCTACAATGAATTTTAACAAATATTGATGTTATGCATTGCATATTCACTAAATCTATTCTCAGATCACTCACCATATTCAATAATTCCATTGTGGAAACTTGCACTTGTTCACCCAAATGTACCCAAATTCTATCTTAGCCTATGTGAGTGTCCCTCATGGTTCTTCCATCACTTATCTCTTCTATCTACTCTTTCTTCTTCTACTATGAAAAAAACAACATGTTTGTTAAACAAAATCATGATAATCTTATAGGACTCAGTGTCGAAACCTTTTTTTCTCTGATACCATATGTAATATCCCTCCAAATTCACTCAAAAAGAAATTAGGAATTTTAATGAATTACACAGTTAATTTTTTTCTAAAACATATGATGCATGCAATATTATCCTCATCAATAGATTGTCCTTTGAATTTATTTACTTTTGCAGAAGAAATGTATTAATTATTTCCAACATTATTCTAGTCTTTTTCTACACCAAGTAACTTTATATTGTCTTAATTTCTCAGAACCCTAGATTTCACTCACTATTTTCTCAAGGTAATATACTAAGTGCAAGGATATTTCTTTCTTAACCTTTTTATATGAGGTTATTGTTAAATTGAAACAAAAAATAAAGGGTTTCCTTATTATTACTTGCAAGTTATTTTTTCTACCACACTTGAGGCTTTTTCATGGTGTACTGAGTTTCTGTATTTCATATTTCCATTTAACCCTTACAAGTACTCATTATTACTACCCTTCACAGATTTTCTAAGCCATCCTCGGGCTATAACTTGTCTGTAGCCACATAACATTATTTTTATTTAGGAATTCAACTATGACTTGGCTAAGATTTTCAATTTTTGATATATGTTGTCTTATGGTTTATATTAAAAAATATAGGGATGAGGTCCATATCACTATGAATAGAGTACTATAGTATTCATGTTTTTATTAAGGATTTTCCCCTCTTGTTAAATTTCCCTTACAATGTGGTTTGGTTTGCAATCGACACTCATACGACCAAAGATGTAAATTTCTCCATTTTATAATAAAGAAAACGATAATCTATTCTCCCATATATTACTGTGTATGCTAATACAACACAATCATGGTTTTAATAGTAATGTTATATTACACTCTTTTGTATTCATGCATGCACAAAAAAAATTTGTCTGCTAATTTAAAATATGCACTTTTGTCATGAAAAATTACGGCTATATTTTTCTCTTTTTTTTAAGATTTATAAAAAATTCCATATAGCCTAGAATCCCTAGGGGAATCCTATCATGGGGTTTGACTAAGGTATTCTTAATGGCCTTATTCTTAGTTCTTGAGGTCTGCATAGTCCATGGCTAGTTGACAAGGTCTTCTTTCCTCGTCTTGGGTCTATGAATTTCTAACCTAGAGCTAATTTTTACTTCCTTTTTAAACGAAAATATTTACTAACACACACACACACACACACACACACACACACACACACATGCATGTGTTAGTAAATAGTCTCGTCTAAAAATGAAGTGAAAATTATTGCTAGGTTAGCAAGTCACAGACCCAATATATATGTGTGTGTGTGTTATTCTTTCTCTACCATTGCCAAGATTTCAGTTTTAATATAAACAAAATGTTATTGTTTAACTATTTTTTTTTAATTTCTCATTTATTCTACTACCGAGTGATTCTCATACTTAATTAATACTATATGTTTTTCTTTACATGCCCATATGTATAGCGGCTACCATGGTTGATTCCTAGATAGGGCCTCTTCCCCCAATTTCTCCATAACATAAAATTATAATTGTTTCTTTACATTTTCCAAGATTTCAGTTTTAGTATAAACTAAATATTATTGTTTAACTAAATTTTTGTAATTTCTTGCTTCTTTTTCTAGTTGGTAATTCAAATTCTTAATTAGATCCTATATGTTTTTCTTCTCATGCCCATATGTACAGTGGGGGCATGGTTGATTCCTGGATACGGTCTCTTCCCCCAATTTCTCCACAAAAAAGGATTTTCTTTGTATTACCTATAGGAACATTTAGGTTAAATCGTCTGACCTTTACTCAAAAACTTCCCTGCAACATACCGAATCCAAATCCACACATATACATAAAAGTTTATTTCTTATAATTTTAATAGGACTTTAATCCTTCATCATCTTGAATGCACATAATAAAACACAAATAAATGAATTCCTATTTATTTGGTTCATAATTATGAACTTCAAAAGTATTATATATCACACATGATTTACATAAATATCCATATATTTATCTAGATTTTCCCTAGAAATAGATTAAAGGTTGCCATATTCCTCCAAACCATGAACTATGTTTCTCAATAGTTCCCCCCTAGATCCGCTCCTCCCTGCTAGGAAATCAATGCATGAATTCTTCTTCATCTTCACCTCCTTATCCCTTTGGCAACACCTTGCTAATTTATGGGTTCATGTCTAGTATTCTGATCCATTGGCCTTTTCTTTAATTATGGATTCCTTTATCTCCTACAATCTTCTTTCCACAAATTTCCGTCGATGACATTTATCTAAAGCCATGAAATCTTTGGTGGTATGCTTCAGCCAACTATTCCACTACTTGGCAAAAAAGAATTTCTTCTTCCTTTGTTTCTGCCCTTCATGGGAATAGCTAATTCCAATTGTTTTTTGGGAGTTAGAAGTATAATCTCTCACTTGATAACCTTTAATATGTTTTGAAGAATAATAACACACATAAAATTTTCTCTTTTTTTAATTAAAAAAACATATTTACAATGTCATAAAAAACTACTTGTACCACTTGAATTTTCAATCAAATGTCAAATATAAGCTCATAAAGATAAATTTACCTAGTGTTATCAAAGCATTCTCAGACCAGATCACATGTCAGGAAAAAAATATGTAAAGCGATGATGGAGAATGGTGAGAACAAATAAACTGGGCATGATTTCCTACTATCATCGAGTTTGGTCTCAAAGTAGTCCAAGATCCCCATATTCATAGCTTATTGCACATGCTCAAAAATTCTTCCCATGTCTATTTCTCTGTAGATAGTGTTGGAATAATCTTATCAAGAGCCCAAATATGTTGGCCTTCTGTAATGCCAACATTATGTTTGAGTATTGATGTAATATCACTGTAAAGAACTGAAATTTACAATTTTATTGGAAACATTCTTATTTGATTATCATGCTTAATGTCTAATGAAATAATTAGCCATCAAGAACCATTGTGAATATTTGGTAACTAAATAGAATTAAACCAAGAAAATATTTCTTGTATGGTAAGGGTTTGATATGAACCCTTTGCACTGCTACCTTTGGGGAATAATGTACATTCGACTGTGTGCATGGACCTTGAACCAAAAAAAGGCACATCATGGTTTGGATGTCAGGCTCAAGATTTGTGGATCAAAAGCTCACATACTGCTCTTTTGCCACATTTACGACATAATTCTTGTGCAAACCAATGTTGTAGAGAATTGTATTATGAGCATATTAAAAGAGAAGAAGAATGTCAGTCTAATTCCATATTTCTAAAGTGAGATATAAGACATCTATGGTGTCAATATAAAAAAGGAAATATAAGCATGAAAACATTGTAATTGGTGGTGTAGCCATTGCAGAATCGAGAGGATTGTAATTGAAAACTGCCCCAATTTCACAGGACAAGGAAATGAAGAGGATATTCGAAACATATGTCTAAAGTATGCGTTAATTATTTTTTGAAAAAATATGCATGAAACCTTGTGCGTAGGTTTATTTCCATAATTATATTCTTGGAAAATCATGTATGAAACCCTGTGTATAGGTTTATTTATGTAATTATATTATTGGAAAAGGATGCATGAAACCATGTGTGAAGGTTTATTTCTATAATTATATTTTTGGAAAATCATGCAAGAATTCCTATGCGTAAGGTTATTTCCTTCAAAATATTTCATGAAATTCCTATGACTAGAGACTAGTTAGTGTTTTTGGGAAAAAAACGTTTATGAGTTATTGGGCACACGGACATAGCTAAAATGAGGTTACATCATTGAAGGTTTTTTTTTTTCTATTTCTTGTCCTATCTATTTATATTTCTTGGAAAGATTTTCCAGGAATTCCCATGTGCATATATTATAAGTTGTGGGACTTTCTTTTGGAAATGAATGTTTAGTTATGTGCAAATACAATTAACTTATGTGTTTCCCTTTTGAAACTATAAGATATAGGTATTTCTTGTAAAATAATAAGTAATGTTCTTGTGCTCATAGATAATAGCTATTATAATAATTTCTTGGAAAATAATTTGTGCACATGAATAATAATTATCATATAGTTTTCCTTGGAAAGAATATGTACACAAATAATAACCGTTGTGATACCTTCCTTTCGGAAAAGATTATGTATTTTCATGTAAGAATAATAACTATTGTGATGGATTCCTTTTGGAAAATATTATGTATTCGCATGCAAATAATAAGAACTATTGTGATAGCTTCCTTTTGGAAAACATTATTTATTTGCATGCAAGAATGATAGCTAGTTTTTTAGGTTCTTTTGGAAAAAGAATACATATTTGTGTGCACAAATATAATAGCCGAGGGGCTAGTTTATTTTGGATAAACTTTATGTAATTGCATGCACCAAGACAATAGCTAATGTATCAGTTTCTTTTAAAAATATGGGTAATGGTGGTGGTTTTTCTTATCGAAAATAATGTGTCTTGTAAATAATAGCTACTGTAGTGTTTATTTTTGGAAACATTTCCCTCTTTTTGTGTGAAAAAATGGTGATAACCATGGAGGTTCTTTTAAGTATTATTGTGTTCTTGTGGGTAGAAGTAGAACATAACTATTTCCCTTTACCATGATCCATGTGAGGAAAGGATAATAAGCATACCTTGATAATATTTATATGTTTTACTTTATGAATGTGAGAATTGAATGGATAGATATGTGTCCTAACCATAAACATGTAAAGATAAACAAACATGTTTGGTATTTATGTGATTTTAATTAATGCATATGCGGTGTCAATAAAAAAGGCATGTCTCAATACTTTGTATACATTTTATTTATGCACGTGAAAATATGTTTGAAGCATCACTAGTAAATATTTATTATTGGTTTGATAATTATTTTATATGATTCATGATATAAAAGTTGTTGATGGTAACAATTGCAGGAAAGGATTGTGACTTATGTGAATGACAGATTAAATTTAACATTATGGCAAGCATTGAACTAATGGTCCATGTAGATTGAATAAATTTCAATTGCATAATAATATATTGTAGGGAAAAAACAGGCCAGAGAGACATAATGTTCGAGGAATATTGGGGAAAATGATATCATGATTAAAGTAATATTTTCTAGCTAAATATGGTATATTTAATATGATATTTGTTTGTAATATTTTATGAAAATGGTAAAGCGATGAACTCCCTTACAACCATTGAGTGAGGGGTGAATACCCTTATAATACGTTTAATTAAATTAAACATTTCTTGGTTTTTCCCCACGTAGTTTCCAGAGTATATCGGTGTGCATTGGTGTTTTTTCCTATTGTGCCACTCTATTGATGTTGCTTCCTTGAATGGCAATTAACACTTACATCATCAAATATGTTATTAACTAGCCTAACAAAATGAATGGCAATAATGATATAATATTACAACAAGGATATTTATGTTAATATGTTGCATCAGTGATTATTACGTTATGTGACCTACTATTACATTTATAAAGTTATTTTATGTAATGACGATGATTTCATCTAATGGTTAGTTAAGTATTATGGAATAAGTGATTCAAAAATGTTACATGCTGGTAAATTCCATATTTTTTTTCTAATCCTATATCCTTTTACACAATGTTTACTGGGGGATGTTACAAGTGGTACCCAACCAAGCGTTCGCAACACTAACACGTTTTGGGATTTGTTAAGCAGAGAAGAAGTGTAGGTATAATCATTTTAGATATAAGCTCAGGTATGACTCTAATGAGATTAAATGAATATATATGTAGTAGACTACATTTTATATGAAATGCATGAGAATGTTAATGACTACATTCAAGAATGATAAGTGTTAATGTAAGCTTTAAAGAATAACTTAGTCATGGAATTTGAGTCTTTATAAAATATATTTTGCAATTATGTTGCATTTAATTATGATTATGGACAATCCCAAGCACTCATTAGTAATAGTGTGGGTTAATTTCCAAATTTTGCATGCATACTCTTATAACAATGTTAATGGTTCATTTAAAGAAAAATTATTCAAGTTACAATGCACTGCTTATATGAAAAGAATGAATGCATGTATTGTTTTGTATGATAATGAAAATATGTAGAAGGTGGGGGTTTTCCTTGACGAGAACAATAGAATGTTTTAAAATACATTGGAAGGACCCCTTTAAATGTTAAACATAAACAATGAGTCAAGTGGTAGGATTTGACTGTAATTTCTAATTGAAAATTGAGTCTAGTGGTTGATTTTGATTAAATGTAAGATGGTTGGTAGCATTAATTAATTAGTATTGCAAGACTAACTATTAAACTTATATGCATCAATTGGTTTTTATTGAATATTATTACAAGTTGTAAACAAAGTGATTGTGGTAGTTCACTTCATGTTACACACTGTTGAATTTGGGATTTATTGGATTATTACCATAATTGTTATCAACACTTACACATTAATGATAAATTAGTTTTTTGTATCAATAAAGGTTGCATAGTATTTTACGCATAACAATATTGTATGCAAGAAACTATAATTATTGTGAAAGTGGATACTTGTATAGAAATGCATAAATATGATTGCATGTTCTTGAAGGCTACAAAGAACTTACATCATGATACAATGATGTCATTAAAGTGACTGCTTTAATATAAATGCATTTCTATGTCAAGGATTTTAGGGTTGTGTATGAATATACATAAATAAGCATTGGCAGGATGAGAGTAGGCAATGATATTTGATAGTATTATAATATACTGAAGTGCATGACATATATTATGCATGTTCTAGTAGCTTAATAATAGAACTAGTGGTAATCAGATGTTATTGATTATGTTGTTTCTTTTGTTATCACTTAGAGAAAACCCCTGCTGCGGTAAAAGCTCTAGGTTAACCTCTAACCAATCTCTTGAATTGAAAGCTAACCCTTTCAGTATGAAGGGGGATCCCATCTATAACTCAGCCAAAACTAACTAGCTATTTGATGAGTTCGATGGCTATATCATATGTAGAGTAAGGGTTTTGAAAAAAGGATTTTGGTTGGATAATAAAGAAAATCCATTGGGCGATGGAGTCAGGAACATGAAAAAACAAATATCTATAAGATTATGGTTATATGGTCAATGATTGGAAAAGGCAAGGTAGACAATAATTTCTTAGACATCAATTTATCATTGTAGCTGAAGGTTGAGGGAAGGAAACAATCCACTACAGTTGGGCATACAAGATGAATCTAAAATCATCTTTAGAGGAAAAGGGTGATAAATATCTAAGTACTATTGAAATAGAGCAGTGTATAAATTTTATTCATTTATCTATACTCAAATACTGAAGCTAAAATATTAAATCAATTAACTGAGAAAGGGAAAACAATCATAGAGAAGAAAAAACATATAGGAATTTGCTGGCAGAGGAATATTTGCATCAAAGAATAAGTACTTATGATCTTACAATCTGAATTAATCAAAATATGAAGAATAAAAGGCCCTAAATTATTCATAACCCAGCCCCCTCTTACATTACATAGCCTTTTTTTGTAATAAAGTTACAAACTGATACAATTTTCTCCTTCATACTTAATTACAAATTGCTAAAATAAAAGAGATAAAGCATATCTATCAAAAACATGCATATAAAAATCTTTCCAATGCTATCTCCATCTAAATATCATGTTGTTACTGGAGTAATGGAAGGAGATAAGGATCACCAAGTCGAATTTGATGAGGTGGAATCCAAGTCAATAGTTGTCCATGAGTTTTTTCCTCATGATTTCCTGAAAAATAGGGTCCATTGATCCCTCCTAAACTCCAAAATAGTGATAGATGATAGCAAACCGAGAGACAATTTTTTAAATGGGTTGATTACAAACAAAACATGTTTTTCTTATGAAAACTTTCTTCTCATTTGTTTGGAAAGAGTGCCCGAAATTACTGTGTTGTATAGGAAAATAGAGTTTTAAATAACCAATTTTACAAAAACTCACTGCTACTCCCACATTTTCCTTTTTTTATTCAAGCAAACAATAATGCTAACACTCCCATTTTCAGTGCTTTAACCCTATTTATTACAAATCAACGTTGACACTAAAATTATTAGTGATTTTAAAAAATAAAAACTAAAATTTTGATAGCAACTGACTTGACATGGATGTTGTCAATTATAGATGGAAACAAGAACCCCCATATACTAGAGGCCTGATCCATTGGGTTGGTCCCAACTCAAAATATATACATTTCAACATGTATCCTACTTTGTGACCTTCTCTTTAACCCAGTCCAATCCTCAACTGAAACTGAACCAAACCAACTGAAGCCTTTACTGCAATGTGAAAGTTGAAAATTGTTTACTACAATCAAATCCACACTCAAACTTTTGTATCAACCTACACCAACTACTCAAAACTAAAAGTTGAAATTCCAAAATGAAATAATGCTCAAACTTGTGAGCTTATTCATGTACAACTTCATACCCTATTCAAACTACTCAACCGCCGGGTCAAGTGATCTCAAATTTCCAGTGAAACTAGTCAAGTAAATGACCATTTGATTGCAACATGTTTGGACTGTCCCCAGTTAGAAAGAAAAAATAAAAAAAAATGACAACTCAACATTAGAAATAAAGCCATCTGCAAGATTCATCCATTTAGAAAAACTTCCACTAACTTTTTCCAAAAATTCCACAAAATTATCTTTTCCTGATGATTAGAACATACTTGAAAAAGGGTCTTCAAAAACATGGACTATTTCTTTATCTTATTGATCAACAAAAGGATAAGAATATCCTTCATCTTTCACTATTGGTTGTTCTATGTCAAGAAGTATTTTGTTTGGTTGATCCTTAAGAAACATTTCATTCATATTAGAGAAAAGATTTGCACATTCCTTAAAATATTCAAATGCAACAACCACATCATTTAAAAATGGAGTTTCTAAAGGGAACCCTTCACATAATTCAATAGAAAAACCATAAGGGTCTAAAACAATTTCTTTATCAATATTTTCTTGCAATTTATGATGGTCATTTTGTTGCAAATAAGGGATGATTTATTGAGCTTGTAGCATAAGATCCTAAAAATCCAAAACATCATGTACATCATATTTAAACAATGGGTGCACAAGTAACCTTTTATGTGAACACGAATTGAGAATTTCTTGAGGAGCAAATTCAATAGGTATTTGAAAAAGATTATCCTTAATAAATTCATCAACAACTGGAAAATCAAGATGGAATTATTTGTCACATTCATTTTCATTATTATTGTCTCGAAATACATCCTCATGTTGTTGAGAATAAGAGTTTTCAAAATAATTTATGATCCTTTCTTTTTCAATCGCTGACCTAGAAGATGAATAAACTTGGTGACTATCCATTTTCTTTTGTTGATCAATTAAGGTTTGAAGGGACTGTTGAAAAGTTTCATCATTCTCAGTGGATAAAATTTGAATACTAAGGTCTTGTTTTTATTCATTTACAATCAAGGAAGACACTATGTTCTATTGGAGATCTTGCTGAATATGATGGAAATTATCCTCTACTATTTCTTCTTGTTTTTAAAGATGTTTTTCACAAAAGGAATCTATTTTTTTTTCATCCATAAGCTTTTAATCACCATAAATATTTTCTAGTATTCAATGAAACTTTCAAAATCTTCACAAAAAATTTCAACCTACAATAAACATGGATAACATTCTCTATAATTTTCATAAAATACTATATGAAAATCCTTTAAAGAGATTAAACTAGAAGATGGTAATTTTTCATACCATGATCTTGCTTCTCCATGTAGGGTGACCATAAACATCTTCATGAGTCAATATTCATGCAATTCAACCCCAAGCTTTTGTGTATGTATATGAAATTTAATCAGATGTAGAGCAACATCATTTCCTTCTTCATCTTTAAATATTGGCAAATATGTCTGCCAATATATTCAAGGAATATGATTTGGAAAACCAGGAATGTGAGAGTGATTTATTAGAACATCTCTTACAGATTTGTGATCCATATTGAAGTAGTGGGCTCATCAATACATTCTTAAAGCTTCAAATTCTTCGAAAAGTGGAGTCGTCATGAACTCTATATTGTTTGACAATGGAGTTGGTAGGTGAATGGTGCACAACTACTTTGTGTTTGACATCTATTCACCATAAGAAGTCAAATCTGATCATTTTTTTTCATCTGGGATATTTGTTTGAAGCTTTCATATCTTTGGAAATGAATCCAAACTATTATCACTTAGAAAATAACCGTGGCTACGGGAAAAAAATTTAAGGTAACCTCTAACCAATCTCTTGAATTGAAAGTTATCCCTTTCAATTTGAAGGGGGATACCTTCTATAACTCAGCCAAAACTGACTGGTTATTGGATGAGCTCGATGGCTAGATCATATGTAGAGTGAGGGGTTTTGAAAAAAAGAGTTCAGTTGGGAAATAAAGACAATCCATTGGGTGATGGATTCAGGCACATGACATAACCAAGATCTGCGAGATGTTGATTATATGGTCAATGATTGAAAAAGGCAAGGTAGACAACAATTTCTTAGACATCAATTTATCATTGTAGCCAAAGTTTGAAGGAAGGAAACAATCCACTATAGTTGGGCATACAAGATGAATCCAAAAGAAACTTTAGAGAAAAATGGTGACAAATATCTAAGTATTATTGAAACAGAGCAGTGAATAATTCTAATTCATTGATCTCTACTCAAATACTAAAGCTAAAGCATTAAAGGAATTAAGTAAGAAAGGAAAAATAATAACATACAAGAAATTATTGGCAAAAGAATATTTGCATCAAAGAATAAGTAATTATCATCTTACATTCTCAATTAATTAAAATATGAAGAATACGAGGCCCCAAATTCTTCATAACCCAACCTCTGTTACATTACATAGCCTTTCTTTATAAGAAAATTACAAACAAAAATAAGTTTCTTCTTCATACATAATTACGAATTGCTAAAATAAAAGAGATAAAGTGTATCTCTCAAATGCATGCACATAAGCATATTTACAACCCTATATGCATCTAAATATCATGTTGTTGCTAGAGTCATGGATGGAGATAAGGATCACCAAGTCAAATTTGATGAGGTGGCATCCAAGTCAACAACTGTCAATGAGCATTTACCTCACGAATTCCTGAAAGAAAGGGTCCAGTGATCCCTTTGAAACTCCAAAGCCATGATAGTTGTTAGAGAAAAGAGAGAGTTTTTTTTAAATATGTTTGTCATGGACAAAAACCTCTTTCGATTTTGGAAAAATTGTTCTCATTTGTTTGAAAAACATGCCCGACATTATTTTATTGTAAAGGAGAAAACACAATTTTAACAGACCATTTTTACAAAAATACCTTGTTACTCCCATTGTCAATACATTTTCCTTTTTTTTTAATTTCCAAACACATAATAATGATGACACTCCCATTGTCAGCACTTGAACCCTGTTTATTACAAATCGACGTTGGGATTGAAGTTGTCAACGCTTTTAAAAACTAACAACTAAAATTGTGATAACATGTTCAAACTTTAAAACATTACAAATTGATGATTCAATGATGATGTTAGTTGGTATCCATACTACATCTAAAAAATATGTTAATTTCATACTTTAAAAATCCATCCAGTGGATGTCAATGTTGTGGTGACATTACATGTTAAATGTAATTAGTTAAGTCCATTGTGTTATGGACATGTGGTGTCTTTGTTGATGTCACTAAACAAAGATATGGATGGAATTTTGAATCTATTGGAATTACTAATTTATTTAATCAAGAAAATTTTGTGTGATTGAATTTAATTTATTAATGCTCATGACTATTGATTAGATATATATGCATAAAAGAAGTGCCATTTTGCATGAATTAGTGTCATTTTGAAGGTCCTATTTTTTTTATTGTTGTTGGAAAACAACTTCATGGAAACATTGGTTTAAATTTCTTTGGATGTAGCATACGGAAGATGTATCCTTACGGAAGATGTATCCTTATTTGTTATGTTTACTTTTAATGCATGGAAATGGTTTATACCTTTCTACATTGTTGAAATATTGAGAACATTGATGCATGTGAAAGTGAAATACATATTGAATATATTTGAAAAGATGTTTTGTGACTAATGTTGCTAGTTTATTTAAGTAGGGGTAGCTTAAGTGCAGCATAGTGACGTTCCAGTGACATGGATCATAAGAGCCTGTGAAAGGTAAAACATTGTCGCATGTGATTTGCAACTTCAAATGAGAAGTTATAATGATATGATATGCAACATATGGTAACATTTTTCTTTCTAAATTGTGTGGTGGTTATTATGTGGAAAATTTGAAATGAATAACACCTATATGACATGTGATGTCATTCATGATTTCCTGTCAATTTACTTTTACAAATTATGGGACCCGTGTTGAGGGTCAAATATGAATGCATAATGTACATAATTTTCCTTTTGCTTTAATGTTAATGTGCATATGGTCATTTATGTAAATTACAATGGGAAAATGTGCTAAAAGAGAATTTCACATCCCAGGCAATTATAGGACAATTGGAAATTCCTAGGAGGGCCTTGGGCAAAGGCAGCTTCCTACCTGGATTTCCTCTCCCTAGAGAGAGACGATCTCAATAAGGGAAAAGGGTTGGACAAGATGGTAAGATGAGAAAAGTGTGAGGCAACCTTGTTGGTTTTAGAGCCCGTTAGAGGAGGTCCAAAAGAGTGATTTGTCAAGCTCTAAATTCCTGATAATAGGAAATTATATGAAGAATAGGTAGGATGCTTCCAAGAGGAATCCTATGTTGGACCAAGTACAATCATTGTTAGGAAATTGTCTTATATGTGACATTGGTTAAATTTGGTTGTGGAAACTAGTTTCCCTTAGTTGGGAGGAGAATTATTTTAGCCACTATGGTTTTCATAGAAGAATAAGTTAAATAACCAAGTAAGTGATGTGCTAAAAATTAATTTTCTATATGATTGTGTAATAATTTCATGTACATCTTGACAAGAAAGGAACCTAGTGCTCGGAAATGAATTATTGGAAGTATAGTTCCTATATTGCATTACGAATCTTATGGATGTATTTGATAGCGTCTAAGAGAGTATGGACTTAGAGTAGTTATTGATCATTTTGATGATTAGAGAGCTAGGTGCTCTCTGAGTACTTGTAGAAGTGTTATGATAATGATTGGCAGTTAAAGTATTATGAATATTATCTGATTGAAAATGTTGGGATTAATGTAATTATATTGGATTTGTTGGTGATACACTATTGGGTTCTTTCCATGGAGGTTGTTAAACCACCTTAACCGCTTGTTGTGAGGGTGATAAACCACTCTTGGAGTGCTTGTCACAACTGATAAAGCACCTATAATTGAAATTATTGTGTAAAGTGACCATGATTTCCAAGAATAATTGGGAGGTAACAATAAGTCGATAGAGAGACTTTGTTTTTGTTTCTATGAAACCGAATAATGGCTAAGTGATTGAAACTAGAAATTGAATATTTTTGTAGCAATAAATATTTATGATTATTTTCAAAACATTATTGATTTTACTTATTGGTATCCCTAGGAAATAAAATCCTTCAATTTGAAGGCGAAGGATTCCCTTTTGGTTGGTTTATTTGTTATGTCATAAATGAAGTAGGATTGTGATGATGAAGGCCAAGGAAGATGCTATATTTAAGGGGGGGAGTATGTAATATCCCTATAAACCATTGGAATTTACAATTTTATTGGAAAGATTCTAATTTAATTACCATGCTTAACATACGATGAAACAGTTGGAAATCAAGAACTCTTGTAATTAATTGGTAACTACAAACCAAGAAGAATCTGCATGTATGGTAATGGTTTTATATGCACCTTTTGCACAATTTACTTAGGGGAATAGTATGCATTCGACTATCTAGATGGATACTGAAGAAAAAAAGGCAGATCATAGTTTGGATGCTAATGTCAAGATTTGTGGATCAATAACTCACATATTGTTATGTTACCTCATTAATGACATAATGCTTGCACAAATCAATGTTGCAGAGAACAATATTATGAACATATTATAAGAGGAGAATGACGTTGGTCTAATAATGTGTTTCTGAAGAAAGATAGAAGACATCTGTAGTGTGAATAAACAAAATGAATTGTAAGCATGCAAGCATCAAAATTGGTGGTGTATCCATTGTAGAACTAGGAGGATTGTAATTGAAAACTGCCACGAGGAACCACAAAACAAGGAAGTGAAGAGGTTAGTTGAAGAATACATTTAAGGTATGCATTAATTACTTTCTTGGAAAATCATGCGTGAAACCTTGAGCATAGTTTTATTTCCATAATTATATTATTGGAAAAACATGCATGCAAACCTGCACGTACATTTATTTATTTAATTATATTCTTGGAAAAGCATGCATACAAACCCAATGCATGGATTTATTTTCGTAATTATATTCTTGAAAAAGAATGCATGAAATCTTGTGCATAGAATTATTTCCTTGAAAAAATACCATGAAATTTTGATGAGTAGGGACTAGTTAATGTTTTTTGGAAAAACAATTTATCAGTTATTAGGCATAGGGATGTAGGTAAAATGAGTTTAACATGTTGAAGGTTTTTGTTTCTTTTTTTTTTTTTCCACAATTTGTCGCGCGGAGGGATTATAAGTTGTTGGATTTCTTTTGGAAAGGAATGTTTAGTTATGTGTAAAGATAATTAACTTATGTGCTTCCCTTTTGAAATTATAAGATATAGGTCTTTCTTGGAAAAGAATAAATAACATTCTTGTACTCCTAGATAATAGCTATTATAATAGTTTCTTAGAAAATAATTTGTGCACATGAATAATAATTATTGTATAGTTTTTCTTGGAAAAGAATATCTTCATATAAATAATAAATATAGTGATAGCTTCCTTTTAGAAAATATTATGTATTTTCATGCAAGAATAATAACTATTGTGACAGATTCCTTTTGGAAAAGATTATGTATTTGCATGCAAGAATAATAACTATTATGATAGCTTCCTTTTGCAAAATATTACTTATTTGCATGTAAGAATGATAGCTATTATGTTAGGTTCTTTGTAGGTTTTAACCCTGTACAAAAATTACCTTCATACAAATTCTAAAACATAGAAAACAAACAATGCCAGAGCATAACACATAAAACACATATACACAGAGATATTCCTCTGTATCCCAAAACTGGGATAACCAGCTTGATTTTTCATTATGTTCCTTTCAATGTTACAATACATATTTATAGATGCCGAAACATCCAATATCATGGACCAAAAACTATTGTGTCCAAAACCATGGACCGAAAACCATCGCGTCCAAAACCATGTGCGAAAAACAATCACAAAACCATATGTAGGTCCGCACCAAAATTTTTTAGGGCGGTGCCCCGGACCCCATAGAGTTGAGTTACCTCCACCCCTCAAACCCCCTGTGAATCCCCTTGCTACGCAATTGGTGCAATGAAGTGGGGGCTCCACCCCCTTCTAACCCCCTGGTTAACTAGATGGGCTAGTCATGGAAAGAATATAACACAACCCAACATTCTCCCACTTTTTGTTTTCTTTCCATAAGGGACCACAAGAGAGCTTAGTCATTTATCTAGCCTTGCAATGCCCATTGTTTCTCTACATCAAGGGAACTTCTCAAAGCTCATAGATTTTGTCAATGCATCTTCAAAGTGTCCACCTTTACTAGCAACACCTTTTTTTCTTCTATCATATCCCTCACAAAGTGATACTGAACATCAATGTGCTTTTTCTTTGAATGATATGTAGGGTTCTTTGCCAAGAAAATTGCACTTTGGCCATCACAGTCTATCCTTATAGCCCCCTATACTAACCCCATACTTGACCACAATCTCTACAACCAAACTGCTTCCTTGCTTGCATGAGTGGCTACCATGTACTCTGCCTTTGTAGTTGATAGTGCCACTACAGATTGTTTCTTACTCATTCAAATGACTACACCTCCAAATAGGTTGAACACATACCCACTTGTAGATCTCCTCTGATCCAGATCTCTAGCCAGGTCTGCATCAACAAAGCCATGAATATCCAACACTCTGTCCAATCCTGGTCTTCCTTGGTAGCACAAACCATAATCACTAGTGCCACTCAAATTCCCGACAACCCACTTCACTACTGTCTAGTGCTCCTTCCCTAGTTTTGACATAAACCTGATCAATACTCCCACTGCATGTGCAATGCCTGGTCTAGTACAGACCATTGCATACATTAGGCTACCGACTACACTTGCATATGGAACACGAGACACGTCCTCTTCTTCTTCTTGTGTCTTGGGACACTATTCAATAGATAACTTTACACCTACAGGAATAGGAACCTTCATCGGATTACTATCTTGCATATTAAACCTTTGCAATATCTTCTCGACATACTTCCTTTGGTTTAACTAGAGCTTCCTCTTTGTCCAATCTCTTTTAATTTCCATGCCCAAAATATAGATTTCAGTACCAAGATCTTTCATGTCGAATTTGGAGGACAAATGGGTCTTCAAATCCTGGATAATTTCTTTGTCATTTCCAACCAGCAACATATCATCCACATACAAGAGCAGATAAATAACACGGTCACCAATTAATTTAAAATACACACAGTGGTCTGCTTTGCTTCTCGTGAAGCCAAGTCCCCGTATAAATGTATCATATTTCTGATACCACATCCTTGGTGATTGTTTTAACCCATATAGAGACTTCTTTAACTTGCATACCAGTTCTTCCTTACCCTTCACCGCAAAGCCTCCAGGTTTCTTCATGTACATCTCCTCTTCCAGATCCCCATGAAGAAATGTTGTCTTCAGATCCATCTGTTCTACCTCAAAATCAAAAGCAACAACAACAGATAAAATTAATCTAATAGAAGTTATCTTCAGATCCATCTGTTCTACCTCAAAATCAAAAGCAGCAGCAACAGATAAAATTAATCTAATAGATGCTACCTTGGAAACAGGAGAAAAAATATCACCAAAATCAGTTCCCGACACCTGGGAATAACCTTTTTCTACCAACCGAGCTTTTTATTTCTCCACCTTTCCTTCTACATTTGTCTTCTTCTTGAACACCCATTTCCTACCAATGGGTTTCCTTCCAGCTGGAAACTCCATCAGATCCCAAGCCCCATTTTTGTGCAAAGATGCCATTTCATCAACCATGGCCTCTTTCCAGAGTTTTCCATCCTCTAAATCTACCACTTCCTTCACAGTTTTGGGATCATCATCAATAATAGATAAAGAAAAATTTCAACAGAAAGCAAAAGGACTATACCTTTCTAGCTGCCTTCTTTCTTGAACTGATCTTCTCAGAGCGAAGTTTGTGGCTCTTCATCTTCTGATTCCTCCTCTGTTGTAGAGTCTAATTCTTCCTCCTTTAGCTCAAACTCTATCTTCTCAGGTTCCTTTAGTTGGAATTCATGTTTAATAACATCTTTTACCCCTCTGAACACCACATCTCGGTTGTACACAACCTTCCTTGTTACTGGGTTCCAAAGCTTCTAACCCTTTAAACCATCCTTATACCCAATAAAGATGAACTTTTCAGATTTACTATCCAACTTAGTTTGTTTCTCCTTTGGAATATGTACATATGCATCACATCCAAATACCCTCAGATGTGAAAGAGAGGGTTTCTTACCAGTCCATACCTCTTGTGGAATCTTATCCTCCAACGCTGATGAAGGTGATCTGTTGACCAAGTAACATGCTGTCTCCACTACCTCTACCCAGAATTCTTGTCCTAACCCGGAACCATTGAGCATTCTTCTTGCCCTTTCCATCAACATCTTGTTCATTCTTTCTGCAACTCCACTTTTCTGAGGTGTATATGGAGTAGTCTTCTATCGTGCTATACTACACTTCTTATAGAATTCTTCAAATTCCTTAGTGCAAAACTCTCCACCATTATCTATCCTCAGCACCTTTATCTTCTTCTTTGTCTGATTCTCCACCAGCCTTAAATTCTTTAAACCTGTCAAAGACTTTAGATTTCTTCTTAAGGAAATATATCCATGTATTTCTTGAGAAGCCATCTATAAATGATACATAGTACACAGACTTACCCAGTGATGGAACCTTCATAGGTCCAAACACATCACTGTGCACAAGCTCTAATATTTATTTCGCCCTCTTACCACAAGAGGGGAAACTCACCCGATTCTGCTTCCCATATACACAATTTTTGTAAAAATCAAAATCCAGAGAGTTATTACTCATACCTTCTACCATACCTTTACCATGAAGTATTCGAAGGCCCTTCGCTCCAATATGTCCAAGCCTTTGATGCCACAACATGGTCTTCTCTCCAGAGATCACTAGATTTTCTGCTCCACTTTCAGGAACCATAGAACTATTGCACCCATCAACAACAGTGCTACCTTACAGCTTGTACAGAGTTCCAATTCGAACTCCCAACATCAATACTAGTGCCTCCCGAACCATCTTGCAAGTATCTTTCTCGAAAACTATTTTTACACCTGCATCATCCAGCTTGCTTACATAAATTAGATTTCTGGCTAATGCAGAAAATGTAGAACACTCGGAAGTGTTCCAACTCTTCCACCCTTCAACTTCAACTTTACTTTTCCATGACCAATGATTCTAGCCTTCCTATCATCCCCCAAGAAGACATCACCACCATCATATTTCTCATACTCGTATAACCACTATCTATGGGGAGTGAAGTGAAAGGATGCACCTGAGTCAATCAACCATGCCTCATGATCTACATGTGTACTTGAAGAAGCCAAGTACACATCCCCACCTTCATCTAAGGTGGCTTTCGCTTGTGTAGAAGGAACATCATCAGATCCCTTTCCTTTATAAGGAGATTTAGATTTACAGCCCCTTTTGTAGTGCCCTTCCTTTCCACATTTCCGCAAACCACCTTTATAGGTTTTCCTGGAGATTTAGATCTCCCACTCAATGACTTATTTTTGTTTATATTTTGGGACCGTCCTCGTACAGAAAAGGCATCACCATTCTGGCTCTCCATATTTTTTTCGTCTCATCTCCTCCATCAGCAAGGATGAGACTATTTCATCAAACTACAAGGTAGTTGTATTGCTACCTATTGCAATAACTAGACTCTCCCACGAATCTGGTAGAGAACACAACAAGCTAATGCACTTATCTTCATCTGAAATTCTAATATCAATAGATAATAACTGAATTACCACAGTATTAAATGCGTTCAGATGCTCAGTCACTGAGTATCCATTTTTCATCCTCAGGTTATACAACTATTTCCATAGGAACAATTTATTCACTAGAGACTTAGATTGGTACAAAGTCCCTAACTTGTTCCACAAAGCCTTCACCATAGCTTCCCCTAATACATTCAGCAATACGAAATCTTAGACACACAATCATTGTGCTATGTGCCTTCCGATCCAACTTCTTCCATTCTTCATCGGACACTCCCATTAGTTTAGTACTTGGATCTACGACAATCCACTAATCTTTATCCACCAACAGATCCTCCATCTTGAGTTTCCATAACTCAAAACTTTGACCATTAAATTTCTTGATCTTTATCTTTCCATTGCTCGCCATATTCTTACACCACGAGAATCGAGCTCGTAGATCTCCTACTGAATAGGGTCTACTACAGGCCTGAGAAAAACCCCTCGGCAACAAAGGCATCCTTTTGAAGCCACAACAACTCTGATACCAAATGTGGGTTTTAACCCTGTACAGAAATTACCTGCATACAAATTCTAAAACATAGAAAATAAATAATGTGAGAGCATAACACATAAAACACTAGATCCCAAAATTGGGACTACCAGCTTGATTTTACATTATGTTCCTTTCAATGTTACAATACATATTTATACATGTCGAAGGATCCAATACCATGGACCAAAAACCATCGCGTCCAAAACCATGGATCCAAAACCATCACTTCCAAAACCATGTGCAAAAAACATGGACAAAATTATAGGTACGTCCGCACCAAAATTTTTCGGGGTGGTGCCCTGGACCCCATAGAGTGGGGTTACCTACACCCCTCAAACCCCCTATGACTCCCCCTGTTATTCAATCGACGCAACAAAGGGGGGCTCCGCCTCCCTTCTAACCCCCCGATTAACTACGTGGGCTAGTCGTGGAAAGAATATAACACAACACAACATTATTTTGGAAAAAGAATACATATTTGGGTGCACAAAGATAAAAGTTGAGGGGCTAGTTTCTTTTGTATAAAATTCATGTAATTGAATGCACCATGATAATAGCTAACCTGTTAATTTTTTTTTTTGAATATAGGTAGTTATAGTGGTTGTTCCTCTGAAAAAGAATGTGTCTTGTAAATTATAGTTAGTGTGGTGTTTATTTTTGAAAATATTTTCCTCTTCCTGTGTTAACAAATGGTGATAACTATGGTGGTGCTTTTAAATATTACCATGTACTTGTGGGTAAAAGTAGAATGTAACTATTTCCTTTTCTCATGATACATGTGAAGTAGTGATAATGAGCATGCCTTGGTATTATTTATGTATGTTACTTTATACATTTGAGAATTAAATGGATAGATATGTTTCCTAACCATACACATGTCAAGGAAAACAAACATGTTTGGTAGTTATGTGTTTGTAATTAATGCATGTTCAATGTCAATAAAATAGGCATGTCTCAATACTTTGTACAAATTTTATTTATGCACTTGAAAATATGTTTGAGGCATCATTAGTAAATATTTATTATTGATTTGATAAGAATTTTATATAATTCATGATATCAAAGTTGTTTATGGTAGCAATTGCAGGAAAGGATTGTGACTTATATGAATGATAGATTATACTTAACATTATGGAAGACATTGAACTAATGGTCCATGTAGATTGAAGAAATGTCAACTACAAGATAATCTACCATATGGAACAACCATGCCAAAAAGACAGAATTTTCAAGGAATTGTGGGGTAAATGATATCATGATTAATGTAATAACTTCTCGCTATATATATTGTACTTAAGATGATATTTCTTTGTAATATTTTATAACAATGGTCAAGGGATGAACTCCCTTATATCTATTGAGTGAGGGGTGAACACCCTCACGAAACGTTTAATAAAATTAAACATTTGTTGGTTTTTCCCAGGGTATATTGGTGTCCATTGATTTGTTTTCATATTGTCTCATTCTAATGATATTTCTTCTTTACATGGAAATTTACGCTTACATCATCAAATATGTGATTAACTAGCATAAGTAGATGAACAATGATAATGTCGTAACATTACAAACGGGAGCTTTATGTTAATATGTTTCATAAATGGTTATTACATTATGTGGACTACTATTATGTTTCTAAAGTTATTTTATGTAATGAAAATGATGTTATCTAATGATCAGTTAAGAATTATGGAATAAGTGATTAAAAAATGTTACATGCTAGTAAATTTTGTTAAAAAAATAATATAATCCTATCTATTTTTACACGAGGTTTACTTGGGATGTTATAATGGATCCAAAACATAGCTCGTCGTAGTTCATCAAAATTGAAAATGAGAAACAAAAAAAATCAATCTCATCGATAAATAAGTCCATAGCGAGAAAATATGTAAGGAATTTTACCAATTTTGATGCCAACAAGGAGTTGTTTTAGTTTTCGTTTAATGAGGAAAAACTAGGAACGAATGCTTTAGGTCACGTCTTCCGTGCTTCCCAAAAGATAAATTCATGGATTCCCATGTATATGAATTACTATAATATCATTGATATAAGGACTCACAAGTGACATTGCATTTCTATATTGAAAAAAATTCAAAAATTCAAGGAAAGTAATAAATTGCTCACGTAGAGGAAATTTATACATGGAAACAATCAAAACACATCCTTAGAGAGAAAATGCAACAACAAGACTTTTAGAGTGGACTCGGTAGAAAGGGTGTACAACGTGCGTAATTTGAACAAATAATTTGGCCAAAAACCCCAGGCAACTATAGGTGTTCGTTCAGAAAATAACAAACCATAGAAGCACAAATTTGATAGGCACAAAATGGATGAAACTATTGTCAACAATAACCACGTAATCATCGATGTAATAGAATTCTCTAATAGTTGGAATAATACGATTGCATTTGGGATGTGAACTACAAAGATAATTCAATGGCAGTATTATGCCTCGAGAACTTGTATCATGCTCCTGCTGCAAGAATTGATGGGCTAGAACATTTCAATCCCAGAATTGACAGAACTGATGAAATTATGGAAAATAAAGCACCCACACATCTGGAAGGAAATTATATCAATGTGAGATACATTTTATTACCAAGATGTACATATTAATATATGTGATTATGACCCTTGGTTTTCAACTTCCAAGAGGTTTCTTGGACTTCAATAACTATCATCTTAGATCCATCCTAACTATGGATCTACCAAATACTGAGAGGAATTAAAACTTTTTTCACTTTAAAAAAGGCTTGCATATTAAGAGATTCGATCTCTCTCAACACTTAGTGCATCTAGAGTTAAGACGAATCTAGGTTGGTTGAATTATTAATTATAATTAGTTTAATTATAATCGTAAATCAATCAATCAATCAATCTATATATATATATATATATATATATATATATATATCTTAACTATTTATCTACCAAATATTGAGAGGGATCAAAACTCTTTTCACTTAAAAAAAGCTTGAATCTTGAGAGATTCAATCCCTCTCGACACTCGGTACATCTAGAGTTAAGACAAATCTAGGTTGGTTGAATTATTATATATATATATATATATTATTTTTATGCAATTTAACTCTGTCAAATTTTTTTATTTATAATTATAATTATTGATTATATATATTTTTTCTATTTTTTTATATAATACAAGACATTACTTTACATTGCAACGTCTCTACCATATTGGGGTGGCAACCACCTCTCGACACAAAATACTTTGTAACATTATGATCGCCAATTGAATTGGGGCAAAATTTTAATTATTTTAAAATAATATAATTTATTGTATTTATTTCATGTCTCAATTGTACTTAACTAATAGATGAAATGACTTTTTGGCCTAAATCCAACAATATAATTTATAGCAAGATTGTGATTTTTGTTGTTTAAAATATACTTTTGAATGTGTAAATGGATTTTTCACCCTAGAAAATCCCCTAGACACTTGATCATTGCAAATTAATCAACTTAAACATCTTATTTTAAAAAATGTATACTAGATTTTCGAATAAATTGCCCAATACAAATGCTATGAAAAGGACCATTTCATCTATTAATTAGACCACTTGAAATTAATTCATAATCTTGATAAAAAATTGTTATAACCTTTAATTATTAATCCATTTATAAATTATAGTGTTTAATTCTTGATTCATTTATTTATAATTTTTGAATTTCAGTTATAAATTGAGAAAGACACACACACATTTTGTATTTTCATCTTTTAAATAATTAGTATATAGTTATATTTTATATTAATTATTTTAATGGACAACACACATAATTATTATATAATAAATTTATTACTATGTTAAATTGTTATGGTCAAATTTAACTATCGTGCATTAATATTTGTTATTTTTTGATAATCTTAACTGATTTTAAAAATATTATTAAATTATGATTTTTTTTTCTATTAAATTAAATATCATATATAAATATCATTTGAGTCTATAACTTAGTTGCTAGATTTTATTGTGTTAAAGTACATTTTTATAAAAGTTTTATCATTCATGGTTTGGTTATCGCTGATGGTTTTGTACTTATATTTATTTAATCTATTAGTTTTTGTCCATAGTTTTGTTATAGCTCGTGGTTTTGTACTTTATATTTATCCAACTTATTAATTTTTGTTTATTAAATTTTATTTTATAAATTAAGATAATTGATATAGATTATTGTCACTTGGAATTATTTGACATTCATTTACATTTACATTTTATATTGATATATGTTTTAATTTGAACATATCAAACCTATATTTTTTTTTCTCTATACATATTTTGCTTGACATGTAAAAATTTTTGACAAAATTTCTTACATTACACCTATACATCTCACTTATATTGGGTTGTCTTCTCAACGCAATTATAACCACCACACAAACCCTCGGGTGTCCAACAAAAACAAAAAATTAAACTCATTTACTTATTTTATTTTTATATTATTAAAAGTTTAAAAAGAAGTGAATTATATTACAAAGATAAATAAAACAAAAGTAAAAGTAAGATAAATAATATTAAAAAATAACAATTAATATTCAACAAGACAATTACTTATAAATTGTAATACACCCTTGGGTAATAGTTTTACTAACTTGGAATTATTATGGTGGAATTTTGTTGATTTGTTTAGCCAATCTATCAAGAATTAGGTACAACTCATTTTAACATCCGTGAAAACTAAAATGATTATAGAATAGGATTTGGAAGCACACGAACGTTTCCTCATGGTTTGAAAAGATCCTATGCATGGATTGGAGTATCCACATGCATTAACGAACAAAAATTCATTACCCTTGATGTGTTATGGCTAATCAAACTCTTGACAGAAATTGGTGTTTCGTAAGTTGTAATGGTTAATGAACTCGCAATATCCATTGGAAGGATTATAATATCAACCCTCAAGCTGCCAAGGGGAGCCACATTATATATTATTGCTTTTGGATGTCGTGTGGAGCGTGTCCTATGACATGCAAGAAAAAATATTTCAAGCAATGGTAGGAGGAGAATTAGAGTCATTGAGGCGAATGTTTGAGGGGGCGTTACATTACAATGGGAAATTTCATAGAGGGATGCCGTAATCTTGTAGATTTTGTGCACTTCCAAGGATAACCAATGAGAACCAATGAGAGGTTAGTCATAATTTCAGCTATGTGTCTGTATATTACTATTCTTGAAAATATTTAAAGGGTATTTCATACAAATAATAAGTAACCATTCTTTTCACTGGCATTGTGTATAAAATATAAAGAAATCAGATTATTTTAGTGAAAGAAAATTATTTAGTAAAAGATAGATAGAGCATATTACTTTCTTTAAAGAAATTTGTATTGTAAAAGATAAAGAAATCATATTATTTCATTGAAAATATTGCAAAAAAATGTGTGTGAAATGATGGGAATTTCAAGTTGGATTTTCTTGAAACAAAAGATCAGATATATGCATGCATAAATATTAGTTAGTGAGTTAGTTTTCTTTTGGAAAAAGAAGTACATCCTCACATGCAAAGAAATAGTTGTTGTGCATTGAATTTTATAGAAAAATAAAAATACAAGTTTGCATGTAAGAGAAATAGCTACTATGTATTTTAGTTCTTGAAAAGAATATATTAAACCCTGAATACAAGAAGATAAAAAAGTTATGAAAAACTAGCTATTGGTCAAATTTCTTGGAAAGTACATGAATTTGTGCACATAACTAATAACCATTGTATTAGTTTCTTGGGAAGGAATTGTGCACATAAATAATAACTCATTTATTAACTCTTGAAAAGGAAATGTGTGTTTTCACATTTTAATTGTGTTAGAATTTCTTGGAAAACTGCCACGGTTCTTGTGTGCTTGAGCATAGGTTAAATATATTAATTTTCTTGAAAAGATTTGTTATACAATTCTTGGAAAATATTTCATGGCTTTTGTGTGGAAGAGAATTAAATTATCTAAGTCATTCCTTGAAAAGGGTTACATGTGAAACTTGTACAACAAAGGAATAACTATTTTTCTAGATCTTTGGTAAAAGTAATGTGTATTTATATGCACAAAAGATTAGTTGATTGTAATCAATCTCTTTATGCATTAGTTGATTGTAATCAATCTCTTTATGCATGGGAAAATATAACTATTTTGAAAGAGGAATAAGAATCCTTATGCATCGAAACAATAGTTATTGTGTTAATTCCCTCTAGAAAAGGAAGTATGCATTTGTTTACATAAAAAGAACAACTAATTGTGGCAAGTTTCTAGAGTAAGAAACATGTTTTGCATGCATGAAATAACAGTTGATTGAGATAGATTTCTTGGAAAAAATGAATTTTAAATGCATAGAAAGGAAAAATATTGAGATATATTTTTTTGGGAAGAAATGTAGTTTGCATACATGAAAAGAATAGATATCATGTTAAATCATTTTGGGAAAAGATTTTGTTATGTTAATTTTTTGGGAAAAGGTCATGCAATTTCATGTATGACAATAACACCTATTGTATTAATTCTTTTGGGAAATATTACATAATGGTATATAAAAAGAAACATTTAAGGGTTAGTTTCTTTTAGACAAATCTTACATAATTGCATGCATTAACTATGACACTAGTTTTTCTTTTTTGAAAGGGTATTGGTTTACATTCATTGAGATTATGGTTGATGGACTAGTTTTATTGAAATATTGTTATGCATTGCAAGCATAAAGATATAATATATATGTCAGTCTATCTTTGATAATATTATGCATTTACATACAAGATTATGTTAGTGTTCCTCTTGAAAATCATGCATTTGCATGCAAGATTATGTTAACTTCCTTTTGAGAAAAGATTAACAATTATCATGAAACAAGCATGAAAGACCATAGCTCATGTGTTAGTATTTCTATAAATGAATAAGGAAAGTTGATGTGGTTTTCTTTGGGAAAAATGTGCGCTTATGCAAGGGGAATAATAGTTATATGACATGCTTGATAATTATATGTTTCTATTAATGCATGTGCAATGTTGGCAAAAAATCATGTCATGGTATGTGTTTATGTTTGATATATTCACGTGAATATATGTTGAAGAATCACTAATAAAGATTGGTTGATTAATACTTTATCTAATCATGATGATAAAGTTTGTTGATGACAACAATGGCAAGGGAAGATGGTGACTTATGAAAATGATAGATTATATATGTTTAACATGTTGGAGGAAATGAACTAGTGGCCTATACATATTGAAGGAATGTTAGTTGTAGGAGAATTGAATGATTGGAAGAAAGAGACACCAAAGATATAATGTTTGAGGATTTGTGGTAAATAGGATCATGATGACTGTAATAAATTCTAGCTAAACATGTTGTTTTGAGATAATATTTCTATGTAATATTTTATGAAAATTGATAAGGAATGGACTCCTTTACAATCCATTGAGCGAGGGGTGAACACCCTCACAAATGTTTAATAATAAAATTAAACATTTGTCGGTTTTCACCCTATGGGGTTTTGTAATGATGTGGTTGCCTATTGTGTTATTTTTATGATGTTACTTCATTCCATGAAATGACATTTATATTATCAAGTATGCAATTAATAATTGAGTTAAAAGAAACATGCAATTTATTCAAGGTTATATGGAAATTTGAGTTAATATACAACAATCACAATTAATGATTGTGTAACTTATTATTCATTTACTAAATATTACTCTTTGTAATGATGATGGTTTATTTAATGGTCATTGAAGCAATATGGTAAGTAATTCAGAAGGGTAAATGTTGTAAAAAAAATTAACTCCATACATTTTCATATGAGGTTACTAGACATATTACTTAAATATTTTATTTTACTTATTACAAAGATAAATAATACAAAATAAAATGTAAGATAAATAATATTAAAAAATAACAATTAATACTAAACTTATAAATCAATATTCATTTTAATACAATCAATATGAAAAAAATAGAAAATCAATATTCATTTTAATCTAATAAATATGGAAAAAAATAAAAAATAAAAACCAGATAAATGTTAGTAATAAAGAAAAAATAAATAAAATATATTAAATTACTAAGTGACATAATATTTTAATATGAAAAACTAAAAAAAATATCAAAAAAAATAAATAAATAAAAATAACACTATGTTAAAAGTAGTCTAGCTCTATCTTAATTTCAGATCTACCAAGCACCTAGAGGGATCAAATCTCTTTTCGCTCTAAACGATTCTCTTTTCACTCTAAAAAATGTTTGCATTTCAAAAGATTTGATCCCTCTCCACTTGTAGATTATGTCTTAATATGAATCTAGGTTAGTTTAATTTTTCTTTTAAACAAGTTATATTCTACATGAATACCAAGGCTTCTCATACAGTAATTTCAAAAGATTTGATCCCTCTCCACTTGTAGATTATGTCTTAATATGAATCTAGGTTAGTTTAATTTTTCTTTTAAACAAGTTATATTCTACATGAATACCAAGGCTTCTCATACAGTAAACTTGACCAAGTCAAGTCAAATTTACTTTAACTTCTAAACAAAAAATAATAATAATAATAATGTTATTTTTATTATTTTAGTTGCAAGTTGTTTTTATTTTTACATACCACTTAAAAATATTTAAAGGATATTACAATATCTCTACCATACTATGTTGGAGACCCCATAAAAATTCTATTATATTATTTTGTTAATAAATTAGGTTAGACTTTACCCCTCATTTTTTAGCTCCACTTTTATGAGAATCCATAATATTGAACCATGATATTCATGGGGAATCTAAGCTCCACTTTTATGAGAATCCATAATATTGAAACATGATATTCATGTGAAATCTAACTTATTGAAAGAGAGAATTAAACTGGTATAAATTGATATATATAAAATTTTTGAATTAATGATTATACAAAAAATATTATAAATACACTTATTCACCCATTATTAAACTTATATCTATATATCTATATATATATATATATATATATATATATATATATATATATATATATATGCATTAATGATTATACAAAAGGTATTATACATATAGTGATTCTTAATATTTATTTTATGATAGAAATAAAAATAAAAATATCCAATAAATTTCAATAATATTACAAATAAACATTGTATTCTAAGTACATGGCATTTTAGAAAATTTGAATTAAAATTGTTTAATTCAATTGCACTAGATTTTTCATGGTAAATCTATACATTCAAAAATATATCTTAAACAACAACAAAAAAAAATCACAATATTTCTTATTACAAACTATTTTATAGAAACTATTTTCTCTATAAAATAAAGGTATCTCATAGCTACTTCATCTCTAATATAAAATAAACATATTCAGTAAATTATCTCTAATATAAAATAAACATAACAACAAAAATCACAATATTTCTTATTACAAACTATTTTATAGAAACTATTTTCTCTATAAAATAAAGATATCTCATAACTACTTCATCTCTAATATAAAATAAACATATCCAGGAAATTTCATTCAGCTATATTACACGTTCTCTTTGAAAAATAAAGGAACTCATGGATATCAATAAATTTAAATCCATTTTAAACTCATGGCTATTTATGGTACATTTAAACTTCCTTGTACTGACATTATAGTCTTGGAAAATCCTGTTCCTTTTAAATACAAATCCTTTGGATTCCACAAAAGGTTTAATTCCTCAAATGGAATCCCGCAGCGAAGGGCAGTTACAGAAGTTTATAACGTTATACCTTTCATTTTCGTTTGTTAGCATGTGAATCACAACTTTCGCACGCCCGGCCCACATTTCATTTCCGACGTGCGGTGGTCAGAGTTTGGGATGAGTCAGAGTATCGTCTTGTCTTTATCTCAATTGCAGGTTTCTTCAATCGGTATTCAACAAGTATCATCTTCATCTCAATTGCAGGTTTCTTCAATCGGTATTCAACAAGTATCATCTTCATCTCAATTGCAGGTTTCTTAAATATTCTCGAATATGATGAATAAGAATGAGCTTAGTTTTTAAGTTAAAATTTCGGCGTAATACAATATAATATGAAATAAAGTAAACAATCGAATTTTCAACAGTTTTTCAAAGGACCGCCTACGTCCTGTCATCTGAATTTTAAGAACACCTATTATGATGGTTCTACTTTATTCCAAACTTTTAAATATTATAATTTTCAAGAGATGATATACTATATTTAGTACTTTTCGAAACCTGCAGTGTAGAAAGTTCGAAAATTCGAACATGGGGTGATAATTTAGTTTAGCGGATGTGACACCAGCTCTGTGAAATTGTGTTGAGGTTGGATGGCCCTCCAATGTCATTTTCCTTTGCCCCACATTTAAGAATATCACATGATGACGTTTTATATGAAATATCTGAATCCAAAAAGAAAGCAAAAGCGTCCATTTATCCTTACGTCGACGCCACGTCTGCTCATTCGTTTTCTTGAATGGTCAGATATTCCATTCCCTTTCCCTGCTTGCATGGCCTCTTTAAGTAGTGCAGTTTCCCCTTCAATTTTCATTACAATTTGAACGGGTTTGTCTTCCATTCATTCTCTTCGTAGACTACGAGTTGAGTTGAAGTTAGTTTTCACATCTATATCTCTCTGTGTTTGTGGGTTAATCAATTAATTATGGGTAAGGTAGAAGGAGCCAACCCAATTGCAGGGCTTCTGTTGGTATTGAATTTCTGTATGTATGCAATCGTTTGTGGAACCGCGGGATGGGCCATTAACGAAGCAATTGAAAATGACATTACTACCGGAATGCATATTCATCGCATCACATTTTCTGTAAATTGTAGAATAGATTACGTTGTGTAAATTGTAAAATAGTTTATGTCGCATTTCTCGATTGTAAAATGCATCTGGTTTCTATTAATACAACGAAAGCTAACCGCTAAAACAAATGAGAATAATGTAATGGTGGTCACGTAGGCGTTGGAATTCCGTTACCCAACCCCGTGTGGGCGGTGTATTTTCCAATGGGAAACGCTGCTACGGGCTTCCTCGTCATCTTTGCGCTGGTAGCAAGCGTGGTGGGAGCGGCCTCTTGCATTTCGGGGATGCATCATATGAGGTTATGGTCAGAGCAGAGTTTGGCCGCTGCTGCATCAGCTGCCATGACAGCCTGGATTCTCACTCTACTCAGCCATGCGGTATAGCTTATATTTTTATACAACGGCTTCCATTTTCAACTTACTTACAATTAGGGTTATTAATAAGTATTTAGCAATATTACAAGCAAATATATATATATATACACGAACTTTTAGAGGAACCCATATACGAACATTTGGACTTTCACACTCCAGTGTTTTTCACATGGCCTTTTGCCTTTAACTTATTGGTGTTCCTCATACATCGATGAACCTCAAGCGAACCTCGTCTCACAGGTACTACCTCAATAGACAGTTTTAACACATGAAAAAAAATTGTACTGAAGCGGAATGTATCATGCTCAGAAAATGGATAGTCATATATTTATGCAGAAGTTTTTTTACAAATTCAGAGAGAATTTCTTAAGCTCCTTTCCAAAGATATACTATTTAGGCATTTATTAGATGTTGCGACTTGTCAAACAAGAAGCTATCTAAAGGCTTCCTGGCCTTTCACAGACTCTATCTCAGAACTTGAATTCTTCTGAAAAGATACAGACTTCAAAAACCTAAGAATTTCGTCACTTTAGGTTCTCACGAGAGCTCCCACTCTGATGCACAAGCTTCTCAGATCTGACTCTAAAGAGATGGAAGTAAGAACTTCCTCCTCAGACTCAAAAACTCAAAAACATAACCAAAATCACACTCTCACTCCGAATGCCCAGAATGAGCCTTACTCCTTCCTTATATAGGAAAATGAGGGGACAAACATCTGACAGTCAAAGAGACAGATCCATTACTATCTTTCGTCAGTCGAAGAGATGTGGCTCAAAGCTCACCAAAAGTCAGAAAAGTTCTCTGAGCCTCGTGACTGAAGAATCTTCGTACTAAGTTACACTATGGAAGATTTGAACAAATCCCACAAAAAACATTGTACTGTAAATAACTTTTACATAGTGGATATTTAAAAAAAAACCCACGAGAAAACTAGTCACATTCATTCTTGTGACTAGACATCATTATTACACTATGGAAGCTTTAAGGACAAGCCCACAAGAATTATTAGTCCCCCAGGGGTGTGGCCCCTGGAAATCTTATCTGAGAATATCTACAAGAATCCAAAGCCTTTGTATAAATTATTTGTACAATCATAGGCATTCTTAAGACGATTTGGTGTTTAATCTTAGTCATGACTAGCCATTCATGGTTTCATTTCATAAAATAACCAAGAATTTGACTATCTTGATAATTATTGATATCTCCAACAGTTTTACATGGAGAATGCTAGCATTCAGTTAAAAATCCACAAGTGTCACATTCATATCAAAAGTCATGTTGGAAGAAAAGAGGATCCATAGCAGTCTTGTTGAGGTTGAAATCGTTCCACCATTGTTGAAGCCATTCCCCTTGTCGTTCTCTTTGTGTGGTCCCTGTGGCCCCAAATTTCACTCGTGTAGTTAGTTTCATTTTTTCCATCTACAATCATGATGTCTCACCACAACTTTTTGTAGTCTAAAAAGTTGTAAATAGTATCAGGGAGATAATTCTTGGATTACCCTGTGGCCACATTTCTGGCCACATTTTTGGAAGATTCTCCTCTAATTGCTTCCTTCTCTCCAGATCACAGCGATATCTCTAAAATTTTCACTTAATTATTCTTCAGCCAAATGTGCGGCCATCATACTCCTCTAATACACCATGTCGTATATCCATTTGCTACCTTTGGGGTAGACTTTCCTTTCATGTACTAAATGCTAAATATCTGAATGAGGTTGCAAATTTGCATCGAGCATTTTTGTGTTTCTTAGCTGGCATGTTGGTTTCCATTTGGAACAATATTCTTCCTAGTTCTTTGCTTTAGAAATACTTCTCAAAGTCTCTGTATGTTGGGAAGGGTCCCATTCTATTACTATCACCATGGCAGTGTCTTTCTGATTTAAATATTCCCTACTTAAAACATTAGGCAGACAATTCTTTTCGCCTTTGATGTGTTCGACTTCAAAGTCAAATTTTGAAAATAGAGCCTACCACCTTACGAACTTAGCTTCTCCTGCTTTCTTTATAGCTTTACTAAGGACTTTCTTTAATGCAAAGGCATCTGTTCTTAAGAGAAACTTTTTGTGTATCAGGTGGATATCAAATTTATCAATGCAGTTCCATGCTACTTTGACCTCTTTTTCTATAGTAGAATAGTTTTTCTCAGGTGGGCTCCAATTCCCCGAGACAAACTGAACTATTTGTTCTTTTCCTTCTTTCATTTGCTTCAAAATTCCTGCCCACCCTTCATTGCTGGGATCTGTTTCAACAATTTTGAAAGAATCCTCATCAACGATATGAAGAATAGGAAGAGTTTTTACCTTCATTTAAATTATTCTGACAACTTCAGTGTGGGCCTGAGACCAAGATTTTGGATGTTTTTGCAGTCTTTTGTTGAGTAATAATCTATCTTTGGTGCAATCTTTGTAAAAGCTGCTTGCATAGTTTAAACATCCCAGTAATCTCTGTAATTGAGTTTTGTCAGTGATAATATCTAGAAATTTATTAGCAAATTCCAGAGCATGTATTTTGCAGAGTGATCTGCCCATTTTTTATTGTATGGCCAAGAAACTTGATACTTGTCTGAAATAATCCAATCTTTTTCTTGCTAAGAACCAATCCATTGGTTTTGACAAGTTGTATAAATTTATGGATATGTTTAAAGTGATCATGGACGTTTTTAGAAAATATAAGTATATCATCAATGTATACTAGTAACCAATCAAAATATGGCCTAAAAATATTATCCATAACCTTTTGGAATTTGGAGGGGGCATGCTTTAGTCCGAAAGGCATGATGTTCCATTCATAGTGTCCTGTTGGGACACTGAAAGTAGTCTTAAACATATCATCTTCATTAATTTCCACCTGCCAATATCCTGATTTCCTATCAAATTTAGAAAATACTTTAGTCGCTAATATTCTTGCGAAAAGATTTCCTTTGTGAGGAATGGGGTAAGTATCATTTGATAAGAAAATATTCAGAGTTTTATAGTTTATGACCAGTCTTGGGGTACCTTTTAACTGTTTTGAATGTTTATTAACATAAAAACCATAACAGTTCCAAGGACTATTGGATTCTCTAGTCAATCTTCTTTCCAAGAGGATTTGTATCTCTTTTTGATAGAGATCTCTATATTCTTTGTTCATAGGGATTTCTCTGCTCTTGCAAGGTTTCCCTTCATACTTATCTTTGTAGGGAAATTTTACACAGTGTTGTTTTCTATGCCAAAACGCATTTGGTTCTTCAACACAACATTTTTTTCTATCTGTGATCTCAGAGTTGAGACCCTTTTTTTAATTAGAGGAGTCTGAAAATAGTCTCCTATCTTTATGGTGGTTTTTAGCTCCTTGAGCTCTTCAATTTTATTTTTTGTCTTTTCGATCTGCTACATTGCTTGTACCATAGTAGAGGCTCTGGGAGTAGAGACAAAAGGTAACTTGATCGTTTGTAATTTTCCATTTGATCTTGGTACATATATAAAATAACCAGTCTTGCCATTTTTCAATATTGCTGATCCATGTGGCTCCACAGCTGCTAAAAATACATTCCCCAAAATACAGTCAACTGGAATGTCTGCAGCAACAAATTTTAATTTGATACAATGCTCTTTAAAGCAAATAGAGGTCCAAGGGACTTCATATAGTAGATCTTTGTTTCCTAACTCAATCACTTGTCTAAAGGATTTTATCCAATACTTTGCAGGCACTATTTTTGAATTCAGAGTATTCACATCTGCCCTGGAGTCAATAAGTGTTCTTAGGGAAAACATTTCACCATTTATACAGATATCTAGCATAACATGATGTTGCTGATACTTGATAGACATTACTCTCATGTCGGTGAATCCTATAGTTTCATCTTTTCTTCCTTCAAATATTTCAATGTTTGGGTTAGTGTAGTATACATCATATGCATCCTCAATTTTCTTCCCTTTTTCTAACTCATAGACCTGTGCTTTTAGAGAGACAATCTCTTTTTTGAGATGATGAATCTCTTGGTTGACTTCTCCTAATGTGAGGGCTCTGGTCTTAGATTTCTGTTGGCTTCTTTCGAAAGATATTGTATTTCTTCCAAATGAGGCATCAATGAATAATTCCTTTGGTTCAGTTTTAGAGGCAGTCTTGCTATAGTTCCCCTGATTTTTGTGCATTGTGCTTAGAAAAGTTTTTAGTAACTTTTCCTTCATTTCTCCTTCTTACAATGTTTTGATCTAGGCAAGTAGCTTTGTTTCTGCATCGTCCATGGTTTGTGCCACGAGAACCTTCTCCATTGGCTGAGAAACATGGTCTTCATCAGATGAGATTTCTGATTCAATGCTTGATTCACATTGACAATTGTCTAAATCAGTGCAGTCACATTCATTCATGTGCATGTTTAATTCTTCATCAGAGCATTTTGAAGAAGAACTTTCAGAGGATTCAGATGTTGAAGAGAGTTGTTGTTGTTGTATCTGTTCTCTAAATGATATGTTTGGACAATTATCAGATTTGTGATTCTTAGAACCACATTTATAACATAGGGTTGGAACCATGACTTTTGTTTTTACTTTAATTTTCTTCTTTGTAGCTTCAAAGGATTTCTTTCCTTTATTTCTCTTCGATTCTTCTGATAAAGGACAGTGACTGGAGGTATGTCGAGTTTGGCCATAGAGCCAAAAAATCAATTTATTCCACTAATCTTTCTTATGTATCTGCAAATGAATATCCTTGGGTTCATAGTAATGTGTTTTTGGCACATATCTATAGTATCATTTCTTGGTCCCTTTTCTTTTCCTCTGTGGATATTTTCTGTATTCTTGTCTTTTTTTCTTTCTTGGCCCTCTTTTTAGCTTTTCTTCTTTTTACTATGGGGTCATCTATAGCAAGACAATACTTGTTACAGATAGATTTGTTGTCAGGTAATCTTGACATCTTCTGTAGAGATTTATTAACTTTCATAATAGTTTATAAACTTACCAAAACTTTTGTTATGATGTTGTATATTTCTCCCCAAGTAAAGGATTCAAAAGGCAACTAAAAAGCATCTTGTTGTCTTAGATAATCTACAAATTTTGAAGGCAAGGCTACTAAGTAGATTTGTTTCCACAAGATATTTTTGTTATCTTTAACCTCATATATTCTCTGAATCGAGTCTCTATGAAAATCTTCATAATGAGACATTTTATTACATTAATATTCATGAGAATTATCTCATGCTTATTGGCAAGTTCAAGTTCTCCTCCACACCAATGTTATAAAATGAATGAAGTTAGTGCCCCAATCATATTGCTTTGTGGATCTCCATCAACATTATGAATGATATCTCCCACTCCATCTTTCAAGATTTCATTTTCCATTTTGTCCACTATTGCTGGTGATGACTCTGTTTCCCACCATCTCAATAGTTCCAGTAAAGCACTGAACAATAGATTTACAAGCTTCTATTTCATTTTTTCCCCTCAGTCACATGATCTTGTATTCTATAAACATAAGATCTATCATTTGTCGAATCTGAGCAACACTCAGATTGTCAATATTCCATTCTTTGTGTGATTTAGGATGGAAGTTATGTGTTTCTAGAAGTTTCCCTTTTCCATTGAGATTAGGTGTTGGATCCCTGGTAGATTGACTTTGGAGAGGCTCATAGATGGGGAACATATGTGGTTCTGAGATTTCAGGTTTCCCTACTTCCTTAAACAGTGAGGAGATAGTCATTGGCTCAAATTTTTCTTCGGCCATTTCTTTAGGGAAGAGAGAAGGAAATCTATCAACATGCTTAACAGGATGCTGAATATTTACATATCTCTTGAATAGAGAAAAAACATGAATCGGTTTATTTTTGGGGGCTTTATGAAGTTTATCAAATTTTTCAGATAGTTCTTTAATAGATTCCTGAGTAGATTGTTTTCCCATATCTACTCTCCTTTCAACATCTTCTATCCTTGTTAAGGATTCCTTAACAAAACCTTTCAATACAGTAGTGGAATAGTTCACATCATTCAGAGTTCTGTTAATACTATTTACAGAGACTTTTATACTATCAAAATCTTTTTTAACTTCAATAGACTTTGCACAATTCATTTCTAGCCCTTTAACTGTTGTATTTGTCCAGTTTATATATTCACTAGCTTTCTGTATCCTACCATCAATGTCGAGGGCACTGTCATCTTTTATGACCAGTGGAATGGCTTTAGCACTGTTCTGTGCTTCTCTTAATACAATGCCTTTGTAAGGAGGGAAGGTGGTAGGAGTTTCAATTTGACTATCATCTATGGTAGTCCAAGAATGTTTTACTCAGGATGATTCAACATCTTCCATTTGTACATCTGTATTTTCTTGCTTCCTCTTCCATTCATGAAAAGATAACAAGACATTGTTCTTCTGCATGTATGTTTTCCATTCATGGGATAATCTGATTTTTTCTGGGTATGGAGTGGTAAGGTCAAAACTTTCAGCCTCACGATGAGTGTATAAATCCCAATTAAGCATATTTTTCATCCATTGATGATCAATTGTATGCTTCCTACATCCTTCCATAACCAAAAAGAACTTGTGCATTTCTGGTTTTGACGACTTTTTACAATTAGAAGGCACAAAGTTGTCAAATCTGGATTGAGGGATTATTTAATCAAGTTGTTTCAGATATCCTAGACCATAGCGAGGCATACCAGTAGGACGCATTTTGCTAAACATCTCTTTGAGGCGGGCGTCTTCATCTTGCAAAGATGGAAGCTCATGAATCATTAATACATGATCAGTATCATGAGGGAAACGTATTTCAGAACACTTAGGATTTGGACATGGAGTGACAGAAGTTGTAGGAGAAGATACTCCTATCCTTGGATGGTGGTTCTAATGTATGACAGAATCAGCAAGGCTACTGAGATTTATCTCTTGATTACAGCTTGGGCAAATGACTTGCAGGGATGAAAAATTTACAATATGGGCATATTCCAATAGATCTATATGAGGGCAATTTACAGATGGTGTAAAAGAACTGGCAGTATCTACTACTTGTGGATCAATATACATGGATGATGCTTTACAAGCTAAATCAATTCTTTTGTGATCTATTGTAGATCTTCTAAGAATGGATACTACAGCAGATGATAGTCCTTCTTGTATATCAGCAGCAGTAATCTTTTGCAATGTTGGAGGTTTTAGGTTATCAACAACCCAATGTTCTGGGAAACTTAGGTCCTCCCGTTTAATAATCTGATGTTCTATCTTTTGATTCTATATATCTGTTAGAACAACCACACTAGATTTGGATTCTTTGTTGGGAGCATGGAGAACTGTAGGATAGAGTGTATTTGTGTGTCTAAAACAACCATGAGTTTGAATGGCAATATTATTTCTCTTTTTCTTCATATCAAACCCTGTTGTTTGAATCTATAGTTGTAAAATATCCTTGATGTGCTCATCAAATGTATATATAGAAAATTTGGGATAGCAATCAAAGTATACTGGTCCATTTGATAATGGAGCAACCATTCCTCCTATCAATGAATCTGAATACTTGTTATGTGTCAGATCTCTGACTATGACAAGAACAAAAGTATTCAGTCCTCTATGGACTAAGGGATTGATCCCTACCCTTATGCACCCTAGATGCAAATATTTGGTTCCCAGTCTTTTGGCTTCAGCCTGAAGTTTCTTAGTGTCAAGAAGAGAAAGTGTTTGTACAAAATCTGAGTTCTCTTGTATTTGACTAATACTTTCTTCGATAGATATTCTAGTTACAACTTTAAGATGAAACATAGATAAGTCAACATACACTTCTGACAAGGAGATATTGGGCAGACACCACTTAGGTGCAGGCTGACTTTCAAAATATTCAAGTTCTGCAGAATTTATAACCGTTTTAGATGATGAAGAAAACATCTCTCTTAATGGGTTTTCTTCAGCTTGTTCTTCAGCTTCAAGCTCTCTGAAAGAGATTGATCTTCTAGAATTATCCATTTTAGAGACTTATAGATTTTGAGTACTAACCGTAATGAACCAAATGTTACTCACTTTGATACCAATTTTCTGCAAGGGCTTCAGACGCGAAGCTTGCTCTCGTTGAGTCTCTTCTCTATGATCAATATACGAATCTTTACACGAACCCGTACACGAACCTTTGGACTTTCACACTCTTCAATTCCTTGTACATATATTTTGATATAATGCTCCCTCATTAAAACATCTTTAAAATCTATATTTCTTTTTTGAAAAAATAAAAAATATATAAAATTTATTTAAACATTCTTAAAAATTTATATTCTTCCTAAAGTGTGATAAATTCACTAACTTTGTCATATATTCAACCCTCAATAAATTCACTAACTTTGTCATATATTCAACCCTCAATGATATAAAAAAAAACATTCATAAAAAGAAAAAAAACAATGTGTAGATCTTGGCCAAGAGAAGCATGAATATTTTCCATTTATCAAATTGATGGAATTTATCAAATTGATACAATTTATATAAAAACAACAAAATTTAAAAGTTCATAAATCTATGGACTTTTTTATATATTCCATGTTTCAAAATATTACAATTTCTTCTCTGTAAATAAATAAAAATGAAAATGGTAGAAATTTAAAAGCATCCTTTATTAGAGATTATTAATTTATTGAGTTGACGTGCATTGATTCTCAACATTTTACCTTGGTTTATTATAATTTTAATCAAAGTTTCATAAAAATGCTCTATATTTCTATTTTACTATAAATTCAAATATAATTTTACAATTTTCTGGAAATCTTATTTCTAAATTTGAATTAATTCAAAACACTCTATAGTACATAATTCTTCTTATGAAAAACGGTTTTTAGTAAACTCCACACATTTCTAAAAAAACAAAATCTACACACTACCATCACGCTCATTAGAATTCTTCACACAAACTAATTTTGGACAACTTTCACATCCTCGCACAATACCATTATCTGAACTTCCAAATTTATGCGAGACATTAACAATTAAAAACATCATTACTTATATGCCTTAATAATGCAAAACTCCACTCACCATAGAGGCATCAAAATGTGAGAATTTGTTACGAAGGAAGATCCACATTGTTGTGCCATATTCTTTGTCCTTTAATGTCAACCTTACGAATATTGAAGATAAGGAGATTTGAGTTGGAGTATAAGGTATACGCTTTATGCTCGTTGAGGATATCCGCTTTGGTAAACTGAACAAAGATGCAAAATCTGTCTTCCTTCGAAGGAGTCCTCTGTAACCCCAGTCATTGGCAAAGCTTAAACTTTGACTATTACCATCTTCCGCTTTGCGTTCTCATCGTCGCAAAGCTTAAACTTTGACATCCTCACGCTACTTAATAGAATAACTAGTTAATAGAATAAACTAGAATAAATACCCTAAGCGGGTACTTGCTATACATAATTAAGCTCAAGGCATTAAACTGTTTTGCATCTAATAAATCATTCGAGTCGTTGTGCGGAATGGGGAATGCGGATAGTTTGACATATATCTGGAAGGATGGCATTTTTCCCTTTATCCTACCACCCTTTGCTAAAAGCATTTTTTGCATCATCCATTACAACGTATAAATTATGCCCTCCTCAACAACGTTACAACGTTAAATTACAACGTGTAAAGTATCCTCCATTACAACGTTGTGTTATTGGATTATGAAGCTCAAAAGCATTGGATGATATATTTGTAGAGATGCCAAACCATCCAGCGCTGACAAAGACATTACAATTTTTGTCACCAGTTTAATAATAAAACATATTAAAAAATGTTTACACTCCCATACCACGAAAATATAATTATTATTATTAAATAAAAAATTTACAAGTTTGTGTTTCCACAATCTTTATTTATATTGTTTTTATTATCAAAATAAAAAATAAAAATAAAATATAAGATATTCTTTTAAAAATAATTTATCATTAAAATATTAAAAAAATTTGTTTAGGAAAAAATTCAAACTATTATTATAATTATACAAAATCATTTATTAAAACAATTAAACAAATAATTGATTAATATGATATCCTTAACTCTAAATATAAAATTCCAACATTAAAAAGCGTTATTTATATATTATAAATATAAAATTTCAACATTGAAAAGTATTATTTATATATTATAATTACCACCTTAAATTTATAAAGTTATTTAACATAATTTCTAGAATTCTAAACATAAAATTTAACAATACTTTTACTGCAAAATACTCATATAATAAATATAAAGAATTACATATTAATAATAGGATTTTTTTTTATTAATCATATTTTTAAGATTGGATTAATATTTGGAAAGTTCATCTTCAAAATGAACCATATTTGAACTACATTAATTGGTCTAATATGTATCACAAAAATCTAAAATTAAAATTTAATATTACACATTAGTTAATCAATTTAGATTAAATTCTGCAAAACAATTAAAAACCACATAATATTATTCAGAGGGAAAATCAACATATGGCCTAGGCCAGCAGATATTTACAACATATGGCCGAAGCCAGCAGAATTCAGAATATTACGGCATAGCCGTTACAAATCATAGGCCAAAGCCAGCAGATAACCAACATAGGCCGAAGCCAACAGATAACCAACGCAGACGGCATAACCGTCATAGGCCGAAACCAGCAGATACGCGGGGTCCACAACCAACCGGCGCAGGATTCCATCGCGGCTGGGGGGAGCGAAAGCCCTATGTGATATGATACTTAAAAAACCATATATTATTTGATCAATTTGGCGTAAGTTCCGCAATGTATACTACTTTCAGGCACCCCCAACAATTTTCCAAGAACCTTTTGCCTGTCCGTCGATGCTGCTCGTGCAGGCAGGGTTCATGATAATGGCACTCTCGCTATTAATGGATCGAGCTCTTTCATCAGGTTGAATTCTACAATAATTATCATTGTGCGGAATGTGTTGCTAAGTTTTATTGTGCAGACCTTGGCATCTCCGCATACCTCCGCACTTGGCTCCTCCACACACACGTGCATATAATTCTTAAGCCAGCGAGAACGTTTTTTTGCTCATGAAAAACCTATTCTTGGCAGTTAGACATGTTCTCGTTATTCCTCGTGAAAAAAATCTTTGTCAACATTTTTTGTCTTATTTACAATGAAATTACTTATCAATATTTTGAAATTGCATCCATCTTTGTATTTTTGTTTTATTTACAGTGATGGAATTACTTATCAATATCTTGAAATTGCATCCACAAAATGCTGGTACAAACCATTTAATATATTAAATGATTTCAATAAAACAATATCCCAAATTCATGAACATTTTATTGAAAACCATTTAATCTATTAAATTATTACAATAAAATAATAGCCCAAAATTCATTAAAATATATTCGAAGTGAGAAATCTGGTATTAAATTATTTAATTATTTCGCATGGAAGAAGCGTGCTACATGAATAGTTGAGCAAGTCTTTCTTAGATGTTGATTGGAAATCGTTGTTGCGGCATGTTATACAATTCTCAACATCATGATTGGCCTAGCATGCATTATTTAGAATGTGGAGCTTTGCTTGTATGAAGCTTTACGCCCATTGAAACTTCGGCACAAATTTTTCAGTGAAAAAAAAAATTATATATTATAAACTTTAGCTTTTTTTATTTTCGCCCAAAATATTTTCCCTATAGGTTTTATTTAATATATAATTTGTTTCTTTAATTTTATTTAATATATAATTTGTTTCTTTAGTTTTATGTATAATTTGCACATGAATTGTTCTTTCTTTCATGTGGAGAAGCTGATTGTGTTGTATAATTTGCACATGAATTGTTCTTTTTTTTACGTGAAGAAGCTGTTTGTGTGAGAGTATAGAGAAAACACAATTGTGTGCACTCTCTATACGATCAACTTCTCCACGTTCACTCTCAATTAGCGTAGTGTAAAATTTGTTAGAATAATTAATCACGCTTATTCGTATGACGATGAGTAGTTGGTGTTAGTATGTGGGGAATTTAATAATCAATGATAGTCCGCAGATTTAGGTAGGAAGTAAAAGGCAGTCAATGAAACCTCTGTAGATTTACAATCTCAGTGTTTGTGAATGATATTGATAAGCTATTCATGAGTCTTCATATTTCTGATATGGTATCACAACTCAGGTGAGTTGTGAGGAGACAGAGCTTAGTTGAGTTGTGAGGAGAGGACATTCTCGCTTCCGCTTCGTCCACATCTGCTCGCGCCAGTGCTTCCCTCTGAGGCGGAACGCTCCCCTACCGATGTATTTTTACATCAGTTGTGTGAGTTTGAGCCAAGGGTTTGAGCAGTTTGTGGGCTCAATTATGTGAAGAGCTTAGGGCTTAGTGTGTGAAGAGCCATTGAAGAGTTGTTCTTCGATTTTTGAGTTTGCTATGTATTTGAAACGTTTGAAGGCAACGCTGCTAGATTAGTTGTTCAAGCCGACGGTCAACTCTGCAGATATGAGAGAGTTGAGAGTTGATCTGTCACCAAGAGACTGAAAATAAAGAACCACGATGGCACTCGTGCGGTTGTCCCTGCGGTGTGTTGTTTTTGGATGTTTGTGGGTAGAAGTTAGAACCACTATCCAATTATGGGAGGTTTGTCTTTATTTTGAACTGTTGGTGTGAAGAGCGTTGTTGTGAACATAAGTGGTGACGTATTTTTGTGCAAGATGTTTCAAGAATTCTTTGCACCTATGATTGAGTTTTTTTGTTACAGTGAGGAGGAGTTTGCGACCTCGACATTGAGCACGATGCGTGGATTGGAGAGCCCTTGTTATTCGTTGATTGAAGAAGCACATTTGACCTGTGTGTGAGAAGACGACAATCCAGTGTGGAATAAAGCCGAGGGAGAGCTACTCGATGGTGGCAGGAGACCTATGTTTGGCATGCGTTATTTTTTTTGTGAATTGAAGCAGCCAATCGTGGCTTTAGAAGCTGTTATGGGGGGCATTAGTACGATCGCATTGGTGAAGGGTCATATTGGTATGGCTGTTGCGGGTTGTATGAGCGTTGGAAGAATTGAAGTGTGGGAGAATTATCAGGTATTTCAGCGACCCTGAAATGTTCGATAAATCAAGATTTGAGGGAGAGGGACCACCTCCCTACACATTTGTGTCGTTTGAAGGTAGTCCGTGAATGTGCGTGAAGTGGTCATTGGGGTCGTTTCCTGACAGAATCTGTTGATGAGGCGGCGTAGACTCGTTGAGGCTAGTGAACAACCAGAGGTTACCGAGATTTTCGCTGCATGGGAGGTGATTTTGGTGTTGTCAATTGAACTAGGTTGTTGCTGCCTGTTGTGATGTGAAGTGAGAGGCGTCAAAGCCTAGGAGTTGTCAGAGGAGTTGAGTTGAGTTGTAGGAGTTGACTAGTAGCATGCAAAGAAGTTATGGGATGACAAAGGAAAATTAAACAGTTTCGGAGAGAACTGAAATAGCTAAGGGAAGCCGCATACAACTATGAAAAGTTTGTGGCAGAAGAATCTATACCTAACGCAAAATTGGACCAGATCAATGGAGAATTTGGAGACACCAATGTAATATTGAAGCCATTAATGTCCATTTTACCAATTTGTCATGTAAAAGTCGGCAATTAAATTGGAGGGATTGTTTGATTGGTCAGATTTACGAAATTTGTTCAAAGAAATTTGATAAATGCTCATGATAAGAGTAGAGGTGCAGTACAATTTCTTCCTATTATATTAATTCTTACTGAAAACATTTTGTCTAGTATTTTTTATGAATTTGGTGAAATATGTGATGCAAAAATGTTTTGGGATATTCTTGAAATGAAGTACAATATGAAGTGGAGTGCAAAAACTCAAGTTGATGAAAATGCTATTGAAAATGGTGATTGTTTTGAAAACATCATAACTGGGATCAAGACTAAAGTATGTTTGTAGTTGACAATAGAGTAGCATGTGATGGTGAGCAAAATCCTAGCATGTGATAGTGAGGAAAATCCTTGTGATGCAAAGACGTATGAAGTTAAATTTGATGAGAATTATGTATCTCATGAAGAGTGGTTCAATTTGATGCATGAAAAGCATCTTATTGATGAGTTGTTGCTTGGTGAGAAGACATGTCTACCTCCATACACAAATCAAATGCAGGACAGCGACAAAGTTGATTAAAGAGGTTGAAGACAAGAAACAACCAACTATGAAAACAGAGAAAGATGAAGAAAGGAAAGCTCTCTTAAAAGAGCTGGATGGAAATGGTTCTTTTTATGATCTTGTATGTAAATATAACATTTCTTTTAAGTGTGGAGACAGTGACAGTGAGGAAGAAGCAATAAAACTTGAAGAAATGACAAGCATTAAGGACAAGTATAAGTCCCAAGAATCTTAACCTGCTCCATCATTATCTTATGGCAAAAAAGGTGAAGATGTAATTGCACCAGCAAATGAACAAGCATGGACCGTTATCAAGTTTTTTATGCACCCTTGTAAGCCTAGCTGAGACTTAAACCACTGGGAAAGTTAAAGTATAGATTGTGATTAAGGGGAGGTGTTAGAATAATAATCACACCTATCCATATGACAACGAGTAGTGGTGTTAGTCTGCGAGGAATTTAATAGTCCGTGAAATTTAAATAGGAAGTATATAGCAATTTCCTCTGTATATTTACCAACTTGATCTATGTATAAATCTAGTGTTTGTAAATGATATTGCCAAGCTCTTTGTGAGTTTTCATATTTATGATAAAATCATTGTTAGTATAGTGAATTAATAATTGTTTAATATGAATAGAGTATAGTAATATTAATAACAATGCAATTATTAGCTTAATAATAAATTAACAATTAATGAATCATTAATATTAGTTGCAAGTTATTATGCATTACGATAATTAATTCAATATATTATTAATTCAATATATTATAGCATTAATAGTATTATATTAATGCTATAGTCTCATTACTATACTCTTATCATAGTCCCAGTATTGAATGGCCCGCATTAATATAATGCTAGTACTAATCATTAATCAATGCAGACTCGCGAACTAATAATTTATGACAATAGGACGTACGAAAATGAGAAGCATGTACCCAAAAGCCTTAATAAATTAATTGGTGGTAAAGACAAGGTCTATGCTACTTTATAAATATTCCCTTGGTTGTCTTTAACCTATAATAAAATTATAACTCAAGCAAAACATTTATTATATTCTATTAATATACTTCATCCAAAAGCTTAAATGAGCTACATACTTTGATGTTTCTTTTGAATAAGTATTAGTGAGTTTCTTATGGAGATTGTCAACTTACTTTATTGAAAAAATAAGATGTAATATTAAATTCTTCAAACTGCAACTACCACACATTTAATTAACAACAATTATTGAATCATCAGATATTTTTTTTTTCAGAAGAAAAAGCAATATGGAGTATATATATTATGTTCAAAAAAGAGATCAGCATATACAGAAAATATGGCAGGCTTTTGTTCAAGATATGTTCTCTTCTTTGGAAAGAGTTTTCATCTATCCATCTTTCATTTTTACATATACAAAATTTTGAGAAGAATATAGTTCATCATCATAGAAGATTAAAAGACTTTTCAAAACTGTGTATATACATATAGGTTAGAGTTATTATCTATCCAAAAATTTGAGCCTGAAACATACTAGAATATTGTCGATCTTAAATGTCGGGCAGAGAGGCTGTATGTCAATTGAGCAAGATTCCATAGTGATGTTGAGGTGCCACTTCCCATATGGATCATGCATTCCTTCCTTTGAGAGTTTATCCGCCAGATCATTATGTTTGCGCTTTATGTGGAAAATAGAGAATATATCAGGCTTCCATAGTGCAACTATCCTGTCCAGCCATCCTGAAAAGTTATCATTTTTTATAAGATGATTGCCTTTTACATGTTCAATGATAAAATTAGAGTCTCCATAAACATTGATAGGGCTGATGTCCATAAAAGTATAGAAAAGTAGCAATCCATGCAAAGCCATTATTTCTGCTTTGTTATTTGTCCCATTGCCACTATTCCAATACAAATAGTATTGAAGATCACTACATTCACATAGCTATAATCAGTTTCATAAAATACATTAAGTCTATAATCTTTAGAAATTAAAATTATTGTCTCTTAAAAAATATTACTTTCCTCCCTCGGCACCATCTTAAAATTTAACCATCTTAAACTTTAATCCATTGTAAATTATTTAAAATTAAAAAACCTCTAACACTACAAAACAAAGACTTTGACTTTACTTGATATCAAAATACCCTATCCCTATTCTTATCAACCTCGAGATGTATAAGCCATATCCCTATTCTTATCAATCTCAAAATTAATAACTTGTCTTTATTATTATAAGTAGGGGATGATGTAACATTGAAAAATGACTCTAATTTAGAAAATACATTAAAAAAAAAAAAAAATAGGTTGCAACCTATCTTTAAAAAAAAAAATAATAAGTTGGGTTTATTATCCGCCACCCATTGAATCCATTTCCTCTCATGCCTTCACGAATTTTGAGAAAATGATCGAAAACAATCTATTGACTCGAAGGTGTACTTGCACAAAGTGCAATGTATTATACCTTCTTTTTAGTTTAAAACTTGGAAAGAGATTGCGGAGTAGTCTAATGAGATGACATTTCACCTTTCGGATTACACGTCGACTCATCGCCAGCGAGCTGCTCTCGCAGAATCTCGACCATGGACCGTGGGTGCAGTCATGTTAACCCACTATGTTTCCCATCAGCAGTGTGTCTCCGCTTCCCACCGTTTACCAATGACACCTATCCATAGCATAGAACATAGAAAATGCTGCCTAACATGCAAGGCAGATAGCTTTCGTCTTTCTTTCCAGGTTGTTATCTGGATTCGCGTGCTGTCACTAAAATGGTGAAAGCTATCTGCTTTATATGTCAGGCAGCATTTACTTTTCTATGGTCTATAAAATAAGAGTTTCCCCATCCATACATATCCATGTATCCATACACATCCATGTATCCATCCAATCTAATTCAAATTTAAAATTTGAAATATTGGAAGGCTTAAAAGTATAGATTTGAAATTTACACATCCATGTATCCATCCAATCTAATTCAAATTTAAAATTTGAAATATTGGAAGGCTTAAAAGTATAGATTTGAAATTTGAATTTGGTTATTGTTTACCCGGTCTAATACTACCATGGGATCATTCATATCTGGTGAGAGTTGACCGAGACAGATAAGCAAACCATGGCTGCTCCTAGACTGAAGAAATCTTGCCCACTAAATCTATGGGCCCCTTACGATCTCTTTTTTTTTTTTGTCAATCTCAAGCTTAGGAGGAAATCGAGGTTCCTGATGGTGAGGGGCTTGCTTTAAATATCTTAGTTGAATGCTATATTTTGACCTAAGTTCCGCAATATTTACTACTTTTAGACACCCCAACCATTTTCCAAGAACCTTTTGCCTGTACGTCGATGCTGCTCGTGCAGGCAGTGTTCATGATAATGGCACTCTTGCTATTAATGGATCGAGCTCTTTCATCAGGTTGAATTCTACAATAATTATCATTGTGCGGAATGTGATGCTATGTTTTATTGTGCAGACCTTGGCATCTCCGCATACCTCTGCACTTGCTCCTCCACACACACGTGCATATAATTCTTAAGCCAGCGAGAACGTTTTTTTGCTCATGGAAAACCGATTCTTAGCAGTTAGACATGTTCTCGTTATTCCTCGTGAAAAAAATCTTTGTCAACATATTTTGTCTTATTTACAATGAAATTACTTATCAATATTTTGAAATTGCATCCACAAAATGCTGGTACAAACCATTTAATATATTAAATGATTTCAATAAAACAATATCCCAAATTCATGAACATTTTATTGAAAACCATTTAATCTATTAAATTATTACAATAAAATAATAGCCCAAAATTCATTAAAATATATTCGAAGTGAGAAATCTGGTATTAAATTATTTAATTATTTCGCATGGAAGAAGCGTGCTACATGAATAGTTGAGCAAGTCTTTCTTAGATGTTGATTGGAAATCGTTGTTGCGGCATGTTATACAATTCTCAACATCATGAAACGAGCATTGGCCTAGCATGCATTATTTAGAATGTGGAGCTTTGCTTGTATGAAGCTTTACGCCCATTGAAACTTCGGCACAAATTTTTCAGTGAAATTTTTTTATATATATTATAAACTTTAGCTTTTTTTTTTATTTTCAGTGAAAAAAAAATTATATATTATAGACTTTAGCTTTTTTTTATTTTGGCCCAAAATATTTTCACTATAGGTTTTATTAGTCTCCGAATGTCGGGCATAAGCATTAGTTCAGCTGCTTAACAATACGCAATAACCAAAGTTTGTAATCAAGCTCATAATATTTTACACTGCAACCTCTTCCACCATCTTATTTGGCCTCTTCCCGAGGCGGGGAGGCAGAAACATAGGTTATATTCATTAGTTTATTCCCGTTTACTTCCCATAAACTAACAATTGAATTAATGCTAACATTAATTCCGTAACTTTTAATGTTTATTATTTTTTCATTGCCTACGTTTTATAAAAAGGTTTTATAAACTTTGGTTGTTGCAGGAAGATGCATGAAGATGGAAAGACAGGTGGCTTGCATGAAGTTGAGTGTGGCGAGAGGAGCGCTCATGGGCGTGGCGAGAGGAGGCCTTGCATGAAGATGCCCATATGGGGGTGCTGGGATCGTTGTCTATTTAGGATCTCTTCCCTCTTGTAAGCCATCTCTGAGACTATCTCGGCTATGCCACAATGGAAGAAGCTGCTCGGTTCCCGCAGGCAACTTTGATAGGAATCCCAGTTCAGCCTTCATCGTCTAGAGATGGAAGAAGAACCAGGTGACTTTGACCTGTAGGCGACTTTGACAGGAATCGTCTACAGAAATTGTAAGTAGCATTAATGAAATAGAGAAAGCTGTTAAAATTCATTTTGATACTAATTCAGTGGGAAACCGGCTTTGAACTCTGAATGCTGACAATGGATATTTATGTAATTCAAGTTAAACGAAATATAGCGCATGTAATTAAGTTAAACAAAATATAGCACTTGTAATTAACCTAAAATTATTCTGGATGCTACAGGGATACAAATTGACTATGGATAACTACAGAGCGAATGCACAATGCCTGACAGAAACCTTGAAAAGACTGAGCGAATGCAAAATACCTGTCAGAAATCCTTGAAGAGACTAGGAGGATTTCATTCCTTTGGTAGCCCCTGCTAATATGAATTCTGCTGGCTGCCGTTTATTCCAAAGCTTCATAGAGCCCTGCCTGCTTGAGTGGAATGGCAGGCTTCCCTCCTCTCCTACCCCACCGAATTCATTTTTTGACTCCGCATAGTAAATACTTTTTCCCCGGATTCTGGCTACTCTGCGCTGTCCTCGTAATTCCTTGGCTTCACTAGACAGGCCATATTAAAAATGAATGAATTGGGTTTTATTTTTGATTTTAAAATTTAAATTTCATAAATTCAGCTCTAAATAATTTTTTTAAGATATACAGATATTTATAATTTGAATTTTTAAGATATACAGATATTGCTTACTCTACCTTCGCTCTAGCTGTGCGGTGCTACTCTACTCATCTATATTTGCAGTCAAGACTAAGTGATAGGCGCTGCCCTTCTTTCCTCCCCGCAACAACTTGAATCCTCCTTACATGCTGAAGAGATCATACATCACTAGACTAGTTACAATACTCCAATTACTTTTAAAGATCCTTCTACTTAATCTCAAGCTTCACAAAACTTCCGCATGCCAAAGGCTCAGAATCCTTCCTTCAGCCACGGAAGGAAGCCAGAGGCACAAGACTGAACTGCTCCTCTCCACCCTTCAAGGACCTTTTTGTTGACCACCACTAGGCAGGTAGCGTTCTAAGCACAGTGATCACTCACACTTCCCTTGATTGCTCTGCAAATTGTCAATAACAGTGACACCTTCTTGAGGGATTTCTTGGCAGAGTCACACATGATCTCAATGACATGCTTCAATCTCTAGGCCTTGCCCACATATACATTGGGCAAACCCTGCAATAAGGCATTGAATACAGTTGTGGGTCTGGCTATCTCAAACTGTGCTCTGAAATCAATGTCCACAAAGAAATAGTCTCCATCAATTATTACATCTATGTACTCATAATTCCCTGCAGGGAATCCACCAATGTGCTCCCATCTTGATTTGCAGAGGCCTGCATTGTAGCCCAGTCCATGCAAATAATTCATCACACACCGCCTCAACCAGCTTTTCTGGTCAATAACCTGATGTTTATTCACATTGGAAATTTCAACTTCGTTTTGATTTATCTCAAGAGCCCTAACAGCCTCCTTGTGCAAGAGAAACTCAACTGGGTTGTTAATGCTGGACAAGAACAGGCCTTCTCACCGACTCAATAGAAGGGCCTCGGATCCCTAAGGTCCTCTCCTTGCTTTTAAAGAGGTTCCTTCCGGCGGCAGAAACATGGCAATAACCGGCCGTAACTACAGGGGCTGGAAGAAAGGCAGTACAAGGTTACGAGCATAGATGGAATGAGCTTACGGCCAACTACAGCAGAGGGAACCACATTCTCTACCAAATATCCATGCTTCCCTCTACAGAAGCTGTTTATATATTACATATGTTCGGGAGTTAGGCCTGCGAGAGATATAATATTTCAACTTGACAGAGATAGGAGTAAGACAACGGAATTATGTTCTCAATCCTCTTTACGCCATTCCTTTTACTATAAACATCAGGCAGGTAGTCGAGAGGGCTTGCAGAGCACTATATCTGGATATTTACGAAGTGCATCTCACGGCCCTGCAATTCCCGTTATCTAATTCCTATGAGACCACTCAGATATGAATGTAAAACTAAAAGACTTGAAACGTGACCAAAAGTATAAAACTAAGCATTGCTGCCAGCCTGCATGGGCATTTGAATGCTTATTGACTAAGTGTCAAGCCATATATGACATTTGTTGAAGGTGATTTCTTGAATATATGACATTTGTTGAAGGTGATTTCTTAAACGTGCTTTGAGGGTTGTGGTACTTTTATGAGGTATCTTCTTTGCCACCTGTCATCGGAGCGTGGAGCAGCAAGATCACCCTTTCTCACATGGAGTCGTGCATGCCAAGGGCGGAATCTGGGACATTCAAATATGGAAAACATATTCTTCAGCACTTATGTAAACCAAAAGTCAATCCCAATCCCAGGCGTTCCACTCATTAGAGCTTAGTTTCCTTTTGAGGCTTAATGTATTTATAACGTATTAATAGAAGAGTTTGTTCAAACATTAGCATGGTCATTAACCAGATAGATCATATGAAAAAAAGACAAAGATAGTCACATGATTTTGGGCATAGTACTTAAGATTTAAATCACCACTCTAACCAATATTTTAGTGTATTTGCGTGAATTTGTTTTAACAACAAGACTACCATCTTTTTTGCATGAATTTCTCTCAATCTAGACTCGCCGAGAACATAAACTACACTGTAAAACTAGTCCCGGGGTTTTCCTGTATACATTAGTAATACAAATTTTAAAATAGTAAATAAAGCATAGACATTGGATCCTTTCTAAAAGTCATATAATGTACAGAAACAACTAGCTAAACATTCTTGTAGACCTAATGAAGATTTAGAGCCCTCACAGTCACTACTTTCAATATATAATGTTAATTGTCTTGTTTATTTACTAACCCTTTAACTTACTCCAGATTGGTTGGATGGAGCTGCGATTGACGGAAATACCGCGTTGAGTTGAAAGTAATGTATATGGCGTTAAAATTTTTTGTTGAAATGATTTGCTGCTTATTAAGTGCAAACAATATATTGTGTACGCTTTTCACATATTTCTATTACTTTGATCTGTATGATCACGACACCCACACACATCATTCTTATGGGCTGCTTATGTAGAAAGATTTAGTATTGTCTGGGAACATAGGGATAAGTCGTACTTTTATAGCATTCTTTTTTTTGAATTTCCAATGATAAAAATTATTAAGTTATTGGCAATAGGATCTGTATTGAGCACCTGAAAATTCACTGTATTTGCAGACTCACTGATTCTTTGGTAGCATCTTATTTTTCAAAATGTCCGACTATGAGCTTGGTGCTTTTTTGTGTGGCAGGAAAATCCACTCTCACTGATTCTTTGGTAGCAGCAGCTGGTATCATTGCTCAAGAAGTTGTTGGAGATGTCCGCTGGTATCATTGCTCAAAAAGTTGCTGGAGATGTCAGAATGAATGATACTCGGGCAGATGAAGCTGAATCGTTCCCTTCGTTGGACTTGCTGCTTGGCAGCCATCCTTGTTTAATATATAATTTGTTTCTTTAGTTTTATGTATAATTTGCACATGAATTGTTCTTTCTTTTATGTGGAGAAGCTGATTGTGTTGTATAATTTGCACATGAATTGTTCTTTTTTTTACGTGAAGAAGCTGATTGTGTGACAGTATAGAGAAAACATAATTGTCTGCACTCTCTATACGATCAACTTCTCCACGTTCACTCTCAATTAGCGTAGTGTAAAATTTGTTAGAATAATTAATCACACTTATTTGTATGACAATGAGTAGTTGGTGTTAGTATGTGGGGAATTTAATAATCAATGATAGTCCGCAGATTTAGGTAGGAAGTAAAAGGCAGTCAATGAAACCTCTATAGATTTACAATCTCAGTGTTTGTGAATGATATTGATAAGCTATTCATGAGTCTTCATATTTCTGATATGGTATCACAACTCAGGTGAGTTGTGAGGAGATAGAGCTTAGGTGAGTTGTGAGGAGAGGACATTCTCGCTTCTGCTTCGTCCACACCTGCTCGCGCCAGTGCTTCCCTCTGAGGCGGAATGATCCCCTACCGATGTATTTTTACATCAGTTTTGTGAGTTTGAGCCAAGGGTTTGAGCAGGTTGTGGGCTCAATGATGTGAAGAGCTTAGGGCTTAGTGTGTGAAGAGCCATTGAAGAGTTGTTCCTTCGATTTTTGAGTTTTCTATGTATTTGAAACGTTTGAAGGCAACACTGCTAGATTAGTTGTTCAAGCCGACGATAAACTCTACAGATATGAGAGAGTTGAGAGTTGATCTGTCACCAAGAGACTGAAAATAAAGAACCACGATGGCACTCGTCTGGTTGTCCTCGCGGTGTGTTGTTTTTGGATGCTTGTGGGTCGAACCACTATCCGATTATGGGATGTTTGTCTTTATTTTTAACTGTTGGTGTGAAGACTAGTGTGGAGCACGGATCAGAGCGTTGTTGTGAACATAAGTGGTGACGCATTTTTGTGCAAGTTGTTTCAAGAATTATTTGCACCTATGATTGAGTTTTTTTTTACAGTGAGGAGGAGTTTGCGGCCTTGACGTTGAGCACGATGCGTGGATTGGAGAGCCCTTGTTATTCGTTGATTGATTGAAGAAGCACATTTGACCTGTGTGTGAGAAGACGACAACCCAGTGTGGAGTAAATCCAAGGGAGAGCTACTCGATGGTGGCAGGAGACCTATGTTTGGCATGCGTTATTTTTTTTGTGAATTGAAGGAGCCAATCATGGCTTTAGAAGCTGTTATGGGGGGCATTAGTGTTGGAATTTAATTCCAACTGCAACAATGAACAGCTGGATTTGCAGTAAATACTCCAGCCTGTTCGATGCCTTAAAGTCAAGCCCGATATTTTTGCACATTAATATGCATTAAAGTTTCAATTGATTTCCCCTGCAGACAACCGACTTGTTTTTTATAGAAGCATCACTGCCTTGCTGCATTAAATATAGAGATAAACATTAGAAGATATTTTGTAATACTTTATTGTTTAAATCAGATATGTTTTAGTATATAAATATCACACAGCAGTTTCGTTTTAAGGTTAGCAACAGATTGATAGAGAGTAGAGGAGAGGACGCAGCAGCGTGAAGATAATACTTGCCAGATAGTGAAACGCACAGCAGTGCACGGTAGGAGTAGATGCAACAGCGCAACAGAGAGCAGAAAGGGAAAAATGCACAACAGTCCAGATATTTGAATGAAATTTGTTTAACAGATGTTTATTTGTGTGGAACAGAAGCGTTCCTTGGTGAATCTGTTTTGTAATAGAAGTTGTGAAATTCCCTCAGTATGAGGAAGACAAATCTGTAACAATCAGTTTATTTTTAATAAACGCAAGTTAATTTTTCCTGTTGCTGTTACACCAAAAGTTATTGCATCAAAAATCCCAGTTGCTGTTACACCAAAAGTGGTTGACGTCAAATCACCGTTGCTGTTACACCGTAACTCAAAAAATACTTGACGTAAAAAATTTACATTGCTGCAACACCAAGAACAGCGTTGCTGCAACACAAGTTACAGCAACTGAAAAAAACTACGTTTCTGCAACACCAGTTACAGGAAAATGATTTTCTATTTTTTTCTGTGCAAAAAACAGAGTGCAAAAACAGAGCAATTTTTTTTTTTTGTCTGTCTGTTATGGAATTTATCAGAGAATTCCAACATGGTATCAAAGCTGGTCTAGGCACTCAGTGAGTCAAAAACAGAGCTTGTTTTTCACTGTAGGAGCTGTAAGAAGCTTGTTGAGCAGATTTTTCCAGCAGAGAAAGTTTTTTTTTGTTTTCAAAATACAGTCAGTATCTTTTCTTTACCAATACTGGTTAAGATGGCAGATGCTGGAACAGGTTTGACAAATTCCCAACTACCACAGTTTAATGGGAAAAATCACAGTTATTGGTCCATAACAATGAAAGCATTGTTTGCTTCTCAAGGAATATGGGAGCTGGTTGAAACTGGTTATGTTGAACCTGCAGATGCAACAGCACTGGCTGCTTTAACAATAGCAGAAAGAGACCAGTTGAAGGGCGACGGAAAGAAGGATGCCAAAGCCCTCTTTTTCCTCTTCCAATCAGTACATGAAAGTGTTTTTCCGCGGATTGCTACAGCAACAAAATCTAAGGAGGCATGGGATATTCTCAAAACTGCCTATCAAGGCATGGAGAAGGTGAAGACTGCAAAGTTGCAGATGTTGAGGAGAGACTTTGAAAATCTCAGCATGAAGGAATCTGATACAATAGATTCATTCTTCACTGAGTTTATTGGCTTGATAACCTAGGTAAGGTCTCATGGTGAGATTCTTGAAGATAGAAGGATTGTAGAGAAAATCTTGAGATGTTTACCCTCAAGGTTTGAATCTATTGTGGTGGCAATAGAAGAAACAAAAGATCTCTCACAGTTCACGGTAGATGAGCTGAGTGCTTCTCTTTTGTCTCATGAACACAGACTGAGTAGAGGAACAGATTCCTCATTTGAGCAAGCATTCAAGACTCAGATGTCTTTTGGCCAAAGAAGAGGCCGAGGCAGAGCAAATAACAGAGGTCGTGGAAGAAGCCAAAACAGAGGCAGAAATTATCCTGCTAGCACAAGCGGAAGGAGCTGTAATCAGAACCAAGCTGAAGGTTCAAGCAAACAGCAAGCTCATGGACAAAGGTATGACAAATCCCAAGTCCAATGTCATTATTGTAAAAAATTTGGGCACTACGCCAATGAATGCAAGAAAAAACAAAATGACATGAATAATAGGCAGAATGCTAATTTTGTAAATGAAGAAGATAAGAACCCAAAGAACGTGTTGTTAACATGTAACATAGCACAAGACAAACAAGAAGATTTTTGGTTTTTAGACTCAGGTTGTAGTAATCACATGACTGGAAATATTGCAATGTTTGCCAATCTGGATGAAAATGTGAAATCTGAGGTAACAACGGGGACTGATGATAAGATAATTGTCAAGGGTAAGGGCAGAGTCAGTATTCGAGCAAAAAATGGAGAACAGATGATTGTGCCAGAGGTATACTATGTACCTGGTCTGAAATGTAATCTTTTGAGCATTGGACAGCTCATAGACAAAGGTTACAACATGTTCTTCAAAGATGATTTGTGTACTATCAAAGACATACCTCCAAGTAAGAAGATCATTGCACAGGTGAAGATGACCAGTAATAGAATGTTTCCTCTCAAACTCAGGGCAGATTTGAAGGAAGGCAGAACTATTGCGGCTGTAACACAAGAAGTCTTTCAGGAACAAGTGAAAGATGTGAATTGGTTGTGGAATTTGAGATTTGGACATCTCAATTTTGGAGGCCTGAATCTGTTGCACAGAAAGGGAATGGTAAAGGGATTGTCGTTGATTGAGAAACCGGACAGCCTTTGTGAAGGCTGCATCTTGGGCAAGCAACACAAAGAAAGCTTTCCAGCAGGAAAGAGTATAAGGGCAAAAGCACCCTTGGAAATTGTTCACTCTGATGTGTGTGGACCGATGCAAATACCATCATTTTCCAGAAATAAATATGTTTTAACTTTTATTGATGATTACACCAGAAAGACATGGGTGTATATGCTGAAACAGAAGAGTGAAGTGTTTGAGAAATTCCGCCACTTCAAAACTCTTGTTGAAAAGCAGTGGGGGCATTACATCAAAGTGCTCAGAACAGATAGAGGAGGAGAGTACATCTCCTAAGACTTTCTGCGTTTTTGCAGAGAGAATGGCATACAAAAGCAGTTCACCACAAGGTATACACCTCAGCAAAACGGTGTTGCTGAAAGAAAGAATAGGACCATTCTTGACATGGTCAGAAGTATGCTGAAGGCAAAACATTTGCCGCATAAGTATTGGGCAAAAGCTATTACTTGCGCAGTTTACATCTTGAATAGATGCCCAGCTAAAGATGTCATGAACAGAATACCAGAAGAGGCATGGAGTGGTCAAACAAACTGTCACTCACATGAGAGTATTCGGTTGTGTAGCATATGCACATGTACCAGATCAGCTAAGGAAAAAGCTTGATAGTAAGGGGGAGAAGTGTGTCTTTATTGGCTATTGTGATGAGTCAAAAGCATACAAACTTTATAATCCATCCACCAAGAAATTAATAGTAGGCAGAGATGTGCAGTTCATTGAAGATGAAGCTTGCGATGGAAGCTTGGAAAAAACAGTGAATGTGAAGACAATTGTGTCTCATGAAGAACAAGAGGAAGGGACAGCAGCAAATAATCCTTCCTTGGTGGCTCCTCCTCCACCACAACAAGTACAACAAACCACACCACAATCTGGAATTCGAACAGCCTTGAGAAGTCAAGGAAGAACAGTTGTTGTTACACCACAAACAGCTGCTGCTGAAACACCACAGGGATCAGAAATACCCTCAAGTTCGGATGGAACTCCAAGCACACCAAGAAGACCAAGATTCAGAAATCTGAATGAGATTTATGAACAAGGAGAGGTAAGTAACAATATCGGTCTGAATTCATTATTCGCTTTGTATTGTCATATTGATGACCCAATCCATTTTGAAGATGCTGTAAATGAAGATAAATGGATTGAAGCAATGAATGAAGAAATTGGTGCAATTGAGAAGAGTAAAACATGGGAGTTGGTGGACCTCCCTAAAGGCAAAGATGCCATTGGAGTTAAGTGGGTCTATAAGACCAAGAGCAATGCTGAAGGTAAGATTGACAGGCACAAAGAAAGACTTGTTGTGAAAGGTTACAAGCAGCAACAAGGCAAAGACTATGATGAAACCTTTGCACCAGTAGCAAGGATGGAAACAGTGAGAACAGTGTTGTCTATTGTAGCACAACACAAATGGAAGATTTATCAGATGGATGTTAAATCTGCATTCCTGAATGGAGTGTTAAAACAAGAGGTTTATGTTGATCAACCTCCGGGCTATGAAGTTGAAGGCCAAGAGCATAAAGTTTGTAAACTGAAGAAGGCTCTTGATGGGCTGAAGCAAGCTCCAAGAGCATGGTACAACAGAACTGATGCTTATCTGATTGAGAATGGGTTTGATAAGTGTGATGGTGAACCCACACTCTACATAAAACAGAATGACGGTAAGATTATTATTGTTGTTTTATATGTAGATGATCTGATTTTTACTAGCAATGATGCTTCTTTCATTGCTAATTTTAAAGCAGTCATGAAAAGTGAATTTGAAATGACTGACTTGGGCTTCTTAAGATATTTTCTTGGAATTGAAGTAGACCAAAGTGAAAATGGTGTTTTCATTTCTCAAGATAAATATGTAGAAGCTGTGTTGAAGACATTTAACATGTAGAACAGCAAGGATGCTGTGACTCCAACAGTAGTGGGGCTGAAATTAACCAAAGAAGACAGCAGCAAATATTTTGATCCAAAACTGTACAAGAGCATAGTTGGCAGCCTTATGTACTTGACTGCAACTAGGCCGGACATTATGCACGCTGTGAGTTTAATTTCCAGATTTATGGAAAGACCGAAAGAGACTCATTGGAAAGCAGCCAAGAGGATTCTAAGGTATGTGAATGGAACGAAGGGGTTTGGTATTTTATACTCCTCTTCTGAAAGTTTGATGTTGACAGGTTACACTGACAGTGATTGGGCTGGAAGTGTTGATGATAGGAAAAGCACATCAGGATATGTGTTTCATATAGGATCGGGAGCCATCTCATGGGCTTCCAAGAAGCAACCAGTTGTGGCTTTGTCAACAGCAGAGGCAGAGTATGTGGCAGCAACAGTAGCAACATGCCAAGCAGTGTGGCTGAGAAGAGTTCTCAGAGATTTGTGTCATGAACAAGAAAAGGGCACAACCATTTACTATGACAATAGCTCAGCAATAGCATTGTCTAAAAACTCTGTTTTTCATAAAAGAACAAAGCACATAGATACCAAATTTCACTTCATACGTGAATTGGTTAACGATGGTGAGATTGTTTTGCAGCACTGCAGAACAGAAGATCAGCTAGCTGACATCTTGACGAAACCATTAGCAAAGAAAGGTTTTGATCATTTCAGGAAATGCCTGGGTATGCAGCAGTTGAAATTAAGGGGGAGTGTTGGAATTTAATTCCAACTGCAACAATGAACAACTGGATTTGCAGTAAATACTCCAGCCTGTTCGATGCCTTAAAGTCAAGCCCGATATTTTTGCACATTAATATGCATTAAAGTTTCAATTGATTTCCCCTGCAGACAGCCGACTTGTTTTTGATAGAAGCATCACCGCCTTGCTGCATTAAATACAGAGATAAACATTAGAAGATATTTTGTAATACTTTATTGTTTAAATCAGATATGTTTTAGTATATAAATACCACACAACAGTTCTGTTTTAAGGTTAACAGCAGATTGATAGAGAGCAGAGGGGAGCACGCAGCAGCGTGAAGATAATACATGCCAGATAGTGAAACGCACAACAGTGCACGACAGGAGTAGATGCAACAGCGCAGCAGAGAGCAGAAAGGGAAAAATGCACAGCAGTGCAGATATTTGAATGAAATTTGTTTAACAGATGTTTATTTGTGTGGAACAGAAGCGTTCCTTGGTGAATCTGTTTTGTAATAGAAGTTGTGAAATTCCCTCAGTATGAGGAAGACAAATCTGTAATAATTAGTTTATTTTTAATAAACACAAGTTAATTTTTCCTGTTGCTGTTACACCAAAAGTTATGGCGTCAAAAATCCCCGTTGCTGTTACACCAAAAGTGGTTGACGTCAAATCACCGTTGCTGTTACACCGTAACTCAAAAAATACTTGACGTCAAAAATTTACGTTACTGCAACACCATGAACAGTGTTGCTGCAATACATGTTACAACAACTGAAAAAAAACTGCGTTGCTGCAACACCAGTTACAGCAAAGTGATTTTCTGTTTTTTTCTGTGCAAAAAACAGAGTGCAAAAACAGAGCAAATTTTTTTTTGTCTGTTTGTTATGGAATTTATCAGAAAATTCCAACAATTAGTATGATCGCATTGGTGAAGGGTCATGTTGGTATGGCTGTTGCGGGTTGTATGAGCGTTGGAAGAATTGAAGTGTGGGAGAATTATCAGGTATTTCAGCGACCCTGAAATGTTCGATCCATCAAGATTTGAGGGAGAGGGACCACCTCCCTACACATTTGTATTGTTTGAAGGTAGTCCGTGAATGTGCGTGAAGTGGTCATTGGGGTCGTTTCCTGACAGAATCTGTTGATGAGGTGGCGTAGACTCATGTCTATGATTATTGTGCTTGTTGTTGTGGATTTAAGCGAATTTTTGTGTCTAAGTGTGATTGAGTGGTGAGTAAAATCCATTGAGATGCTCGTTGAGGCTAGTGAACAACCAGAAGTTACCGAGATTTTCGCTGCATGGGAGGTGATTTTGGTGTTGTCAATTGAACTAGGTTGTTGCTGCCTGTTGTGATGTGAAGTGAGAGGCGTCAAAGCCTAGGAGTTGTCAGTGGAGTTGAGTTGAGTTGTAGGAGTTGACTAGTAGCATGCAAAGAAGTTATGGGATGACAAAGGAAAATTAAACAGTTTCGGAGAGAACTGAAATAGCTAAGGGAAGTTCCGGAGAGAACTGAAATAGCTAATGGAAGCCGCATACAACTATGAAAAGTTTGTGGCAGAAGAATCTATACCTAACGCAAAATTGGACTAGATCAATGGAGAATTTGGAGACACCAATGTAATATTGAAGCCATTAATGTCCATTTTACCGACAATGTGAAAGTTTTAAACTTTGGGCAATTAAATTGGAGGGATTGTTTGATTTGGTAGATTTATGAAATTTGTTCAAAGAAATTTGATAAATGCCCATGATAAGAGTAGAGGTGCAGTACAATTTCTTCTTATTATATTAACTATCACTGAAAACATTTTGTCTAGCATTTTGTATGAATTTGGTGAAATATGTGATGCAAAAATGTTTTGGGATATTCTTGAAATGAAGTACAACATGAAGTGGAGTGCAAAAACTCAAGTTGATGAAAATGCTATTGAAAATGGTGATTGTTTTGAAAACATCATAACTGGGATCAAGACTAGAAGCATGTTTGTAGTTGACAATAGAGTAGCATGTGATAGTGAGCAAAATCCTAGCATGTGATAGTGAGGAAAATCCTTGTGATGCAAAGACGTATGAAGTTAAATTTGATGAGAATTATGTATCTCATGAAGAGTGGTTCAATTTGATGCATGAAAAGCATCTTATTGATGAGTTGTTGCTTGGTGAGAAGACATGTCTACCTCCATATACAAATCAAATGCAGGGCAACATGTTTGCAGCGACAAAGTTGATTAAAGAGGTTGAAGACAAGAAAAAACCAACTATGAAAACAGAAAAAGATGAAGAAAGGAAAGCTCTCTTAAAAGAGTAGGATGGAAATGGTTCTTTTCATGATCTTTTATGTAAATATAACATTTCTTTTAAGTGTGGAGGTAGTGACAGTGAGGAAGAAGCAATAAAACTTGAAGAAATAACAAGCATTAAGGACAAGTCCCAAGAACCTGCAGCAATGTTGAATACAAAGAATCTTAACCTGCAATCAAGAGAGGATAAGCTCCATCATTATCTTATGGCAAAAATGGTGAAGATGTAATTGCACCAGCAAATGAACAAGCATGGACCGTTATCAAATTTTTTATGCACCGTTGTAAGCCTAGCTGAGACTTAAACCACTGGGAAAGTTAAAGTAAAGGTTGTGATTAAGGGGAGGTGTTAGAATAATAATCACACCTATCCATATGACAACGAGTAGTGGTGTTACTCTGCGAGGAATTTAATAGTCGATGAAATTTAGGTAGGAAGTATATAGCAATTTCCTCTGTATATTTACCAACTTGATCTATGTATAAATCTAGTGTTTTTAAATGATATTGCCAAACTCTTTGTGAGTTTTCATATTTATGATAAAATCATTGTTAGTATAGTGAATTAATAATGGTTTAATATGAATAAAATATAGTAATATTAGTAACAATGTAATTATTAGCTTAATAATAAATTAACAATTAATAAATCATTAATATTAGTTGCAAGTTATTATGCATTACGATAATTAATTCAATATATGATAGCATTAATAGTATTATATTAATGCTATAGTCTCATTACTATACTCTTATTATAGTCCTAGTATTGAATGGTCTGCATTAATATAATGCTAGTACTAATCATTAAGCAATGCAGACTCGCGAACTAATAATTTATGACAATAGGACGTACGAAAATGAGAAGCATGTACCTAAAAGCCTTAATAAATTAATTGGTGGTAAAGACAAGGTCTATGCTACTTTATAAATATTCCCTTGGTTGTCTTTAACATATAATAAAATTATAACTCAAGCAAAACATTTATTATATTCTATTAATATACTTCATCCAAAAGCTTAAATGAGCTACATACTCTGATGTTTCCTTTGAATAAGTGTTAGTGAGTTTTTTATGGACATAATAATAAGAAATATTATAAGAAAAATCTTTGTCAACTTATCCTATTGAAAAATAAGATGCAATATCAAATTCTTCAAATTGTAACTACTACACATTTTACTAACAACTATTGAATCATCAGATACTTTTTTTTTTCCAGAAGAAAAAGCAATATTGAGTATATATATTATGTTCAAAAAAGAGATCAGAATATACATAAAATATGGCTCCCAGATATGTTCTCCTCTTCAAAAAAAGTTTTCATCTATCTATCTTTCATTTTTACATATACAAAAATTTTGAGCAAAATATAGTTCATCATCATAGAAGATTAAAAGACTTTCAAAACTGTGTATATACCTGTAGGTCGGAGTTATTATCTATCCAAAAATTAGAGCCTGAAGCATACCAGAATATTGTCGATCTTAAATGTCGGGCATAGAGAAAGGCTGTATGTCAAATGAGCAGGATTCCATAGTGATGTTGAGGTGCCACTTCCCATATGGAGCTTGCATTCCTTCCTTTGAAAGTTTATCCGCCAGATCATTATGTTTGCGCTTTATGTGGAAAATAGGGAATATATCAGGCTTCCATAGTGCAGCTATCCTGTCCAGCCATCCTGAAAGATTATCATTTTTTATATGATGATTGCCTTTTACATGTTCAATGATAAAATTAGAGTCTCCATAAACATTGATAGGGCTGATGTCCATGAAAGTACAGAAAAGTAACAATCCATGCAAAGCCATTAATTCTGCTTATTTGTCCCATTGCCACCATTGCAATACAAATAGTATTAGAGATCACTACATTCACACAGCTATAATCAGTTTTATAAAATACATTAAGTCTATAATCTTTACAAATTAAAGTTATTGTCTCTTAAAAAATATTACTTTCCTCCCTCGGCGCCATCTTAAAATTTAACCATCTTAAACTTTAATCCATTGTAAATTATTTAAAATTAAAAAACCTCTAACACTACAAAACAAAGTCTTTGACTTTACTTGATATCAAAATACCCTATCCCTATTCTTATCAACCTCGAGATGAATAAGCCATATCCCTATTCTTATCAATCTCAAAATTAATAACTTGTCTTTATTATTATAAGTAGGGGATGATGTAACATTAAAAAATGATTCTAAGTTAGAAAATACATAAAAAGATAGGTTGCAACCTATCTTAAAAAAAAATAAAAATAAGTTGGGTTTATTATCAGCCACCCATTGCATCCATTTCCTCTCATGCCTTCACGACTTTTGAGAAAATGATCGAAAACAATCTATTGACTCGAAGGTGTACTTGCACAAAGTGCAATGTATTATACTTTCTTTTTAGTTTAAAACTTGGAAAGAGATTGCGGAGTAGTCTAATAAGATGACATTTTACCTTTCGGATTACACGTCGACTCATCGAGCTGCTCTGGCAGAATCTCGACCTACAGACGGACCGTGGGTGCAGTCATGTTAACCCACTATGTTTCCCATCAGCAGTGTGTCTCCGCTTCCCACCGTTTACCAATGACACCCATCCATACACATCCATGTATCCATCCAATCTAATTCAAATTTAAAATTTGAAATATTGGAGGGCTTAAAAGTATAGATTTGAAATTTGAATTTGGTAATTGTTTACCCGGTCTAATACTACCATGGGATCATTCATATCTGGTGAGAGTTGACCGAGACAGATAAGCAAACCATGGCTGCTCCTAGACTAGAAGAAACCTTGCCCACTAGATAATCTATGGGCCCCTTTCGATCTCTTTTTTTATTTTTTTTGTCTATCTAGTGGCCACTGACAGTCTAGGTGATCCAAAAGCTTTTTCTCTATGTATAAATGTCCCTCATTGGAAATCAAATTTTCAAGTTGTGTTTAGTCTGTGTTACTCTGATTTAGTGTCAGAGCGAGGTTCAGCATTGATTGTGCGAGGTTTTATGTGAGCGATCAGTCTCAGAAATTGTTGTGTGAGCTCTTAAGGGACCGATGCGTTGAGAATTAGGGATGTGTCTCAGTGAAGTATGTGTGCAGTGCATCGTTGTGTGTGAGTTTTTTTGCAAGTAGAGCAGTTGTGAACTTGCAGTCCACGTGGAGAAGTCTGTTTGTGCACAACAGTGTGTTGTGTGGAGGAGGATCAGGGGTTCGTGAGGCTCTTTGGAGGGAGCTAATTGTTTGCTGTCTGGGAAACTGAGTTGAAGATTCCTAAAGGAGCTGCTTGCTGTGCAAAAGTGCTAGTCAAAGGAGCCTCTTGCCGAGAGCTTGGTTGTCTGTAGTTGTAGCTCCTGCCTCTTGCCGAGAGTGTGGTTATTGAATGAGTTAGTGTTTATTCATCCAAAGCTTTGAAAATAAGTTGTCGTTGGTGATTGTGGTTTGTTTTCTTTGTAAGTTTATGGAAATGGGCATCTTCATTTTAGAAGATAGGATTTGTATGGTAAAATCATATTTTTTTTGGTGAGTGATAAAGTTTAAAATTTGAAGAATAGTTTTGCTCCCAGTTAAATGATATGTGTTCGAATTAAGAGCTCTAAGTTGCATAGTTTATGGTGGTTGTACGTGGCTAGGTTTATTTTAATTGACATTATGCTTCTTATGAGCTTTATTTTTTAAGCAATAGATGAGTCGCCTACTCATAAAGGTTGTGGAGTGGTGAAATCTGGGTTTGTTTTTTTCTTAATGTAAAAATAAAAATAAATAAAAAATAATAATAGTAATAAAAAGAGAGGAGGAGAAAACAAAAAGGAAGAGAGACATATTATTTGAGCTGGGTTTATATTTGAGTTATTTTATAATTTCAAATATTATGGAAAATGTATTATCATAGTCTTAGCTATCAAATTCTAATAAGTTAGTTGGTGAAAACTATGCAAATTGGAAGTTTAAGCTGTATATTTTGATGGAAGGATATAATATATGGACGATTGTGTCTAGAGCTGAAGTCAAGATAGTGCCCTCTCAAGCCACAAATGTTGCAATTCAAGATTGGGGGCAACAAGAAAACAAAGTGAAGGTGCTTTTGCGGATGTCGTCAAGGACAACAGTATTCCACACATTAGAGAGTGGAAAACATTGAAGGAGACATTGGACATTCTCAAAAAAAATTATGAGATGAAGACTACGAATCGAATATTGTATTTAAAGAGTAAACTTCTTTCAATAATATGGAAGAAAATGAAAGTGTTAGTGATTTTATTTCTAGAATTAAAGATCTAAAGGATAAATTAGGTTAAATTGAATTTTTGATGAATATCAAATGTTTATCATTGGTCTTTCAGCTATAGAGAAGACTCCTATGTTTTGATGGGTTGGAAGGTATACTGATGCAGGAAGAAGAGCAGAGAAGAAGTCTTAAACATAAATCTCCCAATTCATATTTAGCATTGATGGCTAAAGGGAAGCAGACTTTTAAAGGCAAAATGTGGGAGAAAAATAAAGGAAAAAGGCCATAGGTAAAATCATTTCAAGGTACACCTTCACCAAGGGCAAATGACAAATCATATATAGATCTTGTCTGTTATTACTGTGGAAAACCTGATAATTTTGCTAAGAATTGTATGAAAAGAAGGATTGATCGATTTAAACAAAGAAGGAATTCATGAAATTATGTTGATAGAGATGAAGCAATTAGTTATGACTTTAGCAATCTTAATTTGTTTGTGTCTAATGTTGCTTTATCAGTGGAAACTGATGATGATAATGATTGGTTTATAGATTCTGGTGTATCAATCCACATGGCATGCAAAAGAGAATGGTTTGAAACTTATGATGAGGTTAATAACAGTGCACACATCTATTTAGGATATAATATATCACATGAAATTAAAGGATATGGTGATATAAGTGTTATGATGCCTAATGGACAAGCAAAATAAATTCAAAATGTGATGTATGTTCCAGGATTAAAGAAGAATTTAATTTCAATCTCTACTATTAAATATCAACATTTAAAAGTTAAATTTGTGAAATCACATTATTTGGTAAAGGATGTGCAGGACAACTACAAGGTTGTTGCAAAATGAATGAGAGTTGGAGCATTATACAAGTTGGATGTAATGAAGAATGGGAATCAAGATTTGCAATCAATGGGCATGTCAAATATAGAGCTTTGGCATCAAATGTATGGACACTTAAATGATAATGACCTAATGTTACTACAAAATAAATTGATGGTACAGGGCCTTCCAAATATTAAGGGTGAACACTTTCAATGTGAAGGTTGTGCACTAGGAAAACAACATAGGGAAGAATTTACCATGCATGAAAATAGAAGAACATGTGAAATACTTGAGCTAGTGCATACTAATGTATGTGGTCCAATGCCAACTAAGTCACTTGGTGGAGCATATTACTTTCTCATATTTATTAATGATAGCAGTAGAGATACTTGAGTGTACTTTATAAGAAATAAAAGTGATGTGTTTGAATACTTTAAATAATTTAAGAATATGGTCGAAAAATAAACACGAAAGAGCATTAAAATTCTTTGATTGGATAAAGGTGGTGAGTATACTTTAGGAGATTTTGTCAAATATTGCAACAAAAATAGAATTATGTAACAATTTACAGTACCACATACACCTTAGCAAAATGGAGTAGCTAAGAGAAAGAATAGAACATGAGTTGAATGTGCTTGTAGTACATTAAAAAGTAAAGTAATTTCTAGTAGTTTTTGGGTTGAAGCCATTAATATAGCTGTATATCTCAAAAATAGAAGCCCTACAAAATATCTTGAGCACAAAACACCATTTGAAGCATTTTATGGTTTTAAACCTAAATTTAGTCATTTAAAGATATTTGAATGCACGTCCTTTGCTCATATTCCTAAAGAGGACACGAGAAAATGACATGCCAAAGCTATTAAATGCATTTTTATTGGATATTGTACTGATAAAAAAACATATAAAATGTATGATCCAAGTACTCACAAGGTTTCTCACAGAAGGAAGGGGTAGATTATGAGGAGTCTTTAACCCCCATGACAAAATGTGCTACCATACAGACACTCTTTTCATTGGCATCTCAGAATGGTTGGAAAGTCCATCAAATGGATGTAAAAATTGCTTTCGTGAATGGAGATCTAACAGGGAATGTTTTCATGTCCTAGCTAGAAGGATTTGTTGTGAAGGACCAAGAACACAAAGTATGCAAGCTTGTGAAATCCTTGTATGTCCTCAAGCAAGCACTATGAGCCTGGTATGAAAAGTTAACTGAGAATCTTCTGAAACTCAACTTCAGACATTATAATCTTGATGATGCAACTTTGTTTGTCAAGAAAGTTTGTAAAACAATTGTATATCTTGTGGTGTATGAATATGATCTTTTGATCACATGGAACAATGTGAGCTACATTGCATCCATAACGAAGGAATTTAGGAAAGGTTTTGAAATGACTGACTTGGGCTATGTTCAATACTATCTTGGTATTGAAGTAACTCAACATCCGAAGTTTATATTCCTCTCTTAGAAGAAGTACATTGGATATCTGTTGAATTTTTTTGGCATGGTTGAGTGAAATCCTTTGACTACACCAATAGAACAGAACTTGAAGCTCATATCCATTGAAGGAAAAGAATTTGAGGATGCAACAAAGTATAGACAGCTTGTAGGAAGTCTCAACTACCTGACTACTACCAGAGCAGACATTTGATTTGCTATTGGAATCCTCCCTAGGTTGATGAAAAAGTCTTGTGAGGGACATTGTTCTTCTGCAAAAAGAGTTCTAAAGTACTTGAAGGGAACTCAATACTTTGGACTAAAGTATACACAGGTGGGCGAATTCATCTTGATTGGATACTTTGATTCAGACTTCAATGGAGACAAAGAAAATGGGGTATCTACTTCAAGTTATTATATGAGTCTTGAATGAGGTGTTAACTCCTAGAGACCACACAAAAAATCAGTTCCAGCAGATTCCACAACAAAGACGAAATATGTGGCAGCAGTTGAAGCAACAAAGGAAATTGTGTGGCTCAGGAAAATTCTGGAAAATTTGAAGGTGAAACAAGTGCATTCAACTCCACTCATGATTAGAAACACCTCTGTAATAAAGTTGACCAAGAACCCAAAGTTCCATGATCAAACGAAGCACATCAATAAAAAATACCATTTGATTCGACATCATGTTGAGGATAAGAAAATCCATCTACGCCATTGTTCCACTAATGAGAAGATTGTAGACATCTTCACCAAAGAGCTTGGAAGAGAAAATTTTGAAAGGTTCATAATGATTCTTGGACTCATCAACATCCCTTCAAATTAAGGGAGGGAATGTTGACACCTAATCATTGGTATTGGGTGAATATATGTAAATACTGTAAATAGTAAATAATGGAGAATAGGAATATGAAGAGACACTGGGAGGTGAAGCCTAGGAGTCTCTCCATCCTTGTATATATCCATGAGAAATCTTAATGAAAAGATGAAATTCATTTAGAGGAGTTACCTATTGGCCTAACAGTATCAATGGCTTTGCGAAATGGAAAAGTATTTTTTGTATCTTGGTCCATTTTTGTAGAGGAATTGATAGTACATTATAGGGATATTAAGAGAAATACATTATTTATTCATTTTGGAAATCTTTGACTCAAAAGGTCTAGCTAGAGAGCACATTCAATGGTTCCAAAAGTTTAGTCATAGCGTAAAGAATATTTTAGAGAATAATTTGTCAGACCTTTTATTCTAGCAAGAAAATTTGTAAGTAAAAATATGGCTACTAGAAGAGTGGTCAATAACAACTACAGAGAAAACCATGCTCCCTCTCCTAACCTCACTCAACCAACAAGGCTAACACCTCAATAAATGTATGAAATAAGATAAAAGAGACTATGTCTCAATTGTGATAATGAGTATAGTAAGGGGAATAAATTCCATGAGAATAAATTATCCAACATAAAATTTGAAGAGGAAGTATATCAATAATTGGAACCATCGCAACATTTAGATTTAGAGTAGATTACTCCAACAATATCTGGCCATGCATTGGTTGGCATCAATACTGCACAAAGCTTCAAGATAGAAGGATTTATCAAAAATAAAGAGGCGACATTATTGATTGATTTAGGTACTACCCATAACATCATCAATTACAAATTCTAAAAACTTAATTGCATTATATAATTAGCATTAAAATGTTAAGAAATGATTGCAGAAGGAGGTACCATAAATTGCTCAAGGAAGTGCCACAGTATCAAGTTGAATGTGTGGGGGTATTTATTGGATAATACCATGATTGTGATCCAAATGGGTATTTCTAATGTTGTATTAGAGGTCTGATGTTTATAATCATTGGGAATAGTGTCCATTAATTTTCAATATATTTTTATGAGATTTTCCTCAGAAGGCGAGGAAATTAAACTTAGAGGTTTCCAATGGATATCCTCTAAATTTATAGGCTCTCATACCATGAAAAAAATAATAAAAAACAAACATGTGGTGTAATTACACAATTTTCTTCATGAAATTTTCAGACATCTATATCCTCTACTCTGCTAGATCTCCAGAAAGTTATTAACAATCATTCTAGTATTTGGATGCCTAAGGGTCTTCCACCTTCTTAAGATCATGAAAATATTATTCATTGCAGCTTGGAAGTGCCCCAATTAACATTATGCATTATCGTTATCCACATGTACAAAAGAGTGAGATTGAGTGTATGAACCATTAACATCATTCAACCTAGTCATAGTGCTCTCCGTTGACCAATGGTGTTGGTTATATAATGGGATGGTTCATGGGTTATATATCCATAATATAGATATCTCAACAAAATGAAAATCAGATATAAATTTCCTATTCCTATCACTCATGAATTATTAGAAAAAGAACATGGAGTAATTTTATTTACTAAGTTGTATCTTTATTATATATGTCATCAAAATCATAATGATACAAGAAGACATCCCCAAAATACCCTTTAGAACACATGAAGGTCACTATGAGTTTTTGGTTATGCCATTTGGACATTCTAATGTGCCTTCAACATTTCAAAGCGCGATGAATTCTATTTTCTAACCCTTCCCTAGAAAATTTGTGTCAATAATTTTTTATGACATACTAATATACAAAAAATATTGAAAATAGCATGTACGACAAGTGGACATAGTCTTAACTCTATTGGACGATCAACAATTATATGTAAATACTTCGAAGTGTTCCTTTAAGGTTCAAGAAGTGGAATATTTGTGTCATATTGTATCTCATAAGGGTACGAGTGAGGAAGGATGTTATCACGTTAACCTAAAAAATGTCCCATAAGCATCCTTTAATTCATAGTTATTGTTTTGTTGACTCATGATTTTTATACATGTATGATATCTTGTGGAATTATTCAATATTTCCACAAGCATGAGTGGGCACACAAAGCATGGTACTAAAATTTCAAATGGACCTATTAGCGTTGAAATTAGTGCATGACACTAAAACTATCAATGATGTTAATATTGGAGTGAAGAAATACAATATCACATCAACTTATCCATTGCCTCATGTTTGTTAGGTTATCTTTCTCATGAGTGGGTCGAAGAGATCTTTATAGGTTTTCTGTCAGTGTTCTCAACAAATGAAAATCCTTCTCTGATTTTCAATTATAATGGATACTTAGCCGTGTCAATTCTTAATCAGTTCATGAAATTTCCTACAGAAGGGGCGCTCAAGTATGCCTCTATTTTAGTATACTTGTTTTTTCTAATTAGTTAGAGAGGTTTTCTTTTCCCCTACAGAAGATGGACAGTCAAGGGAATGCACACTCAATCATCCATTAGACTTCCCTGGTGAGGAATAACACCACTCAATTCACTTTCCGTAATTTTATAGATCAATTCTATATGTTGCTACATGTTTATTCAACAGTGATACATAAACAACAATTGAGACTAAGATCAGGAAAATCCTTCATCTCAATGAACATACTAGAATGGGAGATTGGTATTTATACCAAAATTATACAGAGATTAGGATATATGGATGTGAGCTTCCCTCATTCAAATTACCTAAATTTGTTCCTATTCATATATTTTCATTAGAGTATATCATAAAAATGATCAACATGGATCAACTAAATTTTGTTGTAGCAAATAAAAAGACTCAGTTTAAGATTAAAACTCAAGTAGAGCCTTTTATTTGTAATACTAGAGTAGCATGAAATGAATCAGAATATCTCATTAGATAGATGGAATTTAAGCTTAGTTTCACTTGGTCTTATGATCCCCTAGGAGTAATTTCAAAACTAAGAGTAGAACAAAAAACTACCCCATATGCTTAGACTCCTAGGCCTGAGATAGAACAATCTGTGAACAAGGATGAATGGCAAGAAAACACACTTCAGGAAGCAGAGAAAAAACTTATAACATCTACACTGTCACAAACTCCTTTAAGAGAAGTAAAAGTGGATACAGTAAAAGGCAAAAGACGACTAGTACAAGTGATACACATTCAGAATACACTACACAAGAGTGCCCAATTATCCTAACAGGCCCATTCGCGTCATCATCTTCTAGCAGTGAAGGAATGGTTTTAGGCTCTCCTTTATCTTCATCCAGTCCAAATGTGTCATCATCTCATGTAGGAGAATTGCCGCAAAATCGGAAAGAGAAGAGTATCTTCACAGTTTACATAGAAACCAAGCAACAGAATGAAGCTTTGAAGGCTTCCACCTACACATAGTTTTGGAAGCAGACATCATGATTCTATAAAACACAAGCTACTTTCTTCCTTTGACATTGAGAAGGGAAATATGCAAATAACCTTTCTAGAGCCCAAAGTCACTCATCCTAGGAGTGTTGATGATTATACTAAGTCTATCTTTACTTTTGATACAAATTTGATTCATCCTATTGACCAGATTGACCTACATGAGCAATCTGGTAAAATGATCTATTCTTCCCTTACAAGTTCAACTATGGAAACATCTAAACTTCAACAATCATTAGACAATGTAGAGTTTCAGTTGAAGTTAGAAAATGTTCCTTCTTCAGCAAAAGATACCAAGAATTTGGTTTCATTTTTGTTGGTTAGTGAACATAGTTTACCAACATTTGTATTATGATTATTTTAAATATTCTATCTTAATACTCAAAACTCATATTTTCTCTGAATTATTCATTCCAAATATTTTAAAGCTAAATTACTGTTTGGAAGTAAAGAAACATCCAGAATACCTGTTTACATAAGCTTAAAACATTGGTGTTCCACAAATTTAAAAACAACCAAAATATTTTAGATGCTCTAGCATAATTACCTAACCTAGAATTATCTCAGAGGACAACAACCCCCTCAAGGGGAAAACCCCATCAAAAACTCTCTTCCTTCAATAGTATTCTTTGAGACTTTTCAACCTAGACAAATACCAAACCTTTCCTCTACACCGCGTCAACCTTCTAAATCTTTGACCCCTTTGCAGCAGAACTTCCATCGCAAAAAATTTGACTATGCTACAACTTACGGCATCAGGAAGCAACTGAAAGCAACAACACTTACAAGACTTTGATCTCCCAAATTAGGGCATGACACAGAGAGAGAGTAGCTCCAAAATTTTGATAGATTGTCTTCTTGTCCTTATACTTGACCCAACTCGCACTTCCTTTAGATTCATTTTACCCACCTCGCACTTCTCCAGCTTCCTTAGAGATATCAAACTAGCTTGAGATGAGATACTCCGAGTGAATTCGACTTCTATGTATAGGCTCCAAGTGAGGTCAAATTGGTGTCCTTAGAATGAGTTAATCTATTCTAGTTCGTCTTGGTGTGGAGGTTACATAAACTATATTTGACTCATTAGTAAACCTTTTCACATGATTCAAAAGCCCAAGAAGGGTCTCTTTAAATGTATGTTGACTCTATAGACTATATTAATCCTAGGAGTCTACAATGGGGAACTTGACTAATATAATGATGACCCAAGGATGAAACCCATGCTTTAATAAGTCATTGATACAATAATAATAATAAATATTTTGACGAGTACATTTCAAGGTGACTCAAATAAATTAATGAAGAACGAACCTAGTTACATTTTCCAACATAATTGTGTTAGAATATCTTAGAAAACTGCTATGGTTCTTGTGTGCTTGAACATAGATTAAATATATTTATTTTCTTCAAAAGATTTGTTGTGCATTTCTTGGAAAAGTTTTAATGGCTTTTTTGTTGAAGAGAATTAAATTATCTAAGTTGTTCCTTGAAAATAGTTACATGTGAACCTTGTACAACAAAATAATAGCTATTTTTCCATATCTTTGGTAAAAGAAATGTGTATTTACATGCACAAAATAGCATCCGATTACAGTCAATCTCTTTATGGACAGTCAACTATAACTATTTTGAAAGTGGAATAAAAATCCTTATGTATCGAAACAATAGTTGGTATGTTAATTCCCTTTGGAAAAGGAATTATGTATTTGATTACATAAAAAAAAACAACCAATTATGGCAAGATTCTAGAGTAAGAAATAGTTTTTGCATGCATGAAACAATAGTTGATTGAGATATATTTCTTGAAAAAACAATGCACTTTATATACATGGAAAGGAAAAATATTGAGATAGATTTCTTGGAAAGAAATGTAGTTTGCATGCATGGAAAGAATAGATATCATGTTAAATTCTTTTGGGAAAATATTTTGTTATGTTAATTATTTTGGGAAAAGGTCATGCAATTGCGTGTATAACAATAACACCTATTGTATTAATTCTTTTGGGAAAGATTAGAAATGGTATATAAAAAGAAACATCTGAGGGGTTAGTTTCTTTTAGATAAAGATTATATAATTGCATGCATTAACTATGGCACTAGTTTTTCCTTTTTGAAAGGGTATTTATTTACATGCCCTCAAATTATGTTTAATGGGCTAGTTCTATTGAAATATTGTTATGAATTCCAAACATAAGGGTAACATATATATTTCAGTTTTCCTTTGAGAAGATTATGCATTTACATACAATATTATGTTAGTGTCGCTTTTGAAGATCATTAATTTGCATGCAAGATTATGTTAGCTTCCTTTTGAGAAAACATTAACAACTATCATGAAACAATTATATATTTCATGAAAAACCATAGCTCATGTGCTAGTCTTCCTTTAAATGAATAAGGAAAGTTGAAGTGGTTTTCTTTGGAAAAAAATGTGGAATTATGTGAGGGGAATAATAGTTAATGTGGCATGTTTGATAATTATATGTTTCTATTAATGCATGTACAATGTTGTTAAAGAAGACATGTCATGATATTTTGTTTATGTTTTATATATGCACACGAATAGATGTTGAAGTGTCACTAATAAAGATTGATTATTGGTTGATTAATAATTTATCTAATCATGATGATAATTTTTTTTGAAAACAACAATGGCAAGGGAAGATGGTGACTTATGCAAAGGATAGATTATGTCTAACATGTGGGAGGAAATGAACTAGTGGTCTATGTAGATTGAAGGAAAGTCAGTTGCAGGAGAATCCACTGATTGGAAGAACCAGACACCAAAGATATAATGTTTGAGGATTTGTGAGTAAATAGTATCATGATCATTATAATAGCTTCTAGATAAACATGTTGTTTTAAGATAATATTTCTATGTAAGATTTTATGAAAATGGATAAACGATGGACTACCTTACAGTCCATTGAGTGAGGGGTGAACACCCTCACAGATGTTTAATAATAAAATCAAACATTTATTGGTTTTCACCCTATAGGGTTTCCAGGGTATACTAGTGTCTAATGATGTGGTTTCCTATTGTGTCATTTATATGATGTTCACTCCTTCCATGATGTGACATTTATATTATCAAGTATGCAATTAACTAAATGAGTTAAAAGAAACATGAAATTTATACAAGGTTATCCAGAAGTTTGAATTAATATGCTACAACAATGAAAATTAATGGTTGTGTAACTTATTTTTTATTTACTAAAGATTACTCTATCTAATGATGATGGTTGTTAATATGCTACAACAGTGGCAATTAACGGTTGTGTAACTTACTATTCATTTACTAAATATTACTCTATGTAATGATGATGGTGTTTTTAATGATCATTGGAAGAATATGGCAAGTAATTTAGAATGGTAAATGTTGTAAAAAAATTCTAACTCCATGCATTTTCATGTGAGGTTACTTGTGATGTTACATAAATAAAACGAAAGGAACGATTTACTTATTTTATTTTTATATTATCCTTTTATTAAAAGTTTAAAAAGAGGTCAACTATATTACAAAGATAAATAAAACAAAAGTAAAAGTAAAAGAAAAATATTAAAAAATAACAAGTAATATTGAACTTATAAATCAATATAATGACATAAAAAGTCTTCATTTTAAAAGAAAAAATATTAAAAAAACAAGATAGATGTGATTACGAAATAAAAATTAAATGAAACATATTAAATTAATGAGCGATATAATATTTTAGTATGAAAAAGTGAAAACAAGTAAAGTATCAATAAAATAAATATAAAAATAATAATATGTTAAAACTAGCTTAGATCCACCTTAATTCTAGATCTACCAATCACCGAGAGGGGTCAAATCTCTTTTCATTCTAAAAGATGTTTACATTTCAAGAGATGTGATCCCTCTCCACTTGGTATTCATGTGGAATATAACTTATTTAAAGGGAGAATTAAACTAATATATAAGTATCTAAATTGGTTGCGCCGAGAGACGCATTCTACAACCTAGTATGACCTCGATGTGTAAGTATATATGTGCTCAAAAAAGTAATAAAAATATTTCTTACTAATGTTGGCCAAAACATTAGCTCGAATCTTAAATTATATATAACTTGAATCTTTAAAATATATATAACTTTTTAATCTTATTAATAGACAAAGATTAATTATTAAAATATAACTATGTATTATTATTATATATAATTAGAATTATTTCATGTGTTTAATAGTTCTTTTATCATATACACGAATTTGAATGGATCATACATTTACCTTTGACAAAAAAAATTACCACATTAAAATTCTAAATTAGGTAAAATATTAAATATCTTTATACATATTTACTAAATCCAATACCATCTCTTAAAACAAAGGAACAAGGTTAATTCAACACAAGGAATTGAAAATCCTCTCCAAAATCTTTTAATATTTATTTTAATTAAATATTTGTAAAATAAACCTTTAAAGGGAAAAAAACATATCTTATGGATATATTAAAGTCTTTAAAGACATAAATATTTCCACATCAAAGTTGTAATATTTGAAAATATTAATTTGATGTAGTTTTTTATAAATTTTGTTATCATGCCATGAAAAACATTATTAAATCTAATATTAATATTATTAAATTTAATAACTTTGGATTAATACAATATTAAATTTAATATTATATTGAATTTGTTATATTATAATATATCATGATATATATTAACTATCTATATATATATATATATAGATGGAGGGAAGAACAAAGATATAAAGTGATAGAGGTAGAGAGATAGAGGGGGTGACAAGGAAGAGATGGAGATAAAATGAAGGAGAGGGGAGAGGAGGAATGAAAAGAGAGAGAGAGAGAGAGAGAGAGCAAGAAGGGTAAGAAATAGAGAGGGAGACACAAAGATGGAGGGGGGAGAGAGGGGGAAAGAGGGACAAGCTTGGAGAGAATAGAGAGAGAGAAAGAGAGAAATGGGGGGAAAGAGAGAGAGGTAGGAGAGAAAAGGAGATATAGGGAAGAAATAGAGAGAGATGACTTGAGAGAGAGGGGGAGAGAGGTAAGGATGGAGAGGCAGGGACAAAGAGATGGAGGGGGAGAGAGGGAGTGAAGAAGAAAGACATAGAGAGAGAAAAATGGAGAGAGAGAGAGAGAGAGAGTGGCAAGGGAGGTGTAAGGACTTGCAGTCCTTACACGCGCTCCGGGTGAAGTGCGATGACAAATAACGAAGGAATGAGCTCGGACCATCAACGCGGAGGTGTTATGTGATGCGTAGGAAGGGAGAGTGATGGGTATATGTATGCGTGGGAGTGTGGATGAACCACCCATGGGCTGACCAACAAGTGGAGCATTTGGGGGAAGGTCAACTCACGTTTAGTAGCATATGCGATGGAGTTTGAGGGCGTGGGCAGGTCGGCTGGGCAGCCACGACCTTGCCTTACCGCCCGTATAAACTAGCAAGGCAAAAAGCTCATTTGGACACAACGAACTTCGCTCATGAAGAAGAGAAAGGCGTAGAACTAAGGTGTGGATGCAGCAAAGGAGATAGGCGTAGTTTTGGTGATGCGCCCATTCTTGGGCAAGGCCGCATGGAAGTAGCGTATTCTTGGTTTGGGTGAAGGGTGCGGGTAGAGGAGCGCCCGCCAATTGGAGAAGCGCGTGCACAGGTGTGGTGCCCCGGTTGTGCGAAGGAGCACCCGACGTTGAACAAGGGCGTGGGCGCCCGGTTTGTGCAACGACTTGGCACGGGTTCTTGGGTGACTTGGGTGAGCGCCTGCTCATCATGAAAGTGTGCACGGAGTGACTTTTGGTTAAGTGTTGAGATTGTGAACAGAGTTGTGACTCGTGCAGAGGCACCCGTGTGTGGCGACTTGGTTACGACGAGGCGTGCCGAAGTTGGGCAAACAACACGATCATGCAACGAGGTGAACGAAGGGTTGGTGAGTCGTGCGGCGACCATGCGGAGGTGCCGACAAGCTGGGCAATCGAGTTTGTTGAAGTTTGAAAATTTGCTAAGTGTAAATTTGGGGTTTCCCAAGATTTAACTTGTACTTGTAAAAGAATATTATATATATTGATTCGAGAAGACTCATATTGCAGGGAGTTGCCCCTCCCTTTATACTGTTATGGATTTCTCTTGTATAATGTTTTTTATGTGAATGTTATGGGCTTTCACTTGTATAAAGGAAGACATTAATAATACTTGGTTGCGAAACACAAACTAAGTAGGATAAGTGGAATGTTAGGTGTAGTCTACAATCGTAAGTATTGGTGAAAAGAAAACGATTGGTAGTGTCGCACCTCACTATAAGTGGTTGAAAGACTACCGCAAGTGTAGGGGCGTGACAGGTGGTATCAGAGCTCGGATCAGAGCTGTTGAACTGAATCAAGGAGATGATTCTACAAAGACTGAAGACTTGGCAGGAAGTTCAAGTTTTGCGGGTGACAGGTGGAATATCAGGGTGATTCAGGTGAATGGTGAAACAGGTTTAGCAGAGGAGAAGCTTCGTGCTTGGACCAAGCTGAATGACAAGGCATGGCAGGTTTGGAAGAATGTGAAGGGAAGCTCTTGCTTAGCTTATACAGGTTGAAGCAGATGAAATAAGAGAACCCCCGGATTCGAAAGGAACTTGAAGTCTTGGAAAGGAATGTTGAAGACAAACTTCTTCAACTTGGTCAGACAATGGAGCAAGATGAAGTTACAGATTGTGCTAACCAGGAAGGGGAAGCCGTGATGATTGAGGATGTTGCAGATGTGACAACAATGGAGGATGAACTTGAGGATGATCAAGTTGGACCAGGATCATGCAATTTGCAGACATGGATGAATGAGGATACTCACATGGAGGAGCCTCATGATCATGATGATGATGAAGTATTGATACTTGTGTTTCACTTAAGCATTTGGTGGATGAACCATATGTAGGGAAGGGCAAAGTCAGTTTGCCGATGCTGGGGAGGATCTTACCATGGATGTCTATGATGAGACCTTGTACGGAGAAGCAAGGATTGTTGATTGTTGCAGGACTTGTTGGGGTTGTTTGTAACCTTATGGCAGAAGGTACAAAGGCCCGTGACAAGGGAGGAACATGATGATCATTGTAGAGGATTGGGTCATGCTTAGCCACATGGAGAATTAGCTAATTGCCCAGCATGACTCATGGACAGATTATTGGAGGGCACACACTTGAGGTATGATGATGCTTGGGTGGACTTCTCATGGCCGATACCAAAAGCAAGTCTTGGTTGAACCTTCATTGGGGGAGCTATGATGGAAGGGACTCGTGAGGATGATGATATGGTTGGGTGACTCGAGTTTACTAGACCGAAGATTGCAGACTTGGATGAGGATGACCAATTGTTGTGATGGGTCTACCTAGTTGGACTACATGGGAAACTTAGTCATGGACGTCAAGTTGGAGACATGGAGCATGGCAGTCTTATGCAGGGACATTATGTAGGAGCACTTATAGAGGTGTCACTTATGGGCATCCAATGAGGAGTGCCAAGGTAGGGATGTTGTGCAGGTGGATTTGTTAATGTGACATGGAGACTTATTACTTATGAGCCGATAGAGAGGTTGTGCACTTATGTACAACAAGGCCATGGACTTGGATGGAGTTGTGAGCAGACTATGGAGCATTCCTACTACATGGAGAGTTGAGGCATCTTGCAAAGACCTCTGGGCCGAGACATTTATGCTTGCTAGGATGTTAGTTGGAGATGACTCATGGAGCTCATGATGACATGAGGTTGTGACTTTTGGGGACTTCATATATGGTGGACTTGGAGGATCTGATGCATTAAGGAACTGAGGTCAGAGACTTTGATGCAGAATGGGGTGCATACTTTCAAGTACATGTATGGGTGTTGCTTGGAAGAGTGACTTGATGAGGAGGATCTATATGAGACACTTTGGAGTGATGGAGTTACAATGATGATGATGCCTTGGTGACAACACTTGGGCATGGGTTGAGACGAGACTTAACCACTTTTGACACATGGGAGCTAATTGATCTATGATCGCAGGCAACACATGGATAGATGAGACAAGTATATGCTTGTTTCTATGGCAGACTTGAGAGATGGCACATATAGATATGATGGAGGTTGCTTCGTGGACCTAGATGTGGCACATCGAGAGTCGGAGTTCGATGAGATGATCTCTTCACCTTGAGGAGATGGATGTTTTGCAGATGGATGATGATGTTGGGGTAGATGTGGTTGATTTCATGCAACACATTAGTACCAGACATCATGGACAGCATGTTGCAGATGAGATGAGGTCTACTTCATGGACCTGAGCATGGATTACACTTGTATGGAGATGGATTCTTGATCGAGTTGAGGATGTGACATGGTGTTTTGAGAAACAACTGATGATGGCATGATGATGTTCACTCTCATTGTTTGAGCGTGATAGTTGGACTGATCACCCGACTAGTTCAAACATGGGGTCCGAAAGTGTACAGAGATGTGTTAGCATTGTGTTGGAGTATCATGGCAGCAGTTCACACGAGGATGACACATGATGAGGTCGACACGAGATGTTGTAGGAAGCATGTAACTTGAGATGGAGGGACCAACCTTCCACAATGGAGAGCAGCATGTGGAGATTGCGACGAGATGGTCGATGGTCATGGATTGAGATGAGTTCCGATGTATGACATACCGAAGGGGTGTATACCTTGGTATAGTGATCCTGGTGATAGGTGGTTGCCGGGACGAGACATGATGGAGACAATGGTTCTACATATGTTGCAAGGATGGTTGCAGTATGTGGAGGAGTTAACATCATGGGTAAGACAGTTGTTGATGATCTTGGTGGATGGCTACCAGGATGGTATGTTGTTGAGGATGGTAATGACTTCAGGTGGAGGAGGATGTAAGGACCTGCAGTCCTTACACACACTTCGGGTGAAGTGCGATGAAAAATAATGAAGGAACGAGCTCGGACCATCAACGCGGAGGTGTTATGTGTTGCGTAGGAAGGGAGAGTGATGGGTATATGTATGCATGGGAGCGTGGATGAACCACCCACTAGTCGACCAACAAGTGGAGCATTTGGGGGAAGGCCGACTCACATTTAGTAGCATATGCGATGGAGTTTGAGGGTGTGGGCAGGTCTGCTGGGCGGCCACGACCTTGCCTTACCACCCGTATAAAATAGCAAGGCACATAGCTCATTTGGACACAACGAAATTTTCTCATGAAGAAAAGAAAGGTGCAGAACTAAGGTGTGGACGCAGCAAAGGAGATAGGCGTAGTTTTGGTGATGCACCCATTCTTGGGCAAGGCCACACAGAAGTAGCATATTCTTGGTTTGGGAGAAGGGAGCGGGTAGAGGAGCGCCTGCTGGTTGGAGAAGGGCGTGCATGGGTGTGGCGCCTAGGTTGTGTGAAGGAGCGCCCGACGATGAACAAGGGCGTGGGCACCCAGTTTGTGCAATGACTTGGCACGGGTTCTTGGGTGACGCGGGTGAGCGCTCACTCGTCGTGCAAGTGTGCACGGACTGACTTTTGGTGAAGTGTTGAGATTGTGAACGGAGGTGTGACTCGTGCGGAGATGCTTGTGTGTGGCGAATTGGTTACAACGAGGCACACCCAAGTTGGGCAAACAACACGATCGTGTGACGAGGTGAACGAAGGGTTGGTGAGTCGTGCAGTGACCGTGCAGAGGTGCCGACAAGCAGGGCAACCGAGTTTGCTGAAGTTTGAGAATTATCTAAGTGCAAATTTGGGGTTTCCCAAGATTTAACTTGTACTTGTAAAAGAAGATTATATATATTGATTCGGGCAGACTCATATTGTAGGGAGTTGCCTCTCCCTTTATATTGTTGTGCATTTCTCTTGTATAATGTTGTTTATGTGAATGTTATGGGCTTTCACTTGCATAAAGGAACACATTAATAATACTTGGTTGCGAAACAAAAACTAAGTAGGACAAGTGGAATGATAGGCGTAGTCTACAATCGTAAATATTGGTGAAAAGGAAACGATTGGTAGTGCTGCACCTCGCTATAAGTGGTTGAAAGACTACCGCAGGTGTAGGGGCGTGACAGGAGGGATGGAGAGAGTGTGTGTATGTTTTGGGGTGAGATATAGAGACAAATGAGGAGAGATATAAGGAAGTGGGAAGAGAAGGAGAGAGGGAGGGATATAGTGACAGATTTGGAGGGTGAAAAGAGAGAGAAAAGGGGGAGAAAGACAATGGGAGGTGAGGGAGAAACGAGAGAGAGGAAGGAATAGAGAGAGAATGTGAGAGAGAGAATGAGAGGGGGGAGAGAGAGATGGAGTTGGAGGGTAAGAGAGAGGGAGAAAAGAAGAAATACATAGAGAGAGAAAGGTGGAGAGAGAGAGAGGGAGTGATAAGGGAGATAAAGAGAGAGGGAGAGAAGAGAGCAGAAGGGAACAAAGATAGAAGGGAGAGAGGGAGAGAGTGAAGGGAAAGAGATAGTAAGAGGAAGAGGGAGGGGAGATATATAGATATGAAGAAAGAGTGTGTATGTTTTGGGGGTGATATAGAGAGACAAAGGAGAGTTAGAGGGAGATAGAGATATAGATGGGAGGTGAAAAGAGGGAAGAAGAGAGAGATAAAGAGAGGGAGGGAGAGACATATATATATGGAGATGGAGTGTGTGTGTATTTTGGGGGGTGATATAGAGAAACAAAGAAGAAGAGATGGAGAGAGATATAGATATAGATGGAAGGGGGAGAGAGGGAAGAATATTTCTTGCACTATATGCATTGATTGTAGTGCAGACAATGATTTTTAATCTTATTTGATTGCTTGCACTAGATGCATTGATTTCAATTTAGATTTTGGTTTGTAATCCTATTTGATATTTTGCTCTAGATGCATTGATTTTAGTGTAGATGTTGATTTCTAATTATAATTCATTTCTTGCACTAGATGCATTGATTTCAATGTAGATGTTGGTTTCTAATCTTATTAATTACTTGAACTATATGCATTGATTTCAGTGTAGATATCGTTTTCCAATCCTATTTGCTTACTTTCATTAGATGGATTAGATGTTGTTAATGTTGAGACTGTAAATTATTAAAAATATTTTTCAAGATTAGATGGATGGGGGAGAGAGCGAAGGATGTTTCTTGCACTAGATGCATTGATTCCAGTGTAGATGATGATTTCTAATCCTATTTGATTGCTTGCACTAGATGCATTGATTTCAATATAGATGTTGATTTCAAATTTTATTTGGTTGCTTGCAATAGATTCATTGATTTTAGTGCAGATGTGGATTTCTAATCCTATTTGATAGCTTGCACTAGATGTATGGATTTTAGTGTAGATGTGGATTTGTAATCGTATTTGATTGTTTGCACTATATGCATGGATTTTAGTGTAGATGTGGATTACTAATTTCTAATCCTATTTGATAGCTTGCACTAGATGTATGGATTTCAGTGTAGATGTGGATTTCTAATCGTACTTGATTGTTTGCACTATATGCATGGATTTTAGTGTAGATGTGGATTTCTAATCCTATTTGATTGTTTGCATTAGATGCATTGATTTTAGTGTAGATGTTGATTTCTAAACTCATTTGATTTCTTGCATTAGATGCATTGATTTTAGTGTAGATTTTGTTTTCTAATCATATTTGATTGTTAGCATTATATGCATTAGATGTTGTTAATCTTGAGGCTTTAGATTATTAAAAATTTATTTTTCAAGATATATTTAGTAATACGTAGAGGGACACCATTAAGAAATAATTAGCTGTCAAAATTTGTGATACATAGAATTAAATGTAAAAGATGTACAAAATCAATCCTCCTGCAAAGTGCAAATTAATCCTTGACAAGATAGTCTCACTTCTTCATCACCAACTAATGATTAATAGGCAATTACATATATTCAAAATTAATAATAGAGTAATTGCATACAACAATATATTCACAGTATTTATAAGAGGAAAATGTATATTTATAAACATTAAAACAAATCAAAACACTCTTGAAAGAGATGTGATAATTGTTTGGAGAAACTAATAATGTAAATATTTTATAAATTTGGTCGCTTAATAAAAAAATAAAAATACATATTTATTGACTTTGCAAAATAGACTATAGATAAAAAAAGATCATCAAAATATTCTTGAAGGAAATAATTATTTAAAACATAAATAAAGAAACAAATTATTTCAATAGTAATCTTGAGGCATTAAATTATTAAAACTACTCTTCAAGATATATTTTGTAATATTTGGATGAACACTATTTAGAATTAATTACTTGTCAAAGGTTTGGATAAATGTGGCATTGTTTCTGCCAACTTGAACCAAATTAGATCTATATAACACCTGATCTATCATGGGCCAAGAGGGTCCAAATCTCTCTAGGTGCACACATTTCCTCAAGTTCTACACACAAAAAAGAAGGATTGTACTTAGAGGGATTTGATCCCTCAAGACAGGGCATGATAGATGTCCAAATCTCTCTAGGTGCAAACATTTCCTCAAGTTCTACACAAAAAAAAATAAGGATTGCATGTAAAGGGATTTGATCCCTCTCACAGCATGATAAGTATTAGTACAAAAAATATTATAAATACACCTATTCACTCATTATTAAACTCGTGCATATAAATATTTGAATTAATGATTATACAAAAAGTATTATAAATGCACATATTCACTCATTATTATTTATTTTATGATAGAAATAAAAATAATAATATCCAATAAATTTCTATAATATTATTTTCACTTTTTTTTTCATGTTATTTTTAAAAACTTAAATTTAAGTTATTTAATTTAAGTACACTAGATTTTCCATGATATTGAATTTATATATTCAAAAATGTATTTTAAACAACATAAAAAATCACAATTTTTCATATTTCAAACATATCCCATAATTATTTCTTTCATCTATGCTATAAAATAAACCTATCCAGTAAAATGTCAACCTACAGGTTCTCTTTTAATTGAAAAATAAAGGAACGTATGGATTTCAATAAATTTAAATCCATTTTAAACTGCCTATTTATAGTACGTTTAAAACCTTTATACACACATTATAGTCTTCGAAAATCCTCTTCCTTTTAAATACAGTTCCTTTGACTTCCAAAAAAAGGTTTTATTCCTTAAATGCAATTGCTTGGCTGTCCAGCAGCGAAGGGCAGTTCAGCATTCTACCTTTCATTTTCGTTTGTTAGCAGGTGCTATCACAAATCCACAGACAAAATATATTTAAATTATAATATTTTCAAATATAAAAATAACAATTACTTCAATTATTTAGATTAATAATGGATTACAAAAATATATTTCAGTATACTTTCTAGATTCCTAATTGCTTTCAACAATATTCAAATTTATATTTTTCCTGGTAAATTGTTTAATACAATAATTTTTTGTGATATATAAATTTGGTTGGTTTAAAGCACTAAAACTAAAAGGTATTGATAATATTAAAAATTTTATGGTGGAAGTGTGACAGAAATCACCGGCCTTAGCAACAAACCTTTCAAATTCTCAATTGTTTTTAAAGATGGCATCGTGCTTTTCATTTAAAAACATATTTTTTTTAAATAATAGTTAAATTTAGATTTTGTCATATTTTACCATATCCATTGTAACATATAAACTGCATATGTAACATATAAATCCAATTTATGATATGAAAAGTATAATTGAAAATATTTTTTTTATATATAATTATAATATTTTAATTTCATTGGTTGCTTTTGAAATTTAACATTGAAATGATTTAAAACAGTCGACATTCATTTGCACCAAATTGTATAATATAAAAATAAAAACATATCAATAATAAATTTAATATTAGTTAGATAATAATTATATATATATATATATATATATATAAATACATGTTATAAATTAAATTTGCTTTTTCCAATCATATAGAGTTTTGAATTTATTTCGACGAGTGTTTGATTATATTTTGTGGTAGATGTGATGAATGTTATCGTTACATATTAAGAAACGTAAATCATTTTTTAAATATTTTAAGAAGAGATTCATTTTACTTTCATCTAAATAAATGTGTTTTTGATTGTTACAATTTTTTTAGGTGTGGTTATTGTGCACGTCAAAATTTAGAATTAAGAATAGAGGTCTTGGTGAGAATGAGCCTCCTGGTCATTTAGGGAGTCAAAATTTACAATGTTATTGAGAACATGGGTATTGGATATCACTTATTCCACAATATTACTCCCAAGAATACAAGTCATATGTCTAAAGGTTGACAACTTATTAATTTTGTTAAGAATTATAAGTCTTGGGAACTACAAAGAATGATTATCTAGGTGTCAAATAGGTTCGCGATTATGTCTTCAGAAGTTCTTTTAAATCTACTAACTAAGTCAAAGTCCTCATCTCACTATAGAGGGTTAGGCTTAGAGCTATTACTTAGGAGAATCGCTTGGTTAATAGTGGATCTACAATTGAAGTCCCTAAGCAAAAGGATATTAATTTCATTACTTAGACTATGGATATCATGTTCTAAGGTATTTAAGTGGAGGTTCTTATCTAGGTTGTTTTTCTTATAGGAAGTAGAGTTGATAGGAAGAAAATAATAAATTATGAGAAAAATAGTATTAGTGTTAGAGTCAAAAATTTCCATCCAAATGCATTGATTGAGGGGGTTGATCTTATGAAGCCGAACGTGAGAAGCAATATATATATATATATATATATATATATATATATATATATATATATATATATATATATATATATATATTCAGCTTAACACCGAAATTTAATGTGCACACAAGAAAAGAAAAAGAAAACACATAAAAGGCACAAAAAGAAGACATCAAGACTTGATAACGGAGTTTGTCTAATTCGGACTATGTCTCTGGGCCTAGCTCGAGCAATGGGGAGGCCTTTATATTAAATGGCATGAAATAAGAGAATTATAATCATCAATCTGCATATAAGAGGCTTATACCTTCATTCTAACAAGTGGCTGTGAAATGGAGACCTCAAATGGAGAAGTGGGCATCATCAAAGCATCTATGGTGCTAAAAGGGGCTGAAAACATCTTAAACTTGTCCCAATAGACAATTGGCCTCCTGCCAAACGAGATAGTGTGCTACCAAATGCTCCCCCGTGCTTTTCCAACCATCGTGCTTTTATAATGGGTTTTTTGGACAAAATCCTCTTTAAATCGGGGTTGTTTTGGTTCAAAGTAGAGGCAGGTGGAGTAGAAGGATCGACAGCACAACTAACCCTTAAAATGGCCTCATTATCATTGTAACGATAAATACCCAAAATCCCGGAAAAAAACACTAAATTTGGCAAAATCTTCAAGCTCCGGACTTCAAATTTTATTAAATCGGGTGTATTTTCTTTATCGGGTCTGGGCCTAATATCACAATCGGCATATTGAGGGTGCACAGTCTTGTTAAATGGGGATAGCCTACCGTCGATCGTCGATCGTTGATATCGGCACCGGCCGATCGCATTGGCATCCCACTCAAATATCGACTCGGTGCTTTATCACCGATCACATCGCAAGTCAGCCCCTGCCATCACTGATATATACATATATATAGCCCTCCAATACGGTTGCCTTCCAATCCACCGATCTGATTTGATCGGAGATCGACGATCGAGGTTTTCTCTATGGCCTTCTTATGTCTACCTCCATAAATCCTCCGATTGTGATTTTTGGCCTTTTAAGGCTTAAACCCATTTTTAAAGGAAATTTCCTCATTTTCTTAAGAAACAAAGCAACCTTATTTTTTTGATAACTTCACCATCCGGACTCGGATTGAAGTACCATTTGTGGCGTTGGAATCAGGATTACAAGATCTATGCTTTGGTCCTAAGTTGACTTCATTCTGAGCACTTTGATTTCTAATCTTTTCCATGCCATTGTTTATGATGATCGACCTGAATCAGTCCTCCCCATTGAGGAGCTTTTGGACCACCAAAAGCTTTTCATTAGTCAATTGGCAAGTGAGGGAATTATTCCCTCACTTTCTCTTTCTCCATCCATCTGGCCTTTTTGGGGTGCATTCCTTTGAAACGAACTCGAAGGTATTCTACATCTCCTCACTGTGAAGTCCTAGTTCTTCTGTCGAGGATGATGTCTTCGGGTAACTCATTGAGATTTTCTAGTGCAAAATCTTCGACTGTAGGTACTGTGCCCACCTCATCAGTGTCCATGATCAACGGTGGTTCATACATCGTTAGGTTCTCCACATTCACCACTGAATACATCTGCATATATATCGTCAAGTCAAGATAAAAGGCATTGTTCCCAATCTTCTCCAAAATGTTGAATGGTCCATACCGAATTGGTCGCAACTTCTTTCCTTCTCCCTTCATCCTATCTTTCCTGATGTGGAACCACACTTTGTCACCCACTTGGAATTAGTGGTCGACTCGGTGTTTATCATGTCAAGCCTTGTAACAGGATTTACTTTTCTCCAACTGCTCTTGCACTGCTTGGTGAATCAATTGGATTCGCTGAATGAGTTACTGAGCTTTGTCCCTATCATTACATCCACTGGAGCCATTTCCCTTCCAAAGACCATATCAAAAGGGTCCTTTGGTAGGTAACCAAAACATGTCTTGAATGGTGAACGCTGCGTAGATGAATGCAATGCTCGGTTGTAGGAATGTTGTACATAGGGGAGATGATCATCCCACAATAGCCTCATAATAAGTGTACCATGGTACAGTTTACAACCTCTGTCTGTCTGTCAGTCTGCAAGTGAAATGTCATGCTTCTTTTCCATTTGGTGTCCATCATCCTCCATAAGTTGTGTTGGAGAGGTAAATCCCCTCTGCGGACAGAGGCGATCCCACTAGCCCAAAATGGGTCTAGCAACAATCAAACAATGCTATCACGCAAGTTCCTAATTACAAATTAAAAGTGGATTATGAGAACCTACTTGGATTCCAACGCTAGTGTTGTAGAAGAGTTGACACTCCCGTTCCTTTGCTCCGACCGGTCACGATCCTCACGATCTCCGTGAATGGACACCTACACATGAAAAGAACGACACGAATACAAGCATAAAATCCAATAGATGCAATTATATATCGGTCGGAAAAGATATAATCCAAATATCATCATAATGAACAGCAAGAATGGAACCATAATGATAGTCATCTATTATTGATAATCAACAAAGGAGTATACAACCGTAGTTCTGACGTCAAATCCTCCTTTGGCTGGGTGATCAGCTACATATGTCTTGCAAAGCTTGCCAAGATTGGGAACAAGCCTCTCTCTCTCTTTGATTATGAATACAAAGAAGACTCTTATAGCAATCTCTCATACTTCTGACAGTATAATTCTTCCTATGCTCAAAAACTAGCTTGTCAAATGCACTAGAACAAGCTTTCATAGATGGAGGAGGAGGAAGAGATACAATGAATCCAGACATCCATGGGGTAAGCATTATCCTCGAAAAGCTATTATGGACAGAGATATGATGAATCTCGACATCCATGAGATTGGCATTATCCTTGAAAAGCCTCAGGAGTCGAAAGGAAAAAACTTTCGGGCGTGCGTTTGTCAAAAAGCTTTCCCAAAATTGGTTGGCGCGGGTAAGATTCTGAGATAGAGCGCCAATGGGTGCGCCCTCTTTGGAGAGTTTCCCCCATTGGCGCGGGTGATACACCGTGGATCCGCGCTAATGGAAAAAGGGGACTTTTTAAGGATATTCTGCAGGAGATGTCTTCAAGGCATATGAAGTCCATACTTAGGGGAACATAATGCAAGTGTTTTCAAGCCATGTCACTTCTCACAGGTCTCGGAATGAGTCCTCCAAAGTGCGGGAAAGGGGTAACAGGGACGGTGACCAATGGTGACAAATTACTGTGTAACAGATGCCCCCTAAAGCATGAGGCCTGAGAGAGAGAGAGGGGTGAAATGCTTTACAAGAACACATGCAGCTGCCGCCAGAGAATCTGCATAGAGAGATACAACTGATAGCTCAAGTACATGATATATGTGGTATGGGCGCAGCCATCCATAACAGAGTACATAATAATCTAGATCCATGGTATGGGTGCAGCCATCAGGTGAGGATCGATGAATAGACTCAGGTATGGTCACAACCATCCAGTGAATGAGTCATGTAACAATAATCCATAAAATCGCAGCCTGGATTCCAACAGACAAAATCCAGGGTCTTGTGCTCCATCTCGACCCGAACAAAAGTACAAGTTCAAGCATGTGAATATATGAGTTGAAGTCGAACATGCATGAACATCGTCTGATTACCAGTCAATAATGAAAACTGTTAACAGACACGAGAGGTACCACCAATAATGACAATGGCCCTCAAGGTACTATAGGTACAATCTACGGCGTGTGAATCAGTGAGCTGGCATCGAACACCTGTAGAATCATTCGATCGGAGGCCAATGATGAAAACCTCACGTCGAACATGAAGAACCTGCCATTGAGGCATGCAGGCTCCAAGGCACCGGAAGGGAGTCTCTAGATCAGCTTCCTAGATAATGAGCTGAAGTCGACAGGAAGTGACCTTGATCGAAGGTGGGCCATAGTGTTTCCCACATCATCGAAATGAGACAGAGAAAGAATGTTGTGGTGGATCAAAATTATGTGAGCTATCAGAAGGAGGTTGTTATTCTGCAGAGGTCAACTTCTCTTGAACATATCGGCGGCATGACAGTGGAATTGGCAGTATTTGACATCAATGGATCAAAGGTCATGGTGATGAGGCAATGAGCAGATGAGAGGTCAAACAGGATTACCCAAATCCACGGAGGCAAGTGAAAAACGAGATGAGATGTCCCCACCCAGACACGAAAGCAGACAAGTGCCATGTTCAAGAGCGACATACTGTCGACACGACAATAATTATGGTTCCATTTTCCCCCACCATTTCTGGCGAGTACCCCAATTATTTTTATTAACAAGCTTGACGGGGATAGCATATGCTTGTAACGTCATCTTGACGGACTCCAATGTCATCAAGTTTTAATGAATCTGACAAAGGAAGAACTCGGCGTCTTTTCATATTTAGAGAGTTTGAAAAGACAACAGAAAAGAAAACTCCAAGGGTGTCCTTTTTCATAAAGTTGTGTCTCTCGAGCCCGAAAAAGTATAAAACAATGCTCGAAAGAACCGCCCGACCATTACGATCGAGGAGTACTTTTCATGAGTAGTGATTTCAACCTGAAAAAGTAAAAAAGCGGTCGAAACTACGTCGCTTTGTCACCGTTAACGAACCTAAAATGACAAGGGTCCGACGATCTTTTCGTTTTTTAGACGGTCGGAAAAGAGTTTAAAGACGACCGCCTCTTATTTACGTTTAACGAGTCAAGAGGGATAACTCAGCGATCTTTTCATGTTTAGCGAGTCAAAAAAGAGCTGAAAGATGACTCCACAGTGACTTTTCGTGTATTTACCGAGTCCGAAAAAGTATAAAATACAACTCGTTTCACTATCGAAGTTGCGTAAAAGACCTGTCGCTGCACAAAAAGCAAGCGTAAAATCCATTTTCGACCAAAAATATGTTAAAATATTCAAAAGGTAACTTTTTAAACCTAAGTGTAAGTCAAAAAGTTATAAATATGGTGAAAATGGTAAAAATATAATCACTTTTACTTTTTACCTCTCTGAATAGTAGCAGTGGTCTATTTGGGGAGTGAACTTCAGACGGTGATTACAGCCAATCCGTGCAACCATTCGGGATTTTGTCGGTTTCAGGTAAGAGGCGCTTCCCTTAGCTCCATTTCCATACATTTTTTATGCATTTTGCTTCCTGATTGACCTCTGCAAGGGGGAATTAAAAAATTTAGGGCTTCGCCCATTAGCGCGGGTATCCGGCATGGACCCGCGCTAATGGGGCGATTTTTCTAAAGGGGTCGCGCTCATTGGCGCGACTGTTTTAGAAACAGTCACACCAACTGTGCAACTTAATTTTCTACTTGAAATTTCCCATTGCATTTTGAATTTAACTGGATTACAAGTTTACCAGTGATCAAATTGTGGTTTATGCGTTCTTGTGGGTACAGGAAACAGGCAAAATGGTAGTAGAATGGAAGGAATGAGAACATGATGCCGAGGATGCTTTGGCCCTTGAGGATGAAGGGTGCATGAACGCCCTAAGGGACTGTGGGCTTAAGAAATTCTTTCTTACGCCTTACATTCACGCTCAGCCCGAGCTACTACAATTCATAATTGATCTGTGGGATGTTGATGACCAAGTGTTCCGTTTACGGGACCAAGTGCTGGGGCTTGATGTATCCAATGTCTATTTCATCACGGGGTTATCACGGAGAGGGATGAGGCCTATTTTGACTGGGAGTAGACCTTCCGGGGAGAAGATGACTGAGGTTCGAGACCGAGTGTGCCCAGGGGCGCAACTTGGAAAGAACAGTGCAAAGGTGGATATTCCCACCGTTCTGGACTTGGATCTCAGGGTGATACTATTCACCATTACTCGAGCTGCAGGAGTGCAGGCGCCCCATGAGGCAAGCAAGAACCATCTTCTGTTGGCCATAGAATGCCTAAATCCTACCATCTTTGACTGGGCCACTGCAGTGACTACTAACATCAAGAGGCAGCTTACAAAGTGCAAGTGAGGAAAGGTAAAGCAGTTTGGGTATGGTTCAATTGCGGTATCGTTCTTCTCGGAACGATTACCAATTTTTCAGGGACAGGGAGCTATAGTGGCTGATCCTTTGCCACGAGAGCCTAGGATGGCTCGTTGGGCAGCACAGATGCCCAGGGGAGGAGGGGGCCAGCAGATGTCCTGGAGGCCTGAGTTCTTCATATGGCTCCGCCGTCAGCTGATTGTGGTGGAGGATTGGCCCTATGCAGGGACTGACTTCACCGGAGACCTAGATCTCCCATTGCCCGAGGGAGAAGAGTGGGACGAGGAGCTGGGTAAGATCTCTTTTTGTTTTTGATGTTATATATGTTTTTTTTTTGTTAATACATGTTTGTCCTAACAAAAATTGTATATACATGCAGATGTTCGCCTAGAGCAACCAGCTGGCATGTCTCCCATCGCTCGGAGGAACCAGCCCGTAGCCAACCCTCAAGAAGAGGGTGCCGAGGGGGATGAACTGATTCAGAATCTCGAGGGACTCGCTCGAGGGACTCCTAATTATGCTAGACTGGGAGATATGCCATTAGCATACCAGAGGCGCACAGTGGGAGTGCCTAACCGTGCCCATCGTCTGTTGAGACGCTTGGTGCGCGTGGTGTTGTGCTATCATGAGCACCACCGGGACTAGACTCCTAGGTTTCCTTTTCCTGCATATTTTTTGAGAGACATGTCGTCTCTGGATGTATTTGAGAGGAACATGTATTATTTTTTGGACTATATGATGCACGTGGTGCAAACATTGCGACACACATATATATATACATATGCCTATTTCTATGGTATTATTATTGTGCTTTATATGCTTTCTTGCATGATGTTTTATCTATTACGCAAATGTCTATCTAATACATGGTTAGCCAATGCTTCAGTTAATGTGTTCAATTGTCTTGGAATATGCTGATATGTGATGAAATCAAAGTTCCTTTCTAACAATCTCACACGTAAATACAACCTTAAAATGCGATGGTCTCCAACAGAATATTGCCCGTTGAGCTGGTGGACGACAAGTTGAGAGTCTAGGTTCACTACCAATGCACGAATGCCGAGATTGATTGCTTCAGCAAGTAGTTCAATTACAGCACAATATTCGGCGACATTGTTAGTGGTACGGCCCAAACACACACCTTGAAGATCTATCAACACACCATGAGGATCATAGATCACCCACGCCGCAGAGGACAAGTTGCGAGTACTGCGGCAGGCACCATCAGCGAAACCAACATAAGGTGCATCAAACATCTGCATAAGAAGCGAAAGACACAATAAGTTGCAGTCACGCCTTCAAAACTAAAGAACACACACACAACACACCTGCTAAAGTACATGTATGTACAAAATAAAGTGTACAAGCATCACGCATAGTACTTTTTCAAGTACAGCCTGTTTCAGGGCTTCCCGAGAGGGTTCCCTTCATAGTCAATTAGCTCGTAGGCCCCTTTTTGCAAAACTTTCTTGACAATGTAAGGACCTAGCCACATAGGCTCGAGTTTTCCTGCTCCTAGCTTATCGTTTGCCTGATCGTATAGCAAGACTAAATCTCCCTCAACAAAAGAACGTGGATGGATAGTCTGATCGAAGTGAGTCTTGACTCGCTTCTTTTATGCTTCAATGGCCAAAGAGGCTAGGCGACGGGTCTCATCTAGCTGTTCCAGGTAAAGAAGGCGTTCTTCTAACGGAGTAGTGTTGGGAAGTAGCTCGACAACTAGTTTTAATGAAGGGATTTCGCACTCGATTGGAAGGGTGGCCTCCAGTCCATAAACTAGTTGAAATGGAGTGAAACCGGTGGCATCCTTCACGGAGGTTCGGTAGGCCCACAAGGCAGGGAACAACATCAAATGCCAGTTAGACTTATGCATGCCAACGGTACGCTGAAGCATTGTAACCAAAATCTTGTTGATAGCTTCAACTTGGCCATTGGCCTGAGGGTAGTATGGAGTCGAACTATCGTGCCGTAAGCCCAGCTGGGTTGTTAGTTCCGTCATCATATGATTACGGAAATGCTTCCCGTGATCAGTGACGATGGCTTGAGGGACGCCGAATCGCGAGATAACGTGGTTGAACAAGAATTGCACCGCTGTGTGACCGTCTTTAGTTAATGTAAGCATTGCCTCGGCCCATTTAGTGAAGTAGTCGACAGTAACGATAATAAACCCATGCCCCCTAGCCGAGCGAGGGTTACAGGTCGTATAATCAATGCCCCATTTTGCAAAAGGGCCGATGGTGACAACATGGTGCAATGGAGCGGGAGGCGCTCGCATCTTCCACTGGTATATTTGGCACTCATGACAAGAGCGGACGGCCAGAATGCAATCCTTAAAGATAGAGGGCCAAAAGTAGCCAGCACGGAGGACTTTTTGGGCAGTGGCATATCCAGACATGTGACCACCACAGGCGCCAGAGTGGCAGTCATTCAAAATGCGCTCAACTTCCTCGAGAGTTAGACATCGGCGGAGAACCGAGTCGGCGCCGAGGTGATATAGTGTGTCCCCAATGATACAGTATGGTTGAGACTGATGACGAATCCTTCGCCGAGCATCTTTGGACACGCCGGGGTGAAAGGAGGACGTTTGCAGATATATGATGATATCCCCGTACCAGGGATCGAGGGTGCTAATGAGAAACAAAGTCTCATCCAAAATATGATCCTCTGAGTGAGAGGGCGGGGAAGAAGATGGCAAAGAGCAAAGTAACTCAATGAATACAAGGGATTTCTTGGACTTGGCAGTGGTAAATTCCAAGTCGAACTCTTGAAGGATGACAATCCACTTTGAGTACTTGCCCCCCAGCAACTGGCATGACAAAATATACGTCATGGGGTTGCAATCAGAAACCACGGTGGTAGTGCGCAGCAAAATATAGTGACGGAAGCGTTGGACAGCACAAACGACGGCCAAAGCCAACTTCTCGAACATAAGCATATCGAGTTTCCATGTCTAAAAGGTTGCAGCTAAGATAATATACAACATGCTCAGTGTCATCATCATCAGTTTGAATGAGAACCATGCCAATAGTGGTGTCGGCGGAGGCCAAATATAGGGTGTAGTCGCGATGATAGTTCGAAGGACACAGCAATGGAGCGGAAAAAGGAGACCCTCGAGACGCTCAAAAGATTCCTGAGCGATGGTATCCCAATGAAAAGGGACATCTCGCTTTAGCAACCGTGTGAAACCTTTAGCCACCTCGGCATAGTTTGGAACAAATCGTCTTAGAAAATTTGCTTTACCCTGCAAGCTTTGCAATTGCTGTAAAGAAGCAGGGGGAGGAAGATTCACTATAGCCTCGACTTTAAGGGGATCCAAACGGATGCCCTCTTGGGAGACGATGAACCCAAGAAGTCGGTCGGATTCAACGCAGAAGACACATTTGTGAGGATTGAGTCTGATACGGTAGTGTCGGCAGCGAAGAAAGATATCGTGAAGGTGAGTAGGGTGGTCCTGACGTTTGGCTGAATGAGCTGGTAGATCATCCAGGTATGGCTGTACAATGTGGCGAATGTGATGAAAAGCGTAGGACATTGCACGTTGGAAGGTAGCACTGGCATTTTTGAGACCGAAAGGGAGCTTCTTGTAGGCAAAAGTGCCCCATGGACAGATAAAAGCGGTCTTGTGTTGATCAGCGGGGGAAATATTGATCTAGTTATACCCAGAAAAACCGACCATAAAAGAGTACATTTCGCTTCCGGCACACTCGTCAATAATTTGAGCAATGAATGGTGTGGGGAAATTATATTTAGGACAGGCTCAATTAATATCACAATAATAGACACAAACACAGATGGTACCCTGTTTTTTATTCACAGGCATGATGTTGGAGACCCAATCTGTGAGTGGGATAGGGTAAATAAAACCAGCTTTAAGAAGCTTTTCGACTTCCGCTTTAATAGCTGCAGCCTTGCGGGGGTGTACAGGGCGTAGACATTGACGAACAGGCTTAGCACCCGGGTATGTGAGTATCTCATGCACCACTATGCTAGGATCAATGTCGGGCATTTCTTCATAGGACCATGCAAAGACATCACGAAATTCGCGAAAAATATTGGTATAGAGTCGAATCTCCTCCGGAGTACAAGTGACTCCAATGTGAAGATGTTCAACAATCCCTGGTTTTGCAGAGATGTCAATAGGCTGGGTTTCCGTGATGCTCACCATATTTCCTTCAGAGGACACTTGATAAACTTGGATAGGTGTTTGAAGGGTTTGAAATGGGAGACAAGGAGCAAACCGCTCGAGACAAGTAAGCATATCCTGATGGGCAGGGAGAAACGAGGAACGATGGTGAGATTCATGTCAAGGAGGTTCCTCGGGAGACATAGTCTCAATAATGGCTTCATCAGAAAGGAATATTTCTTTTAAAGGGTCCGAAGGAGTCTCATCTCCAAGCCATGAGGATGGAGCGAACGAGTCGGGAACCTTGCTCAAAGGGGCAGGTTCAGAAGAGGGAGCCGATGCAGCAATGGTTTCGATGTAGTTGAGCTCGGCAGGACTCAACGGCATCTCATCGCCCCAAGATTCTACTTGATCAGTTGGAGGGAGGATCCACGGATCAGAACAAGTAGTAATCATATTGACGAAAGCGACGTTAGGAGGTGGGAGCGGAAAAACACCCATGACGGCAGGATCTTTAAAAAGCCCGGCCCCCAGACTCTCATATGATTTGGAGGTATGCTCCACAAAAGGAATGTTGCCTTCGGAAGAGGAAGCGAAGAATGAAAGCTCGTCGACGGTAACAATCTTCCCTTGATGAGGGAAACGGATGATACGAAACAAAGATGAAGCTACAGCTTGCATTGCGTATGTCCAACTACGTCCGAGAAGGAGGTTGTAGGTAAGATTAGCATCAACAACTTCAACTTCCATCTCGACTGTCTTTCCTTCCAAAGAGATGGGAAAACGTTGGAGTATACCATAGGGATGGGATTCTCTTCCATCAAAAGCTTCCAAGGTTGTGGGAGACTGGCTCAGCGTCAGGAGAACCAATAGCTTTCCAACAGGCAATAGACATGATGCAAGTTGAAGCACCTTCATCAATGACTGTACGATGAATTGTTTTGGAATTAATAATAACCTGTATGAGGAATGCGATTTGGTGAGGCAGTCTCGGTGTATGGCGTTCCAAGTCAAAAGTAATCAAATCCGAGTCGGCCGAGTCTATGCCACCGATAGCTGATAGCAAGGACTTCCTCTGAGAAGGGCAGCTCTGGAGAACTTCTAAAGCGGACATAGTTGACGGAGTCTGAGCTAAGTCCTCAACAATATTGTAGTGCTTTGCAGCACGAGCGTTTGGGTTGTAAGAAGATTTCCGGAGTACTCCTTTTGGAGGGGGTCGAATAGGCGTCTCAGTGCTAGGTCTCTCAATGTGGAGTGGGCCTGAACTAGACGGAGGAGCACTAGAGGGGACCTCAGGCTCTTTCCCGACAGATGAGGGATATTCGTTTGTTCGAGTACTGATGTGGACAGGTATCGTTCCAGCCATAAATACTTGAGAACCAAAGGAAGATGGAGGTTGAGAGGGGTCAGCCACCATTTGAGTTTATTGCGAGGGAAAGGATTCTTTGAGCACCGCAGGAGTCCCGGAAGTGCCTTTCAACAAACGACTAACTTCAGACCGCCTATGGGAGTCTTTGGTATAGTGATCGTCATCACAGATAAGACAAGGATACTTGGGTTTGCGCTTGGCACCTTCCTCGGGTGGAGGTTTAGGGGAGTCCTGTTTAGGTTGATCTGGCTTATTCTTCCCTTTTCCTTTCTTCTTTCCTTTCGAGGCTTTGTCTGTCGTGGTGGACTGGACGACGTTGACCTCGGAAGTAATATTCAAAGTGGGTGTAGCCTGAGAAGTGTGTTCATTCGAAGCATTTGACTTTTGCTTCCCAGGGTTCACGGAATTTTTCTTTGAGGATGAGTTAACAGAACCAATAATACCATCAACAGTGGGTGTCGGCGGGGCTTTGGATGTTCCTGGTCTCGGGGCATCAGGAAAATAATCATACAATGTACCACACTGGGAATAAACTAGGTCCAGGTACTGAGCACGCGTGATATCTTTCTCTTCAGTGACACATGCCCCCATGGCAATGTCCCGTGCTATTGGAGGAACGAACAAATTTGTAAACCAGTCGGTAAGAAGTTGGTCGGGAATCCAAAACTTTATCATACGTCTACGCCATTTCCATTCATGGATATGATCAGAGATATGCGTAGCCGTTGTCTGTCTTAAGAATGTCAGGAGGTGTGTACCCGTTTCATATCGAATGGGCAACTGAAAATGAGTGAGAAACGCCATAGCCAACGAGTTAAAATCCTGAAAGGATCCACTAGTGAGCTCAATATACCACTTAGCTGCAGAGCTAGTGAGAGTCCTTTGAAAAAGGCGAAGCCGAATCGAATCATCAAACCACGAATTGGATGAACACCACAAGTGATAGGTCATGACATGAGCTTGAGGATCTTCATTAGCTTTACCATCAAATTTAGGACAATCACCGGGAATTTTCGTCGGAATCCGAGGCCAATACGGATTATGGAGAATGGGATCATTGGTCAGTTTGGACACATCCAGTAATTCTAAGGTTGCTAAGAAAGGTAACTGAGGATTGAAGGACATATGGGGCTACGGGTAGGATGGAGCACCAGGGTTCCAACCAACTGGTAGTTGCCCCCATGGGCTTTGTTGGGACAGATTTGGCCCCATAGGGTTTTGTTTGTAGGGATTTTGGTTCTGCCCCCCAGCGTCCCATGGATTACCAAACTGTCCTGCAGGAGCACCATACGGTTGCGGATAATTCTGATAAGGATTTGCCTGCAGTTGTTGATAATTTTGATATGGGGCAAACAAAAGTTGCCCTTGGGGTTGCTGGTAACCATAAGGTGGCTGGACTCCAAACTGAGTTTGAGAAACAGGCTGAGTTTGATAGACTGGTTGGGATTGAATTCCAACTTTCATTTGAAGACCGGATGGGGCTTGGGGTCCAGCCTGGGGTAAAAAACCGGGTTGAGGAGTGCCAGAAGGATGTCCCGTAGGTTGGGCTATCTGGCCCAAAGGATGACCTAGTTGATATTGAGGTTGGCCCACCTGCCCAGAAGGTTGTACTTGCTGGGGGTGGAGTTGTTGTTGCACAACTGAGGGTTGTCCTGACGGACCAGATGGCCGAGTGGGCTGGGGAGTTGGTTGGCCTGATTGGATTTGAGGCTGGCCGACTTGCCCAGGTGCTTGGCTATACTGGATGGTGGGTTGACCATACGGTTGACCAGCTTGTCTAGATGCTGGACCATATTGGAAATTAGGTTAGTTTGGGTGAACATACGATTGACCAATTTGTCTAGTAGGATAACCTTGCTGGATACCAGGCTGGGCTTGTTGAACAGAAGATTGACCTGAGTTACCAGAAGGTTGAGCATAAGAGGTGAAAGACGGACCACCAGAGGCCAAAGGTTGTCCCTGGAAGGGTTGTCCTTGTTGGCTCCTAGGTCGCCTTGTGTGAGACTGTTGGTCTTGATTAGGTGGTCCTTGGGATTGCGCAGACGATACTTGGCCACCATGATAATAGGTGGGGCCCCAATCAATTGACAACGGGACTGAAATCTCAACAGTCGGTTGAGACGACAGAGGTCTACCAAGATGTGGTAAATACTGGTCGTATGGACCCTCTGCTGGGACGTTTGACGCAGGATCAAAGACTCCGAATATAGAGGCCGAAGGACCACTGAGAATGGGAGTCGAAGAAGCTACACATACCATTGGAATGGTTGGGATTGAGGTAACAGACGTACTACGACTTTGTGGAGTAAAAGGCTCTGTGGTGGGAAAAGCGAGTTGTGACCAAATAGAACTCGTAGAGGGAGTCCTAGAAGACATAACATCTTGTAATGATTTATAGCTTGGAGGTAGTCTCCCGGTAGTAGGGGTGCTACTAACAAGTATAGGTTCCGTTGCAGTAGGAATTTCACCGCTCGTCGCAACGGATTCTTCAGTTGAAGTAGGAGATACTTCCTCCATATCGGAAGAAAATAGTGGGGCCAAAATACGAGGGGAAGTGTATTCCCAAAAAGGGATATCGTCTTCAGAAGGTTCCCAAATGGGATTCCAATGAAATTCATAAGTCTCGTCACCTGGAGCACAAGAATTAATCGGTTGTATACTCGAAATAACAGGAAGAGTATCACTCACAACCGGTATCTCGGCAAAGGATGAAGACGAGATTGGTAATTCCGCCAGGATGAAAACTTCACAAAATCCTAGGGAAGCTAACGAAAAAGGACCCTACTCAAACTAACGCAAACAAGATCTAACCGGGTAAATGTGAATCGCGGCCGAATAAATTTTAAGACAAAGGAACTGAACTTGACCTTTTCATGTTTTAAGAGTCGAGAAAAGGACAAAAAGATGACTCTAGTCTCCTTCGAATATTTAGTGAGCTCGAAGTGACAAATGCTCAGGTGAACCTTTTCTTTTAGGGAGTCCGAAAAGGGTCAAAAGTGACTACTCTGGAGAACTAGGCAAAAGGTTTACCAAACAATCCGTAAAACTGCATATACACCTTGGTAATGATATGAAAACCAAGGACTTCCCGTACAACAGTCAATCTTCCCGAATGCTGTGTTCAGTGCATTACGGCTTGTAAGGCGGCAAACATGGCTTCCTATGGATAAAGCATGATAACCTAGTGGGGTCTCCACATATACTCGACGGTACGTGGGAGCACAAATCCGTGCTAGACCACTATCGAGTCACAAAAGGAGGAATCACCCAACCATAATGTGAAACAACAGTGACTAGGTTTAACGACGCCAGAACACGTCTCTAGCCTAGACCTCTAGATGTATGCGTTAAGTTCCAATGCATTTTTAGATTCATTCAGTTCATTTTATAGTTGATCTTTGATTAGGTTTCAATTTTCAGGTCCTACCGTATGTAATCTCTCACAATTTCCTAAATGCAAGCTATATGCCAAAATATATCATTCCATTCGATGAATGCTAACTATGGAAGAGTTGAGATCTTTCAATCAAACAAAATGATCATCAAACAATCAACAATGACTCTAATGTAGCTAATGGCAATAAATGAAACTTTTTTTTCTTTTTTTTTTTTAAAGTGACTAATTGCTAATAACATATACAGAACTCTAATTTCCATTAACTAATGCAATGCAAGAGAGATTGTTTGTTTTCTTTTCGATGGAAAAATGCACTTAAACAAATTTTGAGAGATAATAACAAAGAGTAAAAAGACAAATTTTACTCAATGAAAATAGAATCAAGTCCGAAACACCAAGAAAATCTTTCAAACCAAGAAAAATCACAAAAAGCTCAATGAGCTATGTGATCTAAGCCCAAACGAAGCCAAGCGAAATCCAAAGAACACACTAAATTGTTGGAGAGGTAAATTGTTCAAAGAACACACTAAAAAGTTTTGACAACCACTAGACAAGTGCAAAAAGTGGCCAAGAAGTCGACTGGACAATCAAAGAACCAAAAACTCCCACGGAAGGCTCGATGTACAAAGCCACTAGATGCTCTAGGGCTGGAATATGAAATCGATGGAAAGAGGCAAACACCCGAAGGATGAAGGTCAAAAACCAATCAAACAAATCTCTGACACACTCCAGTAGTTGAAAAAGATGTGACAAGACAGAAATCCAAGCTCAGAAGGCTTCCAAACAAGCAAACTGGAAAAGTTCACAGGCCTGGCGTGACTGTCAGGCTGTAACTCGCACTTTTAAAGGATTAGCGCGAGTTTCTTTTGTGAAACATGTGCCCACTGGCGCGACTGTCAGGGAAAAAGTCGCGCTAATCAAGTTTGCTAGCTTAAAAATAAAAACAAGCAGTCTAGGGCTTGATCAACAGTATCTAGATAGACGAGGTAGCAAGAAACAACTTAAAAATTCAACCCAAAAAGCTTATCTAAGCAAGCAAACAAGAGAAAACCAAAGTGCAAGACAAACTCCAAGCTGTTCGGTTCGTAAACCAAACCGGAGATTGACTGAAGTGGCATTGATCTACTTCGCTAATGCAGAGCAATAGCGTTTCGAAGGCTACCTGGCTGTACTTCAGGCTCCGTCCAAAGTTTACGAATCAAACAACAAATAGCTTCCCCAATGGAGTAGCCAAATTGTTGGAGAGGTAAATCCCCTCTATGGACAGAGGCGATCCCACTAGCCCAAAATGGGTCTAACAACAATCAAACAATGCTATCACGCAAGTTGCTAATTGCAAATTAAAAGTGGATTATGAGAACTTACTTGGATTCCAACACTAGTGTTGTAGAAGAGTTGACACTCCCGTTCCTTTGCTCCGACCGGTCACGATCCTCATGATCTTCGTGAATGGACACCTGCACATGCAAAGAACGACACGAATACAAGCTTAAAATCCAATAGATGCAATTATATATCGGTCAGAAAAGATATAATCCAAACATCATCATAATGAACAGCAAGAATGGGACCATAATGATAGTCATCTATTATTGATAATCAACAAAGGAGTATACAACCGTAGTTCTGACGTCAAATCCTCCTTTGGCTGGGTGATCAGCTACATATGTCTTGCAAAGCTTGCTGGGATTGGGAACAAGCCTCTCTCTCTTTGATTATGAATACAAAGAATACTCTTACAGCAATCTCTTAGACTTCTGACAGTATAATTCTTCCTATGCTCAAAAACTAGCTTGTCAAATGCACCAGAACAAGCTTTTATAGATGGAGGAGGAGGAAGAGATACAATGAATCCAGACATCCATTGGATAAGCATTATCCTCGAAATGCTATTATGGATAGAGATACGATGAATCTTGACATCCATGAGATTGGCATTATCCTTGAAAAGCCTCATGAGTCGAAAGGTAAAAACTTTCGGGCGTTCGTTTGTTAAAAAGCTTTCCCAAAATTGGTTGGCGCGGGTAAGATTCTGAGACAGAGTGCCAATGGGCGTGCCCTCTTTGGAGAATTTCCCCCATTGGCGCGGGTGATACACTGTGGATCCGCGCTAATGGAAAAAGGGCACTTTTTAAGGATATTCTGCAGGAGATGTCTTCAAGGCATATGAAGTCCATAGTTAGGGGAACATAATGCAAGTGTTTTCAAGCCATGTCACTTCTCACAGGTCCCAGAATGAGTCCTCCAATGTGCGGGAAAGGGGTAACATGGACGGTGACCAATGGTGACAAATTAGTGTGTAACAAGTTGGTCCAGAATTCTCCAGGAAATTAAGAGTCCCGATCTGACACAATTGATGTGGATAATCCAAAGTGGACCCAAACATGCTGAAAGAAAAGAGAAGCAGTCTGATCTGCAGTAATGTTCTTTTTACAAGGCATAAGAATACACATCTTGCTAAAACGGTCAACGACAACATACAAATAGTCGTGACTCTTCCCAGACAAAGGTAAAGCTCCTACAAATTCCATTGACACACTTTCCCATTGACGACTCGGAATACGGAGTGGTGTGTAGAGCCTAAGTTTTCTATTAGAGGGCTTCTAAACAGAACACGTCAGACAACCCTTTACATAGTGAGTCACAATGTTTTTCATATGAGGCCAAAAACAAAATCTTTGTACATGACATAAAGTCTTTTTGACACCAAAGTGTCTAGACATGAGAGAGGTGTGGGCCTCTCGAATTACATGTATTATTTCCCCTATGGGAATACACAATTTACCAAGGTGATACAACAATTTCCCCTACAAGTGATAGTTCTCCACCTGTGAACCATGGGTTAGTTTTGCATAAATCTCCTTAAAGTCATCATTGTTAGCATATTGTTCAGCATAATTCTCAAAAGATAACAAAGCATTATGAAAAATAACAGAAGCAGAAATAGGAGGGAAAGATAACATATCGACCACTTTATTGCTAGTGCCCTTCTTATACTTTATTACCAGATGAAACTATTGAAGAAAGCCCATCCACCTGAAATGACGAGATTGCTGCAACTTGGTTTGTGACTGAAGGTATTGCAAGGGCTGATGATCTGTATCGATGAAGGCCTCCTTGCCGATCAGGTAGTGTTTCCACTTTTTCACACTCTGCACCAAGGCATAAAGTTCTTTGTCATAGGTGGGATCATTTATTATAACTTGAGAAAAATTCTCAAAATGGTAACAAATCGACTTCTTTCGCTGCACCAATACAGCTCCCATGGCATAACTGCTAGCATCAATTTTGATCTCAAATGGTTGTTGGAGATCGGGTAAGGCTAAGACTGGCATGGTACTGATCTTTTCCTTCAATGTTTCGAAGGACTTCTATTGTCTTCCTCCCCATTGGAAGACCTATTTCACACTTTTCAATGTGTGCAAAGGTGTTGCGATAATAGAGAAATTAGCAATAAATCTCCTCCAATACAGAACTGCACCTAGAAAGCTATGGACCTCAGTTACACTAGTAGGCTTAGGCCAATTTACAATTGCTTCAAATTTAGAGGGATCAATTTTTAACTGACCATGACCAACAATATGACCTAGGTAACCCAAAGAGGTTTTCTCGAACTCACACTTTGACAATTTTACCAAGAGTTTTTCTTTTTTCAGCACATCAAGCACTTTCTTTACATGACACATGTTTAACCCGACTCTTACTAAAGAATAGTATAACATCTAAATACACAAGAACAAACTCATCAATGAAAGGCTGAAATATATCATTCATGACCCGCATAAAAGTGGTTGGAGCATTACAAAGCCCGAATGGCATCACCATCCATTCGAACAACCCATCCTTGGTCTTGAAGGCACTTTTCTACATGTCCTACTCCGCAATTCTGACTTGGTGATAGCCACTGCGTAAATCCAACTTTGTGAAATAACCAACACTCTTTAATTAGTCTAAAAAATCATCTATGTGTGGCAGGGGATAGATATTTTTCACCATTATCTTGTTGAGTATGCGGTAATCCACGCACATCCTCCAGGGGTCGTCTTTCTTTGGCACTAAACAATCAGTGGACCACACGGAGAGGTGTTTGGTTTGATGATGCCTTGATCCAGCAATTCCTGCACTTGTCTCTTGATTTCTTCATCTTGATGGCTGACATCCTGTACATGCCAATATTTGGCAGAGGGGCATCATGCTACAAATGGATTTCATGTTGGGTTTCCCTCTTCATAGGTAATCCCTTCGGTTCCTAAAATAGCTCATCATAATTAGAAATCAATTTAGTTAATTCCTGTTTATGATCCCGATCACATCCATGGAAAGCATCAGCAAATTCTGCCTCTTTTTCCCTTACAACCATAAGAATGCATCCTTTACCGGAATTCACCAGTGTTTTCATCTGTCCAGTGCTTACAAGGCTGGCATTAATCTTATTTTGATGAGCCCTCACTATATATTCTACCCCATCCTTGGTGATTTGATATTTTTTTCATGACGAGAAAAGACTGTCTTTCTATCATATAGGTATGGGCTCCCTAACACCATGCCATAGATATCCAATGGTATTACATCCAATTCTACTTTATCTACTAGCTTAGATGCAATCACAAATTTGACCTTGCACTACTGGGTTACATTCAATTTTTCTTTATCATGTATCCATCTCAATGGGTAAAGTTTCGGGTGTGGTTTTGTCTCTAAGCCAAGTTTCTTTACCAAGGATTCTGCAATTAAGTTTCCTTGGGACCCAATATCAAACAGAGTTTCAACTTTGGTATGATTTACAACAACTCTAATATGAAATAACTCAATTATTTTCCAATCATTCGAAAGGGACTCATCTACAAAATTGGTGCCTTCATGCAATTTAGAATTAACGGGAGGTGTAAGAGTACCTTTTGTTCCTACTACTGTGATCAGTGCTTCATCTCCCGAATCTGATCCAGGGTCTTGCTGGGATGCTGCCACTGTCTCCTGCTTTCCTTTTCCTCCATACTTCTTGGGACGCTTTTCTGGGTGCTGCTTCCAACAATGATAGTCATTGTGGCCTTCCTTATTGCAGTGACTGCAATAAGGTCACTCTCCTTCTTTTGCTGCTACTATTTTCTTCTCCTTCCCTTTCCATTTCTCTTTGGATTTGCTATTGGGAGGTTTGAACGGTGGCTTTTTGGACTGATCATCTCTTTCATTCTTGCCCCTACTCTCAATATGAATTTCTTTTACGCTGGCTGAATCAATAGTGGTTGGTTCAAACAATAAAAATGATGCCTAATATAACTATGCAGTGAGCCAATATACTTAGTTACAACTTCAGGTGTATCAAGTGCAACACCCAAATTTAGTGCTTGCTTCCTAAATTCTTCTGTAAAACTCTAAACAAGCTGCCTTTTTCCTTGCATTAAATATTGCCAATTCATCAAAGCTTTCTGCTTGTATCCTAAGGGATAAAATTGTTCCTTTAACGTAGAAGTGAAATCAGGCCATGAGGAAAAGAGCTTACCCACATTATTACTTCTCTGCAATTTGCTCTCCCACCAAATGAGAGCTGTGCTTCTCAGTAGTAGAAAAGCCAACTAGATATTCTCCTCATCCTCTATGATTTGTTGAATCCTGCACTAGACCTCAATCTTCCTAATCCAATTGTTAAGCTTCTCTGCGTTCATTTCACCATTAAACATAGGAAGATCAAATTTAACATCTAATTTAAAAAAGGGTTTCTTAGATGCATCCTTTGGATTTCCATGATTATGGTGGTGAGAGGAAGGAGAACCTTCACTCCCAGAAGGAGAAGGAGGGGGTTATTCTCCACCATTTCCATGTGCTAAACCTTGTCCTTCTGGATTCCTCTCTTCTACTTTCTCGAGTCTTAAAACCAGGTGATTGACATTCTCTGCCATTAAATAGAAAGTCTTTATGAAATTATGCTCCTCTTTAAGATGAGCTTCATCTTCTGCCATGTTTCTCCTTCGAGGTGCATGCCCTGCTTCTGGATCAAAAGGTTCTAGTTCCCCTTCGCCTCTTTGAAGCCTATTTCTTGTTAGCATAAAAACATGCAATTCAAATCTAAAAATCCCTACTCTGATACCACTTAATCTAGGATACTTTCGCTTATAGATGTATGAAAAGAATCACATGTAAAACTGCAACTTAACATCGAAATTTAATGTGCACACAAGAAAAGAAGAAGAAAACACATAAAAGGAACAAAAATAAGACACCAAGGCTTGATAACGGAATTCGTCCAATTCAGACTATGTCTCTAGGCCCAGCTCGAACAATGGGGAGGCCTTTATATTAAATGGCATGAAGGAAGAGAATTACAATCAACAATCTACATACAAGAGGCTTATGCCTCCATTCTGACAAGTGGCTGTGAAATGGAGACCTCAGATGGAGAAATGGGCAACATCAAAGCATCTGTGGTGCTGAAAGGGGCTAAAAACATCTAAAACTTGTCCCAACAGACAAAAATGCACTATCGGCCACCTGCCAAATGAGACAGCGTGCTGCCAAATCCTTCCCCATGTTTTTCCAACCATTTTGCTTTTATAATGGGTTTTTTTGGACAAAATCCCATTTAAATCGGGGTTGTCTTGGTTCAAAGTAAAGGCAGGTGGAGTAGAAGGATCGGCGGCACAACTAACCCTTCAAATGGCCTCATTGTTGTTGTAATGATAAATACCCAAAATCCTCACAAACGCTAAAATCTGGCAAAATCTTCAAGCCACGGACTTCAAATTTTATTAAACTAGGTGTATTTTGTTTATCGGGTCTGGGCCTGATATCGCAATCGGAATATCAGGGGTACACAGTGCTGTTAAACATGGATGTTTGACTGCCAATCGCCAATCACCAATATCGGCATTGGTTGATCGCATCAGCATCCCACTCACATATTGGCCCGGTGTGTTATCATCAATCGCATTGCAAGTCGGCCCCTGCCATCGCCGATATATACATATATATATCCCTCCAATCTGATTGCCTTCCAATCCACCGATCCTATTTAATCGGAGATTGGTGATCGAGGTTTTCTCTACGCTGTTCCTAATTCTGCCTCCATAAATCCTTCAATTGCGATTTTTGGCCTTTTAAGGCTTAAACCCATTTTTAAAGGAAAAATCCTCATTTTCTTAAGAAACAAAGCAACCTTCGTTTCGCGATAACTTCACCATCTGGACTCAGATTGAAGTACCGTTCACATCGTTGGAATCAGGATGATGAGATCTATGCTCTCGTCTCGAGTTAACTTCATTCTGAGCACTTTGATTTTTGAGCTTTTCCATGCCATTGTTTCTGAAGATCCACCTAGATCATAATTTTGTTAAGAATTATCAAGTCTTGGGAACTACAAAGCTTGATTATCTAGGTGTCAAATAGGCTCATGATTATGTCTTCAAAATTTCTTTTGAATCTACTAACTAAGTCAAATTCCTCATCTCACTATAGAGGGTTAGGCTTAGAGCTATTACTTAGGAGAGTAGCTTGGTTAATAGTGGATGTACAATTGAAGTCCCTAAGAAAAAGGATATTAACTTCATTACTTAGAATGTGGATATCATGTTCTAAGGTATTTAAGGGGAGGTTCTTATCTAGGTTTTTTTTCTTATAGGAGGTAGAGTTGATAGGAAGAACATAATAAATTGTGAGAAAAATAGTATTAGTGTTAGAGTCAAAAATTTCGATCCAAATGCATCGATTAAGGGGGTCGATCTTATGAAGTCGAACGTGAGAAGCAATATATATATATATATATATATTGAGTCTGAGACTTTTCTAAGGTCAATTCGCGCGCTAAGTCTATAAATCTAGTATCAAAGCCAAAAGATTGCATTGTAATAGGGAGACTTTGTAACGAGCCAGAAATATTTCGACCTCTGAATAGTGTAAGCTTTGGCTTTCCTGTTTTAGTCTGGTTGATAAATTCTTTTACAATCAATTTCTGTATTTATAATGTATCTGTTGTAATATTTTTTATCAGTCAATAAAAGTTGTGCCTTTTCATTTTGAGAGTTGTCTTTATTATTTGAGTAAGCATTCTGAGCCATATTAACTATCAGTATAGGAAGCAAGATGTGGTTAGTAGCGTGAAGACGTTATACGAAAGCCTATTGTAGAAAATATTTTTGGTGGACCGTGCCTCTAGATAATTGAAGCCAAAGGAAGGTGTTGTAATTCCGAGGGAGTCCCATTCCTTAGGTGCATAGTATTTTACCTTCACGTATTTCTTTTCCTTACCTACTTGCGCAACATTGAGTAGTGAATTGTAGTAAGAAATGGCCTCAAGTAGTTTTGATTTCTTTGCTGATATGAAAACTTCAAAGAAAACTATTTGGACTGGAAGGATATTAAACAAATTTGAACCCTTGTATGATACCAGGGTAGTAATTTGGGAATTTACCCTTACTCCTAGTTGGAAGCTTCCTCATATATCTCCTAACAAGATTTATGACCTTCCAATTTTTAAGTTTCGTGCAACCAAACTTATTCGATATGCCTTTGTAAATGTACCTATCAATCTTACCCAACCTATGTATCAAATACCTCTCATAAAACCAAAAGATGTCCAATGGGAACTAGAACAAGGATATAAGTATGTGCATCTTGGACTAATAAAATTTGGCCTTAACCCTCTTGTTAGACCTAGTTGGAATGTATCTTCCTTAGCTTGTGTGATTGATTCATGCCATAGTCAACTTATTGATGCCCTGTTAGGTGGTTTTGAGGCCCCTTTGCACAATGGTCTAGTTTTCTCATCTATCATCCCACTATACCAAGTTTCGTTAACCGATCCCCATATTAATGAACTACTCCAAACTTACATCCATTTTTCTAGATTTAATATGACCAAGCAGTCTGATATTTCCCAATTACATTCCATTGCTTGTTTACGATTTGTCTCGACAACTATTCCAGCAATCAATCCTCAGCTTACTCAGAGAGACACAGTAGAAGGGGTCATGGTTGGACCTGTTAATGGCACTCCTATCACAATAGAGTTTTCTCAATTAAAAATCCCTGATGAATGGACTGCAGAATACCATCCATTGTCTCAAAGGTATTTTCCAACTGCAGAACCTAAGAGATTTTTTATTTCTGAGTCGAGTAGAGGACCAATGATTAGGCTAAGGAATGAAACCACATTACCCAAAAGCCCTATTATAAGTCACTCTCTTAGAAGCCATGACACTTCAGACCTTAATAGGCATCTGGAAAACACAAGTATGGATCATCCTCTCAATGCAAGTTTTGTATTGCCTCTAGAAGTCCAAGTTCAGATAAAAAATTTCAAGTCTTTCACAGACCTCAGTCCACCTTGAAAGAGGAACATTTGGGCCAACATATAGAATGTGAGGAATGTTTACAAATTGCCTCTCTGAGAGATATTAATTTCATGAGATACAAAATGCCTAGAGAAAAAAACATGGGAAGATTTAGAAAAGCTTCTGCTCCCAGAAAGGAGGCTTGCTCCTGGCAATTTTGTACAAAAATTCAAAGATTGGAATGTTGTAGCTGATGTGGATTTCCTACATTATAGGAAAGTGATAGATGAGAAGCCCCAAGAGATTATAAGGCTTCAAAACTACAACAATTATCAGCTAACATGTGTAGCATAGAATTTAGATGATCTATCACAAGAAGTGTTGAAAGTGCAGTCCCATGTGTCAGGACTCCATTCTACTTTAGATGATTTGAGTCAAAAAGCTTCTAAGCATTTTTATATGTTAAAAGATGTAAATATGAAGTTAGATAAAGTATTGGAACTAGTAGTAGATTTAAATTTGAGTATGGAGAAAGAAAATCCTAAGTTAAAAGAAGCACTTACTGCAGTAGAATTTTATAGCCAGAAATTCCAGCTAGAAGAAAAGAACCCTGAAAAGAAAAATACTCCGCTATTGCTCAAACAATTCTCTGTACATAATCCAAGATTTTTTCAATTTGAAAATTTTGTTTCATTTGCTAGAGAAAAATTGGCTCTAGTCCAATCACAAATCCTAGTCCTTGATATGCCACCATAGAACAAATCATAAATAAAAATGGTAAAAGAAGAGGGAGAAGCATCCAGTAGAAGATCAAGAAGTGCAGATAGTGATAGACCAAACCAAAATTTTGAATCTGCATGGGAAAACTGGTGTAATGCCAAGTATGGTTCTCTTGGGAAAACTCCATATGATCCTTCAAACATTGATGAGTTCCCTACTCTTAGTCGAGCTAACATAGATAAAGCTCCAATGACATATCTAAACTGAAAATATAAAAATGAAATCCTCATGGCAATCCATACTTGGATTACATGGGAAAGTACTCAAAAGTCCATTCATAGAAACAGAGTCTCATGGTCAGAATTAACTTTAAGGATAACTTTGGGTTTCCAAGGTAACTTAGAATTATGGTGGTATAGAATGAATGAATCTGACAAGCTCAATATTATGAATAGTGATAAGCTAGTTGCTGAACTTGTCAAGGAAGTTCTCCATGAATTTTATGGAGAAATTAAGGTTGATGGCCATCATTATGAAAATATGTTCATGAGACAAAGACCTTGTGATATAAAAGAACTTCTTGAGTTCTTACGCACAATGCAGGATGTTCTTTATAAGGTAACGGACCCAGAGAATACAACTTATTTGAGAAAATATTTGTTTACAATGCCTGACAGGATCCGAAACATTGTTAGGGCTAGATTTGGAGCTGAAAATATAGATATTGAAAGTCTTTCTCTTGCAGGACTCCATGAACAAATTGTATTTACTCTACATAAATAATGCCTCTGAAAGAAGACAACAAAATCAGTGAAGAAACAACTCAACTTCAATGCAAGTGTTTGTGATATCTATGTAGAAACGTATCATTTTGGCTGCAAAAGCAAAAAGAAGAACACTAGCAAAGGACAATGTGGAAGTGATTGCCAATGTCGAAAATGCACAAAGAAAAGCCAGCCTAGAAGGTTTTACCCTAGAAGACAAAGGTTTCAGAGACTGAGAAAAGGATATTTCAAGAAAAGGCAAGAAGGCGCCCAAAGAGCACAATCAGGAACTTGTTTCATTTGTAAGAAATTGGGCCACTGGGCAAGCAAATGTCCTTTGAAGGGTAAAAATCATTTCCAAAATAAATTGTTTTACCTTTTTTCTAATATTTATGATCTGACTAAATGGGAGCAAGTAGATCAGCCCCCACAAAATTAATAATATTTTTTAGTCACAGATTCAGCTGAGTCCAACCCACCATCTTCACATCCTGAAGATTCATTTTGCTCTGAATCCACCTCATATCTTGACTTCATTTTCTGAAGTCAAGATGTTTCATTTAGAAAATCCTACAGACCTCCGCTTTGAAATTGCATCTAAAAAATCTCACATTTCTTCTCTCACACCAGGAGATTTCACCATCCCACTGACTCACGGAACATCTCTCAACCCTCCAGCAGCAACTTGCCAAAATCACGTAGCCAAGCATGGTGAATCTTGGTGCCAACTATCCAAGTGACACACCTACCACATCTGCATAGATTTCCTTTACACCCTCATCTGACATTCCACCAAAGAAGAAGAGAAGAGGTAAGATTTCTTCATCAGAGGAAATCCTATGGATTTAAGAAAGATACTCCCATCATTGACAATCTCTCAAACGAAGAAGAAGAATCAGACCAGGTTAGTAAAGTGCAAGGAGAAATATTGAATCTAGAAACCACCGTTGAAGAAAAGGAGGATTGGTTAAAGAAATTCTAATGAGTAGGAGAGTTGACCAAAAGGAATTGGCCAAAAAACAGATGGAGCTTCTAGAACTGAAATATTCAATGATAATAGAAGAATTTGAAGATATGCTGAAAGAAGAAAAACATCATAACCGAGAGCAGCAAGAATTACGATGCATAACAGAAGACCACTAGCCAGAACTAGGTACATCTATTCTCCAGACGAACAGATTTGAATATAGGATTTTTGTTAGAGTAGATGTCAAAGTAAGTGGTTATAAACAATATTCTTTGGATACACAACTAGGCACAGGAGCTATGAATTCCTTTACAAAACATAGTGCCATTCCCGAATACTATTGGCAACCTAGAAAGTTGCAGTTAAGAGTTGTAAATAAGATTTTAATGACTATCAGAGCTATGGCTGCTAATTTCCTTATTATCGTTAATGGAATTCCTACTTTGTAAATTTGTACAGTTTTGATACAGGTAGTGATATTTTGTTGGGACAATATTTTGTAAGGAGACATCTTCCTCTTGTTGTAGAAGCAAGCCATATTTGCCTCAACATCCAAGGAAGAACTATAAAAATCAAGAGCAAGTCGAGCTATGTAAATATAATTGTAGACCCTATCCAAGATATAGTTGAATGTTCTCTTGAAAACATAGCAAAAACCAACAAAGTAATCAGAAATTCTAAGATCCAAAGGCTAGAATATATCAGAGAAATAAAAGATAAAATTGAAGCAGAATGTACAACAGATGCACCTAATGCATTTTGGCAAAGAGAGCAATACTTTGTGGATCTTCCTTACAAAGAAAATTATTCTAGGACACCTCAGAAATCATCAGCAAACCAAATGTCCCCACCAAAGCTTGAACTCTGCAAAAACGAGATTGTTGAACTATTAGAAAGAAAGTCGATTGAACTAAGCAGAAGCCCTTAGGATTTCCCAACATTCTATGTCAACAAGCATTCAGAGCAAAAGAGAGGTAAACCTTAGATGGTGATTAACTATAGACAATTAAATGATGCTTTGTTGCCTATCAGCTATCCTTTGCCATCTAAACAAGCTTTATATTAGAAATTCAGTAATAATGATGTGTTTAGCAAATTTTACCTTAAGAGTGGATTATAGAAGATAGGGATCAAACCATATCACAGATACAACATTGGTTTTGTGGTACCACATGGGAAATTCCAATGGTGAGTAATGCCCTTTGGATTGAAGAATGCACCCTCTAAATTCTAGAAAAGAATGGAAGATATTTTTGGGGAATTGAAATTTGTTATTGTTTATATTGATGACTTATTAATCTATTCTTTTGATTTAAAGGAACATAGAAATCACTTGGAGATAGTTCACCAAAGGATTTTTAAGCATGGGTTAGTCCTAAGTAATCCTAAGCTTGAGTTTGCAAAAAACTAGAATTGAATATGTAGGACTAATCATATTCCAAGGCAAAGTTGAATTACAAGAACATGTGTTGAAAGATTTAATAGAATTTCCAGATGCCATTTATGATCTTAGACAATTGCAATGGTTCTTGGCAACCCTCCATTACATTAGGAAGTTTTATGAAAATCAAGCCAAAGATGTCAAGGTCCTACAGAATAGGCTTAAAGGAATAGAATGGACCCCATCTATGATTATTGCAGTTCAAATTATTAAACAAAAGGTTCAAAATCTGCCAAGTCTGGTTCTTCCAAGACATGAATTGCCCTATATTTTAGAAACAGATGCATCCAATGAAGTATGGGTGGGAGTTTTGATGCAAAATCATGAAAAAGGGGAAGAATTTTTCTCATATGCATCAGGATGTTTTAATGACACTGAACTCAGGTATCCATCTTCTCATAAAGAAATACTTTTCGTAAAAAATGGAATCAAGAGATTTAGGTTGTTCCTTAAGCCAGTAAGATTCATTGTAAGAACATACCTCAAACATATGGTTGGGATGCTTAGAAACAAAAGATTTTTAGAACAAGGAAATAATAGGATACGAAGATGGGGCTTATGGTTGGACGATTTGCCTTTGAGATTGAGTATAAAAAGGGAAAAGATAATTGTTTAGAAGACTTTCTTACAAGAGAAGAAACTCCGGAAGAAATCAATATGTTCAGTTGTTCATCAGCTTCAACTTCATCAGTACCTCCCTCTGTTCCAGACGGTTTTCATTTCAATGTCTCATAGACAGGGTCAAGGAGAGTCTTGCATATGAATACATCCTTGAAAAATGGGTTAATAGTAGCCATAGTAATGTAAGTACTATCATGTATTTTATAGAGTCACCCATAATGTTTCAAGGGGACATTAGATTTGCACCTTTTGTAGGACAAAGATATATTTTTTTGTATGAACCATGGTTGATCTATGCAGACTATTGTAAAATCTTGTTGTACACCAAGTATGCCAAGAGAGTTTGGCAAAAAGATTAAAGACTAAATGCTTATATATATATATATATATATATATATATATATATATATATATATATATATATATATATATATACATAATTAAAAAAAAATTATGCATCAGTCCATTCTACATATGTGTACGCACAAATATATAATTATCATGCTATTACAATTTTGACAACATTCTTTACAACTGCATATATTCAATTGATGTTTTATGTAAGTGACATATCAATGCCTTATAACTATCTATTGCATTCCACTAAACTTGTCAACAATTTTAAAAGATAACATTTTTGGTATTAAAAAAATGTTAGTAACATTTTTAACTAAACAATGTCGTTAACATGAACATGCATTGATGCACCATTCTTGTATAGTGTGCAATGGCTACCATAAAATCCTTTTTTCAAATAATAGGGACTGGACTTAAAATCCAATGCAATGAGTGGTCCAATTGCAATAGAAACAAAACACCCCATATATGAGTAAAGAAATCTTATAAAAATATATTGCTTAAAAGAAAAGTAAAAACCTTCTTGTGAAATATAGAGAGGAAAAATAAGAGAAACAACAAGAATATAGGGCTTCAAATACTGAAGGTAATTGTGGAAGCTCTCTATTTTTTTGAGAATACACTTAAAAAATTTTGAATCCGTAAAAGACAAAGAAAAGGAACCTTCTTTGAAATAGAAAGAAGAAAGAAATTATTTTAACATCCACGAGGCTAAAGATAACCTATGCGACAAATTTCTTCTTCATCTACTTGATGTATTGGGTTGTTTTTCTGTGAGGCTTCACAATAAATGCTCCCAACTTCTTGACAAACCCCTCGCTAAATAGATTATCCCAAGAGCTATTTTCCAGCATATCTGTATAACTTTCCCTGTTGTGTTTAAAGGCCTTACATTCTAAAATGAAATGATTTTATGTTTCTACTTTTTCGGAAGAACAAAAAATGTATACCCTTTCCTCCCACACTTCTTTTGGCCCTTTCTAGCGCCCTATTTCACAATGGAGTTGATGAGAATTAGTCCTTAACTAAGCAATAAGAATTTTGGCTCTCCAAGAGATATTGGGCTCTATGTATGCTTTTGGTCGATGACTATGAGTGGGATTAAACACTTCAATATCATACTTTTTCTTTCTTTTGAACTCCTTATCCCAAGTATGCTTGTGGAAATTATCCATAAAAAAATATTTTATCTCTTTGTTGTTTGTGAGACACGTGTTCAAGAAAATGCCCCATTTACTAAACCATTTGTTATTTTTTTGCATCCAAGTTTGTTTTTGTTTTTGTTTTGTTTTTTTTTCTTTTTTTTCTTTTTTTTTTGTACAATCTGTCATTAAAGACAACCTTAGGCCATCTACCCTCTTCCATTTGCTCAAAAAAAATTTAAATACCTTATGACTCGCACCATAGCAATTGCTTCAATAGGAGCAGCCCCTGTTCACATAACAAGATAGCATAAGGAATTGCACTTTTAATCTTTAATTTGTTTGTAATCAGACACTTCTGAATTTTCTCAATTTGTCTCCACTGCATGTTGGATGTACTGTTGGCCCATAGTTCACAACAATAGGTAATCACCAAAATCACTAGAAGTCGAAAAAGAGTTTGAGTGGTTTTCCAGTCCCATAACTTTGCCTCTTTACACCTATTTTGAATAGCATAAAATGCTTTCCAACCCCTGAAAGATCTTTTCTTTCTACAACTATCCTAGCTTAGATTTTTGTTGAAGTGAATTTTGAGGTATTTGTAATCCGCAACTTCTTCCAAAATGTTTCCTTCAAAGTAGAACTTATGTTGGTTATCTTTTATTTTTTTAGAGAGTACAACTACTTTTGTTTTCTTGATATTGACTTGAATCTACACACTTCTACCAAAATTCTCAAGGGATAGTAAGTTCTCTTGCAAACCAAGAGCTAATTTAGCAATTAGAATAAGGTCATCTACATACAAAAGTAGACTTATAACAAACGTTTCCAAATATATACCATCACCCCCTTCCGAATTTAACCACTCCTTAAGCTTGTTGATATATAAACAAAAAAGGGTAGGAGATAGTGGGAAACCTTGCTTGACCCCGATATCTCTTCTAAAACTTTTAGAAATTCCTACTGAATTTCTAATTTTGGCTTTCACCTTTTCATATATCCTATGCATAGCTGCTCTCAAATGTTTAGGAACCCCAAGTTCCTAAATTTTGTGCCAAATATTATCCCTAGGAACCATGTCAAATGCTCTTCTGAAATCAGTAAAGAAACAAAAGACTTCTTCCTTTTTCTCCCAAATGTTTTCAATGATGTGGCTTAAATTTATAGAATGATCAACTGTGGAATGCTTAGGTCTACAACCTACTTTCCCTTTAACACTTAACTCTTTCTTCTGCTCACTTGCTAATTTTATTTTCTAGCATGCTTCCAAATAGCTTTGCAAACAAAGGGTTTATCATGATGGTCCTATAATTGTAGGGATTATTGAAGTCACCACTCTTGAAAAGAGGTATTGCCAGACTAGTTGTCCAATCTATGGGGAGACCCTGTTGTATGATGTTGTTGAAAAATTTTGTAATGTGAGGTGCAAGGATCTTTGAGCCCCACTTTAGATATTCTACTTGGAGTTCAGCTAAGTCTTTTTCTTCTCCAACACCCAATTTCTTGATACCCATCTCTACCTCTTGCACCATGAAGAGTTCAGTATTAGTGTTGACCAAGGGGGGAGGGTCAACCTTGGGATTCTTTTGATAGAGTTTTCTTGCATAGTCAAACCATTTAGAAGATGTAATACTATTTCCAGTTTGTATCTTTCTCAGTTGAAGCTCCTTCCAAAATAATTTGGGATTATTTAGATTAGTTCTTCCCTCCTTGAAACCATGAGATCGGCCTTTTTATTTCTTAATAACTACTTGTAAGCTTCGAGCTTTATGTTATCCTTGCCTCTTTCCATTCCTCATCAAACCAAGCATTAACCAGAAAGCAATTTGTTTAAGACTTCTTAATTTTTTCTCTTTTTCTCTCTGCAAGTGTGCGTTGAATTAATAGTGTTAATTCATGACTATGAAGGTCCTGAATTGTGATTTTTTCCTTCTCGAAGAGCCTCTCTATTGTCATTTTGAAGGTATTACAATTTTCTGGAGTCAGAAGAGTTGAAATAATCCTTCCCTCTGGGAGATTTTGTTGGACATGCTTAATTTTTTACTCTAATTGTTTATTTCCAATCCAAGAGAAACTTAAATAAATTGTCTTGTGATCTGATTCTAAGTCCCACAGCTGATATCCAATCAAAACTTCCTCCTTTTTCTCACACAAATCATGCGATAAAATTAAATAATCTACTACACTTGCTCCATTGTAAGTATTTCAAGTGAAATTACTGGATTTTTCCCATCTAGTCAAGCCATTACAAATGACTAAATAGAAGGACCCACATAGAGTAAGCAATTGTTAACCAAAGATATTGCAACCATTTTCCTCTGAAATTCTTTCCCACTGATGATTACTCTCTTCTGTAAGCCAAATAGGGTTACAATCTTCTTTACAACAAAGAATTCTAGCTTTCTCACTTTCATTCGTAGCATTGAAATCACCCTCTATAAGGACTTCACCTAGATGAGAATATGTTGCAATATCCTCTTTTAAAGTTGAAAATGGATCTTTGTGGCCAATCACTCTACCTTTTTAGTTTTTTGAAACTTTCGATGCAAAGGATCATGTTGCAATTCTGATGTGGTTTCCATTTTCTCATATTTTAAACCAGATGAATTGCTTATTTGAGTCTTCTTTTTTTAAATGAATGAGATGACCTTATTTCTCCCTCACTAAAACCATGATACCCATGTTCCCTTTTCCATTCCGTACTACCTTGTTCCACACTGTCATCTTCCAGTATCCTTCAAATAGAGGTGCCTTTCACCCTTCATGCTCATGTATATCTATGAGGCAAATTATGTCTCTATCTTCTGCAACAGGCACTAACCTAGGTCCTCATCTCCATGGGTAACCTCTACAATTCCAACAAACTAATCTTAAGGAAACCTGGGCATGACTTGATTGCTATTTATTTTGAAATGCAAGACTCACATTTGAGTCTTTTTCCCTGCTTTCCCATACTAACCTTGCTTCCTGATTTCCTATTGAAGAGTTTCTTTCCTCTTCTTTGTTACCATCTTCCTGCTCTATTTTGAAAGGAGATCCAAATTTTGTTATCACAACTTTGACTTTATAAATCCATTCTCTCTTTCCTTCATCTCTTGAAGCCCTAACCTTTAACATTTCCTCCCTCCTTTAGTCCTATTTTCTTATAGTTAAATATTCTTCTAGGAAAAAGCGAGAACCCATCAAGAGATGCTTCTTGCTTAGAATGCTATATTTACCACACAAGCTAGGCATGACGACTTTTATGGACCTAGATGTCTCACCATTAAACTTAGCCACCCTCCATGCTTGGCATATTTTTCCTTGCCATAGCAACTTGTCTTTCAAGAAGTCTCTTACAAGGTCAAGAGTACATTTATTTTTCCCATAGTCTTTCATCCCTTTAATAGTTATGTTTACTTCTCTATTTTGTCTTTCCTTGCCTTCTATATCTTGCATGTTGTCAATATGAATGTTTGTTTCTCCTTCCTTATTAGAAGAATTGATAATAACTTGAGCCCAAATTTTGGAAACTTTGGTAGAATCTCCTTTCCTTTCTTCTCTTTCTTTCTCTTCATGGTTTTTTATTTGGGCAATCATTTTCCCTTTATCCTAGGCTGATTTCGCATTCACCACCTTTGTACTTCCCACTACATATTTATTTATGTTTTTCACATCCGCCTTTATGCATTGCCATTTTGTCTTCCCTATCAGGAGATCATCCTTTATCAACGCCACTTGTTCTTTCAAAACTTTATTGCTTTCTTCTAAAGCCTTGTTCTCATCTGTTATTATATGAATTTTATGATCTCTTTCTTATGTTAAGAAATTTAGCCGAGAACACAAATTAATTACGGAGAATTACAGAGAGATAAAAATATAAAAATAACCACCAACAACCATAAATACATAAACACAAATGTTTATCCGGGAAAACCCAAAATATGGGGAAAAACCCAACCTAATAAGATCTCATTAGCATTGGCCAAAACCCTAGCCAATTCGACCAAGTGAGCCTTCACCGCTCGCCTCCAGGTAATGCATTACAATGAAGTCCTTCCAGCCTTTTATAAGCTCCATTACATATAAAACAATGGGCATAATACTATGGGTGCACAATACCATGTGCCCCAAAACCATCAATGTTTAACCTCGTCAACTTTGACTCTTATCCTGAGTCAAGTTTACCTAACAAATCCCCCCTTAAACTTGACTTGGGGTTCCTTGACTAACTCCAGCCAAACCTGCTAAGTGAGACAATCCCGTTCACGCTAGCCCTTACCCCCCTCAGAGTTTTTACCTGGGGTTCCTTGACTAACTCCAGCCAAACCTGCTAAGTGAGACAATCCCGCTCACTCTAGCCCTTACCCCCTCAGAGTTTTTACCCAGGGTATTGTTAACCCGACATCCCCCCTATCACCTAGGTCTAACCAGACTTTACCGGTGATTATTTAGGGGTACACATGCCTTACCAGGTCTTATAGTAGTATGCCCATTTACATGCAATAATTTTGACCTCATTAATTAATTTTTTATTTTTTTTTTTTGCTATTTTGACCCATTCTCTCTCAATTTGATTTGCTCAAAAACTTCTATCAAACCGCTCCAACTGTGAGCCCGATGAGAACCTCGTATATTCCAACACCGGTGGCCTCACGTAGCCGAAAGTGAACAATTTTCAAAGCCGCATGAACAATTTTCTTCTACTGACTTGCATGTAGCCCACGCCTACTCCATCTTTCAACATGGCATAGAACACACAAGAAATATCCCTTATCGATTCCCTACGAAAAAAGTTCCGAACAAAATCAGCCTTGAATTTTAATATTACCAAAGGTATCTCTCAACCTTCTTTAAATAGTCGCATGAATCCTGAACAATCCGTCAGCATGTTCCAAACCGGTAAATATCGCAAATGCACTGCGATCCCTGGCAGTTAAGGCACTATCTTCTGCACATTCTCCTCAAGGTTCTTCTGCATACGATTGTTCCACCATTATTTTCCAGACCCAGATCTGTAGAAAGGCTGCATTGATCTCATCAGGCACTATAAACCCCTGGCATCAAAGAATGCCTTTGAAACCAATATCTGGCTCTGATACTAGTTATTAAGAAACTTACCCGAGAACAAAAATTAATTACAGAGAATTACAGATAGATACAAATATAAAAATAACCACCAACAACCATAAATACATAAACACAAATGTTTATCCGGGAAAACCCAAAATATGGGGAAAAACCAAACCTAATAAGATGTCATTAGCATTGGCCAAAACCCTAGCCAATTTGACCAAGTGAACCTTCACCGCTCACCTCTAGGTCTTGCATTACAATGAAGTCCTTCCAACCTTTTATAAGCTCCATTACATATAATACCACGGGCAGAATACTATGGGTGCACAATACCATGTGCCTAAAACCATCAATGTTTAACCTCGTCAACTTTGACTCTTATCCTGAGTCAAGTTTACCTAACATCCTATTCTTTAGCTTCTAAAAACCTCCAACCTGTATTTTTCATTTAACAATTCTTTCACATAAAGATTAGATGACCAAGAGAGAGGTGTGGATGTGGGACTATATAAGGAAGAATCATCAATGACTTTTCCTCTAGACTTCTTCTTTCCACGTGCTTGTAGAGGGGACTTTTTTGAGTGGTTACTGTGAAGGGCTCAAGTACTTTGCTTTTGAGACCATTTTTTCCTTATCTTCTTCCATTTTAGATGGGCTTATCTTCATTTTAAAATGCCCCGATATTATTTTGCGTTGACCCAAACTCACTTCCCAGCTTTGGCGGACAAGGCAATTTTCACTTGTCCTAAATCATTTGTCTCCACATCCTCTGAAATTTCTTGTTTTGTTGTCATGTTTGAATGCATTTTCCTTCCAACCTGTTCCGAGAAAGATGTAGGTCTATAAAATTCCAAGTTTACTTCGCACTGCTTCCCATTGTTCAAGTTATCGTTTCTCCCTACTTGTTGAGCTTTTTCTGTTAATTAATTTTGGGAAAAATCTCATGTATGTGACAAAAATAGGATTAGTTGCTATATTAGCTCCAGTATTTTTTGAGCAGGAGTTAATGCATCCTATATTTGTTGTGAGGGAATTTATGATTCAGTTTTATGCTTCAGCTATATAGAAATGTAAACCCGTAGAGGATTGAGTGTGTGTAGAGAGTGTAGAGAAAATAGGGAGAGCTGAGAGTATGTGTGAAGAATTAAAATTGTTGTAATCTCTTTTGAATAATAAGATTGTTGATGCCTCTGTTCTGGTGGACGTAGCCTAGATTGGTTGGGTGAACCACGTTAAATTTCTGTGTTATGGTTTTGTGATTTTTAATGTGCTGTGTATGTTTGTTTATTTTATTTCTGCTGCGCATTGTTTAGTCTAACAAGTGGTATCAGAGCGGCGCAGCGCAAGCGTGGAGGGCCCATAACCTATAGGTCTCTGATTGTGGAGCTAGTGCGTGTGACGGAGTTGCTGAAGGTGGAGTTCTGGCGGTTGGCGCGGTTTCAGCAGAGACAGTCGCGCCAATTTCTAACAGTGATCGGGTTGGTGCGTTTTATGTTGGAACAAATGCGCCAATGGCGCAGATCCGAGTTTAATACTTGCACCAGAGCGCCAGTATCCCGATTGGCGTGGAATCAACGAGTTTAAGCACGCCAATATTTTGTCACTTAAACTGTTTTTGTTCCAGCGCGGATCGTCTGCTGTCAAAGAAGCGCCAACGCGCCAAGCGAGGATCGCTTTGGTAAAACTGCAATTTTGTTATTTTTCTTTTATTTGTAATCTGCAGTTTGTACAACAGAAAGATTGTATGATAAGGTAAAGGCAGCACAGTAGAAGACAAAGGTATTTTTTGTTTAGCTATTAACTTTATTTATTAAGTTGGATTTGGAGATTCAGTTTGATACAACATGGCAAAAACTCAAAGTGCTCGTTTTGAGATCGAGAAGTTCAATGGCAAAAATAACTTCGAAATCTGGAAAGTGAAGATGCATGATCTGCTTGTGCAACAAGGCATGGTGAAGGTGCTGTTGGGAAGATCCAAACAGCCTTACCCCATAATAGATGATGAATGGAATGAATTGGATGTAAGAGCTCTGAGCGGTATTCGACTGTGTTTGGCGGATGATTTTTTGTTTAACATCGTGTCAGAGAAAACTGCTGCTGGTTTGTGGAAAAAGCTTGAGAAGCTGTACATGACAAAATCCTTGACCAATAGGATTCTTCTGAAGCGACAATTGTACAGTCTGCGCATGAAGGAAGGTACAACTATTACTGATCATTTGAATGTCTTTAATACTCTCATGGTGCAATTAGAAAGTATAGAAGTAAAATTTGAATTAGAAGATAAAGCTATAACTTTATTGTGCTCGTTGCCCGAGTCATGGAATCATTTTGTTACTTCTATAAGTCTAAGTATATCAGAAACCCTTGAATTTGATGATGTTGTTGGAGCCTTGTTGACCGAAGAGACAAGGAAGAGGTCAAATTCAGAAACCTCTACATCAGAAGTAATGATGGCTAGAGGTTGTTCTAGAGAAAGACGCTCTAGTAAGCACAACGACTTGCGTTCAAAATCGAAAGGGAAGAAGAGTAAGGTAAAGTGTTGGTTTTGTGGCAAATCGGGACATTTGAAGAAGGACTTTTGGAAGAGACAGTAAGCATCCAAAGAAGACTCTTCACTAGCGAAGCAAGAAGCAAACACGACAAATACAGGTTCGACATCCAAGACAGGTATGAGTGATGAAGTGTTATCAATTGATTTTCTTAGTCATGATCAACATTGGCTGTTAGATTCTGGTGCATCAAATCACATGTGTATTCATAGGGAATGGTTTAAAACTTATAAACCAATCAATGATGGAGTAGTTTACATGGGAAATGATGTCACATGTAACATTGTGGGAATTGGAAGTATACAGCTTAAAATGTTTGATGGGACAAATAAAATTTTCACTGATGTAAGACATGTACCTGAACTAAGGAAAAACCTCATTTCATTAGGAGTATTGGACACAAATGGATATAAAACCTTTATTCAAGGTGGAGTAATGAAAATTTATAAAGGAATTTTACTAGTAATGAAAGCAAAGAAGGTTGGAAATCTTTTTCAGTTAGAAGGAAGAACAGAGTCAGATTATGTTTCTATAGTGTCTGAAAATGACAGTAATTCTATTCATTTATGGCATCAAAGGTTGGGCCATAAGAGGGAAAGAGGTTTAAATATTTTATCTGATCGCAAGTTACTTCCTAGTCTAAAGTCTGTTAAGTTAGATTTCTGCAAACATTATCAAAGCAAGCAGAAGTTTCAAACTGGAAAACATACTAGTAAGGGAATCCTTGATTATATCCATTTTGATGTTTGGGGTCCGTCTCCTACAACCTCATATGGAGGTTCGTCATATTTTGTATCTTTTATTGATGATTTCTCTAGGAAAGTGTGGGTCTACATGTTAAAGAAGAAGTCTGATGTGTTTACAGTTTTCAAACAGTTTAGAGCATTAGTTGAAAACATCACTGGAAGAACTATTAAATGTTTAAGAACTGACAATGGTGGTGAGTTTACTTCAAAGGAATTTGATAATTATTGCAAGGAAGCTGGGATCGAAAGACATAAAACCACTGTGTATACTCCTCAGCAAAATGGAGTTGCTGAACGCATGAACAAGACTCTTTTAGAGAGAGAAAGAAGTATGCTGAGTAACGCCAATTTGCAGAAGGAATTGTGGACAGAAGCGGTTGCTACAACTTGATATTTGATAAATCGATCACCATCAACTGCAATAGGATGCAAAATTCCTCAAGAGGTATGGAAAGGTCATCCTTGTGATTATTCTAAACTGAACGTTTTTGGTTGTGATGCATATGCTCTAGTTCCAAAACATCAGCGTTCTAAATTAGATCCTAAGTCAAAAAGATATATCTTTGTTGGATATGGTGATGGGACTAAGGGATACAGATTGTGGGATCCTACTACTCACAAGATCATCATTAACAGAGATGTTAAATTTAATGAATCCTCACTTGAAAGTTTAGATGTAGATGATAAAGTGAAACAGGATAATGTATCTAAGCTTCAACGCATTCAATTTGAAACTAGTCCAAATATTGATGATGATCAAGATGAACATGGTTCAAATGTAAGTCATGAGCAAGTTTCAGATGCAGGTCATGAACAAGTTTCAGATGTAGATCATGAACATGTTTCAGATGCAGATCATGAAGAAGTTCCTACAGATAATAATCAGCAAATTGTGGAAGTACTAGAAACATCTTTAAGGAGGTCCACAAGAATTAAACGTCCTCCTAGAAGGTATGATGATTATGTTACTTCAGTTGCTTTAATCGCTAACGATGATGAACCTTTGTGCTATCAGGAAGCTGTAGAAGGTTCTAAAAGTGAAAAGTGGAAAGAAGCTATGAAGGACGAGATGATGGCATTACACAAGAATGACACATGGGATCTGGTAGAACTTCCTAAAGACAGAAAAACTGTGGGATGTAAATGGGTGTGCAAATTGAAAAGGAGTGTTGATGGTTCAAAGGACAGGTACAAAGCAAGGCTGGTCGCGAAAGGTTTTTCTCAGAATGCAAGCATTGATTTTCATGAGATATTTTCACCAGTTGTAAAAATTGTTTCAATTCGAATTGTATTAGCATTAGTTGCCTTACTTGATTTAGAATTACAGCAACTAGATGTTAAAATTGCATTTTTACATGGACATTTAGATGAGGAGATTTACATGGAACAACCGGAAGGGTTTGTTCAAGATCGTAACAAGAAATCTGTCTGCAGGCTCAAGAAATCATTGTATGGTCTGAAGCAGTCGCCTCAATAATGGTACAAGAAATTTGATTCTTTCATGTTGAGTCAAAATTATATAAGAAGTGAATATGATCATTGTGTTTACTTTAAGAAATTAAGTAATGGCATGTTCATTATCTTAGTGTTATATGTTGACGATATGCTTTTAGCAAGAAAAAGCATAACAGAGATCAACAGGTTAAAGGCTCAGATGGCTAGGACATTTGATATGAAAGATCTAGGAGTAGCAAGACAAATTTTGGGCATGGAGATTTTCAGAGACAAGAGCAATGGTACGCTGTGGCTATCACAACAGAAGTATATTGAGAAAATACTCTTGAGGTTTGGTATGAACAATGTGAACCCTGTTTCAGTTCCTTTAGCTTCCCATTTTAAGCTTTCTTCAAGTTTATGTCCTAATACAAATGAAGAAGAGGAATATATGTCTCGAATTCCATATGCCAATATAGTAGGTTGTTTAATGTATGCGATGGTTTGTACTCGACCAGATATTTCACATGTAGTTGGGGTTGTCAGCAGGTATATGGAAAATCCAGGAAAAGAACACTGGTCAGCAGTGAAATGGGTGCTTCGGTATTTGAGAGGCACAAGTGATTATTGTATCACTTATAACAGAAGTAGTGAATTTGTTTGCGGATATGTTGATTCCGATTTTGCAGGTGATTTGGATAAGAGAAGGTCAACTTCAGGATATGTCTTTACTCTTACAGGTGGAGCTATTAGCTGGATGTCAAAGCTACAGAATATTGTTGCTTTATCCACTACCGAAGTAGAATACATAGCTGCTTCGCATGCTTGCAAAGAAGCGGTTTGGTTGAAAGGTTTGATTGGTGAATTTGGTAGGTTACAGGATAACATCAAGTTATTTTGTGATAGTCAAAGTGCAATTCATTTGGCTAAGAATCCGGCCTATCATAGTAAATCAAAGCATATACCTATCAAGTACCATTTTGTACGACAGGTCATCACTGAAAGGGGTGTTTCTCTTGAAAAGGTGCATACAAAGGAAAACTGTGCAGACATGTTCACGAAACCAGTTTTGTTAGAGAAGCTACGTTGGTGTCTGGCTTCTCTTGGCTTGTAGAAAAGATAAAAATAATAAATGAACAGGGCATTAGGCTAATTGTTGTCAAGGTGGAGATTGTTGAGATATTTCTGTTAATTAATTTTGGGAAAAATCTCATGTATGTGACAACAATAGGGTTAGTTTAGTTGCTATATTAGCTCCAGTATTTTTTGAGGAGGAGTTAATGCATTCTATATTTGTTGTGAGGGAATTTATGATTTAGTTTTATGCTCCAGCTATATAGAAATGTAATCCCGTAGAGGATTGAGTGTGTGTGTAGAGAGTGTAGAGAAAATAGGGAGAGTTGAGAGTATGTGTGAAGAATTAAAATTGTTGTAATATCTTTTGAATAATAAGATTGCTGATGCCTCTGTTCTCGTGGACATAGCTCAGATTGGTTGGGTGAACCACGTTAAATTTGAGTGTTATGGTTTTGTGATTTTTAATGTGCTGTGTATGTTTGTTTATTTTATTTCCGCTGCGCATTGTTTAGTCTAACACTACTTAGGCTTAGGCCACAAGTTTCTCCCTACTCGTTCCTCAATACTTCTGATGCATAAAATCTCCCTTCTCTCACACTGGTCATTGTTCACTGCTCGTTGCTCTCACTGCTGACCACATTGGTCACACTGTTGTCCACGCTGCTTGTTTCTCGTCAATAGAAAACTTCAAAGATAAAACTCCAATACTGATTACCCATGAAATACATAAGTGCGTGCAAATAAATTTGCCAATAAAAAAAGTCTGGCCACAAACAAATTCTGCCTTCTCAACTTCTTAGAGCTCATAGAACAACAGTTCAAAGCCACGGTATCATTATCTACACAAATAAGCATTCATTTTGTCTGCAGGTTAAAGGCGCGAAGTGTATAAAATGAAAGTTGTAGTGCCCTTGCACTTGCAGTTGACGTTCGTGTTTCACATAAAACCAGCCGTCGACGAAGAGATCTAATGTTGCACCTTCCCTACAAGATGAAATCAATCTTCTTTTGCTGTCACCTGTCGTGAAAACTTGTGTTGACAGAAATTAGCAGCTTGAGAGGGTTTATTCGAAAGGGAACATGGTGAGTTACTCAAATCTGGTTGTTACAGAAAGACGCCATATCGACGTGGTACTAACAGCCATAGCACCCTTGCAGTGGCGAATAAGGTATTTATGTATTTGGTTTACTTAACTACATGAAAATGGTAAGTGTCTGCCTTGTATCAAAAAAATTTGAAATCCTGTCACTCCTCAATTGTAAATTGAAATTCAATCATTGTTGTGGCGACGTAAATCATGGCTAAATTTTAGTTGGTCTATCTACGGATTCCACCATTTGATGATTCAGTAGTGATAGAGTAATTGACTGTTGGAAAGTAAATAAATTGTCTTATCCTGTGAAGTTGAGGAGGGACCCCGTGCACGTCCGTGCTCTGTGCAAATATGAGGGGAAGATATACAAACATAATAAAATTAAAAATAAAGTGGTTTTAAATGTAGTGTGTTTTTAGGCTTCCAATACTGAAGGTAACTATGAAAACCTTCTATTTTTAAGAATGCACTAAAAATTGTTTGAATCAAATAGGTCAAAGATTGATATGATTAATAAAATGAAGTCACATACCTAAAATTTCTCATTTTCAAATTTGTATGTCACATATAGTGGTCGCTTACTAATTTGACTCTTCCAAACAAACTATCCACTCCAAATATTTAACTAGTAAATCTCTCTTGCACAAATTTGCTTCCTCTATTTTGGAAAAATAATGAAATAAGGACTGGGGTTTGATTTTATAAACATACATGTAAAAAAAATAAAATTCCTTTTTTTTTTTATACAACACAAAAAAATCATTTGAATTAAATAAAGGAAAGATTGAAGATTGATAGAACGGAGGTACATACCTGAATTTTTTCCTCTGCAGATTTGTATGTGACTTGTGACCTAGAGTAATTCCTTACAAGTTTGCCTCTTCAAATAAATCTACCCACTACAACGTCTTTGTTGGTAAATATCTCTTATACAAATTTCCCCTTAAATTTTGGTATAATAATAAAATAAGAATGACAATTTTAGTTTGTATATTTCGGCATATATTTTAGTGCACTGCATGTTGTTTTTTATGACTTTTTTCCTTAGAGTGTTATATAGTGTAAATTTCACCAGCGTGTCTATTATATGAAAATGCACCTTTGTACAATTTAATTGATGAAATATAAATATAAACCTTTGTAGTTAAAAATTTGTGGAGGTTTTGACTTACATACGTGAAAACAAAAGTCACTCTTTGATGTATATTATTATTTAGAGAACTAATTCACTTTATATATACATATGCACTAATGTAACAGAAAATAATAGTGAGCATTGATAACTTTTAATAATCCTTTGAATTTTTCTTTGAAGTTCTATTGTCCTATGCTTCCCAATTTTTTCTTTTGAGGATATATCCATGTATTGATGATGGTTTTGGTTTAAATGTAAGGGAAATTCTAATTCATTTAATATCATTGCAATTTCTTGAAGTTCTCCCCCATGGTTTGCAGTGAGTCCAAATTCTATTTATCATTCATTTATCAAATTGATTTTATGTTATTTTGTACATGCATTTGAATAATTATTCATGGAACCTTTCAAGATTGTGATTCAAGATTGAGTTTGAATGTGAAATTTATTCCATTAGTCCTAAAATTTTGAAATCTCTTATCAAGAGAAATATATTGCATATAGATGTTTCATGAAAATGTATAGCCTTTTTACCTTACAAATCATCCTCATATCGTATTGTAAAGTACATGTGTCCCCATTGCATGTCCTCCTACCAAGGCCACATAAAACATTAGCCACAAATCCCCCATCTACATAACATGTCTACAATCTCTTGTATCACCTTTACTAAAAGTTCTAATACAAATATCAACATAGAAGACCCTAACTCATGGTAATGAGAGCCCATGAATCACTCCAAAAAACAAATCTCCATAGGAATTGGTTGTGACACTATCAAATCCCTCAATATTATCACAAACATGATCTTAACCAATTTTTATCTTCCATGGCCAATATTTTCATATCAGTCACACACCATTATATAATACACAAATAAACTCAAGTTAAATAAAACTACATGAATCACCAAGAGTGAAATTCATTTCTTACTAGGATGGAAGGACCATATCATGATCTCCTTAGAAATCCATCCTAGCATATGAACAATAGATCACCAACACTGGCATCCTCTTCCAATGATCTAAAAATATTGAGTGAAAATATTCTATGCACTAATTGGCACAAGAATCTCACCCCATTATTTCATGCTAGACTCTTGTAAGCCCCCAAAATGAGCATCTAAGCAAATCCATAGGGAGGCCAATCACTCATAGAAGAGATAGCACAAGATAAATCCAATTGAAAAGTCCCCTCCATCTTGAACAAAGCACCAAGTCAATTCTAATGTTATGTCCTCTCTCATAAAATATTCCCATGGAAATAAATGGCCAAGAAGCACCTTAATTTTATGACCTCTTTATGAGACATAAATTAGTGCTAAGATGGTAGTTATTGCTTGGGTGAGAAATTCATAAATGGTCAAGATATAAAATTAGTTTCTATTCCAACCCTCTAGACCTATAAAATAATAGCTAACTATTTAATCCATTGATCTCCTATGCTAACCTCAAATGAAGGTCGACCCTTTTTGCCTAAATTGGGAGCCTTGTTAGAAAATAATCAATATTGAAGGTAATCAATAATATGGGTTTCCCTTGGAGTACAAATTTCTCCTCTTTCATCCTTCAAATTTACATAATCTTGGACAGTAAGCTCTGATTCAGGTGAAACATACGCAACTCAAAATATTTGAGCCACCAAAACTTGTCATCATGTGGTGTAATACAGGATTTGCGTCCACCTCGAAGCATGAATCCTTAAAATCTCACTCTCACTAAGAGATGGGATTACTACTCATCTATATAATGAAAAGCTTGTAAAGACAATGAAACAAGGTTTGATCACATCATAGCCAAGAAAAAACAAGAGTTTTGTGGTCCTCAAACCTTCAATCATGTGACATTTGTGTGTCTATTCACATAATAGTAGTGCAAGACTTTTATCAATGCTAATGTCATCATGAAATGCACCAAAAATTCACACCAATGTCTATTATTAAAATATATAAACCAACCATGTGATGCATTGTAATTTATAATGCATTGTTGCACATGTAGTTACTACACACACCAATATGCATATTGTTTCCACTTCTAAGAAGAGACACACTATAAATTTGAGATGTTCATTTTGATGGCTTGTGTTTTATAACACACTAGAAATGGAGTGCTCAAACATAGATATAGGTACTTATGTATTCAAGAATCATATCAATATATATTGATGTGTCTTTCAAAACAAAACATAGTCAATCTTTTTTTATGCATTTCAATTCATTGTGCATTATAACGCACCATGAATGGGGTGTTCCACCGGACATACTATTTCCATTGGGTGAAAATTTTATTTATTTGGTAATATCTAAACCTATGGCTTTACTCAATAAGGAACAATGCAATTTTTGCACAAAAGGGAAATTTTTCCAAAACTATGGCTTAAAAAATTGTGGGTAGCATGCTCACATGGGCTTTGGCCAAACACACTTGTGGGAGCTTATGGAACTCAGTTACGCTAATTTATTTTGATTTTATGACCAAAACAAAATTCATAATGTGTCCTTGAATAGATTCAATAAACAATTTGCAACTCCTCATAAAACTTTAATTGGAGATCTAATAAGAAAATTGTTTATTGTGTTTGACCATGGAAAATTTTAAGGGCTAAATTTCGCTCTTGGGAAAAAATAGCTAGTTTCAAATTTTGATTGGGAGATTTTTTTATAACATAGTGCATTATTATCACTCACCCTATTTTTTTTTTCAATTTTAGGTATGGAGGTTAGCCTAAACTTATTTCTAGGGAGAGGGAAAAAAATGATCTCGAAATCTAGAGATACAACTTTCCATTCACCCCAATTTGTAGTAATGTGGATTTATGATAACTACTTTTCTCTCTACATTTGGGGTAAAATTAGTTTCTTGCTTCCATTCACCCCAATTTCATGGAATCAAAATTAATTTAGAAAAGTGGCCCCCACATTTGGAAATAGAGGGTCATAATATAATGATTTGTCTCTAACTATACATTCAAGGGTCTTCTTGTTGTCTACGTTTAATTATTCAAGAGTCTTCTTGCCATTTTTGGATTTTACATCTGCTTAGTCATAGTCATATCTAATGCATGAGATTTGTTTGCAGAGGTCCAGAATTTGAATTTCATAACTCAACTAAGTTTTAAGCAAAGATCCGACACACCCTATGATATATTACTCCTCTCAATATGTTAAACATTTTTTCTACATTCCAATTCCTCTTGAATGATCTCCCTTTCTCTCTTTATTTTTTGCTTCATTTTGGAAACTCTAATAATTTTTGTTGCAAAAGTATATGGTCTTGGTATAAAGATAAATTATAGTGTAATTAATGTATGTATTTCTACCTTCAATTATTATAACTTCTGTATCTAATGGTTGGAGTAGAACACAGTTTCATTTTTAATTTGTGAGACAACCATGTAGTGTGGGTTATCTTTACATTCACTAAAGAAATACATGTTTTTCTTGAAGACTAGACCCTTCTATAGCACATTTTCCTCTATTGTTGGTTGGGATTCAATTGTAGTCTAGGCTAATGGAATTTACTTCAAAAATAGGACTTCCAACCCATCAAAATATATTTTAATTTTAAATACTCCATCCAAAAATAAGAGATGCATAACACAAAATCATGGTTGCCACCATCTTTTATTCCTGTTGTTTTATTTAAGAATAGTCCAAAGTAGGATTGAAGCAATTTGTAGAGACCCTCCCTATACTATGCATATTTATTCAAATATTTTTATTTTATTTTCAAAAATACAATGTAGATAAATTGGAATACAACCATAAACAAGTAACATTGATAATTTAGAGATATTAAAGAATTTACATCAAACATGCACGAAATATAATGCATTCCAAATATCCTCTGAATTATATTCTATTTACTATAGGCACAATGAAATCATATAACATAACATGATTAAATAGGTACCATTCACCCAAAGAGGATATTTGATCTTGTCCTTGTCGCTACTTGCACTCCCTTGCTATCATTCACCTCCAAATGTGAATGTTGATGTGCTTGACCGAATGTAGTGACCCATTGGTTTACCTCAGAGCCTACTCCTTGGGTACTCTGCTGCCCCACGAATCCCTGAGCTGCAATGGGGTTGTACAATGGAGGAAGTGTGCTAGCTGATAGACGTGAGCACTCATTGGCTCAAGAGTCCCCTCTCTAAAGTCCTTTACCTAACCAAACTCAACGATAGCTTGTGACCACTCACAATTACATAATCCCATCCATCTAGAAATAGGGTAAGAAAAAATCCCCTCTCCCATAGCTTGTCCCTTCTTTTATAAGAGGCTTCATAGATGACACTTGGCACTTAATGAATAATTAATTATTTTCATTACTCCAAAAGTTTGATTATTCACCCACCCATGTGTCACCCTCTCACTAAGGCTCTCCAAAACTATTTAAATTTTAATTCAAAAATACTATTTTTCCTCTCCCCCAATAGACTCCCTATTTATTCTCCTAGTTCTCTCTTGATCCCCCTTTTTTCTCCTTAATTTATGTTCCTTAATAAACTCAACTGATAAAAATCTTAGATTTAGTCCCCTAATTACCTCCTAATTTAACTCAATTTTCCTCTTAGATGGATATTCTTATGTTGGCTCTTGGCACATGGAATTTCTCTAATTTTAATTTATTAATTTTTATTTTAATTAACCACCCTCTTCTCTTAATGAAGTTTAACTATCTTGGATTGATTTTTATAATTACCTCTATGTCCCTCTTTCACCGATTCTACCTATTTAAAATACTTTTGTACATTATCTACCTAATATTTTTCCAATATGGGAAGGGTAGAGTTCACAAGGTACATTATTTTTACTTCTTATTCTCCCTTTCTCCTAAGTTTTATTATTGGTTTAGTTGCCTTGGTTCTAACCTCATTTAGCACCTAATGTGAATTCATAGGATTTTCATAACCTAATTATATTTAGTAGTTTCTTTTTTATGCCAATGGTGTCAAGTTGGTCATTCCCTTCAAGAACATTTCTTTGAAATTCCAAGGATTTCATGCCTAACAGTCTATTTATGATGCTAAGGGTGCCAAGTTAGTCATTACTGTTGGCATTATAACACAGGCTTGGCACTATGGCACAAGTATTGTCCTTGATGGCAACTCACTCGGCAAATCATTCAGATGACAATTCAAGCTCACAGGCTCTCAGAATAAAGGAAAAGAAGGTATACGTGGGTTCTCGTTGACCAAGCCGTGTATACACGTGGGATCGCCGATCAAAAGACGTGTATGTGTATGCACACACTTTCATGCGAGGAAAAGCACGTACATGTGGGAAACCTTGTTTTTAGTCCATGGTATTTAGTCCTTGGTATTTGGACCTATGGTTTTGGACCATGGTATCTCGTTCGAAGTGTTGAACCCAGGTATTGGGTCCCAAATATTGGTTCTAAGTGATTTTGGACCATGGTATTGAGTAATGCCTAAGACTATAAAAGGGGAAGGAGATCATTAAGCAAAGACACTCAAGTATTGAATATTTGATGAAGAGAAAGATCTAGAATACTGGTCATTGGGTTATGGTGCATAGCTGGATCTAAATCAAGGAGGAACTTGAGCGCTAGAAGAAGTATGAGTTCTATTGATGGGTCAAGATCTTAAGGCTTGAAGAAGTATCTTTGTGTAATTTTTATCTGTTATATTTGGCACATGACTCGATCTATAATTATGATAATATGTTTATGAATTATGTCTGAATAATTGAAGAGGGTAAATTATCTTTTATAGATCTGTACATAGGTTCAGCATAACAGAGGTGCGTATACACGCTGCTTCGGTAATTCAAAACGGCGTATACGTTGGTGTGCCTTAATATAATAGCGTACGCATGCAGGTTCTACTTATTGAAGTCGTGTACATCTCATAAGATATGTTTTAGCTACTTCTGTTTATTGTTGCAATGTTCTGGGTATAGGATTCGTTTCTAGTTACTGTTATTGTATTCTTGTTACAACATTCAGAGAAGTGAGTGGTTGATTTAGTTTTTGGTTTCTGCAAAGGAGAATGGTTGATGCCGATATCTTTGATGTTTGATTGATGTTATTGATGGATCTAGTCTGGAAATGTATGAAACGTGGTCCCTAAAAGAAAAGAGAAGGTTGTAGCCTTCTGTAGGTCAGCACTTATGTACTAGTACATCAGCTAGTACAAGAGCTAAGGGGGTAGTAGCCCCCTTCTAGGAGAAGTTGGAGAACGAGAGAAGGCGGTAGCCTTCTGCAGGTAGAAGCCTACATACTAGTATAAGACTGCACCAGTACACAAATACTGTAAAAAGAAGTTTCTTATTAAAAGAAGATAGAGATGAATTGCAGTAGGTGGTTTTCACCCACATTGGGTTTCCACCTTATATCTTGTGTTCATGTGTGTGATTTCCTGTACTGGTTACTGCACTTGATTACTGTTTTATGGTTTTGATACACAAATTAAGATCAACTAACTAAATTAGAAGTCTGAAAAATATACGCGGTTTTCTCTAATCACATTTGCGTATATATGCATGTTTAATTAATAGAAGTAGCATATATCAATTTGTTTATGGAAATGAAAAATTGTTGAATTGATAATACTGATTCACCCCCCCTCTCAATATTATTTCCAACAATTGGAATCAAAGCCAGGTCCTTCGGAAGAAGTTTGATCGCTTGAAGGAAGATCTATCATCATGAGCAACTACGAAAAAGAGGCATCCATTAGGCCACCAATCTTTGATGGGAGCAACTTCGTCTATTGGAAGGTAAGAACCACAACCTCTCTTCAATCTCTTGGTACAAAAGTTTGGGATATTTTATAAGGAGGATACACATTCCCATCAACAACTCCTATAGATATGGCTGGTAAAAAGTAGTATGAAACAAATGCAAAAGCTGTCAATACTCTATTGGGGAGTCTATCTCAATCAGAATTCATCAAGGTTATGCAGCTCAAAACTGCCAAAGAAATATGGGACAAGATCATTCTAAGCTATGAAGGAGACGATCAGGTAAAATGTGCAAAACTACAATCTCTCGGAATTCAATATGAAACTCTCAGAATGCACAATGATGAAAGTGTGGCTAATTATTTCTTATGTATAGATGAGATTGTTAATCGCATGAAAAACTTGGGTGAAGAGATAAAAGAAGTTACTTTAGTTGAAAAGGTTTTAATATCTTTGTCTTCTAAGTTTGAATCAAAAGTTTCTACCATAGAAGAAAAGCAGAATCTTCAGAGTATTACCATGTCACAACTACACGGAATCCTAACTACTTTCGAAATGAGAAAAGGGGGTCCATCAGACATTGGAGAAGCCACATTCAAAACTTCAAAAGGAGAATACAATGAGTCAGGACATACGTCAAAAGGAGAGGAAAAATCAGACTTTGTCAAGAACCTTCAACGGGGCTATGGAAGGTTCAGAGGTAAGCTACCTTTCAAATGCTTTGCTTGTGGGAGAGTCAATCACTATGTAGCTAAATGTCCTCATAAAGATGAGCTTAATAAAGTTAGGGAACCATTTAAATGGAACAGAAAATAGAACGTAAGTAAGAAGAGCTATTATACACATGAAGACAGCGATGGACTTTCAAATAGTGATGAAGATGAACATGGTAATGATTATAGACTTTTCATGGCTTTTGAAGATGATGATTTCTTGGATGCTATAGATGAAGATGGTCTCTATGAAGAAATTTCTAAACTTAAAATTTGTTTAGAAGAAAAGAGTATGATTATAGACACTCTGACATTCCAACTTGCTGAAAGGGAAAAACACAATGAAAAGTTAGAATGTGAAATTGTGGGACTTAGAAAAGATATTGAGAAAACAAAAGCTCTTAATATTAGTTTTGCTAAAGGATATAAAACTGTTGATGAGATTATCAAAGTGCAACGTTCTCCTCTAATCAAGACAGGTCTTGGATATATTGAAGAAGCATCTCAAGCACAGAAGCCATCCACCTCCAAAAGTCATCTTGATGCAGCAAGGAGAAGTGAACAGGTCGACAATCGTCAGCAAAGGCTTAAAGCGGATCACCAGGTAAATCAGGGTCAATCTACTTCAAGGATGAACAAAAGCTACAACCAACCACAGGTAAGTCATTCTCAATTTGCCTCAAGAATGAATGTCAATGGAAACTACAATCACCTGGTCGATAGATTTGATAATTGTAGGAATTTCTTTAATGGCCAATGTTTCTCATGTCATAACTTTGGACACAAAGTTGCTCAATGTGTTTCCTACAAGAACATCATGACTAGAGAAGCACTAAATCAAAGGAGTGTGATTGGGATCATGAAGAGGACCTACAATAACTTTTTTGCACTTGAAAATGAAATAGAATGCTCTATTTGTAACAACTTCGGTCATGAAGATTCTGAATGTAGGAGTAAGTTTCAACAAACATCTCAGAAGGAGAAAGCTTCATTGGGTCCCAAAACATGGAGAAAGAAGGAACCGCAACCAGAAAGATGTGGTATAGCCTTATATGTGGAAGGACAAGAAAATCAGTGGTACATCAACAGTGGATGCTTGAAACGTATGACAGGTGATAAAGAAAAACTTCAATCATATAGTGCCTTAGAAAAGGAGAGGAAGGTCTCATTTGGAAATGACACCCCTGCACTCATAAAAGGTAAAGGCTCTATTCTTTTAAAAGAAAAGGTGAAAGCAAGAAATGTTATGTATGTTGATGGCTTAAAGCATAATCTATTGAGTTTTAGTCAAATGTGTGATCAAGGAAATGAGGTAGTATTTCGATCAAATGGATGTATATACTCAAGGAGAAACAATGATCAAAGGCATAACAACTCCAAATAATTTATATATACTCAAGGGAGGACAACAAAAATGCTATCTAAGCAAAAATGATGAACACTAGCTATGGCACAAAAGGTTGGGGCATCTAAGATTCCCTTAGATAGGGAAAGCATGAAAATATCAGGTTGTTCGTGATCTTCCTGACATCAAAATCCCAGACAATACAATATGCAAATCATGTCAGTTTGGTAAGCAAAGCAGAACTCATTTCCCTGAGAAGGAAGGATCAGCTAGTAAGCCACTTGAACTTGTCCATACTAATTTATGTGGTCCATCAAGGAAAAAGTCACCTCGAGGAGAAGAGTACTTTATATTTTTCATTGACGACTTTTCTAGGATGTGTTGGATAGGACTTCTGAAGCATAAAGACGAAGCTTTCGAAAAGTTCAAAACGTTCACAGCCTTGGTTGAAAATGAATCAGATCGCAAAATCAAATGCCTCAACTCTGATCGAGGAGGGGAATTTACCTCGGATGAATTTTCAAATTTTGTGAAGAAAATGGAATAAGAAGGGAATTCTCTACTACAAGGACTCCTAAGCAAAATGGAGTGGTTGAAAGTATGAATAGAACAGTTCAACAAATGGATCATGTTATGCTTGATGAGTCTGGAACTCCTGGAACCTTCTGGGGTGAAGCTGTATTTGTTGTCGTTACTATTCTCAACAAACCAAACGTCCGAGTAAACAATACTCAAACTCCTCATGAACTTTGGTATGGTAAGACTCCTACTATTAAATACTTCAAAGTTTTTGGAAGTAAATTTTACATCAAAAGGACTGATGAAAATCTTGGCAATTTTGAACCTAAAGCAGATGAAAGCATTCTCCTCGGTTACTCTTCCTAAAGTAAAGGATATAAGTGTTACAATAAAAGACTTGGAAAAATTGTTGAAAGTATTGATGTGGTGTTTGATGAAGCAGGCGACAATCCAAAGCAGATAAAAACCGAAGATTTTGAAGATGAAGAGGACTATCCTTCAACATCATATCAGACTAATGTTGAAGAAGAAACTTATGAGGCACCAAAATAACAGATAAGAGTAGAAGAAAAGACTCCATCTAGATATGTTCAGAAGAACCATCCAGAGATTCAAATTTTGGGGCAGAAAGTGGCAGGTGTACAAACAAGAAGAACTATTACAGAAGCTTCAAGCTATCTAGCATTGCTCTCCTCTATCGAACCACAAAATATAAGTGAAGCATGCAAAGATGAATGTTGGGTCAAGGCCATGAATGAAGATCTTGAGCAGATTGAAAATAATAACACTTGGGAATTGGTTCCTAGACCTAATGATAAGAATGTCATAGGGACCAAATGGATATTCAAAACAAGCTGAATGAAAATGGAGATGTTATTACAAATAATGCCAGACTTGTTTGTAAAGGGTATGCTCAATGAGAAGGTATATACTTTGAAGAAACTTTTGCACCAGTTGCTAGACTTGAAGCCATAAGAATGTTCCTTGCTCTTTCTAGCTTTCAGAAGTTCAAAGTATATCAAATGGATGTGAAATCTGCCTTTCTAAATGGAGACTAAGAAGAAGAAGTGTATATTGAGCAACCTGATGGATTCATCCTTGGAAATGATCCAAAACTTGTATGCAGACTTAGAAAGGCACTCTATGGTCTTAAACATGCTCCAAGGGCTTGGTATTATCATCTGGAGAAATAACTCCATCAACAAGGTTTTTCAAAAGGATCAACAGATAGCAATCTATATATAAAAATTGATAATGATAAATTGCTAATACTTGTTGTGTATGTTGATGATATCATCCTTGGTAGTAATGAAGAAGCCATGAGTCAAAACTTTGCTTTTGTGATGCAGAAAGAATTTGAAATGTCCATACTTGGTGAGCTCACATATTTCCTTGGTTTACAAGTACAACAAAACAAAGACGATATCTTTCTATCACAAACTAAGTACCTCAAGCAAATCTTGAAGAAATATGGCATGGAATATTTGAAACTAGTATGTACCCCTATGGTAACAGGTTGTAGCCTCAACGCAAATGATGAATCAGCAACCGTACATCAACCAACCTATAGATCCATGATTGGTAGTCTACTCTATCTAATAGGTACCCGTCTAGACATCATGCATGCAGTGGGAATAATTAGAAGATTTCAGGCCAATCCAAAGGAAGCACACCTTCAGGCAGTTAAAATGATTTTCAAATATCTTCAAGGAGCAAAAAACTATGGCTTATGGTATCCTAGAGACACAGATCTCACACTTCATGCATATACAGATGTAGATTGGGTAGGAAGCGTGGATGATAGAAAAAGAACTAGTGGTGGTGCATTCTTTATGGGTTCCAGATTAGTATCTTGGTTCAACAAGAAACAAGTTTCAATTGCATTATCTACAGCTGAAGCAAAATATTTGATTGTTGCATCTTGCTGCATACAACTCCTTTGGATGATGCAAACATTGCAAGACATTCAAATCACACGTACTCCACCCATCTCCATTTTATGTGATAATACAAGTGCAATCAGTATTTCAAAGAATCCAGTCATGCATTCAAAGACCAAGAACATACCTATCAAATATCATTTTCTCCGGGAACAAGTGCTCAATGAACAAAAGGTCAAATTGGAGTACGTTTCCTCGAAGGAATAGGTTGCTGATATATTCACCAAACCACTACCTAGGGAGACATTTGAATACCTCAGACAGAAGCTAGGAGTAGTTGATGCATCATCTTATTGTGGAAACTTATCTGTTTCAGAGAAAAGTGGGTGTACGTGAGTTTCATGAAGAGCATCCACGTACATATTCTTGTTTCAGTAGATACAATCGCGTATACGTTGGTTTGAAGGAAATCACTGGGCCAGACTCAGGACTAAAAGAGTCTGATATGGGTCTATCAATGATCATCTGGCACAGGTTCAGGGGGAGCATATAATGCATTTGTTGGCATTACCCTAGAAGATATTGACACAATTTCACAGTTGTTTTGATTCAGGTGGAACAGGTGCAGATGGAGATCATGGTTGCTGGTCTGGATGGTGATTAACAAATGCTTCTAATGATAGTTTCTAATGACTATCATAGTCTTGTCTTAGATATTTCACCTCTATGTCATATATATCTTTTATTATCAAGGTCATGTAACGACTTATTTTTTTCCACCACCATGCCTGGGTTGGATGATGTAAGGTTCTTGTGTTATCATGTATAAACTTTTGATGTATCCCCACTTGGTTGGGTAGATGAGTCAATTTTGGTATATCCCCACTTGGTTGGGAGATGGATGTATGTATGAGTCTTTTGTGATAGGAAGGTCATTTATGATGTATAGAGTCATGTTCTTCTTGTAGAACATCTTTTTGCAGACCTTACCTACAGTCAGGGGGAGCATGGATAGCACAGCAGAGCAAAGATTTCAGCATGTACTCAGGGGGAGCATAACCCTTTGCCCTTGATGACAAAGGGGGAGAGTGACTTGGGGTTGCCATCAAGTCCAAAGGGGGAGATTGTTGGCATTATAACACAGGCTTGGCACTATGGCACAGGTATTGTCCTTGATGGCAACTCATTCAGATGACAGTTCAGGCTCACAGGCTCTCAGAATAAAGGAAAAGAAGGTATATGCAGGTTCCCATTGACCAAGCTGCATATACACGCGGGATCACTGATCAAAAGGCGCGTATGCGTATGCACGCACTTTCATGCAAGGAAAAGCACGTACATGTGGGAAACCTTGTTTTTAGTCCATGGTATTTAGTCCTTGGTATTTGGACCTATGGTTTTGGACCATGGTATCTTGTCCGAAGTGTTGAACCCAGGTATTGGGTCCCAAGTATTGGTTCTAAGTGGTTTTGGACCATGGTATTGAGTAAGGCCTAAGACTATAAAAGGGGAAGGAGATCATTAGGCAAAGACACTGAAGGATTGAATATCTGATGAAGAGCAAGATCTAGAATACTAGTCATTGGGTTACGGTGCATAGCTGGATCTGAATCAAGGAGGAACATGAGCGCTAGAAGAAGGATAAGGTCTATTGATGGGTCAAGATCTTAAGGCTTGAAGAGAAGTATCTTTGTGTAATTTTTGATCTGTTATATTTGGTGCATGACTTGATCTATAAATCTAATAATCTGGTTATGACTGATGTCTGAATAATTGAAAAGGGTAAATTATTTTTTATAGATCTCTATGTAGGTTCAGCATAGCAAAGGTGCGTATACACGCGGGTTCGGTAGTTCAAAATGGCGTATACGCTGGTGTGCCTTAATATAGCAGCGTATGCATGTAGGTTCTACTTATTGAAGTAGCGTACATCTCATAATATATGTTTTAGCTACTTCTGTTTATTGCTCCAATGTTCTGGGTACAAGATTGGTTTCTGGTTACTGTTACTATATTCTGGTTACAGCATTCAAAGAAGTGAGTGGTTGATTCAGTTTCTGGTTGGTGCAAAGGCGATTGGTTGATGCAGATATATTTGATGTTTGATTGATGTTCTTGATGGATCTAGTCTGAAAATTTATGAAACGTGGTCCCTGGAAGAAAAGAGAAGGTTGTAGCCTTCTGTAGGTCAGCACCTACGTACTAGTACATCAACTAGTACAAGAGCTAAGGGGTTAGTAGCTCCCTTCTAGGAGAAGCTGGAGAACAAGAGAAGGTGGTAGCCTTCTGTGGGTAGAAACCTGCATACTGGTATAAGACTACACCAGCACAAAAATATTGTAAAAAGAAGTCTCTTATTAAAAGAAGATAGAGACGAATTGCAGCAGGTGGTTTTCACCCACATTGGGTTTCAGCTTATATCTTGTGTTCATGTGTGTGATTGCCTGTACTATTTACTGCACTTGATTACTATTTTATGGTTCTGATACATAGATTAAGAACAGCTAACTAAATTAGAAGTCTGCAAAATATACACGGTTTTCTCTAATCACAGTTGTGTATATATGTAGGTTTAATTAACAGAAGCACTGTATATCAATTTGTTTATGGAAATGAAAAATTGTTAAATTGATAATATTGATTCATCAACCCCCCCCCCCCCCCCTCAATATTATTTCCAACAGTTACCTTCAAGATCTTCCCTTAAAATTCCAAGAGTGTCACACCACTTGCTCTTCAAGCATCAGGTGGCTACAAAAGGAAAATTTAGGTGCAACAACAGAGACTAATATCATCTCTCGTGTTGCCTACAATAATGATACTAATGGTGTTGGGGATCAATGAATCTACCTTGATAAGAACCGTTGAGTAAATATTTGTGAGTGAACCAATTTTAGGACCTGCTCCCACAACATTGTAATATTCAAGGTGAAGTTTTCCCAACACTTCCAGCCCAAGTCACAACAAGAGTGCTAGCGATTGAAATCAGGGACTTTTTCCCACCCCTCCCAAGTTGCTCCATCCATTTATATATCCCATGTAAGCCATCCGTCCAAGTAACTAACATGTGCCTGCAACCACTAACATATCAATGGAATTTATAGCAAGATTAAAATTGAACTTTAAAATTTCGAAGACAAAATATTCATTTCCATCAAATCATATGCCATCGACTCATCAGATGCGAGTACATGTGGTGGTTTCTTGTCATACTTTATAATCACCAATAAAAAAGTTTCACAGTGTTAGTCATTGTCACAATAACATCCTCAATGTGACATAGTCATCGACATCATTGTTCATTGTGAACCAAATCTAATGTAAGTAGCCGACATAAGGAACACATATTTTTCAAAGTTGTCATCATTATAACATCAATAGAAGACATGCATATCCCTCAATGTTATCATCATCATAAATTAAATATAAATCACACATATCCATCAAAGTTTCCATCATCATAACATCAATAGAAAACATGCATATCCATCAAAGATATCATCATCATGACATCAATAGAAAACATAAATATACATTAAAGCTATCATTGTCATAACATCAATAGAAATGTAGGTATCGATCAAGACTTTCATTATCATAACATGAATAGACACATACATATCCATCAAATTTATCATCACCCTAACACTCTGTTGATGATGTTGGACCAGCCAAAATGTCAAGGGGATCTCCCCTGTAAGAAGTCCCAATTAGACCTGACAGTTTCATGTAGGAGTCGCATCAGTGGGTCATAAGGTAACACCTTGACCATAATAACGAATAGAGGCAAGTAAGATAAATATATCAGTAGCAAGGGCATGACTGCTGCAGTGAGTCAAGGAAGATGTATGAGAGGTTCTAACATGTAAGGGGGGAGATAAAGGTGAAGGTTAGTTCTAGGTTGAAATGGATCAGTCCCAACTCAGCTAGGAACACACAACAAAAAAGGACACACACAGCTTCTAGCAGAGAAATCCACTCGGATGCGGTAGTCACAATATACAAGGTAAAATAACAAGTACATCACTCATGGATCAGTTCGAACGAGTGCAACAGTTGTTATAGCAAGGTTCATGTGAAATGTTTGTCTAGTGTCTGGAAGAGCAGTCGACATGGACGGTGATGGCATTAACAACATATACAACACATTTTCAATAAGATTCATATAATTTCATGTGAATCAGTTCATACACAAATACGTAAGTTAAACAACAAAAATTATTAAGGAAACCAGAGCAGTCCAACTACACTAACAACATATGCATGAAAATGTGTTGGCTATTATTATATAAAAGTGTAAGTTCTAATCATACAATACATCCATGTAAACCTGCTAGCCCCATCAGTGAAATGTTACATCCACATCCACCTTCTCCTCCAAAGAGATGTACTAGCTCCATGCAGTGGAGAAGCTAAGGCACATTACAAAATTGTCCGAGATTTCTTCAAGATAGTCTTAGTAGAAGCTTGCTTGACCAAAAGCCTATACAATGAGTCATGAGAGACTATTTATAGCAAAGGGTGGGGTGACCTTTGACATTCCCCTTTGTGACAGTTCCACTACCCTCATAACTCTTCACCTACTCTATGACTATTATGTTCAACTATTGACACTTGACTTACACTTGACATGACTCAACGTTACAATGCACATGTAATCATGTGAGACAACATGGCTTGAGCAAGCCTTGCAAGACATCACTGACACTCGATCTGTTGTGATGAGACCAACTCCTTGACATACTTTTGATGGTTAAGGTGGTTAACTGATGCCAAGCTTGGTCGTCCATGATGGTGTACATGTACCTCATGGTGATATCTTACTGAAGTGAACTCTTTCCTTCATTGTAACTGGCGCATTCATTCAACCCCTTCATCCAATTCATCTTCTAACATGTGCATGGTCTTCTTGGGCACGGTTGAACCGGAAACACACGGATGCATAGTATTTGTGCTAATATTCAAGTGTGTATTGGTGGTCATGCACATCAACTTGTTGAAGTACATGTTCAGCCCCACTTGGACTTGCTTATTCTCTTCACCTTGGTGAGTGTGTTAAATGGGTTGGATTGCATGTATGCGCTCAACGACATGCATGTTGTTGAATCCCTTGCATGCGATCAACAACACTGCTCACCATGTCTGCTCTATGTCAGCTATTCAAATGGATCCTTAACTTGTATGGGCATAGGTTCATCCGTGAGTGCATGTTGCGCCCACTACTGTTCTTGTTCCTGTTACAACTCATTCGTCTGCCTCTGTAGCTTCATGTTCTTCTTGAGTTGTTGCTTCAGCACATGCAACTCCTCCTTTGTTTTATCTTTTGCCTTTGCATGATCTTCATGTCACGCCTTAACTTCATAGCCAGAGTCTCCAAAGTTTCTTTCATCATCAATGGACCTACTTGAGCTTGTAACCTTGTTCCACCTCCGTGCTTTCAACAACCCTCCTCTTGCATTCATTGCATTTGGTATGTTGTCTTCAGCTAATGTTAATGATGTTGCTCGTTGTGATGATGTTGTTGTCATATCTTGATGTCCTTGTCTATGAAAAACTTGATGTCTTTGTGGGTAGCCAAGTCCATGGACACTTAATTGATTGCATCCCCAAGTGTGCTCTGAATGGTGTCTTCGTCTCTTCTCTCCTGGAAACCATTGTGCCTGTGCTGCTGAGAGGTAGATGAACACCTGGGGTACATGGTGACATGCAAGCACTCATGTCAAGCAATCTATCAGTCAAAATAATAATGAACATGAGAACTGACTTGCAACATACCTGGGCACATGATCATGAAGGTTGCGCAATTTCAGCCGGGAGGTCAGGAAACTGACTTCCAAGACTGGACAAGATATAGTCTAGGTTATTGGTAGACTGGCCAACTGCTGCAAGTGCACAATGCACAGTCCAGTTTGGTTGCTAACTACTAGGATTGCGCAATGCGCAATTCCAGCTGGGAAGGACTGCTGGCCTAGGGACATATTTATGCAATTTCTTGGCCCAAGCAGCCACTGTCATCTAGAAATGCACAAATTAGTCCTTGAGGCCAATGCTGGGAAGGAATACACAAATCTGGAGAGAAAGCTGAGCCTTCCTTCCCCACATTGCGCAATGCAGCCTTGGTAAAGGCAAAGTCCGGGCCAAGGTTGGCCCGACTCGTCGACAAGCAACTGAAAGCAACTAAGACAGTAAATGCATGGCGACACTAAGTGATAGTAGAAGTGATTGATAGTGCATGAAAAAAAGGAAAGAAAGATTCAGCAAACAGATCAACATGCATGTGTGTGAGGCAGTTCGTCAGTCAGGCGAATGTCTGTGCAAAATAGTTTCATGCATGCGACTTCAGTGAGATAGCAATGAAAACTGAAACAAAGCTAGGAAAAGATAGTATATATGTAAACAATAGCAAACATTCAAAGAAATCAAGAAAAAATTACTCCCACAAGTGAAACCACAAAAAGCGACAGAAATGTAGCACAAGGCATGGGAAGCAGTCTTACCCTAAAACAACTGAGCTAAATGTTTCAAATTCTCCTAGATGTTATGTGGGATGTTGGAGCTACAAGGTTGATGTGAGGAATGAGCTTTGTAGAATATAGTTGTTGAGTTTTGATAACATTGAGGTTGTGACTCGCATGCCACGAATCTAATGGAAGCGACACTTGGTGGGAGGTTTAAAAATTGCTCCTTGCATGCAACCTCCAACTGCTAAAAATAGATCCCTGAAACAAGGGATGTATTTGCATGTTGCCTTGGGAGAAGCATCCCATGCATGCAAGTCTGTTTTACTAAGTCCCGTAGGCAATCGGTCAATTTAGCTGCACATGCAAGAGACTGCTTGACTATTGGAGAAAAATGTGCATTTCTGGCTGGGAGTTGGGCTGGCTGCCCAAGAGATTTGTGCAATTTCTAGGCAGAGCAGCTGACTGCTGCCTAGATTTGCCCAAATTATAGGTTGAGCAACCTTGCTACGGAAGTTTGCGTAAATCCTGCTCAGAGTGTTGGTAGGCTGGATTGTGCAATCCTCGAGCTTAATAGGTTGCCAAAGAGGAATGCACAATTTTTGGAGGGAAGGCTATTTGCCCTCTAGAAATGCGTAATTTTCAAGGGGAAGTTTCTCAGCCTACAGCTGGACCAAGTCCAGGTGAACAACATGTGAGGGGATGGATCAAGCTATGACCAAGAGGTTTCCTTTATGCAAGAAAAACACTAAAGCTTGTGAACTTGACGAAGCAAGGGAAGTTGTTGTGAAGGTTGGAAGGAAGGCTCCAAAATGAGGCTAAAGAAAAAATTGGGGGGGTGGTTGTAGCCACTACAACACTTGACGACACACTAGTAGAACTCCATCTCTCTGAACAAACCTTGTTCATGAAAAGCAAGTCTAACACCTTCGGAAGTATTATTCAGTTTTCAACTCATCTTGGTTTCACACTAACTTGATTGTAAGATGTAGAATCTGCCAAACCCTTGGTCGATTGACACACATTCCAAGCCAAGGCAACACAACTATTTCGATTAGGGTTTAGTGGTATATAGGTGTACAAGCAGTATAGTTATCAAAGTCTTAGTTTCATCTCTAGTGTTGCTCCACTGTGAGTAGGCCTGGACAGTACCCTGGTGGAGTCACATAAGAACACAAGTATGGCTCCATTGCCAGCAAGCCTAGTTAGTACCCCAGTGGAGTTACTTGCATCACCTCCCTGCACAGGAAGCCTTTCTCTTCTTTCACCTTATTCATCTTTCATTTTGAATTTTTTGACTTTTCATTTTTTTTTCATTTTCACTGTGCATAAAACTTAATCATTTCAAAGGAAAAAGAGAGATCCTGACTTATTGAAAGCAGAGGAGGTTGTTCTAGTAGAGAATTAGTTTATTATATTTCTGATGTGCTTGTTAAGGTTCCCCCCTCACCTTACTCTACTTGACTGAGTTGACAAGGGTTAACCCAATAACAACTAACTAGAGAAGGTAACACTAGTTAGCACGCAAGCATTGTGTTTTTGCCAAGGTTCACTTTCAACAATATGTATTTTCCTTCGATGTATCATGAACTAAAAGTAACAATCTCATCATACAAAGGCAAGATGATATATAACCAAGTAGTGATAGTTATACAAGCCCTCTTGTACTTTACCCAACTTGCTTCAAGAGTCATACATGGTTTCATGAAAAACTATCCTATGAAAGAAACAAGTGAACTAACAAACAACAAAGCAAAGAAAAATTAGAAGCGAATGTGAAAGCAAAGAAAGTAAGAAAATAAACAAGAAAACAAAGCATATAAGCAAACAAGCATGCAAGCAAACAACTAAAAGTAAACACTATTCCTACTCCTACATTAATGGTGCATGGACCTGATCATGTGAAGTGATACTTCCAATGCAGCCATCGGTGCATTGGTAGACCGATGTTGATGAAGGCTTGGTATGTGAATTACGCAGTTGTGTGAACCAGCAAGAAAGAAAGTTATAAAAATGAAGATAGCCACACTTCATGTTTCAAATTGCCCATTGAACATAAGTGAGTGCATGTGCATGATGGGAAGTCCGTGGACTTACCATGATGTTGGGTGACACTATGTGCAACTTTGAAGCATAAGCACACTCTTGACTTTGACACGCAAGCAAATGAAAGAAACAAAGATAACTTGCATCACGAACGAGCGCTTTTAGTGTAAGACTCCTCCAATGCATGAGAAATGGGATCATGTAGTTTGAGTGGAGGAAGTGTGATCTGTGTGTGAGATGGATCTTCAATGCATATAGATGAGTGATGAGGAGCCTTGGGTGATTGAACAAATTCATGATCAGAAGTGAGACTAACCCCAAGAGAGCGAGGGCCTAACATAACCATCAACTCAAACTGAAGTGCCTCGATAGTCTTAGGTGTCTCAACTTCATCGTCAGGTAGATCATCATAAATCGGTGTCTTTGAAAGATCAACTGCGATAGATTCATGATCGTAATTGAAAATGAAAGTAAATTAACCACGACCACCACAATCAGAAAAATCAATAAATTCTTCGACATGCTCATGATCAGATGAATCGAACAGAGCAGTAAATGAAAAGTGAACAAACTCATCCTCTATGTTTTCAGAAAATATGGATGTAGGATCAAGTGGATTTTCAACGAGTAACTTATCCTCTTCATTTTCAAATGATGGACTAACATCCAGAGAGTCCTACGAGTGATCAACAATGGGTGCATCCGTGGATGAAGACACACATGCAAAATCATGGATGGCAAGTTCACCAAAGAGGTTAGGAAAGAATAGAGGGGGCTTCGACCGAAGGGAGTCATTCTTCGCCATGTGTTGATGCTCAAGCTCCCACTCATACTCTTCATGAATGATAGTGCATGTTGGTTGTGCAAAACCAACTCCATCAATGGGTTGTTCCTCATTCACAACAGGTGAAGAGTCTTGAATGGATGAACAACAAATAACACCATTCAAAGGAACACCCGAGTGTGAAGACGTAGGTCATAGACAAGAATTCACATGAGAGCTCAAAGGACTCACAACCACATCTATGTGAAAATTGACTGAAGTGATGTTGGGAGAGTGTGAAGGATGAACAAATGTGTGAGCATGCTCTTCAGCATCACTTGGCAGTGATGGAGTTGTTAAATGAGAGGAAGGGGGACAGTCAGTTGTGACAGTGTCTGGATCCACATGAGATTGTGCATCTCCATCAATGAAGAAGGTTGAGCGAGGCTTGATCTCAATCTTTCTCTTGGGACGAGCATATTTTTTGAGGCAACAGTCGAACCGGTCCCAAAGATCAGCAAAATTCATCTACCTCCTCAGAACTTGAAACTGCAAGTCATGAAAGCACTGCGAAAAATACATAACTCATTCATGCGGAACCCTCCGTTCTTGTAACAGTTTCCATTCAAGATGGTCTGGATCAAAATAATAGAATGTGTCTTCAATGAGATCACAGAAGTGCTCAAATGAGTGCACATTGTCAGCCAATAGGCTAAGCACCCAATGAAATGGAGATTCGCGAAGTGTGTATGCAAGTAGAAAACTAGCTTGTTTGTCATAAAACACATCTTCCTCATGAATCATGGAAAGAAAGTTATGTAAGTGCTCAGGCCAAGCCACTTCACCTTCACCATCATATGTGTGAGTGGACAAGAGATTGAAAAGTTTCCCCATGATGGAGACATCTTTATGATTCGAAAAACACTGCAGGGCAAGAAGAGAGTAAGACTCCATGAAAGATGTGCAAAGGTTCAAGGCTAGATGAGAGGACATAGCTTGTCATCAAGCCCTACTTCTAGCACCAAAAATGTTGATGATGCTAGACCCGCCAACATGTCAAGGGGATCTCCCTGGTAAGAAGTCCCAATTAGACCTCAAACCATTTGGTGTAGGAGTCGCAGCAGTGGGTAATAAGGTAATGCCTTGACCGCGATGTCACACAAAGGCAAGTAAGATAACTGTGTTAGTAGCAAGGGCGTGATTGTTGCAGTGAGTCAAGGAAGATGTATGAGAGGTTCTAACATGTAAGGGGGGAGATAAGGGTGAAGGTCAGTTCTAGGTTGAAAGGGATCACTCCCAACTCGGCTAGGAACACACAACACAAAACGACATACACAACTTTCGGCGGAGCAGTTCAATCGGATACGGTAGTCACAATATAGAAGGCAAGATAACACGTACAACACTCACAGATCAGTTTGAACGAGTGCAATGGTTGTTACTGCAAGGTTCATGTGAAAGGTCTATCTAGTGTCTAGCAAGGCAGTCGACATGGATGGTGACAGCATTAACAACATATGTTACACATTTGCAACAAGATTCATATAATTTCATGTGAATCAGTTCATACACAAATACGCAAGTTAAATAACATATATCATTAAGGCAACTGGATCAGTTTAACTACAATAACAAAATATACATGAAAATGTGATGGCTCTTTTTATATAAAAGTATAAGTTCCAATCAAACAATACATCCATGTGAACTTGCTAGCCCCAGCTGTGAAACATTACAGCTACATTTGCCTACTCCTCTAAAGAGATGTACTAGCTCCATGCAGTGGAGAAGCCAAGGTGCGTTACAATATTGTCCAAGCTTTCTTCGAGATAGTCTTAGTAGAAGCTTGGCTAACCAAAAGCCTATACAATGAGTTATGAGGGACTATTTATAGCAAAGGGTGGGTTGACCCTTAACATTCCCCCTTTTTGAAAATTCAACTACCCTCATGACTCTTCACCTACTCTATGACTATTACGTCCAACTATTGACACTTGACTTACACTTGACATGACTCAACATTACAATGCACATGTACTCATGTGAGACAACATGGCTTGAGCAAGCCTTGCAAGACATCATTCACACTTGGTCCATTATGATGAGACCAAATATTTGACATGCTTGTGATGGTGAAGGTGGTGAGCTGATGCCAATCTTGGTCGTCCGTGATGGTGTGCATGCACTTCATGGTGACATCTTGCTGAAGTGAACTCTTGCCTCCATCGCAACCAGTGCATTGGTTCAGCCCCTTCATTCAACTCGTCTACTAACATGTGCATGGTCTTCTTCGGCACGGTTGAAGTGGCAACACACTGATGCATAGTGTCTGTGTTGATCTTCAAGAGTGTGTCGGTGGTCATGCGCATCAGCTTGACGAAGCACATGTTCAACCCCAGTTGCACTTGCTTCTTCTCTTTGCCTTGGTGAGTGTGTTAAATGGGTTTGACTGCATGCGTGTGCTGAATGACATGCATGCTACTAAATCCCTCACATGCAATCAATAACACTGCTCACCATGTCTGCTCTATGTCAGCAGCTCGGATGGATCCTTAACTTGTATGGGTGCAATTTCATCTGTGAGTGCATGTTGCACCCACTGTTGTTCCTATTCCTATTGTAACTTATTTGTCTATCTGTGCAGCTTCATGTTCTTCCTAAGTTGTTTCTTTAGCACACGAAACTCATTTTTTGTTCTATATTCTGCCTTCACGCGATCTTCATGTTGTGCCATCACTTTATAGCCAGAGTCTCAAAATTTTCTTTCATCATCAATGGACCTGCTTGAGCTTGCGACCTTGTTCCACCTCCCTGTTGTCAACAACCCTCCTTTTGCATTCGCTGCATTTGGTATGTTGTCTTTAGCTACTGTTCATGATGTTGCTCACTGTAATGCTGCTGATGTCATATCTTGATGTCCTTATCTACGAACAACTATGTCTTCGTGGGTAGGCAAGTTCAAGGACACTTGATCGATTGCATCCCCAAGTGTGCTTTGAACAGTGTCTTTGTCTCTGCTCTCCTGGAAACCATTGTACCTATGCTGCTGAGAGGCAGATGAAAACCCGGGATACCTGAAGACATGGAAACACTCATGGCAAGAAATCTATCAGTTGAAAACCATAATGAGTATGAGAACTAACTTGCAACATACATGGGCGCATGATCATGAAGGTTGCATAATTTCGGCCGGAAGATTGGGAGACCGACTACCACTACACAAGGCACAATTTGGGCTGTTGGGAGACTGAATGACTACTGGAACTACACAATGCACAGTCCAGTCTAGCTGCTGACTACTGGGATTGTGCAATGCAGAATTTTAGCTTGGAAGGACTGCTGGCCAGGGACAAATTTGTGTAATTTCTTAGGCCAAGCACCCAATACCCTCCAGAAATGCGAAAAACAGTCTTGGGGGGCATTGTTAGGTAGGAATTCACAAATCTGGAGAGGAATGTGAGCCTCCCTTCCCTAGATTTCACAATGCATCCTTAGTGAGGGTAGAATCTGGGCCAAGGTTGGCTCGACTTGCCCATGGGCAACTAAAAGAAACTAAGACAGTAAATGCATGGTGACACTAAGTGATAGCAGAAGTTATTGATAGTACATAAAAAAGATGAATGAAAGATTCAGCAAATAGATCAACATGCATATGGGTGAGGCAATTCGTCGATTGGGAAAACGTTCGTGCGAGACAGTTTCATGCATGCGACAGCAGTGAGATAGCAACGAAAACTAAAACAGGGCTAGGACAAGCTAGTATATATGTGTGTGTGTGTGTGTGTGTATGTAAATGATAGCAAGCATTCAAAGAAATCAAGAAAACATTACTCCCACAAGAGAAAACACAAAAAATGACAGAAATGCAACACAAGGCATGGGAAGCAGGCTTACCTCAAACAGCTGAGTTGAATGTGTCAACTGGTCCTAGATGTTATGTGGGATGTCAAAGCTGCAAGGTTGATGTGAGGAATGAGATTTGTAGTGTCCGGTTGATGAATTTTGATAACATCGAGGTTGTGACGTGCATGCCATGAATCTAAGGGAAGCGACACTTGGTGGGAGGTTTCAGAATTTCTCCTTGCATGTAACCTCCAACTACTAAACATAGATCCCTGAAACAAGGGATGCCTTTGCATGCTACCTTGGAGAAGTAGCCGATGTATGCAAGTCCGTTTTTCTCAGTCTCGGAGGGAACTGGTCAACTCAGTTTCACATGCAAGAGACTATTTGACTGCTGGAAAAAAATGCGCATTTCTGGCTAGGAGCTGGGTTGGCTACCTAGGAGATTTACGCAATTTCTGGGAAAAGCAGCTAACTGCTACCCAAATTTGTGCAAATTCTGCGTTGAGCAACCTTGCTGCGGAAATTTGTGCAAATCCTACTAGGACTATTGGCAGGCAGAATTGCACATTCCTCGAGCCCAGCAGGCTACTAGAAAGGATTGCGTAATTTTGGAAGGAAGGTTGGTTGCCCTCCATAAATGCACAATTTTCAAGGGGAGGTTTCTCAACCTACAGTTGGACTAAGTCCTGGTGAACAGACTGTGAGGAGAATGGATCGTGTTGTGATTGATAGGTTGCCTTTGTGCAAGAAATACACTTAAGCTTATGAACTTGACGAAGCAAGGAAAGCTACTGTGAAGGTTTGAAGGGAGGCTCCAAAACGACGCTAAGGCAGAATTTGGGAGGGTGGTTGTAGCCACTACAACACACTCACTAGGAAATAAACACATCCATCATATGATTAGACATGGTCATCAAACAAGTACATCATAACCATTATCATCATAACATCAAATTGACATATGATAATTATCATCACATCCACTGAAACTAAAAGTCAAATAATCGGATCCTCGACCTGAGGTCTTGCAAGAGTAATGTATAAACCTTAAGTCTATATCAAGGCTAATGTAAGATCGAGTTTAGTAACTAGAGTGGGGCCTACACAATCTACAAAATTAAATGACTTTAGTTACCCTAATATTTATTATATTGGTCTAGCTTTTTTTGAATAATTTCCTAATGTTACAAGAGCTAGAGCCACATCATTATATTAATGAGTCTTTTGGAATCATATTTGCTTGTTATAAATCGTATATCGTATGTTTATTAGGGTTCACATATGGATTTTATCATTTTATTGATGGTAACCTTACCAAATCTTCTCATAACTTTAAATGCTTAGTGAATCTTTAACTAAATGGTTGGGATGATAGCTATCATTGAATTGTTATAGTTTTTATTGTTTTTTAATGTTTGAAGGATCTATATTAGTGAGTCAAGATTTTGATGAGGGATGGATGGCAGCTCTATAGTATTGTAAAATTAAATACCTTTAGGTTGGAATAATTGGGGAGAATTGATTCTAATCCTTTCCCACTAAGGTATTTCAGTTTAGGTGGGAGAATTCATGTTATGAGAAATGATCAAATGAGAGGTGGTACTTGTAATTATTGGGTATCTCATCTAGGGATCCCCTGATGTACTTTTTGTTACATATCATGAATATATGTGACATTTATTATTCTCCCTAATATGTCATTATTTTTGTATGAACCGATATGTGAAATTTAGTGTGATGTGTTCATATTTGGGCATTATATAATCATCCTTCTAGCCACTACTCTAGGTAATGTATCCATTTTTTCTCACTTGGCCAATTAGAAAAATCATAGTGGGTTGTATCTATAGGGATTCTTTCTCCCAATCATATTTCTTATGAGAGGCTAATACTTATAATTATTGGGTATCTTATCTAGGGATCATGCCCTAATGTACTTGTTGAGGCATCTCGTTGTTCTCCATAATATGCCATTATTTTTGTATGGATCCATCTGTAAAATTGAATGCAATATGCCCATATATGTGCATCAAATAATCATCATTCAAGCCACTAGTCTCGTTAATGTATCTATGTTTTCTAGCTTGGCCAATTAAAACAACAATATTGAGATCGCATATATAAGGATTCTTTCTCCAGCAACTCTAATAATATTTCTTATAAGGGCGCCACTTTTAGTTATTGGATATATTATCTAAGTATTCCCTAGTGTACTTGTCGCATCATATCATGAATATATTTGGCATTTATTATTCTCTCTAATATGTCATTATTTTTGTACTAATCCATATGTTAAATTTAATGCAATATGTTCATTGTATACAATAGGTTAATATCATTCAAGTCACTAGTCTAATTAGCCGTATACATGTTTTAAGTTTAGCTAACTAAAACAACAGTAGTGAAATTGTATCTATAAGGATTCTTCCTCCCCATAATATTTCTTATCTTCATTTAAAACTCTGAGATATGAAAATAAAATAACTAACAAAAAAATACTTGAAAAACATATTAAAAAAATATAATTTTATATATATATATATATATATATATAAAAATAAAAAATAGCTAATTAAATAATGAATAATGTTATAGATAATAATTATCATATATTTAACTAAAATACGGGTATATTTTGTGTGCATATCAACTCAATCGCTCTAACTTATACGTTCTTATACGTTAAAGTTATTTCAATGGGAAGGAATTAATAATTGTGATTTGTTTATACAAATTCAGTGTTAATAAAATGGCAAGTTTAACAGAGAAACATGACTCGGCCTTGGGTCTGAACACAAATTCCAGCTTTTAATCAAATTCGTTAAGGAAAAAGAGACGTGCTTTCTTTTTATTATGGTTTACTCTCTCTTGACTTATATACATTGCAATTAAAGTTTGAGATTTTTCCCTCTTGAATTATTTAATTTAAAATGGCGATTTTTTCCAATGAAATTTATAAGATGCTGCAAACATTTATTTTGAAATTTGTTTGATTATAAACCAAAATGGAGATTGAAGGTTACTGTATTATAAATTTCAAAGAAATTAGATTTTTTAAAATAATTGCTTAGGATACATCATAGATTGAAGGTTACTCTATTATAAATTTCAAAGAAATTAGATATTTTAAAAATAATTGCTTAGGATACATACTAGATTGAAGGTTACTATATTATAAATTTCAAAGAAATTAGATTTTTTAAAAATAATTGCTTAGGATACATAATAGTTTACAATAAAGAATGGCATTAACTATATAAGAGTATACAACAATGGACAATAGTTTATAATAAAGAATGAGATAACTATATAAGAGTATACAATAAAGAAATACAGGTGACAATATAATTAGAAAAACAAAAAAAATATAATTAGATTTTTAAAAATAATTGCTTAGGATACATAATAGTTTACAATAAAGAATGACATTAACTATATAAGAGTATACAACAATAGACAATAGTTTATAATAAAGAATGAGATAACTATATAAGAGTATACAATAAAGAAATACAGGTGACAATATAATTAGAATTACAATAAAGAATGACATTAACTATATAAGAGTATACAACAATAGACAATAGTTTATAATAAAGAATGAGATAACTATATAAGAGTATACAATAAAGAAATACAGGTGACAATATAATTAGAAAAACAAAAAAAATATAACAATAGGAAAAAGGGAAAAAATGAAGTAAATAAATATTTAATAAAAAAATTAATTAATAAAAAGCAAGTAATAAAGTAATAAAGGATTCTATAATAGATAAGGAAACTAAAAACAAGCCACGAACAATAAGAGCAGAAAAAAAACAATATTTTAATAAAGAGTAATATTTTAGAGGAAAATAGTTGTTGGGAGTCGAAAATCAATTATTATATAATAATTATTTATATAATGAGAACTATTGATAATAACAAAAATTGATAATCAGAAAATTATGTAATAAAAAAATGAAAAAAATAATAAAACTAGAATATATAAATAGATAAAGTATTATAGATAAAAAAATATAGAGAAAATAATAGTTTAGAATAGATAGTTAAAGAAATAAGAAATAGTTCATTATAGAGAATGAAAAATTATATAAGAGGAGAAATAAAAACAGAGAAAATGAGAAAAAACTAGTTATTATTGAGAAAACAATTTAATTATTAACAATAGAGAAATAGTAGATGATAACACTAAAGAAAAGTATATTTGATAATATTAGTTTAGAGAAAGAAAATAACAGTTGTTAAAACCAACAAGAGAACAATAGGGACAATAGTTTAGAATGAGAATAATGGCAACTAGAACAAGAAATTTTGAGAATAATAGTTTACATAAAAGAAACCGAAAACAAAGAATGAAAATAATGAGAATAATAATTTACATAAAAGAAACTGAAAACAAAGAATGAAAATAATATAGAAAAATAGTTTAGATAATGAGAATTATATAGTATAGTTAGAATTTAGAAAATTGGAACAATAATTCAAATTATCTTTGCATTAGTTTCAAAAATAATTTCTATTAATTACTCTTTAGTTCTACATCGTTTCCGTTGATTTTACAAATTAAACTAGTTTTGTATTTTCTCCAATCAAATTATAAATATGTATATGATAATACTATATAAGTATAATAAAATTATTATAATACTACTATTAAAATATATTATTATAATAATATTTTTATCATAATATAATATAATATAATATTATATTAATATTTTTATATTAAAGTCATATTATTTTATTACTATAATATTTTAATATTCTGAATCAGAAAGGTTGTTATGAACTTGTTATGATGACAAAACCATTGTGAGATTTATTCAACGCGTCACAAGAAATCACCCTCGACAATTTCCAAGTTTTCTGAACATATTATCGCGCTAATGGAAGAATCTCCTTAGCACGGTATTAATGAGACTACAATCATGATTACACCAAGCCTTCCTTATCCCCTAGTTAACAGGTAGTGATGTGCACCTCTGAATCGCCACAACTTTATTTGACCACTCCTCCATGCACTAGATGGAGGTAAGACTTCCCAATCACATCCATCATTTATTCCATTATATTTATATTGTTGTAAACATTGTTCAATTATACAAAAATTCAAAAATATAGCAAATGTATTTGGGTTCCATTTAAGGTCAGCAATACGAAAAATGAAATGCACGAAAATGCACAGGTTCGATCCCCTTCTGCCTCCTCTGATTTCTAACTTAGGCCACAATTCTATTACAATGATATTTAGTTTAGATCCACACATTACTACACCAAGGGCACTTTTGAGACAAAAAAAATCTTTTGTCTCAAAAAATCATTTTTTTTTTTAGTTTCTTTTAGATGAAGAAAAAACGAAACTTTTTATTAAGGAAATAAAAAGTTTACATTGCAGATGCTACAGCATCTCTGTTTGCACTATATGACTATTTTGTTTGCTCCACAACAAAACATCCGGCCTTTTGCAAGTGACCAGCTGTTCCTTGAGAGGAAAGCTGCCAAACTGCTTAACCTTCTTTCCTGTTCTATCCAGAAACAAGATTCCCTTTGCCTAAGAGGGCTGAAAAGAAACATCCAAAAACCGGGTCTCCTCAAAAGAGAGGAAAACAACCCTTACAAAAATGAGCAAATTGTATAAAATGCCATATAAACATATCATAAAAAGTATTTGCTATTGTTCTCAAAAAGGAAAATTAATAGCTTTTTTTAAAAAACACTGCCAAAAAGATCAGAACTGTTGTTCTTGGGGCGGCTGTTCAAATCTGTTGATCTGTCCTTGATTTTCCTCTATGATTTTCCAGCTGCCCAGATTCTGCCGCAGACCTTCTTTAGAAAGTTTGTCGGATGTATCATTCCGTTCCCTGAAAATATGACATAAAGAGAACCTGTTAAAAGAAGATTTCAATACCTGAATTTCCTCCAGCATAAGTTTTAAGATTTGGTTTTTGCATGTGCTTTGTCCATTGACCCATCTGATCACATTTAATGAGTCTCCGAAGATCTGAATTGTGATGGTGTTCCTTTGGATGAGCCAGCATAGGAGGAGTCATTTCTGCATAGTTGTTTGAACCTGATCCTAAACCAACAGAGGCTTTAAGGATGTGATTTGAGTTTTCATAGATGACTAGTCCTGCTCCTGCTCTGTTATTTTGAGAAGCTCCGTCGAAAAAATCCCAGGGAACTCCTTCTGTTATTTGAACTTCTGCATCACGTCTTTGAGGCTGGTTCTCCTCTGCTTCAGGAATACTAGTATAGATAGAAACGCTTTGGATTGCTGTTATTGTCACTGGGGTTTCCTTATCCTGGAAGATACTCCTATTCCTTGCGATCCATACCCCCCAGCTGATGATCAGAGGTAGATTACGCATGTTCCCATTAGGATATAGTTGCCACCACTTCTTCCATACCTCTTGCAGGTTATCACCTGCCCATTCTAACTTTTTATTCAGTAGGTTTCCTGCCTCTCCCCATATCTTAATAGTTTTTGTGTACTTAAGGAACAGGTGGTTTATGGATTCAGCTTCAGACTTGCAAAGGGTGCATCTCCCAGGCCTGTGCATATATCTTGACTACAATATGTCCCAAGTTGGGACTTTACTTTTTAATATGCACCAAAAAAGAAGTTTTGACTTTGGAGGGCTTTTAAGTTTCCATAAATGTTTCGGCCACCATTCAGGAGTTCCCCATCCTTTCCTAGACATGAGGAATTTGTAACCGCACTTTGGTGTATATTCCCCCGAGTCTGCATGCGCCCAGATTAACTCGTCCTGGCTGTTATTCAATCTCACATTGGATCTAGAAAGTTCCTGAATGTAGGTTCTCCATTCGTTCCTCCATCTTTGCTCTAATTCTAGATCTTCTTCATTTTTCCATGCTTGACCCCAGATGGTTGAATGTCCCAGTTTATCCACCTGACTTAGGAAAAGTATGCCTTTGTTCTCTAAGTGTTGGACTAAACCAGGTGGTAGGGCAAAATTTTCATTGCAGCCTACCCATGGATCCTTCCCTATCTTCACATTGTTCCCATTCCCAATCTTCCATGCCAATCCTTGTTCTATCACTTTGAATGACTCCACAGTAGCTTTCCATATCACAGAGACGTTCTTTTTATTCTTTGCTGGGTTCCTGATCCATTCTTCTAATGGAACCGGGTCTATATATTTTATTTTAGTTATTTTATATTAAAAATTAATATCAATTGATTTGTATTACATATAAACTTTAAGACAAAAATAGGTTGAGACAAAAATATTTTAAGACAAAATGTTATATTTAAAACAAAAATAGTTTAAGACAAAAATATCTTAAGACAAAAGTAGTTTGAGACAAAAATATTTTAAGACAAAACTTTATATTTAAGACAAAAATAATTTAAGACGAAAATATTTTGAGACAAAACTTTATATTTAAGACAAAAGTAGTTTGGGACAAAAATTTAAAGACAAAACTTTATATTTAAGACAAAAATAGTTTAAGAGAAAATTATTTTAAGACAAAAACAATTTAAGACAAAATTATTTTAAGACAAAACTTTATATTTAAAACAAAAGAATTTTGAGACAAAAATATTTTAAGACAAAACTTTGTATTTAATAAAATGACCACTTTTATATTTAATATTTATAAGAACTACTGTTGGTTTGAAAAAGTATTAAGAATGAATATATAGAGATGAGAATGTGAATATTAAAAAAACTATTAAGAATGAATATATGGAGATGAGAATGTGAATATTAAAATACACTAGAAATAAAGAAAAAAATGATTTAAAATAAGAAATATGAAGAAAAAATCATTAGGCGTATATAAGTAGGTAACATATTTGTAATGATAATGAAGCTTGAAAAGAAAGAGGTATTCCTGTTGCTTAAGAGATGCATTTCTAACATTTAAGGCCATAAAGAAAAGTGTAATGATCATGATGTTAAGGGAGTAATTTAAGCTTTTGAAATTTTGTTTATGTAACCTTTGAAGTTAGCCATGGGGCCTCTTCCTAGTAGTGTTGGAGGATTGGATGTAAGAGGCAAGCAACTTGGTGTATGTTAATCTCTAAGAAGGTAGTTAAGTATACTTGTTACTCATAAGTGATGAGTGTCTCGAGAGAGCTAAGTGAATCTTTGAAGAAATAAAATAATAGCTTTGATATCACAAAAAAGTGGAGCATTTGAATACAAAAATACCAACATTTAGATATGGCATATGCATTTTTCTCCGGGAAGGTGGTGATATATCTCAATGTAAGTTAGTTAGGATCAAACTCTAAGAATAAGAATTATAGACAATCCCCTTCCCAATCGTGAATCATGAAGCTCATCTCATTGAACATTAGAGGGCTCAACAACTCGGGGAAGGGACGATTAATAAGGAACATGCTACAACAGAAAAGCCTCAAATTCTCTTCTTGCAGGAGACCAAGTGTAATTCCACAACGTTGGATCAAATCCTTGCCAAAGCATGGCCAGGAAGCAAAGAAGTGGCGGTGGAAGCCATGGAAGCCTCAGGAGGGCTAGCCATCATTTGGGATGATAGAGCTATAACACTTACCAACATACATGCCAGTAAGCACTTTATTCAGACCAAGTTTCATTTAACAGGGACAAATGTTCATGGACACTTAACTAATGTCTACTTCCCCCAGGAGGCAACAAACAAAGTAGACACATTGAACACCCTAACTCAGATCAACTCAAAAAGATCCCACCCACTTTGGATCACAGGAGGGGACTTCAACATGATTACAAGATTGGAGGAAAAAAGAGGAGGACGGATCAAGCTAGACTGTGGAAGCACGCACTTCAAAAACTACATTCATAACAACAGGCTTATAGATATGGAATTCAATAATGGCGTTTATACTTGGAACAACAAGCGTGCAAATGCCCACCAAATTGCATCTCGGTTAGACAGATTCCTGATCTCTGATAACACAATACATCTTGGTGGGGGTCTCTTGGCCTCTATATTGCCACTCTCTAGATCGGACCATTGGCCTATTAGGCTTCACTGGCAAAGACTGGGAGACAATGTTCTCAGGCCCTTTCGCTTTGAAGCCTTTTGGCTGAATCACCCCAATTTTCATAACCTGATAACAGAGACATGGAGAAATTTCACACCACCAGAAGGCACAAAAATGTACAAGCTCAAACAAAAGCTAAAACATATCAAGGAAAAAATAAAACAGTGGAATCGCTTTACCTTCGGCAATATCTTTCAGGCACAAAACACTCTTGAACAAGAAATGCAAAAATTATAGCAGAGAATCATAGCTGAAGGAAAATTCGAAACCATAGCAGAACAAGAATGTCAACTACAAATGTAGATCTCAGAAAGAGAAAGACAGACAGAGATTCTTTGGAGACAAAAATTGAGGATCTGATGGCTTAAAGAGGGCAAACGCAATAAAAAGTTCTTCCACCATACCACTATCCAACGAAGAATGCACAACAACATTACTCTACTCCAAAATCGACAAGGGGAACATATAGAGAAGCATGAAGATATAGAACAGGAATTCCTCACCCACTTTTGGAGGGTGCATCAGGAAACGAAGACTGATCAACTGCCAGCTATAGAGAAGATCATCAATATTATTCCTAAGATCGTAATAGTGGAACACAATCAAATACTCCTCAGGCCTATTTCTTTACAGGAAGTGGAGACAGCTATGCGACAGCTCAAAGTTGGGAAAGCACCCGGACCAGACGGCTTCACTTCGAACTTCTTTCACAACTTCTGGGATCTAATCAAGGAGGAAGTCTGACAAGTAGTCGAGGAGTCCAGAGTTAACAGATGGATGCTTCCATCCTTGAATGCCACCTTCATCACCCTCATCCCTAAGGAGGAGAACAGCCAGACTCCGGACAAATTCCAACCTATTGCACTATGCAATGTATTGTATAAAATTGTCTCCAAAGTGATCACCACACGCCTCAAGCCCCTGCTTCCTCTTCTTATATCACGGAGCACTCAAGTTACGTGGAAGGAAGGCAGATCACCGATGGCATAATTCTCACTCATGAAATCTTTCACTCCCTAAAGCAAACCAAAAAGGCAGGTATGCTCCTAAAATTGACCTCTCAAAAGCTTTCAATACTTTAAGCTGGAAATATATTCAAAAAATACTGCTAGCCTTTGGCTTTACCCCCCCTGGGTAAGATGGATTATGAGTCTCATCACTTCTACCTTTTTCTCAATTCTTGTCAATGGGACCCCCTCCACCCCCTTCCACCCGTCTAGAGGTATCCGACAAGGGGACCCTCTCTCACCCTTTCTATTTTTTATTATGGCAGAAAGTCTTGGACGTTACATCAAAGATGCCCTTCAAAACCAGCAATTACGTGGCCTTTCTTTCCAGAATACCCCAGCTTTCACCCACCAGCAATTTATGGATGACAATATGTTATTTGGTCATCCTTCGGTCCAGGAAACCCATAAGCTGAAATCAATTTTATTTGACTTTTCGGATGCTTCTGGTGCCTGCATTAACAAATGAAAATCTCAAGTCTTCTTCTTTCACACACCTCCCATCACTCAAGTCTCCATAGCTAGAATTTTGGGCTTCTCAATTGCATCTCTGCCCTCCAAATACCTGGGAGCTCCAATGGCAGCCTCTGCCTTAAAGCACTCATCCTAGAAAATTCTCCTAGAAAAACTGGAAGCACGTATCTCTTCATGGACCTTCAGAGCTCTCAATATGGCGAGTCGCCTAGTTCTAATCAAGGCAGTGCTATAATCTATGCTGCTCTACCTCTTCACGGTCCTGGCAGCACCCAAATGGGTTCTTAAAGCAATCAAAAATCTTCAACGAGATTTTTTATGGGGAAATACGAAACAAAAAATAAAATGGGCTCTAGTAAAGTGGGAAACATTTTGTCACCTAAAATCCTCTGAAGGCACTATATTACGGGATCCTCAGCACATCAACGAGGTCATGGGAGCGCACATCTGGTGGAGATGGCTCTTGAACCCATATACTCCTTAGGCAATCCTCTGGACAACTAAGTATGCTCATAATAGACCAATGGATGATTTAATTCGGCTCAAAGAAGTTGGCACAAGCTCTCTAATTGGGAATGCCGCTAAACAACGTAAAGATCTAATCCAACAACACAGTTTTTGGGAAATCGGGATTGGAGATAATGCGAGGTTTTGGGAGGACTCCTGGAAGCAAAGACCAAAATTGAAGGACCTACTCACGCCCCACCAGCTTCAGGATTGGGTAGAGCAACCGACAATCAAAGTAAATCAACTTTGGGAGGAAGTTCACAACCAAGGTTATAGGCAATGGTTATGCTCGAACCTCATTCTTGGGCAAGCCATGCAATCCATCAAAGATAGCCTGGATACGGAACTCTCAAACAAGAAAATTCGCCAATCAGATAAGAAAGACATCATCAGATGGGGTTATGAAACGAGAGGTACCTTCACTTCCTGGGAAGCATATCATATAATACTAAGGGACCATACTGTTAAGGATAGCCTCTGGCACAAAGTTTGGGAACCACGGATTTGGCCAAAAATCTCCACCTTTCTCTGGTTGTTGTACCAAAATAGAATCTTTACTTGGGATAATCTAAGGAAACAAAGTTTTCATAGACCTTCCATCTACCCAAATTGTAAACAGGCAGAAGAAACTAAGGAACATCTCCTAAACTCATGTCTGTTAGCAACCCGACTTTGGGAGAAGGTTAGCTTCAGATGTCAAAGAGATGGACGAAATAAGGAGGATTTAACCAGCACTATTCGTTCTTGGGCACCTCACCCTTATAAAAGAAAAATCTTAAACACCTTATGGAAGCTAATACCAGGTTTCCTCATGTGGACAATCTGGAAAGAGAGAAATAGTTGCATCTTCAAAGACCATTCCTCTCCCATAGAAGTTCTATGGATCAATATATGTCAAAGCATATGAGAAACCTTGATGCTCCAAATGTGGCTTGATGATGATTTCCCATCCACACCACAGGAACAAAATATATGGCTGAACTGGAACCTTCAGTGGAACCATGAGCAGGTACACCTGAGGAAAATCCCTCCCTCTGGAGATACACCTGACAAATGGACTCCACACCCACCACACATGGTACTGCTCAAATTTGATGGAGCATCAAAGGGAAATCCAGGTAAAGCAAGATTTCGGGGAATATTTAGAAATCACAAGGGAAATGTTCTCCAAACATTCATGGGGTCAATAGGTTAGGATACAAACAACTTAGCCGAATTAGAAGGAATTTGGCAAGGACTGCTCCTGGCTCAAAAAAATAGATTCTTCCCACTCATAATTGAAGGGGACTCTCAGATCTTAATTAACATGATCAACCAGATCTTACAGGGAACTCCAGCACATAAAGTGGGTCGCAGTTGGAGATTGGCGTAAAGGCTGGAACAGATTGAACAGTGGCTACTCATTCATAAAGCAGTTACCATCAGGCACACTCGTCGGAATGGTAACAAAGTAGCATACCTCCTAGCAAACATTGGCGTTGAAAGTGGTAAGACTCTTCATGTTGGAGCTCTTAGCACTATAGCCAATACTCATCAACTGCAGGATTTCAATGATCTAGTGCAAAAGGAAAGGGAAAATGTAGAGGAAAAGCACCCGGATGCGGGTGTCAACAACGGCATTTAAATGGCAAGACGGATCGTCGGCGGGTTGGGAAGCCATCTGGCTAAGTGCTTCGTCCTGAGAGCTCACTGCAGATGGATTAAAAACACCTTGCAGGTCACATTTATTGACTTCGAAAGCTGTGACGAGCTCACCTCCTTCAACACCATGGCCCCTGCAAATCGTTTTGTTACTCCTCCCCTTCTCCATGGTGTTTGTCCTTTGTAAGTGACTGAATTGTGTTTCAGAACTCTTACAGGCAGTCGCTGCCTAATTCTCCCTTGTCAGAATTTTGGTAATGGTTTTCATTTTTCACATTCCTGTCATTGTCTTCTTGATTGTGGTTCGCCCACCCCTGCTCCTGCTCATCGTCGCCTTCATTCCAATTCTTCCACTGTCAATTCAGCCATGGCTCACCTCAGGCACTGCATGCGTAGTAGGCGTGGAGGTTCGCATGGAGGTTTTAACTGCTCGCGAGCTTCTACCAGTTCCACCTCTGACTCCCCAAACTCAACTACTGAATTTCCCAACTCGCTCATTAACCCCACTCATAGCTACCCGAATACCAGAAGTGGGAGAGGTTGGAGGGACAATGTTGTCCACACTGTGGATCTCCCACTCCCTCCTCTTTTTGGCCCTCACAACACACAATTTCATTTTTGCAGTTCACTAAACAAGCCTACAATCACTGCTACCATCACAATTTATTTCAAGGAAGAGTTTGCGACGCAAGATACTCTGTCCAGTCGTAGGAACAAGCAGAACAGGGAAGATACAAGTAGTCATGGGATCAACAACAAGCAGCAAGGTAAAAGCAGTAAGGCTCTGCATGACAAAGATAACGCTGGGGACGCTGGTAAGCGACAGATGGATGCTGAAGGAACTGTAGATTCTCCAACTGTTCAAGGTCGCGGCACGTCTGAAGAGGATGACGATTGGTATCAGTTTGCCTACCGGATTGAAGAAGAGCCAGCTCTAGAGGAACCACTAGCCTAACACATGGTCTCATGCAAAGGTCTCCAGCTCCCAGGTGGATTTGTCTCACTTTTTGTGGTTTTTGGTCTCTCGCAAAGGTGTCTGACTTCTAGGCAGATATGTTTCTATGATTCATGGTTTTGTGGTCTGGATGTGTTCTGTCTTCACGCCAAGTGTCTTTAATTCTCTAATTGACTCTCTGCTAGGTGGAAATGGCATACTGTTACTTGGTTATGTCCCTATCTTTTTGGTTCAGGATTGCATTCCTCTTTGTTCATTTTGGAAAACCAAGGTCTACTTTGAAATAGTTATTCTAGTTCAATGGCTGGTTTCCCCCATAATAGGGGCAGTCTTCAAAGCTTCTTGGACTGGTTTCCCCTCTGTTGGGGTAGTCTAATACCAACAGTTTCATTTTGTGATGATGACTGATGCTTAACATCTCTGAGATCAGGTTTATCTGTAACTTTTTTTGTATTAGATTAATAGATTAGTACTACTTAGAATAAAAAAACCTATGTTTAATACAATTAACGATTAAGACACAAACACATCAATTTAAGATGATATTATCTAATTACAACTGAAAAATTGATTGTGACAGTGCGCCCTAAGTCGGCCAGCTTGTAGACAACTATTGTCTTGCGCCTATACCGAGGTTGTTATTTTACTTACCATTCATGTTATCTTATATAAAGACAACGATTTTTTGGGCTCTTTGTTTTGTGGGGGTAGTCGACTAAGAAGAACACGACAAGTTTTACTAACAAGATTTCTTGGACATCAATTCCTCTTCTGTCCCTTTCATATATCCTGATACGATTAGAGACAACTTGTTTATTTTTTCATTTGGCACTACTACACGGAGGGGGACTTTAAGACAATTTTTTAAGAGAAAAGAAATATTTTTTCTTCAAAATTTCAATATGAGGTGATAGTAAAAGAAGGTAAAGGTAAAGGATTAGGGGTCTGTCTACTAGCATTCACTGAGTGGTTGGTTTACCATGGTTGTGAAGTGATATTCAACAAAGGAAAATCATTCCTGAGACACATAGCCACGGGGCAGGTGAAGCAGATCGGGGTTCGTGTGAAGAACCTGTATAAGCTAGATGTGGAAGAATGTGCTACATTAAGCACTAAGGCGGAGAAAGTGAAGGTCACGATGTCGATGAACTTTGGCACAAAATACTTGGTCATTTGTATCATGGTACCTCGAATATTATAAAACAAATAACCACTCACCTCTCTAAATGAGCACTTAAGCAATAGGATATATGCAAAGGATGTACATTACAAAAGTACATAAAATCCACATTCCATGATCAGGACAACAAAGCACATGCAGTCCTAGAAAAGATCCACTATGATGTTTATGGACCTTTGTTGACAACCTACACTGTCAGACACAAATATTTTGTCACTTTTATTGATGACTTCTCACGAAAGTGTTAGATCTTCTTCACGTGGAATAAAGATGAGACATTCTCTGAGTTCGTAGAATTCAAGACACTAGTTGAAAACGAAGCTAGCAAGAAGGTGAAGGCTCTATTGTAGAGGCTGCAACACCCTCCAAAATTTTGGCATGCACTTAAATTTCAGAGCCTACTATGGATATTGTGATCAATCGTTCCTTAGTCACTTATTGGTAAGTTGATGATCTCAAGCTCCCCTTTTTGATCTTAAGAGTCGTTTATGCTTTTATCTTTACATAGAATGTGTCATCTTTGGGCATGAGGGTAATCGCTTGTCATGCAAAGGGAGGTTTGTTTTTCTTCAAGGGGAAATATTTATGAGAATGATACATGTTTAACACTCATTTCACACACTCTTACACAAGTTTTGCCTTTATCCTCCCAAAGTCTATAATCAAAGTATACATGTTTAACCTAGCCTCATCCAACTTGCCTAAACTACATACTTCACATATGTAACCCTAAAGCTTTTCCATTTCTTGTTCGAACTGTGCAATGCGCAGAAATCCTAACCTCCCTTACCATTCAAAAATGCACAGTGGTTTCCTCCAGTGTCCTTCCCTCAGCCAGAACCCACTGTCTCCAAAAACTGTCTCCAAATGATGAAAAATGATTTTGGGGTAAGGCCAAAACCTCTTTCATATCAATATTCAACCCTAAGACCTGGGGTTTTGGCCCACAAACTTATCGGAAGAATTATTTGTGGCCTTAGCCTTTAAAAACCAGGACCATACGACTTAATCGACTTTTCTTTATAAATCAGGACCATAACACTTTATTGGAAATACATAGGAATACACAGGAAAACACACAGTCGAAAGCATGGCCAGACTTCAAAAAGAATGAACCCGCGTTCATAAATCGTTGGGTCCCCACATCCGGTCCATCAACATCCCACTGTGCTCTCCATTCACCGATCCTTGCCATCCATTACCTTCCCGGATCCAACGGTCAACATTCACTATGAATATTCAAACTGGCGCATCAATCCTCCACTGTCGATCTGCACTTAGTGGATCCGATGGTCCACATCGATTTCAGGTGGACAAATAGCACGAGAATTAACCACCCGATAAAGTGGTGTCCTCTCTCCTCCTCGCTACTACATGTCAATCACTAAGTGGAATCAGGTTCTCACCCTTCAATATCACTTACCACTTTTCGCTCACCGAAAATACCACTTCCATTGTTTCGAAACCACTTTTTTTCACTAAATAACTTCCATGCTCTTCCACCGTGTGATGACCGTCGATCTGTTCCATTTGACGGTTCTGATGGTTCCTTCAGGTTCCTTTGTATTTTGATCTGGACCGTTGGTCTCTGAGATCTAACGGATCTTGTGCATTCTCTCATTCGTCCGCCATTTGATGGATTTTGCGCTTAAAACACAGTTCTGCCACCGACTCTATCTACACACAACACACCATATATAACAATATTTTTGTTAATCAATCGATCGCCATCGATCGTTATAGTGATCGATGGTCGATCAACAATCTCATAACACGGGAATTAAGCCATCATCGCATATATATGGATAACACGAAAAGGCATTATTACATATACACACACTGAAATCCACACAATATCAACATTGAACACACTTTATATTATACACGATATGATTACAGATCTAAGGCATTTCAGCCTTGGGAGCAAATTCCCCTTCAACTGCATTTTGATCACTCTGTTCTCACAAATTTACTTTGTTCTCACTCTTTGCTATTGAACACATAGGTTCATCATTTATAAACACATTGGATCGAATCACTTAAAGGATCCGATCAAATCCTCTCCATGAATCACTCAACTGTCCCTATTTCTCTCTACATGCATACATACATATGGCAGATTACATTAAATAAGTCTTCTAGAGACTTTATCCATTCTATCAAACTAGCTTTATTTTAATAGAAATGTCCCATGTTTACTCCGATGGTCCACGTCGTCCTCCTTGCTCCGCTTTGGATTCCTTGTTTGATTAAGAGTGTCGAATGCTCCTGCATTAGGCTCAAGGATGTCATGTTTGTTCTAGGCCTAAAGAAAAATCTCATCTTTGTTGCAATTTTGGAAGACCATGGTTGTGAAGTGATATTAATCAAAGGAAAAGCGTTCCTAAGACACATAGCCACGAGACAGGTGAAGCAGATCAGGGTTCGTGTGAAGAACCTGTATAATCTAGATGTGGAAGACTATGTTGCATTAAGCACTAAGGCGGAGAAAGTGCAGGTCGCGATGTCGATGAACTTTGGCACAAAATACTTGGCCATTTGCATCATGGCACCTCGAATATTATACAACAAATAACCACTAGCCTCCCTAAAGGAGCACTTAAGTAGTAGGATGTATGTGTAGGTTTTAATCCCGTACAAAAATTACCTACATACGAATTCTAAAACACAGAAAATAAACAATGCGAGAGCATAACACATAAAACACATATACACAGAGATTTTCCCCTGGATCCCGAAACGAAGACTACCAACTTGAGTTTTTCATTATGTTCCTTTCAATGTTATAATACATATTTCTACATGCCGAAGCATCCAATACCATGGACCGAAAACCATCACGTCCAAAAACATGTGCGAAAATCATGCACAAAACCATAGGTGGGTCTGCCCATCCTAACATAGGGTCCAAAACCAAAATTTTCCGGGGCGCTACCCTGGACCCCATAAAGTGGGGTTACAAGTACGCCTCAAACCCCCTGTGACCCCCCCGCTACACAATCGGCGCAACGAAGGTGGGATCCTCCCTCCCTCTAACCCCCTGGTTAACTATGTGGGCTAGTCGTGGAAAGAATATAACACAACCCAACAGTATGCAAAGGATGTACATTGCGGAAGTACATAAAATCCACATTCCATGATCGAGACAACAAAGCACATGTAGTCCTAGAAAGGATCCACTATCATGTTTATGGAACTTTCTTGACAACCTCCATTGCCATATATAAATATTTTGTCATTTTTATTGATGAATTCTCATGGAGGTGTTGGATCTTCTTCATGTGGAAGAAAGATGACACATTATCCAAGTTCGTATAATTCAAGGCACTGGTTAAAAAAGAAGCTAGCAAGAAGGTGAAGGCTCTATTGTAGCAACTGCAACACCCTCCAAAATTTTGGCCTGCACTTAAATATCAGAACCTACTATGGATATTGTGATCGATTGTTTCTTAGTCACTTATTGGTAAGTTTATGATCTCAAGCTCCCCTTTTCGATCTTAAGAGTCGTTCATGCTTTTATATTTACATAGAATGTGTCATCTTTGGGCATGGGAGTTATCACTTGTCATGCAAAGGGAGGTTTTCTTTTCTTCAAGGGGAAATATTTATGAGAATGGGTTGTCCTCACCACATAGACATGTTTCACACTCATTTCACACACTCTTACACAAGTGTTGCCTTTATCCTCCCAAAGTCTATCATCAGAGTCACACTTATCGTAAGTTGCCACAAAGGTTGTTGCATTAAGAGAAGTATGCATTATATGTTCTGGATGGTCTATGTTGTATCTCTAAGTTTTCAAGTGTGTGATTATATTCAAGTTCTATCACTGTTCACATCAGTTTCATTAATCCCACACTTCGCCAAATTTTGGAGTTTCCTTAGCAACCTAACCTCATCCAACTTTCTTGAACCCTTCACTTCACATATGTAACCCTCAAGACTTTCCCTTGCCTATTGGAATTGTGAAATGTGCAGAAATTCCAACCTCCCTTAGCATTCAAAACTGCAAAGTGATTTCCTCCAATCTCCTTCCTTCAGCCGGAACCCACTGTCTCAAGAAATTGTGTAGTTTTGTCCCTTGACTACCCAGTCTACCTTGCATCTTGAAACTACATAGATGTGTCCTCCTAGGGCCTCATCCCATAGCAGTGGCTTGTATCCTAAAACTATGTAAATGTGTCCCCCCAAGGCCTCATCTCGCAATAGTCATTTCCCGTTGAAACTACACAATTATCTCTCTCAGGGGCCATGAAGAATGATGACATGATAGATGACTCTCAAGGAGCTAAGGAGAAAAATAAGAAGACCGAGAAACCGAAGGTATGAGAGAATATCAGTACCTCATGAAGAATCCATCTGAAGCATAACCCTTTAGAGGCTAGGTATGGAAAACAAAGCACATCTTTTGAAATACACCTCTTAGTGTAGCTTAAAACATTTCTTATCATTGTCGAATCATTCAATCTTCAATGACATGCATGGTTTCAAGAACTGAAAGTCATTCCATGTGTTTCCTCTCCATGTCTTTCTCCCTTTCACTTGTTTATTACATAACTTAGAAGATGAAGAGTATTACCATTTGTTTATTTAAGCTACGGAGGTGGTGACCAACATGATCTTATGACTAACCAGGCATGATGCAATGAATCCTAGGTGGGATGAAATATGTTTGATGATATGTATATAGTCAGTACACTCTTTTGCATTAAACCTTGCTTTGTATCTTACATGTACCCTCACTGCTTGTCAGATTTGGCTACCTGCTGCCAGCAGTCTCTTAGCTCTTTCCTGACAAAGCAGGGGAAGGAGTTTCCTTCAACCTGATTTATTCAAGGCTCTTCATAGAAAGTATAGAGCTAAGAGGAGGAGATGTAGAATCTCACTGTAAAACTATTGACGATACTTTGCATGTTCAAATATATCCAAACGATTAAGCTGCCACTCAACAACATTGTCAATCTTGGAAGACTCAAAAAAGATCACATCTCTAGATATTATAAACTTCTTATTCACTTTATCATAGAGATGGTATCCTTTGGAGGTATGAGTATCCAAAGAAGATACATTTGTGACTCCTTGCACTAAGTTTTTTTATCTGTTCCTTAGGTATCAAGGCATAACAGATGGAACCAAAAACCCTGAGATGCCTCACTGAAGGAATGTGGCCATACCACATTTCATAGGGAGCCTTGTTTCTGAGAGCATGAGATGGACACCTATTATTTATATACAAAACACATAGAAACACATCAGCCCAAAACCTTATGAACTTAACATGTGAACTATGCCAAGTTCATAGTGAAAGTAATACATTCTAGTGAACTATGTGTTGAAAAATGCAGCAAGAAATTCTCAATTTGATTTTTCCTTGATTAAATTGAAAAAAATCAAATTTCCACATCAATAGACAACTTGAATGATGTTAACTTGTGTGACATGGCTTGTGTCATGTAGTTTACTCAGTAAATTCGAGTTGGAGGAGTTAGAGTTTAGTTCTCCATATGTGATTGCTAGTTTGTAGCAATAAAGGTCAATTATCTCAGGTTATTGTCAGTTAAACTAGTTCTAACTTTTGCAGGAACTAGTGGAAGGTCATTTAAGCAGTGGGACTTCAGTCAAACTCAGTGATCATCCAGTTAACTGATCAATCTACCCAAGATAGTTAGGGCATGCAGAGAAGTCGAGTTCCCTAAGGTTGGTGGAGATTCCGAGGAAGTTTTAATTTCTTGTAGCTCACACAGTTGCAAAAACTTACTATAACCATAGTGGAGGAGGTAGCTTGAGTAGGAGCTTCTTGTGAAATTGGAGAGGGAATGATTGTTGGTAGAATTAATAGCCTACCAACAATTTGTTTTGCACCACACTTCAATGTTTTGGGCAAGGTTTTTGAGGGTGGATAATTTTTTTTGATACTTTTTGGTCATGCACATCCTCACTAACTATCTTGGGAGGTCTGTAATAGTTCCTTGCATGCACGTCCTCACTAAATATGTTTTGGGATGTCTGTACTAGTTCCTTGAAAATTCCTATTTGTCAAGGCTTAACTACTTATGATCTTAGGTGCTCACAACAGTGCGACAGTTTATGGCACTCTCCAAATCACCATTCTTGGAAGGATCCAACAAAACGACTTGAGAGGAAGATGAGAAGGGCACACTCTTATTGGAACTAACCTAGAACTAGTGGAATTGGTTGGTCCCAATGGTTTTAGAGTTGTACTGGTCTAATTTGGTGGTTCAGATTGGCTAAGGTTGGTCTTGTATTGAACTGACCTTAAAACACCAAAGTTACTAGTTCTCTACTAAACTGACCGATTTTAAAGAAGGTAGTGCAACATAGAATGTAGTTGTGCATATTAATCCAAAGTTCTTATGAACTTTACCTAGTTCATAAAATGATTGTTGTTCTCAACCTACCAATTTATCAATTTAACTTTGAGGACCAATAAGATAATTGATGGTCTTATTTGGCCTCTTCGCAAGGTAGACAAACCATATCATTGATATTATTCATACAATATCTTTTTTCCATTCATTTATTTGATTCATATTTCCAAGATTTGAAATTAATGCTAGCATTAGTTTATAAACATTAAATGCTACTTATAACCATGAAAACACTAACCATAACCATGGAAACACTGAAGAGGGCCAGATGGTTGTGTGCATGTTGGTGTGGTGTATAAGGAACAAGACACTTGTTAGTCTTCTTATTCTTTTCCTGAGAAAAATCAGCAACTACCTTCAGATTTAGTTGCAACTTCAGACTTCTTCGCAGGGTGCACAACCTCTCCTCTACTTTAGCTTGACAAACCAACTTCAACCAAGTATGCTGAGAAAATGTCATATTTTGATTCTTGTAACACTTATCCATTAAGTAGAGCACTTACTAGAACAAAATACCATTATGGGGATATTCCATTCTAGTTCAACAAGTTATATGATGTGGAACTGTTCAAATAGAGAAAACAAAAGCTTTTTCACACTTATCAACTCTCCAGTTTTATTAAACCTTCAATCTTGTCTTCATGCAATCAAGCTTTAAAACAAAGATAGACCTAATCCACTCCCATAAGGCATCATAGCCTATATGGGAATCTCTAAACACACCCCATTGGAGGTGTCAATCCCGATTTCATGCATCTATTGGACTCAAGACTAGCTCGCATATTGATTAGTCCACTGATATATCGAACTTATCCTCATGCAAGTGAATTGGAATAGACTAGAGCTCATGCAAATGTTGAAATGAAGGTGTCTTGGATGGTGGATTCCATGCACCAATCCTATCTCATGTTGTTTTTTTTGGTACTTGCAGTATCATTTTAATGAAATGAAACACTAACCTTCAAATAATCAAAATAACCATTTTCAATGTCAACCTTGTCAATATTATAACTTCATTTGTACTCTTATCACATGCTTATGTCTTTTCTTCATTGTTGTAATGCAATCAATTTAGTGTTTAGTTACAAGTCATCACCATAACAAAAACCATAGCAACTTTTAACCTTTAAGCCTAATTATTTCCAACACTAGGATAATGTTGTAATTTGCTCTAATATCATCTGTAACAAACCCAACACCTTGAGTGTTATCCAAGCGATGGGGTCAACTTCTTTGGAAACACACAAATGGAGAGAGAGATAATATCACTTTAAAAGTTAACTTCCTTACGATAATGGCTATGGGTATCACTTGAGATAAACCCAACACCTTGAGTGTTATCGAAGCGATATGATCAACTTATCTCAAAGCACACAAAGAGAGAGAGATATTATCACTTTAAAAGTTAACTTCCCTGCAATAATGGCTACAGGTATCACTTGAAGTGTCATCTATGTAGTGATGTAGGGTATAGTGTCACATAGACCAAGTGATGTAGGATAGGGTTGAAAGGCTAGGTTAACTCAAGGGTTGGGCGCCGAGACTAGTGGATTGGTTCCTGGGGGTCTTGTAGCACTTGAGGGAGGTCTATAAAGAGTTGGATAGTTGGTTCCAATTCCTTAACTACACTTAGGGAGTTTAATCATATCATATTAACTCTTCATCACATGTTTACCCCGGTGGACCGATTATCTCGGGTAAATGTGGGAGGAGGGTGTTACATAATATAAATCCTTTATTCAAGTAGAAGATTGTGTATTTATTTGTCTTATATTTGCATGCTTATAATTTCCTCTAACTAATAAGAACCTATCTCCACTTCATCATGTAAGAAAATTGTGTCCTGATTTGTGCAATGACCCACTCAATCATGCTAGACATTGGGTCATGACTTGTCTTACGGATGCTTGTTTACAAAGGGAGACCCCTCTCGACTCCTTTAATGCAATTTCTACTCACAAGTCTATGAAATATATTTGATGACTATATGGATGACTATCAAATTATCACAATATATTAACTTGATTGTGTGGATATTGTCTTCCACACTATGTTATTTGTCTTTACTGGACATATTATTTATATGCAAGATGGATATTTTATTTCCCCATGGCATGTTGGTTTCTCTTGGATGTACTTTTAATGGTATTTTGGTGCCATTGACAAAAAGTGTGGTCCTTGGTGCTCCTCCAATTGACCAATGTACTTCACTGGTTCCTTCTTTCAGACTTCAACCAAAAGACCCAATTACCAGGTTGTCGAACGATGTTGGTATTGGTACTATATTGTTCACTAAAATAACCTTTATTGCTACTATATTGTCGCAATTTTTTTACTCTTGGCCAATTCAATTTCTTTATTTCCTCTTGCCGTAACTTAGATACATATGTGTTACGTTTTCTTATGAGATGAAGTAATAAACATACATATCTGTGAACACTAGGAAATCTATTGCATCCTCACTTATTCAGAGTGTGACAACACAACTCTCCTCTTCGATCTTTACCCCGACTGTCCCATGGGAATAATCCTCTTTTCGAAGTTGTTTAACGAGCAATGCAGATGTGTCTGTCTTCCTCAGGATCCTCTCACTCATCGACGACAAGGAACCATGCCCTTCCATCGAACAGTTGGAGGCGCTCCTGGCGAGTTATCAATCTCCTAGGCAAGGAATGAGGGTTCATTTGTCGCCCCTTGACGTTGAAGCTTGGTTTGGGGTTCCTGTTTTGGATGTGGGTTACTCGGGTCGAAGCTTGGGGGCCTACTGCCGTCTGCAAATACTGAGGAAGTCAGGTGCTGCCTCAACCTTGGATTTTGGTCTTTGTTGCTCACTTTCAGGTGGATAAACTTTACCCTGTCTATTTTCTGGCACTTCTTCTTTGAAGTTCGTTTTCCTTTCTTGCTATGGAATTGGCCGCATAAATTCGGTAAATGGTTCACACAGGTTTTGGAAGCGGTGAGACCAGAAAGCGCTATTGATTGTATAGGTGGGGCAGCATTCCAGTCGCATATGGAGCGAGCAGTCTCTCCGGGTACGTTGTCCCCTGTATAGACTGAGTTGTGGTGAGATATTTGGGTTTGCTTGTTAACAGTACTTTTGCCTTGCCCTGCCTTTTAAGAGGGTTTCTTCAGTTTTGGACCTGGAGGGTTTCGTTTTTATTTATTTTTTTCCTCTTCCTAGTTAGCTTCTCCAAGCTTGCTCACTACCGGCGGGGGTTACCTTTAATTTTTGTAATACAGTTGTAAAAGAACATCAATTAGTTCCATTTTACCTCTTGGGTTCTCTTGGCTCGCTCATTTATATGGGCAGGAGCCTGAATATGTTTTTTTTTTAAACGCTGGAGGTTCCGTGACTTTTGTTGTAAAAGACTAAACATTGTTTTCTCCTCGGAGTATCCGTGTAATTTTGTCGAAAGTTCTTCATGATTAAGCTATGGCCATCTGTATTTTCTTTGCTCTATATAGCACTTATGGGTTTTGTGTTCCTCTATGGAATAAGCTTTCTATTTGGTAATAATTTTATTTTCAACACATTTGTCCTGAGATACGTAGAAAAGATGGTTCTGCGTTACTTTTTCTTACGAAACACCGCAGCCTGAATCTTTTTGGTAATTCTAGGCTTGCATGTATAGTTTTCCTCTAATCTTTTGCAGTGGTTAACCTAGCCGTTCCCCTGCGACGACCATGAATTCTGGAACCCAGAATCATGACCATGGTCGTAGGGTTTTGGATTCCAGTTGGTTTGAGGGTTCTTGCCTCTCGAATTCATCAATGTAGCTTATATTCACATGGGTGGCCTCTGTCCAAGGCTGGCCTGTGATGATGCACCGACATCCGGTCACAGAACCTACATGCACAGATTTTCCCTTACGCTCTTTTTGTTTATCACAGATCTAATATTTATTTTCTTTTTGGGTCTCTAATATACTTAACCGGTTCGGTGCTCTTTGAACAGGATCTTGTCCCTGCTTGTTATCACTAGTTCTTCTGTATGGCAATATATACTGGCTTTAGCAAAGATTACAGTCTTCGTTTGTAAATTCAGTTTCTATGGCAGCTTTTATTTGGTTATTGCAAAGATTACAGACTCTGTTTATTTTTTCAATTTCTACGGCAGCTTATATTTGGTTATTTTTAAGAGGAACTAGTCCTTTAAACTATAACACTTTTGCTCGAGAAGTTACAGTTTGGCGTTTGTTTCAGTTTTACCTTCATTTGAAAGGATTATAAATAAAGGTTGCCTCTCCAGCAGTATGTTCTGGTTCATTTATTTAATTGTATTACATTTCCACCGAGGCTCTAAGTTATGCTTATAGGTATAATACCTGTATTCGAGTCTTTTAGGTTTCCAACCAGCGTAGATCTTAATTCCGCTTCCATTTTGTTCTCGGTATTTCTCTTGCCTACACAGACATGGTTGTCTCATCATATGTGGCAGGTCGCAGCTAGTCTGCTATAGTAGACTGCCTTCTCCTAGTTTTAATGTTTTACGTTGAACAGATACATTTTGGAACCATTTAGGGTATAACTGTTGATCAAAAGGCAATGTTGTTAGTAACAGATAATTTGATAGCATTGATTAATTCCCAACCACTTAAAAGAGATTTAGGTAAAATTCAAAAAGTAAAAAAAAAAACTTATGCTTTATACTATTTACTAAGATAAAAAAATGGAAATGCTACGCACTCTAACACCGTCTTTCCTGTCTATAATTCTGTAGAAACAGTTGTAACCAAAAAGAAATCACTATGTTTAGATATAGTTTTATATAGATAAGATGCAGGACATTGGTTTCACCGATAGAGACTTTGGCCCACTCTACGAGGAACTAATTTCTAACATTATGAAAAGCTATAAAGTCCAGTGCAAAAACATAATCCATTAATATTTTTAATTAGGAAATATTGCGCGATTGCAGGCCAGATTTTAAACAACTAGAACAATGGAGCCTTCAAGGATTGCACCATAGAGAACTTTTAAGATAAACAAGGGTTACAAGAATATGTCTGAAAACAATGATAGAGGGGAACCTAAACCAGTAGGCAGCTGAGTAAAGGTAAATAGTCAGCACTAACTTAGCTAACAACTAACACAACCGAACAATCGTAGCCATTTTTCATTGATCACCTCAAACCTTCTGCAGGTTTTCAAATCCTTGGCCAGTTATGTTAGTTTTTGGTTGCTCCGAAAGTGTTTTCACACTGGCTAGGAGAGTGCTTTATGGGATGTGAAAGGCATTTTGTTCAATAGCAACTACCTGAAAATTGAAATACCTGAAAACACTGAAAAATAACCACAAATGAGCCTGTGAACAACATATGTATTTCCAGTTTTTAGGCTTTAGTAGAGATAGCAGGAATCATTATCATTATCATACGCCCACCTGAAACCTCGTTCATAAGACATTTATTTCCAACTTCGTCAAAGTGTGAAAGGAATTGAAAACAATGCGTTCAAATGGAAGAAAATATCTTTAAAATGTTACCAGATCCTGTCTTTAACCAGAGAGCTATTGTGGAATTGTTTTGGCGTTCCCTTCGATCAAAAGTTGTTGTCGCTTTTCATCCATGGAAGAAATAAGAAGGGCGACTGTTTCCTGCAAAAGAAAGATCCCGTCTTTAACCAGGGAGTTGTTGCGCAGGAACAATTCCATTGTTCTAGCATTCCCTTTGATCAAAACTTTTCATCCCTGTGGAAGAAATAAGAAGGGTGGATGTTTCCTGCAAAAGAAAGAGAGAAGCATGCTCTTCAATCTCAACACTGCCAACGTCTTTTTCCACTAATGTCTCGTCTGGATGAAGAATCTGTATACTAAAGCAAGCCGGCTCGAACCCTTGTTCAGTTCAAATGGACAGTAACTGTTCGTTAACCTTTAGTTTTCAGAGGCATCCCTGGTCTTTGGAATTCAGTTAGGTTATGAAATTAATCAGCGAGTTAGTTGAGCAGTGGTAACCGAGTTAGTTATGAGATTAACGAAGGAAATTATTTCAATCGTCTAACACCTAATCCGATGGTGTATACCCAGGACAACAAGGATTAGAGGAGAGTTCATTTCAAAGAGAAACGCCTTATGGCGTAATGAATACTAATATCATTTCTTTAATTATTTTTTTGTCATGTTTCTTTTTAAAAACATCTTCAATAAATACTAACACTATTTCTTTAAATTTGATTTGAATCATGTGTTTAAGTAAACATGCAATTACTTTCGCACAAGAAACTCCACCTCAAAAATATCAACTTAACACATGATATAAAACAACATAAATATCGACCATCATCTCAAACCTCGCTATAACATCCACTTGGCATACCATAAGAAAAAAATCATTAAATAAAATTAACACAACATTACATATTCCAATATTCCGTAACCACTACCACACATTAATAATTATTATATCAAGTACTTGGATTTGATTAACTGATGTGAATTTTTCCCTAAGGTCTCGGTCCTGGTGATATTGAATGCATAGCCTTGAACTTGACAATTTGTAACTTTGTGTTTGGAACTTGGATTATTTTTTCGTGTTGTTGATCTGTGTTTTGCCAACCCAACTTGGATTTGATTCATTTACATAATATTATGCGTGGGTGTACCATTACCCATTCTCAGTTTTGCTAGAACCGAGGTGACCTACAACCCTTCCACCTGGTCACAATCATTGTTTTTTATTTCCATACCCTTAATCACATAGGTTGGGTGCATGGGAGGGGATTTAGGGTAACCAACTACCCCATTCCCTGCTACAGTCAGTCATTTGCACTCCATCTGTTCGAAGGAGGAGGTTCCACTGTCGAGGGTTTGGTTTCCTGGTTTTTACACTGAAAGTTATGCAATTCGTCACTCAGGTATATTTCTTTGGCCTTGCTATCTCCTTTACATTGAGTCGAATGGAAGAGGTACAATGTTTCTACAAGAAATTTAGTAGAATGGGTTCCAGTTTGGTTACAGGAATAACCCAATTCCTTATGATATGTTCTTCCTAGATTTGATTTTGGGCTAAGCTCAGTTGGAATGATGGAACCCGAAAAGTGCTTCCTCCGCTATGGCGACATAACCGACTCCCCTCAGGTAAATCCCTTATATTTTTTTGCTTTCCTCCATGATTTCGCACATATACTTCCTTTAACTATTCCTTACTCATTTTATTGTCATTCCTTTGAATTGCAGGTTCTCTTGGACTGAGTTCGGTGGGACTGGGAGGAGGCAGGGTTGGATGCTATTATTTCAGCTCCCGGGTATTTCCTATTCTTACCTATTCAGCCACACTCTGTTGTTTGTAATGCCAAACGTTGTTAAATTCGGTAGGCTACATATTAGGGTTTCATCTTGCCCTTACGGTTTTATTTTTATTTTCCTCCTTTGTTCTTCTGTCTGAGTACGAGGCGTCCCTTAATATCTACGGCTGGTATTATTAATGTATACTATAAGTTGATCAGATCTTTCTAGAGAAGTTTGCTCCCTGAATTTGTTGCATGGCACATTTTGGCTTGTTTTGGTGTAACAATTTTATCTACAATCATAAAGATGTGGGTTTTAGCAAATGTAAGCGTTCTGTTAAGTTTTCTGGTACTAAGGCTAAAACTGTGCATTCCTTCAATTTTTGTTGTAATTCTTTTTTGTTTCAATCCAAGTTATATATATATATATATATATATATATGTATAATTGGTTCTATTTTCTTTTGTTTGTGTGAATTACAAGTTTCTTTGCTCAAGACCCCATGTATATAGAATTACCAGGTCGATTGTATATTCTTTTTTTCAGTTACAGGATACAAGGAGGGCAAGCTTATGTTTTGATAACCCTTATTTTCTGTTTGAAATTAATTTATCATAAATAAATAAACCACAGAAAAATGTGTGTTTTTTATCCTCAAGTTAATCATTTTGAAGGCTTCAACGCATCTTCATTTTGGCTTTAACAACTAGTAGTTTCCTTTTTCCATCCTTCCACCGTAAATAAGTTATTCATCTATGTTTATTTTCCCCTGTCTCTAGACTATTCCTTCGACTGTCAGCAACTGACCCGGATTGACGACTAATTTGGTGTAAATTACCCACAGGTAATTTTTTCTGGTCATCCAATGCACTTTGTGAGTTTATGGTACTATAGAGGCTTACTTACAGGGAGTCTACCAACTTCGTTGTTTCAACATTAAATTTCATGCTATTTAATTAATAGTTTTAATAGTTTTGTTGTCTTAATATGTAATGTCTCCGTCCAAATTTATTTATTTATTTATTACCGAATCAAAGGGTGTTACTGCTTTTCACCATGCTGGCCTACAATACCTTTGATTTGATCTTACCGCAACTCTAAAATTTACCACTACTACAGCTATATGGGTGTCATTTAATTGCGCATTTAATACTCAAGAATTAATTGGTCTCTAGCAGAGTCTATATATTGCATTCATGTTCATCAATAACATATTATTAGATTTTATTAGAAATTTGAATTGTCTCTCTCGTTCACTAGTTAATTTCTTAGTGGTTTTATTCTCTCTTGTTTCTTGTTTTGCAAGTAGCTATCTAGTATTTTTTCACACTTATATCTTTCTATTATAGTTTTATCTTGGCTAAGAAACTCATCTTGGTACCATTTCCTAAAGTCTTGCATTATTGTGATTTGAATCTATTCTCCTTCAAGGAAGTTTTGTTCAAGAATGCTTATTTTTATTTTTCTTATGTAATTCACTCTTGGAACCATTTCCAAGAAGCTCATATGAATTGACTATCCCAACCTTAGACGAATCAAATAATGATTTGTTACTAGATGTATCTATCCTTTTAGCATGGTGTATTTTTATGGAGGTGATTTTCCTCATTTTATTTGTAGATAATATGTGTTTTTTAACCTCTCAATGAATCTTTATCTTTGAAATTAATCATTGGTATCATTAGGTCTTTGTTGCAATTGCTTCTGAATTTCAGATAGATTTTCTAGCAACAATGCATTCAATTCTAATGGTCTTTCTCTCTCTTGGATTATCCTTTCATTATCTATCATGTAGCTTTAGAGTATTTCTTTTAGGATCCTCACTATTTCTGCAAGATTTAGGAGTGTTTCTACTTTAGGATCCTCACCATTTCTGCAAGATTTAGGGGTTTTTCTACATTCATCCTCTCTTGATATTTCTCACATTTGACATGGTTGGTTTCTTCAAGAGGACATCATACCATATTGGGTTTTTCTTGTGATGTTGGTTCCACCTTTTTCACTCAATTATATTTTCTTTTTAGTGTTGTAATGCAAAAAATTCAATAATTAGTTGTAAATTAGCATCACAATTTAAATTAATAATGGAGTATAACCTTTTATATGAAATTGTGTCTTATAACATGATAGTGTAACCCAACATACAACATTGTAACAATCCTAGTTCCTTTGGGTGTGTTTTGAGAAATGAGGTCATCCTTTTATGAAAATGCACTCTCCATTGGCTCATTGCTATATAATTCAACTTCTGTGCAATAAATGGCCACATTGTGTCACTTGATATCTACCATTCTAGGAGATGCACTGGGATGATCTTTTGCTTGGATATGTGATCATGTGTTTGGCACTAGACTCTAATTCTTTAGCATGAAATAGGTCCATATCACACACAAATTGCTTTTACCAGCAAGATAAAATCACATATAATATGGAAATTTTCTTTATCAACAATATAGGGAATGGTCCTTGTAAGTCCAATTGCAAATTTTGTAATCTATTACTCAAAGTCGGTATTCTGTCTACAAGTTTTGTTCTTCTTGAATCCCCTTTACTAGGAACATTCATATCATCCAAAATAGTATAACCCTCAGCTACTTCTCCAGATTCTACAGGATTTTATGTGAGGAGAATACTTTCAGAATGGTCTGTCCCATCCAAAACCGTAGCATCCTTCTCCATGACACACACATGGTCTGCAAGTGGGACATGCAGTGACAAATATTCAGTCTCTGATGTTAGATCAATTTCTATAAGCTCAAGATTTTTCACTAGGGTATCATGTTCTGGTCCCTCGGCATGTTCAAGCCTCTTCAATAGATTAGCCAAGGAAAGTTGTTGATTGCACACATCCTTGTCTTCTAGAAGAGATTCATTCATACTTAAACAAGGGGATATATTGTAACTTTTTCTAAGTTCCTGAACTTTTGGATGGAATACTGGAGTCCAGGCCAAATCAGGTGCTTAAACAAGGAGATATATTATATCAGCCCCTCTCTAGGCACTTGGGTTTTCTTTGAAGTACATTTCTATAAATTAACATATACATTAGCCAAATCTATTTAAATTTAGGTTGGATATTTAGAGTTACAATAATGCATACATCGACCATTTGTGTGAACTCAAGATAGATATTCATCCTCGAGTTTCCTATGTCTAGGTGCATTCTAGATCTTGATTTACATGAGATTGTGTTAGTTTCCTTATTTAATGTGCCATGAAAGAGATGATGGCTCATCTCATTTCCATGAATGTTGTAGAAGGAACCTAGGCTCTTTTGGTGCAAACATCATACAGGTTACATGTATCTGAGTTTACAAATTTTCTAACATGGATCTGAAATTTCACTTGGGAATTGGAAAAATGTAAATTCATTTCAACCTGAAGATAGTGTTAATCCCCAAATACAAGGAAGGAATTGGACTGTCTTTTTTATTCTTAGGACTATTGGATTTTGTCTATTGAAATTGATTTCTGAAACTAGTTCTGATCTCAAAACTTTTTATTAAATTCCTTGGAATATTATGGAGGATATTTACAAAAACATTTGAGTACAATCGGAGCTAAATTTATTAGTGACATTCATAATGGAATATTACCAACACTAATTCTACTACAAGTTTCCCTATCTCATTTTTCTAACATATGGGCTCACAATATTCTCCATACTTTTGCCCATGTTATCATCTAGTTATTTCTTAGAACATTTGGCCTCAAAGTACCTATTTCTCTATCTATCACTCGGTAGTGAATTTAGGTCATTTAGTCTAGATTTGGGGGACATATATTTCAATAGTATGGAAATATTGATTGAGTTAGGTGCTTTTCTTTTCATTGTATCTATTTTCAATGTTTAGAACTTAGTGACATCAACATTATCATTTTGGTACTAGTTTTTTTGTATGCAATAGTCTTGATATATACTCTTTTCCATTCCTAGTACAGTAGTGCAAAGGTTTCAGCATGTTTACACCAAATATATTTGTCAATTTTAAAAGGTATGGGGCCACATGAAAAAACAGGGTTAAAATCTTATCTTTTATCAATATTTTGCAAAAGTTGTCTTTCCTACGCCACCTAACCCCACTATCCCCAATATCTGAGATTCCCCCCTTTACTGTTGCTACAACAGGACTATCTCTTCAAAATCATGAAGCTTAAAATTCAAGCCTGTTGGATAGTCGGCCACGGGCAACTCTGGCTTTTTCACTATTTCCGACAGACATTTAACCACCTTATCTAGCAGCTCTATCTCCAGCTCGTTGCCAGTTATTCAAAAGAAAATAAATATAACAGTGAGAAACAAACGTCTATGTCTATTTATCAAACATAAAATACTATCATTGATAGTGAAGGTTGAGTTTTCACCTAGTATTGCACGTCTCCAGCTCGAAACCACTAATGTTTGCAACACGAAAAAGTGCATTTCTCAAATCTTCAATAGTCTTGGAGTCAAATCATGGCTTCTCTTCATTAGTTTGAGGGTCAGAAGTTCTCTTCTCTACGAGGTTTTGTAGGGCTTGAGCATATCTTCCCCATTTACTCTGCGCCCATCAAACCTCCACGGGCGTGACACTATAAAACACTGGAATTGTGGGAACCCCTGAGTCCAACATCAACACAAGCTCATCTATGCACCAATTTGATTCAGCATAACGAGGAGAGAAGATCGCCACATAGGCTGAGGCAGTCTCAATAGCGTGTTTTATTTGAGAAGGAAATTCGTATCCCCACTGCAACTCGTCCTCATCGAGAAAGGCCTTCAATTCAATTGAGCGAAGGTGATTGTAGAGTGACATGGTGAAGGTTTTCTTCACGTCAACTCCGTGGTGATTTATGAATATCTCATACCACTGACTGTTGTTGGAATGAGCAATCGTAGACGAGGAAGCAGCGATTACCAGTACAATTCTGAGGTAGGCTCTTATTTAGAAACTAAAGGCATTTGTAACCTTTGAACTGGATCATTAATGATAGGAAGTACACTTGTTGTATTGGTGATAGTCCAAGTTCTTGAAATCATAATGGGTGATCTGATCCTAACAAAGATTTCTACTGTAAAGCTTGATATTATATTTTTATATTTGAATCTAGGTTGTATATGGAGATACAGTTTCAGTTATGATACAGTTTGGTGTACCAAATATAGAAGAGGCCATGACGCTAGGGAGGGAAGCTTCAGATTATATTAGTGGTACATTTACAAAGGTACAGTGTCAAGAATTTTAAATATCCGTGAAGCCTCTAGAGTTGTTAATGATGTTTTTGTAGGGATGAATGTTTTAGTATCACGTTTCTTTTTAAAACTAATCTTCTTTTGACATTCCACTTCCATGAGATCCTTGTAAATATGCACAGGACAAGATGATTAGTTATGCTTTTCTTTGGCTTATCTGTATTTGTTTGGTGCATCTTTGGCATCTAATCAATGTGTTGTTTAACATATGCTTTTATGCAGTCTATTAAACTAGAATTTGAAAAAATATACAACCCATACTTGTTGATCAGCAAGAAAAGATATGCTGGGTTGTTGTGGACAAAGCCAAATTCTTTTGACAAAATGGATACTAAAGGTGACAAACCTGATCTTTTTGTTTCAAATATAGGCCTTAGTGTTTGTGAAGGCTCAAAATGCTCTTAGAAAAATAATTTATTTGATACCTTCTTAATTATTAAATATTCCTGATATTTTAAATATTCCATATCAACAAGCATTGAAACAGTGCGAAGGGACAATTTCCTGCTGGTGAAGAACTTGGTTACAGAGTGCCTTCACAAAATACTCATTGATCGTGACATACCTAGTGCAGTGCAGTATGTCAAGAACACTATTTCTGACTTGTTAATGAAAAAAATGGATTTGTCACTTTTGGTGATAACTAAGGTGAGAACAATGAATCTTTCAGCATGTTTATGACCAAATTTGTTTGACCATTTGTTACTTTTGAAATGGAGAAAATATGATAGGGGGAAGAGGAGATTTAAATTATGAGCAAGTCACTTATTACATATTCCTAGTTTCAAGTGTTAGAAGTATATACTATATACCTAGTTTGGGCAGGCCATGGAAGTTTCGTTTTTAAGTCTGTCATGTTTCTTCTCCCTACATTCTGTACTTGGAATGGATTCAGTCAATATTTACTGCTAGCAATGGGAGGAAGAAGTGTCAATGGAGGCTCTTATACAATTGAAGAGAATCAAAACATGACAATATATAATATATCTGCATTTTTAATCTCATGTTGAGAAAAATTGATTACTGTTTAGCTGCGGCAGAAACAAATGTTTGCAGGTCATATCCTTTATCAAAGCTATCAGCATATTCTTAAGGGCATTGTTGTTTGCCTGTGCTAACAATCTCTTTGTTGAGTCAAGGTCTGACAAAGGCTGGAGATGACTATGCAGTCAAGGCAGCACACGTGGAACTAGCTGAGCACATGCGGAAGGTAAATACTAGAAATAACTTCTCAGAACAAGTATAATGAATGGTGCAATGCCTTCTGGTTCCATTTCAATTCTATCTCTCTATTTTTATTACTGCAGTGCATCTAAAGACTCTTGTAATATTTTTCTTTTTATTGACAATGAGTCCATTGTTGGATTTTTTAAATTGATGTCGTGTTTTAAAGCCAAGTTGCCCCTGGTTTACAGAGGGATGCTGCAACTGCTCCAACTATGGGTGATTGTGTTCCATATGTCATCATAAAGGCTGCAAAAGGTGACAAGGTAATAATTAACCCCTTCTGTGCTCAACATAAGTCTCGATATTGCACTAAAAAATGGTTATTTTAATTATTTTGTTATGTTTTATTTGTAGGCATAATTTACAGAGGGATTATGGATATAATGACTAATGTGTTTACTTGGGCTCAGGCATATGAGAAATCTGAGGATCCAATTTATGTACTGGAGAATAGCATCCCTATTGATCCACAATATTATCTAGAGAATCAACTGAGCAAGGTGAAATACCAAAGCATCATCACTTGCAGTTTATGATCTTTTTGAAAATTTCACCAGTGTTTCAAATATATCTTGATAGATAGTAATTCTTTCCAGCTAAGTGTTTTTTATTAGTGCATGTTTTTGCTCTGTAGCTGCTGTTGAGAATATTTGAGCCCATTTTGAAGAATGCAAGCAAGGAGCTTCTTCATGGTAGTCGCACACGAGTAGTTTCCATATCAACTCATTCAAATAGTGGAATTATGAAATTTGCCAAGAAACAACACAGTTGTATTGGTTGTAAAACACCTATCAGGTATTTAGTTAATACAAGTAGAGGGTGTCCTGCATGTGGTTTCCTTGCTTATAGTAGTGCACAATTGAGAGTAACTATTATTTCAGTTTGGAACTTTAGAAAGCTACTAGGGTTCATCTTTTTGATGTGGAAAAATCTATGAGGTTGCATGATTCCATGCTTGCTCTCCTTGTAAGAAACTGTCTAGCTTTCTTATAATAACAATGTCTGGTTAGGTTGCTTCATACTAAAATTCATGATGTTACCTGATTTCATGTTGCCATTGCAACAAAGAAGATCAGACACTTTGTTCACATTGCAAAGGAAGAGAAGCAAAATTGTATCAGAAAACAGTTGCAAATGGTAAGCTGGTATTCTAATACCATTACTCTTTATTTGGAGAATTTAAAGTAGGTCTTCGGTCTATTGTTCTCACCTAGATTTTCTATCATATGACACTAATATTTGATCAATGTTAGTGAGGGAATTAGAAATTATCTTTGGTAAACTATGGACACAATGTCAGCAGTGCCAAGGCTCTCCGCACCAAGATGTTCTTTGCACAAGGTTTTTGAATGCTATATTTCAAGTATTACATTTTCATAACATGATTTAAATTTACATTATGGATGTATTTTGTAACATTTGTGTGATCATGTATTTGTTTTTAATTAATAGGATGTTTTTTTTTTTTTTTTTTACAATTACTATCTCTTTTATACTTACATTGATGTCCTATCCTTATTGCAGTCGTGACTGCCCAATATTTTATCGTAGGAAGAAAGCTCAGAAAGACCTAACTGAAGCTGAGGTGCAACTAGAGCGCTAGCAGTTTTTAGGATGCTGCCTGTGTAGCTTGTAATTTTTTGTATTATCGAATATTTTTGTTTTCCTGAACTTTCTCTGGTGTATGTTTCTCTGATTTAATGGACCAGGGAATTTATTTGGTCCCTGAATTAGGATGAGCATGGTTTATTTATTGTACAATAATTGTCAAGTCCTTGTTATTTAATGTTAACCAGTTCAATATATCTTTTCTCCTTGCAAATGAGATGGAGAACAATGGTTCCAACTAGGACATATGGAGTAGGTGTGAATATAAAGCTCAATCATTACGGATCCATTAGCTAAACCATAGTTAGTGCTATACTTAAGCTTACTGAATAGGGATAGATAGCGATAGTTTGGGTCTGTTGTTATAAGTACTCTTATCTGCTTATGAACATGGTAATACATGTGTTGTAATTACCGTAATACTTGGATTCAGGTTAGGCTTATTGATAGGTCATAACACCCTGTATTAGTGGCATATGAGTAATATGTGGCTATCTTATTACGATTCAAACATATTAGTCTCCTGGTTAGTATGATTCCCATTAGATAGAATGACTAGTATTACTATAGATGCCAAGTTTTCTCGGTTCCAAATCATAGATTGACGAGTGACCATGGGGAACATAGACAAGCGTATAGGCTGGTTACCTCAAACGGCAGTTATGATACATACTTCCCAAGGCACACCCTATAAATGCAATGTGCACGCATATCCCAAATTTTAGGAGAGCACACACTATAAAACATAGATCTGCAGGCTTACATATGTATATCCAGACATGCATATAGTTGAATGAATGGATGGATGGATAGATAGATAGAGATGGATACACAGATAGATTGGCAGGAGGAAATCCGAGACAATAGTTTGAGCAGATTTATTTGTTTTTAAATAATTTTTGGCAGGAGAAAATCCGAGACATTAGTTTGAGCAGATTTATTTATTTTTTAAATAATTTTTTTTATTGTCTGTAGAGAGACAATAGTTTGAATTATGGACATTTATTTTTTTTAAATAATTTTTTATATTGTCTCTAGAGAGACAATAGTTTGAATTATGGACATTTATTTTTTTTTAAATAATTTTTTATATTGTCTCTAGAGAGACAATAGTTTGAATTATGGACATTTATTTTTTTTTAAATAATTTTTTTATTGTCTCTAGAGAGACAATAGTTTGAATTATGGACATTTATTTTTTTTTAAATAATTTTTTATATTGTCTCTAGAGAGACAATAGTTTGAATTATGGAATTGTCTCTAAAAAGACAAAAATATGATTGTCTCTAAAGAGACACAAATGAAATTGTCTCTAGAGAGACAAATCAAATTGTCTTTATAGAGACAATAATAATATGTGTTCTATATTGTCTTTATAGAGACAAATTTTTGAGACATTATATTTAGAGACATTATATTTTGAGACACACGCCTAGAGACAATATTTAAGACAATACACAAGTTTCATTTTGTCTTAAGTTAAGACAATTGACTCAAATATTGTCTTAAAACCCCCCTACATGTAGTAGTGATAATAATAGGATCTCGCTTAAGAAAATAATAAAACAAATCATAACAAGAGTTAGCTTCCAACCTTCGAATGATTAGAAGCTATATTTGGCTTAATAAGCCGTTTATTAAAAAAAAAACTCAACATTTTTTCAACTAACTTAATTTCTAGAAATTACCTACAATTAAATTACATGAGATAAAAAAATTTACGATGCTTCAGCATCATACACCCAAACTTCAAATTGTTCATAGGATCTTGTTCATGAGGCTCCCTTCTACTTCTTTTCTATATTAATGCAGCAGATACCCAAGGTTTCTTCTTTGGGTGGTTCCCCCATTTAAGAAATCCTCTCATCCATTCCTTCCTGCATAAGTTCACTGACTGCAGTTGAATTTTCCATCGTTGACATGGAACATGATTTTCCTACAATTGTTTCTCCTTAATTTGGAAGATCTGTGCTTTTCATTATCCATGCAAATAAAATCCATAGAACTGCAAGGATAAATTGAGACCATGCATGCTGGTTTTTATCTTTTGCATTGACTTTATGTTCAAAACTCCCTCTTCCTTTGTCATTTGTGGTATCTTGTCCATAATTTTGTTGTTTATCAAGTTGAATCTCCTCTGTCATGACCATTTATGCCATGGAAGGAACTATTGATTTTACATTTTTTGGTTCACAAAACATTTCATCTTTGAAATTAAATGAATTTTGATTTGTTGAAGGAAAATTGATCACCTCTACTTCAGTTGATTCCTCCTCCTTTCTAATTTTTGCACTGCTTGTAACCAATTATTTCTCCCTCATTAATAATATGTTTGGATCTGCTACCTCTCTGGTACCTTTAGTTTTTATAGTTAGTAACAAATGTTTTTGTCCATCCTTCTCAAAACTATAAGTATTCATTCTACCATCATAGTTCACCCTTATGTCATACTTCCAGGGTCTTCCAAGCAAGACATGAGAAGTATCCATCTACACAATATTGTAGAGAAATCATTCTATATATTAGCCAATTTGGAACTCAACCTAACATTGTTCATTCACTAACATCTGTTGTCCCTTTTGTAACCATGAAATATTGTATGGTGCAGAATGTGGAATTAAGGGACTTTTGAGGTCTAAAAGGGGCCTCCTAAGGAAATTATAAAATAATAGTGGAAATAATAAAATAATATTATATTATATCATCAAATTTTAGAGGGAAAAAGGAAAAAGTATTTTTCAACTCATATTTTCAAATTATCTCCCTATGGGTTTACTTAAATTTTGAGCATAAACACTCTTTGCATGCAAAATTTGATTCCTCATCTAAGGGGAACCCATGTTTCACACTTACGATGGACCCTGCTACACAAAAAATGAGAAATACATGAAAAAACGTGATTGCATTCATGTTTTTTCATGTATTTCTCATTTTTTATGTAGCAGTGTCCATTGAAAGTATGCAACATGGCTACTCCTTGGATGAGGAATTAAATTTTGCATCCAACGAGTACTCCTACTAGAAATTTGAGTATAACCCTAAGGAGATAAGTTGCAAATATGAGTTGAAAAAGTATTTTTATTATTTTATTGTTTTTTAATCTTTTTATTTTTTTACTCCAAAACTGGTGAATCATCCCCCATGGCTGACATCAACATCTTGAATCCTATTAGTTCTTATAAAGTTTATTTTGGTTGTACATTTTTCTTAGGAGGCCCATTTGAGACCTCAAAATTCCCCTAATGAATTTTATCAAGTTGCAACTTCTCCACCATTTCTATAGGAGCCAAATTATCAGTACTTCCATTATAAATAATTAATTTGTAGCATTTATCTTTTACCTTGCATGTCATCCTGAATAAGCTTCTTCTTTTCAGAAGTTCATCTTGATCTAGCACTTATTTCAACAACAAAGCTTCTCCTTCTTTTGGTGGGTTGACACATTCTTCCACTGCCTTTGGAGATTCAGGTTCTGGTTCAGTTTGAACTAATTGTATCCCTTTTTGTCTTCCAACATTTTTGGGACATTGAGATGAATAATGTCCCAACTATCTGTAGGTGAAATATCTCACATGATCTCTACTTCTGCCTCCACCACTCGAAGCATTCCTTCTCCCTCAAGCATTGCTAGTTTTCTTAGGTTGTGACTACTAGTTTGAGATGCTTGCTTCTCCCTTTTGTTGCTACTCTTTTGTTCTGACAATTCCTATTCTCGTTTTCTGACCTTGCTTTCTCATTAATTTTTCCTCAACCTTCAATGGAACCTGATATGATTCCTCGACATATCTTAAGGACATTAAAATTAATTCATCTTAAATATCAAACCTTAATCCATTGATATACCTGGAAACTCTCTCAGGTGTATCTTCTATGTATCCTGATCTAATATTTACTTTGTAAAATTCCTCCGTATACTCTCTAATAGTCATCGTATTTTTCTTAAGATTTTACATCTTCCTAAACAAAATTAATTGATAATATTTGGGAAGAAAATTACCTTTTAATTTAGCAGTCATCCTACTCCGGTTTTTGACCTTGCCTTTTTTCTTCAAGGCCCTTTCTTGTTGCACTCATCCCGCCATAAACCAACATGTCCTCTCAACTTCGTAATAAAAAATATGAATTTCGTGTCTTTCGGCACCTCTGCATACTCAAAATGCTTATTCATGGCACTGATCCAATCTCTCAATTCTTTCGGATCTAAACTTCCACTGTCTATAGGTACTTCTTCCTTTGACCTAAAACCTAGACCAAAAATCACCTTTAGAAATATAACTTTTGGGGGTTCTTTAACTTTCTCTTCTTCTTCTAAAAGTTCTTCTTCCTCACTCGTATCCCTTGCCTGATCATGATGTCTGGTAGCCTCCATGGCTTCTAGCCTTCATCTAAGATTTCTTACTTCATCTCCTAGTTCTGCATTTGCAGTTGGTCATCCCCTTCCTTAGCCTCTACATCGTCCAATTCTGAATTCCATTTCTCAATAAACAAATAAATTTTAGAATTTAATAAATCAATTTTGTTTTTCCCTTTCCATATATCATATTATTTCTCTGATACCAAAATGATGCTAGAAACAAAAAAAACAACCAACATTTAGAACACTTAAGGAAAATAGAATTTATATGACTTCGACAAAATTCAATGGATTACAACTTAATACCAAATGGTGGATCTATATTGTTTTATATTGTACCTTGCCTTTCAATATGAAACTCAGGCATGGAAGTTATCAACGCCTTGCATAATTCCACAACCTTCCTATGACCATATGCCTAATTTTTCCGCTATGGCTTCGACCATATACTCACACCCTATTCTGAATCAGAAAGGTTGTTATGAACTTGTTATGATGACATAATCATTGTGATATTTATTCAGCACATCACAAGGATCTCCCTCAACAATTTCAAAGTTTTCTTAACATATAATCACACTAATGGAAGAACCTCCTTAGCATGGTATTATTGCTATGATTGATTGTTGACACCAGAAAATATCAACAAGACTGCATTCATGATTACACCATGTCTGCCTTATCCTCTAGCCAACTGGAAGTCATACGCACCTCTGGATCGCCACAACTTCCTTTGACCATTGTTCCATGGACTAGATGGAGGTAAGACTTCCCAATCGCATCCATTATTTATTCAGTTATATTTATATTGATGTACACATTGTTAAATCATAAAAAAATTCAAAAATATAATAGATGTATTTGGGTTCCACCTGCATCAGGACTTCTCCCCTACTGCAGGTGAGATAATTTCCTTAGGCATCTGATAGAGGAAAGTTTTTTTGCAGAAAAAAATCTTGAAAAGTTGTGGCATAATCAGTGGGCCTTTTATCAAGCTTAGACATTATCCTTCTATTATGCATTTCAATTGAACTACGCCTGAATGCAAGACAACCTAGCTTCAATGTTTAGAGAACCTTGACACAGGCATTATCAGTTGAGTAGTGGTTAGGAGATAGTCTTTGGGCATGCAAGGGTTACAAATCTGGGGACTTCAATGGGTACATTGGAGTTGGATGTTATAGGAGCTGGTGGCATTATCCTTTCTTCATTTCGAACAACCTCTCTAGTCCAAGTTCAATGGGTTAGTCAATTAAAAGTATTTTTCTACTCTTCTGGTTTAGTAATGTCATTCTATAGCTTTATTTATAGTTGGTGGATACTCATTTGTTTTGTTTTGAGTTTAAGTGAGTTAGGTAATAGCCTGAATTATGGTGTCTCCTAACAAGCACTAGTACCTTCCAATAATCTTTCATCTCCCATTCCTTTTCATTTTTCCTCTTTTGTTTCTTGGTGTTGTCCACCCTAGATTCCTAGAACCCCTGTTTTTTGCTTCCTTCTAGATTCCTTGGTATTTTTCCTCTAAGTCTTGGTATGTTGTGGCCAAGTTATCATTCCTATATATTTTTATTTTGGTGTAATATGCCTCGAGCATGGATGTGCAGACATTGGGGGGTTGAGGACATAGGCCCTTGGGGCATGTCACATGCCCAAGATCATGCCCAAGAAGTTGCACCCATCTTCCACTCTACCACCCCCACTGAAATCCATGAAGAAATATTTCAACTCAAAGCCCTCACCACCAATAAGTTACAATCTTATTCATATTCAATAATCTAAGAGGAGGTAGCCAATTAGGTTCTTAAACATAACCATACTAGGGGAATATGGATCCAATACCTCAACTCCATTACCCTCCATTAGAAAATTAAAACTCTTATGGGAAGTGTCTTGAAGGAGAAATGAAGACCATAATGATATCATCTCTTCTTTGAACACAATCAAGTAGGTGCAACAATATCAACACTCCTATCTTGTTAGCTTATATTCCTAGCTATATCAGCTTTGAAATCCATTATTGTGACCTAAAACCTCATGCTCTAGCCAATCCAAGCTCTCAGGGACTAGCCCTAGTTACTTCTTCATTCTCTTATTGTCATGTTATGCCTTCGAACAATTTTTTATTATTTTTATGTAGTCTAGTATATGGTAGTTTTCAGTAGTTTCTAAGCATAATATATTTTTATTTTTCATTACCTAAACTCTAGTTAAGATTTAATAGATTTGGTTTCCCTAAAGACATAATGAGACTAAGCATTGCATGAACCATAATACTTTTTCTCATGTGTGGTGAAATTTTGTGGTAATACAATTCTAATTTCACATATATATATATATATATATATATATATATATATATATATATATATATATATATATATATATATATATATATATATATATATATATATATATATATATATATATATATATGATATATATAATGATATTATTATTTTTTTGTTTTATATATGATTAAATCTATTTTTTATTATATTTTATTATAATAATATTACTATCACAATATAAAATAACACATTATTATTATTATATTACATACTATCTTACTATGATTAGACTTCTATTCATAATAACAATATTATTATTTTTTGTTTTATGTATAATTCAATCTTATTTTTTATGATAGTTTATTATATAGTGCTATCATAATACAATATTTTTTTTTTTTTTCTGAGTAAAGACTATTCTATTATGTATAAATAAAAGAGGAAAATATTTACAAAGAGGTTGGAACCTCTGAGGGGGCTAAAGCCAGTCCTCTGTCAAGAAAACTTCTGCCATCAGCTCTTAACTGTTTGTTTACATAGATAAAAAACGAGAGCCCAGGACTCTGTAGAACTAGACACCACCACCAAAAAGCAAAAACAAGAAGACGATGGAGAATTACAATGAAAAAAACTGACGTGGACATCAGCGGCAGCATTAAACCGCTTAACAAAAACCACCAGTTTATCAGACTTCCGTCGACCAACGAGCGGTATCCGTATGAACGAGCCCGATTAAATCTTCTGTTGACGCGTGGCTCTCGACTGACATCATCATTTCTGACTTTTCGGGACGTAAAGTTCCGCCAAAAAGAGCCTTCCGAAATCCTCCACCGCCGTCCGATCTGCTCCATCAATCTCCGCCGTTGATTGATTCTGCCTGAGGTGGTAACTCTGCATCTTCGCTATTGGCTTTGCACGGAGAGCTGACCCATTCAATCATCACATTGTCTTCAACATCCGTAATATTGTGACCAGGAGGCATCACCAGATACAGAACAGTGCCAGAGAACTGTGCCGGTGCACAAATAATGACCTCCTCGTGTGAAGAAGTTTGCTGAAGACGTGCATCCTCTTCATGACCTTCATCCTGCTGCCCCTCTGGAAGAATGGGGATATCCTCTACCCTTCCTCCTTGAGAGTCCTTAGAATTCTGAGAGAGAGTCCTGTCCATGGAATGTTCATCAGAGCCAGGGGGGTCATCTTCTTCCTCTGAGAAGATGACCGTGATAATAGCAGAGATAGTAGGCTTGTTTAGCTTGCTTTTAAAAGTGAAACGAGAGGAGTGGAAAGAACTGGAGAGGGACGGACCAGAGTGGTCAGATGATGGAGAGGCTGGCGCGACAGAAACAAGTGGGGAGATGCGTCGAGGAACAGGACCTCTCCTTCCTCTAACACCCCCCCGTGTGCCCCTCCGGGAAATTCCTCGAGGTCGAACCATACCAGCAATGATTGATAAACTGAGAGGACAAAAGGGTTGGATGAGGAAGAAGAATGCCCCACCCCAATTTGAAATAAACCGTGGATAACAGTACTCAGAGTAGAAAGTGCCCAGAGAAAGCACCACACAGATAAAAAACAGAACCCCGAAATAAATACCAGAATTGTCTGAATGATTCCCACACCCAGCCCAAACAGCTTCAACAGACCCCGTGACCCGACCAATTGTAGTTATATACCCAAGGAAAAAACAATGACCATACCAGATGCGAGCCAGAAGAACCGTGATTAGATGCTTGAGGCTGGCCTGTTGCGGTCTTCGATGGAGCCCTGATGGCTTCCAAATTCTTAGTACTGCACCTAACTCTTGTGAGCCAAATCGACCTGGAATGTCTCTGCTAGAATGAGCCAGAGAGAGTGTCGAGATCTGGGCATTTGAAATAGATCGTATGCTCATCATCCTGAAGTACTTACTCCGCATGTTGTACACCCAATTCCTCATTAATGGGACTTAATGCGCTGCCAAAAGTCGCCTACTTGCTCTACGATGGTGCCCAATGCTGGCGTCGCTCGTATGGGCATTAACTGCTCATAATATCACCCGCATCCGGGTGCTATCATAATACAATATTATCACTATATTAAATTCATATTATTTTATTAAAATATCATAAATATATCACTATTATTTTATAATAATGATTATATTAAAATATTATTTTTATTTATTTTTTTCGATCAAATATTTTCTATTAATTTAACCAAAAGTTACAATATTTCTTCCCAAAATATGTTAATCTTCGAGCCTCACTCTTACCGCATATGTTGGCTAGAAGAGTGACACGATAACTAAATATAAATTGCCCAAACTCATTGAGGATCCAGGAACAAAATTACCAAAAGACTTCTAAGATTAAGAGACAACCCACAAGGATCAAGGAATAAGAGGATTTTCTTGTACATGAATCTTATGATCTCCATGAACATGATACTCCAAATGCACAATTATTTCCTCCGTCCAGTCCATGTGCTCTTCCAGTATCCATTTATTGGGTGTGGAGCCCGATTATCTTCCTAATTTAGAGGTTTTGTTTCAGTCGTGTTTGGATACTAGTCCTGGATAGTCGGGTGTGGGGGCATTTTCCCTTGACTATTTCCACCACTCTCCCTGGTGGGGGTTCAAGGGAAACACCCTTGAAGCAAAAATTAGATGAAAAAATGCCTTGTAAAATACTGTAATTTCATAGTCAATCTGGTTCATTCATTAGGTAGAAGATCTTATGGTAGAAGTTGTGTCAATTTATGTTTTTTCTCCTAGAAGGAAACCCTTGGTTTATATGAGGGAACTATATTGCAACTATGCATTATTATTATTTTTTGAGATAAAAAGAGAGGAGATTGTGTGAGTGTTAAGAGAAAATTACAGCAGATTTGTTGTAGGTTGTATCTCTTCATTTTGTTGAATATTATAAAAAGAAGGATTGGTTGTTTATGCATGAACATAGCCCAAATTGGGTGAACCATGTATATTTATGTCTCCCTTGTTTTATTTTTTTCTATGTTTGTGTTTATGTAATATTTTATGTGTTCCATTACTTTGTTATTTAATTTATAACATCATTGACCCGTCTGAGTGGTGTCAGGCGTTTGAGCATGTTCCACTAGTTTTGTTGTAAATCATTCATGAATCTTATATCTTTGTTCTAGTCATCATGGTATCCCTACTCCAATTGTACCAATATATAGATGATATTTCACATCTTAGAATCGAGAAAGTTGAAAGGGGAGGAAGGACAATGTGGACAGGGGAACGGGCCTACTATATGCCCACCTCGTCATCTAAATGCACCTCCATTCTTATAACTCCCCATCCCACCATAGCTTGTTCTTTGTGCTCCACTTGTTATCCTCACGGTTTGAGGCCCCTCTGTGCTCTACATATTTTCCTAAACATTATCCACTCACCTTCAGCATTTATGAGACAACGTTATGTCTTTGGTACCTTACCATAGTGCGACGGTATATTTGTAGCCTAGACACCCATCATAGAATTGACCCAGTGGTTGGCCTGTTTCTTTAATGAGGAAGATGGCTCCTGGACAGGGCTATCTCTATGCACTACCTGAGTGACACTACACATCACTACCAGACTTATTCTATTTACAATGGTTGTGCCAGCCAAGTTATCAGTACACCTTTCAAGGTCGAAATGTAACACATAATTCACCATAGGCAATCCTGATATCTAGAATACCTTATGATTGAAAGAAAGACTACAACCAATCGAAATTGACTTAGAAGGTTGACTCATCACTAAGACACATAGATTAGAATATATTGAGACACAAGAAAGGGCAAGCCATACCTAGATATTAGTCTACACTTGGCTTCAATTTCTGTCCTAGACGTTATAAAACTGAACCAAGAATCTAGGCACCTAAGATACATATCATATAGTACAATTCTACCCCTATTTACAAAGAGATCTAACCCTAAGGAAGTCCCAAGGATAATATATGAAGCTTACCAAAATTCCATACGCAAGGCACACCTTTATCTAGCCACAAATGTGTGCCTTGTCTCTTAGAAGGAAGCAACCAATGACATGGATCATCCCGAAACTTAGCCTCCCCTAGATCCCAAACATGTCACAGAATTCCCCCACTACAATAGTCATCAAAATCCACTTAGAGTCCAATAATATAAACATCAAACACCAGAGATGAAAGAGAATGTGCAGGTTGATATCCTATGCATACTCTTCACACTCTCTTATTCCAACCACCATAACTAGGCTTACCCTCGACTAGCCAATGCGTGTCATCCCTGTATTAATAATTCTTTCCTCCTTCTTGAAAGTGCCATGAATGGTGTTGCATGCCACCAACTTGCCATTTGTGACTTCCTTTAATGTGTGATGGGTTATAATTCCCCTATCCCATCATCCATATTGTGACGTGATTCTATCCCCATTGTGATTTCCCCTATATAGCCATGATCCTCCACAGTCATCAGAGGATTATAGCATATTATTTAATACTATTTTAATAATAGCTTTAGTATACTTTCTATTTACAATATTTTTTTATGTATAGTTTAATCTAACTTTTATTATATATTATTAAAATAATATTACTACCAAAACATAATATAATACAATACTAGTATTATACTAAAATATTATTATATTAAAATATTTCCTTTTTATTATATTATAGATATAACAATACTATCTTATAATAATTCTTATTTATTAATATTATCATAAAACCTTTTTAATATATTTTTAAGCTAAATTGTATTATATCAAAATAGTAGATTACATCAATCCAGCTATCATTGATTAACACAATTCAACATTACCAGTCTCAATGTTCCATGAAGGAAACCAGATTTGTTGACCAATAATGTACTAGAAAAAGTTAGAATATAGAGACTACAATCAGCGACAGGTAGATATAACAGTAACAGAAAATGATAAAACAATAGAAAGATATAAATGAACATGAAAAAATATCAAGATTTTGATGAGGTGACTAGAGTCATGTCCCTTGACTGGTACCAAGTGGTGCTCAAGGTTTAATTTCACATTGTAGGTGGTTCTCCATATGAGCCACATGAGCATCTATACTGGCCAAATAGGAACATTGTTGACATTCCACCCTTTGAATCCTATTCAATGAAGTTATAATACCATTTGGGTCCTTGTATTTCTCTTTTAGGACTCTTCCTAAAAGAGTTTTTAGCTTCTAATGCAAGGTGACTAATTTCAAACATTGTTTCCTTCTTCCCCTAGTATGTCCAAGGTCAAGCATCTAGTTTGCAACTTCCTCCACAATCTCAAAATCAAAATATTCTTGGAGATCATTAAAATCATAAAATTATAGTTGGTGAATTTCATCATGGATTTTCAGAGTGGTGACTCAGTGAAACACAGTTGTGGATTCTTGAGTTTGATCCTTGTCCCTTGGGTACTCCTACTGACCTCTCCTCCCACTACCTCCTTGGCTTTCATGCATTTCTGAGGCATATTCCCTCCAAAGAAATTTCACAATACCAAAGTGAAAGTGAGTGTTGAGCCTTGGATAAAAGGAGGAAAATAATCCTACCCAATATCAATAGGCACAGAGAGGTGGTAAAAAATAGGCAACCTAGAATTACAAAAGAGAGAAGTCAAATGATGTAATATCCTAACACACCACCATGAAGAAAAAATCCCCGTCCACTAGTAAATATTATAGAACCCAACCCAAAGCTCCAAGGGGAGAGTTACAAATAATATGCCAACATGAATCCCACAAGAATAGACATCAAAATATATTACAAAATCAGACGAGGAAGGAAGGAACTTGAAATTAGTGTATCTTTTATCCTAGACCACCTCTATGCTGGGAATAACATGTATGGAGGCACTATCACTCATGAATAATATTAGTCCCAAAACACTTCACAACATGCCATTGCCGTGAGACATGGAAAAACCTAGACCAAATCCAAACCTAAAAACAACCTTCAATTTTCACCTATCAGACCTTCTAGAAGCAAGGTAAAACTGAGGCACATGAATGTACAAAATTATACCACCCTAGAGCTAGAGACAACTGACCTACACAAAGAAAGAAATATAAGGTTACACCACTCCCAAATGTGGCATCCTCCTTCCACTAGGTTATCACAGAGGAGTTTCCAAGACAATAATCCCACCTGTAGTGGGGGGGGAACTCATTCTAACATAAATTCCAAATAATATTTAACTGATATGTAGGACGAGCAGGGGAAAATAGGAATTACATCACATGACGAGATGCAATTAGTTTTCATGCTTTTACATGGGTTGGGCAGGCCACACCAACCCCTATTTAATGTTGATGGAAGTGGTTGCGTGGTGAGAGTCCCCCTCCCAACTCGCTTGCCATATGTCCATCAACCTCGATTGGGGGTCTTACCTTAATAATAATATTGTAATATGTTATATTAGTAATATTGTTATATTTTTACTATTTTATGATGATTATACTTAGATTAATGATAATAATAAATTTTTTTATGCATTGTTTAATTTAGTTTTTATTTTTAAATTTACAATTATTAACAATAGAGAAATAGTGAGTGATAACAATATAAAATAATAATTTAGATAATAATAGTTTATAGAAAGAGAGAAATAATTGTTAGAAAAAGAAATAGTTTAGAGAGATAAATATTTTTCTAGCAGTAATGGGTATTTTTATATTAGAGAAAGATCTAGCAGGATACCAGCGAGCTAAAAATTACATTATTTAGAAGAGCTAGAGATCTCAACCTCTTACAAGAGATTCAAAAATGATGCAGAGATTCTATATGGAGTGCTACCAAAAATTCTATGAAATCACGAAGGCCTACAAGTGAAGATGGCACAAAATTTTCCACCAAGAAGAATAACTGAAATCTACATCATGTTATAGTAGAGGATATCACATAAGTGTTTTTCTTATAGCTAGTAACATCTAGATCTATTCTAAAAAAAAATTGCAGAGAAATCCTTAATCATATCTTTACCTGTGTTAGTCTTTTCTGCCTTCTTCTTTAAAGCCCATCTATTCCTAGGTTGATAGGACTATGTGGAGCATGATTTTTTATCATTTTTTTTAGGAGAATATCTCTTTGTGAGAATTATGGTAGAAAATGGGTGCCTCAGGTCATTGGGGGCTTGCGAGGTAGCATCACCACATAAGCATTAGAGGAAATTTCAGCCTAAAAACTCCCATGAAATTTTCATGTCATAATATGTAAACCAATCAAAATCCTTTAAATTTGAAAAGAGTTACGTCTAAATATTTTGGAGGAAAAAGAAGAAAAAATATTTTTTCTAATTGTATTTTTAGCTTATCTGCTTATAGGTTTACTCAAATTTCAAGTGTAGACACTCATTGGATGGGGAATTAAGTTCGACATCCAATGATTACCTGCCATGCATCCTTTTGAGAGGACCCACATTGATAAGAGAAATGTAGATACATTGTGGCCTAATGGGTAATCATTGGATGTGGAATTTAATTCTGCATCCAATGGGTGTCTACACTTGAAATTTGAGTAAACCTATAAGGAGATAAACCAAAAATACAATTAAAAAAAAATAGTTTTCTTATTTTCCCTCCAAAATTCATAACTCTTATTTTATTATTTTTCCATAGGAGGCCACTTTTAGGCTAAAATTTACTATAATGGGAACATCAACATAACAAAAATATGATCCCGCAATGTGACTATCCCATTTTTGTTATATATTATTAAATGGTCATTGATGAGCAAGACATTCCAACAGTAACTTTCTACTTCTAAGGCATGAAGCATGATGATGCCACCATATAGAGAATATACCTCTAAATATTTTATTAAGAGGTTGCATTCATGAAACGTTTTGTCTTGAAAATTTAACTCATTCATAGGATGGTGATGGTTATTGGTATTTCCATATACAACTCTATATGCATCATCCATGATATTTCTTTATAGGTTTTTTCCATCCTTATTAATCAATCATGTAATAATAAAGATTTGCTTTCCTGTGTTCGTAATTGTACGATCTGATATTGCGTAGGTGTCATTGCTCGCTCAGGAATATTGTTGAATATTTAGAGAGGATATGGGGTATTTTTGTTTCTTAGAAGCATGGGTATTGACCATATATAACCTATTGGGAGCATAGAATGTTTATTGTTATTAGTGGAGGGTGTGATATTTGAAGGAGCCTAGTAGAGATGTATCTAAGATCCATTATGAAGAATGTTTGTCGAAAACTTCATCGTTTATATGGATGATACCCAAATTTAAAAAATCGCCTTCATTTGCCTTTTTGTTGACTGCTTGTTTTTTGTCCCTAGGGACATGGAATACCTCTAATCTTGTAAAAATGTTTTAATAAGCCCCTATTCTCTTCCATATTAGACTAATATCTTCATCCAATAAACCCTTGTTGAAATGTTAGATTTCCCAATTTCATCCTCCAAATATGATGGCTTCCTTAATCCCATTTCTAATGAGTAATTGAGCTCCCTTCCATAGAGCTAATGCCTATGCACCATTATTGGCATAATGTCTTGGACCTTGGGAAAATGTCAAAAATAAAATTCCAATAGGATTTTTAATTTGGAATCCTACTCCAAATTGACTAGAATTTCCCTTAATAGCCCCATCGAAGTAAAGGATGTAGCTTCCCTTATGTTTTTCCCATTCTCTAAATCAACTTGTCTTAATATTAATTCCTAGTTGGGATGGCTCTTTAGCCTAAATATTTCTATGGTGATGATGCTTCCAAGTTTGAGCCCTTGAAGCCATTTGAGCTCCCTTATATTAAGGTTATCCTCCCAATTACCTAGTATTCTCACTAAAGACAAGGAATCAAACAAGAGATATTTTTCTTTTGTTGTAGAGAAAGGAGCTAGGATCAATTTGTTATTAAAAATGGATTTGTTTCTTGCCAACTATATTCTCCAATAGATGTATTTTGAAAGGGCATTGACTACTCATTTAAGAGTATTTTTACTTGTTTTATTTAAATTATAATATAGATACTATTTCTAGAACATCGAGGTCCAATATTTATGAATTCCATTGAATATCCATAGCTCTTCCAGGGCTCACTCCGAAGTATTATTTACGTAGTTTTATTCCATAAATAAATTAGAAATGTTCTCTTCTGAGCTTAGATATAATGCACATATTGAAGGGCCCTTTACATTTCTCTTTTTATGTTTTTGAATGCAAGGATTTTCCCTTACACCAATAATGAGGAAAAGACATCTACCTTGGGGATTCCATCATTGTTCCATATTTTTTTCTAGATTATCCCTATGTGAGATTTTTGAGATTCTGTCTTTGCTAGATCATAACAATTTTTTAGAGAGAAATCTTTATTCTCCTCTTTCCATCCACTCTCGTCTTCAAAATGCTTTCCTACAAAGGCATGTTCTTTCAACACACCTAGGAAGGAGAGGTAATACGAGATTAAATCATCTCTAAATTTGATATTAATCTAGTTTTTCCATATACTATTGCTTTCATACCACTAATATATGTCCCATAGATTCACAAAATTTAGATATTCCATCCACATTTCTAGATTTTTGGCGTCTTGTCTTATTTCTTAGTGTATTTTGACAATTTTAATGTTCTCCCATAAGTTACTTTTATTTCCATTTCTTGGAGTCCAACTTATATTCAGAGTCTTGTCTTATTTCTTAGTGTATTTTGAAAATTTTAATGTCCTCCCGTAAGTTACTTTTATTTCCATTTCTTGGAGTCCAACTTATATGTTTCATTTTTAATTTTATGCCTTTTTCGCATAGGTTCCAAGTGCAATATCTAGTCTCCTTCAAGTTTAGGAACTTTGTCCTTTCCATGTTTGTATTATGCAAATATTTCCTTCTCACATATTCATACCACAAGGAGTTGTCCTCTTTTAACAGTATCCACACAAAAATTTTTCCTAATGTGTGATTCAAAAATATAGAGTCCCTCATATTGAGTTATCCTTTTTCTGTATCCATCTTGATTATTTCCCAATTCACTAGGTGGTGTTTTTTTCTAGTATTTTTTCCTACTTTCCATTTGAATTTTCTTATGTGTTTGTTGTTATTATCAAGAATATTTTTAGGTTGCATAAGAGTTGAAGATAGGTAAATATAGAGGGTGGATAAGTTGGATTTTACTAGGATTAATATTTTGGTTATATGCATCCAATTTGCTCCCTAATAATTAATTTTCTTATTCATTTTGGAAATGATACTTATCTATTCCTTAATTTTTTGTCCTTTAGGGAAATGGGAAGTCCCAAGTAGCTGAAAAAAATAGTATCTCCCATTTGAAGCGAAGGATGTCTACTATTTCCTGCATTTTACTATATAAAGTGTTCCACCCGTATATCTTGTTTTTTTCTATATTAATTTAATCTCCTGAAGCCAACATGAAGTCTTGAAATTTTTTATTGAATCCCTTGGCTATGATTATAGATGCTCCACCAAGAAAAAATGTTTCATCTACAAAGTTAACATGGTTCAAATTTTTAACTCTGACAATTTGTAGGCCTATCAAATCTCAATTAAGGTGGTAAGTTTATAATCTTCTACTTAGTGAGTCTACCATTATGATGTAGAGAAGAGGAGACAAGGGACAACATTTCCTTAGTCCCCTTGAATCTTGAAAGAAATGGATGGGTCTTCCATTGACTAAAGGAGCTATCTATGGTGATATTATGGAAACATTTATCCATTCAACAAATTGAGAGCTAAAACCAAAATTTTCCAAAATTATGAGAAGAAAGTCATGATTGGCTCTACCAAAAGCTGAAGCCATATCAAGTTTTATTTCCATTCCTTTGATTTTAGAGGAATTTCTAGTATGAATTTCTTCTTAAACTAATATTATGTTGTTTATAATCTGTCTTCTAGCTATAAAACCACTATGATTCTCTGATATTAGTTTTTTATGATTTTTTTTAGTTTGGTGGCTATAACATTAGAGACAAATTTATAGGAGGCATTACATAGGCTTATTGGTTTAAGTATCGAAAAGGAGATTGGATTGAAATCCTTAGGGATCAAGGCAAAAAATGTAGAATTGGTTCCTTCACCAATTTTCCTCTTCTTTCTTGTCCATTCCAACATTTTACATAAGTTGTATTTTACTAAAAGTTAGAAGGGTTTGAAGAAGTGAATGGTGAACCCATATAGCCTAGGTTCCCTCCCTGCTACTAATCTCTATAATGCTTCCATTACCTAATTTTCCTCTATGGGTTTACACAACATTTCATTTTCTTCTTTGATAATTATGGTTGGAATTTTCTCGAACATCCTATTTACATTTTGGTTACTAACCCTCTACTCCTTTTGGCATTATTATTTGTAGTATTGGTGGGTCTCCTGCTTTATTTCCTTATATCCCTTGATTATTTTCCCTTCATAAACTTGAATTACATTTATCCTATTTCTAATTTCTTTTCCTTTGGCTTCTTTGTGGAAGTATTTTGTATTCTTGTCTCTGGATTTTATCGAGAGTCTTCTTGATTTTAAAATCCATTTTTTTTATTCTCTCCTATTAATACTCCATATTTTAATTTTAAGCTCTTTTTCTAGAGCTATATGTTTTTGTTCAACAATATTACATTCCATTTGCTTGTACTACTCCTATAACTGATATTTTAAATTATATTTTTCTTGGTTTGCTTTAGCATATTTATCTTTTGCCTAATCTTTCAATGTTTTTTTCACCATTTTTCAAGTTTTTTTCTAGTAGAAAATATGGAGACCATTCAGCATAATTTCCCCATTGTCTTTGTATTATTTTGACTTCTCTCTTGCCTTCCAGCCATAGTGGGTTGAATTTCAAGTCCCATTTTATATTATCTCAGATATTATGTCAATATTTTCCAATAATAGGTTTCCTGATAATAAAAATATATCAAGTCTGGCCACAATGTTTTGTTTCCCTATTCTTTTGTTGGACCAAGTGAATGCACCTTTATTTGGAACTATATCCATCAATTGCATTCATCCATTAGATCCTTCATGTTCTCCCTATATGGATTCCTAAATAATCTACTTGATTTTTTCTCCTTGGTAGAGATTGTTGTATTAAAATATCCTATTATTGTGACTTATTGATAAGTATTCTATGCTTTATGATTGTCTAATAAGTTCCAAATGTCTCCCTTCTCTACATACAATGTTAAATAATATACATTGTATATTGCATAGACCTTGTTGGAGGATAGGTCTTTCAAAATAGTTTGGATCCAAAACTAATTAACTGTAGTTTCAATTTCTTCATATTATATGGATTCAATAAGGTGGAAAGCCCTCCTAAGTCCCATCTCACACTGGCTATTGCACTTTTGTTGTTGGTCCAAAAAAATTGTTTAGATTTTTCAAATTTTCTTACATCAACTTTTGTTTCCAATAGGAATAAAATATCTACTTTAACACTCTTGATTATCTCCTTTATAGTTAGAGTATTGATGGGGTCCCCTAAACATCTTATGTTCCAAGGAATTATTTGCATTGAGAGGTGTGTAAAGGTTCTTCCTTCTCCTCATTGTCTTTGTATTTATTTGATTCCTTCCTTGCATTTTGCTGATTCTTGTATTATTTTTCTAATGTTTTCTTCTTACCTAATATTTTATCCATGGAAATGGCTTCATCTATTTTCTCCCTATTGGGTTTTCTTCTCATTTTTTGTGTCCCTTTTCAGATTTCTCCATATCATCTCCATTAGTCCAGGAGTCTAGTTTTTTCTTCTTGTAGGTGGGGTTTTTATTCTTGTTAGAATGAAGAAGAAGAGACCCTTAATTATAAAGAGTCTCAAATAGAGATCACTTCTCTCATTCCTTAAGCATAGGTTGAGAGATTTCAATTGTAATAGGTTGAGTAAGGGTAGGAGAAGCACATTCAATGAAAAAGGAGATAACAGGGTCATGGAGAGGGGAGGATTCTATGTCCACAAGAGGTTTTCTCTTTTTTGAAGGAAGGGAAGGAATGGCAGGAGGGGGTTGAAGGATAGCTCAATCAATAAGAGGGTCATCAGGTTTAAGGAATATAGAATTTTTTATGGTGATAATAGGTTCAGGGTGGATAGATAGAGGTTCAAAAGGATTAGATGAAGGGACAACAACAACCTATTTCTTGGATTAAGAGCCAACTTTCACATACCTTGTAGTTTTTTTATTTTGGGCTTGCCAATCTCTTGAGGGTTGAGACTGTCTTGAATAAGAGGACTTGGACTTGTAATCCTTAGAAACATGGCCATATTCATGAAAAAGTTTACTCTAATAAGTGATTTTTTCATAGTCCGGAATCTTCTCATGAATCCAGTCTCCATTTTTAAGAATTATTTTCTCTGGTATTCATTTTTCTATGTCAACTACATAGAGTTGAGCACAATCATATTTCTTACCGTTAGGCTCAAAATTATCTAGATAATTTTCAATGGAGTTTCCTATAGAGACTAGACTATCAGCCTCTCAACAAGGAAGAGTAAGAAAAGGAAGGCAGACCCAGACACAAACAACAAATGGGATGTCAAATTCTACGTGAAATTCAAGATCCATTTGTTTAAATAGAGGCCTCTTGGGCCCATAAAATATGGGCCATTTCTGAACATCAAGTCCTTATTTTCTTTGTAATCGAATAGAAAAAATAATTAGCCTATGCCACTAGTAAAATATTATGGGGCCAGAGACAAGCCTAACCCAATATTTATCTATCCAATCTTTAGTAGTTTTATGAGAGTGTCACATAGCTATGAACTTCTATATCAAGCCTCTTTTAGCAAGAGTAAGAGTTCTAGCATGGAAAGTTTTAGAATGGATTTCCACTGCAGGATCATTATCAGTTTTCTTCACAAATTTTCAAATGGTCTAAGTTGATTTTGTCTTCTTCCTCTATCCTTGAAAAAGGGAACTGAATGTTGAATCCATTGGGTTATCTTTTGGACCCGATGAGATTCGTTATCACATTGTTGGGATTGAAGGCTTAAAATTGGGAATGAACCAAGAACGTTGGTGTTTGGAAAATCGATGCATGAGAGAAGTTACATAGCTTGAAATTATTCTTCACTGAGATCATTTAAAATGTTATGAAATGGTCATATCATACATCTTTGTTGGATAAAAATGATTGTGAAAATAATAAAATCACCATTTATTAAAGAAAAGTAGTTTATAACTAAAATAATGGAAAATACAACAAGAAAAGTTGAGAACAATAGCTTACATATTAGAATGTCAGGACCTCGTCCGCAAGACTAGGGGATCCAATAAGAAATCTCCTAATGAAGTGGATGGATCGAAAGAGTGTCTCTTTTAAAAATATTAAAGACTATATAATAATACATATAATCCAAATTCACACCCCATCTTCAACTTTAGTTCTATCTTCATTTCCCCTATCTCTCCTTTTATGTCTTGCATCTCTATGAATTTTGTTCTTAGGCGATTGGTCCCAAGATTTATGAGTGTTCCAATAGGCTAGGTACCAATGTCTTATATGAGAATTCCTACTTATGATGTTCCTACATAAGCGTGTGTCCATACAACCCTTACTTTTAAATTTGTTGTTAAGGCATCTACACATGTTTATAATAGTGCTCCGACAAATACTAATGTTATTAAGGAGATATTGGCAAGACGACAATCGTAGAGAATTAGAATAATAGAGAACAATAGTTTAGATAATAAAAACTATATCATAAAATTTATAGTTTAGAGAATAAGAATAATAATTCAAATTAATTTTTTTATTAGTTTCAAAAATATTCTAAATTAATTTAAATGATTTCAATCAAATTAATTCTACATTGGTTTCCAATATTAGAGAATAAGAGAAGAATCGATCTTGCATACAACAACACTGGGTTTTTGAGAGATTGGGCGCCGAAGATGAACCCTACAGCCGCCGTAGCCTCAATGCCCTTGGCCGCCGCTTGGCCTCGGCTCTCTACCGATGAAAGGGAAGTTCGATTCCAGAACAGAAGGCCGGAGCATACCCTAATACCTGATAAGCAGGCATTGAGCGGAGAATCGGAGCCGAAGCCGAACCCTAGCTGCGAAGCTGCCGCCGCCGTCGCCTCCTTGTCCTCGGCTGCCGCTTGGCCTCTGCGCGGCCATGCCGCTGAAAGGGAAGCTCGATTTAGGGTCTTTCCATACGCTCCCCTGCTCCCTTTCTGACTCTCCTTAGCAGATCGACTCGGCTTTCCTGGGCAAAACAACGAGGAGAAGGGCGAACCCGAGATGAAACTCCATGCGGATGTTGAGCCGAAGAAAGCTGTGAACCTCCATGCGGTGTGCACAGGCACGCATAGCCATGGCAGCTCAGGCCCCTCCACTGATCAATGGCCTCTCTACAGATCTGTTGCCCTTCCCTTTGCAGCGGATCTGAGTTGGAGCGAAAGCTACCTTAGGCAGAAGATTTTCTCTCCCCTTCAGCCTCCTTTGCGTCAAGAGATGGGAGACCCAAAAGACTCAGGCCCTGTGCTGCTCCAGAAATCTCTTGAAAATTCCTCTGCCCCCTTTCAGGTTCAAATCGCACAGATCTCTGGCAAGACCATTCTGCAATGGGTATACCCATCAGATCTGGTGCAGAACCTCAAAGAAAATCTGGAACACCGACTTGGGATCCCCTCAGCCCTACAGAGACTTATTTTCCAAGGTAAACAACTTGATGATCCTCTTCCTCTCTCTTTCTACAGCATAAAAAACAATATCTCTTTAGTGTTTTCCTTTCGCTTGAGAGGTGGAGCTGCAGGTCAATCCTCTTCTGCTCCTCCATACTCCTACAAAGCTGCAGTCCGCTCTGAGATACCCATTTCCCCTGAACCTCCCAAACCCAAGCCTTTTTTGGTTGACAAGTTGGAAGAGGTTCCCTCTGTTGAGATCTCCCACTCTGACCTTGCAGATGACATTCAAAAATTCGCTGAAAGGGCCATCATCTGCAGATTCAATGGGCTCTGGCCTCGCTCAAAGGATCTTTATGACTGGATCAATGACAACTGGACTCACCACTGCAAGGTTTACTTCTGTGCAAAGGGATATTTTATAGTTCTATTCGACAATCCCAAGCACTACGAAAAGGCCTTAGAAGAAGGCCCTTGGTTCATGGGTTCAGCAGGACTCTTCTTAACTCCATGGTTCCCAGATTTTGACCTAGCTTCTGCAGTCATCACTAAAGCCCCTGTCTGGATCAGACTTCCAAATTTTCCAGTACACCTGTGGCACACAGCAGTATACAGGCAAATAGGCAACACCTTGGGCAGCTTTTTAATGGGAGATTACTCGAGGGAACAGCAAGGTCTTTATACATATGCTAGAATATGTGTGGAGCTAGATTTAAGCAAGGGACTGCCAGAGCAAATCAATCTCAAGATCAATGACACCGTTTGGACCCAGATCCTAGATTACGAAAACACTGCCTTCCGATGCCGTCACTGTCACCTAACAGGGCACCTGCAGAACTCCTGCCCATCGCTGACTGCAAGAACGAAAAAAGGCAACTTTGCAAAATCCAAACCCAAGCGTTGGACCCCCTGTTCTCCACCGCCAGCAGGGAGCTCTGACTCCCCAAGCTCGGAGGATGAGGAAAGCGATTCAGAACCGGACCAGGCGCCTCAGCCGATGGATCCGTCCACAGATGCTCAGGGGCACACCTCTGTCACAGCAATCTCCCAGAAACGCGCCCATGAGACTTCCTCCTCTGAATCAGAAAAGGAGATCCCGAAGATAGAGAATTCCAGTCTTCAAGTTGTTTTAGCTCATATTCCCCATGATGGCTGGACAAAAGTCAATAAAAAGAAAGGGAAAAAACATTGTGTTGAAGTTTCTGCCCCTGTGGGGTAAAAGTCAGTCAGTCAGTCTTTGCTCTCAAGTTATTTGATGTAGCTCCGAGATTGATTCTCTTTTTCTCCGGGACCGAGGTTGATGGTTTCATCATTTCCGGTCTGCCGGTCTCTTGTTTCTCTTGATTGTACTATATTTTACTCAATAGAATTAGTCTAAATTCAGAAAAAAAATATTAGAAAATAAGAATAATAATTCAAATTAATTTTTTTATTAGTTTCAAAAATATTCTAAATTAATTTAAATGATTTCAATCAAATTAATTCTACATTGGTTTCCAATCAAATTATCAATGTTTATATAATAATGATGTATAAATATAATACAATTATTACAATTATACCACTAACATTTCTTCTTATAATAATATTACCATCACCATATAATATAATTATATAGGGATCTAAGAAAAAATCTCTATCGAAGTGGATGGATCAAAAGAGTGTCGCTTTTAAAAATATTAAACACTATATAATACTACATATTATCCTTATTCACACCCCATCTTCGGCTTTAATTCTATCTTCATTTCCCCTATCTCTCATTTTATGTCTTTCATCTCTATGGATTTTGTTCTTAGGAGATTGGTCCCAAGATTTATGAGTGTTCCAATAGGTTATGTACCAACGTTTTCTATGAGAATTCCTATTGCTTATGTTCCTACATAAGCATGTGTCAATACATCCCTTTTAAATTTTTTGTTTAAGGCATCTACACGTGTTTATAATAGTCTTCTGACAAAGACTAATGTTATTAAGGAGATATAGGCGAGGGGACCATCGTAGAGAATTAAAATAATAGAGAACAATAGTTTAGATAATAAGAACTATATAGAAAAATTTATAGTTCAGAAAATGAGAAAAATAATTTAAATTATTTTTTTGTTAGTTTCAAAAATACTTTAAATTAGTTTAATTTAATTTTTCATTGGTTCCCAATTAAATTATCAATGTTTATATAATAATGATGTATAAATATAATACAATTATTACAATTATACTATTAACATTTTTTATTATAATAATAATAATAATATTATATAATATAATTACTATATTAAATTCGTATTATTGCATCGAGAGGTGCTCTACAACCCAATATATGAGGGAGATGTTGTCACATAATATAACGTTACATTAAAAATATGAAAAAAAATATGATGGAGATGTTGTCATGTAATGTAATGTTACATTAAAAAATATTAAATATATATATATGTGTGTGTGTGTGTGTGGGGACTAATATATATTGTATATGCCAAAGATATGTGTAACATTACTATATATGTGTTGGCTAATATATATTGTATATGTTGAAGATATGTGGAATGTTAGTTTAAAACAATTAATTAAAACAAACGTTACTTTAAAAAAATAATTAAAAAAAATGTGTCCACTAATATTACCAAACTCAATTAAAAAGATTAATTAAAAAAATGTGTCGGCTTATATTAACAAACTCAATTTTGAAAATGATATATATACAATCTAAACAAACTCAATTTTGAAAATGATATATATACAGTCTAAACAGAGATTTATTCTTCAAATAATAAAGAAAAATAGGTAAAGGAATCAGAGGATTCAATTGGGCATATCCTATAATAACAACCAGGTAAGTTTCGTGGCGTTTAGGATTTCCGTTGTGTGATTTATGTATAATAATAACCCGGAAAATTTATATTCGTGGTGTTTAGTTTTTCGGTTAATCATGTAAACTTATATTTTGTTGTGTTTAGGTTTTTGGTTGTAGGAAGGTAAACTCAATATAATGGAGGGTGCTCAATAAAATTACTAGGAGTGAGGGGAAATTTTGAGTGGAATGTAATATTTAGGATGGGGTGTGACCTGAAATATTAGGTAAACTTTAATAATATTACATTTTAATTAGTATTTCTCCCACCCCTAGACACTATTTATTAGATAAGGGTAGTTATAAATATTGGGTAACATATAGCATTGTAATATTATATTTTATGTAATCAATATATTTTTAACAATTAATATAGTTGTGTGCCATCTATAAATTTAATTAATAAGTGGATAAAAACTTAATATTTACAGTATGACAAGATTTTTAATCATGAATATTTACCATGGATATTATTAACTTCTAAATAGGTTTTTTTTACAATACCATGGGTCAATACCCACAAGAGAAAGGTAGAGAGGGAGAGGAGGGAAGAAAATTATAATACCATGGGCTACTACCATGGTTTATCAATAACATGGGCCATCTAGACTTTTGATTATTATGTTATGGATATAGCCTTTTAATTGTTACAATACCATGGGCCAATACGATGATTTATCAATACCACATGCCCGAAAACAATAACTTATTTCAAAATAAAGAAAATTACAAATATTTTAATTTAATTTAATTTTATAACATTTTTTTGAGGTATATCTAAACCCTCCATCCTTGGGACTACTAACAATACTTTCATAAAGATTAAATGGAGGTTTTAATAAATTAAAAAATGGGAATACTTTTATATATACATATGTGAAATTTATATAATATACATAATATTATAAAGAACTAGGATAGATGCATCCTAAACAAAGATCCAAGTGAAGTGAGAAAGCAAAGTGATTAACAATGATAGAGGAAAGATAGTGTGTGATTCTTTTAATTTTTTTATTATTGTATTTTCTTTAACATGATTGATCCAAAATATAGGTTTAATATTATACAACCAATTATGTTTTTTTATTAATTTAGATGCTTTCTTAAATACAATACAATGGGATCATGTTTAAGAAAGAGAGTGAGATGGAAGGGGGAACAGAGTCTGGGAGAGAGACATAGAGCTGAGAGACATGGTGAATGAAATAAAGGAAGAGAGAGAGGAGGGGGAGAGAGGGAGGGAGAGATGGATTTGGAGGGGAGAAGAGAGGGAGTGACAAGGGATAGATGAAGATGGAATGAGGGAGACAGGAGACAAGGGAAGAGAGAGAAAAGGAGAGGATAAAGATGGGGAAAGAAGGGCAAAAGAGAGATAGGGAGACATAGATATGGAAGGGGGAGAGGGGGAGAGAGAGAATGAGAGAGGGTGGGAGATAGTGATAGAGTTTGAGGGTGGAGAGAGAGTTTGTATGATGGGGGTAGAGATGAAAGGAGATGGGAGGGAAGTCAAGAGAGAGGAAGGAAAAAGAGAGACGACTTGAGAGAGAGGCGGAGATAGAGATGGATTTGGAAGGGGAAGAAATACATAGAGAGATAAAGGTGGAGAGGGAGTGGCAAGGGAGAGATGGAGAGTCTGTGTGTGTGTGTGTGTGTGTGTGTGAGAGAGAGAGAGAGAGAGAGAGAGAGGAAGAGGGAGGGAGAGAGAGATAGATAGATATGGAGAGAGAGTGTATATGTTTTGGGGGTGAGAAGGAGAGACAAGGGGATATAAAGATATAGAGGGGGTGGGGCAAGGGGTAGAAGAGAGAGGCAAAGAGAAAGTGGGAGGAAGAGGGATAGATGGGAGATAGAGATATAGATGGAGGGGGTAGAGAGAGAGAGAGAGAAGGGGAAGAGATAGAGAGGGAGAGATAGATAGATAGATATGGGGAGAGAGAGAGAGCATGACATATGTTTAGGGGGTTGAGATAAAGAGACAAATAAGGAGAGATGGAGGGAGGTATAAATATAGATGGCTGGGGGAGAGAGGAATGAAGAGAAAGATAGAAAGTTTTGGAGAAGCAGATAGAGTGAGACGAAGGAGAGAGGGAGGGGAAGAGAGAGAAGGAGAGGGAGAGGGAGATAGACACATAATGGAAGGTGGAGAAAGAGGGAAGAAGAAAGAATCTCACAGAGACAACTACATACATAGAAGTTAGATCTAGAAAGTGATGAATATTTTAGACTTTTACTAAAATAGATGTATTGATTTCAATGTAGTTGTTGATTTCTCAACCTATTTGATCACATGCACTATATGCATTGATTTCACTGTAGATGTCGATTTATAATTCTATTTAACACCTTACACTAGTGGCATTGATTTCAATGTCGATGTTGACTTCTACTCTTATTTGATTGCTTACACAAGATGCATTGGTTTCAGTGTAGATATCGATTTTTAATCCTATTTTTATCACGTTCACTAGATTCATTGATTTCAATGTAGATGTCAATTTCTAATCATATTTAATACCTTACACTAGATGCATTGATTTCAGTGTAGATGTTTATTTCTACTCATATTTGATTGCTTGCATTAGATGCATTGGTTCAAGTGTAGCTATTGATTTCTAATCCTATTTGATTGCTTGCACTAAATGCATTGATTTAAGTTTAGATGTTGATTTCTAATCCTATTTGATTGTTTGCACTAGATGCATTGATTTTAGTGTAGATGTTGATTTATGATTTGATGCAACAATATGTATGATGTACATTAATTCCAAAGTAATTATATTAATAGTGTGCATTTATTTTAGTGTAAGCACATCTCTACCTTCTCCATCTATATCTCTATCTCCCATTGTCTCTCCTTCTCTATCTCTCTATCTCGACCCCTAAACATACACACTCTCTCTCCATATCTATCTATCTCTCTCCCCCTTCCTTTCCCCTTCCTCTCTCTTCCCCTTCTCTCTCTTTCTAACATTGTGATCTCCATATGTATATCTCTTCCTCCATCCCTGTCTTTGCCTCTCTCTTCTTCCTTCTCTCCCCCATCTATATCTCTATCTCCCCTTGTCTCTCCTTCTCACCCACAGAACATACACACTATCTCTCACTATAAGCACATAAAAATTATTCAACCATAAATACAATACTTGAATTTTCATCCTAAATAAAATATTTGCTTACCCCAAGGGTTTGCATCTTCAAACTATAAACCATATATAATTGGGTACATTCTTAGTATTCCCATTTTCCATCATTCAGCATTGTTAATTACTTTGCATTCAAAAGTTGTAATAGAAAATAACTACCATTGAAAATTAATTGGGGTTTAAATGATCTAGGATTCCAAATAGTTTCAAATTGATTGCAATGAAGATTGTTTGTAATTGACTATATTCTTAGTATTCACATTTTATATATATCAAAATTTTTACATTGACACTTTGCACTCAAAAATTTTATTGCATCATTTTTCATTATTCAAGTTACTAACTAAGTCTCTCATCTCAACAAACTAAGGTAACTAAACAATTTTTAAATTAAATTGACCAAATTAGTCTTAGACATATTTAGCATATTTAAAATGAGCAAGATAATTGGATGTTCAACAAATTTTGTATGGTCGCACACAACTGAAACAACCTAAATCCATCTTAACACCGATCTATTAAGATAGGTCTAGGCTGTTTATTTTACAATAATGGTTATTTATTGATATTATTATATTATTTCAATAGTATTAATATAATATATTATATTATTACTATTTAAATAATATTAAATAATATTATTATATTATTTCTATATTGTTATTATTTTAAATAGGTTTAATCTAATTTTTATTAGATAATATTATTATAATAATATAATATAACATAATATTATTACTCGATTATATTCATATTATTTTATTTATATATTATAGATATACCAATATTATCTAATAATAATGATTTATTAGTGCTATTATATTACCTGAATAACATTATTATAATATTTTAATAGTATTATTATAACATATTATATTAATACTATTTTAATAATATTAAATAATATTATTATATTATTTTTATCTTATTATTATTATTTTAAATAAGTTTCATCTCATTTTTATTATATAATATTACTATAATAATATAATATACTATAATAATATAATATAACAAATATTATTACTACATTAAATTCATATTATTTATAGATATACTAATATTATCTAATAGTTATTATTTATTAATACTATTATATTATCTCAATAATAATATTATAATAATACTATTTTAATAATATCATTATTTGAGCCCACGGGGCTTTGGATTAATAGTGAATGGGTGCATTGCCTCCTTACGCTAGGTCACTAGCTCAAATCCCTTGTAAATGCTTACCTACCAAAAAACAATATCATTATTTCATATTTTATTATCATTATACTTCTATTCATAATAATAATATTATTATTTCTTATTTTAGATGTTATTTAATTTAATTTTTATTATATTTTGTTATAATAATATTAATATCATAATATAAGATAATATAATATAATATAATATAATATAATATTATATTATATTATATTATATTATAATTATATTAAATTCATATTATTTTTTATTATTATATCAAAGTTATGTTATTTTTTTTTACTTTGGCATAAATATATGATTATTTATTATACTATTATATTATCTTAATAATATTATTTTATTTTAATAATAATTTTATTATATTAGTGATATTTTATTTTGATTATACTTTCTTAATACAATATTATTACATTCAAATATCATTTTATTATTAATTCATAAACATATGAATATCATTTATAATAGTTATAGTTATTGTTATTGTTTTATTTTATTTTTACAATTATTAATAATAATGAAAAAAATAAATGATAATGATAAAAAATAATAATTTAGATATTAATATTTTAGAAAAGGATAACAATAATTTAGAAAATAATATATATTAAAATGAGAAAATCACTATTTATTAGGTAACAATAATTTAGAAATATAAGAATGTTAACCAAAACAAGAAAAATTGAGAACAATAACTTACATAATAGAACAATATAGATTGAGAATAATAGAGAACAATAATTTAGATAATGAGAATTATATAATATAACTTATAGTTTAGAAAATGAAAATAATAATTCAAATTAGCTACGTAATAATTTTAAAAATAAATTTAATTTAATTTCAAATTAGTTGTAAAAAGTTCCACATTGATTTCAATCAAATTAAGTTTAACTTTTCTCAAAGCAAATTATCAATATTTATATCATAAAATTATTTATGTGTAATATGATTATTACATATTAATATATCTTATTATAATAATATCACAATCATAAAATAATATAATATAATTACTATATTAAATTCATATCATTTATTACTATATTATAGATATATCAAAAGTAGTTATAATAAATGCCCATGAGATGTTAAGGCACTATGTGGTCTAAAGGTAACTGGTTCAAAATTTCATGGAAAATAATCTAGTCATGTTAAGGGTTGGTGTGACCTAGGCCGGGTGTTATCCTTGGGTGATTTTGAATACTTAGATACCCTTGTATTGTGGTTATTCAAGCCACATATTAGTGTGTCCTGATCATCTCAGGACTCGCATATCCTAGAAAACAAAATATATATATATATATATATATATATATATATATATATATATATATATATATATATATTATTTATTAATACTATTATACTAACTTAATAATAGTATTATAATAACTGAAAACTGAAGCCCTAGTTCCAGAAGATTGGTTTTAGAAACTTCGGAGAGAAAAGCTAGGGTTTGACACTGGAAGCAACAGAATCAAGCTGGTAACCATGGAGGGGCAAGGAGGAGGGAGCTCCACTCCCTCCTACAGTAACATGGTTTCAAACAGAGGCAGAGCAGAGAATAGAAACAAGCCACAAAGCTCCTCGGAGCACAAGACAAAAATCTCTGACATCCAAAAGGCAGAAGGCAACAAACCCCATGAAAAGGAAGGGACCCACGAGGAGGTCCGACAGGAGGAGAAAATAGAAGACAACAGTCAGGGATCTGAGAATATAGCTAAGATGGGGCCCTGCAAACCAAAGTCCAACATTAAACCATGGGTAATCCTAAATGATCCAGCTCTGCTAGAGCACAGGGATCATATGACAACCTATGCGATCATCTGCAAGTTTATGGGCATCTAGCTGACGGAGAGAGCATTGTACACTTGGATAAAAAACACATGGAAACCAAAAGGAGAGTTAACGATACATCTTGGATCCAAGGTTTTTTTTATTGTAGTATTCATGAACCTCGAGGACAAGGACAAAATTTTTGAAGGAGGACCATACTTCTATGTTGTTGCTCATCTCTATATGTGACCTTGGATGTTGAACTTTGTTTCGAAGTGAGAAATGTTCAGATCGGTCCCGGTATGAATTAGACTATACTCCTTACCTTTAGATTATTGGATTCCCAAATCTTTAAAAGCTATAGGTAACAAATTAGGTCATTTCATAAAGATATCAGAGGTGACTCTGGGAGGAAAATATACCTCATTGCTCGCATATGTGTAGAGATGGACTTATCAGGAGCACTTCCAGATGAAGTCATCTTAGAAGTTTATGACGAGGAATGGGTTAAGGTAGTTGACTATGAATGCATACCATTCAGATGTTGCAAATGTCATGAACATGGACACCTATTCAGAGATTGCCCTCTTAATAAAAGGGAGGAACACCAGAAAACCAACAAAGGAAAAGACCCTATAGGGTTTACGAAAGTGGGAGGAAAATGGAAAGGAGGGGGGAAAAGACCCAAAAGAAACCTAGTGAGAGCAAAGGACCAAGTCACAACAGTTTTGAAATTTTAGAGGATGAAGTGGAAGAGGAAGGAATACAAAAGAAACAAGAGGACCAGCAAAGTGGAAAAGGAAAAGAGGCTAGCATGGAGATCACATAGGAACAAAATGAAAACAAAATGGACCCACTGAGTACCATGGATCTAGAAAGGGACCATGATATGACCCTAAGTGAAAGTGGTACAAAGGACCAAGACTTACAGGAGATCCTTGAGAGGGAGAACCTTGAACTAGAAAAGTTTCTAGAACAAGGAAGCAACAAAGGAATTAACTCTCTACCTCAGGAGGAAGTTGATAGGGTGCAACAGTTATTCCTTAAAAAATCACATCAAAAGCTCTAGGAGTCAAAAGAGGTCATGATAACCACAAAAACAAAGGGGTTACATCAATGGGATTAATATTAGGAAAATCCGCCAAAAACCCAGGTAAGAAAAGAGGAAGGAAGAGATAGAAAGAATTGCTGCTAGAATGTGGAAAACTCATGATTGACTCAGGCAAGATGAAATATCTCTCTAGTTACTCCTTTATAAACCCCCCTCAATGAAGCTCAGTACCTAGAACATTAGAGGACTAGGGAGTAGAAGAAAACAAAGAAATCTAAGTAATAGAATCAAAGAAGAAAAACCAGACATGATGTTCATACAGGAAACCAAATGCTCATTAGAGAAGATCAGAGAAAATCATAGCAAATGGTTAAGTAAATATGAGTATCTTGAAGTCAAAGCAACTAACTCAGCTGGTGGAATTCTCACTTTATGGAATCCTTATAAATTTGGTATACTTGATGCAGAGGCATCCAGACACCACCTTTCTTTGATTATTCAACCTGTGGGGGACAAGGAGTGTTACATGATCACCAATTTCTATGGCCCTCAACTACTAGAAGATAAAATCAGACTCCTCTCCTCTCTGGAGGAAATGAAGCAAAGACACCCAGCAATACCTTGGATTCTAGGGGGAGACTTCAATATGATTAAATCTCTCACAGAAAAAAAGGGGGAACCAGAACACTTGGTAGAGACTCAGTTGCCTTCCAGAACTTCCTCACCAATATGAGACTGGTGGATATGGACACAAGTAATGGAATATTCACATGGAATAACAAAAGAGGGGGTACTACCCAAGTAGCCTCAAGATTAGACAGATTCATAATCTCAGAAGAACTTTTGCTCACTAGACGAAGCCTGATAGCATTCATCCTCCCTTTTGGAGGCTCAGACCACTGGCCCATCCAGCTGGAAGCTTCCTTAACTGATACACCAAGAAATAGACCCTTCAGGTTTGAGAATGTCTGGCTCACTCACTCTGATTTCCTCACAAACATTAAGAAGTGGTGGAAAGAAGAGTTACACTCCCAAGGCACGAAGATGTTCCTTCTACATCTCAGGCTCAAACACATCAAGAGAAAACTCAAAGAATGGAATAGAAATGAGTTTGGCAATATCTTCAAAGCTAAAGGAGAAGTGGGAAAGCAATTACAGGAAATTAACCAAATTCTCATCACTAAAGGCTTCACAGAGGAAAGAAAAGAGCTAGCCAACTCTCTTCAACAAGAATGGGACAACAGATGTCTCCAAGAGGAGATCTTCTGGAGACAGAAATATAGAGTACAATGGATTAAAGAAGGGGAAAGAAACACCAAATTCTTTCTCATGTCCACCATAGCACACAGAACTAACAACAGGATTTTGAAACTCATAGATTCTCAAGGAACAGAGAAAAATACTCATGAGGAAATGGAAGATGTACTGGTCCAACATTTTCAAGGCATTGCTGAGGAAACCATAGCAAACAGATTCCAATTCACGAAAAGATTCACTCAGCACATTCCTAAGCTGGTTTCCAGGGAAGATATCATAATCGCAATAGGCCAACGACGGAGGAAGAGGTCCAATGAAGTTATCAGAGATATTCACAATGGAAAAGCTCGAAGCCCAAATGGTTTCAATGTGGACTTCTTAAAAATATGTTGGAAGATTGTTAAACATGACATTCTGGAGGTAGTGGAGGACTCGAGAAACTCTAAATCAATTTTGAGGGAACTTAATGAATCCTTCATTGCCTTAATCCCCAAATAAGAAAAATCCACCTCTCCTAACAAGTTCAAACCCATAGCACTATGCAACGTGGTGTAAAAAATCATTTCCACAGTCATTGCCTACAAACTCAAACCCCTCCTCCCAACTCTGGTGTTAGAGGAACAAACGAGTTATGTGGAAGGGAGGCAAATTCTCAATAACATCATTCAAGCTCATGAAGTGGTACATTCCCTCAAAACCAATAAGCAAGCGGGAATGATAATACAACTGGACATAGCGAAAGCTTACGATAAATTAAGTTGGGCTTACATAAGGGTTGTACTCAAAGCATATGGCTTTGACCACAATTGGATAAGGTGGGTTATGGCTCTAGTTACCATGGCCAGTTGTTCAATTCTTCTCAATGGCTCTCCATCCAGAACCTTCAAGCCTTCGAGAGGTCTCAGACAAGGAGATCCTCTCTCCCCATTCCTCTTCATTCTCATGATGGAAGGGTTGGGTAGAGTGATCATTACTGCCAATAAGGAAGGACGAATATAAGGACTAAGACTCACACAGAACAGAGACATTGTGACACATCAACAATTTGTGGACGATACTATGTTGCAGGGAATTCCAATAGTCAAGGAAGCCAAAGCATTCAAGAAAATTTTGTATGAGTTTGCAATGGTAGCTAGCACTAAGGTAAGCCTCTCAAAATCAAAGATCTTCTTTTTCAATACTGATATTTATATTCAAAGAAATTTATTCTAGGCTTTCAAAGAGATTCACTTCCCTCAAAGTATCTGGGAATTCCTCTCACTGATAAACCGTTGAACAAGGACATTTGGAAGTTTGTAACAAATAAATTGAAAGACAAGGTCAACAAGTGGACAAGCAGAGCCTTGAACCTAGTAGGGAGGCTAGTCCTCACTAAATCGATACTTCAAACTATCCCAATCTACATGCTATCAGCCCTTCCAGCTCCAAAGGGAGTCCTTCAGCAAATCAAAAATATTCAAAGAGACTTTCTCTGGGGCAAAGGGGAAGAGAAAAAGAAATGGGCTCTGGTTGCTTGGGATAAGATCTGCAAACCCAAATCACATGGTGGTTTGGGTCTACATGACCCAGATATCCTAGACAAAGTTCTGGGAGAAAAACTGTGGTGGATATGGCTAAAGGAAATACAAAAACCCTGGGCGAAACTCTGGAAACAAAAATATGCTATGAATTGGCAAGAAACAGACCTCATAAGAATGACAGGACACATAAAAGGTTCCCATATCTGGAACAAGGCCTGGGAGAATAGAGCTTTAGTTCAAAAACATAGTTTCTGGGAGATCAGAAATGGAAATCTAGCCTGGTTATGGGAGGACAACTCGTAGCAGGAAGGTAACCTTATCAGAGAGGAATTAGAAAACATCCAAACTGATACCATTAACAAAATATTAAAGAAAGTAAGTGACTATTGGGATTAGTCAAGGGACAATGACAAATGGATATTTTGGAAGCTGCCAGACTACAGTGAGCTGACTCCACTGAAAACTCAAGCTAAAGCTCTGGCAACTATTCTAGAAAAGAGACAAATTTTAACCTCAACTTCAGATGACCTATTAAGATGGGGCAGCAATAATCAGGGAGTTTTCAACCTCAAAGAAGCCAAAAGAATAGGCACAGTTCTTAACTTTCCAAACACTGAAAAATCATGAAAAGACCTATGGAATAACCCACATTGAATGAAGATCAAACTATTCAGGTGGCTGGTTCAACAAGACAAGATTCTAACTTGGGATAATCTAAGAAAGAGAGTTTTTGCTGGCCCCTCAAGATGTCACCTATGCGGCCAACAGGAGGAGACGACAAATCATCTTCTCAACCTCTGCTCCTACACATCAACCCTATGGGACTGGATAGCGGATGTCTTCAAGCAAACATACAGGAATGAAAATAATATAATGATTATGTTCAAAAATTGGAGAAGATATTTCTCGGAAAATGAGACAATGAACACAGCCTGGGCTCTGAATCCAGGGTTCTTGATCTGGAATGTATGGAAAGAGCACAACAATAGGATCTTCAAAGACAAAAAGGTTCCAGTTAGAAGCATAATTACGCTAATCCTAAAACATTTCAAGGAGATGGTCAACACCCTTGGTGGTTGTACTACAGGAAAGCACACTGGCCACAGGGAGGCTCACATTCTGAAAAGGTTGGAACTTCAGACACATATCCCTCAAAGTCTAAATCATACCACAAATCATACTTCAAAGGGAAAGGCTTTCTAGCAACCCCCTTCACAGGGTTTTTTAAAATTCAACACAGATGGAGCCTCAAAAGGTAACCCTAGAGATGCTGGTTATGGAGGAGTCGTAAGAGATGAGGAGGGCAACATAAAATTCATATTTCACAATCATCTTGGAAAATCAACCAATAATATGGCTGAACGGCTTTCGAGCAATGCTGGGAGATTCTAATAGCTCACAATACACACAACATTATTATCGAGGCTGACTCGGAGTTAGTAATCAATTCGGTCAAGCGAATAGGCACAGGAACAGCTCCAGATAAAATCTCAAGCCACTGGAGGCTTCTACAGGTTTATCACAGAATTCAATCACACCTAAGAATTCTAAGAACTCTCAGTTTCGTGCATGTTCGCAGGGAAGCCAACAGTGTAGTGGACTGGCTAGCCAATGAAGGGGTAAGATGCAAACAAGATAACATGTGTTGTAGGTGGGAGGAGGTACCAGACAGCGAAATGTGGGAAGGTTGTACATCTCAGGCCCTCACAGACATGGAGCAATACCAAAACAGACAGGGCAACTGACTATCACTTTTCACCATTGAAGATTTAGAGCATGTTAGAAAGATACACAGTGTTTGGGAACTTGCGAGTCTCGAATGAGATCACCATGGTTTGCCTTTGCATTGGTGCCATTGGAAGCTGGGCCAAAGAATGGGTAACCAGGCACATGGTAACATTCAGTCCCAATGGATGGCTCAGAAGTAAGGAGGGCAATAGGCACAGAGTCACAGTGGCTTGGCGCCATAGTGGGTCAGAGTGGTTTCCAGGTCCCTGGGCACCCTCAAAACCTGAAACGACCTTCGAGAACAACAAACGAAGCCACTCATTGTACATCACGTGGCTCTGTGAGGAGAGGGATTACCACCCTTATTTGTATCATGTGGGATCATGGAGAGGTAGATCAAAGGCTACAGGCCAACGAGCAGGTTGGTGGGTCCGGGAAAAAGTCAAAACAGCTTACAGTAAACCACCATTTTCGGGTGCCCTCAATACCAAAAGTGGTATCTATGAATAGCACGCGATGCCACTCAACTGTCAACACGTGGATTGGGGTGGAGAGTGAATACCGCCCTCATCGCGCGGGTATACCTCGGGCTTCTGCTCCATGCGATATGGCCCCTGGCCGTTTGATCATGAGGGAGCAGATCGACGGCTATAGGCTGTCGAGCAAGTTAGTGGGTCCCAATTCACGAAATCTCAGTGGACCCGAAATCTCTTGGATACAATTTATATTTCCTTCTTCAAGTCCGTTGAATGTTTTGTCGGGGCATCAAATTTTGTACGGGTACTAAGGGCTAATTTAATTCTTCCCTTTGTGGAAGGAATTGCTTCCTCTTAACGCCTGTTGTAACTTATGTAACATATTTTCAGTCACAAGTTAATAGAAGGTCCGACTCTTGCTTTAACAAGAAAAAATAAAAATATTATAATAACCCCCAAGGTAGTTCAATTGGTGATGCTTGTGAAAATGAAGTATTATGTTCCAAGAGGTTCCAGGTTCAATCCCTTGAGCTTGTGAGCATACTTGTGGGTCATCCAAAAGGTTATAATGTCAAGATTTACACTTAGAGAGATTTTATCCCTCTAGACCTATGATAAACACACTTAGAGAAATTTTATCCCTCTAGACTTATGATAAACTGAAAGTTAAGCTGAATCTATACTAATAATAGTATTATTATAATAAGATACACCAACCATATTATCATAGTTTTAATATAATAGTAATCCTAATATTTCATCTATTAATATTTCTATTATCAACCTGATATTATTATAAAAGTATTTTTAATAACTTATAATAATAATATTTCATCACATTGTATTGACTCTTTGAAGCAAAGTCTCAGCTCATTGTCACCAATTAAAGATATCTCAGTTTGGTCATCGACCCCATCAGTGCCCTTCATCCCAAAATTTGGGTATATGCCCCTTGCTCAGCATCTAAACGTGCATCCTCGTCCTTCGAGGGAAAAGAGACTTTGGAAGCTATCGTGTCCTCCGAAAATCAAATCTTAATATGGATTCTTTTGAAAAATAAAGCTCCCACCTAGGACGTCCTTCAAAAAATATATTTTCAAAGTCCTAGTCACTACCCCCATTGCCTTGAGGATGCTAAATAAATTCCTCATATTTTCATACATTTCCCTTTCTCCAAAGGGGTGTAAATTTAGAAATTAGAAGGGCTTAAATAAATGTGGCTTGGGAACTCTATGGAGGAATCTCTAAAATCTTGTTTAGATAGGAATCCGAAAGAAACCATAAAAGAACTTCTCTTACTAGTTTGTTGTAGTATCTAGATCGCAAGGAATGCTACCATCTTCAAATACCACGGCCAATCATATATCAGATTTGTTTATAATAGCCTTTTCCTTCAGGATTATTTTCCAAGGAAATTAGCTTCCCAAAATCATCACCAACACTATGAGACAATTATAAAAATAAATAAGTTGTGGGTCTTTTTTGATGGAGTGGCCTAATAGAATCCATCCTTGGGAGGAGAAAGAGGATTCATGCATATATCACATACACATGTCTATTATTTTTCATGTAACATTGGGTTGGCATCAAAACAATATTGTGGAATTGTTTATTCTAAAAAATTTCCAATTTATTGAATTTCTTCAAATCACTAAATATGGGGAATCAATGGTTGTGATCAACTAGATGACTAGGGAGACAAAATTAAAAATTCACATTCTTCTTCCACTTCATTAGAATATCTCCAACACATTAAGAAATTTTTTCATATTTATTTCGCACATGTGTAAAAGGAAAAACACGAGGAAGGGGATCAACCTTCAAAAAGAGGATTGGCATTGGCTAAAGGTAGTGGGAAATCCAAGAAGGTAATGAAGTCATGCTCAACTTTCTCTAGTTATGCCCCTAGGCATAGTTAAAAACTATGTGTGTGTGTGTGTGTATACCCCTTTTCATGGCTAATGTTCGTGCATCGCCAATATTTGAGTGTCCCTTTTGCTCTCGAGTGTGACATTTTAGATCCTATTTTGGTTGATGTTTCTAGTTTTGTATGCAGATATGGGATCCCCTTGAGGGAATGTAGAGATATAATACTCATATACATATTTTATTATGTTGTTTTGAGGGATACATTTTCAGGAGATGCACCTATCAATGACGCATTTGGGCCCTTTTAGATTAAATAAAAGAGTCACCATATAGAACACAAAATATTGTGACGAGGGATCAATGTGTAGAAGGATTTTTTTGATATATGATAAGAAGAACAATGGATAATAGGTTGATATCATTTCTTCCTTGATGTATATTTCTCTTTACAGGTTACTTAGACATAGCACGTTGTTGAGCAAATTAGCACATTGGGCAAGGCCTTTATCTGAAAAAAACTTTTTGATCTTGTTTAACTGAATATGTAATGAACATATAGAAGAACTCTTTGTGCTAATGGCCCAAAATATGAGCATGTTTTCCTTGCAAAAAAATTATTTATAATAAAAGTGTTAATATAAAATCAATACAATAGAAATATTTATTATATTATTATTATTATTATTATCCAATCTTAAGGTCACGGCCAAACCAAACACTAAATTGGTGTATGATACCTCCTCGTTTGTTGGACAAGGGACCGACTTTCGTACAACGATTTTACTGCTAAGTCCACAAAGGCATACATACTATACCCCCTTTGGTTTTGAATGTGTGACCTCTTAGCACGAAACACATGCTTTTAACCATTAGGTCCACTCAATATATCATATATTAGTATTATTAATAATAATTTTATTAGTATTAGTGTAATATATTAAGATAATATTACAAAAATAGTACCATTAATATATCATTATTGTTATTATTATTAATAATATTAATATTTTAATTATATTATAATACTAATACTAATATATCTATATTAGTATTTCTATAGTATTTCTATTGTTAATTTATTAATATTATATGTGTATTTTGTTTTAATTTATTATTGTGATGAGAGACACTCTCTAATCTAGTATAAAAGAGATGTTGTAATGTTATGTAAACATTTTGATGCAGAGAAATTACATAAAAATAAAAATAAAATAATAAATTTAATAATTGTAATTATTGATTAAAACATTTTAATTTTTTTAAATTGTATAAAAATAAAAATAAAATAAAATAATTATAATTATTAATTATGAAATCACTCTAGATTTTTTTTACTTTTAGATCCATTCATCACCCAAATAAAATTAAAAAAATGTTATAATGTCTATATAAATATTTTGCCAAATCAAATTAAATAAATAATAAAATTAAAGAGATTATAATTACATAAAAATAAAAATAAATTTAAATTTAAATTTAAATTTAAATTTAAATTTAAATTTAAATTTAACCAAAATAATATATATATATATATAATCCATCGAGGAAATGCAGAGATGTAATCCTCATACACGGATTTCCTTATGTTTTTCAACGGATACATTTACAGGAGATGCACTTATGACGCATTTGGGTCCTTTTAGATCAAAGGAAAGAGTCACCATACAGCACAAAAAAATTGTGACGAGGGATCAATGGGGGAGAAGGATTTATGATTAAAAAAAAAAAATGGATAAGGGACTTGGACATCGCAAGATGTTGAGAAAATCAGTGCATGGAAAAAGTCTTTATATGAAACAAAACGTTTTTATCTTATTTAACTGAATATGTAATGAACCTAGAGAAGAACTCTTTGGGCTAATGGCCTAGAATATTTCTTTAGAAAAAAACAAGAGTTATATTTAAAGTATTAATATAAAATTAATACATTAACACTACCAATGTATCATATATATTAGTATTATTATTAATAGGCCCAGAATAAGAGTATGTTTTCTCTTTGGAACAAAACCAGGGTTATATTTAAAGTATTAATATAAAATTAATACAATAGAAATACCAATGTATCATATATATTGGTATTATTATTAATATTATTAGTGTAATATATTATGAAAATAGTATTATTAATATATTATTGTTGTTATTAATAATAATATTAATATTCTAATAATATTATAATAGTAATATTAATATATTTATATTAGTATTGTTATTTTATTAGTATTATGTGTATTTTGTTGTAATTTATTATTATGTTGAGAAATGTTTTCTAGTCTAATACGAAAGAGATGTTTTAATGTTATGTTATGTAAATATTTTGATATAGTGATTTTTTTTTCTTAGACTGTGGTTCACAGTTATCCTGGTCAACGAGTGGCGCTACGTCCACAGAAAAATTTGGGTTGATCGACCCCGAAGGGAATCTAGCCCCGCGGCCCACTAGCAAGGCCTGACCCCAAGGGCTTCGAGGAGATTGGACCTTGTGACCTCCCGATGGCGAGGCATTGATTTTGACCAACTAAGCTAACCCTTGGGCTTTTTGACAAAGTGAAATTATATAAACATAAAAATAACTAGCTTACATCTATCATAATTCACCTAGAGGGATCAAATCTATCGATACACAAACCTCCTTTTCTAGAGTGAACAGAGGAGGTTTGCATATCAATATATTTGAAACCTTTGGACGGTTCGGAGTTAGCATGGATTTAGGTTGGTTAAATAAATTAAATAATTGCAATTATTATTTAAAACATTTTGATTCTCTCAAATTATATAAAAATAATAATTAATAATTATAATTATTAATAATTAAATCACCCTAGATCCTTTTTAACCCCCGTCTATGAATCACCCAAATAAAATTAAAAAGATGTTGTAATATCCTATTATGTTATGTAAACATTTTCACTCGATTGAATTACATAAATATTAGAAATAAAAATAAAATAAATAAATAGTAAAATTAAAGAGATTATGTAATTTCCTATTATGTGATATAAACATTTTGAATCGATGAAATTACATAAAAATAAATTTATATATATATAACCAACCTAGATCCATCTTAACTCTAGATCTATCAAGCAATGATAAGGATCAAATTTGTCTAGGTGCAAACCTTTCCTCAAGTTTTACACTCAAAAAAAATATTTTCCACATGAAAAATTTGATCCTTCTAGATGTTTGATAAATCCAAAGTTAAGATGGATCTAGGTTGGTGAATATATATATATATATATATATATATATATATATATATATATAGAGTACTTTAAAAATATTATTATATTAGCCTAATAATATTATTATAATATATGATATTAACACTATTTTTATATTAGTACAATCATATTAATGTTATTTTATTACCATTGTACTTTGGCAAGACCTCTTTCATTAATTTTTTTGAAAAAGGCAAGTTACATATAGAATTCAAATTGTTAGCTTGCCTCAACCTGCCCAAGGGGAAACTAGATCTAGTGGCCAACTAACGACATTATATGTCATCCGAAAGCAAAAAAGTTTAAGACTGGCAAGAAAAGCTATATATGATTGAATATCATGTAGCCTTTTTTATACTAAATAACGAAGATCGGAAACTAGAAACTGTAAGTACTGCATATGACAAAACAAAAGAAAAAATTTAGCCAACCATGCTACTAATCATCTGAAAAATCCACTTGGGTTGGATCCTTCACATTGGATCATAGAAGTTTGGGCTGAGGGATGCACAAAATGTGCTGCTCAATGTGGCTGAGGTCTCCATTATGTTGTTGGAGTTAAGACTAAATTAGCTAGAGATCCTTTTGTATATTAGCAGTTCCATAATCTATCTTGGAAGATTCAGTTGGAGGCATAGCCAAAGAATTGGCTACAATTTTCTTTATTATCCAATAAAGATAGATTGTTTGCTTGTATTCGAAGGACCTACCTCTGGATTGTCCTGGATTAGGCGCCAAATCCTATCAATCACCCAAATCCACATCTGGTTCTACTACCTAATGGTTCAATTCAGCTTCCCAACCCACGATAAGTTGGTAAACTTGAACCAAAGATCGAGTTTGAAATACATGGGCTGTGTTATGAGTGATTTGGGAGGTAGTTTTGTGGCCCCAACTTCTCAGTGGTCGAGGCTGGGACTGGCTAGCACCACAATGCGGCCCTTGCCTTCTGTCATGTACACGACCCCCACTAGTCGAAGATTTAGTGACAGATGAAGGGTGTGCCATGAAATTGATAACCAGAGCACCACTATAATGGCTAACCTTGGACCCAGGCATTATAATTGTAGTCGCTCAGTTGGTGATAGACTTGGGATCCCAAAATCCTCTCGACACAGAAGGACCCGTAGGAATGTCCAAGCGTGCATACAAATTACAATGAGTTATGAGTCTAACATCCCACCAATCATCAAGAAAGGAGAAACAGTTATGGATTGGGAGGGATTGCCACCCAAGTCTCCCTAAGTCAAAGGAAACCAAGATAATCAAACAGACAAAGGAGAACCATATCCAAAAATACCCTAGACATCTGAAGCATGAGAACCAGAATAGTTTCATGGTCATTCCTACAGGTAGACCAACATGCAAAAACAAAGAAATCCCAAAAAAAACTCCTCGAGTACATCCTCATACATGAAAGAAAGATGCCAAAATAAATAAAAACAAAAAATTGACAAGGAGACAGTTCTTCATAGAAAACCACAATTTCCTTCCAACTTTCACAGAGTAGCTTCCACTTAACTCCAGATATCATAATGAACACACTTTTCCAACAGAAAAGAAAAGACTGAGAGCGAACAGAGGGAGTTGTAAAAAGTGATTATGCCATAAGTATATGCCTGCGAAAGAAGACTTGTGAGGGGATGAAACCAACTTCTCACAAGTGGCAGGCCGCTTAGATCTCCAATGCTTGTCGACCACTATCGCTCATCACTCTAGATATTGTTATCACTCTCATAGTTTGAGGGTTATGGGATCACGATGCAGGAAAACCTGCAAAAAATATCTAGAATAGAAGCATCCCTTCCACCTTCCCCCTTGCCATTAATACTAAGCATGCATGCTGCCACCTTTTCCATCTGATTGAGTGTGTGAGGGATGAGATACTACTACCCTTCGCACTTACTACCCATCATATTAATCATCTCTATAGTTCAATACAGTTGGAAATCACCCCGATCGGGGATGTTGGTTCATGGCTTGGATAGAATGGTTACCCTCTCCAATGTCCTGAACCATGATATGTCTTAGATTATTCATATCCTCACTCAAATTTTGGTGGGGCCATGATTTATCCAGAGTCCTACCCTTGATTAAGCATTCCCAATTTGTTAAAAAATCAACAACTTTATTACCTTCTAGCCGAACATGTGAATGGATAATATAGTCAAAGTAGGGTAACAGGCCTCCTATGTCCTGGACTAAGTGGGTTCTTCACCAGCTGTGGTTGAGCTTCTCCCAATTGAATCCATGATTCAGTTTTTTGATAGTCTCAAACACCTAGTTTGAGTTCCCTTCAACCACCATTTTTTTGTACCCTATTTGTTTGGAAATGAGGAGGCCTTTCTTTACTGCATTAATTTTGCTTCATTGTTGCTATCATAACCACAACCTATAGTGTAAGTGAATCTGGTTTGGTTTTTGGAGTCTCTGAAAAAGCCGCCAAAACCTATTGGCCCTGGGTTGCCTTTGGATGCCCCATCAAAGTTCAGCTTCATGAAACCGGTCAGGGGGGAAAGTAACAAGAAGTAGAGAAAACAAGTGAAACCATAAGTTTCCACGAGGATGGGGCAATCGTTTGAGGGGATAGGTTCAAAATATGGAAGATCCTAGCTTCGAGAGGGAAATCCTGCCAATCAACTGGGTGTTATTTATCTGTCGGGATTGTTTCTCTTATATTTTGTATGATTCCTTTCCATACACCTTCCTAAGTATGGCATTGATCTTTTAAAATTTGATGATTTTTTCTTTCCATATAGCCCGTAAAAGGAAACCAAGTGTTACTCCCCAAGTGTAGTTCAGGACTGGGCTTCAAAAGAGGCCTTTTCTCCAAATTTCTATGGATTCTTTTATGTTATGTTGATCCTGGTATACGAAACCAAAAAGGTGGCCTAGATTGTTCCATAGTTTATCAATAAAGGAGCAAGAATTCAAAATATGTTCCATATCTTCATTTTGGCAGACACATAGAAAACATAATGAGGGACCAAGAAATCCCATTTTCTAGAGTTGATCCTAGGTTAGGATTCATCTTCTACAAACCAGCCACAAGAAATATGCAACCTTAGGCCATAAGTTTCATTTCCCTATCTTTCTCTAGAGAGGACTAAAAGTTTCGTAGTTTTCCTCAGCTACTAATATATAAGCCTCCTTTGTATTAAACATTCCTCTGGTGGAGTAGCCCCATCTAAGGATGTCATGACAATCCTGGTTTGCAATTTTTCTGGAGAAGCTCTTTATCCAAAATTTACCATTGATTAAAGTACGGTGGGTTTGCCTAGTCTTACGGGCCCTTCTATTTTTGCGACATTGAGTTTGAATGAGGTGGAAGTCGAAATTGGTTCACTGAGGAAAAATTTTGGAAATTGGTGAAAACAAACATATCTCCCATATATTGTTTATTGAACAATTTCTCTCTTTTCTGCCGTGAGTCTTGCCAAAAAATGGCACTCCCCCCATCACTGATTTCCTAAAAGATGTGTTGGTCAATTAGGTTTTTATTAGTGGACATTGGATTCCAAATTGATGATCCCTTTGGAATGTTTACATTCCTTATTTTTGCCTCTCTGGAGCTTAGCATGTTATATTTTCTAGTCCATACTATTTTTGATAAATCGTGGCCCCTTTAAGCCATCGCCACTAGAGTTTGGGTCCCATGACTTTATTAAGAATGTACAAATATCTAAGGCCTGGGCCTCCTACAATCTTTGGTTTAATAACATTAGTACAAGATACGAGGACCCATTTTTTAATCTTTTAAGCACCACCCCACTGGAATTTTTTGAAGATCTTTATCATGCTCGTGCATGAAGCTTTAGGTGAATCTATACCTTAGAGTTCGTAGATAGCTAAGGATTTTAAAACTTCCTTCAGGATATCAACTCTACTATCCAAATCGAGAGCCCTAAAGGCCCACCCATCGAACCTTGATTGAAACTGTTGGAGAAGGTCTTTCCAATAGGAAGTTTTTAATGAGTTAACCACTAAGGGCATACCCAAGTATTTGATAAGAAAGGTGTCAATACTGAAACCTAGGGAGTGAGCAAGGAAGGTTTGGGTAGAGACAGGAGTATTAAAGAAGAAAATATTTGATTTATCATTGCTAATCATGGTTCCATAGGCTTGCATAAAATCAGAGAGAATATCTTTAATTTTTCGAAAATCTTTAGGGTAAACTTGACAAAATATTATGATATCATCTAAAAATTATTGGTGGGTGATTGGAAAGTCATTACCCCAAAGGCAAGGACCTTTTAGATTGGAAGATCGAGCTTTTAATCTGAGATATCTATCCAAGCCTTCAGCCACCAGGGTGAAGAGGAAGGGGGATATAGGGTCACCTTCTCTAAGACCACAAGAAGGGTTGAAGGTTCTCGAAGGGGAACCATTGAGTAGGATCGAGAAGAAAAGAGAAGATATTAGGGAGGATATACAATTGATCCATTTATGGTCAAAACTGAATGCGTTGAGGAAACTAAGAAGATAATACCAACTGATCTAATCATAAGCTTTTGATAGTTCCAACTTAATAAACATGTCAAGGTTTTTAAGCTTCTTAAGAGAGTGGAAAACCTCCTAAGAGGTGACTATTCCATCAAGAATTTAGCGACCTTCATCAAAACTAGATTGTTCAGGAGATATAAGATTGGGAAGGGGGGGTTTAAGTCTTGTGACCATAATGGTAGAGACAATTTTGTAATTTACATTGCAAAGGGAAATAGGGTGAAAGCCTTGTGGATCCGCAGAAAGGGATGATTTAGGGATTAACGTAATAAAAGTTGAATTTAGACTAGGGCTTACCTTCTGAGTGTGTTGCCACTCCTCCACCAGATCCACAATGTCTTTTCCTATGAAGTTTTAGCCCGCCTGGAAAATTTTTGTTGTATATTTGTCTCATCACAACTCTTTTCTTTTGGCCATCCCTTTGATAATATCCTCTATCTCCTCTATATTAACTTCCCTCATCAAAGCAAAATTATGGTCCCTATTTACTAGATTAGGGATATGATTGGTTATTAAATTTGAATATCTTCTTAACGATCTAGTTGTGGTTCTCAGAGGAGGGAATGGAAGAGGTCCACCACCAAGATTTCCATCTCCTCATGTTGCTTGAGATGGTTGATAGAGGCATCCTTTAGAGAGAAGATTCTATTATGTTTCGATGCTGAATCGTGGCCTTGTGGAAGATTAGAGTGTTCCTCTCCCCTCCCCCTTCTAGGCGTGAGGCTACTTGGCGAGAGCCTCCTCGTCGATTATTCTAGGTGTAGATACCATTAATGGTTCACATATCTACCAAATTCAACTCTTTTATTTTATCATTGAAAGCTTCCATTTTTGCATCCATATGGAATATCCCTCCCTTATCTTCCTAAATTGATGATATTAAGTTAAAATCCCCTCCAATTATCCAAATCTATTTCGTGCATATACTTCTTAGCTTTCCTAATTTCTAGAGGAAAGCCTCTTTTTCTCTCGGAATGTGAGGACCATAAACTGTTGATATTAGCACCCAATATTGGGTTCCTATGTACTTGAATCTTCCCAAGAGTATCTGAAGAGATATTATCCATTTATCAAGATAATATCAGCTCAATTCTAAAGAATATCTAACCCCCCGCCCTTCCTTTGGAATCAAGGGCCATCACCTCAAACTGAGGTTTGGTTCCTCTCACAATTTCTTTTAACTGGTCCTCCGAGATTTTATTTTATTGGATCAACATAATACTTGGTGTTTCCTTGTTTATTCAGTCTTTCAAATGCCTCTTCTTACCTCTATTGTTGAGGCCTCTCACATTCCAGGAGATAATGATCATTGAGAAGGTTTATTGATTTGGTAGAATACCGCTAATAGTAGTACCACCCTTCCTGAATGAACCAGCAAGTCTTCAACAATCTGGATCGATTCCTGCAAATTCTTTCTACCTCTTTTCTTTCCCAATTTTCCTATTTTACTTTGATCCTGCCCATAGTTTTGTTTCGATCCAAAAATCTCTGGTTGATCCGAAGAAATTTGTCCTTGCTTAGCGTGATATTGTTGAAAGGTGTCTCAATACAACTATTTTTTATCTTCTAGAATAAATGTTTCATCTAGATGCAACCATTCATTTAGGATTTTCTTAAGGATCTATTCCTCTAAGCTGAACTCCTCCTGTGATACATTGATCTTCATATCTGCTTAGTCCCTAGTTTGGTCGATTTCCTCTTTATCTTGTGGTTCTTCCTAGGCTTTCATTTTAGGATTAGGGGCTCCCTTGGGTGGAATGCTAGTTGTCTCCTTATTAGTCTGTTTCTCTAACTCCTTAGGGTTTTCACTATCTACCATTAGAGCTTCAAAGTGGTTATTATTGATTGGGTTTATCTACTGAATTGACTGCATATGGGCTGACGCTGCTTCTGGAGTCTGCCCTTTTATTTAACCTATTAAAAACCCTCAAGATCTCCCTATGGTTTCGTGAGCTATTTTTAGGTCTCAATCCCCATTGTTTCTGCTTTATTCAAAGGGAATTCGTAATAAAGGCACCTTCTACAATGGAACAGAATGTGCTCGTAGTCCAGGGATAATTTCCACACTTCATCCTGATATTATAGCTCTATGAATTTAGGAAGAGGTTTAGTAATATTCATGTAGAGACAAATGCAAGCATAAGAGGTGTATATGCCTCTTCCTATGGATTCGACTACCTTAACTAATCTACCAATAGAATTCCCAATTCCTTCCAGTATTTCTGGATCCCATAAATCCATGAGGGTAAATAATCCTACTCACACGGGGGTTGCCATCAATTTTTCCTAATCAAAATTATAGAATTCCTCATAATTGCGCATGAAGAGGCCAACATTATAAAATAAGTATGGTCTATTCTCGAAAACCCTCTCCTTATCTTCCAAATTGGTAAAAATTATTGTAGAAAAACCTCAAGCTCCCAACTTTTGGTCAATATTCCCCTTTGGCTGCCATTTAAGCTAGATACATTTCACCTGATCTCTCTCTAAGGGCCAAATTCCTATGAACTTGCAAATCAGAGCATGGTCCTTCATGAACTTACGTTAATTTCTAGTTTGTTGCTTGGGATCATAAATATTGGTTTTTTCACATCTCTTGGCATGCATTGACCCTTAAGGCGAGATTTCCATTGCACCCCCAACACTGGGCTTCCTTTAGCACCTCTATCATTTTTGTTCGTCGTCACAACCTAGCCGTGTTTGCCTCATTCCCTCGCTGCAACATTGTGGTAGGAGGAGATCTCTAACCCTCTCAGTGTGTTCACTGATATGGCATGTTAGAATTCATTGAAAAGTATAAAATATGGCTCAGAATAATGGTATAGATTTTGCAAAGGAGCTAATATTAAAAATATTGTTGCTTCCAAATTTAAGGATAATTTGTGGGATAAGGAGTTGATTGTACTTCTAAATATGATAATAATATTATTACTCTTTTTTAAGTATTGTTTAATCTATTTTTTATTTTTAGATTTAAAAATTTTAAGGTTATGACTATATCAAGTCAATTTTGATAAGCATCTCAAGAAATAAACATCATATCCATGAGCTTGTTGCATCAAATTTGGAAAGATAAAAGACTTCAATTAAACCATAGAAGAAATGAATCAACCTTTTTTTATAAGGGTTATAGATTCATTAATAAAAGGATCAAGAGTAGTCTTCCATTCATTTACTTTCTTCATTACCACAAACCAAAGTCTTGAATTTTTAGTCTCATTAAGTAGATCTTATGTTACACCCATTTCATTGCACATATTTAGTTGCATGGAGATATAAACTTGCATGGGAGTAGTTCTTCTAAATTATTCTAAATATATTTTCTATAAGATACAGATATATCCAACATTTCATTTGAGTATATCCATTATATTAATATTAATATATCTTCTATAAGGTACAATAATTGTATAAAATCTACATTAATGATGGTGACTCCACTAACGTATAATACTTTGTCTTTCCATAGCCTTTTAGACTTCCAACAGTCTCTTCATATCATCATAACATTCTAATGTAGTGAATCTAGTCCTAGAAAACCTATTTTTCAATTAATCTAAACATGGATAACACAGTTGTAGAAAGGTATACTAAGAATGATCAAGCGAGGTGTAGTAATGTCCTTATTTCCACCCACTAGAACTATGATCATGGCCTAGTTTGAAAAGTGTTGGGAATATTTACATTGATATTTGATGGAATCAAATCCAACAACAAATAAACACAAACATATGACAAGAAAGGAACATTGGGAGTATATGCTCAAGGAATCCCAAAGGGAAAACTATATTAATAAAATCATTTTATGTGTCCTTTCTATTTTACAAATTGCCCCTTCATATAACTGTAGGTGACCATAACAACTATGTTATAATTAGATTATTAGCTTAACCAAATGCATAAATATATCCACAATATCTCCATGAATCTCTCAACAAATTTTCATCCCTAACTTCTCTCATTTCTTGTCATCTCTCATTCGTACATAGGCTTCTCAAATTTATATGCATCAATATAAACCATAATACAAATTTTTCATTAAACACCACATGTAGGATTTGTTCCCACATACTCCCCTTTAACGACTACATTTGATATCAACATGAAATCTTCATTGGACTAGGACCTTCTTCATCTTTATATTATATGATATTTTCCTTTGGTTCTTTTAGTCTTCATATTTAGTCTTCTACAATCTTTAGAATTATTCATTCTTCATTTTTATTCTTGTATCTACAAAACAAAAACATTGTTTAATTCCATATAAAAAACAAAATTTACCATCCACTATAATACATGGGGCATTGGCCACTATACATGCTAATTCTCTAGAAAAAAAAATCTCTTACATGATTCATCAACCATTATTCAATCACAAATCTCCATACTTATACTTTTTTCTCTCCTTGCATCATCATAAATTTTCTTTCGCTTACCTATAATTAGACACTTAATGCACCTACATCAAACTACCAAGGAACTAAGCAATGCTTCATAAGCTCTTGTTCGTGAGTTCTTCAATGCTTCTACCATGTTTGGATATATATGTTGTTGGAAATAATATTGAGAGGGGGGGGGGGGGGGGGTGAATCAATATTTACAAATCAATAACCTTTTCATCTCCATAATTAGATTTATATACGCTACTTCAGTGAAGGGAACTCGCGTGTGCACACAACTGTTCTTAAGGAAGCCATCGTATATCCAGTGAACTTATGATTCAGCTAATTCATCATATGTTGATCTTTAATCAGTGCATCAGTACTTTATTAAACATTAAACAGTAACCATGTGCAATAATAACATAATAAACCATCACACATAAGCAACACACATGAAAAGCAAGATTTAAGGTGGAAACCCAATGTGGGTGAAAACCACCTACTGCTGTTGTCTTTGTCTTATTTTAATAATAAGAAAATCTGTTTATAATCTTGTACTGGTGCAGACTCATACTAGTACGTAAGCACCCACTTGTAGAAGGCTACATCCTTATCTCGTTTTCCAACTACTACTGGAAGTGAGCTACAACCCCCTAGCTCTTGTACTAGCTAATCCATTTACTAGTACGTAGGCACTGACCTACAGAAGGCTCCAACCTTCACTCATTTTCTAGTTGCTACTGAAAGGGAGCTCCAACCCCCTGGCTCTTGTACTAGCTAATATGTTTACCAGTATGGAGGCGCCAAACTACACAAGGCTACGACCTTCTCTCTTCCTCCAGGGACCACGTTTCATAAATTTTGAGACTAGATACTCCTAGAACACAACACCAGAATCTGAAGGCCATGTTTCATTAAATTTTCATACTGGACCCATCAATAACATTGAAGCTCAAAATCATAACTACAATACAATAGTCAAATACATCTGCATCAACCAATCACTGAAACCCAATCAATCTCTGATATAACTAAAACCCAATCATCAATCTCTGATATAACTGAAACAATCAATCATTGAAACCTCTGAACCTTTGACACAACTGAATCAAACAAACGCTGAACCTTTGACACAACTGAATGAACCATTCATTCAAACTTAATCAAATTCAACCATTCAACTGGAACATACAGATAACTATAACCAGTACACAGATCTGAACCCAAAACACTGCATCAACAACCAGAACTAACAGTAACCTCAAATGGCATGTGTCATAATGTATACGCTCCTTTAATGAAGAAAACATGCGTGCATACACTACTTCCTTTTGTCCAACCTACGTATACCTCTAAAGGTACTGAATCATAAAACCTCTAAACCTCAAACTGTACCAATCAGTGACATTCTGAAGATCTACTTACAGAGTTCTAAATAGATAGCAACAAGGATCACCCTTCTTTCTCAATCAATTAATCAATGAGACACAAACTCTTTATGCATTCAGTTTTACTTTAAGATCTAAGAAGACTTCATTGACAGACAGCAATAAAACAACAACTTTGATCTGATAGACTAGTCATCCTTGATCATCAAGCTTTTCTTTTGCATACGCTACATGGAAGAGCCGAACCAGCATGTATACACACCTTTGCCAAAGCGAACTAGGGTACAAATCTACAAATACTAACTTACAACTTCACAGCTATTCTAGACTTCAGTCATACCCAGATCATAACATTTACATAATAAAACATGTGTCAATATTCAGATCATGATCAAACCACATAATGATCATTCATTTTAGGCCTTATGATCCCAATCCATCATCCATCATCAACCACATAGGTGCATCCTTAGTTCAGATCAAGCAAAGCATCAGAAACCCATAACCTGCATATTTGATCTAACACATCATAAGATATTCAATACTTGCACACTTTGGCCCTTTGATTTTCTCCTCCTTATGTACTTAGATGATTTGTCAATACCTCGAACCAAAACTACTTAGGACCAATACCTTGGACCAAATACCTAGGGTCAATACCTTGGACCAAATACCTCGGACAAAAACCTTGGTTTTCCAACATGTATGCACTTTTCCTCCTATGGGAGTGCGTGTATACGTATACGCTCTTTATGTTCTATCGAAAAGCGTGTATATGCTTTTTGGACTAAGTGGACCTATGTATACTTCTTAAACTACTTTACATCAACCTTTTCCTTTACCTTCTTTATTCTAATCAGTAGACCTTAGTTCCATCTTCATGTTCTTCTATACCAGTGCCCTGTTACCTCTGAATAGACCTATTACACTGTAATTTTCCATATTACTTCTGAAATAATTCCTTTGAACTGCCCTGCATTTTGTCACATCTGTAAACACAACTGTCATGCATTATGTCACATCTGATATCTCTCCTATAGATTCATCTAGTTACGTAGATTCATCTAGTTACCATATACAAGTGAGTTGTTCTACTACAAGTGGGTTGCCATCAAGTACAACACATGCATCATAATGCCAACATATGTATTTTCCATCCATGTAGCATATTCAAGTGGATTATATTTTCTCTTAAATAAGTATTAAAGATACTCCTTATGAGTGCATCATCATCAATCATCATTTTGTTTTTTATTTGGCTCACCCATAAACACATATTGGGTTTTCTTGTCAAATAATAACCCTCAAACCTATTTCTAAGGATGATCTATCATTATCATTCTTTTATTAAATTATTCAAGTCCCTTTTCATGACTTGAAATTTCCCTAGATACCTTGGATTTAAGTTTTTGGCAATTTTGGACAACCTCAAGTCAATGTTTCTACCCACATTTGAGATTCTTTTTATATGTGATCCTTAACCATTATATCCTCAAGTGGTTTCTACTTAACACAAATAATACATTACATCAAGTGGCTTCTTTCTAACCATAAACCTTCCTCTTTCATGACAATCAATTTATGGTTTACTATGAACCATTCACTACAAATTAAGTTTTAGAGGACCATGAATTTTTCAACATAACAAATTGTGTGGGTATACATGCCACATCAGGGCTTAAATCAATATTGACTCAGGAACTTACAATTTCAAAATTTAAACTCAATATAATCTAGCCATTATAAAAATATTGGACCAAGACCATTCCTTTTCATCATTCAAAAACATTATTTAAGTAAGAAAATTAAACTTCTTAGAGATGTCATCTTTCAAGGATCCAATGCCTTTCCATCTCAATATTTTAAACACATAGTACTATTTCTTCTTCTTCTTCCTTCATTTTCACCATCTTCTTTTCTTCTTTTATTTTAATATGCATTTTCATTTTCTTTTGTTTTTATCTGCTTCATTTGTTCAATCCCAAGATCCTATGAAATCCTCATCTACTTTTTCCTTTCTATGGAAATTTCCTCTCCTAGGACCTTAATTTTTTTATCCATGTTTTTTCCCAATCTCTTGTACCTTCCATTAAGCCTCAATATGTTCACCTTCTTCTCTCTATCACTTTACGACTCAATGCACCTCTTCTTCCTTAGCAAGTCTTTCTCAGCTTTTTATATACCTCCCCTAGATATATTTTCATGTGAAAAAAACGTAGAACTAGCTACTTCATCAGCAAATTCCTCATTGTTAAATTTAGAAGCATCCCAAATGGTTTCTTGTTTGGTATGGGATGTTTGTATTTCCCCTACCTTCCTATTTTTGTATTTACCTTCTACAACTACTTTCCTATAACTACTAAAAAGGTATTCAGTAAAAGATATTTTCTTTTCCTTCATTGGGTTCAATATATTCCACATGAATGATTGTGAAAATGGTAATACATGGGTAAATAATTATAGGATTTTTACTAATGGTTGTTTTTTTTATAGCACGTACATATTCTTTATGTTTAACCTTAAAAGAAGGAGATTGAAACTCAAAACTCTGTTCATCTTATGGTTCTGGTTTTGTAACTAGTTTTAATTATATCACCTAAATTTATAAGGGCTCTGGCATTTCTGGAGTTTCTATTTCAATGTGTTCCATTGGAATTCCTGAGACTTATGTCTCCTCCTCTAACTATACCTCTTACGATCGTACTAGATTTGGTTGAATAGACAAAAGTAGCAAAGGCTCTAAAAATACTTGTTCAATTTATGTTGATTCCTCTAGAATTGATGATTCACCCTATGAATAATTCACTGGGGGTTGATCAATTCGCATGGTGTTCGATTAAATTAATTTATGTTCTCTAGAACCAAAATATTTTCCCAAATCCTAAGCTCTTCACCTCTTAAAAGCTAATAAATTGACTTTATCTAGGTATTCTATAAATTCTTTAATTATTTTAATTATCTCTTCATATGATATAGATATTAGAAACACTTAATTAAAGGGTGATTATTTGTTAGTATAAATTTGGAAGACATTTTGAGTTTTGCAATGATCTTGAAAAATTTCCAAGGGGGCGTGTTTATTTAATGCAATTCAAGATAAGTGAAGTCATTATAAGGTTGTATCTTGTTTGGAATGCTTGGAATTTTTTAGGGAGTAAATCCCAAATTGATTAAAAAAATGCCAAACATTTTTTGATCTAGCATGTAATTCTCGGGAAATACCTATGGAGACAGCTTGATAGGATATATCTTTGAGTGAAATCCTGTCAAGGACATATATTAGAAAGTCATCATGAGGCCATTCACAACCATAGATCCTTATGTAAGATAATTTTGCATATATAAAACAATCCCCAATTGTTGCAATTACATAAATATCTTCTTCAATGAACCTTAGGAGCAGACTACTAAATAACACCTAGTGTAGGGTAATCACAAAATTATTACAAATTTCATAGCAACATTCAGTGGTTTTAATATATGATAGTTTGGAACAACATATATGACTTGGTTCACGACTAGGACAACTCTATTGCATTAAAGAAAATGATGTCCTAACACAAATGACATCTAGGAGAAATGTTGAAATGACGAAGTGGGTGGGGAGCAATAGAGGATTTTTCAATCGGCATTAGAGAAATTTTGAGGTCAAAAACAGGCCTCTAAACAAAAATGTACAATAAAAATCAACTTTATAAGAACCAATAGGATTCAATATTATTATGTCAACCATGGGGAATGATTCACCACTTTTGTAGTAAAGAGGTAAAATGATAAAAAATAAAAAAATAAAAAAAACTACCTTTTTCAACTCATATTTTCAACTTATCTCCCTAAAATTTTACTCAAATTTCAAGTAGCAGCTCTCCTTGGATGTGAAATTTAATTTTTCATATAATGAGTACCCATGTTGCATACTTTCGATGGACCCTACTACGTGAAAAATGTGAAATACATGAAAAAATGTTCTTGCAATCATGTGTTCTCATGTATTTCACATTTTTCATGTAGTAGGGTCCATCGAAAGTATGCAACATGGGTACTCCTTAGATGAAAAATTAAATTTTACATCCAACGAGTGCTCTCGCTTGAAATTTGAATAAAATCATAGGGAGATAATTTGAAATTACAAGTTGAAAAATTAGGTTTTTCTTTTTTCCCTCAACAACTTGATGAGGTAATATAATATTATTTTATTATTTTCACTATTATTTTATAATATTCCTTAGGATGCCCATTTTATACCTCAAAATTTGTCTAATGTTTATTCAAATTATTGGGCAAAATAGTTTCCTAATAAAATTCACCCTTGTTAATTGCCTAATGCACTACAGGGATTGAATATGTCCTGAATAACAAAGATTTGTGTTCCCTATGTAATCTGTATATCTTAGTAGAAGTGGTTGCAAGGAAATTTTTCATATGTTCAATAGTTTATGTGTTCTTTTCCTTGGTTTTGAATGAATCACCATTCATCCACCACCCTTTCCTGCGAGTTGTCTTCTCTAAACCATTCTCAATATCTTTCCTTTTCATGAAGGCCTTGAGGAATTCCCTATCATATTTGAGTTCATGAGCAGGTAACTTATAAATAATTTGTAATGATCCTATGGCTTCTCTTTTATCGTTTAGGATGGTATCAGTTTTAAGATCAAAGTGAGTGAGAGTCCAAGTTACCATGTCTATGTATTGTATGAGAATAGGCTTCAATGTAATCTTGTTAAGGGAATACCTTCGAAGATCAATGTAAATATCTTTGTCTTCTTGGTACTCATCACTGAACTATCCTTGTTCGATGTACTTGAACATATCACTCCAACTCATGGATTTTCTTATAATTTTGTAGGAAGTGTTGGGAAAGAGAGTTATATTTGGGTTATTGTCATTACCCTCCAAACAATTGGCCACCTTTGGTTGCTTTATGGTTTTCTTAGGAGGCATTTTAGAATCTGCAAAAAATTTGCATTAGAATAAAATGGATATAATACAGAAAATACTACTAATTAACTACTAGATGAATATTACTTATTTCAATTGCAGTAGTTTAAGATTGAATTTTGTAGAAAAAAATTAGTTACAGTGCCTGGAATGTCGATAACTAGAAACAAGTTATGAAAGCTATGTGAATTTCTTGAATATTAGTTGGGGTGCGAATCAGAGCATAATTGTGAAAGAACTTCATCTTGTATCACTTTAAAGGAGGGTTAATTGACCGTTAGTGACATCATAGGGAGTGGATGGTGCTTTTAATTTAAGATGTGATTAAAATTTAGCATGCACAAATAATTCATTTAACATGAAAATCCTAAATTGGAACTATTTTTTAAATTTAATGGTGTTTAACCTTAATTTAGTGCTTAATACATATTAACCTCATTTTCAAACCTTGATCAAAGAATAATCACAATATCTTAATGCTATTGTATATCGGCATATCATTCTCAATGACATACTACTAAAAAGTAACCTGATATGACAATATCTGATATTTGTGCATCTGGAATTTCTTTATGTGATGCCACCTCATTGTTAGAAATACTAAGGGGGCGGGGTGTATCAATATTTCATACCCAATTTAAATTTTCTTCTCTTATGCTCTCATTTCAAATTTATGTTGAATCATTATTTCATTAGAAGGATACAGTGTTATAAAACATGAGTAGTGTTAAGTATAAAAGAATGTAAACATCAACACATCAACACAAGACACATAGGAACACGAGGATTTTTAGGTGAAAACCCATTGTGGGAGAAAACCACCCTAGATTTTACATCTTGTACTAGCCTAGATTCTTACCACTACGTGGGCCCCTACCTATAGGAGGCTACAACCTCTAGTTTCTTCAGCTCTAAATCGAAGGAAGCCACTATTCCCTGATCGATTTTATTGACTCCTACTGAAAGGAAGCTCCATGTCTATTGACTCCTACAGAAAGAAAGCTCTTACTCCCTCAACAATTTTACCAGCTACTACTGGAAGGAAGATCCTACTCCGCCACTAAAGGTTATGACCCTCAGCACCTTTTTGGACCACGTTTCAAAATTTTCATACTGGATCCACATGTCTCAAACAACCATCAAAACCTATAAGCAACTACCCAAAAACAATTTGAATACGAATATACCAATCATTGGATAACTAATGCAAAATATCACTTATCAAACCAATACACCAAGCCACAATCAAATCAATATTGACATCAAGCCATAACCAAATTCTAAGGAAATTCCTGTCAAACCATAACACGGTCATGCCAAGCAAATAGCTCATCAACATTGTCTATCTCAAGCCAAGTTTTAGTAAAATAGACCAAGTCAATATCCTTCATCAAACAATGAAAATCATTTGTTCATCATAACTATCAATACTAATCAAAATACCAACCATGTTAGAACCCAAACCAAATCTTGTCAAGTACATTATCAAAACCCTAACTAACCCTAATACTAAGTAGCGGGAGATGCATAATATTTTCATAAGCCAGAAACTTTCAAAATTCCAATCTCATTCCGCAAAAGGTATAACCTCTAAATGTGAAAAAGATTCAACAGAACATGTGACAATTAGTCAAAACCTTTCAATCATATCCAAACCTTATTTGCATCAAATACAATCTCTAAATGTGAACAAGATTTAACAAACCATGTGATAAAAACCCATTTCATCAGATGCCAAGAAAAACTATATAATATCAATACAATCTTTGAATGTGAACAAGATTCAACAAGCCACCTGATAAAACCCTAGTTCATCATATTCCAAGCCAAACTGTAGAATATCAAGACAATTCTATTCTCATCAAAATTTCCATATACTAGATCAATACTCAAATAGAAACAAAAAAAAAACACATCATCAAACTTTTCTCACAAATATTCATCAACTAGATAAGAAAGGCAACAATAACATGTAAATATTTGAGGCAATGCTTTTTGCTTTCCTTTGTACTATGCACCATATACCCTACATAAAATCCTTGTCATTCAAAGACCTATGTCAGAACCAGTCATGTACCATTATCACAGGAACAATATTACAAGAATAGGAATAGTACTACAGTCACGGGAATTACACTATTGTAACAAGAACTTGTCAAGCCTTTGCAAGTTAATTAGATCACCATGGAAGCAATGTAAATTGACTTTAAAGTGTAATACATGTCACCCAAGAGACTAGTATATAATATGGTAGCCCTATTCCATTAATAAATCATTATAAAAACCATACAAGTGTACATCCTTCTTCCATATAAGATTGTGCATATAGTCTCTAGATAAAAGGCAATATTCCATGAGCAGTAACCAGAAATAAGATCCACACACTATTGGAACTTCAATTGTCAAGCATACTTGCAAGATGAAGCTCCATTACAAACTCCAATGCTTACATCTATATATATATATATATATATATATATATATATATATATATATATATATATATATATATATATATATATATATATATATATATATATATATATATATATATATATATATAGTCATAATGTACAAGGGCCAACACACATCAAAAGACACAACATATAAAATTAAAGACTAAAGATATAATGTACTTTGTTCTTCAATGGACCAAGACAGATATAGACAAAACTACTTCAATGCTCAAATTGGTTTCATGTAAGGGACCAACCACACTAGTGAACATTTCAATGAACTATATCCAATCCTTGAAACCAGATATCTACAAAGGCATGTTGCAAATAAACTAGTGAAGAAACCTAATGCACAATATTAATCAACACATAGCCAAATCCATCAATCATGTGCACAAAATATCATTAAACACTGAGATAGAATTATTATATCAATGCTAAGATAAATCCAATAATCTCTCAATACATATCCTGTGCACATACTTCAGCATCAACGCAGAGCGAGATCCATAATTTCTCATTACCAATCTTGTGCACAAACTTCGACATCAACACGAGAAAATATCAACAAAGAGCCATATCCAAACAATGATAAATGAAGATCCATTTCAACATGGAGTGAGAGCCAAATATCAACATAGACATGTATCAACATTGAGGCGAAGCCATAAATCATCATAAAGCTAGAGTAGAGGCAAAATATATATGTCAATGTAGAGATAGATGTATATTAATGAACGGGAAAATATATGCCAACATGGAGATCAATGCAGGGGAAAATATATGTCAACATGGAGATCAACGCAGGGCCAAATATATATTAACGTAGAGATCAACACACCTTCAACACACAATTAAGGCAACAGTTGAAAGCATAAACTAAATGCATACACCATGTCTTTACCTGATCAATAGCACATCACACCAAAATGACACAAATCGATCTTTCAAAGTACATCATCAAAAAATTTCATAACCTAACATGCATACACAAACCTCTTATGTATTAAATCTATGTTCTCTTGAGCGCACAAAAAATAAGACAGTGTAATTGATTGATAAGGCTGTCATAGTTCAAGTGTCCAAATCTAGCATGCCATAATAAACTTGATGGAAATGTACCTTCTTCATAATGAGAATTGTATGAGAAATTTTGTGCGTGAGCAGAGGTACCCTGCAGTTTGAGAAGCCTTTCTTCTTCTATCCCCGTGATGACAAGTGAGTGATCTGATACTTTTCTCACCTCAAGCTTGCCATCAAACATATGAATGGAGTGTCCTTGCTGGCGGATGTGGACCAAGGACAACAAGTTTCTCCTCAGTTGTGGGAGATATAAAACATGATGCAGAAGAAAGTCTAGATGGCCAGGAAATTTAAGCCTAATTGTACCAAGCCCTGATGGCTTGAGTTTTGATTTGTCTGCAAAGTATACTGCTCCATCAACATTGTCAGTAAATTCTTCAAAAAATCTCTTCTAAAAGTCATGTGACAAGTTGCTCCTGAATCAAGCAACGAATTATTTTTCCAAGAAGCAAGTGAAGCATTAAATAAGTCTTCATTTACTCCAATATTACAATGTGCCACAAGATAGTGAGCATATTCAGGTGATTTACCTTTCTCTTTATCATTATTTTTACCTTTGGATTGGTTTCTTTCATGCTCAATTCTGTCCCAAGGAAACTTGCATGTGGATGCATCATGTGCTACATCTCTTTTGCAGCGTATGCAGTGCAAATCTGAATTTTCTCCTTGATAATGTCTACCCCCCCCTACCTCTGAAATATCTTCCTCTTCCTCTTTGACAACCTCTTCCTCTTGAAGAATCTTGAGCGAGATTCTTCTCTCTATGTGCAAGGAACACAACCTCTTCAGAAGACTGAGGAGTTGTCTACTTCCCAAAAGCTTTCTCTCTTTCAACAATTTTTTTCACAAGGGAGTCAAAGGTAATATCTTTTAGGTTTCCATTTGCTTGCAATGACTCAAGATAATTAGAGTATGTGGGATAAAGTGACATGAGAAAACCTATCAGAGGAATTTCTAGTTCAGCATTAGTGACTTTTATATCATGCATAATAGATTTTACTTCTGATTCAAGAGCAAGAGGATCATCATTTCGTAATTCAAGGGTGAACAATTTAGTCATGAGTTGAACAACTTCGAGTCCATAGTGTGAGTCATAGAGTTCCTTCAGTTTTTGTAAGGCTTCGAAAGCATTTGAAAATGGAAAAATATGGTGACTCACCTCTTTACTTACTGATGTTGCAATCAATGCATAAGCCTTGCTGCTCTTATTTTCCCAAATGGATAATTCCTTGTTTGAGGTAGGTTGTTCTGGCTCTTTGTCTCCATCTCCAACACACACTCCTTTCCACGGCTCATTATAAATGAGAGCGTGTTTGACTTTCCATGACCATTCAGGATAGTTCTCATTCCCGATGAGAACCACTCCCATAATAGATATCAATGAATGCATTTCAAAAAATGTGTTTTGTGTAATTCGACTACTGGTTAACTTTGTAACTAATGAGTTGTGCTTAAATCTGGTTTTCTACATGGATTGGTCCCACTTATCTGACCAATCATTGTCGGTCCCTCATTGACTTCTCCTCTTATCAAGTGCTTCAATCCGCGTCGTTGGTCTCACTTCTCTAGATCCAACAGATATCGCGTCCAACGAAACCAAAAGGAATTAAAACTCCAGTTCATAACCTTATCACGTTCATTTTTAACATTAACCTCCATGCACTTTCGGAAGCGATATGCATCCAATCATTCAACCAACAAATGGTCTTGATGGCTGGAACTCAACAAGGTTTTATCTCATTGTATAAAACCTTATCGCATCCGAGATTTAAATTAAATCACATGCATCTTCTAACACGATCACTATTATATCTGACCCGTCTAATTGAACGGCTATCGCGTCACCCGCTCGCCAACTAGCTTGGCCAATCTCCACCGTTGATCAATCTCGCTTGATCTAACAGCTATTGTGTAATCTCATGTGAAATCTTGCACGATGCATAACAAGTTGAGAGTGCGCGAGAAAAGTGGTTTTCTCATGCTACGTGTCACCCGTTAAGGTTAATTGCATGAAATTTTGGAATTCTGCTTATAACCTTTAGGACACACGAGATACCGCTTACACTTATCAATACCACCCATGTTCTTAATTTATATCTATAATAGAGGCGTGCTTAAGGAAATGTTTAGTGCTTAAACTCAGTATTTAGAGCTTAAGACTAATTGACTGTGATTTATAAATAAAATTTATGAATAGAGAAAAAATACCTGATAACCAGCCGAACGTCTGCAGTAGCTGCCAGAGAGGGGCAGCAGTTGTCAGAGAGGGGAAAACCTGTAGAACGGTTATCAAATTCTTGAGAGAGGCACACCTGTGGTCAGTTCTACAAAATAGACAGAACATAGGTAGAAGGGAGTTACAAAGCAGAGAGGGAAGCCAAAAATGGCATTGGCTCTGATACCATGTCAGACCAGGAGGTAACTCCTCAAATGTAATCGTATTATTCATTCACGTTTTTCATTATTATATACAATATGGAGTGATTGTTCAGTTCATCTCTCGATGACTCTTCATTTCCTTTATTATGTATTTACACTAATTACAGTTGTTCACCCAATCCCTAGGATTAGGTGTCAACATTTGCCTTGTGCCAGATCATAAGGAAACAAAGGAACTACAAAAAAAATTAATCTCACAAGTGTACTTCAATTGATGCATAGATCACAAAATTTCGTCCCATCAAGAGTTGTGCATACCCCAATTGACCTTCATTACATATTCACTTAAGATCTTATTCCTTTACCAATCAATAATGAAAACAAAATACTATAGAACAGATCGATATCACAAATACACCACCTAGACCAAATCGATTTCAAACAAATTGCACACAAAATGACCAATATTCATCTTATTTTTATGTCGTCTCTCCGTGTCATTACCATATGAAAATTATATGGTATTCAAAAACCTTGGGCCAATTTTAATTGATAAAATTAAATTTTGTATTATTTATTTGGTCAAACAAAAATTTACTTTCAACTTTCATGACCAATTCTATTGGAACATAACCAACTTCAATTATGGCCTCAATGTTCACTTCAACCATACCACCACCATAAAATACTTGTATGCAAGTGGAATGGACCATGACCAATTTATTTTCCAACAATCAAAGATTGGATCCATGGCCTCTAATTTTTTTATTTAAATGATCGCTAGCTAAGAGATAACCATCCACATTAAAAAATATTTTGTTATGAAAAAGCATTGGTCTAATAAATTTAATTTCCATACTCACAAACACCATGTGTAATTTCAATAACTAATGACCAATCAACCAAACAGCATTAACCAATTGAGTTCTGCACCTATATTATTCCTATGAATGTCGTAGAGTTCCTATGATAATAGTCTAGGTTGACATCAAGGAAAACATATAGTTATAATACCAGCAATATATCCTTTTGGACTTGATTTCAAACCTCTACAAAACAACACCAAGCCTTCTCCCCCCTTTGATATCAAAGGCAAAGGGCATAAGTTGAGAAAAGTTCACCTCCTGCAATGCTTAACACTATAAATTTTACTAATGTGAAACAAGAAAATTTTCTACAAGATATGATTCATATAACCATACATACCACACTCCCCTGAGCATATACTAGACCTCAAATAATATCCTTCCCATAAACATCAATCACCCAAAGCAACAAGTATATGACATGAAAAAAGCTCCATGCATTCATGATATCAAAGACCATTCAATACTTCATTTCATCATCAACATATGTGGGACCTTTCCTTTATGCATGATCAACATTTAAGACATCCATCAATAGTTTGAACAAGAGACTCATCAACAACATATGAAAAGTCAAAGAAGATCTCTAGCATCACAAGCCATAAGTAAAATAGGACAAATTAACAAAATAAATAACCATAGATCACATCAGATAAGTAGTCTCATGCTACAATGAACCAATGGAAGCATAGGAGATGCTCCCCCTGAACCTATGTTGGTCCTTCATCACCAATATTGATCATAAAATATGCGTAACTCATCACACTTAGACATCATATCAATTGTCTACAATAAATCAATTTCAAAACCATAATGCCAACAATGAGCATGTGAGAAGCTCCTCATGAACATGTTATATCTTTTACTGAACAACACAACATAATTCGTCATAAAAATAATAATCAAATAACATATGAAATCATCATCAATGCAAGGCTCCCCCTGAGATCATGAACAACTGATCCGATGGACCTAATTGTCCTTAATTAATCATTTGTTCCACTTGAACTTTTGCAGTCCTTTTATAAATAGGCATTATATATAATAGACCATAGTGGGGACTATCTTCCTTTACTCTGAATATGTATAAGAGGAGTTAGACCTCTTATTTATGTTTAGATTCTTCTTTAGTACACATAATTTATCTTCATTTCTAAAGCCTTTTGATATAACTTATCCACTATCTTCTTCTATAATATTGCATCTAGTTGATGTAAATATAATTTCATGTCCTTTATCAGCTATTTTTCCTACACTTAAAAAAAATATCTTTAGCCCTTCAACCAATAATACATCAGCTTCTTCTCTATTTTTAACACTAAGATCAACATTACCCTTACCTTCTACCTTTGCAGGTGAATTATTTCCAAGAATAACCTTATCACTCTTGTTTTTCTTAAGAAATGTAAATTCATTCTTATTTCGAGACATGCGATGAGAGCATCTGTTATCTATGTACCATTGATATTCTTCTTCAAATTCGAACATAGCAAGGCCACACCTTACTTGTTCCTCTTCCTTCTGCTTAATATGAGTAGTGTTGGTGGATCCATCTTTTTTCGGTCTTTCAGCATTACTGTCTCATTGCTTTATTTGGAGGGAATCTACTTATTGTCTCTATGAATTCATTATCTTTTTCTTGCACTGTATAACACCTTACATGACCAAAGAAAAGAACAAGAGAATCATAATATTTCTGCTTCATATTTCTCTTATTGTAATCTATAGCTTTGTGACCAAATACATTACATGTAAAACAATAATGCTAAAATAATATTGAGTACCTGGGAGCCGATGATCTTCATATGGAGATATTAGTTTCTCGAAATTTGAATAATATACTCATGCAATTGGTTGCAATGTGTCCATAATTATGACCGATAAAACATTTAATATCATTGATCAAAGGAGAGAATCAATTGTTGTTTCTATTATTAAGAGAAAATGATTTCTTTTGAAAATTAACTTCCCTTTGTTGTTGGTCTAGTTGAATTCTTAATTCTTTGCCAGGATTCTCGTATTTTTCTTTAGTATCCTAAAAATTACTTGCATAGGCTTGTGAACTAGATTCTTCCTTAATAGATTCATGAAAAATAAGGCTTGATTTGATGGAGGGGGTTCTTTGACTGTTAAGAAGACTGTCCAATATCTTGGTACTATTATGTAATTTCAAATGTTTGCCTTTTTCTATTAATTTACCTTTTAGAATGCTTACCTTAGCCTCTAGTATTTGTGTTTGTCTTTTTCTATTAATTTACCTTTTAGAATGCTTACCTTAGCATCTAGCATTTGACATTGATCTTCCTTTTCCATATACTACTTCATCATTCCTTATCCAATATTTCTTCCTTCTTCAACTTGTGTTCTTAATTTGATAATATCTTCCTTAAGCCCATTCTCTTATTCTTCAAATACTTGAAGTATCTCTTCATTTCATTTGTTTGACTTTTCAAGAGATGATCTTAGCTTCAAGTCCTTCACAATAGTGTTTCCTTTCTTTAAGTTGTTTTGTTACTTCTACAATATTCACTGACTCATCATGATCTTTGTTTTCATATTCCCACAACATATTCTCAAGAATGTTAATATTTTTCAAATCATAAGCATATTTTCTTCCAAGTTTAAGTACTTTCTCTAACCTACCTTCTTTTGAATCAGTAACTCTATATGATATAACAAAGGTTGTTTCATGATCACTCTCATGTTCTGACAAACCACAATTTCCTTTAAATTCATTTAATGTCTAAGAAACAAGATTACCTAACAGTTTACCTAATGAGAAAACTCCCTTTACTTGTTTTCCTTATCCTTCATGGATGACCTATAAATTATCCCATACCTCCTTTGTGGTTCCATAATGCATAACTTTCTCTAATATTGAATCAGGTATGTTATATAATATTGCATTTAATGCCTGGCTATTATTCTAAAGATCTTTTCCTAATGGAGGAGTTTTTGTATAACCATTACAGACTAAATGCCAAACATCATATCTAAGGGCCATTATCCTAGACTTCATCTTTTCTTTCCAATCGCAATAATTAGTATCATCAAGAATGAGCATACCTTTATTATCCATACTTTCTTACTTGGCTTGTTCTGCCATTGATTGTCCTTGATTTATGATTGCAAATATTTCCACGGCATCATATACATCACTCTCACTTCTTTCTTGGCTTAGCCTCTTCCTTTGTGTTTCCTTCTTCTTGTGCTTCCTTCCCATTATCCTTGATCTACTCCCAAGTGATTAAGCTTTACTAGAGAGACTTGCTCTTATATCAATTGTTAGAAATATTAAGGGGAGGGCTAGTGAAGCAGTATTTCATGCCCAATTTAAATTTACTTAACTTATGTTTTCATTTCAAATCTATATTTAACCATTATTTCACTAGCAGTATACAGTGTTATGAACAATGAGCAACATTAATTATAAAATCATGTAAACATAAACACATCAAAACAAGACACATAGGAATACCCATATTTTTAGGTGGAAAGCCAATGTGGGAGAAAACCACCATTTCTAGCATCTATTTCTTCTTTCTTATTATGAATAAAATATTTTACATCTTGCACTCATGTAGACCCTTACCATTAAGTAGGCTCCTACCTGAAAGAGGATACAACCTCTGGTTTCTCTAACTCCGCTTGAAAGGAATCTACTACTCCCTAAACAAGTTTAAGAGCTCCTACCTAAAGGAAGCTCCTACTCCCTCAACAACTTTATCATTTACTATTGGAAGGAAGATCCTAATCCCTCACTAAAGATTACGACCCTCAACACCTTTCTCGACCACATTTCAAAATTTTCATGCTATATCCACATGTCTCAATCAACTATCAAAACTTGTAGGAAGCTACCCAACTACAATATGAATACCAATATACTAATCATTGAATAACCAATACAATTGTATCAATGATCAAACCAATATACCAAGCCATAACCAAATCACTATCGATATCAAGCCATAATCACATTCAAAGACAAATCTTGTCAAACCATAATAGTTTCATTCCAATCCAAATAACTCATCAATATTGTTTATGTCAAGAAAAATTTCAGTAACATAGACCAAGCCATTATCCCTCATCAAACCATGAAAATTATTTATTCATCATTCTTGTCAATACTAAGCCAACTACCAACCATATCACAACCCAAGCAAAATCATGTCAAGTACATTGTCAAAACGACCAACATTGTCAAATGCCATACCAAGTAATATTAGATACATAATCTTGTCATAGACCCAAAACTCTCAATAATTCCAATCTCATTCCGCAGCAAGTGTAATCTCTAAATGGGAACAAGATTTAACAAAATAAGCGACAATTCCTTAAACCCTTTCCATCAAAGCCAAAACTTGTGTGCATCAAATAAAATATTTGAAAGTGAGCAAGAGTAAACAAATCACGTGATAAAACACTAGTTAATGGAATGTCAATCCAAACTATAGAATATCAAGCCAATTATCTTCTCATCAAAACTGTCATATAGTAGATCAATACTCAAGTAGCAGCAAACAAAACACATCATCAAACTTTTGTCACAAATATTCATCAACTAGATAAGCAAGACAACATCAACATGTAAATATTTGAGGCAATGCGTAAATATTTGAGGCAATGCTTTTTTCTTTCCTTTGTCTTGTGCACCATATGCCCTCCGTACAATCCTTGTCATTCAAAGACCTATGTCAGAACTAATCACGTACCACTGTCACAGGAACAATATTCCAGGAAAATGAATAGTGCTGCAGTCACACGAATTACATTATTGTAACAGGAACTTGGCAAATATGTACAAGCTAATTAGATCATCATGGAAGCAACGTAAATTGGCTTTAAATTGTAATACATGTCACCCAATAGACTAGTATATAATATAACATCTATTTCCCATTAATAAATCATTATAGAGACTATACGAGTGTACATCATTTTGCCATATAAGTCTATGTATACAGTATATAGATCAAGAACTATATTCCATGAGCAGTCACCAGAAACAAGATCCACGCACTATTGGCACTTCAATTATCAAGCATATATATATACTTCAATGTTGAGAAATATATATATATATATATATAATTAATATGCACAAGGGCCAGCTCACATCAAAAGACGCAGCATATCAAATTTGAGACTAATGATATAGTGCACTTTGTTCTTCAAAGGACATGACAGATCTAGAAGAAATTACTTCAAAGCTCAAATTAATATTGTGTAAGGGACCAACCACATTAGTGAAAATTTAAATGAACTTCATCCAATCCTTGAGCACACATATCTGCAAAGACATTCTGCAAATAAACTAGTGAAGAAACCTATGAACAATATTAATCAACGCAAAGCCAAATCCATTAATCCTGTGTACAAAATATCATTCAGCGTTGGGATAGAATTAATATATCAATGCAGAGATAAATATAACAATCTATCAATATATCCTATGCACATACTTCAACATCAACGCAGACCCAAATCCACGGTTTTTCAATACCAATCCTGTGCACACACTTCAACATCAACTCAGTGGACAGTATCAACACATAGCCAGAACCAAAAAATTATAAATGCAGATCCATTTCAACGCAGAGAAGGAGCCAAATATCAACATTGAGCCAAAGCCATAAATCACCAGAGAGACAGCGTAGAGGAAAAATATACATGTCAATGCAGAGATAGATGTATATCAACATAGGGAAAAATATGTCAACACAAAGATCAACGCAGGGAAATATATATATATTTAAACTGAGATCAATGCACCCTCAGCACACAATTAAGGCAGCAGATGAAACAATAGAAAATATGTGTACACCATGTATTCATCCCATCAGTGCCATGTCACACCAAAAAGACACAAATCGATATTTCAAATACATCATCAAAAATGTACATAACCTACCATGCGTACACAAGCCTCGTGTGTATTAGATTTGCGTTGTCTTGAGCATGTATCGAATTAGAAAGTGTGTTATTTCCTATTCTTCATATTTCATATCATTTTCCAAATAAAGACAATGTAAACAAAATTGATCTCACAAGTGTGCTTCAAAAGGTCGACCCATCAGGATGCACATACCTAGATTGGCCTCCATTAAATATTCACTTCATATCTTCTTCTTTTACCAGTCCATAACGAAAAACAAAATACCAAAGAAGAGATCAATCTCACGAGAACACCGTCCAGACCAGGTTGATCTCAAAAAGAATGCACACACAAGTACTAAGATCGATATCCTTTTTATGTCTTCTCTCCATGTCATTACCATTGGAAAATTCTATGGTATTCAAAAACCTTGGGCACAATTTTAATTGATAAAATGATATTTTTATTTTTGTTATTATTTATTTCGTCAAAAAAAATTCTTTCAAGAGTGATGACCAGTTATGTTGGAACATAACCAACTTCAAAGATGGCCTCAATTTTCACTTCAACCAGACCACCACCATAAATTACTTGTATGCAAGTGGAATGGACCATGAACAATTTATTTGCCAACCAACAATGACGAGAACCGTGGCCTCTATTTTTTTATTTCAATGATAATCAGCCGAGATATAACCATCCGCATTAAAAAAAAAAACATTTTGTTATGAAAAAGCGTTGGTCAAATAAATTTAATTTCCATAATCATATTCACCACATGCAATTTCCATAACTAATGACCAACCAACCAATCAACATTAACGAATCTAGTTCTCCACCTATGCTATTCATGTGAATGTTGTAGAGTTCGTGTAAAAACAATCTAGGTTGACATCAATGACCACATATAGTCATAATGTCAATACTCTTGTGACATGGCAATGCCAAAAGGGTGTCATGTGTCAAGTCAGAAATGAAAAATCAACATGTGAAAATGTAGGGAGTAAGTGACATTAGTCATGTGTCATTTCATCAATATGCCATGTGGCAAAGTGTGTTTAGCTGTCTAAAGATGAGTCAGAATGGTTATGTGGAGTATCGAATATAGAATATCGAGGCTTCCTTGGAGTTGAAGTTCAATAATTTTGTAAATATGTCAATACTCAATATTGGGCTTGTAGATATTGAGTATTCGATATTACAAAGAAATATTGGAGATGTAAATGTGGGTCATTGATACTCCAATATCAATATTTATAAACATTCGTCAATCGATAGGGGGGAAGTTTACTTGATGCTTAATTTACTGTTGTGATATGATATGAGTGCATCAGACAATGTAGTGAATGAAATGCAAATGAGAATCCAACAGCCAGTATGCCAATATTTTAGGTTTATGAAGTAGAGTGGAAGATGAAAACAAATAAGAAATAAAAGTGCATTTAAACAAAAACAAATGAAAGGGAACAACAACGACAACAACAAATAAGAAAATTTTGATAATTTCCTATCTCAATAAACATAAAAGAGGAAAATATTTTGCATTTGGGGTTTAATTAATTTACAATGTAATAAGATGGATCAAGAAAATTCTTTTACAACATTTGATTTCAAAGAGGAGAACAAATCAAAATCAAGTAATTCTATATAATAATTCACCAACATGAAATTCTAGCAGTAGGGACCCTAAAATTTTCTAGTCGAAAATTTTGTGGGTTCTTTCCATGTCAACTCACCCCTAGGCTCCCCCACACATCGGCCCATACCTATAACATTAAGTAATTTTCCTCTCACCTCCTATGTCCTCTTAGCCATTTGACTCAATCCTATGCCCCTATCCCCTTTTACCCCTTCCCATAAGTCCCTTCCACCATTGGATCCAAACATCTACCCCTAGACCACTTCCCCATGCCCAAATCCTCTAAATACTAATAGGGTAGAAAATTTCACAAGTTCATTCCCTCTTCCTCCACCAAGAAATTTAGTAATCAGTGACATCCTTCTCATGGAATAGAATGAATAGAACAAGACTAAATTTTCTTTTTTTATGCGCATATGCCATTTTTGACAAATGGAACCTCGTGAAGTCACTTTATGGACTTAGGATAAAAACATATCAATTTTGACTTTAGGCATATTTTAAAAATGACTTAGTCTCTTGGACTTAACCCCCTTTATCACTTAGCCCATATCTCCTTCTCCAACTCATATAACCCTATCCTCCCATACTCTCTTGTCTATTTTTGTTTTGCAAGAGTGACATATTTTGCTAATATGCATGTGATTACATATTTGCAAAGCTAGGCTCTTTGGCCTTTTAGTACATAATCTTAGTAGCCTAGAATCACGTAGGAACTCTAGCCTCAAAACATAAAAACATAGCCATGTTATCATAAAACACTTGTATGTATGTATGTATATAATCATGTGTGTGTGTGTGTAGGAAATCAAGCCCCAAAATATTTCTCAGCTCACCAACCTACAAATATTATGTACAATATACACAAGGGTCATCCTAGGGGCATTACACCTAATGAGTAATAATATAATAGGTTCCTAAGGAACACAAAGGTTCCCAAGCCTATATAATTAGCCATGTCAAATGACATAGTCTAGAAAAGGATGTTTGTTTAAGGATGTGGTGTTGCAGTACTACATGTATCCAAACAAGGGATTTATTGAATAAAATTCCCTACAATCCTCATAAGTTTCACAAAGGACATTTACAATGTGAAATACACAAAATAGGGTGCAAGTGAGCATGTTATCTATCTTATTGGTGCTTATCTTATATATAATCACAAAATGAAATGGTTGGATGTAGGAATCCCATTCAAGATGTTGGTGTTCCTATAGCTTAGATTAAGAGTTAAAAAAGTAAGAGGATGGTGATTAATGTGAAGGATGTTTTCCTTACTAAGAAATAATATGATGCCACTGTTTTAGTGTATGTGTCAAGGATAAAATTCATTTTCATATGACTTTTTCATTGATCTTTGCCATAGAGATAATTTTAAAAATATTTGATCTGGGGTGTACAAGGAATTAAATGAAATGCAGGAAAGTAAATGAAACACACACAAAGAAATATAGCAGAGATTACAATAATGTGGTGGAAAACCAATTTTTATTAATGAATGAAATAATAAAATATTGTAGAACACAAACTTGTTAGAATGGAGGTATTTATCTTTAAACATAGAGAGATGAAAACTATGCACATTCTGAAAAAGATATTACGTGAGGCCAATAGAATTTTATTTTAACATAAAGAAAGAATGCTAGAGAGCCAAAAACCTAACCCTAAAGATGAAATGACAAAAGTCTTGCAAGCCCCGGTGGGGTTATTTGGTACATCAACTTCCGAGGGTTGTAAATTTTCCATATGATCTTTGTTTGGCATGTTTTGTAGCTATTGGAAATATCTAGCCAAGAATTATACATTTTAACTGGGACCTAAGCTAGAGCCTAAGGCTATCGCATAGGCCCCCACCATGTCAAAATAACTTGCTTAGGGCCTCAAAATGACCCTAAAATTTTAGGACCCAAAAAAGTTGTGGAAAAACTACCAAGATCATGGAGAATTGTGCTTTGAGCCAATGGAATAGGTGGGTGGAAACCAATATCCACCTAGATCAATCCTCTCCTCTCAGTAAGAAATGGTATCCATTGTGTTTAGTGCTCCCATTAGATGGGGAAAACTGAATTTGGCTTCTAGTGAGCCACTTTCCTTGGTGAAAAGTTGCCTTGTTTTCATAACTGTATCCATTTCAATGAATTCGTGATTGATTTTTGTGGGGGGAAATTTCTCATTTTCCTCCAAGGTTTCCAACATAGGTGTAAAATATGGTCAAAGAAACTCCACATTAAACATTGGGTGCAAGCCAAGGAAAGGGGGAATGCTCAATTCAAAATATTTTTCACACACGTCCTTTGTGATTTTGTAATACCCAATTTAGATTGGCTTGAGCTTCCTACTAGGCCATGAAAGGCACTCTTTTTCTAAATATAGTTGTTGGGTGAAAATATGTTCGTTTAATTCTGTTGTAGTACTTGCCCAACTATTTAATTTATCAATCCAAGGTTCGTAGACTTACGAGGCACATGCACTATATATGCAGGGCTAAAGTGGAACTAATTTAATCTAGATTACTGGAATCAAATTAATATAAGAAGGCATTGAAACATTAACTATGAAAGCAGGAAATTGCATAAAGGAAAAGCAATACAACATGTGAAGAATTGAATGACAAACAACTTATGTGAGCTCACAACAATAAAACTATCTCAAATTATATTACAAGAATCAAATTACAAATCATAAAAGCATAACAATAAAAGATGAAAAACTAAGAATTCCTTTCCATTATTCATTATTATCAAAATGAAGAGAGAGCGCTAAATTATATACATGAGGTAGATAACCATCTCATAATTACATATCCAATATTCTCTCAAGCACTCTCAACTAATTTCCCATTATTACAAAATATGATCCCTTTGAATCCTCCACAAATCTCTCACATATCTTGGATAAGATATGCTAAACAAATCCTCCATGATTTTCTCCTTAGGAATAGGCTTGCATAATTATCTCCTTAATATGGTGGAGGAGATATGGATAAGATATGCCAACCAAATCCTCCATGATTTTCTCCTTAGGAATAGGCTTGAATAATTATCTCCTTAATATGGTGGAGGAGATATTTGAGAAGTCTCTTGGAATTAATTCTTCACATATTTCCTACACATCACAAAACTCACATATTCTTGAGATATATATAAAAATATGTATATTTTCTAATATTTAATCATAAATTCACTTGTAAGACAAAAATGAATAAAATGGAAAATAAGAAGGTGAAACCCAAATGTATTTATAAAAATGATATGATAAAAGGTTAATGGAATGATGAAATGTAAGGAATAGTGAAGAAAAAGGTGGATGAAAATATGACATTTCTGAGTCCCAACATCCTCCCTAACTAAACTTGTTCCATGTCCTCATGCAACCATGCATGGGTCTCTTTAAGAACATTTGGCATCTTGAACTTTGGCTTTACATGATGATGTCTTTTAATAATGAATGTTTCTAGGATATATGAAAGACATGAGTAACAACTTACATTTTCTTATGGTTGGTTCTTGTGTGACAACCATGAATACAAAGAATGTTGGTTCTTGTGTTAACAACGTTCATTTCGTTTTCTGTTCACTTTTCTTCAATAATAATGTAAACACTCACTGGAAATCATAATGTGCATAAGAAATCCCTTTTGTAATATTAATGAAGCATGTCAATATTGCGTATGAAGCAAAGTGCAACAAAGTATCATTGGAAAATAAATGTTGGTGAATGGTAAATGAGAAAAATGGAGTGATAGTGGTGAAGAAATGGAATCATGGTAGTGAATATAGTTCTCCCCCCCCCCCCCCCAACTAAATTGGTTGCATGTCCTCATGCAACTTGACATGGCTCAGGAAATGTAGCATGGTGAGGGAATTTTCCAAAATATTCAAGTTAGCATATAAGGAATTGTATGATTAAAGATTAGAAAACAACATACCTCTACTTACCCAAGAATGATGAACTATGCAATAGGAATGTAACTACTGTTGCCGCTGGATCAAGAAAATGTGACTGATGTTGTTGTAACTGGATCCTAGGAAATGAAGGAATCTGAACTTTTGATGCTAAATCATGGAAAAGATAAACGGTGAAAGTGGAACTGTGGTACTCCCATAGATCAGAATTCATGCTCCTATAACTGCTGAGGGGGTCGTGAAAAAGTGTATAGTCTTCACCTGCTACTAAACTTCTTGGTACAATTCTAATCATGCGAAAGAATGTGTTGATGTTGAGCATGAAAAGAAATCATTGGATTACCGGCCATTGATGCATGCCATTAACCAATGCGAGGAAACTCACTATTGATGTCAATGAGTGCCAAGGTACCCGAGTACATATTGCAAAGTGCGAATGGATGTGCTGAGGTCGAGCCACTTGCAAGATCTGAAGATCAAGGGACATTGATGTATTCCCATGATCGTCAGCGAGAGAACTTGCCATTAAGGCATGCAAGCCTCTAGGTACTCAAAAGGAACTCTAATCTATTTCCCAGATAAGGTGATGATGTCGATGGGGAAAGACTTGTTGAAAGGTTGGCCTTAAGGAATCCCACATCAGTCAATGCGAGTTTGTACAAAAATATTTGGTAGGACTATAAATGGAAAGAACTCACGGACAAGCAGTGTGGATCAGCATGGCGAGGAAAACAAGGCAATGTAATCATGGAAAGGGAATGAGTTTTATTCAAAAGGAAAACTGGAAGGCAAAAATAAACTGAAAAGGATAAAGGAATGTATGCGATTCAGAAAAATAGGCGTGCATGAAGTCGCGAAAGATAAGGTAATGGAAGATGGGCTGCAACATAAGGATGGTCTAGGCATTTGGAAGGAAATAGGTGAGTAGTCATGACGCAAAAGGATTTTTGTGTAGTGGAAAATGTCATGATATGTGCAGTGAAGAATTAGTTCCTTCAAGCATCCAATGATGCATGTTTCATTGTGATCTCAAAAATCACTTTTGCATTAGATTGTCTTCACTCTGAAAAACTTAGCACCATTCCTGCATAAAAATTGTCATCTTTGTGTGCCATCTCCATCGATCATTCCTGTATGAAGTGACTCAAAAACAAATTAGCTCATTTTCAAGAATTTATGAAATTTCCATTTTTTTTAATTATTTTTCGAAGTTACACTAATTGTGGATGAAAAGGGTGTCACATTGTAATGTTGAGCTTTCTACATAAGCTTCTCGTTGACCTACACATAACACCAATCTCATTTCACTTGTTAGTATATGCATCCTAACTCTTGCCCACAAAAATAAATGATAAATTCCAACATACTTTTATTTCCCCCCAACTAGAAATATTGCATGTCCTCATGCAATTTACTCATTGATTGTGCAATACTTTTTCAAAATGTTTTTATTGGTTTGCAGGAAAATTGATTTAAAAAATTTGAAAAGGCTTTTGTATTTCTTAGGGAACAAGTATTATGAATGAATGTGGGCAATTTTATTTTATTTTTTATTTTTATTTATTTTATTTTTTATTATTAGTAAATAACAAATTCAAAATCAAAAGTTTTTAATTTATTATTTATGTCGATTATTTTTATTTATTTATTAAAAACAAAACTAATAATAAAAATAATAAAGGAAACTAACCCTAAAACGACCAAAGGCTGCAAGTTCAATTTTTGCCTTAATCTTCTGGTGTTCTTCATTCTTTGGGTCAAAAGAGTCAGTCATGCACCATTCATATGCCGCAAACAGTTGGCCAGGTTTCAGTACTCTTTTTATCTCTTTGTAGCAGCCAACTGCATCTGCTGCATGACAGGTAGCCTCAATTGCATAAATTGCATCAAAAGTATCATTGGAGAAAGGCATCGTCATGAAGTTTCCCTTGACAAAATCACAGCTTTTGTCTAGCGCACATTGCCTGTTAAGCTCTTTTCCTCTTGATATCTGATACGCATTATTATTCAATCCTGTGATCAAAGTCCGGCTAAACCTAGCAATTTCTCTCAATGAACCTAGTAAAGTTCTAAGTTTGTGTGTCCAATGCAAAGCGCTATATAGAACTTTGTTGGTTTGTTTTAGGTTGGTTGAGGGGACAAAATGGCGGGCGGAAATTTCATGCATAGGGTTCTCACCTACATAGTGAACGAACTCGTTGTGGATCGCCTGGCCAACAGTCATTCATTTCAGAGATTTGCTGTGAAATAATCGAAAGCTTTGGAAGAAATTTCTCAGAGAGCTCTTCAGCAAAGAGAGAAATTATTTGAACAACTTGAACAAGCTTCAAAAACTTTGAAGGCTGAGGCTGAGAAAGGCTTCAGGGACCAGAACAGGAGATGAATCTTTTTGCATGAGCACTGACGTTCAATTCCTAGCTTTGTTTGAGCTTTTTTTCATGACAATTTAGTTTTAACATGTTTTGTCATTTCAAATCCTTTTTCTGAAGCTATTGTCTACTTGTCTATGGATTTGTATGGTTTATTCTCTAATGCCTATGGTTATTTTCTAATAGGAAGAGTTCTTATGTTTCATTTCTACTGGGTTGCATGAGGGAGTTGCGATGGCGAAGGGAATCTTTTCCATTTTTGTATTGACAATTCGTTTACATTTTTTCGATTTGCACAAATAACCTACAATCCCCAAGTCTCAGTCCCAAGGCATATGTATGAGAACGCTATGACAAAATTGTTTTAAATGTGTAGGTGTAGTGATTGAATTCCAAGTTTATTATGCAGCAGAAGCAATGGTTTCTTCTATGCACGTCTCTGCTCTACCGTAGCAAGGCCTGGTGAAGCGTTGCCACCAAAATTCATTGAGAAATGTTGAGAAATGGCGTTGGTGAATCTCCAGTCTCGGGCCCGCAATCTATAGTGCGTTTTTTTTTTCTTTTTCTCCTCTCGACGATGCTTTTAATATTTTTTTATGTTTTATTTTTCTGTTTTTGTGAGTGCGCTGGTTGGTTGTTTTATATATATATATATATATATATATATATATATATATATATATATATATATATATATATATATATAGATATATATATAGATATATATATAGATATAGATATAGATATAGATATATATATATATATATATATATATATATATATATATATATATATATATATATATATATTATTAAAAGTCTAAAAAAAATGAAATTAACCCTATCTTTACAAAAACAAAAAATGGTAAGTTTTTAAAAAATAAATAAATTTAATTAATGAAAAAATAAATTTATAAAGAAACTAAACTTTCTCTAGACTTAATTTTTTTAACAAATGGACATAGTGATTTGCATATTGAAAGATGTTTTTGATGAATCATATTGCAAAACATTTATTTATTCCTGAAATTAGTCATCTAAATCATCCCTATTTTCTGATCCTCATGATCACACTAAGCGCGGAGGAGAGCATACTTATTCTAGGTAAAAGCAAAACTAAAAAATCAAAATGAAAGCCTACCTACTCTATACTAATTAGAAAAAAATTAGTTACGTGTAATTAAACTTCCAATGAAGCCATTCACGTAGCAATAACAACAATATATCCAGAAGCAATTTTTTAAATGATGGATGAAAATATTCGACAGTGAATGAATTTAGTTGTTGTAACTGCAAATCAACTAAAAAATAAAAAGATAAATCTAATCTAGTACTTATCTGGAACCATTGCTCGATAAAGCTTTGATAGGCGCAGTTTCTCTCACTTAGATCATGTTGTAACTCCTGTTCTTCTTCTTCGATCTGTTGTTCTTCTTCCTTGATCTCCTGTTCGAATGATTGTTCGCCATCAGATACGCAGGATTCTTCAGTTTTTGAATCTTCGTCTGTTTCTTGGGAGTAGTTGAACCTTTAATTCTTGTCAAGATCTCCTTTTCCAGGGAAGAGGAGATTCCGACTTCTGCAAGGATCTGAGTGAGTAGTTCCAAGCTGAAACTCATTGTTAAACCATGTTGAAAAAGGAATTCTTACATACTAAAAACAGAGTGCTAATAATTGTCTGAGATTTTAATCCTTTTACAAGGTTTTAGTTCACAAAAACTCTTGAAAATTAGCACACTAAAAATTGAAGTAAAAACAAAAGGACCACAGAAATAATCTTGAATTCAATACTCAATTAAACCCTCTTACAAGGACTGCTCATTAATTGAGTAATTGAATTCTTCAACTACAACCATGAACCATGAATTCATCAAACACTCTTCACAGTTGCGAAAATCAAACACACTTGCAAATATTGAAATTCACACATGAAAAATCAAACTAAACTTCAATCGATCGTGCCTCCCCGGCAACGGCGCCAAAATGTTGGGTGAAAATATGTTCGTTTAATTTTGTTGTAGTACTTGCCCAACTATTTAATTTATCAATCCGAGGTTCGTAGACTTACGAGGCACATGCACTATATATGCAGGACTAAAGTGGAACTAATTTAATCTAGATTATTGGAATCAAATTAATCTAAGAAGGCATTGAAACATTAACTATGAAAGCAGGAAATTGCATAAAGGAAAAGCAATACAACATGTGAAGAATTGAATTACAAACAACATATGTGAGCTCACAACAATAAAACTATCTCAAATTATATTACAAGAATCAAATTACAAATCATGAAAGCATAACAATAAAAGATGAAAAACTAAGAATTCCTTTCCATTATTCATTATTATCAAAATGAAGAGAGAGCACTCCCTTATATACATGAGGAAGATAACCATCTCATAATTACATATGCAATATTCTCTCAAGCACTCTCAACTAATTTCCCATTATTACAAAATATGATCCCTTTGAATCCTCCACAAATCTCTCAGATATCTTGGATAAGATATGCTAACCAAATCCTCCATGATTTTCTCCTTAGGAATAGGCTTGCATAATTATCTCCTTAATATGGTGGAGGAGATATGGATAAGATATGCCAACCAAATCCTCCATGATTTTCTCCTTAGGAATAGGCTTGCATAATTATCTCCTTAATATGGTGGAGGAGATATTTGAGAAGTCTCTTGGAATTAATTCTTCACATATTTCCTACACATCACAAAACTCACATATTCTTGAGATATATATAAAAATATGTATATTTTCTAATATTTAATCATAAATTCACTTGTAATACAAAAATGAATAAAATGTAAAATAAGAAGGTGAAACCCAAATGTATTTATGAAAATGATATGATAAAAGGTTAATGGGATGATGAAATGTAAGGAATAGTGAAGAAAAAGGTGGATGAAAATATGACATTTCTGAGTCCCAACAATAGCCACACCTTATCACCAAAATAAGACTTATGTGGAGCCCTGTGCTAGTCATGTCGTTACTTGTACTTGGCATTGTCTCTCCTTCCCCATAATATAATGCTTCCTTTGTCATCATGCTTGCATAATGGAGTACGTCTCCTTATGATAGGTGAGGTATCTTTGGACAATATAAAAGCGAATTTCACTATGATAGGGCACCAAATGTGTTAGGTCCCTATAATACTATTATATCCCCCTTATTTTTATTTGTGTGCCCATGTAGCCCACATATTTTTATTGTTGTGCCCCATAGAAGCCCATTATTGTTATTGTTGTGCCCTTACATTTTTATTGTTATGTAGGCTCTCATTATATTGTGGCCCCTTAGACTCCTATATATACAAAGGAGGTATTGTCATTTCTATTATCCAATAATTTTTCATTTATATAATTTAAATGAGGTTTCCCCCTCGAAGAGGATAATTTTTAAGTTGTTGATCTATCTATTTGTGAGCTGGTTGCATAACATTTGCTTTTAGAGCTTTGGATTCTAGGGTTTTTCTTCTTCAAATAGGTTTTCATGGAATTTTCGCTATAGTGTTTTTTCTAAGAGTCGTCATAAGCTGAAATTTTTACGATGTGGAGCCAAAATCTCATAGAACTTTGTGTACAAATTTTAGATATTGGTTCGCTATATTTTCAGAGATATGCTCTGAGGAAGTTAGGGTTTTTGTGGGGTCTAGAATTCTATCTCAAACAAATGACCTAGGGAAAATTGTCATAACTTTCGTTTCGGGCATTCGATTTGAATTATGTAAAAAGTGACTGAAATTTCACATAGTATAGTTTTTTGTGTAGAAATTTCAAAGCCTAAGGTAGAAACAATGACACATGGCATCCCATGTAACGTTGCTCTACTGAACCCGTCCATAATCGGGTCATCATTGGATATTTTGCATAAATATTTCTTGAAGAATCCAATATTGATAAGACTTGTGGGGTTGGAAAGAGGACTTAGATATCCACCACAAGAAGAAATTTCAGATCTTGGAAATTTGCAATTACAGAGATACAATAGCTGCAATATCGAGATCCTAAAACACAAGAAAAAGGTGTGTATCTTTTGCATAACTTTTGTTTGAAAAATTAGTTTGAAGTGATTCAAGGGGAGTATTGAAGCATATATATCATTATTTGATTCTAAAATATCGTGAAGAAAAAAAATGGACACACCTAGTAAGCAACCAGAAATGTCTTCTATGACGCATGAAGAACAGGAAGAAACATAGAATGATATAGCAAATTTACGAGACCAAGTGCAACAAATTTCGCTCTCGCAAATAGTAACAAAAAATGAATTGGAAGCCATTATGAATGTTAATATAGATTGTATAAAAGGGGACAGGGGAGTTAAGATAGATGGTATGAAAAGGGACGTGGGAGTTTTGAATGATGAGTTAAAATTAGACATGGAAGCAATGATGAATGTCAAGATAGAGGAGTTGAAGGAAGGTTTGGTAAAGTTGCTAGAAGAAAGGTTTCCCAATGGTAACAAAGGAATCCATGAAAATAATGATGAAGACAAAAAGAATATGAATTATTATTTTAGATACTCCAATTTTGGTTTTAAGAACCACCACATTCCAAAGATAGATATGAGGAAGTTTGGTGGCAACGATCCGGTAACTTGCATACTACATATGGAGCAATATTTTGATCTACAGGATATGAAACCCTCACAATAGGTACGTATTGCATCCTTATATTTAGAACCCAATTAGTTTGTATCATATAGATGGATTTTTTTCTTGTAAACCACTTTTCACCTGGTCAATTTTTACGAAGGAAATGATAGCATACTATGAAGATACAGATAGAAACACCTTCTTTCGCCAATTGATAAATCTCAAATAAAAGGGTTCAATGGTAGAGAACATTGAACACTTCCAAAAAAAGAATATTAGGGTAATCCAAAGGAGAATAGGGTTGATGTATTCATAGGGATATTAAAAGATAACATCCAACATGAGGTTTGCCTTTGGGAACTTAATTCATTGGAGAAGGCATTTAGGGTGGCAAGAAAAGTTAAAAGAAAAATTATGGCAACAAGGAAGTCTACCACTCACAACCATAAAGATGGAAGCTTTGTTGCTCCTAGTCTTCCACACCTACAAGGTTGAAACCATGACAATTGGAGGAAAACAGAGCAAAAGGGCTTTGTTATAGTTGTGATAGAAAATGCACTAAAGGTCATAAGTAAGTTGAGAAGAAATTATTCTACATAGATTGTGAAGAGGAGGAAGAAAAGGAACAAGAAACATCAAAATAGGAGGATATACATGAGGAACCAACTCTGAAGAAAGAAGAAATAAATCCAACCATATCTTGTAATGCATTGGCAGGAATTACCACTTCTAAAACTCTCAAGATAGAAGGATAACCTAAGCAAGGGATGAATGGAAGAATGATGAAGAGGTGTGGTCACTCATTCAAAAGCTGCAGCAAGATCCGAGTACATCTGATACATTTAGCTGGAAAAATGATTCATTATGGTACAGTGGTCGCTTATATCTTTGTAAGAATTCCCAACTCAAACAAAAGATTCTTTTGGAATTGCACACCTCTCCCTTAGGAGGCCACTCAGGATTTTTAAAAACTTACCATAGGTTCAAGAAGGAATTGTTTTGGGATGGCCTTAAATTTGTTATTCAGAAATTTGTGGTAGAATGTTTGGTTTTCCAACAAAATAAAGTTGAGAGAGTTAATACCAGGGTCTGCTAAAACCATTAGCCATTCCAAGTCAGTGTTGGGAGGAGGTATCGATGGATTTTATCGTAGGTTTACCCAAGTTTGAAGGAAACATTTTCATCATGGTGGTAATTGATAGACTTACCAAGTATGCACACTTTTATGCATTATCTCATCATTTTAAAGCCAACACAATTGCTACTAAATTTATAGAAACAATTCAAAAACTTCATGGAAATACAAATATTATAGTAAGTGATAAAGATCCCATTTTCACTAGAATTTTTTGGACGGAATTATTTTCTTCTCTTTGTACTCAATTAGCTCATAGCTCATCCTATCATCCTCAATCTGATGGGAAAACGGAGATAATGAACAAATGTTTGGAAGGATATCTTTGTTGCTTTATATCTAACAAACAAACACAATGGGTGAAGTGGTTACTGTAGGTTTTAACCCCATACAAAAATTACCTGCATACAAATTCTAAAACACAGAAAATAAATAATGCGAGAGCATAACACATAAAACACATATATACAGAGATTTTCCCCTGGATCCCAAAACCAGGACTACCAGCTTGATTTTTCATTATGTTCCTTTCAATGTTACAATACATATTTATACATGCCGAGGCATCCAATACCGTGGACCGAAAACCATCGCGTCCAAAACCATCGACCGAAAACCATCGCGTCCAAAACCATGTGTAAAAATCATGCACAAAACCATAGGTAGGTCCGCCCAACCTAATATAGGGTCCAAAAATAAAATTTTATGGGGTGCTGCCCTGGACCACATAGAGTGGGGTTACCTACACCCCTCGAACCCCCTGTGACACCCCCCGATACGCAATCGGCGCAACGAAGGGGGAGATCTGCCCCCTTCTAACCCCCCGGTTAACTACGTGGGCTAGTCCTGGAAAGAATATAACACAACCCAACAGTTACCTCTAGTTGAATGGTAGTATAACAATTCCTTCCATACTGTAGCAAAAATGACCCCATTTATGGAACTTTATGGATATCATCCATCACATCAGCTTTAAGAGAAAATTCTAAGGTTCATGCAGTGGAAGATCACATCGAGCATGAACAACAAGTTATCCAACTCTTAAAGGATAACCTCACTCTAGCATGGAATCGAATCAAATATCATGCATATCAACATCGCAGTGAAAGAATTTTTGATGTAGGTGACTGTGTATTTTTATGGCTACAACCATACAAACAAATGTTTCTCAAGAAAGCTAAGAAGGATAATAAATTATTACCCAAGTACTATAGTCCTTAAAAGGTGTTGCAAAAGATTGGTACTATGGCATACAAATTGGAGTTGCCTGCATCTTCCCGAGTACACCCAGCTTTCCATGTTTCATCCTTAAATAAGGTTATAGATGACAAGCTTCTAGTTTGAACAATGTTAGTAGAACTTGATGAAGAAGGAAAAACCATATGTGAGCCTGAAGCAATCACGAAAACAAGAACCTGATATCTACATAATCGCTCAATTTCAGAGTATCTCATTAAACGGAATAACTTACCCGTTGAAGATTCCACATTGGAGGATGATAATTTTATACAGAAGCATCCAGAACTACTCAAGTGTTGAGGACAACACTTTTTTGAAGGATAGGGGCATGGTAGGTCCCTATAATACTAGTGTATCCCCCTTATTGTTATTGTTGTGCCCATGTAGACCCCATATTGTTATTGGTGTGCACCATAGAAGCCCATTATTGTTATTGTTGTTCCCTTACATTATTATTGTCATATAGGATCTAATTATATTGTGACACCTTAGACTCCTATATATACAAAGGAGGTCTTGTCATTTGTATCATCCATGAATTATTAATTTATGTAATGTAAAGGAGGTTTCCCCCTCGAAGAGCATAATATTTAAGTCATTGTTCTATCTACTTGTGAGTTGGTTGCATAACAAAATGTCCTTGTTAACTGAGGATAGTGCCAATAACATAGTTAGAGGCATATGTCTTATTCTGAAATCACAGTTGCAAGTAAAGTAGGGTGAGGAATAGTGCATAGAAAAGGCATTGTTTTAGATCCTCGAATGTCTTGTGTTGTGACACAAATCAGGAGAAAAAAAGAGTTTTGTCCTTCTTTGGTCACTTTAATTAAGATACATGGTATAAGAGAAACCCAACATGAATCTCCAGTAGAATATAGCAAGGCCAAGAAGCTATGAAGCTCCATTAGAGTCATCAAGGCTGGCCAATCCTAAATAAATTGTATCTTATCTAGGTCCACGTGCACCACATGTTCATCCACAATTTATCCAAAGTATTGTTTTTTTTGCATTCCAAATGAGAATTTATCCAAATTGGCATACAAATTATGTTGTCGTAGGGTTTTCAAGACCTATTGAATTTTTTCCAAATGCTCCATCTAGGTTCTACTAAAGATGAGAATTCAATCCAAATATACAACCACAAAATAGCTTGTAAATGACCACAGAATATTATCCATTTGTTAGGTCCCTATACTACTAGTGTAACCCCTTATTGTTATTAGCACAATCCTTTTATTGTATTTTTGTGCCCATGTAGTCCTCATATTGTTATTATTATGCCCCATAGAAGCCCACTATTGTTATTATTGTGCCCTCACATTATTATCGTTATGTTGGCTCTGATTATATTATGACCCCATAGATTCCTATATATAGAAAGGAGGTCATGTCATTTGTATCATCCAATAATATCTCATTTGTGTAATGTAAAGGAGTTTTCTCCCTCAAAGAGACTTATTTTGAAGGCGTTCATCTATCTTTTCCATCTTTTTGTGAGCTAGTTTCATAACATTTGGTATCAGAGCTTTGGATTCTAGGGTTTCACTGCTCCAAACAGATCATCATGGAATGTTCACTATAACTTTTTTCTGTGACGTTTCAGAAGCTAACAAAAAAAACCCATTTGATAAGAAATATCATTGAACCTCAGGTCCTAATTTCAAATCTTATCACGCTACATTTTTGTATATATGATCTGATGAAGTTAGGGTTTTTTCAAGCTCCAGAATTTCATCTAAAACGGGTCATCATGGAAGTTTTGTTATAACTTGTTCGCTACAAAGTTTTGGAAGCTAAAAAAAAACCCATTTGAGAAGAAAGCGGTATAAACCTTGGTTCTAAATTTCAGATCTTGTCTTGCTATATTTACGGATATATGATCTGAGGAAGTTAGGGGTTTTCCAAACTCCTGAATTACATCCTAAATAGTTGACCTTGGGAAAATCATCATAACGTTCTCTCTGAGCATCAGATTGAAATTTCGTAAGAAGTTACAGAAAGAGGAAAGATTTTGTTTTGTTCAGGCATAATTTTCAGAACCTAAAGTTGCAACAACAACACATGGAATGTCATACAAGTTCACTCTACTGAACTAGTCTATAATTAGGTCATCACGGGAGATTGGGAATAGATCTTTCTTCAGGAATCCAATTGTGCTCAGACTTGCAGAGTTAGAAAGAGGAATTAGAGGGCTATTACAGACCGAAATTTCAGAACTTAAAGATCCGAAAGTACAGAGTTACAGTCATTTCAAGATCGATCTCCTAAAATCAAGAAAAAGCGAGATGAGGAAGTTTGATGGCAATGATCTGGTAAATTGGATACTACAGACGGAGAAATATTTTGATCTAAATGTTGTACCAATGTTACAAAAGGTATGTATTGCACTAATTATTTAGAATCAAATCAATTTTTATGGTATAAAGGGCTTTGTTCTCGTAAACCACTTGTCACGTGGTCAATTTTCACGGAGGAAATGATAGCACATTATGAGGATACAAAGAGAAACACCTTCTTTAGCCAATTGATAAATCTCAAACAAAAGGGTTCAATGGTAGAGCACATGGAGGACTTCCAAAAATTGAATATAAGGGTAAATGATATTCCAGAGAAGAAAATGGTTGATGTCTTCATAAGGACTTTAAAGGATAACATTCAACACGAGGTTTGTCATTGGGAACCTGATTCATTGGAGAAGGCATTCAGGTTGGCAAGAAAAATTGAAAGCGAAATTATGGAAACAAGGAATACCACCACTCATGACTATAATTATAGAAGTGTTTTTTCTCCTAGCCTTCCACAACCTACAAGGTTTACACCACAACAATTGGAAGAAAAAAGCAAAAAATGGCTTTGTTACAACTGTGGTAACAAATACACTAATGGTCATAAGTGTGCTGAGAAGAAATTATTTTACATAGATTATGAAGAGCAAGAAGAAAAGGATCAAGAAATATTAAAAGAAGAGGATATACACCAGGAACCCACCCCAGATAAAGAAGAAATGAATCTGATCATATCTTGTAAAGCATTGGAAATAATTATCACTCCTCAAACTCTCAAGATAAAAGGACATATCAAGAAGAAAAAGGTTCAAGAAGTGAAAGATCACATCAAGAAATAAGAAATGAATCTAATCATATCTTGTAATGCATTGGCCTAAATTACTACTCCTCAAACTATCAATATATAAGGACATATCAAGAAGAAAAATGTTCAAGAATTGAAAGATCACATCGAGCATCAAGAAATGAATCCGACCATATCTTGTAATGCATTGGAAGAAATTACCACTCCTCAAACTATCACGGTAGAAGGACATATCAAGAAGAATAAGGTAATAGTGTTGATTGATTCAGGCAGTACCCATAATTTTATTCATTGTAAGATAGCCAAGGAATTGAATTGCTTCCTATATCCACCACCAGAGTGTCAAGTGATGGTTGCAAGTGGAGGAACCATAAATTGCTCTAGAAAGAGCCATAATATCAAGATATCCATGGGAGAATATGTATTGAATAGCCCAATGCTTTCCATTCCAATGGGTGGTATTGATGTTTTACTAGGAGTCCAATGGCTACAATCTTTGGGTACGATAGCTTTTAATTTTCAAGAACTTTTCTTGAAATTTTTTTAGGAAGGGAAGGAAGTTGAATTGAGGGGTATCAAAGGGAAACCTAGAAAGATAATCAAATCTAACAGCATGACAAAACTTCTAAATAAATAACAATGGGGCGTAATTGCAAAATTATGTTCACTAGAGGATCCCACATCGAAATCATGTATTTCTCCAGATCTCCAAAATGTTTTGGACAATCATTCCAAGGTATTTGCGACTCCCAAAGGCCTCCCACCTATTTGTGATCATGATCATGCTATTCATTTGATTCCAGGAAGTGTTCCTCTAAACATCAGGCCTTACAGATATCCATATGCCCAAAGGAGTGGGAAATAATTCAAAAGTTGGAGAATATCCCAATTCAAATAGTATTGCAAGAACTTGACAAGGAAGGAAAAATCATATTGGAACATGAAGCAATCACAGAACCGAGAAATCGACAGCTACGAAATAGATCAGTTTCAGAGTATCTCATCAAGTGGAAGAACTTACCCGCTAAAGATTCCACATAGAAGGACAAGAATTTATACAGAAGCATCAACAACTACTCAAGTGTTGAGGACAACACTGTTTGAAGGAGAGGGGCGTTTTAGGTCCCTATACTACTAGTGTAACCCCTTATTGTTATTAGTACAACCCCCTTATTATATTGTTGTGCCCATGTAGTCCCCATATTGTTATTATTTTGCCTCGTAGAAGCCCACTATTGTTATTATTGTGCCCTTACATTATTATTATTATGTTGGCTCTGATTATATTATGACCCCATAGAATCCTATATATAGAAAGTAGGTCTTGTCATTTGTATCATCCAAGAATTCTTCATTTGTGTAATTTAAAGGAGGTTTTCCCCTCGAAGAGGCTTATTTCTAAGGCATTCATCTATCTTTTCTATCTTTTTGTGAGTTGGTTTCATAACACCATCATCCTCATGAAAATTACTGGAGCATTAGTCAAGCCAAAGGTAATGACCAACCACTCCAAAGGGCATTATTTAGATTTGAATTATGTTTGCAATGGTAGAGCTAGGATATGCATTGATGATTCAATTTCCTTAATATTTTTCTAGATTGGAATCAAATCTATATTGTATTTCCTTTCATTTAACCTCAACCAATAATTATTCTTTCACGAAGCATTCATTAGTGTTGTGCCAAGGCCTTTTGGTGGAACTCACACCACTTTCTAGTGTCCTTTTTTTTACTTCATGTTACCGTTCTTCATCTACAACTTGGGTTTGTTTTCATGAGGTTAATTATCCTTTATTTTCTATTATTTTGTGAGTTATGGTTTCCTTTTCTAGGTTTCTATTGTGGTGGATTTGTATAACCCAACGACTATTTTTTCCTTTGCTTCAATTTTTTCTCATTTTTGAAAACATATCGATAAGTGGATCCCAATGAGGAGATGTCTAGGAACTCCATATCCATTTGAATGCACTTTTGTAGGCCACCACATCAGTTCAATATTGGGTTCCACTTAGAGTCTCTAATACCTAGCTCTAATAGTAAGGTATGGAGGTTACTGGTGTACTATAGCAACATTTGGTCTCTCTATTGTGGTAGAGTTTTCCATATTCTGTATTGTTTATCATAGTTCCTATAGGGTAGAATTCCTCCTTAAGGGAATAAAAAAGGTGGCCCAAGTTGTTCATACATTGAACATAATAGAATCATCTTCATTGTGTCTCTCCTAGTAACCTGCCCACCTATGTTTGACATGGGGAACGACTTTCAGGAGTGTGAATGTGATCTTCTCATTTAAGGAAATATTTTGAACAAAGTAATATCCCTATAACAAACTTAATTATTTCTCCAAAGAATCTGCATCTATTTGGCCTTCGCATAATGGGATATAAAAGTTAATTTGTACATTGAAGTGTTTCATACCTCCAAAATTACCACATGTTGAAGTTTCATCAGTCGTTGTTGCTAGTTATCGAAGGATCTAGGAAAAAATTTCAATCATCTCATTCCTCTATCACGTCAGTGCTTCTTCGAGAAACGACTTCATAGGATCTCCTACTCCATCATCTCTGTTTTATTCCATCATATGAGGCCGTTTGGGTTTGCACCCTTTCATAGATCAGTTGCTATTTTCTATTTGGATGATAAACTAGTACACAGTGCCACCTTGGAGGAGCACATCTCACATTTGATGCAAGTTCTAGAGACATTAAAATAGTATGAACTTATAGAAAATATAAAGAAGTTTGATTTTGTACAATAGTATTTGATGTATTTGGAGTGTGTGAGAGGTGGAAGAGAACCAAATATAAATCTTACCAAGGTAGAGGGCATCATGAACCGATCAGTTCCTACTAATGTTTCTAAGATCAAGAGTTTCAGTTGGTGTAGCACAGTACCTGAGTATATTCATAGTCTCACTTTCAGTGGTATCAACACCACTCCATGCCATAATGGTAGGTGGTAAGAGTTTACAGTGGGGAAGGGTCAACAAAGGGCCTTTGAGGAGTTAAAAAAGAAGATCAATTAAGTATTAATTTTGGAATTACCGAACTTGCAACATCCATTTGAAGTGGAGACAGATGTGAGTGGGTATGTTATGGGAGTAGTCTTGATGTAGAAAGGAAGGAAAGTATGTCATAATTTTGAAGTATTTCATTGGGTGGTTCTTAACTACCTTACTTATGATAAGGATCTTTATGCCCAAATGAAAGTTGTGAAGAAGTAGAAACACTATCTGATGGGAAACGAGATAGTAATCCATCTAAATAATTAGTTACTATGATACTTATAGGCCCATAGTAAGCTACAATAGAATAGGCATTATAAGTGGATGAGGTTCTACATTAGTTTCATTTAGTGATCAAATATAAGAAGGGTAGCACAAACACGTTGGCTGACATGCTTTAAAGACCACCCAAATCAAAGATCACAGCTTTGGGAACTTTGATGCACATGGATCCATTCACCCATGATGCATATAATGAGGGATATTCCAAGGAGGAGGACTTCAAGGAGGTGTTTCAATAGTTGAAAATCCGGATCCATATGCAAAATGGTGACAACATAGTTGACTACCATATCCAAGATAATTTATTCTACAGTCAGGATAAGTTATATGATCCTATAGGTGAGTGAATACAACTAATTAAAGAGGCTTACACCTCTAAGGTTGCAGGGGACTTTGATGAAGGGAAGACAATGGCCAACTTGTAGAGATATGTGTATTGGCCCAAGATTCAAGCTAGGTTCATAATAGGATGCATGTTTTGCTGTACCAACAAGCTTAGTAATAGGAAGAAGGGCTTATATCATCCCTAATATGTACCCAATCTTCTTTTGGAAAACATATACATGGACTTTGTTGGAGGCTTACAAACAACCATGAAGGGACATGTCTAACTATTCATTGAAGTTGATAGGTTTAGAAAGATGTGTGTTCTAATGGCCTAGAAAAATACCATAAGCAGGAAAGATGATATGAAATTGGTTTTTTCACTTTGGGATATGAAGGGGCATCCTTTCAAATAGAGATACAATATTTCTCATTAGAGGAAATTTCAGCCTAAAAATGTCCATGAAATTTGCATGTAATTTCCATGTCATAATATGTAAACCAATTAAAATACATTAAATTTAAAAAACGTACATGTAAATATTTTGGTCGGAAAAGAAAAAAAAAAAAAAAACTATTTTTTGTAATTCTATTTTTAATTTATTTCCTTATAGGTTTACTCAAATTTCGAGTGTATACACTTGTTGTATGCAGAATTAAATTCCACATCCAATGAGTACCCATTACACATACTTTTGAGAAGACTCACATTGATAAAAATTGAAGATACATATCAATGTGGGCCTTCTCAAAAGTATGCATAATGGGTATGCATTGGATGTGGAATTAAATTTCCACATCCAACGAGTGTCTACACTTGAAATTTGAGTAAAACTATAGGGAGTTAAGCCAAAAATACAATTAAAAAAATATATATTTTCCCTCCAAAATTTATCTCTTATTTTATTATTTTAACTATTATTTTATTATTTTTCCTTAGGAGGCCACTTTTAGGCCGAAATTTCCTCTAATACAACACATTTTGGACTACATTGTGGGATAATATGTACACTAAGTTAAAAGGGTCTAAAGAATTCCATTCATACATATATGGGTAGACAAAAATAGTAAATAGGACTTTGGTGTATCTTTTGAGGGGTTACAATCAAAGTCATATTCGAAGACTTGGGACGGAAATCTAGTATATATACAACACTCATAACAACACTTCCACTGGTAAGTCCCCATTTGGAAGATGTTTTTGGAAATTTTATACCTTCACCTTTGGATATTGCATATGGATAGAAAGGAGAAGCAACGAAGGATCTTCCAAGGGATGCTTTAAGGGCAGAAAAAGGTTGTTGAAAATATCAAGAAAATCCATATATAGTCACAAAAAACACTACAGAAGTCAAAGGAAAGATATAAGGCCAAGAATGATCAGCACAAAACAGAGAAGTCCTTCAAGTTGGGGACAAAGTATGGATATATTTGAATAAGGAGAGGCTACAGGGTCCTCGTAAGAAAAATAAAGGCTTTGTGATATGGTCCCTTTAGGATACTAGAAAGGGTGAGAGATAATTCCTATAAACTCATTCTACCTCCAAACATGCACATTTACTTATTAGTGAATGTAGAATCTAAAAAATTTATGAGCCTTCCATGCTAGATTAGAAAGAGAGACAAATCCTACCTTTTGTAGAATATTTGGCACTAGATGCTCAGGTAGAGTTCATAGAGGATATAGTTTTGCATAATAGTTCCAAAACTACAAGACAAGGGTAGCATGACCTTTGGTATATTGGGTTGAAAGGAAAGCTTGAAGGCAAAGCTAAATGGTACACCTGAGCGAAGGTGAAGGAAAAATGTCCTCACCTCATTTAGTACAATATATTAGGAACCAAAAGCCTTCCAAAATGGGGAGGTGTGATCCATATTAGATCATTATATTATTTTTCATCCATATTAATGCTTTTAGAGTGTAAAACGTGGAGGAATCAGATCGTGGGACCATTTTTACCAGTCATTCCCAAATTGGAGAACTGCAGTCTAAAAATTTTCAAAATTAGTTTGAGGAATTAAATGACATGTTTTGGAGGGGGTAAATTTTTTTCTTAAGTGTTGAACCTTTTCAATAGTGTTTTCCTACAAACAGATACCTTTTCAATGCAGCATGAATCACCTCATGAGAGTCTGTATGCAAAATTTATACCACCCAGAACTTGATCTTCCTATTTTGACCACCAAGATTTGAGAGGATGCCAAGTTAGCCCTAACCACTAGTAGGCTATCAGGATGTGTTATAACTAGGCCACAAGGAGGGAAAGGGGTTCCACTCTCCTTTAGTGTATTTTGTTCCACAGATGAGTAGAGTAGCTGACAGTGGATAGGGAGAGAACAAACAGAGAATATGTGTGCACCATAACATCCCATGGGCTACAGACCTCACTTTTTATACTTGCATCCATTTTCCATTCAAAGAAGGAGATTAGATTAGTCTCACCTTCTATTTTGGTTTTCTCTCAAAATGGTTTCACAAGTTATATCTTGTGTCAATTATGGTTTGTGAGTTTTATTTCATTGTTATCTATTTTCTACATAATTATAATTTGCATGCATACATAATAAATAGTAAATAAAAATTCATAAATCAAAGGAAAAATAAACCCTCATAGTGTAGATCACATATTTTTCTAATATATGTTTAGTATATTTATTGTAATGATTTTTCCAATGGAATATTCATGACATTTACAAATCCATGATCAACCCCAATCTCATAAACCAAAATTATCTCTCTAACTTGACTAGCATTAAGAAGAAAATGAATATTGCCATGATTATAACTAATTCTCATGATGGGGTTAGTTGGTATGTCAACTTCATGGGGTCATAACGTTTATCTAGGATATCACTTTAATGCATTTGGTAGCCTACTGGAAAGATCAAGATGAGAATTATACATTTTTATTGGGGCCCAAGCTAAACCCTAAAGATTTTACCTGGTCCCTCGACATGTCAAAAACATTTCATTTAGGTCTTCAAAATGGCCCCAAAATTTTACGACCAAAAAAAATATTGTAGAAAAACTACCAAAATCGAGAATTGTTCTTTGAGCCTATGGAATAGTTAGGTGGCCAATGATATCCACCTAAATCAGTCCTTCCCTCTTAGCAAGAAATTCTCTCCATTGCATTTAGTTCCCCCATCAAATGGGGAAACATCTACTCAATTTGCCTCATGGTGAGCCACTTTCCTTAGTGAATAAGTTGCCCTGCTTTCACAACTTAATAGAGTTGTATGTGTTGTTTGCGAGTATCATTTGTCTTGGTGTCCATGCTATGATCCATTTTATTCATTTCAATACAAACACGATTAATTTCTATGGGGGGCAATTCCTTGGATGCCTTTGAGGTGTCCAGTAGAGGTGGAAATATGGTCGAAGCAACTGCACATTAAACACTAGGTGCAAGCCAAGGAAAGGCTGGGGAATGCTCAATTCAAAATCATTTTCACCCATACCATTTGTGATTGAGTAAATTCAATATTAGAGTGGTTTGAGCTTCCTATTGGGGTATGTAATGAACCCCTTTTGTAAATGTGACCACACATTATCACCAAGTTGAAACTTGTGTGGAACCTTGTGTTGGTCATGTTGTTGTGTGTAATCCATCGATATTGACTCCCAGTGGGATTTTCTAGGATAAGTAGAGGAGTGTACAACCGCTTATTCTCGATGGTTAGTTTAGCAATGACACGGGTAGTTCATGATCCAATATATCATTAGACATATTTTCAATGCTTTGGCTAGTAGAAATAATTTTAAATACTACTATTGTATTTTTAGTGCATTTTGTTCCATAGATGAGCAAAGTAGCCGAGAATGGATAGGGAGAGAGAAAACAAAGAGGATTTGTGCATTGTAGCATCCCATGGGCCACATACCCCATTTCTTTGTACTTTCAACCATTTTCCATTTAGAGAAAGAGAGAAGAACAACCTCACCTTCCAAGTGGGTTTTCTCCCTAAAGAATTTTATAGGTTATATTTTATGTCACTTGTGGTTTATGAGTTTTATTTCATTGTTTTGTATTTTATACATAATTTTAATTTGCATGCATATGCAATAAAAAAAAATTAACATATCGATAAATCTAAGGAGAAATAAACTCTCATAGTGTAGGTTTCATATTTTTTTGATATATTTTAGTATATGCATTGTGATGAACCATCCAATGGAATTTCCACGGTAATTTACAAATTAATGATAAACCCCAATCCCAATCTTGAAAAACAAAGGCATCTCTTTGTATTGACTAGTGTTAAAAAGAAAATGAATATTACCATGATTATAATTAATTCTCATGAGCTAGGGCTAGCAGGAGGGGGAGGGATTCTCTGCAATCCCAGAGGAATAAAAGTCAAAATGTATGCTTGGGGATTAGGAAGAAAGTCAAATAATCAGGCAGATGCATATGGTCTCTACACTGGGCTCCTCTTAGCCCAAAAGAGGGGAATTAGAGACATCTTAATCCTAGGAGACTATTTTCTTGTCATAAGGCATTTGCGAGCAAGCTCCATCTCTCAGGATAACAAGCTAAATCAGATGCTTCAATGAGCCCAAGGTATCCTCCTCTCATTCGCTAGCTCTCAATCCTTTCATATCCTAAGGAACCTAAATTTGAAGGCCGATCTACTGGAAAACAAGGCTTGCCAAATGAAAGAAGGTCAAACATAAATTAATGGTGTTGAAGGTTTCTCCCCTATCCCCTAAGGGTTATGATGGATTTGGCTCTCATTTATAATTATCTTTCTAGTCTCATTCCCAAAAGGAAGCATAATATCATTATCCCTATCCCCCCCATGAACTCCTCATAACCCACCAACTCTCTACTCCTCAATTTGTTGGCATCGAAATGTAGTACCTCTCCACTCAAGACCATGATCATCCCCTCTCTCTTCATCATGACACAAGGCATTCTCAACCATCCCCACGTGACATTCATCTAGCTGAATTTGCATGCAAGTGTGAGAAAATTCCTTCCTTCCTCACTGATCAAGACTCATCTCAGGAAACATCAATTTCTCCTCATACGAATTCCCTCAACCAGAGAGCTACATTTAGTCCCTTTGGACAAGATTAGACCGCTTGATGGATTGAGGCTCAGACTACATGCAGAATGATTCCCCTCAATCACCAGGTTGATGATGGAGGCTTCTTGGGATCCTAGTGGCTCGGATTCCATATTTTATCTCCGCATAAGGTATCAGCAAGGTAAATTCTATAAATCACCTTGGGGTCATTTAAATTTTTCCATAATGTTCGATGCTCACTGGTCCGGATAGAAGTTAGTAAACGTATGGATTTTTAATCTCTCTGTGGTCAAGGTGGGAGTGTCTAAGCTTAGGGATACTCCTCTATTTTCTCTAGATTGTGCATCCCCTTTCAGAAAAATTAGCTCTGTGAAGAGAATTTCGACGGGTGACGTGAATTTCTCATACTCTGAATCACATTGGGGCCATTTAAATTTCTCCATTTTGTTGGTTATCGACAAGTCTGACCAAAAGCTAGTAAGGGTATGGATTTTTAATTTCTTTATGGTGAAGGTAGGTGCATCTCAATCTAGGGTGACTCACCTATTTGGTCTAGGTTATGCCTCCCTTTTCCGAGAAATTGTCTCTATGAAGAGAATCTCGGCAAGTGAAGAGAATTCCTCAACTCTATTTGGGGGTCAATTAAGTTCCTTTATCTCTCCCTTCACATTTTTGTCTCTTCTTTGCGAAGTTTATTCTCCATGGCTACCAGTTCCTAAGGTCGTCAGCAAGCATTCTCAGGTTGGGTCGTGAAAAGCACCTTCAAGAATTTGGCTATTGAAAGGAGTTATCCTAATTCTGCATCCCCAGTCCTCTTTGTCTGTGAATAATGTGATAGAGAGACTGCCGAATTAAGAGCAAAAATATATGACCTGCAAATATTGTTGCATTAACAAAGTGAATTTGCATGTGAGAATTTAGACACCGTAGATATAAAACAAAATAGATAATCCACTTAGAGAATGAGGTCGGGGCATTGAGAAGCATGATAGAGGACCTTCAGTTGTAGATGGCCAAGCCGAGCACCCCTCCAGAAGAAATGAGCATGGACTTTAACATAATCTGCCTAGCTGATCCTAACATCTAATTTGCAATTGTAATAATTGGTTTCTACTGCATTTACCTTCTGTCACAGTTTGGTCGTGGTTGCACTAGTTGAATAACAAGAGTATTATTACTTTTTAAAGTTAGTGATGACAAGTGGGCATGGCTAGATAGTCTGAAAATGTCAAAATTGATGCCCATTAATGTAGCTGAAGTGTAAATTCCCCGAGTATTTGTAGTGTATGGACTGAGACTTAATAGAAAAAGTACTCATTATTGTTTAAAAAAAATAAACTATTTCTCATGAGCTTCATAATGAAACTATGCTTTGGTCAATTCCTAAAATGCCATGAGATGAAAGAGTTTGTCACCTATGTGATTGTAAGAAAATTGAAGAGAAAAGCACTTTGTCTTAAATTATCCATATCTAATTTTCAAAATATTTGATTAATCTCTTACCTTCATAACATCCAATAAACCATATAGCTTTTAGTGGATTTTCTTCATCGTGGTCGTGATCATGTTGATAGTTTAATTGAGTGAATGTGACAAACTTTGTGAAATTGTGTTGAGATAAGATGGCACGTCATCATCATGTCAGCATCCTTTGTCGTAGCAGTGGTCATCATCCTCAAAATCATCATTGTCTTTGTCATCGTTGATCATCATCATGTCCTTGTCATCATTGTTGTTGGGCTCATCATCGTCATCATCCTCACGTTTAAAAAAAATTGTCCATTTACTCTTTATATCTAAAAGCATTTTCATGATATCATATATATAAACCACGTCATCGTCATCAATAAGAAGTTCAAGTTGAGTGCATGAGACCAGCTCTGTAAAATTGTGATGAGGTAGGATGACCCTCCGAGTTCATTTTCCTTTGCCCGAGATTTGACAAATATGACCGGATGATGTTTATTACAAAATATTATAAACCAAAAAAACAAAAGCGTCCATTTATCCTTACATCTACGCCACGTCTCCTCCTTTCCTTTCTCGAATGATCATGAGATATTCCATTCCTTTTGTCTGCTTCGCTCTTTAAGAAGTGCAGTTTGTCCTTCAACTTTCATTACAGTTTGAAGGGGTCCGTTTTCCTTCGTAGCCTACGAGTTGAGCTGAAAGCAGTCTACATATATGTCTCTGTGTGTTTGCGCGTTAATTAATTAATTATGGCTAAGAGGGAAGAATCCAAACCGATTGCACGGCTTCTGTTGGTTTTGAATTTCTGTATGTATGCAATCGTATGTGGAACCGCAGGATGGGCCATTAACGAAGCGATGAAAATGCACTTGTTATAGGTATGCGTATTTATTTAGCATCATATTTAATGTAAATTGTAGATTAGATTATGTTGTGTAAGTTCTAGAATAGATTATGTTGCATTTCTCAATTGTAAAACACATCTGGTTTCTCTCACTACAATAGAAACGAACAGAATAAATGAAAATAATGTAATGGTGCGGATGTAGGCCTGGAATTCCATTTCCCGACCCCTTCTGGGTGTATTTTCCGATGGGAAACGCTGCTACGGGCTTCATGGTCATCTTTGCGCTAATAGCAGGCGTGGTGGGAGCGGCTTCTTGCATTTCTGGGATGAATCATATCAGGTTATGGTCAGAAAAGAGTTTGGCCGCTACTGCATCAGCTGCTATTACGGCCTGGGTGCTATCTCATATTTTTATAAACTATAGTATATATATATATATATATATGAACTATATTCACCGGCAGAGTGATAGTTTGGTTGCCAAAGCTGAATTTTAGTGGAAAACTCCCCTACTTGTAAATCTGGGGTCTTGTATCCAAGTGATTTGGAAGTATTGAGTTGACAATGGACATTGATACCCTAATTGATATCTTAACGTAGTCCTGATTCATAAGGATGTAGATAACAAAAACCATTAAACAGATCCTAGAGGAAAAGCCCGAGGGAGAAGAACCGACATGTGACAAGTTTGGAAACTTCAACGTGCAGATTAGCAGAGAAATGGTTAAAATGCAGTTGTTGGTTGCAGAACTATTGGATTTTACAGCTTAGAGAAATTTTCTGGTTACTTTTGACCCCCACATTCGAACCTAAACCGATGTTGTAGCAGTCTCTAGATTAAGCGTTGGCAATTAATGAAGGTTGGTGGTGCTAGGTATATTTGAAATTCCACTATCCATATATCGATTGCAAGTTAGGGATTGGTTCCGTCATTTTGGATCCCACAAGTGATTTGAAATGATTGATGGACTGTAAACAATTGGCCATTCCAAAGCCATTTACGGTTTGGTAATATCTGGCAGACCTACCCCGCAGTACAAGGAAAAAAATATTCGGAGAAAAGAATAAAGTGGAAATTTCATTGGTTCGATATTGAACCTTTGTGTCCAATCAGAGGGAATGGGTTCAAAGGACATGGCGGCGGTATATTGGTCTGGCGGCATGAATCTATTGTCCAGTTGCCCCACTCATTCAATCGGGTTTCGAAGGGCCCCCAAATCTAATCGTATTCACTTGTTAAATTCTTAATAAAGATTGGACATCACTGAGTAGGGTTGGGGAGTCGTTTACGAGGCAGAGGAATGGCACCGATGGTTAAATGTGGTTGGAATTTAGGCAAAAAAAAAAGACAAAAAACCTTGTAGAGACAGTGTTTGAATCATGTTTTTAATGGTGAAAATGGATTCAGCACCATCAAAAACGTCTAGGGCACTTAAAATTTTGAAGTTTAACCATTGTAACTTGGATTTACAATAAATCTTTGCTGGATATTCTCAAAATATGGCCGGAATTTTCATAACTTTTAGGGCAAAAAAAATAGTCTCGTTAGACTACGACCTAAGGTTGGTGGATATTGACCGTTTGTCAAACCACATCTACTGGTGCCAGGTGTGAACTTCTTATAGGCCCTCGAATAAGACAATCTTACGACTTTGTTTTATGATTGGTGGTTCTTTTCTGTATGGTGATTGGTAGGAAGAATACATTAATCAGGGCGGTCTCAATAGTTAAGTATTGGTGCTATGCAATCACGAATATTGTTCATAAGGTTTTGATTTTTCTTTTTATTTCCCCATTAGATCAACCAGTTAGATTATGTTGATCAAGATTGTGAATTGCATTACTCTCATTATTCTTTTGGACCTTGTGGGAAGTAGATATAATCCAAATGGAGGCCCAATGCCCAATTATGGATTTGGATGTCGATGTGGCAAGGTTAATAGAAGTCATTGTGGCACCCCGAAATGAAATTGTTGCGAGTAATAGGAAAAAACATTCCAATACAGGAAAACATGGGCCACATCCTCCTTCAGGGAAGGAGGGGAAAAAAGGTATGTTCTTTGGCGAGTATCAACACAATACTACTTTCGGATTAGCTAGGGGCAGAGAGGTCCCATTTGGATCGACAGAGGAGTCTAGCCCAAGTAGTTATGCCCAAGAAAAATCATTAGACTGGAAAACAACCAAGGATAAAGGCAAGAAGCCAATCAAGGCCCATGAGGAAATTCATAAAGTAATCCTTGGAGTTGATCTAGATTGGGAAAACGTGGTATGGCTCAGAAAGTGTATGCTACTTGGGAGGTGGGAGTTCATAAAGATGAACAAAGTTCAGATGAAGGAATTGACACACAAGTGTTAGACATCCCTCCTCGATTATCGGCCGAAGTTCAGTGCGATGGTCAATGAGTGGCTTGGATTCCATTTTTTAAATGAGGAGGATGCAGCGAAGAATGCTAGCTTGCTATGGGCTAAAGGCCAAGGTTTCTTGACCCTCCAACATTGGAAACTTGGCTTTGACCCTGTGGTTGAAACTACAAAAAGAAAAATCAATTGGGCTAAACTATCTGGTTTCCCCATGGAGTTATGAACAAAGGCCATTATTAAGGAAATTGCAGGCAAAATAGGTAAATTACTATGTCGATGATGGTTGTATGAGGTTTCTTGATAAGAAGGTTGGTTGGTTCTTGATGGAAGTGAACCTAGCTGGGGGGCTACAAGCTACAATTGACATATGTTGGGCAACATTCTCTATCAGAAAACAAGTTGATTATTGGGGAATCCCCTTTAGGTGCTTGGAATGCCACAAAACAGGGCATCTTTTGGCCAATTGTCAGATGTGCTGTGGGGATAGGATGTGGCTGTCTAGGGATTTCATCATGGACAATATACACCCACGCTGGCAAGATAAGGGGCCTGATCTGAGCAAGTTTGTATCGGGAGAATGGTCTAGTTTTGAGGCATCTACACAAAAAGAGCAACCAATTCCTAACTCAAGAAAGGCACTAGAATTCCCAATGGTTGAAGTGAATGGAGAATATGGGAATGTAAATAAGGAGAAATCTAGGGAGTCTCCTTTTAGGAATCTTACAAAAAGAAAAGGAAAAGAGGTTGTACAGTCCACAAACAAATCTAGTCGAATATCTCTGCTATCACCAATTTGCAACAAGAATATCATTGACACAAATATGTCTCCTTTATCGGTGGACGTGGACATCCAACCCTAGAGGATTTTCTTGGATTGGGTCTCGAACCAATTTATATAAAGAAAATCCATATCTTAGCAGATTATCCATGAAGGATGGTGGCTCGGTATCATTGGATCATAATCGATGCAGGCAAAAAGAGCCAAAATACAGAAAAAATACTCCTACTGGAGATATCGAATCTGAATTGAATCATAGGTTTTCTGAAGCAATAGAGGAGACACTTCTTCCATCTTTCAATCCGGGACCTTCAAATGAGTTATATGAATCGAGGGATGATACTCACAATGAGGACCTTAGAGCGTCATTCCTTGTGTCATCTAGTTCTCAATGAAGCTAAAGTCCCTTAACCTGAGAGGGTTGGGATCTGCCCCGACAAAAGTATTCCTCAATATCACATAAGAACTACAACTTTGTCTATTGTTCAACTTCAAGAAACGGTGATGTCCAAAGAGAAAGCATTGGAGATCCTACTCACCATTTGTCTATCATGGCATGGTTGTGCTTCCAATTCCTTTGGAAATTTGGGAGGTCTCACAGCTATCTAGGATCTCTCCTATTTCACTTTTCAGACTTATACAATCAATGCTAGATTAACTTTAACATGCCATGGTCCTGGTTGGAATTGCAGGTTCCATATATTAAATCTATATGCTCCATACTCTAATCGCAAATCTTTATGGGATCTAGTTGATTCCTATAGCATCCTGGATTTACATCCTCTCATTGTGGTTGAGGATCTGAATTTCACACCACACACCAATGAGTGTTGGGGACACAAAGAAAAAATGGATCCCTTAACAGGTTTTTTCTTCAATCTCCTCTGTCGAAAGGATCTCCATGATAGTGTCCCTAACCCTTTGGGGCCAACATTTCACAATGGTAGGTTGGGGAATGAGAGAATTGCAAAAAGAATTAAACAGATTCCTGATGGACTGTAATATTCATAATGGAAATATACAATGTTAAACAAATAAAACATAGCAGAAACACATACAAAATTTTACAGCACATTTAACAACCAAAAATCTCCATGAATTGCGTTGATCTGAGCCATTTTATTAATAAATAAGAGGGTACAATGTGGTGTTTAAAAAAGTGCACCTGGGCTTACTCAAGGCAAGCTAGCTAAGCCCAAAAGAACAATAAGAAATCCCTCTCAAATCTAATGTTGCTCTCTCCTGGCTATGTGTTGAAACTACCTAGAAAATATGTTGTTGGCTGGAAAGAACTACTGCTAGGGCCTCCTCAGATGCTCATAAAATTTTGGGAAATTAACCCCAGACTCTCCACCAATAACCCACAAAAACCCACGAAAGGAATTGGCCAAATGTTGACCTTGGAATTTTGGCCCAACTTTTCCTTAGGGAATATAGCTCTTGGCTGAGTTGGGGCCCCTGTTTGACCCCTAAAATCTAATCAGAAAATTATGCCAAATTAATCTTGGCCTCTCCTCAATAAACCCATAAAAACCCAGAAAGAGTTCGTCCTAGTTCTGACACTCGAAAATTGACGCCCAAATGCTTGGCCCTCCTCCACAAGCATAAAGATGTAACCTGAAGCAAATGTATTGTTTTTTGCTCCGCCAAAATATTGGAAAAGCCCCCACAACACTTCCCCGGACTTCACCTCAAGTTTCATCCCCTAACTCCCTTCACTCCACAACCTCCAAGTGTGCCTTCTCCAAGAGCTGCGTAGTCCCTATAATGTTGTTGCCAATCCTCTCCACAAATGCGCACTCCCCGCAGCTGGTACAAACTGGTATAGGTAGGACTCCTTCCTTGGGATAACGCTTGAACTCCACCGAAGCAAGGGTTGATATCTACGCTCGGAGACACTCTTTGCTAAACAACACTACAGACTTGGCTTCAGCTTAAGCGTGCTATGTCAAAGACACGATTTTTGAATAGATGAATGAATGACCAAAATGAGTGCCTCTTTCTCTATATTTTAAAGAGCCTCCAAAATGCCTACGTGGGCCCAGATCGACTTTCCCCACCAACTTCACTCCAATGAGAGTGTCTTCCACATGTGGGCCATAATTCTCCATGGGGTGGTCCCCACACTCCACTAGAGCCGCAATATTTCCCTTCGTTCCCAATGTTTGGGACCCCACTTAACCCCAAAATTCATGTGGGACCTCTGAACCCACATCTCCTAGGTGAAAACATGAAATAAGACAAAATTGGGCAAGATTGATATTTCCCTTAGCAATATTGCTAAGTGGGAATATCACATGGACTCTTTTTTGTTCCATAGGATGATACATGTCAAATCCTGGTCTTTTTACTCAGATATCTCAAAACATGATGCCATTGTTTTGGAATGGCAGGGCGATTGGAGGAGGTCAAGATTCCTTTCAAATTTAATCTAATATGGGTCAAAGAGTATAATCTTATGGATCTAGTTTATCAATCATGGTCTAAACCTACTATCTATGATATGAACAATACGATAGCGGGATCATTGGAGAAACTCTGACGTCTAAAAAAATTGGTCAAATAATGGATAAAAAATCGCAGGATGGAGCTCAAAAATGAAATTTTATTCATTGACAACGAAATATCCATTACATTGGACCCAAATTCCCTTGTCCTCTTCTCTGAACAGCAACATTGGGCCATCTTAGATATGGTGTCTAAAAAATACAAAATATTAAACATGCAAGAGGAAGAATGGCGCTAGAAAAGCAAATTGGCATGGACTAAAGGTGGAGATCGAAACACTAAATTTTTCCATTGCGCTGCATCTAAGAGGAGACAAATTAATACAATATGAGTCATTGAAGATGGGACAAGGCACATTATTTCTTCATCCGAGGAGATTAAAGAGGGAGCATTCTTATTTTTCAAAAACCAATTCCACGTCAGGGAGGAAGAGTGTATGGCAGAAAATATGGATTTTTCCAATAAATTTTCTAATTAGGTCAGCGATGAGTACACAACATTGATGGATGCTTAGATCACTGATGAGGAGTTACATCAAACTCTCAAGGATATGGCCAAGGATAAAATCCCTGGGCTTGATGGTTGGCTAAGAAATTTCTTTCTCCATTTCTTTGACCTGATGGGGCCAGAGCTAGTAAGGACGGCAAAAGAAATTAGAACCTCTGGACGTATTTTAGGTGCAATCAATTCGGCCTTCCTAACTCTATTTCCCAAGAAATTGAATTCTAAGTCTCTTTCAGACTATAGGCCAATCTCATTATGTAATTATGTCTACAAAATGATGTTCAAGCTCATTGATAATCGTGTCAAAAAGATCATTTCCCTTCACATTTTGTTGGAGAAATTCAGTCTTTTGTCCAATAGGAGAATTCAAAATGTTGTGGCTATTGCTAAAGAATGCATACACTCAATTCAATCTAGGAAATATAAATCATGTCTTATGAAAATTGATCTTAATCAGGCATATGACTATGTTGATTAGGAATTCCTTACTATGATTCTCTATAAAATTGTATTTAAGGATAGGCACATTCAATGGATAATGGCATGCATTTCTTCGGCTTCAATGGTGGTTCTTATCAATGGGGGGCCTACAAATTTCTTCAAAATGAAAAAAACGTTGAGACAAGGATTTGCATTGTCTCCATTGTTATGTATCTTCATCATAAATGCTTTCAGCAAAGGTATAAAACCATGAAGGAACCAAGTGCGATTAAGGGATGTCGGATTTCTAGGAACAGTCAATTATTGCATCTATTATTTGTAGACCACATCCCTTGTGTAGGGGAAGCAAAACTTTCTTAATGGTAATCCTTTCATAAGATATTTCAGAACTTCCACAAGGCCTCAAGTCTCTTCAAAAACAATGAAAACTCTGAGCTTATCTCTCATGGGGGAGACTCATCTGAATTAAATGGCATAGAATCATTGTTTGGGGTGAAGATTCGATCAATATCCCTGGGATTCAAATAATTGGGATGCATCTTGAAGCCAAAGAAATATAAGATATCTAATTGGGATTGGTTCACTGTTAAATTTGAGAGGGCATTGCTAAGATGGGACCATAAATGGTTATCTATGGGAGGCAAGTTAATCATGGTCTGAGCGGTTTTTTGAAGGCAAAAATTCTACGATACACAAAGATATATACAAAAATATTTATTAATAATTAATTGAACTGAATGATGATTGTTTACAGTGAGGGTCCCTGGCTTATATACCGCCATGGGCACCCTTTGGGGAAAGCGCATGATCTTATGATCATGACCTTTCGTATAATAAACCTAAAATTAAATAATTTTTAAATAACATTGCCTTCCTCTCGAAAGAATGATTTATCCTCAAATCATACGTAACGATGGATGTTGTTGACAAAATGATTCATTCTCCCAAGAAGCTTCTTCTTCGGGTAAGTCCTTCCACTTGATCAAATATTCCTTCATTGTACGATGTCGAAGCTTTCTTTCTCTAGTAGATAAAATACCTTCTAGTTCTAGAATGACCCTTCCCTCATCATCCAGGGATGGAAACATTGTTTGCACTAATTGATGGTCACCTAGCGCCCTTTTAAGGTAGGAGACATGGACGATGTTGTGAACACAAATTTTCTCTGGAAGGCTTAAACCATACGCAACCTGGCTAATATCTTTGTTGATCTGATAAGGTCCATAGAACTTTGGTGCCAATTTTTTTTTTCCTTTCTGTTTTAAGGATAATTGTTTGTATGGTTGGAGCTTAACAAACACCCATTCTCCGACTTCAAACTCTCTTTTGGTTCTGTTTCGGTCTGCTTGTTGCTTCATACAATTCCTTGCATTATTCAAGTTTTCTTTTAATATTTAGATGATTTTTTGGGTTTCTTCTAGTTGATCTTTAACAGCAGGTAGATTTGTTTAGACAACAGCTAGATCCTTCCATTTTGGGGGTTCATATCCATACAAAGCTTGAAATGGCGTCACTTTTGTTAACGTATGATAAGTAGAATTATACCACCACTCAGCGAGATGTAACCATTGAACCCACTTATTTTGTTTTTCTGTAGTGTAGCAATGTGGGTATGCCTCCAAACATTTATTGACAACCTCTGTTTTTCCATCTGTTTGAGGATGATAAGCGAAACTCATATTTAGGTAGGTTCCTATGTGGTTGAACAACTCCTTCTAGAAATTACCCTTGAATTTGGCATCTCTATCACTCACAATGACTTTCGGAAAACCGTGTAACTTATATATATTTTTGCAAATTATTTCAGCAATTTCTTTCGCTAAGTATGATTTCTTGATTGCCATAAAGTGAGCATATTTGGTGAGTTTGTCGACTACTACGAAAATATTGTCCTTGCCTTTAGATACTGGTAGTCCTTCGAGAAAGTCCATTGAAATTTCTTCCCATTTCTGATTTGGAATGTTAAAAGGGTGAAGTAATCCTGATGTCGTAATATTTTCACTTTTATTCCTTTGACATGTGTCACACTCTGCTACATACTTCTAAATATCGCGACTCATTCCTTTCCAAAAGAAGGATTGACGTGCATTGTAGTAAGTCTTAAAGAATCCTACATGTCTAGTTGATGGTGAGTCATGTGACTCCTTGAGTATCTTAAATTTAAACTTGGAATTTGCATTTAGATAGATTCTTCTCTTGTACCATAGGATATCATTCTTCCACTCAAATTTTGAGTTGTTGGGAAGGTTATTGATTATTGTCATGATTTTTGGATCCTTGGCATAATCACTTCGAATTTCGTTAAGCCATTTAAGAACAACAATCGAGATTGCCAGTAGTGTTGGTTCTTCATCTTTCCTGGATAAGGCATCTGCTACTACATTGTCTTCTCCTCTTTTATGTAGTATTTCCATGTCAAAGGCAGCAATTTTTTCAATCCATTTTTGTTGTTCTTCAGAAACTGTTTTTTGTTGAAGGAGGTGTTGGAGACTATTATGGTCTGTTCAAATGGAAAACTTACTTCCCAAAAGATATTTCCTCCACTTAGCTAGTGCATGCATAATAGCGAGCATTTCTTTGTTGTATGTGGACTTGAGGCATTCTCTTTTGTTAAGCTTCCTACTTTCAAAATCTATTGGATGCCCTTCTTGCATTAATACTGCACCTATTCTGAATCCGGAAGCATCACACTCAATGATAAATAGTTTAGAAAAATCCGGTGTTGCCAATATGGAGGCATTAGACATAACTTCCTTTAATTTTTCAAAACACTTTCCTACTTCCTCATCCCATAGAAATGAATTCTTCTTTAAAAGGTTTGTCAGAGGCACAGTTATATGTGCATAGCTTTTAATAAACCTTCGGTAGTATCCAGTGAAACCTAAGAACCCTCTTAGCTTGGATACATTAACAGGTTTGGTCCATTCTTTTATAGTTTTGATTTTATTAGGGTCCACCTTAAATATGCCTTCATGGTATATAATGTGTCTAAGGTATTCTACTTCTTCCTTTCCGAAGGTGCATTTGGATTTTTTTGCATAAAATTGATGCTCTTTTAGTAGTGTACGAACTTTATCCAGATGGTGTAAGTGCTCTTTCCAAGTTTTACTGTAAATTAAAATATTGTCAAAGAATACTAATACAAACTTCCTAAGATGTGGACGAAATAATTTGTTCATAGTTTCTTGAAATGTTGCTGGTGCATTGGTTAACCCAAATGACATTACTTTAAATTTATAGTGACCTTCGTGTGTTTGGAATGTCGTTTTTGGTATGTCTTCCAATCCGATCCTGATTTGATAGTAGCCTGACCTTAAGTCCAATTTTGAGAAGTATTTTGCGCCATGTAGCTCATCCAACATTTCATCGGTAAATGGAATTGGGAACTTGTTTTTAATTGTTATTTTGTTCATTCCTCTATAATCAATGCATAGCCTAAATGAACCATCCTTCTTCCTTACCAATACCACTTGAGCAACATACGGACTTCTACTTTTCGAGATGATCCCACACTTTAAAAGGTCTTGGATTAATTTCTCAATTTCCGTCTTTTGGTGATGTGGATATCGTTATGGCTTGATGTTGACGAGGTCTGACCCTACTTTGACTTCTATTGTATATGCAATTTCCCTGTTAGGAGGCATTTTCATAGGTAGGTCTTGAAATACTTTTTCATGCTTCTAAATTAGATCTTGTATCTCTGGTGACTCTTCGCTGGTCATATTTGCAGCTAACATTTCCAATTGGTGACATTGTACTACATAAGTGGGTGCTCCTTTTTGAATCATCTTCATCATCTGAGATGATGATACGATTTGATTCTTTGGTGCTTGGAATTCATGTAAGTTGTACTTCTGACCTCCCCATTTGAATTTTATGAATTTACTTGATGGTTGGCGGCATAAGTACCTAAATTTCATAGCCAATGGATACCTAAGACTACATCTACTCCTCCTAATGGTGCCGTGAAGAACAGAGACTCTAAATTAAAGTCTTGAATCTACAATTTGACCTTATGGCATTTCCCCACAATTTCAATCTTCTTACCATCAGCTACCATCACTTTCATGTTGGTAACGGAAATGAAAAAATATTGAGTCTCTTTGCTATGGTTGCATCTAAAAAATTATGTGTGCTACCAGAGTCAATGAGAAGTACTATGTTGTTTTTCTTTATGTTTCCTTTTAACTTTAAGGTTTGAGGTTGTGATATACCTATCGTAGCTGATAGTGACACTTACGGAATACTTCCATCATCTAATTCTGGTGAGAATTCTGGGGCATCTTTTGTATCTTCTATATCAGATTCCTCACTGTTTGAATCATTAGTTGTTTCACAATTATATAGTTTCTTTGATTATTTTCTCTTAGCACACCTATGCTTGGGGTCCCACTTCTCACCACAGCGTTTGCATTTGCCTTCTTTTATCCTTTGTATTTCCACATTAGATTTTTCATCTTCACAACAATGTGGTGGAACATATCTTGTATTGTTTGAGTCCATAGACCAGGGTACTCTTCATCTTGAATATGCTTTTTCCTATTTTGACCAAAATATTTGTTCAAATTTCTTCTCAGCAGTTTTTGTTTTTCATCTTGCTACTTCTATTGATGTAATGTCATGCATCTCAAGTTCTACGTGTAAATGGGTTTTAAGTCCGGAGACGTATGATTGAATTAGACGAGACTCTGATAACCCAAGTACTCGTGTTACTAAGGTCTCCCATTCTTGAGTGTATTCGTCCACACTTCTTTTTTGTCGTAATTTTGATGAGTGTTGAAAAGAATTCTTCTTCTTTTACACCTTGGAATCTTTTAAAGAATGCATACTTAAATTTCCTCCAACTAATTGCGTGTATCATCTTTTTCCACCGCATATACCAATTATATGCTTCCCCTTCCATTTTCGTCATCATCGTTGATGTCATAAATCTCGAAGTATTCTTTTGCTTTATTTATCCATGAAACATTGTATTTTTCGTTTCCATCGAATTTAGGCATCTTGACTTTTGCCCTTTTTTGATATGTCGCTAATGGTTGAACCAAAAAAGGATGTTGATTGGTAAATGTATCCTAAAGTTGCTTATTTGAAAAAGTTGCTTTACTATTTTTTTGGTGGGGACGTCGCTGATTTTTTTGGAGATTCAACTTTATGAAAATCTATTGATTTTGTTGAGTCTAATGAATAATGCTCTTGATTTTCTTCATCTTCTTGGAGTAGTTGTTTGGGTGTAATATCATGCTTTCTACACAATAAATTCAACATGGCCAAAGCCTGTTTTTGGTTCAATTCCGACCGGCTCTCATTCTAATCCATTTGTTGTTCTATTCGATTTGTCGTATCCTAAAGCCTCTTGATATCATCAGACTTCCTACTAAACTTACCCTTGAGATCGATTAATCTCATATTGACATCGTCAGAGTTGTTAGTCACCTCAATATCCATTCCAGTCAATCTTTTATTGAAATCGGTGATTGATATTGTCGACATTGAGCGAGTTTGTGGGGGTGTATATTTATCTGCCAGTTTATTTATTTTTTTAATAATTAAATTAAATTAATTATATGACATAAGTTTTTTTAATTAATTAAAAAAAATTAATTAATTAAATTAACGTTATATATATATAACTTATAACTAAATTAAAGTTATATATTATATATAACTTATATATAATTATAATTATATTATATATATATATATATATATATATATATATATATATATATATATATATATATATATATATATATCGTGTGGATAGTTACGTCTCGCTGAACGGTTACCTCCCGACAGTGACCTTTTTTTTTTAACTAATATGATGTTGTATTTGCTCAAATCTGCACAAGGTCAGCAGACGGAAATAGCAGGGACATGGTGTGAGCACGGCAACGGACGGGAAGGCAGCAAGGTGACGGATAGACAACCGACAGACAGCAGACAAACTGTGGACAACGGACAGGGATGATGGAGGTTGCAGTCTTCCGGGCGGATGGAGACAGCGGAGAGATGGACGCAGTATTTCGAGCGGAGGGACAGGCGGACATTGGGGAAAACAAGATGCGAAGGGGGTAGAAAAAAAGGATATGGTGGGGCTGTCGACAAAAGCGGGGGCGAAGGGCAGCAGAGGGAATAACGCAGCTCGGGGGTTTGTCAGTAATGCTGGGTCAACTACGATGGCAGTGGAATTATGGACAGTGGAAACAGAGGTAGAGTAGGTGGATTGGGATGGGGTGCGGATGGTAAGGTGGTAGCAGAACGGGGAGATGACGGATGACGCAGCAGAGATGAAGGTTGGTGATTGCCAGGCAAAAAGACCGTTCGCTCCAATACCAGATGAAGTAAAAACTTCTACGATACACAAAGATATATATAAAATTATTTATTAATAATTGATTGAATTGAATGATGATTATTTACAGTGAGGGTCCCTGGCTTATATACCACCATGGGCACCCTTTGGGGAAAGGGCATGATCTTATGATCGTGCCTTTTCATCTAATTAACCTAAAATTAAATAATAAACCTAAAATTAAATTATTTTTACATAACATTTTTCAAGGTCTCCCTATATTTTGGATGCACATTTTCCTAATTTCTCATGTTATTATAAAAAATGTTGAGTCCATTAGGTAAATTTTTTTGTGTTTTGGATGTGCTACCAAAAAAAGGATTCCACTTGTTGGACTAAATCTCATTTCTAGCCCTGTAAATAAAGGTGGTCGGGGAATCCAAAATATCAAAAGCTTTATTCACACTCTCCTAATGACTAGTCTCTGGCATGTATTTTGGGAGCAAGGTCTATGGAAATCCATTATGATGGTGAAGTATATTTCTTGAGGTGAGCTAGAGGCATGGATACAAGCATAAACTCCATCGAAGTCTTGCATTTTAGCTATTTGGTGGAGTCTAAAGACTCTGATCCCATACTTATGCAACAATCTACGCTAGGTTGTAGGGAATGGACAAAGAATTCAAGTGGGGTTGGATGCCATCAAAGGTATGCCAAGAAGTCACCTCCTATTGGTTTTGTTAATCAATTTTCTCAATATGAAAGGGCCCAACAATTTGGCCAGTATTGGGAGGGGTCAACAGCTGCCTCTATCAACCATTTCTTGGCCTCACAAACGATATTTTGGGATACTGACATTCCTAGAGGCCGAATGGGAAACATATGGAGACAATCTCTGTCAGGCTGGTATTTCCTTGTACACAATATAGAGACAATCTTTGTCAGGCTGGTATTTCCTTGTACACTAGTCCAGATAGACTTGTGTGGGGCGGTCTATTATTTGATGGCAGAATTGCAGGTTTGGAAGCATATGAGCACATCATTTCCTACTCTCAATCCCTCCTTGTCGATCTTACTTTTCGGCTCTGGAGTTGGGAAGTCCCACTTAAGACCTTGTGTTTTACATGGTTATTTCTACACAATCACGTTCTTATTTGGGACAACCTTTTGAACAAAAGATTTGTTGGACATGGCAGATGTTTGCTCTATAAGTCAAAGGCCGAGGCTTGTTTCCATCTTTTCATCCTCTACCCTTTCGCTAAGGACATTTGGAAGCGGGTGATTTCTCTCTTGGGATTAAAGATTCGAGCTGACCATTCCTTAGTGGTTGCTTACATATGCTCATGGGAATGGCAAAATCAAGCTTATAGAGTTGTTCCCCTCTATGTCTTCTGGGGTATTTGGTGTGCCCAAGACGCACACATCTTTGAAGGATCCTCCCCTGATGCCTTATTGATTTCCCTCCACATCACGACTTTCTTTATTGGGGCCAAGGACACCCAAGGTTTCCTCCTGGTCTATCATTTTTATCAATCTGGCTAATAACTTACCTATTTATTACTTTGATGGGGCCCCTACTAGTAGCCGTTGTGGGTGCGGTGTTTCACTCCATATTGACCCTTCTCTATCCTTTCGCTCAAATGGTTTGGGGGCATAGGGAACAACTATAGGGCTGAGATGTTGGATTTATTGGGGGCTTTACAGGTGGCACAATGACTCAGTATTGATAGCATTTTGATTATCGGGGACTCTCTTTCCACGATCTAGTGGATTTAAGGGAGGTTTTCTTTTCAGGTTCCTTGCCCTTCTCAACTGGATGTAGAGCATTTGAGACCTTAAGGAACTCTTCTCGGAGGTCACATTTCAACTCGTCTTCAGATAGCAGAGCGTTGACGTTGATGCCCTCTTAAAACATGTTCATCTCTTTTGCTCGGTTATATGCATTTTGAACAGATAATGAGTGGTTCCATGGTTTCATTTGAAGTCTCGGCTCCTTTGAGTTTTGCTGACTCTCTCTGTTTCTATTTCGGCTTGGGCCTCCTTTTTTTCCTCAAGGGCATGACATGTTTTTGGCTTTGATACCTTTCTGGACCTTTTTTTCTTTTTGTTTTCTTTGATGCATGTAGCACTTCATGTATTTAACTGATTTTTTTGTTTTGTTTTGTCCATTGTGTATGAGAGACAATCCTCTCAAAAAATATATGTTTGTATCATTGCCTACGGTACAAAGTGATTAGAATGCACGTATATGTAAAACATTATATATATAATTTTGAAGTGAGATATTTGTTATAATTTTCAAATTATTTGATGATGATGATGATGATGGTTAACGTCCGCTGAGACCAAATAATGGTCTATCGGACCTAAAGAAACAAATTATCTATTTTGATTTAAGATTTTATTCCTATGCTCAAAAAGCTTGGAGAGAAGCCTCCCGAGCTCACTATAATTTTGACATTGTAAAAGGCTAGGAAGGTCAGTATTGTAACAAAGATTGTGAAACTGAGATCTAATGTGGTTATACGCGGGGCACTCTAAGAGGAAGTGGTTCTCATCCTCGATGTCCCTATTCTTACATATATGGCAGATCCTTTCCGTCCATGGCGTTTTAGGAACTGCCCAACGACCTGTTTCACTATGGAGCTCATGAGAATTCGTTCTAATCTTTGCTATATTAATTTTCTTCTTTGAGCTAGTTAAAATAGAGAGATACTTTTGATCTTCTAGGGTGGGGTTGATGACCTTCTTATAATAACTTAATTTTCTTTTAGCCGCTAAGTCTTTCTCACACCACATTTTTTCTTTGAACTTAGAAGTAACAATATCTTTAATGTTATTTGTGTTTTGCAATGCATCATTTTCGTTGATCTCCCAATAGTTTAACCAGGCCCTTGTGTCTTTATGCCACCCTCGATTGAGCCTTAGGTGGTTTTGGCTAGAATTTAAAGCTAGCTTAGGAAGTCTATGATCGTTTATGTTACTGATTTTGTGCTTGTACAACAGAAACCTAAGCATAGCTAGGCTCTCAATAGGGGAAAGACCTGCTTCTATAAGGAGAATAGGATAGGGTGTATTACTTTTAATTTTCAGGTTATAAGTTATAAAACGCTTCTAGATTTGCTCAATCTTTCTCCATGATTCTCTGGAGATGCTGCAACCCCAAACCTCACAGCCATATAAGATAACAGGAGTGACTAAAGTTTCAAAGAGGAACTTCTTCTTATCCCACATTACAAGGTTTGCAATTTTACAATTATTTTCAAGACCATAGTAAGCTTTCCACCCCCCATTAATCCTTTTCTCAATGCTATGGTTCCAGTTGAGCTTGTGATGAATATCAATTCCTACGTACTTGTAAGAATACACTTCCTCCAAGTTATTATTGTCATACATAAAATTAGCGTAAGTGTCCTTATTGGATTTGATAATCATAACTTTTGTTTTGTCAGTGTTAACAGTCATACCCATGGTAGAGCAGAAATCCTTAAGAAGCTTGAGTTGCTTATTAAGATAAGATGGGCACCTTGCCAAAAAAACAATATCGTCAGCATAAAGAAGAAGGATGACATTAAATCTAATATAACCCTGCCATACGGGCCTCAAATTGATACTTCTCATTGATTTATAATTATATTCATTAATTAATAATCAATGAGAAGTATGGCATTAAATCTAATATATATTCAGGCTGTACAATCTTGAATTTGAAACAATATCACCAATAATATGATCAATTAGGGGATATACGTATATATTAACATATATTGAGTTTAATGGATCACAGTCTATATGTGTATATGTATATCTGGCAGATATTGCAGCACCAAACCTATTTAGCTATCTATCTTCATCAACACATGACTGGTATTAATGAGCTTGTGCAGGGTGGAATGCAAGGAAATTGATTTGCAGGGCAGGAACTCACGCCTGGTAAGAGCTGTGTACCTATTGTTAAATGCCGGTAGGAAAATTAGCTCGAATTAGTTGCTAGATGTGTTTGTTAATGAGGCTAGAAATTTGTGTACATTTGGCCACTGCTGTTATGGGTGGTGGTGCAGGAAACAGTGGAGGTATTCCTTTTGTTCTGACGGCAACCCAATTCTTCTACATATTGTTAATCCACAATGGAATCGTTGGTGGGAAATAAGGCAGCCAAGCTGCGCAGTTAGCGACTCTAGCATCATCGGTACACCTCCAAATTGACTAAATATGTAACGGCTTTATTTTGAAGAGATCGAAAAATTCATTTATTATTCTTCTGGGATTTATGTACTCCGGACATTGCAGGGTAATTGGTAATTGATGTCAATGTATTGAATGGGATTTTACGGTGATATATATATATATATGAATTTGATTGAGTGGACTCGGGTTAAATTTGACGCCCGTATGCCAGTGTTTTGGGTTTTTACAAGTTAAATATTATTGATTTCCAACTCTACACGTCATCGCTAATTGGTGAATAATTTTTGAAAATGTCATATTGACGGGCGTATTGAAAATTGAACAGTTTACATTTTTTATTATTATATATATACACTGCAGTGATGGCAGAGTTTAATAGCTGTTTCAGCGTTCAGTTCATTAATGTTACTAAATAACAGACCTAGAACGCCTCCTTCCTGCTTGCTTTTTCAGTGACCTGTTTATTTTTATAATATCGACATGTCTGATAACTACCGCATGATAAAATCTAGATTCTGATATGATAAAATCTAGATTCTGATATGATATGTTGAACAAAAATCTCATATCCCATACGTAATGATATAAAATTAATTGTTTTGACAGCGGAACAACTTTAACTTTATATAAAGTATGTGCAATTTTCTATAACTATATTTTTAAAGCGTATGAATGTATATGCAGATATTTCATAAGGAAAGTAAATTGTACGATAAAAGCCTAACCTAAAAAATAATACAGTGTTCCCCTAAGCCATGAACCCATGATGAAAAGGTGTTACATAGTTAAGCCCACATGACTAAGCATGCCATTTCATGTAACATGAATTAATTGGATTGGTGAGTCGTGACCTAAAAAATAATACAGTGTTCCCCTAAACCATGAACCCATGATGAAAAGGTGTTACATAGTTAAGCCCAGAGGACTAAGCATGCCATTTCATGTAGCATGAATTAATTGGATTGGTGAGTCGTGACCTTAAGGCTTCCAGCGAGTAGTTACCACCCTACCAGTTATATTCACAACTTCACGAGCTCCAATTCAAGTTCCAAATTCTAGCTTTTTTAGCTATCATAATTTGAACACAGACTCTAGCAGAGTTTGAGAACAAAAATATGTTGAATGGTTCTTAAGCATCTCGCTGGTGGATTTGGCTACAGGTAGGTGGTTTTTGCACTTGATTCTTTTGTGTTTTTATCTGAAAATTCTTTTGCTTTTTTATCCGAAAATTTTGAAATAATGACTCCATTGAATATATTTACATTCTTGATCAAACTTGATTTTAATATATGAACAAAATCTTCTTGTGCTTGTTCTTGCTCAACTTTTCTCTACTATTCACATGGATTATTAAAAAAAATATTTACAATTGTAGCAAATGAAGGACTATTGATTAGAAGTAAAAATCAATTTATAAAATTCAAGGTCGTAGGAAAAATTAACTTGTCTGCTTGGCTTTCTATTCAAAGAGAGGTTTTCTGTACATTTTATTTCAGTAAATAATGGATTTTTCCAATTCATATATTAGGAATTACACATTCATCACCCAAAAATAAACTTAAAACAACCAAAAACTCAATTCAGAAATACAACTTTCTTAAACCCAATTCAGAAATACAACTTTTTGAAACTAATTTTAATTAGAAACCTACAACAATAATCAGTACACTAGATTAAAATAGGCAATTGTAGAATGGTAACTAATTGCCATAATTTATGATCCATCAAAAGCTTAGCAATACAACCGATTACAATCAAAGAGGGTAAAAATAGCCATCTATTTCATTATTTCCACAATTATAAATCGTCAACCATTTACATTTAAGACTACCATGTCTTTACCACAAGGGCTCTACAGTACCATCTCAAAACCCAAACCCTTTAAAAATCCAAAACAAAACAACCCGCTAAATAAAAAGTAAACCTGTATACATAACTGCCATTTACAAACATTTTCCGTTCAGTCCCTAACTTCATGTTTAATCTCACACTACTTGGGTACAATGACAATTAACACGCTGTTTTCCATTGAAGCCTTCACCTCATCCATCTTGGTATTTTCTGGTAGCCAGAAACACTCCAAAAATTAGTGCAAAATCAACGTCAACAGTTGCTTCTTTTAGTAAACACTTATATCACATAATTTGTATTGATGATTTTAGTTATTAGGATTTTGAGATGTTCAATAAATTTTGAGTCCATAAGACTTTGAAGTGTTTTGTCTGTTTTTCTTCTACCGCCATTGACAATAGCTACATTCTAAACTTCTATATGAGGGCTTTCATAATTAGTTTGATTCGTGTAAAGAGGTCATAAGCAAAGATGAAATTAGGTGCTTTGCTAGTCAAATATAATTAAATTTTTTACAAAATCGTAAATATTTTTCTTTGAAATTGTGAATATGGGTAAGTAAAGTGTGAAAACTGTGATATTTAATAAGTGGATCTGTTTTGAAATTCCCAAGTTGATAAAAAAAAATTATTCAAATTTCAAGACAGTTTATGTTTATTCAGATGAAAAATATTAATTACCACGTGAATATTATTTTACCGTTGTATAATAAAAATGTAAAAACAGTGAGTCAATTTATCCTATAGTGTGTAATATTTACAGGCATTTGTGCCAGATGGCTGCATTAGAGTGGGAGATAATGTGTGTTTCATACCATCATAGCCTAGGGATCGATTCTGGAAACCTCTAAAATTAGATTTAATAATTAATGAATATAAATCTGTCATCTTTACAGATTCCAACTAGATTTACTAATTTTCATAGATATAAGAGAAGTCAATTTATTGATATTTCAAAATTCAACTGTTTGATTTGTTTATATTGATTGAATTTTGGAAATATATAATTCAATTACTCTAAAATATATCAGCTTCCATGAAATAGTTATAAGTTGGTATAAACATGAGGAAGAAAATGTGTGAATTTTTTTGTCCAATTTTCATTGCAATAATATTTACAGTGACTCTTTCATGTGAGAGTCATTATATATATATATATATATATATTTTTGTTATTTTTTAGAAATAAAAAATTTAGAGATTTCATCGTTTGAAATGAAAGTGTAGCTATGACATTTGAGTTGATTGATACAACACATTATGAAAATTTTGCAAATTATAAAAAATAAATGAAATTTGTAGAAATAAATATTAAAAAGTCATATGATGGACAATTTAAAAATAAAATTGTCATAAAAAAAATGCTCTAACAGTTAGTCACCGGTCAAATTTAACCCCTAAATGAACTATGGGGTGACTACCCGTCAAATTTAACCCCTAAATTGACTATGGCGTTTTCCTCCGTTGAGGTGTACGTTACATGTAAAACTTAATGTACGTTAATGTTACGACTGGTTCTAGGGGATTGGTGTACTATGGACAATGCAGGGTGCTTAATATCAATGTATTGAATTGAATATATGTATAAAAAGTATTATTTACATTTAATGGTTGTTTGTTTCATTTTTCACCTTAATGGTTAAGGTGTATGTCAAAGTTTAATGGTTTTCTGGGTTTTAAGTTTAAATTTGGATAAGGGTTAAGGATAAAAAACATGTTAAACGGAGAATTAAACTATCTCTCAGGGTAGTTTAAACTCTATTCACTTTGGTATAATTATCGTGATAATATTTTATTGAGAAATACATCATTTTTTCATCCTACATTAAAACTAATTTTACCATTATAAATCTTTCCCTAGCCCTTTCGAATATATGGATACAGATTTGGATTTCAAATTTCAGTTCGGCTTGTGTCTGCGTCCCTATGTAGTTTATTTATTTCTAATTCGGGCTCCCTCTATAATGCATGGAGTGTGCTCTTATCCAAATTCTAAAGGCTGATCTTGTGTGTCTGTTTCCAGCGCTGAGTGGCATTCTTTGTCCATGGCGGACCCCTCAAAGTCTCTAGACCATGAAAATGAAGTTCTGGTATTTGATATAGTTTTGGACTCGACCAAGACCTTGCTGGAGGTGAGGAAAAGACAACACAATATGGCCGAGAAGCAGTGACAGTCCTTCAAGTTCTTTATGAAACTCTCGTTGAATGAGCTACACCAAGAGCTATCCTCCCTCAATGCTTGGGTCACATTAGTGGAAAACTTCATCACTTGAAGCGTTGAATTTGGACAGGGTGGTTCCAGACCCAGTTCTGCTCAGAAAAAAAAACTTAGTGTCATCGCGGAGCTAATTCATCAAGCAACGGTCGAGGTTGATGGTGGTTGTTGCAGTTTTTTTATTTTAGTTGGTCTGGTCGTCTGCATAAAACTATTTTATGTTTCCTTACAAGTATCGTTTGATTCTTGATTCCTTCTGTTGTGTACTTAGTGGCAATCCTTTTTGTATAAGCAATAACTATAGTGCCAAGAACAATTTTTTGGTAGTTTAGGTAGAAGTATATTTTCATGTACAAATTTTAGAACACTGTTGGCCCATAATCTCCCTTTTTGTTAATACTAAATTACTAAATTTTTAAAATATAAATCTGATTTATAATATAAAAAGTATTAGGAAAAAAATAGATTTTTTTTTTTTCTGAAGAAAAAAGCAAACTTTTTATTAAGAAAAAATAAAAAGTTACATTGCATATGCTGTAAGCATTTCTGATATTGCTGATATTTGGTATCAGCTTTCAGCTTTTTTGACTACAAACATAAAAGAAAAAAGCTTCCTAGATATTCGGAAAGCAAAAAGAAACAAAAACCAACTAACCTAAGTCTTTCGACCCTTCTTTTTCTCCACTTTTCGCCAACCCTCTGTGTTGTGCATGGAGTCAATAATAGTAAGCTGGTTTTCCTCTGGATTCATTTGTTGTTCCTTGTCTGAATCTGATCCTTCAGGACTGTGACTTCGTTTGTTCCCACTTATTTCCTGCTGAAGATCTTCTTCCTTTTCTTCAATATTCTCTTTTTCCTTTTTGTCCCGGTCTTCCTTCTGTGTTGTATTGGGTTCTTTCTTTTCAGTATCTCTCTTCTTTACATGATCATCTACATTCTGCCAGCCTTTGGGCTTCCTTTGTTGCATCTTGCTTTTGTCGAAACTTTGACATGCATTGAACAGATGGCCTGTTTGTTGACATCCCCTGCATTTAAAAGTTGTATTCTCATAATCCAAAGATTGTTTCCACTGTGAGTTATTGAAGTTTAGAATTATGCTTTCAGGTAGACCTTGGCTGAAATCTACCTCGACACATATTCTGGCAAAGGTAAAAATTCCTTTTATATGTCTCTCTGCATCAGTGTTTAACATTTTCCCGAGGGTGTTTCCAATAGCTCTTAAGGCCTTGGAATGCCAGAAATGTAACGGGAGATTATGCAACCTAACCCATACTGGCATCCTTGATACCACCATGGTGTTGGCATCAAAATCCTGAAACCATGGAGTAACAAAAAGTCCAGCACTACCCCAAAACCATGGTCCTTGGTTGAGAATTTTTTCCTTTTCTTCTTCTGAGTGGAAAAGAACTATGAAGAATCCCTTTGGGCATAGGTAGATTTGGCAATTTTTTGTCCAAACCGTGTGAATCCATTGGTATAATGCATCAGTTCTAGGCCAGAACCCGTTGAATCTGCAAATAACTGCATTTTTTTGTAGATCTGAGAATATGAAGTTTACCTCTGGTATGTCCAAGGAGATAGAGGGGCTCTCCGGCATTTGATCTACAATATACTGCCCTGGGGGTTCCTTAGCAACTGTAGGTTCTTTCCCCTTTTGGGGTTCTTTCCCTTTGGCTGCATCGCGGAAGGTACCTGTTGATTTTGAGCAGGCTCCCTTGGATCCACCTCGCAATCTCATATTGAGAATGATGGTTGAGTCCTTAGCAACCCTGTAGTGTTGTAGTGTGTGTTGATCCTGTAAATAGAGTCCTGAAAATAGTAAATTTTGTAATGCAACTGGGGTTCCCAGTTTGACCTGAATCTCTTTTTTTAGTTCCAATACACTCATCCATTCCCAGATCTGCACACAGACATGTCTGCCTTCTGTCGATCTGATGAAAATTTGCTTCAAATCCGCTGAGTCTACCTTATCCTGGTCCAGGTTTACTGATTTGAATACTGGATCTGGCGGATTTTCACCGCTCTGCTGCCTGGAAATGGACAGATCTGATAGATCCATCCCGGATCTGCAAGATCTGACCCGGTCTGTTGTGAAAGGGGGCAGATCTGCTACATGCATGACCCCTTCTTTGATTTCAGTTACCAGATCTGTGTGAGAAACTTCAGATCTCTTCTCGACGCTTACTTGGCGGAGCCTCCTTCCTCTCAAGTCGCAGCAAGCCTCAGCATTGCTAATCTTCTTCTGGCCGGCCTTAGTGGTTGCGTCCCTCAGGGTAGGGCCGAAACCCCCTTTGCCCCCTCTCAAACGAAAAACAGGATAACAACCGTCGTGACCCCTCTGAAGCTGCGAGGTGACTTTAATCCAATCTAAAAGCCTGTCCTTTGGATCGAACGCCGCAAGGTGAGATGCAGAAGCCGACAAGCTTTTCGTTCTGCCGTCCAAACCTTTGACAAAAATTTGATGCATGACAATGCAGGGTTTCAAGATCGAAACCTGGGAGATCTGGGCTAAAGCCGCTCTTCCCTCATGCGGAACTGGAAGTAGAAACTGTGTCTTACCGACAGGCTTGGCATCGACATCTGCCGTAGCCTCTCCCCCATCGGTACTTTTCTGAGATGTGGCGGGTAACAAGTTACCGCCTTGGTTTTCCACTTCCGTTTGTTTAAGCTTGGTCCAAACTCGGTCACCCAGGGGCTTCAATGTAGAAAACCTAAAGGCCACGGAAGATGCAGCCCGGACATAATGCATGTTGCAGGAAAAGCGTCTAAGAGATACTGAGGATAACGCCATAGACGGCTTAGTGGGAAAAGCCGGTCTCAGACCCTCTTGGGGCTTCAGGGTAAGGCCCCTGCCCATCTGAGAGATCGCCATTTCGAAACCCAGAAAAACTTCTTCAAATCGCCGGGAGCTCGGGGAAAAATATTTTCACCAAAAGCTAATTCAAATCCGAAAAAAATAGATTTTTATATAATTATATGTTTTTAATTTAATAATTAATTTTTACCTATATATTATAATTAAGTTTTTGAAACTTACATTTTTATAATTTATAATTTATAAAATATAAAAATATTAATAATAATTCTAGCCTAAATTAATTAACAAAATTTTATATAGAATAATAATATAATTTCCAATTCAGATTTAAAGTTATATGTTACTAACTCTATTATGTTTAAAGATATTTGTTTGAATCATTATTAAGTACGGAATTAATTTAGTGTGCTTTTTATTATATATTTATAATTACTTCCTAATCTAAACCATGATTATTTTAACAAATCATATTATTCACTTGTCTAGGCACTTATGTAAGGTGTAGTCTTTAGTGCGACTTTTTGGAGGCTTTTCTGGTGAGTTTTTCCGGTCAAATTTCTCTAAATTCTGGCAGCAATTTATTGAAATCGCAGTCTTAGGGGTTTTTCAGGGTGCTGAATCCAAATATGCAGTTAAAAAACCATTTTAACTGGTAGAAATCAAGATTTAACCTCAATTTTTTCCATCGGATTCCGTCACTGGAATCTCCAAAAAATCGCACTAAAGACAACTCCCTTATGTAATGGCAATTCCAATTTACATATATGTTTGTCACTCATATATATATATAGGTGTGATTTTTTATATTTTTAAGTTATTATTTTTGTTAGGTTTTTAAGTTATTATTGAGGTTATTCTAATTAGTTATTAATGTTAATAAGTATTTAGTTATTTTTTTATGAATATATGTTTAAATAATTAATATTAATAAGTATTTAGTTATTTTTCTATGAATATATGTTTAGTTTAAAACTTTTAGATGCATTAGTCTACATTATTAGCTCTATTAAAAATACTAACCAATGTGGAAAGTGTCCTTTGAATTTCATCGGTAAACTTATTAGCGATGCCAACTATAATTGCAATAAAGCATCTATTGTATTTCGGCATGAGCTTCGCTAAACTTATTAGGCATGCCAACTATAAATGTAAGAAAGCATTTAACGTGTTTGTTCATGAGCTTTAAGTAAAAGTTAAAGGGATTATTTTAATTAATTGTATTTAATGGTATTGGATATTTAGGTAGTTTTTTTGGTTAAAAAATATTTTATATCTATGTTTGTTGGGCTTATGCCCTTTTTAATCTAGTATGGGGATGTTGTAGGAATGCCTTAGAAGCATTATGTCAAATAATAAAATAAAATAAAAAACATAATGTCTATATAAGTAAAAATGTAGTAAGAAGTAATACAAATAATAAATAAAGTAATTTGAGTACAAAACTTAAAGAAAGATTTTCACCTTGAAAGATTAGTCTTTATTGCTTCGAGAGGTTCATTCTACAACCTTGATACATCTAAAGTGAAACTCTATTGGTCCTTATTACTTCGAGTATGAGGGAGATAAGTAATTTATTTTGTGCTCAACCTAGAGTCCATATATATCCTTTTTAAAATAAAAATAAAATAGTCTATAAATTAAAAAGAAACTTCGGGTATAACAAAAAATAAAAATTGTTAGTTTTAATTAAAAGTATTATAAAACATCAATAATATCACTCTCATTGTGTTTGCTTCGTTGTTGACATTACAACCTAGTTTGAAGGAGATGTGGTAAAATTATTACACTCTCGCTCTAATAAAATATTTCTAAGTGGAAGTAACATACAAACCATCTCAGCCATAAATAAAATATTTCAAAATGGAAGTAACATACAACCCAATATTTCACTCTTTTTCTCAGTCATAGATAAAATATTTCAAAGTGGAAGTAACATAATTTTATATTGAGTTTTCAACTCTACAAATTCCAGGGTTTATTTTGTGTAGCCATCTATGCTTGGCTCCATAAGGGGGACCATTTTTCCCTCCTTTAGCCAGATTGTTTTGGTAGTTCATAATGAGTCTGAAACTATTGGTATTCCCATCAATCTCCTCACATTTGACATCCTTTTCATATATCATTTGGACAAAGTGTGGTTTATGGGTTCACATCAAACCCTCCATTGGGTGCATTGTGGCAAGTTATAAATCTAGAGCATTGTTTGTTAAAAGCAGTGCAAGATCCCAAATACAAGGTTAAATCTAGTAAGATTGAATAATATATCTAATATATGCAAGAACACACTCTAATCTACAAATTATTAGATTATGACACCTGGAAAAGTCTTTGATTGGGGGATCTGAAATAAATGGAACACCCAAGATTAAATAGAATTGAAGTTATGGGCCAAGGATTTTTTTACAATCATTTTCTCCAGCTTAGAAGATAGATCAAGGGTTTTTGAGGAGGGTTATGTTTTTTCGACAATGCAGAGCTCTTCATGTGATTCTTGAAGGAGCAGTATAATCTAGAGAAGGGGGAATTTCCCTAAAGCCCTGGTGTATGTTTGTCTCTTTTCTCTCCCCAAAGAATATTGGGAGGAGGAAACAATTGAAGGCATTGGTAATTCCATTAAGAAAATTTTCAAAGTTTCAAAGGTTACCAAGAGAGAGGTACGCTTCATATGCACAAATGTATGTTTATATTAAAATCTCCCAACATCTTCCAACCTCCATAGATATTTACTATCAAGGTAGTGTTTGGAATTAGTCTCCAGATTATGAACAAGTTCCCTTTAGATGAAAATGTTTTCATAAATATAAGCATCTTATTAGCGATTATCTAATGAATATCAAGGAAACATTTGAAGATAACCCTTCTCAGAAAGAGGTAGTTGAATCATGAAATATCCCCTAAAAAATAAGAAATTTGAGACCCTAGGGTATCTCAAATCCTTACCACATCCCTACAACTGAAAATAGGTTTGAGTCCCTTTCCTCTCTGAAGTAGTCTACATGGCAATTTAGCATTCAGCCAAGTATGCAATCAACAGAAAGTAAATACCAAAACCCTACATAGGCCATGTGAAAGTCTCTTGAAGAGCATCAAAAAAATCCATTACCATAGGAGATGATTAACTCCCCTTCGAAATAAGTCGAAGCAAAATTCCTACTAGAAGATATGGATCTAGATAACCCATGACCAATTTTCCTTGCAAAATCATGGCATGGAAAAAATTTTATGAACAAACCAACTTATGGGGCTAGGATTATGTATAAGGCTTATCCTCAAAGAAAGTAATTAGGCTTAAGTTCCTCACAGTCTAGTATTGGAGTTCAAACGGTGGATTTCAAGATAGTCTCTAGGCAAGACAAAGAAACCAAACAGCTAGGTTGTAAGATCAATAAGGCAAAAATCTAAGAAGAAGATGAACAATTAGTCAACTCAGGGAAAGTCATGCAAATATCAGAGGCGTTTCCTCCTTTGAAATATTGAATCCTCAATGAGTTTCTATGTTGTTATGATCATAGTATTAGGTTTCTTATTGTATTCTCTTAGTAGAAGGCCTTTTAATTTCAAACATCTCTTGGATTTCAATCCTCTTTTGGAAATTTAAACTATATGTAGCTTTTTGTGATTAGTTAAAGGATCCTTTTACCCAACCAAAAAAAAAAAAATTGTATATCACCTGTGAGGTGCAAACCACAATATCGCATATGGGGAGCAAACTACTTGGTTTGTGTGTCATTTAGTCCCCACTAGGGCTTCTATTCAAACCTCATATGGAGGGTTTGGGGATGGAATGCACCATTAGGGGAATATTGAGGCCACTGGTGATGTGAGCATCCTTAGTTACCAAACAAAATAACAATTTAATATCTATTTTAAAAGAAGATAAAGTAATTAAAAATTAAAGAAATCAGTCATGGTGATAGCATACTTATTCACCCAAAAAATGATTTTATATCAATTTTAAAAAGAGATAATGTAACGAAAAATAAAATATATCTTACATTTTTTCTATTTATGTTCTGCATGAATAAAATATTTTAATGTTCATTTTAAGTTAAATATTTCAATATTATATATGGCTAAAAAAAGAATATATATATATATATATATATATGCAATTGGAAAAAAAATCTTACAATTAAAATATTATATGTAGGGTTAACTAATATTGACATTTATTTAAAAATATATTAATAATAATAAAACATTTTCATATAAACAATGTGGTTCATACATAAAATATATTTGCATGGTGCATAAGTTGAATATTTCAATGTAAATTATGTATATTATATAAGCAATTGAAAAAAAAGAATATTTAAAATATTTTAAGTAGTCTTACTATTGGACATTTTAACCATTTCATATATATATATATATATATATATTTGGGTCATCTCAAGTGGTTTGGTAGATGGTTGTTATCTCCCTGGTGGTTTGGAAAAATAGTTGTTATCTCCCCTACCCAGGTTATATATATATATATATCTATATATATATATATATATATATATATATATATATGATAACATCCCATTGGTGGGTAGTTCACTTTTTAGTGTGTGAGAAAGATATATAATTTTTATAGTTATTTAAAATATTTTAATACACGTTTAAATAAATTATTTAAATGTCCATGTTAATTAATTTATTACAATACCCAATTAAGAGCATGTCACATTATTATCCAATTTTAAGGTCACAACAGACACCCACCTCCATGCACCCATTTGATTGTTAAGTCTACTAAGGCATACATGCTCTTTGCCCCTCTGGTTTTGAACTGGTTTTGAACTTTTGACCTCTTAGGAGGAAACACATACTTTTAACCATTAGGTGCACTCAAGCCGTAAAAGAAATATCTAAAGATAAAAAATTATTAAAGTAAAAAAGAATCAATAACTCCCTCATAAAAATAATAAAATAATAAGAGGGATATGTACAATTCATTTAATTTTCAATATAAAATTAATATGTGACATTTAAAAAATATTATTAATAAAAAAATCAATTTGAATCATAAATAAAATATATATATTGAGGTGTATTTAAAAATAGTTTGATCATAAAAAATAAAATAAAAAATAATGTGAACAATGTGGTCCCTTGTATATATATAACAATAACAAGAATTTTGTATTAGATGAAAATATGTTTGGTTCATGGAAAAAGGTCAAAATCCATTGTCAGTTCATGGAAATTACATCAAGAAATACATATTGATAATTCTAAGTCTTTGAGATTGATCTTTCCTAATAAAAATCAAAATTATCCTCACTACAAGTACACTATTCACACAAATAAATGGGGGCTTTTTGGAGGTAAATACCTTCCAATAGAGCCCCAAAATAAAGAAATATTTACATTATATACACTCTTAGTTTATGATGTAACTTGATGTTGCATGACCTGTCATTGGAACTATTAGGAAGGAATGAAGCATGGTGTTAATTGGCCATTAACCGTCAATATTGGAAAATCTATTGGCTTCCTTATTATTATCTCATAATATGTGCTTATAACTCATAATAAGGATATATTTTGTTTCCTTCTTGATCTATTTTAACATATTATCCAAAAAATTATCTCTTAGAGATGAATATTTAACCATGTGCTAAATGATAATTAGAAAGTCCCCCAACACAATATGAGAGAAAACCTGATTTCATATGGCAAGGAGCATGGCTTGTAGTAAGCCATAGGAATTTGTTTGATTATTTGTCATCTTTCCCAAGCCCCATGAGTACACTAAGACATGGAAAGGAGCATGCCTTGTAGTAAATCATAGGCATTTGTATGATTATTTGTCATCTTTCCCAAGTCCCATGAGTACTCTAAGACATTTTTTTCACCGAGAACATTAAACCCTCCCCCCTCTTGCCATCTTGCATCTTTAAAAATATATTAATAACAAAAAAAATGTAAATAATGTGCTTGACAAATAAAATACTTGTGGTGCAATAATAGAATATTTCAATTTACATATTAAGTTAAATATTTCAATGTCAAGTATGCATATATTATATATGATTTAAAAAAGCATATATATATATATATATATATATATATATATATATATATATATATATATATATATATATATATATATATATATATATATATATATATAATAAAAGTGAAGTATCTATAATCTTGTCCACTTGTTGTGAAGATAGGCCTATTACAAAGTTTTTTGTGGTTGCAGTAACTTTCCTTTCATCTTTTGAGTGAACCTTGAAGAGAACGAACTTTGTAGTTTGAGAGAATACCTTTTGGCACTATTTTGTTGAGATTACTGAAACTATAGTAGTTAAGGATACCTTTGTTATCCATTAGAGATGAAATCTAAGAGAAACAATGCCACTATGAGGATGAGACTCATATATAGCATGGAGTTGCCACATATAAGGTTTTCATAAAATAACATCACAATATTCAAGAGGGGAAACATCACATAATACATCATATTTAAAGTGTTTGATGTCATTGAATAGGCGATACTCTTGGCTGACACAGATGTTTATTCCATGGCTTAACCAAACAATGGTGTCTGCTAAGGGGTGTGGCATTATTGGAAGCTTCAATCTCTTGATCACATCAGCGATATTAGCTTCTTTTGGATCCTACTATCAATGAGGAAATGGAGTGGGATCCCCTTCACCCACATCTATGAGTGGAAAAGGCACTCTCCATATTCGAGCTCCTTTCACTCTTTTGATTGGATATTTGTGGTTTCGATGGTAGAACTAGATTTTTCATTGATGATATGTTTTTTTTATCCCATTCTAAATCAAAATAAAATCCATATTCTATTTCCTTGTCTTTAAGCTCCCCCAATAATGACTGTTTCAAGCAACATTCATCAGAGTTGCGTCAGGGACTTTTATGGAACTCACCACTTTCCAATGTCCATTTTCAAGTTCACATTACCCTTATTCACCAATGACTTGGGTTGGTTTCCTTGAGGTTAGCTCTCTTTTCTTTTTTTGTTGTTCTATGAGTTATGGTTTACTTTTCTAGACTTCTATTGTGGAAGATTTATATACATGAACTCTCGCTTATTCCTATACTTTAGCTTCTGCTTTATTTTGACAACATATTGATAAGTGGCTCCCAATGAGGAGATACCCAAGAAATTAATCTCCATTTGGATGTACCTGTATAGGCCACTATAACACTTCAAGATAAAGTTCCACTTGAAGTATCTCATACCCAGATTTAAGTGCAAGATATGGAAATTATTGGTGCACTCTAGCACCATCTGGTCTCTCTCATATCACAAAGTTGTCCATCTCATGTATTGGTCATCATAGTTCCCTATAGGGCATAATTCCTCCTCAATGAAATCAACAAAAGTGGGCAAAGACATCATAGACTCATATTCGATGTGTCTCTCCTAGTAACCTTCCAACTAATGTTTTACATGGAGAATGTCTTTTAGTAGTGCAAAGGTGATCTTCTCATTGTCGGAAAAAATTGGATAGAGTAATACACCTTTAACAAATTTAACCATTTCTCTAAAGCATCTGCATATTTTTGGCCTTCAAAATAATAGGATATCAAAGTTAACTTGTACCTTGAAGGGTGTTGTGCCTCCAAAATTTTTGCTTGTTGAAGGGGCCTCGATTGTTGTTTCTAGTTGTCAAAGGATCTCGGTGAAATTTCTTGTCATATCATTCCCCTGTCACACTAGTGCTTCCTCGAGCAATGACTTGATAGATTTCCTACTCTCTCATCTCTCTTTTCTTCCACAATGGGAGGTCGCTTTTGATTTTTACCTTTTATAGATTCATTTGTTATTTTTTGTTTAGAGGATATATTGGTAAATAGTGCTACTTAGGAGGAGCATATCTCACATTTGACACAAGTGCTAGAGACATTAAAGAGCACTAACTACTGGAAAACCTCAAGAAGTGTGAGTTTTCACAGTAGTATATGGTGTATATGGAGTATGTGATGTTGGAAATATCAACAATACTAAGAAGGGGGCGAATCAAATTCAAGCACCTTTAAAAAAAATTACGTCATTAGCAGTCAATAAGCTAGTATGTAAGAGATCATCAACAAGAGTACATAAAATATACATGGTACCTCAATAACGAGAATATACTAATAAAACCATAATTACAATATATGAGGAGATAAAAAATCTCCAAGATATATGAGCATCCACTCAAAGGAGGCTACAAACCCCTAGGATTTTGTTAGCTACAACTAATAGGTGGCACCAACTCCCTTGGGTTTTCCTACACTAATAGGAAAGAGGCTACAACCTCATGGGGTAGAATTCCAATTTATGTATGGTCTTCTTCAAAATTTCAAAATTTCACCATCAGATATGCCTTCAAACTTGCTCCAATTCAGACCTCAACTCCTCAATCAAATATGATGTCTTCTAATTATCTAAATCTGCTTCAAATTAGCCTTATTTATGTCATTGATCCTCTTTCTATACTCAACCAAGTACAAGCATAACACAATTGTCACTATAATTCCTTCATCACAGAGTTGTTGTTAACATAGGAATATTCTGAATATGATTTTCAACAAATAAGTTTAACACAAGGTAGCCCTTAATTTCATGAACACCTTCTAGCATTCAAATCAAGTGTTAATTCTTAAAGAAGGTTTAGCTACTCTCAAAATCATGTTAATGCATACTACGCATAGCAGGGATATACGAATAACCCTTTTCACCCTTGGTATTTGTTCTTCATCCCATAAAATTTCACCTTCGTTTCCTTTTCTCAATCTACTCCAACAAATTTAGAGCTTGTTACATACTTTAAAAGATGCCTAAAAAAATGTTCCTGTAAATTCTCCGGGCTAGTTCATTTATACATTTTGTAGGGTGACCTATTTTACAAACAACTTGAACCTAAAAACATAAAAAACATTTCATTAAAAAGATGTCTATTATTGTATCTCACTTGCAATTGTTTAGATATTAATTAATCAGTTTGTAATTAAATATGAAGATTGTCTTGTATGTAATAGAATCCTAATTCTCAATTATTTAAACCACCTTGATTACGGTTTGGACCATATTGAACCTTGTTTTTGTCATGTTTTTTACGTAGGGTCAAATCAATTCAATTTTGGCCAAATATATTGAAAAAAAATTCAAACCTAAATATCTCTCCAATGAAGAGGACCCACGAAGAATACAACCTATCAAATCAAATGGCGTGATGAGAGAAACCAAATGGAAATGGTCATTGTTAGCACTCCGTAAATTTCCCTAGGCTGAGGAGATAAATTCTAGAGGTAACCACAAACCACTTTTAGGCTAGAATCTAGCCCTTCTAGCCTTGGAGAGGGCTCTCTCACTTAGGTTTCTCAACTGATCTGATATTAGGCTAGGTATAGTGCTTAGTAGGGTATGTATTTCAAAGGTTTGTTGGTAAGAAAGGAGACAAATCCATTAGGAATACGGTCATGTCTACCTAACTATGTTTGCGTGATTAAATGAAGAGAAAATGGAGATTCCACAATGGCGAGGTAGGTAGTCCCTTTAAACTTTTTGGTCTGAGTTCATTGTTGGAGGGTGAGTGAAGGAAAAATGGAAAACAAAAAAAGAGCATCAAGCATGAGGATGAATTCTAATTTTCATGTTAGAAAAAAACATAGATGTCTAACAAAACTGAAAGAAAAGCACTCTTTAGAGTGAATTCTAAATCAATAATTTTTTTAACTAGACAAGAAGATATACATTCAAAACATGATTTATCATATAAAATAACTTACAAGAAAGGAAGCACATCTCCAAATAAAACTAACTCAAGAATCCATGCGAATTCCACCTTTGTATTTCATTCACTATAGAAATGTCTCAAAAATAAGTGCAATACAATGTCTCCTTCTCCTTAACTTGACCAACCCCTGAATATTACAAATCATCCCTTAAATAAACAAAATAATAACCATATGTTACTAGTTTACTTGAAATAAAATAAATTAAATCATAACAAATAAGCTAAAAATAAAAGTGGTTGCAATGGATTTGAATTGTTGGAGCTGCTATTGGATTTATCCTATGCTTGAAGATTTGGAACTTTTATTACCACTTGTGCTTTGAATGCCAACTGTGTCCTGCAAATCCGGAATTGCTAATTTGGTGCCAATAAAATTGGGATGTTATTGTTACATCAATCCACACAATTTGCAATAAATTTAGACTTGCAAATTTCTCCTGAAATGCTTTGTGTTCAATGGGTTTGAATGCTCATTTTGTGGCCTAGAATCTTCATCAAGTTCTTATTTGATGTTCCTCTAGAAATAATCTGAATCTGATTTTATGCCTAGAAATGCTCAAATCATCTAGCCTACCATTTATTATTGTTTGTCTTTATCCATTTTAATGTGCTCTCAATTGGGCATACCAAAACAGAGTCCCTTTGAAGTTAAAAACAAAATGTAAGAAGAGAATAATGCTCTGCATATTTCCATCTAATTACCAAAGTCAATATTAGTTCAAAGGAATAAGAGTTTGCATAAAATGGTTGCACGTGTGGAGGAACTGATATCTTCAACAAAATTACTGTCGCAATCTCCTCAATCATAGACATATTGCAGAGTATGCGATAGGTTGCAAACTTCTTGCATATAATTACTCCATAGTTATTTAAACCAGACCTCTATAAATTTGTAATACCAACATGAATTGTCTTCAAAACTTATTAGTAAAAGTAAAATTCCAATGCGATCACCACTTTACTTTATTTGGCTTTCATATCATCTTGTGAGCATGCTTGTGTGATGTCTACATTTAAACTCCTCGAAGAGCTCTATATTCCTTTCGAACATTTAACACCCATATATGCAACTATGGCATACTCTGGCCAATATGAAACCCTTGAGCTCATCATTAAGAAAAAAAACTTAGTTGTTGATAAAACTAGCAAAGTGACATGCCCAACTTTTGAATTATCTTTACCATCCTTTGACAAATTTCATTTTCTGTAGTTATTATTGCTAGACTTCTTGATGTCTCCATGGAACATACTTCATTTGGCCCTGTGGAAATGTTCAATTTGTTGTTAGTGTACTTCTGAATTGGTGTCCCTAGAACTTGTGCTAAAAATGGCATCAATATTACCACTGTTAATCTCAAGACCAAGATTTAACAATATACTAGTGTTGGATTTAACTTTTACCTTAATCCTCGGTCTGCATCACCACGATTTTGAATGAAAACTGCAAATGATAATATCAAAAACCTTGAATTCAAAAACCCTGCAGAACCACTGCGCTATTTTATTACAATTGCTACAACCGTAAAATAAAGTACATGAAATTTTGACCAGGTAAACTTACTGAAAAGAAGCATGTCTGTAAGCGCATCATCGGCACTGCGCAAATTCGAACTTCTTCATAAATGCAGAAGTGTAGCGCATGATGGTTTAGATGTTTCCGGTCACCTCTTGAGCTACTTGATGGCTCCAACATCTGCAAATAAACCTTCATATGGATGCCTTCCCGTTCAGAAAGTTTTCTTTACCATACAACACCTCAAAATCTGACAAATCGTCCTGTAGCCAAAAACGCAGTGCCAGAAGCGCAGCGACTAGTCTTTTTTAAATATATCCTAAATGGTAAGTCGGATTGATCTTATTTTTTGACAAAAACTTAATATCATCATAAAAATTCTCCAAAAACAAATTGACTCAAATCTGACTCACGGATATCGATAAAATCCGAAAATGGTTGTAGATAACAGTGGCTCATTTCTCGGAAACCATGAAACATTTTAATCTGAAATTAAATGGGTTTATTCATATTACCTCCATACATTTCCTGTAAAAATTTCATGGAAAATGAGTATATATTTTAATAGATATGGTGACAATACGGTGACTATGTGAAAGTGCAACGATCCAAGCTTACAATACCTCTGGCCATCATCTGAATGATGAGGATTCTAGGTTGGTGTTAAATGGTCTATATAATGTTTTAAACTTTTTATAAAACTTCTAGTCCAACCACAAACCTTCAGACCCTGAGACTTTTTCTTGCAACCAAAAGCACAGCGCAGTTGCGTAGCGCACTTTCATCCACATGACTTGACCAAACACTGACCTTTTGATTGAGCCAAATGGCATGGAGAAAATATTAACATTCAAAATAACCACTTCATGTCTTCATTTATGGACCAACTGCCAAAAATCATGATTTCTTTATCAAAATTGAGTGTCTTGGTTGAAATGTGTTAGGATATTCCGACACATAGGATATAGTTAAGTTCAACTTGGTCTAGTATAGAGTTAGGTTAGAGTTAGGTAAAGTGTGTTTCTTTACCGTTGTACATTTTGTAACTTACAATCCGACGGTTCACTCTCACCTCGGTATTACCGACACTTGATCCGTGGCTTGACACCCGATTGGTCCATGAGTTCTATTTAAAGCGCATGGAGGGTCATTGTTCGGGTAATCCGTGCATGAGAGAAGCTTATGTAAATCTTCATTCTTTGATTAATAAATTGCCTGTAGTACCCACGTTGGGACAGGCCGTGGACTGTTTCCCTCCTTGCACTTTGAGGGTTTTAACCACGTCAAAAATACTGGTGTATTGATTTGAGATCTAGTTGTGAGCGGTGTCCTTTTGGTGTTCTTTCTGAGGAACTTACCCTGTAAATTCCTACATGGTATCAGAGCTATTTGAGGTCCGCGTCCGTTGGTGATCCAAATCTGAAGCCGGTAGAACTGCATGCGGCTGTCGTTTCCTAGATCTGCTGTTTCTGACTGCTTTCGGGCCGAGAGGACTGCTCTGTTGCGTTCGGAGCATCTGTTCTAGTGAGGAACCCCTTTCGTTTCACGCGAAAAGGTTTCCGGTAGCCCTAGCTGCGTCATTTTTCAGATCGGGAGGTATACAGTGTTTTTTTGCAGTTTACTGTTATTTTCTCTCTGCTTATTTCGGTTTCGGTTTATTTAGCCCTTTTTTTTAACCGAATCTATACCTTTCATTTCTGCGTATGCTCTTTGCCCTGCGACTCTGTGCGATCTGGGCAAATCAGAAACAGAAAGGAAGGATTTTTCTCATGTGTATGCTCTTTTCCCTGCACCTTAGTGTGATCTCGGAAAATCAGAAACATTGAGAAAAATATTTAGTTTTTCGGCTAAAGCTAACTTTGAGATTTTTTTTAAAAATTTCTAGTTTTTTGGCTAAAGCTAACTTCGAGCCGCAAGGTTCGTTTTTCTTTGCATATTCGTGTTGGGTTTTGTGTTTTGTGTTTTGTAGGGAAAAAGAGCTTTCTCAAGGCAAGCACGCAAACCAAGGCCCCCCCCCCTCTCTCTCTCTCTCTCTCTCAAATTTTTTGTATAGATCAATTGGTTCAAAGCTATTTTAAGAGAGTAGAGGTCTTGGGTTCAAGTCTCCATTTTGTGGGGGCGGATTTTTTCATTCCCGCACATTCGCGCACTTTGCCGGCAACTTCAACAATTTTTTTTCAAAAAGCCATAACTTCTTCATCCGGAAGCCTTTTTCAGAGCCGTTTTTTTTAAAACCGCCTATTTTTTCGAGATCTATCCATTGGAACACTTACTTTCAGCATCTTCAGCTTCAGTTTTTTTTTTAAATGGAAAGTCCATGCCAAGTCATTCTTGACAGCACTAACTACTTCCAATGGGTAGCCTACATGGAAGATTTACTTAGAAGTAAAGGTCTCTTCAGAATAGCCACAGACCAAGAGAAGAAACCAAAAGATGAAGACAAGGTTGCAAAATGGGAAAATAGACAAGATCAAGCACGTGGTTTGATAGGGATGTCTATTTCTCCTGATCTTAGATTCCACATTGCAGACCTTGAGACTCCTCATGAAGCATTAGAAAAACTCGCTAAAGTTTTTGGGATTAAAAATGAAATTAGAGCCCATCAACTTGAAAATGAGCTGCTTACTTTGGATCCTAATAATTTTTCTTGCATTGAAGATTTCTTGTCCAAATTCAAGACCCTTAGATATCTCTTGGAAGGTGTTAAAGTTAAGAAAGAAGATGGTAACCTTATTTATTCCATCCTTACTAAGTTGGGACCAGCCTACTCTGTATTTGTTTCCACTTTCCATTCTACAAGGGAAGCTTTCATTTGTCAAGGAAAAGACTACAAGGCCCCTTCCTTTGACTCCTTTTGTGATTCCTTAATAAGAGAACAAGAAAAACTCTTACACCTTGGTCTTCTTAATCTTGGAAACTCTTCCATGAAAGCGTTAGCCGCCCAGCAGCAACCAAATTCAAAGAATCCTAAGAAGTCATATCCTCAAAAGAATGGTCCTAAACCATCTCAGCCTCAAAATGAAAGATCATTTCAGCAAAATGATAAGACCAATAAAAACAAATGGAAGAAGACTGATAGACATTGTAACTTTTGTAATCGAGATGGCCACTTAGAATCTAAATGCTTTAAGAAGATGGAAGCCTTGGAAGCCGCAATGAAGAAACATAACATCCATGTGGAGCCTACTTCAACTTCAACTTCCGGAATGGCACTTTCTGCATGTCATTGTCAATCATCTCAGTCTGGTTATGCATTAAATGTATCTTCTTCTTCTTCTCATTCTCATGAGTGGCTCATGATTCTGGAGCCTCTTGTCACATGGCCAAAAACCAAGCCATGTTTTCTTCTTTAAATGATTGTAACACCAAAAATATATATGTTGGTGATGATAGATCTCTTAATGTTGTAGGGACTGGAACTGTTCATCTAGACAATGGTCAGTTTACTGATGTATTATGTGTTCCAACCTTATCCTGCAACCTTCTATCTGTCTATCAGATAACTCATTCAGGTGAAGGTAAAATTGTTGAATTTTCACCTCATGATGTTGTAATCAAGGATCTAAAAGATCCTAAACAGATTCTAGCTACTGGTCTTGCTGATGATTCCAAAAGGTTGTATAAGTTTCACAACTTTGGGTCATCAAATCTTCCCTCAGTATTTATTGCTCATAATGATGAAGTGAGCAAACTTTTGCATGAGCGATTTGGTCACTTAAACTATCGCTCCCTTCAGCATCTATGTAAAGAAAATATGGTGACAGGTCTTCCTATGGTATCTTGCAGAGATGGTGTTTGTTCCGGATGTGTACTCGGAAAACATCATCGGGACAGTTTTGACAAACGTGCCTCTTGGCACGCCTCAGCCCCTTTACAGCTTGTGCACAGTGATTTATGTGGTCCTCTTCCTGTTGCTTCATTCTCTGGCTGCAAGTACTTCTTAACTTTCATTGATGATTTCTCCAGACGCACTTGGGTATACTTCTTAAAACTCAAGAGCGAAGTATTTAACACCTTTTTGGCCTTCAAAGCCTTTGTTGAAAAACAATCTGGACATCAAATTCTTAAGCTAAGAACTGATAATGGTGGAGAATATGTTAAAAACACATTCATCAACTTTTGCACCGAAAATGGAATTCAAATGCAACATACTGTTCCATACACTCCACAACAAAATGGTGTAGCTGAAAGGAAAAATCGCACCTTAAAGGAAATGGCTAATTGTATGCTGCAATCTAAAGGACTCAGTCTTAGTTTTTGGGCCGAAGCAATTAATTGTGCAAATTATATAATCAATCGCACTCCTACTAAGGTTCTAGAGAATATCACTCCAGAAGAAGCTTGGAGTTCCATTAAACCAGATGTAAGTCACTTTCGTGTGTTTGGAAGTGAAGCATGGGCCCATATTCCAGATGAAAAGCATAAAGCTTTAGAACCTAAGAGTGAGAAATGTACTTTTGTTGGATATTCTGAAGATGTAAAAGGATATAGACTTATTCCATTTAAGTCCAAAAATGTTATCATTAGAAGAGATGTAAAGTTTGATGAAAATAAATCGGCCTGCGAGCCTAGTCCGGCGGATGTGCCACCTCTTCCTATCTCTTCTACTTTTGAAAACATTTCTTCTTCAGATGATGAAAGCGAGGATGATAATCCTCCCCCACCTTCTCAGGATCCTCAACTTCCACGATGGGTCCGTGCTACTCGGGATGCAGCAGGTGATCTTGCCGGTGATCCTACAGATCAGCGACGTACACGTTCTCAGTTTGAAAGAGCCTCTTCTTTACTGGCTCAAGCTCCAGTAAATCATGATCCTGACACTTTTGCAGAAGCTTCAGGCCATCCACATTGGGAAGCAGCTATGAATGAAGAATATCATTCATTGATGACAAATGATACATGGGATCTTGTTCCTCTACCAAAGGGACGCAAACTTGTTAGATGTAAATGGGTTTACAGAACCAAGTATGGACCAGATGGGAAAGTTGATAAACATAAAGCTCGTCTCGTTGCTAAGGGCTTTTCACAGGTTGAAGGCATTGACTACACTGAAACCTTCTCCCCTGTTGCCAAAATGAACTCTATCCTCCTTGTTCTTTCCCTTCCTGCCTCTTTAAAATGGGAAGTCCATCAGATGGATGTTAAATCTGCCTTCTTACATGGGGACTTGCAGGAAGAAATCTATATGGAACAACCCATTGGCTTCATACAAACAGACTCCAGCCTTGTTTGTCGACTTAAGAAATCCCTTTATGGCCTCAAGCAAGCTCCTCGGGCTTGGTATGCCAAAATGGATAGCTTTCTTTTAGAATCTGGCTTTTCTAGGTGTCATTCTGACAATACTGTCTACACCAAGAAAGTGGGCAACTCTCTTATCATCCTTGTTCTTTATGTTGATGATCTTATTCTTACTGGTAGTGATCCCAACCTTATAAACCATGTGAAGTCCAGCCTTAAAAAGAAATTTGAAATGACAGACTTAGGACACTTACACTATTTTCTCGGTCTTCAAGTCTTGCAATCCCAGGAGGGTATTTTCCTTTCCCAGTCCAAGTATGCTTGTGATATTCTTCGTCATTTTCACATGGAAGACTGTAAGCCAGCCCCTTCTCCCTTTCAGTCTGGAGTCAAACTTTCAGTCTCTTGTACTTCTCCTGAAGTTGATGCTACCTTATACCGTCAACTTGTCGGAAAACTCTTGTATTTAACCCATACTCGTCCTGATCTTTCCTTTGTTGTTGGCCTTGTTGCTCGTTTTATGCAAAACCCCCGTGAAAGTCATTGGAAAGCAGCTAAAAGAATACTTCGTTATGTTCAAGGTACAATACAGTTTGGGATTCATTACAGTGCCAAAGCAGCTCCTCTGTTAGTTGGTTTCACTGATTCTGATTGGGCTGGTGACCCTGATGATCGGAAGTCTACTGCCGGTTATGTCTTCACTCTTGGTTCAGGACCTATTACATGGGCTTGTAAGAAACACGCTGCCATTTCTCTTTCGTCAGCAGAAGCAGAGTATCGTGGTGCCATGGAAGCTAGTAAGGAAGCCTTGTGGCTTCGTCAGATCCTATCAAAGTTTGGCTTTGAGCAGCAGCATCCAACCACACTTTGGTGTGACAATCAAAGTGCCATTCAGCTATGCAAAGATCCAGTCCAGCATCAGCGCAGCAAACACATTGAACTACACATGCACTTCATCAGAAAGCTCATTCATGACCATGTTCTTGAAGTGCAATATTGTCCAACAGATGATTAGGTTGCAGACATCTTCACAAAGGCTCTCACAGAGGCGAAGTTCACTAAACTTCGATATATGCTTGGAGTTCAGGAAGTTGTCACTAAGGGGGGATAGGCTCTAGTGCCTCCTTCCTTCTCCTATTGTGTCATATTTGTAAATCCTTCAATCCTATCCCAAGTTGTTCTTAAGGGGGGATGTTAGGATATTCCGACACATAGGATATAGTTAAGTTCAACTTGGTCTAGTATAGAGTTAGGTTAGAGTTAGGTAAAGTGTGTTTCTTTACCATTGTACATTTTGTAACTTACAATCCGACGGTCACGATATGTAGTGATCCGACGGTTCACTCTCACCTCGGTATTACCGACACTTGATCCGTGGCTTGACACCCGATTGGTCCATGAGTTCTATTTAAAGCGCATGGAGGGTCATTGTTCGGGTAATCCGTGCATGAGAGAAGCTTATGTAAATCTTCATTCTTTGATTAATAAATTGCCTGTAGTACCCACGTTGGGACAGGCCGTGGACTGTTTCCCTCCTTGCACTTTGAGGGTTTTAACCACGTCAAAAATACTGGTGTATTGATTTGAGATCTGGTTGTGAGCGGTGTCCTTTTGGTGTTCTTTCTGAGGAACTTACCCTGTAAATTCCTACAAAATGCAGCACATAGAGAAAGCGCAGTGAATGGCACAATTAGGTATCTTGCTGGCTCTCGATGCTATTTTTCATATCATGAATGTAATTGGGTAACCATTGAAAGAAAGAAACTGTAACGAAGTTGAATTTTCACCAGTGAGAGAGATTTGATCACCGTGTTAGGAGAAACACAGCACTATGTGGAAATGCAGCGCCCCTGCCTCCTCTGTGCAACAATCCTTAATGATCACACCACAAGCTTCCAATGACAATTATAAAGAGCTGAGATATGTTGGATGAAGATAACCATGCAAATAACCTCACGCGATGATCAAGAGTGGAGTTGATGACCATAATCACAATTTTGAATTTGGAAGACCAAAGCGCAGCACATAGCAAAAATGCAACAATTGTCCTCTTAACCATTGTCTTGTTACTCAAATGAATAGAAAGACTGAAATGACAAATATTCCAATAATATACAACCCTAACAGTCATAAATCCAAATTCACATCATTTTGTATATATATCAACAAACAAATATAGTGGCATCTTAGGGTTTCTCCCAACTCATCAATGATCCACTCACCTTTTAACATCAATGATAAATTTCTTCCAACAATCTCCCCTTATTCATTGATGTCAATACTCATGTTCCCCTTTTTATCATGATTTCTTTCTCTCCCTCTTTGAAATCAATGGCTAAGCCTTGGATTGTTTATTTTTCGTTGCTCCCCTTGAGAAAATGGAACTCAATAGTACTTATATATTTTTATATTTTCCCTATGTTCTGAAGCTCTTTTGCTTAGTTGCAATCCTCATTTTCTTTGCTTGGTCTAGGATGCATATGTTTTTTGGTCGCCTTTAGTTGTTTCAACCAATCATCCAAACTCTTTTTCTCTAATTTCACATTTCTAGGAAATAAACAAGAGATTGTACCCTTGATCACACATTTTCCTCACACTAAGAATATCGTATTTCAAATCCTCAACTTGAAAAACATTTGTTGTTTTTACGTGTTCACTTCCAGTATTTAATACACCTTTCCAAAGTATCTAGAGAGGAGTTATTTCCAAATGCAACATTTCCACTTTTTCTTTTCAAAATGATTATTTTTTTCTGATCTTTAGTCATGTGCGTTGAGCACTCACTTTCTATGTACCATTCATCTTCTGTATCTTCATAAATCAATGTTAAGTTGCAATCTTCCCTCTTTTCTTTACCCATATCATAGTTGGTTTCTCTATCTTTATGATTGGAACATCTTCTTTTATAAACCAACAATCCTATGCCTTGTGACCAAGATTATTGCACTTGTAGCATATAATGTTCTGATTCATCAGTGGTTCAAATGGATTGTAGTTTCTATTAGTAGATCCATGAGCCTTTCCTAATCTATGGTCATTTCTTGCATATTCATAATCATTCATGATTCTTTCATATTTGAATCTTGTATTTATTTTACAATGAATTGCTTTATGCCCGAAATTTCCACAAGAGTAATAATGACCATGTAAAATATTTTCATACCTAGGAAAGTAGAATTGCCATGATGATCTTTTGAAAATGTTCTCTCTTGGAGGAGTTTCAATCCATTTTTGATCCTTGTACTTGATTTCATTCTTGTCTTCTTTGTGATCTGAGCTCTTGAGAACATCATCATAACTTCTTGAAATAACAACACTTCTAAATTATTTTTTGGTTTCTTCCTTTAGAGGCTTTGAACTTGTGTCCGTGAAATTTTTAGTTATTGTTGCAGTTATTGGTTATTATTCTCCTATTTGTTTAGATTATTTATCTTCTACAAAATACTTGTGGAAAATACTAAATAAAGCACTATTGCAACTTCACAGAAACATAATTATCCATAGGAACTGAGAAAATAATACACACACACACACACAAATAATTAACACTGATATTTTTGGAATAATGTCCCTGGAAAAACACCGAATGGAAAACTAGTTTTGCAAATAAGGGTTTTATTATTATTCTTCAGCAAATTAAGGAGTACATTAACTTCTTTCCTGACATTGGCAAAGATATAGAAATTTATTTGATTGTCACTTCCTACCGCTACGAATTCCGTAGTTGCAATTTCTTGTGTCTGTGAATTCGGTAACTATGAATTCCTACGAATGTGAATTCATGTAGTTGTGAATTCTTACAACTGTAAATTCTTGTAACTATGAATTCCTATGAATGGCTGCAAATTCCTACAACTATGAATTCCTATAACTGTGAATTCTTGTAACTGCGAATTCTTGTAGCTGTGAATTTCTATAAAGAATTTCCTCCGTCAAATCTCTTCTGAATTTATCCTACTGAAACCCTTATATTGATGTCCTTGCACTACCTCTATGCCCTTGTTCTCATTGCAAATATGTGCCTTCATGTGTTCATGTGTTCCTATGTTCTTCAAATTCCCATTGATTTCCTCTTATAATCTCTTGTTGATGGATCAATGGCTATGATCTAATCTCAATCGATGGTTAAGATCACATTGAATCCTTCAAATAACTCTTTTGGAAGTATCTAGAGAAAAATAAATTTACCTCAATTAATACTTATTAATTATGTTACTTCCCTAAATTAAACTTAGGAAACATAATTAACTGGTTAATTAAATCTAACCAAGGTATTTTCTTGCGAATCATTTTCTGGGTATTGGGAAAATGTGTTCCTCAGCCTCATCAACACAATCTGAGACTAGAACACATGTTTGAGCTACACAAACTAACAATCCCTCTTAGTGAGGAAGGTGATGTGCATAACACCTAACATGTCTTTGAAGAAAATGAATCTCACCTTCCCCAAATCATCATCAATATATTTACTACCTACTCATATGTAGGCATATACTGTTACTGGAAAATCTTGCACTTTACACTATCCATAATGAAGGGTATATGATGTCTATATTCTTGGACTTGTCATGAAACACCAGATTCTATGACAACCTGATGCAACTCTAATTGTCGCAATCTATCATTGTTGTCTCTATCCTCTGACCAAACAGGCTACTAGCAGTTGACAAATCCATGTAGCTTCAAATGTAATCATGCTCACTAATATGTACTATACCTCTTCAAAATTTAGTGCCACGAACTTATACTTTCTACTATAGAAAGAAACAACTCATGATCCCATGTTGAAGCAACACCCTGAAGTGTTTTTTCGATCCACCATGTTAGCTACCCCATCTACATTTGTATATCCTACCAACTTAACACCATCACCTTGAGCATATGTGATCACATACTTGATAGTGTCACGCAAATATCCTAGCACATGTTTATTCATTGTCCATTGCACTCTCTTTGGTTCCACCATGAACTGGTTGAGAGATTTTACTCCAGAGGATATGCTTGGCTTGGTGTTGACCAAATACATGAGAGAGTCTATCAACTACCTATACAAGGTGGGGTCCATATCCTTCTCCCTATATGTATCTATACTCCTCCATTTGGTGATCATGGGAGTACACATGGCTTTGAAATCCACCATCTAAAATCTCCTCAAGATTTGGATGCAATATTTCCCTTGACCAAGGAAAATATCGTCATTTGTATGAAATACCTCCATGCTTAGAAAATAGTCCATGGGATCCAAATTCTTCATCTCAAATATCCCAAATCCCTCTTTCACTCCTCAATGATCCCTACTGAACCTATCAATAACAAGCCATCCACATATAGGAAAAGAATGAGAACATTAACCCAAACCACCAAGTAGTAGAGGTTTGAATCCACCTCACTCTTCACAAAGCTCATTCCCTATAAGTGTAACACCCCCTCCCACATTTACCCAGTTTCACCAGGCTGTCGGGGTAAACATGAGAGGAAGAGCTACTATGACATGTCCTAGTCTCCTATATTCATTAAGGAAGTGAAGTCAACAAACCAAAACTTTACTGACCTTCCTCGGGAGCTTCAGGAACCCCATGACCTAAACAACCACTCCAGGTGTCGAAATCCTAATATGGATTTTTTTCACTAACCTGGCCTCTTAGCTGCATGCATAAGCCTATAAGCTAGCGGTTGTGAACCTCTAGTTGCATGCATAACACTGCCTCCAAGTGACTGCAACCCAGATTTCTCAATTCTAAGGATGTGGTTCTGGAATCTGAGCCATATTTTCAAGGCTAGTCTCCATACAACTTCCTAGAACTTGATGAGAATTTAAATAATAATAAATGACTCAAGGACAAAGTCTCTAACATAAAACTTGATCAAGGACTTGACCTAACTAAGCCTAACCATGATAGACATTTTGTTAAACATATTGAGAACATGTAATCTACATATTATGAATGCATATCTAAACATAGGGGTTTGATACTTATATAAGAATCATCAAGAAGGTATAAGTCCCTCTCATAATAGTTGCAATAGCATCTATTAGCTCATGCATTCATTAACCATTCATAAAAAAATTAAAACACATCAAGAGCCATATCCAATATGCATCTTATAACCAGCATATAACCAGCGAATGAATAGCATATACACCATGATAGAATAGGCATGAAAGCCACATAATAATAAGTACAATTACTCATGAAAATACAAGTGGAAAATAGCTCTTATTAATATATGAAAAATCCAACCAATTCAGGGACTTCCACATACCACCCAACCATAGATTGGGTTGAACTAATTCTCTCTTTCATCCAATCACCCCCATGCCATATTCTAAGCGTGAATATGGATTTCATGGAATAAACCAAACATAACCAAACCACGGCTTCTAGAGGCCAAACCACCTCAACCCTCATTCACTGATTCCACCTCACAGTCGGACATCACTAACGCCAACCAGATTGGTCTCAACCCAAGTTGTCCAGGGCTCTAGAGTGTTTGTCCAACCAAGGCTCGAGGACTAGTAACTCAACCCACTGAGGGATCTAAAGCATTTGTTCAACCAAGGCTTCGGTACTAGTAACTCAACCCAAGTTGTTGGAGGGCTCTAGAGAATTTTTTCCAAGCAACAGCTCCATGAACTAATAACTCAACCCACAACCATAAGAAGCTTGTGCACTAATAAAAAACAATAGTGGAAAAACCTACAACCATAAGAATCTTGCGCACCAATCAAAAATAATAGTGGAAAAACCCACAACATCATGGCTATCTAGGAAATAGAAAGGCTAGGTAAACCACTGCCAATCCAGGAAATCCTCCATGCCAATGATAGATCATAACCTAATAACCACATGCATAAACCATGCATGCCAAAAATAGCACGGAAATCATACATGCAACTCGCTACCTACAAAGAAAATCCATTTTAGTTGTTGATCCTGATGTCCCTTGTGCTTTCATGCTTTTCCTTTTCCTTCTTTATACATATCCAATGTAAACTAGAGTGCTCCAAGCATGCTCTAACAATGCTCCAAGATTTCTCTAAGTGTGCAAGAGTATGAGAGAGAAAGAATAGAGAGAGAACTCAGAAAATAAACTGACAAAAGGTTGTGAACTGGTCCTCAGAAACCTTTTTATCATTGAGGCCTCTATTTTCTTCATTTTCCTTCATTTTTCCTTCATTTTTCCTCACGTGAAATTTTGTGACCTTTCACCATCCTTTTCTCCTATTTTCCATTATTTTCATAAATAAATGCCAATTATTTCCTCTTTGCCTTTGTGAATGCCTTTGCAAATTTCCATGGCCATTTATTAATCACCATTGATCCCCATCACCATGTTTTTCCCAACATTCAACTTGGAATATGTATCTCGTGACCTTGGTTATTATTTTTATTTATTTACATAGGAAATCAACCAAGGGTTGTTACAAACCCTTCCCCTTTGAGGAACACCATCCTTGGTGTTCAATGATACTCATAAACTAGAAAACACATGTTTCATGTGGAGTTTCATAACATAGATCGATATAACTTAACATCATATCCATCTGCTAAACCATAGCCAACATATCATTAACCTTATATTGCTTATAGGAGGTTTATAACATAACTGGCTGTGACATTTATATACATATGCATATATAGACATAACCAAAAAACAACATCAAACCATATATCAAATCACATCTGCTCAACCAGTGAATAGAGAAGGATACATAGCCTGCATTTGATCATCCATCTCCCATGTAGCTTCATTGGCCCCAAAGTGCTTCCACTGCACTTTAACTTTCTCGATTTCTTGATTCTAGAGCATGTGCATATTTTGCTACAAAATGCACTAAGGTTCTAGTTGGAATTATCCTTCTGGCTCCACCTGTAATACAAACCAGTCATTCACATGATCGACATATTTCATATACTTCTTAAGTAATGACACATGGAAAACATCATGGACTTTCATTGTCGAAGGAAGTGCAAGTTGATAGACTACTGGTCCAATCCTCTCAAGAATCTTGAAAGGCCTATAATATCGAGGTGCCAGCGTGGCACATGATCCAATCCTCAACGAGCTCTTCTTGGGCTTGTTGCACAAGTACACTTGTTCCCCAACCTGAAACTCCTTAAGCACCATGTTTTAATCTACATATCTCTTCTTCTTGTCCTATGCTACCTTTAGATTCTTCTTGATTACCTACATTTCATGTTCCATCTCTGCTAACATGTCCATTCCATTCAACACCTTATTCACTAGATCACTTGAACTAATAGGAGTATTATAGCTCTGCCCATAAAGTGCCTCAAACAGACTCATGTTCAAATATTCTTGATACCCATTATTGTATACAAACTCCACCAGTGAAAGATACTCTTCCCACTTTCATTGTTGAAGCATAACATACATTCTCAACATATCCTCCAAAATCCTATTAAACCTCTCTGTCTTTCCATCTTTCTATGGATGAAAAGTTGTACTGAAGGATAACTCTATCCCCACACCTGTACTAACCCTTTCCAATAGCTAGAAGTGAACTTGGCATCTCTGTCTAACACAATATTCCTAGAAATACCATGTAACCTCACTATCTCCCTGATGAAGACATGTGCTACCTCACTAGCTGAATTTGTAGACTTTACTAGAATGATGTGAGCTACCTTTTTCAACCTATCAACCACAACCATAATAGAATCATGTTTTCTAGATTTCCTCGGTAAACCTATAATGAATTCCATGGAAATGACCTCCCATTTCCACTCTAGAATCGAAATTGGATGCAGTAATCCACTTGGATGCTTACACTCTTCTTTTACCCATTGAAAATCCAAGCATATTGCAACAAACTTTGCCACCTCTCTCTTCAGATTCAGAAAATGGTAGAAATTCTTAATCTTTGTCATTGTCTTACAATGTCCCGGATGACAGGAATATGACTTGACATGAAATTCCCGCAAGATAAGCTTCTTGAGCTTGTTATTGTCCAACACATAGATCATGTTCCTAAATTTGACCAAACCATCTTTAGTGAGATGATAGTCCACATCTTATTCACCTGTACCCTACTTTTGTAACATGTACTTAAGTTGTTGGTACCTATCATCCCAATTTCCCGCCTGTAAGATTTGATCTTGTAAAATAGTCCCAAATGAACTCATAATTGTTATGTGCTTTACCTATACTCTTTTGTTAGTATCATCTGCAACCTTGTTCTCTTTTCCGTTAATGTACCTGCTGTTAAAGTCAAACTCACTGATCATGGCCAACCACCTAGCTTGCCTAGCATTCATATTAGGTTGGTCAAATAAGTATCCCAATGCATTGTGATCAATCATCAAGATGAACCTCCTACCAAGAAAATAGTGTCTTCACATATTCAATGCAGGAATGATCCTTGCAAACTCAAGATCATCCGTCACATAATTTTGGTCATGCTCATTTAGATTCCTTAATTCATAGCACACTACTTGTCCTTCCTGCATTCGAACCCCACCAAGTCCTCTCTTGCAAGAATTTGTACATACCACAAACTTTTTGTCCAGATTTATGTAATATTCCTAGGGAATTTTTACAGTAAATAATAAAGCAAACATACACATAAAACCATGAAAATCAAACACATGAGTTAGACCATGAAATTTCACCAAAATCTGTAGTGTTGAGCCATTTTATTATAATCAGAAGAGGATACAATGAGGTGCTGGAAAGAGTGCACCTGTGCTTGCTCAAGGCAAGCTAGCTAAGCCCAAACGAATAATAATAACTCCCTCTCAAATATTCTACTGCTTTTTCCTAGCTATATGTTGAAACTACATAGAAAATATGTTGTTGGCTGCAAAGAAATGTAGCTAGGTCCTCCTTGAGGGCTCATAAAATTCTAGGAAATTAACCTGAGGCTCTCCACCAATAACCCAAAAAATCCCACGAAGGAATTGTCCAAATTTTGACTTTCGAATTTCGGCCCAATTTTCTCCTAACTATTCCAATTGTTGGATGAGTTGGGACCCCTATTTGGTCCCTCAAATATGCCTATAAAATTCTACCAAATTAATCTTGGCCTCTCCTCAATAAACCTAGACGAACACAAAAGGGTTTGTCCTGGTTTTGATGCTCCAAAATTGACCCCCAAATTCTTGGCCCTCCTCCACAAGTAGAACATATTGCTCCACCAAAATGCTAGAAAATCCCACACAACACTTCCCCAGACTCAACCTCAATTTTTAGCCCCTAGATCCCTTCACTCCACAACCTCCAAGCATGCCTCCTCCAAGAGTTGTGGAGACCATGTATTGTTGCGGCCAATTCTCTCCACAAACTTTCACTCCATGCTACTGGTACACACTGGTATAGGTAGGAATCCCTCCTTGGGATGGCACTCAAAGTCCACTAAAGCAAGGGTTAAGATCTCCACTTGGATATACTTGTCTAGTAAACAACACTGTAAACTTGGCTTCAGCTCAAGCATGCTATGTCAAAGACACAATTTATGAATAGATGAATGAATGACCAAATTGAGTGCATCTTGCTCTATTTATCAAAGAGCCTCCAATATGCCCATGTGGGCCTAGCTCGACTTTCCCCACCAAATTCTCTCCAATGAGAGTGTCTTCCACATGTGGGCCTTAATTCTCCATGGGGTGGCCTCCACGATAAGCTAAAGTTGCAATATTTGCCTTCCTTCCTAATGTTTGGGCCCCCACTTAATCCCAAAATTCATATGGGACCTTTGAACCCACATATCCTAAGTGAAAACATTAAATAAGAAAAATTCGGGCAATATTGATATTTCCCTTAGTAATATTGTTAAGTGGGAACATCTTAGTCCTCCTTGCCAAAAAATTGCTTGTCCTCAAGCAACTAGCGAACAATTCTCTCTCTAGTTGTTGCTCCCCATTGTCACTACAAAAATGTGCTAGGGTCTTGGATGCACCATTGGTTCATGCCTAGCCTCTACACTGTCCTGACATGGAAGAATCCCTCAATACTAGGATCCCAAGCCATCTTATCCCACCTGAAGCTCCCCTCACTCCACTCACTATCCTACCTGGTATAAGTACCAGAAGTCCCTTGTATACCATCAATGAGTAGGGGATCATGATAATGTGGCACTATGCCCAACTCCTCATGAATCTTCCCTACCACGTAGGCCATCCCATTCTCTCCAGGAGTATACTCTCGAATATACCACTCAATCCTTAGAGAGATAACGTCTCACTCACATGATCTTCTCCTGATATCATCCTGTTGACCCACCTTCCATGCTAATGAAGTCACCCATGCCATAAACGAGTCACCAAAGCCTAATGGAAGATTTGAATGATCTTCCCCTATAGAAATTAGCTCATCCCCAGGGGTAGTTGTACTGCCAAGTCCTATGATGTATGGATCCCATACTAGTTTAAAAAGGGTGCCACTATTTTTTTTTTGTGTAACCCTGATCATGAAAGTCTTCCCTTCATGCTCGAGTTGTATCCACCTCTCCTGGGACCTGATGGTAAAACATCTACGAAGTCCCAATGCATTTGGACCAAACACCTCCATGATGTTACCTCCTACTCATCCAACACCCACCATGATATGTAGCGATAACAAGGGAAACCAATCTTGCCATGCGATCAAGGCCTCAATACTCCCCCACATGTCAAACCAAGGGTGCTTTGGGTCATCCCTTGTCCCGAACCCACTCACCACGAAGCAGAATGTCCAATCAACCAACCAAAACCCTAAATCCCACTACTAGAACAATTGTGGTATCATCCTAATAGCTGATGGAACCAACTTGTACCATGTCTCAGGTCCCTGCGCACAATTAATATATGAACTCCATACATCATGAACCAATCTAGTGTGTGTGACACAACCTTCTGTCGGCCATACCACAGAGTGGGATCTGTTGTCCTACCTCCTAAAAGTGCTCCCCAATACTGCCTAGAGTCTAAACATCCACCTGTAAGCAAGGTCCACAAACCACTGTAGTTGCTCCAGAGATACCTCAGAATGTCTCACCAAAAGGGGATCATGTATCATCCTGAGTGTGGGCTCAAAAGTGATACCTTTGAAAGAGATCGAACTACCCCCAAGCCTACATTCACTAACTCATGTCCTAACCATATGCCACAATTGGAAATCCTCTCTCCTAATGCACAGTGTCCCATCTAACTATGTCATATGAACCTCACAGGTCATGTTTCTCATAATGATAGCATCAAGAGATGATATCCAAGTCCCCTGTGTCAGTATGCAATGCTGGAGAGTGATAAATGGCAACTCACTGACGGCCCTGTGATCAACTCGCTCTCTAACTTTGAGTGTGCCAAAGCCAATGGTGTGTCTAATAGCCCTCATCAGGATATCTCTCTGGTAGCAACATTCTGACAACCTATTGTGAATCATCTTGCTTGGCTGCACACAAGTACGTACCCCTACACACCTCTGCATAACACTGAACTCTGTGGCACAACTCCATGCACTCCTGGATACCAACACTCAGTGCCATGGTCCTATGCACCATAGGGAATCCCATATGTTCCCATGCAACCACCACGCTACTAGTACACCTTCCATGAAGTGATATACACCTCCTCATCTGCCCTGGTAGACCTTAGCAGCTTAACTCCACACCTACCAGAGGGGATATCTCTAATGTTTTGATCCTCGATGACTCATGTTCCCAATACCCCAATGGGATAACATCATCTCCATACAATGCCTAGTCTAGTGGCCTACCCATGCCACCTCCTCCTACTAGCTCCTGCCACAGAATGTTAATCATCTTGCAAGCCCCTACACAACCAACATGATAATAAAATCCATGGAGACTTCTCACAAACTACCTATCCACTAATATCGATTAGAATTCCCCTAGGGAATGTATATTCTCAGCCACTAGGTCGACTACCTCATCAATTCCATAGCCATCCCACATTTCTGATATCGGATAGGGAGCTCCACCTAGATCCCAATGCCAACCTAGGCCTCTAGTACCCTCGGTGTCTAAGAGCTCCCATTGATCTTTACTCTGGACTATGACCATTTACATGAGTCCAGTCCACATCTCCAGGTACCAACTCATAATCTCTCACCATCTGACATCAAGAGAGGGATCGAATGCACGAACTCTCGCACATAGAACAACCCCAACATGCAAATGTTGCACCTTACGCAACTCCAATCGCCTCATCTGGTTATCTGGGCTAACACATGAGATCTTACTAGGTAGCTTTGTCTCCCTTTCTCCAATGGGATAATATGACCCAGTAGTGTTTCTAACCTAGTCATACACTCTGATATGTCTATACAACTCTACCTCCCTCAACCCAATGCATAAGGGTGGGATAATAATTTTGTAGATCCCATTAGTGTGCCTCTGAAGTGAACTATGCTAAAATCCCAATGTGTTGTCTCTATGATGCCCCTCATCAATGGATAGCCAAAAGGATGGTTGCACATCCTCCTCCATTATGGATTCAATACGAGGCTCTGACTGCTCCTTCATAGACACCCCAACATGTTGGACATGCTCACCAGATAGATGCAAGTGACTGTTATCTAGCAACTCTGTCCTAGATCTAGATGCCTATGTACCTATCGGCTCCTCATTAACATTGGAGATGTCTCCCGGCAATTCATCAACCTGTGGTGCACTACTATCACCTAAGAACTCAGTCACAACCTGAGATACCTCAGCGATGGATACCTTAATCACTGATGGCATCTCATCAAGGAGTGTATGCTCAACTGTCTCCTTGCCAACCATGGCCCCTTGAGCTACTCTCTCATCTACATCCTTAATCCTCCTCATCATCCAAACATTTTTCCACTGAATCCCCATTGGTTTGTGCATGCCTCTTACGTCACAATTAACTCTCAAAAAGAGAGGACCGCATGAATTTCATGACCCAATGATTGGTATGCCCTCCAATTTGCTTCCAATAACTCCACATCAATTGCAATCATGTATTGCCATCTTGATGCATTACTCATAATTTTGGTCATAGTGGATTTGTTGGTTAATTGAGAATGGTCACAATTCCCAATTGCGGAATGAATCAACTTCTCCCCCACATCAATCATCATTTGTTTCATCGTAAAAACCTCTTTCAGCGTTACTACCATGTTGTTTGATTCTAATCTTTTTTCGGATCCCATGATTTCTTAGCCTTTTATTCTAGTCTTGTCATAGAATGAAGGGTTTCCCATGAGCTGAGCCAAGATTATGGCTCTGATACCGCTATAATATTGCTAGGGAACTTTTATAGTAAATAACAAAGGATACATAGACAAAAAACCATGAAAATTAAACACATGACTTAGACCATGAAATTTCACCAAAATCTGTGTTGTTGATCCATTTTATTATAATAATAAGAGGGTACAATGAGGTGTTTGAAAGGGTGCACCTATGCTTTCTCAAGGCAAGGTAGCTAAGCCCAAATGAATAGTAAGAAATCCCTCTCAAATTTGTTGCTGCTCTCTCCTGGCTCTGCGTTGAAACTACACAGAAAATATGTTTTTGGTTGTAAAGAACTGTTGCTAGGGCCTCCTCGGGTGCTCAAACAATTCTTGGAAATTGTACCCAGGCTCTCCACTAATAACCCACAAAAAACCATGAAGGAATTGGCCAAATTTTGACCTTGGAATTCTAGCCCAATTTTTCCCTAGCTCCTCTAGCTACTGGTTGAGTTTGGACCCCTGTTTGACCCCTCAAATTTTCCCAGAAAAGTTGGCCAAAATAATCTTAGCCTTTCCTCAATAAACCCAGATAAACTTAGAAAGGGTTTGTCCTAGTTTTGATGCTCCAAAATTGACCCCCAAATGCTTAGTCCTCCTCCATAAGCAAAATATGTAACCTATAGCTAATGTTGCATTTGTTGCTCCACCAAAATATTGGAAAATCGCCCACAACACTTCCCAAGACTCCACCTCAAGTTTCAGCCCCTAACTCCCTTCACTCCACAGCGTCCAAGTGTGCCTCCTCCAAGAGTTGTACAGTCCCTGTATTGTTGCTGCCATTTCTCTCCATAAACTCGCACTCCCTGCTGCTAGTACGAACTGGTATAGGTAGGACTTCCTCCTTGGGCTGGCACTCAAAGTCCACTGAAGCAAGGATTGAGCTCCGCTCAAAGGCACTCGTGTGCTAAATAACACTGCAGACTTGGATTCAGCTCAAGCATGCTAATATGTCAAAGACAAAATTTCTAAATAAATGAATGAATGACCGAAATGAGTGCCTCTTGCTCTATTTATCAAAGAGCCTCCAAGATGGCCATGTGGGCCCCACTTGACTTTCCCCACCAACTTTGCTCTAATGAGAGTGTCTTCCACATGTGGGCCATAATTCTCCATGGGGTGGCCCCCACTCTCCACTAGAGCCACAATATTTCCCTTCCTTCCTAATGTTTGGGCCCCCACTTAATCCCAAAATTCATGTAGGACCTCTAAACCCACGTCTCCTAATTGAAAGCATGAAATAAGACAAAATTGGGCAAGATTGATATGTCCCTTAGTAATATTGGTAAGTGGGAATATCACAATCTGAAATATTTAGAACTGAAGCATTCATAAGCAACTGCTTCAACTACTCAAAACGCACTGCACATTCCTTTGTCCATTCAAATTTCTTTCCTTTTTACTACAATTATGTAATGGGATATGCAATCTGAAAGAAGTTATTAATGAACCACTTGTATTAACCTACTAATCCCATAAATGATCTGACCTCATCCACATTCCTAGGAGCTACCCATTCCATGATAGCTCTAATATTTTTTGGATCCACTGCTATTCCTTCCTTGGAAACCACATGCCCCAAATAATGAACCTTTGTCTAAAAGAAATTGTGTTTACTAAGCTTGCCTTACAACTGATGTTCTCTCAACAGTTTTAACACTACTACCAAATGTTTTGCATGTTATTCCTCATTATTAGAATATATCAATATATCATCACTGAATACAATCAACAAATTTTCCACATAAGGATGCAAAACACTATTCATCAAACACATGAAAGTGGTTGGAGCATTAGTCAAACTAGAAGGAACCACAACAAACTCATAATGCCCATTTCAGGTCCAGAAAGCAGCCTTGTAGATGTCCTCTTCTTTGATGCGTACCTGATGGTATCTTGGTCCCAGATCAATTTTCGAGATCATTTTTGCTTCCTTCAACTGATCAAGCAAATCATCATCCTTGGCAATGGATACTTATTCTTGATCATCACCTTGTTCAACTGCCTATAATCTATACATGACCTGAGAGTACCATCTTTTTTCTTCACAAACAACACTAGTGCACCCCAAGGTGACATACTTGGCCTGATGTATCCCTTGCCAAGAATTTCTTTCAACTGCAGCTTCAATTCCACTGATTCTTGAGTACTCATCCTATACGGTGCCTTTGGTGTTGGTGTTGGTCCTAGCATCAACTCAATAGAAAAGTATACTTCCCTGTGAGATGATAACTCTAAGATATCTGCTGGGAATACATTCTGAAACTACTACAAAACCTGGTACCTCTTCAAGACCTCATTATCCTCAACATCCTTACCTTTATTACTAGAAACATGCACTACAAACAATACACATAATTTCCTATGACTTCACTTTTCTTGCATAGTTGTAACCATTCTAATAGATGTCACCTTCTTCTTACCCTGCAAAATTATTTGTTCTCCATTTTCATCTAAGCACTCAATAGTATTTTTATAATAGTTCACCCTGGTCCTCTCAATGTACAACCAATCCATACCCAACAACATATTGTATGATCCCAATGGAATAACATTTAGATGTGCTAATGTAGACATACCATTCAACTCAAATGTATAAGATCTTACCCAATGATGAACTCTTTTCTTAGTACCTATAGCCAACTGCACTAACCAAGGCTTTGCATGCACTTCTTTAATCAAACCACACTTATTCACCAAGTCATGACTAATATAACATAGTTAGACCTAAGGTCAATCAAAATAGAAAAAACTTGATCACAATTCTTACCTTCCATCTCGATAATATATGCCTGATGATTAGTCTGTCTATTATCCAACACTGCATAAATATGAGGAATACTCTGTCCAACATCCCCCACTATCTGTGCCTCATGAGCATTGTAAATTTGTGTTCTTTCACCCTAATGTTGTGGGAAATCTCTCCTACAATTATCCTTGCCACAATTTTAGTGTTGTAAAGGCTTCCTACCATCACCCTTATTCTACTCCTTAAACTGAAACCCCTGTCCTCTGTCAGTTGCGTTGAACATTTTGTTCGGTGTTGCATTCTCCTTGTCATTTGTATCTTGTATTTTTCCTCTCTTCTTAACCCACTTTCTTTTATTCTTATCAATACCTTTCCAATATTTTTTAGACTCAAACCTATTCTTTGATTATGTTAGTGTCAGTCTTTGAAGCCTTCCTCCAGTGATCAAATATGCTCTTACAAAATGGTCTTAGGGTGTCAAGGTCAAATTTTGTCATTTCAGTGAGTCTTCAAATAAAATCTGGTCACTAGGTATTAGGTCTAGGGTTTGTTTTCACTCCTTCCAAAGTTGTTCAAATGTCAGTCCATGTCACCATTCAGATGAGTGTACCATCATTTGGAGAGTTTTCATCATCATTGCAGGTTCCAATGGGTCATTTTACACCTTGTTGGTTCTTCAGTTGTACTTGGGTAAGGCTCATTTTCCTCTCTTAGGGGTTTGAAGATAATTTCTCTTGGATGGTCAAATCATCAACAAAAATTGTATCTTGATGTCCATATACCTTCCCCTATCCTTAATTTACCTTATTAAACAATTCCCATCACTGATATCCCTCAAATTCCTCATTTTCCCAGAAAACCTAGTTTCTTGCTACAATTTGACAATTTTCTAGGCTAAGCTTGTGTTTTTCCCTTTTTGACCCTTTCCCCTCACTCAAGATTTGAAATTAAACTTTCCCTTACTTCCTAACATCCCTCCCTACTTTCAAAAATTTTCTTGAGAATTTAGAAGCCCCTTATCCCCTTCATTTCACTTCATTTTGACAAATCCCCTGTTCCACACATTGGGATAGGTTTTACGCAAATGATGTTTCTGAGCAAGAAAAAATGAATTTGAAAAAGTGAGAGAATTTTCTGTCAATAATAGGCCAAGGAAGAAAAACCTCCTTCACTTTTTACACAGGTGTCATGGTTTTAGAGAAATGTCAAAACTAAAGTTGTCTCAGGAGGGTTGTTGCACCTCTGGAGTGACATTGGGAAAATCAATATTTCTCCTATCTTGATTGGGAAAATGACTTTCTTGATGAGTCAAATTATAACTAGACACAAAGTGCTTTCCAATGAGCTATCATGAGCTCAATTTGGAGTTTGGGAAGGCCTCCAAAAGTGGTCTGCAAAAAGGCGTTGCACACCTGTGTGAGGGCACTGCGCACCTGTCAGACACACTCAAATTGCTTCAAATCACTTCAAACTGCCTCAAAACTCCAATTTACTCCTCTTTACAAGTAAGTACATTGATCCTCCTTGTTGAAGAGTGTTCTTGCATGAAATATTGTTGGTCTTTTACCCATAAAAACAAAACCCTAGTATCCACTGTTCACCATAATGGTTCAAGGTTCACTCATTTATCTTTGTTGATAGTTCCTAAAACCTCATACATTACATATTAAAACCCTACCCTCCATATAAAACCCTATCCTATATACATCCCATTCCATACATAAACTTATAAACCCTACCCTCCATATGGAACCCTATACCCTACATACAAAACTCTACTCACTCCCCTAAACCCTACTCACTCCCTAAATCTCATTCACACTCCCATTCACCCTCACCTACTCATCCTAAAATATCTTCATACTCATCTTTCATCCATCCACCCTATCTCATCATTCACCACAAGTGTTCACAAACAATGAAAAAGGCTAGGTGACTAGGCAGCAAAGAGGCAAGGTTAGAAGACAAAAGGCAAAAGAAATTGAGAATCCTAAGGAGATTTGTCTTGAGTTGTTAACATACACCTGGAGAAGTTGATTGAGAGGGTTAACAGAGACAAAAATATTCTTCGCCACATGGCCTATCACTACCTAACCCGAAACAAAATTTGCAAAAAAAGGGTGAAGAGGCTAAAGGCCAAGTTAAAACGAGCTTTGGGAAGTAAAAAAAGAGAAAGATAAACTCAAGTTCTTGGCTGAAGCATCATTGGCTCATCAAAGAACTTAACAAGGGTCAATCATGCCAAATTTCAAGAAATTTGGAGAAAATCTTGACATTTTTGAATTTTTGAATTGGAAAAACAGGGTTTTCCAACTTTTGTTAGGGACACTTTCTTGCAAAATGGTTTACATTTTTGGAATCAGCATGGAAAAATATGGAAGCTCAAAAATGGTTGAGAATTTTGGGCAAGTTCTAGGTCTCCAGAAGGGCAAAAAACACTCAAAAAGTGCCCTCTCTGCCACTTTTTTGCCACATAGGAAGAAGTCCTGGGAGAATCAATTTTTGGAGGGGCAAATGGACTCCCAATTCAGAAATTCAAGTTGTTCCAGAAAGTAGACTCATCAAGATTTCCAACGAGCTATCCTGCACCTAATTTGGACTCTGGTAAGCCTTCCAAAATTGGCCTAGCAAAAGCACTATGCATACGATCAGTGGCGCTGCGCATAGGATGAATTTTGCTAGTTTTGGCTAATTTTCCAGATTTTTCCTAGTTTTCTTGGGAGATCACTTTCTCCTCATTTCTTGGTAATTGTAAGCATGGTAAATGATGAATTTGATGTCAACATGGTTGAAAATCACTTCATAAGGTAGATACATCAAGTTCCAAGTGGTTTTGAGCTGTAATGAATTGGTTTCCTTGGTTTTAGAGGGAAGTTGTTCCACTACCTATATTCCTATTCTTAGTTTAGATATGGTTGGAACCACCCCTCTTCTCATGGATTCGACCCTGATAGCTAGCTTGAGTAGTTTCCTTGCCTATATCATGTACTTTTTGATTCATTTGTAAAGGTTGGGCTTTGGTAGAAGTGTTGGACTCACTGAACATTTGTATCAACAGTTTGGCAAGGAATAAAACTAGGGCTCACAGCTATTTTTGTGGGATTCTCGTAACAATGAGTTTATGTATTATTTCTTCTTTGTAATGAGTTTTTTCTTATGTTTTATACGTATCCACATCTCTCTCTCTTCTAAACTAAATGAATCAAGGTGAATAGACAAAATACATTAATTTACAGTGCTTTGTCTTGGAATGCATTTGGTTTTCAATGTTTTCACTGTTTGAAGAGGATTCATAGTTTCTTATGCCCTCCTCAACTCCTCAGCTATCTTACTCTACCATCTTAATCCATTTTTAGTACATAAACCCTTGTCTACCTTGCCCCATAGGACATGACTGTATCCCTGAGTTGATTCCTTGGACCCATTCTACCTTCTCCAATTGATCCAGCAACCAAAACCTAAAATCAAACCAGAAACCCTAATCTACTATACCTAGCCTAAAATCAGCATTCATTTCAGTTATCTCAAGCCCTAGTTGCCAATATCTTAATTGATATTGACAAGGAGAGAGCCCTCTCCCGACCTGGTAGGGCTAGCTACCAGGTTAAGTGTGGTTTGATGTTACCCTAGACCTGCATTCCTTCAGCCTGAGGTAGATTTAGGCACTAACAGATTGCTCATAACAATGTTTCAACTTTCTGATGGCTTCCTCCAACTATCTAGGCTCATCAAACTCAATCTTGTCTTTGAATGATACTAGAAACCCAGTGATGATTCTGTGAATCTTTGCTTTATCCTCCTTAAGATAAGGCACATATCTCAACAACTCCAAGGATTTGCTAGTATACTCTCTTGGTCAATAAAATTACACATTTTCACTCACCTTTATCTATCCCTTTTTATCCATTTCATAGCTTTTATGAGGTTGATTTATATATCAAAACAATGAAGGTATATTAAATTGACATGTCTTCTTGAAATGTTGATTAATGAAGTGTAGTCCTTGGGGAATGTTGCTTAGATGGCTTGCTGATTGAATTCTCTTGTAGAATCTCCACGAATGATACTCAGTGGGATATGAGTTAGCGTGATGTTGTTAATGAGATGACAATGTTATTCAAGGATGCGACTGTTAAAGTTGTTCAACTGCTGCAGAGCTGATAATCGACTTTGACTGTTATCTTTACATTTTGTTTCTACTTGAAAAATCATTGTATATTTGTGGGTAGGCATGATTGCCACAATTTCTGAGTTTGTTAATTACTATTCATGTATTGATAAATTGTATAAGTAAGGCTCAAAGGAGCTGAATAAGGGACTTTTCCTTGGGACATGTAACAGCAGAACTTTGGTTGTAATTTCTTTTTGATTCATTAGAGAACTTTTGAGGTCTAAAATCGGCCTCCCAAGAGAAATGTACAACCAAAATAAACTTTTTAATAACCAATAGGATTCAAGCTGATGATGTCAACCATGGGGGATGATTCACCATTTTTGGAGTAAAAAGGTAAAAAGATTTTAAAATAGCAAAATAATAAAACTACATTTTCAACTTGTATTTTCAACTTATATCCCTAAGGTTTTATTCAAATTTTGAGTGGGAGTATTCATTGGAAGAAAAAATCAATTCCTCATCCAAGGAGTACCTATGTTGCATACTTTCGATGAACCCTACTACAAGAAAAATTAGAAATACATGAAAAATGTGATTGTAGTCACGTTATTTCATGTATTTCTCATTTTTCATGTAGCAAGGTCCATCGAAAGTATGCAGCATGGGTACTCCCTGGATGAGGAATCAAATTCTACATCCAACGAGTGTTCGCACTCAAAATTTGATTAAACCCATAGGGAGATAAATTGAAAATATGAGTTGAACAAGTAGTTTTTTCTTTTTTCCCTCTAAAATTTGAAGATGTAATCTAATCTTCTTTTATTATTTCCACTAATATTTTATACTTTCATTAGGAGGCCCATTTTAGACCTCAAAATTCCCTTAAATAATGCAAATTCTTGTCTTCTGTAATCCCATGTGATCTTTAACTCTTTGCCACAACCCTGATAGGAGAGTTTGGCCCACTCTCCTGATAATCATGCGAATAGATATGTGTTTTGGTTATGTTATTAATGTTATTGTAATTACTTCTCTTTCTTTACTGTCTTATAATTTCATTTAGACTCCGAGTTGTTGTTACTCTAGGTTGTTGTTACTTTTATTTTCTCACTGTTACTCAATTCATAGTATTGTTGGGCCTTGTATTTTGTGAATGCTCAATAATGGATAAGGAACCTGTGGGCTACATAGACTTTGCACGAGAACCTTGAAACAATTAACAAACCTCAAGTTTACAATAAATGTGGAAGGGATTGAATCTATAACTCATATATGAAGACCAACATTTTGGCGTCGTTGTCGGGAAGGCTACCAAAGGAGAAAAAGTATAACCAGAATTGACCATAGGATCACTTTCTCATCCTAGTTAGGTGAAGTTTGTACTAAACCTCTTCCACGACCCCAAGCATTAAACTGTTTAATTGCTTTATTTTTTTGCCCTTTTGATCGTAAGAACACTCTCTCATCCTAGTTAGGCGAATTTTGTACTAAACCTCTTCCAGGACCCGAGAACTAAATTGTTTAATTGCTTTATTTTTCTTCATTTTTTATCGTACGAACACTCTCTCATCCTAGCTAGGCTAAGTTTGTACTAAACCTCTTCCAAGACCTGAGCATTAAATGGTTTGATTGCTTTATTTTTTTTCCTTTTTGTTGATTGTAGGAACACTCTCTCATCCTAGTTAGGCAAGGCTTTGCACCAAACCTTTTGTAGGACTCGAGCATTAGATTTATTTTATTGTTTCCTATTTTTTTGTTGCTTATAGGAACCACTCCATCGTCCTGGTCAGGAAAGGTTTGTACCAACCCTATTCAAGGACCCGAACTTTAGATTTATTTTTGATGTTTTAAATTTATTTTTCCACTTCTCGATTGCATGAACAGGAAAAAAAAAACAAAACAAAAGGGACAGAGGAAGACCCCCAAAAAGAGGTCAAGGAAGGAAAGATCTAGGCAAAGTCACCTATATCCATGAATTCATTGCAAGATTTGAATCATGGAACTCATTAAGGAGTGTTGTTAGGGTACGATCTCAAACGTCATATAAGACCTAGACAGTTCCGCAATCAGAACCCTCTTCAATATGAGAAATAGAGTCCAGAGAAGTGGGAGAAGGGATCATAGGATCTAGAGAAATTAAGTGTTGAAAGTTCCGAATAAGGATAGGCAAGGGAAGTAAATCCTCTGCCTGATCAGGGAAGTTTTGTTAAACAAGCTCAGTCGTGTAGCATCGAACAATCGAAACCTATTGAAATTCCAAGTGAATAATGGAGGATATTCATGGCAAACAATACAACTTCCACAATTGAATATGTAATTGGGGAAATTAGGGGTGATTCACCCATGAAACCTATTACTCTAACAACATTACCTAATTTCCATGGTCTCTCTTTCGAGGATACAGATACATTTCTGTTTGAGTTCAATGTTGTCTGTCGAGGATATGATTATGTTTTAGATGCTCAAAAACCAAAGATATTTCCTGCTACCTTAAAAGGGATAGTGTTGCGATGGTTTACAGGTTTAGGAGGAAAATCTATTGCAACATGGGACAATATGAAGAAAATTTCCCTTGAAAAATATCAAGACTACTGCAAATCTCAGGACATTAAAGAAGAAATCTTGAAGATTATGCAAAAGGAGGATGAGAATATGGAAGACTTTGTGGAGCGATTTAAATACATCTTGCAAAGGTTGGGCCATAGTGATTTGGACAAAGGTATTTCAAAGATAATATTACTTCGATCACTAAGAGAAGAATCTCTAGAACTTCTGAATGTGGTAGGAAATGGGGATATCTCAAAGGAAGAGTTCGATACTATCTGTGAGTTGTGTGTCAAATGTTCGTGTGGAGCTGTGAGGCATAAGCAAGGAACACCAGCGCTCAAATCATCTAGCAATGGGGTCACAAAAGTAGAAATTAGGAACTTAATGGACAATTTAAGGGCTAACATCCTAAGAGAATTATCCTCACAACTACATGTTCGCCAAGAAAAAGAGAAACAGATGGAAGTTGGGAAAGAAATGGCCATCTTTTTCCCTCAATGCAAGAAGAAGCACTTGCTAAAGGAATGTCCAAATAATACCGTCGAAAATTGCAAAATATGTTAGCAAAACCATTCCACTAGCATGTGTCCATCACTTCCTAGTTTGAAGGAAGTTTTTTAAGGAGAAAATGAAGAGATGACCATATTTACTTCATGGGACTAAAGAAGTCATGGTGACTGTGACCACATAATATGAATCAAGGTATGACTCAAGACCCTTCTATATATTTTAATAATTGGAATTTTGGGTCTCAGTCTACACCATTTGCACCTTCATGGCCATAATATTGTCAGCATCCTACACACTGGCAATCATGGTCACCTCAACCTGGTCCAGTCTCTTCTTGGTGTTAGAAATGGAATGGACCCCATCTTCCTACAAATCAACTTCCCCAGTCGATGACACAACAACAGTTATAACTCCCACCAAATGTTTCCACTAGTAATCCTCCTCTTCGTCCTCAACTGCCTTTTCAATCTAACCTAAACCCGAATAATAGGGGAGCCCAATAGGTTGAGACAATCAACCTTCCTTCATATGGTATTTACACTTCAAAATGTAATGAATTGAATCTTCGATCCGGGAAAGTGGTGAATACAAATACTTCACCAATAATTGTTGAACAAACTGATGACGAAGTCTTAGAACCAGAACTTAAACACCCCTTTGGGAATCTGTGGTTAATTCGACACAAATTGTTGGAGAACAACAACCCTCCACCAAAACAATTGCCACTCGGGGGAGTCATACAGGCCCACCTTATCCTGAGAGGTTGTCCTTGCGAAAACAAATTCCTCAACCGAAATTTGATCTTTTGGGGGAATTACAAAATTTATTTGTTAAGATTCCGTTACTCTAGGCTATGAAGGATGTGCCAATCTATTGTAAGACGATTAAGGAATTGTGTTACAAAAAATCCTGGAAGGAAGATAAAAGACCCACCCATTCTCCATGTGATGAGAAATTTGTCAGACATAATGTCAGGAAAAACTATACCCATCAAATATGGTGACCAGGAAACCTAATTCTCATAGGCCAAATTAATGGGGTTGATATTTCAAATTTTTTAATAGACCCTGGGGCTGCAATTAACGTTATAACATAAGCAAATGTACTTACCTTGGGCTTCCTTAATCATAAACCAACCTTGACGGTTCTAGAACTTGCAGATCGATCTATTGTGAGGCCTGTAGGGAAATTGGAAGATGTAACTATCTCCATGGATTCTTGGGAATACCTTGTCAATCTCTTAGTACTACACAGCCAATCTTCAGTTAGGGGGCCATGCCCTGATATTAGGTAGGACTTTGCTCACTACAGTCGATGCCTACATTCGGTGTCGATCAAGAAACATGGTAATATCAAATGGAGAAATTATGAAGAATCTTGTTCTTTACCCTTCTATAGAACCAAGTTCGTCAGTCAAACAAGGATTTACCTTAACACACAATTCTTCCCTCGGGGATGATTTTGAGTCTGAAAATGAAAACATTAGAATAATTTTCACTATTGGGGAAGCTCTTTGTTTCAAACAGGAAAAAGAAGATGATGTTATTCGTACATTTATTAGAAATCCTAATTTTGTTTCTTTCCCAACCAGGAAACTATTAGAGTCTATCATGATTTGTACTACCTAGGAAACCATTCAATAAGAAAATAAAAATAAAAATGTTCATGTCACAACAACCCATAACAGTATTCCAATAGAGATTGATCCAGGGAAGACATTGAACATCAATCCCAAAATATCACCCTCCCAAATTGAACAATTGTTAAAAATTCTTCAGAATGAGAAGGAGGCCTTTGCTTGGGAATACATGGATATGAAAGAGATTCATCCTTATTTGTGTAGCCATCACACACACACACACACACACACACACACAGATAGATAAATAGATAGATATAAGAGGAATGTCGACTTGTTCACCAACCACAAAGAAGAAAATGAGCCCTGCTTTAAAAAACATTGCTAAGGAAGAACTGCAGAAGTTATTGGATGTTGGGTTTATTTATCCAATCTATGACAATAAATTGGTATCTCCATTAGTCATTTTTCAAAAGATGAATGACAAGTGGATGATATATGTCGATTATAGCGAACCAAATAAAGCGACCCAAAATTATCACCATCCCTTACCTTTCAACCACCAAGTTCTCGATACACTAGCCAGAAAGAAGTTATTTTCTTTTCTGGACAAATTCAATGGATATAACCAAATCCAGATAGCTCTTGAGGATCATGATAAGACCACTTTTACTTAACCTTAGGGAAATTTTTCACTTCAGGTCATCCCGTCTGGACTCTGTAATGCACCTGCTACCTTCCAACGAGAAATTTTGGGAATAGTTTATGATTTAATTAATGACAATGTTGAAATCTATATGGATGGTTTTACCCCATATGGTGATTCTTTTGAATATGGTTTGGAAAATTTAGAAAAAGTACAGAAACGATGTAAATAGACTCATGTTTCTCTTAGCACAGTAAAATTTCATATTATGATGGAAGAAGGGATCATCCTGGGGCATTTACTTTTAGCTACAGAAATCTGACGCAATTAAAAAATTGTGAGTAACGAATAGATCAATTAGATTTCGAATATGATCTTAAAACATCCCTGTGGCTGTTTGGTTTTAAATACTAGATTTAAACAAGTTTGTTTTTAGATATTAAATTTTCCCACCCTAAAGACACAGACGGTGGTACATATATTTATTGGTTATGATGGGTATTATTGACGATTTATAGAAAAAAAATTCTAAAATAGCATTTCAACTTTTCCAACTATTGTCTAAGGATGCAGAATTTTTGTAGACTAATGCTTGTGAGGCAACTTTTTCAAGAATCAAGAAACTAGTCTGTGAGGCTCAAATATTGCATGGTCCTAATTGGAAACTTTCATTCCATATTTCTACAGATGCTTCTCATACAATAGTTGGAGAAGTCTTGGGACAACGGGAAGACAAGAAAGCGTATGTGATCTACTACGTCAGCAAGAATTTAACTCCTATTAAACTTAATCATATAGTACCTGAGAAGGAAATTGTGGCTATCATTTATGTTGTTAACAAATTTTGGCATTATATTACAAGGTACCCAACCTTTTTTTCACACAAATCATTTAGCCATTAGGTATATGATGAATAAACATATAACTCCTGGGTGCATTACAAGATGGTTATTATTCTTACAAGAATTTGATATCACTATTTTAGTCAAACCAAAAAAAGATAACATGGTAGTAGTTTTCCTATCTAGGCTGAATATTAATGAGGAAGATACACCTATAGAAGATAGTTTTCCTGATGAACATCTTTTTGCAATTTCTACTCATGCCCCTTGGTATGCAGATGTTGCTAACAATCTTGTTGCGAGTAAGGTGCCTCATCATTTTCCATACAGGGAACAATGAAGAATTATCTAGCAAAGTGCCCGCTATACATGGATAGAAGGGTATCTCTTCTGCACCGAACCAGATTAGCAAATCCGACATTGTGTGGTCGAGGACAAGATCTATGATATTCTGAAAGCTACCCATGCTGGACCTTGCAGCGGGAATTTTGTTGATAAATTAACTAATCATAAGGTGCTACAAATGGGATACTATTGGCCCTCTATATTCGGGGATGCTAGAAAATATGTTCGAGGGTGTGATAGCTTCCAACGAATAGGTCAACCTATTCGATTAGACAAAATGCCACTATAGCCTCAACTAGTCTTTGAGTCTTTTGAGAAGTGGGCTATTGATTTTTTTGGGTCTGTTAATCCTCCTTCTCACAATAAAGTTCATATCCTAGTCTACACAAACCACGTAACAAAATGAGTGGAAGCCAAATTTGTTGCAAAATCCACTAAACAAACTATCTTAGACTTTTTATTTCAAGAATTTTTTTCTTGATATGGGGCCACCAGGGAAATAGTTTCAGATGGAGGGCCATAGTTTACATCACATTCAATAGTAGCGCTTATGGAAAAATACAGAATCAAACATCGGGTGACATATCCATATCACCCTCAGGCGAATGGTCAAGTCAAAAGCATAAATAAATTATTGGAAAACATTTTCACAAAGACTGTGGCCAACCATTGTCGGAATTGGGCTGAAAAACTCCCTGAAGCGCTTTTGGCATATATAATTACATGGCGGAACACAACAGGGTTTTCACCATATGAGCTTTTGTATGGAAAATCCCTTTTGTTTCTTGTGGAAATCAAGGTCAAAACACTCAAGACAGCTTTGGAAGTAGGTTTGCATCTTACTGCAACCCAAAAACACTGTTTGAATTAACTCAATGAGTTAGATGAAATTTGTTTTGTAGCTTTACAAAACACTGCCACAATTTAAAAGTATCGAACTAAGTGGCATGATAAATTTATTATGAAAAAGGTGTTTCAAAAAGGTGATTGGGCATTACTCTATGATTCCCAGTTCAAGGATTTTAAAGGAAAGCTCTGCTCAAGATGGACGGGTCCATATGAGGTCGACACAATGTTTGACAATGGAACTATTAAAATCATAACAATAGACAATGCACATACTCCTTTACTTTCAAATGGACATCGCCTCAAGTTATATCACTGCCTGACCTCTAGGGACTCCTTTATTAGATAAATTTATGATGATTCTAGTTTTGAAATCATTTGTGCATAAAAATATTCCTCTACGCCTCATATTGAATTAAAAAAAAGTATATAATATATATATATATATCTATATATATATATATATATATATATATATATATATATATATATATATATATATATATATATATATATATATATATATATATGAGTTCTGCTGCTACTCCATTTTGAAGCTTTCTCTCTTTTTTTCTTATACAATATTTTTTCCTTTCCCCTACTACTACTTCATTTCCAACTATCTTTTTCCCTATACAACACCTTTTTCCCTTTCCCTTTTGATGAGGCTCATCAATGGGTAAAACATATGGACCTTAATGCACCCCCATCTTACTAAAATCAACTCTTCTCATAATTCTTTACATGTTTTAATTATATTTTGCTTAATGAGACGAGTAAAAGTAAGATGTCATGTTTAGTGGTCTAATGTGCATTGGTTGTAGGTTTTTTGAGAAAATGGTGGCTAATTAGGATGCAGGAACTCAAATGAGACAAGCAGGAGAGATTATAGGAGATAGGATCTCCCTCCTTAACTCCTCACTCACTTGAATATCCCTCAATCAAATCACCAGATCGGAGTTGCAAGCAACCAAGTCACGAGGATCATTCACAGCTAAGCCAATGATAGTTAAGAACCAGTTAATCTCAATATTGGGATCCAAGCCTCCCTATATTTAAGGAAGTTGTTGGCAACTTTAGTTTTAAAAATAAAGAGGCATAAAGCCTCATTAGGATTCATATTTTTTGTGCAAGATAGCTAAGCAGTTTTCGAGTTGAAGGATTGTGACCAAATATTTTGATGTATTTTTGATATGTTAATGAAAATGAGAAGCATTCCCTTGACCCAACACTGAGTTGACTTATAGGGCTGAAGCCCTTTGGTTAGGGCCCAACCCTTGCAGTAGAGGTTCCTCTTACTATATATGTATTCTTAAGTTATCTCATAGTTAGTTGTTAAACTAAATTTGGTGTTGTTAATTTTCAAATATTGGTAGGTATGATTAGTTTTCTTCCATTTGTGAATAGCTTTAACAGTAGCATTATAGGGATAAGAAAATATTCAAAAAAGGCTTATAACAAGTGGATCTTACCTCATTTCTCCCTTCTTGTGACCATGGCTTGAGGAACAATTCCCATTCAGCCCAAAAAAGACAAAATTCTAGTTTCCATGAAATTTAGGATTTTTCTGCTAATTAGGTCATCACCTTTCAGTTTCAAGAGATAGCTTGCAATTGACATTTCTGATATCTTAGGTCTTATATTGGATTTCATGTTTCTTTCATAAGGGTTTCGAGCATTCCCATGCATAAACTTGGCAAATAAATGATGAAATTTTTTCTTTCTTTTATTTTAGTAACCCTTCTTGTTTTGAGATGAATTTATGGATAAATGCCAACAATGATGTGTATGTTGCAGGAGTTTCTACATTGGACAGATACCTCATATCATCAGCATCAACCTAACCATATCCACCAATGATCACCAAAAGCCACTAAGTTCTCAATTTGGATTCTAGTTTTACGAGGAAAACCTGGCATGCTTCTTCAGCAAATACAACCATCGTAAAGCTTTGGTTTGAGTTTTGAGTGAGTGTCTACCACTCCCTTGCCTTATTCCCTCCTTACTCACATTCTCCAAGCCCCATACCACCTTTCAAACCACTCCATATGATTTCAACTTGTTCCTCTAGGAAAACAGGGGGATCTTGTAGGTGAACTAGAACATCATGTAGGAAAACTTGTAGTGGCCTATTTTAAGCCCGAATTGTGAAAAAAACATCACTAAAGCTAGGAGTAGACACCTGCTTGACTCTCAAGCCATCTAACCTATTACACTCATGTGCCTCCACACCTATCTCACCTGCCATGCAACAAAGAAGGATTAGCATTTACATTTTTACAAAAAGACAAAAAGAGAAAGTATTTATATTCATTCATGCACATAGAAGTTAAGTGATTCTTTATATTAGACTTCATGATTAGGTTAGTTAAGACTTCACATGTGTTAAATTAGAATTATTTTGAAAGAAAGGTTTATTAACAAATAGTTATATGAGTTATGTATTTTTCTAGGCATTTCTTTTAGTCTTTCAATACTGCAGTAAGTAGCATCTCAATTCTCTCAACTAGGGTAAACTTATTCTCTCTCAATTGGTAATGAGACTTCTTCTAATCAATAGAAGGCTAGTTTGATAAACCCTAGTGGTCTATCACCCAATCTCAGTAGTGACAAAGAGTGAACCCATTATATCTATTTGTGTATACATATCTGATGAAGTAAAGCTAGTAGCCCAAGAGTTGCAGAATCCTTGCTGCAATACGGGTGCTCATAACTTTTGGCACCATTGTCGGGGAGGTGTATGAGCAGATGTGATTTCTACTTTCTTTCTTCCATTTCTTATCTCTTTCATTCTGTTATTAGTTCCATTCTACAAAGTATTTGTAAGTTAGTTTTCTTTCCTTTCCATTCTGCAATTGATTCCATTCAGCAATTAGTTTCAATTCAGTTTGTCTTCTCAGTTTTGCAATTAGTCTTAAAGCTTGAAAAAAAAAACAAAAACACTCCTTTTATGCCTCGTAGGGATAGGTATAACTTAGGAAAATTTCTACCAAATACCCCCACCACTTCAAACATCCAACCTTCCCTCTTCTTCGGTGGCCGTGAATTAGAGGACCCCTTAGGCAAAAGACTAGAGGTTTTTGAAGAGCCTATAGGGGAAGAAGAAGAAACCATTCCAATTGACATAATGAATGAAAATAGAAATGAAGGGGTAGATAGATAAATAATTGAGGGTACTTTTCCCTTCATAGAAACCAATGGGTATGCCAAGATGAAAAGCATAAGCCCCTCTTCTCTTCCTCACTTCCATGGCCTGGCCTCACAAGATCCAGATAATTTTTTGTTAGAATTTGCTATCATATCTAGAACTTATGATTACACCTCTGATGATCAGAAGTTGAAATTATTCCCATCCACTCTCAAGGATGAATCCCTATGCTAGTTCATGGGTTTACCTAGTGATAGTATCACCACCTGGGCTCAGATGCAGCTATATTTCAACAACAATTATAGGGACTACTACAGGTCCAAAGATATGAAAGAGGAAATTTTTAGAATGATCTTGGAACATGATTATTCCTTAGAGGATTATGAGGAAATATTCCAGCTTAGCTATAAAAGGTCCAGGTGAACACTTAATCCTGAGTCACTTAAGTTAGTCCTTCTTAGGAAATCAGGGAAGATCTCCTAAAAACCCTAAACCTGCTATCAGGAGGGGACATCTACCATCTACCCTATGAGGATATAAAGTCTGCTTTAACAATCATTCTAGGGTAGCTAGAAAAAGAGGTAGGGTTAGTCAAACAATGGCTCGCTCATCATCTTCCAACATATCTATAAAATGTGAAATTAGGAACATAATGGAAGATTTTAAGAGTGAAATGTTGCAAACCCTTTCCTTGTAGATGGACACTATGCAAATCAAGAGGAAGCAGAGAGATCATTAGCCATCTTCTGCCCTAGATGCACAAGGAGGCACCCTAGGAATGAATGTCCATTGAACCTTATAGAAATCTGCTCAGTCTGTGAGGAAAACCACTCCATAGACAAGTGTCCTTCTCTACCTGGACTAAAATTTGTGTATCAAGGAACTTAAGGGGTCACTGAACAGCTCTGCTACATAAATTAAAGGAGGCCTCATGGGCCTCAACCATACCAGAAGGGCATGCAAGGGTCATACTAATCATATTACAACCCTAATCAAAACACATCCATTCCCTCTTAGTGCCCCCCTGCTGATCTCTTCTGGTCTACACCTTCTCCCTAGTCTTTTTCACCTCAATACCATTCCCAGCTAACCAACCAACCATTTCATCCATATACTCCTCCACAACCTCAGTGGAATGCACCATCCCACGGGTGGAGGCCCCCATACAACAACACTCTAGCTTTATTTCCTTCACCTCCATCTAAACCATGACTTTTACACCCTGCTCCACCTAAACAACCTCAGATGCCTGCCCAACCAAAATCGAACCCGAACAACAGACAGGCACAACCGGTCTACTATGGAGAGACATCCTACCCTTCTAATGTTGTGGAAATTCATGAAATCAACCTTAGGCCTGGGATAGTTCTCCTAGATAACCAACCTTCATCTCCACCTAGGGGGAGTGAGGAGGAAAGAGAGGAAATTATGCTTAAAGTAAATCCACCACCCTTTCCTCAAAGATTAACCCATCGAGTCTAGCATACGCCAGAAGAGAATGAACTTCTGGGTGAGTTGAAAAATCTATGTGTCAAAATCCCACTTCTCCAAGCTATTAAAGATGTACCCATTTACAACAAGTTGATTAAAGAGAAGTGTTTCAAACATCCAAGAAGGCGAAAAAGAGACACCCCTACCATTAATGTCATTGGACAGTTGTCCGACTTAATGTCGGGGAAGGTAATGTACCCAAAGTATTTAGACCCTAGGAGCCCTGTAGTAGATGTACACATCGATGGAACCATTATACCCCATACCTTGATTGATCTTGGGGATGTCATCAACGTAATGACTAAGGACACTATTCTCAAGTTAAATCTCTAGGGATCATTAAGAAATACCACGATAGTCCTGCAGCTTGTAGACCGATCTATAGTAGCCCATGCGGGGATTGTTGAGGATGTGATGGTCTCCATTGATTCCTGAGAATACCCTATAGAATTCTTAGTTCTCCAACCTAAGACCAAATTTAATGGTTATCCCCTCATCCTTGGGAGGCCTTGGTTAGCCACTATCGATGCCTACATAAGCTGCAAGGCTAGAAATAGGACTATCAAAAATGGACATCTATCGAAGCAGTTGGTCCTGTACCCTCCTTCTTAGCCATCTCTAGAACATGACTTACCTTTATGGCTAGAAGAGGAGGAAGAAAATGAAGTCTACTCCTCCCAAATTTATACTGATGAAGATGATTTTATTGAACACATCCTACAAAATCCAACTCCCAACACCATGTCGCTAGACAAAGTAGTGAAGGAAACCAAGGACAACCATCGGGTTGATCTATTCTTAGCTGAATCAAACCCTACTTGTGTCAAGACAATAGAATTCAGCCTTGAAAGAGCATTGAAAATCAACACCTCTCTCTTTGTACACAAAGAAGAAGAGTTATGTAATATGCTAAGAGAGCATTTAGATGCCTTTGCTTGTAATTACAAAGAAATGAAGGGAGTTTACCCCTCGGTGTGTACTCACCACATTTACATGAAAGGAGGTTGTAAACCAGTCCAACAATGCCAAAGCAGAATGAATCCAACTCACAAGCGTATAGTCAAAGAAGAGTTGCAGAAGTTGTTGGATGTAGGATTCATTTACCCTATCTCGGATAGTGAGTGGGTGTCTCCTTTGGTGCTGGTTCCAAAGAAAAATGGAAAGTGGAGGATTTGTGTTAATTACCAAGAACTAAACAAAGCCACAAAGAAGGACCATTTTCCTCTACCTTTCATTAACCAAGTGTTAGATGGTCTCGAAGGAAAGAAGTTCTTCTCTTTCTCAGATGGGTTTAGTGGGTACAATCAAATCCAAATCAACCCAGAGGACTAGGATAAAACCACCTTCACCTGTCATTGGGGTAATTTTTCTTATAGGGTCCTCCATTTTGGTCTATGCAATGCCCCTACCATTTTCCAAAGAGAAGTCCTAAGTATCTTTGCAAAGCTAGTCCATGATGCAGTAGAAATTTATATGGATGACTTCACACCCTATGCGTGTGATTTCCAAGAGGCTCTCTCTAACCTAGGTAAGGTACTGAACAAGTGCATTGAAATGAAATTATCCTTTAGTACCGAAGAATGTGAGTTCTTATTGACTACAGGGATTGTTCTAGGTCACCCAATATCCCAGGAAGGACTGTAGGTAGACCCAAATAAGATAGCCATCATCAAAAGGGTCCCGAATCCACAAAAAAAGGGATGTAAGAATATTTTTAGGTTTAGTGGAATACTATAGGAGATTTATAAAAGATTTCACCAAGTTAGCTTCTCCCTTATTTGGTTTATTGGCCAAAGAATCTGAATTTTTATGGTCAAAAAGATGCCAAGCAGCCCTAGACACCCTAAAGGACAAGATGGTTACTCCACCTATTCTCTGAGGCCCAAATTTGGCTCTTCCTTTATATATTCATGCTGATGCCTCTCACAAAGCTATAGGAGCAGCTCTAGGATAGATATATGACAAGCTGCCTTATGCCATCTACTTCATCAGTAAGAATCTATCGAAAGCCAAGCTAAACTACACAATGACTGAAAAAGAGCTCCTAGTTGTCGTGTTCATTAAATAAATTTAGACTTTACATTACCAGTTACTAGACATTTGTACATACCGACCATGCTGCAATTAAATACTTGATGAATAAACCTGATGTAAATGCCAAGATTATTAAATGGTTACTTTTATTGCAACAATTTGATTTAACTATTATTGTTAAGCATGGCATGGAGAATGTAGTTGCAATTTTTTTTATCTAGATTGACTTTTCCTGTAGGGGATGAAGGAATGGTTGATGATCATGAACATTTATTTGCCATTCTAGTTCTCTCTCCATGGTTTCCTGACATAGCAAACTACTTTTTATGTGCACAGTTTCCTCCAAATTTTTCCTCCATGGAAAAGAGCAGAATCATAAGAAAAAGCACTCCATTCCCTTGGATTGGGTGAAATCCTTTAAGCTAGGTCGAGATGAAATTCTAAGAAGATATGTCAGGGAGGAGGAATTCTTTGACATCCTTTTGGCCTGTCATGATGGGCCTTATGGAGGTCACTTTGCAGCCAAAAGAACAACATTCAAGGTACTCCAAGCTGGTTATTACTGGCCCACTCTTCACCAAGATGTAAGGAGGTATACCAACCAATGTGATTGGTGCTAATGGATGGGGAAACCAACCCCAAGGAATGGGATGCCTCTACAACTTCAAGTGAATTTCAAGCCATTTGACAAGTGGGGCATGGATTTCATAGGCCCCATTGACCCTCCATCCAGACAGAAGCAATACATCATTATGTGCACTGACTACTTAACAAAATTGGTTGAAGCCAAAGCCATCAAAGTAGCAACAGAAGAAAAAGTGGTTGAATTCTTAAGGGAGAATGTGTTTTATAAGTTTGGGTACCCAAGAGAGTTGGTCACTAATCAAGGAAGTCAATTTACATCTCACATGATTGAAAATCTATTAAGCCAACACAAGATCAAGGACAGAAAATACGCCCCTTACTAGCCACGGGCTAATGGGCAAGTGGAAGTAACCAACCGAGCATTGGAAGGAATTTTGACCAAGGTGATTAGCAATATCAGAAAAGAACGGGCAGATGTATTAGCTGAGGCCACATGGGCCTACAATACCACTTGGAAGACCACCACTGGCTTCACTCCTTATGATCTGGCCTATGGAAAGAAATCCTTGTTGTCCATTGAATTTGAATACAACACCTTAAGGATGGTAGCTCAACTGGATCTAGATATCACAAGGTCATAGCAATATAGACTACTCTAGCTGAATTGGCTAGAAGAATTTAGGGTGCAGGCCCTCCTACACACAAAATTGACTCATGTTAGAAGGAGAATCTAGTGTGACAAGAATATAAAAGATAAATAGTTTCAAGAAGGTGACTGGGCTTTGCTGTATGATTCTTGGTACAAATATTTCAAATCCAATTTAAGGACTAGATGGTTAAAGCCGTATGTAATATAAAAGTGGCATGATAATGGTGTTGTTTAAATAAGAACCATTGATGCAGAGGCTATCCACTTTGCTTGTCAATGGGTACATATTAAAAATCTAAAAAAAAACCTTATCAAAGAAGGAATTCATCAATAGCATCAGCAAGGTAGTGATAGTGGTCGAGAAAGTCTCAGCTTCCACCCCTCCAAGTCCTTGAAGAAAGAAAACAAAAAAAAGAGGAGGAAAAACAAATAATAATAATAATAATAAAGAGACTCAAGTAAAAACCTCCAAGAGGAACTTGAGTACAACTGTTGGGTTGAGAACCTCTTGAGGCAGCCTAAGAGTGTTAAAAAAAAAAGAATAAAATATCTCTAGGTGAAAAACTCTTTTGAGGCACCTAAGGCAGGCAACTAGAATGAAAACCTCCTTGGAGGCAAACTAGTTTCCTTTCAAAAAGAAAAAGAAAAAAGAAAAAGATACAAAGATGACAATTATGTTTTGCAGGTCTACAAGGGGAAGAGAAGCACATCATGTAGAGGACAGAAGGACCTACAAAAGACATGTTTTACTTCACCCATCTCATATCCTCCATTATCCCCCTACTCCATTATCCTCTATACTCCACTCCAGATCATTTCAAACAGTTTTGTGTTTTCTATAGGATTCCCTATAATACTGCAGGAGCTTCCTGTAGGAATTACAGGAGGTCTTCGAAACCACAAGAAGAGTAGCCCAATCACAAGGTCATTAAATGAGCCTGTGTTTAAATAAAATAAAACAAAAGCCATTTACCTCACAGTACCATAGACAATACATTTCATAACCATGCCACCCTTGTATCCATAGAGGAAATCAAGTTCAAAAAATTACAAAAAACAAAAAAAAACAAAAGAAAAAAAGGAAAGAGGAGGCATACACAAAAGTATCACCCCTCACCTGCCATTCCATAACCTCATTCTCCACTCATTTCAACACCCCTTCTACTTCAAAGCTAAGGAAAAATGCAAGAGTTTATGGGAAAGGAAGCTACAAGAAATCCTATAGAAAATCCTCTAGCAACCTATCCCACAAGAAAGACCATAGAGTCTGCAGCCATCTTTAGCACAAGGACTACAAGGATGAGAAAGTTCCTCTAGAGCCTACAGAGAAAGAGGCAGCAACTGCTCTAATGGACCTAAGTACACTTGTCAAGTCAAAAGGAAAGAGACAAAGACAAACTCCACTTTACTTCAGGACAATAAAGAGCACTAGGATTAGACAAGGGAGACCTCAAACCCCTACCAAATCTCCAATTTTCATAGAAGACTCACCAAAACATCAAGAGAAAACAGTCCCTCTAGGGAAAAAGGAAGGAGAAGGAACATCAAAACAAGCACTCCCAAGTCTCCAATCACCTATGCTAGGAGGTCTGTCACCATGTTAGCCTCAACAAAAGGAATAGGTCTCTACAGAAGTCATAGTGAGACCTAGAGGAAGCAGATACAATCCTACAAGAAACCCTATCAAACCTATAGAAAACACAGAAAAGGGACCAGGAAGGAATTACTCAAGAATAAACAAAGGAAGAGGCCTAGGAACTGAAGGAACCTAGTCCACAGTAAAACCTCAGCTCCTACTACTCATTCATTGAAGAAGGTAGTGCGATACCACATAATTTTTCCATTCCTCTATTCTTTGAACTTGAAAAAGAGAGGGGAAGGACAAATAGGTGGATGCAAATTGCTAAATCAAAATGGGTAGAGGATGTAGGCCACATGGAAGATAAATTGCACGAGATGGGCAGAGAACTAAGTAGCATGAGAGAGAAATAAGCAATAATCAAATCTCAATTAGAGGCTGAGAATACATGGCTGAGGAAGAAGCTACAAGAAAAGGAAGGCCAATTGTAAAATATGGCCAGTTTATCCATGGAGGCAATCCAGTGCAGGATGCTAGCAAAGTCATATGCCTTATACCTCAAGGAACAATGGCTACAATTCCAAATAAAGATCCTAGCACAAAGAGGAGCTATGCCTTTCCAAGACTACAAACAACTCATTAACCTTTGTGATCAAACCACCCTGGAGGATAGAGCAAAGATATATGAGTTCTATATACACAATTTAGCTTTAACAGATTTAAATGTGTGGGACCCAAATCCAAAGCTAGGGGATTTACAATTAATGGCCATGGCATCTTGGATGAATCATGAGGTGGCCAGAGCTAGAAAAATGAATAAGGTATTGGCAAAAGAAGAAGTAGAACCCCTTATGATCAGAGCATAATAGTCTAACCCAATGGTTGTCTTCAACACTCACAGCCTCATTGAAAATGATCCCAAGCTTGCACCAAGGTACCTTGTTGTGCAAGAATAGGCAGTCACACATTTTGAAGACATGTTAAGATTGCTAGGAGATGACAGCCAGCAATCCTACCAAAGGAGATGGAACACCTTACCTTACAGCCTAAAAATCAAAGAATATCATTCTCCTAACAAAATGAGGGAGGCACTAAATAGAACCCCAATGCATAAGAAATCATTACAAAGACTAAAAGTCAATTGGATTGGCTTGAAGCTCAATCCACCATTGATTTTAGGTATGTTGGAAGGAAGAAAAGAAGAAGAAAAAAGAAAGCAATGGGAGGAGATAGAGAAGAACGTAGGGTTTTATTCATAGGAGGAAGATACTACAACATAAGCATAGAATGTCAGGAAAGCCACAAAAATAATGAAGGACATGGACATAGATTGAGTTTCTCAAAGAATGAGAAACACTTTCAATATGGGGTGATGATGAGGCTCATCAATGGGTAAAATATATGGACCTCAATGCACCTCCATCTTACTAAAATCAACTCTTCTCATAATTATTTACATGTTTTAATTATATTTTACTTAATGAGATGAGTAAAAGTAAGATTTCATGTCTAGTGGTCTAATGTGCATTGATTGCAGGTTTTTGGAGAAAATTGTGGCTAATTAGGATGTAGGAACTCGAATGAGACAAATAGGAAAGATTATAGGAGATATGATCTCCCTCCTTAACTCCTCACTCACTCAAAGATCCCTCAAGAAAATCACACCAACTCGGAGATGCAAGCAGCCGAGTCATGAGGATCATTGGTAGTCAAGCCAGTGATAGTTAAGAACCAGTTGATCTCAAGATTGGGAGCCAAGCCTCCCTAGATTTTAGGAAGTTGTTGGCAACTTTAGTTGTATAACTAAAGAGGCCTAGAGCCTCATTAGGATTCGATTTTTTTTTTTAAAGATAGATAAGCGGTTTTCGAGTTGAAGGATTGTGACCAAACATTTTGATGTATTTTTGATATGTTATTGAAAATGAGCAGCATTCCGTTGATCCAGCACTAAGTTGACTCAAAGGGTTGAAGCTCTTGGTTTAGGGCCCAAACCTTGTAGCAGTGGTTCCTCTTACTATATATGTATGCTTAGGCTATCTCATAGTTAGTTGTTAAACTGAATTTGGTGTTGTTAATTTGCAAGTATTGGTAGATTTGATTAGTTTGCTTCCATTTGTGAATAGCTTTAACAAAAGAATTATGTGGATAAGAAAAAATTCAAAAAAGGTTGATAACAGGTGGATATTACCTCATTCCTCCCTTCTTGGTATCATGGCTTGAGGAAAAATTCCCATTCAGCCCAAAAAAGACAGAATTACGGTTTCTTATGAAATTTAGGGTTTTTTTTTTGCTAATTAGGTCATCATCTTTCAGTTTTAGAAGATAGGTTAGTAAGAAGAACTTTGGCAAGCAGTTTGATCGATCAGTGGGTAGGTACTCAAAGTGTCAATCATTACCGTTCATAATGGTTTCAAGCATTCCCATGCATAAACTTGGCAAATAAATGATGAAAATTATGTTTTCTTCTATTGTAGTAACCCTTCTTGTTTTGAGATGATATTATGGATAAATGCCAAGAATGATGTGTATGTTGTAGGAATTTATACATTGTAGGAACACCTCATATCATCAACCTCATTCTAACCATATCCACCCATGATCGCCAAATTCCACTAAGTTCTCAATTTGGATTCTCGTTTTACAAGGAAAACTTGCCATGCTTCCTTAGCAAATCCAACCATCATAAAGCTTTGGTTTGAGTTTTAAGTGAGTGCCTACCACTCCCTTGCCTTATTTCCTCCTTACTCACCTTCTACAAGCCCCATAAAACCTTTCAAACCACTCCCTATGCTTTCGGTCTGTTCCTATAGGAAAATAGGGGAATCTTGTAGGTGAATAAGGACATCTTGTAGGAAAACCTGTAGTGGCCTGTTTTGTGCCCGAATTGTGAAAAAGGAATTGCTAAAGCTAGGAGTAGACCCCTGCTTGCCTCCCAAGCCATCTGACCTATTTCACTCATCTCCCTCCACACCCATCTCACTTGCCATTCAACCAAGAAGGATTAGCAGTTAAATTTTTCAAAAATATAAAAAGAAAAAGTCTTTATATCCACTCATGCACACAATAGTTAAGTGCTTGTTTAGATCAAACTTCATTCTTAGATTAGTTAAGACTTCACATGTGTTAAATTAGAATTCTTTTGAAAGCAAGGTTTATTAACAAATAACTAGATGAGTTATGTGCTTTTCTAGGCATTTCTTTCAGTCTTTCATTACTACATTAAGTAGCATCTCAATTCTCTCAATTAGGGTAAAATTATTCTCTCTGAATTGGTAATGAGACTTCTTCTTATCAATAGAAGCCTGGCTTGAGAAACCCTAGTGGTATATCGCCCTAGTTTAGTATTGAAAAAGAGTGTACCTATTACATCTATTTGTGTATACAGAGCTGTCACCTTCAAGTTTGTACGAACCCCGGGTTGATGAAGTAAAGTTGGTAGCCCAAGAGTTCTAGCATCCTTGCCACAATACTGGTGCTCATCACTTTTGGCACCATTGTCGGGGAGGTTTCTGAGTAGATGTGATTTCTACTTTCATTCTTCCATTTCTTATATCTTTCATTATGTTATATTTTCCATTCTGCAAAGTAGTTGTAAGTTGGTTTTCTTTCCTTTCCATTCAACAGTTAGTTTCAATTTAGTTTGTCTTTTCAATTTTGCAATTAGTCTTAAAGATTGAAAAACAAAACAAAAATACTCCTTTCATGCCTCGTAGGAATAGGGATAACTTAGTAAAATTTCTACCAAATACCCCCAACACTTCAAACAGCCAACCTTCCCTCTTCTTCGGTGCTTGTTAATTAGAGGACCCCTTAGGCAAACAACTAGAGATTTTTGGAGATCCTATAGGGGAAGAAGAAGAAACCATTCCAACTAACATAATGGTTGAAGATAGAAATTAAATGGGAGGTAGAGAAAGAATTAAGGGTGCTTTTCCCATCAGAGAAACCAATGGGGATGCCAAGATGTAAAACATAAGCCCCACTGCTCTTCCTCACTTCCATGGCCTGACCTTAGAAGATCCAGATACGTTTTTGTTCAAATTTGTTGTCATATGCAGAACTTATGATTACAACTATGATGATTAGAAGTTGAAATTATTCCCATCCACTCTCAAGTATGTAGCCCTACGTTGGTTCATGGGTTTACCTAGGGTTAGTATCACCACCTGGGCTCAGATGCAGCTAGCTTTCAACAACAAGTATAGGGACTACTGCAAGTCCAAAGATACCAAAGAGGAAATTTTTAGAATGACCTTGGGACATGATGATTCCTTAGAGGATTATGAGGAAAGATTCTAGCTCATCTATAAAAGGGCCAGGTGCACACTTGATCCTTATTCACTTAAGTTAGTCCTTCTCAAGGGGATCAGGGAAGATCTCCTAGAAGCCCTAAACCTTCTATCAGGAGGGTACATCTACCAGCTACCCTATGAGGATATCAAGACCGTTATTAAAAGTCATTCTAGGGTAGCTAGAAAAAGGGGTAGGGTTAGTCAAACAATGGCCAACTCATCCTCTTCCAACACATCTATAAAAAGTGAAATTGAGAACATGTTGGAAGATTTTAAGAGTGAAATGTTGCAAACCCTTGCCATACATATGGACACTATGCAAATCAAGAGGAAGCAGGAGGAAGCAGAGAGAGAATTAGCCATCTTCTTCCCTAGAAGCACAAGGAGGCACCCTAGGAATGTATGTTCATTGAACCTTATAGAAATATTATCAGTCTGTGAGGTAAACCACTCAATAGAAAAGTGCCCTTCTCTACCTACACTAAAAGTTGTGTATTAAGGAACTGAAGGGGTAACCGAACAACTGCGCTACATAATTCAAAGGAGGCCTCATGGGCCTTGACCATACTAGCAGGGCATGCAAGGGTAATCCTATTCATATTACAACCCAAGTCAAAACACATCCATTCCCTCTTAGTGCCCCCTGCTCATCCCTCTTGGTCTACACCTTCTCCCTGGTCTTTTGCACCTCAATACCATTCCTAGCCGAACAACCAGCCATTTCAGCCATATAACTCTCCACAACCTCAGTGGAATGCACCATCCTAGGGGTGGAGGTCCCCGTACAACAACACTCCAGCTTTATTGCCTTCACCTCCATCTCAACGATAGGTTTTACACCCTGATCCACCTAAACAACCTTAGATTCCTACCCAACCAAACCCGAATTCGACCTTCACAATAAGTCTACTATGTAGAAACATCCTACCTTTCTTATGTTGTCGAAATTCATGAAATCGACCTTAGGTCTAGGAGAGTGCTCACATATAACCAACCTCCATCTCCACCTAGGGAGAGTGAGAAGGAAATAGAGGAAAGTATGCCTAAAGTAAATCCACCATCCTTTCCTAAAAGATTAACCCATCAAGTCCAGCATACCCTAGAAGAGAATGAACTTATGGGTGAGTTGAAAAGTATATGTGTCAAAATACCACTTCTCTAAGTTATTAAAGATATACCCATTTACAACAATCTGATTAAAGGGAAGTGTTTCAAACATACAAAAAGGCAAAAAAGAGACACCCCTACCATTAATTTTATTAGACAGTTGTCCAACTTAGGCTGGGGCAGGTAATTTACCCAAAGTATTTAGACCCTGGGAGCCCTGTAGTAGATGTACACATCGATGGAACCATTGTCCCCCATACGTTGATTGATCTTGGGGATGTCATCAATGTAATGACTAAGGACACTATGCTCAAGATGAATCTCCAAGGACCATTAAGAAAGACCACAACAGTCTTGTAGCTTGTAGACCGATCCATAGTAGCCCCTGAGGAGATTGTTGAGGATGTGATGGTCTCCATTGATTCCTGGGAATACCCTATGGACTTCTTAGTTCTCCAACCTAAGACCAAATTTAATGGTTATCCTCTCATCCTTGGGAGGCCTTGGTTAGCCACTGTCGATGCCTACATAAACTGCAGGGTGAGAAATATGACTATAAAAAATGGACATCTATCCAAGCAGTTGGTCATGTACCCTCCTACTCAACCATCTCTAGAACATGACTTAAATTTATGGCTAGAAGAGGAGGAAGAATATGAATTCTACTCCTCCTAAATCTATACCCTAGGAGGAGGGAAACCTGATGAAGATGATTTTATTGAACACATCCTCCAAAATCCAACTCCCAACACCATGTATTTGGAGGAAGTAGTGAAGGAAACCAAGGACAACCATCAATTTGATCTATGCTTAGCTGACTCAAACCCTAATTATGTCAAGACAATAAAATTCAGCCCTGAAAGAGCATTAAAAAGCAACCCATCTCTCTTCGTACACCAAGAAGAAGAGTTATGTAATATGCTAAGCGAGAATTTGGATGCCTTTGCTTGTAATTACAAAGAAATGAAGGGAGTGCACCCCACGGTGTGTAATCACCACATTTACATCAAAGAAGGTTGCAGACCAGTCGAACAACCCCAAAGGAGAATGAATCCAACTCTTAGGGATATAGTCAAAGAAGATTTGCAGACGTTGCTAGATGTAGGATTCATTTACCCTATCTCAAATAGTGGGTGGGTGTCTCCTCTGGTGTTGGTTCCAAATAAAAATAGAAAGTGGAGGATTTGTGTCAATTACCGAGAACTAAACAAAGCCACAAAGAAGGACCATTTTCCTCTACCTTTCATTGACCAAGTGCTAGATGGTCTCGTAGGAAAGAAATTCTTCTCTTTCTTAGATGGGTTCACCGGGTACAATCAAATCCAGATCAACCCAGAGGACAGGATAAAACTACCTTCACCCATCCTTGAGGTACTTTTGTTTATAGCGTCTTCCCTTTTAGTTTATGCAATGCCCCTACCACCTTCTAGAAAGAAATCCTGAGTATCTTTGTAGTTCTAGTCCATGATGCAGTAGAGATTTATATGGATGACTTCTTCCTAAGGGGGTCTCTCTAACCTAGGTAAGGTATTGAACCAATGCATTTAAATGAACTTATCCCTTAGTCCCGAGAAGTGTGAGCTCTTGATTACTACAAGGACTGCAGGTAGACCCAAATAAGATAGCCATCATGAAAAGGGTCCCGAATCCACAAAAACAGAGGGATGTAAGAATCTTTTTAGGTTTAGCCGGATACTATAGGAGATTTATAAAAAAATTCAGCAAGTTATCTTCTCCCTTATTTGGGTTATTGGCCAAAGACTTTGAATGTTTATGGTCAAAAAGCTACCAAGCAGCCCTGGACACCCTAAAGGACAAGTTGACTACTACATCTATTCTATGAGGCCCAAATTGGGCTCTTCCTTTTCATATTTTCTGATGCCTCTCACAAAGCTATAGGAGAAGCTCTAGGCCAGATAGATGAAAAGATGCCCGATGCCATCTACTTCATCAGTAAGAATCTATTGAAATTCGGGTTAAACTACACAGTGACTGAAAAAGAGATCCTAGATGTTGTTCATTCATTAAATAAATTTAGACATTACATTATTGGTTACCAAACATTTGTACAACCGACCATGCTGTAATTAAATACTTGATGAATAAACCTGATGTAAATGCTCGAATTATTAGATGGTTACTTTTATTTCAATAATTTGATTTAACTATTATTGATAAGCCTAGAAAGGAGAATGTAGTTGCAGATTTTTTATCCATATTGACTATTCCTGCAGGCAATGAAGGAATGACTGATGATCAGTTACTAGATGAACATTTATTCACTATTTTAGTTCTATCTCCATGGTTTGATGACATATCAAACTACTTGGTATCTGCACAATTTCCTCCAAATTTGTCCTCTAAGGAAAAGACCAGAATCATAAGAAAAAGCGCCTCATTCACTTGGATTGGGGGAAATCTCTTCAAGCTAGGTCTGGATGAAATTCTGAGAAGATGTGTTAGGGAGGAGGAAGTCTTCGACATCCTTCTGGACTATAATTATGGGCCTTGTGGAGGTCACTTTGCATCCAAAAGAACAACATTCAAGGCTCTCAAAGTTGGTTATTGCTGGCCCACTCTTCACCAACATGTAAGGAGGTGTACTAGCCAATGTGATTGGTGCCGAAGGATGGGGAAACCTACCCCAAGGGATGAGATGCCTCTACAAACTCAAGTGACTTTTGAGCCATTTGACAAGTTGGGCATGGATTTCATCGAGACCATTGAACCTCCATCCAAACAAAAGAAATACATCATTATGTGCACTGACTACTTGCCAAAATGGGTTGAAGCCAAAGCCATCAAAGTAGAAACAAAAGAAAAGTGGCTGAATTCTTAAGGGAGAATGTGTTTTATAAGTTTGGGTACCCTAAAGAGTTGGTCATTGATCAAGGAAGTCAATTTACATCTCACATGATTGAAAATATGTTAATCCAACACAAGATCAATCGTAGAAAATCCACCCCTTACCACCCACAGGCTAACGGGAAAGTGGAAGTAACCAACCGAGCATTAGAAGGCATTCTAACCAAGGTGATTAGAAGCAGTAGAAAAGATTGGGTAGAAAGATTAGTTAAGGCCATGTGGGCCTACAATACCACATAGAAGACCACCACTGGCTTCACTCCTTATGAATTGCCCTATGGGAAGAAAGCCTTGTAGTCCATTGAATTTGAATACAACACCTTAAGGATGGCAACACAACTGGATCTAGATATCACAAGGGTACAACAAGAAATATTTCTCCAGCTGAATGGGTTAGTTAAATTTAGGATGCAGACCCTCCTACACACAGAAGTGACTCAAGTTCAAAGGAAAATTTGGCATGACAAGAATATAAAAGATAAATAGCTTCAAGAAGTTTATTGGGATTTGTTGTATGATTCTTGGTACAAATATTTCAAAGACAATTTAAGGACTAACTGGTTAGGGCCTTATGTAATAGAAAAATGTCATGATAATGGTGTTGTTCAAATAAGAACCATTGATGCAGAGTCTATCCCTTTGCTTGTCAATGGGTACAGATTAAAAATCTACAAAAATCCCTTATCAAAGAAGGAATTCATCAATAGCATGAGAAAGATAGTGATGGTGGTTGAGAAAGTCTTAGCTTCCAACCCAAAAAGTCCCTAAAGAAAAAAAAAACAAAACAAAAAAAGGAGAGTAAAAAAAATAATAAAGAGACTCAGGTGAAAACCTTTAAGAGGCACCTCAATATAATTGTTGGGTTGAAAACCTCTTGAGACAACCCAAGAGTGTTTAAAAAAATAATAAGAATAAAATATCTCTGGGTGAAAACCTCTTTTGAGACACCTAGGGCAAACAACTAGGATGAAAATCTCCTTGGAGGCAGACTAGTTTCTTTTCAAAAAGAAAAAAGAAAAAAGAAAAAGGAAAAAGATACAAAGATGACAATTCTATTTTGTAGGTCTACAAGAGGAAGAGAAGCACATCATGTAGAGGATAGAAGGACCCATAAAAGCCATGTTTTACTTCACCAATCTCATATCCTCCATTATCGCCCTACTCCATTATCTTCTATACTCCACTCCAAATCATTTCAAACAGTTTTGTGTTTTCTACAGGATTCCATGTAATACTATAGGAGTTTCCTATATGAATTACAGGAGGTCTTGGAAACCACAAGAAGATCAGTCCAATCGCAAGGTGGCGACACGATCTTGTGTCTAAATAAAATAAAATAAAAACCATTTACCTCACCACACCACATCCAATACCTTTCATAACCATGTCACCCTTGTATCCATCAAGGAAATCAAGTTCAAAAAAATTACAAAACAAAAAAAAAAGAAAAAAAAAAAGGAAAGAGGAGGCATACCCAAAATAAGCATCCCTTACCTACCATTCCATAACCTCATTCTCCTCTCATTTCAACAACCCTTATACCCCAAAGCTGAGGAAAAATGAGATAGTTTATGGGAAAGGAAGCTACAAGAAATCTTGATGAAAATGTTGTAGTAGCCTATCCCACAAAAATACCACAGATTATGTAGCCATCTTCAACATAGGGACTACAAGGATGAGAAAGCTCATCCAAAGCCTATAGAGAAAGAGACACCAGTTGTTCTAATGGCACTAAGTACACATGTCAAGTCAAAAGGAAAGAGACAAAGACAAACTCCATTTTACTTAAGGACAAGAAAGAGCACCACGATTAGACAAGGGAGCCCTTGAACCCCTACCAAAACTCCAATTGTCATAGAAGACTCACCAAAACAATAAGAGAAAACAATCCCTCTAGGGAAAAAGGGAGAAGGAACATCAAAAGAAGCTTCTCCCAAGTCTCCAACCACCTATGTTAGGAGGCCTATCACTAGGTCAGCCTCAACAAAAGGAAAAGGTCTCCTACAGGAGACACAGTCAGACCTATAGGAAGCAAATACAATCCTATAGGAAACCCTATCAAACCTATAGGAAACACAGAAAAGGGACCAGGAAGGAATTACTCAAGAAAAAATAGAGGAAGAGGCCTAGGAACTGAAGCAACCTGGCCCATAAGCAAACATCATCTCCTACTACAGATTCATTGAAGAAGGTAGGATGATACCACAAAAGTTTGTCATTCCTTTATTCTTTTAACTTGAAAAAGAGAGGGTAAGGACACACAGGTGGATGCAAATTGCTAAATCAAAATGGGTTGAGGATGTAGGCCACATGGAAGAGGAATTGCAGGAGATGGGTAGAGAACTAAGTAGCATGAGAGAGAGAGAAGCAATAATCAAATCCCAGTTAGAGGCTTAGAATACATGGGTAAGGAAGAAGCTACAAGAAAAGGAAGGCCAATTGGAAACTATGGCTAGTTTATCCGTGGAGGAAATCCAGTGCAGGATGACAAAAAAATTCATATGCCTTATACCTCAAGGAACAATGGCTACAGTTCCATATAAAGACCCTAGAACAAAGAGGAACTATGCCTTTCCAAGACTACAAACATTTCATTGACCTTTGTGATCAAAACACCGTGGAGGATAGAGCAAAGATATCTGAGTTCTATCTACACAATTTATCTTTGACAAATTTAAATGTGTGGGACCCAAATCAAAAGCTAGGGGATTTACAATTAATGGCCTTGGCATCTTGGATGAATAATGAGGAGGCCAGAGCTACAAAAATGAAAAAGGTATTGGCAAAAGAAGAAACATAACACCTTATTATCAAAGCAGAACAGTCTAACCCAATGGTTGTCATCAACACTCACAACCTTATTGAAAATGATCCCAAGCTTGCACCAAGGTACCTTGTTATATAAGAATAGATAGTCACACATTTTAAAGACATGCTAAGATTGCTAGGAGACGACAACCAACAAGCCTACCAAAGGAGATGTAACACCTTTCCTTACAGCCTAAAAATCAGAGAATATCATTCTCCTGATAAATGAGGGGGGAACTTAATATAACCCCAATGTATAAGAAAGCATTACAAAGACTCAAAATCAATTGGATTGGCTTGAATCTCAGTCGACCATTGTTTTTAGGTATATTGGAAGGAAGAAAAGAAGAAGAAGAAAGAAAGCAGTATAAGGAGATAGAGAAGAATGCATGGTTTTATTCATAGGAGGAAGAAACTATAGCAGAATCATGGAATGTCAGGTAAGCCACCAAGGTAATGAAGAATAGGGACATATATTAAGTTGCTCAGAGGATGAGCAAAACTTTCAGTAGGGGGTGATGATGAGGCTCATCAATGGGTAAAATATAGGACCTTAATGCACCTCCACCTTACTGAAATCAACTCTTCTCATAATTCTTTACACATTTTAATTATATTTTTCTTAATGAGATGAGTAAAAGTAAGATGTCATGTCTAGTGGTCTAATGTGCATTGATTGCAGGTTTTTGGAGCAAATTGTGGCTAATTAGGATGTAGGAACTCGAATGAGACAAGCAGGAGATATTATAGGAGATAGTATCTCCCTCCTTAACTCCTCACTCACTCGAAGATCCCTCAATCAAATCACACCAACTCAGAGTTGCAAGAAGCCAAGTCATGAGGACCATTGGCAGCCAAGGTAGTGACAGTTAAGAACCAGCTAATCTCAAGATTGGGAACCAACGCTCCTTAGATTTAAGGAATTTATTGGCAAATTCAATTGTATAAATAAAGAGGCCTAGACCCTCATTAGAATTCATATTTTTTTTCAAGATAGCTAATAAGTTTTCGAGTTGAAGGATTGTGACCAAACATTTTGATGTATTTTTTATATGTTAATGATAATGAGCAACATTCCCTTGATTCAGTGCTGAGTTGACTCGGAGGGCTGAAGCTCTTGGGTTAGTTCCCAACCCTTGCAACAGAGGTTCCTCTTACTGTATATGTATTCTTAGGTTATCTCATAGTTAGTTGTTAAACTGAATTTGGTGTTGTTAATTTGCAAGTATTGGTAGATTTGATTAGTTTGCTTCCATTTGTGAATAGATTTAATAATAGCATTATAGGGATAAGAAAATATTCAAAAAAGGCTGATAACAGGTGGATATTACCTCATTCCTCCCTTCTTGGGACCATGGCTTCAGGAAAAATTCCCATTCATCCCAAAAAAACAGAATTCTGGTTTCTTATGAAATTTAGGGTTTTTCTACTAATTAGGTCATCATATTTCAGTTTTAGAAGATAGGTTGCAATTGAAATTTCTGATATCTTAGGTCTTGTATTGGATTTCATGTTTCTTTCATAATGGTTTCAAGCATTCCCATGCATAAACTTGGCAAATAAATGATGAAAATTCTATTTTCTTCTATTTTAGTAACCCTTCTTATTTTGAGATGAATTTATGGATAAATGCCAACAATGATGTGTATGTTGCAAGAGTTTCTACATTGCAAGAATACCTCATATCATCATCCTCAACCTAACCATATCCACCCATGATCGCCAAAAGCAACTAAGTTCTCAATTTGGATTCTTGTTTTACAAGGAAAACTTGCCATGCTTCTTGAGAAAATCCAACCATCGTAGTGCTTTTGTTTGAGTTTTGAGGGAGTTCCTAACACTCTCTTGCCTTATTTCCTCCTTACCCACCTTCTCCAAGCCCCATACCACCTTTCAAACCACTCCCTATGCTTTCATTCTATACTTATATGAAAACAGGTGGATCCTGTAGGTGAACTAGGACATCCTGTAGGAAAACCTGTAGTGGCATGTTTTGAGCCCGAATTGTGAAAAAAGCATCACTAAATCTAGGAGTAGACCCCTACTTGCCTCCAAAGCCATATAACCTATTGCACTCATCTCCATTCACACCTATCTCACCTTCCATGCAACCAGGAAGGATTATCATTTACATTTTTACAAAAATATAAAAATAAAAGGTCTTTATATTCGTTCATGCACACAACAATTAAGTGCTTGTTTAGATCAGACTTCATGCTTAGGTTAGTTAATACTTCACATGTGTTAAATTAGAATAATTTTGAAACCGAGGTTTATTAACAAATAGCTAGATGAGTTATGTGTTTTTCTAGGCATTTCTTTCAGTCTTTCATTACTGCAGTAAGTAGCATTTCAGTTCTCTCAATTAGGGTAAAATTCTTCTTTCTCAATTGGCAGAGCTCTTCTAATCAATAGAAGGTTGGCTTGATAAACCCTATTGGTCTATCGCCCTAGCTCAACAGTGACAAAGAGTGTACCCATTACATCTATTTATGTATACAACACTGTCACCTCCAAGTTTTTACGAACCCCGGGTTGACGTAGTAAAGTTGGTAGCCCAGGAGTTGCAGCATCCTTGATACAATATTAGTGCTCATCACCTTGCTGGTACTCCACTAGTGCTTTTATTCCATCGATGTTGATACTCCACTGATGTGGATAATTCACTAGTATTTTTACTCCACTAATGTTGAGACTCCACTGGCACTGATACTTCGCTGGTATTGTTACTCCATCGATGTTGATACTCCACTGATGTTGTTACTCCATCGATGTTGATACCCCACTGGCACTGATACTTAACCGATCTTTATACTTCACTAGTGTTGTTACTCCATCGATGTTCATACTCCACTAGTGTTGTTACTCCACTAACGTTGATACTCCACTAAGGCAAGTCGTCACGTACATCCCAGAATGACTCTATGAATTTATTTGATATTACATTAATGACATGACCAATCACGACCGAGGATGGCCATACCTTAGTTGGGGGGATATTATCGTATTAAATAATAATGACACCGTTACTCCAAGAGGTTATAAGGGTTTGATGAAGGGGTGATAGTTGATTTTGTGCTAAATATGGAAGGGAATCACTCCAGGGTACACAAACTAGAAATTCAACTAACTGAGGAATTTATTTCGATCATCAGTGTGTTAGACATAAGTGGTTTACTAGAAGAGCGTCCATGCTAGAGTTTCTAGATATATTCCTACAGACGGGGGAGAACGTGATGTAGAAATGGAAGGGTTACGCTTGGAAATCATTGCCACAACCTTGGGCAGAGGTTGCATACTTATTAATGCGATATATCACCTGTGAAGGTCAATTTTCTACCCTCTTTAAATATCATTTTAAGCTCTTATCATGTCTTTGATTTCACCAGGCGTATTCTATAAATATTTTGTTCTTCCTTTTGAACAATCTAAAATTGATGACCCGGTCTGCGCTTCGTTCATGCCATGCATTAGTTGTCCTTAAGAATCATGGGCTCATCATATTACTAGTAATTCATGCCTTGTTATAGACTCCTATGACTTGGTAGCAACTAGTTGAGCTATCAGAAGAAGAAGTTGCAGCCATGATGCCTGTAAGGCTAGAAGAATTGTTTGAAGAGGAAGTAATGGAGAAAATACTAGAGGAGGTAGAGGAAAAAGGGGATGAATAAATGATAGAACAACAAGATGATTTAGGGAATGGGAGGGGAAATCAGGAGACTGAAACAAAGGATGTTAGTGGAATGGAAACTGAAGTTGTTACCTCTTGTTCTCCACTTATGGCCTCCCTACCGAGAGGAGTGAGGAAATTTCATTCTCCTACCCGCATGGTGAGAGAAAGAATCTTTCCTCCAAAATTGAAGTTTGTAGTAGTGATTGTGGAAGGAGAAGGAGATGTTGTTGATACTACATCACAAGAACCTGTATCAACATCAAAACAAGTGGAAGAAGGTGTTGTTGTCGATGTTATTCTACAAAAACCAGTATCGATGTCATAGAAAATGGAGGAAGGAGTTGTTACTGATATTGCCCCACAAGAATCAGTGTCATCTTTTGGAAAAATGGAAGAAGAGACTATTGTCGATGTTTTTCCAGAAGAAACAGTGTCAACACTGGAACAAATGGAGGAAGGAGTTGCTTGATACTGTCCCACAAGAACCAGCATCAACCTTTGAACAATTGGAAGAAGAGATTGTTGTCGTTGTTGTTCTACAAGAACTAGTATCAATGCTAGAGAAAATAGATGAAGGAGTTGTGGCTGATAATGCCCCACAAATCAAGACACTCCTCCATCTTGAAGAATCTTAGGAGTTTCTTATGGTGGCAAAGATCCAGAAATGGAAGGCCACTACTTTCAGTTTCCAGCATGGATCAATTCCCACGGAGGCCCATTGGAAATAAATAAAGGAGATTTAGGAGAATGCAACAAGGGTGGCTGTCGATTATACTACTCATATTGGAAAGGATAAACAACAACAGGAAAATTTTTATAAGGAGATCAAAGAGTTGTAGGGACAGGTCTAGTTACTGAAAATTGATAAGGATGAGATGTTCACATTAATGCAACAAATAATGGCATGTAGGCCCCTTTCTAACTATTATTCCCTTTTCCTTCATGAAAAATATCTCTTTTTATGTTTGGAAAGTACTCACCAAGAGATAAGTCCCAACATAGAAGATCCCATGTAGTTGCTGAGGATTCTGAGAGTTCAAAATCATATTAACCAGCATTTTCTATGTGAATTATACACACATGATTATATCCTGGGAAGTAATTAGTCATTCAACCCAGTACCATTTGTAGGAGATATTTAGTTGAGAGCTTTTACATATTTTGTAATTAGCCAAGTCAAATGGAAAAGGCCCTCAATACGTTCGAGGAAAACCAGGAAAATCGTCTGTTAGTGGTTAGAATGTAGCATTTCCAATTTAGGGATATTTTTAGTAAACATCATTGGTTTCTCAAACTAGAAGGATGAAAAGACTGGATGCTCAGGACACAATGATGGTGTGTCGACATGTGGACAAGATAAATCTGCACTTTTTAGGAAGAAGCCAAGGATGCTTGTCAGAAGCATTGGATGATCTCATCATCAACAATATGGGTACAAGAGCCCTTTGGGGCACCCAAATTTTTCATAGCATTGGGGAGAGTTCCACGCGACATTGCTTGTATACAACACTGTCTAGTTAGTTGGCTGGGGTTATGGTTCTAGTTTCCTATTATATGGCTTCCTTCTTATCAGTATGGACTGACTTATGTTATGGATGGAGATTGGTGGAAGGAAATCATTCACTCATATGGGTTTAATCTCCCCGGGACTGATATGGAAAAAGAATACAATCTTACTTGACTTCATGTCAGCCACAACAAATCTAACCCTGGTCTACACAGGAAATGGTTTGCATGAGGACATGCAACCAAGCTAGTTGGGGGGATATGTTGGTTAACAAAATTACCCATTTTCACTCACCTTTATCTATCCCTTTTTATCCATTTCATAACTTTTTTGAGGTCTATTTATATCTCAAAATAATGAAGGCATATTAAATTGGCATGTCTTCTTGAAATGTTGATTAATGAAACATAGTCCTAGGGTAATTTTTCTTAGATGGCTTGTTGACTGAATTCTGTTAGAGAATCACGATGAATGATGCTCACGGGATACAAGTCAGCATGATGTTTTTAATGAGATGGAAACATTATTCAAGGATGGGATTATTAAATTTGTTCAACTTCCATGGAGCTTATAATCGACTCTAACTGCTATCTTTACATTATGTTTCTACATAAACAATCATTGTATATTTGTGGGCAGGCATGATTACCACAATTTCTGAGTTTGTTAATTAATATTCATGTAACGATAAATTGTATTACTAAGGCTCAACAACACGGAATGAGGGAATTTTCCTCGGGACGTGTAAAAACAAAACTTTGATTGTAATTCCTTTTTAATTAATGCAAATTCCAGTCTTCTGTAATCCTGTGTGATCTTTAACTCTTCACCACAGCTCTAATTAGAGAGTTGGGCCCACTCTCCTGATCAGGTTTTATTGGATTAATCGTGTGAATAGGTATGTGTTTTGATTATGTTATTAATGTTTTGTAATTACTGCTCTTTCTTTACTGTCGTATCGTTCTACTGAGATTCTTAATTTCTATTACTCTAGGTTGTTGTTAATGTTATTTTCTCATTGTTACTCAATTCGTAGTATTTTTGGGTCTTGTATTTTTTGAATGCTCAATACTAGGTAGGGAAACTATGGCTTGCATAAACTTTGCACGATAACCTTGAAACAATTAATGAACCCGAGATTGACAATAAATGTGGAGGGGATTGAATCTATAACTCATATGTGAACAACAACATAATCCTCATCATTCATTTATTATCCCATCCTCAACTAATAGAACTCATTTTCCCTATCATCATAGTATCTCTCAGATAGATACTTCTTCTTAAAAAAGTCTCTCAAACTCACTCCAAGTGAACTCCTCTTCCTAAATGCTTTTGAAATTCTACACATCTTCCCACCAAATTTCTTATTTCCCTTTAAGATTAAAGGTGGTTGTCCTCGCCTTCATATTCTCAAAGTAATCATGCAACCTTAAGAACTTATTCATCCCAAAAAACCATGCTTTTGCATCTTGTGACTTCTTCATTTCTCCATCAAATGTAGGAGGCTTCCCTTTATTGAACTCCTCTAGAAAGTACTTATTCTCACTCCTCTTATAAGGATGGTGATGGTGATGACAATGTTGTTTCTCTGAACCAAAACTATAATAGAACCCACGATCATTACCCCTCCTATCAGGTGTGTCCATGAGCTTACCATCTTTGATTGTATCATCCTTTTCAAACATGTATCCCATTCGAGATTTGTTTCCATATGCCCCTAGTACTTTCCTCTTATCCATGAATGATCCTAAGTGATTGTTGGGTGAAACTATGTTCGTTTAATTATGTCGTAGTACTTGCCCAACTATTTAATTTGTCAATCTGAGGTTCGTAGACTTACGAGGAACATGTACTATATATGCAGGACCGAAGTGGAACTAATTTAATCTAAATTACTAAAATCAAATTAATCTAGGAAGGCATTGAAACATTAACTATGAAAGAAAGAAATTGCACAAAGGAAAAGAAATACAACATATGAAGAATTGAATGACAAACAACATATGTGAGCTCACAACGATAAAAATATCTTAAACTATATTACAAGAATCAAATTACAAATCATGAAAGCATAACAATAAAAGATGAAAAACTAAGAATTCCTTTCCATTAGTCATTATTCCCCCTTAAAATGAAGAGAGAGCACTCTCTTATATACATGAGGAAGATAACCTTCTCATAATTACATATCCAATATTCTCTCAAGCACTCTCAACTAATTTCCCATTATTACAAGATATGATCCCACAAATCTCTCAAGCATTTTTAACTACTTTCCCATTATTACAAAATATGATCCCTTTGAATCCTCCATAAATCTCTCACATATCTTGGATAAGATATGCCAACCAAATCGTCCATGATTTTCTCTTTAGGAATTGGATACGATATGCCAACCAAATTGTCCATGATTTTCTCCTTAGGAATTGGATAAGATATGTCAACCAAATCCTCCATAATTTTCTCCTTAGGATTAGGCTTGCATAATTATCTCCTTAATATGGTGGAGGAGATATTAATTCTTCACATATTTCCTACACATCACAAAACTCACATATTCTTGAGATATATATAAAAATATGTATATTTTCTAATAATTAATCATAAATTCACTTGTAATACAAAAATGAATAAAATGGAAAATAAGAAGGTGAAACCCAAATGTATGTATGAAAATGATATGATAAAAGGTTAATGGGATGATGAAATGTAAGGAACAGTGAAGAAAAAGGTGGATGAAAATATGACATTTCTGAGTCCCAACATCCTCCCCAACTGAACTTGTTGCATGTCCTCATGCAACCATGCATGGGTCTGTTTAAGAACATTTGGCATCTTGAACTTTGGCTTTACATGATGATGTCTTTTAATAATGAATGTTTCCAAGATATGTGAAAGACATGAGTAACAATTTACATTTTCTTATGGTTGGTTCTTGTGTGACAACCATGAATACAAAGAATGTTGGTTCTTGTGTTAACAACATTCATTTCATTTTCTGTTCTCTTTTCTTCAATAATAATGTAAACACTCACTGGAAATCATAATGTGCATAAGAAAGCCCTTTTGTAATATTAATGAAGCATGTCTATATTGCGTATGAAGCAAAGTGCAACAAAGTATCATTTGAAAATAAATGTTGGTGAATGGTAAATGAGAAAAAAAATGGAGTGATAGTGGTGAAGAAATGGAATCATGGAAGTGAATATGTAGTGTAGTGGAGAAATGGAATCATGGAAGTGAATATGTAGTGTGGTGGAGAAATGGGATCATGGAAGTGAATATGTAGTGAACATAGTTCTCCCCCCCCAACTGAATTGGTTGCATGTCCTCATGCAACTTGACATGGCTCATGAAAGGAAATGTAGCATGGTGAGGGAATTTTCCAAAAGATTCAAGTTAGCATATAAGGAATTGCATGATTAAAGATTAGAAAACAACATACCTGTACTTACCCAACAATGATGAACTATGAAATAGGAATGTAGCTACTGCTGCTGCTGGATTAGGAAAATGTGACTGATGTTGTTGTAACTGGATCCTGGGAAATGAAGGAATCTGAACTGCTGATGCTGAATCATGGAAAAGATAAACGCTGAAAGAGGAACTGTGGTACTCTCATAGATCAGAATGCATGCTGCTATAACTACTGAGGGAGTCTTGAAAAAGTGTATAGTCTTCACCCGCTACAAACCCGATGGTACAATTCTAATCATGCGAATGAATATGTTGAGGTCGAGCATGAATAGAAATCATTGGATTACTGGCCATTGATGCATGTCGTTAACCAATGCGAGGCAACTCACCATTGATTTCAATGGCTGCCAAGGTACCGGAGTACGTCTTGCAAAGTGCGAATGGATGTGTCAAGGTCGAGCCACTTGCAAGATCTGAAGATCAAGGGACATTGATGTATTCCCATGATCGCCAGTTAGAGAACTTGCCATTAAGGCATGCAAGCCTCTAGGTACTGAAAAGGAACTCTAGTCTATTTCCCAGATAAGGTGCTGATGTCGATGGGGCAAGACTTGTTGAAAGGTGGGCCTTAAGGAATCCCACATCACTCAACGCAAGTTTGTACAAAAATATTTGGTAGGACTATAAATGGAAAGAACTCACGGACAAGCAGTGTGGATCAACATGGCAAGGAAAACAAGGCAATGTAATCATGGAAAGGGAATGAGTTTTATTCAAAAGGAAAACTAGAAGGCAAAAATAAACTGAAAAGGATAAAGGGATGTATGCGATTTAGAAAAATAGGCATGCATGAAGTCGTGAAAGATAAGGAAATGGAAGATGGGCTGCAACACAAGGATGGTCTAGGCGTTTGGAAGGGAAAAGGGGAGTAATCATGACGCAAAAGGATTTTTGTGTAGTGGAAAATGTCATGATATGTGCAGTGAAGAATTAGTTCCTTCAAGCATCCAATTATGCATGTTTCATTGTGATTTCGAAAAATCACTTTTGCATTAGATTGTCTTCACTCTGAAAAACTTATTACCATTTCTGCATAAAAGTTGTCACCTTTGTGTGCCATCTCCATCGATCATTCCTGTATGAAGTCACTCAGAAACAAATTAGCTCATTTTCAAGAATTTATAAAATGTCCATTTTTTAATTATTTTCCGAAATAACTCTAATTGTGGATGAAAAGGGTGTCGCATCGTAATGTTGAGCTTTCTGCATAAGCTTCTCGTTGTCCTACACATAACACCAATCTCATTTCACTTGTTAGTATATGCATCCTAATGTTTGCCCACAAATTCACAAAAAATCCAACATACTTTTATTTCTCCCCAACTAAAAATATTGCATGTCCCCATGCAATGTACTCATTGATTGTGCAATACTTTTTCAAAATGTTTTTATTGGTTTGCAGGAAAATTGATTGAAAACATTTGAAAAGGTGTTGTATTTGTTAGGGAACAAGTAGTGGGTTTATGAATGAGGGATTTTTTTTTTTTTTTGTATATCATTTGTTTGAATAAATAACAAATTAAAAAAAAACAAAAGTTTTTAATTTATTATTTATGTCGAATTTTATATATATATATATATATATATATATATATATATATATATATATATATATATATAGTATAAGATGCTTGAACAGCTTTAGCAACAAACCCATAGAGAGTGCAAGTTGTCACAAACCCCAAGATTGAGTGTTCACAATATTGAATTTATGCAACTTATGTTGAATTCATAAACGTTACGCAACATCTTCCCATTAAATAAATAATGTTAATAATGATGCAATTGTATTTCCAGGTATATAAAAACAGTGCAGGACAAACACCATGCCAACCTGTTGTTTGTTGTCTGTTTGAGTTAAACCTCAGGAGATTAAAGACAACTGCAGAAAATAAAGACATCAGACACAAAAAATTAAATTCCTAGAGCGACCCATTCAAGGTCCAAAAAGCCTCCAATTGTGAATTTTGAATGTCGCAAGGCACAATTTGAAGGCCTCCACAACAGGCATGCAACTAGTTGCTACTGCAGGAACTGGAGCTCCTGGTCCAACAGTTGCAGCACTCTCACTCAGTGCACTGATCATTAAAGGTTCATATGTAGTGATAAGTACATCAGCGCCAACTCCATTCAGATGGATGTTTGCCAAATAAATCCTTACTATATTCTGTGCTTCCCTCCCTTGCATACCTTTTGAAATTGCCATTTGCCCAACTACAACCGTGACAATAGTTGATGGATCAAGGAAAGGGGCATCAGATGGAGCAACGGTACTCACACTTTCTACCACAAGATTTTCAGCAGAATCCTATTCATTAGCAAGGTCTTGAAGGAACCATAATGCACTTTGGTTATCTGCAACATCATGCTTTAGATCCAGTAGCTCAACAATCAGGCTTTCGTCACGATTCGGATCCGCGAACACCAAAGTGCATGTACTACAATTAGATTGTCAATGGAAAAGTGCATGTATAGAATAACTGTAAAAACACAAAATCCAAGAAGCAGCAACCGCTCATCAATGAGGAGAGTTCCGCCGAAAATTTTTGCAGAAAGAGCATTTGCAATTGCGAAAGGAAGGAATAGTAACGACATGCACATTCCAGTTTTTAAGCCCTTTGGTTCGTCACACAAATGTGCCAAAATCAATCGTCCCACTAAATATCCAAAGGCAAAGCCAGTTCCCACCAACAATAGATGAGGCTGACTACCAAACACATTAGATGGAGACAGTACGCCCCATATAAAAACTTCTCCTAAAAGCACAAGGAAGGGAAAAAGCATCGCTAATGCAAGAAGACTTTGGAGAGGCTGGATCGATGACGAATCCATGGAGGGAAACATTTTACTGTGGGTTGGGTCAGATTGTGGGAGATGCTGTACTGAGAGTGGAATGATTTTTTTTTTTCAAGACGAGAGATACCTGCCACGATTTGACCGCGGGGGTTTCGAAGGGATTGATGTCTGCGGATTTTTAAGTGAACTTGATATAGTGAATCAGGCCACGGTTTTGTGCACAGTGGAGATAGAGTTGAGTTGGGCTTGGTGTGAAGAGGATCGATCGGCCCACGAGTTGGCTGAGTGAGAGGCTGGGAATGTCGGCTGCAATGCTTGTATGCGCAAAGTAGCCGGCCCGATGGCTCGAGGGGTGTTGTCCGACGTTGAACTGTGAGTGGCCCCAGTTAGGTTCTCGGCACAGTGGTCACGGGGATTCAAAGCAGTGGGCTTGATGCCCCTCACAGTGTTTTATTTTGTTTTTATTTTTTTAACAAATGGACACAATGATTTGCATATTGAAAGATGTTTTTGATCAAGCATATTTCAAAACATTTATTTATTCTTGAAATTAGTCTAAATTATCCCTATTTTCTGATCCTCGCCATCGCACTAAGCGCGGAGGAGAGCATACTTATTCTAGGTAAAAGCAAAACTGAAAATGAAAGCAAACACTGAAAATGAAAGCCTAGCTACTCTATACTAATTAGAATTTACAAATTAGTTACATGTAACTAAACTTCCAATGAAGCCATTCATGTAGCAGTAACAACAATATATCCAGTAGCAATTTTTCAAATGAAAAATGAAAATATTCGAGAGTGGATGAGTCTAGTTGCTATAACTCCAAATCAACTAAAAAATAAAAATATGAATCTAATCTAGTACATACCTGGAACCATTGTTTGATAAAGCTTTGATAAGCACAGTTTCTCTCACTCAGATCATGTTGTAACCCCTGTTCTTCTTCCTCGATGTCCCGTTCGAATGATTGTTTGCCATCAGATATGTAGGATTCTTCAGATGTTGAATCTTCGTTTATTTCTTGGGGAGTAGTTGGACTTTCAATTCTTGTCAAGATCTGCTTTTCCAGGGAAGAGGAGATTCCGACTTCTGCAAAGATCTGAGTGAGTATTTCCAAGCTGACACTCATTATAAAACCATGTGGAAAGAGATTCTGAAAAAAAAAAAAAAAATAAAAAAAAAAAAAAATAAAAATAAATCAGCACACTAAAAAAATGTTGGGTGAAACTATGTTCATTTAATTCTGTCGTAGTACTTGCACAACTATTTAATTTGTCAATCTGAGGTTCGTAGACTTATGAGGCACATGCACTATATATGCAGGACCGAAGTGGAACTAATTTAATCTAAATTACTGAAATCAAATTAATCTAGGAAGGCATCGAAACATTAACTATGAAAGCAGGAAATTTCATAAAGGAAAAGCAATACAACATGTGAAGAATTGAATGACAAACAACATATGTGAGCTCACAACAATAAAAATATCTTAAATTATATTACAAGAATCAAATTACAAATCATGAAAGCATAACAATAAAAGATGAAAAACTAAGAATTCCTTTCCATTATTCATTATTCCCCCTTAAAATGAAGAGAGAGCACTCTCTTATATACATGAGGAAGATAACCTTCTCATAATTACATATCCAATATTCTCTCAAGCACTCTCAACTAATTTCCCATTATTACAAGATGTGATACCACAAATCTCTCAAGCATTTTTAACTACTTTCCCATTATTACAAAATATGATCCCTTTGAATCCTCCATAAATCTCTCACATATCTTGGATAAGATATGCCAACCAAATCCTCCATGATTTTCTCTTTAGGAATTGGATAAGATATGCCAACCAAATCCTCCATGATTTTCTCCTTAGGAATTGGATAAGATATGCCAACCAAATCCTCCATAATTTTCTCCTTAGGAATAGGCTTGCATAATTATCTCCTTAATATGGTGGAGGAGATATTAATTCTTCACATATTTCCTACACATCACAAAACTCACATATTCTTGAGATATATATAAAAATATGTGTATTTTCTAATATTTAATCATAAATTCACTTGTAATACAAAAATGAATAAAATGGAAAATAAGAAGGTGAAACCCAAATGTATGTATGAAAATGATATGATAAAAGGTTAATGGGATGATGAAATGTAAGGAATAGTGAAGAAAAAGGTGGATGAAAATATGACATTTCTGAGTCCCAACAATGATCCCTACCTCTGCGAGTCTGACAAACTCTGAAGGGTCACTACATTAACCTCTATTTGTTTCTCCTAGGACCTAGCAAGTATTTCCTGTGACTAAATTACTCTGTCATTATCTGCCTTACAACTCTTGATATCTGCTTTCAAACTTCTCAATGTATCTTCTATGTCATGGGAATACTCACCACCATGTTGTTCATCTAATCTATAGGGAGAGTTTCGTGAACTCTGGTCCACCATTTTTCTTGTCATCTTTGATATTCTACTTCCTGCAAGGATACCATGTGAGATAAACCAAACATAAACATAATCAACATACCTCAGTGAAGTTCAAGGGAGGTTATCTTGTCTGCAAAATCATTCCAAATTATCACAATACATGTATATATACATAATCATATCAATATGTTGACATCATACATGACAAAACCAGCTACATAAAATGACCTCATGCACGTCAATCATAACCATAACAATACATGCATAACAAAAATATAGACATTGACATGCATGCATGACAAACACATTCCAATCATCCAATCCAAGTGTTGAACCTAAGAGCTCTGATACCATTCTATAACACCCCATCCCACATTTTCCAGTTTCACCAGCCTGTTGGGCTAAACATGAGAGGAATAGCTACTACGACAAGACCTGAACTCCAAGCTTCATTAAGGAAGTGGAGTCGACAAACTGGAACTTTATTGACGTTCCTAAGGAGCTTTAGGACCCCTAGGTGCTAAACAAACACTTCAGGTGCCCAACTCCTAAGATGGATTTATTTTTCACTAACCTAGGCTTCAAGCTGAATGCACAAGCCTGCAAGCTAGCATCTATGAGCCTCTATTTGCATCCATGACACTACCTCCAAGCGATTGCAACCCATATTTTCCATTTTTGAGGGTGCGTTTCTGGAATCTGAGCCACCTTTTCAGGGTTAGTCTCCATACGATGACCCAAAACTTGATGAGACTTTCCAAAACAATAAATGACACAAATATAAAGCCTCTAACACAAAAATTGATAAAGGACTTGATCTAACTAGGCCTAACCATAACAAACATTGCATCAAACATATTGAGAACATGTAATCAAGAATCTAAACATAGGGGTATGATACTTATATGAGAATCATCAAGAAGCTCTAATGCCCTCTCATGATATTTGTAATAACATATTCTCATGCATCCATTAGCCATTCATCAACAAATTAAAACACATCAAAAGCCATAGCTAATATACATATTATAACTAGCAAATAAACAACATATACACCATGATAGAACAAAAATCAAAGCCACATAATAAGAAGTGCAATTAATCATGAAAATACAAGAGGAAAAGAGCTCTTATTAACATATGAAAATACCAACCAAGTCAAGGACTTCCATGTACCACCTGATCATAGATTGGTCTAAATTGAATCTCTCTTTCAACAAATCACCCTCGTTCCATATTCCAAGCATGAATGTGGGATATTATTGAATAAACCAAACATAACCAAACCAAGACTTCTAGAGGCCAAACCACACCAACCCTTAACCAGTGATTCCACCTCATGGTCGAACATCACTAACACCACCCAGATTGGTCTCTACCTATGTTGTCCAAGGCTCTAGACTATTTGACTAAACCACAGCTCCAGGAACTAATAAATCAACCCACATCCTTTAAAGGCTCCAGAGCGTTTTTCCAACCAAGGCTCCAAGTCTAGTAACTCAACTCACTAATGACTCCAAAGTGTTTGTCCAATCAAGGCTCTAGGACTAGTAACTCAACTCACTAAGGACTCCAAAGTGTTTTTCCAACCAAGTCTTCATGACTAGTAACTCAACCAAAGTTGTTCTTGGGCTCCAGAGCATTTGTTCCAACCAATAGCTCCAGGAACTAATAAATCAAACCACATCCATAAGGAACCTGAGCATGAATTAGAAAGAACAGTGGAAAAAACAACAACACCATGGCTATCCAGGAAGTGGAAAGGCTAGGAAAACCACTATCAATCTAGGAAATCCTCCATGCCAATGATAGAGCATAACCCAATAGCCACATGCATATACCATGCATACTAAAACTAGCAAGGAAATCATACATGCAACTAGATACCTGCAAATAAAACCCGTTGTAGCTGTTGATCCTGCTATCCCTTACACTTTCCTTCTTTTCCTTTGCTTTCTTTCTCCAAATCCTATGTGAACTAGAGTGCTATAAGAATGCTCCAACAAAGATTTGAGATTTCTCTAAGTGTGTAAGAGTATGAGAGAGAGAGAGAGCGAATAGAGACAGAGCTCCAAAAATGAACTAAAAAAATGTTATGAGCTGGTCCTCGTAAGCCTTTTTATCATTGAGGCCTCTATTTTCTTCATTTTCCTTAAATTTTCCTCACATGCAATTTTGTGACCTTTCACCTTCTTTTTCTCCTATTTTCCTTTATTTTCATAAATAAATGCCAATTATTGCCTCTTTGCCTTTTCCAATTTCCATAGCCATTTATTGATCAACATTGATCCCCATCTCTATGTTTTTCCCAACATTCAGCTTGGAATACATGTCTCATGACCATGGTTATTACTTTTATTTATTTACAGATGAAATCAACGAGGGATTGTTACAGCAAGTATCTATCAATGCACTCACACCATGCCCTGTGATCCTTCTTGAGCCTATACAAACCTCTCTTTAACCTACACACATGGGTCCCTCTATTGTGTGCCACAAAGCCCTCTGGTTATTCAATGTGTACCTCCTCCAATTCGCCATTCAAGAACGTCGTCTTGACATCCATTTGATGTATCTACTATCCAATCTAAATCTAGAATGTGATGTCCTCTTCCTTGTAACTAGAGAATTAATCTCTAACTCTTGTCATATGAATTTATGCTCCATTGTTTATGTATCAAACACTGTATTAAGTTGATCTAGATAGGAAAGCTATTAATGTGAATTCCCGCTCCATTCTGCTACCAATCTCATCTACATTTGTTGAGGTTGCTAGGTTCTTCTTTCTCTGTGGGAAATCACTGACATAGTGGAAAATTTTGTGAAATTCGTAGCACTTGACCTTTGATAGGTCCTTTTTCTTCTTCTCTCCTTTTGAGCCTTGTCCCTTACTATAACCCTTCTTCACTTTTCATTTTCCTTCTAAGGTGACATCTCCCTACTCCCTCTCAGTCTTCGATATCTTGGCATTGTTATTGGTGTCATTGACCACACTGACCCTTCGCTCATCTTAAGTGAATTCACACCATAGGAAATCCCAATATGGAATTTTGTCTCACCTAGAAATCACTTGGATGAACATACCCCATAGGAAATCCCAATATGGAAGTTTGTCTCACCTAGAAATCACTTGGATGAACATACCACATTCCTTGGAAAACCCATTGAGTGATATACACACTAGCTCATTGTCGCTAGGCTTGTCTCTAAGTGCAGTTAATTCATATTTGACAAGTCAAATTTTACTGAGGTAGGAAGTCACATCTTCTCCCTTCTAATGCTTAATGGTCCTCAGCCTCTCTTTTAGAATTGTCTTCCTATTCTTTGAAGGACTTTGCTATAGTTTTACGATGGCGTCCCACATTTCCTTCATTGTGCCTTTATCTGTGATATGTGGAACAATGTGGTCCTTGACTCCATCAAGGATCATCCTCTTTGTTTTGGAATTTTCCCTTCTATAGGTCACTAGCTTTTGTGGATCTATTGGTACGACGATAACATTTTCTACATGCTCCTTTATTCCATACTCATCCAAAAGGAATGACATCCTGGCTTTCCAAATGCCAAAGTTGGAGGCTCCATACAACTTGTCCTAATCTCTAAAATTTGTTACAACCATCTCTGGAATTCTATAAATATACAGAAAACCAAATAAATTGGAGAAATAATTGAAGAATTTTGAACTGGTTTAAAAACCCTTGGATTTTACCTTCCTATGCTTGCGCAGATCTTCCTTATGCTCTTAGATCCACTCTGATACCATGTGAAATTTTTAATTATTATTGCAATTATTGGTTATTATTCTCCTATCTATTTAGATTATTTTTCTTTTGCAAAATAATCACGAAAAATACTAAATAAAAAACTAATTCAACTTCACAAAAAAAAATTAACCACAGGAACTGAGAAAATAATGCACGCACACACAAATAATAAACACCGATATTTTTAGAAAAATGTCCCTGGAAAACCTCGGAAGGGAAAACCAGTTCTACAAATGAGGGTTTTATTATTATTCTTCAACAAATTAATGAGTACATCAACTTCTTTCCTAACACTAGTAAAGCTTTGGCAATTTATTTTATTTTCACTTCTTGCGGCTACGAATTCTCATAATTGTGAATTCCTGCATCTGCGAATCCAATAATTGTGAATTCCTGCAACTGCAAATTCTTGTAGTTGCAAATTCGTATGATTTTTAATTCCTGCAACTACAAATTCCTGTGAATGTGAGTTCTTGTAGTTGTGAATTCCTACAAATATGAATTCCTGCAACTATGAATTCCTATAACTGCAAATTCATGTAGTTGCAAAATCCTCTAAAGAGTTTCCACCGGAAAATATCTCCTAAATTTCTCCTGCTAAAACCTTTCTACTAATGTCCCTACACTTCCTTTGTGCCCTTGCTCTCATTGCAAATCTGTGTTTTCGTGTGTTCTCCAAATGCCCATCAATTTTCTCTTATAATCTGTTATTGATAAATCAATTGCCATGATCTAATATCAATCAGTGGCTCAGATCATCTTGACTCTTGCAAATGACTTTTCCAAATATCTTTAGAGAAATATTGATTTACCCCAGTTAATACTGATTAATTAAGCTATTCCCCTAAGTTATACTTAGGAAAATTAATTAATTTCTTAATTAAATCTAATCAAGGTATTTTCTTGCGAAACCTTTTTTGGGTATTAGAGAAAATGTGTTCCTTATCCTCATAGACACAATCTAAGACTAGAACACTTGTCTAAGCTACACAAACTAATAGTTCCATCTTTTCTTGAAGATGCATGTATATACCCAATACCTATTTTAATGCATGGTCATCTTTGACAGTGGAGAATGTTATCCAACACTTGCGATCTATTCAAGTTATTATCAAGCTTGTCAAATTCAACCCTCAATGACACAACTTCATTTTCAAGCTTCTTGAATTATTCTTCTTTATTCATCATCTGGATCTTTATTACTTCTTCAACTCTTTTCTCTTATTCAAGTTGTATCTTTAAAGAGATATTCTCCATCATGTTTTTCTTTCAATTCTCTATTTTTGTTTATGATATTTCTATTTTATTTTCCATTATTCTTCAATTTTTCTTTAAGATCTTCATATTCCTTTTCAATTTATGAATCATTTCTTATTCCCTAAAAGGAATCTATTTTCATGTTTAGCTCTTTTGTTTCTACATTTGAATCAATGATCCCTTCATTAATTGACATCATGATCATTATTTTTGTTTTCTTGAGTTACAAAGAAAACTTATCTTGCTTCTCCTTCTTTTGCATGTTAGGTATGTGTTATATTCTTTCCATGAATAACTCCAGGCATTGTTATGTTGCATAAGGTGTAGCAGGGAGGTTGCGGGGGATGGGGGGGCTGGCGGCATCACCCCTACTGGAGGTTTGCAGGGGGGGCGGTAGCCCACTTGCAAAGGGTCCTAGGAAACACATCAAGAAAAAAAATTATGCGGACCCAATAATAGTTTGGAAGAATTAAGGATGGGGGCGAACCCAAGGATTGTTATCACCAAAAAATTGATCATCTAGCCTAATTTACTAGATGGATCGCAGTACACCATGTAAAGCCAATTTTACCATAGTAAAATTGCTTTCACTGTGAGAAATTACTTAATAAACCACCTTTGTTAAGTAATTTATAATTAAACCCATGAATAATAATTAAATAAATCACTATTTATTTGATTTTCTTCTAGCAAAAATTAATTAAACCATTAATTAATTAATATTCCTTGTCATATTTGACCCAGTTATGAAAAATAAATAGATAAATTATTAGTTATCTTATTTTTCTCTAAGAATAATTAATTAATCACTAATTAATTGTTATTCTCTGTCAAGTTTGAATAAATCCCTTAGGAATAATTAAAGAAATCATTATTTGTTTATTATTCCTTAACCAATTTCTTGAGATGATAAATAAATCATTTATTTATTTATTATTTCTAATTAAAAGTTTAAATACTTTTTCTCTCCTAACCAAATATAATGAAATATTCCAAATGGTTATTCCAAGAATGGGATTAATAATATCTTATTATTGCTCAGTATTCGAGGATAGCTCAATATTTTGTTATAAATAAAAGGGTTTCCCATTCATTATTCACTTTTGATTATTTTCATTGTTGCACTCACTATTGTAACTCTGATTATTATCATTGTTGCGCACCACTTTTTCCATTTGAATTCTCTTTGAGCTTAAACATTATTTGTTGGGTTTACACATTCTAGAGGAGAGAGACTTTACACACGCTGAAAACATTTGAGGATAGCCAAGAACCCATCCTATAGAGGGGGACTGGTATCATTTATTTGTTCCCTTCATAGGTGTTAAAATAAAATATATTCTTTGTATATTTGGTTTCCATTGGATGATTGGAGTTATTATTGTTTTTTTGTTGTTGTTTAACTATGAATGTGGCATAGATTAGGACTTTCACAAGTTTTGTTTCTATCAGTTGTTGCAGATCTACAACTTTTAGCAACCATTTATATTGTTGAGAATGTTTGCCATCCATAGTCTTAAGTGGGTTCTTTTCATATATCTTTGATAAGAAAACACTACAACAAAATTGGTGACTCCACTTGTTTTTTATTTCAGATCTAGAAACCTAGGTGAACTTTAGTTTTCAGCTTAGGGTTTCTTCTTTTTTCAGTCTCTTAATGTTGTTTACTAGCTTTTTAACACTAGATCTATCAATTTTTTACTTCTGAAAGTTTTCTGGTCTTTTCTGCAGGTTACAGGAACCAGCTACGACAGAGACAACATTGTTTTTCGAGATTTTCCGATCGGGGATCAAGGAGTAGAATTCACCCTTTTCTACCCAAAAATTACAATCTGGAGTCCAGAGAACACCTTTCAGCCCAAAAAGTGTGATCTGAAGTCCAAAGCGTAATCCCCCCTAAAATTAGGTCAGTACCTATGCTTTTTTGGGTTTCTGAGTTTTTGTTAGATATATTTTTGGGTTTTACCAAAAGCTATCTATTGGGTTGTTTCACCTCTATCTCATCCCTCTTAGTCCTTGATATACTTTGATTTACTCATCAAAGTGGGATTTATCCCCTTAGGGCTTCTAGTACGCTTTCACCTTTATAGGAGGAGTTTAGCTAAGTAAGAAGTTTGAGTTTCTGCAGCACTTTCAAGCACATTTTCCATATCTATACCCTTCTATTTCAGATCTCCAAATATAGGTTGTTTCCATCCATAGTTTCATATTAAACCTTCTTTGGTCATTGGCATTAGGGTCCCATAGATTGCCCTAAGTTTTTCACCCATCTCCCTATCTTTTTGCAACGATCTTCCTCTCTGGTTTTTTATTGTAGCTGCACCACTTTCCAATGGCCTAGTGTCATTTGATCCCACTCACATCAACACTTAGATCCCTTCACATTTTTAGTGTGTTTTTAGTAGATTTCGCCACTAACCATCATAGTGTTTGCAAACCCAGTTTGGGTTGGGTTTAGTTAACTATTTTGCGGTTCATTTTCTGTTGTTAATTTCCATTTATTTTCAGCAATATTTTTTCTTTTTTCAAACATGATCTGGTCTTAATCAACAAACACATTTGCACACACAAGCACACCTTAAGAAAAGGGCACTTGGTTTACACGGCCAAGCCAAGACTTAACATAATAAATTTATCTCCCCTCATAGAGACAAAGGCATATTGTTGATTTCCTTTCACCATTTCCATGTCACATGTTTCTTACCACCATTGCACCACCAAGGAATTTGTTGCGAAGACTCTTAGGATTTCATCCCTATTTTCCACTTGGGCATATTACTCCTGCATGCAAGGTTCGAGTTCATAGTCCCCCAAGTCCCCATACCGACTCTTCTCCCAGTTCATCTGATTCTGAGCCGCCTTCACTGCATATCATCACCATATATGGACCAAAAGCTAGTGCAAGAACCCAACTTGGTGTTAACTCCAGTTCTACTCCAGTGGTCACATCTCGCAAAACATTTTCAGGAACAATTCCAACAGCCCCCATGCTCCCTTTTATGGTTGGGTTAAGTCTCTTGGATTTTATCCAAATAAAAAATGACCCTATACACCATGATGTTGGTTGGCCTACTATGTCAAATAAGATCCCCTCTGACATCCCAATGTTTGAGGGTAATGCTGGAGAGGACCCTACCAATCACGTCCGCTCCTTTCACATGTGGTGTTCCTCCAACTCCATTACCCACGACTCCATCTGTCTTCGACTGTTCCAACGCACACTCACTGGAGACACTGAAAAATGGTATGTAGACCAACCCATCGCATATCATTCCATTTTCGAGATGCTTGCTAAAGCATTCCTCTCATATTTCCAGTTACCTCTCTAGTACGATGCTGGTACAGAGCTATTGACCTCATTCTGTCAGTCCTCTACCACCTTTCCAATCATGTTCAGGAATGGCGTAGAAGGCGAAGCACATGTTGTGCCCCTCCCTTTGAAGATCGTGTCTACCTATATTGGTTTCTTAGGAGCCTTTTATCACCCATTGGAAGAGATGTCGTATCCCATTTTCCTCAGACAGAGGAAGAAGCTCTCCAAAACTCTCTAAGATATGACCTGATTTATGTGCAATTCGGTTATGTCTATACCGTCATTCTAGACCTCTCCCATCCTTGAGGTAACAATGCACCGAGGGCATCTCACGCCGCTGACAATATCGTTGGAACCTTTTCAAACCCTTTGCCATATACTCAACAAAGTTATGGCTATCTGTAGGGGGGCACCAGTTCCTCTAACAGTTATGCCCCTCCTACTAGCGACATGCTTTCAGGGCCCCAACCTATCTACCAAACTATTACTCTTCCTTATGCACAGCTGAGCACTCCAACCCCTCAAGCATTAGTGTCGCAACCGCCCATGCATCCTCAACCCTAGCAACCACCACCCCCTCAGGGTCAAGTGACTGCACAACAGAGTGCGACCAATCCTGAAAATTCAAAGAAAAAGAATAAGGAAAAAGGTAATAAGGGTAACCAGGGTAACCAAGGTAATCAAGGTAATCAGCCTAGTGAACCCCAGGGGAACCAGCCTAACACTAACAACCAGAAATAGGGCAGCTAGCCCGAGCAGAACAAGGTTATTCATACGAACAAGCCTTGTGCATGTTGTGGTTTATTTGGGCATTATACACATGAGTGTCCTCTCTTACCCCAGATGCACCAAATGTGGGAAGCTCAAGCAGCTTCTAGAGGTCAACAGTCACCTCAGAATCCTGTGCCATCTCAACCGACATTGCTTACAAATCCTTTCCCTCAAAAAGGATTTGTTTCTACTCAACCTCAACTAGGTCAAGTAGCCCACCCTCCCAGCCTTCTGGTCCTGGTGATTATCAGATCCTTATGATGAATTCTGATGAGGTTAACCCCTCTGATATCAACCTACTAACTCGATCACGTTAATATGACAAGCCATCGACTTTTGCCACCAATGAGTCCAAAACCAAAGCATCTTCTGAGCCTCTTATGACACCAAATGGTTAGTTATAGATCCCTCAACTGAAAGTTGAGGTCATTCCCAACACCGTAATGCAGCTTCTAACCGAGTTGCCCATACATACAGTATAGTATACGACTTGGCACACTCACCTGTTGCCATGTCAATGCTAGAAGTACTCCAGTGGTGCCCATCTCAAAAGAAATTTCTACTAACTACTTTGGGTGTTGTAGATCCTTCTCATGATTGTTTGATTGTCTTTCATACATCAGAGCATCCAACATTTCCTTCATCCGTTGCTTTCCAGATACCAGTCTGACTTCATAATGCCATCATCTCCCGATGCATTATTGACGTAAGTGCATCCGCCTTTGTGATGTTTGCTACCATTTGGAAACAACTTAAGTCACCTGAGTTGTCCCCCTCAACCATCACTTTGTATGCTTGGGACAGACACTCCTCCTAGCCTCTTAGCATGTACCGCAATTGTCCAGTGACTATTGCAGGAAAGACTGCCCACGTAGACATTGAGGTTATTGATGCCCCTTTAGATTACAACATTCTTCTAGGTTGTAGTTACACATATGCCATGTTATCCGTCGCATCTGCAGTTTTCTGCAAGATGTGCTTCCCCCATGAAGGGGAGATCATTACCATCGATCAGTTGAATTACTACGAGTCGGCATCTATGACCTCCCCCAAGTCCATTATCTCATCGATGTCAGATAAGTAGTCTCCAACTACCCTCATCAGTGTTTCACTCGGAGTCTATAAAGATTCCTCTTTGAGAGTTTTCATGTTACAAACATCACAGGTTGCCCTTAAATAGTCTAGTACATTTGATCTGCAACCAGCTCCTTAGCACCCTATGGTTACCATCCCAGCTAAGCCCTCTGGATCCACCCCCCTGTGGGTGCCTCTCCTATGTTCCTCCAGGTCTCAGCCATCCAGGAGCTATTCCACTGGGACATTACCCTGCAGGACAGATACCTTTCTTATTCCCCTCCAGGAATATTTTTTTTCCCTATCATGGCTTCATTGGTCCTTCCTAACATGACTTTGGGGATCTCGATATGGTACATTGATCCCCCTGCAAGAATTCTGCCTATTCATCTAAGACCTTATCATGATTTGCCCCCATTTCAACTGGTCCCTACAGCCCTTATCACTGCTTTAGTTCCATCACAACCTCAATGGAAACCCACTCATGTTGTGAAAGCCTCGGGATAGGGGGGGAAATCTAAGACGAAAGAAGCTAAGGACAAGGCTCCCCAAGCTCCTATAGCACCCAAGGCCCTAAGAATGTCACCTCCGTGCGTTTTTTGTAAAGTTGTTGGGCATGCCACCAATAATTATCCTGAACTCCCTCATCTTAAACCTTTGGTTCATGAAACATTCCCTGAGTAAAATATCCCTAAAGTCCATGTTACCTTACCGGGTCTAGCCAAGAAACTCAGAACATTATGCACAAATCACCCTTATGCATTGTGTGATCATTATGGTCACTATTCCCATTTTTTCCCTCATCTCAACAAATTTCGCGATTGCCTTGAGGCACTTCGCGAATACAAGACCACTCGTAGTGGATCACCTACTCCTCTACCCATGGATTATGCTACCACTAGTAAACCAGAACAAGGGTACTCTGGTCCCACCATTGATCCGTCCCCCCAATGTCGAGGTGACAGACACCATGGGCCATATCCTTTCCCTGTCCCCATCCTTGAGTTCCTCGCAGGAAAACCTTTTCGAGGTTTCTTTGAGTGCTTCTATCAAACCTCTTTCAATAGAATCCTAGGTCTCAATAGCCATAAATCCTCCATATACTAGCTCGTCGTCTACCATTCCAGATGATGCATGTGTGAACCTTCTTCCTTAGGTTTATGCACTATGTACCACTATCACATCATGTATCTTGTCTTTCTCTCATCCACCCATCTTCCATTCTGATGAGGACACCATGGAAGCTATGTCTACCCCTAATTACCCTTGCATTTAGGTAAGGGAGAATAGATTTTGGAGGATTCTGAAGGCCATCTCCTTCTTAATTCTCCAAATGCGCTCTACCTCAAGAAATTTCACTCATAGCATGTCCCTTTGATTTGCGTGTCTTTATTTTTTCCATGAATCTTGGTAGGTTGCATCATCTCATCAGTTGTATTTTGCACCTTTCAGATGGATCCATCATCCACATCGTATACCGATCATGCTGACAGTGCGAGTCGCTTCTCTAGGAATCTAGCCTCAGTAGCCTTGACCATTTTTACCCCCTTGCATATGTTAGTCCTTTCAAACGGCATGTGCATTGGATATGCCACCAATAACTATGTCGAATATGATGCAGTGATAGGCTTGTTAGTCGATTCCCTCGCTCATCGCATCCTTCATCTTCATGTTCGTTTAGATTCCTTACTACTTATCATGCAATTGAATGTTGTGTATCATGTGCATAACCAAGTCCTATTTAGAAAATATATTCGAGTTAATTTGTTGGTACGTGAATTTGAAACCATCACTTTCAGTCATGTTCCTAAAGCTCAAAATAACTGTGTAGATACCATTGCAAATAACATTCTAGATTGGCATTTATCACATGTATACTACAAAACACAACCATAAAACAGAACACATGGTGAACCATCATCATCATATAAGCATGCATAATCATATTATGTATCACATAAAACATATAAGTGTTTGGAGTCCACCACTCTAAATACATCCGATACGCCCATAACATACTGGGGGTCACATAGGTACCTACCTCTCCTTATCATCCTTTGGAGGATCTCATGCCAAGTTGCAACAAGATGCTTGAATCCCTTTTTTGAGCACTCAGAAAATAATGGCACTCCACAAAATCCTCTTGCTAGGGGGCATCATTCCCACCTTTGCATACCAAATCAGTCCCCTCCATCACATATGTTTATAGGAAGTATCCCATGCTTGGGGGCATGACGGTTTTCCCTTGGCCATCTTCTCAATTGATTAACAAAAGTCTCAACCTAGATCCCACTGGATCTAGGTATGGTCGATTATCCTCCCATTCCTTCGATAGTTTACCGACCTCTTCGACGAGCCATATGAACATCACATATCATAGACATTTGATACCATATCTTCAAATATTCTAATCTATGTCCACATAGTCCCCATGTTTGACTTCTTGGGTGAGGATGATTCTAGACCTCCTTAAGTAGTTCATTCTTTTTTTCCTCTTCCCTTAGTTCTTCACCAGGAACCATCATTCCAAGAAGCATTAAGGCCATCTTTAGACAAGTAAGGCCACTTGCCTGAAAGTAAAAGTCCTAATTCCAATGGTTGGCTTTTCTGCTATGATCTCAATAAGATTTAGGGCCTTCTCCTCTCAATTAGAGGGAAACCACCCTTTTATAGGAAAACCCACATTTTTTCTATACGACATTGCGACCAAACTGTAGCTTAGTTTGACGAACCATCAAAACTATTGGAAATTTATCATCGATTACTATAATGGGTCTTCCTCAAGTTTTCATGATTTGACACTTCACCAGGAAGTCATTTTTCCAAGAAGGGTCACTTCGTCACCTCTCAAAATAGAATTTCTTGATAAAAAGACACTTGTAATTTCAAATACACCTCTTCTTAATACTTTTCATACCACGTGTCAACCTTCAGCATGAGTAACCATCATTCACTCATGCTTTCATGGTCCCCACCAAGCCTATTTTGTGTGGTAGTGTCATCCAGTCACCCTTGTTCAGAGCATTTGTGATGAGTCAGCCTTGCATCCATGGAGTTTGTTTCGCATCCCATTATATCATGTCACAATATTTCATCCATTTTTGCATATTGTTCATCCTGTGTTTCCCATTTTGGCCTCCAACCATACTATCCCCCATCCCCTTGAGAGTTGAGTCAGTGGCTACCAAGTAAACCATGCACTTTATGCTCTTCCAAGGGAAGTCGTTTATTTATCCCTCAATCCCAATTTTTCCATTATTCCTGGTGTCAGTCCATCAGTCACATTACTATTTTACCTCGTGCCTTAGTTGAGGATCCTCATTGCGTCACTTATCGCGGGCCCTATTTTGTTGACATCATCTCATTTATTCCAGAAGAATGACCTAGAGGGTGATGTATCTTGGTTCCATCTTCCATTCTTGTTCAGTGCCTCAGATAGAGCAGAGGGACTCATTATTACCCTTTGACTTGGTTGTTTCATGTTCATGATCCATACACTTCATGGTCCAGTGATGCAATAGATTGTACCAGTGATTCTCGGGTGTGTGTGAGATGTTTTCAAACCTCATGAGGGGGTGGCCCTTCAAGTAGCCCCCACATGCCCAGATGCATTCCTATTATGCTACAGTCTCAGATGCAGTTCCACAGATTTGATGGGTTCGATTCCTACTGATCACAGTGTTCACAGCATGCACGTCTCCTTCATATGATCCATTCAGTTTTGCAGAGCCCTTCCCTATTCAACATGGCTTCTTTGGTTGTTTTACCCTCCCTCCCACCCATTTTTTGAGGGAATGGCCATTATATCTCATGTACTCAAATGATATTGTATTCAGTACTGACTCATGTTTTTTCTAGGTGCATTATGTATATGGGACAAATTTTATTATTTTATGGTTCAGTTATGTCATCATGTCATGTACCATTCAACATGTACTTCATTCTCAGTTTTATGTTTCTGACCGCACCATTATTTTTGTACTAAGTTATCTCGACAGGTATAGGTATGCCTCCCCCGCCTCATTGAGGTCTGGTACCACAACATAAAATGAGACCTGCATTAGTCTCGCCCCCTCTATCCCTATCCTCCTTCGCTTAGTTCTATTTGTCTCTCTCTCTCTCTCTTTCTCTCTCTCTCTTTCTCTGACTCCACTTTGTTGTCTGGTGATTGTGTCTTTACAACGTACTTTGGTCATATGTTTTGCTCTTAACACTCATACATTGGGGGGAAATCTATTATCACCAAAAAATTGATCATCTAACCTAATTTACTAGATGGATCGAAGTACACCATGTAAAGCCAATTTTATCATGGTAAAATTGCTTTCGCTATGAGAAATTACTTAATAAACCACCTTTGTTAAGTAATTTATAATTAAACCCATGAAGAATAATTAAATAAATCACTATTTATTTGATATTCTTCTAATAATAATGAATTAAGCCATTAATTAATTAATATCCCTTGTCATATTTGACCTAGTTATGAAAAATAAACAAATAAATAATTAATTATCTTAATTTTCTCTAAGAATAATTAATTAATCACTAATTAATTATTATTATTTATCAAGTTTGACTAAATCCCTTAGGAATAATTAAATAAATCATTATTTGTTTATTATTCATTAACCAATTTCTTGAGATGATAAATAAATCATATATTTATTTATTATTTCTAAATAAAAGTTTAAATACTTTTTCCCTCCTATCCAAATATAATAAAATATTCCAAATGGTTATTCTAAGAATGGGGTTAATAATATTTTATTATTGCTCATTATTCGAGGATAACTCAATATTTTGTTATAAATAGAAGGGTTTTCCATTCATTATTCACTTTTGATTATTTTCGTTATTGCACTCATTGTTGTAGCTATGATTATTATCAGTGTCGCACACCATTTTTCCATTTGAGTTTCCATTGATCTCAAACATTGTATTTGTTGGGTTTACACATTATAGAGGAGAGAGACTCTACAGAGGATGAAAATGTTTGAGGATAGCCAAGAACCCATCCCATAGAGGGGGACTGGTAACATTTATTTGTTCCCTTCACAGGTGTTGTAATAAAATATATTCTTTGTATATCTGGTTTCCATTGGATGATTGGAGTTATTATAGTTTCTTTTTATTGTTTAACTATGAATGTGGCATAGATGAGGACTTTCGTGGTTTTTGTTTTTGTCAATTACTGCAGATATACAATGTTTATTAGCCATTTATATTTTTTAGACTATTTGTCATCCACATTCTTAAGTGGGTTCTCTTTGTACATCTTTGACAAGAAAACACTACAACAAGGATGGTGGGCAGACCTTCCCATGGTTTTGCGCATGGTTTTCGTGAATGGTGTTGGACATGATGATTTTTTTCCAATGGTATTTTGTGGATCTGGTCAAGGGAAATATGGTTATGTTCTAATCCAAAGTTAATGGATTGGGGTTTATGAATGCTTGATTATATATATATATATATATATATATATATATATATATATATACATACTTGTGTGTGTATGTGTATTGTAACATTGAAAGGAATAATAACAATGAAAAAAATCAATATTGTTTTCCTGGTTTGGGTTCCAAGAAAATATCTCTGCGTATATTTTATGTTCTCATCATTGTTTATTTTTTTGTTTTAAATTTTTTTTGCAGGGTTAAAGCCTACATTTGGTATCAAATTTGTTTCATCTTTAATGGGATTCCTTTGCGACTGAGGGGTTTTGCTTGGGCCTTTGGTATACCCTGTTATAATGGGAGATATATGGGATCGATTCTTGCGGTGAAAGAAGATGGCGAATATTGGAAAGATAGAGATCGATAAATTCAATGGATAGAGTTTTGAGTTATGGAAGCTCAAGATGGCATATCTATTGGTGGATAAATATTAGTGGATCAATGTAGGTATATGTATGACACTAATAGGAATGTCGGAATAATACTGGTAAAAATTAGTTTAGAAGGCGAAGAGCACAATACAATTGTGTCTCTAAGATTCTGTATTGTTGAATGTATCATGGGAAGCTAAGGTAAAGGATTTATGGGAAAAGTTAGGGCCTTTGTATCAATCTAAGTTTCTGGTGAACACATTGTTCCTGTGGAAAAAATTGTATAACCTGAGGATGAAGGATGGAGACTCAGTGAAAGAGCATATGAACACCTTTAATAATATGATAAGTTAGTTTTCATATATTTATATTAAAATTTTAGATGAAGATAAGTGGATCAGTATTTTGTGCTCTCTATTAGACTCGTGGGATAGTTTGGTTATTGCTATAGGTAGCAATACAAATACCTTGAACTTTGATGAAATATTCACATCCTTATTGTCAAAGGAGATGAGAAGGAAAAGTATGGAGAGCCAAAATAGAAATGCCTTGTCTGTAAGAGGATGGTCACAAAATAAAGATAGAAATAAGTGCTCAAGTAGGAGATCTAAATCTCCAGGAAAACCTGTAAAGGTATATTGGAAATGGCGAAAACAAGGGCACTACAAAAATGATTGTAAATCTAAAATTCCTTAGAAAGGAATGGGATTTGATGATGCTCCTTCTGCAGATGAAAAAAGCACCTCAGGTGAAGGTGGGAAGGTGTAGTTTTCTTGTTCTTCAAGTACACATGTAGCTCAAGAAGCATGACTGTGGATTGAATCATGTAAATCCTTTCACTTCACTCCCCATAAGGAGTGGTTTTGCGAGCACGAGAAATATGATGGTGATGATGTCTTCCTAGGGGATGATAGGAAGGAAAAAATCATAGGACATAGAAAATTCAAGTTGAAGTTACAAGGTAGAAGGATTAGAACACTTACTGGTACTCTACACATTCTTATATTGGCCAAAAATTTAATTTTTGTAAGCAAGACAGATGATGCAAGTATAGAAATAGTGTTTGAGAAGGATACCTTCAAGATGGTTGGGGGGGCACTAGGATTGATGAAAGTATTTCGTATTGGAACTTTGTACAAGCTTTTGGGTAGCACTATTATTGATGGGTGCAACAGTTCTTTGGTTCTTGAAAGTGAAGCAGAAATTCTAGTGGTCTCTAGAGAAAAGACTATGTTTTGGCATCAACTACTTTAGACATATTGGAGAGAAGGGCCTTCAAATGATGCATGATAATGCTATGGTAGAAGTTATGTCTAATTTCTCCCTGGATTTTGATTTTTATGAACATTGTATATATGGGAAGCAAAATCAGGTAATTTTCCCTTCTTGCCCTAAGAGGGTGAAAGGGATATTGGAGCTGGTGTGCAGCAATGTGTTTAAACCTGTTATGATCCCATCATTAGGTAAATATGTGTCCTATGTCTCATTTATAAATGACTTCTCAAGGAATACATGGATATATTTCCTCAAGAGGAAATATGAAGTCTTTGAAAGGTTTAAAGAATTTAAGACTTTGGTGGAAAATTAGACAGAGAAGAAGACCACGACATTGAGAACAGATAATGGTGGAGAGTTATGCAAGAAGGAATTTGAAGATCTATGTAAGAAGTGTGGTATAACACGACATAAGACTACTCCATACACACCTAAACAGTATGGAGTTGTATAAAGGATGAGCATGGAATTAATGGAAAAGGAAAGAAACATGCTCAGTGGTGTTGGGTTAGGATAGAAATTTTATGTAGAGGCAGTGGATACTACATGTTACCTGTTTAATAAGTCACCTTCATTAACATTGGACGATAAGGATCCACATGAGGTATGGACTGGTAATAAACCCTCTCCCTAACATCTCAGGTATTTAGATGTGATGCATATGTACTAATGTTCCAAAGGAGAAAAGAACCAAGTTGGATAGTAAATCTAAAAGGTGCATCTTTATTGGGTATAAGGATGGTTTAAACAATTCTAAGCTTTGGAACCCAGAAACAAGGAAGGTTGTGTATAGTCGAGATGTGGTGTTTAAAGAGGTGAAGGATGTTATTAAACATGAAGTCCTACCAAAGGAACATGATAAGATAGAGTTTGAACTGAAGGAGGAAGAATCAAACTCTACAACAAAATAAGAATAAGAAGAGGAAGAGCCACAGACCCCAGTTTTGAGGAGATCAGCTCGAGATAGAAGGAGGCTAGAGAGGTATAATCCATCTGTTTCTACTCAAATTTTCTTTATCTATTAATGATGACGGTCCCAGAATTGTCAGGGAGGAAATGGATTTAGAGGATGGAAAACTTTGGAAGGAAGCCATGGTTGAAGAAATGGCATATCTATAAATAAGTAAGGCTTGAGATCTAGTGGAGTTTTCAGCTAGAAGGAAATCCATTGGTAGTAAATGGGTGTTTAAGAAGAAGATGAATGCAAAAGGAAAGGTGGAGTAATAAAAAACTTGGTTGGTAGAAAAGGATATTCCCAGGTGTCGGGAATTGATTTTGGTGATATTTTTTCTCATGTTGCCAAGTTAGCTTTTATTAGATTACTTCTATCTGTTTTTGTTGCTTTTGATTTTGAGGTAGAACAGATGGATGTGAAGACAACATTTCCTCATAGGGATCTAGAAGAAAAGATCTACATGAAGTAACCAAAGGCATTGTAGTGAAGGGAAAGAAAGAACTAGCATGCAAGTTAAAAAATTCTCTATATGGATTAAAGCAATGACTAAGGATATTGTATCAAAAATTTGATACAGGTATACAAGGACTTGGCTTCACAAGGAACAAAGTGGATCACTATGTGTATTTTAAAATAATTGGTGAACGTGTTATTTATTTGGTCTTATATGTGGATGATATGTTGTTGATTGGAAATGATAAAGAAATTATCTAGGATTTGAAGACCCAATTGTCCTCCAAATTCGACATGAAATATCTTGGTGTTGGAAACTATATTTTGGGCATGGAAATTAAATGAGATTGGGAAAAAAGGAAGCTCTCGTTAAACCAAAGGAAGTATATCAAGACTATTTCATAGGTTTAATATGTAGGATAGTAAACAAGTGAAGGTTCTTATTCCTATAGGTGTAAATTTATCTATTGAACAATCTCCCAAGGCACAACAAGAGGAACAGGATATGTCTCATGTTCCTTGTGTGAGTCCAGTCGGTAGCCTGATGTATGAAGTGGTTTGTACCCAAGCATACATTGCATATACAGTGGGACTATTGAGCAGATTTATGTCAAAACCAGGGAAGGAGCATTGGACAACATTGAAGCAGGTTTTTAGGTGTTTGTGTGGCACTAGTGATTATGGTTTATGCTACCATGGAAGACCATGATTGGATATATTTTTGGACACACATGGCTTTGATGATGCAGACTAGGTTGTACATTTGGATCAGAGAAGATCTACAAGTCAGTATGAGTTTAACCTATTTGAAGGAGAAATCAGTTGCATGAGCAAAAGAGAGTCTGTTGTTGAACTTTCAACTAGAAAGGTTGAATACATAGTAACCACTCACGCAAGAAAGGAAGCAGTTTGGTTACAGATATAGTGTTCATGTATGGGGTTGGTACAATGAGCTATAAGGATATATTGTGATACCCAAAGTGCAATTTTCTTGTAAAATAACCTTTCTTATCATTAGAAGCCAAAGCACATTAATGTTCAGTATCATTCTGTGAGGGATATGATTGAAGACAAAAAGGTGTTGCTGGTAAAGGTGGATACTTTGAAGAATGTTACAAGTGCATTGATAAATTCAATGAGCACTGAGAAGTTTTCTTGGTGTAGAGAAACAATGGGTGTTGCAACTCGGGACCAATGACTTGTGCACTTTTGTAGAACCCTTTTTAGAAAGAAAAAAACAAGTGGGAGAATGTTGCGTATCTGTTATATATTAGGCACAGTAAGGGGTTCGCATGGAGATGAAGCCCCCTATTATCAGGGGGTTTGTAAGGGTGCAGTAGCCCCCCTGCACGGGGTCTAGGGTAGCACCCCAGGAAAAAATATATATGTTGACCCAATAACAGTTGGGCAGAACCAAGGATGGTGGGCAGACCTAGTCATGGTTTTGTGCATGGTTTTTGGCATGATAGTTTTTCCCATGGTATTTTGTAGATCCGGTCAAGGGAACTACAGTTATGTTCTAATCCATGGTTAATGGATTGGGGTTTATGAACTCTTTAGCATGTATATGTGTGTGTGTGTGTGTGTGTGTGTTGTAACATTGAAAGGAATAACAATAATGAAGAAATCAATTTGGTTTTCCAAGTTTGGGTTCCATGATAATATATCTATGTATATTTTATGTTCTCTTCATTTTTTCTTTCTTTTGTTTTAAGGTTTCATTTGCAAGATCAAAGCCTAAACTACGTCACTCTCTTCTAAAGAATTTATGTCTTCTTTGGAATAAATATTTTTCTTATGAAAGATTTTTCTTTCCCCAAAAGTACATCTCTTAGCATAATAACCTAGTCTGCCACAACTGAAACATTTAAAGGGTAACTTACCTTTGTTTTTTCCAGTTCTGCTTTTGAGCTTATTGATGAAATTTTCTTCTTCTTCATCTGATTTTTCACCTAATGTTCCTTCTATTTGAATATCCAACTTATGTTTCTATTCTCATTTCATATGTTACAAGGGTGCCATGTAATTCGCCCATTTTCCTTTTGGTCAAATCCCTGGTTTCTTCTGTAGCAGATGCTTTGGCATCGTATCTTAAAGGAATCGATCTATCACTTTTTGTATGATCAAGGATTATTTTACTTCTTCTCCTAATACTCTGATGGCATTAACAACTTCATCTACTTTGAGTAAATAGGTTGCAATATATTGTGCTTCACTCATTTTCAAATTTTCAAACTGTGTTCTATGTCATTTAATTTTTACCAATTTGACTTTATCATCACCTTCTTAAATGCCTTTAAGTTTATCCAAAACCTCTTTAATTGTGGTGCACACCATCACCTTGGTCTTAACGGTTTTGGACAATCCATTTGTGATAGCATGATGAGCCTTTGAATTACAATTAAACAATTTCTTCTCATAAGGATCAATTCGAATATTTTTGGAATTTTATAGCCATTAACAATGGAGAGCCACACATCCACTCCTAAAGCCTTCAAGTATGTTTCCATGCTATTTCTATCGTAATGCATAATTATTTCCATCAAATACCTAAATCTTTCTTGAAGAAATTATTTCCATTTGATCTATATTTATTCGCAATCTTCCCTCTAGTGATTTGATTCTTTTGAGGGTAACTAGCTATGATACCAATTTTTGGAAATATCAACAATATTGAGAGGGGGGTGAATCAGTATTGAGCACCCTTAAAACTTTCCACATTATTAGCAGTCAATAAACTAGTATGTAAGAGATCATCAACAAGAGTACATCAAATATAAATGGAAACTCAATAATGAGAGTATATTGATAGAACCATAATCGATTACATATACAAGAAGAGATTGAAATCTCCAAAATTTATGAGCACCAACTCAAAGGAGGCTACAACCCCTTAGGATTTTGTCAGTTGTAACTAACAAGGAGCACCAACTCCCTTTGGTTTTCCTACACCAACAAGAAGGAGGCTACAAACTCCTAAGGAAAAAGATCCAATTTGTGTATGGTTTGCTTCAAAATTTCAACAAGTCACTTTCAAATATTCCTTGAAACTTGCTCCAAACCAGACCTCAACTCCTCAATAAAATATGACCTCTTCTACTTGTCTAAAACTTCTTCAAATTAGCCTTTTTTATGTCATCAATCGTCTATCCATACTCATCCAATTACTAGCATAATACAATTTCCAATCTAATCTCTTGCTCACAAAGTTGTTGTTAACATAGGAATATTGTGATAATGATTTTCAACAAATGAGTTTAACACAAGGTAACCCTTGATTTCATGAACACTTTCCAGCATTCAAATCAGGTGTTAATTCTTGAACAAGGTATAGTTTCTCCTCAAAATCATGTTAATATAGACTATGCACAATGAGCATATACCAATATCCTTTGAAAACTTGTACAACAAAAAATATCAATCTGTTTCTAATGTTTAGAAAATAAACTTGACCTTTTCACCCTTGAACTTTGCTCTTCATGCCACAAAATTTCACTTTCATTTATTTGTCTCCTTCTACTCCAACAAATTTAGAGCTTGTTAGATACTTTAACAGATGCCTAAAATTTGTTCCTTTAAATTCCCACGGTGGGGTTATTTATACACTTTGGAGGGAGGCCTATTTTAGGGCCAACATGAACCTAGAATCATAAAAAAAATTCCTTAAAAAAAACATTTATTACTAGAGCCAACTTGAAGTTGTTTTAATATTAATTGATCATTTTTTCCTTAAACATGAAGATTGTCTTGTTGTAATATAAGTCGACTTCTCAATTATTCTATAAACCACCTTGATTAGGATTTGGACCATATTGAACTCATGGGGCTTCACTAGAGGAGCAATATCATACTACGTGGGTACATATTGGGGGTATATATTGAGTAAAAAATGACATAATATATCTGGGGATATATAGGGGGTATAGGGTTTTTATATTGGTAGGTATAAAAAATGGAGCTCAAAGTTAATGAAAAAATATAAAGGGGTATAAAAAAAGTTAATGAAAAAATTGATACCTACAATATCTATTGAAAGTAAGCACTTTTTTAAACTGGTTAGGTGTATTGGGTTCGTATTGATAGGGGGTTAAATAATGTAATTTTAGAGGTATTTCCCAATATGCAGTCAAATTAGGGGTATTTTTTAGTATGACATTAATGCATGTGATATGTCAGAGGTTCATTGAGTGAAGCCCTTGTGATTGAACCTTGTTTTTGTCATGCATTTTACTTGGGGTCAAACATGAATCAAACCCATTAAATTTGGGGAATACTTATTGAACACATTTTAAACTTGAATATCTCTCCAACCAAAAGGACCCACGAGGCATGCAACCTATTAAATGAAATGGTGTGATGAGGGAAACCAAGTGGTGATGGCCTTGCATCCAAATTCATGTCCTTTTACACATATATTGACAAACAAATACAGGGGAATCTTAGGGTTTCTTCCAACTCATCAGTGACCCATTCACCCTTTGACAATGACAATTTTCTTCCAACATGTGATAGGTGGAGGAAATCTAAAAATAGATCCTACGAAAATAAAGGCAATCATGAAGTAGCCAATGCCTACTAATGTTTCTTAGATCAAGATATTCATTGGGGAATCATAGTACTTTATGAAATGCATAGCCTCACTTTGAGTGATAGAAGCACCACTCCATGCCATAACAATAAGTGGTAACTCAACAAAGGGCCTTTGACAAGTTAAAGAAAAAGATCAGTCAAACATGTGTTGTGACATTACCAAACTTGCAAAATCGCTTCAAAGTGGAGAAAAATATGAGGGGGTATGCTATGAGAGTGATCTTGACGTAAGGAGGAAAGCATGTATGTTATCATTCTGAAGTATTGCACTGGATGTTTCTTGACTACCTTGCCTACAACAACAATCTTTATCCCCTAGCGTAATTTTTGAAGAAGTGGAAAGACTATCTTATGGAAAATGAGATAGTAGTCCATATATATCAACAGACATTGCAGTACCTTCAAGCCCATAGTAAGCTACAATAAACTAGGAATTACAAGTGGATGGCATTTTTACATTATGTTCATTTAGTGATAAAATGTAAGAAGGGAATTACAAAACCATTGGTCAACACGATTTCAAGGCAACCCACATGAAAGATCATAGCTTTAGGAAATTTGATGCACACGGAGCCATTCACCCATGATGCATATAGGGAGGCATATTTTGAGGATCAAAACTTAAGGAGGTGTTTCAGTAGTTGCAGAGTCAAAGTCATATGCATGATGGTGACAACCTAGTTGAAAACCATCTCTAAGATAGGTTACTCTACAATATGGATAATTTATGTGTTCCTAAATGTGAGAAACTACAATTAATTAAAGAGGCTCACACCTCCAAGGTTGCAAGGGAATTTGGTGTAGGGAATACAATGGATAACTTACAGAGGTATGTGCATTGGCCCAAGATGCAAGAATAGGTATTTAGGTTCATAAGATGATGCATGCTTTGTTGTAACAAAATCCTAGTAATAGGAAGCATGTATCATCACTTGCATGTACCAAATTATCCTTGGAAAAGTATAACCATGGACTTTGCATGAGGTTTACCAACAACCAAGAAGGAACATGACTACCTATTCATGGTAGTTGACAAGGTTCAGCAAGATGTGTGTTCAAATGCCCTGTAAAAATATCATTGGTGGGAAATATGTTGTGAACTTGCTTTTTTCACTTTAGGATACCAAAGAACATGATTTCAAATAGGGACATGATTATTATTTATTAGTGCATTTTGGACTACATTGTGGGAGAATATAGACACAATTTTAAAGAGGTCTACAATATTCCATTCATAAAATGATGGGTAGACAAAAGTAGTAAATAGGAATTTGGTGCAACTTTTGAGGGGGTGCAATCATAGGAATTTGAAAACTTGGGAGGAAAATATGGTATATATACATCAATCTTATAATATAGTAGTCCACATTTCCACTAGTAAGTCCCTATTTGAAACATGTTTCAAATATTTTCCACCTTCACCTTTGAATATTTCATATGGAAAACAAAGAGTCTAGCGAGGGAGAATATTACAGGGGACTCTTTTAAGGGCAAAGAAATGTGCTGAAAAGATTAGGAAAATCCATATACAGTTACTAGATACACTACAAAAGTCATAGGAAAAACATAAGGCTAAGTGTGATCAACACAAAATAAAGAAGTCCTTCAAGGTGGGAGATAAACTATGATTACAATTGAACAAGTAGAGACTATAGGATCTAAGTAAGAAAATCAAGGCTTTGCAATACGGTCCCTTTGGGATAACAGAAAAGGTGAGAGATAATTTACATAGAAACAATATACCTCCATAAACGCACATTTACTTAGTGATGAATGTAGAGATTCTGAAACTTTATGAGACTTCTACGTTATATCTAGAAGAGGGATAAGTCCTACTTTCTATAGAAGATTTGGCACCATATTCTCAAGTAGATTTAATGATACAAATTTTTAGAAGAGATCCAAAACTACAAGATATGGGTAAATGACCTTTGGTAGATTGGGTTAAAAAGAAAAATTCAAGGCAAAGCTAAATGGTACACCCGAGAGAAGCTCAAAGGAAAATTTTCTCACCTCATTTAGTACCAGCATTTGAGACCAAAAGCCTCCAAAATTTGGGAGGCATGATCCAAATTGGATCATTTCATTATTTTTCATCCATATTCATGCTTTTAGAGTGGAAAAAAGTGGAGGAATCATATCACATGACCCTTTTTATCAACAATTACCAGTTTGGCGAATTGGAGTCTCAAACTTTTTGAAAGTAGTTTGAGGCATTTATAAGATTTGGGGGAGGGGGTGACAGGTTAAAAATTTCTGCTTAATCATTGCACCTTTTAACATTATTCTACACATAGATATCTTTCCAATGGTGTAAGAATCACATCAATCTAAGTTTGTATGCAGAAGTTATGCCACCTGAAAGTTGACCTTCCTATTTTGACGACCATGATTCGAGAGAATGACACATTAACCCCAATATTCATGGAAAAGGGGCTAGCCACGTGATCAATTTCAAGAATAATCTAGATTATTTGATATTGTAACTCTAGTTAAGAATTAAAGGAGTCAAACATAACCACTTGTAGTCTATCAGGATGTGTTATAGTCATGTCACAAGGAGGAAAAGGGGTTCCACTCTATTTGAGTGCATTTTGTTCCATAGGTGAGAAAAGTTGCTAAGAATGGATAGGAAGAGGGAAAACAAAGAGAATTTGTGCATTGTAACATCCCACAAGCCATAGTGCTCACTTCTTTGTGTTTGCGTAAAATTTTCAATCATAGAAAACAAAGCATAGCAGCCTCACCTTCGAGTTGGATTTTCTTCGAAAAGGGTTTCCCATGTTATACATTGTGTCAATTGTAGTTTGTGAGTTTTAATTCATCATTTTCTATTTTCTACATAGTTATAAGTTGTATGCATATGTAGTAAATAATAATTAAAGGAGAAATAAATCTAAGGAGAAATAAACCCTTATAGTGTAGATTTTAGATTTTTCTAATATATTTTACTATATATGTTGTGATGAATGATCCAATGGAATATTCACTGTAGTTTACTAATCAATGATCAACCCGAAACTCAAAAACCAAAATTACCTCTCTCTTGACTAGTGCTGAGAAGAAAATGAATATTCTCCTATAACTAATTCTCATGAACTTCATAGTTAAATTGGGCATTGGTCAATTTCCAAAATGCAATGGGATGAAAGAGAAAATGAATTTTGTCCTATAACTAATTCTCATGAACTTCAGAGTTAAATTGGGCATTGGTCAATTCCCAAAATGCAATGGGATGAAAGAGAGAATGAATTTTGTCCTATAACTAATTCTCATGAACTTCTGAGTTAAATTGGGCATTGGTCAATTCCCAAAATGCAATGGGATGAAAGATTTTGTTACTTGTGAGATTCTAAAAAGGTTGTAGATGAAAAACACTTTCTCTTAAATTGTCCATCTTATACTCACATTTGATCTAATTTTCAAAATATTTGTCACACTACCAACCCTCTCGACCTTTTAACTCAACAAAACTATGGTGATTTGGAAATGCTTATCTCACTTCTTTTTAAGTATAAAAATAGAATATTGGAGAATTTTATTAATCTCTTACCTTCTTAAGGCCCATTAGACAATGTAGGTTTTAGTTTATGTGCATCATCATGATCATGTTGAGTGAATGGAGGTAGGATAGCTCATCATCATCATCATCATCATCAATGTTATTATCATCGTCATCATTATCATCATCATCGTTGTAATCATTATCACCCAGATTTAAAAACTATCCCAAAATAATATTTTAAAAAATATTGTAATCCAAAAAACAAAAACTTATATTCACCATTACATCTACCCACATCATTATGCATCATGAAGAAGGGAAGAAGTTCAGTGGATGTGAAATCGTGTTGAGGTAGGATGGCCCTCCAAAGTTATTTTCCTTTGCCCGAGATTTGACAGGATGGTTATTATAAAATATTTAATAAAAAAACAAAACCGTCCATTTATCCTTACATCAAAGCCACGTCTGCTCCTTTCTTTTCTAGAATGATCGGATATTCCATTCCTTTTCTGTTCTTTCTCTTTAAAATGTGCAGTTTGTCCTTCAATTTTCATTACAGTTTTAACGGGTTTGTCTTCCTTTCATTCTCTTCGTAGACTACGAGTTGAGTTGAGTTGAGTTGAAAGCAGTTTTCATATATCTCTCTGTCTGTGTGTTAATTAATTAATTATGTTTAATAAAGAGATGGCAAATAGAAAAGGGGCCAAGCCGATTACAGGGTTTCTGTTAGTTTTGAATTTCTGTATGTATGCAATCGTATGTGGAACCGCAGGATGGGCCATTAACGAAGCGATCGAAAATGCAATTAATATTATCGGTACGTATATTCATAGAGCATCACATTTAATGTAAATTGTGGAATAGATTATGCTATGTAAGTTGTAGAATAGACTATGTTGCACTTGCCAATTGTAAAACACATCTGGTTTCTCTCACTACAATAAAAACGAACAGCCAAAATAAAGGTTTCTCTCACTAAAATAAAAAACTAACAGCCAAAATAAATGAAAATAATGTAATGGTGCAGATGTTGGCGTGGAACCATTACCCAACTCCTGGGTGGTGTATTTTCCGATGGGAAACGCTGCTACAGGCTTCATGCTCATCTTTGCGCTGATAGCAGGCGTGGTGGGAGCAGCCTCTTGCATTTCGGGGATGCATCATATGAGAGCCTCAAGTTTAAAATAGTTTATGGGATAGATTATTTTTTTATTTGGTTCTTGTATTTGATTTTTTCTGTCAAGTCTTGCAATAAATACTTTTAATTTCTGGATTGAATAGATTATCCTAAGAGCTAGCTGCTATAATATCTGTATAACTTTTTCTGCTGTGTTTGAAGCCTTTCTTTCTAAAATGAAATGCTTTTCTATTTCCAATTTTTAAGAAAACCAAAAAATTCATACTCTTTATTCCCACACTTGTTTTAGCCTTTTCTAGTGCCATGTTTAACCACATAATTTTGAAATTTAAAACAAAATCACTAAACATAAAATCAATAAAAAAAATATAGGTAAATATTCCTAAATATTGCATTTAATGCATCAGAGTGTGTAGGTAAATGTGGCAAATATTGTGATAACTTATTCAGATTGTAGATTTAGAGAATGTTTTGAAATTGGACTTACAGTAGGTAGATCAATTATTTGATCGAGCTGTTGTTTATAGGATTTCTAAATATTTCCCAAATTTGTAATTGAAATACGAATGCCCCACATATTGCAGCACCAAATTTATATAGTTATCTACCTTTATCACTACATAACTTGTGCAGGTTTGCATGCAACGAAATACATTTGCACAGCAGGAACTTACGCCTGGTAAGAGATGTGTACCGATTTGCCTCTAGGAAAGTCAGCTCGAATTAGTTGCTAGATGTGTTTATTAATGAGATTTGAAATTTGTGTACATTTGGCCATGGCTGTTATTGGTGGTGGTGCAGAAAATAATAGAGGCACTCCTTATCATTCTCTCGGCAACCCAGTTCTTCTACATATTGTTGATCCACAGTGAAATCGTTCGGAAATAAGGGACGCAACCTACGCAGTTAGCTATTCGAGTATCATGGACAGGCCTTCAAATTCACTAAATATATAACGGCTTTGATTCTAAGAGTAGTGTATAATAGGCTGAAATTTTTATGATTTCATTTATTATTCTTCGGGGATTTGTGTACTCTGGACATTGCAGGGTAGTTGATGTCAATGTATTGAATTGAATTTGATTGAGTGGACTATTTTATATGAATATGAATTTGTTTCCTGAGTTAATGCGTACGTTACATGTAAAATTTTAATGTTATACGTGATTCTTGGGGATTTGTGTACCGGTTGATATCAATGTGGGTATTCTTCACATTAATGGCGGTTTGCTTCTTCAGTTGAGGTTAAGGTGTATAACAGGGTGTATGTTATAGGTAAAATTTCAATGTGTGTGTGGGGTTTAAATTTTATTTCGGACCTTTGTTTCCTACTATACCAGGAAATAGTTGTAGACCCAAAACTAAAGATAGCACCTAAAGTAATTTTCATGTCTGATGGAATCCATGCCCAATCTACATCGATGAAGTCTTGGAGCATCACTCACGTTGTCCTCATGTACCATAACCCATACTTGGTTGTGCCTTTGAGGTACCTCAACACATGATTTGTTTCCTTTCAATACATCATAGTAGGCTTAACCATTTCTTATCTCTACTGATTAAATTCATAGCATATGTTAGGCCTTGTGTTCATGATATGCATCAAGGATCCCACAAATTGTTTGTAGATGGTAGCATCTACTTCCTCTCATGAAGAAGCACCCTCCTTCCTCCAGTTTATAGATAGAGGTGTGTCCATAGGCTTAAAGTTCTCCACGTGAAATCTCTGAAGTATTTCAGAGGCATACTTCCCCTAACTCACAAACATCTGACCATCACTCTGTCATACTTCCAACCCAAGGTATTAGTGTATGAAGCCCATCTTCTTCACATCAAATTCTCTTGCAAGGTCCTCCTTGCAAGAGCAGATCAACTACTCATCCCATGTAAGTATCAAGTCATCAACATACAATACCAAGATAATCAATTTTCCATCTACCATAATGTGATAGAGGTTGGAATATGCTTCACTTTTGGTGAAGCCCAATCCAGTAAGATATGTATCAATTCAAGTGTAATATGCTTGGGGCGCCTGTTTGAGACCATAGAGGGCTCTCCTAAGTCTACACACATGTGTCTCACTGTCATATGTCTCAATTCCCTATGGATGCTCTATGTAAATTTCTTCCTCAACAACACCAATGAGAAAGGTGGTCTTCACATCCATCTAGTGGATCTTCCACCCCATCTATGCATCCAATGCTAGAATGGTTCTGATTAAGGAATATCTTGCCACTGGTGCAAAATTTTCCTCATAGTCAAATCCATCTACCTGTGAGAAGCATTTGGCCACAAATATGGCCTTATACTTCTCAATGCTCCCATCAGCTTGTTCTCTGGTCTCGGCACCACCTCCCATACATTTTTCTTCATGATGGATTCATACTCCTCCACCATGGCATCAACCCACACTGGTTGAGAAATTTCTTCCTCAAATGAAGAAGGCGTTGTCTCAATGATTTTGGGCATGACATCCATATACCTGATGTACTTGTCTATTGGCCTCCTCTACTTGCACTAAGATGTAGGAGCTCCCACATGCTCCCGTGCATCCTGTACCAATTTTTCTACTTCTCTGGTTCTCTTCCGCCCCTCTCTAGAAGATTCTAGTTGAGTTGGTGCCTCCACTCTGCCTCTTATTTTCTCCTCTGCATGTGGCTGCTCCACAACATCCTAAACCTCTACATCAGGCTCCTATTTTGGAGCTATAAGGTCCTCCTCTGGTGGGATACTCATCTCTCTCTCTAGAGATCATCTCATAACCTTCTCCTCATCAAATTTGACATCTCTCATCACTACTGTCACCCTCAGTGAAATAAAATACACCCTATAGTTATGTGGTGTCTATGTGTATCCTACAAAGACTCACATCTTAATTGTAGGCTCAAGTTTCTTCATTCTATCCTTGGAGACATGACAATACATAGTAGCTCCAAAAATTTGGAAATAAGATACTTCTAGCTTCATCCCAAAGAAAGCTTCTTTGAGTGTGATCATGCCAAGTATTCTATGAGGACTCTAGTTCTGTAAATAAATTGTGGTGTTGCATGCTTATGCCTATAGATGCAATGGCAGCCCCTAATCATGCAACATGGATCTTTCTACTCCAATTATGCTTATGTTCTTCCTTGTAGCCACCCCATTTTGGTGTGGGTTATGGGGTGCTATCAGTTCTCTTCTAATACCCTCTTTGGCAAAAAATTCCTTGAAGGTGTTAGATACATATTCTCCTCCATTATCACTTCTCATGGCTTTCAATTTCTGACCAGACTCCTTTTCAACCAATTCTTTTAATTCAATAAATGTTTAGAAAAAATCATCCTTCTTTCCGCATGAATAAGATCAATCATTTTCTTGAAAAGTAATCAACAAAAATTACATAATATTTGTGTCCTATTGTAGAATTTGTAGAAAATGGTCCACATACATCAAAGTGGACTCACTCCAAGGTTGCTCTAGATTTGTTATCTCAACCCTAGAAAGTGGATTTGACATATTTCCCCTAATGTGCACCCGTTGCAGACATCGTATTGGTCAAGGGTACATTTCGGGAGATTGGTGGTAATATGTTGCATGATTTGTAAGGCTCCATGGTGTAATTATCCTGTTGTCACCTACTGCAAAATGTGTTTTAGTGCAAAAGAGAAGAGAATCTTGTATTCATATTCCAAGCCACAGAAAGACTCAAAGTCTAAATTGGACCCTATCCATTGGAAAGTGTTCTGAAAAATATTTCCAACGATATGTGGAAGTCCTAAAATAGACTCATGGATCAAAAGATATGGCCTTCTAAAGATTCAATGATTCAAGCCTTACGAAAGGATGAATATCGAAGGTCTGATATAGGAGATTGCATATTGGAGGTCTAGCAATTTCAGAGATCAATGATTGCACATCAGAGCTACATGGAATATTGTTGATCACACTTCAGAGCTACATGAAATATCGGTGATTACTTAATCGAAGGTCCTGGCACATTGGTGATCGCATATCGATGATCATACATCAGTAACACAAAGAAGATTGTCGATCGCACATTAGGGATTCAATGCATCAAAGCAATACTATCGAAGCATCAAGCAATATCGCAACATCGGCAATTGGAACTCAAAAATTATGAACATGACAGTCTTTAAAGGTTTTTAAACACATAAATTTTTGATATAGTGTAAAACAGTCAGGGAACCCAGAAATAAGTTTACAAAGGATTTCCTCACCAAACCAAGGGCGAACATGCCCTTTCTCTCTCCTCCAACAGGACACGTGGCAGAATAGGACTGAATCCCATAAGGATGCGTAGCAACACAGGATTGGCTCCGATAAGGAAACATAAAAGTTGACATGGGCATGATGTGGCAGTATGGAAGGACATGTGGCAGTCTGTTATGGCATTTTGAGGGGGGCTATGGAGGCATATACGGGTGACACATGTCACCACTAGGACGTGTCACGTGGAAAGGATGACTTCACATCGGAGATCGCATATCAGAGGTTGATGGATATCTGCACTTTACAGTAGTGGACACTTTAAAAAGTACCAATAAGGGGGCTATGATATAAGGGTTGGTGCATAGCCACATAAAGAACAAAGAACCAAATGTGCGAGGTTGCTGTAAAGCATAGAGGGCTATTGGTGATCAAATAAATTGAAATGTCACATCTCCAGAGTAAAAACACTGATTGGAAATTGTTGAATTGAGGGGCTTTGATATTTTGCCAACACATGGTCTCTAGAGGAACTTAAAGGAAAGGGGTGCTAAGTTACTTACAAAGGAAAAAGGCCCCCTGATAGGAACAAAAGGCCCTAACACTCTGTTGCCAAGAGGGTGGTTGTAGCTGCTACAACACTTGGCGACACACTGGTAGAACTCCAGCTCTCTCAATGGACCTTGTTTCATGAAAAGAAAGTCTAACCCTTCCAGAAGTATTGTTCATTTCTTTGATCATCATGGTTTCCACACTAGCTTGATTAAAAGATGTAGTCCCTACCATTCTATTGATTGGTCAACGCACATTCCAAGCCGAGTCAACTTATTTATTTCAATTAGGGATGAGGGGTATATTGATACACAAGTAATATAATTGTTAAAGTTTAAGTTTCATCTATGGTGTTGCACTGCTACCAGCAGGCCTAGACAGTACCTCGCGAAGTCACGTAGGAACACAAGCATCGCTCTGCTGCCAGCGAACCTGGTCAGTACCTCAACAAAGTCACGTAGGAAAATAATCATTGCTCCATTGTCAGCGAACCTGGTCAATACCTTGGCAGAGTTACTTGCATCACCTCTCTGTGCAAGAAGCCTTTCTCTTCTTTCACCTTATTCATTTTTTATTTTTATTTTCAAAAAACTGTGCATAGGCACTTATTTATTTCAGAGGTGGAAGAGGGATCCCGACTTATTGAGAGAGGAAGAGGTTATTCCTTCAGATAAGTATGTTATGTATACCTATGACATACTTGTTAAGGTTTTCCCCCTCACCTTACTCTACTTGACTGAGCATACAAGGTTTAACCTAAAAGAACCGATTAGAGTAGGCAGTACTAGTTAACAGTGCAAGCGTTATGTTTTCACCAAGACTCACTCTGAAAATAATGTATTTTCCATCAAGGCATCATTGACTAAAGACAACAAGCTCTTCATAAAGAGAGAGGACAACATATAACCAAGTTTTGATAGTTCTACAAACCTCTTAGATTTTCCCAGCTTGTCTCGAGAGCCAAACATGGTTTTGTGCATTTGCTCTTTTTTATTCTATGGATGTTTTAGAACTCTCGAGACAAGCTAGGAAAATCTAAGAGAACTTGTACAAGGTGGGAAATATTAAGCGAACACCAAGACCATTGAATACTTCGCACACCTTTCCATGTGGAGGTGAAGCTATGATACACCAAGAGCACATCCATCACTCAGCAACATTGAAGCTTAACATGCACACCACCACCAACATGAACACACCAGATCTGTCGTGTCAAGTCATGTCATGAGTCATATCAGCCACATCACTATTGTGGGCCACACTATTGTAATCAATGTAATGTAACATGGAAGTCCAAGAGACCCACATGTAAATCTAAAGAGTCATGTAAAGTTGAAGAGTCATGTAAGTCAAACAGTCATGAGGGAAGTTGAATAGTCACAAGGGCCAGTTTTACCCTTGGCTATAAATACCCCTCATTTGTACATGCAAAATACTTTTCACCTTGGCTTCTCCCACATAACCTTGAGAGTCTGTAATATTTTCTTTCAGCGAGCAATGGATCCAACACCCCGCTATCGGGGTTAGTGATGTGATGGTGTATGGATCTGTCTTGGAAATTTCACTTAATTCATAAGCCGATTAACAAACCAGCATGTTTTGATGCATGTATTGTATTCATTTGTAAGACTATTCTTTGGACACTTGTAATGCATGTTTCTTTAACCTGTATTAAGACAGTTGAACTATTTTGGTTGTTTTAGTACATATGTTGTTGGAAATGTGTTGTAACAGTTTCTAACTTTGTCTTGCTTGTGTGGGCTATCCCATTGGACACCCAAAAGATTCATTATTGTAAACTTGTTATAAATCACGTCGCACTCATGTGGATTATTCCGTTGGGTGTTGTACGCGTTATTCATTCACCTTGTGTTTGTGACTACCGCATCCATGTGGACTAATCCACTGGAAGTTGTGCATGTCCTGTTATGTTGTGAGTCTCTTGCAGAGTTGGTACTATTCTATTTCAACCTGAGACTCACTTCCACCCTCTCCCTCTGTACTGAAAGAACTTTGACACAAGTGGAACTAAGCACTCACCGGGCACACGAACCTTGTTGTTCAAAGAAAAAGCATACCACTCTCATTTCATAACAAGCAAGAGTTAAGGCATATATTTAAGATAATGGTAATCGAGCCATCGTACCAGATGGGACTCCTACACCAAACGGTGTGAGGTCTAGTTTGGACTTCATATTGGGGATATCCCCTAAGTGTTGGCAGGTCCAACACTGTCAATAGTCAGCCACAAGAACCAGACATTTCTCTTTGAGAATAGCCTGATTCACCCCTGAGTACTTAGATCTATGTATTTTGTTAAGTTCACCTTGATGAAGGACTATTGAACCAAGCTCCCCTTCATTATATTTTTCAAACTACCTAACAATTGGAGTGCAGCAAAAATACCTACTAATAATATTCAAAGAACTCCTCTCTATAATATGCCCTACGCACTAGTCTCCAATCAACCCAGAGGCTGTCTCTAGGAGGATTTTATATCGTCTCAAAAACTTGTGTTCCGAGTGATAGAAAAATCTACAACATATTTTTGGCGTCGTTTTTGGGGAATGAATTTGAAATGCTTTTCCCTAGGTACAACAAATGTTTACATTTCCTCTATCAGGTGAGAAAGGGAAGTGCAGGTAGAAGATCTCTCACCTTGGAAAATCCACTGTCTCAATTTCATTGTAAACACCATGGCGAATCCACTATCTATATCTTTATTTGACCATCCTGGCTTTCAAGGGGCCTCATACTCACTCTAATGTTGAATAAAAAAAAACTTCTCCTGCATTTGAACTTGAGATCGCTCACCTAGAGAGGTTTTCAAAATGGCCCTTCCTGCATTCTTGGCCAACAAATTTTCCCCACTATATTTTTCTTCTATTAATGGTTATCCCAATCATGTCCCTTCATTTCATGAATGGAATACCTAATTTCCTAGATTCAGTGGAAACACAGATAGAAGGTTGGACCAACACCTTAAGGATTTTCATGAATGCATGGAACAACAAGGTATTTTTTTTTAAGATGCGCAAATGAAATTATTCATGTACTCTTTAGAAGAAGATTTTATAGTTTCGTATAGAACAATACCTCGTGGCAACATATCTTCCTTAAATAGTTTTCACATAGCATTCAATCATTATTTCAAAAGATTATATCCACCAGATTCTTTGTTTGAATTTTCTTGTGCATATTTTAATGTTGAAAATATTTTTGAGGTTAATGATCTTGCTGAAGATGTTTGTGAGGCTCCACTCCAAGAAGAAATATACTAGCATCAAGAAGCATCACCTAGTGATAAAGAAAGAGAAGAAAGATACATCATCGAGATGCAAACAAACCCTCAAAGATCTTATTCTACCAAATTTGATGATTCTCGTTCTTATGATGTGTACAACTCTGATGGAGATTCAAGTGATGCAGAACCACAATAGTCTCAATTATGGGAAGTTGCACAAGAAGAGGAGGCCCACCAGGAGGTTAAAAAAGAGGCTTCAGTTTGTGACTCACATCCTTCAAATGGAGAAAAACTTCAAGAACCTCCCCCGATCCATGAAGCATATGATTCAGAGGAGGATAATACTATCACAAATGTTCAGAGGGAGTTTCTTACCAGCAAGTGGGAAGAAGGTTTCCAGCAATAAATTTTTCAAGAAGATCCCAAAATTGAAGAGCCAAGCAAAGTCTGTGGTTGCCTATTGCAGAAATATTCCTCCCTGGAAATTGTTCAAGAAAGGGAGACAACTACAAACTTTCCTCATCAGTTCCATGATGCAGTAGTTGACTACATGGTATCTTTCTTTGGATTGCAACAATATACATCTATTCCAAGGTATGTTCAAATATTTTGTCTGGAGCTCTTATGGGGTGCATGCACATGTTAGCCATTGATTTTCAAGATCACAACCCAATTAGAAGGTTCATGGAGTAAATTAAAAGAGTTGAGCATCAACTATGAAGTTGGGGGCACATAGAAAAAAATTTGTCGAAATATTTTATGTGGTACATGTTTCTTTTAATTGTTGAATTTTAGAGAACGGTGGCATAAGATCCAGTACCCTGATGTTGAGATGGTATCATTGGAAGGTTGACTTCACCTGGGTCAACTGAGCCTTATACATAAGTAGGAATTGTATATAAATAAGCACACTAATTGCACATTTAATTTCCAGTTATTAAAATTTATTTTTATTCATTTCATTTTGATGAGGAAAGGACTCCTTGCAAATAAAGTTCCATAGAGATTTGCTGGTTGTATAATTTCATTATATTTTTGACTCCATGCCCAATGGTGAAGGATATTGGTCTGCAAGTTCTCAACACCTTGCCAACAAGGCATTGTCCCTAGTTGGAGCCAATGTTGTCACCTACTGCAAAATATGTTTTCAGTTGTCCAAAGTGAAAAAGAGAAGAGAAGTTTGCACTCATCTTCCAAGCCATAAAAAGAATCAAAGTCTAAATCAGACCCTCTCCATTGGAAATTTCTCTGAATAGGCTTTACAACAATATGTGGAAGTCTGAAAATGGACTCCTAGATCAAAAGATATGGCCTTCTAAATATTCAAGGATTCAAGCCTTAGGAAAGCAAGAATATCATAGGTCCAATATTGAAGATCGCATATCATAGGTCTAGCAATATCGAAGATCAACGATCATGCATCATAGCTACATAGAATATTGTTGATCGCACTTCAAAGGTGCATGAAATATTGGCGATTACTTAATCATAGGTCCTGGCACATCAGTGACACCAAGTGGATCAGCAATCGCACCTCAAGGATTCAATGCATCGAAGCAGGACAATCAAAGCATCAAGCGATATCCCAACATCGGCGGTCGGCAATCAGGACATTTAAACGTGAAATTCTTTAAAGGTTGTGAAACACATAAAGTTATAATATAGTGTAAAACCATCGAGGAACCCAGAGAAAGGTTTACAAAGGATTTCCCTGCCAAACCAAGGTTGAACAAACCAAGGGCAAACAAGCCCTTTCTCTCTCCTCCAACAGAACGCGTGGCGGAATAGGACTAGATTCGATAAGGACGCATGGTAGCATAGGATTGGCTCTAATAAGGAAACATGGAAGCTAACATCGGCATGGTGTGGCATTACAAAAGGACATGTGGTAGTCTGTTATGGCGTTTTGAGGGGGCCTATGTGGGCATATCTGGGTGACACGTGTCACCACTAGGAAGTTCCACATAGCAAGGATGGTGTCACATCGAAGATTGCATATCGGAGGTTGATGGATGTCGACACTTTACAACATTGGATACTTTAAAAAGTACCAATAAGGGGGCTCTGATATAAGGGTTGCACACAGTCACATAAAGAACAAAGAACCAAATTCATGGGGTTGTAGTAAATCAAAGAGGGCTATCAATGATCAGATACATTGAAATATCACATCTCCAAAGTAAAAACCCTGATTGGAAACTGCTGAATTGAGGGGCTCCAATATTTGGCCAACACACGGTCTCTAGAGCAACTTAAAGGAAATGGGTGCTAAGCTATTTAGAAAGGAAAAAGGCCCCTGGACAGGAACAAAAGGCCCTAGCACCTTAAGGCCAAGTCTTTGATCATGGTCGTCGGTCCTATGGAGGAAAATGTTGAAAGGGGATAAACATAAGGGGGCCAAGGAACATCAGAATTCATTGTTTTGTGATGTTTTAAGAGTAAAATTTCCATTAAGCCGAAGCTCTCGAATAGCACTATGGCAGTGTTACTAGGAATATCAAGCTCCGATAGTGAAAGGTAGGGTGTTATGTGATGGCTGAGTCAGCAGTTGTGATACCACTAAGGCCACCACTGTTAATTTCTCCTAATCTAGAAAGTGGGAATTCAAGTGGCAAAGAAGAGGCTTGGTCAAGGGAAATATCAAGAATGGCTTGGGGATACTTTCCTTATACATCATTCAGTTTTCCTTTTTTACCTATTATTATGTGATTTATGTGTATTTTCAAGAAAGGAATCAAATCCTTTGTACTCGTTTTGAGCAACAAACCATCACACACCGAGACAATTAGTCAATTGGATAGCTGGTCTTTAGCTAAGATATTTTGTAAATTGTTTATTCAAAGCTTCCCCTCTCCTTACAAATAGTGGAAAGAAAGACTTAAAACAAGTTCCGAAATTCTGCACCCAAAGGGGTCCAAATTTTGTGATTCCACTTTTGGTTCTATTTGCCTGTTCATGAGGGACTTGAGCAATACATTGCTAAATGTAAACAGATTGGTAAATTGGACTCATTTTGAAGGATTATGAAAGTATTTGGTGATTCCAATCAATGCAATATGAAATATTATTCCCCTTTGTTTATCACTTCATGTATGTTTTTCTCCCTCTGAAATAGTGTAATGAAGTTGTCGGTTTGATTTTGATTCAAGGTTTTATATTTGCTATAAGTAGTAATAGTACATGTAGTAATTACAGATTTACTTGTGTTATTTGATAGCCTATAGTTCATGTATGAGCACAAATTTACATATGCTAATTAGTGAAAAATGTATTCATGATGTATAGATCTTGGGACCTTAATTAGCGCTCCAAAGTTTCTTCCATTCCACCTCTTCATTCTTCCATACTTCTTCCAGAACATTGTTTCTTAGGATTATGTCTTGTTTCCAACCCTATGCATCAAATTCCCTCCTCTTTTTCCTCCTCTTCATTTTACTACAATGCCAATATTAAAGTTTTCTATTGTTTTGTGTCGGCCACCAAAACCAGACATTTCTCTTTGAGAATAGCCCGATTCACCACCTGAGTATTTAGATCCATGTATTTTCTTGATTTCACCTTGATTAAGGACTATTGAACCAAGCATCCTTTCATTATCTTTTACAAACTATGTGGCAATTGGAGTGCAACACAAATCCCTATTGATAATATTCAAAGCACTCCTCTCTATAAGATTCCCTAGGCGTTGGTCTCCAATTCACCTAGAGGTTTTCTCTAGGAGGCTTCTATATCATCTAAATAACTTGTCTTCCAGGTGATGTAAAAACCTATAATGTCTTTTTGGCACCATTGTCTAGGAATTAATTTGAACCACTTTTCCATGGGTATGACAAATTTTTGCATTCCCTCTATCGGGTGAGCAAGGCAAGTGTGGGTTGAAGATCTCTCACCTTGGTGAATCCACTGTCTCAATTTCATTCTAAACACCTTGTAAAATCCACTGTATATATTTTTTTTTGACCATCCTAGATTTCAAGAGGCCTCATACTCGCTTGGATGCTGAACAACAAAAAACTTCCCTGGCACTTGAACTTGAGATCACTCACCTAGAGAGGTTTTCAAAATGGCCCTTCCTACATTCTTGGACAACAAATTTTCCCCACTGTATTTTTCTTCTATTGTTGGTTATCCCAATCATGTACCTTCATTTTATGAATGGAATACCTATTTTCCTATATTCCGTGGAGACACAGATAGAAGGTCAGACCAACATCTTAAGGATTTTCATGAATGCATGGAACAACAGGGTATTGTTTTTGAAGATGCGCAAATGAAAATTTTCATGTACTCTTTAGAAGAAGATTTTAGAGTTTGGTATAGAACAATACCTTGTGGAATAATATATTCCCTAAAGAGTTTTCACATAGCATTCAATCATTACTGAAAAATATTATATCCACCAGATGCTCTATTTGAATATTGTTGTGCATATTTTAATGTTGAAAATATTTCTGAGGTTAATGATCCTGTTGAAGATGTTTGTGGGGCTCCACTCCAAGAAGACATACACTATCATCAAGAAGCATCACCCAGTGATTAAGAAAGAGAAGAAAGAGACATCATCGAGCTGCAAACAAATCCTCAGATATCTTATTCCACAGAATTTGATGATTCTCCTTTTTATGATGTGTATGACTCTAATAGAGTGTCAAGTGATGCAAAACCACAACAGTGTCAGTTATGGGAAGTTGAACAAGAAGAGGAGACCCACAAGGAGGTTGACAAAGAGGCTCCAGTTTGCAACTCACATCCTTGAAATGGATAAAAAGTTCAAGAACCTCCCCCGATCTATGATGCATATGATTCAGAGGAGGATAAGGTTGTCGCGGATGTTCAAAGGGAGTTTCTTACCAGCAAGTGGGGAGAAGGCTTCTAGCGACAAATTTTTCAAGAAGAGCCCAAAGTTGAAGAGCCAAACAAAGTTTGTATTTTCCTGTTGTAGAAATATTCCTCCCCGGAAATTGTTCAAGAAAGGGAGATAGCTACAAATTCTCCTCATTAGTTCCATGATCCAGTAGTTGACTACATTGTATCTTTCTTTGGCCTGCAATAGTATACATCTATTCCAAGGTATGTGTCAAACCTTTGGTCTTAAGCTCTTTTAGGGTGCATTCACATGTTAGCCACTGATTTTCAAGATCAAAACCCAATCAGAGGGTTCATGGAGGAGATTAAAAGGGATGAGAATCAACTATAAAGTTGGGGGCACATAGAAAATTTTTTGTGCAAATATTTTATGTGGTACATGTATGTTTTAATTGTTGAATTATATAGAACGATGGAATAAGGTCCAATACCTTGATGTTGAGATGGTATTATTGGAAGGTTGACTTCACTTGGGTCAATTGAGCCTTATACATAAGTAGGAATTGTATACAAATAAGCTAACTAACTACGCATTTAATTTCCAATTATTAGAATTTATATTTCTGCATTTCATTTTGATGAGGAAGGGACTCCCTATAAATAAAGTTCCATGGAGATTTTCTATTTGTATAAGTTCATTATATTTTTTACTCCATGCCCAATGGTGAAGGCTACTGGTCTGCAGGTTCTTAGCACCTTGTCATCGAGGCATTGTCCCCAGTTGTAGCCAATGTTGTCACCTACTACAAAATGTGTTTTTAGTTGTCCAAAGTGAAAAAGATAAGAGAAGTTTGTAGTCATCTTCCAAGCCACAGAAAGACTCAATGTCTAAATCATACCCTCTCCATTGGAAATTTCTCTGAATCAGCTTTCCAATGATATGTGGAAGTCCGAAGATGGAATCCTGGATCAAAACATATGGCCTTCTGAAGATTCAATATTCAAACCTTAAGAAAGGAGGAATATCGGAGATCGCATATTGGAGGTCCACCAATATCGAAGATCAGTGATCGCACATGAGAGTTGCATAGAATATCAACGGTCATACTTCAGAGCTACATGAAATATCAACGATTAGTTAATCAGAGGTCTTGGCACATTGGTGATCACATATCGGTGATCGCACATCAGCGACACCAAGCGGATCGGCAATCGCATATCAACAATCACACATTGGGGATTTAATGCATTAGAGTAGGAAGATCAGAGCATCAAGCGATATCGCAACATTAGTAGTAGGAAATCAAAACTTCTAAACATGGCAGTCTTTAAAGTTTGTGAAACAAAGAAAGTTATGATATAGTGTAAAACCGTTAGGGAACCTAAAACTAATTTTACAAAGGATTTCCCCACAAAACCAATGGCGGATGAGCCCTTTCTCTCTCCTCCAATAGGACGCATGGTGGAACAGGACTGGCTCTGATAAGGATGTGTGGTGGCATGGGATTGGCTCCAATAGGCACACATGGTAGTTGATGTTGGCACGACGTCACAGTACAGAAGGACACGTGGCAATATTTTCTGGCATTTTGAGGGGGCCTATGGGGGAATATCCTGGTGACATGTGTCACCACTAGGAAGTGCCACATGGAAAGGATTACATCACATTGGAGATCGCATATCGGATGTTGATGGATCTCGGAACTTTATAGCAGTGGGCACTTTAAAAAGTACCGATAAGGGGGCTATGATATAAGGGTTGGGCAAAATCACATAAACAACAAAGAACCAAAGGTGCAGGGTTGTGACAAAGCATAGAGGGATATCGGTGATCGTAGAAATTGAAATATCGCGTCTCCAAAGTAAAAAAACCCGGTTGGAAACTGCCAAATTAAGGAGCTCTGATATTTGGCCAACACACAGTCTCTAAATGAACTTAAAGGAAAGGGGGGCCAAGCTATTTACAAAGGGAAAAGGCCCCCGAATAAGAAAATAAGGCCCTAGGACCTTAAGGTCAAGCCTTCGGTCATGACCCTCAGTCCTATGGAGGAAAATGATGAAAGGGGCTAAACATAAGGGGGAAAAGGAACATCGGAATTCGTTGTTTTGTGATGTTTTAAGAATAAAATTTCCATTAAGCCAGCTGTGATGGATGAGTCTATAGTTGTGATACCACTAAGGCCACCACTATTAATCACTCGCAACTCTAGAAAGTGAGAATTCAAGCGGTTAAAGAGGAAAGAGACAATCGAATTGACCGAGTAACCGAAGAAGAGAATCATGGCAGAGACGTTGCCTGATCAGGGGAAATATCAGGAAAGGCGTGGGGATACTTTCCTTATCCATCATTCATTTTTCCTTTTTTACCTATTATTCTGTAATTTATGTGTATTTTCAATAAAGGAATCAAATCCTTTGTAATCATTTTAGCAACAGAGCATAGCACAGTGAGACAACTAGTCAATCAGATAGTTGGCCTTTAGCTGAAATATTTTGTAAATTGTTGATTCAAAGCTTCCCCTATCCTCACAAATATAGGAAAGAAAGACTTGAAACAAGTTCCGGAATTCTGCACCCGATGGATCCAAAATTTGTGATTCCACTTTCGGTTCTATTTTCCTATTCATGAGCGACTTGAGTGATACATTACTGAATGTAAATGGACTAGTGAATTGGACTCATTTTGAAGGATTAATGAAACTCTTTGGTGATTCCAATCAGAGCAATGTGCAATATGTTTGCCCTTTTTTTATCACTTCATGTATGTTTTTCTCCCTTTGAAATAGTGTAATGAAGTTGTCGCTTTCACTATGATTCATGGTTGTATATTTTCTGCTAAGTAGTAATAGTACATGTGGTAATTACAATTTAATTGTGTTATTTGATAGCATACAGTACCTGTATGAGCAATATTTACATATTCTAATTAGTGACAAATGTGTTCATGATGTATAGATCTTGGGACCTTAATTAGCACTCCACTATTTCTTCCATTCCAGCTATTCAGTCTTCCATAATTATGTCGAAACATTGTTGCTTAGGATTATGTATTGTTTATAGCCCTATGCATCGAATTCTCTCCTCTCTTTCCTCCTCTTCATTTTACTACACCGCCAATATTGAAGTTGTCTATTGTTGTGTGTCAGCCACCAAAACCAGACATTTCTCTTTGAGAATAGCCTGATTCACACCCTGAGTATTTAGATCCATGTGTTTTCTTGATTTCACCTTGGATTAGGACTATTGAACCAAGCCCCCCTTCATTATATTTTTCAAACTATGTGACAACTAGAGTGCATCATAAATCCCTACTGGTAATATTCAAATCACTCCTCTCTATAAAATGCCCTCGGCGTTGGTCTCCAATCAACCCAAAGGTTGTCTCTAGGAGGCCTCTATATCGTCTGAAGCACTTGTGTTCCAAGTGATAGAAAAAGATACAATATATTTTTTGTGTTGTTGCCAGGGAACAAATTTGAAATACTTTTACCTAGGTATGACAAATTTTTACATTCCCTCTTTTGGGTGAGCAAGGGAAGTGTGGGTTGAAAATCTCTCACCTTGGTGACTCCACTATCTCAATTTAATTATAAGCACCTTGGCAACTCCACTGCCTATATATTTATTTTACTATCCTAGATTTCAAGAGGCTGCATACTCGCTCTGATGTTGAAAAGCAAAAAAATTCCCCTGCATATGAACTTGAGATCACTCACCTAGATAGGTTTTTCAAATAGTCCTTCCTGCATTCTTTGTCAACAAATCTTACCCACTGGAATTTTATTCTATTGCTGGTTATCCCAATCATGTCCCTTCAATTCATGAATGGAATACCTATTTTCATATATTCCACGGAAACAAAAATAGAAGGTCGGACCAACACCTTAAGGATTTTTATGAATGCATGGAATAGCGAGGTATTGCTTTTGAAGATGCACAAATGAAATTGTTCATGTAATCTTTAGAAGAAGATTTTATTGTAAACACCTTGGCAACTCCACTGCCTATATATTTATTTTACCATCCTAGATTTCAAGAGGCCTCATACTCGCTCTGATGTTGAAAAGCAAAAAAATTCCCCTGCATATGAACTTGAGATCACTCACCTAGAGAGGTTTTTCAAAATAGCCGTCCTGCATTCTTTGTCAACAAACCTTACCCACTAGAATTTTATTCTATTGCTGGTTATCCCAATCATGTCCCTTCAATTCATGAATGGAATACCTATTTTCCTATATTCCGTGGAAACAAAAATAGAAGGTCGGACCAACACCTTAAGGATTTTTATGAATTCATGGAATAGCGAGGTATTGCTTTCGAAGATGCACAAATGAAATTGTTCATGTAATCTTTAGAAGAAGATTTTAGAGTTTGGTACAGAACAATACCTTGTGGAATCATATCTTCCTTAAAGAGTTTTCTCATAGCATTCAATCATTATTGCAAAAGATTATATCCATCGGATGCTCTATTTGAAGATTGTTGTGCATATTTTAATCTTGAAAATATTTCTGAGGATAATGATCTTGTTGAAGATGTTTGTGGGGATCCACTCCAAGAAGACATATACTAGCATCAAGAAGCATCACCCAGTGATCAAGAAAGAGAAGAAAGATACATCATCGAGCTGAAAACAACCCCTTAAAGATCTTATTCTATCAAATTTGATGATTCTCCTTCTTATGATGTGTATGACTTTGATGGAGAGTCAAGTGATGCAGAACCACAACAGTCTCAGTTATGGGAAGCTACACAAGAAGAGGAAGCCCACTAGGAGGTTAAGAAAGAGGCTTCAGTTCATGACTCACATCCTTCAAATGGATAACAAGTTCAATAACCTCCCCTGATCTATGATGCATATGATTTAGAGGAGGATAAGTTTTGAGCCTCCATTTTGTCCAGATTTTCATGATTTTACTGAATCATTTTATGCTTGTACTAAGTGTCTATAATCATTATTATTCTTTTTATGCATTATGAAGTTATTATTTAGAGGAATTTATAGCTTAAAGTTGTTTTTCTATGAACTCTTCTTGTTTTGTTAATTTGAAGAGTATTTAATGTGAAAATGTTATTAATGTTAAGCTCTTTTGTGGCAGGTGCTAACAGTTCCTGTACTAGCAGTGCTTGTACCAGTTTTTCTTGTACTAGAAGTACAAGAGATACTAATTCTATTGGCTTTGATAGCTTGGCATGGACCTTGACATTCCCTGGGAGAAGTCATGCTTACCATTTACTTACTTGTAGATGTAACAAGAAATTGCCACATTCATTGCAGTATAAGATTCTTCTCAAACTATTGTTTAAAACTGAGTTGATCATGTTTTTATGCATATTTCAATGTGCATTGGTCCTGCATTCACCTTCCTGTATCATCCAACGTTCCTGCACCACACGTCGAATTCTTGCACCAATTCAGATTTTACAACATTCCTACACCAATTCAGTTCTACAACAACATTCCTACACCAATTTGGGGCTTTCATACATTGACACATTTTTGGGAAAAAATGAAAGAGGTTTTTGTTAAAAATGCTATTTGAACACTTCCACATGATTCAAGATACACCCAAGTCATACGGACTTATATTTAGGGAATAATTAATGCTTCAGCCCCGAATTTGCAGCAATTTCCAGACTTCCGATTTCCTCCTTGATTTCCATGTTGGTCGTAGAAAATCTCAAAATTCCAAAACATGGGTTTTTTTCCCAACATAGGAAATTGAGTAATATTAAGGTGGTTTCCCAAAAATCATAATGGTTAAGAAGATACGAAGAGTTATTTGGAGGCGGTTTGTTAAAAATACCAATTTTTTCTAAAATTCTAAAAAATGCCCAGATTTGGAAAATTCGTGTCAAATATTCATTCTTTTAATAGGGAACAGTTCTACTGATATTATATTTGATGAGAATTAGTTGGGATTCAATACCCGTGTTATTTTCTAAGAAATGGCTTGTCTAAATCCAAAATTATCATGTAAAAATATTATAAAAGAAAGGAGTTATGCAGGTGTGAGGGGATGGTATTAGTGAAATCACATATTTTTGTAGAGTAGAGGGATCGAAATTGATGTGTAGGGAAGGGAGGAGTTGTGTGCCTAGTGGGATTATACCTAGAGGGGACCACTGGAGACAATACTACATCATTCCATAATTTTGTAACAAGACTTTGAAATGAATTTATTTGGCATTCGATTCTGTGCCTTTGTTCCTTCTGAATGATTTGAAGATTGTGATTTAATTGTTGTAAGGGCAACGAGCTAGGTGGTTGGGCCCACTAGACAGTCCATTGTCCCATTCCTCTTACGATTTCTTTGCATTTTGTTTTGATAGTTGCATGGTGTTTAAGTGTGATTTGATACATTTTTCAAATCTCATTCCATAATTTTATTTTATGCTTTGATTGCTTGATTTGTAATTTGATTCCATTACTCTAGACATTTGAAGTTAATGATATCGTTAAGCATTTTTATGAATGCAGGATATAATGATGAAGGAAACAATTGTTGTTAAATAATTCTGGTTGATTTCAATTATTTATTATCCTAAGCATTCATGTCTACCTAGAAACCATAGTTTAGATGTAAAGTTGCTCCTCGCATTTTGGGGAAGAATTGCATCCATTCCTAGAGCCTTAAAGCCTAGATAAGCATAAGAAAAGATTATCATATTTTTTTATTGGCAAGTGAATTTCTCACAAGAATTCTTGGAATGTTTTAAGTTTAAAAAGTTATATCCCTTCATCATAATTGACTGCTGACTCAGGCCATACACATATGTAAAATATTTTCTGTGTTGAAGAAAAAAGTCCTTAATGATCAAGGTGCGCTTGGAAGCAGCAAATGTATTCATCTTATTTGTTCATTCTGCACACTTTCCTTAGACTTGAATATTGAATAATTTCTAGAGAAGTAGTATAATTTAGATTTCTTTTAAAATATTTCGATGGTTTCATTAGATTAATTGGAAAGAATTTGCCTTATGTTTTATTCCATGTTTTTCATCTTTGCAACATAGCAGTAATCTTTTAAGTGGTTTTTTCATTCTTTATTTCTTGAATCACTTTCTTTTCAATGGGGCCTACATTCCCTTGTCTCCTGGACAACTAAGGAAGACTTACTGCAGGAGTCAACTTAACCCAGAAGAGGAGCCAAAAGTAGATTCCCAAAGTGTGTTCACTTTACTTTCGAAATGTCTTGTTCCTTTTCCATGAATGATATTTCTTTTGAATTTCTTGCCAAATCTTGGTTTTTATTTGACATATCCCTGAGGTTGTATTCTGGCATATATTGTGATATGCCTTTGATTTTACTTGCCCGGATTGACAAATTAAAGTTTGGTGTAAATCTTGCATTTATACCACCCGACAATAAGATTGTCACAAATGTTCAATGGGAATCGCTTACCAGCGAGTGGGGAGAAGGCTTCTAATGACAAAATTTTCAAGAAGAGCCCAAATTTGAAGAGCCAATCAAAGTTTGTGGATACCTGTTGAAAAAAGTTTCCTCCTTTGAAACTGTTCAAGAAAGGGAGACAACTACAAATTTTCCTCATCGGTTCCATGATCCATTAGTTTCCTACATGGTATCTTTCTTTGGCCTACAATATTATACATCTATTCCAAGGTATGTGTCAAACCTTTGGTCTAAAGCTCTTATGGGGTGCATGCACATGTTAGCCACTGATTTTCAATATCACAACCCAATTAGAAGGTTCATGGAGGAGATTAAAAGATGAGCATCAACTATCAAGTTGGGTGCACATAGAAAAATTCTTCTCCAAATATTTTATGTGGTACATGTCTGTTTTAATTGTTGAATTTCTAGAGAACGATGGCATAAGGTCCAGTACCTTGATGTTGAGATGGTATCATTGGAAGGTTGACTTCACTTGGGTCAATTGAGCCTTATACATAAGTAGGAATTGTGTATAAATAAGCTCACTAACTGCGCATTTAATTTCCAATTATTAGAATTTGTATTTCTGCATTTCATTTTGATGGGAAAAGGACTCCTTGCAAATAAAGTTCCATGGAGATTTGCTGGTTGTATAATTTCATTATATTTTTGACTCCATGCCCAACCGTGAAGGCTACTGGTCTATAGGTTCTCAGCACCTTGCGAGCAAGGCATTGTCCCCAATTGGAGCCAATGTTGTCACCTACTGTAAAATGTGTTTTTAGTTGTCCAAAGTGCAAAAGAGAAGAGATGTTTTCAGTCACCTTCCAAGCCACAAAAATACTCAAATTCTAAATTAGGCCCTCTCCATTGGAAATTTCTCTGAAAAATATTTCCAACGATATGTGGAGTCCGAAAATGGACCCCTGGATCAAAATATATGGCATTTTGAAGGTTCAAGGATTAAAGCCTTAGGAAAGGAGGAATATCGAAAGTTTGATATCAGAGATTACATATTGGAGGTCCAAAAATATCGAATATCAGCGATCGCACATCAGAGCTACATAGAATATCGGCAATCACACTTCAATGTTGCATGAAATATCAGTGATTTCATAATCGAAGGTCCTGGCACATCGGAGATCACACATCAGTGAAACCAAGTGGATCGGTGATCGCGCATCGGGCATTCAATGCATCAGAGCAGGAAGATCGGAGCATTAAGCGATATCACAACATCAGCGGTCGGTAATAGGAACTACTAAACGTGACAGTCTTTAAAGGTTGCGAAACACATAAAGTTCTGATATAGTGTAAAACCACCAAGGAACCCAAAAATATGTTTACAAAGGATTTAATTGTAAACTGAAGGGCAGACGGGCCCTTTCTCTCTCCTCTAGCAGGACACATGACGACATAGGACTAACTCTGATAAAGACATGTGGTGGCATGGGATTGGCTCCAATAAGGACACATGGCCGCTGATGTCGACATGACGTGGAAGTACAGAAGGACACATGGCAGTCTGTTATGGAATTTTGAGGGGGAATATGGGGACATATCCAAGTGACACATGTCACCACTAGGAAGTGCCACATGGCAAGGATGGTGCCACATCATAGATCGCATATTGGAGGTTGATGGATGTCAACACTTTACACCAATGGAAACTTTAAAAAGTATCGATAAGGGGGCTTCGATATTAGGGTTGGTGCACAGTCGCATAAAGAACAAAGAACTAAAGGCGTGGGGCTATGATAAAGCATAGAGGGTTATCAGCAATTGGAGAAATTGAAATATCACTTCTCCAAAGTAAAACCCCGATTGGAAACCATCAAATTAAGGGGCTATGATATTTTTCTATCACACGATCTCAAGAGGAACTTAAAGGAAAGGGGCACTTATTTATTTACAAAGTAAAAAGGTCCCCAGACAGGAACAAAAGTCCCTAGTGCCTTAAGGCTAAGCCTTCAGCCACGGCCCTTGGTTCTATGGAGGAAAATGTTGAAAGGGGCTAAACATAAGGGGGCCAAGGAACATCAATATTCATTGTTTTGTGATGTTTTAAGGATAAAAGTTCCATTAAGCCAAAGCTCCCTAATAGCATTATGGCAATGTTACTGGGCATATCAGGCTTCAATAGTGAAAGTCAGGGAGTTATGTTATGGATGAATTAGTAGCTATGATACCACTAAGGCCAACACTACTAATTACTCTAAGCTCTAGAAAGTGGGAATTCAAGTGGTTAAAGAGGAAAGAGACAATCGAATCGACCGAGTAACTGAAGAAGAGCATCGTGGTAGAGACATGGCCTGATCAGGGGAAATATCAGGAATTGCGTGGGGATACTTTCCTTATCCATCATTCAATTTTCCTTTTTTTACCTATTATTTGGTAGTTTCTATGTATTTTCAAGAAAGGAATCAAATCCTTTGTAATCATTTTGAGCAACAATGCATTGCACACCAATATAGCTAGTCAATCGAAAAGCTGGCCTTTGGCTGAGATATTTTGTAAATTGCTGATTCAAAGCTTCCCATCTCCTTAAAAATAGAGGAAATAAAGACTTAAAACAGTCTCTAGAATTCTGCACTAGAGGGGTCCAAACTCTGTGATTTCATTTTTGGTTCTATTTGCCTAATCATGAGGGACTTGAGTGATACATTGTTGAATGTAAACGGACTAGTGAATTGGACTCATTTTGAAGGATTAATCAAACTCTTTGGTGATTCCAATCAGAGCAATGTGTAGTATGTTTCCCTTTGTTTATCACTTCATGTATGTTTTTCTCCCTCTGAAATAGTGTAATGAATTTGTTGGTGTCACTTTGATTCATGTTTGTATATTTGCTGATAAGTAGTAATAGTATATGTGGTAATTACAAATGCAATTGTGTTATTTGATAGCCTATAGTACCTATATGAGCACAGATTTACATATGCTAATTAGTGACAAATGTATTCATGATGTATAGATCTTGGGACCTTAATGAGCACTCTATTGTTTCTACCATTCCACCTCTTCAGTCTCCCATAATTCTTTCGAAACATTGTTTCTTAGGATTTGATCTTTTTTCCAACCCTATGCATCGAATTCCCTCCTCTCTTTCCTCCTCTTCATTTTACTACAATGCCAATATTAAATTTTTCTGTTTTTGTGTGTCGAACACCAAAACCAAACATTTATCTTTGAGAATAGCTTGATTCACCCCTGAGTATTTAGATCCATGTATTTTCTTGAGTTCACCTTGATGAAGGACTATTGAACCAAACCCCCCTTCATTTTCTTTTACAAACTATGTGACAATTGCAGTGTAACGGAAATCCCTACTAATAATATTCAAAGCACTCCTCTCTATAAGATGCCCTAGGAACTGGTCTTCAATCAACCTAGAGGTTGTCTCTAGTAGGATTCTATATTGTCTGAAGCACTTGTGTTCGAAGTGATAAAAAATGCTACAACATGTCCCATGCACTTATGCCAAAGTTCTCCAACATCTCGACTCTTCTCATTTTTTTCCTTGCTACTTAGTGTAGTGCAAGCTTCCACCCCAAGTTTGTAGAGATTCTTCACTTGAACCCAATCTATTTCACCTACCAAGTAGCTACATGTCTCGGAAAGGATTTCCCCTTACTGAAAAAAATAGCATAGCCATGATCCTCCAATACAGCTACCGAGATCAAGTTCTTCTTTAGCATAGGTACATACATAACATCTTTCAGATGAAGACGGGAGCCTAAATCCACCTTAAAGGTTATGGTACCAATTCCTTTGGTACTGTACCGCCCATCATCCCCAAGTTCTATGTGCATATGGAGATTCTTCTCCTCTAGGCTACTGAAGAATTATTTTCATCTCGTCATATGGAACAAGCCACCTAATTCTAAATACCATATGCTCCCCATTATAGTGCTTGTCATGCATGCAATCAGGGTGAAGTCTAATTCAAATTGTGATGCAAGTACTTCACCTCCTGCTCCTCCTGACATTAGGGGAATTTCGAGGTCTAAAATAGGCCTCCTAAGGAAATTATAAAATAATAGTGGAAATAATAAAATAAAATTATATTACATCATCAAATTTTAGAGGGAAAAAAGAAAAAATTGTTTTTTAAACTTGTATTTTTAACTTATCTCCCTATGGGTTTACTCAAGTTTAGAGCGAAACCACTTGTTGGATGAAAAAATTGATTCCTTATCCAATGAGTACCCATGCTGCATATTTTTGATGGACCCTACTACACAAAAAATGATAAATACATGAAAATGTGATTGCAATCATGTTTTTTCATCTATTTCTCATTTTTCATGTAGCAGGGTCCTGTTATCACCCCAAGAAACTCTCCTAGGTTGTATATTAGAGATGCTCAGGAACATTACAAACTCAACATAAAATGTTGGAAAATGGTGGATGAATGAAAGAAATGTTGCATATTCAAGCTGGATAACCACTCCTACTATGCTTGACCCCAGACATGGGTGAACACCCCCAGACTACAAGGCTTTAGACCACCAATTACTCATAGTTTAAAGAAAATGTGATGATGGAGAAGACTGACCACACCAGCAGACGCACAGGACCCTGTGATGGCTGGCTGCAACCAGTTAAAAGGTCTATAAATCTGTTTCCTAATACACAAACAAGATGACAACTCTTTGGCATTAAAATAATAGAAACCTGCATACAAATTCAATGATATATGCTAAATTCTAACACAGAGGTGGGATGACAGCCCCTCTAATGCTACACATTAACAGCACATGAATAAATGCATAGCAGGCACAACCTGGAACAAAGAAGAAGAAGTGGAAAGTGAACAATTAACAGCAAAAGAAGCTTGCATTAGCTGAAAATGAAGACGAGACGCTGCAGGTATCACAGTAGTTACATTCTCCAGAAGTTTAAGCTTACAACAAAATAACATTCATCAACCTATTACATTCTGTCTTCTGGATATATATAGAGGTTGATTACAAAATTGCTTTGCATAACCTATGCGTGGAGGGGTCATAACTGACCACCAACCACATTTACAATCTGAAATGGGCCTCTGCTACGATCTGATTGTCTTTAATGGAAAAATTGGCCTTTTCTGATGCTCTATTGTCCTTCTCTGATCAAGTGGAGTACTGACTGATACAATCCCATAACTGATAAATGCTGTTATCTGCCCGAGGTCATCCATTTTCTCCTTTGGCCATTCTGTCTTTTAAATGCGGTTGCTGAGGAATTCAATGCGTGGAGGACCAGATCAGGGTCTCCTTCCTCCTTTGGGTGCACAGGATTTCCAAAGAACACGAAAAATGCGTTGAAAACTGGCGGGAGGCGGTGGAAGACACAGAGGCATTACAGGGATCAATAGCAGCCATTGGATCAAACAAGCGGACGGTGGAGATTAATCTACGAAGGAGATCAAAAGAAAGGGAGGTGGTAGATCGTTGGCTGTTGGATCTCGAGCACGGAGATCCAACGGTCGACGAGCACGGAAGTTGCGTGAAACTTAACAAGCGGGAGACCGGCGGTTTCACGGGCGGGCGGTTTCCCCGCACCGCCTATCGGGGCTCAGCGTTTCCATATAATGGGAAGCAATCCAATAATATTGCGACACGTGGCAGTCCAAAACCATGCCCCGTGGGTTAATGCGTGCGCAAGTCGCGCGATCGGGGGAAGCGTCCACCATTGATCTCGCAATGGACGGCCAAATGACATGGGAAGTGAATGATGTTTAACACGTAGGAGAAAGGCCGTAGCGGCGCGGGAACCGTTGGATGAGGGTGATCAAAGGTTGTGATTGCGGCAAATAAACAGAGATGCAAATGAAGATAGGCGCGGGGTAACGTTCTTAAGCGTCGAGTGCTTAAGGCAAAACAAGTTTGAACAGGGTTTTGGATAGAGTGTTTTAACCGAGAACAAAAAGGCTTTAGGAAACAATAAAAATGGTGGGGCTGGGAGAATATGAGGAGAATGAAGGAGGAGAAGGTAGAAAATCCTACTACAAGCTTTCATTTCGGAAAAAACCCACCATTAGAACCAAATTGACCTTTAAACGCTGAATTTTATAGCAGAGCTAACACTGGCTCCTTCTAGGGATGAGATCCTCCCTGTGAGGTCTCAAGAACCTGCAGATCAATGCCTTCATGCAAAACCAACTTTTAAAAATTGTGCCTAGTATCCATTGGGCATGGAGTCAAACCAGGTCTACACTAAAAACTGAAAAAGAAACTGCTTACAATCATTAAGGCCAGAGGACCTTAAACAACATAAACATTCAAAAATTGGCCAACTAATGAGCCATCAAAATTGTTTCTCCTACTCTCAGCTCCTTCATCATAAAGCTACAAAACAGGATTTATTTGATCCTTTACCTCGAAAATTTTAGGACATTTGAGCTTAATAGGTAAATATGGATCAACTTTCATCTCCCTTCTCTGCGCTCTCCTCCTTGGATGTTCATCATGGGAGCCTTTGTACACCTGCTGAATAACCATGTTTTTTGTGTACTTATCTGTGTCATTTGAGGTCTGCACAACTAATACGAATGGTGAACCTTTGTTTCCTTGTGCAGGGGATATATAGACATCATCTGCTCCTTTATTTTTGTTTAAACAATCCTCATCCAAGGAGGAGTTCCAAGACTGTGCATCTTCTTCCTCTGTCATCTGATAAGCTACCATTTTAATCTATGTGGAGGCCATCTAAGCAGGTTTCAGAATATCAAGACTGAGATGATCATTTTCAGCCTTAAGCATTGGATTTTGTTATGCCTCAGTGTTGAAGGGGCAACTGTGAGGGATTCTCTTTTGAGCAGACAGAGAAACAAAAGATGATGGAGAACTTTCCTCTCCCTTTTTAATCACTGGACTGGGGACAAAAGCAGGCTAGAAAATTAGCAGATTTGCATAATCATGGGAAGATGGGCTGGCTTCAGGCACATATTCTTGGCGGACGAAGGGACCTTCTGCTGGTTGCTGCTGCTGATCAACTTGTTGTTCTGCAGCTACAACAAATTGTTGAGCAATGCCTTTGGATAATGCTTCTTCAAAAGTAGCTCTGGTTAGGAAAGGAGCACCTTCCAAACCATGGACCTCCTGCTCTTGTTGCACTTCTTCCATGACTATTTTCTATAAAAGGGGCCTCACCCCTTTGTCTTCATTTGTTATCTTATTTCTTTGCGAAATCTGCAAATGCTCATTTGCTCCTCTATGTGGATTTGGAGTTGGAAGAGAAAAGGAACAATGAGCTCCTGCTTCTTCAAAATGCTACTCAGCCTTTAGTTTGGAAACTTCAAAGCTAAAAACTCAATCATCCTAGCTAATTCATCGATCTCAAGCTCTGAGGATGATGAGGACTCACCTCCCTGATTTCTCCTTTCAGCATCACCTTCAAGTCTTTCTGCAGCAATAATGTTTTCTTCCACTTCAAAGGCTGCATCTTGCATATCAGCCAAAGAAGTACATCTTCTTTCTCTTAACAGCAAGCAGAACTGAGAATCGAAGGCATTAGCATAAGTAAGCATGATAGAAACAGGGGTAGGCTTTACTTCAGCTGGCATTCTGTTGTACATATGATTGAATCTGATGTTGAAATCAGACAACAGCTCACCATCTTCTCTTTGCAAGCCCCCAAATTCCGAATGATAAAAGAGTAGATCTTTATTATTCCCCCAGTGATTTAAAAATACATCATCTAAAGCTTCAATGTCTGCAATAGACCTAGGGGGTAATTCTCTGAACCATTTTCTAGCTTCCCTATCTAGGCTTTGAACAAAAACCCTCATCCAAACATCCTCTTCATTGATATCCAGGTTATCAGCATAACTATAAAATGCCTCTAAATGCTCTTCAGCTATTACTCCTTCTGCACCAGTAAACTTTGGCATAAATTCTTGATAATCTCCTGCAGGCATGGCATTCAAAGGGGTAGGAAAGACTAAGGGTCCATAACTAGTAGAAGCTATTCTTTCTATCTTTGTGAGGGCTTGTTGGCTTGCCATGACTGAAGTATATGAAGGATACTGGTGGACTGAGTGGTATTAAACAATGAAAAGAACGACAGAGACAGAGGAATATGATGGACAACATGGAAAGCTTCTTTCTTTGAACTGGAATCTGAAAGGGAGATGAATAACTAAGGAGCTAATTGAATCTCTGAAGGTGACTGTCACTAACAGAGATACACGGGACTTTCAAGGCTTACCTGATCCTGGTGCTCCTTACTGCGATATTTTCTTCTGTTGAACGATCTTCTCAGGATCAATCACTAGTTCAGCTGATGATTTCTGAAGATATCTCTGAACATGCCTCACCAACGGCCAAAGATCTCCCACTAGTTGGTCTCTAGTTTGCTTTGGGCCTTCTTTCCCTTGCCTTTCTTTCCCTTCGCAACCAAGAAAAATTCTCTTCCTCCTCAGATTTGGATGTTACTCCATCTCTAGTGTTCCGTTGAATTTCTTCTTGCACCAGATCAGACCAAAGTATCTCCAAATTTGGAAATTTGTCCCTTCCATTTACAGAGTTGTGGTATTTATGCTAGGATTTTGTAAGGACTAGGAGAGTTAGGCTCACTAGTTATAAAGAGGGAATATTTTATCCAACTCCTCCAAGATCATATCAAAATTGAGTGAACCTGGAGAGGTAATGTAGAATGGTTTCTCCTTTCTGCATGTGGATTCTTCTGAGTGTTTCCCTCAATGCCAATTTGTTGGCATCACTACCATTTTTTAATAGCTCAATGAGTGTCTTCCACATAGCAAAAGGAGTCTCCTTTCCATGTAAATTCAATACTATGTGGTCTCTCACACCCTCCAGGATGATCCTCATGGCTTTTGCGGTATCCTTATTCCATTGGGCTAACTACTGAGCATCTGATACCACTAGCTTTGGAATGTCAATTTTGGTGTACTCCAGCACACCAGTATCATCGAGCACTACTTTGATCTTATCCTTCCAGGCTATGAAATATGAGGTTCCCTCAAGAGCATACTCCAAGCTCAATCTGTCGAAAGACATTTTCCCACACAAAATAAAAACTGCTTCACTGAATGTGCAAATCGAAAATTCTAAAGTAGAAGATCCATTAACTCATTTCTAGTGTGATTTCTTCTCTGATACCATGTAGAAATTGCAAGAAATTTTCTACTACTGATGAAATAGAACTGAAATCAAGATATTACAAACTTCCTCTACTATTCTGCAAAATGGAAATCACAATATAGAAACACATGCAACCATCAAAATCACAATAACACAATGATTTACAGGGGAACCCAACTGGGAAAAACCCCTCCGCTGCTTTTCGTTAATCATATTATAATGAGAAAATATTACAATTTATTGCTTCGATCCTGAAGCACACCCTGCACTATAAACATGTTCTCCTACTAACTATCATGCTCTAGCCAACACTTGGCCAATTTAAGGCCCCAGCTTGCTCTTATTTCCTTACACAATCCTGGAGGAAATTAGCTCCTAAAATATATGAATTTTCTCCTATTTTCTTGTGCAATTCCCAAGGAATGATTCACCTACTTAACTTCCAAGCCTATGCACTCAACTAGTGTACAATTGATGATTAAAATGTGTCTATTCCTCCAATCCAACTAGACAATTCAAATTCCATTCATGTATGGGCTACTTTTAGTTGTTTGACTAGTTTAACTAGTAGATCACTAAGTTAACAAACTTTCTACTGCTCAACTGACTTTCAACTAACTCAGCTAGTTACTTGAGCTCAGTTAACTGAGTTAAGTTGAAAATATTTGAACTATATTGCTAAATTTTAGAAATTGCCACATGCACAACTCTACTTCTAGCCTATAACTCAAATTTACTAAGTAAACATGTAGACAAAGCCATGTCACACAAGTTAACTACAATCCAAGTCATCCTATTGATGTGGAAAATTGAATTGCTAAATTTGACTAAGGCACAAGCTAAATTTAGTCTTTCTTGCTACAATTTCTAACATGGTTCCATCCTTCTTCTTCACAAATAACGTGGGTGCTCTCCATGGAGGCACACTTGGCTTTATGTATCCCTTATCCAACATATTTTTTAGCTACAATTTTAGCTCAACCAACTCAGGAGTGCTCATCCTATATGGTACCTTGGATGCTGGTGTTTCTACAAGAATCAACTCAATAGATAAATCCATCTCTCTGTGAGGAGGTAATCCAGGAACCTCTACATACTGTTGCAAAATTGGATATCTTCTTAGCATCTCACTTTCGACATTCTTAGTATCATTGTTAGATTTCTCATCACTAGAGATTTGCACTACAAAAAAATTCATCCTTGTTGATGCACTTGGCTTTCATAGCCATGATCAGCCCTAGTGAAGTAGGATTTCTCTTGCCCTGCATAACTCTTCTTTCTCCTTCTCATCTAAGCTTTCAATTTCAAATCAATCCACTTTAGTGTGATGTTTTTACATCCAATCCATGCCCAATAACATGTTGTACACTCCCAATGGAAGCAATTTTAAATGTGAAAATGTTGGCATATTATTTAGCCCAAAGGCACATGACTTCACCCAATAATAAATCTTTCTCATGGTTCATGATTCCATCTGAACCGAACATGGTTCTACATGTGCTTCCTTGGTTAGGAAGCACTCTTCTACATGCTTTGGACTAACATAACTATAATTAGAGCCCAGATCAATTAAAATATAAATACTTCATTGGACAACTTATCTTCCATTTCAATGATGGATGCTTAGTGGTCTACCTAGAAAATATCCACCACTACATAAATTTTGGGTGTGATTTTCACTATGTCACCCATTGTTCAAGCTTCTTGTGCACTATAATTCTGGAATCGTATGCCTTTCTGATGTGTGTAGTCCCTTTTCCAATGGTTCTCACCACATTTCCATCACCTCAATGGCTCTTTTGCCTTAGGTCTGTGTTGATCTCTTGTAGTTGGTTGTGCACAGCCTTTCTCCTCTTGACCACTTTTCTACTAAAATTGGCCTTCACCAACTAAGATCAGACTTTCTTTCTTATCAGTGATCATTTTGGGCCACTTATTCTTGTCCTTCCCCCACTTATTCTTGTCTTTCCACCTGCCCTTTATTTTCCAATTGTTTTTAAAATCAAGCATCCTTTTTGCTTGCTCATAAAGTGTTTGGATTTATTGATGGCAACATCCAAATTCTAGGGCTCATAAAACTCGATGTGGTCTCTAAATGACATAAGCATCCCAGTAATAAATCACTAAACCTTAGCCTTCTCATCCTTGAGATATGGCACATATCTCAATAGTTCAAGAAATATGGTAATATACCCTTCATGTGATAGTTATCCCAACTTCAGCTCATAAAGCTCCTTTGCCTTGATGTCATAATATTTATCTGATAAATATTTATGTCTGAAGAGCTTTTCAAGCTCATTCCAAGCCATTCTTTCTTTTGTTACACCTTTAACATTTTTCAAATGTTCCCACCATATGTCTACTCTCTTTTTTAGGCTAGATGTGGCTACCTTTGCCTTCATGTTCTTAGGATAGTCATGAATTCTAAAGAACTTCTTCATCCCTAGCAACCAAGCTTCTGAATATTTAGATTTCTTCACCTCCCCATCAAATGTAGGTGGTTTTTCCTTTTTAACTTCTTTGGGCATGTATTCTCTTCCCCTCTTTCTCTATTAATGATGATGAGAATGATGGAAATAAGGGTGATGATGATAAGAATGATGCTCCCTGATAGCAGAATTAGAATGCCTACCAAAGTGATTCCCATGAGTGTTGCTTCTTCCTTATGGGGTGCTTAATGGTGCATTTCCCTTCACAATATCTTCACTTTTCCTTCTATGTCTCTTCCTAGACCTGCTACCATCTACCCTATTTGTTTTCTCTTCTGATTCCAAAAGGCTCATCTTGGCTCTATATTTGGTCACCAGCTCATGCTTATTCTATCTTTGTAGATCTAAGAGGCTTTGCAGTATGACTACATACACCTTAGCTTACCTCTCTAGATCCTTTACCAACTTTTCATTATCTTCCTTGAAGCTTCTTATCTCAGCCTTCAAGCTTCTCAAGTTGTCCAACCAATTAGGAGAGTTGGATCCTCCCCTTTTCCTCACTAATATTTCTTCCTCATCCACGCCTTCCCCTTCATATCCATCAAGTGACCTTTCTGAGTTGTACTGAACCATTCTTTTCTTCGTCCTTTAATTCTTTGTTGTTTGTGATGTGCAATCAGTGACACACAACTGGTATAATATCATAATCAAATAAACATAATCTTGACCTTGAACTTTATCTCATTGATCTTCCATGTTAATCTATCTATAACAAGCAATCCATGTTAGTAGTTAAATATTAGTCAGTTTCAATTTACAAGAATTATCCCAATTGTATACAAAGTCACCAATTATGTATATATCATCCAACACAAGTAGTTAGTTCAGCAATCAATAATAAAATCTTGTTAATTAGTAGTGCTATGATGCATGTGAAATCATAATCAATTAATTTCAAACTATATTTTAACACCTTAATATTAGTTTAGTTAATTTTCTAAAAATCATCATGAAATCTCGTGCAAGAACTATGTTGCTAGCTCGCTCATGATAGAGCCCATCCAGTCCAAGTGTTAAACCTGGGTGCTCTGATACCACATTTTAACACTCCCCCTAACCCCAGAAGGCCACTGGAGTTATAAGGAGGAAGTCCCTACACATATCCAACTCCTAATGTGCATTTATCATAATGGAACCTAAAAAATTCAACTTTTGCTGAAACTTTAAATAGACACCATCGTTGCATCCATCTTGTTGAGACAATTCCAACAACATAAATTTGGCCTCAATCCAACTTTTCAATTTATATTTATGCCCACTTGAATATAGGCCTTTGCTCACCCTACCACATCCTCGCCTTATCCTCCATGTGGCAATCACTCAGTGACCCGCATGGTAGGTGACTAGGGTGCATCACCACCATGGATAGGCCACGTAGCGGATGGGCTAGACAACCAGTTGGAAGTTAGTATTTACCATGGCATGTGTATTTTAACTCCGTTGTTAAGCTTGGCCCCAAAACTCCAACCTAATGTTGGGGTCGTCCCTTCCCCTCGTGACGCAACAACATGCTAGTTCGAGGTCATCCCGACCCCCAACCTAACCCACCTCCTAACTCCATCTGACCCTCGACCCTGCCTTGACTCCCAACCCTTCAAGCTATGTAGTTGACCCACTGTAGGTCAAGGTGAAGACTCGTTGAGGTCCAACCCACTTGTTCCTCTCAACCTACCCGACCTCGAACCTATAGGGTCACTAGTTTTAAATTTACTTGACTCACCACATTTTAACAACATTCCAAGGACTCGGATTTTCCATTTTTTTTTTAATTTTATTAGTTTTTCAAATGTTATTTCTATCACTCACTTGACAATAATATTTTAGAGAGGCAGATGCATATCTTGGCCAACAATACTCCTTAAAATGAAGTCAAAATAACATCACTTACAGGTGCAATTCTTTCCTAAGGACAGAGAGAAAAAATAGCTCTCTAACAATAAAGAAACCTACTCCCCTTGATTCTATTAGCCTCACCACTTGAATCAAGACTTCATCTTTGCTTACATATACCCTGATTCAAGTAGGAAGAGTTCAACCTTAAGGGTTGACTACAACATGTTTACCACAATCCATGATGAGACTTAATCAGCCTTACTACATTCAATCATCATAAGATGAGAAGCATTCCATAATGACCATTGACTTCACTATACAAGCATTTCACTGGTGCAACCCCAACATTAACATAGGTAAATGAAACTCTACAACAAGATGTTAGTGTAAGACCATTTATCCCATGAAATCATTCATGCTCATCAACACCTCATAACATGGATTTCGACAAGAAATTTAGCATATATACACAAGTGAACCAAAACTTTTCATGCAAATAATCAGTATATCAGTCATCCACACTTTATCATAAAATCCATACAATATTATGCATAAGAAGAACGTATCTTAAATTCTTATTGAAGATGGGAAACTAAGTTTGGAACTACAACTCTCCACCCAACCATATCCAAGTTTCAACCAAGATACTTGTAGATGTCACATCCGAGCCAGATTCCAAGGACTGAGAGGGTCTTGCTTAAGGGAATAATCACCAACTACTGCTGAAATAGGGACTCTAGAGGTCTTCCTACCTCCACCCACCAGCTTCTCAGCAATCAGCCAATGCACAGGGAATCTAGAGGCTTGTTTCCTCCACCCTCCAACTATGAAATATCTGCATGCACACTATAGGGAATTAATAGCTTAACCTCCACCCTGGCAGCATGCACATAGTGGTTCCACTTATTGAAGGGAATTGAGAAATCACTGCCAAAACTAGTTAAACAAGTAAAGGGGACTCCAAAATTTCCTCGTCGGGATTCTAAGGGCTCAACCTCTACCCTAGGTTGTGAAGGGACTCTAGAGAATTCCATCTCCACCCTCCAACCCCCTAAGGTATCTTGAGATTTACCATCACCTAAAGGAGAATTCCTCCTGTAATCCTAATTCTCAACCAAAGGTATGGTAGTCCTCTAAGAGTGGTGAAAGAATCCAATGTCCTCTACTCTATTTCTTGTTAATCATACATTCTACATTCATCTTTTGTCTACAATGAGCACTTCATTCCCTCCTTAGTGCACATGTCAAGTTCTTCACAGCCGTTCCCAACAAATCCTGCACATTCTCCTCCTTTGTACCCAATGCAAAGATTCCTTATGGAAAACTCTTTAAAATTTTCTCTATGTACCTCTATGTGCTTCTCCAAAAAATATTCCCAAAACTCTCTCCTTTTCTTATGTGTGTGTGCATGCTCTCCCCTTTTCCTCAATTAGTTTTTCCATCAAAATTCTCCCCCTTACTACTTTTTGTGTGCATACATGTGTGTCGCACTTGCTCCTCTGCGCTTATTTTTTTTTTACCTCTCTTTCAACCATCTTCTATGCAATCTTTTCCTAGATTGAATTTCTAGTTGTTTTCCATTTCACATGTTGTTGTGCATTAACTTCTTTTGTCCTTTTTTTCTTGTGCAGCTCTCAATAATCTTAGGATATGTGCCTTTCTTCTGTAGCCCATAAATTCACAACACCGGTCTCATTTAAAACACCATTACAGTTCATTTAAAACTCAGCAACTACCCTTCAATGGCTGTCGAATATTACATTTTCTTCCTTTAACAAGTAAGTTGAATTTCCCAAGAAGTTGACCTACCTCATTCCCTTTGGAATCCATGTCCCTTATTCGACCCATTTTAATTTTCAAAATTCAAAATACATGAGATAATTACATGGCAAGATCGAGCCAATTACGATCTTGGTTGTTACACCAGAGGGTGAGATAATTTCTCAATCATATGTGCATATACCAAATTCACTATGTATTTTTTTTGTGAACTTTAAACTTCCAAGTGCGATGGTTCTGCATAAAGATAGAAATTGGTGCCAAACCTTTTAAGATGTCAATCAAACAATCCCATTATGAAATGAGATGGATCAGAAGCAATGTTCTTGACCACCCTTTCCAATGGCCCCAATCATCCCAGAGAGAGATGTCTCTTAATTTTTGAAATTCTTCTTACTGCATCCATGTGGCTAATTTTGGGAATTATCTATTCCCACCCAAAGGGCCAATAGAGGAGAAAATATCTTTCTAAATATTAATTCTAGAACCATTCCCCAATCACCAACTTATATTTTCAACAATGAGCAGAGCATCCTCTGTGCAAAGTTTCTAACTTTTAGAGTGACCAGACCAGTTTATAGTTACAACCCTAAGCACTTAGGGATTTATTGAAATATTTTCTTATAAAGACCAATTTCCACCATTCTTTCAACTCTAAAATGATCATCAATATGATTTTATCTCCAAGAGCTAAATTCATATATAATGGATCTTTCATCACAAGGCCACCATTTTCCTTAGGGATACGCACAATATTCCAATTTTTAGGTCCCTATAATACTAGTGATTCCCCTATTACTATTGTCATTGTATCCCCTATTGTTATTATTGTGCCCCATAGAATCTGACTATTTTTATTTTTGTGCCTTTATATTATTATTGTTAGGTCAGCTTGATTATATTGTGACCGCTTAGACTCCTATATATAGGAATGAGGTTTTCTCATTTGTATCATCCAAGAATTGTTCATTTGTGTAATGTAAAGGAGGTTGCTCCCTTGAAGAGGCTGAATTCTAAGGCGTTGATCTATCTTTTCTATCTTTGTGTGCGTTGGTTTCATAATATTTGGTATTAGAGCTTTGGATTCTAGGGTTTCGCTGCTCCAAACAGGTCATCGTGGAATTTTCGCTATAAATTTTTTTCTGCGACATTTCAAAAGTGAAAACAAAAACCCATTTGGGATGAAATATTGCTGAACCTCGGGTCTGAATTTCGTATCTTATCTCTCTATATTTTCGGAGATATGATCTAAGGAAGTTAGGGTTTTTGAAAGCTCCATAATTTCATATAAAACAAGGCATCATGGAATGTTCGATATAACGCTTTCTCTACGAAGTTTCAGAAGCAAAAAAAAAAAAAAAAACCCCAGTTGAGAAGAAATCGATCTGAACCTTGGCTCTGAATTTCAGATCTTGTATCGCTATATTTGTGGAGATATAATCTGAGGAAGTTAGGGTTTTTGCAGACCCCCAAATTACATTCCAAATAGGCCACCTTGGCAAAATCATCATAACTTTCTCTCTGAGCATCATATTGAATTTTCATAAGACGTTGCAGAAAGAGGATGGACTGTAACTCTTTGGGTACCATTTTTAGAACCTAAGGTTGAAACAGTGACCTGTGGAACGTCGTACAAGTTCGCTCTACTGAACAAGTCTATACTCAATTCATCGTGGGATAATTGGCATAACTCTTCATTGGGGAATCAAATCTTGATCAGACTTGCGGAGTTAGAAATATTACTCAAAGGATTACTGTAGGAAGAAATTTCAGAGCTTGGAGATCCAAAATTACAGAAATACATCAGATTCAATATCAAGCTCCTACAATGTGAAAAAAAAAAGTGTGTAGTTTTTTTTTAATTTTTGCATAAGCTTGGTTTGAAAAATTAGTTTGAAGGAATTCAAAGGGCATAGTGAAGCATTATTATCAGTAATTGATGCCCCGAAGAAATAAAATGGAAACACCTAGTAAGCAACCTGAAATCTCTAACATGACTCATGAAAAAGAGGAAGAAATGCAACATGATATATCAAAATTACGAGATCAAGTGCAACAAATGTCGCTCGCACAAAAGATAACAAAATCTAAGGTGGATGGTTTAAAGAAATACGTAGAAGCTAAGATGTATAGTTTGGAAGCTAAGATGGATGGTTTAAAGAAAGGCATGGAATCTAAGATGGATGGTTTAAAGAAAGGCGTAGAAGCTAAGATGAATGACGTGGAAGCTAAGATGGATGGTGTGGAAGCTAAGATGGACGATTTGAAGACAAATTTGACAAAGTTTCTACAAGAAATGCTTACTAATGGCGAAAGGGTAGTAAAGGAAACTCATGATGAGAACAAAATAAATGTTAATCATGATTTCATAGACTCTAATGTTGGATCGAAGAACCACCATGCTCCAAAGATCGATATGAGGAAGTTTGATGGCAAGGATCCTGGAACATGGATACTATAGATGGAGCAATTTTTCGATCTCCATAATGTTAAAAACACACAAAAGGTGCGCATTGCAACTTTATATTTGGAACCAAATCAATTTGTATGGTATCGATGGATTTACTCTCATAAACGAATTGTCACTTTGGCTATTTTTTACGGATGAAATGATAGCACATTATGAGGATACAAAAAGCAACACTTTTTTTAGCCAATTGACAAATCTCAAACAAAAGGGTTCAATGATGGAGCACATTGAGGACTTCCAAAAATTGAATATAAGGGTAAAAGATATTCCATAGGAGCATAGGATTGATGTGTTCATAGGGAATTTAAAAGATAACATCCAACATGAGGTTCGCCTTTGGGAACCAAATGAGAAGGCATTCAGGTTGGCAAGAAAAATGGAAAGCAAAATTATGGCAATAAGGAAGCCGACCACTCACAATCATAAAGATGGAAGTGTTGCTATCCTTAGCCATCCACAGCCTACAAGGTTGACACCACAACAATTGGAAGAAAAAAGAGCAAAAGGGATTTGTTACAATTGTGATAAAAAATACACTAAAGGTCATAAGTGTGCCGAGAAGAAATTATTTTACATAGATTGTGAAGAGGAGGAAGAAAAGGAATAAGAAACCTCAAAAGAAGAGGATATACACTAGGAACAAACCCTAGAAAAAGAAGAAATGAATCTGATCATATCTTGTAATGCACCACTCCTCAAAATATCAAGATAGAAGGGCATATCAAGAAGAAAAAGGTAATGGTGTTGATTGATTCGGGAAGTACCCATAATTTTATTCATTGTAAGATAGCCAAGGAATTGAATTGCTTCCTATATCCAACACCAGAGTGTCAAGTGATGGTTGCAAGTGGAGAAACCATAAATTGCTCAAGAAAGTGCCATAATATCAAGCTATCCATGGGAGAATATGTTTTGAATAACCCAATGCTTTCCATTCCAATGGGTGGTGCTGATGTTGTACTAGGATTCCAATGGCTACAATCCTTGGGTACAATAGCTTTTAATTTTCAAGAACTTTTCGTGAAATTCTCTGCAGAAGGAAAGGAAGTTGAATTAAGGGGTATCGCAGGGAAGCTAGGAAAGATAATCATCTATAATGGAATGACAAAGCTTCTAAAGAAATAACAACGAGGCATAATTGCACAATTATGTTCACTAGATGTTCCCACATCGAAACCATCCATTTCTCCAAATCTCCAAAAAGTCTTGGACAATCATTCCAAGGTATTTGAGACTCCCAAAGGCCTCCCACCTATTTGTGATCATGATCATGCTCTCAATTTGATTCCAGGAAGTGTTCCTCCAAAAATCAAGCCTTACAAATATCCCTATGTCCAAAAGAGTGAAATTGAATGTATGGTTGCAGAAATGCTAGAGGCTGGTATAATTCAACCTAATCAAATTTCTTTCTCTGCTCCAGTAGTATTGGTTCACAAGAAGGATGGATCATGGCGCATGTGTCCATATTATAGGGAGATCAACAAGCTCACTATTAAAGATAAATTTCCCATTCCTATCATTGATGAATTATTGGATGAATTGCATGGATAAATTTACTTCACCAAGTTGGATATTCGTTCAAGATATCATAAAATCAGAATGAAGACTAAAGACATTCCAAAAACAACATTTAGAACTCATGAGGGTCATTATGAATTTTTGGTCATGCCATTTGGCCTTACTAATGCACCTTCTACATTTCAAGGTTTGATGAATTCCATTTTCAAACCCTTCCATAGAAAATTTGTGTTAGTATTTTTTGATGTTATACTAATCTACAGTAAGTCTTGGAAGGATCATATCCAACATGTTGACATGGTGCTCAAACTATTGGAGGAGAAACAATTATATGCAAAAATCTCCAAATGTTTCCTTGGAGTACAAGAGGTGGAATATCTGGGTCATATTGTATCTCATGAAGGTGTTAAGGTAGACCCTAGCAAAATTAAAACCATCAAGGAATGGAAAATCCCCACATCCATAAAGCATCTACGATGTTTTCTCAGGTTGACAGGGTATTATCGTAGGTTTGTTAAGAATTATGGGAGAATAGTAGCACCTCTAACAACATTATTGAAGAAAGATGCATTCTCATGGACTCCAAAAGCAACAAATGCCTTTAAACATCTTAAAGAGGCAATGTGCCAAGCACTAGTCTTAGTTACACTAGACTTCACAGAAACCTTTATTGTGGAATGTGATGCCTCAGGAAATGGAAGTGGTTTTGTTTTAATGCAAGAAGAAAGACCCATTTCTTCTGAAAGTCATCCAATCAAAGGAAAGTATTTACACAAAACTATTTATGAGAAGGAAATGTTGGCAATACTACATGCACTTAAGAAATGGTGACCCTACCTAATGGGAAGACACTTCAAGGTAAAAACAGATCATGATAGTCTTAAATACTTTTTAGAACAAAGATTATCTTCATAAGAGTAGCAAAAATGGGTCACAAAGATGTTGGACTATGACTTTGAAATCATCTACAAAAAAGGGAAGAAAAATGTTGTGGCAAATGCACTCTCAAGAAAGGATGAAGATGTGGAAGCATTTCTTTGTGCCATTTCTATTATCCAACCAGATTGGATAAATGACACAAGGGATGAATGGAAGAATGACGAGGAAGTGTGGGCACTCATTCAAAATATACAATGAGATCCCAGTACATCTGATACATTTAGCTGGAAAAATGATTCGATATGGTACACAGATCGGTTATACCTATGTAAGAATTCCCAACTCAAACAGAAGATTATTAGGGAATTGCACACCTTTCTCTTAGGAGGGCACTCAAGATTTCTAAAAAACCTACCACAAGGTTAAGAAGGATTTTTTTGGGGATGGCCTTAAATCGGATATTCAAATTTTTGTGGCAAAATGTTTGATTTTCCAACAAAATAAATTGAAACATTTAAGACCCCAGGACTATTATAACTTTTATTGATTCCAAGCCAACGTTGGGAGGAGGTTTCAAAGGATTTTATCACAGGTTTACCCAAGTCCGAAGGAAAGAGTGTTATCATGGTGGTAGTTGATAGACTTACCAAGTATGCACACTTTTGTTCATTATCTCATCCATTTAAAGCGAGTACAATTTCTACTGAATTTATGGAAACAATTCAAAAGATACATGGAAACCCAAAGATTATTGTAAGCGACAGAGATCCCATTTCACTGGAAATTTTTGGACAAAATTATTTTCTTGTCTTGGTACTCAGTTAGCTCATAATTCATCTTATCATCCTCAATCTGATGGGCAAACTGAGATAGTAAACAAATGTTTGGAAGGATATCTTCATTGCTTTGTATCTGATAAATAGACACAATGGGTCAAATGGTTGCTGGTAAGCTCCAGTATTGCAGCAATGATGCTGCAACTCCTGGGACTCCCTACTTTACTTTTATCAACCCGATAGTTCGTAACAAACTTGGAAGCGACGGTGCTATATGCACAAGTACTAGCTCTTACTGCAGGCTGTCACTTGATCAGCTAGCACAAGTTCGCTAGGAGCTTAAGCCAACTTCTATGAGTTCTTAGAAGAAGCTTTTAACTGTGATGGATGAAAGCTAACTCAAGAGAGGCTATTCTACTTGCAGGAAGAAGATGAAAGCTAAAAGGAAATGCAAACCCTAGTAAACCCTAGTTTTACCGATTAACCCTGCTTGTGCAAGAAAAGAGATGAAAGCTGTTGAAGTGGATGCCATTGACCCTTGAAAGGGTAAAATGCATGTGTTTAAGCTACTTCTGAAGAAAAATATGAAAAAATCATCTTTTTGTATTTTTGAGTAATTTTATGCAGAATTATTATGCATGTGTTTTAACTATTTTTTACTGTTCAGAGGTTTATTGGCAAAAGGAAATGGAGTGGGCATTTGCAGGAGGTTGGGAAGGTGAGAAGAGGACCTAAGGGGTCCCTAGAATCCTTCTGGAGATTTCCACCGCGCTCAGTTCTCGAAAAATCGCTTGTGTGAACTTCTATAAGAGGCTGCAGGGGATCTACAGGAAATTATACAGGAAGTTCTACAGGAACAGGCCGAAAGTGGTTTTTAGAGGGTTGATGGTGGAAAAATGGTGGGAAAGTGGGAATGAAGGATGGATAAGGATGTTAAGGGGTCTAGGATCTGGTAGATGAAGCTCAGGAGTGATGAAGATGGTTGGATCTATTCAAGGATGAAGGAAGCAATGTTGCACAAAAATGTAGAAATTAGGGCGAGTTGGGAAAGTGTGGCGAATGAGGGAAAGAAATCTTGAGCGAAGGACTGGAGCAAGTTGTATGATGGAGGAAGGATAGGCTAGAGTGTCTTACAAGTTTTCTACACACTACTTTCCAAAACTGATCCAAGCAAAGACTAAAAAATAGATATTTATCTATTTTGACCTAATCTGACCTAAAAACCAAAAACATGATGAAAAAAAGTTTATAGAAAGGAAATCATGAAAGAAAGCTATGGAAACTGAGCAAAAACAAATCTAAACATGAAAACACAACTGATATCAACTTTTCCAACTTAAAATCTAACACTAGCAATTGCATTCGAAGGCAAAAATAGTGTTTTTGTGGCAACGAGTATGCCTTGGTCTCAGTTCATGGTCCCAAGGAGGGAGAAATGAGATCAAGGACTGCTTGATAGCCTTTTTGTGGATCCTTTCTATTACCAAATTGTCAAATCAACCTAAAGCAAGAACAACCATCTTAATCATCAAAAACAACCTAAGTAACAGAGAAAGATTTTAACCTAAATACCAGAAATTATTCTATGAATGCAAGAAAAACACATAAAAGTACACAAAGGAGGTACTGGGCACTTGGGTTGGACCCAACCCCAAGAGCTACAACCTCCTAAGAAAGATCAGAGCTGGTGCAAAGCGGGATTCATCTTCATTGATAAAAAAATAATAGTTACATCACAAAAACTATCTGCAAGAATAACTCGAAAATGTGTTGATACAGGGCTGCACTGAAGTGCGAAAATAGACTATCAATTGGCTAAAATACTAAGGCTTGAAGCCTTCCTACTTATGCAAACGAGGACTCCCAACAGTTCTTCTTAACTTTAGGAGCTTGGCTACACAAAACTGTAGTTAATCAGCCACTTCACTAGACCTGCTCGGTTGCCCCTTGAAATCATCTTTGGTGGGTTGTTGAAATCCGAGATGATGGTGGAGAACTCGAGGAAGGGGTCATTTATTGCAGGAGACACCCCTCCTATAAATCCTCAGCCTTGTTTCTTCGTATTTGGCTGCCAATTTGCTCATAAATGCCTAATCTTGGTCCAAAAATGTCCAAAAATCTGTAATAAGCACATATTAGACTTTGTGGTCAAGTGACTATTCCCATTCACTCAGTTAACATAAATATATTCAAAAGCATGCATAAAACTATGGAGAATGGTGGATCAAATGAGAATAATAGGCAAAATGAGCCCATATAGTTACCCATTTCCGGGGCTCATCATCACCCCCCTGCTAAATGTGTTGTTCATCCTTCGAGCAACTAATTCAGTTCATCATCTTTGATTGCTTTGACTGCCTCTCTGACATCCGAGGCCTCTGAGGTGATGTCCTATTCTCTATCATTAAAACCTGCCTTTCTGTCTACTTCCTCCCATTGTCTCTGTTCCTCTTCTTCCTTGACCCCTTCTAATAGCCCTAGCAATAGTGGAGGGTTGAACTTAAGGCCAATCCAATTGGCTTTCAAGTTTTGCATTGATTGTTTGTATAGGGGTACTCTTCTCATAGCCTCCCTCATTCTGGTTGGGGAGTGGTACTCTCTTATTTTCAGACTATGGAGCAATGTGTTCCATCTCCTTATGCAAGTATGAATGCAATTATCATCAAACAATCTTTCCATGTCTTCAAAGTGAGCAATGGCCTGAGCTTGGATTTCAACATAGTTAGGTGCAATGTGAGGGTTGTCTGCAAGGTGCCGATGGGAATATATAAGATTTGAGGGATCTTCTGGTTCTGCCCTGATCATGAGTGGCTCACTTAGCTCCCTGGCCATAATCTTCTGAATTTCTATTGCCATATTTTCCTCATGGCTTAACCAAGAAGCCATGGCCATGAGTTTCAGATCTCCTAATGCAGTGTTTGGGTCCCACAGATTCATGTTTGGAAGTGCCAAGTTGTGTAAATAGAATTCTGCTAACTTGGCCTTATCTTTAGCTGAGCTAATGTCACACAATGCATAAACTGATTGTAATTCTGGAATGGAATGGTGCCCCTCTGGGCCAATGTATTAATTTGAAATTGCAACCATTGGTCTTTAAGATATAATGCATAGGATTTAGCAGGTTGCCTACATTGTAAGGCTTCTACTGCCCAGCTGGCCATGCAGGCCATTTGGGATTCTTTTTCTTGCAACTGCTGTTTTAAAACCTGTATTTCTTCTGCTGCTTGAGACTCCGTTTCTTGCAACAGTTTTGTCAGCATCTCAACATCAGCTTGTAGTTCTCCCTCTTTCTACTATTTCTTAGTTGTTTCCTTGTCTGTTGGAGGTCCTTCTTGCCGTTGTTGCCCTCCCAAAATGGATAGCCTATCTTCCTTATGAACTTCCTATAGCTGCAACTGCTTTTTCAGCAGCTCATTCTCTTCCTGTAGTTGGGCTCTTTTGCCACTTTCTATGTGCCTCACCATGGCAAATCCCCTCTTAATTCCTTTTGCTTGTCCTCCATGTGGCCTATGTCCTCAAATCCTTTAGATTTGGTGATTTTCATCCATGTGTGTGTTCTGATCCTCTCTTTTTCTAATTCGAAGAATAAAGGTACAACAAATTTCTGTGGGATGATTTTCCCACTCTCTAACAGATTGTAATATGAGCCCAAATTAGGCTGAGGGGTTGGTTCAGGTATTTCTTTGGCCTTGCTCTCCCCCTGTGACTATTTGGCTGCCTTCTCCTCCAATTTCTCAGTTACTTTTAACTTGGCTAGAGTTTCCTGTAGAGATGTTTCAGCTTCCTGTAGAACTACCTTTCAATCCATCAACTTAATTTTCTCTTTCCATGTGGAGGTTTTTGGGCTTCCTCTTTCATAGGTGATAGATATCTTGGAAGGAGACTCTTCATTCTTTTTAGTGGGTGTGTCCTCAATGACAATTGGTTCCTTTGATGGCAACTGGGGTTTGCCCACTTTGATCCTTGTGCTTTTTCTGGCTTTAAAGTACATGGAGGTTTGCCTTTTTCTTTTTCCTTTTTGTTTTGTAGGTGTGCTTAATGCAGTAAGCATAGCTGTTGCTTCCCTTGCCAACATTTCAGGGGATTTCTCTTTCTGTTGTTCTTTTCCTTCACTTCCTGTAGAAATCTCTATGCCCACTGTTTCTGCATGTGTCACGGATATCTCAAGGTGTGTCTTTTCTTTCTCTTGTTGGGTGCCTGCTTTGGCTGTGGCAGTCTTCTTTTGGGCTTTCTTGGCCTTTTTCTTTCTAATCTGTGTCATTTTTCCCTTCTCTGTTCTTGCTATTGTCTCCTTCTCTGTCTTAGGCTTAGCAGTCTTGTCAAATTCCTCTTTTTCCTTCTGTTCTTCCTCTGTTTTTCCCTCTACTTGAATGTCTTGTGCTCCCTCATCATTGTTCTTCTCAATTTCTTCAGTTTTCTCCCCCTCATCACTGCTGGATGGGTTGATGTTCTCAACCAAAGTTCTGATGTCATCATCCCTGGACATATTTCTGAAGATTTCCCAATCTATGGGGATAGTATAGGTGTGTAAATCATCTTCCACCAACAGTTTGATGAGCGCATGGTGAGCCAACTGATCTGGGACCCCTGCATTTAGCTTTGTACCACATTCAATTAAAGACTGAAGGAGGAAATATGGGATGCTCGGTTTTCTAGCTGAAGGCAAGTCCATCCCATACCTCAATTCATGTAACAACCTGAAATCATATCCATAAATGATGCTGAACCTCCCTTCACATGTGATATACTTCATTATTTGATAATTGACTTCACTCCAGAGAGGAGGCAAGCTTGTCCTTTTGACCCCGTTTTTATCTTCTACAGGATGCTCCTCAGGCAGAAAAAATGTTTTCTTAGCAACTTGTCCCAATGATTTCTCCTCTTTTCTCCAAGGGAGCCCCAATGGTAGACCGGTAATTCTACTGATGAAATCAGGTGTAAGTTCTAGGGTCAAACCCCTAAAACTAACTGTGGCATGTGTCTTCGAATGTGGTCTTAGGCACATCAAAAACTCTTCAGTCACCTCCTCATCATAACCCTTAATTCGTCAAAGAGTGCTTGTGCAATTTGTTAGAGTTTAAGGGTTCTTTCCTTATGAATCCTCCTAACATGGTGTTGAGTGCTCTTTTTGTGTTTTAACCAGAAAAGAAAATGCTCAGGTGGAAAAAAACAGTCAATCATTGAAACAAAAGATCGTTGAATTCGGTTTTTTTGGAACCCAAGAAGGAATTTCCCGTGTGCTTTTTTACAACATCAAATGGCAATAATTCCCCTGTTTTAAATTGTTGTCACCCTGAATTTGACTTTTTGTTTTTGAAAAGAAAGAATTTTTTCTACAGAACAGAGGATAAGGACACAGGTTCTTTTCTCAGCACGTAGATAGATATGCACATTCGTTTTTTCCCACACACACACACACACATAGGCTAGCCTTTACTGCTGCATGTATCTTTCTTACAGGAGAATTTGAAAAAGGATGAGGAGATTTCGGATGCAGAGAGAAAAAGAAACTATGTAGACTCAGGGAAATATGCAGGCAGACTTTCACCTTTTTTTCAATGCACAGGCAGACTTTCACTCTCTTTTTCAATCTACTGCCATGTTCAATTCACCACCTTACTCAAACAAATCATGCACAGAGAATTTTTCTCGAGCCTACCTCGTTTTGAGCTTGAATTTCGACGAAAATCCCAGGTTTTCTTTCTGCAGAGCTGTTCTTTGCCTTTCCTGTAGAACCCTTCCTGTAGAAATCTCCCGGCTCTTGTAGAATGAAACTGTGCTTCCTGTAGAGCCCGATAGGTGGGAGATTTTCAAAAAAAATAGGCAGAAAACTGGCAGAGGATGACTGGTTAGCTACTCTGGAAGTGGTAGATGCATACTCCAGTCGAGAACGTCATGAGTGCAGAATGAACAAAGGGTGGTGAATGTTTCAACTGAGTTGTCTTTTAACTGCGGGCATGATTCGTGGTGAGGAGATGAGGTGGCCAGACCGGACCGTTGATCCTACATCACGGTCATAATGTTTCTGCATGTCGTCTGACCACCATCACCTTCCTTACTCCTATTATCCGTCTCCACCACTACTAGTCCCGAATATTTCTTCCTAAATGGACATTCCACATGTGTTGGTTGCGTATCTGATCAGCAATTTTGAATTTGACGAGGCTCATTTGGATTCCACGAGGATGTGTAACTGACCGAGGGTGGCCAGTTAATTGGCCACCGATTCTATTCAATCCGAACCATTCCCATAGTCATGCAGCCTTGAAATATGATTCATGTAATTGAGGAATAGGTTTAGGCACTAACCTGTGTAGTTGCGGCCGTGTTATGCATATTTCGGATTTTGGAACCCATTTCTTCATTGTTGTTGCTACTTGTTCTTTGCATGCTTGGCCTTGGGATCTTTATAATCTTCACACATTCAAATAGAGCTCCATGCATGTTTCATATGCCATACTTTGTTGTCCCTGTCTCTGGAGTATGTCTTTCAGAGGGATCAGCTGCTACAAGAATCTTGTAGGATTTCCTGTAGCTACTTCTCCTTCTAAAATTCAAGCTAAAATGAGTAGGGCTACAACTGCTGATGAGGGTCTTGGCTGATAAGGAATCTAGATGGAAGGTATCAGGTATGGTGAGTGAAAAAAAAATTGTTGCTTTGATTTGTCATTAAAAAAAATTTGTTTGCAGCATGAAGGAAACAGGATTTCTGTGTGTGATTGTGCAGGGACATAAAAATGAGTGCAATGGAGGTGTACAGAGATGGAAAAAGGATGACATATGGTGATGGATGGAAGCAGGGAGGTTTACAGGCCTCATAGATAGATTCCCAACCCTCGGGTCCTCTTCTGAGATTGATTTTGGCTTTTCTGTAGATTCTACAGGATCCTCCTGTAGAAGATATAGAGTTCTTGTAGGAGGTGAAATTTCAAACAGAATGAGACCAAATCTTGGGAAAGGGTAATGGTCATGGAGGAATGGATTGTGAGGAATGCATGCAACCTGGTCATGTCCTCTGTCTTTGTCTTGTGCGATCCTCCTAAAACTTGTAATGACCTTCCTGCAACCTATAATTTATTCAACAGAAATTAGGTTCATTTTTCTTTTTTCCTTCTTTTTTTTTTTCTTTTTTTTTATTTATTCTAAGATTGCTGGGGCACCTCCAGGAGGTTTTCACCCTCACTATCTGCCCTGGGCACCTCCAAGAGGTTTTCACCCAAGGATATTTTATTCCTTTTTTCTTTTTTTTTCTGTGTTTTTTTCTGTTTTTTTTTCATGGTGTAGGTGGAGTGGAGACAAGGACCTGCTCCACTACCAATACTGATTTACCAAGAGTCTCAATGAACTCCTACTTGGAAAGGGGCTTCCTATAGATCTTCAATCTATGCCCATTGACGAGCATGGGGATGGCTTCTTCATTAATGGTCCGAATAAGGACTAAACCATTGTCATTGCATGTCTCCACTGTATATGGTCCCAGCCATCTTGTCCTCAGCTTTCCCTTGAAATCCTTGTATCTTGAATCATATAATAGCACCCAATCTCCTGGCTGAAATTGCTTTTCTTTGAGGTGTCGGTCATGCCATATCTTTCTTTGAAGTTGGACTACCTCTGAGTGGAGAAGGGCTTGCATTCTTTGTTCATCTAATCCATTTAGCTGAAGTAATCTTTCCTGTTGTGCATGGTTGAGATCTAGGTCTAGCTAAGCTGCCAACCTCAATGTGTTATATTCAAATTCTATGGACAGCAAAGCCTTCTTCTCGTAGACCAGCTCATAGGGTGTGAAACCTGTTGTAGTTTTCCAAGTAGTTTTATAGGCCTAGGTGGCCTCAACCAAGCGATCTGCCCAATATTTCCTGCTGCTACTCACTACCTTAGTCAAAATCCCTTCCAAAGCCCTATTAGTAACTTCCACCTATCCATTTGCTTGCGGATGATAAGGGGTAAAAGTTCTGTGCTTAATCTTGTGATGAGTGAGTAGGTCTTCAATCAGGTTAGAGGTAAACTGACTTCCTTGATCTGTGACTAATTCTCTTGGGTAGCCAAACTTGTAGAAGATATTTTCCCTCAAAAACTCAGCTACTTTTTCTTTTATTGCTACTTTGATTGCCTTTTTTTTTGCCCACTTTGTTAGGTAATCTGTGCACACAATGATGTAGGACTTCTGTTTTGAAGGAGGGTTGATAGGACCCACAAATTCCATGCCCCACTTCTCAAATTGCTCGAAAGTCACCTGAGGCTGCAAGGGCATCTCATCCTTTGGAGTAGGTTTCCCCATCCTTTGACATCTATCACATTGGCTGATGTATCTTCTGACATCTTGATGAAGAGTGGGCCAATAGTACCCTGCCTGTAGAATTTTGAAGGCGGTTCTTTTTGCTACAAAGTGGCCTCCACAAGGCCCATCATGACAGGTTAGGAGGATGTCAAAAACTTCCTCCTCCCTGACACACTGCCTAAAAATCTGATCTGGGCCAAGTTTAAAAAGATTGCCCCCTATCCAAGTGAATGGGGCACTTTTCCTCACGATCTTGCTCTTCTCTTTTGAGGACAGGTATGGCGGGAACTGAGCTGAAACCAAATAATTTTCTATATCAGAAAACCATGGAGAGAGTACTGAAATAGAAAACAGGTGTTCATCTGGCATTTGGTCATCCACCATCCCTTCTTCACCTGTAGGCAAATCTAGTCTAGACAGAAAATCAACAACAACATTTTCCTTACCTGGCTTATCAACAATGGTCAAATCAAATTGTTGCAATAAAAGTAACCATCGAATGATACGAGCGTTCACATCAGGTTTATTCATAAAATACCTAATTTCAGCATGATCAATATGCACAAATGTTTGATAGCCAGTGTTGTAGTGTCTGAACTTGTTTAGGGAATGGACTACAGCCAAGAGCTCTTTCTCGGTTACAGTATAGTTTAACTCTGCGTTGGACGAGTTTTTACTGACAAAATATATGGCATATGGTAGCTTCTCTTCAACTTGTTCTAAGGCTGCTCCTATGGCTTTGTTCGCGACATCTGTGTGAATGTGGAAAGGTAGGGCCCAGTTTGGACCTCTCAAGATTAGGGCAGTTATCAGCTTACCTTTCAAAGCATCCAGAGTCTCTTGACAGTTGTTAGTCCATTTGAACTCGGCATATTTTCCCAAAAGACCAAACAAGGGAGAGGCTAGTTTACTGAAATTTTTAATGAATCTTCTATAATATCCTGCTAAGCCTAGAAAACTCCGAACATCTCTTACTCTTTGAGGAGGCGGCACCCTTTGGATGATAGCAATCTTGTTGGGATCCACCTATCAACCTTGCTAAGAAATTGTATGACCTAGCACGGTCCCTTCAGTCATTAGGAATTCACATTTATCAGGACTGAGGGACAGGTTCATTTCAATACACTTGGCTAAAACTTTCCTGAGGTTAGTCAGAGCCTCTTGGAAGTTAGAACCATAAGGGGTAAAGTCATCCATATAGATTTCCACTGAATCATGAACCAGCTCAACGAATATACTTAGTACTACTCTCTAGAAAGTGGCAGGGGCATTGCATAACTCAAAGGGAAGGACCCGGTAGGCAAAGGTACCCCATGGACAAGTGAAAGTGGTCTTATCTTGGTCTTCTAAGCTGATTTGGATCTGATTATACCCGCTAAACCCATCTAGGAAGGAAAAGAACTTCGTCCCTGCCAGGCCCTCTAACACTTGATCTATGAAAGGCAAAAGGAAATGGTCCTTCTTGGTAGCTTTGTTAAGTTCTCGATAATATACACAGATTCTCCACTTCCCATTTTTCTTGGGCACAAACACCAAGGAGAAACCCACTTGCTATCAGAGACTGGGTAGATGAATCCTGCATCCAGCAACTTTTGCAGTTCTTCTTTGACAATGTCCTTAAGGGATGGATTCATCCTCCTTTGAGGCTACCTAACTGGTTTACAATCCTCTTTAATGTAAATGTGATGGGTACATACTGAAGGGTGGACTCCTTTCATCTCCTTATAGCTCCAAGCAAAAGCATCCAAATGGCTATTCAATAAGCTACACAGATCTTTCTCCTAAGAGGGGGATAGGGATGAGTTGATCTTCAAGGTTCTTTCAGGGCCAAATTCCACATTCTTAACTCAGAGAGAGGTTGGATCAGCCACACAGAGATCAACTAAAGAACTGGCTTGGGTTTCTTCTACCAACTCTTCTAATGGCAACACACTGGGAGGTGGATTTTGAATCAAATTCTCAATAAGATCATCCTCGGTTTGAGGACCTCCCCTGGTGGCTTCCACTTTGCACAATGGTGCATAATAGACTTCAGCCTCATCTTCATCCTCCAACTAGAGAGGTAAGTCATGTTCTAGTAGATGATGGGCAGGAGGATATAGGACTAGTTGTTTGGACATATGCCCATTCTTAATGGTCATGCTCCCAGCTTGACAACTAATGTAAGCATCTGTAATAGCTAACCAATGCCTTCCCCAGATGAGGGGGTACCCAGTGAGTTTTTCCTTTGGCTGAAGGGCCAAGAAGTCAGCAGAGTACTCCCAAGAATCAATGGAGACCATGACATCTTCCACAGTCCCCTCAGGAGTCACAGTGGAGCAGTCTACCAACTGCAGTACTGTTGAGGTCTTTCTTAGGGAACTCTGAAGGTTGAGTTTGAGCATAGTGTCCCTGGTCATTACGTTAATGGCAGCCCCTAGATCAATCAAGGTGTGGGAGATTATGGTGCCATTGATGTGGACATCGACTACAGGACTCCCAGGGTCCAAATATTTTGGACAGATTACTTGTCCCAACATCAGGTCAGACAGTTGTCCTATGACATTGATAGTTGGGGCATCTCTCTTGCGCCTACCTGGGTGCCTGAAACACTTCTCTTTGATCAATTTGTTGTAGATTGGTACATATTTTATGGCCTAGAGAAGTGGTATTTTTACACATAACTATTTAAGTTCTCCCAAAAGTTAAGTCTTTTCTGGGTTTGGTTGTGTGGTTCCAATTAGTCTCTCAGGAAAGGGTGGAATGGCTTTGGGTTCACTTTCCTGTTTCTCTTCCTCATCCTCCTTAGGAGGAGGTTGGCTATTTGGGAGGACCTTCCTAGATCATAGGTTGATCTCCTGAATCTCCACAGCATAGGTAGGGCATGTTGTCTCTCTAGTATATACCTGCTAGGCATGTCTGTTATTGGGATTTGGGTTCGGTTGAGCAGGTATCTGGAGTTGTCTTGGAGGAGAAGGAGGTAATGGTTGTGGTTGATCAGGTGGTGGAGGAAAAAGAGTAGGAGGAGAGTTGTATTGGGGCCTTCACCCCTGATGAAGTGCATTCCACTGAGGTTGTGGCTGAGTGTGAGAATGAAATGAGTGAGCAGCTGGTTGAGTATGGTATTGAGGAGGATACGACCAAGGAGGGGGTGTGGACCAGGAAGGATGAGCAGGGGGACCCCAATAAGGCATGGAAGTGGATTGATTGGGGTTGTAATAAGTTTTGGATGTCCCTTGCATTCCCTGCTGGTAAGGTCTAGGTCCATGTGGCCTCCTTTGGTTCATGAAGTAGAGTGGTTCAGTGGCTCCTTCAGCCCCTTGGTACATAGCTTTAAATCCGGGCAAGAAAGGGCACTGATTTGTAGGATGGTATTCTTCGCAGACAAAACACACTTCTACAGAGTGCAATGGACATTCGTTCCTAGGGTGTTTTCTGGTGCACCTGGGACAAAAGATGGCCAAAGCCCTCTCGGCTTCCTCTTTCTTCTTTTGGATTCGCAAGGTATCCATTTACATGACAATGGTCTGTCTCATCTCGCTTTTGAAATCTTCCATCTGATTTGCAAACTCGTTTTTAAGGAATGAACTAGATAAGGGGGTAGTGGCTAAGAGTTGACTTCCTCTACCTCTCTTTCTGGCTGCCCTAGAATGGTTTATAAACACAGTCTTTTTGTCATCATAAGGTAACTGGTAGATGTCTCCCCCAGCCGGCAAATGGAGGGTATCTAGAAGGTCTTCAGGGACTCCTTTGAGCAGAACCAACTTCAGAGATTCGGGGTCAAGTGTGCATCTGGCCCTTTTATAACTAAGTTGAAACTTCTCTTCATAGTCTTCTAAAGATTCATCACTTCCCATGGTCATTCGGAAGATTTCTTCTTTTGTGTCCTTTGACCTACAGTAGTCCCGGTATTTGTTTTTAAAAGCTTGCTGCATTTGAGCCCAAGTTGTGATACTGTTTCCAGGTAGCCCTATTAACCAACATAGTGCTACATCCTTGAGGGTAGAAGGAAAGAGTTTCAACTTTTGCTCGTCTCCTGCATAGTCATAAGTTCAACAAAGGACAGAAAACTCAAACAAGAAGGTATCAGGGTCTTCAGTAGTCAATCCATGGAAGTGAGGTAAGGCTGAGGGACTTATGTTTTTCATTTTTGTGTCCCCATTGGTCTCTCAGATGGGAAAGGCACCTTCTACTCTCTCCCCATTCCCTCTACCGTTTCTGTGTTCAGCCATGGTCTCAGGAGGAATGGTTTCTTGCTCTTCTTCTATTATAGGATCTTCATATATCTCAGGAGGTTCACCTATAGGTTCTTATAGATCACTGCCACCAAAGAAGAGAGAAGGGTGACTCAATGATGTGGTGGGGGTGTTGAGTAGGAATTTTCCTGGATGGTCTCTGCTCCTATGAGGCATGAAATGAAATCTATTTGTTTTTGGGGGGTGATTTTTGTTTCTTTTTTCTGCTTGTACCTGCAAAACTGAAACTGATTGAACAACAAATTGCAACTAATTGAAATCTGTCTTGTTGAAATGAAATTGCGAAATTGAAATGAAAGTAGGAAAGGACTAATCTATTTTGCAGAAATGAAATTGTGGAATTGAAATGAAAGCAGGAAAGGACTAATCTATTTTTCTGAAATGAAATTGTGGAATTGAAATGAAAGCAGGAAAGGACTAATCTATTTTGCTGAAATAAACTACTTAGCAGAAGGTTGCAGTAGAAAATAGAAGAAAAGCAGTAATCACAAAATACTCTGACGCTCCCCCGGCAACGGCGCCAAAAAATGGTGAGCTCCAGTATTTCAGCAATGATGCTGCAAATCCTGGGACTCTCTACTTTACTTTTATCAACCCAGTAGTTCGTAACAAACTTGGAAGCGACGGTGCTATATGCACAAGTACTAGCTCTTACCGAAGGCTGTCACTTGATCAGCTGGCACAAGTTCGATCGGAGCTTAATCCAACTTCTATGAGTTCTTAGAAGAAGATTTTAACTGTGATGGATGAAATCTAACTCAAGAGAGGCTAGTCTACTTGCAGAAATAAGATGAAAGTTGAAAGGAAATGCAAACCCTAGTGTTACTGACTAACGATACTTGTGTAAGAAAAGAGATGAAAGTTGCTGAAGTGGATGCCATTGACTCTTGAAAGGGTAAAATGCATGTGTTTAAGCTACTTCTGAAGGAAAATATGGAAAAATCATCTTTTTGTATTTTTGAGTAATTTTATGCAGAATTATTATGCATGTGTTTTAACTATTTTTTACTGTGCAAAGGTTTATTGGCGAAAGGAAATGGAGTGGGAATTTGCAGGAGGTTGGGAAGGTGAGAAGATGACCTAAGGGGTCCCTAGCATCCTTCTAGAGATTTCCACAGCACTCAGATCTCGAAAAATCGCTCGCTTGAACTTCTACAGGAGGCTATAAGGGATCTACAGGAAATTCTACAAGAAGTTCTACAAGAACAGGCCGAAAGTGGTTTTTAGAGGGTTGATGGTGGAAAAATGGTGGGAAAGTGGGAATGAAGGATGGATAAGGATTTTAAGGGGTCTAGGATCTAGTAGATGAAGCTCAGGAATGATGAAGATGGTTGGATCCGTTAAAGGTTGAAGGAAGCAATGTTGCACAAAAATGTAGAAATTAGGGCAAGTTGGGAAAGTGTGGCGAATGAGGGAAAGAAATCTTGAGCGAAGGACAGGAGCAGGTTGTATGATAGATGAAGGATAGGCTGGAGTGTCTTACAGGTTTTCTACACACTACTTTCCAAAATTGATCCAAGCAAAGACTAAAAAAATTGAGATTTATCTATTTTGACCTAATCTGACCTAAAAACCAGAAACCTGATGAACATAAGTTTATAGATAGGAAATCATGAAAGAAAGCTATGGAAACTAATCAAGGATAGATCTGAACATGAAAACACAACTGATATCAACTTTTCCAACTTAAAATCTAACACTAGCAATTGCATTCGAAGGCAAAAACAGTGTTTTTGTGGCAGCAAATATGCCTTGGTCTCGATTCATGGTCCCAAGGAGGGAGAAATGAGATCAAGGACTATTTGATAGCCTTTTTTTGGATCCTTTCTATTACCAAACTGTCAAATCAACCTGAAGCAAGAAAAACTATCTTAATCATCAAAAACAACCTAAGTAACAGAGCAAGATTTTAACCTAAATAACAGAAATTATTCTATGAATGCAAGAAAAACACATAAAAGTACACAAAGGAGGTACTGGGCACTTGGATTTGACCCAAACCCAAGAGCTACAACCTCCTAAGAAAGCTCAAAGCTAGTGCAAAGTGGGATTCATCTTCATTGATAAAAAAATAATAGTTACATCACAAAAACTGTCTGCAAGAAGAACTCGAAAATGTGCTGATACAGGGCTACACTGAAGTGTGAAAATAGACTATCAATTAGCTAAACTACTAAGGCTTTAATCCTTCCTACTTATGCAAATGAAGACTCCCAACAATCCTCCTTAACTTTAGGAGCTTGGCTGCCCAAAACTGCAGTTAATCAGCCACTTCACTAGACCTGCTCGGCTGCCCCTTGAAATCATCTTTGGTGGGTTGTTGAACTCTAAGATGATGGTGGAGAACTCGAGGAAGGGGTCATTTAGTGCAGGAGACACCCCTCCTATAAATCCTCAGCCTTGTTTCTTCGTATTTGGCTGCCAGTCTGCTCATAAATGCCTGATCTTGGTCCAAAAATGTCCAAAAATCTGCAATAAGCACGTATTAGACTTTGTGGTCAAGTGACTATTCCCATTCACTCAATTAACATAAATATATTCAAAAGCATGCATAAAACTATGGAAAATGGTGGATTAAATGAGAATAATAGGCAAAATGAGCCCATATAGTTACCTATTTCCGGGGCTCATCAGTTGCTTGTGGTTGAATGGTGGTATAACACTTCCTTCCATACTGCAATAAAAATGACCCCATTTATGGTACTTTATGCATATCATCCACCATCCTTCACATCATATTTAAGAGAAAATTCTAAGGTGCAAGCAGTGGAAGATCACATCGAGCATCAGCAACAAGTTCTCCAACTCTTAAAGGATAATCTCACCTCGGCGTAGAATAGAATGAAACAGCAGGAAGACCAGCATCGCAACGAAAGAAGTTTTGATGTAGGTGATTGGGTATTCCTATGGCTACAACCATATAAACAAATTTCCCTCAAGCAAGCTAAGAAGGATAATAAATTATCACCAAAGTATTATGGTCTGTACAAGGTGTTGCAAAAGATAGGTACTATGGCATACAAATTGGAGCTTCCTGCAGCTTCCCGAGTGCACCCAATTTTCCATGTTTCATGCTTAAATTAGGTTATAGGTGACAAGATTCTAGTTCAAACAATATTTCCAGAACTTGACAAGGAAGGAAAAATCATATTGGAACCTGAAGCAGTCAAATAAACAAGAACTGGACAACTACGAAATCAATCAATTTCAGAGTATCTCATCAAGTGGAAGAACTTACCCATTGAAGATTCCACATGGGAGGATGAGAATTTTATACAGAAGCATCCAGAACTACTCAAGCGTTGAGGAAAACACTTTTTTGAAGGAGAAGGGCATGTTAGGTCCCTATAATACAAGTGATTCCCCCATTACTATTGTCATTGTATCCCTTATTGTTATTATTGCACCCCATAGAATCCCACTATTATTATTTTTGCACCTGTATATTATTATTGTTAGGTCGGCTTGGCTATATTGTGACCCCTTAGACTCCTATATATAGAAAGGAGGTTTTTTCATTTGTATCATCGAAGAATTGTTCATTTGTGTAATGTAAAGGAGGTTTCCCCCTCGAAGAGGCTGAATTCTAAGGCGTTGATCTATCTTTTCTATATTTTTGTGAGTTGGTTTCATAACACCAATGCACAAGATGAAATTTATTTTCGTTGATATTTCCATGTTTTCGTATAAATTTATGACTTAGGTGACTAATTTGATGGAGGATAGATTTTAGAGCGAACGAACTAGAGCAGAGAAAAATGGGAAGAGAGGAAAGTAAGAACTTCACTAAAATAACTCTTTCAGCAGTAGTTAACCACTTAGTGCCCCATGAATAAATTTTATTTGTGAATTCATTCATGATTTCAAGCCAGCAATCAGAATTTGTAGCCCCCAAGGAGTTGGAATTTCAAGGTATATAAAGAATTAGAAATCAATCCCTATTGGAAATTCTAGTTCTTATGAAATTTCCAATAGATTTGCCTTAGAGCTATTCCAACTATAGATCGAGCACTTCATTTTATTAACCAACCCTCTAGATGGATCTAAATAAAAACCCAAGACTTGTTTGAATCTCCCAACAATTTTCTTGGTTGCACTTCCTAGGAGTAGAGTGGCATCAATGAACTAGGAGTGGTTAACATCCTTAACAAAAATACTTAAGAATTTTAGCTTTCCTTTAACCCTGGCCATTTCCAAATTCTTGCTGAAAATTTCTACAACAAGGATATATAAAAGAGGGTAGAGAGGATAACCTTGCCTCAAACCCCTCAATGCCATAAAAAATTTACAAAGCTAACCATTTATCAGAAGAGAAATCCAAGGATTGTCGATGCAATATTTAACCCAAACAATGAATTCTCAACAGAAACCCAACTTTTCCATAACAAAGAACAAAATTTAGTGACAGACTCTATCAAATGCATTAGCCATGTCTAGTTTAATTAACATACCTGGTTCACCACTTTGTTTGTTGGAGTGGATTTCTTTTTGAACAAGAATCATGTTGTCAAAAATATGCATGTGCTTCATAAACTTCTTGATTTCCAAGACTATTGTTAGAAGAATCTTGCTTAATCTATTGGCCATTACCTTTGACAATATCTTGTATGGGGAATTGCACAAAGATATAGGTCAAAAATGAGAGAATGAGGAGGGTTTGGATTCTTTAGGAATAAAATCCAAAAAGGAAGAATTGTATTTACCTCCCAACTTCCCTTTCGTCCTAGAAGAGTTTAGCATTCTTAGCAAGTCCTTTTTTATTAAACCCTAGAAATATCTATAGAAGCTTATGGAGAAACCATCCAGACCCAGATATTTATCTGGATCAATAGACCAAATGGCCTCAACAACCTCATATTCTTCAATCGTTTTTTATAACTAGACATTCTGTGAATCTGAAACAATCCAAGGGAGATGAGAGATAAAATATTACTCCATTCCGGGATAATTTTCCTTGTCTTCAGAGTATAATTCCTTAAATAGATGATGGGATTCTTTCTTAATTTCAGGAAAAAAAATTAGGAGGTCCCTCTGGAATGATTACTTTAACCTGGTTCCTATTTTCCCAAGCTCAATCTTGTTTGTGAAAAAGGACGAACTATTATCCCTAGAACAAAGTCAGAGACTTCTAGACTTTAACAACCAATACTCTTCTTCCTGTTTTCTAAGAACTTGTATATTCCTACTTAACTATTTTTCTTCTTTGATATGCCAGTTTATGATTTGATTTATTTCCATCAAATAGATGGGCCTTTGGACACTTAATAATGTCAAGCTTCTCTTAGCCAGGGGGCTTATAATTATTTTTAGCCAACAATCTTAAAGACTACTTAACCATTTTTAATTTGGATTCCCATATAAAAGATGACGATCCTGTTACGGGAGTCCCCAAAGTGTGTTTTATTATATTTGCAACACCTTCCTTCAAAATCCATCTTGGATTGAAACTAAACAGAATTGGCCTAAGATCTTTAGGAGGATCAAGAGATAGTAAAATTGGCCAATGATCAAAGTCCCCCTACACCAAGATTATTGATACATATCTAATTCCTTTGACAAACTAGTCATTATGAATAAGGAAACAATCTAATTGATCAGTTATGTGATCATATCCATACCATTGATTGGACCAGGTGTAATTCCCTTTTTTGGGAGGAACATCCAACATATCCCATTCACCGAGAAGATATTCCAACGACTGACAAAAGGGATCTCTGATAGTGCTTCCCCCACATTTTCATGTTGAATATAATACAATGTTTAAGACACCACCTACAATACTATTGGTATTCAATTGTTCCTCTTTTATCTTTATGAGAGAATCCCAAAATTCTCACTTCTCTCTATATATCATCAGAGCATATATGTTAACAATAGAGAATGTTTCTTTTGATTTTTCATCTTCAAGCTTAACCACCATGAAAAATCTTGATTTGGAACAGGATTTTAACACAAAACATGAATCAAGCCAAAATGTACCTATATTGTCGGAAGCTTCACATGATCCATGCAAAACTCTAGAACTATTTCTCCAAGGCATCCTTAACATGGATAGGATCTCTTCCTTTACGAATTTGGTTTATTCAAAAAACAAAATATGTGGATTTTATCTTCTGACTAAGCCTTTCACAGCCTGGTATTTAAGAGGGTTTCCCATTCCTCATATATTCCAAGAAATGACTTTCATCTAAAATTAGAAGAGCTCGACTTACCTCCTCCAGCCTTCACGCTTCTATGTTCTGTGTTGCTTACATTCTTTAGAATTTTAGTAATTTGAAATTGATTGCCTTGCTTGATATTTTTCTTTACCTTGGCTTCCTTTGCTTATTTTATTGTTGGTCTACAGCTTTTTTTTTGTTTTCCAACACTTGACTTGACAAATTGCTTCCCTAGTTTATCCTCTTCTTGGCACTCCTTGTTAAAAAATTTATTGTTCCCTCAATTGATTCAAGAAGACTTTCTAGAGACATGATATCTACTTCTTTCTCTCTCCTTTCTGATCTTGATGGGGTATTTGATATGTGTTGGAGATGAGAATGAGTGGAATTATCATTGGGAACTTCCTTTATTAGAACACCTTTGTGAGTTTCTCCTTCTTTACCTTCTATCACTTTTCCCTCTCCTTCAATCGTATTATCCTCTTGTTATAGAGTTTCAATATCAACATTTGCCTCCTCCTGCCTAGGATATAGTTTCAAATGGGTTGGTTGAGGAGGATTTACCATTCTAAGATGATGGTTTGGAGTTCTTAGCCCTGAGTTTCCATCGATTGGATCCTCTCTTTTGAGTACATCATTGATTTTCTTGAGAAGAAGTTACTCCATCCCCATTTCTAGCCTGTATTTTTTTATACATACATGAGAAAAGTGCCCATAATCATGAAATTTCTTGCACTTCAATGGAATTTGTTCATAATCTAGAGGTTGAATATGTTTCTATTATCCTTATGTTAGAATGATCTCAAAAGGAAGGCCTTTCTCTAAATCCACCTCTATGAAAATTTTAGCGCATGCAAACTATTAACCTTTTGACTCTACATCATTTAAATACCTTCCTACTCCATTCCCAATCACGTTTAAGAATTCATCACTCCAGCAAGACAATGGTAACCAAGTTAATTTAACCCAAACTGGCACCATTTTGGGAATATCCTCATCCAGGTTGAAATGTAGGGACCAAGAATTTAGATACATTCCCCTTGTGCCAAAGAAATACAGCCCATTTCTAAAAACAGAATCTATCCTCTTTATAGCCAAAGAGGGAAACAAAAAATGGTTACTAACCGCAAATACAACCAAGTATCCTTTGACCATATAATTCAATGTTTTTTCATCCCATTGATCAATAGATATGGGAAAGTGCCACATGCCCATGAACTTCCCAACCAAGGCTCTGTCAGAGAAGGATAAAGAAGTCTTCGAAAGACTAAAGGAAGTGTTATCGATGGGATGTTTTCTACTTTTTTAATGAATTTTGACTGATGTTCTTTTGGCCTTGGGTTGGACTTGAGCTTCAAAATCAAGGCATGAAATGTCACAACCTCATCACTCCCGTCCCTTCGCAATTGGAAATCAGTGAGGAAACACTAGTAGAATATAGGGTCTGTGAATCACAGAAACAACACCGAGTTGCAGAGATTAAGCATGTTTGCAAACATCAAAATTGTATATTTCCATAATTTTATTATTTGAAGTATTTTAATATGGTCAACATTAAAATAATTTATTTATTTTACTTTCTAAACATATACATATATAAAAATTTGATATTAAAATAATTGTTTTTTGGGGTAAAAGGATCCTTTAATTAATCAGAAAAAAGTTACATATATCTTGAATTTCCAAAAAAAAGGACTAAAATCTAGGAGATTCTTGAGACTAAAAATCTACCTACCAATAATAAACCATTAGAAATTAACTACAATAATCATGACTACATTGAAACTCCTTGAAGATTCAAGATTTCAAAGGGGGCAATTCCTTTGACATTGGTATTATTTTCCCTCACTTAACTAATTGTTCACCATCTTCTTGGATCATTGCATTATTTCCCTGGTGGCCTTGTTTTTTGGCTTCTTTTTCTATACTAGAGGCCACCTTGAAATCCTTCATTTTAACCCCAAGACCATGTGAATAACTTGATCCCAGTTGGTTTATTTCCTTGCATCAAAGATAGGAATTATATAGAATCCTATCATGATGATATGGGATGTCCTTCACATATTTTCCATGCCATTCTTCTATGAGGGAAATCAATCATAGTTTATTCAAATCCATATCTTTTGGTATCATTTTTGCTTCAACTTCTTCTGAAGGGGAGCTAATCATTTCCTATGGTGTTGTATTTTGTTGTTGCTCTTCAAAATACTCTTGCAAGAAATCTATTGGATTTGATGGAGGGTTACTAGATTTTCATTCTACTGATTCCATACTTGACTGAAACTTGTCTTGCTCTAGAGACTCCTTTGAATAGGAAAGACTCGAACTTACTTCCATATCTAAGGATTTGGTCAAGATTTAAGGTGCCTTGAGGAATTAAATTTGTTCTTCTTTGGGGATTTTTTCTCAAATCATCTTGCTCTTTCTTAGAAGGGTGTGCTTCAGTTGATTCCTCGGTGTTTATTAAAAATTTCATGATAAATAATATGCCCATATTCATGACATTGTATGCATATAAATGGGGTATATTCATAATATAAATACTACTTCCAAACACTATCATGATAATAAATATCTATGAAGGCTGGAAAAGATTCGAATATATTCATGTAAATACAAATCCTAGCATGTGATGTGTACCTCCCTCTCTTAGTAGCCTCTAATACTTTAATAGTTTTCGATGGCATTTTCGATACCCTCAAAGGATTCCTCCTCCCAATATTCCTTTGGAAGAGAAAATAGATGAACCTACACCACGGCAGAAAGAAAATATTCCTTCTTTAGGTTATATTTCTCCTTCCAAAATTGCATGAAGAGTACTACATTATTGAAAAATACAACCCTCCTTCAATAAACCTCAATCTATCTTCCAAGCTGGAGAAGATGATTGTGAAGAAACACTTTTCCCCTAGCTCCAATTCTATTTAACCTTGGAGTTTCCACTTGTTTCGGATACACCCAATTAAATACTTTTTGAGGGGTCATAATACAATAAACTTGCAGATCAAAGAATGATCCAGCATATATTGGATATATTCTCTGATATTGCTAGATTCAACCTCATCTATTGGATCTTGCACCACTTTTGGCAAGCAATTCAATGGGTTTCAGTTTGCTACAAAACTAGAAACCCCACTTCATGTAGTTGACCTATGAAAAGGATGTCGAAGATGAAGAGATTGAAGGGTAGTACTAGTAGATCAAGAATTGTTATGAACTCTCGAAACAATCTGACTAAAGAAGGGATCAGAAACCCTTGTAACATTTCTCAATAGACCTTATACAAAATACACAGGATTAAAAGAGTTTACAAGTTTTACTAGTATGTAGAATTCCATGAATGACTTAACACATACGTAATTGATCATCAAATGATAAAATCACCATCATAAGGTGACGTAATTGTAGAAATGGAATAGTTATTTTTGTAAAGGAATAATTTTTTCTTTTGTGACTAGGTTGAGCCAGGATTTTAATTCTCCCAAAGGTGGCTTCCATCCTCAACCCCTCCTCATGAAGTTTGAAACCTCAATATAAACCAACTAGTCTACACCTCATGGATGATATAAACTTATGTTACTTCCACTTAGAAATATTTTATTTATGGCTAAGAGTGAGAGTGAAATCTTTTTATCACATCTCAGGTTGGATTGTAATATCAACAACAAAGATAATTTATTTAAATATCCATGTTAATTTATTTATTTTAACAACAAATTTTTATATATAGATATATAGAGAGTAAAAACATGTATTTTAATGTTAACCATAATAAAATATTTCAATATCCAAAAAAAATACTTTTTATAAAAGTAATAAGATGAAGATGTGCCATTTATTTAATTATTTATAAAAAATAATATGTTGCATATAAAAATACTATTAATAATAAAACAAATTCAATGCAGGTCATAAATAAAAAATTTCAATATGCAGTAACATTGAAGAATTTTAAAAATATATTAATAATTAAAAAACATTTTAACATGAAATATGTGGTTCATAAATAAAATAATTATATGAACCATAAATTAAAAAATAATTTCTTATTGAATCTCACGATTCTATATTTTGGGCATTTTTAAGTATATATTTCTCTATATATGGGGAGTAAAAAAATTCAATTGCTTTCTAATAAAAGTAAAAAAAAAATAAAGATGTAAAATTCATTTAATTCTTAATATAAACACAAAATGTGGCATTTAAAAAATATTAAGTAAATAAAATATTGGTGTGTATTTATAATATATTAATAATAAAAAGACATGTGAAAAATGTGATTCATAGATAAAATATTTATGTAATTTGTAAATAAAATATTTCAATGTCCATGTTAAGTTAAATATTTCAATGTCAAGTGTATATATATAAGCAAATGAAAAAAATGAAATTCTTATTAAATCACACTATTTTACATTTTGGTCATTTTTCAAGTAGGTGTGTGTATAACCATTAAAGATTCATCTAGAGAGATGAAATATTTCTAGGGGCAAAGTTGTTTCCATGGTTTTCGCTCTAAAAGGTTTGTAATTCAAGAGATTTGATCCCTCGAGGTACTTGCTAGATCCATGATTAAGATAGATCTATGCTATTATATTCAATAATCCATGAGACAAGTCAAACTCATGCTAGCACTCATAAGAAATTGTGTAGATCTATTCAAAAACAAAACATAATTTTTTATAAATTTGTTAAAATTATATCAATAAAATTAATTAAATAAATTCATAAATTTTTCCACATATTTAAAAATTCAAAATATTGTTGGGTGTGTGTTATATTCTTTACACAACTAGCCCCACGGGCGAAGCGGGAGGCCACCCCCCTTTGTTGCATCGACCGCAGCGGGGGGGTCACAGGGGATTGGCAGCTTAAACCCATTTTGCAAATTATTGAGTGGCCATTATGATGAATTTATGACCGCTAGGGATGTAGGATTGATTTTTCCAATAAGATAAAGCTCCCAAATTGAGAAAGGCCATGGAGTAGTGATGGGTTGAAGTTATTGAGGAGCATGAATAAGATTGGCATGTTATTGGCACGTTTCACAATTAATGGTATATTTATGAGCATCGGACTCCATAATGTCTACAAAGTTATGATCTTTGCAAAGTTATTAATTCTCCCCTTAACCCCATCTTAAAAGACTAAATCATTTGTTCGTTTGGGATAGATTAGTTGGCAATGGTCGTGGAAATGAAGTCTCACCGAATCGGAAGCCTTAGTTTCAAATATTGTGCTATCCCCTCAATCCGGGTGATAAGTGGGACATAATGAAGATGTAGTCCTACCAAGCTTACAAAAAAAAAGACTAAATGATTTAAAAACTAGAAAAACCCATCAACACTAAAAACAATTACAAATATATTGACTTTAATTTGGTATCAAAATATTTTATGCCTATTCTTATCAATGTCAAGATTAATATGTAAAATAATCTCGTCTTTATATGTAAAATAATTAAATATTTATTTTTATCTTATACAAATCTAGCAAATTAGGAAAGCTGTTAAATTTTTTTTATAGACAAACTCTTTTTAGAGTGAAAATTTTGAAAAAAAAATGAAAAAAGTTTTATACGCCAATAAATTTGATATCTCTATGTCTAATAGTTTTAACAAATTTATTAAAAGAAAATTGATAAAAAAAAAATACCTAAAAAAAGTCATAATATATCAATAATAAGATTACTTGAAATGTTTTAACCATAAGAACTTATATATATATATATATATAAATATAAATATATATATATATATATATATATATATATATATATATATATATATAGATATATATATATATATATATATATATATATAGAGAGAGAGAGAGAGAGAGAGAGAGAGAGTACTTAACATATGAATTGAAATATTTTAATTTAGATATTACACTATCTTTATTTTTTGTTATTTATATATTTTTAAATGCATGAAATATTTCTAAATATTGAAATATTTTATTTACAATTCGCATTGAAAAACAACTTATTATTACCAAAAAAAAAATTAAATGTCATATATAAATTTTATGTTAAGAATTGAATAAATTATACATATCTATTATTATTATTAATAGGAAGTAATTAATTTTTCAATTTCTTTTTCTCCTTCAAATTAAAATATTTTATTATGAATCAGAGGAGGTTGGAGTGGGAGGGACCATATTTGGTCCCATTGAAAAAATAGTTTTCCAATTTTCTTGGGGACTTAGAACAACCACTAATAACCAAGTGGAGTTTCTACACATATAGAAGGGATTGGAGATTACCAAAGACTATAAAATCTCTAGAATAAATGTCTTTGGGAACTCGATGCTTGCCATATGATAGTTCACCAAAGCCAAGAAGGCCATTAGCAGTGAATTTGTGACCCTAATTCAAAGGATCCTTGCCTCAATCTCTCATTTTGAATAGGTGAATTTCTATCATGTGTTTAGAGACCTTAACTTGGCTGCCAACGCACTTGCTAAAAAGGGTTCTAGCATGAACCAAGGAGAAATATAATTAATTCAGAGATAGGATTTCCCTCCAATCCCCTGACATGTTGAGTACTATAAGTATAAACTTGATATTGTGGGAGAGATATTTCTGCCACTCTCTCCACCCTCTGAAAATATTACGCATATCGAGGAGAAATCAATATTATTGTCTACTAGAATACTAGGCCTAGCACCATTATTTTTCCCACTCGTCCCTCCCTCATCTATAGTCCCAAATTACCAAGGTTCACTCCATGTGTCCAATGATGGTGTACAGGTGCCCTCCCTCTCTGAAATCATTCCTTCTTGGAGGTCTTAACTATTTATTCTGCATGAGGGATGAGTCATTACAATTTCACCTGGTCGAGGCACTCGGTGCAATTTTCATGAGAATGAAATTAATTCCTCTATCCTATAGCGTCCCTTTGATGTCCCTCCTCTGCATAGGTGAAATTTCTTTGGAGATTTGGGTCTTATCGTTGCAAGATGGCTCATGCCAAAGTTTGGGATTTCTTTATATATTAATCATTCCAAGCCTTCGGATTTCATCATTGTATATTAAAGTTGTTCTTTGTGCCTTGGCTCATCATTCTCCCTTCCAATTGTCTCATTGGACTGAGGTCATTAGAGTGATTATTTTAGTTCTGAACTATAGATTTATGATCTCTCAATTTAGAACGGTTGGTAATTCCGACTCTCAGGAGAACAAAGATGCGTCGATTGTGATTGACATGCTTTTGGACGCCTCCCAAACTCTGCTTGTCTCTATTCAAAAGCTTGAAGACATGGTCGAGAGGCAAAGGTGCTCCTTCCAACTCTTTTTGGAGGCCAAATTGGTCTCCCATCATGCATAAATGGAAGACTCTCTAGATGGTCTAAAGGAGGAAATTCACTTACTTAGCTCTCAGGTGGTTGCATTGGAAGACTCCTCATCCATTTCTACAAGAGAAATACATGGAGGTACTGGTTCTAGGGCTCTTGCAAATCACAAAAGGGCTCATCATCCTAGAAGGCCCAAAGAGGTTATGTATTTTGTCTTGGAGACGATTTTGGTTATGTTGTCGGTTTCAATTAACTCTATATGTCTGCTATAATTTTTTGTAAATGCATCTTCCTGCTTGGGTATTTTTGCAGAATATATAGTGGTTATATTTTTTGTATGAATTGGTTTGTCATCTCAAGGGCTAGTAAACTCTTTGTTTACTATGATGAAGATATGTTTTTTGTATTAGATACCAAATGTAAGGGTTTTGGGCCCTCTCCCAACTTTTATTAATATAAATATCCCTACTTGTTCAAGATATATATCTATATATATATATATATATATATAAATATCTTCAAATAGTTTATTTAAGTCTTCACTTGAAATATTTTTTTAAAATATAAGTGTTATAAGTAAAAATATAAGTTTTTCTTTTTTCCTTTTTTAATTATTTTATTTCTTTCTAAAAGTAATATAAAATTATATTACTTTATACAGGGATGAAAATATTTTATTTATGGTTGACAATGAGTGAAAAAATTTATGGCATAAGGTTTTAATATTAATAACAAGTGAAATAAGCATAGTAAAAATATGAGATTCTACATTATTACATTTTTATTAAACTTTAAGATTTGTAGATTCAACTGTAATTAGTGTATGCACGCAAATATAAATTATGCAGAAAAGTAGAGAACGAAAATGAAATCTCACACACACATAAAACACAATATATGCTCTCCGGGAAACCCTTTCGGGAGAAAATCCAGCTGGAAGGTGAGGTTGCTTTGTTTTCTTTCTCTGTTTGGAAATATGATTGCAGGTAAAAAGAAGTAATGCTTGTGGCACGTGGGCTACTACAGTGAACAAATCCTCTTGTTTTATCTACCTCCTATCTATCTTAGCTATCTTTGCTTTTCTATGGAACAAAATGCTCTCGAAAGAATGAATGTCTCTTCCTCCTAGTGGCCTAGTTATAACACAACCCAAAAGCCTACTAGTGGTTAATTTTGACCCTCCTAGTGGCCTAGTTATAACAAATCTCTATAGCCTACTAGTGGTTAATTTTGACTACACCAACTCTTAATGAAAGTTACAAAATAGAATATTCTAGAGTATTTTACATCACAAACACATGGCTAGCCCCTTTTCTAGAATAATAAGGGTTGATGCGGCATCCTCCCAAACTATAGGTATGAAAACAGGAAGGTAAACTTCTGAGTGGCATAACTTTTGCATACGGACTCTGATTGATGTGACTCTTGCGTCATTGGAAATATATCTATGTGTAGAATAGCATGAAAAGGGGTGTAATCAAGGGAAAAAAAAATTACCGTCAAAAAATGTCGTTTGAAGCCTCAAAACACCCCCTGAAGGTTTCGTACCTCGTTTTACCAAACTGCGTCCCTTCAATAAAAATGAACCCATGAGTTGATTCCTCCTTTTTTCCACTCCAAATGCATCGAGATGGATGAAAAATAATATAATGATCCAATTTGGATCACACCTCCCTATTTTCGGAGGTTTTTTGTCCCCAAAATATTTTACTGAATGAGGTGAGAAAATATTTCCTCCACCTTCTCTTTGGTGTACCATTTAGCTTTGCTTGGAATTTGTCCCTTCAACCCAATCTACCAAAGGTCTTGCTACCCTTGTCTTATATTTTTGGACCCCTTCTGCAAAACTATATCTTCTGTCAACTATGCCTGAGCAGCAGGCGCCAAATCCTCTACAAAAGGTAGGACCTGCTCCTCTTCATGATCTAGCATGGAAGGCTCATAGAGTTTCAAATTCTCCACATTCACAACAGAGTAAATATGCATATATGGTGGTAAAATAAGTCGATAGGAATTATCACCCACCTTTTCGAGTATCTCAAAGGGACCATATCTAAGAGCCTTGATTTTCTTAACAGGCCCCTGTAGCCTCTCCTTGTTCAATTGTAGCTATACTCTATCTCCCACCTTGAATGTTTTCTCTATGCTGTGTTGATCATGCCTGGCCTTATACTTATCCTATGACTTGTGCAGTGTTTCTTGTACTTGTAGATGGATTTGCCTGATATTCTCTATAAAATTTTCAACCATCAAAGCATCTCCTTTAAGATCTTACTTCACTCCTCCTTATTTCCCATATGCAATATCCAAAGGTGAATGTGGTAAATATCCAAAACGATTTTCAATTGGAGACTTTCCTATCAAAGTGTGGATTGATCCATAATAAGAATGTTGTATATATACCAGATTTTCATCCCAGGTCTTAGGATGCTTCTGGTTGTAACCCCTCATAAGCTGCACCAAAGTCCTGTTGACTACTTTTGTCTTCCCATTTGTCTGTGGATGGAATGTTGTATATCTCTTCAACTTCATGTCCATCTTCTCCCACATTGTAGTCCAGAATGCACTGAGAAGTCTTGTATCCCTGTCTGAAATAATGTTCCTTGGTATCCCAAAGTGCACCAAGACCTATCCAAAGAACAATTTTGTTGCTTCTTATCGGCTTATGGTTTTTCTACAAGGCATTAGAACACACATCTTATTGAACCTATCAACTACCATGAACATGTATTCATGTCCCTTCCTAGTTTTCGGTAACCCTTCCACAAATTCCATGGAAATGGTTTCCCAAGGACGAGTAGGTACAGGTAAGGGATGATATAGACCCTGTTTCTTGTTTCTAGGCTTGTTGGTACAACAAATAATGCATCCTCTTATTAACCTAGTTACCTTCTCTTGCATCTTGGGTCAATACACATACCTCTACAAGTTAGCCATGATCTTCCCTACACTAAAGTTCCCTGCAAGCTTGGATGTGTGAGCCTCTCTAATCAGCTGTAATCTCTCACCTTTAGGAACACATAGCTTATCCATCCTGTAGAGTAATCCATCTTAGAGATGGTAGTCAACGGTGTTGTCACCATCGTGCACATGACTCTGACTTTGAAATTGATGATACACCTCCTTGAAGTCCTCAAACTTTGAATATGCCTCTTTGTATGCATTATGGGTGAATGGCTCCATGTGCATAAGAGTCCCCAAAGTTGTAATATTTTATGTGGGTGGTCTACATCGTGATGTACTTTGTCAAATGACACCCTGTTCCAGCAGTTTTTGTAACTTTTTTTTCACCTCACTTGCTTCTATAATAGACTGCCTGTACAACCCAATATTTGGAAATGGGGATTCTGGAAATAGCTGGATCTCATGCTCCACTTCTCTCTTAGGGGGTATCCCTTTAGGCTCTCGGAACACGTCCTTGTATGCCTATAACAACTCCTCCAATTGTTGTTTTTTTTCTTAGTACACCCCTCTAAGGATGCCTTGCCTCTTATTGAATCCTCTAAACATTGACTTTCTCTTAAAAACAATAAAACATACTTCTTGCTAAAACTGATCAATTTCTTGGCTTGGTTGGCACTTACTAGTGAAAATTTCTACTTTTCTTTGTGCGCATTGATGATGAATGATTTTCCATCCTTGATGAGTCAGTATTGGTTAGCTCTCCTCATGAATATTTCATCATGCATGTACATGTATGGACTCCAAAACATGACTCCACATACATAAAGGGGAACCACATCTAGATCTACTTCATCAATAAAACCATCACTGATAGCAAATCTAATTTTGCATTGTTTTGTTTGCCTTCGACTCTACATCCTTATGTACCCATCCTAGTGGATATGGGTTTAGATGATCATTAACTTCCAGCCCCAACTTCTTGACCAAATCTACTGCAATGAGATTCACCTACGATCTTGAGTCAAACATAGCATCAATCTTTGTCTTCTTGACCTGTATCTTTACATGGAAGAGTTTGGTCATTTATTTCTCTTCCTGTTGCTAAAGGCTACTTAGATTTAACTCCTTCTACACTGATGTATAGATGATCTTCTCATCCACGTTCGAGATAATTTCAACTTGGTTGCTCGAATAAGTGGCCATGAGATTCTTCTTCTTATTATCTTTCTTCTTGTTCTTCGAGTTTATCTCTAGATGAAACTTCCAACACTTGTCCTCTGTATGGTCATCAATGTTGCAGTGGTTGTAGTGGTTGCTAGGATCTTTGCACTGGAGTGTTGTGGCTATTGTCTTATTATATTTTCCCCCTTTTTATCTCTTCTTCCCCTCCTTAGAAGTGTCTTGTTGCTCCTTTTTCTTTGATCCACTTGATTGCGCTCTTTTCAATCCTATGTTCTCCAGGTATTGTGCCTATACACAAACCTCATCCACCGTTTTGGGCTTGAACAACATCACTTTCTCACACAGATGGTGGTGCAGACCCCCTAAATACTTGAGGAGTACATCTGGGTTCTTTGGAGAGATACTCAACATTATAGCCATATTCCTAAATTTTGTGGTGTACTCCTACATGCTTTGGCCTGGATTTTTCCTAAAGTAATGCCACCGCCTAAAGTAATGCCACCAGATTCATTGGTCTTCCACGTACCCAATGGAATAAAATTGTGACTTAATAAAGGTTTTGAAATCATCCCATTAAGTCGCTGGAGGTTCTCCCTCCAACCTCAGGGTTTCTGTGAGGCTCTCCCACCAAGTCAGTGCATAACCCTCCAATTTCAGCCATGCAAATGATCTTTTTCCCTTCTTCAATCTGATGGACACTGAAATAAACTTCCAATTGTTGCAACCAGTGGTTAAGCTTTAGAGCTTCAATCTCATCGTCTTGATATCAACTTTTTCTTCCACTTTAAACAAGGACTGTGATTGATTCATGAGAGTCGAACTGGGTTGATCTTTTTCGGGCTCTTTCTTCGGTTGGTTCTCCATTTCTCCCTGATATGTTGTTCCCCATTCTGATTTTTCCTCTACATTTGAACCCCCCTCTTCTCCAAATATCCCCATCTTATTGCTTAGGGCCGCCATGAGGAGGTTTACATTGTGGTTTATGTCTGTGAATTGTTGTTCAAGCCATGAAAACCTTACCTCTACAAGATCATGAGGTTCGTTTACAGATTTGTCACCCATGATTAGGGTTTTACGATTTTTTACCCCACTGACCTAGATCATTGAAATATCCATAAAATACTCAAAGAAACCTGCTCTGATACCAAATGATCCGTAAATTTTCGTGGATATTCCACTGGACAGATTCTCACAACATATCTTATAATATTATATTAAAAATATGAGATTCTACATTATTACAATTTTATTAAAATTTAAGATCTGTATATTTAGATGCAATTAGTGCACGCATGCGAATATAAATTATGCAGTAAAGTAGAGAATGACAATACAATCTCAGACACACATAAGACACAATATATGCTTTCTGAGAAACCCTTTCGGGAGAAAACCCAGCTGGAAGGTGAGCCAACTCCACTCTCTTTATCTATCTGGAAATATGGATGCAGGTAAAAAAAAATAATGCATGTGGCCTGTGGGCTGCTACAGTGCACAAATCCTCTCTGTGTGTTCTACCTCCTATCTCTCTTGGCTAGATTTTCTCTGCTATGGAACAAAATGCTCCTGAAAGAATGAATGTCTCTTCCTCATAGTGGCTCGGTAATAACACAGCCTGATAGCCTACTAGTGGTTAATTTTGACTACATCAACTCTTAACGAGAATTAAAAAATAGACTCTTCTAGAGTATTTTACATCACAAACATGTGGCTAGCCCCTTTTCCATGAATAATGGGGGCTGACGCGGCATCCTCCCGAACTATAGGTGTGAAAACAAGAAGGTCAACTTTTGAGTGGCATAACTTTTGCATATGGACTCTGATTGATGTGATTCTTGCGCCGTTAGAAATCTCTCTATGTGTAGAATATCATGAAAAGGTGCTCCTATAAGGGGAAAAATTTTACCCCCAAAAAAGTCGTTTGAATCCTGAAAACGCTCTTGGAAGGTGTCGAGCCCCAGTTTTGCCAAACTAGGTCTCACCAATAAAACAGTCCCATGAGTTGATTCCTCCACTTTTTCCACTCCAAATGCATCGAGATGGATGAAAAATAATATAATGATCTAATCCGGATCAATAATTCTTTTAATTAAAAGTGATTAAACAAACATATTCATTTTTATTTTTATTTCATTATAACGGATATTGTTTTTATATTTAGAAAATGTTTATTCTTATTTTAAGAGGGGCACGTGTTTTCATACTATGTTGTAGAATGTGCTTTTTGCACAATAATTTTAGATCAATTTTAAATATAAATAAATAAAAAATCGTATATTTATTTTTATTTTATAAAAGACATTTATTAAGTTGATGTTAAACATTAAAGGAATTACTAGGAGTGTTTGAATCATTTTTTAATGGTGAAAAAAGATTCAGTACCCTCAAAAACCCTTCCAACACCTAAAATTCTAAAACTTAATAATTATAACCTAGATTTCCAAAATTCATACATGATTTATCAAAATCCAATCAAAAAAATTATTATTTTATTGAATGAAATCGTCACCTATAACACCCCAACTACCCGTTTAAAAACAATAATTAAACTTTGAATGCTCCATGGCAGTCCAAACCAAGCTCCCCTAAAACCAACAATGGCATGCATTTCCTCTCACACCTCCACGACATAAGAGCAAAAAAAAATTAAGTTTATATTTAATTATATATTATTAATATAAGTTAATTATTAAAATATATTTTCATATTATAATATGGAAAACATGGTAACTTTTATAGTTTATATATAATATAACTAAGCATATTTTAATTCAATGTGGCTTCACAAAATTAAGCATATTTTAATTTAATGTAATAGGCAACATAAAATTAAAAAGGTAGTAATAATAGTCTTAATGCGGATTAAATAATAATTGTTCACAAATTCTTTTGTGTAAGAGTATTATTAAATAAATTTAGAACCAATAATTTAAAATTAGGTCATTAATTGTTGGGCATTAGGTTAGTTTTCTATATAATGGTTTCATGATTTTATTATTGATGTTGGATATTTGGCTAGTCTGGTATAAAAACAAATAATTATATAAAAAAAACTATTTTTTGTTTGTGAACAAAAATTACATATTGTTTGTGCAACGATGCACTCAAAAATATGAGCGGCCATTAGCCCAAAAAAAACCATGAAGTAATATGAAATAGTGTATAGATCATAAAAAGCATAAAATTGTCTAAAAAGTTTCAGCAAACAAGCTAATAGCATATATACATATTTAACCGCAATATGAAAAGACTACCAAAAATGGAATATTGCCACCATCATTATGCTTTGTCATGTGGTAAATCCAACTGAAGGCCCTCTATGAATGATCTATGACAATATTCTATTGTGGTCCCATCTAGATGTTCATGTATCTCCCATAATCCCAAAACATGTGCAATACAAGCCATATAGAATGCATTTACTGTAAAGTTCCTCTCCCTGTAAATATGTTGACAAGATATTTGATCAAAAGCATATTTTAGATGCAAAACCTACTCAAGAATTAGAAGCAATGTGTGCATGTGGCAATGTTGAATCTCATTAAACCAGTTAATAATTGTTAAATAATGAATCCATACAGGTGAGCATAGTTTTAGATAGAGGAATGACCTGTTATAGAGTTTTGTGAACCCAACGTTTCAGACTACCAAGTGAGTCCATCATCAGGGGTTGTGTCAGTAGATATTCTCCAGATATTAATGATGTATCCATGAGCTATATTTAGGGTATCTATATATATGTGTGTGTGTGTGTGTGTGTGTGTGTGTGTTATTAAAGAAAAAAATTAGATTGGAAATGAGTTTCGCTCTGGATAATCTTAATTTCTCAAATTCTGACGCGTTGTTGATCATGTCCCTTCCATGGTAGGACTTGATGTTGTTAAATAATGAATCCATACAGGTGTGGATAATTTTAGATAGAGGAAGAATGACTTGTTATAGAGTTTTGTGAACCCAACGTTTCAGACTACCAAGTGAGTCCATCATCAGGGGATGCGTCAATAGATATTCTTCAGATATTAATGATGTATCCATGAGCTATATATATATATATATATATATATATATATATATATATATATATATATATATATATATATATATATATATAGGTTATTAAAGAAAAAATTTAGATTGGAAATGAGTTTCGCTCTAGATAATCTTAATTTCTCAAATTCTGATGCATTGTCCATCATGTCCCTTCCATGGTAGGACTTGATGTTGTTAAATAATGAATCCATACAGGTGAGGATAGTTTTAGATAGAGGTTATATAGTTTTGTGAACCAAACGTTTCGGACTACCTAGTGAGTCCATCATCAGGGGATGCGTCAATAGATATTCTCTAGATATTAATGATGTATCCATGAGCTATATTTTCACTCTGGATAATCTTAATTTCTCGAATTCTGATGCGTTTTCCATCATGTCCCTTCCATGGTAGTACTTGATGTTGTTAAATGATGAATCCATACAGGTGACGATAGTTTTAGATAGAGGAGGAATGACCTGTTAATAATTATCATTAAATCACCAAAAATCTACAAAATATGACATTCTTTTCAACAGAAAATAGAAGGAAATGCTTAAGCCTTATGAGCTTTGCACAAATATTGGATCCTCTTCCCAAGCTGCTTTGTAACTTTAAAAAATGATTTTCATGAACATATAAGACCACACCCCCTCCACAATCACCACCTTTAGTCGATGATCCATCAAAATATGTCCAAGATTTATATTTTCAAATCTCTTCCTCTACAATGTTCTAAGGAACATGGATGGGATCATCCAAAGGGGGCATGGCATAATAAAAAATTACTCTCACTTCCACATGTTCATAAATCGAGGATTTATCTTATAAGATAGCCCTATTTCTTGCGTTCCAAATTCCCCAGCAGATGAGGGGAGGGATATTCAAGTTTTTCTTAAGGGATACATGTTCCCACTATTCTTTACAGACATCTAGAAAAGAGACATCCTACCCATTCTGTGTGCTTCCCAAAGAAGATCTTATGGACTTCCAAATGGCCACCATGAAGGGAAAGAAATGAATAGGTACTCAATAGATTCAACTACTTGTTTACACATCACACACCAACTGGTACCATTCATGCATCTCTTTTGTATATTATCCCATGTTGAAACTTTATTTTCCAATAGACACCAAAGAAATAAATGAGTTTTAGGAGGGCACTTGAGTTTCCAAATCTTATTCCACCACTAAACCAATGCATCCAATTTTCTATTATTCCAGATATATAGATAATATAATTTCGGTGTATATACTTCAGAGGGGGAGTACAACTAGCATAAAGTGTAAATCTCATCGCTTACACACGTCGCACACATGGGTAGTGTTTAGAGCTAAAGTGTAATTGAGTCGGAGATCATGATACTCGAGAGGTGGATTCAGCTAATGGTGTTAAGCCAACCTTGAGCCCACATAGATGAATTTTTAAGATCAACAACATGATTTAAATAGATTCTACCATTTTCATTAAGAAAAATGACCCTCTCATAAGGGAGGTGATAATTATTTCCACATCCTACCCACAAGTCGATCTCATTTCTCATCATTCCTTTATTCCCCACTTTCCAAGTAAGACTCTCCTCAACCACTGAGAAACAGGATAATACAACCTTTCATATTATGGAAATATTTTTGGTCGTCTTGCCTGAAGATCAAAGTCAATCCTCAAGAGAGTTGGGGTGAATATATTTCCAGATGGAAATGGTAGTCCAAAGACTCTCTATGGAGAGAAGTCTCCACCCAACTTTAGCTGCTAATTTTTTGCAAAGGAGTAAATATTATTCAAACCACAACCCTTGGGAAAATTAATTATGCCCCATTTGAACGATGGAAAAACCCCACCCTCTTTTTTCTTCATCCACAGAAAATGACTGCATAGTTTTTTAATAGAATTGAAAAAATCGATAAGGATCTAGGATAGGGACATCCAAAATATTGGAATTGCTTCCAACACATATTTTATGACAAATAGTATGTCTTCTCTATATAGGCATCTGAAACACCAATTATTTATTTTCTTTTCAATCATATCTATAAGCCAAAGCCAATCATTCTTCCTATAGTCATTTGGTTTCAAATGAAACCCCATATATTTTCTTTCCTTCATCAAAATTTATGGATTGGAAAGGAAAAATAATTTGGGAATTAATATTTTCGTCCCTTGACAACCTAGTAGGGGAAAAGGACCATTTTTGTATATATTTACCAACATACCTCTAGCTTTTTGAAAAAGGCTCAGCACTTCCTTTAGAGTAGTGACATCTCTTCTAGATACATTACAAAAGAGTAACATATCATCCACAAATAAGAGATGAGTAATGGACAAATATTCCACCACCTATTCCCCACTGATACCGCCCCTTCTTTGAGCCTCCTTGATCAATTTTCTCAATCATTTAGCTACCAACAAAAAATAAAAGGGGAGATAAAGGAAAAAGTTGCCTCAATCCGATTTGTGCATTAAATAAAGCTGACATAGAACCATTAATAAGCACAACAAATGACATAGAAGATAATTAGTTGATCACCCAAGTGATGAATGGAACTTCAAAAGCAAAATGTGTGAGTAACAATATAATGTAACACTACCGACTTAATCATATGCCTTTGAAAGATCAAGTTGTTGTACAATTGGTTTTGTCTAAATGGGTGGTATCACTCAATATGTTGGCATTGATTTCAACCAGATTAGCATTGAGGTTGGAGGCAGCAGATGTTGGCATTGATGAGCATGTTGTTTAGGGGGAGTCCCATGGTTGATGAAATATTTGGTAAAGAGTCATCATAGTAGCACGTTTAGTGGAAAAGCCTAAAAAAGATGACTATGATGGTGAGGGAACCCCATATTTTGGAGGAGATTTTATCTCAAGAGACCAACTCAGTTTCTCATAAAAGTGGCATAGTTAGAAAGTGCTTGGAAATATCTTTCCAGCAATATGTGGAAGTATGAAAATATCCCTCTGGATCAAAAGTTATGGTTAGTCAAAGTAAGGACATTTAAGTCATAAGTAGTAGTGCCTAGAACCCTAGAAGGGTCAGAACCCCGGAGGGCTTGGAAACCCGGAAGGCTCGAAACCCTGAAGTTTTATTTAAAATAGTTATGAGATGGCATTGACCTTGGGTAGCAGGAATAGTGCCGGAAGCTCAGAAGTTTATATAAAAATGTTATGGAAATTGGGCATATGGGTTGTGACTCCACAGCAGTATACACACACACACGCACACACATGTGAGTAGAGCTGGCAAGAAGAGGCCAGTATGGCGTATAGGATGTCAATAGTTGGAAAGTGGGTCAAGGTTGAAATCTCCAATAAGAAAGTACAAAGGAAGAGGAGCGACATAGCCAGCGGATCACATAGGTGGGCCAGGCTGGAAGCCTGTAAGGAATAGGCAATTAATTTTATAAATTGTTACAAGCATGTAGGCATCTAAGCTCTAGCTCTAAAAAGACGCATGTATATGAGTGAGGTCCAATGGATATATAAGCAATGGTTTTTTGCGTGTTTTGGTGACCAAAGGATTTTAAGCCAAAATAAAAATAAAAAAGCGCATTGGATGAATAAGATCAGTAGCTAAAGGTTGTGCCTAAGACTTGGTTTGTGCATGTTTGGTGACCATAGGCCTTTGAGATAATAACAAATGAAAAGGTATTGTGTCCATATGTTTAAAGGAATCAAATGTGTTGGAAACGAATTATCAATGGTACACACTAGTGGGTTAGTGCCCAGAAGCCCATAACTCTTATGAAATGTTTTCGAAAAAAGCTACAAGCACTAGGGAATCTGGGCCTCCAACTCAGCATCGACATATGATTAAAGTCATGGATGAGTCAGCAGCTTTAGAGAGGAGTCCTCAATATTTTTTTGTTATGCCATAATTGGTCTTGACCATAACTAAAAAGGCAAAAGTCTGGGATAGCCAGAAAAATGCGCACAGGAGGGTTGGTGGTTGGATTAATGGTGGTTGTAAAAAGATATGGATTAAAATATAGAGAGGACCACGGTATACAAAATGTATTAATGGAGCATGATCCATACAAAAGAAAGTCTCTTCTATTCTCACTAACATGCCATGAAGAATTAGATGAAGGAAATTCCAGAAGAACACCATACCAGCGAATTGATGGGCTCTGATGGCATGTTGCAGTCGATGTTAATTTTGGGTAGCATAGGATGTGATATAGCCATGAAAATTGGTGGAGTGGCTAAAGCACATGATATCTCCAAGACCCAGAAATGGTTTGGGCATATTCTAACTGGTTTTGGAGATATTAAAATAATTAATATTTTTAATGGAGTTCCTAAGTCTAAACTTAGGAAAAAAAAATATTAATGGGTATTAATATAAAATTGGGTTAGAAGGTTCCAAAAGTCAAGGATCAAGCCAAATCTAATCTTAGCCATTGATTAGAGATTTAATCTTGGTCATTGAAGAACCAACACGAAAAGTATAAGAAGAGGCTTGAGGGTTAGTTGGAGAATACACTAAGGGAGACCAGTCAGTTCAATTTCTGGAGTGGGGTTAGCTAATAAATTCGAACTAGTGGTTTGGAGAGCAGCATGAGGTAGCAAGTATGGAATAGAGAGTCGGGATCAGCACTAGAAGACCTACGCAGAGGCAGAAGAGGCAGACACAGAGGCAGTAGCAGACTATGCAGTCACTAGAGAGCCTGCGTGGGTGATGCAGAGAGGCCCAGGGCTGACGCAAGCAAGCAGGGGCTGATGTAGAGTGTCAGGGAGCTACGTAGAGGTCAGCCAAGCTGATGCTGGGACTGGGAGAAGTGCTAGAGAATTTTTTTCTCTCTGTTGGGTAAGACATTTTGGCACCTTGTTGTATGAAAGAATTGTTGAATAATAAAATCCTCCCTTGCTGCACCAGTTTTCCCACATTGGGTTTTTCCGGGGACTGTTATCCAAAATAATTGTGTCAATGTGTTGATTCTTTTGCATGTGTTTGTTTTTGAATTATGGTGTGATATCTGCAACATAATTTATTTTAATGTTTATTGAAGGAATTTCATAAATAACTTATTAGAACTAAGTAGGCAAAGTAAATCAGATGTTGCAGTGATAGAATTTTCACATGGTATCAGAGGAAGTAATCAGAGACAAGAACGAAAAATCAGTTATGGGTCGAGACCATGATGCGAAGGCATCCACGTCAAGAGACTCACACATATTTTTAGAAATCTGCACAAGAAAAAGTGATTTCGATTTCTCTATGTTGCTTTCTGTTAGCGCTTGAAATTTCACCTCAGGCTGAAAAAGGTAAATTCCAAGGCCACATCAAACCACTTAGCCTCGTAGCTAGCCCTACAGGGCAGGAGAGGGATCTCTCCGGTCTATCTCGGTAGGTAGCTTCAACGGGCGAGATAACCAATGAGGAAACACTGATTTTAGGCTAGTAAACTGATAAAAGGTTTGATTTGGGATTTTTAGGGTTTTGGTGGAAAGTTGGGGAAAGGCAATTTTGGGTGCGGGGATTGGACACAGTTTTTGCAGGGGGTTCTTTGGGGCAAGGTAAAAGACTGTACTGATGCCTTTGAATTAAGTGAATGGATAGGAATGACCAGTGAGGAGCTAAAGAGAGCAAGAAACCTTCAAGGGTTCTCTTTAGACAGATGAAAACATAAATATTAAGCAAACTTAAAAGCAGAGCATGGCAATCATGAATTCTACTTTAACACTTCATTTGCCTAATTTGCAGAAGGAAAAGTAAGAAGATGAATCACATAACAAACTTACAAGTACAAAGAGAAACACACCATCAATACATGTAACCACAGGAATCCCGAAAAGGACTACAAAACCCTGGTCTTTATTCCTTTGCCAAAATTGCAGAGATACAATGATTAATACAATAGAAGCTTCTCCCTCAAGAGTCCAACCTCTCCAACCCCTGAAAATGACTAAGAAAATACATAATATAGGCAAACTAACACCTTTCCTTGCCTCTAGGGGTCGAGCTCATCCTTCTAGGAGCTGTTTCAACCAATTCTAAACTGAGAACTAAAATCTAGGCAGTCAAAACAACTTGCCTCTATAAGCTAGGAAACCAATTCATTCATTAAATGTTTGCTATTTCATGAATGAATCTTCTAGAATAGGTAAATAAGTGTCATTTCAACATGAAAATACATTAATTACATCAAAGAGGGTGAAAAATCCCATCACAAGTCAAAATTGGTCAAAGCTGGGCGAATTCCTGAGCTGTAGATGAAAAATTGGCAAACTTTCCCAACAGGTCGCGCCCTGATCCTAAACAGGTCGCGCGCCGTTGGAGCTGCTTTTGAGGCACTTCCAGGTGTCCAAATGAGGCAAACGTGGGCTTGTTGGAAAGTTCTGGATGTCTAATTTCCAACCCAAGTGGAATTTCTGAATTTAGTGGCCATTTGCACCTCCAAAATTGCAATCTCCCAAGACTGCTTCCTGTGTGTCAAAAAGGTGGCAGAAAGTCATTTTTTGCCTGTTTTTTGACCTTCTGGAGGCTCAAAACTTGATGAAATCTCTTGGTAATTACTGAGCAGGTGTATCTTTGCATGAAAAATCCAAAAATGCTGAGTTTTCCCAAAATGGAGTTGCCCATCGAATAGGTCGCGCGCGGCGCGCGACCTGTTGGGGAGGAAAACCTGTTTTTTGCCCAAAAATTCACAAGTGACCAAAAATGCTCAAATTTTTTTGAAATTTGGGCTGGGAGTCCCCAATCAAGTACCATGCTCAGTCAAAAAGGCTTTGGCCAAAATTTGGAGTGGATCGGGCCTTTTCCGTCGTTTTAGTGCCTTGGCCAACCTCCTTGGATCTGACGATTGAAATTTTGACATTTCTCTAAAACCATGACACCTGTGAAAAAAGTGAAGGAGGTTTTTCTTCTTTGTCATGTTATAGACAAAAACCTCTCTCAGTTTTCCCAAATTCATCTTTGATTTCTCTGAAACATCTTTTGAGTGAAACTGATCCCGATGTGTGAAACAAGGAATTTTGTCGAAATGAAGCGAAATGAAGGGGATAGGGGGCTTCTAAATTCTTGGGGAAATTTTTGGAAGTAGGGAGGGATGTTAGGAAGCAGGGGAAAGTGGAATCTCAGAGATTGAGTGAGGGGAAGGGGTCCAAAAGGGCAAAACACAGGCCCAACCTAGAAAATTGCCAAGTTGTAGCTAGAAACTAAGGTTTGTGAAAAAATGAGGAATTTGGGGGATCTCAGGGATGGAAGCATTTGATAAGGTATATGAAGGATAGGGGAAGGTTTATGAACATCTGGATACAAGTTTTGCCGATGATTTGACCGTCCAAGAGAAATTAGCTTTCAAAACCATAGGAGAGGGAAATGACCCTGCCTATGCGCAACTGAAGCATGAACAAGGTGTAAAATGACTCATTAGACACTGACATGATAATGAAAACCCTATGAATGATGATAGACTCAGCTGAATGATGACATGGATGGGCCTTTGGGCAACTTTGAAAAGAGTGAGAGCAAACCCTAGACCTAATGCCTAGTGACCAAATTTTGCTTGAAGACTCACTGAAATGACAAAATTTGACCTTGAGACTTCAAAATCACTTTGTAAGAGCATATTTGATCACTGGAGGAAGGCTGGAAAGACTGACACTAACATTGGCTCCAATGGGGATGGTAGCTCCTTGGAGGTGCCAAGAACCTCAGACCTCTTGGAGAGCAGACCAGTGCTTTCAACCATTGGGCGATGGAGTCAAAAACTCAAAGTAAAATGCATGACTGAAAACCGACACAAACTAGACTCAACTAAAAACTGACTCAATACTTAAACACAACTGACAACTGGAAATGATGCTCAAAGTGGAGCTTATTCATCAAAACCTACTCTAACACTTTCATTCATCACCTGATCAAGTGAAATGAAACAACCAATGCAACCAAGTAAGTATCCCATTTGCTGTTCGAATTCTCCGCAAGTGCTCACTTATGAACAACAAAAGTGAACTACTGAAAGGCAAATCCCATGACAACTTGGAAACAGATCTGTCGAATGATATGAATTCTCTATCCACCTCCAAAAACACTGCATAAGGATCTTGAAATTCAAGCACACTGGAACTTAGCTCATCTAATGGGTTACTTCTCTTCTCCTCATACCATGAATGCAAACTTTGATCTGAGCCTTGTGACGAGACCTCTGCTGAAAATGACAAAGAAACCGGCTGCCGGATCAAATTTGTATCAATACATGTTTCAAGCTTACATGTAGTCAATGGAGAAAGACTTTGACTGCAAACCCCATCCAAAACATCAGTTATTGGATCATGAAAAACCTGAAAAGACTGTTGCAATTTATCCATTGAAAATGTATGACATCCTTCTAGCTGTTCAACTTTTTCTTGAGATATTTTATGAAGATTCTGCCTTATAAACTGAAATGCTTCGAAACAAAAGGGTATAGAATCTTCTTGCATCATCAAGTCATGTATTTCGTCTTCCACAACTTCATCTGTAATCTGCCCTTCAATTTCATTTGGTGGATGCAAATCTGATGCTACAGGCTGCTCAAGAATTTTGTTATATGTCTCATCCTCAACATTAACACTGAGAGATTGCTGATTTGTTATAGGTTGTTCATTTGAAGATCTACTATGCAATCTACCCTTCAAAAACTGAAATGATTCAAAACAGAATGGTACGGAGTCACCTTGAATCATTAAATCATGTGTGTGCACTTCCAAGTCTTCAGCCGCAACTTGAAAATCAATGGCTTTCGGGGGTTGCAAATCTGAATATGAGAAGCCTTGAACAAAATTTCCATTGCTCTCAAGATGATTCAAATCAAGACTTGTTGACATTTGATTTCTGATTGCATGGTAGTTATCTCTGATGAACTGAAACGAATCAAAACAAAAAGGTAAAGATCCTTCACTTACTTCAAACTTTGATGCACTTTCCTCGTCAATGTCATAGCTGATATGTGATGGCTGAACATTGTATTCAAGCTGTTGAAAATGAACTTTTCCTCCTCCCACAAACTAGCTGCTGATTTGTCTGCAAGATTAGCTTCTCTTTGGAGAACATAATCATCATCATACTGATCAAACTGAGGCAAATCATCAGTATAAAAGACATCATCAAGGATACATGTCATATCAACAGATCTCTCTTCTCCAAGGTGATCTACAAAACAATCATTATCAGATCTATGACAACCAGGATAAGAAACAAAATGTTTTGGATCAGCAACTTGTTCTTCTTCAATCAGCGAGCCTTGAACATCATAATCATTCCTTGTGTTGATCTTGTCCATCATCTTTTCCACTGCACTTACCAAAATGTCAAGCTTCACCTCTAAAGATGTTGATTTTTCCGGATCTATGTTTTTCATCTCTTCTTCCTTCAACCTTGCCCGTCGGATCAGCAGATGCGCCTCTACATTTACTGCACTGTTTTTCATCTCATGAAGCGTTGCAATACCCCTTTCTCTCAGCTAAAACTCCATCTCCGAATCAAAGGCACCCGGATAGTGCAAGAGAGCAGATCTAGGAGGAGGCCTTATATCGACTGGCATCGAATAATAAACTTGGTTAAATCTGGCTGAAAACAGTTGTACTGTCTCCCCTGGCAATCTTTTCAGCTGGTTATACTCTTCTACAATCAAGAAAAGGTTCTGCCCGATCATCCACCTGTCAAGAAAAACTTTGACGAACTGCTGGAAATCTGAGATGCTCGCATCAGGAAGGGTTTTGAACCAACTCTTCACTTTGGCTTGCAAAGAAAGAGCAAAAAGCCTAATACTTACATCTTCTCTATCAACTTCAAAAAGATCTAGAAAATTCTCAACATTCTGCACATGTTGCTCAGCGTTGACATTCTTACTTTCACCGTCAAACCTTGGCAAGTATAGATCATAATTTTTGGGGAAAGGATGGAGAACAGAAGGTAAAACAAGAGGTTTATACCGATCTTGAATTTTACAAGGTGTAGGGGTATGTACAGCAGGTATAGAATCGGTCTTGGTCTCTTGGGGTTCATCAATTTGAAGATGGTCATCACAAAATTTGGAAAAAGAATCCTGATCAAGCTCAAAGGCATGCAAATCTTTGGTATTCACAATCTTCAAAGGGAAAGAATCAACTGCAGGCCTGGGATATTTTCTCAAATACAGTATAATTTGCAAAGCCTTCTTGACATTCTTGGGAAAGAGAAGAAATAATTTATGACAAAGAACAAAATGTCTTGGATGAAATTCCAACTTGAATACCTGGTCTGTCCATGTTGTCCTTTTATGTTTTTGCTGGTTGGGATCATCCTCCAGTGGAGTCTTTGGATCTGATCTCGAAAATGATTTAGAGTCGCCAAGTGAATGATTTCAGCCTTTCAAGTGTCTGATCGTTGTCCACCATCAACAATCAGATCTGAACTTGATACATGTACTGGGGTGAAATGCAAATGAAGTGTTGTTTTCACAAGTTCACGGAGATTGACTAAAGCAGCGTTTATCTACTTCTGCTTATGCAAAGCAAAAGCATTTCGAAGGCGACTTGGCATAACTTCAGGCTCCGTCTAAGACTTATGAAACCAACAAATCAATCAACAAACAATTTGTTCTCCCCAGTATGGTCGCCAATATGTTAGAGCTTGAAATTTCAGCTCAGGCTGAAAAAGGTAAACTCCAAGGCCACATCAAACCACTTAGCCTCGTAGCTAGCCCTACGGGGCAGGAGAGGGCTCTCGCCGGTCTATCTCGGTAGGGATCTTCAACGGGCGAGATAACCAATGAGGAAACACTGATTTTAGGCTAGTAAATTGATAAAAGGTTTGATTTGGGATTTGTAGGGTTTTGGTGGAAAGTTGGAAGGCAATTTTGGGTGCGGGGATTGGACACAGTTTTTGCAAGGGGTTCTTTGGGGCAAGGTAGGAGACTGTACTGATGCCTTTGAATTAAGTTAATGGATAGGAATGACCGGTGAGGAGCTAAAGAGAGCAAGAAACCTTCAAGGGTTCTCTTTAGACAGATGAAAACATAAATATTAAGCAAACTTAAAAGCAGAGCATGGCAATCATGAATTCTACTTTAACACTTCATTTGCCTAATTTGCAGAAGGAAAAGTAAGAAGATGAATCACATAACAAACTTACAAGTACAAAGAGAAACACACCATAAATACATGTAACCACAGGAATCCCAAAAAGGACTGCAAAACCCTGGTCTTTCTTCCTTTGCCAAAATTGCAGAGATACAATGATTAATACAATAGAAGCTTCTCCCTCAAGAGTCCAACCTCTCCAACCCCTGAAAATGACTAAGAAAATACATAATATAGGCAAACTAACACCTTTCCTTGCCTCTAGCAGTTGAGCTCATCCTTCTAGGAGCTGTTTCAACCAATTCTAAACTGAGCACTAAAATCTAGGCAGTCAAAACAACTTGCCTCTATAAGCTAGGAAACCAATTCATTCATTAAATGTTTGCTATTTCATGAATGAATCTTCTAGAATAGGTAAATAAGTGTCATGTCAACATGAAAATACATTAATTACATCAAAGAGGGTGAAAATTCCCATCACAAGTCAAAACTGGTCAAAGCTGGGCGAATTCCTGAGCTGTAGATGAAAAATTGGCAAACTTTCCCAACAGGTCGCGCGCCTTTGGAGCTGCTTTTGAGGCACTTCCAGGTGTCCAAATGAGGCAAAAGTGGGCTTGTTGGAAAGTTCTGGATGTCTACTTTCCAACCCAAGTAGAATTTCTGAATTTGGTGGCCATTTGCCCCTCCAAAATTGCAATCTCCCAAGACTGCTTCCTGTGTGTCAAAAAGGTGGCAGAAAGTCATTGTTTGCTTGTTTTTTGACCTTCTGGAGGCTCAAAACTTGATGAAATCTCTTGTTAATTGCTGAGCAGGTGTATCTTTGCATGAAAAATCCAAAAATTCTGAGTTTTCCCGAAATGGAGTTGCCCATCGAATAGGTCGCGCGCGGCGCACGACCTGTTGGGGAGGAAAACCTGTTTTTTGCCCAAAAATTCACAAGTGACCAAAAATGCTCAAAATTTTTTGAAATTTGGTCTGGGAGTCCCCAATCAAGTACCATGCTCATTCAAAAAGGCTTTGGCCAAAATTTGGAGTGGATCGGGCCTTTTCCGTCGTTTTAGTGCCTTGGCCAACCTCCTTGGATCTGACGATTGCAATTTTGACATTTATCTAACACCATGACACCTGTGCAAAAAGTGAAGTAGGTTTTTCTTCTTTGGCATGTTATGGAAAAAAACCTCTCTCAGTTTTTCCAAATTCATCTTCGATTGCTCTGAAACATCTTTTGAGTGAAACTGATCCCGATGTGTGAAACAAGGAATTTTGTCGAAATGAAGCGAAATGAAGGGGATAGGGGGCTTCTAAATTCTTGGGGAAATTTTTGGAAGTAGGGAGGGATGTTAGGAAGTAGGGGAAAGTGTAATCTCAGAGATTGAGTGAGGGGAAGGGGTCCAAAAGGGCAAAACACAGGCCCAACCTAGAAAATTGCCAGGTTGTAGCTAGAAACTAGGGTTTGTGAAAAAATGAGGAATTTGGGGGATCTCAGGGATGGAAGAATTTGATAAGGTATATAAAGGATAGGGGAAGGTGTATGAACATCTGGATACAAGTTTTACCGATGATTTGACCGTCCAAGAGAAATTAGCTTTCAAAACCCTAGGAGAGGGAAATGACCCTGCCTAGGCACAACTGAAGCATGAACAAGGTGTAAAATGACTCATTAGACACTGACATGATAATGAAAACCCTATGAATGATGATAGAATCAGCTGAATGATGACATGGATGGGCCTTTGGGCAACTTTGAAAAGAGTGAGAGCAAACCCTAGACCTAATTCCTAGTGACCAAATTTTGCTTGAAGACTCACTGAAATTACAAAATTTGACCTTGACACTTCAAAATCACTTTGTAAGAGCATATTTGATCACTGGAGGAAGGTTGGAAAGACTGACACTAACACTTTCCAGGCTAGAAGAAGAAGTGGATTGTATGACTAGTTCTGCATCATCAAAAGTATGGTATATAGATAGTGGAACCTCTTGGCATATGACAGGAATTAGGGAACGTTTCTCAGATTATCGAGAATAGAAGATGAACTTTCAGATCACCATGGGGAACAAGGAAAAGTGTACTCCATTAGGGAGGGGTGCCATAGTTTTTCAAACAGAATCGAGAGAATGGTTCCATGATACCAATGTGTTACATGTACCAGGATTGGGTTCTGTATCGCAACTTCAAGGAAAGGGTTGTGACGTCTTCTTCATCAAGGAGAAAGTATACATCAAACACCCGAGCTGTTAAAAGAAAGTATAGATCAGGATCAAAAGTAACAGGCTGTACAGATTACAACTAGAATCATCAATGACACTAGTAGGCAGTCATGGAGACAAGGACTTGAATGAACTATGGCACAAAAGAATGGGAAATTTGCACCATGGGGCTCTGATAATTATTAGGAGAATTGTAATAGGAGTTCTGGATCTCAGTACGGAACGAGATGATGTATGCAGAGGATGTGCTCTAGGAAAGTATGCCAAGGCAGCATTTCCTAGAAGTAAACATAGGGCCAAGAGTGTACTAGGATTGATACACTCAAATATCTGTGGACCTATGTCCACTAAATATTTGAGTGGTGCTGATTACTTCCTTACCTTCATTAATGATCACTCAAGGAAAACTTGGATTTATTTTCTGAAAACCAAGGATGAGGTTTTCTGTCGATTCAAAGAGTTCAAGGCTCTGGTGGAGAATCTTCCTAGGAAGAAAATAAAAGTTTTGCACTCAGATAATGGTGGAGAGTATGTCGATAAGGACTTCACTAGTTTTTGCACTAGGGAGGGCATCAGAAGAGAGTGGACATCTCCTTACAATCTGGAGTAGAATGGAGTAGCAGAAAGGAAGAACAAGATTATTGTAGAAGTAGCTAGGGCCATGATGTATGATCAGGATATGCCAAAATTCTTGTGGGAAGAAGCATGCAACACAACAGTCTATGTTCAAAACGGGACTCCTCATCAGGTGTTGGGAAAGATTACTCCATAGAAAGTTTTCATAGGGAAGACACTTGAAGTTAGTCATTTCAAGATATTTGGGAGCTTAGCATATTTCCACGTACCTGAGGAAAAGAGGAAAAAGCTAGATCAAACTGCGGAAAAAGGATATCTAGTGGGATATAGTGAGAACGCTAGGTCATAGAGAATCTATCTTCTAGGGAGCTAGAAGGTAGTTTTTTGACAAGATGTGAAGTTCATGGAGGACAGGGCTTTCAGAAAATATCGTGAGATGCCATCCGAGGAGCAATCAAAAGAGGAGTCGTTGGTTAAACCTCTTCAACCAATGGAAGTAAAGAATTCTTCCTCGAATAAGGAAGATTCATAGGGTGAGGAGGAGCTAATAGAAGCACCTGCTAGCAGAGGAAGAACTAGTAGGGAACTTCGTCAAATTTTGTGAGATGCAGAGGACTTCATCGGTGCGCCAAGAAACAATAAGAGGGAGCGAAAACAGCCAGATAGATATCAGGCATTAGTAGCTCAGGATGGGGAGCCTACCAATTTCCAGGAGGTAGTTCAACATCAGGTTTGGCTAGATCTAATGGTAGAGGATTATAACTCCATAATGGTGAATGATGTCTGGGAGGTAGTGCCAAGGCCTCAAGACATTTCAGTGGTTCTAGATGGATCTACAAGATCAAATACGTTTCAGACGATAGTGTTGAGAAATATAAGGTCAGGTTTGTAGCTAAGGGGTATGCTCAAAAGGAAGGAATTGACTATGAGAAAACCTTCGCCCCGGTAGCCAGGTATAAATCTATTAGGACCATGATATCTCTTACAGCACATATGGGGTGGGAGATTCATCAAATGGATGTCAAAACGGATTTTCTAAATGGGGTAATAGAAGAAGAGGTATACATTAAACAACCAGATGGATTTGAGACACATGAGAAGAAGTTTCATGTATGCAGGTTGAAGAAAGCCCTGTATGTGCTGAAACAGGCACCTAGAGCATGGTATGGTTGAATCAAAAGCTACTTACAAAATATGGGATTTGTCAAGAGTGACGCAGATCCAAATATCTATTATCTGGTTGTAGACAATGAGCCGCTAATCTTAGTATTGTATGTGGATGATCTCTTTCTGACAGGATCATCCAGGCTCATTGGAGACTGCAAGAAGAATCTAGCCACAGAATTTGATATGAAGGATTTGGGATGAATGCATTATTTCCTAGTGTTGGAAGTTCGGCAGCATAAGGGAGAGATCTTCCTTGGGCAAGGGAGGTATGCTACAGAAATCTTGAAAAGATTCAGGATGGAGGACTGTAGACCCATGGCTACTCCAATGATCGCCAATTGGAAGAAGATTGATGCATCAGAAGACAAGGATGTTGATCCGACCTTATACAAGAAGCTCATAGGGTCCCTGATGTATCTGGTGAATACCAGGCCAGACATTTGTTATGCTGTCAACACCCTCAGTTAGTTCATGGTGGAACCAAAGAGGGCGCACTGGGCAGCAACCAAACATGTTCTCAGATATTTATAGGGAACAGTCAATTGTGGACTCTTGTACACCAGGGGTAAGGATATCAGATTGAGTGGATTTCCTGATGCAGATTGGGTAGGAAGTTCAGTGGATTAGAAAAGTACCTCTGGGTACTGTTTCAGCATTGGATCAAGAATGACTACCAGGTGTAGTAGGAAACAGAAGTCTGTGGCTCTGAGCTCATCTAAGGTAGAATATATGGCAGCAAGTACACCTTCGTGTGAGGCCATATGGCTTATAAAACTACTCATGAACCTATTCAGAAGAAAAATGGAGGCGACCAGGATCATGTGTGATAATCAGAGTTGCATTAAGCTCTCTGAGAATCTAGTGTTTCATGATCGATCAAAGAATATTGATATCCAGTGTCATTTTTTCAGAGACTATGTCCAACAAGGCGATGTACAATTGAGCTACACTCCTACAGGAGAATAGGTGGCAAACATCCTTACCAAGGCCCTTGGAAGAACCAAGTTTGATTATTTTAGGGAGAAGACAGGGATGATAAAGAATCCATTTCAGTAGCAGAAATGGGTATGATGTTGCAATGCAGTAGCAATCAGAAGTAGCACAATGGAACATGATGAGTAGGAGTTTGTAGTGTAGATGTAGTGTTGGGAAAAAGGACCAGCAGCAGCACAGATGCAGAGGGATTTGTAGTGCAGATGCAGTGTTGGGGAGATGGACTAGCAACAGCACGGATGCAGAGGGAGCTACAGTACAGATGTAGCAGTGGTAGTGATAGAGCCATAGGAAATAGTACAGTATGTAGTAGTTTAGAGGATGTTGGGTAGGGCTTAGCATCAACACAGGTACCGATGTTGTATAATCAAAGTAATGCTTAGTGTGGAGTATTACTAGAGCACATTCCTCGCTAAGAGGGAGTGTTGATTGGGTAGCATCGGATGTGCTTTAGCCATGAAAATTGGTGGAGAGGCTAAAGTACATGAGATATCCAAGACCCAGAAATGGTTTGAGCAGATTCTAACAGATTTGGGAGATATTAAAATAATTAATATTTTTAATGGACTTCCTAAGTCTAAACTTAGGAAAAATAAAATATTAATGGGTATTAATATAAAACTGGGTTAGAAGGTTCCAAAAGTCATGGATCAAGCCAAATCTAGTCTTAGCTGTTGACTAGAGATTTAATCTCAGCTGTTGAAGAACCAACAGGAAAAGTATAAGAAGAGGCTTGAGGGTCAGTTGGAGAATACACTGAGGGAGACCAGTCAGTACGATTTCTGGAGCGGGGTTAGCTGAGAAATTTGAACTAGTGGTCTGGAGTAGCAGGAGGAAACAAAAACAAAACAGAGATTCAGGATCAACACCAAAATACCAGTGCAGAGGCAGAAGAAGCAGATGCAGAGGCAGCAGCAAACTACGCAGTCACTAGAGGGCCTGCGTGGGTGACGCAGAGAGGCCCACGGCTGACGTAGAGTGTCAGGGAGCTACGCATAGGTCAGCCAGGCTAACGCTGGGACTGGGAGAAGTGCTGGAGAATTTTTTTCTCTTTGTTGGGTAAGCCAATTTGGCACCCTGTTGTACGAAAAAATCACTGAATAATAAAATCCTCCCTTACTGCACCAGTTTTCCCACATTGGGCTTTTATGGGGACTGTTGTCCAAAATAACTGTGTCGATGTGTTGATTCTTATGCATGTGTTTGTTTATGAATTATGGTGTGATATATTCAACAGAATTTATTTTAATGTTTATTGAAGGAATTTCATAAATAACTTATTGGAAATAAGTAGGCAAAGTAAATCAGATGTTGCAGTCATAGAATTTTCATAGTCGACACAAAAAGGAGAGACATACATGAGGTACATTCTGAGCCCTGTGAGCATTTATGAGGAATGGAGGACCAAATTATCTGTGTAAGAAGAATTCAATAGAGGTACTTGTTGATTGTAGATGGTCGACTGGTATTTATTTCTCAGTATGAGGAGACACTTCGATGTCCATTCTGTGATTTAATGCAACTACGATGGCTAAGTAAATAAAGACCATTTTTAGAGTTTAATACAGTTACAGTGGCCTTTCACGTTGATGGAAAAGTGACATGTAGATTCATGCAAAAGAACGCTTTCATGCACTATGTTGTAGATATTGTAAAGACAGCAGAGGTGGTAGGAGGATTGTAGAGAAAGCATCAACCACTACGCAAAAGAGGAACAAAACCTAGGATTTCCATTAAGAAAAGTGGGGATACAGCATTTTTGTTGAGCCCAAGTGTGTGAGGAGCATAGTTCTAAGTGTCGAGAGGTAATTATTTTTACAGTGGAGCTGAGGGCCAAGGCTAGATCTTGTCGAACAGTGGAGCGGGTAGTAGAAAGTGGAACTGCATAACAGAAGAAAAGGAGCTAATGCAGCAATAGATCAGGTTTAAATTTCTGATATTTTTTATTAGACTCTATTTTCAATCTGAAAATTCTATGAAAAGAAAAACAATGGCTAAAGAAGGTAGTGTCCTACACTCATAAGAGGTTGGTGCCTCTTGGCAAGTGATGGCTTGTTATCTTAAGGGGGTTGGGGCCTCCTGTGAGTGGGTTCTCTCAAACAACTTGATGAAATTAACCGGGTGCTTAATTTACATCATAATAAAAAATAAATTGGTGGTTTTCTCCCTTTGGGTTTCCACGTAAAAATAATTGTGTCAATATATGTGTGTTTCTCATTTGATGGACTGTGTGCTCATGTGAATGGTTTACTTTACTGTACATTTATATTGAAGTTTGAATGCTCTCACAAGTAACTGGTAGAAATAAAAGGAAATATAAGAATTGAACTTAAATTTTAAGAACTTCACCCCCTTGGGTAATTCCTTATTCAACCAATTGGTATCAAAGCCAAGTTTCCTACAGAAAAAGATTAACCACTGGAAGGTAAATCCATTTAAGGAATTATGTCTAGACAATAGAGTCAAGATGCTTAATCAAGTAAGATACCAATCTTTGAAGTGACAAACTATGCCTTTTAGAAAGTTAGGATGGAATCCTATCTTATGTTCCTCGGGGTGGATTTTTAGAGCTATGTATTGGTAGATTATGATGTCCATGATGTCCCTCCCATAGATGCATATAGTAAAAAGGTGTATGGAAATAATGTTAAAGCCAAGAATTCCATTCTCTTTGGCCTTAGTCAATCTAAACTTATAAAAGTTATGCATTTTAAGTTTTCTAAGGAAGTATGAGTTAAGCTCAATTAAAGTCACGAAGGAGATGAGAAATTCAAGAAGGCCAAACTTCAAACCTTCATAATGAGGTTTGAGAGCTTAAAAATGAGTGAAGAAGAAAGAATAGTAGATCACTTCCTCAGAGTTGATGAAGTAACAAATATGATTAGAGGACTTGGTGAAGCTATCAAAGAGGATGTAATTGTTCAAAAAGTCTTAAGATCTCTACCTATGAGATTTAATGCCAAAATATTAGCCATTGAAGAGATGTCTAATCTGAAGAGTCTCAAAATGGACCAGCTGCTTGGCACTCTCACAGCCTATGAGATGAGAGTATGAAAAGAGAATAATAAACCAAAGGAGGTAGCTTTCAAAGTGTCCAAGAAGGCTAAGGAGCACAAATATCATCAAGATTGTTCTAGCTATGAATTTGATCAAGAGTTGGATCACTTTTCCATGAAACATAAGCATGGCTCAAGAAAGTATAAAGGGAAGTTTCCCTTCAAATGCTTTGAACGTGGAAGAGTTAGGCATTTTTTGTCCAAGTTCCCTTAGAAAGAAAAGACAGAAAAGGAAGATGATCAGAAGTTCATAGGAAAAGCTCATAAACATCAAATTAAGATGTTCTGTAAGATGAAGGGGCTCTACTCCAAAGAGGATAGATTGGCACCAAAGTCAGATAATGAAAATTCCTAGGAGGATGAGTCAAATGAGTGGTTACTCATGGAATTTGTACTTGAATCCAAGAAACAAAATATTATAGACTCTTAAGAAGAAGAAGAAGGAAAAAGAATGGTGGACTTTGAAGGGGAACTTATCAATGCTCTTGATGAGTTGAAGAAGGCTAGAAGAAAGAACAAGCAGCTAAAAGAGTAGCTATAACATGTTGAAGAAGGTATGTATAACTCAAACAATGAGGAATTTGTTTATCAAAAATAAAAACTTGAAGAAGTCATTAGAAGTAAAGACAACTTAGATATTCAACTAGAAGAAAAACAAAAAACATGTGAAAAACTAGAAGAAGAGAACAAGCAACTAAAATAGGATTTGATCAAAGTGAAGAAGGAGATGATCCCAGAGACAAGAAAAGAAGATATTTTTTCCTTGAAAGTAAAATTAGAAGAATGAAACGAAAGGAATGAATTCTTAATGATCTAATCCATGAATGGGAAGAAAATTGGCAGAGTCTCGAGGCAGAAATTGACTCTATGAGAAAATATCTTGAGAGATTGGAGACCGAGAAGGGTGTAAATAAAAACTTTACAGAAGGGACAAGAAATCTAGATAAGATTCTAAATATTCGAAGGTCTCCAGGAAACAATACAGGTTTGGTATATTCTAGACCACATAAATCTTCTATGAGAAATATGAACTTTGGGTCCATGGGATTTGAGGAACCTCGGAGCTATGAAAAGATGCTTCAAGGAAGAATTAATGAAGATAAAAAGGTAGTAAGCAAGAGAGGAATACATCGCTAGAACAAGAATTCCAACTTCTCAAAGGATTCATACCAAAGGAGAATGAATCAATCAACAACACAATAGAGGTACCTTCATGTATAAACTCATGAGCCTTCCAACTTTAGGTACTCTAATTTATTTTATGATCATTGTTACAAATGTCATATCTTTGGACATAAAGCTATTGACTGTAGACAAGTCAAATTTGAAAGAGATGAAAATTTCAGATGCAATAAGTATCAGAATTTTAGATCTCAAAACTCTCCTCCCATAAACAAAATTCCCTTCTCTCCCCTAATGGTTGATGTTGAATGCTTCAAATTTAATAATTTTGGGCACAAGGTGAGTGAATGCAAAAGTGGGTTTGACTATTCATCTAAATCTCAAAATGTTTGGCAGTCAACCTTTCCAAAGGATAAAAAGAATTGGAAATGTAAGTCTGGAAAGAACATGGAATGTGGCATTAGGGGAATTTTGTGATCTAAAATGGGCCTCCTAAGAAAAATGTACAACCAAAATAAAATTTATAAGAACCAATAGGATTCAAGATGATGATTTCAACCATGGGGGATGATTCACCATTTTTTTAGTAAAAAACTAAAAAGATTAAAAAATAATAAAATAATAAAACTACTTTTTCAACTCGTATTTTCAACTTATCTCCTTAAGGGTTTACTCAGATTTCGAGTGGGAGTACTCATTGGATGGAAAATTTAATTGCTCATCCAAGGAGTACCCATGTCACATACGTTTGATGGACCGTGTTACATGAAAAATGATAAATACATGAAAAACGTGATTGCAATCGTGTTTTTTCATGTATTTCTCATTTTTCGTGTAGTGGGTATTAGGATATTCCGACACATAGGAAATAATTAAGTATAACTTAGTCTAGTGTATAGTTACGTAAAGTGTGTTTCTTTAGTATGTACATTTTGTAACTTACAATATGACGGTCACGATATGTTCTAGACATGAAGTGATCTGATGGTTCATTCTCTCCTTGGTATTACCGACACTTGATTCATGGCTTAACACCCGATTGGTCCATGATCTCTATTTAAAGAGCATGGAGGGTCATTTTTCTGGTGACCGTTCATGAGAGGAGCTTATGTAAATTTTATTTATTTTAGATTAATAAATTGCCTAAAGTGGCCGCATTGGCTCAAGCCATGGATTGTTTCCCTCGTTGAGGGTTTTAACTCATCAAGAATACTAGTGTATTGATCTGTGATCTGTTTGTGAGCAGTGTCCTTTGGTGTTCTATCTAAGGAACTTACCTTGTAAATTCCTATAGCAAGGTCCATCAAAAGTATGCAACATGGGTACTCCTTGGATGAGGAATCAAATTTAGCATACAACGAGTGTTTCCACTCGAAATTTGAGTAAACCCATAGGGAGATAAGTTGAAAATACGAGTTGAAAAATACCTTCTTTTTTTTCGCCCTTAAAGTTGATAATGTAATCTAATATTATTTTATTAGTTCCACTATTATTTTTTAATTTCATTAGAATGCCCATTTTAGACCTCAAAATTCCCCTAATGCCCTTCTTTGACATCATATGATCAAGAAAACAAATGGTATGTGGATAGTGGATGTTCCAAGCATATGATTGTGGATAAAATTAAATTTATGTCTCTAAAAGAAAAGGACAGAGGGAACAATGTAACGTTCGATAACAATTCTCCAATAATAATTAAGGGTAAGGGCATAGTCATTCTTGATGAAAATACTAAAGCTCAAAATGTGTTGTATGTATAGGGTCTCAAGCACAACTTGCTCAGTGTGAGCCACATGTGTGATAATGGCTATAATGTGAACTTTCGATTTAGAGATTGTGAGATCCTAAATGAACAGAATGGAAATCTGGTGGGAAAGGAATTCAGAACTCACAATAATGTATGTGTATTTGATGACTCCAGATTAAGTTGCTACTTGAGAAAGACAAATCAAAACTGGTTTTGGCATAAGATACTTGGTCACATGAACTTTGACAATCTGATAAAATTTAGCAAGATAGGAGTTGTAAGGGGATTCCCAAGGTTGTCAAGACTTGATAATTCAATCTGTAAGCCTGGTCAATTTGGTAAGAAGACAATGAATTAATTTAATACAAATCAATTCTCATCATCTAAACCTTTGGAGCTTATTCACACTGATATATGCGTCCCTACCAGGACAAAAATCCCAAGAGGATAAAGACAATTTATGTTACTTATTGATGACTTTAACAGAGCCACATGGATAATTCTCTTGAAAGAAAAATCAAAAGCTCTTAAAAATTTTAAAACATTCAAATCTCGGGTGGAGAATGAGAAATATCTAAAGATTAAATTTTTAAGGTCAAACAGAGGTGGAGAATTCACTTGAGATAATTTGAAAAGTATTGTGAAGAACGTGGTATAAGGAGGCAGTATTTTGTGGCCATAACTCCACAAAAAAATGGAGTAACAAAGGGAAAGAACTGAATAATTAAAGATATGGATAGAGCCATAATGAAAGAGGCAGATGTATCCCACACCTTCTAGGGAGAATCAGCTCAAGCAGCAATGTACCTAGCAAAAAAACACAACTCAGGCCTAATAGTGATAAGACTCCTTGTGAGTTATGTAAAGGGAGACTTGCATTAGTGAAACCTACAATGTGTTTGGGAGAAAATTCTTTATCAAAAGAAATTATAAAAATCCTGGAAAGTTTGACTCTCATGTTGATGAGGGTATATTTCTCTAGTACTCAGCCTAAAGTAAAGGATACAAATGCTACAACAAAAAAACAAAGAGGATCGAAGACTGCATTGACATAGTAACGGATGAAATAATACCACAATATGATTCTTCCAAAGGAAATGTGAACTCAGATGGAGAAGAAGGCTCATCCACCAGATTCTTAGATCAAGCAAAAACAGAGGTAGATGATGAAGATGAATAAATAAGTACAACACCAAGGTCCAAAACTCCCTCAAGGTATGTTTAGAAACAAGATCCAGAAAGCTAAATTATTGGTGATCAAAAACTTGGTGTTCAAACAAGGATGAGATTCCTTGGAAACCCAAGCTATGCAAACCTTTCTCTGTTATCTCAAATTGAGCCCAAGAAGCCCTGTCAGGAAGGTGATAATAAGTTCTGGGTAAAGTCAATGAATGAAGAGCTAGATCAAATTGAGAAGAATGATACTTGGGAGCTTGTTCCAAGACCCAAAGAGATAAATGTCATAGACACCAAATTGGTCTTCAAAAATAAGCTAAATGAGAAACGTCAAGTGATTAGGAATAAGGCTTGCTTAGTATGCAAAGGATATGCCCAAATAGAGGGATCGATTTTGAAGAAACCTTTGCACCGGTAGAAAGATTGGAGGCCATCATAATGTTTCTTACTTTTTCCAGTCATAAGAACATGAAGGTATATCAGATGGATGTTAAGTCAGCCTTTCTCAATGGAGATCTAGAAGAAGAAGTATATATTAAGCAGCTAGAAGGGTTCCTGCTCACGGAAAATGAAGGGTTTGTGTGAAAAATGAAAAAGTAATTATATGGGATCAAACAAACCCCAGAGCCTGGCATGCCAAATTAGATATATACCTTTAGCAACAAGGTTTTAAGAGGGGAACTATATATAGAAATATGTATATAAAATCTAAAGATATTTATTGTGGTAGTGTATGTAGATGACATAATATTTGGTAGCGATCTAGAGCGGTTGGGACATCAATTTGCAAATTGTATGTAGATAGATTTTTAGATGTCCACGATAGGAGAATTGTAATTTCTCCTAGGACTGCGAAGTTTTCAAACAAAGGATGGCATTTTCATCTCCCAATCCAAATAAAATTTTTGAAGAAATTTGGGCTGGAAGACTGCAAGTTGGTTAGCATCCCCATGGTTACAAGAAGTAAGTTATTTACAAAATATGAGACACCTCTAGTAAATTAAATCGTCTACAAATCGATGATAGGAAGCTTGTTGTATCTCACAACATCTAGACCAAACATCATTCAAGTAGTAGGTATGGTGGCCAGATTTCAAGCCTACCCCCATGAAAGTCATGTCATTGTTGTCAAAAGGATTTTCAAATATTTGCAAGGCACAAAAAACTATGGGTAGTGGTATGCCAAGAGCAGAGAGTTTAAATTAAATTCCTATACTAATGTTGATTAGGTAGGTATTATTGATGACAAGAAGATCACCTCTAGTGTAGAATTCTTTTTATAAGATTTCTCAGTGTCTTGGGTCAGCAAGAAACAAGACTCCATCTCTCTATCAACTATTGAAGCAGAGTATATTACAGCTACCACTTGTTGCTCACAAATTCTTTGGATGAAGCAAACCTTGAAGGACATTAAGGTAGAGTTGACTGATCCAATTCCAATCATGTGTGACAACACTAGTGCTATCAGCATTTCTAAGAATCATGTCATGCACTCAAAGACCAAGCACATTCCTATCAAGTTTCATTTCTTAAGAGAACAAGTTGCTGCTAATGTTGTTTAACTTGAATATGTGGCCACTAAAGAATAGCTTGCAGACATCTTCACTAAGCCACTTGCAAGAGAACCCTTTGTGTATCTCCAATAGCAAATAGGAGTTGTGACTCCTCCTCCCAAATGACTCAATTACAATGAGTATTGGTAGCTACTCTACTTGAAGGATCAATTTAAGAGTAGGTTGTAGTATTTCAAGGTTTATTTCAAGAGAATCCTTTACCATTGATGTCAAAGGGGTAGAATAACAATAATGAAGAAAACCATGTCTGGTTTTAGGGGGAGATTGGTTTGTTGCCATCAATGCCAAAGGCGGAGATTGTTTGATAGTTGGTTTTCTCTGAATGGTTGGTGGCACTGAGTATGTTGGAATTGATGTCAATCATATAAGCATTGAGGTTGGAGGTAGAAGATGCTAGCATTGATGAGAATCTTATTCAGGGTGATCCGAATGGGATCCTAAAGAACTCTCTAAGTTTTCATAACTCTGTAAAATTCATGCCAAAGTTTCAAAGTCTTACAAAGTTTGAGTTTATCAGAAATATCCTCGAATAGTTGTAATTTGTGAGTAGCGCCGAGCAACGAGGACCCTCGGTCAAGCGCGCAGACCGTTGGCCCATGGTAATGTGTGCTGCCTCGAAACATCAAAACAGGAAGTCTTTTTGAAAAATGGGGGAGGTTTCTGATATGCGATTAGCGACAATTCACTAATTGCATATTGTCGGGCAAACCCCTTAGAGAAGAAAAAGCCCCGAGCGACCCAAACACAAAATTCATAAAATCGTACGAAATTCGTCGATCCCATCAAAGGTGAGTCCCACACAAAAACTGGCAGGATATCGGAAGAGCTTTGAGCAGTAAGCAGTTTTGACCGAGTCCCGCCCGATGCCACACACTGGGTGCCATGCGTCTGGCAGAAGAGAGAGAAAACCGCTCATATCGAACGGGTAAACGTCATGCTACTTACCCACCCGATATGGACGGAGACCGTAGGATGTAGAGGCCCAAGATCAACGGCGGAAATACGATCCGATGGATGACCGATTCAACAGGGTAAATAGGCCGAGTTGTATAAAGGTTTGATGTCCAGCATGAATGATGAGATGGCAAAGGAATCACATTCGTAGGCATTCTGGGAGTTAAACAAAAATAACAGCAGTTCAAACATTTCCAAAAGAACTGACACTCAGTTCGTTATGAAATAGGTGGCCACCTCCCTGTAAGGCATTACATAGTGATGATGACGCAAAACGGAGGAATTCAAACAAACAGAGGTAGGAGAACTAGAAAGCCAAGAAGCAAAAACGAGCAGTTAGAGAGCAGGTTGGCTTTAAAGCCACAAACTGGAAGAAACAAGAAAAAGGGGAAGCAGTGAGAAAAGTGAGTTAAGAAAGCTAAGAGCAGAGAACAGAGGAAAGAAGCCGAGCTGACCTGAAGACAGCATCGAGCCAGACATAGCCAGAGAGAGTCTGTGTACTCCAGAGAAGGCTTGAGAAGTTCAAGCGAAATCCTTTGTACATGCCTATCATGTATGAGTCTTAGATTGGGCTCATACTACTATGACCAATAGAGGTCGTGTTTCAATAAGGAGAGTTTGTGTACTCCAGAGACTTGGGGATCGAAGTCCAGTCCTACTTATTTATATCTGTTGAGTGAGGCTCAAATTGAGCTCACCGTTGTAAGACACTACTTTGAAAACGTAATAGAAATGTCACCACTAAAGGCTGGACCAGGAAACATAGCCCAGGAGTATTGGGTAAACTTCTTATTAAACTTGTCGTGTTTACATGTTTTCCTATTATGGTTTCTCTAACTACTTCAGTTTCTATGTATTTCGCAATCTTATCAATCTGTTGCATAAAGTAACATAGGCACATCCATGCACATGAGTCTATAATACCTTTAATTCCTTGTCCTGGATAAATTCGAGATCAAGTGGTATCAGAGCTCTAGGTTACTAAGGTTAGACAATCTTGTGTTGGATTTTGTTGTTGAATACTAACTAGATCAAAGCTTAAATTAGGAGAAGGAGAGTTGGTTGAAACTAAGCCTGAAATTGGAAGAGTCTATCCTAAGAGGAAAATGTCAAAAGAAAGTCCCTTGGAATCAGACCCTCAGTTCATGGAGAGTTTCATGACCATGAGATCCATGGTAGAGGAAATGTATAGAGAATTTAAGAAAGGTAGAGAGGAAGATTCATCAAACTCCAAATGAGATAAAGGAGCAGAAGAATCTCTCCTCCATGACCACTCTAAAGGCAAAGGGAAAGAAGAAAAACTTCCCACACCTCCTAGTAGCCCTGAAAACAAAAAGAAGACATTTTGATTAAATTAGATGTTCAATTTGATTTACCAATATATGATGGAGAGTTGAATTCATAGAAGCTGGATAATTGGATTAGACAAATTGATGTGTATTGCAGGCTGCAGAGCATTGTTTCAGACAGTAGTAAGATTTAGATGGCCAGCTTACGCCTTGGAGGCACTGCCTTGGTATGGTGGGAAGGGAGGACATAAGCAGACATGAAGAAGCATGGTAAAATTCTTTCTGTCTGGAGTGAATTTGTTTATGCAATTAAAAAGAAATTCTATCCACTAGCCTATATGCAACAAGCCATGATGAGATGGAAAACTCTTCGACAATTAAAAGGGCAAAGTGTACAAAGTTTCACCCAAGAATTTAGGAAAAGAGCTTTGATTCTAGGAATTTCTTTAGAATCACCTGAAACTTTGCTGAAGTATATAGGTGGTATATATAGCTACTTAAGGCACACTATTCTCATGTTTAATCCCACTAGCATAGATGAGGTATCTGTTAAAGCTACACATCTAGAGGCTAGAGGTAAGAATGTGAACCCAGAAGTTGGGGGATCATCAAAACCCATCGCAAGTAAGAATAAGGAGAAAAGAAAACAAAAATGGAAAGAGAGGAAGACAAATATTGTACAAAAGACCAAATCTTCATGCACTCACTGTAAGAAGGTTGGGCATGATGATGAACATTGTTGGATTCTGCATCCAAAGCTGAAACCCAAGAAGTACAATGGCAAAAAGAAGAAGACTATTGTAGCTATTCAAAAGGATTTGGGGTCAGACTCAAGAGATGAAGCAACAATTGCAGCCACAGGTATAAAAGGTAAAAATTCTAAAGCATCTACTAGTAATTCTACACAATCTACTGATAATGAAGAAAATGAGAGGAAAATACATGAGCTTTTTGATATTAGAGTTGTTTCCAAGCATCAAAAGATTGATACTTTGTTTTATAGTGGCTCACAAGTAAATTTAATTTATGAAGCAACTATAAAGAAGTTGGGATTACTAACCACACCTCACAAAAAGCCATATCCATTAGGTTGGTTATGTGATAAAGCACAGCTACAAGTGACTAGACAATGTAAACTTAGGTTTTCTTTTGGGTCAGCATTTGTAGATGAGGTTGAGTTAGATATTGTTCCCTTGGATATATGTAGAATTGTTTTAGGAAGTCCTTACTTGTATGATAGGAAAGCTATTTTCTATAGAGCTGAGAACAAGTATCAACCCGTTAAAGATGGAATTGAATATATTTTAAGAGCTCATAAACTCAAGAATAATTATACTCTCATAAACTCAGGGCAGATGAAAAGAATTGTAAATTCATGCAAACAATTTTTACTGATGGTTGTAAAGGAAAAGAAACCTGACAAAACCAATGTATTTGAGGGTTGTAATGCTAAACAGCAAGCTGATTTAGAAAAAGTTGTTTCAAAATATGATATACTATTTCAAGAACCTAAAGGTCTGCCACCCAAAAAGGAAATAGTACATGATATTAATTTGCAGCCAAATGCTCCATTACCTAACATAGGAATGTACAGGTTGTCCGCTTTAGAGAATGCAGAAATCAAGAAGAAGGTACAGGAGTTGCTCGAGAAAGGATTCATAAGACCTAGCACATCACCTTGTGGGTCTCCAATTGTCTTGGTGAGAAAGAAAGATGGCTCATGGAGAATGTGCATTGATTACCAAGCACTAAATAAGATAACAATCAAAATCGTTACTCCCTTCCTTGCATAGATGATCTATTAGATCAGTTGAAATAAGTTGTTTATTTTTCCAAGTTGGACTTGCATAGTGGCTATCATCAAGTCAGAGTTGTAGACCAAGATGCATGGAAGACTACTTTCAAAACAAAGTAGGGATTGTATGAGTGGTTGGTTATGCCTTTTGGCTTAACTAATGCTCCTGCTACTTTCATGAGAATAATGAATGATGTACTAAAACCTTTTATTGATGATTTTGTCATTGTATATTTGGATGACATTCTTATATTTAGTAAAACATGGGAAGAACATTTAAAGCATGTCGAGCAAACTCTAGATGTTTTGAAAAAGGAGAACCTTTATGTTAAGCTCTCAAAATGTGAATTTGGAAAAAAATCTTTGAATTATTTGGGTCGTATTGTAGGGGGTGGTGAATTGAAGATAGATCCCTCTAAGGTCGCAGTCATTGTAAATTGGCCTAAACCAAAATATGCTACTGAAGTTAGAAGCTTCCTAGGAGCAACACAATATTGGAGAAAGTTTATTTCTAACTTTTCCTTGATTGCAACTCCCTTACATGCTTTAACAGGATTGAACAAGGTGTTTCAATGGGGAGGAAAACAGCAGAAAGCCTTCGACACCTTAAAGGAAAATATTAGTACAACACTAGTACTAGCACTGCCCGATCTTCAAAGACCATTCGAGATTGAAACCGATGTCAGTGACTATGCCATGGGAGCAGTGTTGATGCAACACGGTAAACCCATATGTTATCATTCTGAGACATTTAATTCTACAATAGTTAACTATCCCACATATGATAAAGAATTGTATGCATTAGTACAGAGTGTGAAAAAGTGGAAACATTATTTAATGGGCAAAGAGACAGTTATACATATTTATCATCAACCACTTCAATATTTGCACTCACAAACTGAGTTGCAGCAATCAAGACACTATAGGTGGATGGGTTTTCTATAACAGTTTCATCTTGTCATTAGATATAAAAAGGGCATACACAATAAAGTTGCAGATATGTTGTCCAGACCAATCATAAAGGCATCCACTATACTTAAGCATAATTCAGTATTGCATGAAAGCTACATTGAACAGTATGCTCAAGATATAGATTTTAAATATGTATATGCAACTTTAAGTCATGGCAAACAAGTAGAAGAATTGGATTATCATATTAAGGACCAACTCTTGTATCATTTGGGAAAGTTATGCATTCCTCAAACAGAAAGAGTAAAGATAATTCAAGAAGCACACACTTCTCTAATATCAGGTCACTTTGGTATAAGTAAAATAGTTGCACAGCTGCAAAGATTTTGTTATTTCCCAAAAATGCATGAGACAGTTTCTAGATATGTAAGAGCGTGTACCATGTGTGCTAAAAGCAAGCCCAGCAATAGAAAACTAGGCTTGTACACTCCATTACTAGTTCCTTCTCACCCCTGGGAAAGTATTTCCATGGACTTTGTTGGGGGACTGCCTAAAACTAGAAAGGGTCATGACTATTTATATGTTATTGTGGATAGGTTCAGCAAAATGTGTATCTTAATACCTTGTAACAAACATATTACAGCTGAACAAACTGCAAAGTTGTTCTTTCAACATGTATGGGTTCATTTTGGATTACCCACTTCCATTATATCTGATCGAGATACCTGATTTGTTGGGAAATTTTGGTCGAGTTTGTGGGAATTGATGGACACCAGACTGAAGAAGAGCACAACTTTTCATCCGCAAATAGATGGCCAAACAAAGGTAGTCAACAGGACAGTGATCCAGTTGCTCAGAGGCTATTTCAGCAAGCATCCCAAGCTTTGGGATGAACATTTATGTTATGTGCAGCATGCTTACAACCGAGCTAAACATTCTTCTACACAAAGATCTCCTTTTGAGACCTGTTTTGGTTTCACACCCAGGTCTCCCATGGATTTTGTCTTTGGTAAAGACATCGCGGTTGATGAACATAATGATGTGGACAAGGCAACCAAGTTCATTGAACGAATCCAAGAGATTCACCAAGCAGTACAGGAACAGCTAGAAAAGAGCCAAGCCAAGTACATGGTAAGGCATGATAAGCATTGGACTGAGCATAGTTTCCAAGTTGGTGATCAAGTTTGGCTATATATCAGCAAAGACAGAATGCAAGGTGAAGGTAAGAAGTTGAAGCCAATAAGGTATGGACCTTTCAAGATACTTGAGAAAATTGGTGAGAATGCTTTTCACCTTGATTTACCAGCGTACATGCACATCTACTCAGTTGTTAATGCATACATCTTGAGACTATTTGAACCTTCATTGATTGAAGATCCCGAAGAGCAGAGTCAATTGCCTTTTATTGATGATCTGGTGCCTGAATATCTCAATGAATAGCAGGCAGATATAGTTCTGGACAGGAAGGTGAGGACCACACATAAAGGGGATGTTGAGTACCTCTAGATTGGGCTCAAAGGTTCAAAACCAAGCAGTGTAAAATGGATAGAAATTGGACAAGTAAGGAATTTATACCCTTACTTGATTGATGCTTAAAAACCAACTTTTGGTGTTCCAAAAGATTTTTCAGTGGGAAGGTTGTGATCCGAATTGGATCGTAAAGAACTCTCTAAGTTTTCATAACTCTGTAAAATTCATGCCAAAGTTTCAAAGTCTTACAAAGGTTGAGCTTATCAGAAATATCCTCGAATAGTTGTAATTTGTGAGCAGTGCTAAGCAACGAGGACCCTCAGTCAAGCACGCAGACCGTTGGCCCATGGTAACGCGTGCTGCCACAAAACAGCAAAACAGGAAGTCTTTTTAAAAAATAGGGGAGGTTTCTGATATGCAATTAGCGACAAGTCGCTAATCGCATATCACTGGGCAAACCCCTCAGAGAAGAAAAAGCTCCGAGCGATCCAGACCCGAAATTCATAAAACTGTACGGAATTAGCCAATCCCGTCAGAGGCGGGTCCCACACAAAAACCGGCAAGATATCGAAAGGGTTTCGAGTGGTAAGCGATTTTGACCGAGTCCTGCCCGATGCCACACACTGGGTGCCACGTGTCTAGTGGAAGAGAGAGAAAACTGCTCACATCGAATGGGTAAACGTCATGCTACTTACCCGCTCGATATGGACGGAGACCGTAGGATCTGGAGGCCCCAGATCAACGGCGGAAATGCGATCCGATGGATGACCAGATTCAACGAGGTAAACAGGCCAAGTTGTATAAAGGTTTGAAGTCCAGCATGAATGATGAGTTGGCAGAGGAATCATGTTTGTGGGCATTCTGGGAGTTAAACGAAAATAATGGCAGTTCAAACATTTCCAAGAGAACTGACACCCAGTTCGTTATGAAACAAGTGGCCATCTCCCTATAAGGCGTTACACAGTGATGATGACATAGAATAGAGGGCTTCAAATGGACAAAGGCAGGAGAACCAGAAAGTCGAAGAATTAGAAACGAGCAGTCAGAAAGCAAATTGGCTTTAAATCCACGAACTGGCAGAAACAAGAAAAAGGGGAATCAGTTAGAAAAGCGAGTTAAGAAAGCTAAGAGCAGAGAACAAAGGAAAGAAGTCGAGCTGACTTGAAGGTAGCTCGAGCCAGATAGAGCCAAAGAGAGTCTGTGTACTCTAGAGAAGGCTTAAGAGGTTCAAGCAAACTCCTCTGTACATGTCTGTCATGTATGAGTCTCAGATTGGGCTCATACTACTGTGACCAATAGAGGTTGAGTTTCAGTAAGGAGAGTCTGTGTACTCTAGAGACTTGGGGGATCCAAGTCCAGTCTTACTAATTTATATCTGTTGAGTGAGACTCAAATTGAGCTCATTGTTGTAAAACTCTACTTTGAAAACATAATAGAGAGGCCACCACTAAAGGCTGGACCAGGAGACGTAGCCCAGGAGTATTGGGTGAACTCCTTATTAAACTTGTCATGTTTACATGTTTGCCTATTATGTTTTCTCTAACTGCTTCAGTGTCTATGTATTTCACAATCTTATCGATCCGTTGCATAAAGTAACATAGGCACATCCAAGCACATGAGTTTGTAATACCTTTAATTCCTTGTCCTGGATAAATTCTAGTTCACAGGGGGAGTCCCATGGTTGCTCCAATATTTTGTAGAGAATCATCATAGTAGCAGGCTTAATGAAAAAGCCCTAAAAATAGACTATGATGTTTGGGGAGTCTCAGACTTTAGAGGAGATGATTTTTCAAGAGATCAACTCAGTTTCTTATGAAAGTAGCATAGTTGGAAAGTGCTTGGAAATATGTTTCCAATAGTATGTGGAAGTCTGCAAATGACCCTTTGGATCAAAAGTTATGGTTAGTAAAAGTAAGTGCCTTTAATTAGTGCCTAAAACCCTAGAAGGCCAGAGGTTTATTTAAAAGAGTTACGAGATGGCACTGACCTAGGGTAGCAGAAACAGTTCCTAGAACCCTGGAAGGCCCAGAACCCTCGAGGTTTATTTAAAAGTGTTTCGTGCAAGAGGGCATCCAGGCTCCTATATATATATATATATATATATATATATATATATATATATATATATATATATATATATATATATATATATATATATATATATATATATATATATATATATATATATATATATATGAGTGGGGCCGATAGGAAAAGGCTAGTATGGCATATAGGATGCCGACAGGTGGAAACTGGGAGAAGCCTGGAGTATCCAATAACAAAGAACAAAGGAAGAGGAGCGACATAGTTAGTAACGTGCACAAGTGGGCCACGTTGGAAACCCAAAAATTCATAAGGAATAGGAAATTCATTTTATAAATTTTTACGAGCATGCGGGAATCTAGGCTCCAGCTCATAAAAGACGTATGTGAGTGACACCCAATGGATGTCTAAAATTTGGTTTTTTGCATGTTTTGGTGACCAAGGGATTTCAGACCAAAATCAAAAGAAAATTTCGTTGGACGAATAAGGCTAGGGGCTAAAGGTTGTGCCTAAGACCTTATTTGTGTGTGGATGGTTACCATAGGCCTTCGAGATAATAACAAATAAAAAGGCATTGTGGGCATATGTTTAAACGCATGAATTGGTACACACAAGTGGGTCAATGCTTGGAAGCTTGGAAGCTCGTAACTCTTATGAAATGTTTTCGGCAAAATTATGGGCACTACGGAATCCGGGCCTCAAACTCAGCAACAACATATGATTAGAGGCATTGATGATTCAGAAACTTGGAGAGAACTCCTCCATATTTGGATTTTATGCCATAATTCGTCTTAGCCATAACTAGATATGAAAAATCCCAGGACAACTAGGCAAATGTGCACACGAGGGTTGGTAGATGGATTAATGGCGATCGTAAAGAGATCTAGATTAAAATACAAAGAGGACCATGGTATATAGAATGGATTAATGGAGCATGATCCATACAAAAGCAATTCTCTTTCGTTCTCACTAATACACCACGAAGAATTAAATGAAGGAAATGGCTCAAGGACACCATACCAAAAAATTGATGGGCTCTGATGGCATGTTGTGCTGAAGAAAAAAGGAGAGACATGCCTGAGGTAAATTCTTAGCCCTATGAGCATTTAAGAGGAATGGAGGACCAAGTTATCTACATAGGCAAAATTCAATAGAGGTACTTCTTGAGTGTTCAAGGTCGACTAGGATTTAGTATGAGGAGACACTCTTATGCTTATTCTGTAATTTAATGCAACTGTGATGGTTGAGTAAATAAAGCCCATTTTCAGAGTTAAATGAAGTTACAATGGCCTTTCACTTTGATGGAACAACAACATGTAGAGCCATGCAGAAGCACACTTTTAGGCACTGTGTTGCAAAGACTGCAAAGAAAATAGAGATGGTAGGAGGACATCAGAGAAAGCATCGACCATTGTGCAGAAGAGGAACAAAACTCATGATTTTCATTGAGGAAGGGGGGATGCAGTATTTGTGTTGATCCTAAGTGTGTGAGGAGAAGAGAGCTAAGTTCTGAGAGGTAACTATTTTTATAGTGGAGCTAAGGGGCAAGACTAGACTTTATCAAGTAGTGGAGAGGGTAGTAGAAAGTGGAACTATAGAGCAGAATGAAAGGAGCTAGTGTAGCAACAAATTAGGTTTATATTTCTGAGCATTCCTATTGGCCTTTGTTTTCAGTCTTAAAATTGTATGAAAAGAATACCAGTGGCTAGAGCAAGAAGTGGCCTACATTCATAAGAGTTTGGTGCCTCTTAGCAAGTGGTGGCCTTCTAGCTTAAGGGGGTTGGGGCCTAATGTGAGTGGGAGATCACAAACAACTTGATGTTCTTAAGTGGGTGATTAATTTACATTATAATAACAAACATATTGGTGGTTTTCTCCCTTTGGGTTTCCATGTAAATTACATGTGTCAATATGTGTGTGTTTCTCAATTGATGTACTGTGTGCTCATGTTAATGGTTTAGTTTATTGTACATTTATATTGTAGTATGAATTCTCTCACAAGTAAATGGAAGGAGTAAAAGGAAATATACGAATTGAGCTTAAATTTTAAGAACCTCATTATTAATGATTCACACCCCCCCCCCCATAATTCCTTATTCCAACACAAGCTTGATAATTGAACCTTCTTTATTCCATGTCTTGAGGTTATTGAGCCCTTCCTCAGCAACCCATATAGTTTCGTGAATCTAGCAATCCATTAGGAATGAAAATTGTTCTTTAGATACATTTTTAGAAATAATTAGCTCTAGTCTATTTGCAATTGTTTTAGCAATAATTTTATAAATGAATTTGCATAAAGAGATCGGTCTAAAATAATTAGAAGACTGAGTATTGTCAAATTTAGGGATGAGGGATATAAAGTTAGAGTTGAATGCTACATAGATCCACCTAGATTGGTGAGAATCCTCAATGACCCTAAGGAGATCATTGCCCAGAAGTTCATAAAACCTAAAAAAACTCCATTGACCATCCATCAGGGCTAGGACTCTTATCTTTTTGGAAATTGTTTAACACCTTATGTAATTTAGATTTTAAAATGGGCTCCATGAGAATCTGTTTATCCTCCTACTCAGTAAAACAGGGAAAAAATCGAGCTATATGAATAATTTATGCAATGCATTATTCTTGGTAAGCCTTGAAAAGATTGTTGAAGTGGTTTATTCCAATATTGGCCCATTCCACAAAGTTAGAGACCCCTCCCCCATCCAGAGAGTCCATATCCCATATGATGTTCTAAATTTTCCTCCCTTTTGCAAAGTTTTGAAAAATATTAGTATTATTATCTCCACTTTGAAGCCATATTACCTAGCTCTTCAGTCTACACATCTCCTCTCTAACTCCCAAAATTATACTTCTTTCTACTTCAAGGGATAGAATCCTTTGTTTCATATCCCCATAATTATAACCCCCCCATTGAACTCTTCCAATTGATTCAACTCCTCCTCCACTACTCTGAGAGATTCATCATTCCTTTATTTTTTTATGTATTTCCCATGCCACAACTTATTTTTTAACCTTTTTCAAGTTAGAAACAAATTGTTTGGCTATAAGTGTCCCTTGCTCTAGATTATATGGCACCCAATTCTCAACCACCAATGTACGAAAAGACTCGTCTTTCAACCATGATATATATATATATATATATATATATATATATATATATATATATATATATATATATTATATATATATATATATATATATATATATATATATATGTATGTATATATATATAGAGAGAGAGAGATACACTTTATGCTTATAAATAAATTATAATAATAATATAAAAATGAAAATACAAAAAAGAATACTACAATTTAATTTGTATGAGAGGAGGGTATTTATAAAATATGAATATTAAAACATATACCATTATCATTACAACCATTGAAGGATTTTATTGAAACAAAATCATGACTTCTATTATAACAAAAAAACGGAAAATACAAGAAAAGAATACCTAGAATTGATACGTGTGAGGAGGAATATCTATAAAATATAAATATTGAAACATATATCATTATTATTATATCAATTTAACCAATTCAATAAGATAAAATCATGAGTTTTATTGTTGGAAAATCAGGAGACTTAGGGTCTATAGAGATTTTCCTTAACTTGATAATTAATTGTGATGTGAGTTGGTCTTTTATTACTTTATTAGATCCCTTTTCATCAAGAAGTTTACCAAAATAGTGAATATCACAACAAGACAAAGTACACAAGATATAGGTTCCAAGCTAGGGAAAAACCCCTCCAAGGGGAAAACCAAGAAAAATGCTCCTCTTCGCATAGAATATGCTTACAAAAGAGACTTCCAAGACCCAAATACCAATGCCAAAAATCCCCCCAAGCACTAAGTTAGCCCCCGGAAAAGAGCTCTTCAAGAAGCTTCTAATCTTTGGCCTACTGCAACTTCATCCCAAAATTTCGGCCCTACAACTGCTTCTCATCATTTTTGCCCTAAAATTTCAGCCTCTTAGAGCTTCAAAAACCCTAGTAGCTTCACACGTGTGATAAGAAAAGATGATCTTCCAAAATTTTTGACTTCTGTTCCTCTTCTTCATCCTCCTAGATACTCTTTCTCTTCTTCGCTATTACGGATCGAACTTGAGATGAGATTACCTCCAAGTGAGTCAGATTCCTCCTTTATATAGCCTTTCTTAAGGGTCAAATTAACCTCCTTAAGCTCAGCTTGATCTGCTTTTGGGTCGACTTGGTATTGGGATAAAAAATGGATTTTTATTGATAAAATAGATAATTTTGTTTCTTACAGTGAGTCCAAATGGGAATATGGCACATGAAAAATCTAGAAAGACCTAGAAGCATGAAGAACGTGTTTTGACCTAGACTTCATTATGAAACCGATGTTGTACATAAAAATAAAAAATTTACTTTCTTTATTTTTCTTTATTTATACAAAGTATAAAATTTCATGATTACAAAATAGGTCTTGATGAAGACCAAACCTAGTTACAATTTCCAACACTCCCTCTTAACTAGGTAGGTATTCATAATCCCATTACTTAGTACAAGGAATATCAACCTTGAAGCATTCTCATCAGAAGAGTTTGATTGATAAGTCATCTTTTTCAAGCATCTAAATCATAACCAACACTGTCCTTGAAGGCCTTAACTAGACAAACTCATCCTCATTTGAGAGCATTATGTTGGGAGGCTTTACATGAGATGCCACACTGCCTCTAAGGCACATACCCCATCTGGATTTTCACCGGATATGTCCTTTGAGGACTATTATTATCTTGTATTTCTAATCATTAATCCTCAAAGAATATCGGTCCTCTTCAAATAATTTTATCTTGTATGCCCTACCTTATCCTCAAAGAGTATTGGTCAACAACTTCTTTTTCCTAGATTCTACAATCCATAATAAGTTCCAATCTTAGATGCTTATCAAATCCTCCATACTCCATTATTTCTTTATGGTCTTCACTAAGACTTATAGGTGTTAGTCCTAGACTAGAACATGACTGATAAATACAAGAACTATCCACATTACTCCCTCTCAATTAGGGAAGAGATGTCTACCAAACTAAGCTTATCTCTCAGATACTCAAGATTCTTGTTTGGTAATGCTTTAATTATAATATTCTCTACCTATTCATCAGTAGGTATATAATGCAGCTCCACGACCCCATCGCATATGTGTCTTGTACCAGGCTTCTATTGTAGTGGTACTTATTGTTATATGATTCGTCCTAGCATGAAACATCACGTCTTTTGTCAATCTTATACAACTTTCATTATCATAGTATATATGAGTAGGGTTGAGAGGTCCTTCAAACAAATCTAATAATAACTTCTTGAGCCAAAAAGATTCCTGATAGACTTCACTTGCAGCAACATACTCAACTTCAACAATACTCAAAGAAACTTTATCTTGCTTTCTACTCATCCATGAGGCCATGGAGGATCTTAGTCTAAATCATCCACCTTTTGTGCTTCTTCCATCTATCCCACTACCACCCCAATATGAATCAGTATATCCCATGAGTTGGATTTCATTACCAGTATACTGGAGGCAGTGATATATATCCCCATGCAAATATCTTAGGATATGCGTGGCTACAATCCAATGATCATGTTTTGACTCCATATGAAACTGACTAGGGACATTCACTGTAAAACAAATGTTAGTTCTTGTATTTACTAGATACATCAAGGACCTAATCAATTGTCTGTAACAAGTAAGATCCACCAAACTAGACTTTGAATTCCTCAACTTATTTAGATGAGCAATCATAGGAGTCATCATAGGCTTGTTTTCCATCATGCTAAATTTATGAATAATCTTGATCACATATTTACTTTGACCAAGATATATCTCACCTAACTTCTACCACACTTCTAGTCCCAAGTAATAATGCATAATCCCAAGATCATTCATATAAAACTCAACCGCTAACTTCTTCTTTAATTCCAGAATTTGATGCTCTACACCTATAAAAAGTAGATCATCTACACACAATAGTATGATGGTTGGTTCACCTTATACCACCTTGATATATACGTTAGGATCTATAGAACCCTTGGTAAAACCAAGTCTTCTTAGGTATGCATCCATTCTTGCTTACCAAGCTCTAGGTTCTTGCTTTAAGCCATATAGATCTTTCTTCATCCTGCAAACATGAATCTCCCTCTAATTTATTTCAAATCCTTGAGGCTTCTCAATGTAAACCCCCTCATTAATAGTCCCATTCATAAATTTCGGCTTAACATCCATTTGATGAATGTTCCATCCCATAGTGGCAGTCAAAGAAACAAGCAATATTATTGTTGTGTATCTAGTTGTAGGAGAAAAGGCTTCCTTGTAATCAATTCCTTATTTCTGTGAGAAGCTTCTTGCTATAAACCTTTTTTTGTATTTATCAATGCTCCCATCCACAACATGCTTTATCCTGTAAATCCATTTTGAAGTGACTATATATTTTTCACTTGGCCTAGGGACAATTACCCAAACATCATTCTTCATTATTGATTGGTATTCTTCTTGCATTGCATCCTTCCATTCTTGATGTTTGGTTGTATCTTCATAGAAGGAAGGTTCTACTTTAATAAGATTTCTCATATATGAAGTATACCCATAATACCTTTTCAGTTTCGTACTTTCCCTGAAGGTACCTAATGTTGTATGTCCTTTTTCCTCTTGTATATTAGTTCTCAACCAAGCAGGCATCTTTCGATTTTTTGGAACATTCACTTGTTGTATGGCCTCACTAGGACCTTCAATATATTATTGAGTAGATGTAGAATATTGACCATCATTGTCCCTTGAGATATCTTAAAAGATAGGTATCTCCTCTTCATCGAAGTTAACTGGAACATCCTTTGATTTCTTGTAAGTTATACCTTCATCAAAGATGGCATCTCTACTTACTTAAATTCGATGAACCTCCTAAATATAAATTTTGTACACCTTAGATGAAGCACTATACCCAACAAATATTCCCTTTAAATTTGTAGGATCTAACTTCTTTCTCTTTTCCTTGGATATATGAATGTACACCCAGATATTTGAAGATGATTCGTGCTTGGCTTCTTTCTTTCTTTTTTAATATGGTTCACGAACAGTGAGTGGTCAGTACATTCATTGGAAACTCCAAGATCAACCTGAAGGGATCTACCCATCGGCCAAACTAGTAGGGCCTAACCCCAAGGGTGTCAAGGAGATTTCACCCCATGACCTCCCTGTTAGAGCCTAGATTTTCCTCAGGCTGAAAAGACAAGGTTCTAGGTCCACATCAAACCACGCTCAGCCTCGTAGCTAGCCCTACGAGGACAGGAGAGGGCTCTCTTCGGGTCGATCTCGGCAAAATACAAGCGATGGGGCTCGAGATGACTGAAATAAAAGCTAATTTTAGGCTAGGTAAGAAGTACAAGGGCTTGTCTTGGGTTTTTTGGGAGTTTTGTGTTGAAAACAGGGAAAGGCAAATTGGGCTTGGGGATGAGGCACAGTTTCTGTAGAGTTCTAATTGGGGCAAGGAAGGAAATCATTTTGATGCTTTAAATTGAGTGAAATGGATAGATCAGACTGGTGAGGAGCTAAGGAGAGCAAGAGAGTTTCGAGAATTCTCCTTAAACATATGAAAACATGGAAATTTAAAAAAATTCAAAGGCAAAGCATAGCAGTTAATGGATTCTACCTTAATCACTCATTTGTTCAAATTCAGAAGAAAAGAGAGGAAAATGATATAAATAACACTAATGAACTTACAATTACTTAGAGAAGCACACCATCAAAACATAAAGCCACATGGATCCCAAACAGTGTTGTAAAACCCTGGTCTTTCCTTAGCCAAAAATGCAGAGATAGGATGTACAATGATATGCCAAAGCAATCCCAAGTGTCCAACCCTAAAATGACTTAGGAATTACATGATATAGACTAGCCCAACCCATTCCATTGCCTCTAGGGGTCGAGATCATCATTCTAGGAGTTGTTTCAACCAATTCTAAACAAGGAACTGAAAACTAGGTAGTCAAACAACATACCCCTATATGGTAGGAAATTGATTCATTCACTCACATTTCACCTTTTGGTGAATGAATCTTCTAGAACAAGTAAAAATTTGCCAATATTACATCATGGTTGTCAAATTACATCATGAAAAGTCAAGAATAACTTCAAGAAGAAAAACTGGTCAAAACTGGGCGAATTACTGAGCTGAACAGTGAAAAACGAGCCAAAATTCTCTATGCGCCGCACCAAAATCTGTATGCGTCGCACCACTTTGGAGCTGATTTTGAGGCACTTCCTGAAGTCCAAATTGAGCCCAAGTGTGCTTGTTGGAAATCCCTGCTTGTCTACTTTCCAACCCAAGTACTGCAATCTCCCAGGACTGCTTCCTGTGTGTCAAAATAGGGGCAGTGAGGTCATTTTTTGAGTGTTTTTGACCTCCTGAGAACTCAAAACTTGCCCAAACTTCTTGGCCATGCACCAGAAGTCATGATTTTTCATGCCAAATCCAAAAATGTAAACTTTTTGCAATTTGGAGCTCCCTAGCAAAAGCGCGTGCCACGTGGCGCGGCGCATAGGGAGAAAAACCTTTTTTTTGTGCAAAAAATTTCCAAAATGCAAAAATTGCTCCAAATTTCTTGAAACTGAAGGTGCCTCATCAAGCATCATGCTCATTCAAAGATGATTCAGCCAAGATTCAGAGTCTATCCTCCCTTTTATGGCGTTTTAGTGTCCTCCTGGTGCATGCAGTTTCAGTTGTAAAGTCACTGTCTTGGTCATATAATGTATCAGTGCCCGCCTCCATGGTGTTGAAAGTCTATGCTAAGTGTATGTTTGGTTTTTTGAGAATGAGAAATGAGAACTTGGTGTCTTGTTTCAATGCCAAATGTGTGCCAAAGGGAAATGAGGGACTGTGGCAAAAATGGGACAGTGGGAACAATGAAGTCTTGCCAAGTGGTAGTTTGCCCTTTGACGATTTGACAAACTTTGGAGGAGGGGACAACCACTGAATGTTGGAGTAACTTGGGCTTTTACAAATGAGATGGGGAAATAGGAATGATATGGAATTATGTGACTTAGGGATAGGAAAAAGGGGCTTAGGAGTGAATGAGGGAGCTTTAGGGATAACAGCTAGGGTTTGGGATAGTGGGAGTTTAGGAATATAGGGTTAGTGAATTTAGGGATATGGTAATTAGGGGTATGGGGATGAAACTAGAAAATGAATGTGGGAAACAAAGAGTGTGGAATTGAGGGAATCGAATTTTGCAACAAAACACCAACTATAAACCCTAAGCACTTGTTTGTGAGCACAAATTGCAATGTATTAGGGTTTGAATTTTCTTTTACACAACCACCATAAATTGCATGAAAAACTCCTTCACTAGCAAGGAAGACGGCCTAAATTACTTGCACACTAGAAGAGTTGAGTAATTTTGGAAATTTGAGGGAGTTCTTGAGATAAATCAGGCTTTTTAGCCCAGTGCGACGTGCCAGTGTAAATTTACACTGGAAATTACTGCCCAATGCGTAGCACCTTCCCAGTGTGTCGTGCCTTTTTCCAGGTGACTTTTCGAGGCTTTCCTGGTGTCAAAATTAGGTGCAGGATAGCTCGTTGGAAATTTATTTGAGTCTAATTTCCAACCCAATTTGAATTTTTCATTTTGGAGTTCATTTGTCCTATCAAAAATCAAATCTCCCAAGACTGGTCAAAATGTGCCAAATGAGGCTGCCTCAAGGCAGAGTGCTGTTGCAGTCAACTTTTGAATGCCTTACTCAACTCCAAATTGAGCTCATGATAGATCATTGGAAATATATTTGTGTCTAGTTATCATTTGACTCATCAAGCAAGTCATTTGGCCAACCAAGCTAGGAGAAAACTTGATTTTCCCAAGGTCACTTTAGAGGTGCATCAATTCTCTCGAGGCAATTGTATTTTTGACATTTCTCTAAAGCCATGACACCTGTGTAAAAAGTGAAAGAGGTTTTTCTTCCTTGGCCTGTTTTGGACAAAAATATCTCTCAAGTTTCAAAAATTCATCTTTTGTTTCTCAGAAACATCATTTGAGTAAAACCTACCCCGATGTGTGGAACAAGAGATTTGTCGAAATGAAGCGAAATGAAGGGGATAGGGAGCTTCTAAATTCTTGAGGAAATTTTGGGAAGTAGGGAGGGATGTTAAGAAGTATTAGAAAGTGGAATCTAAAAAATTGAGTGAGGGGAAGGGGTCCAAAAGGGCGAAACATAGGTCTAACCTAGAAAATTGCCAAGTTGTAGCAAGAAACTAGGGTTTGTGCGACACCTTAAAATCACTTTGTAAGAGCAAGTTTGATCACTGGAGGAAGGCTGCAAAGACTGACAATAACACTCCCAATTTGTGAGGTACTTACCAATGGAATCTCAACCAACTAAGCTATCCCTTGGGGCTTTCTTGGCTTATTTCCTGTAAATGCTTCTTCTGGAGTCATGTTGTTGAGAATCTTGTGAGGACTTTAGTTCTACAAGTAAACAATTGTCACACATGCCTCTCCCCAAAGGAATTGGGGGAGATGTTGATCAAGAAGCATGGACCTGACACATTCTTCAATAGTTCTATTCTTTCTTTCAACCACGTCATTCTATTCAAGATTATAAGGAACATTAAGCTCCCTCTTAATCCCTACTTCCTTTCAAAAAGCTATTAGTTCTTTGGAGGTATATTATCCACCATTGTCTGACCTTAGAGTCTTGATATTTCCCTCAGTTAGGCTTTCCACTTCATTCTTGAATTCCTAAAACTTCTCGAATACCTCGTCCTTATTCTTAAGGAGGTATAGCCAAGTTTTCCTTGAGAAATCATCAATGAAATTCACATAATATTGATGTCCACCAATATATTTTACTACCATAGGTCCACATACATCTGAGTGTATGAGATCTAAAACTTCCTTAGATTGGGTATCACTTCTTGCAAATGTCTTCTTTACATTATTGCCTAGAGCACATCCCTTACAGGTCCCTTCATGTTCTTCCTTCAATTCAGGGATGTCATTAACCATTTGACTTGGAGATGGAAAAACATTGTAATGAAGGTGTCCATACCTTCTATGCCATAGTTCATAAGGACTTATATCCAAGTGGACTAGGGCTTTAGATAGAGGTGTGAAGAGTCTATAATAGAGCCCTTACCCCAAACCAAAACCTTTCCATCAACAAAAGCAACTCTATCACCCTTATCTTCTAGATAAGAAATGGAAAGTAATTTTTTCTTCAAACATGTAACATATAGAATATTATTGAGGTGAATGCTTCCACTAAACTCAAGCTCAAATGAAGCATATCCAATGCCTTTCACTAGATATCTCTTGTTAACACCAAGTTCAATTGAGTGATAGGAGTTTCCTTTTAACAATGCTTGAAGTTGACTACATTATCCCATCATATGTTTGGAGGCACCACTGTCAATAACCCATACATTCTTGTCCTTTAAAGTGTCAGATAAAGTGGAGAATAAACTTCCATCTATTATTCTCTTTGTTAGCTTGGAGATGATCTTCAATGTACAATTCTTGATGGATGTATCAAGATTCCCAAGAAACTTAATATCCTTCTCCATAACCCTTTTCAGAGTGCCAACTGGAATGTGATATTTTGTCTCCTACTTCAACCTTAGCTCTGATACCATGCTAGAAAATAAAGAGACTTAGTGTTATATATATTTTACTTAACTTGATAATTACTTGTGATGTGAGTTGGTGTTTTATTACTTTACTAGATCTTTGTTCATCAAGCAATACCAAAAAAGTGAAGATCACAACAAGACAAAGTACACAAGATATAGGCTCCAAGCCAGGGCAAAAACCCTCCAAGGGGAAAACTCTTCTTATAGAATATGCTTTCAAAAGTGACTTCCAAGGCACAAATAACAAATTTGGGGTTAAAAGCCCAATTTTTGGGGTTAAAGGCCTAAATTTTGTATAAAGAATGTAAAGTCTCTGCATTTTGTGGTCACAGAGCACGAAGATGTAAAGAGTCATCAAGGGTCTCCGCCCTTAGTTTATGTAACTTGTGTCGGCTTTATGAGATCCACCCTTGGTCCATGGACCATGGGATTGTATAAAAAGGGAAGTCTTAGAAGAGTCTAAGGGAGTCTTAGTTCATAGTTGATGTTGATGAATGTAATGGGTTTGTGAGAGCTAAGAGCGAAGAGTCTTAGCATAGGAAAGAGGCTCTGCAGCTGAGTGCGTAGAGGCCTAGGGTAGAAGTCTGCAGCTGAGTGCGCGAACCCCTGCAACTATGTGCGTAGGGTAGTCAGAGTCTGTAAAGGAGATTTGAACATCAATAAAGAGAATTATTCTGGAAATACCTGTGTATGAGCTATTTTACTTCTATTATGAATGTATGCAATATGTTATGTTGAATATTGGGTTTATGATTTAATGTTGTATTGATGCGCGAATCTATGTGTTTTACTTTTTATATGAACACAAGTAAGAATATTTGTTTACACAAAGATAATCATAATGCATTTTGAATCTATCCACCACGTAAGCTAATCTGGGTAAATACAACAGTAAGAGTAGTCACAAAGGTGTGTAAGTGTCTGAATTGCCTATTTAGGGTATGCAAAGGACGACGGCAAACCTTCGCGAAGGTATTGAAGCTGAATAAGAGAAGTATGTCGATAAGACATAAAGGGATTATCAGTTTGTGCGAAGGAAGTGTTAGGGTATAAAACAACATCACTACCATCTCAGAGTGCAGAAATTTGGTTCCTGCACCCCCCCATACTGCTTCAGGTGAGACTTCAGTCCGCGTTCCGCGGATTGATGCCAAAGGGGCCAGTAGTGTAGGGATTTTCTTGGCTAATTAATTTTGAACCTGGGTCAGGGCCCATCAAGCCAATAGACCTAATGCAACTTCATCCCACAATTTTGGCCCTACAACTTCTTCTTACAATTTTGGCCTCTTGCAGCTTCACAAACCCTAGTAGCTTCACAAGTGTGGATAAGAAAAGATGATCTTCCAAATATTGTGACTTCTACTCCTCTTCTTCATCCTCCCAGCTACTCTTTCTCTTCTTCACTATTGCATATCGAACTTGATATGAGATGACCTCCAAGTGAGTCTAATTCCTAATTTATATAGCCTTTCTTGAGGGTCATATTACCCTCCTTTAGGCCGACTTGATCTACTCTTGGGCTGACTTGGTCTTGGTATACAAAACGGATTTTTCTTGATAAAATAAATATATGTCTTTGTTACAATGAGTCCAAATGGGACTATGACACATGACATATTTTCTCATTTGTCTTAGAAAACCTAGAAAGTCCTAGAAACATGAAGAACATGCTTTGACCTAGAGTTGAGCATGAAACCCATGATTTACATAAAAATATTTTCTTTATTTTCTTTATTTTTCTTTCTTTATACAAAGTATATAATGTCATGATTACAAAATAGGTCATTATGAACACCGAACCTAGTTACAATTTCCAACATTTATTAGTTATAAAAAAAGGTACATTATGTGTATGCTTAGTATCATTGAAAACAAGGGTATAAACTCAATCCCTCTTACATACTATGTTATTTAACTTTGGGTCATGTAATAACTCTTAGAAATCTATAGATATGCTAGGAAAAAACTTCTTGTGCATTCTTCATATCTACTAACCTTCCTAGATATTCAATAATCCATAATATAATCCAAGGCCACGCAAGAATTCATGTAAATTTGTGTATATCTATTGAAAAAAGAATGTAAACATTTCTCAATTTATCAAAATTATATAGTTTTTATAACAAAGTTTAAAAGCCCACAAATTGATCTCCCCATGTATTCAATAATTCAAAATACTATAGGGTGCTTGCAAGAAGATGATGGTTGGAAAATTGGTAAGGAGGTAAATAGGAATGCATGCAAATTGCAATGCACTCACAAAAAACTATGTATATCTATTGAAAAAGGAACAATAACATTTGCCAATTTGTCAAAACTATACATACTTCATGAGAAAAAAGTTTGTGAGTCCACATACCTCTCTATGTATTCAATAATTAAAAATACTACAAGGTTCTTGAAAGAAGATGATGGTTGAAGAAGTGGCAATGGGGTTAGCTAAAATGTTCTCAATCAAGAACACACGTGCATTTTTTATTTCCCAATTTCAAAATTTCTGAATCTTAACAAAGGTTTCCAAGTAAATCTTACAACAAACATGCATGCATTATTAAGAGTGTGCATGCATTCCAAGAACTTGTATGCCCTTAAGACAGTTTGAACATTTATTTTTCCCCAAATAAGAAATTTACAGACAATCTATTTCTCATGTAGACCGCACCACACGTTTTAGTTGATATTAGGAAAATTGAGAGAACATTGAGAGTGAATTGGAGTGATTTGGGAGAGTTAATAAAGGAGGGGTTGACAATTTTTTTCCTTGCTTGATTCCAAGTAACTATTTTGAAGGATTTTGGATTTTTTTTATAATTTCATTATTTGTCCAAAAAGGGGGAAAAGCTAAAATATTTTCTTTAATTAAATTGTAGCAAACTTAATTAATATGGAGCCTCAAGATAACCCAAACTAAACACCATCATAGGATGACACACCAAAGCCTAAGCCACAAACATGGAAATTAATGCAAATTTGAGCTCTCTTATAACCTCCATATATGACCTAAGAACATGCTGATAATAGTAAATGACCCAAAAATAATCAAGGGGCTCTCTTTGGTATGAGGTCCCAGCCAAACCTCACATCATTTGGGATAAGAGACCCATTCGCATTCTAGCCTGGTAGAAATTCTTGATTTTTAAAGAATGTTGTGAGATATGGATAATTGCCATGGCAAGGGGTATGCAAATTCTAAACTAAAACTATCTAATTCACTAAGATAAAAAGGATTAAGCTAGCTAGCAATGAAATATAGAGAAGAAGTAAGAAGTAATGAGTCGGTAAACATACAACTTCTCAGTTAAGAAAATGCTTAGCTAAAATATAGGACATAAATGGATGCTTAATTTTCTAGAACAACTCCAAAATAGTCAGTATGTGTTGGGGAAAAGAAGGAATAAGGGGAAATTTTTTAAATTTTACCTAAGTATGAAATTACCATGTAGGAAAGGATGGATACCATGAACAAAAGATCACACAGATGCTCAACAAATCGATGCTTGACATACTGTGCACATGTGCAACAGAGGTGGATGACTATTGTGTGGTAACTAAAATATTCCCTAGTCGACAGGGTATCCACCAAGGGTGCAAGTCAATTAGATATGGAATAAGGTGGAAGATTCGTCAAGGCATGGTGTGGTGGACAGTTGAAGATATCACGTATGAGGAAAACTCATCTATCTCAGCTAGTAGAAGATTCCCTGAGATGGATATGGTTGACCACCACTATAAAAAGAATTATTGTTAATGATCAGGGGTTCCAATGTTACAATATTTTTATGTTTGAGTATTATGTCTATTGTGTTCTTCTTTGTGTTTTATTAACATTGTTATCTAATAAGTTTTTTTTTTTTTTCTAATAAGGAATTACATGGAGTTAAGCATGGTGGATCTCCGACATGATGTATTTTTGTAAATATTGTATTAATTTAGATTATATGGCATTGGCTAGTAGTATAATCTAAATATCTTATCTTTGAGGCTTTTTTGTTAGATATATGAGACTTATGTACATTTTTTTTTTTTATTAATATAAATATGAGCTCTCCAAGAGCTTTGTCTCAGATTTATGCCTTTTACCGTTAAATACTTTATGTTGATGGTGAATGTTATGAATGGACCTTGGGTCAGCATGATGTTCCTATGTTTTGTCCATGTAATTACTTATTTGTTGTAAATAACTATGTCTTTGTATAATGAATGAACTTTGTTTTCTTTTACTTCATGTCGAAGTTAATATTGTGCATATAATATGGAGGCATGTCGTGTTGGACATAGATTGTCATTGATGTCAATATGGCAATATTCGAGGAGCAGATAGAGACAAGAGGAGTAAATATAGCACATATAACGCTATCAGGTGCCATCGGGAGCCTTATAGGCCACAAAAGCTTATCAGATGCTAGCGATTACACTATCGGAAGCTTATCGGGCCTGTAAAGCCCATATATGTGTTTAATACATTATCAGAGCAGAAACCATATAAATATGCATTAACGTAAATGGAGGCAAAATACTATGAATCCCCGGCAAATACACTATCAGAGTTGTGCAGATGGATGGCAGATACAGCACGACGGGCAGATCCAATGGTCGCGGGCGATAAAGATGCACGCAGGTTAACGAGCAGGAGGGCCGTACTAAAAGGCAGTAAGCAATTTCCCCGCACCGCTCACTGGAAAAGGTGGCTTACGTACAAGATGGCGCGATCCTATAATAAAGCGCCGCGTGGCAGATGGGACGACGGGGAAACAGCTTTCCCCGTGGGCTATTGCGTGCGCAAGTTTGCGGGGCGGGAACTGCGAACGCCGTCAAATCTTGTGGCGGATGATCAAACGGCTGGGATAATTGCGCACGTTTTGGGGTTGATGTGACAGAGAAAGCCACGGGCCCAGGATTTTTGTTAAATCTTAGGGTTATTAGGAAATGGTCATATGGCCGCTTTAACTCTGCGCTCGGGCTAAAAAGTAAAAACCCTTATATGTGATTTTAAACAAAGGACCCCGGGAAAGAAGAGAAATGTGTATGAACAAGGTGAAGGGTGACTTAAACAGGGTCTTGAGAGAAAAAAAAAGAGATAAAGGGGTTTAAAAGAGAATGAAGGAGAATGAAGGGGAGATGAAACCAACTGTTGCGAACCTCTTGAAAGCATAACCAGCACTGCCAAACCTGCTTCTTACCCATCAAAAGCTTAATCTTATAGCAGAGCTAACAGTCACAGCGATCAAGGAGGGACGTTGAAAGATCAAGCGAGTCAGAGGAAACGACAGCAACTGAGGAGGAAGCCTAAGAGACGGTGTAAGCGGAAACGAATGGACAAAGGCATGGGAATGTATAAAACAGTAGAAGTAGACAACTGTTGGTGCGGTTATGGTGGTGAAGAACCCGAGGGTGAGATAGTAGAAGCAACAGAGGCAAAAGAGGCAGAAAAAGCAGCAGAGGTTGTAGAGGCAGTAGAAGCAGCAGAGGCAGGACAGCAAGAGTGAGACAACCTTAGCTGAATAGAGTGCAGCAGCATACCTGTTTATACCAAGGTTGGGTTGGAGCCCAAGAGGTTGGAGCCTCATAACTGAATAGGACTGAAGTCATTGGGGTAGGTGCTCCTAAGTGCAAAACCACTGAAAAACAAAGTTGATGCTTTGGAGGTTGGAGCCTCACTGAAGTCCAAGTTGGAGCTTGGAAACTATTCACAATCAGATTTATACTTATATTGTATTTATTTCTTTGCATTGTCTTGAGTTTTAATAAAAGCATTAAATTCAGCTGTTGATTTCAGTGTTTTGTGTATACATATACATATCTATATAGGTTGTTAGCAATCACTAGAACAATTAAAAAAAAAAAAAAAAAATAGTAAGAAATACTGATTCACCCCCCCAGGATTTCCAACAATTGGTATCAAACTAGGCTTCTTCATACTAGCCTAACAGCTTGAAGAAGGATCCACAGCCATGATGAGAAACCACGAAGCATCAGGAAGACCTCCTTTGTTCGATGGCACTAACTTTGGTTTCTGGAAGAAAAGAATGACTTACTACTTAATGTCCCTTGGACCTGAAGTCTGGCATTTTGTTCAAAATGAATACAAAACTACTTCCACTCTTCCAACAGACCAAGATGAGAGGAAATCCTACATCGCAAATGCAAAGGCCATGAACTCCATCACTAGTGGAATCACTAATTCCGAGTTTACAAAAATCATGCACTATACCTCAGCCAAAGAAATGTGGGAGAAGCTAGTTGGCTTGTATGATGGAGACTCAAAAGTCAAAAAGGCAAAGCTTCAAACTCACAGAAGACAATTTGAAAGTTTGAGGATGGAAGATGAAGAAGATATTGCAGCATACCTCCTCCGAGTAGCTGAAGTGGTAAATTCCCTGAAAGGATTGGACGAAAAAGTTGAAGAAAGTACCATTGTTCAAAAGGTATTAAGGTCTCTTCCAGACAGGTTTGACTCCAAAATAAGCTCTATAGAAGAAGAAAATGATCTAGATACCCTCAAAATGGATGAACTCCATGGAATTCTCACTACCTATGAAACGAGGAAAGGTGGCCCAAGCTCCAAAGATGTAGCATTCAAGGCCTCAAGGTCAAATAAAGGGAAAGAAAGGAATGACTGTAGTGATGAGCCAGATGTGGAATCCGAATTGGCTCAATTTGTACGAAAGATGAAGAAAGGATCTAAGCTTAAAGGCAAGTATCCTTTTATGTGTTTTAAATGTGGTAAAATAGGTGATTATGCAGCAAAATGTCCTCATAAACATGACAGTGATGATGAAGGAAATTCTAAAAGAATGGCACATAAAAAGAAAGGGTTCAATAAGAAAAATTTCTTCTCCAAGCAAGATGAGTCTGATGAGGATGAGTTTATGGTCATTAAAAGGAAATCAGATGAGGAAAGAGATCATGATGAAAGCCAAGAAGCATTATTCATGGCACTCGCAGATGATGATGACTCAGGGCTGGAAGGAAATGTAGATGAACTGTTAATAAGTGCCATTGAAGAAAATGAGAAACTACAAAACAAAATCATTTCTCTCAAAGTGGAAAACAAGGAAATAAGAAGGAGAGAAGATCTCTTGGAAGCAAAGCTTAAAGAAAAGGAAGAGACTTGTGAAGAATGCGAGACCGAAATAGTGTCTCTGAGAAAGGAGTTGGAGAAAATTAAAAAGGGTTGTAAAATCTCTCAAATACTTGAGACTATTCTGAAAAATCAAAAACCTCAACATGACAAGTCTGGAATAGGTTTCAAAGGAGAATCCTCAAGCACTAAGAATAATGCGAAAAGCTATGCCGATGCACTTTCCTGCAATCCAAAAGATGAAAAGTGCACCCCAGATCCCAAGAATGAAGAGAGAATTACTCCAAAGAAGAATGTGGAGTCGAATCATGGACACTACAACAAATACAAACCTGTACTCCACCAAGGGCCCATCGCAAATCCAAAGAACGAGGGAGGATTAATTCCCAGGAAGGAAATCGACTCAAACTATGGTTGCTTCAACAAGTACAAAACCATCTTTCTTGGACACTTCTTTCACTTTAAAAACTTCGGTCATCAAGCCAGACATTGTATGGCTCGCAGAAGTGAAAAGACAAAGCTAAAGGATAGAATAATCAACTCATATGCCCCCAAAAGGCAGGGACAAATCAAAACCTTTAATTCATTTGATCCCTTGACCAAATTTGATCTGTTTTGCTCTTTCTGCTACAATAATGGATACTACAAAGAAGACTACCCACTCAAAGGAAGAAAGACGAGTAGCAAGAACTCCAACATGGACAAATGCGGCCTGGATCTATATTCTCAAAATAATGGAAACCAGTGGTTTATATATAGTGGGTGCTCCAGACACATGACATGAGACAGAAGGAAGTTTGTCTCACTGAGCAAAAGGGAAGGGAATGTGTCCTTTGGAAGCAGATCTAGCAGAATTGCAGGAAAAGGAACAGTTACTCTGATCAATGGAAAAGGAAAAGCTCAAGATGCTCTGCTGGTTGATGGACTCAAACACAACCTCTTGAGTGTCAGCCAAATCTGTGATCAAGGACATAAGGTTGTTTTCAGCACCAAAGACTTTGAAATAAGGAACTCTGCCTCGGGGAAACTTGTGGGAAAAAGGGGTGAGGACTAGACAACATTACATTCTGAACAAGATTCA